>OY728127.1:1071791902-1076791902 GCA_963277665.1 Viscum album | reverse complement strand
AAAATCATGAGAATGTTTTTGAAATAAAACATTATCAAATTATTATTTTGAAAATAAGTGTTCATTTTCACTTAGTAAAAACATGAATCATAAACCCCACTATAAATGTACATTTAAAAAATATATAAATATCATGAGAATAGGGTTTTTCATGATATAACATGATAATTGTGATTTATATACACCTTATAAAAAATTTATGGCACATTCCATCAAAATATGCATTAACGAATGATAATTGAAGAAATGTCCCATACATTGAGTCTGAATCATCACATGTGTCTTTATCTTCAATAATAATTAACATATTTTAATTATTTTAATTTTTAGAAACTTTACAATGTTTATTATTAATTATATTTTAGTAATTTTAATATCATAAACAATTACATAATCAATTAATTTTACACGAGATGTTTTGGCTATATTTGGACAAAACTGACATTTGTAGGTTGACTAAGGTCAAAGTGGAAATTATATAAACATCACTATAATAATAATATTGAAATAATTATAATATTTAAAATCCATTTATAATTTTATTATCTATAATGAAATATTCTTTTGATAAATGATTTTTTTAATATGGATATGGTTGGATGTACGAACACATGAGTATCATTTCAGTTTTCTAATGATGATCATATAAAAATGTAAGGGAAATTTTCTCTTTGTAGAATTATAATTATATAATAAATACCATATTATTTAATTATAAATTGTTTTATATATAATTATTGTGATGTAGTGAAGGATAGAGACTCAAATTGGTATTTGAAGGCGGTAGTCTAGATGTACATGAACGACATAACCACTTTTTCAGTGAGTAAAAAGGTAATGGAGAAAATGATTATATATATATATATAATGATAAATACGTCAGGAATACAAAAAATATAGAATTTATATGACATATAATCATTATATTTTCCCTTTTCACCTTTCATGTAAAAAGTTAGTGAAAAAAAATCACATCTCCTTGCAAGGCGGTAGTCCACCATACACACGATCAAATTTATGGTATCTCATATTAAAAGGAATATAAAAAGGAATAAATTAAAAATAATTAATAAATAGGTATAAATATGTCATTAAATTACTATAGATACTTTGTACAAATCATCATACCCATCTATGATAGGATGTAACGGAAAAAGGAATGACATTTGTTGGTAAGGCAGTAGTCCACCGTACACATGAATGACAATTTCATAACACATTTTATGGAAGAGGTTAATGATTTATGTTATGATATTGAAATAAGTGAAATAATATTAAATTTATAATATTGGATTTATTATATATTCATTAATTAAGAATAACTGATATAGTGGAGAAATTAAGAAAACAAAAAATGCTCATTGATGAACGTGACCACTTCTTCAGATATTGTCCTTATGTTTGTGTCAAAATATTTCCATCGATGGATTTATTACGAAATTAAGACATCAAGAATATTTATAGGGATTTTTTTTGTTTATCTTTATAGTATTTTTTTCAAGCCAAATGGATTGGTAAGTGTGAATAGGTGAGGGTAGCTAGTGCCCTTTTTTAGCGGAGGAGAAGTGTAATTTTTTAAATGTGAAATAAATATTCACAATTGTGAGGTATTAAATACCTCATTTTCCCAAAAAATTTATAAATAATGGAAGGGAGAATTTATTTTATTTATAAAAACATATAGAAGAAAACAATCACATTTTTATCATGTTATTCATTAGACATTACCTTTACTCAATTTTATCCTTTATGTTTTAAACACGGAAACTTGTATTTTTCTATTTACCATGGTAATTTATCACATATGAATACAATTAAAAATAATATAATTAGTTATTTTAGACCTAATTATTTAAATATTAGAAAAATTTTATTAAAAATATACTATGTTTGTAAAATATTAATTTTAAACAAATGAAATGAATGAGAAGAACCATGTTTTAACATTAATTGTGCTAAATAATTTAACATCTTTTAGTATTAATTATTATAAAATATTAATTTTACCTAATTCGATAATATAAATTATTCATACTCGAAATATGGAATAAATATTTTCTTATTAAATTCATAAAATATATCGATCATAGTTTAAAATAAATCCCATATACGTAATAAAATAGCATGTTTTTAATGTGAAAATGTTATAATGATTAAAAAAAATTTATATCAAAATTAAATAAAAAAATGACTCTAATGAACAAAATTGGATTAATTTAGACAAAACATAAGTAACTTATATTTTAAACTAACTCAATTTAAAATTTAGAATTATAAATTATTTAAAATAAATGGACGTTTTAAATTAAAATTCAATATTATTCACTGTTAAATAGAAAATGATATTTTATAGAAAATTAAGAAAAATTAACCATAAGATAATTTTGGTATTATTATTTATAGAAATAAAATTATTTTTTCATAAAAAATTTCCAAAATTATAACAAATTAATTTTAAATTATGTTCAAAATGAGAGGCCAAACAGTATTTTAGAAAAAAGAAATCTTTTCATAAAATATTTCCTTTTCAATTAAATGATTATTATTATATTTATAACGAATAAAAAGATAGTAAATTTTTATAAAATATATATTTTAATATGTTATATAAATATATTCATACCATCAATTCAATGGAAATGCAATGGCTATCATATTAAATAATAATATCAATATTATATTGTTGTTTTTTAAAACTCATTATTGTTTGTGGAAAAATATTTTGAAGAAACATGCAGTTTCCTGTAACATAATATAATGAAGATATTATACATATTGAAAAAAATATATATTTAAATATTATGGAGTTTCACTATATATATAGGTTCTTTGTAGTTTTTGTTTTAGGATATCAAACATAATTTTTTTTTTAAAAAAATCATAGGGTGTTACATTAAGATTATGATATTCTACCACAAGTTTCATAGTGGGATAAAATTGAAATTGTTTATTTTATTTTGGTAAAGGATCTTGGGTAGGATATATTCCCCCTCTTATATTTTTTAAATAGGTACCATGGAAGGATGTGGTCCCCCCATGATGGTGATGTGATAAATTCCTAGGCATCCATAATAAGTATAATTAGGTACTATAAAACTCATGTGTCACCTTAGAATCTGAGGGTCAATGAGGAATATTTTACTTAACATACATAATTTATTTGTTTAAACTAATCATATCACATATTACATTATTAATTTTTAATTTTTAAGTTATATACATTTTTTATGCTTGTAAGAACCCTGCCTTAATACTAACATATTATAGAGAATTTTAACTAGAATTCAATTTATTAATTTCTAAAATATATTTATTATTTAGTGTTATTGAGAATGTGGAAAAAATAATAAAATTTAAACCATTAGATTAATGGAAACCATTTCTATTCAGTATAAATTTTATCCTTATAATAATATATTTTAAAATAAAACATGATTTATTTCATGATAAATATTAAAAAATTTCTTCATGGAACAATCCTTGTTATTACACCTCTTTAAACCTTGTGCAAAACATTTTAAAATGTGGATAACAATAAAAAGATTAGTAAAAGACATAAAATAATGAAATGAATTAGTATAGTGAAGGCTTGAAACCCTAGATAATATTTACTTTAGCCTCCTATTTTCTTTTAGTGTATGAAATAAAACACTTCCATGAAGAAAATGAAAACATGTTTTTCTCTAATAATGTCACTAAAAAGAATATCAAGAAAAATAAAAAACTTTTTTCGTAACCTATAGACTCATTTTCATAAATCCATTTGAAATAACAAATACTTGGAATAACCATACAACTGATTTCTAATATAATTTTCTAGAGAATAGAATCATTACTCCATCCACTGGAGAGCTATAATAGCGATCATCCATTATCTATACTATATTAGTATCACCAATTTTTTAGGATCTATAATAGGGATCAACCCTTCATATAAGCTGTATCAGGCTCACTTATGAGCTGTAATGGTGCTCAACCCTATTTATAATCTATATTGGGCTTTCCCATTTCTTATAATTATCATGTAACATATCATAAATAAAACATTATTATGCTTGAACATTTTCCTCATGAAACCATTGATGTACTATTTAAAAATATTATATAAAATATTTTGGATATCAAAATACCATTTTATTTAAAAAAACTAAGTACCAAGAATTACATGGTCAAGGTAAAAATAGTCTTTCATTTATAAAAATATCATTAAAAACATTTTTTGAAAATAAATATTCTATTTTTAAAACACATATTTTTTAAAAGAGATCTATATTTATAAAATAAATAATCATCTATGAAAATGAAATTTTAATGATTTAAAAGAATCATAAAAATAATAATTCCTCATGAATATGGGAAAATACTATTATGTTGTATATGTTATGAAGAAACCATTTATTTATAATACGGTAAAAAAATAATAAATGATCATTTCATGAGGATTTTTAAGAGGATATCCCTTACCTCATGTCTGAATCGCCATTTACAGTATTTTTTACCATGTATAATACACATAAGTTAATTTAGAGTTTATTAAGAACCATTTTCATGTTAATTGTTCATTTTATTCCCATTATCATCCAGTTATAATATTTTAAGTTCATAATGGATGTTTTGTTGAAATTCTGTTTACATGTCCAAAATGATAATAATCGGTAGACTATGGTCAATGTGGTCATGAATACAACATATTAATTATTATAATAATTAAAAAATTATCAATATATTATATTAATTATACATTAAAATTAATCAAATAAATATTTACCAGAAAAATAAATGATGTTACAATCATGTAGACAAAAGGTTGTACAAACACATAAGTAACATTTTCATTTTTTAATGATTATCATGGAAAGTAGTAAAGTGTAATTTTATCTTTCATGAATGACTGTAATATCATAAATATCATATAAATTATATAAATATAAATTAATATATATATATATAGACACATATATATATATAGAGTTCATATGATGTGGTGATGAAAAATGAATCACATTGCTCTGTGGAGGCTATAATTTACACAAACACATGGACGACATTAATTTTTTTTTCATGTATGGAATGGTAAGTATGTAAATGATATATTCAGTTTTTAGAATGATAAATATTTCTTAAATATAACATATAAACATTAATTACAACATTATAACATGTATTGTGATATAATGAGGGGAAAAACATCATCGATTCACGAGGTGGTAGTCTTCTCTACATAGGGGTGATATATTATTTTTCAATTTAATAGAAGAGGAGATGGATATAGTACCTGAAAAAAATAACACTTAATTATATAGAGTATACTAGAGTTAATATTTTATTATGTTTGATAAATATTTCATGGATTTGGAAGATTAAATTAAATTATAATACTTGATTAAAAACCACACCTCTTCTTAGGATAAATTCCTTTTTTAACACATTAAGACCTCCAAGGTTGGTGTTATACATAAAAAATAAATATATAAGGAGGTTATTTGTTATAGGAGTTTATTATGGTAGATCATTGGAATAGGGATTTGGAAGTGTGAGAAATTGACAATAATGGGTGGGCTTTTATAGGAGAGGGGTGGGTCATTCGTTATATTTCTCAAAAACATTAAAATAATATATATTTTTTTTCTATTTAAAATTAACATAACAAATTTATTTCAGATATACGATTAGTATGAGTCAAATTTATTTCATATATTAATTTTGATACATGGTTAGGTCAAATTAATACCCTTATCATTTAGTTTTAACAAATATTTAAACCCTTTAACTCTTACTATGACAACATAGATTTTACATTTCAAGTGTTAATATAATTACTATTAAATGAAAGGAATTACATTAAATAATCTTGGATGATTTTTCAAAACAAATAATTAATTTTTTAATTTAATAATTTTAGGAACTTTAATTAATTTATAGAAAAATTATTAATTTTAAAATATCATTAATGTAATTTTTGACAGTATTCATTGCATTAAATTTAAAAAATCTGAATACAAAATGATAACTTAGAAAAAAATATTTCATTATATACTTATGATTTAATGGTAAACTAAAAAATTAGTTCATCACATTAGTTATCCAAAATAAAATATATTTTAATGTTTTTAATATCATTGACTTGATATTTCCCTTTGTAAAATAATTCTTGTATCAACATTTCTCAAGAATTTGATGTAATTATTTCTTTGAATAAAATACAAATAAAATTTTATAATATATATAAAACATTTATATATTAAAAGCATATTTATGTTAAAATATTTCTTCTAGATGACCACATATTAAAAATGTTATACTTATTAGAAACATGAGTATGTAATCTTTTTATTTACATAAAATAAAATTGTATAAATGTACTAAATTAATCCAAGTGGATTAAAAAGATTATAAATTCATTCTTTGGATGATTTGATTTTACACACACTCGTACAATAAAATTTGGTCACATTTTACTCTAATTTTCATACAAATATCACATTATTTTTACCCTAAATTACTCGTTTTATCCCTCAATATGATTATAATAATTAATAAAGATACTATTAATATTTTTCAAAATGAAATTATCCTTTTTATAAAATATGGAACATTTAAATAGTAATATTTCATCCATTATTCTTATTTCCTGACAAATAATTTTTATAATTTAATTTAAATTTAAACATGAAAAGTGCAATGAAAAATATATCTTCAAAAACATTTTGTTAATAAAATTAAAATGTTTTTATACTAAATTGTTATATATAATACATTCCAAAATCCATAAGTGAATTAATATAAATTAAAATGAACTAATGAAAATTTCTGACTAATCCAAAATAGAATTTTATCTTTCAAATACATGAATATTATAATATTGAAAAAATTAATTTTTTTTACTATTCCTTAAATAATCAAAACATTTATTAAATTAATAAAATTTAATCATATGAATATTTTGATATGATTAATTAAATAATGATGTTCAATTTATAAAATATATTTTTAAAATGTTATAAAAATTAATTATATTATTTTTACATAAAAAATTATTTAAAATCATTTTTGATGAAAATATATTTTTTAAGAATAAAATGACTTTTATAAAAAGTACTAATTATTTTAAAATAATTAATTAATAAACTAAAAATTTTTAAGACCATTAAATATTTCATACATACATTGAAACTATTCATTTCCCTACAATTTAAAATCTATGTTATAATGATCACATTTAAGTAATTATATTTCTTTGCTCCTTCAAGGAAAGTGTTACATATTTTATAGGCTATCAAACATAGTCTTTTTAAAAATGAAGATGTTACATTATACCAAAATTTAAACAATTGCATCCCTGTAAATTTTAATTCTTTTTCTATAATTAAGGATATATTTTTTAAAATACCTATAATTAAATCCCACAACCAATAAAGGGTCAATAAAATATCTATTTAAAAAAGAGAGAGAGGAAAGTATGAAGGTCACCCGAGAAAATGTGTTATAGGATTCCATTTATAATATATATATATTAGTAAGAAAACTAACTATCATTTTTTTATGGACATTGATAGAGAAAATTCTCATTATAAAGTTAACCATATCAAAATAAAAAATCTATGATGTGTTAAAAGGCTATTGATTTCTCAGTATGAATAATAAATGAATAAAATTTAATTTAATGTTTTTTATTGAATGATTATTTTCATAGAGTTGATTAATTTCTTTACCATCTATATTAAGATCACATGGTGATATACTCAATTGAAAAGAACAATTTCATTCTTTAACCAATTTCCACCACAAACTCATCTAATAATCCAAAAGATAACCATTGAAGTTGAATTTATCACCCATGAAGCACTAAAATTTACTTCAAAAAAATCATATAATATACCAATTATTAACTATATATTAATAATATCTAATAAAATTAACTAAAACCAAAATTTTTATGATAGGATAAGATAATTTGAACAAATAATAAACATTTAAATTAATAAAACACTTTTAATCTCCAAAATTCAATTATATTATCGAATCCTCAATATAGATCATTCAAATATTCATAAAATTCTAGAAAAGTAATATATAATATGATTGAAACAAAATATTCAAAAGTAAAAAATCACATTATTTTCAAATATATATTTGAACATTTATCTCTAGAAACATCAATTACCCTTGAAGTCTCATATAAAAAAATTAAATTTCCCTAATAATATCCAACATATACTAGAAATTTCCCTAAATAAAATTAATTATCATAAGTATTCCTTTAAAATATAATTAAACCATTGGTAAAAAAATAAAACTCCATTGTATCCTAAAATTTTCCCAAAATTACATTCATCACGATATCAGTTTCGAATAAAGAATAAATTCCCAAATTGTAGAAACTTATAATTACCAAAACAACATACATCATTTATATGATTATCATTTTCTTATTGAAAAAAATAAAAATAATCATTGAATTTACCTTTATAACATGATGTTTTTTTCTTTTTTTCTTTATAGAATCATTCTATATATATATTTTCTAAAATTCATTGATTATATGTTTATTTTACTGATTAAATTATATATATAGTTTAGTTAATCTTAAAACATCTTTTTTTCCAATTTTTCATTTTATTCATATAACTCATAAAATATATAATCATTACTATCATCATAATAAATATAGTTATAATTTTTAGTATCCTCATTTTTATTTATCAACATCATGAAGAGGTGATCCATATATTTTCCTCTTTTAAATTCATTACTTGAGTATAATATTTCTGTGAAATTCCATCTATCATGGTATGCACATTTGAAATCGTTTTTTTATTTTTATCTAGTCCTTTATTCATTAGTTTAAGATATTTGGGTTTGACATGGTCCTTCATTATACTTTCATAAACCATTACATGTAGTCCATATTTATTACGATTCTTTTCCTTTCAATCATTACTTTGTTCATAACTGGGTCACTTTCTAAACGTTTTATTTCTCTTTATCAAAATATAAATACCTTTGGTTATATTTTCCTTCTCTCATTTGTCATTTTCCAATCTATCATATTTAAAAGTGTTACAATTACCATTAATATGATATTTTAATGTAAAAAATTTCACCTTTGAATTTTCTCATTCCACAATATCCTTTAACTCAATTTTTTATTGATGAAGTGATCTGATTGGTTCATCCAATGTCTATTCTATGAAATTCATACATTCATCGATCAAAACATTATTTTTATACCTCATACTTTTTAGATCTATTAGGACTATTTCAACTCATATGGGGTTATCTAAAGCCAATACTAGGGAATTTATTTAGTTATCTATGATTTTGAATCAATATAAATCTTGATTGATTATTTTATCTTCAACCATTATTAAATCTTGGAACTTTGAAAAAATAGTTCCTTGTTTGGTTATAAGTAGCTCATCCAATCCAAGGTGAGTAACTTAAATAATTATTAATATGTAACAAGATATATTATATTACGAAACATAAGTAAAAACTCTTACATTGTTAGAAAATATAACATATTAGCTACTTTATAATTTAAAACATATTTCACATTGTTGTTTTTTGTGAGTGTTTTGGGTTAGATTTTAGTAGATTGTAAGGTTTTTATATGAATGAAAAATATCTTATTATATGATTCTTGATGTATGCTTCCATTTGGGTTCTCTAGTATCCATAATAATTTCTATCAAATTGTGTGATATTATATGGAGTCAAAGCATCATTTACATTCACTATTTCTCTATTAATGTTATTTGTCCTTAGATTGTGTGATCTAGGAATCTATAAGAACAAAAAATATAAATAGAATCTATATAAGGGTTGGATAATTCCAATGAAACAACCCCAGATACCAATTGTTAGGTTTGAATTGGATGATAGAATGTAAAAAATGGGGTTGAATTGGCCCATTATAAAAATTTAGTCAAATAAATATATTAATTAAATTAATAATGAATTGATACATTATCAATGTTAGTTAGAAGAGTTAGTTTTCAGATTTAATTTGAAATGGAAATAAAATAACAAACACATGGATTTATATACTGGTTTAATCCAATATGGAAATTTTATTGTATTATATCTCTATACTCTATGAGAGACATGTTATGAAATTACAGATTATTAATGAGGAATCATTACCCAATTATAACATTATTTTACTAATCAAATAATAACCAGACACAAGAATCTTGTATGGGGAGTCAAAAACTAAATCCAAACATGAAATTAAA
Organism: Viscum album; assembly: GCA_963277665.1. Lineage (NCBI taxonomy): Eukaryota > Viridiplantae > Streptophyta > Magnoliopsida > Santalales > Viscaceae > Viscum > Viscum album. The sequence continues at coordinate 1,076,781,664 of OY728127.1, read as the reverse complement.
TATAGGGAATCATAAAACGAATGGTCTCATATTTATAATGAAGGAGTATAAACCCGATACAGGGAAAACACTATTGTATTTAAAGTCATAAATAGATAGTGAAAGTATATGAATGATCAAAATTAGTGTTATAGATTCTGGAAAATTAGATGATATAGATAGAAGAAGAATAAATCAATGTAAGTTCTTTTTTGTTGGATCAACAGGATCATCTCATCATGGAAGTTGATTTTTTTTCATCCCTTAATATATTTTAAAACACCATTAAAAACAATGTATAAGATCACATGAAGGTTTATATAGTATGAACAATTTTTATCTATTTAAGTCGAATACCGTCATCATGCCGTATTTATATATATATGTGTTTTTTATCTATAAATCCTTACATCCTTTAAAAAATTATAAATATGGAATACAAATTCAATAAAAATATTATCTCAATTAAAAATAATAAAAAGGATAAAACTAGATTATAGGTGAGAGTGAACAAGAAATTATCATTGCATATTTATTGATAAACTCATGACTTTAATTTAAAACCATAAAGAATGATTCCAAAAAAATTAAATTACTCAACAAATAGTTGAAATAATCTCAAGAATAAAAATTTATTGAAATATACTTTAATACTATCATTTTGAATTTTAAAATATGAATTTCAAGAAAATATGTTTAAAACAAGTAGTAAATATACGGTGAATTCCAAAATTCAATAACACTGCATTAAAAATATTAAAACATGTTTTAAAGTGACTAATAAGATCTACTATTAATTTATAAATAATAAAATCCAATAAATAAAGTTAAAATAAATATAATTCATTTTTATTTTTTCAAGTACCATGTTTTATGCGTGATAATAAATAACATTATGATATTTATATATATATATTTTAAAATAGTGAAAATAAAATTTTGAAGGTTCAAAATAATTAATATTGATTTATAATTCCATTATAAGAATTTAAATATAATAATTAAAAATTTAATCAATTAGAATAAGAATTGAATCATAAACAGAGAATTATTTTTTGTAGGAATTTTAATAATCTATGTAGGAAAAAATATCATATGAGTATTTAATGTCATCTATTTTTCATAAGAAAATTTACCACATATGAAAAAAACCAATTAACTACAATGAAATTTCAAAAAAGGGAACACATAATTTATTTTCTATATAAGGTAATGTCACCTATCCAAATTCCTTATCTAAGAGTCTTTGTCTATAGAGGTGAATTAACAACGTAAGGGAATTTATTGTTGTAAATTATAAGTATGATATATACCTATGTAATTTTTTTTAGGTGATTCACATATTATATTCACCACATAATCCATTAATTAGATATGGTAATTTCTAACATAGGTAATTTCACAAATAAGAAAATTTCTCACATAAGGGAATTTCTATAAATAGAAAATTGATTTCGTTTTCAAAACACAGATCTAAAAAAGACAATGACAAATGAAGAATTTTCTTTAGTTACATGTAAATTATATTTAGAAAAATTTAATATGTTTATAAATAAAAAATAATAACCTTAATTTTTTATATATATATATATATATATCTCATTTAATCATAAATGTATATAAAAAATTAATCTGAAAACAACATAAATCAAACATAAAATATGCAGTGATTTATGAACTAATTTAGTTAATTAAATATAAAATTTTAGAATTTTAATTACTCTAACTAAATCTAAGAAGTATTCTTATCATTCTAAAAATATAATCTCTCAATATTTAGTTTTTTTGTTCTAGATACATTCAAAACACAGAGTCTATATAAATTTGAAAAACCAGCTACCTGACTAACAAATCAGCTACATGAATAATGAACTTGATACGTGAATTACAAATGGGTTACAAGGAGTACATTGCATGTTGACATAGGGAACAATATGAAAAACCTATAAATGATATATTTAGCTCCCTAATGACTTATTTATCCTAAGAACACAAAATAAAAATTATAAAACAAGTTATGAGCTATAAAAAATAGAATCTAAATAATTTATATATATATAAATATATAACATGATCATGAATAAAAATACTATAGGTAAAATAAAATTAAAATGAAAAATATATATAATATGATTAAAACCTGTATTTGAACATAATTAAACATTTAAGAACATGATAACATTAAATATGTATTTTAGGATTTTTAATATATTAAAATAGAAAGACCTTCAAGAATATGCACAAATAATGGTGGAATCTGAGAGGACCATCTTCGGTTAGTTTTCACAACCTCTACACCTTCCATGGCCAGATTTTGTGGATTTCTTGTGGTTATGTGTTCTAATTATCACGGAAAGGGTCTCTTTATCCTTCTTATCCTTAATTATCTTTAAACCATCCATGCTCTTCAATCTTCTCAAATCTTACAAGCCTTGGTGGCTGAGTTTCATGTATATGGTTTTATATAATAGTGTTGTTTTGGTTTTAAGTGACTATAAATATTATATAATAACCTAATACTATGAAATTCATTGATGGAGACAAGATTTTGTTGATTCAAGTATGTTTATCCAATCCATTTCTTTTATTTATAATTTAATTGATTATGTGATTTTTCAAAATTTTTAAATTACATGAAAATTGTGGAATGAGTGATTCATTTATTTTTATTTTTGAATAATATCACTTTCCTATAATTTAATTATGGAATAATGAGAATAATTTATTATTAATTTTTTTTATTATAAGTGTGTGTTTATGCAATCAATATTATTGAAAAGAATCCAATATTTTCTCTTTAAAATAAATTATTGGTTCATGAAATTTTTGAGATGTTAATAGTTTATAGTGTTTTTTTTCATGTTTTAGGGAGATTTCTATAATTTTAAATGATATTTTTATTATAGATAAATATTTTAGTAACATTATTATTTTGTTGTGATTATACATCAATGTTACTTATATCATCAACGTAATTTAAATTTCATTCAAGATAGTTTTATAAAGGGATTTAAAATGTATAATTATTATCCTAAAACTAATGAAATGTGAGGAATTTTAGGTTAAATTATTTTAGAGTTTATATGATTACTCATTTAAATCCCCATATGTTATACATTATTCTTTTTTCATGACTATTTGGGGATTATTGTGTATTTATTTATAGTTATACAATTTTTAAATAATCTCATCATTGAATTGGTGTTAGGGTTGGTAAAAGAAATTAATATTATGTTATAATGCTCTACGTGATTATATATTTATGTTATTAACAAATATTGACTATAGGCCACCTTTGTTAGATATTTTATGGGGAAAAAATGTTACTTTGTGAAAAATCAAGAGATGGATGATATTATAATTAAAATTATACATTAGATTTTGTCACATAGTGTATATTACACATGGGTTATCATCCCATGGGTGTGATACACCAAGGTTATTTGGAGTTCCCCTGATGAGGTTTTCCAAAAGCAATTTCATTTATGAGATTTGGGATCATAAAATCTATTAATAGTCAGTTTCACCTAAGAATGTATAAGTATTTTCCCATTAGACATCTTGGTGATTCCTCATAATGTGTACTATGTATTATATTATCACTATATAATAATTGTTATCTGAGTTACTTGATTTCTCTAGTATGTAATACTCTCAATACATTGAGCCAATTTTTTTCATGAGTCATTTTATAATTTTATTCATTTTATTATATATATTAGTCAAATTATTGATTATCCAATGTGTACCATTATTAGTGGTTATCCTTTTGTTTGATTATATTTTCATCACAATGTAAAGGGTTTAAAATAATTTGGGTTTTTTTATCTTAAAAGACAATTTTTTGATGAATTATATTGGATTCTTTTCTAAAAATTAAGTAATTTATTTTTTTATGTGTTGTATTTATAAATTTATATGTGGAAATCAATATATTTTATAAATATTTTATATTTTAACTTTTTTTAAAAAATAATATAAATAAAATAGGCTTATATTAAATTCATTATTTTGATACTTGTGATGTTGGTTTCAAATATAAAATAAATCATATGGATTATTGGGGGTATCGTAATTTGAATTAGTGGTAACTTATATACCTAGAAGGTATGGTATCCAGTCATTACATTTTCTTGGTGAATGGTTATTTTTCTAGTGCTTTATTTAAAACTATTTCCCATAGGAATTAGGTGGTCGATGACATTTAGTGGGGATTTTTAGTAATGTGAAGTTATATTTGTTTTATTTTTGGGATTATTAGATAATTTTGGGAAACAAGGTGTATCATCCTTATCTACATTAATTTTACATTTACTTTTTACATTATCGGATATAATTTCTGATCAAATTTGTTATATTTTGTGGATAATGTATGCTTGGGGGTTATCATATTTTTTTTGTTATTTCTAATCTGATTGGATAGTTATATTTATCATATGTATTTATTTATGTGAATAGATTTATATTTTATAGATACATAATTCCATAATTCATAGTAGAATATATGGCATATACTATTTGTTTTCAAGGACTAAACCATTCAAAAATCATTAAATTTTACTCACTCGGTGCTTGTTGCAAGGTCATGGTGATTTGGATCGTGTCTCAAGAAATGTGGAAGATATCTCTATGTGATGGGGTGGTTTTCCCTAGGATGGTATATTATTAGAAATATCCTTAAATATTCAGGTCATTCTAGGGATGGGTATACAGAACATTGATGTTGAAAATTACATATTAGTTGATGATAATTACTTTTGGTCACACTATGGTGAGGGAAGTCACATAGTGATGGTTACCCTTATACATGGGTCTATAATGCAAAACATTTATACCTTATAAACCACTATTTCAATAGCTGATCACACCGTGACCCTTATGCCTTTCCACGATAGATTTCCATTAGCAGGCATCATTGCATGGAGAAAATTCTATGACAATGAAGGGGAGGTTGGTGGAGTTATGTTCTGTCATCAGGAGGAGGTCCACAATATGATGGTAGAAGGGAACATCATGACGGGGGATGTTGCGTCATGTTGGACAGGCTTTGGGAGAATTTATTTTTATATATAAGGCTGTATCAATCATGATAGGATGATTTATTCAATGATGTGTCACTTAAAACAGCGAGATGTGTTATAGGGAATTGTTTATGTGACAATGTCATTCTTTAAACATTATAGATATTCCATTAAAATTCCTGGGTTGAGTATATTGGTTATGAACATTATGGGACAATTTGTGTAATAAACATATTCTTATACTTAAAACATGTAAAAAACATACATTTAATGTTCGAACTTCCATTATTTATGTAATTACAAGCATCGAGTGTGCACCAAACTAGCCCTATCAAGAATTCTCAATCAACACTTCATCTTGACTTGATGTGTAGTGATTTTAAAAATATTATATGGAAAATTTCAGGTGAATTCTTCCCTTCATTAGCCCCTTTTATTCTTCACCTTCATTATCAATGATTTTTGTGTATTCTTCTTGGATTTAATTAATGATTTCACTAAACAATGATAAATATCATTTGATGTGATGTGGATTATGTGTTTCGTTTATGGAGGATTTACCAAGAGGATTATCACAAACTAATTCCAAGTGATTTATAAGTGGTGTGTCACATTATGTTTTAAACTATTTTTTCTATTTTAGGAATGAAATTGACCCTTGGGTGGATGTCATGTGATAGGTATTTTGTTTATAAGATTACTAAGATAATTACACTAAATTATTTTATTTCATCACATGATGTTTTAGATATTGAAAATTAATTTGGGAGTTATTAGACATTACTACTCATTATATTTTAAAAATTATTAGCTATAAATTTTTATACTTAATTATTTTTGTGTTCTAGATTATGTTATAGGTTCACGATTTATTCAAACATTGATTGGTATAAGAAACATTTGGCAGGGGGTTAGCTTTCATGTGAAAGGGAATAACTTTAAATGAGGTATATAGGCCGTAAAAATACCCCCCAAGGTCAGGATTTGGGTTATGCATTATGTTATATGTATTCTGAAAACATGTGAATTAATAAACATGAATTATTATTATATCATTATTTTAAACCACCTAAGTTCAAAAATGTTTTCATGGGGATGATAGATCCTAGAATAGTAGCCTAATTCATCGACCGCTAATAAATGTGGTCTTGATCGTAATTATTTCATATAACATATATAAACCATAGAGTGGTATAAACTTATTTAATGAATCCTAATGGTCCTAGAAATAGTTTCCCATAGTAACCTCTATATTGGGGAGAGTGCATAGTAAACCTTATTTAAGGGAGAGTGATAAATTGATAATGTTTTCCGAGAGGTAGGATATCTTGAATCATTATAATAATGTATAGCCTATTGTATTAAAGTGTAGTCTACAGGATTATTGTTCCAACTATATTGGAAGATGAGTCCACATGTGGCTATTCTATGGGAATAACTTTTGATAGGGTTGGGAATGAGGAACCCAACCTAGCATGAACATTGAAGTGATATAGGATTTAATTTATCACTCTAGTGTGATCCATGCATTGTATCACCATCTTGTATAATAAGAACATGATAGAAGTATAGTTATTTTGAGTGAAAATATTTTCCCATAGTATATCGGAATATGATAAAGGAATTAATATGTGGTTTTCAAAACATTATATGAATTAGGAGAACACATTGAGTGTCCCAATTTTTTTATTGAATTTATGGATATTTAGTTCATATGAGATAACATGGTTACAGAATAGTATGTATTTATAAATGAGAATAAGATGTATAATTGAGAGTAAAATAATTTAATGTACATAGGATCTATGAGAATAGAAAACATTTTTATTGAGACAAATGAACCATTAGAGGCCCGTGGATGGGGTGAGACCCTTTGGGTGTTTTATTTATAATAGTTATTGGGTATGATTTTTCCCAATTGTTATATGATATATGATGTTTCATAGGTGGGATACAGTTCCGTATGCAAATTTTTTATGAGGATATGATATGGGATGTTCTCCCCTAGGTGTATGATATGTGTTAGTTACAGGGTGGGATGAGGCCCACCAGGGGTATTATATAAGGTGGTTTTATGATGTTACATGATCTACTAATGGTGAAATATTTTGTGGGGTTTGGGTATAATCTGTCCCTTTACAAGTATTCAATTAGATAGTCTATGGTGTATGTAACCATCCTTTAACATTACATCATCACGATTTTTATGTCAAGATTTCATTCTCTTGAAATTGACTATCTTTTCAGCTTTATAGTTTAAAATAATTAGGTCATAAATCAAAGAAAAAAAAACTATAAAATAAAAATTGGACAAATATAATTAGTATTAAAATTTCAAATAATTTAAAATTTTAAATTAACGCATTATTTTTTTCATTGAAAATATCCATAACATTCTACTTATCTTTACCATTCCATTACCCATCCATAATCTAGGTTAAAAACATTTTAAAGTGTGAAATGAACTTAAAAATATATGAAAGGGACATTAAAAGGAAGATAACCGTTATTTCCAAGGAAAATAGGAAAACACATGTAATGTTAAAATTTTTCGTCAGTGTTCATAGAGTTTTTATAATAAGAAATTTTCCCATGAAGCACACACAAACCCTTTTTTCTCAAATAATGAATTTAAATCCCATTATAAGAAATTAAGACCCCCTTTTGGTGATATAGAGCTTCATATTCCAAAAATAGGATTAAAAAACTTTTAATTAGAATAAAAATATGTTTAACGTCAAATATAATCATTAAACAATTCAGTTAAGATCTATAATGGGTCTCACCGTTCATATGAGCTATATTTTGATCACCCCATTATTATGAGATATAATGGGGATTAAAAAATAATACAAGTTATATTGGGTCACCTCTGATCTATAATAGGGATCAACCATTCATATATGTTATATCAAGATGAACAATTTGATATAATTATCATATACCATGTCATGAATTAAAAATTTCATCATTACGCCCTTTTAAAAACTCTTTTAAACCCATAAAAACACTTCTAATCAAAATAACATTTTCTTTTAAAACCCCATATTGAATGCAAATGAATTATTTAAAAAACTATCTTCAATAAAAAAAATACCATAATAAAAAAATAAAGTTATTCATTGAAGTAAAAAATTAATACTTTAAAAGTAATCCAAAAATAAAATAATGGCTATAGTGGTGTAAATGTCATTTTCAACATGTACGTTAGGATTTCAAAATTCCTTTTGTTGATTGTCAAAAAATTATATATAAAACATGTAAAAAATACATTTTTAAAAACGATAAAATTAAATTAAAATGATACAAAAAACTAATATATAAATACTTTTTGGTTCATATAAAAATATGAATAAAATCATTTCAGAAATAGGGAAAAGGAAAATAATGATTAGGAAAGAAAATTATATAAGATTGTTTTTTTAAAAGAAAATATATTTATCACTTGGTTAAAACATGAATCATAAACTAAATTAAATAATAACATTAAATAAAATATTAAATATCAATATAATAGGTAAATACATGATATAAAATGTTAATTGGTATGTATATACTACATGTAAAAGAAAGAACTTGCATAACATTAATATATGACTCAGTTAAAGGAAATTGAGATGAAGTTCCTTACCTTGTCTCTGATTCACCATATTTATACTTTTCTTCCTAAATAATAAAAATTTAATCATTATTTAATTTATTTATATCAAATTTCTTTTTTTTATTTATTATTTAACTTGTTAAAAATATTTTTTTTAAATTAATTAATCATTTAAATTTACACCGAATGGGTTGACCATATTTGGATTATGCATCAAAACTATCCTCGGTATGTTGAAAATGGTAAAAGAGGTCATTATTTAAAAAAAAATATAGAATAATAATTATGAAATTATTATCATATTTATTCATAAATTATTAGTTTATGGACCATCATGAAATAAATTATTTATAAATTATGTACGTTAAAATCACGGAGAAGGAAGGTCGTACGTATGCATGAGTAACATTATCTATTTTCAATGATCCTTATGGAAATAAGGTAAGTAAAATTTTACCATTATAAAATTATAATTTTATCATAAATAACATATATTTTATTTATACATACTTATATATATCATTTATGTGGTGCAGTTAAGAAACTATAGTCATATCGCTTCCTGAATGCAGTAGTCCACACAAACATGAATTCCATAATAACTTTTTCAGTGAGTGAAAAGGGAAGAAGGAAAATAATATATTATATTTAGATAATGATAAATATATCATTTATATCATTAATATTTTATTTATATCACATATATTCATTACATTTACCCTTATTACCTTCAATGTAATACATTAGTGAAAAGTGAATCACATCACCTTAAGAGGCGGTAGTCCACGGTACACACAAGAAAAGTTATCATATCCTATATTTAATATAATGTAATTTTTTTATAAGATATCATAAATATAGAAGAATAACTATGTTATAAATATCATATATATAGTTTATATCCATCATCATACCCCATCATTGATTGGGGATAATGGAAAAAGGAACAACATTAGTTTGCAATGCAATAGTCCACCATACACAAGAATGATGATTTCATAACTCATTTGATGGATGTGGGTAATTATTTATGTTATAAAATTAACAAAATAACATCTAACTATATGGAATATATTTATGTTATTATATCACTATGGTTTATATATAATTTACAGGGGTGGATAAATAATTAATACAAAAATGATATTTGATTAATGTTTCATTATCATTAGTTATTCTCCTTAGGTTTTCCCAAAAATCCTTCATTAGTTGAATTATTACCCAAAATAAGGATTATATGATTAGGGGAGTTAAGTTTGTAAGTGAATTTTCATAGGTTGGTTGGATCAAATTTCAGAATAGGTGTTAATATGTAAGGGGATCGACTTTTCTTTTATAGTTGATATAGAGTGTCATTTTTGTAAATACACAAAAGTACTCAATTTTGGGAGGTCACCCTTAACTCATATGGAGTTGTTTTTGAAATTTAATAGTTTGGATAGTTTATTTTTCTGATAAATACCTCCACCACACAAAAAAAGGAAATATTTATCATTTTATTCCATTGTACATATGTCTACCCAATTTTAACATTTTGGTTTTTACCATGGTAAATTGTATATTTTATTTAACTATTTAATTTATCCTTTACAAATATAATTAAAAAGTGGTTTATTAGAAAATTTAGACTAAAATTTTCTATATACAATATTATATTTATTATATAAATATCTTATATGTCTGTAAAATTAATTTTAAAATTAAAAAATGCTATAAACAAATTCATGTTTAAACCATAACCTATGTATTTAATTTTCACTTATTTTAATAATAATTATGTTAAAATTTTAATTTGAACCTATTATAAAAAATAATTTTTCTATTTAAAATATGGAATCAAGTTTTCAAATTTTAACTCATAGATGTGGAAAGTTTTAATATAAAATTAATCTCTTAGGCATGAATAGAAAATGTGGTTTTAAAGTGAAAATGTTAAATAATAGAAAAAACTTTTATGTAAAAATTGTTCCAATGACCTAAATTTTGTTAATATATAAATAATTTAACAAATTATTTCTGAAAAATAATTAAAAATATAAGTCATCATTATAAATAATTTATATAGAAGGCAGGTTTTAATAAAAATTTAGTATTTTGCACTTTTCATCCAAAAATGTATCTTATTAGAAAATTTAAAATGATCACCACTTGATAATTTTGGTAGTACGATTTAAAAAATTAAGATTAAATTTTTCATTAACATTTGTAATTTTTTGGAAATTAATTTTATGTTATGTTTTTTAAGAGCCCCCAAAACGTGTTTTAGAAAACATAATGTTTTTCAAAAAATGTTTTATTCACTTTTAAATGATTATTATTTTACTTTTAATTAATATATTGATAACAAACATGTGTAAAATATATATTTTTTATAAGTTGGTTTATTATATTCATATCCTCCACTCCAACAACTAGATGATAACAACCCCAATAAATTATTATATTAACAATATATTATTGTTCCATAAAACTTGTTCTTACGTGTGACATAATATTTCAAATATAATTGATATTACATATTTAAAAATTTATTGAAGATATTAAATTTACTTAAAAATGAAATATATCATAATTTTTTATGGAGTTACATTCTCATTTATGTTCATGGTTGTGTTCCTTTTACGCTATCACAAATAATTTCATTCTTTCAAAACCTCGGTGGGTTAAAAACTCCACCATAAATAAATTGTGTCCCCGTACTTTGAACATTATCTATAAATAAAAGGATGGGTGTTGGAAAATACTTCTTTTAGAACCAAATCACTAAAAGTGTCAAAAAACGTCATCTTAATAATAGATAAACAGAATCACCAATGCAATATGGAAAAACACATGTCTCAGTTTCCAAAAATAAACATAGGATGGAATAGAAGAAAAGCATAAATAATTATAAAGAGTGTCTAAGGTATTTTATCAAAATTAATTGAATCAAAAATGAATGGTTAAAGGCCTCAAAACCATAACTTAATATGATAAAAAAGACTATAGGTTAAATTGAAATAAAGGTACTGGGATTTTATTTATTTCAATGTCATTTTCCTATAGTTAAGGGATTCTATTACCATTTAGAATAAGAGAATATGAAAAATATTTACTTGATGAGTAATTTTTTTCATGTAATCAATTTTCACCACTACCTATTTTTTTCCAAATAATGTGTATTAAAAATGAATCATTAATTCTTGGAGAACTAAAATCCAATTTTAATGAGCACATACACATAAAAAGGATAATAATCCATGCCTCTTATCATTAAACAATAACAAAAACCAAAATGGTTAGAACATGATATGATAATTCCATAATTTATTAAAACACCACCTCATTGAATAATCTTAGAAATTTAATAGCAATAAAAAATATTGAAACTAAATTATTACATCAACCTAAATCCCAAATATCCATAAAATTTTCATAATTAATTAATTTTTAATCTAAATTTGTATCTAATATCATTCAGATTTCAAGCCCAAAAAATATGGCGATCTTATTTTGAAGTAACATTAATCAGTTACTCACAAAATAACTTTTCAATCATGTAGTATTCAATATGATAAAACTTTTCTTTTCAATATCCAGGATTATATAGAAGCTAATGTTTTTAAATATATTAAATATTTTTTCCAAAAAAATTAAATACACAATTTATGATAAATCATACCTTAACAAATAATTAATTCTATTAAAATGTGCTCTAAAATATCATTAATCACTTCATGATCTCATAACATAAAACTTCAATGTGATTTTAAGATATCAAACATATTATGATCCTTAAGCTTATATATCTATGACAATATCCATAACATTTATTATATCCTCACATGTAAAAATCAAATATCCAACGTTATGTAAACCATACCTTTGATAAAAAATATACGTACATGAACAAAATAATTATATAATATTAAGTTTAAAGTCACAAATTCATTCTCCTATATTTGAGAATCTGTTTTGGTATATAGTTTTATAGAGGTGGGCCATAACTCGTTAATAAAAAACCATATATACAAATAGGACACATCCAATTAGTATCCATTTTCTCATAATATTAAACTATTAAAATAAAGCATGATTTTTATGAAAAAATTACATGACTTTCGACATGAATTCATCCTTTCCCTTACCTAATGTTAAAGATTGTAAAAACATTTTAAAATGTGTGATGAGTACAAAAATATCATTAAGGGAAATAAAAACATGGAAAACTAGTATTATAAAGAAAAATAGGTTAACTCATATAAATTTTTCCTTTTAAATTAATGTTATTTAAGTGTATGAGATAAAAAAAATTTACACAAAACACACAAAAACGTTTCACTCAATGAAATACATTAAAACCCAAAATAAGAAGTTAAAAACCCCTTTTTGGTGACTTAAAGTATCATATTAATAAAACCATTTCAAAATAATGTTTTTTGGAATAACCATATTGTAAATTTCAATTATAATAATAACCCAATGAATTATAGATAAATTATGGGGCTCAAACTTCATATAATAAGTATTGTGGTCAACCATTATTTAGGATCTATAATGGGGCTCAAACCTTTGTATAAGTTATATCTGGATCCCCTGTGGGCCATAATATTGGCCAACCACTGAGATACACATTATTATGATAACATGTTTCATATAATTCTCATGTTCCATATCATGAATAAATAGTGTCATCATGAATCCCTTATAATTAATCTCATAAACCCATATGAAAATCAATTTTTGATGAAATGATCCTTTTCATTTATAAACCTATTTTCATTAACAAAATATTATTTTGATTAAAAACCAATTTTCCATAAAATAATTACCAAAATATAAAAGTAAGGTTTTTTTAGAGAATAAGAAATTAAATATTTAACTAGAATCTAAAAATAAATTATTGTATAATGTAGAATAATTTTTTTGTTGTGTATGTTAAGAATATAACATTCCATTCCTCATATGTGAAAAAATTTCATATAAAACATGTAAAAATAATCATTTTTTAAAAAATTTGAAAATAAGTTAAAAATTTAAATACAATATAATTTATAATTATTTTATGTCACCATAAAAACATAAATACTATCATTTTAAAAACATGGAAAAGTATGAGAATGGGTTTGAAAAAAAACATTATCAAATTATTATTTTGAAAATAAGTGTTCATTTTCACTTAGTAAAAACATGAATCATAAACCCCACTATAAATTTACATTAAAAAAATCTATAAATATCATGAGAATAGGGGTTTTAATTATATAACATGATAATTGTGATTTATATACACCTTATAAAAAATGATGGTGCATTGCATCAAAATATGCATTAACGAATGATAATTGAAGAAATGTCCCATACATTGAGTCTGATTCATCACATGTGTCTTTATCTTCAATAATAATAAACATATTTTAATTATTTTATTTTTTGAGAAACTTTTCAATGTTTATTAATAATTATATTTCACTAATTTTAATATCATAAACAATTACATAATCAATTAATTTTACATGAGATGTTTTGACTATATTTAGACTATGTGTCAAAACTGACATTAGTAGGTTGACTAAGGTCAGAGTGGAAATCATATAAACATCACTATAATACTAATAGTGAAATAATTATAATATTTAAAATACATTTATAATTTTATTATCTATCATGAAATATTCTTTGGATAAATGATTTTTTTATTAAGGAGATGGTTGGATGTATGAACACATGAGTATCATTTAAATTTTCCAATGATGATTATATTAAAATGTAAGTGAAATTTTATCTTTATAGAATTATAATTATATAATATATACCATATTATTTAATTATACATTGTTATATAAATAATTATTGTGATGTAGTGAAGAATAGAGACTCACATTGGTGTATGAAAGCGGTAGTCTAGATGTACATGAACGACATAATCACTTTTTCAGTGAGTGGAAAGGTAATGGATAAAATTAAAAAATATATATATATATATAATGATAAATTTGACAGGAATATAAAAAATATAGAATTTATATGACATATAATCATTATATTTTCCCTTTTCACCTTGCATGTAAAAATTTAAGGAAAAAAATCACATCTCCTCGCAAGGCAGTAGTCCACCATACACACGATCAAATTTACAGTATCTCATATTAAAAGGAATATAAAATGAAATAAATTGAAAATTATTAATAAATAGGTATAAATATGTTATTAAATTAATATAGATACTTTATACCCATTATCATACCCATCCATTATAGGATATAACGAAAAAGGGAATGATATTTGTTGGTAAGACAGTAGTCCACCGTACACATGAATGACAATTTCATAACACATTTTATGGAAGAGGTAAATGATTTATGTTATGATATTGAAATAAGTGAAATAATATTAAATTTATAATATTGGATTTATTATATAATCATTAATTATGAATAACTGATATGGTGGAGAAATTAATAAAACAAAAAATGCTTGTTGATGAACATGACCTCTTCTTCGTGTATCGTCCTTTTGTTTGTGTCGAAATATTTCCTTCGATGGATTTATTACAAAATTAAGACTTCAAGAATCTTTATAGGGATGTTTTGTGTTTGTTTTTATAGGTTTTTTTCAAGCCAAATGGATTGGTATGTGTGAATAGGTTAGGGGAGCTAGTGCCCTTTTTTAGCGGAGGAGAAGTGTAATTTTTAAAATGTGTAATAAATATTCACTATTGGGAGGTATTAAATACCTCATGTTCATCAAAAATTTATAAATAATGGAAGGGAAAATTTATTTTATTGATAAAAATATATATAAGAAAACAATCACATTTTTATCATGTTATTCATTAGACATTACCTTTACTCAATTTTATCATTTATGTTTTAAACACGGAAACTTGTATCTTTCTATTTACCAAGGTAATTTATCACATATGAATAAAATTAAAAATAATTTAATTAGTTATTTTAGACCGAATTATTCAAATATTATATTAATTTTATTAAAAATATACTATGTTTTTAAAATATTAATTTTAATCAAATGAAACGAATGAGAAGAACCATGTTTTAACAATAATTGCACTAAATAATTTTACATCTTTTGAGTAATAATTATTATAAAATATTAATTTTTCCTAATTCGATAATATAAATTATTCATACTCTAAAGATGGAATAAATTTTTTCTTATTAAAGTCAAAAAATATATCGAACATGGTATAAAATAAATCCCATATACGTAATAAAGTAGTGTGTTTTTAATGTAAAAATGTTATAATGATTAAAAAAGTTATATTAAAATTAAATAATAAAATGATTCCAACAAAGAAAATTGGATTAATTTATACAAAATTTAAGTAAACTATATTTTAAACTAACTCAATTTATAATTTATAATTATAAATTATCTAAAATAAATGGACATTTTAAATTAAAATTCAATATTATTCACTGTTAAATAGAAAATGAAATTCTATAGAAAATTACAAAAAATTAACCTTAAGATAATTTTGGTATTATTATTAATAGAAATAAAATTATTTTTTCGTATAAAATTTCCAAAATTGTAACAAATTAATTTTAAATTATGTTTAAAATGAGAGACCAAACTGTATTTTATAAAAAAAGCGATCTTTTCATAAAATATTTCCTTTTCAATTAAATGATTATAATTATATTTATAATAAATAAAAAGATAGTAAATGTTTATAAAATATATATTTTCCTAAGTTATTTAATTATATTCATACATTAAATTCAATGGCTAGGCAATGGCTATCATATTAAATAATAATATCAATATTATATTGTTGTTTTTTAAAACTCATTCTTGTCGGTGGAACAATATTTTGAAGAAACATGCATTTTCCTATAACATAATATAATGAAGATATTATACATATTGAAAAAATATATATATTTAAATATTATGGAGTTTAATTATATATATAGGTTATTTTTAGTTTTTATTTTAGGATATCAAAAATTTATTTTCTTTTTTAAAAATCATAGGGTGTTACATTTAGATTATGATATTCTACCACAAGTTTCATAGTGGGATAAAATTGAAATTATTTATTTTATTTTGGTAAAGGATCTTGGGTAGGATATATTCCCCATCTTATATTTTTTAAATAGGTACCATGGAAGGATGTGGTGCCCCCATGATGGTGATGTGACAAATTTATAGACATCCATAATAAGTATAATTAGGTACTATAAATCTCGTGTGTCACCATAGAATCTGAGGGTTAATGAGGTTTATTTTACTTAAGATACCTAATTTATTTGTTTAAAATAATCATATCACATATCATATTATTAATATTTAATTTTTATGTTATATACATTGTTTATGCTTGTAAGAACCCCACCTTAATACTTACATATTATAGTGAATTTGAACTAGAATTCAATTTATTATATTCCAAAAAATATATATTATTTAGTGTTATAGAGAATGTGGAAAAATCATAAAATTTAAACCATTAGATTAATGGAAACCACTTCTATTAAGTATAAATTTTATCCATATCATAAAATATTTTAAAATAAAACCTGATTTATTTCATGATAAATATTAAAAATTTTCTTCATGGAACCATCCTTATTATGACTCCCCTTTAAACCCTGTGAAAAACATTTTAAAATGTGGATTATCATAAAAAGATTAGTAAAAGACATAAAATATTGAAATGAATTAGTATAGTGAAGGCATAAAAACACATATAATATTTACTTTAGCCTCCAATGTTCTTTTAGTGTATGAAATAAAACACTTCCTTCAAGAAAATAAAAACATGTTTTTCTATAATAATGTCACTAAAAAAATATCAAGAAAAATAAAAAACTTTTTTGGTAACCTAGAGAATCATTTTCATAAATCCATTTCAAATCACAAATAATTGGAATTACCATACAACTGATTTCTAATATAATTTTCTAGAGAACAAAATCATTACTCCATCCAATGGAGAGCTATAATAGGGATCATCCATTATATATACTATATTGGAATCACCTATTTTTTATGATCTATAATAGGGATCAAACCTTCATATAAGCTGTATCGGGCTCACCTATGAGCTGTAATGGTGATCAACCCTATTTATAATATATATTGGGATTTCCCATTTCTTATAATTCTCATGTATCATATCATAAATAAAAAATTATTATACTTGAACATTTTCATCATGAAACCATTGATGTACTACTTAAAAATCATATAAAAAATATTTTGGATATCAAAATACCGTTTTATTTTAAAAAAAATTAAGTACCAAGAATTACATGGTCAAGGTAAAAATAGTCTTTCATTTATAAAAATATCATTAAAAACATTTTTTGAAAATAAATTTTCTATTTTTAAACCACATATTTTTTTAAAGAGCTATATACTTATAAAATAAAAAATTATCTTTGAAAATAAAATTTTAATGATTTAAAAGATTCATAAAAAAATAATTCCTCATGAATGTGGGAAAATACTGTTATGCTGTATATGTTATGAAAAAACCATTTCATTATACTTCTGTAAAAAAAAAATAATCATTTCATGAGGATTTTTAAAAGGACATCCCTAACCTCAAGTCTAAATCGCCATTTATAGTATTTTTTATCATGTATATATAAACATAGGTTAATTTAGAGTTTCTTAAGAACCATTTTCATGTTCATTGTTTATTTTATTCCCCTTATCATCCGGTTATAATATTTTAAGTTCATAATGGATGTTTTTTCAATATTCTGTTTACATGCACAAAATGACAATAATCGGTAGACTACGGTCAAAGTGGTCATGATTACAAAATATTAATTATTATAATAATTACATAATTATAAATATAATATATTAATTATACATTAAAATTAATCCAATAAATATTTAATTGAAAAAATAATGATGTTACAATCATGTAGAAAATAGGTTGTACAAACACATGAGTATCATTTTCATTTTTTAATGATTATCATGGAAAGTAGTAAAGTGTAATTTTATCTTTCATGAATGATTGTATTATCAAAAATATCACATAAATTATATAAATATAAGTGAATATATAAATATATATATATAGAGAGTTCATGTGATGTGGTGATGAAAAATGAATCGCATTGCTCTGTGGAGGCTATAATTTACACAAACACGTGAACGACATTAAATTTTTTCATGTATGTAATGGTAAGTATGTAAATGATATATTCAATTTTTAGAATGATAAATATTTCATGAATATAACATATAAACATTAATTACAACATTATAACATATATTGTGATATAATGGGGGAAAAACATCATCGGTTCGCGAGGTGGTAGTCTACAGTACAGAGGGATGATATATTATTTTTCAATTTAATAGAAGAGGAGATGGATATAGTCCCTTAAAAATAACACCTCATTATATAGAGTATACTAGAGTTATTATTTTATTATGTTTGATAAATATTTCACAGATTTGGAAGAATAAATTAAATTGTAATACTTGATTAAAAACAACACCTCTTCATAGGACAAATTACTTTTTTAACACCTTAAGACCTCCAAGGTTGGTGTTATTCATAAAAAATTAATATATAATGAGGTTATTTATTATAGGAGTTTATTATAGTAGATTATGTGAATAAGGATTTGAAAGTGTGATTAAATGACAATAATGGGTGGCCTTTTATTGGAGAGGGGTGGGTCACTCTTTATATTTCTCAAAAACATTAAAATAATATATATTATTTTTCTATTTAAAATGGACATAAAAGATTTGTTTCAAATATACGATGATTATGAGTCAAATTTATTTCATCCATTAATTTTTATACATGGTTAGGTTAAATTATTACCCTTATCATTTAGTTTTAAAAATTATTTAACCCCTTTAACTCTTAGTGTGACAATATAGATTTTACATTTCAAGTGTTCATATAATTACAATTAAATGAAAGGAATTACATTAAAGAATCATGGATAATGTTACAAAACAAATAATTTTTTTATTAATTTTACAATTTTAAGAACATTTATTAATTTAAAGAAAAATTATTTATTTTAAAATATCATTAATGTCATTTTTGACAGTATTCATTGCATTAAATTTAAAAAATCTGAATACAAAATGATAACTTAGAAAACAATATTTCATTATATACCTATGATACAATGGTAAACTATAATATTAGCACACCACATTAATTATCCAAAATAAAATTTATTTTAATGTTTTTAGTATCATTGATTTGATATTTCCATTTGTCAAATAATTCTTGTATCAATGTTTCTCAAGAATTTGATGTAATTATTTCTTTGATAAAAATAAAAATAAACTTTTATAATATATATAAAAAATTTATATATTAAAAGCATATTTATGTTAAAATATTTCTTCTAGATGACCAAATATTAAAAATGTTATACTTATTAGAAACATGAGTATGGAATATTTTTCATTACATAAAATAAAATTATATAAATGTACTACATTAATCCAAGTGGATTAAAAAGGTTATAAATTCATTCTTAGGATGATTCAATTTTACACTCACTTGTAAAATAAAATTAGGTTACATTTTACTCTAATTTTCATATACATATCACATTATTTTTACCCTTAATTACTTGTTTTATCCCTCAATAAGATTATAAAAATTAAAAAGTTTACTATTAATATTTTTCAAAATAAAATTATCCTATTTATGAAATATAGAAAATTTAAATAGTAATATTTCATCCATTATTCTTATTTCTAGACAAATATTTTTTATAATTTAATTTAAATTTAAACATGAAAAGTGCAATGAAAAATAGTTCTTCAAAAAACTTTTGTTATTAAAATTCAAATGTTTTTATACTAAATTATTATATAAAATACATTCCAAAATCCACAAGTGAATTAATATAAATAAAAATGAACTAATGAAAATTTATGATTAATCCAAAATTGAATTTCATCTTTCAAATACATGAATAATATAATATTGAAAAAATTAGAATTTTTACTGTTCCTTAATTAATTATAACATTCATAAAATTAATAAAATTTAACCATATAAACATTTTGATATGATGAGTTAAATAATGAAGTTTACTTTATAAAATATATTTTTAAAAGTTTATAAAAATTAATTATATTATTTTTACATAAAAAATTAATGAAAATCATTTTTTATAAAAATATATTTTTTGAAGAATAAAATGACTTTTATAAAAAGTAGTAATTATTTAAAAACATTTAATTAATAAAATAAAAATTATTAAGACCATTAAATATTTCATACCTCCATTAAATATATTCATTTCCCTCCAATTTAAAATCTACATTATAACAATCACATTTAAGTAATTTGATATCTTTATTCCTTTAAGGAAAGTGTTACATATTTTATAGGCTATCAAACATAGTCTTTTGAAATATGAAGATGTTACATTATACTAAAATTTTATAAATTCCATCCATGTAAATTTTAATTATTTTTCTATAATTAATGTAATATTTTTTAAAATACCTGTATTTAAATCCCACAATGAAAAAATGGTCAGTAAAACATCCATTTAAAAAAGAGATAGAGGAACATATGAAGGTCACCAGAGATAATGTGTTATAGGATTCCATGTATAAAATATTCATATTAATAAGAAAACTAACTATCATGTTTTGATGGACATTGATAGAGAAAATTATCATTATAAAGTTAACCATATCAAAATAATAAATCTATGATGCGTTAAAAGGCTATTGATTTATCAGTATGAATAATAAATGAATAAAATTTAAATTTAATTTTTTTATTTAATGATTATTTTCATAGATTTGATTAATTTCTTTAATATCTATATTAATATCACAAGGTGATATACTCAATTGAAATGAACAATTTCATTCTTCAATCAATTTCCACCATAAACTCATCTAATACTCCAAAAGATAACCATTGAATTTGAATTTATCACCCATTAAGCACTAAAATTTAATTCTAAAAAATCATATAATCTATCAATTATTAACTATATATTAATCATATCTAATAAAATTAACTAAAACCAAAAATTTTATGATAGGATAAGATAATTTGAACAAATAACAAACATTTAAATTAATAAAATACCTTTGATCTCCAAAATTCAATTATAATATACAATCCTCAATCTAGATCATTCATGTATTCATAAAATTCTAGAAAAATAATATATAATATGATTGAAACAAAATATTCAAAAGTATACAATCAGATTCTTTTCAAAGATATATTTTTACAGTTATCTCTAAAAACATCAATTACCCTTGAAGTCCCATATAAAAAAATTAATTTCACTAATAATATCCAACATATACTAGCCATTTCCATAAATAACATTAATTATCATAAGTATGCCTTTAAAATATAATTAAACCATTGGTAAAAAAATAAAACTCCATAGTAGCCTAAAATGTTCCCAAAATTACATTCATCACGATATCAGTTTCGAATACAGAATAAATTCCCAAATTTTAGAAACCCATAATTACCAAAACATCATATATCATAAAAAACATACAAACTAACAATTCCATATAAATTATATCTAACAAAATTAGTGGAATTTTTTTACAAATAACCATTTTTTGTATCAGAAACATAAGTGTTACATGTTCCTTAAACATTTATCCATAATTAGTTAATATCTACCAAAGTATTTACATTACATAAAACATAAAAATAAGATGTCATAAGACTTTGGAATTTTGATTAGCCTTAGAAAAATATGGTGATCTTTGGATCTTTCATCACTTCACCTGATGTACCAACATCAAATACAGTTGCAGAATTTGTTTTCAACCATTTTTTCTTATGATAGGGTTGTTTTCCACCAAGGGTAAGTGACTTTGGACCCACGTTAGTATAATTTCCCAATAATTATAGATTAAACATATTACTATTTAATGGATATATATTATCTTATTATTAGATTGATTATGACTATTTTTTTATAAGCATGAGCCTTGTGACTATACTTACCACATCAGTAACATTTTCCAGATTGAAAAATCCATTTCTCAAAATTTATTTCCCCACACATATTACATTTTTCGGTCTGATATACATACTTTTAATTTTTTTTATCCATTTCTATTTACCAAGAAAACTTAATACTCATATCATCCCATGTTTAAAAAGTGTTGAAAATATCCTTTTATTAATTCTCATTACAAAGAGAAACTTTCACATAACATTAAAATTCAAATTTGGAAAATAAAATTCATAATATTGGTTTTAAATCAGAGAAAAATATTTTAATTTTTCTATTAGTTTCCTTAAGATAATCTCACTCATACATAGCCAATACTATGATGTTTTCATCATATACATCCATAAAAAATTCATCATTTTCCCTATATTCTATCAATTGTATCGCCATCCTATGCCAAACCGTCTTTGGGGAATATTTATCTAGAAAAATATTCAAGAATGTGTCCCATTATTTAACATCATTATATTATTTCTCTCTGGTATTCTCAACAAAAGGCTACCATATTAGATATTCACCTTCAAAATGATAAATGGAAAGGGTTACTTTTTTTTCATATCCATTACATAAAATAAAGTTTACAGAAAAATTATCCATCAATGTAATACCACAGGGTTAGATGACCCACTGAATGATGGGGGTGTTGTCTCATAAACCTCTCCACTAATGATAATTTATTTTTGGTAGATATAGTCTCTCTCTTTCATGGATTCCACCACCATTTATAGATTTATTCAAATGATCCATTATTGTATCAAAATTATCATTCTTATTCTAATATATAAGGATTATAATTTTGGAATATATTCTCATCTTGATACTTTCTAATTACAAAATCCATGTTTCCTCTACAGAAAATCACTCTCAATAAACACATTTTAGATGGGGAACATGTTAATATTAAAATATTATATACTTTCATGATAAATATAATGTAAATTATTTCAATTGAATGCTATTTACATTATCAGAACCTATATATTTATCTAAATCATTTTCTGATACCATATTTAAGGACCAAGAATTAATCATTACATATTATTGTGCTTTTTTACTAGAATTATCTTTCTTATATTCCAAAATATCATTAAAGTATATTGTTTTTGAGAATTGGGAAAAATATATGAATATTAAATTCATACATTGGAGTGAAAACTTTTATATAGTATACATTCATTCTATAACATAACTATTTTTAAAATAAATATTTATTTCATTTTATAACAAATCTTCACAATTTTATTCATGAAACTATCCTTGTTTTTACACACCTTTAAACCACATACTATTTTTTAAAAACATGTATGGGATTAAAAATATCTGTAGGAGATATAAAATTAAGAAAAATATTGTTCAAGTGAAAATAAGATTACTCATATAACGTTTACATTTATCTTCATTATTCATTGCATGTGCGAAATAAGAAATTCTCACACAAAAAATCTACACATGTTTTAATTAAATAAATCATTTAAATTAATAAAGATCAATTTAAATACCTTATTTGGTAACATTTATAATCATATTTAAAGAACCATTTCAAAAAAATTATACTTGGAATAACCGTATGGCCCACATCAAAATTAATTATACAGAGAACGTAATCATTACCCAATGCATTATAGAGCTATAACGGGGATCTCCTATTGTATAAGCTATATCGGGATCACCCATTTATTTATAAGCTATAAAAAAGCTCATATATACATATACGTTATATCAGGATCACCCATGCCCTATAATAGGGACAAACCCTTAGTATAAGTTATAATGGTCTCACCCTTTTCATATAATTATAATATACGATATCATTTTTTTTTATAATTTCTCTTTTTCATCACGAAACCATTGAAGAGTTATTTTAAAATAATATATAAAACAATTTAGGATTTAAAAATTCCATTTTTCATTAATGAATATTTTCATTACGAAAATACCAATAACAAAAGGAAAAGGTTTTTTCATTGAAGAAAATATTATTGATTTTTTTTAGAAAATAAATTTTCTTCATTGAAAAAAGTTATTATTCTTCAAAAATTTTTTTTCACTAATATAAGTTTGTATTTACTTAGAATATAAATTTTTAAATTTTCAAGGATTCCTAAATTAATTGATGCATCATGAATGTTTTAAAATACATTTCTCCAATATAAGTTATAAAAAACACAGGATTTTAATTTTCTTAAATGATTAAAAAATAGAACATTCAAGGTTGATTTTTTAAAAGATTTCCCTTACTCAGTTATGAATACTCATGTAAAATCATTATAATCATGAATAATAAACATAGTTTAGTTTATAAACTCTAAATAGAAATTTTCATGTTCATTTTTCATTTCACTTAACTTTTTATCATGTTATAAAATTTTATGTTCACATTAAATGTTTTGAAGATATTTATTTCACTAGTCCAAAATGTTTTCGACTGGTAGACTATAGTCAAAGGGTTTATAATTAAACCATCTCTAGAATTAAAATAATGAAATAATTTTTATATTTGTACATCAAAAATAATTTTCAAATTCATCAATTAAAAATAGTTTTTAAAAAATAATGTCGTTATAATAATTGAGACGGTAGGACATACATACACAAGAGTAACATTATCATTATTCAATGATCATCATGGAATGAAGGTAAGTATAATTTTTTCATTACATAATTATAATAATAATATAAATATCATATTAATTATATAAATATACTTCTGTATATCATTCATGTGATGTGATGATGAAAAACGTATCACATTACATTGTTGAGGTGATAATTCACACCTACTCCCAAACAACACTCTCATATTTCCTTGTTTGGAATGATATGTTTTTAAGATATATATTGTCTTTTAATAATGATAAATATTTCATTAATATCATATATAGTGCTTAATTATATATTTATAACTATTCTTGTGAGAGGACAACAGAAAATGAATTAAATTGGTTCGTCAGGTGGTAGTCTATCATGCACACCTAAAATGAATTCCCACCCCATTTGATGTAATAGGATTTGGATATGGTTCATGAAATAGAAATAATTACTTAATAGTATATTTATTATGTTTTATTTATGACTTTATCATGTTTTAATAATATTTTACTGATTTGGATGAAGAAATACAATAGAAATACTGGATTAAAAATTATGTATCTTATTTAGACAAATTTAATTTCATAACTCCTTATGACCACTAAAGTTGGTGTTAAACCTAAAATAAGGTATATATAATGAGTTTAGGTATTCTATGAAGATAGAATAATAAATATAAAATTGATTAAAAATAATTTATTTCTTATAAAGGATGAGTATTGGTCAAAATATTATCATAAATTAATTTTTAGACATGTTTAAGTAACATTATTACAGTTATCATTTAGTTTGAAGACTTATTTTTCCTCTTTAACTCTTATGAGGACAACATGGATTTTACTCTTTAAGAGTTAATATAATTTCTAAAATATTACTAACTACCAATATATTATTTATTGATAAAATTTTAAACCTTATCAGAATAAGTTGGATAGATTTACATTTTATAGGAATTTTATATCATTTATTAAAATATTATTTGATTTAAAATATCATTAATATCTATATTGACACCATTTACTACTTAAACTTTTAAAAAAATCATAAAAACACTATAGCTTCTAAATATATATTCTATTATATCTCTATAATTTAAATTTTTTCTATAAAAATCATTAATCATATTTATTATCTCAGATTATATTTATTTTTAATATTTTTAATGAAATTTATTCGATACTTGCATTAAGAAAAAAATTATAGGATCAATATTGTTCCTGAATTTAAGATAATTATTTTTCATTAAAAAATAAAAATGAATTTCCATGATGAAGATAGTTATTTTATATTTCTACTTACTATTTATGACTGAAGATATATTCTGAATAAAAACATAATAAAAATTTTATAATTATTAAAAACATTGGTATGGAAATTTTTCTTTATGTAAAATAAAATATTATAAATGTCATACTCCAAACCATATGGATTACAAAGGTTATTAAATATGAAAAATAATTAATTTGTTCTAAAATAACTCATAAAATAAAATTTGGATATGTTTAGTGTAATATGAAAATACTTTTAATATTATTAATACCTCTAATTACACATTATACCATTTACCGTGGTAACAAAAATTACCAAGGGTATTATTCATATTTGTCAAAATAAAAGAGACTTATTTACTAAATATTTAAATTTTTAATAAATATACGGATTTTATTTTTCAAAATTCTAAATACATAATTCTTTTAATTTAATTAAAATATAAACTTGAAAAACAGAAGAAAAAATAGTTTTTTAGAAAATTAAAATTTTCAAATTAATTTTTTACACAAAATTCAAGAATAAAATCACTTTAAAAACTATAACATGAAGAAATTTAAAAAATGAATTAATTAAACATTAAAAATATTCTAGAAAATTATTTAATCATTTTAAATCCATTTAAAGATATAATATTGAGTATAATTCAAAATGTTTCACTATTCATTGAAAAATAAAACATTTTAGAAAATTATCAAAATTTCACCTTAGAAAAAATGTCATGACTCGTCCTCGGGGCCCGTGCCGTGACTACCCCAAGCCCGCCTCCCATAGGCCAGGGGCTGGCGACTAGCACCAAGGTGTAAATCCCGACAAAAAGGGGAAGGCATTACCTTTATAAAGTAAACAAACACCACATAGTAAGCAAGCAGAAGTAAACTCTAAGTAAAATTGGGTACAATAGTAGTGCGGAAAAGTAAGTGGGCTAGAATACAAACCCAAACTGAAAGTAAATTACAACTGGAAAGAAAGTACAAAAACTAAAAGTAAAGCCGCAACGTTGAGCCATCCACTGGAAGTCCCACTGGAAGGATGGGTATAGATAGCCTTCTCAGCTCCTTGGGCCCAGCTGTCCGCTCTGTGTACGTCCCGCCCAGTGGTTCACCTCCAGGTTCCGACCTGCTCCACAAGCCTCAACCACAATCAGCGATGTCTATCGTCTGCATCCAAAACAACGTATTACGGGCATAACCCATGCAAGGGTGAGTATACGCTACTCAGTAGGGACCCCGAGACCCCCGAAGGTCTCCCTGAATCCACAAAGGATAATCTACAAAGGAAAGATACAATCACGTAGTAACATCCAACACTACTTAGGTATATGCCCATACATATACCTAAGTAATCAATTCCTGTTAGGCTCCAACATTCAAGCCCAAGTTCGACCATGTCCACACAGGATAGAACAACCCAATCCACACAAGAAAGCACAACACAATCCACATAGGAAAACAAGTCAATCATATCGAAGATAATGATTGAAAGTCAAGACTAAGCTCACACAGGTATACTTCTTCATAAGGTGTTAGATATGATCAGATGTAGCCACTGATTCATCTAAGATGGGACCCACGTAGGATACTAAACTAGCTAAACTATCAGACCCACATAGGATACAGACCAGCTACTCTGCCAGACCCATGTAGGATACAATAACAGAGTCAAACACTACCAGACCAACGTAGTATACAAGAACAGTAGTACTGCCAGACCCACGTAGGATACAAGAATAGTAGTCATCACCATCGAACCCACAGAGGATTTCAGTACGGTCTTCATTTTTGCCGAACCCACGGAGAATTTCAGTGCAGTCGTCGTTGCTGCCGAACCCACGAAGGATTTCAGTGCAGTCGTCATCGTCGTCGCAGTCGCAGCCAGCTCTATGGTTCCCACACACAGCATGCTCATTTCTGATAGGGTCCACTCCACGAGCCAAGGGGGTCGATACATCAACTGACACGTATTCTAGAGTTGATGTATCCCAAAGTTCTATCTCAACATAGGGAACTCAACACGACAGATGACACGTCAATCGGGCGCTCGATCTGAGAGTTATTGGCTTTTTCGTTCCAGGTGCCCGGTTGGTTTTTAAGTCAAAACCAACCCGACCATACTCCAACTACATCCAAAACTCAAGCTGAGTAAGCCAAAAGTTCCTTCTCACTATGAGGATTCCAATAAAGTTGACGGTACGTCAATCAGACGTCTGGAGCTCAAGTTATAAGCGTTTCTGCTCCGAGGGCCCGATTGGTTTCGTGTTCGGACCAACCCGGCCATACCCAAAGTTCTCCGAAACCTTGAATGTAATACAACTAAATGACCGCCTCGATCCAAGGATTGCATCTCAACTAACGGTGCGTCGATCAGATGTTCGTAGCCCAAGATACGGGCATTTGAACAGAACTGTCCGGAAATAGGGGGTTTTGGGCCCGGACCGACCTGGCCCAAGACCCCCTGGGCAGGACCGAACTGGGTTGCCCTGAACAGGGTCCGAGTCCTAACCATTAGGTAGCGGCCTGACCCAATCGGTGTGGCCCGGCCCGGTGCGGCTGGTCCGAACTGGGCGGTCAGTTGGCCTGTCGCGGGTGTGGCCCGCAATGGCCAGCTCAGCGCTGGCCGAGCCATTGCGGAAAGGGGGGGGGGCGCTGCCCCCCTGTTTGAGAAACGACCTCCCACGAGGGGGACCTGCCATTTGCTAGCTGGGGGTTACGACCCCCATCTTTCTCGAAAACTGGCCGGCCAAGCTGACCGGTGTGTCACCGCGGGACCCCCCCGCGGGTCCCGCCCTCCTTGCACCGGCGGCTGGCAGTTCCAGCCGCCGCTCTCCACACCACCACCGCCAGAAGCCGCGGCCTTGTCTAACTGGTGCGACGTGAAGGTGCCATGCCCCTCCACCATGGCCCCACTCCAGAGGCGACTTCTTCGTGGTTCTCCAGCGCGGCGCCGCGGCTTCGTTCGGCCTCAACGGCACCGCGCATCTTCACCCGTTCCTCTTGCTTCCGCGTGGTGCCGTTGCACTGCGCTTCCTTTGCTCGTGCCGCAACAAGTACAACATCAAAGGCGGAGGAGGGTCAGTTGTGTTTGTGTGGCCCGACCTCCTCCCGTTATTACGATAATAGGTGGCCCAATATAAAATTCGTTGAACAGAAAAGAAAACACGAACAAAAATTAACCCCTACCTCAACGAAGTCGTTGAACGAGGTTCGTCATGGAAATAAGGCGTCGCAGAAGACAACATCACGGAAGGAGGTTCCGTAAGCGTCGTCAACGTCGTGGTACACGGCATCGTGGTGAAGAGGATCATCGGCATCACGGTACACGGTGTTGCGTCGTTGATCACTGAGGAATTAGCGTTCTTCATCAGTGTCGGTGCGTTATTCACGTTCTTCAAGGAGGAAGATGAAGTTCTTTGTGGAACTCTCCCTCTCAACACAATGAAGAAACCCCTAATGAAATAAGAATTTGTCCTATTTAATTAATACACGCAAGCCAACATTACATTTGAAATTCAATAGAATTCATTCAATTAATTGAATTAATTGAAGAGTCTTAACAGTCTAATTAATGTGAGAGTTGACTTGGCATTTAATAAGGGGGTGCGGGTGTGTTACAAAATAATGGGTATTTGAGGATGTTGAAATGGTGGGGCTCATGTGGGTCCCACATCACTAATATCCTATCAATAGGGGTTCGGATATAGTGGGTCTTGCCTCAACTTCCATAAGTAGGTTTAAACTACTTAGAACATAAAATAAAAATTGTTTCACACCTTTTATTTTATTCATTAGTTAAACATTTTTTTTAAAAACCACAATCGAGAAAATGCAACTCTAGAAAAGGTGTTCCTAAGAAATTACCGGTGCTGCGGTTTTATTGGTGCGCCCAGATTTTGATTTCGAGCACCGTTTCAAATGATAGGAAAACCCGCTCGTTCGTTCACTGAACGTACCCGAGCTAAACTTCAGAAAATGATTCCGGGCACACTGGGCCTCGGAATCAGGTTCCGTCAGAAACTGAGTTCTTGAAAAATCCCAAACAAAATTAAGAAAAAATTTCCCTTGAATTTTGCAGGTCTTTACATTACTCCCACTTCAGGGCTTTATGTCCCTGTAAAGATACATCATAAACTAGTGGAACAAATGTGGGTACTGTGCATGCATCTGAGCATCCCACTCCCAAGTGCTCTCCTAGAGGTTCCCGTGCTGCCATCTAATGCGCACTAAAGGAATAGACCACCCACGTAGGACCCGCTCCTGTCGATCCTCAATCTCCACTGGGACCTCTGAAAAATTCTCCCCATCGACAATGTCCAGCTCCCCATGGTCGATGATATGCATCGGGTAGTGCACTTATCTCCTTAGCTGAGATACATGGAAGACGTCATGCAACCGGTGCAACTGAGGTGGTAGAGCCAGGCGATAAGCCACCTTGCCTATCTTACTGAGAATCTGAAATGGTCTGATGAAGTGCAGAGATAACTTGCCACCCTGGCCAAATCTCCGTAATCCACATCGAGGTGAGACCCGTAAGAAAATGTTGTCGCCATCCTCGAACTCTAGTGGTATACGCCTCCTGTCAGCATAAGACTTCTGTCAGCTCTGAGTTATCCTCATCTTCTCCTTGATGACCTGGACCTTCTCTATCGTGGCTTGGACCATCTCCGGTCCCACAAGTGCTGACTCACTGGGGTCTGTCCAGCACAGAGGTGATTTGCAAGTTCGGCTGTACAATGCCTCGTATGGTGCCATCCCGATGGTGGAGTGGTATCTGTTGTTGTACGAAAACTCCACCAAGGGTAGGTGGTCCTCTCAGCTGTGACCAAAGTCAAGGACACAATCATGGAGCATGTCCACGAGATTCTGAACGGTCCTCTCCGTCTGACCATCCGTCTGAGGGTGAAAGGCAGTGCTCAGACATAGCTGCGTCCCGAATGCCTCCTGCAACCCCTTCCAAAGCTAGGAAGTAAAGCGAACATCTCAATCAGAGACGATAGATGATGGCACACGATGAAGCTGTACAATCTTCTGAACGTAGAGATGTCCCAAGCTCTCTACTGAGCCCTGCTCTCTGATGGGTAAGAAGTGAGCTGACTTGGTGAGTCGGTCAAAAATCACCCAAATGGATTCATGACCTCTGGAAGTACGTGGAAGTCCAGTCACTAAATCCATATATATCCCATCCCACTTCCACTCCAGGACCTCCAAGGGTTGTACCAAGACATCTTGTACATGGTGCTCCGCTTTCACTTGATGGCAGGTGAGGCATCGAGAAATGAACTCTACTACAGCCTTATTTATACCCGGCCACCAGTGCTGTCGTCTAAGATCATGGTACATCTTCACAACTCCTGGATGTACCGCCAAAGGGGAAGTGTGAAACTCTCTCGACACCTCCTCCTGCAAAGCAGCTGGTACCATAGTACGTCCTCTGAAAATGACATCGTGCTATCCTCCTATAGAGAATACATCAGGTGCCTGTCCTGAGGATATCTGTGCACGCCGCGTCTCATAGTCAACGTCCCCACACTGTGCCTCTATGACCCACTATAGAAGTGGAGGAGTGACTGTGAGTGACTGAAGAAAGGATGCTCCATCACTATCCA
Source organism: Viscum album (assembly GCA_963277665.1). Classification (NCBI taxonomy): domain Eukaryota; kingdom Viridiplantae; phylum Streptophyta; class Magnoliopsida; order Santalales; family Viscaceae; genus Viscum; species Viscum album. The sequence continues at coordinate 1,076,749,633 of OY728127.1, read as the reverse complement.
TGAAGGATACCTACAAAGCGGCTAACTGCTCCATCACCTCCCCGAGTAGTTGAATGCCCGTCCTCCTACTGAGAGCATCAGCAACTATGTTCCCCTTTATTGGAGTATAAACTATCTCAAAGTAATAGTCCAGGAGGAACTTGATCCATCACCGCTATCCTAGATTTAGGTCCTTCTGCGAGAGGATGTACCTAAGACTATGGTGCTCAGAGTAGACTGTAAAGCTCTCGCCCCTCGGATAGTGTCGTCAGTAGACTACGTACCCTACTCCCTCCTCTGGTAGCCTCAAGATAGGTGTGTTGGTCAATCTCTATCTCAGCTCCTGAAAGCTCTACTGACATCTATCTGACCACATGAAGGGTTTCACATTCTTCGTCAAAGATGAATGTGGTGCTGCAACTCTGGAGAAGTCTGGCACGAATCTCCGGTAGTACCTAGCTAGACCCAAGAAACTTCGCACCTCCGTCACGCTCCTGGGTGGCTCCCAAGTTAGCACTGCCTTGATCTTCACAGGATCCAGAGAAACTCCCGCCTCAGAGATGACATGTCCCAATAAGTGGACATCATGTATCTAGAACTGACACTTTGAGAGCTTACCATAAAGATGGTGCTCTCGGAGTGTGTCTAGTACAAGCCGCAAGTAGTAAGCGTGCTCCTCCTCAGTGGTCAAGTATATCAAAATGTCATCGATGAAGTCCAAGACAAATCGATCGAGGTATGGCTGAAAGATCCTGTTCATGAGACCCATGAACACTGATGGGGCATTGGTTACGCCGATATTCATAACAAAGAACTCATATTGGCCATACCGACATCTGAAGGTTGTCTTCTGTACGTCCTCACCCCGAAATATGAGCTGATGATAGCCTGATCTGAGGTCTATCTTCGAGAACCACCATGCTCCCTTGATCTGATCGAAGAGGTCGTCAATCCTCGGTAACAGATACTTGTTCCTCATGGTCACCTGATTCAGGCTACGATAGTCGACACACAGTCGCATGCTCCTGTCCGTCTTCTTGGCGAACATAATCGGGGAAGCCCAGGGTGAAAAACTAGGTCGGATGAATCTCTTTCCCTACAAGTCCTCCAACTGTACCCATAGCTCTCAAAGCTCACTGGGGGCCATTCGATATGATGGAGTGGATATCGGGGCTGTCTCAGGGTACAGGTCAATATAAAAGTCTACCTCTTTGCGAGGAGGTAGTCCTGGAACGTCGTTAGGGAAAACATCCGCATACTGATCCACCACTACAGGAAAACTAGGACTCTACACGTCAACTACTCCTAGGATGTGGCTAGCCAACTGATTAGTGATCGGCTCTCCCCTCCACTGCGTGAGTCCATCATGCGCTGCTAAGGCTCCCTTCTCACCGGTGAAGGTGAACCTGCTCCCATCGGTGCGAACACATCGCACCTTGCGCCTAATACAGTCGATCTGAGCATGGATTGTAGATAACCAATCTATGCCCAAGATGACGTCGTAAGGCCTCGACGCCGCTACAAGAAGATCCCAGCTGAAGCTCTCGCCTCCTAGAGTATGCTCACACTACCAGCACCAGTGCGTAATCTCGAGTCTGCTCCCGTAGGAGTCTCTAACCGTAATGATCGAGCCAAAGGCTCCGTTGGAATCTCCGAGCTCCGAACAAGGGTAGCGAAAATAAAAGAATGACTTGCTCCTCTGTCTATAAGAACTGTAGCAAGGGTGGAGTAGACACAGATAGTACCTCGAATCATCTCTAGTGTGCCATGGTCGTAGGCCTCCACTGCCTGAAGCTGAGCCTGCCTCTGCCTGCTAGCTCCCTGTGGTCGGGGTAGACCTCCCGGGGGTGGTGGTGGTAAAGCCTCAAAGCGTCGCCCACCACTTGCTGCTCGACCAGCTCCTCTGCCTCATCCACCTGCTCCATGTGGACCACCATGATCGACCCTCTGCCTCTACCTGGGTGGCCCTGCAACCATCTACTGCTCCTCTGCATGGATGGTCGGGCAGTCACAAGCCATGTGGCCCTGCCCACCGCATACGTAACACTGTCTGCTCCTCGGAAGGCTAGCTCTGCGCCGTGTGCCCTGCACCTCTGAGCTAGTGTCTTGAGGTTGTCTGCCTGATGGTCTGGTCTGCCTGGACACCTGTGACATCTATCGACTACTAGCTGCAGAGAACTCTGCTATGTGCCGCCCTGTGGTAGGCCTCGCTGCTGGTGTAGGCTCAGTAAGAAAGCTCTCTACGAGAAGGGCTCGCTCCAATACTTCGGCATGTGTCGGAAAGCTGAAGGAGTTTATTCATGCCCTGATATCATGCCTCAGTCCCTTCTCGGAGGTCCGGGCTTGGAAGAATGGGTCCTGTACCATGTCTTTCGACTAGCATTAGAGATCGGTAAATCTCACAGAGTACTGGACGACCGTCATGCTGCCCTGCCACAGCTGTAGAAGTTCCTAAATGCGCACCGCACCGAGGGTGGCTGGGACAAACTCCGAGTGGAAGAGGCTCGAAAAGTCCATCCAGAAGAGAGATGCCTCATCACGCACCTAGAGAATTAAGCTCCACCATCTGCCTACTGCCGCGTGTAGGAGGATCGATGAAAGGATCACCATGAGGTCAGCTGGTGTCTCCACTAACCTGAAAACTCGAAAAACCGCCTCCAGCCAATCCTCGGCTACCTGAGGGTCCGTCTACCTATGGAACCTGGGCGGTCTCTGATGATGGAACTCGTGCAACACACTAAGGCGACGTGCACTCTCAGCGGCTGGGGCAGGTGGCATCAGTTGCTCGGAGGGTAGTGGTACAGCCGGTGCCTCCGCTGAAAAAGGGCCCTGCACCGAGGCCTCGTCGCTCGGTGGGCTGTCGTCTCACACAAAGCTCAGAACCCTAGATGGCTGCTGTCGTGGGTCCATCCTGAAAATAAATAGGTGTTCCACGATTAAACAGTATACTTGGTGAGCTGAGACAAAGTAATCATAAAGAAAACTTTTGAAACACACATGAAATCAATGTTTTCATGCATTGAGTCAGAAATCAGAAGTCAGGGTCCTGGTGTACGGATACATCGGCCGCCGCACCAACACTGGATTCCCTGGACTGATAACCACACTCAATACCCTTAACAATATTGCTTCATAGAATAAAGATTAGAGTCATGAGTTCTGTAGTAGAACCGAACTCATTTGATACCAATTTATCACGACCCGTCCCCGAGACCCGTGCCGTGACTACCCCAAGCCCACCTCCCAAAGTCCAGGGGTTGGCGACTAGAAACAAGGCGTAAATCCTGACAAAAAGGGGAAGGAATTGCCTTTATAAAGTAAAAAAACACCACAGAGTTAGTGAGCAGAAGTAAACTCTAAGTAAAACTGGGTACAATAGTAGTGTGGAAAAGTAAGTGGGCTAGAATACAATCCCAAACTGAATGTAAAGTACATCTTGAAAAAAATTACAGCAACTGAAAGTAAAGAAGCAATGTTGAGCCATCCACTAAGGTCCCACCTGAAGGATGGGTACAGATAGCCTCCTCAGCTCCTTGGGTTCAGTCGTCTGCTCTGTGTACGTCCCGCCCAGTGGTCCACCTCCAGGTACCGACCTGCTCCACAAGCCTCAACCACGATCAGCACTGTCCGTTGTCTGCATCCAACACAATGTAGTGCAGGCATAGCCCATGCAGGGGTGAGTATACGCTACTCAGTAGGGACCCCGAGACCCCTGAAGGTCTCCCAAAGTCCACAAAGGATAATCCACAAAGTAAAGATACAATCATGAAGTAACATACAACACTACTTAGATATATAACCTTACATATTCCTAAGTCATCAATTCCAGTTCGGCTCCAACATCCGAGCCCAAGTTCGATCACGTCCACATAGGTTAGTACAACCCAATCCACATAGGAAAGCACAAAACAATACACATAGGAAAGTAAGTCAATCATATCGAAGATAATGATTGAAAGTCAAGACTTAGCTCACACATGTATACTTCTTCGTAAGTTGTTAGAGATGATCAGATATAGCCATCGATTCATCTAAGCTGGGTCCCACGTAGGATACTAAACCAGCTAAGCTGTCGGACCCACATAGGATACAGACCAGCTACTCTGCCAGACCCACATAGTATACAAGAACAGAGTCAAAAACTATCGGACCCACATAGGATACAAGAAAATTTGTACTTCCAGACCCACGTAGGATACAAGAATAGTAGTCATCGCCGTCGAACCCATAGAGGATTTCAGTAGGGTCTTCATTGTTGCCGAACCCATGGAGGATTTTATTGTAGTCGTTGTCACTACCGAACCCACGAAGGATATCAGTGGAGTCGTCATCGCTGCCGAACCCATGGAGGATTTCAGTGCAGTCGTCATCGTCGTCGCAGTCGCAGCCAGCTCTAGGGTTCCTGCACACAGCATGTTCGTTTCTGGGAGGGTCCGCTCTACAAGCCAAGGTGGTCGATACATCAACTGACACATAGTCTAGAGTTGATGTATCCCAAAGTTCCATCTCGACATAGGGAACTCAATATGATAGACGGCGTGTCAATCAGACACCCGGTCTGAGAGTTATTGGCTTTTTTGTTTCAAGGGACCGGTTGTTTTTTAAGTCAAAATCAACCCAACAATACTCCAAATACATACAAAACTTGAGAGGAGTAAGCCAAAAGGTCCGTCTCACTAAGAATAATCCAACAAAGTCGACGGTATGTCAATCGTACATCCGGAGCTCATGTTATAAGCGTTTCCGCTCCAAGGGCCCGGTTGGTTTCATGTTCGAACCAACCCGGCTATAACCAAAGTTCTCCAAATCCTTGAGTGTAATATACCTAAACGATCGACTTGATCCAAGGATCACATTGCAACTGACGGTACATTGATCTGAGGTTTGTAGCCCATGATACAGGCGTTTGAACAGAACTGTCCGGAAATAGGGGTTTTGGGCCCGGATCGACTCGGCCCAAGACGCCCTGGGTCGGCCCGAACCGGGTCGACCCGAACTGGGTCCGGGTCCGACCCATTAGGGTGCAGCCTGGTCGGCCCGACCCAATGCAGCCGGTCCGACATGGGTAGCCGGTTGGCCTAGCGCGGGCGCGACCTGCAATGGCCAGCTTGGTGTTGGCCGAGCCATTGTGGAAAGGGGGGGGGGGGGTGGTGGCGCTGCCCCCTTGTTTGAGAAACGGCCCCCCCACCAGGGGGCCCCGCCATTTTCCATTCGGGGGTTACGACCCCCGCCATTCTCGGAAACTGGCCGGCCAATCCGGATGGTGTGTCACCGCGGGACCCATGCGGGTCCCGCCCTCCTTTCACCGGCGGCCGGTGGTTCCGGCCGCCGCTCCCCGCACCACCGCGGCCATAAGTCGCAGCCTTGTCCAACCGGCGCGGCGCGATGGCACCGCGCCCCTCCGCTATGGCCCCGCTCCGGCCACGGCTTCTTCGTGGTTCCCCGGCATGGCACGACGGCACCGCAGCTTCGTTCGGCCTCAACAGCGCGGCACGACGACACCACACATCTTCACCCGTTCCTCTTGCTTTCACGCGGTGTCGTTACACCGCGCTGCCTTTGCTCGTGCCACAAAAAGTACAAAATCAAAGGGGGAGGAGGGTCGGTCATATTCGTGTGGTCTGACCTCCTCCCATTATTATGATAACAGGAAGCCCAATATAAAAGTCATTGAATGAAAAAGAAAACACGAACACAAATTAACCCCTACCTCGATGAAGTCGTCCAACAAGGTTCGTCACAGAAATAACATGTCGTGGAAGACGGCGTCGCGGAAGGGGGATCCGTAAGCGTCATCAATGTCACCGCACACAGCGTTGCAGTGAAGAGGATCATCGGCGTCACGGTACATAGCATCACGTCGTTGATCTCCGAGGAATTAGCGTTCTTCGTCGATGTCAGTGCGTTCTTCGCGTTCTTCAAGGAGGAAGATGAAGTTCTTCGTGGAACTCTCCCTCTTAACACAACGAAGCAACCCCTAATGAAATAAGACTTTGTCTTATTTAATTAATACACAGAATCCAACATTCCATTTGAAATTCAAAAGAATTAATTCAATTAATTGAATTAATTGAAGAGTCTTAACAGTCCAATTAATGTGATAGTTGACTTGGCATTTAATAAGGGGGTGCGGGTGTGTTACAAAATAATGGGGGTTTGAGGAAGTTGAAAAGGTGGGGCTCGTGTGGGGCCCACCTCACTAATATCCTATCAAGAGGGGTTAGGATATAGTGGGTCCCATCACAACTTCTATAAGTAGGTTTAAACTACTTAGAACATAAAATAAAAATTGTTGCGCAACTTTTATTTTATTCATTATTTAACCTTTTTTTATAAAAACCACACCCGAGCAAACGAAACTCTAGAAAAGGTGTTCCTAAGCAATTACTGGTGCTGTGGTTTCATTGGTGCCCTCAGATTTCGATTCCGAGCACCGTTTCAAAAGTTAGGAAAACCCGCTCGTTCGTTCATTGAACGTACCCGAGCTAAACTTCAGAAAATGATTCCGGGCACACCAGGCCTCAGAATTAGGTGCCGTCAGAAACTGCGTTCTTATAAAATCCCAAAGAAAATTATGAAAAAATTTCCCTTGATTTTTATGTGTCTTTACAAAAAATTTGATTTCCTGATTTCAAACATGAATTTAATTTTATAAAATAATATTTCTAAAAGTTATAGAAATTTATTATACGATTTTAACATTAAAAACAAACTAAAAACATTTATGAAGGGAATGTGTTATTTGAAGAATGAAATAACTTTTTAAAAAATCTAATACTTTTTCAAAAAACATTAATTAATACATTTTAAATGTGTAATTCCATTAATATTTCATAAATACAATAAAACTATTCATTTTCCACCAATTTAATTATTAGTTTATAACTGTCACATTTAAATAAGAAGATTCTTCTATTCATTAAAGATCTATTTTAGATATATGCTACGCCATCATATATAGTCTTTTAAAATATCAAGATGTTACAATGTTAGGATAATATAATACTAACACCCATATTAGGTAGTCCTAGAACATTGGTACCTATATATACCTCATGATCATAGATTTAGGTTGGAAAAAGACCTAATGTTCAATAAGGAGCAATATATTACTTATATAGTCATGATATCAGACTTCGTGTGAGACTCAAGACCATGTGGTGATTATTTGGATTTATTTTTATATGATTATATGTTTTATATGATCTTCCCATGGGAGATCATGATGATGTATGTCTCCACCATGTGAAATTATATATAGTTCATTTTTATAGTAATAGTATATATATGTTAATGGTGGAATGTCCATAATATTAATTTGATATTTAGGTATTTTAATAAACAAATATGTGGTATTTCATATATTTTTCTTACTCTAGTATGGGGGTAAGATATGAAAATTCATACAAAAAAGACCCACACTACTATTTATAATCATATGGAATATGGGATAGTGGACTTGAGATAATGTAATGAACTATTTTGATTACTATACTATGAGTTCGGACATAGTTCCAAAAACACCTTCTCATTTTTCCTAAAATTTAGAATGTGTATGAAGAAATAAATAATATTTATTAGGAGTATATTTAGCATAATAATGAATTGAGTAATATTTATTTATCTCAAATTATCAAAATATAATTTTAAATAAAACCTATGATCTGTCTTTCTGAATTCCATATTGTATCACTAATAACATATCTAATTATACACCAACAAGTTTAAAATAAAACTATTTCATCGATCATTAAAAAAATATATAATGATTTATTACATATAATATTTTAACAACCAATATCTATTAAATGATTCAAGTAAATCTTATTTGTATACCACATATTCTAGAGTGTCTATTTCTGTGAGGTCCAAGACAATTGAATTTTCTAGATACACCACATTCAATGTAGATTAGAACAACAAGGATTAAGACATATCATTATTGAAAATAATATTCCATATCATGATAAAAAATCTACTGTTATTATATTAAAAAAAATTACTTATTATTAAATTTTTAGCTAAGGACATTCCCTCTTTTTCCCTTTTAATGATGTTGTTTTTTATTATAATTCTTGAATTTATTAAAGCTATCATGCCTCGTAATAACACAAATCATTTTATTTTCATGTAACTATGGATATATCTTAAAAATATCCATTGATTTATAATTTCATTCAATGAAAACCATGTATGAATATTGAGTGTATTTATTTATAATTGTAATAAATTAAATTTATCTATTGGTGAATCTAATTGACATTGAAACCTAATTATCTTATTGTAGTATATCATGATGTCTTACTAAAGTTATCTTGACAGATATGTGATAATTATTTACCATTATTACTTTTTGAAATGATTTATATGATTTAAATTGGATCCTTTTAAACATTTTATGAATAAATAAAAATATTATATATTAATCTAATCATTTTCTTTGGAAATAATTTTCTATGTCACTGGTTTTATAATGTTTTGTCATATTTCATTATCAAATAATGAGAGCTCTACTAAATTCTATATTGAAACAACATTTCACTTGTTTTCCATATATTTATGAAGATAAAGTAATATATATGAATCTTCATAAGAATATTATTCTTATAACACATAGAAATATTCTTAAAGAGTAACTTTATTTGATAACATGAATGAATCACAACACCAAGAGCATAAGGGATCGTAATATACAGAGAATTTATAAAATATTTACTATATTAAATAAATTCAATATATTCTATATATATAAATTCCCATGATACTGATTTATCATGCGATATATGAAACAAAAAGTTTCCACAATGGCTTGTGTTACACGCACGACTGAGTTTTACCGAACAATAATATATTCTTAAAATATTATTATTTAATATAATTATAATTTAAGCAGCTATTAAATTAGTGGTTATGAATAGTATTAGTTATCTTATGAAATATATGGTTTAAAAAAATATAAAATTGGTTAATAGTTTAACAATTAATTAGAAATGAGAATATAAACCAATTCAATATAAATGAAATATTATTATTATTATGCTCATAAAGGTGTGTCATATTAATAAATTAAATTAATAAAAATTAGTTAATTTTGTTATGGAAATATATATGTTATATATAAAATAGAATATTTTTTATATTCATCCAATAAATTTGATAAGTATATGATAATAACAAACCCAATATTAGACATAAAAACTTATATTTTTATTAAGGCACTTTTACCGCCTTTAATGGAGAAGCTATTTTAAATCAATGTTTTTTTAACTTTCATAAATATTATACATAAATTAATCTTATTTTATGAAATAATAATATATAAATTTTTCTAGGGTTATTTTTTGATATTTTTATGTGAGGTTTTATTTTTTGAGGAATAATGAAAAATACTGAATTTTAACTCAAAACAACCTTTTCATATAACTTATCTATAAGTATAAATTATATTTTTTACTGATTTTTAAGTATAAAAATATCAAATTTTTATAAATTAATCCATTTTAGGAAATTTTAATAAATTTCACTTTGAAAATGAATCTAAAAACCTTGAAAACTTTTGAACATTTTTACTTTAAAATATGTATTGTCATCCCATCAACAATATTTAATTTAAATTATTTCCCACCACTTCTGTGATTGTAATTTTAAAAATGGATGAAATATTTTAAATCAGAATAATTTATAATTTATAATAAGTTTAACTTAGTTTTATACCAAAAAATAGGGAATGTGATTGAAATTAATTATCTTGATTAAGGTGACATTAAGCTTAAATGGTACTAAATCCTAACCGTATGGGATAATATGGCCTAGAAACTTATCCAAAAGACATCTTATTTCAATATTTAGAGCCTATGATACTAGGTATCTACTTTTCAAAATTATTGATCCATGTTTAATAAAAAACATGGGTGGGTTTTCTTTTTTCCAAAATACTTCAAGTGTGCCACTCCTCCTCAACAATAAAAGGAATCCCTTCCTCTATCATACTCACACCTCTCAAGCCACATAGGTTCTTCTAATATCTTCCCAATTAACTCCCCAAAATCCTTACATTATTCCTTGAATACTCCATTTTTTAATAAAGAAATCTATGTAGGTCCATTGGTCCAAACAAGAAAAAGTTACCGGATTAAGAGGTTACATTATTCATTAGGATCTCTTGTTTTATTTCCATTATCCAATCCTTCAATTATACCTATTCCTAGATTATATAACAAAACAATTATCCCCCATTTACTATTATGTTTTAATGTTAAATGTTCAATATTACCTTACCCACACATCCATCTAATGGGTAACACACATAATATTTACATGTAGAGAAAACTACTACCTCACAAGATGATGACTGTTCATTTTTTCTTTACCACCTCTCATGGAGGAAATTATGATGGAAAATCACTTTAAATATGATATATATGATAAAAAATATTTCATTATGATTATATAATTATTTTTTAAGAAATATCATTGTAATTTCAATTTTTTGTAAAAATGATAACAACATTTATGGAAGTGTGGACTACCGCCTCCTCAGAACGATGTGATTCATTTACACTATAGGTTTATTGCATAAAGTATGGTTTTAATTAATCATATGTAACATACACTAAATATATATTATTTTCATGAAATAATTTATTTTTTGGAAATAATATATATATATATATAATTTTCTTCATTAACCTTACAGACACTTATAAAGTATTGACTTCATTTGCGGATGTGTAGAATACCCCCTCCTCGACACACTATGATTCCATTTTCATCACAATAATTATAAATATAACTATATATTAATAAATTAAATATTATTTATGATATAATTATCATTATAGAAAGATATAATGTTACATACCTTCTTTCAATAATAATCATTGAAAAATTGGAAAGTTACTCATGCATATATATGACCTTCCCTCTAAATGATTGTAACCATAGTTTATTTTAATAAAAAATTTAATTATTGATTTTAAAAGTATAAAAGAAGTATAAATATGATAAATATGTAATTATTATTAATATTAAGATATTATATAATGATCCCCTTGACCATAGTTGACCTACAAAAGTTGTTTTTGACATATAAATTCAATTTAGTCAAAACACCTGATGTAAAATTAATTATCTAAGAAAATATATATGACATTTTAAAAACAAAAAAAATATGATAAACATGAAATATTATATCATGAATTTAAAGAATTAAAATAATTTTTTTAATCTATAATATAAAGACACATGAGACAAGTCAGACTAAAGGTATGTGATTTTCATCTCACTTTTTATATCTTGGAGATAAATTTCATGTTCACCATTTAATTGTTTTTAGGATATATCTAATATCCATTTTTATATATTATATCATGAATAATTTTATTTTAATTGTATTTAAAACTTTCATTCTATGTTATTTCGTCATGAGGCTTATGGTTTAAAAGGTTTCAAAGCGGTATGAGAGACTTTGAGATTTTAATGTCTATTTTATTCAACACTTATATAATGATATTTAAGCGGAATATATATTCGATGAAATTATATGACCAATGTTAAATAAACCCTTTAATTATATTATGGTTATTCATGACCATTTTAATTTATTAGTACAATGTTTTCAATATTTTTTACTCAAGTTGTTTTAGAATTTTTTAAGAAAACCTGATATCATTCCCCCATTTAGTTGAAGAACCCATTATATTTTAAAAACCATGTGGTATTATAATTTTTCAAAAATTCTACAAATATTATATGGAAAATATATGTTTACCATTTTTTCTTGGAACAACACTTTTAATATAATTTTCTTATCACTTTCAAAATGAGGCATTTCCTAATATTTATACCATGAAAAAAGGAATATTATTTATACCTCATATGTTATTTACAAATTTAACATCAATAATTTCATAGAATATTTTTTTCCATGTTTTAAAGGTTAATTTTTAAATTTTTCATTTTATGATAATTATTTTTGGGTCTCTCATTTCATATGTACAGTATTTCTTCTCAATTTTCATTCCATTTATAATTTCTTGTTGATATGAACCAATTCTATTGTATATGGTTTTTATACTACCATTTGACATGTTATATCAGGAATATCATTACTCTAATGATATTATATTTTTCATTTAATATAATTACATCATTGGTATTTTTATATAATTTTTTCAAAGTGCTATTGGAGAGTTTGTAATGTTTATTGACTACTGAATGTTGGTCTTAATGATTATGTTTTCAATATCACTTAATTTTGTTATAGTTAAAATATCTTGAAAGAATAACTTTAGTTTAATAAATTTGTCTTGGTAAATTTAATTTATTATCTTTATTATGAAACAATGCTTATTAGTTTTACATAAATCATATATCTTTTTTACATATGGTGTTCACATTAAAAATTATTTAATTAATTTGGGAATTATTGATAAATCCATTTTCTTTTTTCAATATGGATTAATGATAAGGCATATTATTTATTTTGATTAACTGATATGAGGATTAATTTGTCTTGTTAATTATGGGTGTGGCCAAAACATTATATATCCCCTCGATGCATCGATAGGTTCTCATGAGAAAAACTAGTTGTGAAAATTAAATGTGGTTTTATTGGTGGGTTTTCACCATATTGTGAATGATCTTAATGGTATGGGTTTTCATGTGCCTTATACATCATGTATAATAATTATACATTTCCCATATTTAGTTTCAGTAACATTTAATACATGATATTTTTCATTGACACATCTATGTACACATTTCATTCCAGTTCATTGATTTAATGGCATTTGTTTCATTTTATTACCTTTTCATATTGTTTTTTCATTATCTAGTTATTTGAATGGAATGTGACTATAGTTATTAACTTTAATATTATTTATTCAATTCTTTATCTACTTTTTATTACTTGGTATATGTGTTTAGTTACTTACCATCTCATAATTATTAATCTCATTGATTCATTAATAATTCTTCTATATTTTTCTCTTACTGGGAATTTTAGCTCACCCTTACTATGTTTCATTCCCCATGAATCAATGAAGTTTAATAAAAAATATATATAGGTATTTACTTGATGTATTATAGTTATCCTATAATGTATTTATTTTTTGAAAAAATATGTTTTATTTTTATTATTTTTTTTAATAAAAGAGTCATTTATGTATCAAGTTTATTAATACTAAAAAACTATTAAATCATTTGGGACTTGATTCCTTGTAATCATGCCAATTTAATAGTAACAGGCACCAGGTCTAGACTATCTGGTGTTTGGTCTCTATAGTTGGTAAACAGGGGTTTAGTAGAAACCATGTGAACTAGATTTAGGAAATCCAAGATTAGAGAACACTACACTAAGGTATAATTTGATAATATATATATATATATAGAAGAAAACACAGTAATTTCAGTTAAGTATATATTATGTGGGTATACCTAGAGATACATCTGTGTCTGGATACAAAAAAGTGGATGTGCTTTTTTCACATATTTACCTAAGAGAATCAACTATGACAAGGTTCCACAGACCTCACTCGAGGTAACCAGGTCCATGACAATGGGACTTAATGTGCACTAGGTTTGAAACTATTAGGGGATATTCATAGGATAATTAAAATTTTCCTTAGAAACCATTATTAATTATTTTTACAATCAATGACCTTGGATAAAACCTAGAACATGTAAGGACCTATGTGAATGTAAATGGATGAATTATTTACAGATTTAGGATTTAATGAAAACCACAGTTAAAAAAGATATTATTTTATTAACCTTATTTCAAGGATTTCTATCATATTAATTTTATAAATTGTATTAATTTGGTTTTAGAAAATAAAAAATTGTAGTTAGAGTGACAACCAATGAAGTCCAGAATGTTTGCGGGTCTTGAACCCATGAACGAGGGATGATAATTGTTTTACACCAACCACTAAACTATGAAATGTCTTGGACAATGTGAAATTTTCTAAAACAATTATGAATTAATATTAATTATTACATGGTAGTGTTAAATGTTATGTTTTTATATTAAGGACATAACAATATTAGTTTTAGAGAATAGTTAGAGGAAAATAGTTATACATTTCACTCTTTTATGGCCCTTATGATATATTAAATGTTTTGTGCTTATGAGATCAATGTTAATTTTTGGATACCCATCTCTTGAGGTAAGGTATGATTTTGAATTTGATAAAAGAATATAAAAAATATGAAAAATTTCTTATAAAATTTAAAAACATCATGAAATAATATTTGATTATATATTTAGGTAGTAAAATAAATACTCAAAAATTGGGAAATGATCCAAAAATGAGTTATCATAATACCTTAATTTCTGTTGAACTGATGGTCTAATGAATCATCACATATTTATGGGATTAAGGCCCTCAATATTCTATTGATCACTCACTTGTTTTTGATTGATGAACTGAACCACTACCTATAAATATTTAAACGTTTCCTCTTAGTATGTATCCTGACATTCCACTAATGTTATCCTAATTAGATACCTAGTTATAAGATAGTCCATGTGACCTTTGTGCTTCTAATTATTTTTTTTATAAAGGATTTATTACAAACCATTCACATGATGTGTGAACTCAACATAGGAAATACCAAAAATATATAAACATGTTCAATTTTTATTTAACAGGATCAAATTTATTTATGATTGGGATAATTTAACACCATTGAAAAAATCTAAAATAGTAACTTGTATTTGATAGCGTGTATGACACAGAACAACAAACACATAAGAGAACATATTATGAATAGAATTGATAATATATTTACTATTTTAAATAAATTTACTATATAATATCGATTTTAATTCACATGATACTGAGTTTTCACGCAACATACACAATAACAAGTTTCTTCAATGTCTAGCATTACATGCAAGACCGAGTTTTACCAAACAATAATATATTATTAGAATATTTTTTTAAATAATAATACATAAACTATACATTAAATTAGATTTAATTAATAGTATTGACTAACTTATGAAAATATTTTTTTACCCAAATATAAAATTAATTAATAGGTTACCAATTAATTATAAATGAAAATGTAAACTAATTGTATATAAAGAAAATATTATTATTTTTATGCTCAAAATGACATATTTTAATATATTAAATTAATAACAATTATAAAATGATATTAATGAAATATATATTTTATATTTTCAATAAAATAATTTCTATATTCATCCAATATATATGATAAGTATATTATAATAACAAACCCAGTATTACACATAAAAACACATATTTTTATTAGGGAACTTTTACGGTCGCTTAATATAGAACCTATTTTAAATCCAATTTTTGGAACTTTTATAATTAATATAGGTCAAAATAAACTTAATATTTTAAATAGAAACATAAAAAAAATTTAGGGTTATTTTTTTTAATATTTTATGTTAAGTTTCTTTTTTTGATGAATAATGAAAAATATTGAATTTTAACTAAAAAATATTTTTCATAAAACTTATTTACAAGGATGAATTAAATTTTTTATTGATTTTAAAGATTAATTAGATAAATTTTGATCAATAAATCTAATTTGGGTCATTATAATCAATTTCACTTTCACATTGAATAAAAAAACATAGTAAACTTTTGAATGGTTTAACATTAAGAACTAGCATTATCATCCCATATATGAGTTTAAATTTAATTATTTTTATTCCAAAAATATAATTAGAATTTGAAAAAATGGATACCATATTTGAAATAATAATAATTTTTAATTCCTAATAAGGTCAACTTATTGGCTGAACAAAATATTTATCGAACGTTATTAAAATTAATTACATCGATTAATGTGAAATTAAGGCCAACAAGGGACCGAACCCTATAATTAGTGCCTAATATGGCCTATAATGTAGTTCAAAATAAATTTTATTTAATTATTTCGACTATATAATCCCTTTTATTTACATTTTACCATTATTTACCAACTTTAAATAAAAAAAATGTGCGTGGGGTTCCTTCCTTCCAAAAATTTTAAAAGAGTTCCACTCCTCCACTATAAAAGGACTCATTTCCACCCACATCCTCACACTTATCAAGACACATAGGTTCATCCATCTCTGAAAAATTAAGACCCCTAAATAAATAAATTTTACATTGAGTCCTATATTTATTATAAGGAAATCAATGTAGCCCTTTGGTGTATACAAACTGGAGTAACCCAATTAAGAGGTAACAAATTTCCTAAAGATAACTACTTTTATTTCCATTATCAAGAAATAGAATTATATTTATTCCATGATAATATAACAAAATAATTATCCTAAAAATACTATTATTTTTTATGTTATGGTTTTTACTTTCACATACACACACATCCATCGAATGTGTAACAAACATATTGTTTATATGTATGTCGAACTACTGCCTCACAAAATGATGATTGTTAATTTTTTCCTTTCCCACCCCTAATGGTAGAAATTATTGTTGATAATATGTTCATATATTATATATATTATACTTATTATGTCTTTAATATTCTATAATTTTTTTACTATACAAATCTTTATACTTTCCATTTTATGTAAAAATGATAGCAGCTTTTGTAGAGGTGTGGACTACCGCCCCTCAAAGCGTTGTGATTCATTCACAATATACATGGAATGTATAAATTATGGTTTTAATTAAACATATGTAACTTAAAAAACATCTATATTATACTAATTAAGTAATTACATTTATGTAAATAATATATATATATATATATATATATATAATTTTCTTCATTACCATTTCACACACTTAAAAAGTGATAACATCATTCATGGACGTGTGGAATACCACTTTCTCGACATGATGTGATAAATTTTACATCACAATAACTATACATATAACTATATATTATTAATTAAAATATTACATATGATATAATGATCACATTTTAGTGATAAAACTTTAATTAAATTCTTTCAATAATGATCATTGAAAAATTGGAACGTTGACCATGTGTAGGTACAACATTCCATCTCCATGATAGTAGAATTGGTTCATTATCATAACCATATTTATTTATTGGTCTTAAATATTTAATTTATGTATAAATATGATCATTAAATCAAGATTATTATTCTATATATGTTATATATTGACCCCTTTAGCCATATTTGACCGACCAAAGTTGTTTTTTGACACTTAAATCAAATATGGTCAAAAAAATCGATGTAAATATAATTATTTAAGTAGTTGTTTAAATAATGGTCATAATTGAAATAACATTTATGAAAAACATGGAAACTTTTCTCAATAAATTAAAAAATTAACCTGTGTCTTTTAATCTTGAATATAAGTACACATGATACAAGTCCGACTAATGGTTAAATATTTTCAACTCACTTTTTATATCTGTGAGTTAAATGTCATGTTCACCATTTAATAATTTTGTTGGTGTATATATGACCTATTTTGATATATTATATCATATATTTATTTATCTTCATGGTATTTATAAATTTCATTCAATATTATTCTTTCATGAGTCTTATGATTTAAAATGTGTCAATGTGGTATGGGATACAATAGGATGTTTAAATATTGTTTTCCTCAAGACCAATATAATAATATTCCAATGATATTTCCATTTGAGAAAATTATATGACCATTTTTAAATAAACCCTTTCATTATAATCTGTTAATTTATGATTATTTTAAATTACCAGGGCCATTTTCCTACTCTTTGGTACTCAATGTTTTTAAAAAATGTTTCTAAGAAATCCTGACATCATTTCCCATTTTAGTAAGAGAACCCGTTTTCTTCTAAAAACAATGTTTTATTATAATGTTTCAAAAAATTCTTTTAAAATTCTTTTTAAATAAAATTTTAACTATTTTTTATTTCACCAATTTTTTCAAAGGATTTTTTTTCTCTTTTTAAATGTGGAATTTTCTAATATGTTTACCATGTAAAATATAATATTATTTATAACTAATAGGGATTGTACATATTTAGCCATAATAATTTCTTAGATGCAGACTTTTCATGTTTAAAAGGTTAATTTTTAAATGTTTAATTGTATGACTATAATTTTTTGGTCTTTCAATTCATATGCATTATATTTCATCTCAATTTACATTCAATTGATTATTATTTGTTTTTATACACCAATTAACTTTTATATGGTGTTTATATACCACATGACATGCTATTACACTAATCTTCTTACATTCATGATATTATATGTTTCATTTAATATTATCTATTCATGGGGATTATGATTTTAATGTTTCAACGTCTTATGGGGCACTTTGTAATATTGAAATATTATTCTCGTAAAAAATGTTCTTCAATATTATCTTTTCAATATCACTTCATTTTGTGATTGATAACATTATATTGAAAAGACCACTTTATTTAATTCATTTCCATGTTAAATTTACATTAATATCCATATTCTCATAAAATGGGCACTATAATTTTCAAAAACGTATGTCATTTTTACATATGGTGATCCCTTTGATTGATATTTGATTAACTGGAGAATTAATGATAAATCTGTATCTTTCATTCAATATGGAAATTTTAAAAGAATAATTTTTTATTAATTGATTAAGAAATTTTTTAGACTGGTAATGATTGTTGGGGCCTGAACATTATATATTACCTTGATGCATCGATTATTTTTCATGATACAATCTAGTTGTGAAAATTAAACATGTTTCTATCCATGGTTTTAAACCATCTTATGAAAGGTCTTCACAGTATTGGTTTGCATGAGCCTTAGACATGGTTTCCAATAATTAAGCATTTAAATCATTTATTTTTAGTTGTCATTCATTTATGAGAATTTTCATCTTCATATTTAGGGATACATTTCATTTAATTTCATTGATTAAATGACATGTGTTACAGTTTCTTACCTTACCATATTGATTTTTCATTATCTATTTATTAAAATGGAATGTGATTCTAGTTATTACCTTGCATATTATTTATGCACTTCCTTCTCACATTTTTATTACATCTTATGTGTTTTCAATTATTTATCATGCCATAATTATTACTCTTAATGATTCATTGTTGCTTCCACTATATTTTTACCTTAATATGAATTTAGTCTCACCATTACTATGTTTCTTACCCCAGGAATCCAAGAAGCATACTATAAAATATCTGTATGGATTTACTATATGGGTTTGAGTTGTCCTCAAAGATATTTATTTATAGAAAAAAATATTATGTTGTAATTAGTTTATGCATTTTTAATAAAAGAATTATTTATGTATCTTGTTTACCATGACTACTAAACTCATATGTGCTTCGAGACATGATTCATTATTATCATGCCAATGTAATAATTGTAGACACAGGGTCCATGCCATTTAGTGTTGGGTCACAAAAATTCTTATGAATTATTTCATTTTTTAGCTAATAAAAAACCATGGAACACATAATAAATTATTTTTTATGCCAAATATAAATAATATATTTTTCAATTTCAATTAATTATCATTGATTTTTAATGTCCCAAATCATTTTTTCAGTGAGCATTCATTAAAAAATACTAAAAGAATACAATCATCTTTATCAATTCCATTTATGTGTGAGTTTTTAATAGTAATAGGTGATAGGAACAATCTTTACAATATCCCTAATCTCTCTCATTTGAAACACTTATAAGTTAATTAAACTACAAATGAGTTATTGTTTCCTCCCATAATATTTGTAAATGAGATATAATTTATTTTTTTATCTTTCCTTAGAGTACTATGTGAAATTAATTTACCGTTTAACCTTATTAGTCCATCCTATTATATCATTGATATATATAGTTAATGTTTTCTTATATTTTGAAACTTTTACAACTTTAAATTTATATTAACATAATTTAGTAATTGAATAGGTCTCATACATATCTCATCACCCATAACATTTATTTTTAAAAATATATTATACCATAAAATTATATATTTATAGATTTGCATCCATAATGAAAATAATGAAATTTGATAAAAACATACTTCATGAAAACTCATTCAATAAAAAATTTGAATATTCTATTTTTTTCATGTTGAACAAACTAACTGAATAGTTTTTAAAACATACATCATTAAAAAATCACATCATATTTCACGATCACAATGGCTTCTTTTGGATTTTTATTATTCAAAATGATATCATGTTTATGTTCTTTTGCATTCTCATTATTTGTAACTGGAAATTTTGCCTCAATTAATTTTTTAACACTAAATTATTCTTATAAAATGTCTCAATGTCTATAAAAATATATCATACTAGGCCATATTATCCAATATATTGAGTAATTTATTTATATAATAAAAAAATATAGAATCTTATATGACAATAATTATTTCACAAATCATTTTTCTATTTTCCCCATCATCAATAAGGATTTATCATAATAAATATTAATGTTTTTTAAAACATAATCCATGTGAAGTTGTTATAATTAAATAAAATTTTCTTCATAATCCATTGAAATCATCATGAATATTATTAAATTTATAAACATAAATCATTATTTAGAAAAGTATTAATTCTAATTTTTATATACCCCAATCTCTTATTATTTATTATTTAAATGAATATACATGTAACTTTCATTATATATATTTCTATATGCTTCATTACCATTCTCTAAACATGAAGGTTTCTTAATACGTATTTTAATTTTAATTTATAACTATTTTATATTTAATTATCTTACCTATTATCATTATCTATCATGTTGTATGTTAAAAATTCACTATATATTTTATGTTCTATATATACTTTTTGACCAATATCATCAATAATTTCATGGTCTATTTCATTATACCCATTATAATATTTTAATTCTCTCTATATAAGAGTTTTATAATTTTAATCATGATTCTATATCGTATTACCAATTGAAAAATATTCCACCCATTTTAATAAAACCAACATTTATACCCCCATTATAAATTTATACTATAAAACATCCTATATGATTTTATCTTCTTAATAGATCATTATAAAAATATAAGTGAAGTTTGAAACACTCCACTAGCTATAAAAATTAAATTGGAGACTTCAATTATTATCTTATTTCATTTTATTAATACACTTGATATAAATTGTGAATGTTATAATTGATTCATTCTCAGATCATTATCTTTAGATACATAAAAGTTTTCCTCCTTATATTCAACAAATGTTATTCCTTTTAATGGATTTATATAAACAAATTTTTAATTTTTCTTAATTCATTAATATTCTTGATGATTTTTTTTGTGATATCAAAATATAATTCAAGTCATGATGAATGATGTTATTTGAATCATTATGTTTCAATGATTAAATGTTTTTGATCAAAACATTAGTAATTACATTGAGAATAATTTTAAAAACCTTTAACTATTAAAAAGTTCATTTCCACCATCTTATTAGACATACCACTTCATTCATATAGTAAATAACTTAATAAAATAAATTTCTGATTCAAATATTATGCATTTAAATTAAATTTGAAGAAAATTAATTCTCAACATGTTAACAGTATTATCACCTTCACTCAGTGAATCAATATTTTTCCATCTATCATTGGGGGAATATTATCATAACACTTTTATTGGAATAATTTAGATATTGAATATAATGATATATTTTTATTAATTTTATTGATATAAGTATTCTTATGATCAATTTGTACAAGATAAATTCTTCCATATCATTCCAAAAATCTATCTAGTGTATTTAATAAAACACAGATCCCTAATGAAATTAAATGTTTAATATTTTATCCTTTTCATATGTGAATAACATTCCACTAAACATTGACATACCCTTTATCTTAATAGAATTCATTATATCCATGGTAAATCAAGGAAGGCCACATCAATGAATAAATTATAATGATAATTGAGAAAGAACCCACTTTAATACTAACCACAAATCTATTTAGGTCATCTATGACACTGAGAGTAACACAAATAATATTTTAACATCCCTTTTTAACATAAAAAAATCACAATGGTTCTATTATTACTAGATAGTGAATATTTATCCATTCCCTGATTTTTTATTTAATGAAATTCTAATATTTTATTTCAAACAATAGTAAAAAATATATTAATAGAATATCAAATTTTTTTAAATTTTACTAACCCATATTTTCTATCATTTCAGTGCTATTTCTAGAGGTATATCCTTTATATAATGATTTATTATTTTCTTACTGATACAGGAATAAAAATCATGTGTATATATTTTAGAATTATTTACAATAATATTCTTATAGTGAGTACATAATAACATAACAAAAAGATTAATGTTAATTATTGAAGGAAAATAATGATGAATGATGAGATAAAAAATGAATAATCTTCACCTATGTTTTCAAAATGATGTTATAACTACATGAGTATGGTCATTTATCACATATGAATTTTCTTGATTTCCTTTACAACTCATGTGAAAATGAATTATTTTGATAAAAAAATGAATAAAAACATGATCAATATACTCTGATAATGGATTTTTACAAAACATTATTAATTTATCATAATGAGATGGGTAAATAAATTTTATTTTATATGGGTGATTGAACCACTTATATTGATCATCCTATAAAAGAATTAATATTGAAAAATTTAATCCCACATAGAATTAATTTTTTCAAAAACTCGAACAACATGACATTTTTTTATGATTTTTATAACTGATATCACATTAAATTCGTCTTTGATGATAGAGATGATTAGAAATACATACTAGGATACATTTACACAAAACTCAGATGTGGGAAAAATTATTTTGGGTCAATGGTTAGATACCATATTGTCTAATACAATTTATGTTCCAATTCCACTAAAAAAATACCATCAAATCATTTCTTATAGATGAATAATTTAATTTTATAATTCACTAGACCTGTTCAATTTTTTAAGTTGATGAAAGTTTACAACACAAACTAAACTTAATTACAAGAAAATTATTCCAAAAATGTGTTAAATAACCCAATGTTATAAAATAACACTATATTAAGTGACCAAAATTTTATTACATTACAGTTACATCATTTTGAATATAAACAACATAAATGTTTTACAAATACTTGATCAAAAGGTTTAGTATCTATAAATAATTATAGACATAGATCAATCATTCATAAAAAAATTATTGAAAATAATAATATTTAACCTTATAAACATCACTTTCTCATTAGAATATGTAGTCACCCGAGGATATAAATCAATGAAAAGGCTTCAGATAAAATAAATGTAAGAGAATGAATAAAGACATGAATCAATAAAGCATTGGTGATAATAATAATCATCATTATAAAATAATAATAGGATTATCATCATAACTATTAGATTATAAATTATATAAATACAATGAATGTTGAAATGCATAAAATGGAAACATCATGTCTGTGTTGTCAAATACCACACATAGTTTTGAACAAAGATTACATCATTTTCATGCATAACATATGTGAATAATATTATAATATTTATTCTGAGAAAATTTATAATATTTTTCTTGCATAATACACATTATCCTTAATGACATATCACATAACCAAATGAATTATAGGGGTATATAATTTTGGTACCACCCATTACATCATAACATTTATATATTCATGCATTCCACATAGAACATAAAACTATCATAGTCATAAGATAATCCCTGGAATGGATTGGGTTTCATAAGAATATCATAAATCATACATTCATGAATATACTCTAGGGTTCCCAATTGAAAAAGGAATAAAAAATTTTTGTATTAGAATAATCAATATTGAGTGATGCAGAATCAATATCAAGTGGTGTCATGATGTGGTTTGGAATGAATATCTATTTTTTAAATCCTTATATTTCTCATAAAACCAAATTGAGATTAGGTAAATACTAAAAATTAATAAGGGAAAATATTAAATTATACTTCAGGAACATTAATGGAATATCCAAAATGAAATTTGGCATGAAATAATTATAATCCAATGAATGGAATTTAGGTTTGAGAATCCCATTAAATTATATCTTAATGTGTTCTATAATTTTAATTAATATCATTAATAATCAAATTAGATTCATTAAATACATAATTAAATAACATTTAGACATTTATTTTATTTATTATAATTTTATTTATTTTATTTATGGTAATTTTGATGAGTTATAGAGTTAAATTTCGTAATTCATGGAGTGTTTTTTTAGTTTTCCAGATCGATTAACTTTTATATAAGAAGGGAAGTTCCTATACATTGAAAAAATTATTCAACAGTTAAATTGTGTTTCATTAATAAAATTGAATAATTATAAATAGTCCAATATATCATTTGGATTTATGGTATGATGAGGATTCATTTTACACCACATTAATTATAGTTGGTTAGTTTATTATTATGGTTTTATGATCACACAAACTAGTTTTTTTTCATTATTATTATATATATAAATTGGTTACATGACATGAAAAAGTTATAATATAAGAATTAAAATATTCATTAAACACGATAATGGTTTTATGACCATCCTTGATGGTGGTAATGGAAGATGAAAAATTGTCATCCACAAAGTCATGGAATCAACACCTCATGGATGATGTTTTAATTTAAAGGAATAAAATGAGAAAATAATAGATTTGATGACTAATATTACCTTATAACAATTAAATTATAGATTGTATTTGATACTGGTATTATCATTCTACTTTTTATAGGTTTGTTGTGGAGAGGATAAGAGAAGAAAAGAAACTAAAGGATAGGGATTGAGGATTTTAACTTTTGAATATCTTCCCATTGAGAACCAATTTAAGAAACTTGGGTTTGGTGTATTGTTCAGACCAACTATCATTAAATATGGTTAAGAGTATTGGTAAGATAATTGAGAAGAATTTATACAATCAACAAGGAATATAAGGTGTGATAATAAATGGTGGTGAGGGTGGTATTTATTATGGGAGGTGAGGGGTGATATTATTTTTATATTAATTAGATTATTGTTATGGGTCAAGAATATAAATAGTGTGGAAACATATCACTAAATAAATTAAATAATGAATAATAGATAGTGATAACTTTTCTTACATTATCCATGAATCATACATGAATCAAAATGTTATGTATTTAGCTTATATCCTAAATTATTGAATTTCACTCTCCACAAAAAAATCAACAATTTTAGAAAAATATTGATAATTAATACTAAAAAATTTTCATTATAAAGCATTGAAAAATGGACACCATTTTATAAAAATATGTTTATATATATGATAAAATTAATTTTTAAACAAAATCATCATTTATTTAAAAAATACCGATTTTAATATTATAATCAATTTTATGACCCATCATGAAATTAATTGAGTTCTCATAAATTTATCATAGAATTAAAATTAAAAATATCATTAAAATATTAATTAATTTCAAGAAAATATGTTTTATTTTAAATCATTATATTAATTATAAATTTTTAAATAAACTTTTACATTTTATAAAAATACCAACACTTAATTTAATATTTTTAAAACATTTATTTACATATACCATGGTATAATTATATAATATTTTCATTTATAAATTACATATTTTTTTTAGACATTTATAAAAGAGATTACCATTATAACATCAATATTACTACTCCTTAGGGCCATGTTACTATTCCTATAGTCTAGGAATAATTCCAACGGTATATGTTCCTTAATTTTGATAGACACATTCAATTTCATTCATCATTTTGGAGAATGTAGATTTAATTTGGATTACTATGTGATCCATATGTTTTATGACATTATTAGAAAATGAGAAATTAAATTGATAAAATTTTGGGTCATTCTAGTATACCTCCATTATAAATTTCACCCATGAGATTTTTGTATAACTAAGGAGAAAAAGGTTTAGGTATTTATCCTTTATTGTTTCCTTTGATTACCATGTCACTTATTTATACTTTTGGTTTCTCTTAAGCAACTTCACCATGTGAGTGGTCCTTTTGCTTAAAACCTTGTCTATCTGGTCCAAAATCTTCACTGGATGCTCTTCATAAGAGTTATAATTTTCCAAATATACCACTTATGAGTTTAATAAATGGGAGGGATATGGTATGTAACTCATCAGGATGGATATGAGGGACATGGAATTCACTTGAGACTTGGATGGTGGAAGTGCTAGTTGATAGGATATTGCTCTGATGCGATCAAGGATCTAAAAGGGTCCAATATACCTCAGGCCATGCTTCACTTTCTTTCCAAACCACAAGATTTTCTTCTATGGCCATATTAAAAGGAAATATTTTATCTCTAAAACCAAACCCCAAGTCCCACAAACAGTTATCAAAAAAGATATTTTGATAACTTTGAGTAGCTTTAATATGTAGTCAGATTGGTTGATCCTTGTTATCTCTTTCACAAGGTTGGGTAAAAGTAATTTTTTTACCCAACTTCATCACAAGATGTTGGAGTTCAACATCACTTCCCATAGAGAGCTTCATATGGAGCCATATGAATACTATGTTGAAAGAAATTTTTATATTTGAACTCTATCAATGATATAAGTTGATCACATACATCATTTAATTTCATTGAAAAGAATCATAGAACGTCCTCAATAATGTTATTTATCCTTTTAGATGGGGCACTATTTTGGGGGTGATAAGCCATGTTGAAATTAAATTCAGTACTCAAATCATGTTGAATACTTTTGTATATTTTAGCTATGAACTACGAATCGTGATCAGATATGATCAAAGGAGGAACCCCTTACATCCTCACCATTTTAATCACATATATCTTGATACTTTTGTAACATATTTGGGATTTCATGAGCTATAGTTCTTTTCTTTTCTATTTAAACATTTTTTACTATCCTTCTTGGCATATACCCTAAGCTGGGATGGGGCCGGTTGGTTGTGAATTGGAAAGAAGAGGTTGGAAGGAGGTAGGATGTTAATAAGCCTATTACATGATGTGAAATTGTGATAAATGTCATGTAATCCCAGTTCATGATGTGTAATGTTGTGGACGTGACCTTTCACGATGTTTTTGGGATTATATTTGGAAACGTGAAATAGGAAATTACACACTGTATAGTGATATTACACATTATGCAATGGCCCATCGAGGTTCTTTTTTAAATAGAGGGAGTAACAAATAATTTATGATACAAAACATATTTTTTCTATTTTTGAGAAAATAAAGTCATAAATTCTAGTTTTTGAGATCTATATTCAGTTCAGACTCTAATTATTCTACATTCTTTCATGTTGGAAACACATCGGTAAGTTCTCAATTCATTTTTAGTAGTTCTTTGTTCTTCAGAACAATGACTGCGCTATTGGGATTTAGGCTCTTATTCCCTAATTTATCATTATTCATCCAATTTTTAGATTTCATCCAAATAAGGAAGAATAATCAATTAATACTGTATGAGGAATCTACTACCAAGCTAAGTTAGGTGTTCGATTATTTTTATTCTTCTTTTGATGCTTTATTAGGATATAAACCTTTTGACCCCCCACTAGAATTTTTTCCTAGGACCTATTTATATTTTTTATCTGAAATAGATGTTGTAGAACCTATAGGGATTCCCTTTGGTTCCTTTGTGGTGTGTTGGCATCCAGGAACCAAATCAAGGTCACCCACAGGTGCACCTTTTTGAAATGTATTAGTTATTCCTTGTTAAACAACCCTAGGGGTTTGTTATTGTGGTTTCCTAGTTAGAGGAATCCGGATTATTCTTAAATATATTGGAATGTATTTCTTAGGGGATGTACTACCTCCTTGACCTGTGTTATCATGTCTTGTCATTCCAGGATAATGTTGATTAAATGAGTTAAGTGGAGTTTGTTAAACGAGCGAGTATTCTCATTTTTCTTTTAAATTTCATGAATATCTTTATAAAAATGATGATGAATTAGTGGGTATGCCCATGTGACTTGTTAAATGTGAAATGGTCTACATGAGTGGGTCTACACATGCAATGTAATTAATGATGTGGGTGGATATACTCACATGGAATTGAAAGTTTTTAATTTTATGAATGAATGAATGGTTTGATAGATTCCATGGACGAATATCCATGGATCAGGAAGGAGGTATTGGATGCCTTGGATGAGTATTCCCCTTGGGTATGTATCCAATGAGATGCCTCGGTCCATGGTACCCCTAGGATATGAACTACTTGGAATCACATAGGACATGGTTGTACACATGCTCCTAGGACGCCATCCAATGCCTATACTGAGTTTCCATCGAGATGCTCTTTGGACTCGATGGCGATTCCTTGGTATTATACCCCGTGGATCCTACCATTTGTGGTCTACACATCATTATATGACAATGATGTGGGTTTATTTTATGACTACTTTATATGGAGAGGCCATGGGATACATGAATATTTATTAAAAAATGGACATGTATTTTCACACACTTCATTATATGGATTGGTAGTGGGTTACACAAGATAGATAAAAGTTCCTTGTTAGGTGATAAAAATTATTATAGTGTTTTTTTGTAAGGCTGTTTAGTTTTACTCATTGTAGTAGAAATATGCCATGGCCGTTCACACATACATTAATAATTTATTTACACTTGTTATCCCGTCACATATTGCTATTTAGAACTGTATAGATCTTTAGGTGGACACCTACTAGGATGTTTATCTCACAACCTATTTGGGACTCTTTGGGGACTGAAATAGATTATTTGGTTTGTGGTGATGTTATGGTAATGCTCCTTAGTATAGGTTGTTGAAGCTTTCTTTGGAGCCATAGAGCATGAGACCAAGCTTAGGCTAGTGATGCTACTAGTGCTTTTTGGTATTTTTGTTCTTTTTTGATAGTTATATTGTATTGTATTAACATGTACTATTCTGCCTACATAATACATACAAGTATCATCTTGTAATTGTATATGTGATATTTCTAGACAATTTATGTATTCCTTTGTTATTTTACTTTTTAGCTATCTACTTATTAATTAAATTTTGTTGTTGAATGTATTTGAATTCCATTGTGAAATACTCTAGTATGGAGGGAATAGTATCAAAAATGACTCACCTTGGCCCTCTCTACTTGCTGGTCGCCACTAGAGTTTTGGGAGATGCCCTTGAGGCCATGTAGCCAACTGGGATTGAGGTACTATTAAGTGACATCTCGCATTGAGATGTTATAATGTGGTATCAGATACCGTTTTTTCTTTTATTTTTTGTATTACTACTTCGAGATAATAGACCAAGATAGGAAGGAAGTGATGTTTGGTAATAAAATATTCCTTGGAGTAGCAACCTTGCGTACCGGGAAAATCCAAATTTCCATGAATAATTTTTTTATTTTTCTAGATTTTGACTATTACAGTTGGTTTTACTTGACTATTGGGTGACACACATGAGGTATATTTTTATTAATGATATGTTTTTGGATTCTATTTGTATTCCAACACAATGAGATGATGGTATTCCATCACATGAATTATACAATCACATGTTAGAAAGAACATGTCATGCATTATGCCATTCCATTTAGGATGCATTAATTTTTGTGTGTTGTTGTTATAGATATAGTGATAGTTGTTCCTAATATTGTGATAGTTTTGGTGTAGTGACATAGTGGATTCACGTCAGGTTTCAATTCAGAAGGAGTATGGGACCATATGGATTGGGAATTGACACACAAGTGCAATTACATTATTAAAGTTTGTTTGACATGCATGGATTTTTTGGGAATAAAATTTTGTTTTATGAGGTTTCATGGGCCCTAACGGATCGAAACATGATAGAAAAAGGGTTATATATTTTTTAAAAATGACTCTTAAATGAAAATGAAATGAATGGGAAGTGGAAAGTTGACCTAGACCCATCTTTTGAGGGGGAATGAGGTAGAATTTAGTGTGGTTTTTGGATGAATATTCTTTATATAGTCCTAAATTTAGGTGAAAGCTATGGGTTGACTTGGTTTAAGATGGTTTTGACCTGACCTATGCAATTGAGTTGAGGATTTGATATCCCTTTTTTTCTGAGGCATGTGTTTGGATTTATAGAGATATTCCGGCATGAAGAATTCCAATGGTACCCCGCATGGGAGGTAATGACCATATTTTGAAGATGTTGGGGCATGGGCTACCTGTTGATCCTTATTTAGTGATAGCTCCAGTGCCTGAGGATATTCTAGACACTAGTGCAGAGGTACAGTTCCATGGTGGTTAATTTTTCATTGCACAGACTTTCAAGGTGGCACCATAGTTTTCATTGTCTATGGTTGATCTTTCATGGGTTTTCCAGTTGCAATATCCTCCAATGTTATGGGGGATAGCAGTCCACATACTATAGGAGTTATGGATTGACACCACATTGGTGATTTTTCAGAATCTAGAGATGCATCTTGAGAGGAGGGTAATACTCTCTACATAAATTATACATGGAGAAGAAAATATCATTTGGGATGTTCTGAGCTAGGTTAACAGGCTGTGAGATATGGGTTTGGCTAATTTACAAACCCACATCTATGACAACTTTTTTCCAAAGACTATGTGAGTAGAGAGGGCTAGTGAATTCATGCATCTAGAGTAGGGAGAAAATATGGTTATGGAGTACTCATCATGGTTTATAGTACTGTAGCATTTTGTGCCAATTTACCTTATTAGTGAGATTTTGAAAGAAGGATGCTTTGAGGAAGGTATAATGCATGATATCAAATCTCATTTCAATGCATTTAGATTCTCTTCTATCACTAAGATTATAAATCAATAATTGATTACATAGAAAAAACTGAGGGAGGATGGGGGCATAGGATAGGGTATTGTTGTTCCTCAACCTAGTGGATAAACATCATCAGGTAGGAAGCACCATTTTGAGGCTTCCTGAGAAATGAGTGCCAGTCAGACTAGAGGTACTGGAAGCTTGGTGTCTTCTCACTAGTGTGTCAGGTGAGGCCACATGATGAATCGGTGTGAATAAAACCCAGTCGAGTGTCATGCTTGCCAAAGGATAGGGAATGTGAAATGGGGTTTCAAGAATTTCGCTCCAGTTTTGAGTGGTAGGGGTCAGTTCTAACACTAGGTCTAAGAAAAGGATAATAATCACCGCATTAGGCATGTATTTGGAGTAGTGTTGGCCAGTCAGGGTGAGGTAGTGGTAGTCATGGAAGAGGTAGACAGACACCAGTTATTCTGAGACAACAAAGTGGACCAACTATGGATAGTGATGTAGTGTCATAGGGTCATGGTGTAGGACAGTTCTTTTCTTTACATCCTACCCCCAGGTAGTATGGTTCCATATGATCTAAGGTGAGATGTAAAACCATATTAGCCTCTATTGTTATGTATTATCTTTTTGATACTAGTGCATCACATAGAATATCTCTAAACCTGTGGTAAAAATCATTAGTTTCATTTTTTTTGTTTATGAGGGATATATTATGCTAGACACACCATTTGGAATTATAACATGATATGTGTGCCAATGTAGGTAGATCCACCTTGAGGATGGTGGTTGTCGCATTATTTGGGATCTCTATTTCTTCAAGATTATAGGGTTTTATTTCATTCTTAGAATGGATTGTTTAGTATTTCATCGTGCTTAAGATGACTCCTATCGAATGAGGGTAACTTTTACATCACCATAGGGTATAGTTAATACTATCAAGTTAAAATGGGATGTCCGAGAAAGCTAAGATGGACCATATCATCATGGACAGAGTGAAATGGCTGCCAAGATCACTAGTTAATTTTTGGATGGATAGAAAGTGAATCTGGAATACATTCCTTTAGTGGTGGAGCATTTTAGGAATATTTTTTTTCATTATTTTTGTGTTAACACCTAAGAGATAGGTGGATTTTTCCATTGAACTACTTCTAGGAGATGATGTGGTATCCATTCCTCCTTACTGGATGGATATTATAGAGTTTCATGAGCTCAGGAGGTAGCTAGAGGATTTTGAAGAGAAGAGGATTATTCGACCCTGAACTTCTCCATGGGTTTTGCTAGTCCTTTTTTAAAAATATGGTGGAAGTAACTCATAGGATATGCGTGGATTATCAGAAACTGAACTGGATGATAGTTAAAAAATAATATCCCAATCCACAAATAGTTGATCTATTTGATCTTATTTTAGTAGCTCAGGTGTATTCAAAGATCTACATAAGGGAAGGATATCATCAACTTCAAGTTCGACCAATATTCATACCTTACATAAATTTTTATATAAGGGGTGGTCTATATGATTATTTGGTTATGTTGTTCGGCTTCATGAACATGCCATCAGTTTTTATGGTATTGATGAACTGAGTGTTCCATCAATACATGGGTTCTTTTTTTTGTGGTTTTTGTACATGATGTTTTGGTGTATTCTCATAGTCAACATGACCATTACAACAATACTGAGGCCATTTTTCATACACTGAGAGAGAAACACTTATATAATAAGATCAAAAAGTGGCATTTTTGAGTGGATCATAATCAATTCTTGGGTCACAAAATTTCAAACATTGGAGTATTAGTGGACCCATAGAACGTGAAAGTTGTAGTTTCATGGGAAGATCCCAATTTTTTTTGTACATACAGATAATCTTAGGGCTTACTAATTTCTACAGTAATTTCATATATGAATTATCAGGATTATAAGAACCATTGATTGGAATAAATAATAAGGGTTTGAATTTTGCATGGTCAGATTATTTTGAGACATCCTTTCATGAACTTAAAGGAAGTTTGAAATCAACAATAGTTAGAATAATATCAAAGGAGGGTAACATATACAATGAGTATTGTGATGCTTTAGTTATTCTGATGGGAGTAGTATTGATGCAGGGGGATAGAGTAGTGGAATATGGGACTCAACATCCAATGCCATAGGAGAGGAATTTCCTTATGCATGATCTAGAGTTAGCTGTAGTTGTTCATGGTTTACACTATTAGAGAAATTATTTACCGGGAGATACTACTATGGAATAAACAGACCACAAAAGCATCTAGTATACATTTAAAAAGCATGAAATGAATCTGATGCAGTGAATATGGGTGCAATACCATCAATATTTTGAATTCAAGCTAGCATAAAAGACATTTAAAAGAAATGTGGTGGCTAATGAACTGAGAAGGAGGACACAAACATAGGTAGTGCTGTGGGCTAGTAGAAAATGGATGTTTATGGAATTATTCTTTGAGATACATCTAGAGGTTGACAACAGGTAGGGAAATAATTATCTATCATCCTCAGTTGTGACCTGTACCCTGATAGACAGAGTTTAGATAAGGAATCTATCATATTTTAAGGGCCTAGTCCTATGGGACTGTGTAGTAGGTGAGGACCCACCTCCTAGTTGTTTTGTTGGAGAGGATGAGATTCTTAATATCCATGGATGTGTTTGGGTTTCATTGGATATACATGAAGTTGTAATGTGGTAATTTCATGCCTCAGCATGGTATGCACATCTTCGAGTCGCAATGATTTATGATGACTTATGTTTTCAGTAGTGGTGGACAAGTATGAAAAGGGAGGTAGATAGGTTTCTTATGAGATGTTCCACATGTCATTAGGTGAAGGTGGAACATCAGATACTATTTTGGATTTTACACCAATTACCGATTCCAAAGTGGAAATGGGATGATTTTGTGATGGAAATAAAAACTGGTATACTGAGGTTGCCTCAAGGTAACAATGCTATGTGGGTTTTTGTTGATAGTCTCATGAAGGATTCCCATTTCATTCCAATCAATGGGACCTTTAGTGTTGATGAGAATTGAAGTTTGTTTATCTGCAAGACAGTACAACTTCACAAGGTTATGTGCAATTTCATTTTTGATAGGGACACCCTCTTTGTGTCTTGTTTCAGATAGAGTTTTCTGAGGGCACTAAGTACATAGGTTCTTTTGAGAACCACATACCACCCTCAGATAGATGGCTAGTCAGAGAGTATGATACAGGTGCTAGAGGGAATGTTGTGAGGATGTGTCTAGGATTTTGGGGGCTCTTGGGGGAGACACATACTCCTAGTTTAGTTCTCCAACAATAAAAGTTATCAGGAGAAATAAAATATGAAACCTTATAAGGATTTATAATATAGGGCACACTAATATCCCCTATGTTGGTTAGAGGAAGGAGAGGAATATTTACAAGTACCACTTCTCATATAGGAGACTTCTGAGTAGGTTCAGTTGATTTAGAAGCATATGGATACTACACTATCTTGTCAAAAATCATTCACCAATTTCATTAGATGGCCTCTAGAGTTTGAGGGTGGGGATCAGGTTTTCATGCGTGTTTCACCATGCTTGGGACATTGATGGATCAAGATATTGGGTAATTATTCACCATGATATGTTGGGTTGTTCAAGATTTTGGAGAGAGTGGGGTCAGTTTCCTATCAGTTACAGTTACCTTAGATGTCCAGATACATGCATGAAATCTTTCATGTATAAAAGTTGTCGAGCTATCATTCAGAGCCATATCATGATTTTCAGCCCGATGAGGATAAGCAACTGGTTGATTCATCCTTTGAGGAGAATTCGATTCATATCATAGTTAGGAGCACAGAAGATCTCTGAGGCCAATATTTTCATCTAGTATGGGTGATATGGAAGCATAGATGTTTACCAGAAGAGAATTGGGAGTGGGAGGATGATATACGAGCTTAATGGCTGAAGTTATTTTCAGAAAAATCTTGACTAACATCGAGAGGGAAATTTGAGGGTAAATTACTTTTATGGGGATTATTGTAAGATCCAAGGACTTTATTGATATATAGATCCTTTTCTTTTAGGTTAAATTCTGTTTAAATTTCATTTGGGCATAAAACCTAAGACAAGGAAGGGGCCAGTTGGTTGTTCTTGGAAATGAATTAGCTTGAAGGATGTGGGATGGTTGCAGGACTATTACATGACATGAAAGAGGGATACAAATCCTGTAATCCTAGTTCATGAAGTGTAATGGTTGTCCTGGTATTGTTCTTGACTTGTGTGGGATGTCTACCAGAAAAGGAAAACAGGGAATTACATTTCATGTAATGGGATTACAAATCATATAATGGACTACCTCATTTATTTAGAAAGAGTCAGTATCTTCTATTTTAACACAAAAAGAATATTTAATCTCTTTTTGAGAACCTAAAGAATTATATTCTAGTATTTTAGATCTCTTATCCAATTACAATCTGACTCTCTCATTTTAGGTCACATTGGAACATCATCGGTATGCAATAAATTCCTTTTTAGCCATTGTTGATTCATTGGAACAACTAAAATGCTATTTGGATTTAGGATCCTATTCCTAAATTTATCATTCATTGTTTGTTATTTAGAATTATTCCAAAACATAATGAATCATGAGTTGATACTATATGATCAATCTACTACTCAGATAAGGTAGGCGGTCTATTCATTTTATTCGATTTCTGAGGCTTTATTGATCGATCCTCCTTTGTCCACCCGCTGGTCATTTCGGTGTGGGCCGAGATTCAATTTTTTCGTCTAAAATAGATGCATTATGACCTGTAGGGATGAATTTATGTTCTTTTGTGGTGCATTGGCACCCATGTACTGAATCAATGTCACCCAAGGGGTTAAAATTTTGTAAATTTCGTTATTATGCCTTGTTATGCAACCATAGGACTACTTATTGTGCTTTCCTAGTTAGAGGAAGCCTGGTTATACTTAAATGGAAGGGAATGGATTTTTTAGGAGATGTAATACCTATTTTACTTGTGGTATCATGTCATGTCATGCCATGCTAATATTGATTAAATAGATTATGTGGATTTGGTTAAATGATTCAGTATACTCATTGTTTGTATTCAAATTTCTTGAATGTTTTATTGTGAAAATAGTGATTAATTGGTGGGTATGACCATGTGACATGTTAAATGTGAAATGAATTACATGATTTTTTATACTCTTGTGATGTAATTCATGATGTGAGTGGGTATACTTACATGAAATTGAATGTATTAAATTGTTTTAATGAATGAATGGGTTGATAGATTCCATGGAAGGCTCTCCGTGGATTTGGAACATGATAGTGGATGCCTTGGTTGAGTTTTCAACTAGGGTCTTGATTCTGTGGGATGCCTCAATACTTACTTTCCTTTGGATCATGATTTCCTGGACTCACATATGTCATGTTGGTACACATGATCCTAGGTCTCCCACCAACTCCTATATCGAGTTTCTGTCAAAATTCTAATAGGAATGGACAAGGATGACTTGGTCATCTACACCTTTTATGTGGCACTTCATGGTCCCCACTTCATTATACAACTATGTCGTGGGTCTATTTTGTGACTTCTTTATATAGTGAGGCCATGAGATACCTAAATTATTATTACATTAATGTTGTGGTCTGTGATATAAATCATTATATAGCTAGGCCATGGGTTACATGAGATTGATGAACCACAAGGTGATATTACTTATTTACATTGTTTATAGATTCTTTATTAGAAGATAAAACTAGTTGATGAGAGTATTGGGAGGTTGTTTAGTATTATGAGTTTTAGTTGAGCTATTCCCTGGGAATTCACACTTAAATTACTTCTTTAATTACACCTTTTAGCCTATAGAATATTGATGTTTAGAATACTATAGATATTAGGGAGGTTACCTAATAAGATTTTTATCTCACACCCTATTTGGGTCTCTATGGGGAGCCAAACAGATTATATGGTTGCAGATGATGTTTGGGGAATTCACCCTAGTAAGGGTTACTGATAGAATTTTTGGGTAAGGAGATCATGGTTCCAAGCTAAGGCATACAATGATACTAGGAATTTTTTGAATTTTTGTTCCTTTATAAACATGTATTTTATTATATTTACATTTACTGTTCTAGATGCATTATAGATACATTTATCATCTTCATCACTGGATATGTGGAATTTCTAGATTATTTATGTATTCTTGTATTTTTTTAATTTTTAGATTGTTTCTTATTTATTCTCTTCCTCAATTTAATGTATTTGACATATTTTATGATATACTGTCATTATGAGGGAATAGTCTCCCCAATGACTCACCTTGGCCCTTGCTGCTAGTTAATGTACTCTGGAGTTCATGGAGATGCTATGGGGTACATGTATCCAACCTGGATCGGGGAAATGTTGTGTGGAATATAGGTTAGGGATGTTAAAAAGTTATTCAAATGATAAATCCTCCCAAAAAAAATTATGTCGGATGTCTTGGTGAGTTGATCCAAAAAATCCCATATTTCTTTTTTTCCATTTGATGTCTTTGAGAGACCAGTAATGTAGTCCATAGTGATATTCTCCAATTTCCATTTTTGTATAGGAAGTGGTTTAATCATCCCTTTGAACTTCTATCACAATATTTTAACATACTGATATATGAAACACCTTGATAGATAATCTGAAATTTTCTTCATCCTATTTTCCCACAAAAAGTTATCTCGAAGATCATGGTACATCTAGGTACTTTTAGGATGGATAGAGAAATATTTTCTTTATGAATTATCCAATATATCCATATTTCTATCAGGTTATGAAGGAACAAAAAACCTAGTTTAAAACCAAATCATCCATCATTATCAATGTTCAACTCATTTAGAATCCCTTACATTATTTATTTTTCCTTATTTTGATGCTCCAAATCATCCCTCTATGCCTCCTAGATTTTCTATTGTATAGATGGTGGGGAAATCTACTCAAAAAGGTAAGATTTATATCATGAAATTATTATTTAAAAATTCATCCATTTAATATCCACAAACATATGGATATTATCTATTTACATCTTGTACAAGGTAGAAGGTTATTTTCTACTATGATTAATAACTACATTTTTATCCATTTTTTAGATGGTAATGAATAGAAAAACCTTAGTCCTTAATTAACTATAACCATAATCATTGAATCCTGATTAGACACTTCTATGAGAATATATACATTATGCACTTTTGATTGTTATATATGAATAAATTCTCCGCATAGAGATAGTTCCACCAGATTTTCAATGATAAAATCAAAGCTACTAGCTCTAAATCATGTGGTGGGTAGTTCTATCGATGGACCATCAACTATCATGAGGCATAGGAAATCATGCTATGATTGTTTTGAGTAAAAAACCTAAGAATTTATTTTAATAATAACCCTATATTAGAAAAATATCTCCACTTTTTGGTAGTACATGTACAGGTAAATATACTAGTCTCTTATTGAGATCTATGGAGGTTTCCTCAAATTTATCCACCCAAACATAATTTACCCCTATATATGATAACATAGTTAGTAGGATATTAAATTATATTATAAATTTCAAAAAACATTAGAAGTATCCTTCTAATACATGATAAATACATATTTTTATCAAACTAGTGGGTCTGGCCCATTCGTCAAATGAATTTCCTTGAAGGGTCCTTGGAAATTCATTCACTAATGATCAGAAGATCATAGATTGTTACCTACAATATTTAAAATTCAACATTTCTAAACTTGGAGTACAATTCCTCCTTCCATCATGTCACTATAAAAATCCTTATACGTAATTCATGTTCCTAATTGATCATGGATTATATGAATATATAATTGAAAAATAGTTATTTTTTTAAAGGTAGTCTCTAAATACTATATTAATAAAATACATGAAAATTTCTAGGGAATTAGTTAGTAAAAAGGGAATCACTAGGAAGTCATAATTCTCATACACTATATTGAAAGTAGTATTATGAATATCTTCCGTTTTCACCTAAAGTTGATGATATCCATAATGAAGATCCACCACTAACAAGTAGTGATATCCTATTAGTTTTAGAACAATTTATCAATCCTTGGAAGAGGATAAATTTTCTTTATGGTGATCAAATTAAGAACTTGGTGATCAATAAACATATTCATTGATCCACTATTTTTAATTATATGGATAACTAGTGTGCCCCAAGGTGATAAACTGGGGTGTATGAACCATTTTTTAAAATGCTCTTGAATCCTCTTCTTTAACTCTTATAGATTGATAGGGGCCACCTGGTTAGGAAATTATGAGATTGAAGTGGCCCCAGGATTAGATTTTATTGATAAATCAACATAATGATCTGAGGGAAGTCCATGTATGCCATTGGGAAATTCATAAATATATTTTGTCATAAAGGGAATTTCATCCAGTTTGATACTTTCGATTTACTGAACTATTTTAATGAGGTATTCTTATTAACTAAGAATGAAAACTAACACCATTGAGAGATTTTCCATATGAGAATCTGGATCTTCTTTGAATTTGAAGTGGAACAAGGGATTTTTTTGAATCACTAAAGATATTTTATTTTCTTGATGATTGATGTCTCCTCTATATAAAAAGATCCAATCCATGACCATTATATCATTAATTTCCACCAATGGATGTATTGTGATATTAATTGGAATAGATATACCACATATTCAAATATGTGAAGAGACCATCACTTGGGATTTAATGATCTCACCACTAGTTGTTTTTATAGATATCATTATTCCCAGGTATCAGGTATTTGATTCAATAGAGCGAGAAAAATTATAGAATTTAGAGGTATGTGCTGAACTAGAATTAAATAATAAATTCTCCATTCTTTAGTGAATATGATGTGTACCTTATATAAAATCATTTTCCAACTCTAATTCAATAGTTGTAATGGCCTAATTATTCTATTTCTCATTTGACATTGGAAGCTATTGACACTGATTACCTTCAAGGTCACATGGTTTAGTACACTAGCTTTCATAGTTCCCTTTCTACGTACAATTAAAGAAATGATCCATGGGTTATTCCCTCCTTTCCTCCATCATATTGACCGATGACTTCACGTATCATCAATATTCATGATCATGAAGGCCTTATCTCCCACACTTAAATCATTTCCATGTAAATTTGAGGTAGTTCCCATGAGAATTATTCTCACATTTATAATATGTGGGTGGTTGAAATTTCATTCCACCTTTTTCATTTGATCACCCAGATTGAAACTCAATTTTTCATCTCTTACTTCCATATCCATGGGACCATTCTCTAAACTCTATATCCACTTTGAGAGTGTATCCAACCACTTTCAAATAAATCCATATGTATTATATAGCTAGATCATTTCATATGGTTGGTTTTAAATATCTAATTAATTTCTCTATTTTCTATGATTATTGATAACTACCCCAAAGGCATATATTTCAAGCCTAGTGAAGTTGTCTTCATATTCCATGAAATATTTAAATTTCCATTGTTTTATCTCGAGAAATTATCTCACCATTTTTTGTAGAGACCCAAAGCTTGACATACATGGAAATTACATTACTTTGGCGGAATACTTAATATATAGCAAAAAATGACACCCATGGACTGTAATAGTTTATTATCTTTGGAAACTTGGAACACAATCTTCTAATAATGGCGAAAGGTCTTCAACATCTCCCATAAAGATCTTTCCCTTTTGTTTTCTTACATAAAACTTTTCTTTATATCTTGGGGAAAAGAAAACATAAAAAGGGTGAGCTCAAATGCTTAGTAAGGGTAAGCATGGAGAAAATAGAACAAACCATATACGTTTGAACTTAATAACATGAACATGCTTTAAACATTAAAATCTTGAGTTGTGAAATAAATCTGGTAGTACCTAAGGTATAGATCATAAAGTAAAATTAATCATGATAAAATAGCATGGGAATAAAACATGTAACTATGGAAAAACATTAAGCACATGATATGATTTCCATAGTAGCCAAGGTATTTCTGGCAAGACCATCATAGTAGACAAAGTCCATTACTGAACTGGGTTAACTTTCCATTCCTGCCTTGTATTACTGAACCTGATTTACATACCGTTCCAGCCATGTCTATCTCATGAGATATAAATTTTTACCCAATGCATTGGAGGGAGATATAGGTCCCACCCATCTCATAATGAAATCATTCTTTCGTGTGCCACAAAATAATCATAAATCATTCATCATAACCCAATGAATAAAATGGGTTTTATAAACATCATCCCATCATAACATAATCCATATAAAATAAATGGATATCATTTCATCATAAGAAAATGAAACCATATAAATCATGGAGACATTATACTTGAAACATAATCATACTCAATAATTTCATCTTATATGGGAAATAGATTTTGAATAAAGACTTGAAATGAATTCTTGAGGAAAATATCCTTTCTTCTTCAAAATCATTTTCTTTTCTCACAATACTGTGTGATTTTAAATAAAAATAATTTTGTTTAAAATAATCAAGAAATCTTGTAGAAGAAGATTCATGTAAATAAGGCATTATGAAACCGTAAAAATCTGTTCATGCCGTATAAGTTAAAAAAACATTCTTCTTATACTATTGTTGGAAAAGTCAAAAAGTACCTATTATTGTAAAAAAAGAAAGATTCATTCCATAGTACACAGTAAAAGTAAAAAGGGGTTAAACATGAATTTAAACATACATGTAATAATATTAAATACTTTAGGGAAACATTTCTTTAAAACATGGAAATGGATGATAAATATAACCCCAGTAAATACTTACATATAAACAATCCCGGATAAGAACGAGATTGGAATAATTATCCCTTACCTTATGTCCAATTTCTTCTATATGTATCTGAGACTCCTGTATAGTGTGTTTAAACATATTATTAACTTGTAATAGAACCATAACAATATTTATTATGTCATATATGATTCACTTATGACTTTATATTACCTGTTCTTTTGTTAATTCCCTGTTAGAGCAACGTTTTGGGTAAAATCGTTTCATTTATCGTACGTGTTTGGAATTTTTGTTCTTGATATTTTTACTTATAAAATGATTTAATTAATTCCAGAATGTAAAAAATTATTTATATATAATATATATCCAGCATATAAAGATATATGATAGATCGATAAATGGAATGAAATATACCATTCATGTAGACGGTATGCCATATGTAAGCATGAACGATGTTTTCGTTTCCTTATTAAATTTAATGGAAGTAATTAATTAACATATTCATAAATCTAGTATCATTATTATGTCACATTTTTTATGATTATTTATTATAAATACTTTATTTTAATTATTGAATAGTTAACATAGAGATGAATCTCATCGTGTCGTGGAGACGGTAATCCGTACGCACGCACGAGCGATGATATCGTTCTCATAATTATTTAATGATATTGGAGTAGATTATATAATATGTCAGAATTAGTATCATTTTATAATAATAATATATAGTTATTCTTTCCACCATTATACCCATCCAAGTAAGGTGGCGGTGGAAAACATATTACACCACGTCGTGGAGACGGTATTACCTATGTACGAACGCGCTGTGATTTCCTTTTCTATAGGATGGATAGAAGGTAAAATGGGGTTGTTTAATATTTATAATAACATATCAGTATATGAGTGATAGTTATTATATTACTTTATAATGAAACTAATAAATAAGTGGATGTAGAAGAAGAAATAAATTTGAAAGAATCAGTAAAGGATACTACCTCTTCTTTGATGCGCCTCTTATAAACCTCCTCTTAGGGATCTCAAGTTGGTCTTTGAAGAAGACAAAGATCTATAGAATGTTTCTAGGGAAGTTTAGAAGATAAATTGGTATTATTTTTCCGATCTTAAAGGATCAAAGTGGTGTGAGGAGGATAGGGAGGAGGTTCCCTTTTATAAGAGAAGAGAGGGGCACTTTTGGAAACCTAAAAAATATTAATTTATAATAACCTCAAACCCCAATTCAAAACCTCAAAAATGACTCAAATGAGAATATTATATGATATAGGGTTGTAATCTCATCAACAAATAATATTTTGACATGCTGGTAACTTATTTTATACCTTATCAACTTAATATATCCTTATTTAATCTATTTAATTTCATTTGTGGTAATAATATTCTAAATTTTAAATTGTTATAAATAATTACTTATATGTAGTTAATTATCTATAATTGGATACTTTATGACATTTTAGACCATTTAAATTTAAATTTGTAATTTTTAAATATTGTTGTGTTTTTTAAACAATTTTATAATATGTTATTTTTATAAAATAACAATAGTGTCAATTTTGACTCCATTTATTTTTTTGAATTTAAATAAAATCCAAAGAAAATATATTTTCGAAAGAAAATATTTAATAGATTTCTAACAAGTCATATTAATCTATAAAATTATTGGGGAACATTAATTAGTTAATATAAAATTTATTTTAAAACTTTTTAAATCATTTATTTGATATTTATCATCATAAAATAATTACTACAACATTTTTGTATAATTATTTAATATACTTATTTGTTGCATAAAAATTAAAATTACAATACTATGATGCATATAAATCTAATATATTACATAAAAATAGTTTTAATCGAATTTATCATCTTAAAATCACAACATTTATATTGTTATATTTATTTAATAATGAAGGTGACAACTTTGACATCATTTAAAACAAAATA
Source organism: Viscum album (assembly GCA_963277665.1). Taxonomy (NCBI): domain Eukaryota; kingdom Viridiplantae; phylum Streptophyta; class Magnoliopsida; order Santalales; family Viscaceae; genus Viscum; species Viscum album. The sequence continues at coordinate 1,076,706,285 of OY728127.1, read as the reverse complement.
ATATATGAGTCATAATCTCTTTAATAAGGCTCCAAATTGTCAATTATTCTACCATTGGATGATTATGGATTAAATGTACAGGACCAATATGTTTTGGTCTGGTTTTTGTTCCTTTTATGGTCACAATTAGTCTAATAAAAAATGTATTATTGATTTTTCATTAAATAAACAATTTCTGCATCACTATTATGTCACCATTAAGATAATTATTTAATGCTTAAAAATTATAAATAAATTCTCTTGATGTATATAATTTTATTAGATTTATGGTGACTATTTATGTTGGATGTTTTATGAAGTTTATCACTAAATTAAAATTAATCCCACTGTTGAGAAAACGGGTTTTAAAAGTTAAAAAGTTGCAAAAGATTGAAATGTTTTTTCCTATGAATTCAATGTAAAATTAATGATAATGAATTAAAATATATTAAATGGTAAAAATTTATTCTATTAATTATTTAAAACCACTCAATATTATAATTTAACCATATAAATTATCTCGATGAAAAAAGTTGTTTTTAATTAAAATTTATCGTATTTTTACTATTCATCAAAATATGAAGGTTATCAGAATAATCTCAAAAATTTATCCAAAGTAAATTTTTATATCTTGATTCCAATTAAGAGGTTGTATTTGTAAAATTTAACTTAAAAACATGTCAAAAACAAGAAATAATGTGTGTGTGCCATCAAAAGGCGGCAAAACTGCGTTTTTAAAAAATACTTCTTTTATCCGGAAAATTGATTTTGTTCTCATACCTCATTCCAAAAAATGTGTAATATGAATTATAATTTTATAAAACTAAAAATTCAGTTAATACTATTCATAACTGCTAGTTCATAAAAATATTATAACAATATATCATCGTTTAGTGAAACTCAGTATTGCGTACAACACACGCTATTAAGGAAGGTTGATCTTGCGTGTAATACAAGCTAGGTCAAGGTTTCATATAGGGAAAGCTTCCTTTGGTGTTCTATATAACATACTCAAAATATAGTTCAGTTATACTTTGATCAAAATCTATACTTGGTGTTGTGTAAAATGAATTTTATTCGAAAGAATGTGAAATTGTGTGCATCACAAGCCAAGAATAGTGTTGTATATACTACAAGCTAATATGCTGTTGCGTATAGTGAAATCTAATCATGATGAAGCATACATCAAAAGACATAAAAGAAATAAAAATGAATAATTCTTATAAAATCTAGGGGTGTTACAATTTTTATGAGTAATTTGATTGAAATACCTGTTTATTAATATTTTGCTGAATTTTTCCCACCCCATTTCTTCTATTTCATCGATATGTTTGGTGTTCTTTATTAATTCCCAATATTGATCAGCTTCCACTTCTAAATGATATATTGCTAGAGTCACTGTATCCTTCTCAAAAAAGTGGATCACATAAAATATCATCTCCATTTAGTTGACCATCTATTCTTGAATAAGTATATTAGAATATTCCACTAAATATATGTGTTCATTGCCACATAAAGGACTCAATATCAAGTTGATATTTCTTGAGTGAAGGCATATATTTCACATGGTTAATGTTATTATTCATACCCTAATATGAATGGGTAAGCATTAATGTGAAGACATGAGGTCAAGTGTCCATGAAATTAGGGATATCATTGGGGTAGTTACTGCATATGTTTTTGGAATGATTTCTCTTAGTTCAATTAATTTTATAAAATAGAAAAGTATTTAGAAAAATTAATGTCTAAAAATAATGGTTTTTTTTCATTAACTAAAATGAAATATATTAAGAGATAACAATGTTTAAAATTCTTAAAAATAATGATTCGAGGATGTTTATATACACATAGTGTTAACTTCAGGGTTTTCACAAACAATCTAAAATATGAATTCCCAAATTAAATAAACTATTATTTCATACCAACCATAGTGCCCATACTTTTACTGTATTAATATTACATATTTTTTAAGATAAATGATATAAAAATGTTACAAGTCTAGGATCCAATCTTTTAGTTTTTTGGGAATATTAAGACAACATATAACTCATGAATAACAAAACAGAAACTATTATTAAAATTTTTTCATTATCCTTCTAAATCTCATGTTCTTCTTAGTACATCTAGTCACCTATGGATTTACATCAAAGATAAGGGGTGACCTAAAGCCCAATAAGAGGATGAATAAGGACATGAATCAATAAAACATTGTCTAGAATAATTTTTATCATATAAACTTAAGCATATTTACATCATCATAATCATGATAAGAAACATTAGATAATGTAATGGACATTGGAAATGCATAAAAATGAAAAAACATGCCTTAGTGATGAAGTAACATAAATTGTTGGGGAAAAAGATAGCATAATATTCACACATATCATTTGTACAAAAAATTACCATCATATTTCTAAAAAATACTAGAATAATATAAAAATATACACACATTATTTAATGGTAAAAATCACATTGAAAAATTCATTGGTTGGATATATAATTATGTCCCCACCCATCACATCCTTACATTTACATATTCATTCATGCCACGTAGAACATATAATAATCATATTAATAAAATAATCAAAAGAATGGAATGTGTTTCATAAGAACACCATAAATAATACACTCATGAATAAACAATGGGTTCACAAAATAAAAATGGGAAATTCCTATTTTCTATAAGAATTATAAATCTTTATTGAAGAAAAAATAATGTCAAGAGGAGTCAATGTGTTTTGGAAAGATGATTTAATTTTTAAAATGAATAAATTTTTCATATAAATAAGTTGGAAAAATTTCTAACCTCAAAAATAAGAGGTAAGAACAAAAAAATTAAATTTTATAAACATTGATGAAATCTAAAAAAAATGTAATTTGGAATTAATAAGTTATAACCCAAAGAATGGAATTTGGGTTTGAGAATCCCCTTACATTATGTATGAATGTGTTAATAACTTATAATTAATATCATGGAAAATAAAATTAGATTATATAATTATAAATTTTAGAAAATATGATACATTTATTTGATTTATTATAATTTTATTATGTTCATTTATGGCGATTTTTATGAGTTATGCAGTACAATTTCATCATTCTACGACTCTTATTTTGCTTGGATTCCATGATTGGTTCATTTTATATATGTATGGAAGTTCATGTAAAATGGGAATAATTGATAATAAATGAAATGAAGTGTTATTATTTCCCTTCAATAATTTTAAATTTTATAATATATTATTTTTTTGGTAGGAGGATTATTCATTTGATAAAACATCAATGATAATTGTTTAGTTAATTTTGGCTATTTTTATGATCATCAAAAACATGTTTCATTATATTTAATATTTTGTCTTTAAATTGGTTAAATATAATTTAAAAAGTTTTAATATGCATAATATAATCTTTTATATGTATAATAATTAATTTATGAGCATCTATGAAGGCAAAAATGTAAAGAGAAAACTCATTGTCCATAAAGGCGGTGAATTGGAATATCCCAGAAAATGTTTACTTTTTTGAATAAAAGGAGAAGAGAAGATTATGGATGATGGATATTCAATTAATATAATAAAATTAACGTATATATATATGTGATAATGTATTTTTCATGATTATTTGGATTGGGGAGGTGGGGAGAGGTTAAGAGAAGAAAAGAAATTAAAATAGAAGAATGAAGTATTTTACCTATGGAAAATCATCTCTTTGAGAACCTATTTAAGGAACATGGGTTTATTCATTTTTTGAGACAAGAAGATCATGGAAGTGGGGAAATGGAATGGGATGAGATATTATAAAATGTTATACATGATACAAGGATCGTAAGATTTTAGCCACCGGTTTGGGCTTGGAGTCCTTACGGCTTTCAGAACACCCAGGCCTTTGAGTCAGTAAGGCTTTCAGGCCACCTTTAAGGCCTTCGGGCAACCTCAAGGCCTTCGAGCCACATGCAGTTTCTCCAGACACACCATAAAAAAGGAGCAGCCCCAGAAGAGGATTCAGAGTAGGTGCACTTACCAGAGTAGAGCCAAATGGATTTATCAGAATGAGAGGGTATGGCTATGCCATCGGGACCAGCCTGTGCTTGCATGGGAATCCTAGCCAAATGACCATGCAAAGGTGAAGAGCTACTATCATGACGCAGATGCTGGGGAGAGGAAATTCCTTGTAGATAGTCTGGTTGAATTCTCTAAGACCATCGGGTCAAGTAATCTCCTAAGCCTACGAGCCTTGTAATATTTGAGCCTATTGGCCTTGTAAGGGTTCCCCCTCATCCCTTGAAAGGGGGGTTATCAAAAATCAATAAAAATGAAGGAGGTCAGGCCATTCAGGGTATTTATAAGGGAAGGAGAGGGGTATCATTATTTATTTGATTATTTGTTTATTCTTATGGATAAATATTATCAAAAAAATTAGGCCTTATCAGTAAATAAATAAAATATTGAAGAATATTTCTAGATAATGGTACTTACATAATATAGATATTAGATATGAATCATAAATTTTTATATTTATCTTATATTATAAATTAACATGTATAACTATTCACAAAAAATAACTATAATAGAAAAATCCAATTATCTCACCCTAACAATTTTTCTAGATGTATAATTGAAGAATGGAATATGCAAAATGAAATTTTTTTATAAATATGATAAATTTAATTGTTAAATAAAATCATCATTTATTTTTTAAAAATTAATTTTAATATTATAATAGACTTTACGAACCTTTGAATATTTAGTTAAGGAATCATAAAATAATCTTAGAATTGTAGTGAACCATAATATTATTTTATGAATCCATCTTAGGAAAATTGGTATTCTTAAGAATTATTATAGTAATTATAAAATTGTAAATAAACATTTAAATTTTACAGAAATACCAAAAATTAATTTATCATTTTTAATACCATTATTTACATATACCATGATATAATGATTTCATATTTTCATTTATAAAATATTTAAATTTTATTTATACTTACATTGGAATGGTTACAATTGCAAATTTAATAATTATATTCCTAATAGTCAGGTTACTACTCCAATGGTATAGTTACCATCAAAGGGTAAAAGTTCTTTTATTTCTATAAATACCACTAATTTAATTTTCTAGTTATTAGAATAATGTTTTTTAGGTTCTCTATATGATCCTTGTGTTTTATGAAATAATTATAAAATTAGAAGTTCCATTGATAAAATTTTCAGTCATTATACTATAATAGAAAATATACCTAACATACAACACCATTTATAAAGAAACCATTACATATTATTAATTAAATATGGTCATTATAACATAGATTTTTAATTAGAAAATATAAATAATAGTAATTGAATCATGAAATATTTTTAGAATATTCCTAACAAGTTAAATTTAATGATTAATTCACATGAAATATGTAGTCTTTTTTCATTAGACTAATTTTATTCTTCAAAAATATATATTCTATAAAAATGATTTTTTCTTATGAATGAATATTGTAATAAATTTTTTATAATTTTGGAAATTTTATTATATATAAAGGTTTTACTCTTTAAAATCATAATATGAAAGTTATATTATGGGTCCATTTTGTGATTCCAAGAAAAGATATATTTTATAGTCAATATTGACAAATAATTTTTTAAAAAAATTCATTTATTTTGATTGAGAATCCCTCGTATTCATTGAATATAAATGAAAAATTTACATATGATTCAATTAGTTATAAATAATAAATTAATTTCATATAAATCAAATTTATATATAATTTTTAATATAAGTTTATTATTTTGATTAATATTGATTTGTTTTCTAAAATCTTGTTATTCATTGCATTTGATGCAATTATATTAATATCAATATCTAAAACTTATTGAATTCGAATATTCCATTCTATATTTCACATTTTTATTCAATATATTATTAATATATAAATGTTTCCCATTATTTTTTGTCAAAAATAATAAAATCCATGTTAAATATGTGTCACATATATATGTATAAAAAGTTTTAATATGGTTAAAAAAATTTAAGGAGAATTTATAAATCTATATAACACTAGAATTATTTCTGTTGTATGAGTTCATTTTCAGGACTCATTTTACAAATTCAATGTTAGAGTAATTTTGGGTCCATGTTTCAATTAAAAAGACATTCTATTTTTTTTATCTAATGTAAAATACCAAAATGTGAATCTCATGAATTTAATTTTTATTATATGTTCACATATAGATAAAATGATTTTATGAAAGAATATAAAATTTTATTTTGAAAATAAATTAATTTATTATTTTAAAGTAATTTTTTTAATATTTTTAGTTATGGTATAATTACCATGAATGCTAGCAAAACATTGACATAATTCTTCTTTAAGAAATAAAAAAATAAATGTAATTGATATTAGAAAGCTAAAATTTATTAATTTTTTGAAAAAATATGGTATCACTTGGAACTGATTTTGAAAAAAAATTATTAATTAATATTTAAATAATATATATTTTAATTCTATTAATTGATTGATGTCTTTAAAGACAAATTTTTTGAGATGTTCTTAAAATTATAGTAATTGTAATTTATATAAAATAATATATTATTAAATCATATAAAAATCATATAAATAATAAAATATGGTTGTGGGATATGGTCCATAATTCAATCAATTTTTCATTTATGATCATTTTTTATGTATATTTATTTCTGATTATTAATGAAAAAGGCTTCACAACTATTAAGGATAAATTTTGATAATGAATGGGTTAAACCAAAAGTTAAGGACAAAAATTCTAAAAAAACATTCCAAATATAAATAATTTTATTTTATTCTACCAATCACTATATTAGAATAAAATTTCTCAACATGAACTCATAAATTTTCATGAAAAATAAATTATTATATTTAAATATTTTATGTAATTCCAAGTGTTTCGTTTCATTATCTATAAAAAGACACCACATCTCCTCTATTCTCTACACCATATTGATCCACATTTCTCTTCAAAACCCTTATAAATCCACTATTAATATCATTATCATTTTTATATATTTTATTTTACCTTTATATCCCCATCCCTAGGTTCTTAATGAAGATATACAAAGCATTTATCTTAATAAGGAGTTAATCACTTTAAACAATCTCTTTCATTTATCATATTGTTTTACATCCTAAAATTTAATAATAACCATTAAAATATAATAAATTTAATTTATACCATATATTTATATTTTATTATGTAAATATAATAACCTTATTCATCACTTATTCCATCCTAAGGGGAAATAAATCTGTGTTCATGCAAACATTTGGACTACCACTTCTATGAAGGGATGCGATTTTTTTATCAGCAAATACCATGGATATTTGTTAATAAGGATTTAGTAAATATATATTATATTGGAGAAATAATTGTGATTATATAAATATATGATATCACATACCTTATAACCCTTTCACCAGTTAAAAAATGATAACATCTCATGTGCGTACATTAGGAATACAACTTGCATGAAGAAATGTGATAAGATTTTCGCATCTTTTTTTCTCAATTGATTATAAAATTTTATTTTATATATAAATATGATTGTTACTTCATAATAAAAATATTAATTATTCTTTATATTATATTAGTTTGACCCTTTGATGAAAATCTTCCCATAATATTAATTTTTCAAATATGAAGTGAAAATCCTCGAAACACTTGACATGAAGTTAACTGATTAAGAAATAAATTAGTATTTTTATTATATATAATAATTTATTTAATATTATTGGATTTATCCTTTAATTTATATTTAAAAAATCAGATAAATAATATAATGTCGTTAGGGGAATGATGTGGATGTTCATATCAAGACTTGTCTCAATGTAAGGGTATTTAAACTCAATTTAAAATAATTGTGTTACAGTTATTATTCATTGACTATGTCATGAACAAATTATATTTTAAATGGTAAATAATAGTGTTATGTTTCATTTTTAAATATTTTTTGTTGTTATATTTTTTTTTTAGAAAAAATAAATTCATTTATTAAATTCAAACTTCAGTGATACGATCGTTGAAAGTAATTTCCATATCATTATTTCTTCTTTCAAACATGTATTGTATTATGTAAAGACTTAATTTTATAAGGATTGTATTACAACTATTTTAAAATTATAAATTGATTAAATATTTTATTATGATACTTAATGGTTCTTTGAAGTTCGTTATTTCATGTCATATTGATTCATGTGTTGTAAAACTATAATGGGTTGTCATAGTCTCAATTTAAATTTATTGAGACATAATTCATGTTATACACCATGATTTATTTAAAATAGAGAACTCATATGACTATTAATGTAGTTTAACAAATTCAGCAATGTAAAACATGGGTTTTCTATATCATTTTATTTTCCTTCAGTCAATGGATTTTTTATTCAAGCATTTCATAAATTTAAAGAGTTTCTTAAAAAAACAACATACTCTATGACATGTTTTGATTAATGAATCTATATTAATTTGTGTGATCATAAAGTGACACTTAATATATAACATCATTATTCTTTTTATACACATCTAATTTTGTATTCCTTTTAATGTTAATTCCTTTAAGGATTTAAAAAAAATTAAATGTTACTTCTTTAATGATGTTGTTTTAATATTTTTAATGACTTTTAAGGAGAATAATTGTAACGCCCCGACCCCAGTTACCAAGAGTCGGTGCATTATTACATAACATTGGCATGATCACAAGAAAGATCAAATCTCGAAAGAGCGATTGGTTTAGTAGCCTTGGAAACACTAGATATATTCATATGTTTTACATTACATCATTAAACGAAAAACTACTACAACTACATATTGTCTCCATAATCCACACTCATATCCCCACATAATATCCCTGCAGGTCATTCATAACTTACTTCTTCACTTCCTGGGAAAAATAAAACATAGAAAAGGGGTGAGCTCAAATGCCCAGTAAGGATAACAATATAGCGGAAACTTTCATAAATAAGAATAAACTTTTAAGGCAATGTATAACTAAAACAAAATCCTTTAAAACATGAACTTTCAACATGGTATGGCATAAATAAAATAAAATAATGCCATTTACTTACTCACATGGATATTCTACTAATCGAATAATCACATGCAAAAATCAATAACCACTTTCATAATGTTGGAATGCATAATGCCAGACTATCATAACCACATAGTCAAGGCCTCGTGCCAAGACTACAAATAAAATTTTGTCAAGACCTTGTGCCAAGACACTATTTTGTCTCATGAGACCTACCGATGCATCGAGGAGCTATAGCGGGCTCCACCCGTCACTTATTAAGTCCAATGCATTCCCATATGAAAAGGTTTAAACATAACATAAACATTCGTATTAAAACTAGCATACGAAATGTCAATAATTTCACCATAAACTATGAATGGTATAAAAATATCACATCCACAGTCAAACATATCACAAAACCTTCAATACAATATAGAAGTTTTGTATCATAATAAATCAACTTCAAATAATCTTAAAATCCATCAAAGGATGTTGACATAGATGAAATCAAAATTCTTTTTAAATAAGTATCTCCTTTTATTTTAAAATCATTTAAGATCCATATAAAATAAAACATTTTCTTTGAAAATATTCTTATAAGCTTGTATGGAAAGCTTCGACGATTTTATAACGGCGGAAAATAACTGCACCCGCCGTATAAGTTAAAAAAACATTCTTACCTCATTTCTGTCGAAAAGGTTAAAAAGGACCTTGTTTTGAAAACGACGGAAAGATTCCTTTATAAACCTCTTATAAAAATTCAAACAAGGGTATAAATGACTTTAACCCATATTCTTGTAAATAGTAAAAATGTTTTGAAATACATTTTTAAGAAAACATGGATGTGGATGATAAAGAGATCCCAGTAGATTATTAATTATAAACAACCTCGGATAATGAAGAGATTGTGAAATAACCCTTACCTTGTACTTTTCCTTGGTTGGGGTAGGTTAACCTCCTGTATAATGGTGAAATAATTGTTATTAAATTATACAAGAATCATATATATTAATATGATATCATATATGATCTTTTAACATTGATTTGTTAATAATATCTTAGAATTATCGTCGTTTCGGGTGTTAACTTACTCATTTTCTTTATATGTTTTGTTACATAAGACATGGTTGTTGTATCTTATTCATATCCAGAATGATATCTAGTCCTTAAAGATCATTTTTAAATCATCAAATGATAATTATACTTGAATGGTTACGATGGAGAATGAATCTCATCGCGTTCGTGGAGACGGTAGTCCGTACGTACGCACGAGCGACAATATCATTCTTTTGATATTAAAATAATATATAAATGAATGGTATATCATATATACAGAATCATTAACATGTTATATTTATTATTTACATGAGTTACACATCATTATTATACTCATCCAAATAATATTATATTGAATAACAATTACACCACGACGTGGAGACGGTAAGCCGTACGTACGCACGTATGGTGACATGTTATTCAAAGGGTGGATAGAATACTGAATATGGTTTTACCATACTTATAATAACATCACAGTATATGTGAGATACTGGAGTTATTATTTTAGAATGGTAAGAACAAAGGAAGAAGAAGTGGAAGAAGAAATGAACTTAGAAAAGGGTGGTGAAATCATTACCTCTTCTTCGGGTTCTTCCTTTTGATTTGATCAAAAGGGCTCCTTAGGTTGGCTTTCTGATCAAACTAAGGCCTCTAGGTTGTAGTGAGGGATGTTGGGAGAGTATTTGGGCAGAGTTTGGCCGAACCAAAAGGCTTTGAAGGTGTGAAGAAATGAGAAGGAGGAGTGCCCTTTTATAAGAGGGGTGAGGGGCACCTTTGGAAAAGTTAGAAATATTAATTTATAATAAATTCATATTAGGTTTCTAAAGGCTCCAAAGTTGATTATTCAAAGGTTAAGGTGGGGATAGGTCGAAAATCACTCAACCAATAGAATTTATACAGGTTTGGGTACTTATATTAACCTTATCTTTAAGTATTAACTCTAAGTTAATTAGTTTCACTTTTACAATGTCTCTTTGTATTTTATATAATATGGTTAATAATCTTACTATATACATCCAAGCGACCCCCAAGTGGTACATTAATGATTAACCTATCATGATATAAGTCTCTTAGCCGAACCTTAGATTTTTAGGAATTTAATATCAATTAATAATATAATATTTGTTTTAAGAACTCTTTTATGTCAATTTTGACACTATTCAATAGTTGATTTTTTTTGAAACTCATAACAGATTGATTACTTCGAAAAAAGTCAATTAAATCAATCCTAATATATCCTATTATCCTATAAAATTAGTTTAATTCATTAAAAGTTTCATATTATATTTATTTGGGTATTTATAATATCAATTATTTTAATTTTTCACTATTATAGTAATTACTGCATCATCATTGTGTCAAATATAAAATAAATTATTTAATGTCTAAAAATTATAAATAAAATATCATTATGTAGGAAATCGTTTTATCTTTCTAATGAATATTTATAATCTAAAAGCCAACATATATAACCCTATGTAACAATTGTTGTTCTAAAAGATATATGCTTGTGTCATTTTTGTATTCATTTTAACTTAATTAAAATAAAGTGTCATTATCACTTACAAGTGGATCCATGGGGTCCCAAAATTGACCCAAAGATTCCCATGGTCGACCATGTATCAACCAATAGGGTTAAGACACGTTTTAGGGTAATTTAGTATTATTATAATATTATTTTTTAACCCTTATTTACCGGATTTACCCTTAACCATGGTAAATAAAATATTTACCGCAGTAATTATTCAAAATATCTAAAAATAAAAGTTACCTGTTTACACAATTTGAACATCCTGATTCCAAATATGGAATCCATTTTTCTAAATTAAAAACACAGAAGTGGCAGAAATTAATTTAAAATTAATTCCCGCTGTCAAAACAAAAAGCGTGTTTTTAAGAGATAATAACTATCAAAAGATTGACACTTGTTTATGTTCGGTTTAATTGTAAAATTATGTCTAATGACCAACATTATATTAAATTGTAAAAATATATTCTAAATATACCTTAAAACCACTCAAATTCATAATTTATCACTATTAATTATTTTGATTAAAAAAGTTGTTTTTAATTAAAATTTAGTAATTTTCACTATTCATCAAAATATGAAAGTTATCCGAAAAGTACCAAAATTTCACCTTAGGCTAAATTCGATATTCCGAATCCAAAAATGAAGTCCATTTTGAAATAGAAAATATATATAGTTTCAAAAAGTAGGTATTACTATTTATAACGGCTAGTTTGATTGGTTATGGTGTGTTAGAACTCGGTGTTGCGTACAACACACGCTATCACATTATTCAAAGGGAAATGTACCGTGGAAGCTTGGGGTGTTTCATTTTAAATTTTTGATGTCCCCATTTAGTCAAAAAGTTTAAAATATTGTATTTAAAATGGTTTCACTATTAGAAGTTGATAAAAGTGAAATACTGAAAATGAATCTGTTCTTGCATTATGACTAAGAAACTCATAATAGGGATTCTAAAATTATAAGGATTATATAAAGTTCAAAATGTAGTTAATACTATTCATGACCTCTTTTAATGGTGTGATTGAGCTCGGTGTTGCGTGTAGTGCAAGTTATTGAATTATTTTTAAGAAATAAAACACTCTGAAATCCTGGGGTGTTACATTCTCCCCTCCTTCAATAAATTGCGTCCTCGCAATTTGAAATTGTTCTTCGAAAATAAAAGGTTGAAAGTAGAAAATATATTTGTGGGAAAACCCACATTGGAAATTGGGTTACTAAAATTTAGTCTTAATATGAGGAAAAGAGAAATCAAATGGTCACCACCAAATTATGATCTCGATTAGGAGAACATTGGTGGAAATTAGAGACATATAATCGGAGGAAAAACGTAAATATTTATAGGTAGTGATTGAGGTCCTCAATCACAAACAAGTGTATAATTGAGGTCCTTAAATTCATCAATCTATGATGATTTGAAATACCATCGGTTCAACAAAACATAGGGTATTAGGATAACACATTTTTGACGTTTCAAAATATCTTAGTTGAAATCCCACATCGAAAAATGAATTAATGAGGCCTCTATTTAAAATAAAGAGTCGAAAGTATGAAGATTACCGAAAATAACACATACTAGGGTTCCATGTAGGAAAATATGGATATGGGAGAAAAATCTAACCATCAATTATCTGATGGAGAGTGGTAGAGAACATGGCTATGAAAAGGCCAACAATCCCAAAGCCATAATTTAGTGATGATTTAAGGTATCATCTAGGAAAACATTTTTGTTCTAAGTTTCTTTTCTTAATGTTGAGGAATTTATTTATGAGATTGGCTAAGATCATAAGGAGATATACTTACTTTATAATTAGTGTTTTATCCATTAATAAATTTCTACCACAAACTCTTCTTTCAGTCTAAAAGATAATAGAATGTAAAAAAAATTCTATTTACACTATTCGTATAGGGTTCCAAAATAAACGAATTTATAATTCATCTACAAGATCTTTTAATAAAAACTACATTATTTAATCCAGGACATCTCGTGGGCCAGTGGTAGGTGATACACCCTTGTCGACCTTCGGTTGCGGGTTCAAGTCTCGCAGCCTTGCCGGACGCGACGGGTTGCCGCCCGACCTCCGGGTTGTCCTTTTATGGCAATCCAAAATAATCCAAACTAGAACTATCCAAAATACTTCTGTTCAAACTCATAGTCCAACATTTATAAGGAAGGTAAGCATAATGTAGATTCTTTTTACCCCGTAATATCATATGAATACCTTCATCATGTATTCTTTTAATACTCTGAAACATCTTGAATTACCATATTCCTTATTGATTACATTCATGCTCCCTTATTCCATATAGAAAGCTGGATATACTTCATTAATCCAAAAATGTTTTAAACCCCAACAATGATGGAATATACAAATCATTAATCAGTTCCAGGGTAGTCATGAATATCCAATATAATTTATCCAAAACAATCACATATTATTCCAAAATCACTACCTCAGTATCAGAACTATATTATGATTTATCATTCTCTCAACCATATATTTTCCAAAAATTTATCCTGCTATTGAGTCACTCTCCTTTGTTCCACACAATCTCAAGTCCTTAATGAAATAGTACTGCAGTACAATCCTTATATACTCCATAATTATTATAACAAGTACATTGTTGATACAACACTCAATTGACATAATCAACATAACAACTCTAATCATTCCTCTTCATCTGTGGTAGTATCATAACTTGATTATTATCCAATAGCATCATTTGCGGCATAGTCTGATGACTGGGACATAGGTTCGCGTACTATCCAAACTCCTTGCAAATGAAGCATTGTACATTTAAAACCATTTTCTTACCCTTGCAGTCACGTACTTTGTGCCCTTTTCCTCCACACTTATAACAAACTCCCATTCCTTTCAGGCAAGTTCCAGGGTGTTTCTTTCCACAGTTACCACATATGGGAAAATTCTTCTTTTCCTTCTTACTTTTATCCATCTTTCTCTCTTCCATCCTTTTCTTCTCTTGCTTCCCTTCAAAGCCATAGGACTCAGTAAACTCTTTACTTATCTTATCAACACATGATATTATTTCTTCATATGATGATAATACATGGGAGACTATTTCTCTTATAAATTCTAGCTTAAGACCATGAAAGATATGATCCTTCCTTCTCTTTGGATCATGTGCATTTTTGGAGTTCTCATTCCTTCTACTGGGCGCCATTTCTAAACAATGGCATACACTAGATCAGTTTATGAATCAAAATACATAATCCCATACTTATAAAACACTTAACATAAATTGAACTATTTATGGATATAATCCATAATCATAAAAATGTTTTCTTTGAGGAAGTATATACTCATAATCCCTTCAAAATGATTTGTAAAGAAAATTAGAGTTATCCTAAGCATATCCCCCGGGAGTGTCGTAACCAAGAGTGCAGCAAGGCCCGTTGTCGTGCACCAGTTCCCGTTCGAGTCTAGCTCAAAGCGGTGTTTTCGGGTTTTACCCCTAGGTACATCTGTGCCAGAGCCGCCTCTACCTGCTCGTATCCAGACAGGGATTTATTGCTCGGAAAACTCTCAAAATCTCTACAATACCAAAATTCTAGGAAGTTCTTCTATACTAATCCTCAAAGTTCATCTTAGGTCTACGTACTCTAATCAGAGTTTATCTAAATATAGCTTCCAAGGTTTGTACTAAACATCCTCTGATACCAACTGTAACGCCCCGACCCCAGTTACCAAGAGTCGGTGCATTATTACATAACATTGGCATGATCACAAGAAAGATCAAATCTCGAAAGACCGATTGGTTTAGTAGCCTTGGAAACACTAGATATATTCATAAGTTTTACATTACATCATTAAACGAAAAACTACTACAACTACATATTGTCTCCATAATCCACACTCATATCCCCACATAATATCCCTGCAGGTCATTCATAACTTACTTCTTCACTTCCTGGGAAAAATAAAACATAGAAAAGGGGTGAGCTCAAATGCCCAGTAAGGATAACAATATAGCGGAAACTTTCATAAATAAGAATAAACTTTTAAGGCAATGTATAACTAAAACAAAAGCCTTTCAAACATGAACTTTCAACATGGTATGGCATAAATAAAATGAAATAATTCCATTTACTTACTCACATGGATATTCTACTAATCGAATAATCACATGCAAAAATCAATAACCACTTTCATAATGTTGGAATGCATAATGCCAGACTATCATAACCACATAGTCAAGGCCTCGTGCCAAGACTACAAATAAGATTTTGTCAAGGCCTTGTGCCAAGACACTAGTTTGTCTCATGAGACCTACCGATGCATCGAGGAGATATAGCGGGCTCCACCCGTCACTTATTAAGTCCAATGCATTCCCATATGAAAAGGTTTAAACATAACATAAACATTCGTATTAAAACTAGCATACGAAATGTCAATAATTTCACCATAAACTATGAATGGTATATAAATAGCACATCCACAGTCAAACATATCACAAAACCTTCAATACAATATAGAAGTTTTGTATCATAATAAATCAACTTCAAATAATCTTAAAATCCATCAAAGGATGTTGACATAGATGAAATCAAAATTCTTTTTAAAGAAGTATCTCCTTTTATTTTAAAATCATTTAAGATCCATATAAAATAAAACATTTTCTTTGAAAATATTATTATAAGCTTGTATGGAAAGCTTCGACGATTTTATAACGGCGGAAAATAACCGCACCCGCCGTATAAGTTAAAAAAAACATTCTTACCTCAATTCTGTCGAAAAGGTTAAAAAGGACCTTATTTTGAAAACGACGGAAAGATTCCTTTATAAACCTCTTATAAAAAGTCAAACAAGGGTATAAATGACTTTAACCCATATTCTTTTAAATATTAAAAATGTTTTGAAATACATTTTTAAGAAAACATGGATGTGGATGATAAAGAGATCCCAGTAGATTATTACGTATAAACAACCTCAGATAATGAAGAGATTGTGAAATAACCCTTACCTTGTAGTTTTCCTTGGTTGGGGTAGGTTAACCTCCTGTATAATGGTGAAATAATTGTTATTAAATTATACAAGAATCATATATATTAATATGATATCATATATGATCTTTTAACATTGATTTGTTAATAATATCTTAGAATTATCGTCGTTTCGGGTGTTAACTTACTCATTTTCTTTATATGTTTTGTTACATAAGCCATGGTTGTTGTATCTTATTCATATCCAGAATGATATCTAGTCCTTAAACATAATTTTTAAATCATCAAATGATAATTATACTTGAATGGTTACGATGGAGAATGAATCTCATCGCGTTCGTGGAGACGGTAGTCCGTACGTACACACGAGCGACAATATCATTCTTTTGATATTAAAATAATATATAAATGAATGGTATATCATATATATAGAATCATTAACATGTTATATTTATTATTTACATGAGTTACACATCATTATTATACCCATCCAAATAATATTATATTGAATAACAATTACACCACGACGTGGAGACGGTAAGCCGTACGTACGCACGTATGGTGACATGTTATTCAAAGGGTGGATAGAATACAGAATATGGTTTTACCATAATTATAATAACATCACAGTATATGTGAGATACTGGAGTTATTATTTTAGAATGGTAAGAACAAAGGAAGAAGAAGTGGAAGAAGAAATGAACTTAGAAAAGGGTGGTGAAATCATTACCTCTTCTTCGGGTTCTTCCTTTTGATTTGATCAAAAGGGATCCTTAGGTTGGCTTTCTGATCAAACTAAGGCCTCTAGGTTGTATTGAGAGATGTTGGGAGAGTATTTGGGCAGAGTTTGGCCGAACCAAAAGGCTTTGAAGGTGTGAAGAAATGAGAAGGAGGAGTGCCCTTTTATAAGAGGGGTGAGGGGCACCTTTGGAAAAGTTAGAAATATTAATTTATAATAAATTCATATTCGGTTTCTAAAGGCTACAAAGTTTATTATTCAAAGGTTAAGGTGGGGATAGTTCGAAAACCACTCAACCAATAGAATTTAGACAGGTTTGGGTACATATATTAACCTTATCTTTAAGTATTAACTCTAAGTTAATTAGTTTCACTTTTACAATGTCTCTTTGTATTTTATATAATATGGTTAATAAACTTACTATATACATCCAAGCGACCCCCAAGTGGTACATTAATGATGAACCTATCATGATATAAGTATCTTGGCCGAACCTTAGATTTTTAGGAATTTAATATCAATTAATAATATAATATTTGTTTTAAGAACTCTTTTATGTCAATTTTGACACTATTCAATAGTTGATTTTTTTTGAAACTCATAACAGATTGATTACTTCAAAAAAAGTCAATTAAAGCAATCCTAATATATAATAGTATCCTAGAAAATTAGTTTAATTCATTAAAAGTTTCATATTATATTTATTTGGGTATTTATAATATCAATTATTTTAATTTTTCACTATTATAGTAATTACTGCATCATCATTGTGTCATATATAAAACAAATTATTTAATGTCTAAAAATTATAAATAAAATATCATTATGTAGGAGAGCTTTTTATATTTCTAATGAATATTTATAATCTAAAATCCAACATATATAACCCTATGTAACAATTGTTGTTCTAAAAGATATATGCTTGTGTCATTTTTGTATTCATTTTAACTTAATTAAAATAAAGTTTCATTATCACTTACAAGTGGATCCATGGGGTCCCAAAATAGACCCAAAGATTCCCATGGTCGACCATGTATCAACCAATAGGGTTAAGACACGTTTTAGGGTAATTTAGTATTATTATAATATTATTTTTTAACCCTTATTTACCGGATTTACCCTTAACCATGGTAAATAAAATATTTACCGCAGTAATTATTCAAAATGTCTAAAAATAAAAGTTAACTATTTACACAATTTGAACATCCTGATTCCAAATATGGAATCCATTTTTCTAAATTCAAAACACAGAAGTGTCAGAAATTAATTTAAAATTAATTCCCGCTGTCAAAACAAAAAGCGTGTTTTTAAGAGATAATAACTATCAAAAGATTGACACTTGTTTATGTTCGGTTTAATTGTAAAATTATGTCTAATGACCAACATTATATTAACTTGTAAAAATATATTCTAAATATACTTTAAAACCACTCAAATTCATAATTTATCACTATTAATTATTTTGATTAAAAAAGTTGTTTTTAATTAAAATTTAGTAATTTTCACTATTCATCAAAATATGAAAGTTATCCGAAAAGTACCAAAATTTCACCTTAGGCTAAATTCGATATTCCGAATCCAAAAATGAATTCCATTTTGAAATATAAAATATATATAGTTTCAAAAAGTAGGTATTACTATTTATAACGGCTAGTTTGATTGGTTATGGTGTGTTAGAACTCGGTGTTGCGTACAACACACGCTATCACATTATTCAAAGGGAAACGTACCGTGGAAGCTTGGGGGGTTTCATTTTAAATTTTTGATGTCCCCATTTAGTCAAAAAGTTTAAAATATTGTATTTAAAAAGGTTTCACTATTAGAAGTTGATAAAAGTGAAATACTGAAAATGAATCTGTTCTTGCATTATGACTAAGAAACTCATAATAGGGATTATAAAATTATAAGGATTATATAAAGTTCAAAATGTAGTTAATACTATTCATGACCTCTTTTAATGGTGTGATTGAACTCGGTGTTGCGTGTAGTGCAAGTTATTGAATTATTTTTAAGAAATAACACACTCTGAAATCCTGGGGTGTTACAATAATCCACCATGTCTTTTATATTATTTATATAATTATATTTTTGAAATATAAATAGTTTCTTAATGTTAATTAACATGATATATAACCTTGTTTTAAAAGATTATAAAATGTTATTTTTGAAATAGGGTTTTATATAACCAACATGAAAGGTTCTTTTTGTAAAACAACTCTTATATACAGATTGTTAGGATTTATTTATACAGACCATAAAAGTTTCCACATATTTGAATCCATTATTTAAATGGTAATGTAATAATATTATTTATCTTATATATATTTTTTATTTGTTATTAGTTGTAATGAGAAACTTGTGAGAAAATTAATTTAATCGTAAACATATGTCCAATAGTCCAAATAGATATTACCGACTAAACGTAGATAATGTATAAAATTAAATTGTTGGAGAAACATAGACATTGATACATATTCTTTTTTAGTTCCCACTTGGTGATCTCATGTAGAGGATATCAAGAAGACTTAACCACCAATAGAAACACCACATATTTTAGTTATCATTAGTTGTTCCTATTTATAACCTAATGTTTTGGTCTATATACGTGATATTAATATCAATGAGTACTATTTGATCCCATATTATGATTCAAGATTATAATCATGACATTTATGTTTTGGTGATATAGATTGCAATTGGTGAATCATTCATAGTAAAAAATTGGTTGAATGACCTAGATTGGATTTATTGATTCTTAAAAGTGGAGATATCTCAGTCAAAATTAACTAAAATGTTAGTAACTTTATTAATACAAAAGAAAGGTTAATTAATGGTATATATATCCAATATTAGTGTCAATAAATAGAGAAATAATTATTGATTCCATGAAGTGTGCATCCTATATTCTGAGAAATCACGAGACAAAGAGATCACATTACATGGTGTGTGTTCACAAGTGTTTGTTGTTGCAGAGAATAAAAACCCTCTATTTAGGGGACTTGATGAGTTCTTGGACTCTGATCCTAATATATTAATATCAATATCTACATTTTAGATAAGTTCCTAGATGGTAACATGAAATGCGCATTCCAAAGCATCAATAATTATACAGAATTGGAGATTAGGGAATGGTGGGCCCCAAGATAGTGGTCCTGTAATTCTATAGTTTACATGGTTGTAATTTAAAAAAAATTGACACTATTTTTTTAAAATAATTACTATAGAATTTATTTACTTAATATATTTAAAAAAAATTCTGTAAATATAATAAAAAAATCAAACAAATCTTTATTTTTTAATATTCAGTTTTATTAAATATTCATAGTGAGAGGATTTGAGTTAATGGATAAGAATTTATTGCATATAATTTCTTTAATTTTACATGTATGTGATAAATTATTTATGGTCATTATGACCTGTACTAGAGGTTATGTGTGTTATTTTATGTTTCAAAGGAGGGGTTATCTTATTATATGGATTAATGAAAATTTGAATAAGTTTAAACCTAACTGTAAATGTCAACATAATTCCACATTTGAGAAAAAATGTATGAAATTTGTCCGTGTGAACCACTAGTTCCCCATGTTGGGGGGGGGGGGTAATTTATAGGGGATAAATGAACATAATTGTGGGTAGTAGTTTAATAAAAAAATTACCCTATTATTTTTTATCCAACAAGTAGTGTCATTGGAACTAGCCAATCATATACCATGTAGGTCAGTAATATTGACCTAACACTAGAGGGTTGACTTAGGAAAAAACTATGAAAACAATATCATTTTAGTGACCCCATGACCTAGAACCCATAATCGATAATTTCAATGCTCGTGAGGCACAAAAAATTTCCGAAATTTCTTATAAAAATTAATTAAAAATATTTATTATTTGGGAGTTAATAAATTTTCTCTTGGAATATGAAATATTTTTTTATGTACTAATAATAATTTTTTATTTATTTTAATTCATAAAAGTTCCCTTGGGTAGAATTATTTTCTAATTAATGTTTTTTACACGGTGTTAATGTGTATCAACTGATCATGAGCCTTAGACCTACCGATCAATATCTAGTTTTTTATTTTATATTTTTTAATTATTGTTGTTATTTCATAGTAGATATTATTTAATAATAGATGATCTATGTTTTATATTCTTTTTTTATATATATAGGAATGAAAACCAAAACAAATTTTATTTATATGTGTTTTTATTCATGATATACCCTCACAAACATGAATGTATTATTCTATATTGAATAAAATGAATGACGATGATTTTTTTTACAAGGACATGGATACATAATTACTGAGGCATAGGATGAGACCACGATTCATTAGATGAGTGAGTGCGGAAACTCAAGTCACATGCTTCCCGATGGAATGAGATGCCCCTTGGGTATTGTTTTCTCTATTATTCACTCAATAGATCAACCATTTGGATTGGATCATGATCATGTAGTTCAATTTTATTTATTAATGGTTTATTATTTTATGTATGTATTTTTTTTGGTGAAATAACATTAAAATATAAGAGAGCATGTCTAGAAAAAATAAACATGCATGGTGAATTTTTTTAAATTTCAAGAACATAAGTATGTGATGGTGGTCATATACAAAAAGAAAAAACAAAAATAAATGGATTAAATTAATTGAGAATAATAAAAACCCTCAAAGAAGTATTTTATTATAAGGATACGAATCTCTTAATTCTGATCCAAATTGATAATATAAGGTTCTAATCAGCCCCAGATAATGGTGTCCCCTTCTAATAGGGAGCTTTGATGAGACTGGTGGGTTAAATTAACTAATGATGGATGTAATCGAATATACTAATATTTTATATTCATATTTTTAATAATGTATTGAACAATGAAGGGTTATAATATATTTAAAATAATATTTGTTTTAATAGATCAAGGATGAACATGTTAATTTGGTTGGACAGCTGACATCCTATCTTGAGAATCTCTAAATAGTGGAATAGTCAACACTTGTACAATGTGGAGAGGATTTAAGTATCCATACCACTAGAATACAAAAGAGACAAAATATTCCAAACCACATAGTTGATGGGTGTTAGAATTTGACTAAATACATAGAGACATTTAAAATTATTATATCTATAATGTATAATAATTAGTAATCAAGATAAAAGTACAAATCATCTTATGTTTTATTCTGTATAAAAATTTCTATTAATACCACACGTCCACTACTACAATTTGAAGATAATTAATATTTTGCAACTGGAATGAATTTATAATTATATATCAAGATCATTCAGAATGTAAAAAAGACATGAATGGAAATTTTATGTATTGGAGTCCTCTCAACATGTTGAGAAACATTAGGATGAGAGAGTTAAAATGAAGCTTTCACAATACACAAAGATGATGAATTTATTTGGACATCATACTTTTATTACAAATGTCGAATGTGTTAGGAAACAAAAAATTTTACATGTTATGTTTCACATCTTGTCTCAAATATGAGAATCCTTCATGGAGAAAGTTAATAAAGAAATGAATCATAAGATTCCTACTCTAAACATGTGTAAATTAAATTTTGTATTGTAATATTTCTATAAATCACTTTCTAATATCCTTATCACACAATTAATATATTTCATTTTAGGATGATAAATTTATTCATTACCATTTGGGTAAGGTTCTCTAAAAAGATAGGAATATAAAGAAACATTAGTCTTTAGTTTATATAGAGATCAATTTGATAGAAAAGGTAAAAAGAGAGATAAAAATTGTCTCACTTTAAGAATGTTCATAATTTACATAAAAAAGTGGAACAGACTCATATAGGTGTAAATTTTCATCCCCTGAAAAAAGTCAATTCAATGGAAGATAAAGTAAAATGAATTATGTTTGAAGAATGTATGGACATAAAAATAGTTTATATTCGTTGTTTTATGTGATTTTATTTTTTTTATTGGATTTTAAATACTCAATTTGTGTCCCACATTTATATATGAAAACACTAAAATGGTATGTATATAAGCTTTATAAAAAGTAAGATAAATTCTCTATGCTTATGAGAATGGGTGATTCCTAAGACTATTGTGAGATTTAGATAACTTCTAATTCAAATGATTAATGATTGTAGTTGAATATTAATTGAGTATTAAAAATATTGTTAATTCATATGTGAATTGTACAGAAGAAGGCATTACTTCATTTTTGAATGACATTTTTATGTGCTAAATCAAACTCAACTAATAGTTCAATAATTCTAGAATCATTTTCAATATTTTATGAATATAGAATTTAATACATAAATAACATGTTTTTCAGGTTGATTCATTTTTTAGTAAATGTGAAATTTCTTTTTAAGGATATATATAGTATAGTCTTTATACTTTGTGTAAATGATAACTATTGGTATTACTATTTAATTTTATTATCCAATTTTGGGAAAATAAACATTTATGAATAAGTATAAACCAAATATATTTTGATATATGTCCATTAAGAGGTAATCTACTATGTAACTTTGTTTGATTTTAAAATGAAACCCAATGTTATATAACCTACATGTTTGGCCACATCGAGCTTCAAAAAACTTGTAAATTTTATTATTTAAATGTGATAGCTATTTCATACCCTTTATGTTAGAGAGTGTGAATAGGATTAAATAAGTTATATTCACACTCATCTATAATATATTTTTACATCATCCCCATCAATTTGATAGGCATAAAATATAAATAAATCCAGTTTTATTCATAAAAATTGTATTATTTTAAAATGATTTTTTACTTCCTTTTAATGGAAAAATTGTTTTTTTAAACTTTTATAATTTTTTGTATGAAAAAATAAAATTCAATTTTAAAATTAGATTATAAAAATTTACCTTGGGTGAACTTTTTTGTTTTTGTTTTTGCTGAGAAGATTCATTTTTTGATTAAAAGTGAAAAACAAGGATTTTTAGGTGAATATTACATTTTTTTAAAATTGATTTAAATTGTTAATATATATATATGTATATATATATATATATATATATATATATTTTAAATTTAAATACTTCAAATAATTATCAATTAAATAAATTTGGGTAATTTAAATCAATTATACATTTAAATTTCATATAAAAACTGTAGGATCAGATAAATGATGTAGATGCCCAATATACAGGGGGTGAATTGTATCCTTTAAAAATTCTACTGGAACATTTGAAGTTGATAAAAAATATTCTATTGTTCAAGAAAGTTTAAAAAGTTAAATTTACAAGACCTCTTAGTTATACA
This sequence comes from Viscum album, assembly GCA_963277665.1. Lineage (NCBI taxonomy): Eukaryota > Viridiplantae > Streptophyta > Magnoliopsida > Santalales > Viscaceae > Viscum > Viscum album. The sequence goes on along the minus strand of OY728127.1, from coordinate 1,076,681,730 downwards.
AACTTTCTAGACTCCAAAAATATTGTTCCAGAAATGAATCGTTAGAAAAGTTTACAAGGGAAAAGATTCTACCTTAAAGAGTATATAATCTTATCAAACAATGAACAAGTACACGAATATATAAGATAGTTATACCTTCTTTATTAATCAAAATGCAGTGGAAAATAAACTTGAAACAACACAAGTAACAAGTAGAGATTCTTTTAACCCAATGTGTAGGTTATCCAATAACCTTGGACAAATGTCCCTTGATTTGTACTTTTAAGAATGTCTGTCTTACCCACACTAGGGTAAGGCCTTGATAGAAATATTGAAATCTATATTACTTCCCCACAAGCCCTCAAACATCAATATAGTCGGCTCCTATATCTTCCTTATCAAGAAATTCCTTGAACTTTAAGGTAGTCGACACCTCTATCTTCCTATCCCCAGAATCCCTCAATTGTACATAGCAAAAATCAATGTTTCACGAAGGAATCTGAACAAGATGTTCAGTATGCACAAAGCATGAGAGTCTTTCTCTCTAGAATCAACATCAATAGTATGTAATCTCTAGATTTGTGGAACAGTATTGACCTCATTCAAATGAGCTCTTATTTATAGGAAATTATTCAATGGTCAACTCCCTCCTCCAACAGTCATATTTTTTCTTGACTTTCGGAGGGACTTATACACATGTCACACAAACAATTGTTAGTTAAAAACAGAATGCACAACATTGTTTCATAACTATAACGAGGGTAAGTAAATATGGTTGCTCAACCAAATCTATTTTTCAGATTCTAAGGAAAAAATAAAGTTTGGGGTCTAAGAAACTAACCATTCAGAGTCTATATTACAAGAATATTAGGATTCTATTTTTCAAGGGATTTGGAATCAGAATTCTATATACTTCAGAGTCTAAATTCTATGGAACATGGAGTTGTAATTCTAAGGAATTCAGAGTCTGAATTCTATGGAATTCAGAACCTGAATTTTAAGGAATTCGGAACCAGAATTCTAAGGAATTCAGAGTCTGAATTCTAAGGAATTCAAAGTCTGAATTCTAAGGAATTAAGAGTCAAAATTATATGGAATTTGGATCATTAATTCTGAGGAATTAAGAGTATAAATTATAAGGAATTCAGAACCTGAATTATAAGTAATTCGGAGTCTAAATTATAAGGAATTTGGAACATGAATTCTAAGGAATTTGGAACCAGAATTATAAATAATTCAGAGTCTAAATTCTAAGGAATTCGAAACCTGAATTCTATGGAATTCAGAATCTGAATTTTACAGAATTTGGAATCTAAATTTCCAAGAATTCAGAATATGAATTTCAAAGAATTTGGAATTTGAATTTTAGAGAATTTTGAATATGAATTTTTGAGAATTTAGAATCTGAATTTCAAATAATTTGAAATATGAATTTCTGAGAATTCGGAATCTAAATATCAGAGAATTCAGAATATGAATTCAGAACATGAAAATAGAATACTTTATATCTAAGTATTTATAGGATTTTGAGTTTTTATAAATGAAACCTAATTTTACACATAGAAATAAATAGTGTTAGATTTATTGAAACTAAATCATGAACAATGAAAACAAAGATATGGGAAAATTTCCATAGGGATGGAAAACTTTCCTTATTAAGAAATATATTATGGGAAATAAAACTTTCCTTGAGATAGTGTGTTTGTGATTTTCAAAACATAAAGGAATTGAAAAGTCATAAGGAAACCATATTGACTCAATAATCTCCCCTTTTGGAAAGCACAAACATCCTTACTAAAAATAATTAATGGAATTAGAAATTTTTTGGTTTTGAAAATAAAAACTTTTCTCCATTTACATATGGATCAATTTGAATACGAATAACTCCCCCTTAGGCTTTGGTATCACTAATGATCATATTATAGATTTCTTAAATGAGATTTTTCATTATCATGCATATGAAAATCTTCATTGATAAGAACTTTCCTCAAGATAAACCCCCACTTAGGGAAAATTCTTCTTTACTTTTTATTCATTTTATCATTCCTTTCTCACCCTTTGTGATTTTAAAAAAGGAATAATGGGAATTAAAAAAATGGTACCTAAAAAATTAGTACTAAACAATCCAAAAAATATATATGAAGGACAACCAAAATTTTAATAATGATTGATAGAATTTGTACAATACAACAAAATATCAAAATGGAAAAAGAGTATCCTTATTTCTCCTTGAGTATAAGTTTCTTCACAATAGTTTTTAGGTTATTGAGCTCCTTGTGATCCTCTTCTGCATGCTTTAGTAACTGATCCTGGTCTTCACTTTAGTTCTCTAAGGCTTGAATATTCTCTTCATGAGCCTTAAGAATGTTAGCCTGGGATTTCAACAGTTGTTCTTGTTTATCATTCTTATCTTCAATATCTATTATGAAATCCCTTTCCCTTTTCCAATTTAGGGATACAAAATTTATCTTTCCATTAAAATCGTTAACTTCCTACTTTTGAGTAGTCTCTTCAAGACTTAAATATTCCTCAAAACTATTTGAATGATATTTAATATTCCTGTATTCGGTACCAAAAGCATCCTTGAAATTATTATGGAATTCATAAAAAATTCTCATTTCATCAATAATATTGGTTGACTATCTTGTCACCTTCTTGCATGATCATTTATGAGCCACATAACTAATGAGGAATGTCTTGAAATCCACCTATAGTGAAACACATTTTTCCATCACCATGGAAACTGAATCTGACATCTGATTTATGGTATGATAAATCATCATACATCTTGAATCTATGCTTGGAAATAATGAATAACACCAACCATCTTATTCAATGACTGGAAAAAAAATCCTATCCAAGGGAATATGATTTGGAATCTGAATGTTTGGTTGGTGAGGATTCTTTTTTTATATCCTCATCTATCCTCTTTAATGAAGCACCAAAATCTTTCTTCTTCACCACAAATTTACTAGATGTATCTCCAACCACCAGATTTCCCTTATCTAGTCTCAGAATGATGTCTTGTTCATTAGGAGATTCATGCTCACTATCAGATAGTTGAACAATATTATCTTCCACAAATTTTTCTTTCTCTACATCAGTCACTAGATCTTCCAGATAAATAAAATAATGATTCCTATATTCATCATCAGTTGGATTATTCACTTCCTCTTCACCATTCTCAACTTTTCCCGGTGAAGAATATTTTGAGGATTCGGCTTGGGAAGTCTGGATTGATAATTTCATATATGGACTTTCCTTCCCATGTTATTCTTCAACTTGCTTTATAATATCATGAGTTTCATTGCCTTCTTGTTCTTAATCTACTACTACTTCTACTTATATTTCTTGTTCCTGTTCCTGAGAAATCACATCTAATTGATACAATTCCATAATCACCACTTTCATTCCCAATGTCTCTAGTAGTGGTTCTATCATTAAGTATTCTAGTACTGGAACTTGTTCTAAGGCTATTTCAGTAGCATTGAGAAGATATTGAAAGACTCAATCTTCTGAAAATTTCTTCCTTTTATTATTTTATTTTTCTTTTTTTCATGATTCTCAGCAGCCTTTTCCTTCAATACTTTTTCTTTAGTATGGTCCTTGCCAAACATAGGATCTTGTTCCTTCTAATTCTTCTTATCTTCTCTCTACATAGCCACTACTTCATCCGAATAAACTTTTTTCTTCTTTGAATTTGTAGGTGATGACTGTGCTTTCTTGGCCACATGAGTTTTTGATTTCTCTTCCGACTCCTTATCCATTATCTTATATCCACCATTATTAGAGGTTTTAGACACTTCTACCATCTTTGACAGTTCTTTTAATTTGTCTTCAAAAAGATCATAGAATTGTCTGGATTTACTGGAAAATAAAATTTTCATTATCCTTAAGTTGTCACCACTGAACAACATAACTTTTTAATTTATTCGCATGGAACTGCATGGGATTTTGAATGACTGAAGGTAAAGAACAATAATATTTGAATGAATTTCTAGATAAATTATAATCCGAGACATCAGATTTCCATTTTTTGATATTCTCAATCATTACCAATATATACTTAACCAAGTTTATATTCCTTAGATTCAACTAGAAATCCAAAATATAAATGTCACTCTTCTTCAGAGTATCCTTATCACCCATCCATGTAATTATAAATCCTGAACCAAAAATTCTAGAATCCTAAAATTTGTAGAAAGATGAATGGTCTTCTGAGTCTTCACTCCTTTCAAATCAAGAAACTCTATTGACTTCTCTTTATTAAAAGATCCCGATTCATTAGGAAATTTGTGAGTACAGAACTCTACTTTCCCTTTGTAAGGGATACCAATCAGACTCACTGCCTTGTTGTATGTAATAGAGTAGGTCTTTCCATAACACTTGAATAAGAATTTATCTTTCCCTCTATCATTGAAAGATCTAACCATTTCATAAAACTCCACCATTATCTCCAGATACACTGGATCCTATGACTTCAGCTTTGAAATACAAAGGCTCTACCAACTATTCAACATAATATTTTTGGAAACAATATAATCATACTTATTGAGGAATTTCTGATCAAATAGCCTCTCTCAATATATCTGCCACATAGAGTTTTCCTTAACAGTTGACATTTCTTTTTGAGTAGAAGCTTCAATAGACATCTAGAACTGAGGAAACATCGAGGATTCAGAACGGGCATAAAATACAGAGGAATAGATTCAACATGAAAAATCTTGAAAAACTGATGTTGGAAAACTATCATGGGGGATTTATTTAGACAATTTAGGTTATGGTTCAACTTTAATGGTTGATCCAACGATTGAAAATTCTTCTAATCAAAATTGATGGTTGAGATTATAACCGAAGAAAAAATTTGATAGGTTCTGGTCTTTTGTTGTATTTTTAGGAAAAACATATTGATATAAGAAAAAGAAATTAATCCTAGAAAAATACCAACATGTAAAAGATGATTTAAAAAATTTAGAAAATAATATATTCCTTTTGGAATGCTATAAAGTTTATTCATAATGAGAAAAAATTATCTTCCTAAAGAGTTTTAGATTTGGAATAATTTTGACATCAAAAAAATTTTACTAATTTTTTTTGACAATATAAAATTTAACTACGAAAAATTTGACTACAAAAAATTTTACTTCGAAAAATTCGACTACAAAAAATTTTACTACGAAAAACTTGACTATGAAAATTTTGACTACAAAAAAATTGACTATGAAAAATTTGACTATGAAAAAATTGACTATGAAAAATGTGACAACGATAAATATGACTACGAAATATTTGACTATGAAAACTTTTACTAATAAGAAAATGTACTCCCTCTATGAAAAAAATTTCTTACTATAAGGGGATAGGTTTGAACAAGAAGTTAATAAGGAATATTAAATTATAGTTATCATTCCTAATTTCTGATTAATATATTCAAATCTATCAGAGGGTAATGATTTTGTAAAAATATTAGCTAGTTGATCTTGTGTTCTGATAAATTGAAGAATGATTCCCCCTTTTTGTGCGTGATCCATAAGAATGTGATGCCTAATGTCTATGTGTTTTTCATAGGAGTGATGTCCATGGTTTTTACTCAAGGCAATGGAACTAGTATTATCACACAATATTTGTGTTTTGTTAAAACTCATACCATAGTACGTGTGTTTGTGTGTTGCATCCACAATACCTGAGCATAACAACTTCCAGCTGCTACATATTCAGCTTGAGCAGTGGAAAGTGAGTTTTCATGGGTTCCTAAGGTTACGGTGTCATAACCTTTTATTCCATAACCAAGAATTATCTTCCATTTCCCTATTGCATGGTAGGTCTTGGTTCCTAAGGTATTCTATGTTTAATGTGTAAACATTATTTTGACTATGGGAAGAAATAATAAAATCTTCCTTGGAATTTTGTACTAAGAACTTATCATTCCTAAAATTCACAAGGTAACCTTCATCTTATAATTGACTTATGCTGATAAAGTTGTGCTTAAGACCCTTAATAAATAAAACATTTGAAATCAATGTTTTTCCAAGAAGAACAATATTACCTACACCAACAATGTATCCCTTATCATTATCTCCAAAAGTTACTTTTCTACTCTTTGTCTTGATAATCTTTTGGAAGAAGTTTTTGTTACTAATCATGTGCTGGGAACATCCACTATCCATGTACCATGTATTTCTATTATTAATATATTTACTTTAATGAAAATAAGAGTGTTAGACTTTCAGAACCCAAATTTTCTTGGATCCGGAAACTTCAGAATGAAATATCTTAGGAATCCACATTTTCATTGAAAAATAAGTGTTATGAAAGCCTAAAGACTGAGTTTTGTTTAAGGAACATTTTTCCCCAATTACAACCACATTGACACTTAGTTCAGAATAGAGCACTTTGAGGAACAAAAAAAAGTGTTACTAAAAACTAGTTTTGAATGAGTATAACCAAATCCAGAATTATTCCTTAGATGTAAAATTTGGGAATACATCTTATCAAAGTTTTCCTTAACCAATTTCATGTTTTAAAAACACTTCCTCAATAAATACAATTATTAATTCAGTCTAGTAACTAAGTTTTTATCCTAAAAACATTAGTTTTATAACTAGAGTTAGTCTCTATAACATTTTTCTTAGAAAATACGTTTTCTAGATCCTAAGAAAGATTATCCTTCTTAGAATTAACATCCCCAATGGTTTTTGAAATAATTTCAAAATTATAAATTATCTTATCAAGATCATTAGAAAGATCTGATACTTCTTTAGTACGAATAGAAATTCAAGAATTTTCTTTATCAAGCTTTTTCTGGACTTTAGAATTTTCATTCTCAAGGATCTTAGCAAACCTAGAAAGTTCTTTATATGTAGGTAAAGTATTATCTTCATTAGAAAAAAATTCTTTATCTAAAGATTCATAATATTTATTATCACTATAATTTTCATTCAAGGATACATTGTTTATGGATTCAGCATTTGGTACCTTGGATATAAAAAAATTATTTTCAATAGGTAACTTGGTATGTAAACTTTGATTCTTCTGACCAGAAGATTCATACTCCAAGGATTCATCAGAAGAGTCTTCACTACTTGCACTCCAGGTGTTATTAGATTTCAAAACATTCTCTTAGCTTTAGATTTTAGTACTTTAAATTTATCTTAGAATGCTTTTCCTTTCTATCCTTTCTCTTATTCATAAGAAAATCTAGCCTTATATCGCTTTATCTTTTTCAATCATAACAAGTGACTTCAGAGTGTTTCTGGTCATTTCTCTTGTTATTCTTATATCTATATTGAAAGTATTTCTTCCCAACTATCTGGTTTATCCTTTGAAAAAGATTATCTAGCTCATTCTTAGAATGCTCACTTTTATTTGATTCAGATTGATTAACAACCTTCTTAGATTTAAATCTTGTAACTCCCTCAGGAGTCTTGGATTTTGTAGTAGTAAAGTATACACTTCCATTTCCATTATTCTATTTATTCAATTATTCATCTCTTTTTATCCTGGTTTCATGTTGATGAAGAGTTCTGAATAGATCATCAAAAGTAATCTGGGAAACTTTTCTATTTTTTTCTATAGCTGTCCTCTTAGATTCCCATTCGTTAGGCATGACGTCTATAATCTTATTTACAAGAGGTGCATCATCCAAACAATTCTCACCAATAGATTATAAACTATTGAAAATATTCATTAAGCTTTGTTGTACCTTATATATGGTTTCTCCATTAGTAAAGAAAAAACTATGATATTCCTTTATGAGCATGGAACATCTAGTTTCTATATCCTTGGATGTACCAAAATGGGTAACCTTCAATTTCATCCAAATGCAATTTTCAGCTTCACAAGATGAAATTTGACTATATATATTCCTAGTGATAGAACATAACAAAGTCTTGTGTACCTTGTAGTTTAGTTGATATTCTAAATTTTCTTGATTAGTAAAAGTTTTGACTTTTTTATCGGGAATATTGTAATCACCAATAAGCATAAAAAAGTTTTCCACTCCAGTGTTGATAAAAAAATTCTTCATACGATCTCTCTAATAATCACAATCATTCCCATAAAATTTTGGTGGTCTAGTAGGATTATGATTTTCAATAGAACCAACATTAATTCCTTCATTCTTCAAGAAAATACCTCTCCATAAAAACTTATTATTGAAAAATTTTGTAAACATGGATAAAAATTCTAAGAAATGAAAATATTTAACAATGAAAACTTGAGCAAGAAAACTTTTATGTAAATATAATTATTTCAGAGACCTCCACTAATACTAATTGTGGGATCAGAAAAATGATATAAATGCTTAATATGCAAGAGTGGGGGTGAATTGTATCATTTAATAATTTATTTTTGAACATTTAAAGTTGATAAAAAACTTTCTATTGTTTAACATTGTTAAACTAGGTAAATTCACAAGACCTATTAGTTCTATAAACTTGGTAGATTTTGGAAATATGGTTCTGGAAATGAAACATTAGAAAAGTTTACATGGGAAGAGATTCTACATTAAAGCGTATATAATCTTATCAATTAGAGTAAAAGTACCAAAAAATATAATATAGTTATATTTTTATAATTAATCAAAATGTAGTGGGAAATAAACTTGAAAAAACCCAAGTAACAAGTATAGAATCTTTTAACCTAAAGATTAGGGTATCCAACAACCTTGGATAATGGTCCCTTGATTTATACTTTAAAGAATGTCTGTCTTACTCACACTAAGGTATACCCTTGATAGGAATATCAGAGTCTATCTTCCTATACCTACAAGCCCTCAAACTTCATGGTAGTCGACACCTCTGTCTTCTTTATCAAGGAATTTTTCAAACATTAAGGTAGTCGGCACCACTATCTTTCTATCCTCGAATGCCCTTGATTGTAAATAGTAACAATTTGAGTCACATAAATAAATCTGAACAAGATGTTCAGTATGCACAAAGCTTGAGAGTCTTTCTCTCTAGAAATCACTTCAATAACACGTCATCTCTATAGTTGTAGAACTATATTGAGCTCATTCAAATGAGATCCTATTTATAGGCATTTATTTAACAGTCAGATCCCTCCTCCAATGGTGATATTTTTCCTTGAATTTCAGAGGGACCTGTCCACGTATCACTCAAACAACTGTTAGTTAGAAACAGAATGCATGAAATTGTTTCATAACTATAACAAGGGTAAGTAAATATGGTTGCTCAACGAAATCTATTTTTCAGAGTCTATGGAAAAAATAATGTTTGAAGTCGAAGAAAATAAAAATTCAGGGTGTATATTACAAGGATATTATGATACTATTTTTCATGGGATTCGAGATTAGAATTTTATAGACTTTGGAGTCTGAATTATAAGGAATTCAGAGTCTAAATTCTAAGGAATTTATAACCTGAATTCTATGGAATTTAGAGTCCAAATTATAAGATATTTGGAACCTGAATTATAAGGAATTCGGTGTCTGAATTCTAAGAAATTCAGAATCTAAATTATAAGGAATTCGAAACTTGAATTCTAAGGAATTCGGAGTCTGAATTATAAGGAATTCAGAACCTAAATTCTAAGGAATTCGGAGTCTGAATTATAAGGAATTCAGAACCTCAATTCTAAGGAATTTGGAACTTGAATTATAAGGAATTAGGATTTTGAATTATAAGGAATTCAGAACCTGAATTATAAATAATTTGGAACCTGAATTTTAAGGAATTTGGAACCTAAATTCTATGGAATTCAAAATTTAATTTTGGAAAATTAGGAATATAAATTATAGAGAATTCAGAATATGAATTTCCGAGAATTTTGAATCTAAATTTCAGATAACTCAGAATCAAAATTTCAACAAATTGGTTATTTGAATTTTAGAGAATTTGGAATTTGAATTTCATAGAAATTAGTATCTGTATTTCAGATAATTCAGAATCTGAATTTTAGAGAATTCAGAATCTGAATTCAAAACCTAAAAATAGAATAATTTTTATCTATGTATTTATTGGATTCCGAGGTTTTAAAAATGAAACCGAATTTTACCCTTAGAAATAAAAAGTGTTAGATTTAGTGAAACTAAATCATGAACAATGAAAACAATGATAGGGGAAAATTTCCTTGGAGAAGGAAAAAATCCTTATTATGAAAAATCTTATGGGAAATAAAAATTTTCTTGAGATAAAGTGTTTGTGATTTTCAAAACATAAAGGAATGGAAAAGTCATAATGAAACCAAATTGACTCAACAAAAACAATTTATGCTTTTGAAATTTTTATTTTATAAACTCATTGACTCATACCATCTACGAGAAAAATAATAAATTAATTTTTGAAACTTATATGAATTTTATATTGATAGATGGATTAGATACTATTACCAATATAGTGAACATTTGGTATTTTAGTCTCTCTTTTAGACATTATGAATATTAAAATTGGTACATTTTCCTACCATGGTAAATGTTAGATCAAGTAAATTTCATGTAATAAATGCTATTAATAATAATATATGTCTTATAATATGATAATTACACTTTCTAAAATTTTATTGTATGAATAAATTTCATCCATAATGACTATATCTTAGAATATATATACTTTTATTGTTATTTATATGTAAAAATGTCTTATATAATATTTTATTTAATGAAAATAAAAAATATGTAACAATCATATGTTTAATAAATAAAATATTTTTAATAATTGGTTTTCTAGAGGGTATTTTTATGATAAATATTATTATAAATCTAAAATATTTATGTTGATCATGGAATGTGTTTTTGTGTGTGAATAAATTACCTCAAATTATTGCACAATGGTGATGTAGTAAGTGTGTAATTTATAGAAATATCAAATAAATGTTATTAAAAACCTTAATATATATATGATTTTATATAATTAATGCGCTAAAACAATTTTATTGATTAATTTTACATTATATGGGTGTATTAAAATATTTTTTCGATTTTTTATTATTTTTTATATATTTTGAAAATTCAATGTGATGAATATCCTAAAAAATGACTCTAATGGAATTTTATATTAAATAATAATTTATGAAATCATAAAAAATCATAAAACTATTAAATTTAGAAACATTAATGGGTTAATTATTAAGATTTCATTCATGATCCATTAATGGGAATTTCATCATTTTATTATAACTATATTAACCATTACAAAGTAAAAAACAGATGTTGTCATGGTTAGAGTGAAAGAGGTTAAATAAAGATAAAAACCAATAGATAAGGGTAAGAATGTAATCTAAACATGTAATTTTTTTGGATGAAGTGATTCATTTAAAGAATCATAAAATATTATAATAATATATTTTTTTCAATTTTTAATTTAAATTTAATTTATATTAATTTAATATTTTGAGAAATTCCAAGAGTTCCCCTCCCCTCACCTCTTAAAGGAAACCCATTTTTCTCACATCAACATAGAACAAAACCATTTTGGTTTAGTGAATATATTTGAAAATAGATTCCCAGAAACCATCATTTCATTATAGATTATGTATTCTTAGCATAATACTTACCATATTGTTTTGAAGGTGTTAATTAGTGGAGATTGTCTAAATAAGTGGTACCATCTTTACTCACATGTTTTTTACTTCTTCTTCGACTTATTTAAAATGTTCCTCAACCAATATGAAATATAAAACCATTATAATTAATATAATTAGAATTTATTATTTTATTGTAATTTCCATATCCATTTTCTGTTAAATCAAATGGAAAATGAATTGGTCATCCATGTCTATGATGAACATTATTCTCACGAATCTATGTAATTCTTTTTCCATCACCATATCTCAAGAGTGGGTATAATGATGAAATTAATGTTTATATTTTATTTTAATGAAATTTTTATCATTATTAAAATTTTATATAAAATTTATGTTCTTACCTTTATATAAACAATTAAATGATAACATAATTCATGAGTATGTTTGAATTATCTTCACCATGAAGTGATGTTATTCGATTTCATTAAAAAATAACATGAATGATAAAAATAATTATTTTATTAAATAAATATGATATTTACGGAATATTTACAATTATATAACGTTAATCTAACAGTTAACTTATTTCTATATATTTCATTGAAAAATTAATCCATTAGTCTTGCATACATACGCCCTACCATCACTTTGATTGTTACATTGTTCATTGATCACAACCATATTTACTGGATGAATATTAAATTTTAATTATTTTATAATAATGATTATTATTTCATGAATATTACTATGGAAATTATGGGCTAATGATCATATTTACTATATACATCATAATAATGTATGTTTAGACTCAATTTTCGAATATCGTCAAAACATCAAATGTAAACATAATGTATTAAATATTTTTTATAACATGGTATAATTTTTTAGAAAATGAATAATAAGAATTTATAATATTGTCAAAAAATTTAATAATTAACATAATTTTTTTATTTCACAAGATAAAGGACAAACAAGAAAAATCTGACTTGAGGAAATGAACTTTCTTTTAAAAAATATTTTGTTAATGTTCTTTTTCAAAAAAAAAATAATTTTTTTTATTTATAAGGAATTCATTTATTTACACACAATCATGTTGATTTAATGGATTGATTCTTATCTTATAAATTTACATTTTTATTTTGAATTAAAATAATTTCTTTAGGATATACAAAATGTTTTGATTTCCAAAGTTGTTCTTAAAAAAGAAAGGGAATTTTTGATATCCATAAGTTATTTTATTAAGAGTTTAGAATAATTTTTTTCAAATTATTTTGGAAAAAATTTAAAATGATAACAAAATTTATTCATTATATGGTACGTTTGAATTAAACATGTGATGGGCCAGATCACACATGGAAATCCCTTTATAAATTAACATGGGGAGACCTAAATAGTGGTTGGAAAGCTCGTTACATAAAATCATAGGGTGTTTAAATAGTGGTGGGAATGACTATTGTAGATTAGCATGGGGTGGACTTGATTGACTTGGGAAATCCCATTACAATTTAACATGGGGTGGCCCAAATAGTTCCAGGTAAGTATGTAATATCTTAAATGATGCATATTCCCAGATAGTGCTCTAATACATTAGGTTGTGATTATATTAGAAGCCAACCATATGGTTATTCTAATTAATAATTATTTTTGAAAGGGTTTTATGAATATGTCTCTATAAGCCACCGAAAAAGGTTTTAATTAATTTATATGGGTTTTAATGATATTATTTTTGCAAAATGTATATTTTTCTCAAGTTGAAATGTTTTATTTCACAATCTTGGAGAAAATTAAAGATAAAGGAAAAAATTATATGTTTTTTCTTGTTTTCATTGGAATAGTATTTCCTTTACCTTAAGTACATTGATGATATTTTGTCCTCATCCTAGGTTTTAAAATATTTTTCACATGATTACTAAGGGAATGTAGAAAAGGATGAGATCAAAGGGATAAATGTAAAGATCTTTCCTAAAGAGAGAAGACATATTAATTTAATGTATTTTTTTTGTACAAAAAGGAAACTATGTGTAAGTGTCAAATAAAAATGTATGGGATTGCAATAAAAGGGATTTTAAAAATAATCTAAAACACTAAACCTTATTGTTTATTTGAAATGAAAGAAATATGATTTTAGTTTAAAATCAACAGAATATGTAATATTTAATTTCAGTTCCTTACAGTTGGTATCAGATCATTGTTTATATAAATTTAGAGATAAATATATTTTCTTAAGAGTTATGGATATCATTTTGTGGTTATAATTTTAAGGTTGGTTATAATTTTTGTGTCATATAATCCACTTTTGAGGCTTTAATTAAGGAATTTGTTTGTGAACTAATGGTAGTTTTAAAGACATTCATTTTTATATAATTATGGGTTAGTACATTTTTTGATGGAGTTGAAAGGTAAAAGATTAACTTCTAGTATAAAACATATTAAGGATATTTTTTAGGATTTTATCATGTTTTTAGATATTTATAATGATTATGTTAATATAGTTTTATAAAAAGGACAACCCACATGATGGGTTACATCCCTTTGCATCTGACAAAGCCTTTGAAATTTGAGCCATAACCAAAGGGTGATAAGGGTGCATCACCTACCACTACCCTACATGAATTCCTAGTTATTATTAAATTTTTAATTTCAAGTAAATGATTTTATGAATTTATAATTAGTTTATTTTGGTTAAATATGATTTATTGATTTTATTTCAATGGGATTGGAAACTTATTTCTTAATTAATTTATTAATGAAATTTCAAAATACATTCACTATTTTTCGAATCCTATATTAATATGGTAAATATAATATTTTAGTATTTATTTTGTTGAATAATGAATATATTTTATTTTGAAGGATAATATCATTTTATTATGGTTTTATGATGGCTTATAGAAATTACTATAATATCTTGGAAATTATTTTCATGGGACATATACATTATGGAGTGAGACTTTAATAGATTTTGATGTTATTTGGTGATAAATGAAAAAAATTATATAGTAAGATTGTGTGAACAAATACTTTTGAATTTAGGTTTCAATATTAGTTGTACTATTTTGAGGAATGTTATGGACAATTATTTATTAAATTATCTATGTTTAAATTTGTTTATAACTCTTGAATTTTTGGAAATTAAAGTATTTTTTCCTTATATAATTTTTTATTCTATTTTTTTGGAATTATCATATCTTACCAAAACCATTGTGGTTTTGGTTAATTTATAAAAAACATAAGAATATATATTTATAATTTATTAATTTTTTGATATGTAAAAGATGATTATAATTCTTTGGGAATGAAAAACGATTCTTATATATTCATTATTTGGTGAAAAAAGATGAATTTTTATAGAAACAGATTAATTGATAAAAATATACTTGTCAAGTTAGTATATTTCCTTATATTCCATGTATGGGTAATAAAAAAATTACTCAACTCAATGAAAAGGATCCTAAAACAAAAATATTAGCAATTTACTACTGTTATAAATAATGAAGTTACCTTTAAACCCATCACATTTTTTTGGTTTTGTGATTTTCCTACATCATCATAACCATTTTCACTATAACTACAAATAGGAACATGATAGTTAGTTTTATCTTCCATGTACATTTTTTCTATATGGAATCATATATTGTTTTATCTAAAGTGACCATTGTACTTTCCTTTCTCTCTTGTCAAATGGACAATTTATTGACACTTATTCTGATGTGTGATTTCAAAAAATATATTTTCGAAATTTAAACCATAGTTACCCAGAATGAACTAAATATTTTGGGTAATAAATTTATAAAATGGTGTACAATGTATCATCCCAAAATTTTAAAATCAAACACTATATTTGAAAACATACAAGAGACATCACCTCAATCCTAAACCAACAACCAAATATTTTTAGTTAAATGTGATCATTATTTTCATTCCATTATACTAGAGAGTGAGAATAAGCAAAAATTTATTATTTTTAAACTCAATAATAAAATATTTATAAATTAATTAAATATATTTGATAGGAATAAGATAATAATTAATCAAGTTTTATACTGAAAAACAATTTTTTTTTAAAAAATATTTTTTCCTTCTTTTAATGGAACACATTTTTAAAAAATAAACATGGAAACATTTGAAAATTTTATATAACCAAATAAAATTTATTTTTAGAGAGGAATATGATAAGATAACTTGTTTTAATTGTTGTTATTTTTCTAAGAAGATTCATTTTTTGATGAACAATGAAAAAAACATAATTTAAAATGATGATACATTTTTTTCTAATTTATTTATATTGTGAAATTTTATTTTAAATATATTTTAATTTATAAATAGTTCAATCATACATTGTTAAAAAAAATTGGGTCATTTTAATCAGTTTCACATTAAAATTGGTTATAAAACCATTTTAAACTTTTAAAAAAAATTACCCTAAAACACCATTGTTTCATCCTGTTAATGAGATTGATTTTAAATTAATTTCTTTATATTATATGAATTTAAATTTAAAAAAAATATTTTATATTTAGATTTAAAAATTAAAATTTATTAAATATGTCCGTTTTATTTTTGACTGATATAACTAGTATGTTTGGTAAATTTTTAGCACATTTAAGTGTAAATTAGGTAAATATGGAGTATTAATGGGTAAAGATAATATGATAATAATTATATAATGACACTAAAACTTGAAAAAATTGTATTTTTATATTAAATTTTGTCCACAATCTTTCAAATTCCGAATATATGGAATGTTTTTTCATTAACAAGTGATTTTTTCATTTATAATATTTTATTTAGTTAAAACAAAATTATATCCAAATAAGATTCTTGATAACGACAATATTTTCAGTAAGTGGATGTCCAAAATAAATGTTCAAATAAAAATAGATATTTTAAATCTAAATTATATATATTTATCAAGTTAACCTACTTTTAATTTTTTTAAGAAATTATTTCCTTAAATGTTTTCACAACATTGATGTAATAATTATTTAATTAAAGGAAATATCAAATAAATGTTATTAAAAATATTAAAATGAAAAATTGATATAATTATAGAGGAAAATCTATTTAATATAATACTATGACATTTTATGGGTGCACCCAATGTATTTTTTCGAAGATATCTTTTTTTTATATTTTCAGAAATTCATTGTAAGGAATAGCCTCGAAATTAACATTAATGATATTTTAAAATAATGGATATTTTATTTAATGATATAAAATTACTAAAAATCATAAAATCAGAAAATTACTGTATTAATAAAAAATATTTCATCCATTATATTTATATGTGTAGTATTTAATTTTATAGAAACTATATTAACTGTCAATAAGTAAAAATTTATTTTTTTATACCAAGTGTTAATGAATTTAACTAATGGTTAAAACCAAAAATATAAGTGTAATAATGTTACCTAAACTTTTCCAATTTTTTTATGAAGTGATATAGACAACAATAATACTAGGATCTAAATAAATCATCTTGGGGAAATTTATGATAGAAAATTAATTTATAATTTTTTTATATTTTGATAAATTCAAAGAGTACCCCACCCCACCATCGTAAAAGGACACCAATTCTTCTCATATAAAAACACCTAAAAACATTTTTTGGGCCATTTTATACCCAAATACGATCCATCAAACCCTCAACATATTATATAGTATTTAATTTTAGTATATCACTCACCTTATATTTGTTAAGGTGTTAATCAATGAAGATTGTCCAATGAGTATGTATCATTTTCAATTATGTGTTTCTATTTTGTGTTATCATTTAAATCCTTAAAATATTATTCAAAAAGGATAAAATAATAAATAATGTTTCCCATATATTATTATATGTTATTATGTTAGTGTAATGTCCCATATAATTTTCCTTTTCTATCAAAAGGAATAAAAATGATCGTTTGTGTGTATAGTGAACAACAGCCTCATGAACTAATGTAACTTATTTTCCTTCACCATATATATAAACTAGTTAAAAAGATGTAATTAAGTTTTATATATATGATATTAATGAAATAGGTATCATTATGAAATGATATTATATCATTTACATTATTACCTTTCTATGCCCAGAAAACTGATAATATCCTTCATGGGTACGCATGAATTATCACCTTCATGAAGCAATGTGATCTGTTTCTCATCACCACATTAAATTAATAATACATATCTATATATTTCGTTAAGTAATATGATATTTAGGGTACTATTATCATTAATTAATTTTAAAATAATTTTTACATTCTTTTTGTAATGATCATTGACCGATAAAATTGTTACTCATGTGTACGTACAACCTAACACCTCTATGGTTGTAACACAGTTCATTTTTTATGAAATTTTTCAATAGATGGATGAAAACATATGAATAATGTATAGTAATGATTATTATTTAATTAATATTATATATTATATAATGGAATAATGACCAGTTTAACTATATACATAATCTCAAAGTAATTTTTGACTCATTTATTGAATATCATCAAAACAACTAATGTAATCTTAAAAAAATTAATTTATTGTTATAAAATGGTAATAAGTGTGATAAAACGAATAATAAACATGAAAATGGTTATTAGTAATGTAAATAATTTAAATTATTTTATTAACTATAAAGATAATAGACATACATGATAAGCCATACTCAAGATAGGGGGGTTTCTTATGAAAACATATTATTTAAAATTTTTTATTTAAAAAAGTTAAAAAATGTTTTTATACATATACTAAAGGAGATTATTTTACACTATCATTAATAATTAATTCATTTATTATTAAACTATAAAATTTCAAGTTTATTTTCATTGAAAGGGGTTTATTTATGATGTGTGTAGGGATTCTATTTTAAATGTAAAAAAAAAGAAATGGCATTTTGATATCCAAAATTATTTTTAATTGGTTTGAAAGAGTTTTTGGAATTATTAATGATAAAACAATTTGAACATACAATTTTTTTTATTAATAATATTGTATTTCAGTATTATTCATTTGGTGTCCCAGAAGGTGCCATGAAATCCCATTATAACATAATAAGAGGTGGCATAAGTAGCGTCGATAAAGACTACAAGGGCTTAACATGTGGTTTCCAAGATAGCACAAGGAAAATATGTCACAACATAACATGGGATGTACCATATATCTCCAAGTAATCCCATTATAATGTAAAATAGGGTGGCAGAGATAGTTTCATGTAATCCCATAATATCTTAAATGATGTGTGCACACATACAATGCTCCAATTCATTGGGCAATGACTATTTTAGAAGTCAACCATATGGATATTCCAATTAAAAATATTTTTTGAATGGGTTTCATGAATATGATACCCTATTTCATAAAAAAAGGTATTAATTATTTCTAATTTTTTAATGATTTTATTTGATAAAAATGTCTGTGTATTTATAAAAGGGAAATATTTTATTTTATATTCTCAATGAACATTGAAGATAAAGGTAAATTTTATATGAGTTTTAATGTTTTCATTGGACTAATGGGTTCCATTATCTTATGTACCATACTATTAATTTTTTCTTAACCCAATTTTTCTATGTTTTTCAAAGTATTTACTAGAAAATATGGACAAAAAATAGATCTTGGGGATAAATGTGGAAATTTATAATAAAGAGAGAACATGTTTTATTTTAAATTCATTTGGTTTGTATAAAAAATGGATACTTTGTATAATTGTACACTTGTAATTTATGGTTTTTCACATAAAGGGTTTTTTCAAATACACTAAAACTCTAAACCTAAAAGATCTATGGGAAAGAATAAAATATAGTTTTAGTTGAAAATAACAAGAATATGTATTTCTTAGATCCAAGTCCATAATCACTATCTAAATGTGAAGATAGACATAAATTCATATACATAATGAAATAAAATTATGATTTTTATTGTTTTGGATTATAAATGTGATGAATGGAATGTGCATTGTTAGAATATAGGGGTTTATTCACACTGATTATGAAAATAATATCTCAACTATGCATTCATAAATTATTATAATTTTATAGTTTATTTATTCAAAAAATCAAATTTCTCGATAAATATCAATGTTATGATGTTCGTAAGTGTAGGATCAATAATAAGACATTAATGGGAGAATTTATCATTAAAAATATTGTGGAGAAATTTTAAAATCCACATTTCCACATACAGAACAAATCAATGATGTTAGTGAATGTATGATCAACGAAATTTAATTGTCGTCTAGTAATTTATTTCATAATATTTTCAATACATGATTCACAAATAGATGTTTTAAACCTATCTATATTTGGATTATTATGATAAATGGTTATCATATGAGTTATAATATGAAATAAGCACAATATCTCATACATCTTATATTTAAATGAAAAGTGTTTTTAGGCTATGTTAATAAAAAATCCTTCAAAAAAAATAAAATAATGTACATATATGATAATTATCCTAATTATTTCTATAGAAATTATAAATATTCATAAGATAGAAATATTATAGTAATATGACAGGATATATTTATATTAAATTATGAAAATCATTGTTTTAGATAGCGGGAGAAAAAATAACTTTGTTTATGTAAAATATAGAGACGCATAAGTAGTATTCATATGAAAATGTTCCTTAAGAGCATGTTGGAATTGATTTTTATAGAGACACATATTTCATATGAAAAATAAAACCATGATAGATAGTTTTATATTCACCAAATATATTCATATATTATATGATAAGAATAATGAGTCCTATATGAATTTAAAAAATGTAAATAATCTTTGATTGAGAGGATGAAATGAATTAAAAAACATGGATTCCTTGTTGAAATATTATGTCTGAATTTTGGTACTTTTTTTAATTGATGTAAAACCATTGGTTGGTATTCTGGAGAAACTATACATTGGAATAACATGCGTTATTCCATTAAGGATCATTTTTCAAACAAAAAAATCATTCTTAAATCTATTTGAATTACACATATCATAAAAACATTCTATGATCATTATATTATGAATTAGTTATCATTAAAACATTTCATAGAAGGTATTTATATGACTTAACTTGAAAATGAGGATATCAATGAGGAATTTAAAATGAACTGGTTGATTTAAAGATCTATATAGCTATTAATTAAATAATTGTGATCATAACATTTTTATTTAGAATGAATTTTTTTTGGGATTCTATTAGAGGTTAGTGGGATAATTAATCTTTCTATGTTAAATATTTTGATAATATATGGAAAATTATTATTAGTACAATATTTCGTTTAGCTATAGTAAAATAAAACTCTCCAAATATTTAATTGAAGTAGAAATAAATGATTTTGATGAAAATAATTACTATGGTAGATCGATGGGTTATTCTAAATAGTAAATGAACATATTTTGACAATGCATTAAAATAATTTGATAGTTAATTGTTTCCAATGTAACATAGAATAAATCTTTCCAATATGACAAGTATAACATATAAGAGGAGACTTGAATGGTGAGCAGAATAAAATATTCATTTATGATGGATCTATCAAATATTCCATTTTATGCAGTAGAGATTTATAATATATATATTATTATAGGAAAATATTTTTAAAATATTAGGGAACTACACAATAATTTTTTAGAAAATTCCAATTATACTTGAAAAAGTAAAATGGATATGTATCTTGTACATGTATAAAAAGATACACTAGATGGATAGGGATATAAAATAGTCCTACAATGGATAAATATTATATAATATCACATTTAAAATTATTTAATGAAAAAGAGAAATTCATTTATGAAAGTTTTCTCTATAACTATAATGACCGAGTACGTTGTGGAATCTGATATTTCTAAATATGTACAAAATACACAATGTGTTGTTCTATTTCTTGGAATTATACCATATGTACTATCTGTGGTGTTATGTATAAAATTGAGTGAAATATGTTCTCATGGTTATTTCTTCTCTTGTAATGATTTAATCAAGTAGGTGAGGACAGAGATAATATAATTTCTATATAGAAAAAAATTTCTGGCCCAATGACTAAAGCAAAAACTCAATTGAAGAATAATCTTTTCTTGTGTGATCTAAGAGATAGATAATTTTCATTTTGGATCTAGTGTATGTTGTAGTTTTTTAAAATATTATTGCCTGGACCAAAATTTTAGAAAACTTATAGATTACTAGGTCATATATTTAATGATTTATACATATTGTTTACATATCATTACAGTTTCAATGCATATATGTCTACTATTTTAGTGGTTATGTTCTTTTATTATTTTATATATCAATAGGTTACAGTAGTTACCGAATATAACAAAAACATAAAGATAGCATAAAATTAATCATAAACATATCTTCTATGGATTAGATATATCATTCTAATAGGAAATAGATGGTGTTTTACTATTAAGTGTTAGGGGCTTATATATATTGAGATTTATTCTCATAAAGTTTTCAAATTTACATCAATAGTAGAGTATATCGTAAGGAATGGACCACTATTATGAAATAATACATTTAACACTTCATTGGTTGATTCTATTTATAGGAAAATATAAGGTCTCTTTAAATGAGATCTTTCTAAATGTGTATAATTTAATAACAAAATTTACATCAAGATGAAAATCATGAATTTTTTTATGGTGAGGTAGCATGTGTTAGGTGATTCATTCATGTTATGAAATTGGATGAATGATCTTGAAATGATTTGTAACTGTTGATAGAAAGATGTATCTCTTGCCTAGTAGACTATGATGGAAGTACCATTATTAAATCTATGATGATACTGATTTATGATATGTTTATCTAGTAAGGATGATAATATATAATGTAAATAATGTTGAAGAAATGTACTATTCATATGTTATTATGAGATATCACGAGACAAAGAATATATTACAAGACATGTGTTTAAAAGAGGTTGTGGTTTTAATTACAAACCATATCTACTTATGGGACATTATGATTTTATAACCATCAATTTTGGTATGTGAGTATCACTTAATGATATAAAGAGAAGGGTATTGAAAGTCACACAAAAAACATATTCAGAATCATGAATAATTATAGTTAATTGGATATTAGGATGGAGTGGGACTCATTGTAAACACTAGGTAATGTCTAGGTTTATATATTCATAAATATATATATATATATATATATTGATTTTTTAATAATAACCATTGATATTAATTATTAATATAATCACAAGTTTTTTAGGGAATATATTGTGAAAATATTTTCTGAATGAATTTTAATGATTATATATTTAAGGGTTTTAAATATTTTCAGGGAGATGGGTCAAGTTAATGTCTGAGAAATTATCATGTAATATAGTTTTATTGTTACATGTAACAAAAAAAATACTTATGCTCTTTGTAATGTTTTGGTTATGTTATAAGTGGTTTTAAATGACTTATGTGAAGGGATAAACTACAATAGGGAATAGGTGAAATATTAGTAACTTTAAAACTAACAACTAATACCAAAAAATAATTAATTAGAAGGAAAATTAATTCGATTATATTTTAAAGACACCCTACTGATTCTGAAGTTCTACAGTGAGAAATATTGGATCAATACACACCAATACATAATTCTTCCCCATATCAATGATTCAGTGAATTGATTACTAATATGATGTCATTGGTCTCTCTATTACTCTACACTAGAAACTAGATCATGAAGATATACGATCTCCAAGATCCAAGAACATGTCCAACTGATCTAGAGTGTTCCTTTTTTGATTCCATTATGTTACAATGGATGATGATGAGAAAGGTGTGTATCCCTGGAAAAACATTTAATGTATGAATTTTATTTTCATTCTTACTTTAAATTTCATGAGATGCATGGGATTTATTGGGATGGTATTATGTTGGCATCAACATTAAAATATCTCTCATAATGAAAATAAATTTAATTCCTAATTTTTAGGCATAAACATCTTACACAATACCAATAATTTCTTAATATTTTTTGTATGGGGCTCATTTGAATATATTTACAAATGTTTGAAATTAATTTTTATATTATACATTTATGGGATGAAAGAAATTTCCCACCATTATAAAAAAAATTTCATTGAAGATTATATTATAAATTTTGATGGTTATTTTCAAAGAGAATTATTTTTTCAAAATTCTAGGAATTTTTTCTTCAAATTTTATCAATCGAATTAAGATATTTTATTTTTTTAAGAGAATTTTTTTAATTGTCAATTAAAGGCATTTTTAATATATTTTAATATCCTATAATGTTTCGTAAGCTTCACATGGAATGTGATCTTATGATACCAATAAATTATTTTCTCTAAATAGATTACGATGATGGTTGAAATAGGTTTCTAGGAAAACCATTTTGTTTAATGACAAATCATTATATTAATGTTATTATTACCTCTATAAATCCTTGTTTTTTGTGTCATGATTTAGTACCTAGACATTAATGATAAAAGTGGGATTGTGGAATGAACCCAATTCATTAAAAGTCATTGCCAGCTATGTGATAGGTGAGTCTATTATAGATCTCAAATACATTGGGTAATAAGAAAGAGTTAACTACATTAATGTTACTCTTAAGAGAGGATAATGTTATGTAACTCCAAAAAGAATATGACTTTAACTGATTCTATGTTACTCCATAGAGATTATAGAAATTAATAGGTTTTGTGTTACTCCTAGTAGACATGGAAATTATATTGTTATATTATTCAATGATATTTTTTTATGTTCAAATATACCTATAATATTTTTCAATTCAGTATATGAGTAAAAATGGATCATTTTCTTAGGTATTTTATTCACATGTCTCAATATCTTTTAACTATATAAATCCTATATTATGGTAAAGTTGTATACCATGTCTCATGGTTTAGTATTAGGGTTTTGATGGGTATGAATTCTTTTATGATATGTTTATGAACGTTAATTATTTCATCATAAAATTGCACTGTTCATAGTCACACTCATGAAACTCAATTATATTTTATATATTTATATTTAATATAATAATATGTTATTTTTCAATAAAAAAGGAAATAGTTTTATGTTTAATTTCTTAAATAATTATAAATGTTTTATAGAACATGATCTCTAAATTTAATATTCATATTATAAATAATTATCTAAAATTTTATATTATTTTTAATGATCATATTGGAATAATATGTTTTGGGAATTCTTTAAAAACCATATTTTTTTTGAATAGTTGAAAATATAGAACTTGTTTGGAAAAAATCTCATTTACCTTCAAGTATTTACATAACCTCATCATGATTTTGAATTTTAAAAAATATAATTAGATATTTTAATTAAAAATAATCCAACAAATTTAATTTTAATAAATATTATACATGACTTTTGTATAAATACCTTTTCAATAAAAAAGATATTTTTTTGGAAGACCATTTTCATCGTGTGTTAACGGACTATTATAGATGTAATTTTTAACACTTTTAGAAAATTAATTTGAAAAAATAAAATACATATTTTTTAATAATCATGGAAAAAATTTATTGGTTACATTTAAATTTATTTAATTATAATATCGTAATATTGGTAAACAATACATTTTTTATGGTAACAGATAAAATGGTTTAAGGGGATAAAAATAAAACAATAATAGTTAAAATTACCCCTAAAACATTAATAAATATTAATGGATGGACATATTTGATATATATATTACATATTCATCATATATAAGTCATTTTGGAACTATATATTTGAAAATGTCACTAATATTATTTAATATCATGAAATATTCACTATGTGTGCACTCCCCACCTTATAAACGGAATCCATAATCCTCATTTTATAAAAACTTCTAGAGCCTCATATCATGGCTAATCCAAAACAAAATTCCTTTTTGAAATCTCTCCACTTTTCCTAGATGTTTTTTCATGACCAAAATACCATTGTGTAAAAGCCTTAGGTATAAACCAAAAGATGTTTTCTAAAGAAGAGGTATTATTCTTAACTGGTTTTTCTCATTTTAATTAAAATTATACATCAATTAAATATTATTAAAATATTTTAAAATAATAAAAAATCATTCAAAATGTATTTAATTTTTAATATGATTGTTTTGTAACATTATTTAATCATATTAACCATCTAGATAAAAAATAATGCATCACTCATGAATATGTGAGAACTGCTGGCTCGTGAGACAATGTATTTCATTTTTCATCATTAAATTTTATGGTGATTATAACGATTGATAAAATTGAAATAATACAGTATATATGATATAAATTTCATTATATAATTGTAAACTAACATTGTACCTCTTTCTATACCATTTAATGAAAAAGCATTGGTTATGTGTATGTGTAGACTACCCTCTCACAAACTGATATATTTTATTTTTCATCACCACCTCACATGGATATTATATATAAGTTGATTTAAATAAATTAGATGAATATAATTATTTATTGAAATATAATAATGCATTATTTACAATATGTTCTGTTAAAAATTAAATCTTTACTCTTGTGCACACATGACTTACAGTCACTATGATTGCAATTAATATTATTTTACACCAAACGAAATAAATAGATAGTTATAAATGTGTAAATAATTTATAAAAAAATAACTACAACATAATTTTTATTATATTAATGATATAATATTGATCTATTTGACAATAGTCAACCAACCAATGTAATTTTTTACTTTTGAGAAACACATATTTAAAACATATCACATGAAAAAAATCAATCAATTAATTATGTATAACATGGATATAAGTGAAATAAAATAAATAATAAACACTAAAAATTTTATTATGAAATAATATAATTAATAAACTTTGATTATTTAGGATCATGAAGAACATATGTGAAATGTTTTATATATGGAAAATGAAACTTTACAATAATTCCTCATTAAAAATGTTACCAAACTATTATTTCCAAAATCAATTTCATCCATTTAAATTGTATTTTAAATATTATATAAATATATTTATATGGACATAAATGAATTAAAAGTGATATTTTATATTACTATTGAATTTCAATGAATATTTTACAAATGTAATCATTTTACTTATTTTATATGGTATGCTTTCACAATTGAACAAATAAATGTAATACCGTAACATGTACAGGGTTGATATATATCCCGACCGAACCCAGGTCGACCACAAACCGGTCATACATGTGGAAATTAAATTTGGACTTAGTGGTGTTCCTGATCATCCCTAGAAGGAATCTAGTGATGGGGATCGAAATAAAGCAATTGGGAATGATTTGATCAATAAAAAAGTTAATATATATATATATACTAGAGAATAAAAAAGAACACTATAATTAGAATGAAAATAAAACTATACACACCCCTATAGGACCCTGTAGGTCACTACATACTAAAAAACTGACATCTCCCCATATTGTTCTAGGATGTTTGTATTATGAGTTGCTAAAATAAATTATAGAACTATTGGCCTGATTATTAAAACTCCATAGGTGTGCTCGAATAATCAAGACCCAACTTAATTCCTTCAAATAAAAGTTTAATCTATTAAATGAATAAAATGAATATATCAAGATAATTATTCTATTCCATTTTTATCTCCAGTAACATATTAATAATTTCAAGAACAACTTTAATTTCTCTTTTAATTTTTTTAAAATAGAAATATTTAATCCCCTTTTTAAAATGCGACATTCAATGATGAAAAATTTATGTTATTTTGGGAAAAAATTTCAAAATGAATGTAAATTATTATACACAAGTAACTGCCATTATGGTATGTAACTAGAAACTGAGTAAAGAAACATTAGACATACTGAGTATGATCCATAATCTGACTTATGATGCAACTATATAGTCAATAACCAACCTAGATAATCTACACTAGACTCACCATCAGTATATCCCACACAACCTATCTCTACCAAGGTTAACTTAAATATCTAATAGGGATATATATAGAAACCATCTTTTGACTCTCACAGCAATTCCTATAATCCAATGGCTATAGAAAATGTGGGAGTTGAGGAAGTAAGGATGAAAACAATATCTCAAACATGAAGAACCACCATATATGATATGGCCCACATCCAAACACCATCAACATGAATTATTCATAAAATAGATAGTATACCTTGAGGCACCCTCTCATTCATGAAATAAAGGGATAAACCAAGTATCTTTATTTAAAATAAGAACTTTTACATTTTTAAATCTACTTTAATGGTCCTTAGAAGATAAGAAAACATTTAAAATTATAAATATACATTTTTAATAATTTATATAATCAAATAACAACACTTTTGAATCCAAATTCAATTTATAATACCATTTGAGAAACATGAATAATAATTTGAAAACAAACACACATTTATAAATTCATAACCTTGTTTCAGGACTACAACCCCTGTATAATGGCCTTTTGGGATTTTTATTGAATATTTATTGTTCTGTGTTTTATAAATTAATTACATACAAAATAATTTCAGGTGGAATAAAAAACTGATTCATTTCAAATGATTATTCCAAATGGTAAATATTACTAATTAACTTCAATGAAAGGTGAAAAACGAAATCAATCAATATCTTATTAATTTCAAATGAAATATGAAAATGGTAACCTACCTGGACCTCATGGTGTATTGATTTAATAGATGGAAAATAAAATAATCCTTCTTCTATATTATGTAATGTTCACCGTCACACACACACACACACACACATATATATATATACTGAAACATATCCCCTATTTACATATTCTCATGGCCAAATATGTATAATGGGGTCCTTCCATATATGTTTATAAATGTATATACCACATTACATTTACATGTGCATGTATTTACATATATATATATATATAAGAACACCTATCCCCTTCATATATATTAATCCTTCCGTGGGTGAATATATATATAGGGTAACATACATATATCTATGCGAACTTATAGATACTAATAAAAGTATTGGAGACCGACAGATCAAATCCACCATAATGAGGTCCAATACCCACTATAAAATATTGGGAACCCAAAAATAAATAAATACCCACGTAAAATTATGATAATGAATACAATAGGAAGAAACCTTACTAGAAATTGTTGTCAAAATCTCCTCCATCAATGAAAATGATGTGAATTAGCCTTAATAATACACAAGAATCATAAAAACAAAAAAAACAACGAGTTGGTTAACCCTATGACCTTGGGTTTATCTAAACCTAATCAGGCCCATTTATAGGATCTAATCAAGAGAATTTATAAAAAGTAGGTATGAAA
Source organism: Viscum album (assembly GCA_963277665.1). Taxonomy (NCBI): domain Eukaryota; kingdom Viridiplantae; phylum Streptophyta; class Magnoliopsida; order Santalales; family Viscaceae; genus Viscum; species Viscum album. The sequence continues at coordinate 1,076,653,022 of OY728127.1, read as the reverse complement.
CCGTAACATGGAGTGGTAACCATAAATCACCAGGAAATTGTAATGAATAAATATGTGAATACAAGGTTTCCGGAGTGGGAAGTGTGACTAAGAGAGGGGTTTAGCCTAAAAAATTTTGTGTGATAAGGGGAGAGGCTGAATGAGGGATCAACCAAGGGGTTCTATGGGGAACAATGTTGACACAGGGGAGGGGTGGTTGTGGTGAGTGTGGTCATGCTAGGGAGAGAGTGGGAGACACATGGTAGTGAGGATAAATGATAGAGAATGGAGGAAATGAGGTGAAAAATGAAAGAATATAATAAATGGAAAAGAAGAAAAATAATTAAAAATAACCAAATAAATAAAATCAAAAAATTAATTTTGAGTAAAGATCATGATTTAATCGCATGATTTAACAAAACCTATAACAACCATTCTATACATAATATGTATACAAAACCCTTCCTCATATTTACTATTAAAAGATCACAAAATTTTACAAATTTTTCATAGGAAATTCCAAATAGCTTTGAAATGAGGAAGAATAGGTTTAATGGCTACTACACGGTCTATAAAACCTTGTAGGTTAACCATTTTACAATATAAAACATTGAAAAATAAATTACTTTTCCAAAATATTGTGAAAACTCATAACAAATCAAAATAAAATCACAAAATATTGAACTAATTAACTAATTAAAATATCTAAAATATTTGTTATGAAAATTCTCCCGACTATAAAATAAGCATCCCCCAAAAATTAAATGACTCAAATATGGGAAAAAATAACAATCAACATCTAATCAAAAATAACTCATTAAACTATATCTCCATGTAAACCCCAAAGATAAAAAATGGATTTTGACCACAGTGTGACCCATATATCCACAAGTCACGCTCCCCTAGACTATGGTAGATAGAAAATATTATCTATTGATGATATTTCCACCATACAATAAATTTACTAAGGCTCTAACTTTTCATGTATAAACTATTATAAGGAAGTGAAAAATCCCACAAAAAGAAGAATTTTCTAATGTTCATGGAACCAAATAGAGTTTTCAAAATTAATATAACAAAAAATCCATAAGAAGTATAATAAGTCACATCCTTAAATATGTATGAATCAAGAGATAGAAAAAGGAAATATTCAAATTAATGATGGAAAAAACCATAATTCTTTTTAAAACACAATCAATATTAAGTGGCTGGATAAGATCTATATCCCAAAAGACTCTCCTAATTAAAAAATTTCTAGAGGAACCCCAACTAACCATAGTGGTAACATGTGTTTGGAACATCTAATAAAGAGGTGTTAGAGTGCCTGAACCAACCATATGGGATTCATATAAGAGTAGGATCCCCTTATGAAGATGCATCATCTGAAGGTTGTTCATGTAGGACATGATCTAATTATCTTCAATTATCACTATATGGGGATCACTCACTAACTATGAAAGGAAGATATCCACTACTTGCGACAAGTTTCCACATAAATATTTTCTCTGATATATTTTTCTTCATTTTTTAACTACTTGAACAAATGATGCCCAACTGAAATGACTCGAGCACTATGATATAGGAGAAAACCCATCACAAACTAATGATCTTTCAAGTAACTACTAAATTTAATCTCATTAGAGAAAATAACTATCTCATTAAAAAGGTTAACATACTTCTTCATTGATCTTCGACCTTTGGGAGTTCACATAAGACCTATCATCGTTTATACCTTAAAATCATTAGGAAGTGACCATTAAATAAGGTTCTATTCAAAATCACCCATGCCATTATAACTTTCAATGAAGATGATAAAATGATCATCAACATATCCAAACTCATTCCTCCAAACAACATCAAAATATATTTAACACTAATGACATATGGAGTTCCCAAGGATGAGAAGAATTCCACAACTACAAAAAGCCACTATTCCTCCAATCTGGAATCAAAGTCACCTTTAATGGCTGGAAAAACTCATAAATAAAAGGTCCCACCTCTATATAACTAGTTTGGGTGGTTCTACTGATTGACTGAGCCCCTCCTGAACTCTTATTAATCCTCAGAACTCTTATGGGGGCATAGTCTAAATAATGAATTCATCAAAAATCAAAATAAATAACAATATATAATTAAATACCACATAAAAGTATTAAATCTCAACATAGTGAAATAATTCTAAAATGGAAATCAACCAAATAACCAAACTAAATATGGAATACTCACTTTTTAAACCATTTAAAACATTAAATTTATCATATCTAAATATATAAATACTTTTCTATAATTTTAAATCACATTAAGTTAAAAAAATTAGTTTGAAAACATTTTCATCGCTCATGTACATTTAAAAAATAAACAATATTTTTGTTTGAAACAATCATAGGTCATCAACTTCAATCTATGTTTTTAACTACAACCCTTGTTTCATTCTCATGAGTGACAAAAACATAGAATCCACCTTACCGGATATACATAATAAATTCCCCCAATATCAAAATTCCATAATCTTGGGGATTTCATAAGATGAGTTTTAATTTATGATGGAAGACATAGAATTCCAAAAGTACCTTATATATTTCCAAATAACCATGTTCATTTCACAACCCACATTAATTTCACTTTGAAACCAATATTTAATTTCAAAAATCATTTAAATTCAAACTAATTTGCAAAAATTCACCCTGAAAATCCACTTTTAACACCAAAACACTTATATTTTAAAATCATTTGCTTAAAACTAATATTTTCATTTAACCTCATCAAACATAACCCGCCACAATAAAATAAAAATAATCCAAACGATTCCAATTCATAACATAAATATTAAACTAGTGTCGATGTGAAGATTTTCCACATGGCTTGGTAGACCATGTTCCAACCACACAATTGACACTTGGAGTCATTTTGAACCATGTATGTGGGATCCAAATGGATTTACATGACCTATAATATCACCAAGTACCACCAATTCACTCCTCATTTTCATCCCCGAATAACCATACAATCAAAATCACAAAAAATACAAAAATCTGGACATCCCATTGAAACTCACGGCATGGGATGAGTAAGAGATCAAAAAACACTTTTTGTTCCTACATCTCATGTACTCACATTAAAAATCTCAAACTTACTGAACATTTATAAATAAAAAGGTATCCTAAAATATCATTTAGTCCCAATATAACCTCGGTTTAACCAGAACCAGTCACCTAATTCATCCCTCAATAAGGCCCGAGAGGGATTCTCTATCCTCTCAAGCTGGAAACTTATTTTGGGCATCCAAATAAAGCAATCAGTTAGGATTGGGGGCCTAAATAAATTAAATATAAATAAATGTAATCTAAACAATAAAATATAACTATAATATTGGAACTAAAATAAAACTACATATACCTCAATGGGACCCAACATGTCACCAATGACCAATAATCCCACCTTTCCCCTTGACAACCAAGTCCAACATATAAGTAGCACCAGAAGCTAAAAACAAATACATAAATATAAGCGTGAGTTTTTAAAATCAGTAAACGTGCCTAAAAAACTATTCCTACTGTTTTCCATTATATTAATTATTCATATACTACTATTTTTAAGAACATATATCAAAACAAGGATTTATTTCACTTTTTAAGACATGTAACATATTGATAATTGCACAAATTGCTTTCATTTCTCTTTCAAAATAATTTTATAAATAAAATACCATTCCAAAATACCCTTTTTGAATCGTGAAATGTAATAAAGAAATATTTTGGTGGGGAACATAATAGTTTTTGTGAGTTTATGAAAAATTTCCCAATGAAAGGAAATTAGAATGCCTAAGTAAATATTATCATGTAATTTATCTCTAAATTGAGTACGAGGACCCATAATGTACTTGGTTTGGATCTAGATACTAGTTTATGATTCAAATTTGTTGTCAATAACCAACTTATCTTCTATACAACATCCTCACTGTTGGTATATCCCATAAGGCCTGAATCGACCAAGGGGATCTATTCCATCTAATTTGGACATAGACTAAAACTGTCCCTTGAATCTCACTATGATTCCTAAGATCACATTGCTATAAAAAACATGAGATGTGAGGAATTGAAAATGAACACAACATCTCAATCATTAATAACAAGAATATTTGTTAAGGCTCACCTCCTGACACCATCCTATAGAATTCTCCCAAAAATGGATAGGATCCCAGGAGGCACCATCTCTTTCAATAAAGTTTTTACCTATCAGGCCTTGTTATATGAAATAAAATATTTTCAATTTTGAAATCCACTTTAAATCTTATTGGAAAATAAAAAAAATATAAATAAATTGAAAATTAATTTTCTATTATTTATCTAAAGCAGGAAGACCACTACGGAATCCAAATTCCATATAGAAATCAATTTGAGAAATGCAAATCATCATTTGTATACAAAAACAAATTCACAAAGTCAAAGCCATAATTTAGGGACTATAACCCACGTATAAGGTCCAACTGAGCATTTTTTTCAAACACATGGTGTGTGAGGATTTGTAAATAAGATGTCATACAAACCAATATCAAGGGAAATAAAAAAATGACACACTTAAAATTATTATTCCAAACATTAAATATTACTAATTTATATCACTAATAGTCAAAAAAACATGAAATAAATATTTTCTTATATTGGAAGGCCAAATGTGAAGGGAAATCAACCTCAAACTCATGGAACATTATTTTAAATGATGAAAAAATGAACATTCCATAGTCTTCTTGCATGAATATGAACCTTCACACACGTATATAAGGACACATATCCCCTATGTACATATTTTCATGACTGAGTATGTACAAGGGGGTACTTAAATATATTTTAATACACGCATAAAACCCTTTAAAATTAAAAATATATGCATTTCTATATATAGGTATAAGCACACCTTTCCCCTTTATGGACATTCATACTTCAATTGATTAATATATATAATGGGGGAAAATATATATATTTTCAAACTGATGAATACATATATAATCCTTTGAAAATGGTGGATCAAATCCACCTCAATGAGGTAAAAGACTCACTAAAAATATAGGGAACCAAAATATCACAAAATCCCCAATTAAAATAGGTCCAAAGAAGAAAATTAGAAGAAACCATAAACAAAAATGAAGTCAAATGTACTACCATCAACTTACATGACTAGAATTATCCCTAAATAGAGCTATGAACCCTAAAAACGTATGAAAACATAAAAATTAAGTAAAAGATTATACTTGGGGTTTTTCCAAACTAAATAATGGGAAAAAATAGGATAAAATCAAGAGAAACAATAAATAAATGTAGGAGGAGACTGCATAATGGAGACTCGAACTAAAATAACAATGGGATGTGACCCGCTACATGTATGTTTTAGAATGTTGTAGTAATCCTAGAGTGTTTCCAAATAACTCACCAACTAATTATGGATTATACGTGTTCAAACACAATCAATGATGAACAAATTATTTTAAGACTACTAAAAATAAAATTGATTCCCATTCCTCCATTTAAATGACATTTTTCAATTTGAAATGAAAATGTAGTTGATGGAAATAAATACCTATTCAACAAAATAAAACCACTTGGTTTCTACAAAAACATTTTAATCCATTTCCAAAAGTTTGAAAACCGTTAAAAATTTACTTAATTTCAAACATCAGTTACACAATTAAATATAAAAATTTAATTGAAATCATTTCCATCAAATCTGAAATTTAAATTCAATAATTTAAATTAACCAATTTCCATAAAACACAACTTTATTCAATAGAATTAGGGGGTATTTATAAATTATCATTCCAAGACCATTTTAAATCTCTCATTTCACCAGAATTAGGTTTTATCAGATCCATTTAAAAAATGTTGGAGAAATTTATGTAAATCAAGAAATAATAGGTTAATCAATTTGGCTAATCTGGATAGAACCACCAACCTCCTGGTAGTCAATATAGGTGGTAAAGATAAAACACCTTTTGTGGTTCAATACACCTCCTCATGACCTTATTATTGTAAGATTCGACACACCAATGGTTGACATTCATCATGGTTTCCTAGAAAAAATACCTATTTTTTATTTAAAAATGAAATAAACTAACACATGTGATTATACATTCACTCTCCTGAATAATTTTAAAATTATCTATTTAAATATTTCATTTGATAATATTTTATCTCTCATGGAAAATTTCAAATTATTTATTAAAATATTACAGGTGATAATATTTTATCACTTTTGAATAATTTCAAATTCCTTATTAGTATATTACATGAGATAACAATTATCTATCTGGGATAATTTAAAATTATCAATTAAAATGTGACATGGGATAATATTTAATCTCTCTTGAATAATTTCCATGTTATTATTTTATTATTATAATAATTATCATTTAACAATACATGTGATTTTCCCATAATAATTTCAATAATCTATGTCACATGATAATTACCCTATAATGATCAATTAATAATTTATTATCAATATTTTCAATAATACATGTAGTAGTCCTTTAATAATTCAATGAAATTATTATAGAAAAATATTATATATTATAGTTTGATAAAACTATGTGATTATCCTTCTAAAATTATTTCACTAATTATTATTTGATAATAAATGTAATTATCTAATGATAATTTATTTAATATAACCCATTTAGAATGGGAAAATTTTATTAAACAATACAATTGTTCCTTCAAATTAAAAAAAGATTTAGCTTCTATGAATTTATTCAAAACCAACAAATATGACTACATGAAATTCCAATTACTATAGAAAATGATATTTAATTTTTTTGTTTGAATTCAAAAATCAATAACAATAATAATAAGACAAACCCAAAACGTAAATGGAGGAGAGGTTTATTTGAGGTTTGGCTTTAGGCATCGAAAAACCATTCTTCCGGGGATTTCACGTCATGTAAATAGGGTATTTAAGTAGATCGAACTAGACCAACTCAACCAACAACTAAGTTAAAATGGGTCAGTCATTTGAAGAACTCCAAAATTTGTGAAATTTGGGTAAAATAAATCCCCTCTTTAATCTATGGATTTAAAACATGTTTCAACCAATAAATCATTACTTAATGAATAATTTAACTCCATTAAGGTGTTGTTAATTTTTAAACAGTCAAATTACTAAGAATCAAAGCTTTTAGATTTTTCCAGGTCAATTAATGGTGGTTTGGAGTTCTTAGGAGTGCATTGAGAAGAATAAGGGTTAAATAAAATGAATTTCCCTTTGATTGGATTAAAATTGGGATTATTAATTTAATAAAATTAATTATTTGACTGAAAAATTTCAGAACACAAAATGACAATTGTGCATAAATATTCTATCATATCTACAGTAAACACCCTATTTTAGACCCAAATATGGTATCATATTTATTATAATACACACCAATTGAGATATATTAATTATTAATTATTTAGAAAATTAAATAAACAATTAATTAAAATGAAAATGGGGTTTTTACAAGTGATGTGTCCAAATTCCCAACAAATAAAAATGTTTTAACCCATCTAGGGTAAACCCCTAATTTCAGAGCCATCAATGGTCTCATATTTCCTATACAATGAACCTTTTGGGAGATATTTTATATTTTTTAATAAAAATATATTAAATAATATTAAATAACCGTATCACATGATCAAAACATCTAAATGTCTGACGATTTCAAATGTTATACCCCTCTTAGAATAAATACAGTATTTTCGACATAACAGTGGGATTATATTACTCATATGATGCACACTTTTGGAGTTATTCAATTATTTTGAATAAAAAGTATGTGGTTAATATATTATATTTAATATTCTATTCTGTATTCACCAAGACTTTTCAGACCTCATAATCTCATACTAATTAATTGTTAACCTCTAAAAAAAATTAAATTTAACAATCCATGATGGTAATTGGCTTTTATATCCTTTAACAAATTTATAAAAAATTCAATGATAAATAATATTTTAAACACTTAAGATATTAATAATTTAACACAATAGGGTTTAGGAATCCATGAATAGTAATATAATGTTACAATCTCCCTAATATAAGAACTTTCATTCCCCAGAAAGCCTACGAAGAAGCCTCCACATAAAAGAGATGAGGTTAATGCTCCAAAATATGTGCCTCCCTCTCGCATGTCTCAGGGGAATCATAACCATGTAAGCATAGCACATAGACCATTGGCATCATCCTCCCATGATGTACCTTGGTCTCAGAATTAACAACTATAACTGGTCAGTCAGTTATTGATAAACTATGTTCAATCTCGAGACCACTCAAGCGCAAAAAATGAGATAGATCATAGAGATACATTCGTAGTTGTGATACATAGAACTTGTTATCTATCAACATCAGCTCTGCGTATTGTGAAAAACAATAAGAAATCCTCCCCACCTTGACAACAACCAATAAATTTCCCACAAAATGAGGAGAAATATTCCCTTGACTCCCAATCCATCAATGACCCAACTTGGGTGAATATTTCCAGAATTCCTAGTCACCAACTAAAAATTTAAAAGTCTTATAGTGACAATGGGAATAAGAAAAATATCAAATATATTCTATCAATATTATCTGAAAAATAAAATGAATCTTAGTTGTCATATCATTGTCCAAACTTGGTCCATCCAAGGAACATTCACCAATATCAGATGAACAGAATGGAGATTTATGAGAACAACCATACAAGGCCTCAAAAGTAGCCATTCTGTTAGAGGATTGGAAGCTGATCTTATAAGAAAACATATCCAGAACCAAATGTTCATCCCAAGTCCACCAAAGTCAAGAACACAAGAGCGGATTATATCCTCAAGGATCTGTATTGCTCTATCTATCTGGTCATCCGATTATGGATGGTTGGTCAAACTCAAATAGACCTGAGATCCTAGTAAATCCACAAGGCTTATCCAATAGAAAGAAGTAAACCATGGATCCCTCTCAAAGACTATAGAAGATGTAAATACATTAAAAAACAATCTTTTCCACATAGATATGTCCCAAATCATCATAGTTTGGTGGTATCTTAATGAGTACAAAATGGTCAAACATGGTAAGCCTATCAATCACAACCCATATCACATTCTTCTTCTTCTAGGTTTGAGTAAACTCAATCAAAAAGTCCATATAGATTTATCCAACATTAATGTAGGGGATGGATGTGGTTGATGCAAACCAGAAGGTTTATATTTCTCTGATTTCACATGTTGGATTGTATAATAACAATAATAAACCCATCAATTCTATACCTCATACCTAGACACAAGAACTACCACCTCATGTTGTAGAACATCTTAGTGGTTCCTATGTACATATCCCAATGTGAATTATGGAAATCCTCCATTACGGCCTTCCTTACTGCTAATGAAAAAATTTAATGGTTTTGATAACATTCAACACTCTCTTTGGTGATAGACCACTAGTCATCAGTATCCCCACCATAAATAGTGTCTCTTATTCCACAAAATTCATCATCAATTTTATGTTTCTCAAGATTCATCTCTAAATGAGTTGCTGTCAACTGAACGCTGGATAAAGAAACATCATCCCCTTTCAATAGATCAATCAAATCATCTTTCCATTGTAACCTATATTTGTTATTTACTGTCACTCGATGGATCTTTCAGTAATTAACACATAAGTAATGAGAACAATCCAAATTCAAAGAGAAGGGAACTGGTACTGACTAAGGTGACTCACATGGCCATATAAATCCTTTCTCTAAAATAACATCAGACAAGGAATTCAGTTATTTTAGTTCAACTACATCCATTCGGTAAGAGGAATAGAATGTAGTTGTGTACTTGAAATTAAGTCAATAGAAAACTCAACCTTCCGTACATGTGTAAAACCAGATAAGTTAGAGGGAAACATGTTAAGAAATACAACAATGACTAGCAGGAGTTCACCACCCAGTGAATATCACTCCTCATCAAAATAAAACACTGATATCATTTTCCCCAACTCTGAATTATAATGTTTAGATTTCCTTGACCTTGGGTCCCATTCTTTAAGATTAGAAAGAGGCACACCACTTGGGGTAGTAAGGTAGACCCATCGATGAAAAAAATTAATCCAGGTTTTATTGGTAATGATCCTATCCATCATGAATATTACATTAAGAGATTCCATATTTAGTACTGGAAAAGTCCATGTAAACTTGACATATGATAGAGAGATGTCAAAGCAAGTTTACTAAGACACTGTTATCTCTTTGTACCATGGTTTGTTGTAAAATCCATTTCACAATTTAAAATATCTATAGGAAGATTTTGATTATTAGTGGTATGGGTAGAAATAAATGAAGATGATGCATTAGTATCAAATAGAAGAGTCCATAAAGATGAAGTTAGAGTAATGGTTCCTCTCAAGGTTACTATACCCTCACCTGCTTCCACTAGACACTCTTCTAATATGAAAAGAAGCTTCATTCTAGATGGTTATGGCTTGAACACTTTTTTTCAGGAAGAATTTTATTTCCCCATAGTTTTAGGATGATATGATAATTGTATTCCACTATACGTAGTGGAAAACTTGTGGAAAAACATATGAATGTTCCTTAAATGTCCAATGGAGCCATAGTTCTTGGGAGGTCATAGTAGGCCCTCTTTGAATTCCCTAACTGACTATACTAGTATCATATCAAAGGGAATCTCCATGGAACCACAGGAAGTTGAAAACAACCCTATTGTTGAGGAACACTATGAGAGTCATCACGATTCCTTTTTTACTTTAAAATAAACAATGATGCCACTAATATAAAAAAGAATCTCCATCAACCTTGAAATTCCATCCAGGTCTATCTCTACCATCATCGCACTATCCAGCATATCAGTATATGTGGGAGTAATCAGCATGAAAAAATGAGAATGAATATATGATCAAAGTACAAACTCAACCCATTGAAACTTAATCATATCATTAGATAAAATCTTATCCACAAACTACACAAACTCAAAAAATAGATTTGAATACACGGTCACAATTTTTTCATCCTATTCAAGCTAGAAAAAAACCACAGCCTTAACCAACACCATTGACTCTAGATAGGGATGATTTATGAAAAGATCATTATGACCATCTAATTTAGCCATTAGGTATCTTCACTCACACCATAGTGTCCCACCATCCCCTTCTTGGTCCCTCTAACATGAAGGTGGCACACATCACCTGGATCTCATCCGTTGTCTCCATGAAGTCAAAAAAATGTTCTATCATCACCAAGCATTCCTCAGAATATTGGGGATTGGGGGAGCCTTTGAAAATAGGTGTTTACTAGGGAATGAACACGTGATAATGATTTAAAATAACATTCCCCCTGAGGATCCACAAAAAGATCCTAAACAGGGAATGGTGGTGATGTCTGTCGAAAATCATAGACAATACACATGTTCAACTCAATGAGATTCAGATCCAAAATAGTATTCACTCGCTAAGGTTCAGCAGCATCCTCCTCTTGAATATGATTCATATTTATTCATGGTGGATTTATGTTACAAAACATCATACAAAACTGAAGACATTATGTAGGGATCAAACCGAGCATTGAGGTAAATTATCCCAAAAAGAAAGAACAAACAAGAATTGGATTTCATTTTATTATTATAATAATTGGTAAAAGACTACAACTAATCCATAAAATGTATTTCGATAACCACAATTAGTGACTAATGGATCATTATGGTGAGATCTTGCCAGGAACTCAATCACAACTATATCTTATGTCCTGAAAAGATTTCACAATTGCATACCAACTTCAAGACTGAAGCTCCACCTAGACCTCTGATAAAATTTTCTCATAAACTAGCTCGTATAACCTAGTAACTCAATAATGGATCAGGTCCTAAAATTATGTGAATAGAGTTCCTAATCCTCAAGGTTTGATGACTTGAACTTGGAATCATTTAAACTGATATTTTGAATGATTTCTCAAATATTAATACGCAAATAAAAGAACCAATACAATATGCATATCAAAAGAATATCTACTATGAGTAATTTACTAGAAACCAAAAAGGAATAAGATATCCCAAAGTACATATCCATGTACAAAAATAAAGGAAAAAAACTCAACGTACCTATGGACACACCTCACCATGTCCAATGTTCAACATCTGGATCCACCTTCAAAATATCCTTTTCCCTCACTCGAACCTAGTAGGAGAATGTCTACAAACACTCAATAGCACAAGTATGGTGTGAGCTAAAAATCCATGTATGATCTCACTAGTAATTACATAACAGATTTAAATAATATATTATCCTAGTGAATAACTTTCAATTTTAAAGTAAATAGGGATGGAATTTTAATTAATATTTAATCAAATAGTGATTTATAGTTTAAATTATTTAATATACACTAAGCACATGCATTACATTTTATATCTCATATATCAATAAAGAGGAAAACAACATGGTTATATGGAAAATAGTTATGATAGTATTTCTATCTATAGGACTCTGTACTCTCTTAGTGATCGTGAATGTATATGTATATATATTTTCTATGGACACTGGTAATAGAGAACTCATCACCATCACCCAAGTTATGTGGCCTGATGCATGTATTTTTTATAACATTGTAATAATCATAGAATGTGTCTAAGTAAATCACCAAATACTAATTGATTTCATGTACTCTTATACAATAAATAATGGGAAATTAATTTTAAAAATGTTTTAAATACAATTAAGACTCGTTCCTCTATTTCAATTCCAATTTTCCATTTAAAATGAAATCAAATTTTAATAAGAAAACCTTTCCTCTTTAACAAGAAAAAACTGTTGGGTTTCTATCAAAACATTTTAATCCATTTCCAAATGTTTGAAATCCATTAAAATCCAATTCCATAATTTCATTATTAATTCCCAATGTTAAACTCAATAATTTAGTTTAAATAATTTCCATAAAAACCACAAGTTAAATTCAATAAATTAAATTATCTAATTTCCATAAAAATACCCTAATATAATGGAATGGAGGGTTTTCCAAATTCCATTGGAAAAACAATTTAAAATATTATAATTCATAGGAATTGGGTTTTATAAAATCAATTAATATAATGTTTAATAAATTTAAATAAATCAAGAAATATTAGGTTAATCAATTTGAATAATCAGGATGGAACAAGTATGACAGATGGGAGGGGAGGTCGCTGTGAGTCTGTTCATGCTAGGGAGAGAGGGGGAGACACATGGGAGTGGGGATAAATGATAGGGAATAGAGGAAATTAGGTGAACAATGAAATAAGATAATTAATGGAAATAATGAAAAATAATTTAAAATAATTAAATAAATAAAATAAAAAATTTAATTTTGAGTAAAGATCTTGATATACTTGCATGATTTAACAAAACCTACAAAAACCATTCTACACATAATATATATATACAAAACCCTTTCTCATGTTTACTATTATTATATCACAAAATTTTGAAAATTGTTTATAGGAAATTACAAATAGCTTTATATCGAGGTAGAATAGGTTTAATGGCTACTACACAGTCGGTCAAACTTTACGGGCTAACCATTTCCCAATATAAAACATTGAAAAATAAATTATTTTTCCCAAATCATGTGGAAACTCATAACAACTCAAAATAAAATCACAAAATATTGAACTAATTATCTAATTAAAATATCTAAAATAATGGTTGTGAAAATTCTCCCCACTAAAAAAATAGACATCCCCCAAAAATTCAATGAGTCAAATATGAGAAAAAATAACAATCAACATCTAATCAGAAAGAAGTCATTATACTATATCTCCAAGTAAACCCCAAAGATAAAAAATGACTTTTGACCCCAGTGTGACCCATATATCTACAAGTCACACTACCCTAGACCATGATAGAGAGACAATATGATCTATTGATGGTATTTACACCATATAATAAACTTACTAAGGCTCTAACTTTTCAAGGATAAACCATTACAAGGAAGTGAAAATCCATCAAAAAGAATAATTTTATAGTGTTCATGGAACCAAATAGAGTTTCAAGAAATAATGAAACCAAAAACCAAAAGCAGTATAATAAGAAACATCTCTAAATAAGTATGAATCAAGAGATAGAAAAAGAAAATATTGAATTGAATGATGGAAAAAACCTTAATGCTTTGTGAACCACAACCAAAATCCAGTGGATGGATAAGATCTTTATCCCAAAAGACTCTCCAAATTACAAAACAACTAGAGGAACCCCAACCAAAAATAGTGGATACATGTATTTGGAACATCTAATAAGGAGGTGTTTGAGTTCCCGAACCTACCACATTGGATTCATATAAGAGTAGGATACCCTTATGAAGATGCATCATCTAAAGGTGGTTAATGTAGTACATGATCCATTTATCTTCACTTATCATTATATGGGGATCACTCACTAACTATGAAATGAACATATCCACTACTAGCCACAAGTTTCCACATAAGTATTATCTCTGATATATTTTCTTCATTTTTTAACTGCTTGAAAAAATGATGCCCAACTGAAATGACTCAAGAACTAAGATATGGGAGAAAACCCATCACAAATAAATGATCATTAAAGTAACTACTAAATTGAACCTCATTATAGAAATGAACAATATCATTAAGATGGTTAACATACATGTTCATTTCTCTTTGACCTTTTAGCGGGAACATAAGTCCTATCACCATTTATATCATAAAATCATTAGGAAGGGACCATTAGATAATGTGGTATTCCAAATCACCCATTACATTATAACTTGCAATGAAGATGATAAAATGATCATCAATATATCCAAACTCATCCCTTAAAACAACATCAAAATAAATTTAACATTAATGACATATGGAATTACCAAGTATGGGAAGAATTCCACAACTACATAAAGCCACTATTCCTCCTATCTAGAATCCAAATCACCTTTAAAGGCCGGAAAACCTCATAAATAAATAGGCCCCACATCTATATCACTATTTTGGGTGGTTCTATTAACTGACTAAGCCACCTCTGAACTCTTATGAATCCTCAGAACTCTTATGAGGGCATAATCTAAACAATGAAAGAATCAAACATCCAAATAAATAAAAATCTAAAATTAAATACCACAGAAAAGTGTTAAATCTTACCTCAGTAAAATATTTCTAAAATGGAAATCAACTAAATCACCAAACTAAATATGGAAAACTCACTTTTTAAACCATTTAAAACATTAAATTTATCATATCTAAATATATAAATACTTAACTAAAATTTTAAATCACATTAAGTTGAAAAAATTAGTTTGAAAACATTTTCATCGCTCATGTACATTTAAAAAACCCACAATATTTTCGTTTAAAACAATCATAGGTCATCAACCTCAATCTATGTTTATAATTATAACCCATATTTCATTTCCATGAGTGACAACAACACACAATCCACCTTACCAGACATATATAATAAATTCCCCCAATATGAAAATTCTAGAATCATGGGGATATATTAAGAGGAGTTTTCATTTTTGAGGGAAGACAGAAAATTCCAAATTACCATATAAATTTCCAAATAACCAAGTTCATTTCAAAACCAACATTAATTTCACTTTGAAACCAATATTGAATTTCCAAACTCATTTAAATTAAAACAAATTTCTAATAAGTCATCATGAAAATCCAATTTTAAACCCAAAACACTTCTATTTTAAAATCATGTGTTTAAAACTAATATTTTCATTTAATATCAACCAACATAACCCAACAAAATGAATAAAAATAAAACAAATTATTCTAATTAATAACATCAATATAAGACTAGTGTCGATGTGAAGATTTGCTACATGGCTTGGCAGACCATGTTCCAACAACGCAATTGACACTGGGAGTCATTGTGAACCATGTATATGGGATCCAAATGGATTTACATGACCTATGATATCACCAGTACCACAAATTCACTCCTTGTTTTCATCCCCGAATAACCATACAATCAAAATCACAAAAAAATACAAAAAACTAGACTTCCCATTGAAACTCAAGGCATGGGATAATTAAAAGATAAAAAAACTCTTTTCATTGCGATGTCTCATGTACAAACATTAAAAATCTCAAACATAAAGAAAATCTATAAATAAAAAGGTATCCAATAATATCATTTAGTCCTAATATAACCTAGTTTGAACCAGAACCAGTCACCTGATTTGGCCCCAACAAGGCCCGAGAGGCATTCTCGATCCTCTTAAGCTGGAAACTAGTTTTGGGCATCCAAATAAAGCAATCATTATGATTGGGGGCCTAAATAAATTAAATGTAAATAAATTAAATATAAATAAATTTAATCTAAATATTAAAGATAACTATAATAGTGGAACTAAAATAAAACTACATATACCTCAATGGGACCCTACATGTCACCAATGACCAATAATCCAACGTTTCCAAATGACAACGAAGTCCAACATATAAGTAGAACTAGAATATAAAAACAAAAATAGAAATATAATCGTGAGTTTTAAAACTCAGTCAGAGTGCCCAAAAAACTATTCCCAATGTTTTTCTTTATATTAATTATATTTATACTACCAGTTTTATGTGTATATATATCAATACAAGGATTTATTTCACTTTTTAAGAAATGTAACATATTGATAATTTCACAAACTTCATACATTTCTCATTCAAAATAATTTTATAAATAAAATACCTTTCCAAAATCCCCTTTGTGAATGGTGACATGTAACGATGAAACATTTTGGTGGGAAACATAATAGTTTTTGTGAGTTTTTGAAAACATTTCTGAATGAAAGGAAATTTGAAAGCCTAAGTAACTATTATCATGAAATTTATCTCTAAACTGAGTGTGGGGACCCATAACGTACTCAGTTTGGATCTAGATACTAGTGTATGATTCAAATTTGTTGTCAATAACCGACTTATCTTCTATACACTATCCTAACTATTGGTATATCCCACCAGGCCTATATCTACCAAGGGGTTCTAGTCCATCTAATTTGGACATAGACCCAAAATGTCCCTTGAATCTCACTATGATGCATAGGATCCAATTGCTATAGAAAGCATGAGATGTGAGGAATTTAGAATGAACATAACATCTCAATCATTAATAACAACCATATATGTTAAGGCACACCTCCTAACTCCATCCTAGAGAATTCTCCCTAAGATGGATAGAATCTATGGAGGCACCATCTCTTTCAATAATTTTTTTACCTATCAGGCCTCGTTATATGAAATAAAAAAACATTCAATTTTAAAAACTACTTTAATGCTTATTGGAAAATAAAACAATCAATTTAAATAATTTTAAAATTAATTTTCTACTATTTATCGAAAATAGGAAGACCACTTCTGAATCCAAATTCCATATAGAAATCAAATTGAGAAACAAAAATCATCATTTGTATTCAGAAACAAATTTACAATGTAAAAAACCATGATTTAGGGACTATAACCCATGTATAAGGTCTAACCGAGCATTTTGAAAAACACATGGTGTGTGAGGTTTGGTAAATAAGATGTCATACAAACCAATATCAAGGGGAATAAAAAAATGACTCACTTAAATTATTATTCCAAACAATAAATATTACTAATTAACATCACTAATAGTTAAAAAAAAATGAAATCAATGTTTTCTTATATTGGAAGGCCAAATGTGAAGGGAAATCAACCACAATCTCAAGGAACATTGTTTTAAATGATGAAAAATGAATCTTACATCATCTTCTAGCATGAATATGAACCTTCACACACATATATAATGACACATATCCCCTATGTACATAGTTTCGAGACCAAATATGTACAAGGGGGTCCTTAAATATATTTTTATACATGCATAAACCCCTATACACATACATGTGTATGCATTTCCATATATAGGTATAAGCACACCTATCCCATTTATAAACATTCATCCTTCAATTGATCAATATATATAATGAGGGAACATATATATATATATATATATTCAAACTAATGAATACACATTTAATCCTTAAAAAATGGTGGATCAAATCCACCTTAATGAGTTTAAATACTCACTAAAAATATAGGGAAACCAAAAATCACAAATCCACAAGTAAAACTGGGCCATAGAAGAAAATTAGGAGAAACCATAACAAAAAATGATGTCAAATGCACTACCATAAATTGGCATGACTAGAATTATCCCCAAATAGAGCTATGATCCCTGAAAAATAATGAAACATTAAAATTAAGTAAAACAATAGACTCAGGGTTTTCCAAACTAAATAATGGAAATAGAGAGGATAACATCAAGAGAAACAATAAATAAATTTAGGAGGATACTATATAATGGAGACTCAAACTGAAATAACCAAGGGATGTGACCTAATGAATGTATGTTTTAGAATTTTGTCGTTATCATAGAGTGTTTCCAAATAACTCACCAACTACTTATTGATTACATGTTTTCTTACACAATCAATTATGAACAAATTATTTTAAGACTACTAAAAATAAAATTAATTCCCATTCCTCATTTTCAATTGAAATTTTCAATTTGAAATGAAAATGGGGTTAACACAAATACATAACTATTAAACAAGATAAAACCATTGGGTTTCCACAAAAACATTTTAATCCATTTCAACAAGTTTTAAATCCATTAAAAAATTACTTAATTTCAAACATTAGTTCCACAATTAAATACAACAGTTTAATTGAAATCATTACCATCAAATACAAAATATAAATTCAACAATTTAAATTAACCAATTTCCATAAAACACACCCATATTCAATGGAATTGGGGGGTATTTCTAAATTGTCATGCCAAAACCATTTGAAATCATTCATTTCACCAGAATTAGGTTTTATCAGATCCATTTAATGAATGTTTGAGACATTTATGTAAATCAAGAAATACTAGTATAATCAATTTGGATAATCTAGATGGAACCACCAACCTCCTAGTAGTCGATATAGGTGGAAAAGATAAAACACATTCTATGGTTCAATACACCTCTTCATGACCTTATTATCATAATATTCTACACACCAATGGTCGACATTCATCAAGGATTGCTAGAAAAAAATACCTAATTTTTATTTCAAAAGGAAATAAAATAACACATGGGATTATACATTCTCTCTCCTGGATAATTTTAAAATTATCTATTAAAATATTACATGCGATAATATTTTATCTCTCATGGATAATTTCAAATTATTGACTAAAATATTACAAGTGATAATATTTTATCTCTTTTTGATAATTTCAACTCATTTATTGGTATATTACATGAGATAACATTTATCTCTCATGGATAATTTCAAATTATGAATTAAAATGTTGCATTAGATAATATTTATTCTCTATTGAATAATTTCAAAGTTATTGTTTTATTATTATAATATTTATCATTTAACAAAACACATGATTTTCCCGTAATAATTTTTATAATCTATGTCCCATGATAATTAACTTATAATTATCAATTAATAATTTATTATTATTATTTTCAATAATATGTGTAATTGTCTTTTAATAATTCAATGCAATTATTATAGAACAATTTTATATAGTATAGTTGGATAAAACTATGTGATTATCCTTTTAAAATTATTTCAATAATTATCATTTGTCAATACATGTAATTATCCTATGATAATTTATTTAAAATAACCCATATAAAATGTGAATATTATATTGAACAATATAATTATTCATTCAAATTAAAAAAATATTTGGCTTCTATTTATTGATTTGAAACCAACAGATCTGACTACACAAAATTCCAATTACGATATAAAATGATATTTAATTGTTTTGTTTGAATTTAAAAAATTGTAAAAATAATCATAAGACAAACCCAAAACATAAATGGAGTGGTTCATTTGGGGTTTAGCTTCAGGAACTGAAAAACCATTCTTTTGTGGTTTATGCATCATATGAATAGGGTATTTAGGTAGATCAAACTCGACCAACTCATCCAACCACTGAGTTGAAATGGATCAGTCATTTGAAGAACACCAAAATTTGTGAAATTTGGGTGAATAGAATCCCCTATTCAATCTATAGCTTTAAAACATGTTTCGACCAATAAATCATTACAGAATGACTAATTTAGCTCCATTAAAGTGTTGTTAATTTTTAAACTATCAAACTATTAATAATCAAAGATTTTAAATTTTTCTAGGTCCATTAATGGCAGTTTGGAGTAATTGGGAGTTCATTGAGAAGAATAAGGGTTAAATAATATTAATTTCCATTTGATTCAATTAAAAATGGGATTATTAAATTAATAAAATTAATTATTTGACTTAAAAATTTCATAACACAGAATGAAAATTGTGCATAAATATTCTATCCTATCTATAGTAAACACACAGTTTCAGACCCAATGATGGTCTCATATTTCTAATAGGACACACCGATTGAGATATATTAATTGTTTATTACTTAAAAAATGAAATAAATAAATAATTAAAATAAAAAGGGTTCTTTTAAAGGTGATATGTCCAAACTCCCGACACATACAAATATTATAATCCATCGAGGGTAAACCCCTAATTTCAAACCCATTAGTGGTCTCATATTTCCTATACAATAAAAATTTTAGAGATATTTTAAAATAATTATTAAAAAAATATTAAATAATAGTAAATAACCTTATCTCTTGATCAAAACATCTAAATGTTTGATGGATTTAAATGTTATTCCCCTCTTAGAATAAACACAATATTTCATACATAACAGTGGTATTATATTTCTCATATGATGCACACTTTTGGAGTTAAATAATTATTTTGAATAAAAAGAGTGTGGTTAATATATTATATTTAATATTTTATTCTAAATTCACTGAGACTTTTCAGACCTCAGAATCTCATACTAACTCAGTGTTGAGCTCTAAAAAAATTAAATTTAATAATCCACGATGTTAACTGGCATTTATGTCCTTTAAAAAAATTATCAAAAATTCAATGATAAATAATTTTTTTAACACTCGTGATATTAATAATTTAACACAATAGGGTATAGGAATACCTTAATAGTTATAGGATGTTACAATCTCCCCAATATAATAACTTTCTATCCCCAGAAAGCCTACGAAGAAGCCTCCATATAAAAGTGATGAGGTTACAGCTCTCTCATTAGCACCTACTTCTCACACATCTCATGAGAATAAGAACCATGTAACCATAGCACATAGACCATTGGCATAATCCTCCCATGATTTACCTTGGTCCCATAATCAATAAATCTAACTGTTCAGTCAGTCATCGATAAACTAGGTTCAATCTCAAGACCACTCTAGGGGAAAAAATGAGATAGATTCTAGAGATACATTCATAGTTGTGATACATAGAACATGTTATCTATCTACATCATCTACCGTGGTAGTAAAAAACAGTAAGAAAGTTTCCCCACCTTGAAAACAACCTCTAAATATCCCATAAAATGGGTAGAAATCTTCCCTTGACTCTCAACCCATCAATGACCCAACTAGGGTGAAACCTTCCAAAATTCCTAGTCACCAACTAAAAATTACAAAGGCCTATGATGAAAATGGGCATAAGACATATATCGGCTAAGTTCTGTCAAAATAATCTCAAAAATAAACTAAATCTTAGTTGTTATCTCTTTGACAAAACGTGGTCCAACCGAGGAACATTCACTAATATCAGACGAATAAAATGGAGATTTCTGAGAACAACCATACAAGGCCTCAAAAGTATCCATTCTGATAGAGTATTGGTAACATTTTTCATAAGAAAATTTTACCCACAACAAATTTTCATCCCACATCCACCAAATTCAAGAACACAAGAGCAAATTATATCCTCTGTAATCTGTGTAGCTCTATCTGTCTGGTCATCTGATTACGGATGGTTGGTCAAACTCAAATAGACCTGAGATCCTATTACATCCACAATGCTTATCCAAAAGTGAGAAGTAAAACAAGGATCCATCTCAAAGACTATAAAAGATGTAAATACATTCCACAAAACAATATTTTTCACAAAGAGATGTCCCAACTCATCATATTTTGGTTGTATCTCGAATGAGTACAAAAAGATCAAACTTGGTAAACCTATAAATCACAACCCATACACATTATTCTTCTTCTTCTAGGTATGAGGAAACCTAATAAAAAAGTCCATATCAATTTCATCCCACTTTAATTTAAAGGATGGAAGTGGATGAAGAAAACCAAAAGGTTTATATTACTCAGATTTCACCTGTTGGATTGTATAACAACAAAAGAAACCATCAATTCCTTACCTTATACCTAGACACAATAACTACCACCTCATGTCATAGAACATATCAGTGGTTACTATGTACATATCCCAATGTGAATTATGGAAATCCTCTATTACATCCTTCCTTACTGCTAATGAAAAAATGAAATGGTTTTGAAAACATAGAACACTCTCTTTGGGGAAAGATCACCGGTCATCAGTATCCCCACCATAAATAGAATCTCTTATGCCACAAAATTCATCATCAATTTTATGTTTCTGAAGATTCGTCTCTATTAGAGTTGATGTCAACTGAACATTGACTAAAGAAACTTCATCCCCTTTCAACAGATCAATCAAATCTTCTTTCCATCGTAACCTATACATGTTGTTTACTATAACATGACAGAGCTTTCAGTAATTAACACATAAGTAAAGTGAACCATCGAAATTCTTAGAGAAGAGGACTGATGCAGACTAAAGTGACTTATGTGGCCATATAAATACTTTCTCTAAAATATCATCAAACTAGGACTTCCATTCATTCAGTTAAACTAGAGCCATTATGTTTGAGGAATAGAATTTGGTTGAGTACTTCAAATTAAGTCAATAGAAAACTCAACCTCCTGTACCTGTGTAAAACAAGATAAGTTGGAGGGAAACATGTTAGGAAATACAACGATGGCTATCGGGAGGTCACCACCCACTGAATCTCACTCCTGATCAAAATAAAACACTGATATCATTTTCTCAAACTCCAGATAAAAAGTTTTAGCTTTCCACAACCTCGGGTCCTAATCATAAATAATGGAAAAGGCACACCACTTGGGGTAGTAAGGTAGACCCATCGATGAAAAAAATTAATCCAGGTTTTATTGGTAATGAGGCAATCCATCATGAATATTACATTAAGAGATTCCATATTGAGTATTGTAAATGTCCAGGTAAACTTTACGTATGATAGAGAGAAGACAAAGCGGGTGTACTAAGACCCTATGATCTCTTCCTACCAAGGTGTGTAGTAATATCTATTTCACAATTTAAAATATCTATAAGAATATTTAGATGATTAATGATATGGGTTGAAATAAATGATGAAGATGCACTAGAATCAAATAAAACATTCCCTAAAGATGAAGTTATACTAATGGTTCCTCTCATAGTAACTATACCCACATCTTCTTTCCTCTAGACACTCTTCTACTGCATAAAGAATCTTCATTTTATATGGTTATAGCTTGAACACTTTTTTCATGAAGAATTTTATTGCCCCACAGTTTTAGGAGGAGATAATTATTCTATTCTACTATGCATAGTGGAAAACTTGTGGAAAAACTTATGAAAGTTCCTTAAATGTTCAATGGAGCCATATTTATTGGGTGATCATTATAGACCCTCTTTTAATTCCCTAGCTTATCACCCTAGTAGCATATCAAAGGGCATCTCCCAGGAACTACATGAATTTGAAAACAACCATATTGTTGAAAAACACTATGAGTGTCATCACAATTCCTATTTCATTTAAAATAAATCATGATGCCACCAAGATAAAAAAGAATTTCTATCAACCAAGAAATTCTATCCAGGTCCATCTCAACCATCGTCGTGCTATCCAGCATATTAGTATATGTGGGAATCTTCAGCATGAAAACATGAGAATGAATATCTTATCAAAGTCCCAACTTGACCCATTGATACTTAATCCTATAATTAGATAAAATCTTAGCCACAAACTACACTAATGCAACAAATATATTTGAATACTAAGTCACAATTTTTTTGGCCTACTCAAGATAAAAAAACTACAGCCTCAACCAACACCATTGACTCTAGATAGAGATTATATATGAAAAGAACATTATGACCATCCAATTTAATCCATTAGGTTTCTTCACTCACACCACAATGTCCCACCATCTCCTTCTTGGTCCCTCCAACATGAAGGTGGCACAAATCACCTTGATCTCTTCCGGTGTCTCCATGAACTGAAACAAATTTTCTATCATAGCCAACCATTCCTCAGCATGTTGGAGATTTTGGGAGCCTTTGAAAATATGTGGTTACTAGGAAATGAACTCTTGATAATGATTTAAAATAACACCGCCCCTGAGGATCCACAACTAGATCATAAATAGGTAATGGTGGTGTTGTCTACCCAAAATCATGGGCAATACACATGTTCAACTCAATGAGATTCAGATCCATAATAGTATTAACTCGCTAATTTTCAATAGAAACCTCTTCTTGGATCTGATTTACATTTATTCATGGAGGCTTTATGTTACAAAACATCATAAAAAACTGAAGACATTAGGTAGGGATCAAACTGAGCAATGAGGGAAATTATCCCAAATAGAAAGAATAAACAAGAATTGGATTTCATTCTATTCTAATCATAATTGGTAAAAGACTTCAACTAATCCATAAAATGTATTTCCATAACCAGAATTAGTTAAGAATGGTTTATTATGGTGAGATCTAGCTAGTAACTCAATCACAACTACCACCTATGTCCCGGAAAGATTTCACAATTTCATACCAACTTCAAGACAAAATCTTAACCTAGAACCCTAATACAATTTTCTCATAAACTAGATCAGATAACCTAGTAACTCAATAATCGATCTGGTTCTAAAATTACATGAATGGAGTTATTGATACTCATGGTTCGATGACTTGAACCTGGTATCATTCAAACAAAGAGTTGGAATGATTTTTTGACAAATAATATGTAAATAAAAGAAACCAGACAATATACATATCAAAAGAATCTCCACTAGGAGTAATTTACCAAAAACCTAAAAGGAATAAAATATCCCAAACTACTATATCCATGTACCAAAATAAAGGAAAACAACTCAAGGTACCTATTGACACACCTCACCATGTCCAATGTTCAACATCTGGATCCACCTTCAAAATATCCTTTTCCCTCGAACGAACCTAGTAGGAGAAAGTCTACAAACACTCAAATGCACAAGTAAGGTGGGTGATAAAAATACATGTAGGGTTTCACCAGGCATTACATAATAGATTCAATTAATATATTAACAAAGGTAAGTTCTTTCAATTTTAAAGTAAATAGGGATGGAATTTTTATGAATATTTAATCAAATAATGATTTATAGTTTAAATTATTGAATATACGTTAAGCACATGCAGTAAATTATAAGTGATTGAATATTACTAAAATAATGTATTAAATAATACATTTTACATAAAATATTTTATAAAAAATAAGAATGGTAATGTAAAATAGTATTATCAATATTAGAATAAATTTATATCTCATATATCAATAATGATGAAAATAACATCGTCATATGGAAAATAGTTATGATAGTATTTCTATCTATAGTACTCTGTACAGTCTAAGTGATCATGAACATATCAGTATATATATGTTCTATGGACACTGGTAATAAGAACTCATCACCATCACCCAATGAATGTGACCTGATGCTTGTATTTTTTAGAACATTGTAATAATCATAGAGTGTGTCTAAATAACTCCCCAACTACCAATGGATTTCATGTCCTCTTATATAATAAATAATTGGAAATTTATTCTAAGAATGTTTTAAATATAATTACGACCCCTTCCTATATTTCAAATTCCAATTTTCTATTTAAAAGGAAATCAAATTGAAATAAAACATTATGCCTCTTTAACAAGATAAAAATGTTAGGTTCTATCAAACCATTTTAATCCATTTCCAAAAGTTTTAAATCCATTCAGAACCAATTATATAATTTCATAACTCATTCCCAAAATTAATCTCAATAATTTAATTGAAATAATTTCTATAAAGTCCACAATTTTAATTCAAAAAATTAAATTATCCAATTTCCCTAAAATGCCCTAATTCAATGGAATTGTGGGTTTTCCAAATTCCATAGGAATAAATATTTCAAAAAGTCTAATTAATAAGAATTGGGTTTTATAAAATAAATTAATATAATGTTTAATAAATTTAAATAAATCAAGAAATACTAGGTTAATAAATTTGAATAATCTGGATAGAACCACCTACCATAAGGTCATCGTTATCAGCGGTAAAGATAAACAACACTGTGTGGTTCAATACACTTCCTCGTGAATTTATTATTTTAAGTGGTGACACACGAATGGTTGAAGTTCCTCAGGGCTTCCTAGAACTAATACCAATTATTTTATTTCAAATGGAAATAAAATATCACATTCAATTATATGACCACTCTCATATAAAATTTTAAAATTATCAATTAAAATATTAAATGCAATAATATTTTATCTCCCATGGATAATTTTAAATTATTGATTAAAATATCACATGCAATAATATTTTATCTCTCTTTGATAATTTTAAAATGTTGATTAAAATATTATATGATGTAACATTTATCACCCATGGATAATTTCAAATTAACGATTAGAATATTACATGGGACAATATTTTATCTCTCTTGGATAATTTCTAAATTATTATTTGATAATTATAATAATTATTCTTTGATAAAACACATTATTATCCCATGGTAATTTTGAAAATATATGTGACATGATAATTAAATTATATTTATCCACTAATAATTTATGATAATGTTTTTCAATAAGACTTGTAACTATCCTTTAATAATTCAAAGAAATTATTGTATGCTAATTTTATAAATTATCTTCTGATAAAACAATTTGATTATATTTGTAAAATTATTTTAAAAATTATCTTTTGATAATACATGTAATTGTCTTAAAAAAATTTATTTTAAAAATTCCATTTGAAATATGAAAATTATATTGAAAAATAAAAGGGTTTCTTAATATTAAAAAAAGATTCACGTTTTACTCATCGATACAAAACCAAGAAAATTGATGATGTGTAATTCTGATTAATATTGTAACATATATTTAATTTATAAGATTTAATTTAAAAATAATAATAAAAATAACATGAAATACCCAAAATGTAAAAACAGGATAGATTCATTTGAAGTTTTTCATTAGGAACTGCTAACACATTCTTTTGAGGTCTGCTGGTCATAGGAATTGGTAATTTGGGTAAATCAAACTCGACCAACTCAACCAAAAACCAAGTTAAAATTGATTATTCATTTGAAGAACTACAAAACATGTGATTTTTGGGTAAAATAACCCCTATTTATTCTATGGATTTAATACATGATTTAACAAATAAAATCATTCTAGAGTGTTTAATTTAATTCCATCAAGGCTTTATTAAATTTTAAATTATCAAACGATTAAGAATTCCAGATTTTATAATTCTACAGGTCAATTAATGGTGGTTTGGAGGGGTAGGTGTGAGTTTTGAAGAGGAAGGCTTAAATAAAATGAACTTCTGTTTAATTATATTAAAATTCGCACTAATAAATTGATAAAATTAATTATTTAAATTAATAATTAAATAACACCAAATGACCATTGGGCATAAAAGTCAAATACTATTTATGGTAAACACCCCATTTCGGACCCAAAATTGGTCTTATATTTCTCATAGGACACATCATTTAGGAGATATAAGTGACTTATTACTTAAAAAATTGAATAAATAATTAAATAAAATGAAAGGGTTCTTTTTACAAGAAAGATGTCTAAACGCATGTTGCTAACAAATGTTATAATATTTCTAGGGTAAACCAATCATTATGGTCTCATTAATGGTATTATATTTACCAAAAAATGCACAGTTCAAGAGATAATATATTATTTTTTTAAAAATAAAATATTAAATATTATTAAATAAATTTATCTCATGAGTGAGACATCAAAATGTCTGGCGCCTTTGAATTTTATAACCCTCCTTGGGTAGAAACCATATTATGGCCATAAAAGGGGTCTCATATTTATCATATGATGCAGATTTTGGGAGTTATTCAATTATATTGAATAAAAAGTGTGCACATAATATATTATATTTAATATTTTGTTTTGTTTTCACTAAGACATTACATGCATAAGAATCTCATACTAACATAGTTTTTAACTCCAATAAAATTCAATTTAATAATCCTTTATGTTAAATGAAATTTAAGGAATTTAACACATTTACCAAAAATTCAATGATAAGTCATTTTTTTACACATAAGATATTAATAATTTAACATAAGAGGTTTTATGTATACTTGAATAGTAATAAGGTGTTATAAGGGAAGTTCCCATAGGGGGAGATCATGCTGAGGGTATTAATATGAGGTAGAGATGGGAAGACACAAGGGAGAGGGGAGTTGTGAGGGGTATGGGAGCTATGAAGGAGTGGGGAGGAAATGAGGTACGAAAATAAATAATATAAATTTAGGAAAAGAAGAAAAAATTGAATGTAAAAAAGTAAATAAAATTAAAATTTCAATTCCAGGAATAATGAACTGTCTACCAATATGATTTATCAAACTATGCCACACATATTGGGAATCCAAATCCATTTCACACTGTTACTAATATGACCCCACTCAATTTTAGAAATCAATCATCAACTGAGACAAATATCACATTATCGACGAAGAACTAGTTTCACATTTGTCACAATGTTTTCAAAATCATGCTAGATAACCATGTGTCCATTTAAATCCCTAATAAATGAAATTTTTGATCCTGAGTCTCTTTAATACTCTTTAAAATTCAAAACAAAAATGCTAATGTAATTATGTATTTAATATTAATGAAATAATGGGTGTGAAAATTGACCTTTCCATAAAAAATAATTATTTGATATTTAGAATCCATTATAATTTTCCATTATTAATTCAATAAAAAATCCCCTTTTCTTTGTTATGGGAATGATAGATTTTAAAATATGGTTCTAATTAAAAGAGATATATGAATATGAGAAATTTTTTTCTTATGGGTTCGATATTTTTGAGTTTTATGATGGAAATTAACTATTCTATATTTATCATTATTTATATACTTATTTGAAATTGTATATGATGATGGGGGTTCCTGATATAACTATCCATTGTATTGGGTAATGATTTTGTTCTCTGTAGAATTATGTTGGAATTAACTAAGAAAGTCATTCCGTCTATAACTATTTTTGTAAGGTTTTTATGAATATGTTGTCCCAAAGTACCAATAGGAATTTTATATGAATAAAAATGATTACTCATTTAAATATTTTAATTTCATAAGGTAAAAAATTTCTTTATGTTTAAGGGAATGATTATTGTGGTGAAAAAAACATATTCTTATGAAAAATAATTTTTAGGGGATCCCATATTTTATAAGAACCCCCATGCTTATGATATTTCATTCATGTTTTATTATAATATTTTAATAAAACAAATATGATTATTTAATATGAATATAAATTAATATTTATAGTAAGTATTATTACATTAGTGGAAAAGTTTTTTCTATGCTCCCATGATTTTGAAATGGACTAATTATTTTATTTATTCAATGGTTTATACCCCTTAATAATGTTTTTTATGGTCCTATGAAATTAATTTTTTTTCACATATTTGTAATTATGAGTACGTTCAGTGATGAAGTTATATTTAAAATCCTGAATATTTTCATAAAAATTAATCATTTTTTATAATAAATTAAATTTTTGTGAAAAAATAGAGAGTGAGTAGTAGTATCCACATTTTGATGTAATGGTTTATTATATTAGTGGTTACACCCAATTCTATAATACCTTAAAACATATTAACAACATTCTGAATGAAAAAATGGATTCTTGTATAAAAATAACTTAATTATTTGAAAAAGTTCCTGGTGAATATACATGTTATCATAGCAGATTTTAGATAATATTAGAGGATATAATAATTTATGTAAGTACCCATAAGTTATTTTAATTTTATTTTAACATGATATATAATTTTAATATTTACATGTTTTTAATCTATATAATTTCAATTTAGAAGGGTTTTCATCCAAGGAAAAAGGGTCTTTAAACTAGGATGGATATAGGGGTAAATATCTATGAAAATAAGTAACAAAAAATGATATTAATTGGAACTAAGAAGTTTTTTATCTGATTGATAAGTTAAAATAAACTATTACCTATTTTTGAATACATGTTAGAGATAAAAAATATTCAACTTTATGAAACAAGTCCATTATAGGGAATTTTATTTAAAAGAACCCTTGAAAATCTTACAGAAATTCTAACTATGTGCGAGCTATGGGATTGATTAATGTTTTTTAGAATATATTTGATGCAATGGGTTATTAAAAACAATATAATTCAACTCATTATATATAAAATTTTGAAGGTGAAGCTAACAAATGGTGGTGAATATTGAACAATATCATTGAAGTGAAAGATATTAATTTCTTGGATTGGGATGAATTTTGGAATATTTTCTTTGAGAAATATTCACCAAATCTATTAAATATAGAATGTATAATAAATTAAAATAATTGATGAAGATGATGCAATATTTAGTTGATGTGTATGCAGAAAACATCACCTAATTGGTAAGTTACACAAAAAATTATATAAATAAACTTGATGGAAAAACTTAATAGTTTTACTCATGGTTAAAGCCATGATAAAAATCGACTATGATTCATAATAATTCAAATGTTATGATAATATTTTTGATTATACAATAATTTATAAATGGATTTTACAAATAATCATGTTCTCTTTGACAAAAATAAGAAAAGGGGTTCCTAATATAATAAAATAGGGAAGCATCCAACAATTAAATATTAATTCAAGTACATAAAGTTACATTATAATTATAAATGTTCTAAAAATAACCATTGTATTTGTCTGAAAATATTTTACAGGTGATTTTCATGTTGACGTTTTATCCATTGGTCTCCTAACTATAAAGTAAAGAAGCACAATAATGAATAGAAAAATAATGAATAGTTGATAGTATGATTATTAAATTATAATTAGTTTGGTCATTAGATATGTACATTTATAAATATAGGAGTAATGGATGTAGGACCACATGAAAAAAGATAAATGGAGTGATTATATTCATTATGAATACTTCGGTATATGATGGAATATCTAATGATTTATTTCATGTATTTCTATTATTTATCCAAATATATTAAATTTCTTGTTTGATTCAATCTTTACATATTCTTCCTTTTTATAAATTTTCTTGTAATTTTTTAAATTTTCCTCAATAAAAATTCCTAAACGTTTTCTAAAATCACATGGAGGTATTTTTAATAAAAATTTATGTAATTATAATTTTCTAGTTATTTTTTTGGAAAGGTTTTACTCGAAAATTTTCTTCTGTTTTACCTTTTAGATTTTGATGTTATTTTACCTATAGATATGATCTTATTTTTCATAATATAATTTTTTTGCATAGATAACGATGTTTTTAAATGAGTTTAAATTTTTATCAATGAATTATTTCATAACAATGACAATATATAATAATGTTGTGAAATTTATTAAAGATAGAAATGAAAGTTATCATGATCATTTTTTTGAGAACAAATTGGTTTTAAAATTGGAAATATTACATTTTAAGAGAATATTTGGTCATATTTAATATTTGATTACATATTATATTACATAATAAAGGGATTTAATTTTTTTGAATTAGTTCTTGATTTTAAGATACTATGAAAAAAATACTTATTGAATGGTCTAAGTATAACTTTTTAAATTAAAAAAAAGTTATAAGAGTTTCTTTGTAACATCCCAGGTAAATAAAGAATAAAACATTTTCATATTTATTAATATTTTTGAATTAAATATTAATTTTACTTTAAAGGGGTTGATATGTTCGATAGCGTACCCGACACGCAACAAAGAGTTTTTTTGAAATCTTACACTAGTAATAAAATAATATTATTTTAAATGCTAGTTAACACGTAGTCGTTGTATTGGAGGGAATGAATAGAAATAACTAAAATATGATTATATATGTTTTTTAAATGTTTTTATATTTATCCAATAAAAGATAAAGGCTTAAAATAAGAAAACAATTCAATTTTATGGCATGTATATTCTATTTTGCACTAAAAGGTTGAAATATCGCCTTTTGATGGCGAACCATATTTAAATAATGTTTTGGTCACTCTTATACATTATATTGGACCAAATAAAACTCTTCTTTAGAATTGGTACATCAAAATTTACTTTGTGTAAATTCTTGGTATTTTTCCGATAAAGTTCATTTTTTAATGAATAGTGAAAAATGTTGTATTTTAATTCAAAACCTCTTTTTAATCTAATTTATTAAGATGGTTATATAATCTTATGAAGTGTTTTTAAAGTGAAATTAGAATATATTTTTACCATTGAATCCAATAGTGGTCGTGGGAATTAATTTCACTCTGAAATTGCACTTAAACTAGTGTCAATCTTTTGATACTTATTGTTTCATAAAAACACGCAATTTGCTCTGATAGCGGGAATTAATTATTAAATTAATTAATTCAACTTATATGTTTTTAATTTTGTAAAATAGACATCATTTTTGATTTCGGAATATCAAATATATCTTAGGGTAAATTTTTGGTATTTTTCTTAAAAACTTCAATTTTTGATGAATAGTGAAACCACTAAGTGGTACATATAAAAACTGATTTTCTGTTTAAATGAAATTTTACCACCTTTGTGTTTTGAATTTCAAAAATATGACATACATGGTTGTCAATAAGAAGTAAAATGTGGTTCAATGGGATTATAATAATTTTTTGGTGAATAGTAACTTATTAAGTTTTAATCGCGATTAGAGGTAATTAGTACAATTTAAGGAAAAAATGATATTATAATAAATCGAAAATACCTAGACACATGTCCTACCCTTATTGGATTTTTCATGGCCGACCAAGAAAATCCAAGGGTCAACTTGGGGACCCCATGGAGCCACTTTGGTAGGAAAATGACATTAATATCTTTTTATTTAATGTTAAAATTAAAATGACACAAACATGAGTCGTTTTACTAAAACAATTTTTAAATGGGGTTATACAAGTCAGATTTTTGACTATAAATATTAATTGGAAATATAAAAATATTTCCTAAATCATAGTATTTTTTATAATTTTTATAAATTAAATAAATTAAATTATTCATGACACCATGATGATGCAGCGATTACCTCATTATTTAACGATTTAAATAAAATGGAAAGATAATGAAAAATATAAGACCTAAACATTTCCAAAACCTATTATATGGGTGGATTTCGAACCCTTATCACCTTATCCTCTAAATACATCATTTTGGGACCTTTAAAATCAGAAACCCATTTTAAAATAATGTAAACTGTTATACCATTCCAAGAGTGCCCCTCCTCTCCTCTTATAAAAGGCCCCCACCTCTACCTCCTTACCCACAACTATCAAGCCTTTTTCTCGGCCAACCCCTTTCCATTTTGCCTCTCCACATCCCTATCCACATCCTAGAAGCCTTAACTTGGGCAGAAAGCTCTTCAAGGTACCCCTTTGGTTCAAACCAAGAAGAGTTACCCGATTTTAAGGTAATGTCTTCTCTTGTGTTCTTATGTTTTATTTTGCTTCTACAACCCCCTAAACTCTTTTTATTCCTTTATTTTGTAACAACTCCAGTATCTTCAATATACTAGGATGTTGTTATAGTAAGTATTCGAGCTACACATATACACACCTTCATCTAATGGTTAATGAACATACTGTTTCT
Source organism: Viscum album (assembly GCA_963277665.1). Lineage (NCBI taxonomy): Eukaryota > Viridiplantae > Streptophyta > Magnoliopsida > Santalales > Viscaceae > Viscum > Viscum album. The sequence goes on along the minus strand of OY728127.1, from coordinate 1,076,619,247 downwards.
GTGGATGGAGAATTTCTACCTCATGAAACGATCATTGTTCAACACTCATATAACACCTTAAAAGGTGGTCATTAAGATGTCACTATATTTATATATGATATATAATATGTTTATGTTTTAATTAAACTTCATTATTTTTCATTTGTGGCATACCTTTATGGTTTCCATTGTGGGTAAACACAATAATTTCATTTTAGGAAGTGCGGACTACCGCCCCCTCCAAGTGATTTGATTCGTTAATGCCATATGTGGGACGTATAAAGGTTGGATTTAAAGTTATTATATATGATTTTATAAGGGAATTATATTATACCTTTATATCATTATTATTTTCTTTCCATTAAATTATGAGATAGAGATGAAAGTAGCGTTCATGCGTACGTACGGCTTACCGTCTCCATAAACGGTGCATTTCATTTCTTATCATCAAATGTAATGTACTTTTATAAGTAAATATAATGGATATATATGATGTATGTTACATCTAAATGATGAATATAATTCTGTTATTAAAATATACATATCTCTCATTTAGTTTTAATTCCATAAATATGACATAGAAATGAAAGTAGCGTTCATGCGTACGTACGGCTTACCGTCTCCATGAACGGTGCATTTCGTTTCTTACCTCTAAATGATTATGTAATATTATAAATACAAGTATATGCTGGATATATATGATATATATGATATCCAAATCATAAATATCATTCTGGATATAATGAACTTTTGACCACACAAACAACATGTAATTGAAAGAAGTCCACTTTCGACTTAAGAACCAAATATCGGCAAAAAAAACATTATTAACTTAAATGATTACATAATGTTTATAACATGGTTATAAGTGATATAAAAGTAATAATGAACTTTAAAAAGGTTCTTAAGAAAGTCGAAATTAACACTAGTTTATTATTCAGGAGATTAAAGAGCAATCGAGTCACATCGGACACGAGGTAAGGGACTTCGTCTCGATCTCCTTTCAATGAGGCATATTTCGTTTTATACACAAATTTATTTTATACGGTGTATAAACCCCTTTGAATTTTAATTTTAGACAATAGGAATATTTTCTACCAAGCATTTTACAAAACGACAAAAAGGAATGTTTCTTTTAACGTACACGGTGACAATGACCTTTTTCCGCCGCCGTGGGGATTATTTGGTCTTTGCCTTCCTCAACAAGCCGTAATGTTTTTTTAAATGAAATAAATACCATATACTATTTTATGTATTTTGATATTGAAAATGGTTTTTATAATGGATTTGTTATGTCAATATATTTATGTGATATATTGTTATCAAAGTGTGGAAATGTTTTCTTTCCATTATATTTGTTTTACGTCTTATGATTTTATAATGGTACTTGGACATTTGAAGGGTGGTTACGTGATTAACCATATGACGGGTGGTGCCGTGAATACCAGGAAGGGTGGTTACGTTATAACCTCCAATGCATTGGGTATGGAAGTCAGCCGTATGACTATTCCATTAAGTATGTATGAAAGTCAGACCTATGGCTATTCCATTAAGTATGTGTGGAAGTCGACCGTATGGTTATTCCATTTAAGTATTTTTATGTCCCATGTTACCTTTATATGTTATGTGTTCTTTATATGGGTTTTATGGTAATATTTTGGTTACAAAAAGGGTAAGTAATGATATTTTATTTCAATGAAGAGGTTTTACTACTTCATAAAGGTGAAGGTATTTCTTTGATAAAGTATACAGAGTTTACTTGATGTTTGAAAAACTAACAGTTTTCATTCTTTGCGTATCCCTTACTGAGCTTTTTATACTCACCCCAAGTTTTTTTGAAATGTTTTTCACAGGACTTAATGTAGAATAGGGTCAAGGATGGGATCAAGGGAAAGTCATGCTATCTAAAACATGAAACTAGACATGTTTCTATTTAAGAGTTTTTATTTTATGAAAACTTATTAGAAGTGTCTACTTTGTAATCTTTTGAGATGTAATAGTTATGTCCTAATTCTCTAAAACTCTAAACCTGAAAAGATCCTCAATGTGAAATATTCATTTAATTCATTATTAAGTAAGGTTTAAGGTCGGGGACTTATAGTTGGTATCAGAGGTCGGTTTAGACAACTTTAGGAGTTAGAAAAGTGTTAAATTATAAATTAATTTATGGTATGATTGAAATGACATAGTATTTATAGATTACCATGTTGCTTCACCTAAGATATTTCTATGTTCAGAATGGTTTTCCGCAGAGTAAACAAAGCAGCTATGTTGGGACGACATCAGGAGGAAGACAACCTTCCAAATCAGCAACCTGAGATGGTCAGAATCAGAACTGAACAGTTTGTTGCAGTGATGGAACAATTGACTCAGGCTATAAATGGTGGTGGTATCCATGCACGAGATCAACCAGATCAAGCGCAGAGGAACGTGTCAGTGGTGGAACATTTAATGAGGCAACATCCCCCATCATTTAGAGGATCATCTGACCCTGTGCTAGCTGAAGGGTGGATTAAATCACTGGAGAAGATTTTTGATGTCATGGGGTGTTCAGAACATCAAAAGGTTAGTCTTGTTGTTTACCTTTTTGAAGGAGAAGCTGATCAGTGGTGGTCGATGGTGAAAAATATTAGGGATAGTGATGAGATTCATGATCTTCACTGGGACGAATTCAAAGGTATGTTTCTTGAGAAATATTTTCCACGGTGGTTCGTCTTATGATGGAAAAACAATTTCAATAATTGAGGCAGGAGGATGACTCAGTGGCTTCTTATGAAGCAAAGTTCACTCGACTGACAAGGTATGCTCCAAACTTCATATGAGATCTTGATAGTAAAATCAGCCATTTTTACTCAGGATTAAATCCAAAGTATCAAATGGATTTAGCTTCTCATGAGTTCAAAAGTTATGAAAGACTTGTACGATGTGCGAAAAAGGTGGAAATGGTGTTTTCCGATGATCAGGTGTTCTTTGACAAACGACAGAATAAGAGGTCCAGTTGGCAGACAAAGGGGAATAATTCATCAAAGAAGCAAGGAGGTAAGAAAACCAAATATCCATCCTGTGAGAAGTGTGCTAAAATGAATCCTGGTGAATGTTTATCCAAGTTTGGAAAGTGCTTTCGGTGTGGTAAGTCTAGTCATATTGCTCGTAATTGTAAGGAAGATGACCAGGAAGGCAATGAAAAGCCAACGGTAAAATGTTTTAAGTGTAATAAAATGGGTCATTATGCAAATGAGTGTCTAATGAAGAACTCAACTGGGGGAAAGCAGCCAGTCTACAAGCAGAAAGGGGTGGTGAAATCCTTTTCAACTACTTCAGAAGATGTTGGGCCGTCGAATGAAGTGGTATCAGGTACACTGTTTGTTTGTTCAGACTATGCCAATGTGTTGTTTGATTCAGGGTCTACAAATTCATTCATTTCTGAGAAGTTTTATAGTAAACTGGATATTCCATCTCAAGGTATGAATCCTAAAATTATGGTAAAAGCACCCGGAGGAAACGTTGAGACAAAAATAAATTATAAGAACCTTCCTATCCTTGTGTGCGGAAAAAATCTACCTGCAAACCTTATTGTTTTTCCTCTAGTAGAGTTTGATGTTATTTTGGGCATGGATTGGCTTTCTGTTTATCATGCTAAGATTGACTGCAGAGCTAAAATGGTTTATTTTCAGAAATATTTTCAGTTTGTGTACAAGAATGAACCCCTGATTTTGATAACATATCAGGAAGTGGAGAAACTAGTAAAGGATGGAAATGAATGTTATCTTGCTCATATCGTTGAAAACAAGGGAACTGTTCATATTAATGATGTGCTAGTTGTAAATGAGTATCTTGATGTTTTTCCTGATGATTTTCCTGTTATTATTCATGATTGGGAAGTTAAATTTACTGTTGAATTAGTTCCTGATTCTAAGCCAATTTCAAAACCCCATTATCGAATGGCTCAAGTTGAACTTTTAGAGTTAAAGAAGCAATTGCAAGAGATATTAGATAAAGGTTTCATTCGACCTAGCACATCACCATGGGGTGCTCCTATCTTGTTTGTTAAAAAGAAAGATGGTTCAATGGGACTTTGCATTGATTATAGAGCCTTGAATAATATCACTGTTAAGAACAAGTATCCTTTGCCTCATATCGATGATTTGTTTGATCAGCTCCAGGGAGCTCAGTATTTTTAGAAGATTGACTTGCGGTTAGGGTACCATCAGTTGAAAGTAAAAGAAGCAGATGTTCCAACGACTGCATTCCGCACTAGATATGGCTATTATGAATTTGTAGTTATGCCTTTTGGGTTAACCAATGCACCTGCTGTATTCATGGACCTTATGAATAGAATTTTCTATGAGTTCTTGGATAAGTTTGTGGTTGTTTTCATTGATGATATTTTGGTGTTTTCTAAAAGTAATGAGGGGAATGAAATTCATTTAAGGGTTATCTTGAAAACCTTAAAATAAAATAAACTATATGGAAAATTTATCAAGTGTGAGTTTTGGTTATAACAAATTTCTTTCCTTGGTCATATTGTTTCAAAAAATGGCATAACTGTTGATCCTGCTAAAACAAAAGTTGTTGAAGAATGGCCGAGACCCAGAAGTGTAACCGAGATCCATAGTTTCCTTGGTTTGGAAGGTTACTACCAAAGGTTTGTTGAAAAATTTTCACGGTTATCTAGTCCAATGACTAAGCTAACTCGGAAGGGCGTTATGTTTAACTGGACAAAAGAATGTGATGATTGTTTTCAGGAGTGGAAAAGAAGATTGGTGAATGCTCCAGTTTTGGCACTTCCTTCCAGGAATGGTGAGTTTGTTATATAAAATGATTCTTCGTTGAAGGGACTTGGTTGTGTCCTTATGTAGATTGATCAGGTAATTGCATATGCTTCACGTCAGTTGAAAACTAATGAGGTCAATTACCCTACACATGATTTGGAATTAGCTGCTGTTGTTTTTGCTCTAAAAATTTGGAGGCATCATTTGTATGGAGTAAAGTGTGAAATATATACTGATCACAAAAGTTTAAAGTATATATTAACTCAAAAAGAATTGAAAATGAGACAGAGGATATGGATAGAATTAATCAAGTATTATGATTGTACAATTCACTACCATCCGGGAAAAGCAAATAAAGTTGCTGATGCATTGATTCGAAAAAGTAATTCTTCTTTAACGATGTTGCATTTGGAACTTGATCCTTTGGTTAAGGATTTGATGAACTTTGGCATAGAAGTTGTTGGTGAAGGATGTCTTTCTGTTTTGTTTCAGGTATTAGTTAAATCTTCTCTATCAGACAGAATCATGAAAGCACAGAAGCAAGATAGTGAGTTGCAAAAAAAGGTAGAGCTGGATCAGAAAGGTAAGTTGCCTGAATTAAACATTGATAATGATTGTGTTTTGAGGTTTGGGAAGAGATTATGTGTGCCTTGTGATTCACAGTTGAAGAATGAGTTCTTATGTGAGTCTCATAGTTCCCCGTTTTCAGTTCATCCTGGTAGTACTAAGATGTACAGAGATCTGCAGGAGTATTACTGGTGGGATGGAATGAAAATTGATATTGCTGATTTTACTATGAAGTGTTTGACTTGTCAGCAGGTTAAAGCAGAGCGGAAGTTACCGAAAGGGATGCTTCAGCCTTTACCAATGCCAGAGTGGAAATGGGAAAATATATCCATGGACTTTGTTGTGGGATTACCGAAGACATCTGGAGGTAATAATGCAATCTGGGTTATTGTGGATCAATTGACTAAATCTTCTCATTTCCTCCCTATTCAAGATACTTTCTCTCTAGATCAACATTCTTGTTTGTATCTTAAAGAGATAGTCAGGTTGCATAGAGTTCCCCTGTCCATTGTATCTGATCGTGATCCCAGGTTTACTACTAACTTTTGGAAATGCCTTCAAAAGTCATTGGGTACTGAATTAAATTTTAGTATAGATTTTCATCCTCAATCTGATGGGCAGTCAGAACGGGCAATTCAGACTTTGGAAGATATGCTATGGGCTTGTTCGATGGATTATCAGGGAAGTTGGGACCAACATATTTCTTTGGTTGAGTTTTCATATAATAACAGTTTTCATTCCAGTATACAGATGGCTCCATTTGAAGCATTATATGGTAAACGGTGTCGAACTCCAACTTTTTGGGATGAAGTGGGTGAAAGGAAGCTGATGGGACCAGAATTGGTAGAAGAGATGGCCTAAAAATTTTAGTTGATTCAGAAACACATGAGAACAGCTTAGAGCAGGTAGAAGAGTTATGCAGATTACCAAAGGAAGGATCTATCTTTTGAGGTAGGTGATCATGTTTTTCTCAAAGTCTCACCATGGAAAAGTGTAATGCGATTTGGTAAGAAAGGAAAGCTGAGTCCAAGGTTCATTGGACCATATGAAATTCTGGAGAAATTTGGATCAGTTGCTTACCGAGTGGCTTTACCCCCGAGTTTATCTCAGGTACACAATGTTTTTAATGTTTCGATGTTGAGAAAGTATATGCCAGATCCATCTCATGTTTTGAGCCCAGAGGTAGTTCAGTTGGAAGATAATCTCTCTTATGAAGAGCAACCAGTCCATATTCTTGACCGAAGAGAGAAAGTATTGCGAAATAAGGTAATTCATCATGTAAAGGTTTTGTGGAAAAACCATATGGTTGAAGAGGCAACATGTGAATCTGAGAATGCTATGAGGGATAAATACCCCCACTTATTATGATATGTGCATAAAATTATGAGGATGCAATTACCAAAAGGGGGGAAGGATGTAACATCCCAAGTGAATAAAGAATAAAACATTTTCATATTTATTAATATTTGTGAATTAAATATTAATTTTACTTTACAGGGGTTGCTATGTTCGATAGCGTACCCGACACGCAACAAAGAGTTTCTTTGAAATCTTACACTAGTAATAAAATAATATTATTTTAAATGTTAGTTAACACGTAGCCGTTGTATTGGCAGGAATGAATAGAAATAACTAAAATATGATTATATATGTTTTGTAAATGTTTATATATTTATCCAATAAAAGATAAAGGCTTAAAATAAGAAAACAATTCAATTTTAAGGCATGTATACTCTATTTTGCACTAAATGGTCAAACTATCGCATTTTGATGGCGAACCCTCATTAAATAAGGTTTTGGTCACTCTTATACATTATATTGGACCAAATAAAACTCTTCTTTAGAATCGTTACATCAAAATTTACTTTGTGTAAATTCTTGGCATTTTTCTGATAAAGTTCATTTTTTAATGAATAGTGAAAAATGTTGTATTTTAATTCAAAACCTCTTTTTAATCTAATTTATTAAGATGATTAGATAATCTTATGAAGTGTTTTTAAAGTGAAATTAGAATATATTTTTACCATTGAATCCAATAGTGGTTATTCGAATTAATTTCACTTTGAAATTGCACTTGAACTAGTGTCAATCTTTTGATACTTATTGTTTCATAAAAACACGCTATTTGCTCTGATAGCGGGAATTAATTATTAAATTAATTAATTCAACTTATATGTTTTTAATTTTTTAAAATAGAAATATTTTTTTATTTTTTAATATCAAATATATCTTAGGGTGAATTTTTGGTATTTTTCTGAAAAACTTCAATTTTTGATGAATAGTGAAACCACTAAGTGGTACTTATAAAAACTGATTTTACGTTTAAATGATATTTTACCACCTTTGTGTTTTGAATTTCAAAAATCTGACTTACATGGTTGTCATTAAGAATTAAAATGTGGTTCAATAGTATTAGAATAATATTTTTCGTGAATAGTAACTTATTATGTTTTAATCGCGATTATAGGTAATTAGTGCAATTTAAGGCAAAAATAATATTATAATAAATTGAAAATACCTTGACACATGTCCTACCCTAATTGGATTTGTCATGGCCGACCAAGACAAGCCAAGGGTCAACTTGGGGACCCCATGGAGACACTTTGGTAGGAAAATGACATTAATATCTTTTTATTTAATGTTAAAATTAAAATGACACAAACATGAGTTGTTTTACTAAAATAATATTTAAATGGGGTTATACAAGTCAGATTTTTGACTATAAATATTCATAAGAAAGATAAAAAAATTTCCTACATCATAGTATTTGTTTTTTAATTTTTAGACATTATATAAAATAAATTATTCATGACACCATGATGATGTAGCGATTACCTCATTATTTAACGATTTAAATAAAATGGAAATATAATCAAACATCTAAGATCTACACATGTCCAAAACCTATGGGATGGGTGGATTTCTAACCCTTATCACCTTATCCTCTAAATACATCAATGTGGGACCTTTAAAATCCGAAACTCATTTTAAAATAAAGTAAACGTTTATACCTTTCCCAGAGTGCCCCTCCTCTCCTCTTATAAAAGGCCCCCACCTCTACCTCCTTACCCACACCTCTCTAGCCTTTGTCTCAGCCAAACCCTTTCCATTTTGTCTCTCCAAATCCCTATCCTCGTTCTAGAATCCTTAACTTGGGCAGAATGCTCTTCAAGGAACCCCTTTGGTTCAAACCAAGAAGAGTTACCCGATTTTAAGGTAATGTCTTCTCTTGTGTTCTTAAGTTTTATTTTGCTTCCCCAACCCCCTAAACTCTTTTTATTCATTTCTTTTGTAACAAATCCAGTATCTTAAATATACTAGGATTTTGTTATAATAAGTATTAGAGATACACATACACACACCTTCATCTAATGGTTAATGAACATACTGATTCTGTGGATGGCGAATTTCTGCCTCACGAAACGATGATTGTTCAACACCAATATAACACCTTCAAAGGTAGACATTAAGATGTCAATATATTTATATATGATATATAATATGTTTATGTTTTACTTAAGCTTCTTTATTTTCCATTTTTTGCATACCTTTATGGTTTCCATTGTGGGTAAACACGATAATTTCATTTTAGGAAGTGCGGACTACCGCCCCCTCAAAGTGATTTGATTCATTAATGCCATATGTGGGACGTATAAAGGATGGATTTAAAGTTATTATATATGATTTTATACCAGAATTATAATATACCTTTATATCATTATTATTTTCTTTCCATTAATGTATGAGATAGAGATGAAAGTAGCGTTCATGCGTACGTAAGGCTTACCGTCTCCATGAACAGTGCATTTCATTTCTTATCATCAAATGTAATGTACTATTATAAGTACATATAATGGATATATATGATGTATGTTACATCTAAATGATGAATATAATTCTGGTATTAAAATATACATATCTCTCATTTAGTTTTAATTCCATCAATATGACATAGAAATGAAAGTAGCGTTCATGCGTACGTACGGCTTACCGTCTCCATGAACGGTGCATTTCATTTCATACCTCAAAATGATTATGTAATATTATAAATACAAGTATATGCTGGATATATATGATATATATGATATCCAAATCATAAATATCATTCTGGATATAATGAACCTTTTACCACACAAACAACATGTAATTGAAAGAAGTCCTCTTTCGACTTAAGAACCAAATATCGACAAAACAAACATTATTAACATAAATGATTACATAATGTTTATAACATGGTAATAAGTGATATAAAAGTAATAATGAACTTTAAAAAGGTTCTTAAGCAAGCCAAAATTAACACTAGTTTATTATTCAGGAGATTAAAGAGCAATCGAGTCACGTCGGACACGAGGTAAGGGACTTCGTCTCGATCTCCTTTCATTGAGACATATTTCGTTTTATACACAACTTTATTTTATACGGTGTATAAACCCCTTTGAAATTTAATTTTAGACAAAAGGAATATTTTCTACCAAGCGTTTTACAAAACGACAAAAAGGAATGTTTCTTTTAACGTATGCGGTGACAATGACCTTTTTCCGCCGTCGCGAGTATTATTTGGTCTTTGGCTTCCTCAACAAGCCGTAATGTTTTTTTAAATGAAATAAATACCATATACTCTTTTATGTATTTTGATATTAAAAATGGTTTTTATAATGGATTTGTTATGTCAATATATTTAAGTGATATATTGTGATCATAGTGTGGAAATGTTTTCTTTCCATTATATTTGTTTTATGTCTTATGATTTTGTAATGGTACTTGGACATTTGAAGGGTGGTTACGTGATTAACCATATGATGGGTGGGGCCGTGAATACTAGGATGGGTGGTTACGTTATAACCTCCAATGCATTGGGTATGGAATTCGGCCGTATGGTTATTCCATTAAGTATGTATGGAAGTCGGCCGTATGGCTATTCCATTAAGTATGTGTAGAAGTCGACCGTATGGTTATTCCATTTAAGTATGTTTATGTCTCAAGTTACCTTAAAATGTTATGTGTTCTTTATATGGGTTTTATGGTAATCTTTTGGTCACAAAAAGGTATGTAATGATATTTTATTTCAATGAAGAGTTTTTACTACTTCATAAAGGTGAAGGTATTTCTTTGATAAAGTATACATGGTTTACTTGATGTTTGAAAAACTAACAGTTTTTATTATTTGTGTATCCCTTACTGAGCTTTTTATGCTCACCCCATGTTTTTTTGAAATGTTTTTCACCGGACATAATGTGGAATAGGGTCAAGGATGGGATCAAGGGAAATTCATGCTATCTAAAACATGGAACTAGACATGTTTCTTTTTAAGAGTTTTTATTTTATGGAAACTTAGTAGAAGTGTCTACTTTGTAATCTTTTGATATGTAATAGTTATGTCCTAATTCTCTAAAACTCTAAACCTGAAAAGATCCTCAATGTGAATTATTCATTTAATTCATTATTAAGTAAGGTTTAAGGCCGGGGCCTTATATTCTTGATAAGGGATTTATTTATATTTGAACTTCACCATGGGTTACCCCAATTTTTTGATAAAAAATAAATATGGTTTCATGTTGATTAAAAATGATTATATGGAATTATATAACATCACTATTAAGAACATTTCTATTTTTACACATATACATTAATGCTTTTTTCATCACTAGAAAGTTAATTGTTTTTCTTGACTGTTGATCCAAGATATAGGTACCAAAAACTAAAGGTGAATGGGGATGACATTTTAATGACATCATTTTGGACTTGAAATTGGAATTATGAGTTTATTATTATTCCCATTGGGTTAAGATACTCACCTTCTGTATTTATGGATCTTATGATCAGAGTTTTCTGAATTATTTTGGTGGATATTTTAATTTCCTTTATAAATGATATTTTCATATATTTAAAATATTATGATGATCAGGATAATCGTTTGACACTATTTCAATTTTCTTTTAATGAAAACATTTTATATGTAAAATTTAGTAATTTTGAATTTTCGATGCGATAAATTCCTTGTCCATTTTTGTATTTTAAAAAAAATGGAATAAAAAATTATCTTTTCAAAACTAAACTAGTTGGGGAGTGGCCAAGAACTAAGAATATCACAGAGCTTCACACTTTTCATATAGAAATGGTAAAGTACCAATGGTTTGATAAAAACATTTCTTGGTTATCTTTCCTAATAATGGGTTAACAATAAATGGAATCAAATCTATCTGGAAGAAAAAAAGTGATTAATGATTTTATGAATTGAAAATTAGAATAGTTAATGATCCAACTTTCACCCTTCTATCTAGAAATAGTGATTTTTTCTCTACTACCATGATTTTTTATGGGACGTGGATGTTTTTTAATATATAATGGTTAGGTAATTTATTATTATTATTATTGTTTTCAATTTATGCCTCATGAGTTAAATAATCCTACACATGGCCTAGAACTAGATGACTATTTTTGATATATAGAGACAATATTTAAATAAATAAACATGTTAAATATATACTAATAATAAAACATTGAAGTATATATTCACCAAATTAGAGTTGAACATAAAGAAATGAATATTGTTAGAACTGTTTATGTATTATTATTTCATGATTCATTACCATATAGAAAAATAAAACATTATACAAGATGCTTTATTTTGAAATGACAATGAATCAGTAACTATGATGTGTTTGGAATGCAATACATTAGTGTGTGATTTTATGAGTTCTGACATAAAATTATTTTGTAACACAAAAAATTTTAAAGGAAGATATTTATTATTTCATATGTGATAAGACCCCCTAAGCTTAAAAACCTAACAAAATACATTTAATTGTATTTAATATCTTCAATTACCTGCAAAACATGCAGCCCTGTTTCGAAATGAACCATAATAATTTATTATATTATCAGATGAACATTAACATTGAGTGAATTAATAGAAAAAATAAATATAAAAATTATTCTAATCAATTAATTAGAAAAAAATAAGAATCATTTATAAGAAAGATAAACATTTTTTGAAAAACAATTTTTTTCTAAAAGAAGGTTTTTTCATACCTTTCACACATAATTGAAAAATATTGTTTAGAATATTTATAAAACATATTTGATAAAATGAAATTAATCATCTAAATAATAATATAAAAATTATATTATTTTGAATTTTTTGGTATTTTCCATTAAAGTTTCATTTTTCAATGAATAGTGAAAATATTGAATTTTAATTGAAACATAAATGTTTCATTTAAATTATTTATAATGATAATTGATGTTATTAATTTGTTTAAAAGTATTATTAGTTCAATAATATTTCTTTTAATTAAATTTTTCTCACTTTATAATTTTTCTACTGAATATTATTATAAAATTATTGTGAACTTTATTACATTTTCTCTTTGAAATTCCAATTTCTCATCGAGTCCCTGGGGATAATTTAAAATTTAAGATTATCACATATGTTAGTGTAATTTTTAATTTTTTTTATATTTTGATTTTGAATAATTTATATTATCAAATAATGTCAAATATTTTTTTTATTAAAATAATGAATAGTGAAAACATTAAAGTATATTTACTCTGGTTAAGGTAGAAATGCATTTATTTGGGGTTAAACTATATATACAATAGTTAAAACGACCTAACAAATTATTTAAAATATATTTAATAGAAATATCTTGATCTTATCATGTCTAAGTCAGTAAAATAATCCATTTCTTACACTTTTGTCCTATGAAAAATATGGGTACACCTTTTTCATTCCATAATTATAGGTGTCCCACTAACCTCACTTATGAAAGGTCAAATGATATCCTCTAATGTTAAAAATTTAAATCCCATTTGATTCATGAATTAATAGAAAAAATCACTACCCAAATTCACTCAAGTATTTATAAAATCCTTAATAATTTTTATAATGACAATCTTGAATGTATGATCCCAATATTACTGAAGGTGTAAAAATGGTTATATTTTGGTTTTAATCTATTTATTTTGGTTATTTAATTGTTTACCAAGAGTGAGGGGATTCTCAATTGTGTTTTTTGTGTTTAAGGCATGAAATTAAGGAAAATTAGGCCAATCTATGAAAGGCTTATGGTCGGCCCATGATTAAGTAAACCGTGTAGCCTTCCAAGGAATGTAGTGAAACCTTCAGATAGTGGAATTACACATTATTGGTGCATAGTTAGTAAAAATGTTTGGAGATCCCCAGGTAATTGTACTACATTTTCCCTTTAGATAGTATCCTTCACATAGTTTAGAAAACCATTTATAAAAATCCCATTCCCCATTTAATGATAAAAAATAAATGTTTTTCTATTACTGGACTTTTAGATCCCAACCCGATTTCTCATTCATTTATCCCATGCTCAGCCATAATGATGAACCAAATTTACCCATGATTCTGAAGGGTGGTTCTCCAATTACTCAAGTATATTTGGAGTGTCCTTGGTTGCAGATCGATGCCCCAGGTAAGACTAACTCTCCCCTTTCTTCTCTTTCTTGGAATAGGATTTTCAGTTTCTTCCAAATTCATTAAATGACCTAAAAACCTATTGTTCATATAGAATCTAGGTAAGGTATTCTAAGGGTTTTTGAATCTAGATATAAGGAAAATATTAAGAGTGTGTTCATTTTCTGATTCAAGGTAGGTGGCCTATAAGTTATATACCTATGTTCTATTAAAGATTCATGCATATGTGTTGAGATTTGGATTCCCTCTTGTTGTGAATTTGTTACCTTGAGCATTATTCAATAAAATGGTTGTATAATTCAGGATTTAAAAACCTCATGATCCCTATGATATGTGTTTAGGATGATTATAATCATTTAGGACCACCCATGGGGTGAACTAATATTTCCAAATCTAGAAATTGCTAAAGATAAGATTATATTTGACTTACAATAATGTGGAACACATATTAAACATGATGAATATGTTTATTATAGTATAAAATGGTAAATTAATTGCTTTCCCAATGATTTAATAATGATATAATGGGTTGTACGAAATTTTTTAAAAATGGATTAAATAAGTTAAAAGAGATTTTGTTGATTGTATTATGAATTATGTTGAATTTCATAAAAGGATTAGAATATATAAAATAATGAACATAATAAATCTGAAATATAATCTAAATTAAATAACATGTGGACTTTTTTTCATAAGAGAATTGATGAATATATTGAATTGTTTAATACATGGGTATTATGGGGTATTCCTAGTGGGTTGAATGTAATATTGTTGTTGTGCTATGTGATATAAGAATATTAATTGAAATTCATAAGTGGGAAAATTAATGTCAAATGATAAATGGGATAAATGGTATAATGGATGGTAATGGATGAATATTTTCTAATGTATGGGAATTAATCATTATACTTAATGGTTTAAGGAACAAAAATGGTAATTGTGATAAAGGGATAGGAAATGAAAATGGAATATTTGTTAGTGGGTTAGGGAATATTACTAATTCCCATGTTAATGGTTATGGTATTTTATTTTTATTTTCATTGGTTGTGTATGGTTGGGGATATGGTATATTTTGTAAATGGATTATTAACAATGTTCTCATGTCTTGGTGTTAGGATCAAGGACTGAGGCTCCTCTCATGTGTCAGGGTGGACTGATGTTGTAACCCCACCCATGGATGCATTTGGTGGGAGTTGAAATGATGATATATACCCCCAAATGGTTTTATTCGATGGAACTACCAGGAAGAATGGTCTAAGGAATGTTTGATGAGTGGTTATTAAATGATTATCCATAGTGAGATATGTAATGTGAATTATACACTTTTACATGATTTTTGATTAGATTAGGCCATCGTGTTAATGATAATGAATCCTAACCCACATAATACATGATGAATAAGGATTACAAAATGAAGGTGGTACAAATGATGAAGTTGTTAATAAAGATAGAAAGGTTTTATGTGTACTTGATTATATAATGAGTCTCAATATGTCTTTTATATCTTACCATTTACTTCATACTATCACACACTATCTATTTATACTATTTATTTTTATAACACCATTGATAGTTTCCTACTGAGTTGTACTCACAGCCTGCTTAGGTCACTGTTGGGTACTCAAGACGATATCATTGTTTATAGTTCTAAAAATGGTATGGGCCTGATTCTAGAGAGTTGATTTGGTCTTGAAATATGCATGGATGAGGATCCAGACTTGGATTTAGGACCATTTTAGAGATTTAAATGGTTTTATTTATTTAGGTTTTACTTAATTTTGGAAATATTATCTTGAAATGACATGGTTAATTATATTTTGTAGTTTGTACCGTATTTTAGGAGATGTTTAGTTATACAAGATTATTGGGTATTACATATTGTTCTAGTATTTATATTATTAACTATGGTGGACTAATCTATTACAGTGTGAGTATTCTCCACGCATGGATTATATGAGCCTCACCTCTAGTAGGTAGTCTCTAGTCTACGAGGAGGCATGCATGAGGTTATGTGATGACCTGGAATGGCGCACCAGTTTAGTCATTCTCAGTTCTGGGATGTTACAAAGAGGTAATAGAGTAGTTCATTTCTAGGGTGTTGTTATTTGGAATGGAAGATATGAGGCTAGGATGCATCAAGACAAGTTAATGTGCTCCTGCATGGGGGTAGATAACCCATGTGTGAGGGAATACCAATGTAACCTAGGGTGGGAATTTTTGTTCTTGATGTGTTTTTCTAATGAAAAATGATATTTGAATAGTGGGTGACACACATGTTGTATGATGTGACTGATTTACTATGTTTTTCTCATAGATGAAATGGAATGAGGTTGCGGATTCATGTATCATTTTTGGAATATATAGTTATGGGTGGTTTTCATCATGATTGGAACACACGGGATGGGTGTATGAGATATGAATGGTGTAATTTATTTTAATTTACTTAAATTTGAAGGAAAAAATAGTGTCTAATAAATATCATTCAAATGGGTAAAATAGTAGAAAAGTTATGAATGAAAACAAAATTAAAGAATGGTGTACATGAGTCAAAATGATGATTGTGAAACATTTTGAATTGGGGGAATGTTCCTAAGATAAAATATTTTTTTTTTGAAAGAGGAAATGGATTTAAAAGGTCTCTGATTAAATACTTCTGATTAAGTAATTTGGTATACTGTATGTTGGCCATGACCCTTAGTAGGCATAACATAGGGTAGTTTTTTAAGTGTGATGATGACTATTGGAATAGTGTATTTTATGTTGGATTTTAGGGTAGGTGGTATAATATCATTTCCATCCTTAGCTTAAATATGGTTGATCATTTATTGATGTTTTTGTTTAGGAAAAAGTTTTTGGTTTTTTTCATGAATAATGTATGGAATTTTGATGTTTTGGGTGAAGGGGGAGTTTAAAATGTGAATTCTTGAATTCAAATATAGAAGAGTTAATTATGAAAGGATGTGTTGCAATGGAACATTTGGGTGAACAGGGTACTAGGTAATCCTTTTATTTTATTATTTTACTATTTTATGGTTTGTTTGTGGAAGTGATAGATTTACCAAGTTTGAGACATTTTTTTTCAGTTGTGGGGAATTTCTGGTTACAATAAAAAATAAGAGATATACATATAAAACCATTTGTAGGGTTGTGACCATTGGGTCATGAGGAATTATTTAGTAATGAGAGTGTAGAATCTCTCATTGGTCATGACTTCAAGGTGTGCATTCTATACCTTAAGTATAGTGCCTTAGTTTTTCTAACCATGTGATTAGGTACACTATGAGTTGTATTTTGAATCTCAGAGAGGGATAAGTGGGATGGTTGATGGTTTGGTGATGTGACCTATATTTTGGTTACAGATTGAATGTTTAAAAAAAACAATGGTGACATCATTGGAGAATATCCTAGTTATATAGGTGATTTATAATATGAAACATGGGATATGATTTAGAGGAGGAATTGATGCATAATGAGTACCATCGTGTTTCAGTAAATGGTATTGTTGCGCCCTGGTTCTTTCATAAGGGAACTTGATTTCTATTTGTAGGATGAATGTTTTGTTTTGAAGGGTTGTATCTTATGGATTATTGAACAATATATTTGGATGAATATTAATGGATGTATGAATGTTTTTTCAATAAAAATATAAAATGGTTATTGAAGAGCAGTTAGATGCATTTTTTAAGGTGACTCGTGAGGTGAAGGTGGTCACATGACTAATATTTTTTGTAAAAATGGTTTTATTGTTGGGTGAGATGTTTAGAATGCATCATGGATGATGAGGCTAACAGACCAAGAGGCATGGTTAAGTGAGTATGCATGGATTGGGATATTCTCAGGTGATGGTGGGATTTTGGGAACTCATGTATATGTAGGAGTGGTCACATGAAATTGTGAAATCATGAGGGCTCTAATAAGGTCTAGTTGTGGGAACTTGCTGGTAAGCCCTGATTTTTATTAGGATAAGAAATTGTCATTCTCAAGGAAACAATGGTGGTATGCATGGTTATGAGATAGGCCTTTGGTTTGATTGGTGTAGGGAACCATTGTGTTTTGGTTGTTAACTACTTGGTGTTTACTAAAGGATCTCAATATGTGTGGTCAATGTAGTTCCATATTAAATTTTCGTTCAAATATTCTTGGTGAATTTTCATGGAGAAGTGGCAAGTCCATGTTGGAAATCATGCCTCAAAGGTGGTGGTTAAGTGATGATGAGATGTATACAGTAGGAAATCCTGAGATCCTTGGAAGGTCATGGTGTCCTGTAGTGGTAGGTGACATAATACATGGATATTCTAGTGGTGGTGTTCCTAGTGAACTTCATAGCGTACCTCTGATAGTGATGACCAACCTCAATATCATGACATCGACCCAAGTACATTGAGAAGCTATATATTTTTGCTTAGTGACATGAAGGTGTTTTCTTTTATGAGGGAAATCAATGAGTTTAAACTATTGGGGGAGTTATATGTAGAGATATATGATGTGATGTACACCATTAATACTTTTAGGAGAGGTCCTCTAGATTGACCATATGTCGAAAAATACCCTGGGAGCTAGCCATAAAAGCTGGGAATATGAACTGGGTAATGTTTATTTTCTTGTTATTGGAAAATTTTTACATCCATGTGTATGTTTTGGTGGTTTATCTTCTAATAATGTGTAATCCATTTTGGTTGGAATCCCTTAGGGAGAGAAATGATAATGAAACACCTAAGGTGGGGATTAATAAGTTATTCGTGGATGTGGAGTGAAGAATGTTAAGTTTATATAGTGGAACTAGGATAACAATGAGGATATTATAAGGTTATGGTTAGGTCTATAATAGGGGATTAGTGGGCCATTATTATGGTGGTTTATCGAGAAAAGAAGTGGATTTTGTTTCAGGGTTGTTCCTAATGATATTAGATTTTCCTGAGTTAAACCTTATAAATGGGGGGGGTTAGGGTGGTAAGTCATGGCAACTGTCTATGGCATGAGAATTTGGGATCTATAACTCCATAAAAATTTGAATTATACTTCATTAAGTTTCGTTGGGTGGTATCATATTTTCATTATGTCTGGGGGTATCATGTCCACATTATATAGTGTCATGCCAATGGTGAAGCTATGCATTCTAGGTTGAATTAGCTGGGTATAGCTCAACTCTAATAGGTGTGGGGGATATATTTGGAATGTTTTAAATCATATTTAGTGGATATTATGGGGTGATAAGTAAATTTATGTTTTTTTTAATGGAGATAATTGAGAACCTAGCCTTCATTAGTTAGTGTATGGACAAAAGGTGTTCCTATATTGGAAATGTTTATGGGGGAAGTGGTGTTAGATGATGGTTTGAAGGGAAGTTATGCTATGATGAAGGAATTAAACTGGAGGTTAGGTAATGGCATCGGAAGCAGTTTTGGATGATAGTGATAGGTTTGAAGTCATTTAGAGACTTATAAAGTTGAAAATTGATAGTGTTTATGAAATGGAATATGGATATTCTAGGACAATAATGTCGAGGGTTGGATGATAAACTAGAATGGTTGTGGTGGTAGTGACCCACCTATTGTATAATGTTGTAATTGGAGGTTTTATTCATTAAGGAATTCTTACTTAACTGTGGTAATGTTGATCTTAGTCCTCGAATGGATAGTGTAGGAATGTACTCTAGAGAAATTTCAACAGTAGAGCTAGAGGATAGTGTAGGGAGAAGTCTATATAAATGTTCAGGAATGGTTAGTTGGGAGTATATCTGATATGTTGTGAAAGTTGAGTTGAGATTATGGTGGTCATATTTTAATAATGGGATTTCATATAATTTAATTTGGTGGAGAGAACCATAATGGTAATGTTTTTGGATGATTATGTGATCAGTGATTCGGGATGAGGGACTTAAGTGATCACTATTCAAGTGAGTTGTCCCTTATAGTGAGAATTAGAACAGTTTTAATCATTTGAGTACCCTGAGTGTTTTGTATGTATTTTTATGTACTTTTATGGAATGTATCATTGGTACATGAGTGGTGGATCAATGTATGTTGGTAAATGTAGTTAGAAATTTGATGTGTTTTCCTATGGGTTATATCAGGGTTTGATCACTGTTGAAGTTTTCAAATATGAGAAAAATGATGATATGGGATTCAATTCATGGGTTTTGAGGAGGATTAGACTGATGGGGTACCGATTTGTTTCTACATGTTGATATTATTCTATTTTTAATATATCTGTGTGTTTTTAATTTGGAACTATTTACTATGATTTCCCTATGATGCTCTGGTGGTTTATATATGATTGATGTCTTCGTGTCCTTT
Source organism: Viscum album (assembly GCA_963277665.1). Lineage (NCBI taxonomy): Eukaryota > Viridiplantae > Streptophyta > Magnoliopsida > Santalales > Viscaceae > Viscum > Viscum album. Next base: position 1,076,599,187 of record OY728127.1, on the reverse strand, counting down.
AAAGAGTATCTAATTTGTGTCATGGGTTGTAGTGATGAATGATTTCGGGGCAGGGCCTTTCCATTGAATCGAATTATATGGTATTTTTTGTAATTTTGGATGATAAATTTGGAAAAGGGAAATGAATATGTGGTCTTAGTGTCTTGATCTACTTAGTTTGCATGCTCAGTGATTCTTGGGAATGTGGCTCTAGGACATGCCGTTATAAGGAGGGGTGGTTGGAATAATTTATCCTCATGAAGGTATTAAACTGCATAAATATTGTTTTTAGAAAAAATTGGTAATGATATTTTTCCCAGAGGTATGGTGATCCTTTGGGGTGATTTGGGGGATCCGGACCTGAAAAGAAAGAAATCTATGCCAACTTGTGCAAGGCACTCAATCGACACAAAATTTTGTAAACTACGGGACCTTATAAGGAAAACCTTGAAACCATGGATAGTGGAATTATGCATGTTTGGTGAATGGTTAGTCAAACCATTCAGATATACAAGGGTAACAATGTTACCCTTTCTCCTTAGAGAGTATCATATACAAGGTGTGCACATGGTTTGGGAAACCGCACAGACAAACCATGCAGCCAAATAAAAGATAGAAAATTTACAATTTTTCCATTACATGGTATTTATATCCCCACTCAATTTCTCCCTCATTTCTCCCACTCTCAACCCTATGGTTTAACCAAATTTGAACAATATTTCCAAGGGAGGATCTCTCATTATTTTTGGAAATTTGGAGCGTCATTATTTGTGGATCGAAGCCCCATGTAAGCCTAATACTTCTCTTCCATTTATTTTCTATTTTAGGGTTTGTAGTTTCTATAATATTCTTATAAATCCATAAAACCACTTTTATCAGTGTAATCTAGTTTGGAGATTCAATGGGTGTTTGAATCTAAATCTAATGCAAAGATTAAGAGTGTGTTCTTCCTTAAATTCGATGTTGGTAGTCAATAAGTTATATCCTACTATTTTGATATAGATTTGTGTATGTGTGTTGAGAGATTTCTTCCCTCATATTTTGATTATGTTACCTTTAAAAATATTTGGTAAAATGTTTGGGTGATTAATGATTTGGACCACTCATGATCTCAATGGAATGAGTTGGGGATGATTAGAATCATTTATGGCCACCCATGGGGTGCACCGACATTCCAAAACCTAAAAATTGGTAAACTTAAGTGAAGAGTTAACTTGCGATAACAAAAATATCATATTTAATAGCTTAAAAATTTTATTGGATTTGAAATTTTATGTTTATAGTTCATCCTAGGTTTTGATAATGGAAAATGTGGTCATTTGGAGTGGCTTGAAAAAATATTATTCAGGTCAATTGACATTGGTTCGAATGACAAATGAATTTTTTTGAAATGCCTGAAAGGATTAGTACATATGAAATAGTGAACAAGTTAAATTGGAAATGGATTGTGAATTGAGGAAATTGTAAATGGGTTTTCAAAATATAATTGATGAATATGTAGAGTGGGTTAATATATGGGAATTATGTGATATTCCTAATGGGTAGTATTTAATGAACTAGTTGTGGAATGTGAATTAAGAATTTTTCTTGAAATGCATAAGTGAGAAAATTATTATGAAATTTTTAATTGGATAAATGGGTAATGTATGGTAATGTATGAACATTGGATAATGTATGGGAATTATTTAATATCCTTAATGTATTAAGGCATGAGACTGATCATTGGACAAAATGGGGATGAAATATAGATGGAAAATGTGTTAATGGGTTAAAGAAAAATAAAAATTACCAGGTTATTGGATATGGAATGTGATTTCTATTTTTATTGGTCATGTTTGGTTTATGATATGGTATATGATGTAAATAGATGAATAAGCATGTGAACAGGGCTTGGTGATGGCATAAAGGACATAGGCTCCTCCAATGGGTCAGTTTGGATTGATTCTTTAACCATACATAGGGATACACTGGTTGTAGAGTCAGACTGATGATCTATACCCACAATGGTTTCATTTGATTGAATACATATACCAATGATCCAAGGATTATTTGATGTATTATTAATAAATTTTTATCCCTAATGAGATATGGAACTTGAATGATATTCTTTTCCATGATGATTTGCTGACATAGGTCATTGGGATAAAAAAAAATGCATATCCCATAGAAAACATGATTATCAGAGATTAAGAAATAATAATGGTATAAATGATGAAAATGGTATCAATTATTGAAATTGTTTACATATACTTCGTTTTCTAATGGAAACTGAGTTGTTCTTTTTTTATCTTACTATTTTCATCTTACTAGCATGCACATTCTCTTTAGATTGGATATTTTATAGACAATGTTATTGGGGGCCTAGTCAGTTTTACTCACACCCTTCTCAGGCCAAAATTGTGTACTCAACAATACTTAATTGTTACAGGTTCAGAATAGGTAATGGGCTCTGTGATAGGGAGTAGAGTTATGCATGGATATTCATGGATAAGGATCCCTACTTGTATTTAGGACTGTTATTGGGATTTAGCTGGTTGTCTTTAGTTTTGGTTTCCTTAATTTTGGAATTATTAGCATACCATGATATGGTTAATGTTGATTTTTAGGTTGTAACCAGTTTTGGGAGATTATTGGCTTTTAATGATTATTGTTCATTACATATTGTTCCTCTATTTATATTGTTAGCTATTGTGGAGTACTCTGTTATAGAGGGTATAGTCTCCCCACAGGTCTTATTAGACCCTCGTTTTAATTCAAAATCCTATTTCATATTGGAGGTGCTCTTGAGGTCATGTGATGACCCAGATTGGGGTACATTTTTAGTATCGATCATGTTAGTGATGTTACACAGAAATTATATTTCTTAAATCATAAAGAGGATTCCTAAATAAGATATTAATCTCTTCAACATAAATTTTTATTTTATTTCTTCCTCCACCTCCTGTAATTATTTTTTAACCATTATGAAATAAGAAAAATAGTATTTGACAAATAAGGTTATGTTTTTATGTAAAGGGAATGACCTATAACCGTATCCAATTGTATAAAATGGGTTACAAAATCATCATTTGTGTGTATGAAAAACTACCGCCTCAAGAACTAATCTCATCTATTTTTCCATTACCACCTCATAGGAATTTGTATGATGATGGATATAAATTATATATGTAATATTTATAAAATCATTATACCTATGGAATCATTATATCATTTTTACCTTTTTACATTCCATTTTATAATTGATACGAAAATTTCACTCATATATATGATGGACTACCACATCACGAAGCAATGTCATTGCCATTATGAAAAAACTATACATTTTAGGTAATAAGGATAATTTTCATGAATATATGTGATATGATGAAAAAAATAATGATATTCATAACAAAGTAAAAAAAATTTAAATGATAATAAATCATTTTATCTCTTTTGTTTCCACTCACATAAAGATGTTATCATCACTCGTGTATATATGGACTACCACTTTCACAAATCATCGTGACTCTATTTTCATCACCACACCACGTGGAAAATATATATAAGTAAATTAAAAAAAAGTAATTTTAGTTATTATTATCATTATTTAAAGAAAAAATATTACTTACCTACTTTCCATAATGATCATTAAAAAATGGAAATGATACCCAAGCATACGTATGACTTACTATCTCTATTATCATAACATACATCATTCATAAAAATAATATTTCACGATTGGATTAAAAGGTATAATTGATATATAATGATGATAAATATGTCATAATTATTATTCTAGATATTCTATACATGTATAGTATATTCATGAAATAGGTCTCTAATAAAAAACGCACATGAGGAAAAAATGGAATTAACACCCAAAAAAATTAAAATAATGAATAATTATTAACAAACATGTGATAAGATATTTTAAATGATCCTATATGATATTATAAATGATAATATTTTTATATTAAAATTTTAAAAACATTTTGAAAAAATATACATCAGGTTAAACCATGTTCATCAAAAAGTTATTGTGAGGTAAAATATTTCATAATTTAATTTTCATCCATTGGGATAAACATATACTTCATTGGTAATTTCATTATAATAATACGATTTTAATGATCATTTATAGTTTTGGTTTTTATTTCCAATTGTTTTTTGGATTTATATATGATACATATAATGAATTAATTAATTAATCCCCACTTTAATGATATGATATTTATAGAGGATTTCTTAAATAAATTACCATTCACTTGGTTACACATTTTCTTCATTTATTATTTCATTCTAAGAATATGTGTATAATAAACATTAATTATTTTATATTGTATATTATTTTTATTTATTTTATGATTGATACACATAATAAATTCATTGATTAATCTCTACATCAGTTATTTAACATTATTAATGAACTTCAAAACTAAATTTCCATTCATTAGGTTATACATTACTTCATTTATTATGTCATTCTAAGATTATTTGTGTACAAACCATATATTTTTTTATTTCGAAACATTCATAATGTCATTTTATATTTTATTCACATAATGAATTCATTCATTAATTGACACATCAATGATATGATTTTTTTATTGGATTTTGTATGAATTTCATTTCATTGAATCTTATTGTAATGTGACGCACAAAATTAACTTTATATGGTGTATATGATACCTCTTTTGAAAAGTAGGATCACAAATCTTTTTTTACAAATTGTATTTTAATTTTTACTTGGAATTATTTCAACTGTGGAGATTTTACATCAAAATTAACTATTGTTAATGAATTACATAACCCAATTACTTTTAATTAGTTATATTCCTTCTCTGTTTTCGTTGATATTCTCTAATTATGTGTGTATTGATTTTTAAATATATTATATTGTATATCCACTTATTCTAGATGAATATATATTTAATACACATAATCTATTTAATTATTAATTCTCACTTCAACGATATGATCTTTTCACAATCTCATTTTAACCAAGTTTCTTTATATATTTATTCCAATTGAAGTAAAATATTCAATCATTATTTAATAAAACCTTTCATTTTTCTCACTTTTGGTTATTCATAAATATTTTCAAGTAATTGAACCATTTTAAAATCATCACTACTTAAAATTAATGAGAATTTTTTTTTAAAATAAGAAATTATTTAACTCTTCACTCTAAAATAATTTTATTAAAAATCGATTTTTCTAAAAAAAATTCGAAATTTATTTAAACCTTTTCCAATTGGATTATTAAACACAATTTCACCCATATGAATTTTTATTTCTTTTAATGTAATACTTAGGTTGTTTCCTAAATATGGATAGTTTCTATTTTTTAAAAAGGTGAATTGAATATTTTCTAACATACTAAGAATGCCTAGAATTTCATACTATCTTAACTACTTAATGTTTCTAAAAATATTTAACATGTTTCAAAATTTATTTTCGAAGAAATTTATTTATAATATTTTTGTTATTATTTCATTTTCGAATTTTTTTAAATGAAAGAGAAATTTTCCTCAAGAATGTTATTTATTATCGCTCTATGTCATTTATATTTATTGATGAAAACGACCATTTATACATTCTATACTCTGTATATTTTTTATTAATAGCATCCTGATTATTTATATAGATGGTTAATAATTGTTTCGACCAAGGAATGTATTGAAATTCAATTTCTAGATACATTTTTAGTCATAAAATTTCCAATGAAATATCAATTTTCCATTAGAAATTTTACATTATACTTCCATTAAATATCCATATTATTTATCATGGATATATTTATTTCCTAAAATGCATATGATTTTTACATATTGTGTTTACATTAAATTTTTTTTGATTTACTAGGTTAATATTGACAAATCCATGTCATTTACTCAATAAATATATTAAATAATAAGGTATGTTGATTGATGAATCTAATCAATCATTCAATATGTGAAGAATTATTTTGATATATAGTGATGGATGGGTCCTAGAATTATAAAACCCTTAGATGCATTTGTAGTATCATTTGGTGAATCAGTAATATAACATTAAATTGGATTCAACATATAGTTTTAAACCATATTATGAATGGTATTGACAATATAGGTTGTATAATTCTTGATATCATATAATCCAATAATTAATCATTTACTTCATTAATAATTCAGTTATTTATCTAAATGAGATTTTCACAATGATATTATCTCTGGATGTATTCATTCTCAGTTTATTTTTTCAATGGCATGTGTGTTTTTCAATTGACATTTCCTTATTTAATATCCCTTAATGTAGTCATTTAAATGGATTGAGTGTTTAGTTATGTCCCATTCCATATTGATTTTTATTATTGGTTGTTAACAAATTCTATTATAATTAACCCTTAATAAGCATTTTCACACACCCTTATGTTTTTCCTTTCCCTAGGATTACATGAAGTGTCTTACGATTGATTTGGAAAGATTTTCTAGAGGTATTAACGTTAATAGAAAAATTAATTATGCTATAACATTTTTTTGAAATGTAATATATAAATCAAGTATTTATTTAGTTTTACAAGACTACTAAATTGTTAGGCCATTTAGGATGTGATTACTTGTATCATATTCCAATTTAATAACTCAGAAGTATTCTTCATGCTACTGGGATCAGGGTTGCTATAATTGAAATCAAAGGAAGTTCAGTAGAAACCTTAGGATAAAAAGTGGAAAAAATATATATTCGGGATTATAAACTAATGAATTATTTGAGGATAAACATTGAATAAAATCCTAATGTTTTGTTCATATAGATATTATATAGTGTTTCCTTTTAATACCCCCCTTTTGGGATATTAAAAGAGGAAGTGGTTCTAGCATAGATGGACATTGAGGTAACAATTCTGGAAATGGTGAATTTGGCTTCACCCCATAATCACCCAGTGCTTGAAAACAAGCCTTACTATGCACCCATTTTTTACACTCTAGTAGAATATAATTAGGATAATCAACATTTTTTTTAAAAAACTATTTTGATGTATTTGAATAAATTAGGACAATGAATGACCTAAGTTAATATTATGGTGCCTTAGATTAAAAATAGATTGTCTTAGTGGAATTTGAAAATTTATTAAGTGTGGAATGTAAGGGAATAAGGTAAATACTTTCCAATGAAAAAATAACAATGATGATAGAATGAAATAAGTCTCACTATAAGGATATATTTACATTTAATTATCTTAAGTATGGGAAAAATTAAAATTATCAATGTCAATTCCCTATTATAAAGGTTATATTCTAAACCAATTATGGAACAATGTTTTAATGAGATGGTTTATGTATTTATTGGTATTTTAGAATTATATTATAGGAATATTTTTTTCAAGGATATTTTTTTAGGAGAACCATATAATATTTAAGGATTATTATAATTCTCATAATAATATATGTCTTAATTAATTTACACTTATGGATACAAGCATGAGTTTATGAGTTAGTCATTTATTATAAGTTAATATTATCGATAACCACTTATAAAATTTTTTGTTCAAGGAATATGGTATGATTAAATATATTTTTAGAAGACTTACGGGAATACAATCCATTGGTTTATCCTATGAAATATTTATTTGAGTAAAAATTACTTTAATTATTGGAATCTCGATTAACGTTATTTGTAACAATAAAGGATTATTATCTATATAATGTATTTGTAATTATGGGTCTTCAAAACATTGGAATATTATAGGAATTATATTATTATAATTTTGGAAATCCATAAATTTCATTGCATTTGGCGAAGGTCACGAGGGATGAACCCACATCCAAAGGACAATAAGGGCTTAACAACTAAAAATGTTCCATGTGACATTTTGGTTGATATGTAATAGTTGTATTTAAATTATTTGAAAACTAAATATTTATGAAGAACCAATAGTGGTATTGCTGAGGTTTAGAGATTAATTTATTATATTGGATAATATTTACTAACTATATTGGATTTGGAAAATAGTTAGAGAAATATAGAAGGAAATATCACTCTTTTATGGATATTATGAAATATTATAGTTAATTTTAGTGGATCATGAATAAAAATTTCATTTATATATTTTCATTTCAGGGAGTACTTGATGAATTGGAAATTTATCGCAGCACATCCAAAGGGTAAAATTATTCCTCTATAATGTAAACATATCATTTATTTATATTTCCTTTTAATATTATATCATCAAAGAATTACTAATATTTAGTGAAAATATATTTTAAAATAATATTCTATTTCATTTATATCTTATAAATTATATGGTTTTATAAATAATCACATATTTATGGTCTTCAAATCTACAACATTCCATTTATCATTGACATTATTATGATCAATGGAATTTATCACTCTTTACATTTATTTATTAATTAATCCTATATACATATCATAATGTTTGAAAAAATTTAACATATTTTGATAAATTTTTTTAATATGTTTTGTTTATCTAAAAAGGAAACACTTTGTTTGATAGCATACATGATACACCACATCAAACATAAGTGAAAAATATATTATTATTTAAATGTTTCCCTGATAACTTAGATGTAGGAATATTGGGAATGGAAAATATAATCTAAATTATGAAAATATGGTTAAAAATATTTATATAATGATTCAATTTTTAGCAAATTAATTAAAAATGGAATTAAAAACTATTGGAATACAAAGGATGTCTTTTTCTGAAAAACTTTTCAAATAAGAACATTTATATTAATAAAATAATAAAATCACTCAATTTGGAATATATTAATGAAGTATAAACTCAATACAGTGTTTAAAATTAACATTATATATTTTATAGTCCTAATATTAATGGAAAATAGGATTTTAAGAATAAAATAATTATTTTTCAGAAACAACATTTTTAAAAACTTTTGAGGGAGAACAAATTTTATATTTTGTTTTTGACATTTTTATCAGTTATATTTGAAAAAATAAACTTATTTTTTTGAATATATAAATAATATTATTCTATGGATAAATTTTTTGTATTAATTTGATAATATAAATTTTTAATGAATAGTGGAGAATGCAACATTTTAATTCAAAAATGATTTTTTGTCTAATTTAATTATATAGTTTCATTATACATATAATTGGTTTTATGTTATTATTAGATTAATATTTTATCATTTAATCCAAATTGTTCCATTATTAACAATTTTATATTGATATTGGAAATAAAAACTACGTGAACTTTTGAACGTTTTTCTTAAAAAAACTGTTCTTATATTCTCTCAAAGGGATAAATTTTTAAATAATTTCTGCATATTATTTTTTTTAATTTGGAAAAATTTAAATAATATTTGGAATTATACGATTCATATTTTGTAAATTGGTCACTTAATTTTAGAGGATTATGAATAGTAACTTTAGTAATTATTTTTAATACCACGGTTGAGGGTAAATCGGGTAATTAAAGGTTAAAATAATATTATAAATATTATAAAACTGCCTTTAAAATTGAACTAATATTATTTTATGAGTTATTTTCTACCCTAAACTTCCTTTTTCTAAAATTGTGGCCTTTATAAGCCGCTTAGGGTTGATTATGACAGTTATAACATTTTATTAAAAGTATAGGCAAAGATGTCAAAATCATGTATCTCATAACTATTACTATTTTAATATGGGGGAATATAAAGGATATCATTGACTATAAATAGTGTATCTAAATATAAAATGATTTAATAAATCAAGGTAATTTGTTTATAATTTTTAGGATATACATAATCAAAATAAATGGTGACATATTGATGATGCAATAATAACTTAATTTATGAAAGAATAAAATACATGATATTATAAATATTAAAATAAATATAAGATGAAATAATTTATGTCACACACGAATTTCAAAGATTAATTTGACATTTTTTGTATGATTTAATGTATTTTTGTCAAACTTATCTTGTTGAGAGGATTTATAAAAAGTCCACTAAAGAATAGTGTCAAAATTGACACTATTAGTATTTTAAAATATATATTATTTAATTAAATGATATAAAATTTATAAAAATACAAGATTTATAAAAATATTTTATATAAGTCCTCATAGGTCATTAATAACTCATTAATTGGTCCTTTAGACTTTTATAGTAATTTTTTTACTCTAAAATTGTAAATTACCTAATAAATTGATAAGAGAAAAAATTATTAAAACAAAATAATAAGGATTAAAAAAATAATCAAACATGTATAATTTTTATTTGATGATTATATATTTTCCCATCCTCATCCTATATTTAAAATAAATAAATTTTAATCCATCTATAATAGAAAATTAATTTATATTAATTTAATACTTCTAAAAATTCCAAGAGTGACCCTCCCCTCTCATAGAAAAGGGAAATCATTCATCCCTAACACATAAACTAAAAAATCCTTTTGGATTATCAAATATCTTCCAAAAACACTTCATATAGTAGCTAATATTATTCAATAGGCATTATTTTAGGTAGAACACCCTCCATAGAGGTATTATTGTGTTAAGAAAAGGTGATCATCCAAAGGAAAGATAAAATATTTATTTAAGGGTTTCTATATTATTTCATCTTCCACATCCTTAAAATATTATACAAAAATTATTAAATAATAAATCATGTATCATCAATACTATGATATTTTTTTTATTAATATCATCTTCTAAATCCATCGTCAATTCCATAAAATAATAAAATAATTAATCATTTGTGTACAAGTGTGAACTATAACCCCCACGAACCGATTTAATTTGTTTTCCATAACAATATAGCATTACTGGTAATGATGATGGAATTAATTTTAATATGTCATATTCAAGAAATATTCATCAATATAACAAAATAATTTATAAATTTTGTTCTTACTATACATGCACATAAAAAAGATAACGGCATTCATGCATACATGTGAATTATCACCTCTACGATATGATATGATTCGTTTTTAATAACCAAATAACTTGTATATTGTATAAAAGTATTATTAAATCATTAATAGGATTTTAATTTTTTTATGATCATTCTTAAAAGATAAAATTATAATTACATTCTATCTATAGTGATCATTGGAAAATGAAACAGCTACACATGCGTACATACAACTTACCGTCTCCATGATGGAAACACTATTCGTTTTTCTCTATATTTAGTAAATTTATTTAATGGTATAATTGATATATATAAGTTATTATTATGTAATTAAAATTATTTTGGAGATAATTGACTCAAGACCACATGGTCTATTGGTATCAAATAGTAATTATTTTCATCCCATGCACCGAATATCAACAAAACGTCTGATATGAACATAAATAATTAATTAATTGTTATAACATTGTAATAAGTTATATAAATAGAATAATAAAGCTGGAAACCTTTCTCAAGAAAATAAATTATTATCCTAATTTTACTAATCTGGAATATATATATTTTACATGATGATTTGGACTCAGGGAAAGAGACACTTTAACTAAAAAATCATTATGAATGTTTTCATGATTCATTATCCTAAATTATTATTCTTAATGTACATGTTTTGAAAATGGAATTAGGTATGTATTTATATGTACATTAATGTTTTAAAATGATCATGTCATGGTTCATCCCCCTAGGACCATGCTATGAATACCCTAATCCCACCTCCCATTGACCAAGGGAGGGTGACTCGCACCAGAAAGGCATATCCCAAAAAGGGAATGCATTTAATTTACACCTATAAACACACAGATAGGGAATAATACACAAAGAAAACCTCAATGGAAAAAAATGTAGTATAAAAACCATATAATACCACCATTTTGAGTAAAATGTGTAAACAATACATAAAGGGGTCCAGAATAGAATCCCAACAACCACAAAGAAAAAAAAAATAAAAATATTCCCAAAAGTATATACCGATAGAGTAGTGGTAGAAAATACTGAAGCTATGGAATTATTCCTCTTCTTCTCTTACCTCATTGAGCTCCTCTAAGTCCAAGACTACCAAGATATTCATCCTATCATTGGTCATCTTCACAAGGCACGACACGTGCAGGTGAAGCCTATGAAGGTGAGAGTGTAACAACTCATTAGGGACCCTAAGACCCTCGAAGGTCTCTCAAAAATCCATAAGGGAAAAATACCACAAAACAAATACCACAAATTAAATACCACAAAGCATGATATTAAATACATAGAACAATGTAAAAGAAAAATCACACCTGGTATAACATAATTACATAAGTATAGATGGTTAGTCATAAAGATAAATAATATTATTCTATTGAGAGGCTCTATTGCTGATCCACAAAGGGTCACTCTATCGCTTATCCATGAAGGGTTGCTCTGCTTTTGATCCATGAGAGGACCCTATATAACTGATCCAAAATGTTTCATACTATTGATGATCCAAAAATTGTCTCTCTCATGCTGATCCATAGAGGGTCTTTCTCATGTTGGTCTGTTAAGGGTCACTTCATTTCTAATCCATGAAGGGTCACTCTGTTAATGATCCATGAAGGTTCGTTCTTCATTCTTCATGTTAGAGCAAGGCACATGATTCTCGTACTTAGCATGCTTGATTCTAGGAGGATCTTTTACTCAAGAAATTGGTTGTAAATTAACGTCTAATAATTCCCACATAGAGTAACCCAAAGGATCGTCTCATCATAAGGGTCCCAACGCAACATATGGCTTATTGAACGAATGACCAATCTGTAAGATATGGGATTTTTTTTAAAATGGACCTGTTGGATTTGTGTCTGAGCCAACCGTCCATATGTCAACCTCATCTAAAACTCACATAGACTATATCAAAAGGACAACATTGTCTTAAGGGACCACGTGCATTAGATGAAGCGTCAATCAGATTCCAGGTCTATTAGTTACATGCATTTTAGTGAAACATAGGGGGGGTTGGGTCTAGGTCCAGTCCAACCCATTCCGAAAAACCCAACCTAGATCTGGCCGACTGGGGTCGGTACACCCCGCTGGGGTGGGTTTAGTCCACTGCGTTGGGTCTGGCCCACTAGCGTGGGACCAACCTACTGGGGAGGGTCCGGTCCGCTGGTGTGGGTTTGGATCGCTGGTGCAGGACCGGCCTGTTGTAGTAGGTATGACCCACCATAACGGGCCGACTCTTCCATCTAGACACGACCAGTGAAACCGGCCACCCTTCCATGTATCCAGCAGACCGTGTTCGCAAGTTAACATGTCAACTTGGTATCAGAAAGGCACCATAGGTCACCAGTGCCACAAAAACCATCTCCACCATTGGTAGGAACATCGGTTGACCACCAGACATGCTCTGGTGGTCCATTCATTGTACCTCATGCGACTATGGCCTTCAGCGAAAACCCTCTTTATCGTGATGGCCTCTTACATGCCTTGTCCCCATCTTGAAAAATCCTTTGACAAAGAACGCACATGTAGAGGGGATCGAGCCTTGTTCAGGTCATCCCACACCATTCATATTAGAAGTTCAAAACTATGGAGGCTTGGGATGATATTCTACAAAAATGTATAATCCCAAATAGAAATCCAAAATAAAACACCCTCCTAAAGGAACAAATGATTCATGGATCTAACAGTTCATGGGTTGATCCATGTTCATCATTTAGAAATTATAACGGTGAAAATTTAAAAAAAAATCAACCCCCTACCATGATTGATATTTGTCATTGGAGTGCTCCAACCTTGAGGATTCAAGAATTTGAAGGTGTTCATTGCTTCTCAGCTCCATTCTTCTTGGTGCATCGAAGTTGTTAATTTTCCACTTGCTTTTGTCATTCCTCACTGGAGAGAAAACTAGTTGTAGTTTGAATATATAATTTCCCATGGTAGAACCATTAATTATCAAACACATTATTCGATAAAAAGGAAACATGTCACATCGTTTCTGTAAAGATTTGACATTGCATTGTTACATTGTTTCATAAAAGAAACAACATAGCTTATATTATCCACATAATGCATCATTATGTTTTTCCTTAATGTGATATTGAGGGGATTCCTTTAATATTCCTTTTTTCCACACCGTAGATCCATTATCCAATGCTCAATGGTGAGAAAAATTAAAATTACTTTTTTGGTTATTTAATTAATTTTCTGAAAAGTACAAAAATTAAATTTTCCCTCTGAGCCTTGGTAGTTGATGTTATTTCCTTTATATGAGAATCCTATAATTCTGAGATCAGAAGTTCCATTATATTTTTGAACCAGAACTAGTTCAAAAGATATAAAAATCTTCTCACATGTTTACTAATGTGTAATAGAAAATATCAAAAATTCAATTCCAAGCTTCACAGTCCTTGAAATCACGTGTCATCAAAGCATAGGATCTCAAAATAATTCCTTATAATTTTTGAAAAAAATAACATGGAAATTTTAGAACATTAAATTCTCCCCACCTTAAGGATATATGTCCTTGAAAACCAAAACCAAGGCAAATCAAATATGTGGGGGTACTTATCATGAATTTGACCCTCCTACACCCATGTGATATCTTGGAGATTCTTGTGCTACCACTAAACATGCACTATAGGAATTGACCATCCATGAAGGACCCTCTCTTGTCGATCCTCTATATCCTACAGGAAATATGCAAATGTCATCCCATCATTAATGTTCATCTTGCCCTAGTAAATGATGTGCGATAGATCATGCACGTATCTCCTCAGCTAGGACACATGGAAAACAATGTGCACCTGATGCATCTGTGTGGGAGAGATAGGTGGTACATCACATTGCCGGCTCTACTAAGGATCCTAAAAGGTCTGATGAATCTTAGAGATAACATTCCACCCCATCCAAATCTATGCAATCCCCATAGAGGTGAGACCCAAATGAAAACATGGTCTTCCTCCTCGAGCTCTAAGGGACTCTCCCTTCTATCAACATACGATTTATTCCTGCTCTATGTAGTATCCATCCTCTTATAGATGTTATGAACCTTCTTAGTGGTATCCCATACCATATATAGGCCTACGAGTGATGACTCCCCTCGGTCTATCTAGAAAAAAGGTGATTTTCACAATCCACAATAAAGTGCCTAAAATGGTTCCATACTAATGTTGGAGTGGTAGATGTAGTTGTACGCAAACTCCGCAAATGGTAGGTGGTCATCCAAACTGCATCCAAAATCCAAGACACAAGCATGGAGCATGTCCTCCATGGGCTCTATGGTCTGCTCCGTCTGACCATCAATCTATGTATGAAAGGTTGTTCTCAAGCGTAGCTAAGTACCCAATACCTCTTGCAACCCCTTCCAAAACATAGATATAAAGTGTGAATCATAGACTAAGATGATCGTCAATAGATCCTCATGAAGCTGCACTATCTTTATAACATAGAGGTGTCCTAATCCCACTACAAATCCCTACTCCTGGATGGGTATAAAGTGAGCTGACTTGGTGAGTCAGTCAATGATCACCCAGAGAGAATCGTGGACCCTGGACATGTGTGGTAACCCCATCACGATATATTTGGAGAAACCATCCCACTTCTATTCTAGTACCTCAAGTGTCTATTCCAATCCTTTTGGGACCTGATTATTTCCCTTCTCTTGCTGGAAAATGAGGCATTGTGAAACAAACTCTACCACCGCTTTCTTCATCCTGGGCCACCAGTAATAACGTTGGAGGCCCTATTAAATCTTCACCACATGAGGATATGCCACCAAAGGGGATGTGTTGAACTCCCACAACACCTCCTCCTGCAATGTCACTAGTTCAACAATGTTCTATATGAAGAGGATGAATATTTGCACACATATCGAAAAACCATCAAGAGTTTCTCTCGAGGGTAAATGAGCACGTTGGGCTTCGTAGCCAAGATCCACAAGCTGTGCCTCCCTAAATCATAGAAGGAGTGGGGGAGTGATAGTAATATATTGAAGGTAATATTATCCATCATCATCCATTAAGTATATCTACATCGCGGCTTGCTACTCCATCTCCTCACCCAACAGCTACAAACGAGACCTCCTACTAAGCGCATCAGCCACAAAATTCCCCATCCCAGGAGTATAGACTATCTCTAAGTCATAGTCATGGTGGAACTCCATCCATTTCCATTGTCTCATGTTCTGGTCCTTTTTGTGTGAAGGTATACTTCAGACTTTTGTGGCCAGAGTAGATAATAAACCATTCACCCATCAAGTAGAGTCTCCACAACTTTAGGGAGAATACTACCACTACTAACTCCAGTTCATGGGTCATGTAGTTTTTCTCATGCTTCTGGAACATCCGTGAGCTGTAAAAAATCATTGACCGCTCATGCATCAGGACACATACCAGTCCAGTCTTAAATGTGTCATAGAGGACTACATACCCAACACCCTCTTCAGTTAGTCTCAATATGGGGGGCACTAATCAGTCTCTGTATCAGCTCATAGAAACATTTATGGACCTTTAGCATCCACACGAAGGGATAACTCTTCTATGTCAAGGATGATAATGGTGATTATATTATATAAAATTCTAGAATGATCCTCTGGTAGTATCCATCAATCACCCAGAAACTCAGCACCTCAGTCATGCTCCTGGGTGTCTCCTAAGAAATCACTACCTCTATCTTTTTCAGACCCACTACATCTACAGCCTTCATGATGATGTTTTCTACAAAGTGGACCTCCTGTATCCATAACTAGAACCTAGAGAGCTTACCATATTGATGGTGCTCTCAGAGTGTATCCAGGACTATCTGTAGGTGTGTAACGTTCTCTTCATCCAATGTCCTGTACACCAAGATGTCATCAATGAAGACTACCACAAAACGATTTAGGTAAGGCTTGAAGATATTTTTAATGAGTCCCATGAACAATTTTGGGGAATTTTATATTATAAAAGGTATCACCAAAAACTCATAGTGTCCATATCGACATCTAAAGGCTATCTCATGTAAGTCCTCACCCCATAACCAAAGTTAACGATAATGTGGTCTAAGGTTGATCCTCGAGAACCACCTTGCTCCATTCAGGTGATCGAAGAGGTTATAAATCCTCAGAAGTGGATAATTTTTCTTCACTATCACCTAATTCAAGTACATGAAGTCCACAATTAACCTCAAGATACAATCAGCCTTCATGGAGAACAACACTGGGGCTGACCATGGTGAAACACTGGACATTACGATCCAATTATCCTACATGTCCTCCAGCTATACCCTCAATTCATGTAGCTTCGCAGGAGCCATTGGATATGCAAGTGTGGATATCGGTGCCATCCTGGGTTATAGGTCATTGTAGAAGTATACCTCCCTGTGAGGAGGTAGTCCTAGAATGTCCTCAAGAATGATATCATCATACTCGCCACCACTACAGGAAATCTCAAACTCATCTTGTCCACTGCACTGAGGGTTAGGCTAGAATAATGGTGAGTGATTGGCTATACCTTCCACCGATAAATTCCATAATGTGTTGTAAAGGTTCCCTTCTCTCTGGTGAAGGAAAAAATGGTCCCAACCTCATGGACATACCTCACTATATTTCAAAAACAATTGATCTGATCATGGACTATGGATAACAACTCCCTACCCAAGATGATGTCGTATGGCCTCAACACTGCTACTAGGAGATCTTAGCTAAAGTTCACACCTCCTAGAGTAAGCTCACACTATCGACACCAGTGTTTAATCATTGAATAACCTTCTTTAGTTGTCTTTAATCGTTCATATTGAGCTAATGGCTCCCCAGAAATCTACATGCCTCGAATGTGGTTCATGGAAAAGAAAGAGTAACTATCACATGTGTCTATAAGAAATAAAGATAAGGTGGGGAAGACACATATCATATCTCTAATCATCTTTAGAGGTCCCTAGTCGAATGCCTCTACTACCTGAAGCTGAGCTGGCCCATGACTGTCGGCTCTCAGAGCCCGTAGTGCACCACCTGGGGGTGGTGGAGGTAGTACCTCGAACCGTCGTCCACCATCTGCTACACAGCCTCCTCCCCTTCTATGACTACTGCCATGTATACCTCCTCATTCATTTATATGCCTCCATCTTGGAGGTCCTTAAACCATATTCTGATCATCTTTGTTGTGGTTCGGGCCGGCATGAGCCTTATTTCCCTGCCCGCCGCAGGAGTAACAATATCTAGCCCTCTACGGACCTCCTATGCCTAGGCGAGATACGAATATCCAACTATGCATCATGGTGTCATCCTCTATAGGGTATGACATGTTTGGTCTTATACATCATCTATATAATACATTTTTTAGATGACTCAGACACCTCTTCTTCGATGGTGGCTCTCACCATCGGTGCCTGGTCAGCTTGGAAGCTCTCCACTAATAGAGCTCTCTCTAGAACCCCAACCTGTGCTGGGATGCTTACTAAAATAATCAATGCCTTAATATATTATCAAAGGTATAAGACTTAAAAAAGGGTCTCGTACCATGTTTATGGAGTTGTAGGAGAGGTCGGTAAATCTCACAGATTACTATGCCACAGTCAAGCTACCTTATTGTTGGTGTAGTAGCTCCTGAATTCGCACTAAGTGTACTATCACTAGTATGAACTCTGCCCTGAAGAGGCTCTCTAATTCCTTCAATGAAAGGGTCTCCTCCTTGAATTTATAGACCACCAAGATCCACAATATCCCTATTGTGCCCTGAAAAATTCTGGTATCTTGGACCACAATTTGTTCTATAGGTGTCTCTACCAGGACAAAATCCTGTGAAAATGCCTCCAACCAATCCTCAACTGCCTGAGGATCTCTATCAACTCGAAACATCAGAGGCATCTATCTCTAGAATTCATGAAACATGCTCAGTCAGTGTTCATTTTCCATTAGTGGGGCTGGTAGAAACTACTATAGTATATATGGATGTGATGCTAGTACACATCCAAAAGGTGTTATCACCGTATGTGGTCATTTCATTCGTGCCATATCACTGGGTGGATCATCGTCGTGATCCCTCATTGGAATCCTAGTAGGATGTCTTCAGAGATTAATCCTATGGGGAAACATATGCATCTCAATTAATAAGTTATACCTAGTGAACTGACTCAAACATGATCAAGATAAAAGCAATTCCTAAACAGATGCAACCAATTTTTTCATGTACCAAGTAGGAAAAATAATTTATTGTCCTGATGCATAGATACGTTGGCTGTCACACCAACACCGGACTCCCCGAACTAAAAGCCTAACACAATACACTTAACACCATTGCCACCATAAAAAATACTCACTCTTAGTTCTTCTATTATAACCAACTACCCTCTGATACCACTTTGTCTTGACCCGTCCCCTAGGGCTCGTGTCGTGACTACCCAAAGCTTGTTATCCATAAGCTGAGGGCTAGTGACTAGCACTGGAAAGGCATATCCCATAAGAGAAGGCATTTCTTTTAAAATAATACACACATAGACATGACATATTAAAAAAGCAACCCATAAAGAAAAAATTAATACAACCACCAAAAAGTACAGCCACTGAGAGTAAAAGGTGAAAACTAAAAGTTAAAGGGGCTATAATACAAGCCCAGGAACCCAAAAAGTAAATAGTACTATCGAATTCTACCCTGAATTATCTACCTATAGGGCATTGTATGTAAAGCATGTTGTTGTAGAAGTAGGCCCCATTTGCTCCTACCTCATTGAGCTCCACTATGTCCTAGAAAACCACAGTCTGCATAGTAGCACCGGTAGTCTGCAGAAGACAAAACACGTGTGGGAAAATCCCATTCAGGGTTGAGTATAACAACTCAGTAGGGTTCTCGAGACCCCTGCTAGTCTCTTAGAAATCCACAAAGTCCAAATAACGTAAAGGAAATAAAGCCAAGAATGATTTCAGATACATATAACAAAGTAAAAGTCAAATCAAACTAGGTATAAAATAAGTATAGAATTAAATATGATTAATCATAAAGTTAGATCATATTATTCTATTAAGTGGATTTGTTTTTGATCCATGACAAGTTACTCTTCTACTGATCTAAAAAGGGTCTCTCTACTTCTGATCCATGATGGTTCACTCTGCATCTGATCCATAATGGGTCACACTACTGCTGATCCATGATGGGTCACTCTCATGTTGATCCACAGAGGGTGACTCTGATGATGATTCAAAAAACGTCACTCCGTTGCTGTTCCAAGAAGGGTTGCTTCATTGCTGATCCATGAAGGGAATCTCTACTTCTGATCCACATTGGGTCGCACTTCATTCTTCACATGACATCCAACCACTGGATTCCCACACTTACCATTCTTGATTCAGGGAGGATATACTCTTGTTTCCTTCGGTCATACATCAACTACCAAGAAGTCCCACATTGAGTTACCCAAAGGACCGTCTAATCGTAAGGGTCCCAACATAAAATACAGTGCGTTGAAAAGATGCATGGTATGTAGGATATAGACATTTTTGTAATAAGGACATGGTTGGATTTGAGTCAGACCCAACCCTGCCCTACGACAACTTCTGTAAAAACTCATGTAGAGTATCTCAGAAGGACCACCTCATCACAAGGGTCCCCATTCCATAGAAGTCATGTCAATTGAATGCTCGATCAGTTAGTTACAAGTGTTTCAGTAAAATGGGGTCTGGTTGCGTCTGGGTCCAATCCAACGTGATCCGACCTAGTCTGGGGCAACCCAACCAGACCCAGATTCAGTTCAGATAGGTCCTGGACTGAATTAGCCTAGTAGGGTTTGTCCGGCCCACCAAAATTGGTCTGCCCCACTGTGGAAGGTTCGGCCCCCAAGATCAGGCCATCTCTTCCATCTGAATGCAGCACAGCCGCATCCAGCTTCACCAAACGTAGCCAATAAAACCAGCTACCCCTCCACATCACACACGGACCAAGTCCATGGGATTAATTTTTATTACAGCGTTAGTATGAACCATAAGTCTCCAGCACTTTGGATGCGGTATCCACTACCTAGAAATCAATTTCCACCATCTTCCATCATGATTGGTGGCCCTAATACCCTACTGTTTAGCCCATGTCCAGTTCTGCCACGTGCCGTCGGCACCATCACACCTCCAAGAACATCAGTGGACCACCATATGCACTCTGATAGTCCATTCATCGTGCCACCTATTCCAATAGCCTCTGAGGAATTCCCTCTTCAATACGATGGCCTTGGATGGGCCTTACCACCATCTTGAAAAATCTGTTTACAATGAACACACATCTGGAGGGGATCAGGCCTTGTTTTTGTCGCTTTCACCCTAAACATTAGAAGTTCAAAACCAGGGATTCTTGGGATGATATTATATATAAAAAATTTAATCCTGAATAGAAATCCCCAATGAAACACCATCCTACAAAGATGCCTGATTTTTAGATGAACTAGTTCATGGGTTGATCCATGTTTGTTATATAGAAATTAGGACATGGTAACTTTTACTAAATTAAACCCCTTACCATGATTGATATTTTTCGTGGGAACACTTTTCCCTCAAGGATTCATGATGTCGAAGGCGTTCATTGCTTCCCGGATCCATTATTCAAGGTGCATTGAAGTTGATAACATTTTGTCAGTTTTCATCATTATTCGTTGGAGAGAAAACTCATCAGAGTTTCGTTTGATAATTTCTCATATTTTAACCCTCAATTCTCTAATGCATTATTCTACAAAAAGTAAAAAACGTCATAGTGTTTCTATTATACTACAACATTGCATCATTACACTATATCATTTATGAAACATCATTTTTATTATGCTCCACTTAAAGCATCATTACACTGTGCCTTAATGTGCCATTAAGGGGATTCCAGTAATTTTCCTCATCACCTCACCACTATGCCATTGTCTACCACTCAACGTTTTGAAAAGAAATAAAATAACTTTGTATGTTATTTTATTATTTTTCTGAAAAGTCTAAAAAATAATTTTTCTGTCAGACCCTCATCAGTCGTAGTTAATTCCTTTTAGGAGAATCCCAGAATTCCAAGATCAATGGTGTCCTCATATGTTTTATCCAAACATTGGTTCAAAAAGATATAAAAACTCGCTCTCAATTTTACATATGTGAAATAAAAAATGTTCAAAAATTATATTCTAGGATCACCAGGCCTCTGAATCACGTTCCGTCAAATCGCGTGGTCTCAAAAATAATTCTATATAATTTAAAAAACAATACATATAAATTCTAGTACATTAGAGTTCAGTCCATTCAAATGTATCAAATTGGTATGGGACACTAAGATTCAAACATATTATTTTTAAATTTTCTGATTCTATTTTAAAAATGGTTTGATTATTTCAATAACATGGAATGGTTTATTTACCATATATGTCATGGATAGATTTTCTCTCATTTATATAACATTAATGATTTTTTTGATTACATTACATGTTTACATGTTTATTTTGAAATAATTTTTTTCCTTTATGACTATGCAATATTGTAAAAAATTAAAATGATTTGAAAGTCAAAACATTATTATCTATTTATGAATGATTTATGTGTTGTTATTATGTTTTAGTTCTTGATAGTAGGTTATGTATACGGGTGGTTCCATGATAAAATGAGGGTCAGTGAGCCCCTTATATATCATTAATTCATTAGGTAATGTGATAGAGTTAAATTGTAGGATTTATTCTAAGATATTTAGATTATATGCTGTAATGGGTATTCTAAACATAACCTTGAAGGTTACTCCCTATGTAACTGTGAAGTCTAAAATTTAACAATGATATCGATTCCATAATACTAAATTTATGATTAATGATTTCTATTAGTCTTACATCAATCTTATTATTTAATGATATTTTCTTAATGGATTATGATTTATAGGTGAATAATATGATTTTGTGAAAAAAATCATCATTATATAATATTATGGGAATAACTATTTCTTAATATCTTTTATACCACCTACTGATCTTTTTGTGAGCATCCTAAGTTTCAATATGTTTTAAAAGGGTATATGGTTGGGTAACATAATGAAGGATGTGAATATTAATAATATGATGGTTTTTATGAAGAAAAAACATTCATTTTTTATTTTCAATGTTTTACATTATAAAAGCAAGGGATAGTGATTTGAGGTGTCTAATTTGTATTATTTGAATTCTCATGTAATAATTATGGCCTAATTATTTAATACTCTAAACATGAAAATATCATCAACATAAATGAATGTAAATTCATACTATTACTCAATATTATATACAGTTAAAGGATGGGTCTTTATAGTGGGTATCAAAGTAATTATTTACACAACATTATGTATTAGGAGTTTTAGTCAAACATATAGTAAGTTTCTATGTATATTGTTGAGGATAAATCATTATTCTACAACTTTTTTAGATAATGGAATGTATGTTACAAGGATCTCAGAAAAAATTCCAATCTCTTTATGATGACTTAATTGCAATTATTAATGAAACTTCATGTAGGGATGATTCTTAAACATTTTATAACATACATCACTCTTTCAAATAGAGGTATGGGACATAAAAAAACTCATATATAACTTGATACCATCATGTATCAGGGTTTTTTTATCAAATCCAATTTTCTCGTTATTTTTATATTTTCAAAACCATTTAATTTTATCGATGAGTATTTAGATATTTTACCTTGTGACATGATTATGAATCATATTATGAATGTGGAAAAGATAATGAAATAGGATACCCTCGTGTATCCTATTTATATTTTATTGCATACTATTATCTTTCATCATAATGTTGTGGTATTTAAAAGGACCCTATATTGAATGTTTTAAAACAATATTGGTTAGAATGTTTTAAAAAAATCATCTCTTATCTGATGTTTGGTAATAATATGTGATTAAATATCATTTTTCAAAATAATTTCTCTGCCAACAACCATGTGAACTAGGTTGTAAAAGGTGCACTTTTTCAATGGAATCAAGTGATTTTGAAAAATCTCTAAATCATTATTCCAAGCCATGGGCATTATTTCTATGAAAATAAAATGTTGATGAATCTTACTGTACACCATGGTCAAGGTATAAAATTCATTTTTTTGAAATATTTTTATTAAATAATATAGTCATGAAAAAAATAAATATATATAGGACTTCATGAATTAATATTTTTAGGTAATTATGATTTGGGTTACAAAAGAAAGGTATGATCCAACCATTGAGGTCAAGCAAAGTTATGGTTATTTTGTGGAATTTTTCATATATTAGTAATTTTATAAGAATTATATAGTTTTAGAAAAAGGGACAACATATTGGATGGGTTACAATATGTCGTGTTTAGAAAGGCCATGAGAATTGAACCCATAACCAAAGGGTGACATGGGTGCATTTCCTACCACAAGCCTACATGAAGTCCCAATTTGTATCAATTTTTATTTTCATTTAATTGATTTAATGGAATAAAAACACGTGTATTTTAGAAAAAAATTATTATTCTTAGGGAAAAATAATTTGAGGATTTAATGATGAGTGTCTGTTCGAAAGAAGAATGCTATTTTGGGAATCTTATATTTTCAAGGAAAATAGATTACTATGGTATTATCAATGATATATTAATGGTTGAATTATATTTTGGAATATTATATGATTGACTAAAAGTGATTCAGGTGAGCTTATCTTGAATATTATTGGGATAATTACTTTTTGGTAAAAGTTATTAAGAGTAATTGATGTTATTTGGAGAAAAATGATAAAATTTATCTTCAGAGATTATGTGATCATGTCATCTTTGGGTTTCAATAGTCTATAATATTTTTGAATAATTGTAAGGATATTTAAATGATCACTGTTAACTATTGTGTATTATTTTTTAATTTTGGAGTTTATAAGAAGCCAATATTCTTTTATAGTATTTTATATTTTTTTAATTTTCTCATTTTATCCAAACCATTTAAATTTTGGTTACTTTTTCAAGATAAGATGAATAAATAGTTAATATTTTGTGGATTATGTGAATTTCAAGAAGCTGATTTGGGCATGAAAAATTCATCATTAAATAGATGAGTTTGTGAGAAAATTTACTAAAGTATGAAACATAATTTTCATGTATGTATATTTCTTTATGATTGTAGTCTAGGTAGTAAATTAATTCCCCAACTTTATGAAAAGGATATTCAATCAAATATATTTTCTATTTACTTTTCCTATAATGAAATCAAAAATATTTTAATCCATCAATAATTTATGGTTTTAGAATTATTAACATTCTCCAAAAAATGTTATCTACTACTCTCCCTCAAAATTTGATGGTTTTGTTTCCCTTCTATATAAATGTTTTCCTATATGGAATTTAAGTATGTGTTTTCTTAGGTGATATTTGTATTTCCCTTTCTTTCTTTTAATGTGTTAGTTTTGATAATATTTTTTTCTGATGTGGGACTGCAATAAAGTTATTTTGAAAATTCATACCTTAGATACAATCCTAAAATTCATATTTTGTGGACGAAATTTACAAAAAAGGGATTTAATATCCCATGTTTTTTAAATTAAATATTATGTTCGATAGTGTAAATGATACCCCATATAAAGATTAAGTGAAATACTAAATATTATTATTTTAATGTTACCATTATAACCAAGATGATAGAATTGAGAGAGTGGAATGTATTAAATAATTTATGAAAATAGGCTTTTCACATATTTATATAATGATTCATTGGATAAAAAACAAATTATTAATGGAAATAAAAACCAATTGAATATAATGGATGTGTTTTTATGAAAACCTATTTAAATATGAATAATTTTCATTATAAAATAATAAAATAAATTTTTTTGTATCATATTAATGAAATATAAATTAAAAATAATGTTAAAAATTAATCTTATGTATTTTCTTGTCCTAATTTAAGAAAAAAATACCATTAGAAGAATAAAATAATTATTTTTCAAAAATGAATTTTTACCTCCTTTTGATGCGAAACTGATTTTACATTTAGTCTTTGAATCTTTTAAAATTAATATTTGAAAAAATGAACTTCTTTTTTCAATCTGGGGATAAAATTTTACTTTTGATTATTTTTTGGTATTAATTTAATAATAATTATTTTTTAATGAATACTAAAAGACACTACAATTTAATTAAAACAATTTTTTCATCTAATTTGTTTATATTGTTTGATTATCCTACTACATAGTTATAATGTATAATTATATTATTTTTAATCATTTAATCCAATTTATTTCATTGGAATCCAATTCATATCAAAATTGGATATAAAAACTATGTGATCCTCTAAACGTTTTAATTCATAAAAACTGTTTTCATATTTTATCGATGGGATTAATTTATAATTAATTTATTCCACTTATGTATTTTTAATTTGAAAAAATGGATTCTATATATTAAGTCATAAATTTTAAATTATGTAAGTAGATACGTTTTATTTTGGGACATTGTGAATAGTATCTTTTTTAATTATTTTTATTTCCATGGTTAAGGGTAAATCAGGAAATTAATGAATAAAATAATATTATAAATATTATAAAACGACCCTAACAAATGTACTAATATTATTTTATAATTTATTGTCAACAAATAAATTCCTTGGGCTGAGATTTTGGCATTTGGGAGCCACATGGGTGTGAATATGACATTTAAAACATTTTATTTAACGTATTGACTGGGATTTTATAATCATGTCTCTCATAAATGTACCAATTTTAAAATATGCTTATATAAGTGATTTATTTTACTATAAATAGTATTTAAAAAGATAAAATTATTACCTAAACAATGGTAATTTATTATTAAATTTAAGGATATAAATAATTTAATCAAATGTTGACATAATGATGATGATATAATTTCTTAATTAATTAAGGAATGAAATAAATGATATTATAAATAATGAAATTAATATATATTTAAATTATTAATTACATAATATAATTTTATGGTTTAATTTCAAATGTTGGTGATGATTTATTGTAATTCTTTCAAACTTATCTTGTTGTTATGATATTTTTAAAAGGTCATCTAAAGAATAGTGTCAAAATTGTAACTATTGGTATTTTAAAATATAAAATATTATATGAAATGTTATAATTTTTTTAAAAATACAATTATTAGAAAAATATTTTAGATGAGTCCTAATATGTCCTTGATGACCAATTCATTGGTCTCTTATCCTGTTATGGTATTTATATTAACTCTAAATTGTAAATTACCTAATAAAATGGTTAGAGTTAAAAGGGTTAAAAAAATAAGGATTAAAAAATATTCCAACTTGTCTAATTTTCAATTGATTATTAGATTTCAACCCATCCCCAAACTATCTTTGAAAAAAAATATATTTTATCCCTTTTGGCATAGAAATTGAATTTTTATTAATTTAATATTTTTAATAATTCTAAGAGTTCTCATCCCATCTCCTATAAATGGGAATCCATGCATGTATATTCTATACACATAAAAACCTTTTTTAATCCAATATATACAAGAAAAAATTACTATAATACCTCCCCACATTAGTGAGGTATTTTTATGAATAAAACTCTCTTTAGAGGTGTTATAGTGTTATGGAAAGGCGATCGTCTGAAGGTAAGGTAACACTTTTATTTAACTATTTCAATATTATTTCATCTTCCAATTTAATCAAAAATTATATAAACATGATGAGATAACAAATACAGTATCTTAAATATATTTATATTTTTTTTCTGTTAATATATTCACCTAAATCCATCTCTGATTCCATTAAATGGGAAAGTAACTAATCATTCGTGCATAAGTGTGAACTATCACCTTGTTGAACCAATAAAATTAGTTTTCCATAAACATACCTTTTTACTAGTTATGTTGATGTAATTCATTTTCATATTTTACATTCATGACATATTTATCAATATAAGTGAATAATATATCAATTATGTTCCTACTTTCCATAAACATAAAAATGATAACATCCTTCTAAATTACATGTGAACTATCACCTCCATTAAGCGATGTGATCTATTATTAATAAATGCATCACTTGTATGATATATAAAAGTATATTTAAATTATCAATATGATGTTAATAATTTTATGATCTGTAACATCCAAGATTTTTATGAGAATTTTTTTATATACATCATCAAAGGAATCTTTCACTACACACAACACTATCTTCGCTTTCTTTACACGCAATCACAACCTTCCTCGATAGCTTGTGTTGTACGCAATACCGAGTTTC
The DNA here is from genome assembly GCA_963277665.1 of Viscum album. Classification (NCBI taxonomy): domain Eukaryota; kingdom Viridiplantae; phylum Streptophyta; class Magnoliopsida; order Santalales; family Viscaceae; genus Viscum; species Viscum album. Next base: position 1,076,571,155 of record OY728127.1, on the reverse strand, counting down.
ACTAAACAACGATATGCTATTAAAATATTATTAAAACTAGCCATTATGAATATAAAAACCCACTTTTTGAAATTTTATCTTTCAAAATGGACTTAATTTTTGGATTCAGAATATCGAAATTAGCCTAGGGTGAAATTTTGGGTTTTTTCAGAAAACTTTCAATTTTTGATGAATAGTGAAAGCACTGGGTTACTATTTAAAAACCAATTTTTTATTTAAATAATTATTTATTTTAGGCCAAATTGATACATAATACCTATATAAGTTCAATGTAATTCATTAGAGTCATTTTATAATAATTTTAGATATATAAAAATTTTATTGAACTTTTCACCGTCTTTTACACACCTCCTAGGAGAGTTTGAAAATTTAAAAAAAAAACTTAATTTTACCACTTCTATGAGTGAAATTTAGAAAATACAAGAGACACAGTTAATATAAAGGAGTAAAATTTGGTTCAATAAGATAAAAATAATTTTTGGTGAATAGTAAGTTTTTAATTTTATTTACCACAGTTAAAAGTAAATAGGGTAATTAAGGGTAAAAATGGTATTATTATTACCCTAACACATGTCCTAATTATATTGGATATGTTTAATTAGACCAAAAACAACCTTAGGAATAAAATATGACCATTTAGGTCCACTTTCATTAGATTAGGACATTTATTATTATTTTCTTTGAAGAAGAGTTAAAAAGGTAAAAATCCATGTTTAATAAAAAACATTTTTAATATAGGGTTATACAGAGGATAATTTCGACTATAAATATTAAATAGAAATATAAAAATATTTCCTACATAATTTTATTTTATTTATAATTTTTAGAGTTTAAATAATTTAATTTATTTATGACTCAATGATGATGCAGTAATTAACTTATTAAAACAATATTAACATAATTGATATTATAAATACCCAAATAAATGTAACTTGAGACTTTTAATGTATTGAAATAAGTTCATAGTTTAATATGACATATTAGTATTGATTTAATTAACGTTTTTAGAACTAATCATGTTGTTATGATTTTCACAAAAATCAAATACCAAATAGTGTCAAAAAGTGACATAAAATAGTTTTTAAGACAAATATTATATTATTAACTGTTATTTTATTCCTAAAAATATAAGGTTCAGCCTAATGACTTTGATAAATTTATATATATTAATAATGAACAACTTTGTGTTCTTTTGGATTGTTATAGTAAGTTTATTGACTATATAGTGTAAGAAAACAAGAAGACACGGTAAAAGTTAAATTATTTAACTTAGAGTTAAATCTAAATGATAAGGTTAAAATAGTAACCTAAACTTGTATAAAATCTATTGTTTGAGATTATTTCAACCCATCCCCACCTTAGCATCTAAATAAATCAGCTTGGAGCTACTAAAAACCGAATATGACTTTATTATAAAATAATATTTTAAGTTTTTCCTAAGGTACCCCTCTCCTCCCTTATAAAAGGGCATCTCTTCCCTCTCCTCCTCACACCACTTTGAGCTTTCAATCTCGGCCAAAACCTGCAAATTTCCCTTATTAACTTCCCTAGAAACATCTAAGAAGTTTTGGTCTTCTTCGAAGACCATCTTTAGTGCCCTAAGAGGAGCTTAAGAAGAGGCGCTTTAACAAAGAGGTAATGTCCATTACGGATTCTTTCAAATTTATTTATTATTCTACTTCTTCTTCTTTAGTTGTTTCATTATGAAGTAATTACATCATTATAACTCATATACTGATATTTTATTATTATTAAAGAACCCTATTTCACCTTCTATCCATCCTACAGAAAAAGAAATCACCGCTCGTGCGTACGTACGGAATACCATCTCCACGCCGTGATGTAATCTGTTTTCCATCACCACCTTACATGGAAGGGAATAATGGTGTAAAGAATAAATATATATGATTATTTTAAATTGATATTGATTCTGAAATAGTATACATACACTTTAATACAATTCCATGATCATGGGAACGATATCATCGCTCGTGCGTGCGTACGGCCTACCGTCTCCACGATGTGATGCGACTCGTTCTACATGATATTCATTGCATAATGATTATATAAATGAATTGAATGAATAAATATAATATATATTACACTAATACCATTCTGTAAATGAGGTATCTATAACCTAAAAATAAGAATCATAATTTATTCGACAAAACACGCATAAGAACAAATAAGCAATAAACACTTGAATAACAAGTAGCAATGAAATATTACTAATAAGAAGCTAAGAATATTACTATATATGATATCATAACAATTATTACGATTATAGAATAAGTCAATAACATTATTTAAATCATTATACAAGAGGTTCGGACACTTACGATGCAAATCATACCTAAGGTAAGGGAAAATCTCACAATCTTAATTTTTATCCGAGATTGTTTATACTTCGGTAATTACTGGGGTATATTTATCATCCACATCCATGTTTCATCGATATGTAATATTATTTCTATCCTCATACAATTTTTTTAATTCCAATTTTGCCATTTGGTGAGTTTTTATTAAATGATATGAAAGGAAACTTTTATCATTTTTAGTACAAGGTACTTTTTTGACTTTTCCGGCCAAAGTATGAGAAGAATGTTTTTCTTTAACTTTTATGACATGAATGGATTTTTCGAACATTATTTCCATGAAGATTCCTTTACAAGTTTTCATGTTTATTTTTAATAAACATATTTTAGTTTAAAATTTTATGACATGTTAAGAAAGTAAAAATGTTTTTTTGTAGAAAGGATATTTTCCTCAAGAATGGAGTTCAAGTGTTTTATCAGAACTATTTTCCATCTAAGATAATATAGGGTTATGTTTCTATCCCTATTTTTACATTGATTTGATTATGTTATGATGGAATTATTTTTTTTATGATGTCCCTATATCTTATATGGATTATGTTATGATGGCATGATGTTTAAGATTCCCATTTTGATAACATGGGTTATGCTATGATGTATGATTTATGATTTTGTGGAACACATAAGAATGGTTTCATTATGAGATGGGTGGGACCTATGTCTCCCTCCAATGCATTGGGTAATTATTTATATATCATGAGATAGACATGGATGGAACAATAGGTTAATTCGGTTCAGTGATACATGACTGAAATGAGGAGTGAACTCAGTTCAAAAATGGACTTTGTCTGCAAAGATAGTCTTGGAAATGAGTCTTGACTACTAAGAAATGATTCTCTATGATTATATGTGTATGAAACAAAGTTTCAATTTATGATTATTTGGATGACATTTCACTACTATGATTTATCCCATGTTATGAAATTATGATCTCTTTTGCAGGTTAAGATTTCCAAAATGTTTTGTTCTTATGAATATGATGTGATTGATATTTCTTTTGTTTACCCTTACTGAGCATTTGAGCTCACCCTTTTTGTATATTTTCTTTTCCTCAAGTTAAGAAGATGGGTATTAAGTAGGATATGACAAAAAGGGATTCTAGATATTATGAAATAAATGGGAGAAAATATCGATGCTTTATGAACTAGTTGTTTATGTTTCCTAGTTTCTAAATACACTATACCTATACGGTCCTATTGTGCTTTTGTTATATGTTTTAATAAGTGTACTTCAATGTTGAATTATTAACAATGTATGTAATGTATGGGTTGTTATAGTTGGTATTAGAGGAAAGGTATAGTCAAACTTTTGAAACTAGGATGTGAAAGACTTAGTAAGAACCCTAAGGATATATCTAAGCATAGAAAAATCTTAGTCTTTTATAAATGGCCATGAACAACCTATGATAAGAGCTTACGTGTGAAATTTTATTCTTGATTATGTGGTTTTCCTATTATAATTAGTGTTGCTCAAACTATTCTTCTTGGTTTTAGTCAATTTCTGGAACTTGAAGGAACCATGTTAATGAGGAATGCGATGGGAAATGCAATGATTGTCCCCCTGAGCAGCCAAACATTATGGGGGCTGGAATGAAAAATATTGTAGCCATGATCACACAACTTTCTCAAGATATGAATCATGCAGGACTTCCAAATGAGCAAAGTAAGGAGAAACATTCTGTTGAATCCTTCATGAGGCAGCGTCCACCCTCATTCAGCAGGTCTACTAATCCATTAGTGGTTGAACAATGGATTACTACCACTGAAAGAATATTTTTAGTTCTTCAATGTTCTGAACATGGTAAAGTCATCTTAGTAGTATATCGTTTGGAAGGTGAAGCTGATCAATGGTGGAATTTTATCAAGAATACGAGGCCAATAGATGAACTTGAGTCTATAGAATGGGACAAGTTCAGGAACTTATATTTCAATAAGTACTTCCGTCATATTCTTCAAACAAAGATGGAGAGGGAGTTTCTTGAACTGAAGCAAAAGGATGATGAATCTGTTGGTACCTACGAAGAAAATTTTACAAGACTGTCAATATACACTTCAGGGATTATTATCCAACCAGAGAGTAAGATTTATCAATTCTTTAGTGGCTTAAAACCAAGTCTTCAAAGGGCATTATCCATAAGAGACTTCAATAGCTATGAAGAAATTGTTCGATGTGATCTCAGGGTTGATATGGATATTGGAGTAACCCATCAGTCATAAGCATTCGATAAGAAGAGGACAATGGAATTCAAAGGAAAATATAAAGAGCACACTGAAAAGAAGATGACTTTTCCCTTATGCTCAAAGTATGGAATGAAACATGGAGGGAGTTGTCTTAAAGGGACAAGTAAATGTTTCAAATGTGGCAAGGAAGGTCATCAGGCTTTTGAATGCCGCAATGATGGGAAGAAGATGTCTAGTGATCTGAACAAAGAAAAGGCTACACATAGTGTACCTCCTACACTTCAATGTTACATGTGCAAGGAAATGGTGAATTATTCCAATCAATTCCCTAATCCAAGGGTTTTTTATGATGATTGATGTCAACAAACACTTAAGGCCAAACAAAAAGGAATGTCACATGCAATTTCTATCAGCGATGTGGAATATGATAACGAAGTGGTGAAAGGTACACTTACTATCCAATCTGAAGTAGAAATATTTTTATTTGTTTCTGGATCCACCCACTCTTTTATTTATGAAGAATTTTATAAGGGTATCCCCGTATTACCCCAAAAATTAGATGTTGAGTTAGCTGTGAAAACCCCTAATGGTACAACAGTCACATCAAAAGTTTACAATTCTTCTCCGATTAAAGTTTGTGGGGAAGTGCTTCCTTAAAATATTATGATCCTTCCTATAGTGGAATTTGATGTGATTATTGGCATGGATTGGATTTATTTATATGGAGCTCATACCAATTGCCAAAGAAGGGAAGTCACATTTCATATTGAAGATCAATCTATGATCGTCTATTGATGCAAGGATGAACATAACATTCCAGTGGAAATTTCATCCATCCTATGGGTGTTAATTCCACTAAATAAAGGTTATTTATCTCAAATTTTTGGAGAGAAACCCACTATTAAGAATATGCGCATTGTACGGGAGTTTGATGATGTATTTCTGGGGGAATTTCTTGGTCTTCAACCAAATCGTGATGTTGAGTTTTCAATAGAACTCATACCGGGTGCTTTACCTATTTCAAAGACACCTTATATAATGTACCCAATTGAGTTGCAGGAATTGAAGAAGCAACTCTAAGAGAATCTTGATAAGGGATTAATACGCCCTAGTGCATCACCTTGGGGAGAACCTATTCTGTTTGTTAAGAAGAAAGATGGATCAATGAGACTTTGTATTTATTATCAAGAACATAAAAAGATCACTATCAAGAACAAATATCCTCTCCCATGCATTGATGACTTATTTGACCAACTATGTGGAGCTCAATACTTTTCCATGATTGATCTTCATTCAGGGTATCATCAATTAAGGGTCAAAAGGGAGGATATACCAAAGACTACATTCTGTACAAGGTATGTACACTATGAATTTATAGTGATGCCATTTGGTCTTACTAATGCCCCTTCTATCTTCATTGATCTAATGAATAGAGTCTTTAGAGACTATCTTGATCAGTTTGTTTTTGTCTTTATAGATGACATTCTTTTCTATTCAATGATCAAGTAAGAACATGAAGATCACTTGAGAATCGTATTGAAGACCCTAAGAAAGGACTACCTTTATTCCAAATTTACCAAGTGTAAATTTTGGCTTCAAAAAGTTGCATTTTTGGGTCACATAATCTCAAAAGAGGGGATATATGTGGATCTAGCAAAAATAGAGGTTATCAAAAGATGATCGAGACCAACAACAGTAACTGAGATCCGATGTTTTCTTGGTTTGGCTGGATATTATCAACATTTATTGAATGATTTTTCACGATTATATAATCCACTCAATAGGTTGACTCGAAAAGGAGTTAAGTTTGTTTGGATGGAGGAGTGTGAAGAGAATTTCAAGGAGTTAAAAAGAAGGTTATCTAGTGCACTTGTTCTCACACTGCCTTGTAGTAGAGAAAAGTTTGTGATCTACAGTGATGCATCCAAGAAGGGACCGGGGTGTTTTCTCATGAAAAATTATATTGTGATACCTTATGCCTCACGATAGTTGAAAATACAAGAGCAAAATTACCCAACTCATGATTTGGAATTAGCTGCAGTAATCTTTGCATTAAAAATATGGAGGCATTATATTTATGGTGAATGGTGTGAAATTTATACTGATCATAAAAGTTTAAAGTATATTTTCACACAAGAGGAGCAGAATATGTGCCAAAGAAGATGGTTAGAGATGATTATGGATTACGACTGCTCAATTCATTATCACTCTGGGAAAGCAAACAAGGTGGCAGATGCATTAAGTCGATAAGACCATGCTAGATTATCCATGATGAGGATAAAAAAAGATCCAATATTTATGGATTTACAAAGGATGGATCGTGGAATTATAATGGTAGGGGGAAATCTTATCTTTCACAAATTAATGTCCAACCATCTATACATTTTAAGATTAAAGAGGCACAGAAAGAAGATGTAGAGTTACAAACAAAGGTGAGAAATTTTCCTAAATTTAACCTTGATTGTGATGGGATAATAAGGTTCAGCAGTCGGGTTTGTGTTCCTCCCATCCCAGAATTCAAGAAGGAGATGCTGGATGAGGCTCATGGTTCTTCATTCTCTATTCATCCAGGAAGCACAAAGATGTATAGGGACCTAAAAGAGTACTTCTGGTGGGATGGCATGAAAAGAGATGTTGCTGAATATGTCTCTCGATGCTTGGTTTGACAGCAAGTTAAAGATGAGAGACAGAAGTCTAAGGGGATGTTACAACCATTACCCATACTTGAATGGAAATGGGAAAACATCACTATGGACTTTGTCACCGGACTTCCTAAAACATCCAAAGGCAATAATGCTATCTGAGTTATAGTTGATCGTCTTACGAAGTCGGCACACTTAATTGCTATTAGAGAAGATTTCTCTCCGGATCAGTTTGCCAGGATATATGTAAAGGAAGTGGTAAGATTTCATGGAGTACCACTTTCCATTATATCTGATAGGGATTCGAGGTTTACCTCAACGTTTTGGAAAAGTCTTCAGCATAATCTGGATAAAGAGTTGAGTTTCAGCACTGCTTATCATCCTCAGACAGACAATCAGTCTGATAGGACAATTCAAACTCTAGAAGATATGTTGAGAGCCTTCTCTATGGATTTTAGAAGAGGTTGGGATCAATACCTACCTTTGGTGGAATTTTCTTATAATAATAGCTTTCACTCTAGTATTCAGATGGCTCCTTATGATGCTCTCTATGGAAAGAAATGTCGAACTCCAACTTGCTGGGATGAAGATGGGGAAAGAAAGTGATTGGGACCTGATCTTGTTGATGAGATGGCAGAAAAGGTCAAATCTATTCAACAACACATAAGAGCATCTCAGAGTCAACAAATTTTTTTTGCCGATAACCGATGAAAAGACCTAGAGTTTGAAGTGGGTGATAAATTGTTCCTAAGAATATCTCCTTGGAAGAGAGTAATGATATTTGGAAAGAAGGGAAAGCTGAGCCCTAGGTATATCGTTCCTTTGAAAATATTGGATCGTGTTGGGAAGGAAGCTTACCGATTGGCGCTTCCACAAAATCTCTCTCAAGTTCACGATATGTTCTATGTATCTCTCCTGAGAAAGTACATACCCGATCCTTCACATGTACTAAGCTTAGATGATGTACTACTGGAGAAAGATCTTTCTAATGATGAATAGCTGATAGAGATTAGGGATCATAGTGAAAAAGTCCTACGGAACAAGACAACCCGCTTGGTGAAAGTTTTATGGAGGAACCACCAATTAGAAGAAGCTACATGGGAGCTTGAGGATATGATGAGGGAGAGGTATCCTCATCTGTTTGTTACAAAGTGATGAATTTTGAAGGTGAAATTCATTTTAAGGGGTTATAATGTAACACCTGAGATTTTTATGAGAAATTTTTTGTTTTTATGCTATGTACATCATCAAAGTAATCTTTCACTACACACAACACTAGCTTGTCTTTCTTTGCACGCAATCGTGACCTTCCTTGATAGCTTGCGTTGTACGCAATACCGAGTTTCACTAAAAAATGATATGCTATTAAAATATTATTAAAACTAGCCATTATGATACCCACTTTTTGAAATTTTATCTTTCAAAATGGACTTTATTTTTGGATTCAGAATATCGAAAATAGCCTAGGGTGAAATTTTGGTTTTTTCTGAAAACTTTCAATTTTTGAAGAATAGTGAAAACACTGGGTTACTATTTAAAAACTGAATTTTTATTTAAATAATTAGTTATTTTAGGTCAAAATTGATACATAATACATATATACGTTCATAGTAATTCATTGGAGTCATTTTATAATAATTTTAGATATATAAAAATTTTATTGAACTTTTCACCGTCTTTTACCCACCTCTTTGGAGTGTTTGACAATTTACATAAAACATAATTTTACCATTTCTATGAGTGGAATTCCAAAAATCTGAGAGACACTGTTAATATCAAGGATTAAAATGTGGTTCAAAAAGATAAAAATATTTTTTGGTGAATAGTAACTTTTTGCTTTTATTTACCACGGTTAAAAGTAAATAGGGTAATTAAGGGTAAAAATGGTATTATTATTACCCAAACACATGTCTTAATTCTATTGGATAAGTTTAATTCGACCAAAAACAACCTTAGGAATAAAATATGACCATTTATGTCCACTTGGATTAGATTAGGACATTTATTATTATTTTATTTAAAGAAGAGCTAAAAAGGTTAAAATCAAAGTTTAATAACTAAAATATTTTTAATATAGGGTTATACATAAGATAATTTCAACTATAAATATTCCATAGAAAGATAAAAAAATTTCCAACATATTGGTAATTTATTTATAATCTTTAGACTTTAAATAATTTAATTTATTTATGACACAATAATGATGCAGTAATTAACTTATTAAAGAAATATTAACATAATTGATATTATAAATACCCAAATAAATGTAACTTGATACTTTTAATGAATTAAAATAATTTTATAGGTTAAGATGAAATATTAGTATTGCTTTAATTAACTTTTTATGAACTAATCTTTCTATTATGATTTTCACAAAAATCAAATACCAAATAGTGTTAAAAAGTGACATAAAATAGTTTTTAAAACAAATATTATATTATTAATTGTTATTTTGTTCCTCAAAATCTAAGGTTTGGCCAAATGACTTATCTATGGTTATATATATTAATAATGAACAATTTGGGGTTCTTTTGGCTTGTTATAGTAATTGTATTAACCATATAGTGTAAGCAAACAAGAAGACACGATAAAAGTAATGTAATTTAACTTAGACTTAAATCTAAATGATATGGTTAAAATATTAACATAAACTTGTCTAAAATCTATTGGTGGAGAGTATTTCGACCCATCCCCACCTTATCTTCAAAATAAATCAGTTTGGAGTTATTAAAAACCGAATATGACTTTATTATAAAATAATATTTTATGTTAATCCTAAGGTACCCCTCTCCTCCCTTATAAAAGGGCATCTCCTCCCTCTCCACCTCACACCACTTTGAGCCTTCAAGCTCTTCCAAATCCTGCTAATTTCCATTCTAAACTTCTCTATAAACATCCAATAGGTCCTGGTATTCTTCAAAGACCATCTTTAGTGCCCTAAGAGGATGTTATGAAGAGGCGCTTCAAAGAAGAGTTAATATCTGTTACTGATTCTTTAAACTTTATTTCTTCTTCTAGTTATTCCTCTTTAGTTGTTTCATTATAAAGTAATAACATCAGTATCAATGATATACTGATATGTTATTATAAATATAAAACAACCCTATTTCACCTTCTATCCATCCTACAGAAAACGAAATCACCGCGCGTGCGTACGTACGGAATACCATCTCCACGTCGTGGTGTAATCTGTTTTCCACCACCACTTTACTTGGACGGGTATAATGGTGTAAATAATAACTATATATGATTATTGTAAATTTATATGTATTATGAAATAGTATACATACACATAAATACAATTCCACTATCATGGGAATGATATCATCGCTCGTGCGTACGTACGACCTATCATCTCCACGATGTGATGCGACTCGTTCTACATGGTCTTCATTGCATAATGATTATATAAATGAAATGAATGAATAAATATAATATATATTACACTAATACCATTCTTTAAATGAGGTATCTATAACCTAGAAATAAAAATAAGAATTTATTCGAGAAAACAGGCATAAGAACAAAAAAGCAATAAACACCCGAATAACAAGTAGTAATGAAATATTAATAATAAGAAGCTAATAATATGACCATATATGATATCATAACAATGAGTAAGATTATGGAATAAGACAATAACATTATTTAAATCATTATACAGGAGGTTCAGACATGTAGGAAGCAAATCGGACCTAAGGTAAGGGAAAATCTCACAATCTCAATTTTTATCCGAGATTATTTATACTTCGGTGATTACTGGGGCATATTTATCATCCACATCCATGTTTTGTCATTATGTAATATTATTTCTCTCCTCATACAATTTTTTTTAAATCCAATTTTATTCTTTGGTGAGTTTTTAGTAAATTATATGAAAGGAATATTTTGTCGTTTTTTGTATGAGGTACTTTTTTGACTTTTCTGGCCAAAGTACGAGAAGAGTGTTTTTCCTTAACTTATACGAAATGAATGGATTTTTCGAACATTATTTCCATGAAGCTTAATTTACAAGTTTTCAAGTTTATTTTTAATCAACTTATTTTAGTTTAAAATTTTAAGACATATTAATAAAGGAAAAATGTTTTTGAAGTAGAAAGGATATCTTCCTCAATAATGGAGTTCAAGTGTTTTATCAAAATTATTTTCCATCTTTGATAATATAGGGTTCTATTTATATCCCTATTTTTTCATTGATTTGATTATTTTATGATTGAATTATTGTTTTTATGATGACCGTTTATCTTATATGTATTATTTTATGATGGCATGATGATTAAGATTCCCATTTTTATTACATGTGTTCTGCTATGATGTAAGATTTATGATTTTGTGGCACACATAAGAATGGTTTCATTATGAGATGGGTGGGACCTATATCTCCCTCTAAAGCATTGGGTAATGATTAATATCTTGTGAGATAGACATGGTTGGAACGGAAAGTAAATCCGGTTCAGTGATAGAGGACTGAAACGACGAGTGAACTTGGTTCAGAAATGGACTTTTCCCTCTAAGATAGTCTTGGCAATGAGTCATGACTACTAAGAAATGATTATTTATGATTATGTGTGTATGACACAAATTTTCAAGTTATGATTATTGGGATTAAATTTCAATATAATGATTTATCCCATGTTATGAAATTATGATCTCTTTTGCAGGTTAAGATTTCCAAAATGTTATGTTCTTATGAATATGATGTGATTGATATTTCTTTTGTTTACCCTTACTGAGCATTTGATCTCACCCTTTTTTATGTTTTTCCCTAGGTCAGGAATAAGGGTATTAAGTAGGATATTCCAAAAATGGATTCTAGATATGATGAAATAAATGGGAGACAATGTAGATGCTTTATGAACCAGTTGTTTATGTTTCCCAATTTCTAAAGACACTATACCTATACGGTCCTATTGTGGTTTTGTTATATATTGTAATAAGTGTACTTCAATTTTGAAGTATTAACAATTTATGTAAAGTATGGGTCGTTTTATGATCATTATATAAAGATATAATTATAATTACCTTCTTTCTATAATGATCATTGAAAAATGAAATCGTTACTCATGCATGCATAAGGCTTACCATCTCTTTGGTGGAAACATTGTTCATTTTTCATATCCATATGGAATGAATGTATTTAAAGGTAAAAATTGATAAATAATAGTGAATATTATGTCAATAATATTATTATATTGATAATGGACTCTTGTCCACATGGACTATTGACATCATATCGAGTTTATTTTTGTCTTAAGTACAGAATATCGACATAACATCTGCTATGAATTTAAATAACTAAGTAATTGTTATAAAATTATATTTAGTGATATAAAAGGAATAAAAAAATTAAAAAATTTCAAGTGAAATTAATTATTTAAAACAATTTTATAAAGGAATATAAATATTTTATGTGTCAAGTCCGACATAGGGAATGGGACACATTAACAAAAATTAGTTTTAAATATTTTAATTTTTTATTCTTCCAAATAACACTCATTAATGCAATTATTTTAAAAATGGTTTTGATAATCTATTTTTATGAACATTAGTTAATTAAAATTCAAAATAATTTTAAATTATTCAATGTATTATGGTAAAGTTTGATTCAAGAATCTTATTTCTAAATATATTAATTTTGTTTCAAAAATGGATTGATTATTTCAATAAAAAGGAATTTTTTATTTAACATATATGTCATGAATATATTAACTCACTATTATGTAAAATTTATGTTGTTATGTTTACTTGAAATTTTTACACCCTCATTTTTCAAATAATGTTTTTCCATTTATGAGTGTGTGGGTTTGTAAAAATGAAAAGGGATTTCAATGTTGTAATATTATAAATCATTATGAAATTTATTTTTTTTGTTATTATTTTTTTGTTCATGGAAATTGTTTATGTATATGGGTAGTTCCATGATAAAATGAGGGAGTTTTAACCCATGATATCTCTACAATGAATTGGGTAATGAGATAGAGCTAAATGGTGTGTTTTCTCCTATGATATATAGGGAATATACTGTGATAGGTATTTCAAAAGTAACCATGAAGATTAATCCATATGTGGTTATTAAAGCTACAAATGATATGGATTACACAAGATTACATTTATGAATTTTTATCTCTAAGAGTTTTATAAGAATTTTATGATTTCATGAGGTAAGGTAAGGCTTTATTTTTATGCATGAAAAATATTATTTTGGGAAAAAAAGATTCATGATTTTAAAATAATCATGGAATAATGGTTTTTTCTTTCATTTAAACCCCTTAATGAAATTTTTGTTCTCATCCCAAGATTTAAAATGTTTTTGAAAGGGTATATGTATGGGTAAGAGAAAGGAGGATGTAAATATTAATTTTATGAATATTTTTATCAATTAAAATAATTAGTGTTTCATTTTACAATGTTTTAACTTGTAAAAAATGGATAGTGTATAGAATTGTCTACATTGTAATATTTTAGTTGTTATGTAATAGTTATTGAATAATTTTATACAACCCTAAACATAAAAATATCCCCAATGTGAAAGAATGTAAATTCTATAAAAAACACCAGATTATCTAAGGTTTAATGCCAGGTATTTATAATAATTATGTAAAATTATATATTACTCTATTACTACCCTCTGTATCATTTTAAGGGAATGATATATTATAACTTTTTATGATGTGGATTCTCATTAAAGGAAATTTTATATACAAATACCTTAATTTATGAGAGAATTTATACATTTCATGGAAAAAATTTATTTATGCTACAGATAATGTAAAAACCATGGATATTAACGGGATAACATCTATTTCATATTATATGTGAGACATAAACTGAGATTAAACAATAACTAAAATATATTACTTCAAATTTAATTTGATTGACAACTTATTGAACCCGAAACATTGTGTCGAGATGACCTATAATATATTATACCAATATATAAATAACTCTTCAATTACAGAGTATTATTATTACTTACTAAATTATGTAAACTATGATTATCTATTGATTTAAAAAATTAGAATCACCATTAATAAATGAGATGTTTTTTTGAAAGACTAATTTTTAATATAAAATATGATTTAGTTGCACATTGGGAACATAATTTAATATAAATTTTTCCAATTTTTGAAAATATATTTGACAATAAAAAACTATTTTTTGAAAACATAATATCAAAGTTATCCTAGATGAAATTTTTATAATATTTCTTAAAATTTTAATTATTCATTGAATATTGAAAAATAATGAATTTTATTTGAAGACTACTATTTAGTTTAAATAATGTATAATAATAAATTATACGTTTAATTGGATTAAAATAAACATTAGATAAATTAAATATCTATTAATTCAATTTATTTCCTTGGAATTATTTTAATATTTAATTTTGATAAATAAATCATTGTATACTTTTGAAAATGTATGGTTTAAAAACCTGGTCTCCTATCCCATCTTTGTAAATAATATTATTTTAAAATATTCCAATACTATGAATGATATTTAAAAAATGGATTCCATATTTGGGATCATCATTTTTTATATTATCCAATAAATTCAACTTAATTTTTTTAAAAAATAAATAGTGAAAATAGTAAAAAATATTTAACACGGTTAAGGTAAAAATTGGTTTATTATGGGGATAAAGTTTAAATATAAGGGTTAAAATTGCATAAAAACTATCATATAATATATATTCCTACCATATATTGACTTTATCTTGTTTATGGACAACTAATTATTCATTTTTACCCATTTTTAATGTGTAAAATGTGGGTACACAATTATATCATAAAATAAAAGTGTTCAACTCACCTAACTTTTAAAAGGTGATCCACTATCCTCTCTTATTCACAACATAAAATGCATTTTTTTCGTTCAATAAATACCTAAATGAATTACCAACATACATCATATAATCTTGTACTCATTATTTTGTGATTCAATCAATATTTTAATGTATTTTGGTGGAATCCTAGTGTGAAACCTAAATAAGACATACTATTCTTCAATGAGTTCTTATTTTATTTTATTTCATCTCTATCTCATTAAATTATTATCAAAATATGTGAATATAAAAACATTAGTTTCCTAAATATAATGAAATTTTTGTGTTTTTTAATGACCTACAACTATCTCCACTTTTATCTAATGGGTTATGAAATCATCATTCTTTTGTATGATGAACTACCACATCCCGAACTGATGTCATTCATTTTATAATTACCACCTCTCACAATTAGGTAATATGATGGATAAAATGTATATATATGATATTTATAACATATTTATATCTTTATATTCATTATATCATATATTAATAATTAATTCAATAGTGTATAAAAAAATGTCATTCATGTGTATGTGGAACTACCTTCTCTAGAAGCGATGAAATTAGTTTTTCACTATGACTTTAATTAGAAGGGGATAATGACGAAAATTTTAAAAATATATGATATAAAAAAATAATTATGATAATAATTAAATATTTATCAATCCAAATAGTAATTAAATTATATTATTTCTTATATTTCCAATCACTTAAAGATGATAACACCATTCATGTACTGTGGATTACCGCCTTCACAAAGCGAAGTGACTACATTTTCATTACCAAAACACATGGATAATATATATAAAAATATTAAAAGAAAATATACTTAGTATATGAAATTATGATCATTATTTAGAGATAAAATTTTATTTACCTATTTTTAATAATGATTTTTGAAAATCGAAACATTACCAATGCATTTATATGGACCAACATCTCTATTATCAAAAAAATTAATTTCTAAATACCATCTAACATGATTTTTATTAAAAGTAAAATTGATATATAGATATTAAATTTATTCATGATTATTATTCTGGATATTTTGGAACTATATAATATTTTCATGAACTAGATCATTCATGACAATACATGGATGAGAAACGAGCACATTAACACATGAAACACTGAATATAATGAATGATTATTAACGAAAAATGTGAAAATAGATTATTAAGGGATCCTATATAATGTTATAAATATTAATATTGTTAAATTATAATTTAATAAAATTATTAAAACCAAAATATATTAGGTTAAGTCATTGTCATCTAAAATGATGCGTATGGGAAGGGGTATCTAAAATGATTTTCCATTCATTAGTTTAAACTTCTACTTCATAAATTATGTCATGCTTAGATTATGTGGGGAATGATGATATATTATTTTAAATTCCATTTTAAATTGTGTAATGTGTATTTATATTTGAATCAAATGATCTATTTATTTATTAATACAAACTTCAATGATATTATATTTTTAAGGGATTTTGTTACTTAGATTCCATTCACTGGGTTAAACATCATCTTCATTGATTATTCCATGTGAAGATTTATTTTTTAATAATAATTGAATATGTTATGATGTATTTTCAATTATTTAATGTGTATTTACATTTTATACAAATAAGGAAATCATTGATTAATCCCCACATCAATGATGTGATCTTTGTGAGGCATTTCAAAACACAATTTCCTTTTAATATATTAAACCTAAAAATCATTGATTATGTAAATATAATAATAGTTTATTAATTAATATTCATCATTTTACATAATATTTACAATTTTTTATGTGTATTTACATTTTATACACATAGTCAATACATTGATTAATCCATAATTCAGTGATATAAACATAATAAGACATTTCATGTAAATTTAATTTCATTGAGGAATATTTTAATGTTTTGAACCTAATTTATTTTTTACTATCTATAAACATTACCTTGGACATGTAATATCATGAATATTTTATTCTTAATTTTATTTATATAGCCTATTTAATTATTTAATCTGAGGGTATTTTCCTTGAAAATTTACAAGTGGAAACAAAATTAAAAATTGATTTTTTTTTCTTATGGTGTATTATAACATGATTTTTTGGATATTATATGATTATGTGTGGATTTATATTTGAATTCATTATGTTTTATGTCCATTTTTTGAGTATTTACATTTTATAAACATAATGTTTTCAATTGTTAATTCTCCATTAATTGTAATGATCTTTGCATGGGATTATTTCACAATGTAATTTTAATCAAGTTTTTTTATAAATGAATTACCATTAATTGAAATTATTTGATCAAAATTTAGAAAATAAGTTAAAATTTTTACCATCTATTAATTTAGGAAATTTTTCATGTAATGTTATGATTTTCCCACTATTTGGTATATACAAATATTGGGGATTTTCTTAAAAAAATCTATCCATATTTATATCTTGGATCAAAAATCCTTTTCCATCTGAAACCATTTTCTTCTAAAAATATATTAAAAATGAATTTATCACCGTGAAAAAATGTCATGTAAATAAATTTTTACGCATTTTTTCATTTTAGAAATTTTTTTGAAAGAAATATTCATGTATTTTAGAAAACAAATCCAATTTAGATTTTACTGAAAAGTGAAAAAAAAAAATTATTTTAATGTAATCAACATGTATAAAATTTTTCATAGTAATGACCAGTCTAGGTTTTAAAACATACTTTATCAAAATCAATGTTTATATTTGAAAAAAAATTATTATTAAATTTTTAGAGATATTTATGTTTTTAAAATTTATTTTCAAAATGAATATAATATTTTCTTAAAGATTGTTTTTAATGATAGTTTTATGGTATTTATAATCATCAAGGAGAAAAAACCTTTATTCTTAATCCTATAGGGTTATGTTATATTGATACAATACATAATCATTATAAGTATGGTTTGTTAATGTTTTGTATAGTGAAGGTATTAGAATTATAATTTTTTATTCATTTTTGTAGTCATTACCATTTCATTGAAACCACGTTCCAGTGGTTAGTGGAAATTAAATTCCCCTTAAATATACGTATTATTTATTACTGATATTTATATTTCGTAAATTATATACCATATTAAAATCATTTTTAATATGAATTTGATTTTATTAATAGCAGAAATATTGATAAATATTCATCCTTTATCCAATATAGATATTAGATGATAAAGAATATTGATTCATGAATTAAATTAGTCACTCAATATGGGGGAATGATTTGGACCCCCAGTGATGGGTGTGGTGAAAATTATATATCACCATGATGCATTAGTAGTCTCATGAGTTTAATTAGTAATATAAGATTAAATAGGTTTCTACCTATAGTTTTAAACATTATTTTGAATTGTATCGACAGAAGATGAATCCTAATGGATATGATCATAATGTCCAATAAATAAGAATTTCCATCATTAATAAATTTGTTATTATTATCCATTATGTTTTTGAAATGATATAAAATATAGATAGATTACATTCCCAGTTTTTTTAAATGTAATGTCTGTTCAATTATTTTCCATTCAATATTGATTATTACATATCTAGTTTTTTAAGTGGAACAAGTGTTATGTTATTTATATTTCATGTTGATAATTCTTAATAATTTATGATAGAAATAATTTTACTTAACCATTAATGATAACATGAGATCACACTTATTTTATTTTCATTATGTAGGATTCCTTGAATTTTACTATGATTGATATGGAAGGATTTTCTATAGGGAATAATGTTATTCATAAAAATAAATTATTTAGTAATTTTTGTTCTGAAATATAATATGTAAATAATGTTTGTATCTAGTTTTATATGAAAACTAAACTATTAATTTATTTGGGATGATATCCATTATATATTATAAAAATTTAATAATGTAAATAATGGATTTAGGATACATGAGTTAAGGTCACAACATTTTTCATATAGGAATATATGTTATTTTGTTTTATGTGTTAGTAATTTTTTTGTTTTCATACTGAATTAATATTTCTTAGAGGGAAGATGTTTGATTGAATGTTATAATATAATCCATCTTTAAGTTTATTTTCATAAATTTTAATGTGATTGGGAAGGTGATATGAAATTTTTTAAACTATTCTGCATGTGATCTATTATCCAGATGAAAAAATAATTATTCATAGAATCCCATTATTTGTTATTTCATATTCTTTCGGGGGTTACCTAGTAATATATGGACCTTCAGGACAATTACTAGTCGAATGAAATAATGAATTATAATATATATATTACAATTAATGGTTATTATTTTCAATAGGTTAGTTATACTAAACAATTACCCATGGGAATGATTCATCCTTTTCTAGTTCTATAAAGAATATCAGAAAATATATGTGTGGATTATATGGTGAGATTTGAAAATACTTCTTGAGTTAAAAATGTAATTTGGTATATTTTTGGTCAATTGAATAAATTATTAAATTTACTTCATATTCAAGACAATATTTCTCTAGATCAGCATTCTTGACTAAATATCATTGATATTGGTAGGTTACAGGGAATTCCTCTCTTTATTTTATATGAACTTGATCCTAGGGTTGCATCTAATTTTTTGAAAAATCCTTCAAAATTTATTAGCTACTAAATTAAATTTTAATATATATTAGCATCTCAAAACTGATATATAGTTATATAGAATGATTCATATTTTATAAGACATGTATTTATCCTGTTCAATATTTAATAAATTTTATCATATCAACATATTTCATTATTTTTTTTTGATCATAACAATTTTTATTTCACTATAAAGGTGGAAGAATTTGAGGAAATATATGGAGAGGGGTGTATATATTTAGTTTATTAGGATGATTTAGGGGAAATAATGTTTTTGTATAATAATTAGTGAAATATATGGTTGAGAATGCTAATATTATTCCTAAAAATATGAGGACTGGACAATGTTTGCATAAAATATAAGCACATAACTATAGTAATGATCTTATGATTGAGGCAGGAGATCATTTTTTCAAAACATATATCCCAGAAATTTATTTATTAATATTTTTAAAAAGGAAATTTTTGAATATATGCTTTATTGGACAATATGAAATATTGGAATGGGTTGGATTAGTTTCCTTATAAGTGTCTGTTCTTTAATATTTATTCCATGTACATTATATGTTTCATGTATCATTGATAAAAAATTATGTTTGATCTATATCATTTTTTGAGCCATAACATGATATATATGGAAGATAATCCGTATTATAATTAATGTCTATAATTTATTCTTGAACATAGAGAGTATGTTTTTAGGATCAAATGGATTTCTAAGGAAAAGTATTTTTAGAAAATTCATATGATTTAAGAAACATCATGGGAAGAAAAATATGCTTCGATTGAAACATATTAACACTTTTTAGGCAATTAATAGTGTTATGAAGTTAAAATTTCCAATAGGTGGAATAATGTGAAAAAATCAATTTTATGAGAGAATAAATTTCATACATTGTTAATTTTTATGAATTATAATTAATATATCTATTTTAAATATAAAAATATTTTCTACTTTTTAAATAAAAAGGATGTAGTTGGATAATTTCTAAATTATTTTAAATGAATTATATGATATTTGTAAATATGTTTTTGGAAATTTTAAAAAATTTATTTTAGGAATTTAACATCATTTTTATTTTATCGTGTGAATGTTATCTTATAGATATTTCTTTGGTATTTTATGTATAAGATATTTTTTTGGTGAATAGTATGTAATACTCAATGTTTAAGAAAAAAAAATTATTTAAAAATATTTATAGAGAATTATTTTGATTTATTTTAATGCTTCATTATTTAATTTTTACTAAACATAACAAAATAAATTAAATTTTAGTCAAAATTATAACCAAATATTATAAAAAATAATTTTCTTCTTAAAATGACCATTATCTAGAATACTATTTTTCATCCTTTTGTTTGAGCTTAATTTTTGATGTAATAGATTATAATTTTAGAAATTTCATTTTATAAAATTGAATCTAATATTTGAATCATCATGTGAAAATTTTCTAATGGGGAAAATTTATATTTTTTACTATGAATAGCATATTTATTAAAAATTTCTTTTAACATTATAAGAGTTTCAAAACATTAAAAATAAAATAGAAAGGCTTAAAATTACATAAATCTTCTAATAATACTATTTTTTTACTTATTTTTACCTTCAATTAAATAATATTTGAATATGAATTCTTTTTGATCCATTATACTTGATACGACATTATAATATTTTGATCATTTGAGATATTCCATGTGTTCCATCTCTTGCAATTTTGAAAGGGCACCTATCTCTGAATTTCAGCACAATTAATGAGAAACTTATATAATAAAATAACTACCAAAATAGATCCTAATATCTATTCCCATGAATGAGAGGTACAATATATTTCAGAATAAAATCCAACAAAAGATGTAGTTATAATCCTATAGGGGTTGTCTGTGGTATAGGTATAGTTATTATCTATGAATTTTAATTTTGTTTCTTCTTATACATCCTTAAAATATTATTCATGTAAGTAAAAATTATAAAATAACTATATAACAAAAACTTAATTTTAATTTTTTTGGGATAATAATATTTCATCCACTTAAATATCTAATGGTAAATAAAAATACTACTTGGGAATACATGTTTTATAGATCCTTGTTAGTTGATATATCTCATTTTTTATCACCCACTCATATAGATGGTCATAATAATGGATAATAATTAAATAATATGAAATATTGGAAATATATTTCATTCTCAAATGGTAAATAAATATCATATTTCTTTATATTGCATTTAATGATAAATTAAAACATCACTTGTTTGTATGTGTAGAATACCGGTTGGCGAACTGACGCCTTTTATTCTTCATAATATTCACATATGGTTGGATTATATAAGTAGTATTAAATAAAAATTATATTTATGAAATAATTATCTTTTATTAAGGATAAAATATTTATTACCTCTTTTCCCTCGTGTTCTTTGAAAAATTATAACATTACCAATGGTTACTTATGAACTACCATATCCATGATTGTAACATAAAAATACAAGATAACCAACATACATAGATATTTATAGAAGTATAAATAATGTATTCAAAATATAAGTATTACATTATTATGTTTACATAAATAATATAATGATGATCCATTCCACTATAGTCAACCAACCAATGTATTCTTTGGACTTATGATCTAAACATCCTTTAAACGTCAAACCTAAATGAAATCAATTAATAAATTAATTATAACATCGTTCTAAGTGAAATAAAATGATTAATATGGATGAAAAGTTTTTTCATGAATATAAATAATTAATATAAAATTATTATAGTATATTGTATATAATGTATGGGGAATTATGGACTCGAGGTAAGGGACAAATTATCTAAAATTCTAATTTTACTATTTTTAAATATTTATTTTATAATATTTTTCATATATGACCATATTACTCAAAATATTTTTTGAATATATTTATCTATACATAAATTAATTATAATGGGAATTTTTTTATCATTTGGATTTATTTTAATGGATTTTCAAAAATAATCCTTTAGAATATTTTATGTAGAGTATTTTGACTAATAGAGAAAGGTATGTTCTATTTTAACATACAATAAATATTTGTATTTTACCATAAATGTAACTATTATTTGATACATGGATTCTTTTATTGTATTACATGTTTTCATAAAACACTTCCCATCCCTTTTTGGAATGTTTTTTTATCTGATTCTATTTTAATGAAAATGAATATATAAAAATATGAAAATGATTTTTTATTGGTTGAATTTATATTTTAATGAGTTTGATGAAGGAAAAGTAGGCTTATATGTGTTCCATATATGAAATGGAAACTGATATTTTTTGTGATTATGTGTCAACCCGATATAGTTCTCCAATTCATTCAGGGATGATTATCTTCTTCATATTAGATATTGGAATAAAACGAGTAGGTAATTCCTTTTGTAAGAGTTATTGTATGAGTTCTATGATTATGATGTCATATGTAACCTATATGTATTATCAATGATATATATATAGTTTTAATATAATTTTTTTTATTTTCTATGAAATTATAGCATTGACTTGGTTAAATTATTGATTATTCCATTTACGTATAAAAATGTATGTTTTCAAGAAAATGATTTTCATGGGAGCCTTTTTTTGATAATAAATTTTCATGATTGTGATTTTACATTTTTTTCATATGAATTTGTTTTGGAAAAATTTTAGGCAGAGAATATGATTTCATGAGAATTTATATAATTATTTGAGTTAAAAAATTATATTAATGGAAATATTCCTTACATGTTCTCATGATTTTGAAATTTACTAATTTTTTTCAATCATTATTTTCTTATCCCACATACTGATAATTTTCTACTCATATAAAATATTAAAATGTTTTTCAATGGTTCATAAGGATGATTTTTATTAATAATGAATTCATGTTGAAAATAATAAATAAATTTCTTGAAATGAAAAACAATTTCATGTTAAAATTTTTATATTTAGAATAAAATAAATACTATGTATAATTTTATACTATGTAATGTATGGTTTATTTTTTTTAGAGTTGTGACCCGATTCATTTAAAATCAAAACATGAAAAAAATCATCATGAATTCATGAAAATGAATTCTTGTTTAAAAAGGAAATTATGTATTGAATATTTATTAGGTCTTTATTGATGGAATCATAAAAGATATTATATAATAAGAGTGGTTAGTATTATATTATTATATACCCTAAAATCATTATATTTTATGGTTTTCATGATTTTTTATATCAATATTAACATGTTACTTAGTATAGTAAATTTTTATTCATGTTGATAATAATTCGTTAAAATTTATATATAAGAATTTTTTTAATAATTATATTAATAAATAATGCATAAATAATATATAGTTTTATATTAAAAGGAAATAATTAAGTGTTATCTTTATTGGTTTAGTCTAATTTTCATTTTTATTATATTATAATCAATTTGAAAAAATACCCATTGTATATACCCTATGATAATATATCCAATAGTAATTTTGGAGCAATTGTATATAAAATTTAAATATATATAATTGTTATATTTCATTACTATATATAATATTACACACATTAATAAAATCCTTAATTCTTCTCATTTAATTCATTCCCAATATTTTTGTTGTATTTTAATTCATTACTTTATTTTTATAATTTCATTTGGGATGATTATATTCATGGAAAATCATGAGGATAATGAATTTTTTCATAGAATTTGTTTATACTTCCATATTATATCAACTATATATTCCTTTAATTATGTTTTTATTGATTCCTATAATATCATAATGTTTTTATACTTAAATATTATATCTCAACACATTGTATCATTGAAAATTTTATTTCCATGTTACTTGATAAAATATATTATAAACAATGTAATGGTACAATACATATTAAAATGATACAGTATTATTGTAAGATAATGATACTTAAGGATGGTGGTGGGACTCAAAGAATGTTAAGATCCTTCTATAACCCTTCCTAGTGGTTGCTTTTATTCTTACACAATATGGGTGAAAATTATCTCTCATTACATGAAATATATATTTATAATATTCTCCATACCCCAAAAGTGTGTATTATGGGGTTTTATATGACCCTACTAAGTAGATCTTATACACCTTCTGTTATGTCCATATAAATTCACTAGGACATTCTACCATGGTTCCCTAGGTAAAATCTTATGATATTATATTCGTTGTACAAATATTATTTTTTTACCAAATATAAATTTTATAAAATTAATTTATATTTTTTCTAATTAAACATAAAATTTTTCACTTTTTTATTTAAAATAAAAAATACTTTTAAAAAACATAATTACCACTTGGCTTCTATCATTTGCTAACATTGGGTTTTATGGAGAGCACATAGTGGGTTCCTTTTTGGATTTTTATGCTCATAGATTACATACACCCTTTGGGTGTATGTAAAAATTATTCTATCTAGAACTGGTAAAGGATACTCTCTACTTTGAGGTAGTGGATATTATTTTTAGCATTCCATTATTTTAGAGAATAAGACAATGGGGGATTTTACCCATATGTCACACATAGATGGCTATAGTTTGACTTGGTTCATTTTTTGGATTTAGTTTGTAGTGAATTGATTTTTATTTAATTTTATTACAAGATTCCCATTAAATTTACAATTGCAATATATTCTAATAGTAATGTATAATGATGATAATCTCTATTTTTTTATTAAAATTTAAATTTTTTTAAATTATATTAGTATTTATGGTTTCATTTGATATTCCATTTATTTTATTACATGTTTTTTGTTTTAGTTTCTTTTATTATTTTTATATGGGGGAAATAATCACCCATATTCGGTGGGGAAAGTATAAGTTATATGTTAGATACCTCTTCATGGGTGATTTTTTTTGTTTTTTAATCATTCTCAAATTTTTCTTCTTGATATCCTAGAACTACAATCTAGTTAGTAATATTGGGTAATAACTTAAGGACATGTCATAAGACCACTCTTGTGTTTAGTTAAAGTTATTCTTAATTGGGTTGGGAAAAAATTTATAAGTGTCAATTTTTTTACTTCATTCTATTTTATAAGTTAGGGTAGACAAGAAGTAGGATCAGAAAATCCTAAAGGGTGAGTTATTAGTTACTGCATTAGAAACACTCATCACAAAAAAATTATGTTTCTATTGGAAGATTGGAAAAATGAAATTTCAATTTTTATTTGATTTGTGTTTGTATTTTAAATATTCTCAAATTATGGAATTGGGGATTTAAGGGAATTTATAGGTTGCATTATTAAAGCACATGGGACAAAAACCCCATGGTAATGAGGTCTCCCATTCATGACGGTTCTAAATTTCCCCCAATAACATTGTAGTATATTTGGGTAATCCATGTAGTCAAAAAATATAGGTATATACAATACAAGATGTTATACATGAATGGTTGACAAATAGTTTGGTAAATTAGGCCGCCTGACCATGAATAAAGGATATTTAGTGATGTTCTTATAGTTATTATGTTAAATAAATTACTAAAACCTCAATAATTTTTTATTTATGTTTCATTATTTTAATTAGTTTTATTTAATTTATTTAAAATTAATTATGTTGAGTTTCATTGTTCTATTTTTTTACTTAGATATTAGGTCTCAAAGAGTTATGGTGAATCCTCTTATGGCTGAAATATATATTTTTCTGTATGCTAACCCTTAATTTGATCAAAATAATATCAATAATATGGTTTCAATTTATTGTGATATATACCAATGGGTCTACATTTTATTAGAGAAAAAAACAAAAAAATTCTTGGAAAATCATGAAAATGATAGTGCGGATTGTTTTCCTCACTCGTGGATTCCCTCCTTTATAAGAGTAATAGTACTCCATGGGTAAAATATGTGTTGGAGAAAATTAAATGAATTTTTTAGTTTCTTGTGACCCCTACCAATTTTAGAGTGATTTTTGTAATATTAATTCTTATTGTAACCAATATAAAATGATTTTTAATTGAATCTTGTGAAAATCTTCAGGGAAACCTAGAATGGCAGAACATTAAGGTCATATTCAATCATTATTTTTATTCTAATATTACTGAATTTATAATGTATCAAAAATTTCTATGACTCTAGTAGGTAAAATATATGGTCATAGAGTATTATAATTAATTTCCATGATTATTTACTTGAAACCTGAGATGATCTCATATGAAAAGTTGAATGCTTATCATTTGGAAGTAGGAATCAGATCTGGCATTTGATATCTCATATAAATGTTGAATCTCCACACCAATACAGATGTTGTGGATCGAAAAAAATGTTTAAGATAGATAAATATTTAATTTTGAATGTTATTGGAACCCCTTGTATTCCAATTTAATGTGAATATGGATTTCTTAAAATGAATATGGAGTGAGGTGATTTTAAAAAGGAAAAAGGATGTGTCTTATATAATCCAAGACAATCTAAATCATTTAAAATTATGGGATATGGATATATTATCATCCATTGATGAGGTAAGAGTTAGTTTTTAATACTATTATGTTGGGATATCCCAAGGACGTGTCATGATTATGGGTAGATGAGTTATCTATGATGGTCAAAAGGGTGAATATCTCATAAAAGAGAGGGAAAGATTAAACAATTCCTAGAGGAATCATAATATAATCTACTACATATATGGATAAATGATATCAATATCAGTGGAATGTATGAATATTTAGTTCTTCTCATGGGTAGTTACAATTGAGGATTTGGTCACAGGACAGTAGTAAGCCATCAGGAAACATAGAGATGGGGTAGTTTCTTACAGTAGAGTAATCCCCCACATGATATGATATGAGACTAGTTATTATGAGAAGTCATATTATTATTTTATAATATTTGAAAATTGTTATATATTACTCTTAATAATTTATTTATTCCCACGTTGTGTAATTTTTAATCCTACCATATATGTTATGTCCCTTGTTATAGAAATAATTCTACCGTTTTGGATGAAAATAAAATATATATTTGAATGTTCTTAATTTATTCTCTCTAAGTCTAAGGTTGATCTTTCAAGGTAATTATTTATTATAAAAATGAAAAAAATTATATCATCAATGAAATGGTTTATATTAATATGATTATGTATTTCATATATTTTGATAATCTATGGGTTAAATTGAATTATCTTTATGGAAATATATTTGTTTATATGAGAATGGTACCTATGTACATGTTGAGTGGGTAATCCAATTCTCAAGGTTGATAGGATTATATGTATAAAGTAATCACTTCTTACAGAGGTTGATTAAGTAAATTTAACAAATTATATTCCTTCTATGCTCAAGGAATATCATCAGGTGTCTCTAGATGGATTCTTTGGGTTACCTCTTTATTGTAAAGTTAGGTTTTCTATTAATGTGTTACATCAAATGAAATTTATTTCAACAATACCATATCTAATGTATTTAATTTAACTAAGGAAATTGATAGTGTAGTTGGATGATTTGGATTAAAGGGTGTTATTATGTCATGTGTGTCATTGTGGGTGGCATATATACCATTTTCTTATAAAACTGATGCAATTATTCACCATATATTGTCAATAAGAAAATTAAACAATGTTACAATAAATAATAATGATCTATTTACTCAAATTGATCAACTATTTCATCAACTAAAATTTTCAACATAGATCTAATGGTTCGGTCTATGAGCTGGGTGGCACCCGTATATGGTGATGGAATATGCCATTCCCAAAACTAATTTCCAATTTATACATTTACACTAAGAATATATTGTCCTTACCTTTATGTCATATAATTATATTATAGTAATTATGGCCCATATAAAGGGAATATTTAAATAATTCTTCTAGTCATACATAGTTGTGTTTGTTTAAGACATCTTGGTTTATTCAAAACCGAAGAGGAGCATGGATATCATTTTGAATATTTTTTTATCAAATATCTATATTAATAACCTATATGTATATCTTTCAATATTAATCTTTTGGATACAAAATTAAATCTCATGGCACATAAGGATTCAAAAAATCATTTGTCGGTCATTTCTATAACAATGAAGGGAATTATGTCATGGAAAGTTCAAAAGAACTTCATCAAGAAACCTCAATTTTTTTGTCTATAAGGTTATTTATAGTGATTCATTAATAAAATCACCATGAATTTATCCCAAAAAACTTATCTCACATAGAAAGGAATGGAATTTTTATTAATACTCATAAGTTAATCATTTAGGATTAGTTGATTCTATAGTTAACTTCCGATAATATTTTAATCCTTGTTAGACCCAAAAATTGTTTTCAAATGTGTTGTGTTTTATTTGGAATGGGTTTGGGTTTTTTCATATAAATGGTTATTATTTCATGGAATATTTTTTATTAACTTCTTCCACATGAAATTAATTTCATTACCCATGATATTGTTTTGATAAGGGTTATGAATTCTCTTAATTGTTTGTAACAATGTCATTTTGGGGGGAAATTCATGGTCTATATAGACCAAAGAATCATCAGTTCTATTTTTTCTCATAGGGAAACATAATTGGATAGAGGTGATGGGTATAATATCTTCATGAATTTTATTTTAACCATTAAAATGCACCATGGTATGATAATTTCTTTTTTATACCCTCATTTAGAGTTCCAAATAACAATCCTTTATGGAGTTTGTTATTGAGATAAGGTCGACAAACCTCGTAATGGAGATTAAATTAGAGGTAAAAGAAGATTGGGAGGTGGTTTTCCTAGATAATATTTAGATTCAATATTCTATGAAATAAATTATTCCTTATAATAAATTTGGTGATGAATAATTTTAGTATATATATAGTATTATATATGGTGGGGACACTACTAACCAATAGTCTTTATACCCTGACAGAATCTTTTGTTTCATATACCATTATATTGTTCCTCTGTGTATAAATAATGCACTGATGAATTAATACCGCCACTCCATATGTGTATTAAATACAAGAGTCACCAAGATGTATGATGATTGGAAGAATCAATATTTCAATCCAATAGTGAGACACAATATAATATTTTTGATTTTATACATGTGAGTAGATTAAAATAGAAATTAAAAATCATATCATGATTTATAATCCCCTTCATGTTCCCACAAGGAAATGGGATGTGATATATATTTATTTTAACAAATTTATACATTTGATCCATTAAGTAAATAATTATATCTAGTTATTTATTTATTAGATAACTACATAAATTGTAATTGTGCTTATCAAGGATGATATCATATTAGAGGAACATTGGAGGAACTACATGTATTGAATTGTTAAACTACATGGTGATCAATTTTTTCTTCATATTTAATAGGGATCTCTTATAAATATTTCAATTATGATAAGTATTTATAGAGGTTATGGTATCTGATGTGAGATATATTATGACATATAATCCACAAATATGTGGAATAATAGAAACGAAAATCTGAATTCTAGAATATATGCTTTATGATTGTATATTATCGTTTGAAATGTTATGGGATATCCATCGTCAAATGAACAATTTTTCTTAAAAATACTTATACCAATAAGATATGAAAATTTCCCCTTTAAAAAAATTATTTCTTTGGTTATTTCAGTCAACCGTTTTTTGTACTAATGTCTATGGAACCACAACAGATAAAGAAAACACTAATAATAAAATGAATAAAGAGTTATTATATATATATAAATTACTAGCGATGGATGAAATTCACTATAAGTATTATTATAATCATCATAATCATAAATTGAAGTTATTTGATGGGAAATTGGTTTTTATAAATAGATCACATAGTTTCAGAAACTAAAGACTTGGTATACAAGAAAAGGACAGGTTGTGGAATGAATGTACCTTTGAAATTAATGAAAGGATTGGTAAGTTTATGTACAATATGGAAGTTCAATTCATATGACACTTATTAAATTTTTATTCTATATTTCAAAAATTATAGTATATCATCCTGATACCTCCCATATGATGAGTTGGGAAGATCTAGAATGGGATCCAGTTATCACAGAAATTAAACAACTAATCTAGTTTTCTATCACTTGAATTATAGTGATTTTTATGAAATATATTCTATTATAATGACTGGTATTTAAACAAGATAATGATTATCACAAAAAAGGAAATGGGAATATATTATGAGGGGGTAATGGACTTATCAATTTTTGGATCTTTAATCTTTGAGTAGACTTTCTAGGTTAAAAAATTGATACAATGAAGATAATGTTTACAAATACATAGTCATTTACATATAAAGTACACTTATTTTTTTTATTTTTATTCTTAT
The DNA here is from genome assembly GCA_963277665.1 of Viscum album. Classification (NCBI taxonomy): domain Eukaryota; kingdom Viridiplantae; phylum Streptophyta; class Magnoliopsida; order Santalales; family Viscaceae; genus Viscum; species Viscum album. The sequence continues at coordinate 1,076,540,252 of OY728127.1, read as the reverse complement.
TTTTTTGTTTGTATTTTGTTTGTATTTATTTTTTTAAATAATTTGGGGTAAAAGGGGTAGTAGTGTGACCTAAATGACTGAAAAATATTAGTAGTGATCTTTTCAGTTAACACTACATAGGGTACCCTAGTTATTTTGGGACATAAATTTTGAGCACATAGTTATGAGTGTCTGTGAGGATTAATTTTACATATAATTTTGGAACTGTTTTGTAATATATATTAATTCTAGAACCATTTTCTTGGTTTGTTAATAGTTTACAAAACCATGTATTCAGTCCACAAGGATTTCAAATTATTAAAAATAAGTGAAATTATTTTTCCCCTAGAGGATTTAACCATATTATAAAATTTTATCTACCCTATTCTAATTCTCTATTCATGTCACACAATATTACCCTTTCCCTCTTCCATATCCACATTATTCCAATTTGTTCTCTAATAACAATTCTTAATGATTAATCATGTTATTTGTTCCTATTCCACTTCTATATCCTATTATATATATATATTCTGATTTTTCCTTCCCTATGTCTATGGTGGATTAGGGTTTATTCATCTCTGAATTAATAGATTCATTATTGATTTTAGCGATTTTAATTAATATTTATTGACTATATTTTCTCTTTCAAATAAATAAAAATCAGTTACTAGATAGTTTAACATTTTACTGTGGGTGACAATATATGCTTCAAATAATTAATACACCATTTGTTTTCGAGGTAATATATAATTTTTATAATTTTTTTTATTTTTGTTTTATGCATATGATGATTTGTGTAATTTTTTGTGATATCCTATAGGTTTTAGTATATTTATTTTTTAAATAATACATAACAGAATTTATTTTATATATTTAATACTATATGTTAGATGCAATAAATGAATTAGTTTTGTTTTATATAATTAAATGTAATTTTTGGATGTGATTAAACATTAATTATAATGAATTTTAAAATTTAATTTAGAGTGAATACTTAAGTTTCAATAGGTGTTCATGTAATTTTATTTTATTTTTCCACATTAAAAGATATCTCATGTGTTGGAATGATTTTTTTGGTTGGTATAATAACCATGAATAACATTGGAAGTGTCATGGAACATTATTAGAAGCCTTTAGTACATATGGGGACAAGGACATGTATTATATATTGTTTTAGGGATTCCATTCGTTTTTGGAAAATTTAATGTTTCCTCATATGGTCACTTTGAAGGGTATAGTGATCAATGAGTAATGGATTGTATTATCTCTAATATGTTTCATTCCTAACATGCATGAAAATGGGGAATGATAAGAATATATCTAGTCAATATTTTGTGCAACAATTTATGTCACATTAGAGTCTCTAGGTCACTCTACCATGGTTATTCCTGGATTCTCCCTTGATATTATACCAGTATATTGGATATTATTTTCTATCTAGTGTACTTTAATTTAATAATAATTTTTAAAAAATTTAAATGAATCTTTTAATTTTCTTTATTTATTTAAAATTAAATGATTATATTTATATAACATAGGTCAAAATATGTGTCTTTGGTTTTTTCATTTTGGGTTGTACATGGAGTATGTGGTTGTCCCTTACCAATATTGTAATGTTCACACATTATATATACCTTTTTGGTTTATATTTACCCAATTTTTATTAATACATGTAATGTAATGACTCCAATTATATCCATTAGACAATCATATTAGAATTACATAGGTTTGGAAGTGGTAACTCATAATTTCATGTTTAGATGGGTAGGTTTTTCATGGTAACATTTTCAAAGGGCTTTATAGAAGAATCATTTTTCATATATTCCATTATCATCTACCCATCCAATTATCCATTTTATATCATTGATATTATCATTTATCATCATTTTTAGTTCAATGCCTATATTAAAATATCTATATATTAATTATATTTAATTAGTTTTCATGGATTCTTTTGAAATAACATTTCTTTTATACCATATTTTGTATTATAATTATTCTGATTATTCTTATTTTGATATATAAATCCCCATTATATTGGTAGGTTATATTGGATTCTTAGTTAGAACCCCATTGATGGTGTATTCCATGGTTTGGTGAAACCACATTAAAATTTAGGGTTTTGATGCCAATGTGTTAGTTTATAGAACTTTCTAATAGAGAATACCACTCAATACATATCATGGGAAATATTGGGAACTAAATTAAGGGTAGAAAAGGTTGTTTTGTGAAAAGGTGTAGTGACATTAAATAATTTCATGGTCCTTCCATATCCTCATAAGAACAACATATTTCCCTAACATAGCCTATACCCACCGTTTCACTTCTTCTCATTTGATGCCTTTGTAGAATGATTATTTAATTTTTCATTATAAATAACTCTAACAAAATTTATAAACAATGGTTGTTTCCACCATTAATGTTTGGAGGATATATATTTCTCAACTAACCATCAAATACATGACTAGTAAAACTAGAACCTAAATCCTATTGTTTAAGATCATAATAAATAAACCCCCATATATGGATAAAATCAAATGTTACAACACAATCCTATAAAATCAACCGTCCAATGCAATCATATCCAAACCATGACCAACCTAAAATCAATCCTGATAAAATAGAGACATAGTCATGGAACAATGTTCCTAAATGTCAAAAAAATCATCTCTTCACCCTTGAACTACATCTAAACTATCCTTTGTTGGCTCTAATAAGTGAGAAAAAAGGTAGAGGTCAATAAAAATATAGTCCACTAAATCCCATGTATTATAATCCAAAAAATAGATTCATGTAGTTTTATTTAGTAAATACTCAAACTATTACCACTTTATATCAAACATGTACTCATAATGATTTATCCACATATTCAACTTTTTATAACCCTCATACATTTATTTTTTTTATACATTCATGAAATGTTGAAATATAGTTTGGTTTGATGTCATATATTATAAACCCCTGAGAAGAGTCATATTTAACTTATTTTAAAGAAAATTATATCCCATTGTTGTCTTATATACCAATTTAGGTCCAAAATTGGTGTTTTATCAAGTTTTTTACAAAGTTAAACTAACATAGTATATAAATAATCTGTATTAATATACATAGAAATAATGTCACATTTTATCAATATATAAGTCATTAAAAAAATATACCCAAAGACCATATTTTTTTAGTACCTTTGGAATCATAGAAACATGAACACTGGTACTTAGGTAAGACACATTATCTCCAACTAGGCTCTTCTTTAATCACACCATTCATATAAACATCACAATTAAAACAAATATTCATAACATGGGGAAGGAAACAATAAAATGGGGTGATCTCAGATTTTCAACAAGGTTATACATGGGAGACGTGTAAAAATAAACATAAGCATAGGAGAATGGGCACGTTATCAAAAAATTAAGAAGATCATACCATATATGTAAAATATCATAAAAATTAGTCATGTAATAAATCATGGAAGGTCATAATACTTGAGTCTTAAGAAAATAAATTACATAATCCATGAAGAATAAAACGAGAATAAAACATATAATTATGTAAAACACATAAGTATATGATATGATTTTAATTGTAGCTAATGAATCACTGCCAAAACTATCTTCTTGTTATGGGTTCACTCCCCATACCATCATGGTAGTAATGGTTTAGTCCCATGTACATATTAGTGTTAGTAGTTCACTCCTCACTCCTTCTTGGTAGTCATGGTTCACTCCCTTGGCCATCTCAGTAGTCAACGTTCACTCCCAAGACTATCTTACCCAATATCATGAGATATAAATCTTTACAAAATTATTTATATGGATATATAGTTCACAAACAACTCCTTATGAAATCATACATACATGTTCAAAAAATCATAGAGAATCGTAATATAACCAATGAAAGGAATTGTGTATCATAAAAACGTAACCATATAATAATATGTAGAAAAAATATATTGGTTTCAAAATCATTTCATCAAAATAATAACCCAAGAAATAAGATGGTTTTGAAAGAATATAACCCGGGAAAGAAAAATAGATTTCATAAAAATCATTCCAAAAAATGAAAACAACTAATAGAAAAAATAAGGATGGATAAATTGAATCATTTCCCCAAAATGGGTGAGTAACACAAAAATATCCTATCTTAAATGGGAAACAACTTTGAATGATCTTGTAAAAATATTTCATAATGAAATTACACTATCTCATTTGAAAAATTCTTCTCAAAATGTAAAAACTTTTTATAACAATTTTCTTGAAAATAATCCTGAAACTATATAATGAAGCATTGAAAACATTTTTAAACCCATTTTACTTTGAAAACATTTATAGGGACTTCAAAACCATTTGAATTTTTTTTTCGATGATAACATATAAAATAATCTTGAAAACCATTGGAAAAAAAATTCCTAAAAAATAACTTTAACAAAATTCATAAAAATTAAACATTTAAACAAAAAATGAATCTAAAAATAAATTTAGATATGTAAATCTATAATGTCCAAACATTCTGTTTTCTCCAAAAAGAGTTAAAGTGCCTCGATAAGAAAATGAAAATATTATTCCTTTTTAAAACCCATTATGTTTAAAAGGTAAACAAGGGTAAAAATTTATTTTAAATATACAATGAGAATACTATAATATTTTTGTAATCCTTTGTAGAAAATATGGTTTTTAAGAACACATATTTATGACCGAAGAGAGAGGTATGGCCATACTTTTTAAAATATATATATTTTTAATTATATTCTACAACAAAGAGTGTAAAATGGTACTAATATATGAATAAATAAATACAAAATAAAGGGAAATAAAACTCAAGATTGATCATAAATTATGGATCATAATATTTCATCAACTAATACATGATCATAAACAGTCACTATAAACTATGAGGTTTTTTTAATAAACTCTTACCACATTGTAACTTTGAATGATACTGCACATGTTTGAAAATGAAAATATGTAGAGTTTAAAATATTATGAGATTATAGAGATTCATTATATAGAATTTCAAATTAATTTTATATACCTAATATATAAATAGGTTTTTATAACATGGAATGTGTCTCCAAGAAAAAAAATTGATATAAAATTACTTTACCAATTTGGTAAATTTTGAAACATAAAACCCTAGAGAGAATGATAATACAATTTTTAGGTGAATATCAATATGTTTAAATATAATATGGAAAAATACATTAATGGGTAGTATATACATCATAAAAAATAAGTGTGTGGTGAATAAGGCATGTATCTCACAAAAGTAAAGAGTGAGATGAAATTATCTTACTTTATGTCTTTACTCACTACGTACTAATAGATGATTTCTATATAATTAATGAATGTTTATTATAATTGTATTAAAGAATTCCCAGAAAATACATACACATGAAAAATCTCATATAATAATGAGATTGAAGAAAATAACCCTTACCTCCTTCTAATCAATCGATTCATATGAAAATCAAGATATAAATATAATATAATATAATTATATTTATATTATGTTAATATAAAGAATAAATTACTATGAAATGGAATACACTGTTCATGGAGACGGTAAGTCGTGCACACACATGAATGTTGTTTCCATTTTATTATCGTATTGTACGAAATAGTGTAAATGAAATATATTTATATATATATGTATTTATTTCAATATTCATGTATAATTGTTATATCATATAAATCATATATTTTTACTTAACACATTTATAAGACATTCCATGTAGTGTGTGAATAAATCGCATTGATTTAAGGGGATGGTGTCCACACTTCCACAAATGAAATTCTCATTTCTACAAAAGAAGGAATTTATTAAGGTATGTATTTTAAAATAATATTCAAATCCAAAATAAATTATAAATATCATAACTATTATGTAAAAATAATGCATCCATCATAATTTCTTCCATGAGTGGCATTAAAGGAAAAATATAGAATCATTGTTTTGTAAGGTGGATGTTCTCAATAAACACAAACAGTATGTTCATTACCCATTAGATAGAAGTGTGTGTATGTATAGTTTGAACAAATATCATAAAAAAATTGAGGATATTGGTGTTATTGTTTAATAATGTAATAAATATAGTGGTCGGGATGGATAATGAAAATATGATAAAGGAGATTGGGGTAGATTTTACTTCTTCTTTTGGTAAATTCATTTGGTTTTCACCAAAGGAATCCATTGGATTAATTTTTTCTAAAAGTTAGTCTTAAAGAATAATAGTAGGGAAATTGGGGTGAAATTTGAGAAGATAATGTCTTAACATATTTTTCTAGAGTGGTCTGTGGATGTGGGAGGAGGGGAGGCCTTTTAATGTAGAGGATGGGTGACAATCCTATAATATTTCGGAAAAGGGAAACCCCTCCCACATTTTGTGTATAGAATGTGGATCCAATAGTGGTAAAAAAATAGAAAAGGGGGGATATGGTCGAATTATTCCCATAAAATTGATTTTTGAAAACCTTTTAATTCATATTAGGCCTTATGTTTTGGGTTTAGTCCCTTGTTAATCTTAATTTAATCTTAACAGTTGAAATTAATTTTAAATACCTTAACTAATATCCATGTTCCAAAAGTAAGTTCATATAATTAGAAAATATAAATTATTCATATTTAAAATATGGAATACATTATTCAAAATTTGATTCACAAAAGATTTAGAAATTTATTTAAATTTAATACCACAAATGGGAAAACAAAGAGGGTTTTTAAAGAAAAAACGTTCAAAATATTGGTAGGGTTTTATAACTAATTTCCCTGTGAAAATGATTCCCATGACATTAATAATATGAATTTAAATTTTTTTACTAATTAAACATTAAATTCAGTTAATTATTAAAATTATCAATATAAATAAATTTGATGAATAAGTATTTTTGTATCAAATTTTAGTATTTTTAACTATTAATTAGAAAATGAATATTTATATTAAAAAACCAAAAATTCACCCTAACATATTTTTTTTGTTTCACTTTAAAAAATTAATTTTATTTTGGCCTATAAAATTTAAAAATATTCCAATGTTTATATTTAATAAAGGTTCTCCATCATTAGTAATTAAAAGTACCTTAACAAAAAAATTGATTTTTATAAGTAAAATTGGGGTTGTTCTTATCTTATGACTATAAAATATATTGGGTGAATATAAAAAATCTGTGATTGAAAATAATATATATATATATATATATAATAAATTTATATTCCTCCATAAATTTGAATAATTTAATTTATTATGATTACGTATCAATGGTAGAATTAATATAGTTTTTGATTAAAATATTACATATATATCAATTGGTTTGTATATTCATTTCAACTAATGATTTATTATTATATTTATGTAAACCGTACTGTTTAGTAAGGTACTTAATATTTTTCATATCCCTTAAATTAAAGGCTTGGTTATGTCATGATATAATAAATAATAATATTTTAATAATATTTTTTTTAATTAATATCGGTCTTATGTGTTACGTGGGACATCGAAGAAATCAAGTCTTACATGAAAGATAAGCTAAACTCAGTGTTCCATATAGAGAATGATAAACATTATATTGGATATATTTCAGGATTATCTTGTAATTACATATAAAATAATCCAAACATAGTGGTTTAATATATATAAAATAAATATTTTTAGTGTTGTGTGAAATAAAAAATATCGCATAAAAAAATTAAATCAAAAAAATATTTCACAAAATATTATGGTGAGACATTATACCCATGATAAAATTAATTTTGTGATCAATTTCATTTTTTTTAATGTTTTAATTCTTAATTGTTCCTTTCATAAAGAACCACATCGTAAAAAGGAATACATAAAAATCCTTTAGAAAAACTAATGTTGAAAACATGATGATTAACCAATATAACATATAACCATGTTTCCAAATATGAGAACATATATGATAAGGGAAAATACAATCATGGGGGAAAATTATATTTATTAAAGAGTGATTTAGGTCATAAATCATCAATAAGTTACTTATTCATCAACTTTTAAATTATAAAATTAATGTTGACCTAGACGTCACATAGGATATTAGTAGGCATGAAACCCTTATTATTCTTCAGTAATGGGTTCAAGAACTGTGTAATTTCCTTATTTGATTTGTTTTCACCTGACATAGAATATGAAATTCTCAATAAATACAGTAATATTATTTTCAAAATAAATATGATGGAAAATCTACAAATAATATTAATAAAAAATATCTATTTTTGATAGGGTTCTTAGTATATCCTCAATACATATATAATTTATCCATTGATTAACTTAAAATTTCCATAAACGGATACCCTTATATCCCTTCCAAAAGAGGAAAATCACAAACTTTATAAATAAATTCACAAAATTATTTTAAAATTTATCTTCTATATGTCACAAAGTATCTGTTGGTTTTCACATTCAAAAATGTGAATACCCACAACATATATATTTTTGAAACATATTAATACACTGAATTACCATAAACAATTTTGTAAAAAATGTATTCTTCCTTATTCCAAAGGTTACATGATTTTTTAATTAAATCAATATTTTTTTTAAAATTTATCAATTATTACATAGAACACTTTTTAAAAAAATAAATAATCATATCTAGGGTAATTAGTGAAATCCAATTTATTTTATCCAAATAAATCATCTCTTTATCCAAGCGAAGTAGTATTTTCTAAACATATTGATCACATTAACGTATATATTTCACTAATAAAAATATCAATAATATATATTTATCACCATTAAAAATATAAATTTAAATATTTAATGAATACATATACTGAGAATACTTATATATTTCCTGATTCATATAAAATAATCTGTGAATTACAAAACATAAGTACTTTATTAATCCAACATAAATCCAAAACCAATACTTAGGATTCATCAGAATATTATTTAATACCAATTTACTAGAATATAAAATATGAAACCTTTCTTAAGGTTCCTCAAACTCAATATAATCATTCTTTTTGTTATTAATGTACATAATATTGGAAGAACACCACAAATCATTATCATATCATTTGTAGTCTCTTTATCTTCAGAAGTATAACCATTACCCAACAACCATCCTTATTATCTTTTTGATATTTCATAATGGGAAATTTATTTTTATAATTCCAATACATTCCACATTAGATTCTTTAAATCTTCACCATGTTCATTTTAGTGGTCTTTATTCACTAAACCAGAAGGAAAAATGTTGAGAAACACATATAATAGAAGAAAACCACATAATTATGAATAATTACATAAAAGATTGTTAAACCATGGTACCAACCATTTATCCAATGAAAACATATGTTTATAATGGGTTATTAATATTCATCTACTATTAAAATCCTTCATAATGGTTAATCGTGAGTTTTTTAATTTCTAAAGAATATCCACAGGGAGTGTCAATCCTGGTGTGCAGCAAGGCGCATTGTCGTGTAACAGATTACCTCGAGTTAGGTTATTGATACTTGTCAGAGTTATAACACTTAGGTACTACTATTCTAGATCTAAATCCACTTTCAGTATTGAGAGATGGATTTATTTGTAGGAAACCACTCACTCTATCCTTTAATTAAATTCGAGAAAATTTTACTATTCTTTTTCATATCCATAGACTTATCTAAATACATGTCCCTAGAGTCCCCAAAATGGTTTTCTCATCCATGATTCTAACGGATAACTACTCATTTTATCTGATACCAAATTTAATGAATCATTCTTGAAGTATATAGACATTACAACACATTTTTCTAATACTTAAGATATTACAAAAAATAGGCACCCAATGACCGTATTATTTTATTGTCTTTGGAAACTTGGAATCATGAGAAATAGTACATAGATGAGATATAGTATCTCTCAATATAATATTCAATAATAGATCCCTTATTAGTCATAACAAACTTAATAAATATCCTCATAAATTGCAGATAGAATTATTAAAAATGTGGTTAATTGAGATGTATCGTCTTGGTAAACAAGGGAGACATGTAAACAGAAACAAGAGCATAAGAGTTTGATAACCTGATAAAAAAATTAATGATCATACCCTACAAATCACAGATCATAAACATGAATAATAGAAAAAATGTTGACACTTCATAATTCATGAATCATAAATAAAAAAATAAATATGAAATGAAATCCTAACATAGAAATAAAACATGGAATTTTGGATTACATATAGGTATATAATATGATTTTCATAGTGTCCATGGAATCCCTGCAAAGAACATGTTAATAGTATGAATTATCTCCCCAAACCTTATTTTTATTCAAGTTTTTCTACCCTATCTATCTCAGTAACATGAGTTCAGTCCTCATACTATCTTGGAAGTCACGGTTCACTCCTATTTTCATCTTAATACTCAAATTTCACTCCCAAGACCATCTTAGTCCAACTCATGAGATATAAATATTTACCCAATTAATTATAGGGACATATAGTTACCACACATCTCATAATGAAATCATATATACATGTTCCAAAAATCTAAAAAAACACATCATAACCCCTAAAATGAAATAGCTATCATAAACATGTAATAATATCATAACCTATGAAAGAATATGCAGGATTCATAATCATTTAATAAAAATAATAACCCATGAAAGAAGAGGGTTTAAAAATAATATAACCGATGAAATAAAAATGGATTTTTTAAAAATAATTCCACAAAACATTAACTAGTAAGACAAATAATATGAATGGAAACATTGAATCATTTCCCAAAAAAGGTGAGAGTAACTCCAATATGTCTTATCTTAAAAAGAAATAATATTGAATGAAATTTTAAAAATACTTCCTAAATAAATAATCATTTATAATTTGAAAAATTCATCATAAAAGGTAAAATCTTTTAAAAACCATTTTCATTAAAAAAACTGAAAACTTATAATGTAAGCACTGAAAATATTTTGATTGAGTTTTTTTATTTGAAAACTTGTTGAGGGGCCTAAAAACCGTTTTAAAAATATTTACCCTTGAGAAATTATTAAATAAGCTTAAAAAACATTTTAAAACCATTTTAAAACCATTTCTTTATAAATTTCATTTAATGAATTTTTCCTAATAATTATCCTTTAAAAATTAAAACTACGATTCAAATAAAAGATGAGGGGTAAGTCCATACATGCTGAATATTCATTTTTCACTCTAAAGAGTTCATAAACCTACCTTGGACAGAAATTTAAAAGATGATTCCTTTTAAAAATAATATTTAAATGGTAAAAATGGTAAAAATTTATTTTAAAGATCCTATTAGAATGGTATAATATTATTGGAAGCCTTTTTAGAAAACATGGTTTTTAAGGGACACTAATTTCTAACTGAAGAGGGAAGTAAGTTCATATTTTCTAAAAAACATTTTAATAATCATATTATGTACCAAATAGTGGAAAAATGATTTTAATACCTGAAGACCTCAAGGATAAACATATTATAAAAAATTCATGTGATTTATTGATTTATGGATCATTATATTTCTTCAATAAATACAATATCATAAAAAATCTCAATATACCGTGTGATTATTTATATAAACTCTTTCAATATGGAAAAGATGAATCATACTCCCCAAATAGGAAATCGAAATTACATGGAGATAAAAATATCATGAGAAGAAGTAGATCAAAATTTTAAAAATTCAAAGGTAGTTTTTACACCACCTATAAAAATATAGGTTTAAAACATGGAATGTCTCACAGAAAAGTAAATTGATTCAAATTTACATTAATGATTTGGTAAATTTGAAAACTTAATACCCATGATAGAAATATCATAAAATGGTTTTGTAAATACCCATAAATAATAATTGTAATAGGAATATAAAAAATTAAATTGTATTATATACACCACAAAAAGAAGTTATTGGTGAATAAGGAATTTATCTTAGGGAAATAAAGTGTGAGATGAAATTCATTTAATGTGTGTCTTGAATCTCATCATAGAAATAAAAACATAATTTATAATAAATTTAACATTATTATGAATATTTTAAAGAATAAAATTCTTATATCTAATTATATATATGGTTTAATTTTGGACTTATATAACCCGTTTGTCCACAATTCTTTACTTAGGTTTCAATTTAGGTAATATCTGCTTTGTTATTCACATGTGTCTTAAACTGTAATATATTTGGTCCTTATAAATATATCTTTATTTCTATAATTAAAAAAACGATATAAATTTCATTTATTTTAATTATAATTGTTTTATATTAATCTAATGAATAATGATGTATGAAATGGAATACACCGTTCATGGAGACAGTAGGTTGTATGTTTGGATAAAAACAATTCCCAATTAATTTTCTTATTTGAAGAATGAGAGTAAATGAAATATAATTGTATATATGTATTTATATAATTATTCTAGTATCATTATTATATCATATAAATCATTCAATTTCATGAAAAATAATCCTTAATACATTTCTTGTAGTGTGTGGACGAACCACATTGCTTTGTGGGGGATGTAGTCCACACTTCTTATAACGAAATTATTGTATTTACACAAGATGAAAAGAATAAAGATATTTTTTGTAAAATAATTTCCGTATTTTCAATACATTATAAATACAAAAAATATTATATAAAATCATAGTTTTTATCATAATTTCCACCATGAGAGGTGGCAAAGGATGAATGAACAATCATCATTTTGTGAGGCAAAAGTATCCAATACAAATAAACTGTATATTCATTACACATAAAATGGAAGTGAGTGTATGTCTATATAGAATAAATAGCATAAAAACACCTCATTTCATTATAGATAGTATTATTTTACTATTATTATTTAATAAGTATAGTGTATGGGATGGATAATGAAAATAAGATAAATGAGTTTGAGGGATGGTGTTACCTCATATTTGTGTAACTCCTTATGGTTTTCTCCAAAAGAATATCTTGGAAATATATATTCCCAAAGGGAGAATTCAAGGGGGAAGGGAGGGAGGTTGGTGAGAAATTTGGGCATAGATTTTATGAAATTATGTTTCTTGAGAGGTTTGAGAAATTTTGAGGAGAGGCAGAATTTTATAGCAGAGTAGGATTAGCACTCCTGTAATATTCAAGAAAATGGAAACCCTACCCACGTTTTATCTATTGAATGTGGATCCAAAAATGGTAAAATATTAATTCAAGGGAATATAGTGTCAAAATATGTGTATAAAATGGATTTTCTGACAACTATCAAGGCCTTATAAGGCGTTAAGTTTAGGTTTTAGTCCCTCATTATTCTTAATTAAATCTTAATCATTGTAATTAATTTTACTTACCTTCACAATTATTTTTGGTCAATAAAAAATTTAATGTTATTATAAATTATACATTCCTATGATTCAAAATATGGGATCCATTTTTCCAAATCCCATTTACACAAGTGGCATAAATTATTTTAAATCTAATCATGTAAATAGAATGACTGAACATGGTTTGAATGAAAACAATTCAAAAGTCAGTTAGGTTTTTATAACCAATTTCAATTTGAAATTGATTCCAATGAAAAAAATGGGCAAATTTAAAAAAAATTGATCTAATTAAAAAATAAAATAATTTTAAAATATATTTTACCCTAATAAATAAATTAGATGAATAATAATTTTGGAGCTATATTTTAGTATTATTCACTATTCATTAAAAATAAATCATCATAGAAAAATACAAATAATTAACAATAACATAATTTTTATGTTTCATCATAAAAACTGAAGTTTATTCTGACATATAAAATTTATATAATTTCTAAAACATATATTTAATGTAGGATCACCACTAAAGGCGGTAAATGTACGTTAATGAAAAATAGGTTTTTATGTGTCAAATTTAGGTTTTTCTTATCTTATGCCTACCAAATCAATTGAATGAATATCAAAAATATATGATTGAATATATATATATATATATATTAAATTAATATGACTCACTAATTTTACTTACATTTATTAATTAGGATAAAATTCGATTCTGAGTAAAAAAATAGTTTACAATAAAAATATTCCATTTATATTTAATTGGTTCTTATATTCATTGAAAAAAATGAATTAATTTAATATTTGTTTAAACCATTAGTTTTCATATGATAGTTAATTATATTAATATCCAATAAATTAATTTCTAGGTTATGTCTTCATATATTAAATATTAATATTTTAATAATATATTTTTGTTTGGTAAAAATTGTTCATTAATGATATGCAGTCTATCGAGGAATGTTAGTCTTGATAGTAATGTAATCATTCCTCAGTTTTCCTTGTAGAGAAATATAACCATTATACTGAATGTATTGCATTATTAAATTGTCATTTTGTGTAAAAAAACTAAATGTGGTGCTTAAATATATATAAAATGACTATTTTTAGTGTTTCGTGAACTGAAAATCATCAAAAAGAATAAATTATTTCCAAAAGAATAAATCACAAAATCAAAGGATGTTACATAGAAGGTATCTCCAAAAAAGGAACAAATTAGTAACATTTACATTTATTTATGAAAAGAATAATTGTTATAAAATTATATCTGCTAAAATTGTGATCACACACTACAACAAAAAATGTATTCTTGTCAATTATTTATTCCAAAATACACATATATATCCACAAAATGAAGTAAGATACATATATGTTTTTATGTAAACTATGTACCGCTATTTGATGTTATATATATACATAGCCCATGAAGGGTTGATTTTAATTTTAGAGATAACATCCTTTAAACTAATAATTTATTTCCTTCAAATTTATAATCAATTATTTTAATTTATATATAATATTATTTTAAAAAAATTGTTAAAAATAGAAAAAATAGTTAATTTGATATTATAAATAATGAAAAATACTCTCTTATATGCCTTGTAATAAACTTCCAGTAAAAAATGTTACAGTTTAGCTCATATTGTAATACTATTGATTTTGAAGGCAATAAATATATATTTGAATAAGCCAATAGTTATAATCAAATAACTATTCACAATCACACCACATTTGTTCAAAAGATAATTGAATTATAAATATTAAATAATAATTGGAATTTTATAATGATTTAATGTTTAATTTGAATGAATTTGAGATTGAATAATATTCAATAAAGATTCATACTTTAAAAATGTTATATGGTTTATTTCCACTTATTGTACGGGGGATAAAACTAATTTTTTTAAATAGATATATATCCTTTAAAAGGATTTCTTAAATTTATTTCAAACCATGAGTTTTTTGGGTAATATATTATCACATGTATATTGCTATGAATTATATTAAGGACACCCATAGTACATTTTTGAGATCTAACCCATGGAATACAAAAGACATCGCTGATCACCCTAGGAGGAAAACTAGTTCCATTGAATCATATATGATCTCCTAAGAATGATATAACCCTTTAATAAATTATAATTACGTATCCACCCAAATTTTAAAAATTATAACCAACTGATTTAGAGATCCATACATATAAAAAAATAGTTTCCCAAATAATATCATCCAAATTAATCATATAAATAAGAAACTAAAAAATAAATAATCAACTGTATTGTAAATTAAGAACAACCTAAAATGGGAATCTAATATATCTTATAAAAAAATACAAATGAAAACCCCAGATATAATAAATAATTTAATTTTTATAGAAATGATACCATTTATCCATAAAACTAACTTACTCCATGACTGACATTGAACAAACCTGAACATGTTAAAATAGATTTGGGTCTACTAATATTGTGTGACATAATAATGGAGACATCATTATACACAAGTAAGTACACACCAAAAATCAATTCTTTTCCATTTCAAAAAATCCATCAAAGTTAGTTTGATGTACAATTGGAAAAAATGCTTGTATCTTTTAGAGGAATAATCCCTGAGCATGCTGGGAAGCCATATTTTTATACTCATAAATTCTTCTAGTAAACCATATTCAACATTAATTATATTCAAAACTCATAATTTTGAAATACCACAATAAAACACCCGTGGAACCCACAAAAATGTCATCATGAATTAGAATGGATAATCAATTGAATAAATGAACTAGATCAAAAAATAAGAGTAGAAAAAATGTGTAGTTAATGTGGAAAAAAAATTATAATGTAGTTGAAATAATATAAAACTATAATAGAAATGAAAAAAAATAGATGTAAACATGAAACAAAAAAATGTTATCTTGTGAAATTTTGAGTCATACCATGAAGTAATCCCAGATATACTCAGGTAGAACCATTTTTCATCCAGTCAATTTATTCAAAGTCAATAAGAATTTATATTTTCTCATGAAGCCCCACCATTGGAACTATATAAAGGTCGAGTACCATTTCATTAATTGGTGTATTTAGTCAAACTAATCATGGCTACATAGTATCCACCTACAAATCGCTCTCTAATATTCCTTGGATCCACTTAAATTATAGTGGTAAGTGGTGAGATAACATTTATATGATATCATGCATGAACATCATATAAAATATCTCCATTATACAACATTCAAACACCCAAAATGGATATTACATCTCTATAACCCATAACAATGATAGAAAATAAATCAATTCCCAATATAACACATACATAGAAGACTATGGCTTCCATTAGTGGCATACCAAATGAAGAGATAAGTACACAGAGGAATCCAAACAGGTCTAAAGATTAAAAAATAGAATTTATTTTTCAAATTTCATTCCACAAACATTTCTAAAACAATTCCACTAGAACAATTATTTTGAACTGCTAAAAATGAATTTTCATTTGATTTTTCAAAATAACCACTAAATTCCATTTTGGACTCCATTTTGAAAGAAAATTTCTGTCCTTGGAAAAAAATTATTATATAACTAATTTGGGGATTTTTCAATTAAAACATTTTTTAAATTATATATAACTATTCTTTAAATTAAGACACTATGTATGCGACATGATTGTAAATAAACAATTATGAAATAACCATATAGGGGCCACACACCCAAATGTCACATGAAAGAATGTTTTTGCACCATATAAAACTACAAAATCACATAAAAAGTCTAAATAAAAGTCAAATAATCCCAAATGACTTTAATTCAGATCACATAAAAGAATGTAAGGTCTCAAACAACAATTAATTTAATAAATTCTATTATAAATGAATTTATGCGTTTTATCGAACACATAACATTGACACAGTTTCTTAAAACCAAATCATGATTCTAGTTGTTTTATAAAATTACTACATGGCATAAAAAATTATCAGAAAATAGTATTTTTAGAGATATAAAATTGGGATTTCCCATGTAACAATGTTATGTTAAAAACATGTAAATCCAAAGAACCACATACATCAAATAGATATTATATGAGGGGAAAATTAATAAATTTGGGAAGATAATGATACTTGAAATTCTCCAAACCCATTTTAACCAAATCCATAAGATTTTTAATAGAACTCTAATCTATGGTTCATCCAAAATTATCCCATGTAATATGGAAATATAAAATCATTTGAAGTGTGTTAGATAAAAGAGAGAATGAGGGAAAATCTTTAGTGAAATATCGATGATTCAAAGGAGGAGCCTTATATAATTTTGGATAAGTGGGTAAAGCCTTTCCTCATGTGTTTATATTTATTCATGCTATATGGATGTGAGAAATGGTTGACATGGTTAAAAATTTTGGGGGTATTTTAGAAAATTAAAAAAATATAAAAAACTAGGTATGTCTAATGTTTCAAGAATGATGTATACCAAACAATGGGCCAACTACGATCCCCTCATAGAAAAAACATGGGAAAAAACAATGGTTCAAACAAATAGTGTGTAAAAATGATTTTTATATAAAAATTGACTCAACTAAAAACCAATGGTCACTATAATTCTTGTTACATAGTTCCTACTAATTTTGGTTGAGTTGTGCAACAAAACACTTATACAAAAATCGAATAACTCAATTTCAACTATATTTTTAATTCCTTAGATCATACCCTTCACTACCCACAAGGACAAGTCACGTAACAAAAGAATTAAACTTAAATACCCAAAAAAATCTCCACTACATTTTTTGTCCTAAAAAGTATACACAAGTCCTATAATATAAGGAATAATCATATAAAGAAAAATAATGAACAGAAAATTCCTGAAACTCAATGTAATGAATAAAACATAACTATCAAATAAAATAGTATGTATAAGTACCCAACCATATTACATTACATAATATTGAATTTTAGTCATGAAATCACTTCATTTCAAATTTATCATCTTTTCATGTTTAGAGTGCTAGAGAACTGCAATATAATACATATATAACATTCCAAATTGATAAATATAAGATACCACATAAATTATATCCATTTTTTCCAAAACATAATACATTTCAAATAAAACATTATTTACTTGACAAATATCCATAACATTTAACTTGTCTTACATCTTTGTCTTACACAACCTTATAACCTGTGATATCATTTAAAAACATGGGATGTGCAAAAAAAATCTCTGTAAATGATATTAAAATAAGAAGAGAAAATATTAGTCCACGAATACTTGTAAACACATGAAATAATTTAAGAAAACATACTTGTCTCTCATATATACACACATTTTTAAACAAAACATTCCATCTAATCATAATGAACATAAATATAACCGTAGAGTTATCTTGGAGGAATTACTTATATAATCTTGTAACCCACTCAGCTAACTTATAATTTGTAACCCTAACGACTACCTTACAATTGGTGTAACCTTCGTAGTTACAAATGGTGTAACTATACAACCAACCTCCATCATACACATACCCAATTCATTAGAGAAAGATAAAGATATGATAATTAATAATAAACAATTACCCCGAACCATAACACCATCATTAATACATGAATAATTACATAAAAACATTACTTTTGAATTTTTTAAAATACTGTTTTAATAGAGTTTCTTACAAGGAAATTCTCGTATAAATATTATATAAATGATGTGAGACTTAAATGAGTGGTTTTAATATGTATATAAACTATAAATAAACATAATTCAACATTATATAAAGAAAATTAATCTCACAAAAAATTTCAATACCACATAAATAATGAAGTTGAATGTTAACCCAATGAATAAAAATTAGGTTATGAATTCCCTAACATTGGGTATGTCTTAATTAAAAATTGTTTAAAACTCCTATATACTGGTTAAAAGAGAGTTATTAATATCTTAATGAAACATATTCATGTTTATGTCACCATATATGATCATTTAATTACATTAATTTTCCCTCTAATTTTTAGTATTTTATTTCTTCCATTGTTTTGGGTGCATTCTCTACATGATTTCCATGATCAGTTCATGATATATATTCTTATCGATTGGAAGTGAAACTCCAAAATTTGAAATTAATAGTTTTTAAATATTTAAAAAATTATAAAATATATGATTTATACTTCTGAATTATGACATTAGGATGATTCATAAGATAAAAAATTATTGATATTCGTTTAGTTCGTTTTGGCAATTCTTCGATCATAATGAACTCATTTTGTTTTATAAGTTTATAACATGTGTAAAAAATGGTTTAAGATCCTTATATAAGATATAATATATAAATTATAATCTAGTTTAACCATATAAATGGTTTCATTACTATTATTGATGGAATTAAAAGAAATTGAAATCACATCATCTGTGATGTCGGTAAATCGACAAATCAAAGAAAATGTTTTAATTTCTTGAATAAGTGGGATAGGAGAAGAAGAATAATGGTGAATATTCCATAAAAATGATTAAATCCAGAATATATAAGAAACTAGATCATTCATTCCTCTTGGATTATGGGAGGTGAGGAAAGAATAAGAGAAAATAAAATGAAATGAAAAGAAAGAAAACAAAAGAGGATGTTTACCTCTTGATCTCTTCTCCTTTAGATCCTTCTTAAGGCCTTTGATTTTGGAATTTTTATTTTACCATAAGGTCATGGAAATGAGGGGATAATTTGGGAGAGGATTTGGTAGAACATATACATTGGTCAAGGATTGAGAGGTGTGAGAGATGTGGGGAATTAGGGTGGTATTTATAGTAGTGGAGAGATGGGATTTTACATTATTTTAATAATTAGTTTAATGATTTTTTCCAAGACAATTAATATTATTCATTCTTGTGATAAAAATAGTTAATATATCATGTGATTTAGTAAAAATTGGTCTTAGAACATCCATGATTTCAAAAATAGTGTATTTAACTGATAATATGAATATAAGGTATTTTATTGTATTTCACTATTTAAAAAAATTCAATGGATTTTGGAAAAATCCCAAAAAAATTACCAAAAACAATTTTCTATGTGTAGAATTCAAAAATGGAAACCATTTTTGGAAATTAATAATATATATATATATATATATATATTATTAATTATATTTTTAAATAAAATCATACTTTATTCAAAAATTTAAAATTTAAAAACTATAACTCTTTTTGTGTCACCTTGAAAAATTAATGAAAATTTCATTATATGAATTCCTTAAGAAAAAAAAATTACCTATAATTAGGGTCATATTACTATTCAAAATGGTATGTTTCTATTTATAAAAAATCATGTTGATTTTATTAAAATCCAAACAACTTACTAATCACAATTATAGATGACCATGTTTAGAAAATCAAAACATAGAAGTGGAAAATTTATGTTTAAATTATGGTTATAAATATCTGATTAAAACAATTATCCTGAATTTAAATTTATTTCAAAAGACATGGGGTGTTACAGTAAGAGGAATAATATTCAATGTGTGACAACTCCACCTCCCCCTAAGTGACAATTTGTATCCCTAGAAAGTAACATTTTTTTAAGAGAATAATCAAAAATCATGTTCAATAAAAAATGGAATACTAAACCCTAGAATGATATCTAAATTTCATTAAATTCTAAAAAAATTGTGGCACTCAAATCTATATCAAATTCCCAACTCATTCCTACCTATTTAGATGATATGATTATGAAATGGTATCCCAAGGTGGGTGTCCCCACAATTTATGAACTATGATGATGGGTCAATATGAAAAATCAAAGGAATACTAAATATTTAAATATGGAAAACACTAACCTCTATCTAATAGAACTCAATACAAATTTTAAAATCATTATTTAAATGAACTCATAACATAAATCACACAAATAAGGAAAAAACATCATGAACAATCTAAAAAACCATTAAAAACGACTATCAAGTCATGCACTAATCTTGAATTGTAGGAGAGAGAGGTGTAAACCATGAGCATGATCCAAATAAAACAACATGGTAAATAACATTGGGTAAATGACAAAAATTATAGATAACATAAAAAAGAATCCCAAAAATATTTATTAATGTAATCCCAAAAACTAAAATTAACACTGGCTAGTGTATTATCTCAACTAGCTCAATATTAATACTATTATCAACATGCACACTTATATGGTGTCTATCAGGTTCACAACCTGACATAGGTCTCACCACAAATAAATCCATAATAATCCTTCAAAATATCCTTTCACACTCACATGGCATAATAAAAACATCAAATTTGTAAATCCAACATAAAACAAGCTACAGTAAATATAATGAATCACACACAACAATAATCATCCCAAGATCCATTTTACTAAAAACCAATATCAAACATTCTTATAGACTAAAAGAACATGATACATTTTTAGGAGGAACATATAAAAAAACTAAGAGAACACAATAACTAATCATTGAAATTGAATGAAATAATAACCCACATTAAAAATAATGTATTAATAATTGACATAAATTCCAAGGAAAAAACACAAAAACACCACTATAGATATGAAAAATGCTGAAAAATTAAATATTCTCATATTCTACCATTTAGAAATAACATTGTTATATTTTGAAATCATAAATATCTATTTGAAAACACATTTTTCAATCAATCTACACGGATTAATAAAAACATATATAAATTTGTAAATATAAATATTATTTTAATTCTTTTATAAAACCTCTTTCATGGTTTCTAAAAGTAATTTTTTTAATAATATGAGTTTTTAATAGAAGAAACCTAAAAAATCATGTTTAAAACATTTAAATATCAAAAAATGCCGTTGAAAAATTCAACACCAAATTCCACCATTTAAATACTCATGTTTGTTTCAATACCATTAAAAAATTCATATTTACATTATGAATTTTTTAAACCTTACCTTAAAAATATATTAAATACCCAATGATTATATGTCTTGATTTAACCAAAACACAAAAAATCAACATCACAATACATAATACTAACTTATATGGGATTACTAACTATGCATTACCTGGAAACCTGGATGTGAATGCATTGTATAATTCTCATAAAATTCACTATGAGTAAATCAAAACCATGTATGTAGTCTCTATCTAGTTTACTAGGCCATGTGATCTAATTGTGTTGCCTACATTAACCCCAATTTTCATCAAAAAATGAAATTAATCTATTTAAGTAATCCCTTAAATAAAAATAAATTTCAAAAAAAATTTAAAATAAATCAAAACTTTCCAAAAATCAAAAAAACGAAGACGTAAAACATAATTTCTAAGAGAATTTTGATTTTATTAATGGGAAAGTGATAACTGGAATCATCCAACACATACATCTTGAGTTTTAATAGAAATATCTTCATCAGAAATACATCCTAAATAATTAAGGAAGTTAAAGATCTTATCATCTCTTAATTACCATGGATACATTAATGTTTTTTCTTGATCCCACTCAAGAACACCCAAAATCTAGGTTCTCAAGTCTACCCATGACATACCTGAGGAACATCACCAGTTTACATAGGATTTTAAGTAATTCATGGGAATATAATATGAACTCATGGTGGTGGTTTTGGATAATAATAAAACAAAACATGTTTATCCACCTTGAATTCATTTACGATCACCCCATATAACATAGATCCATGAGTTGAAAAATATAAAAATACCAAAAACATCGAATCAAAACAACCCCCCATCCACAGACACTCATATATATATATATATATATATATCCACATTGAATTCATAAATAAATAAAAAATCATAGTGTATAATAAAAACATCCATAAAAGGGAGGATGATATGGATAATACATATATGAATCAAAAGAAAATAAAAAATACCTATCATAATATCCTTGTGACTTCTCTCATCACCATCCATATTTTATTTTAACTCACTCTGTGAGATACAATAAATGAACCTGAACCAGAAAGAAAATCCAAGGAAGAATTGGAACACAATAAAGTATATAGGTCTACTAATATCGAGTTGAACACATTCTCTATGAGAAAAATAGGCGAGTAACTAAACACCAAAATGTCCAAGTCTTTTCTATTAAAAATAAAACCATAAATTATACATTTATAAAAAATTAGAAACTAATTTTTTATCTTTTAACGATTAAAATGATGTCTTTTGTTAAAAACTATTTTGAAAACAGAAAATAAAAATTAATAACACTTTAAAACAATTCATTAAATTCAAAACTCACATCCTTGAAAATTACCCTTAAAAAACCAGTATATTCCCATTATAATTAATTTTAATGTAACTATATGTATTGACTAATTGATTAACTTAACCTTATCATTAATGCATAAATGTAATAACAACGGAGGTCAAGTATAGAGAAATATAATAAAAAAGTGGAAATAATAAATAAGAAAAATATAAATGAAATTAAATATTGTAATTATCTAAAAATAACGAATATATAATCATGGAAAATTCGTAAACATCCCTGGTGTTGATCCTATACATACTGTGGGGGAACCATCTTTCTTCTTATTAATACATTCAAAGTCTATAAGCAATTGAATTCTGTCATTTATCCTCACTATAGGAAGTCCTCAATGCTCAAGAACACACTTTCAAAAGGATATTTAGTCAGTCTAATAATGAATAAAGATTTTGTGGCACATGATCCCATAAAAAAATTCATCATATCCCCATGAATAATAGAAACATGAGATAAGGTAAAAAAAATTAAATCTCATGAATGGTCAACATATTAAATCACATATTCATCCAAACTCGTTGAAAACATTATTAAAATTCCCATTTTTATATCCCCTTACAATGTTATAAACCTCATTAATTCATAGGATTACTCATAATAAAGAGGTATGGGATTCCATTAAGGGTGTATCACATTTATAAAAAAGTAATAAAAAATGTCTATATGGGAATCACAATTTAAAACTAGAGTTCTATTTTCAAATCCAAATGAATGACCTTTTATAAATAGAATATCACATAGAAACATGTTTTGATGTAAAAAATTGGCCTTTGTGTTTCTAGTTTCAAAATAGAATGTGAAAAAAAAAATTGGAATCCATTTTGAAATTAAGTTTTATATTTGGAAGAAATTACTTTGCAACCTATTTTATATTTCAATTATCATATTAAAATTTATTTTTAATTATTTAGGACTAAACATTAAATCAAAAAAATGTCCATGTGGAATGTGTGTGAACTAGGTATAATTAAATATTTTATAAATGGACAGAAACCAAAATCACCTTAAAAAAATATTGATAATAAAAATATAAAAAACTTATATTATGTGTAATTCCTTGTCAACCAATAACTTAAGACATTAACTCAAACCACATTGAATCATATAAAATACCAAAAACCAATTATATTACTAAGCCCCATATGAAATTCATTTAGGAGTTCTGTCAAACACTAAACATTTATATTTTCTTTAAAATAATAACATATGTCTACTTTTTTCAAAATAAATTGAAGAATCGTAATAATAGAACGTATTTGTAATTCTGAAGCAAGATTCAATTCTAATGGAAAGCAAGATTCAAGGAAACAAAAAACTCAAATGGAGTGTGAATTAATCGAGGATATTTAATATAAGAAAATAAGGAACTGAGAAAAAATTTGTATATCATAAGAACCTAAATCACCAAAATTTTTAATGCAATCCACTGCTTGGTTGGTCAAATTCCATCAAATGTAATGAATAAAGGAAAAAATAAGGGAATCATGAATGATAAAAGGGAAAAAGATTCCAAAACCATGAATAACTCAACATGATTCAAGGGAGAATCCTCAAAATCCAAACTAAGAATAATTAGAATACATTCCCTAGTAAACCAATGTTTATTCCGGTTAAAGGGATCCTGGAAAGGGGATTCATGGTAAAAAATTAATGGTGTTAGTTTATAAATATTAAAAAAATTAAAAAATGATTCTATTTTATGGTTTGGAATCATTTCTTAGAAACATGTTCTCTAATTGTGCAACCATAATATAAAACACAAGTTAATTAAATAAGGTCCATCCATTCACTTTAGAAAATCATGTGTTAAACTGTAAAAATAAAACATATGAAAATAGTGGTTCCCTATTTTTTTCAATGTTATTTATGCTAACCATGTGTAATCCATGTTCCATCTCCCTTATAAACAATGTGAATCTCAATGATTCCACTATTTTTTAAATGGTTTAGATAGAAACATGTTCTACAATTGAATAAAAGTAATTTAATAAGAAAAATTAATAGTAGATACCCATACACAAGGGAAACCATATAGTTTCTCCTAAACCATGTGTAATAACCATGAAACATAAAGAATAACTATCCAAAAATAATAATTCAAAACGTAATCCCCTGAAAATCAAGGCATAAATGGAAAAAAATACAAAGGAAAATAAAATTTTAGTATGAAACATAGTGAATTTTGCATTTCTTGAAACCATGAGGCAAACCATGATGGCTCATATACCGTTTGTACTCTATAAATTTCATCAAAACATTATAAATTTTAAATTATTTCATCAATGTTAGATACTCGTTCTTTAGGAATGATGATTTTTTACCCCATGTTTATAATCAATGTGACATTTTAAAAGAATATCAACTAAAATGTATAGAACAAAAAAATAATCATTTACATTTTACCCATTAAAATTAAAACATAACAAACAAGAAATGTTTATACAGTAGTCTCGGAAAAATTATAGGCTTTTTAAATTTATATAAATGATTATTTTTCAATACCAAGAGGATTATAAAAGGATTTGTTTGACCCTAACATATTCCCTCCTAATGTGAGTAGATAATCTATTAAATTACACACATTATGGTATCAGAAATTAGTGTATTTTCAAATAGACACCCAACTGTCACTTAATTCAACACAAGAGAAAAATAAAATTTATTCTATTCATATAAAATGTCATGAATTGGTAGGGGGATTCCATACAACCTAAAAACCAACCTGAAACATGGCATATCCCAAAGGGAATTCATGAGTCACAGGGGATGAAAACTAGTGCATGGGTATCAACAATACACTTTTTTGAATGATTCCAACCATGTTAAAACTAACATAAAAATTTCTCAAGAATAAAAAATCACACTAACATCATTTTCCATATTCCAAAAGATACCAAAATTTTATGTTGAACATTTTAAAACTATATCCAAAAAATACCTAAATGTAAATGGTATACTATTACACATCACATCCTTCATGAAACAAGAGGATAAAAACCCTCATTCCACCTCCAAAAACACCGACAAAATGTTGAACACTAGAAACCAAATCCACCATCACCACCACAATATATCTTGACATTACCTAGTTTAAACAAAACAAGATCAAAAAATACCCAAGCTTGTATACATGGTGCGATCCAATTCTCAGTAGGATTCCACCCAAAAGAGAGATTCCATCCCATAACCATAAAAGATAGATTACCATTAATGTTCTAATAAATAATTTGGAAACATTGATAAAAAATAATTCAAATAAATACATTCATAGAAGATACTTGTTTTGAAAATTACATTAAATGAATGTTCCCCTATATTTTATCAGTGAGAAATAAATCACAAGAGAAAACCAAAAGTAATTAATAAAGGTTCTAGAACATGTGGGATCTTTTGAACCTCATATCTCTATGAAGATGGTATAGAAACCAGGACCCATGATTACCTAAATCATGATACACTAGAGAGGAATATATTGAATGTTTTAGTGGGCTCTAATAATAATCTTATATCAGTTAGTGTTATGGAATCAATCATATATAAAGGTAATGGGCCTTTACCCTGTCGATATGGCCAGTACACTAGTCCTAATCTATCCACCGTGATACCTAGAATATTGTGTGTGCTCAAATTCCATCCCACATGTTATATTGATCACCACAGTAACATACACACACCCTAAAAATATTAATCAACATGAAAATAAACATTATTTTAATAAAATCATCATTCAAAACTATACACACACAAAATCATTTTTTAAACATGCTTCACACTACATTCACACATTATAGAACCCATTTGGAATTATAATAAGAAGAGAACACATAAATAAAAACTATTTACATTTAAAAACCATCTTTAAAACCATACACACTTCAAAACCTTCTTAAAACACTTTTCTCATCACACACATACAGATTTTTTGACCCCAACTCATTCACCCATAATGCAAGTGGATAATCTATAAATTTCCATAGAGATATGTTATTAAAAATTGGTTTAATTTCAAATAGTAACCCATAAATAACTTAATTCAACTAAAGAAAAAAATTATATTTATTCTATTCACATAACATTTCCTAAATGGGCTTTTGGATTTCATTCAACCCTACACCCAACATATCATGGCATGGATCGAAGGGCATTCATGAGCTACATGGGATGGAAATTAGTGCAGTAATATCAATAATAGACATTTAGGGAATGAATCTTACCAAGATAAAATTAACAAAAACATTCTCGTAAATAATACATCACACTAACATCAATTTATATATAACAAAAGATTCCATAGTTTCATGTTGAAATTTTTACAACTTTATCCAAAAAAATACCAAAATGTGAATGGGACAATACTAATCATGTCAACCTCCATGAAACAAGAGGCTAAAACCCCCATTCCACCTCCAAAAACACTCAAAACAAGTTGAACACTTGAAACAATATCCATCATCACAACCACAATACATCTTTCCTTTACTTGGTAAAAAAAGATCATTATATACCCATGATTGTACAAAGGGTATAATCCAATGCCCAGTAGGATTCCTCTGAAAAGAAATATTTGAACCCATAACATTAGAAGATAGATTATCATGAATGTAGTAAGAAATATTTTTGAAACATTTTTAATAAATAATTTAATGAAATACATTTATAAGAGAAACAGGTTTTGAAAATTACATTAAATCAATGGACCCTCATATTCTATTAGTGAGCAACACATTTCAAGAGAGAAACATTGGACCTCATATATCATTGAAGTTGGTATAGAAACCATGAAACGTGATTTCTTCAAGTGTGATCCACTAGAGGGGAATCTATCAAATGTTCAAGTGGTATCTAATAATCATCATAAATCCATTAATGTTTTGGAATATATCATAGAGGAAGGTAATAGGCCTTGACCCCAATGATATGGCTAGTTCACTACTCCTACATTTTCCACTATGATACCTAGAATTACTTTTGTGATCAAATTCAATTACACATTTAACATAGATCACCATATTCACATAAACACACCCCAAAATATTAATAAACATGAATATAACCACTATTAAAATAAAAAAATCATTCAAAACCATATGCACATGAAATCCATTTTTAAACATGCTTCACACTACATTAAAACTTTATACAACCCATTAAAAAACATAACAAGGAGAGAACACAAAAATTAAAAATATTTCTATTTGAAAACCATCTTTTAAAACCATAAACACATCAAAACCATTTAAAAAATCATTTCTCACCACACATATAATTTATAGAACACATTTAATAATCCTAGAATGAATACCAAGGTAATATAATAATTCTAAAATGTGGAATCACATACCTCATTCTTGGAAACATTAAAAATATTGTGAAAAATCACCACCTCATGTCAATAGGATCATATATAGGAATGATTGAAAAAAATACTTCAAAATTTTATACAAAATCAAAATATTGAAGTCATTTTTGGTCATGAAATCTTGTGGAGAAATGATAACCCATGAAATATGAGATAAGAGACCCTAAATAGAGAAGAAATGAGAAATAAAGTGGATTACATGATGATTCATGGGGAATCCACAGAAAAATCACCCAAAAATCGATCGACCACGGGATTAGGGAGGAGAAGGAGAGGCAGAAATATGTGAAAATCTTGTTTGGGGACAAATGGGGATTGATTTGAGGCTAAATTTTAGGATTTAAAAGACTAAAATCGCTATTTTTAATTACATGTAGAGGCCATATGGTCTGTCTTCTTGGTTTGTCAAACTATGAGGTAACCTTGTGGTATCCTCTTTACAAGAGGAAATAAGGATCTTAGTTTCCTATGGGATGGTGCATGACAATATGGTTGACCATAAACCCAAGAAAAAACAAATGTATGAGGAGAATAATTACCCACAATCTTATCTGTTAGGTCATGTATCCTAAACAGTTCCATTTTCCTCAGTGCACAATCTCTCATAGGATGGTGCATGGTTTCTACTAACCATGTTCCACCTGATGTTGGATCCAAAAATCCCATTTTTTCCAAATAAAACTCTAGATAAATCCACTAAATGAAGATAAGACCAATATAAACAAGTAATGTAGATCAAAATAAAATCATAGATGTGAAAATTATACCCATTAAGACAACTTTATTCCAGTCTCATAAGAGAAAAAAAGGAAACACATCTTTAACTGAAGACATCCACTCCTATGTCCATTCTCACAATTAATATGTGTATAATGAATTAAAACAAATAGTATTGACTTCCCTTGAAGCAATTTATTCTAGGATTCCATAATCTTCACAAGCAATTGAAACATTGAAAAATTGAGTTCCAATTCCATCTCCTACTAATTTAGTACATGAGGAGAATCCAAATTATACTTTTTCAGCTACAATATACTGAATATGTCATGAATTAATGTTAACTATGGTTAAAATGATTACTGATATTCCACAATTATAACTCTTAGTAATATCAATAGGTCTGACATAACTCTAAACCATCTTCCCTGGATTACCAGAATGATGGTAACCTAATCTAGGAGATACCATTTAAAAACCCAGATCACTTATAGAAATTACAAAGATTTAATCCTTTGATCAAAAATGGACATTGGGTGACTTTTCCATGTCATCAAACACTACATGATCACATAGAATTTCTCGGAAATATCCTACATGATACTCTATCCGAACAATGAGGTCTCCCCACCTCTATCCAATAGGAAGGTGACTAGCATGACATGCCATAAAGTGTCTCCATGAGATCCATTTTCATCCAGTATTCTTAAATTTGTTTATAAAAACCCTCGCCAACCAAAATTGATAATCCCCCGAGGCTCTTAAATACAACATGCTTGTCTAGAGCATGTCTTATAGGATCTAATTGGATCATCACATCTGACCATCTTTTTTAGAATGGTATGTTGTACACAACTTGACATATTACCCCATCACCTTCTTGTGACCTTCACAAAACCCCTAAGTGAAATGCAGGTCCCTATCCAAGAAAATTTCTGATGGTACACCATGATGCCTCGCTATCTCCTAAACATAAAATCAACAAAACTCCTCCACTTTGGTTGAATCCATGATTAGGATAAAATGAGATAGTTTTTTTAAATATCAATAACTTCCCTAATTTGATTCCTTTTCTGGGGTGTATGAGGTAGGCCAGTGATAAAATCCATGGTGACCTCATCCCATTTCCATGTAAGAATGGTTAAGGGATGAAGTAAACCAGATGGTGTTTTGTGCACTACTTTAACCTATCAATATATATATCATCAAAATAGAAAACCAGTTATATCCCATCTCAAACCTGACCAAATGAACTGATGATGCACATGATATAACATCATGGTGGTAACATGATGAATGAATGACTGATACCAATGGATGTCTTGAATTATCACCTTCTACAACAATAATATAAGCACTATAAGGTCCTAGATGCAATGAAACCAATTTTCATAAATATATCTCTCACTGATAAAATCGCAAATATTTATGAACTTCATAGACTCATGTAAGATCTTGTATCTAGTCTACTCCTACCAAATCAACTCCATGATGGAGGGTGTTAGTTGAACATAGGACAATAATGCACACCCATTGTTCTCTTTGGTCTCTAGATGCATTTGAAAAAAATCCCCCTCAGGGTCCACTCATAACAGGACTCTCGTAATGCTTACACTAGAATTATTTTGGTCATGGAATCTACTACCACATTACCTTGTCATTGGAAGTACATGATATCAAATTGAAACCCCGAAGCTATTCAACCAACTGACACTACCTCATATTCATATCATTCTATAAACAATTTAGGCTATTCCATTATGATCAGAATAGACTATAATTTTCTCCTCAAAGAGATAATTCTTCCACATCATCATGGAATTCTTAAAGAGATCTAATTCTATGTCACGGGATGGGTAATTATATTCCAATGTTAAAAGATGTTGAGAACTATACGCCACAATATGACCATTATAAATCATCACAAACCCAAGACCCATACCAGAAGTATCAATGTAGACCGCATAAACTTTCCCAAATTTTGGAATGATCAAAATAGGGGTTGTGTTCATCCGCTACATAAGCTATTAAAAAGATTCTAGATAATTTAATCTCCATACAAACATTACCCCTTTTCAGGTAAGCTCCATAATCGGTGAAGCATGTTAAGATAAATCATTATTGAACCACCTATAACTTCCTAAAAGTCCCAATGATATTTTGATCTTCAAAACATTCTATAGTTGCTCCCATGAATTCAATGCATTGATCCACTTAGGGTCCACTAAAACCCCTCATTATGAGATCTCATGACCTAGAAATTTATCCTGTGTAATACTAATGGTGTGTTTTGAAATAATAACAAAGAGGTGATGTTCATGAAGTGTTACCATCAAAATCCCCAAATATTTTTTCAATATCCGATTTGGTTTTGCAATAGACTATAATTTCATGCCCAAATACCATGAGAAAATAATGAAGATACTAATGGAATACCCTATTCATGAGCTCCATAATGACCACTAGAATATTTTTTTAATCCCAATTGAATGAACAAATACTCAAAATGGCCATCCCGAATTCGGAAATCTATTTAACAAACATCCACATCTATGATCCTGACGTGGGGATAACTACAACAATAATTGATCATAGAGATCCATTTATCCCACTTGATCCATTTGAAAAGATCATCAATACAAGGAAAATGTTATATATTATTCATCTTCATCTTATTTAGCTTCCAGTAATTGATACAAACCCTGAGTGATTCATCATACCTATTTTTTTACGAGACAAGGATGGAGAAAGGTGAGGTTCTCACATGAATGACTCCTATGGATTTTAAAATTTTCAAATATATATTTAATTCCATCAACTCATTGGAGAACATACGGTATGAGGAATGATTTATCGACTATATCCCCGATGTCAAATCTATCATTAACTCCACATCCCACTCTGATGGGAGCCTTGAGGATTTATCTTGAAACACCTCTGGAGTCATATCCACCACATGAGGTCACGTACCCTCAGAACCTCTAACACTATCTCACTGCACCATGAGTGATGGGGTTTGGAAGGACATACTACTCAATTTTAGATGTGTAGGTCCAACATTTCCTAACCAAGGGTCCCATTTAACATCAAAGGCATGAGAGTTTTCAATAGGTTCCACAAAACTCATTCAATTTCAATAATAATCAATGTATTGCAAAGAATCAAACATAAAATTCATAATGAGGATCACCACAAAGAGGTAAATCTAAAAAACTAGGATATCCCATTCGAGATCATCTCCTGACACAGTGAGTGCACAAGATAGAAGCCTAAGACCCCACTCCTTCCACTTACCAATCGGGGTCACTAACTCGATTGAATACTACATAAGCATAGTTTGAAACTTTAACACATTCACATGAGAAACATAGATAAAAGAAACAAATTCACCCTTACCAAATAGAACAGAAACCATGGGCTATGTAATAGTAATCATATGATGAACTATTATAGGACCTTTATTTGAATATGGTGGTTCCTAAACCACGTCATAATGATTTATTTTCTATTCCTAATCCAAGTGACAAACACTAACCTATTAATCTACCTTAATCTGATTATGAATAGAATTAGATTCATCCCATACTCCATGAACACTAAACTAGGAGACATCCATTGTGGATGGTACTGATTGAGATGAAATCCCATTAGAACCCTTAAAACCTACTCTACACTAATACGGATGTGTGTCTATGGAATACCTCTGCAAGTGGCCCATATTTCCACACTGATTAAAAGGATTTGGTGATGCTAAACACATAGACCACACATTCCCCTCTTTCACAAACTTATGGAATATGATTGATCAAGAATCTGAATACATAAATGAAGATATTCAAGAAGGATTCCCTAAGATAACACTTCCCTTCTCATAATTATCTTTCTTTCTCCCCTTCTTAGATGAACTTCCATTACATTTTCCCATAACTAAACCTATTTTATAATAACTAGAACTTCCACTATTATTGATTCCCACCACCAATTCATGATCATCCAACATAGTGTAAGCCTTCATCATGCATTATAATAATTGGGATAAGATATCTAGGCACAAACCCATCCAAAACTGTTGAGCCTTGAGTAAATCATTGAATACCATCTATGATGTGAACCAATCCAACTCAGCAAATTGGTTGGTGTACTCCATAATGGCCTAATCCCCATGGTGGATATTGAAGAACACTTGGGTAAAATTGAAGGAAAATTCCTAGTGCATTATTTCTAATTGAATATGACTTAATTTCCTTCCAATCCATCATCTAATGCTTCTCTATTTGAACAACTATGTCTTAACACCTCAAACTAGGATATTTGGACAATAACTACAAAAAAATTAACCTTACTACTTTGGAAGTGTTTTGAAATGAAATAATACATTATATATTATCAAGAAACTCCACTGACTCATGGGGATCCATGTCACCCTGGGATGTAGGAGGATTTTTCTTGAAACACTCACCAGAATTTTCCATTATATGACCTATTTTAGCTTCCCTAACCTCCGTTAGTCCTGGGCCTACTTCCTATCCTAACGTTCAAATAGAACTAACCACTGATTCAAATAGTCTCCAATCAATTATTGAGGGATAACTCTCTCAAACAATTTCCCAGGGTTTCACATGAATTCTTAGGTCATGCATCATGCTACATAAAAAACAACAACATAGAAAAAACAACAAAACCCCATCATGAAATTGTTTAGCAATAAGAAAAAAATTCAAATAGTTCCATATATTAATACTAAATCATAATAAACAAAATAATAATTCAACCCACTTTATATCTTCCTCGTGTCTTTATGCACTCATTAACCTATACATATCTCAAGGAGGAGAAATAATACCA
The DNA here is from genome assembly GCA_963277665.1 of Viscum album. Taxonomy (NCBI): domain Eukaryota; kingdom Viridiplantae; phylum Streptophyta; class Magnoliopsida; order Santalales; family Viscaceae; genus Viscum; species Viscum album. The sequence goes on along the minus strand of OY728127.1, from coordinate 1,076,505,833 downwards.
AATCCCAACATCCTATGGAGACTCGAGGTATGTCACAAGGTTTGTTTCCCAAACACCCTCCTCGTAGCCGAAACATCAAGCCTTGATTGTCCTTTTTATATGTCCTTATCAAATCCCATGTATTGTGACCCAAGGAAAGGTGGGAACCTTTTTCAGATACCATTATTTTCATGAATTATCTTGTGGATTTTATCCATCTCAACACACGAAATAACCTATGGAATTTCCTAAAGGGAATTCTCAATCCCCATGATCTAGAAACTAGTTTTTGGGTATCAACAATAAAATTTTTGGAAATTATTTCTCCAATGATAAAACAACTACAATAAACACAAAAGAATAATATATCACACTCACATCCATTGCTATTTTAGAAATCATACAAAGTTTTAAAGATGTAAATTTTAAAACATTATCCAAAAACTAAAATACCAAAATGGGTAGGGATATTATTATATCACAAAACCTAAATGAAATAATAGGATCAACACCCCCCATAACACCTCCATTGACTTCTAAAACTAGAGGATCACTATTAACTAGATATATCATTATTATCATGATACATATTTTTTAACCTTGATCAAGCGTTAAATGATCTATATTCACCCATGTGTGTATGTAGGGTGTGAGCCAATGCCTAGTATGATGACACACAAAAGAGAGATTTCATTCCATAACAATAGAAGACTGATTAAATTTCAATGTTTAATGAAGGACATGAATAAATTTAATAAATCATTTTTGTAAAAACACATACAAGAGAAGAATTTTTTCAAAATTAAATTGAAATCAAGTTCAACTATGTACTGCAAATGAGCATTGTGTCTTAACAGAAAACCTCAAGTAATCCATACTAGTTTTAGAATTAGTGGGTCCCTAGGAACCACATATATTAGTGAAAATGTAATAGTAACCATAACACACAACATCCTCATGAACAAGCCACTATAGTGGTATATATCAAATCTTATATAGGCCTCTAATAATCATAATAGTTTAAATAGTGTTATAATGTCAATCATGTTGGATATAAATATTCCTTGGGCCTACTGATCTAACTAGTGTACTAGTCCTACTCAACTAACCTAGATTCCTAGGATTCCGTTTTTTCTCAAATTCTATTTTACATGCCACATAAATCCCCAATTTCACATACACAAACCCCAAAATTAGAATACAGATAAAATGTGACCACTTTAATAGGAAAAAACCCTCCTTAAAACCATATGCATACCAAATCCATTTTAATACATGATTTTCACCACCTGAAAAAATCATAAAACCCATTTTGAATAAAAATTAGGGAAGAACACATGAATATTAACTAATTTCATTTGAAGACCCATATTTCAGACCATAATCTCTTAAAAAATTATAAAATAGGTTCTTCACCACTCATACAGTCCATAAAACACATTTAATAAACCCAGAAATCATACCAATGTTATCTAATAATTCTAAAGTTGGGAACTACCTACCTAAACCTTCAGAACATCCAAAATTTGATAGAAAACACAACCTCACCTTAAGAGGACCCTATAAAGGCACAATCAGACCATAAAAAACAATACTTTTCCCAAAAACTCAATAGTGTACCTTCATTCGGCCTACCCATCCTCTAGAGAGAATAAAACATTAACAAGAAGTGTGAATAGACGTTTAATGGAGGAGAAATGATAAAATAAGAGTCTAACATGAATATAATTAGAGAATCCATAGTAAAATACCTTAAAATTAAAGTTACAAGGGAGAAAGGATGAGAAGAGAAGCATAGGGGGCTGCAAATTAGAATGGGGAAAAAATGGGTGCAATTATGGTAAAATTAGAAGAGAGAAAAGGAGTAACATCACCATTTTTAATGACTTGGATAGGCCATGGGGTTTGTCTGTAAGGTTTTTCAAACTATGTAGAAATAATGTTGTCTCCTCTGTCGAAAAGGAAATTAACCACACTGTTTCCTAGGGGAGGTCTCATGAATGTGTGGTAGACAATGACCCCCAAATAGAATAACCAGTTTTAGTTTAAATTAACTCATTGGATGGTTCATGAGTTATACTAATCGTGTGACACCTATTTTCAAGTATAAAAATAAAAATTTTCACCCCAAAAACACCTGGGTAATTCAATAAAATAATACAAGACCAATTTAAACATGAAAATTACAACAAAATAAAATCATTGATGTTACAGAACATGCATACATGATGTGAAAAAACAACCCTTAACCTTGTGAACTAAGGAAAATGTTAATTTATCTCTAGATTCCGCAACTATCATTTCAAATATTCCATTAAATTAATAAAATACAGAACTAACACACCTTCTTTACTCTAGTGATTTATCAAAATAATTAACATGTTCAAAATTTGAAAAGGATATATTCCACAAATCTGAATTTAAATCCTACTCAACCTATCACATGAAGTGTTAATATGGTATTCATGCCATCAATAAAATTTTCTACCACCTGTTAGGTTAAAAATAAATCCATGTTGTTCTATAACCCATCCCAATCATTAATAAATAAAACATCGATAAGACCCATTATGTGTTAAAATGTATCCTATTTCAAAAATCATTACAATAGTGAATTTAACAAACATCCCTTAAAATCAAAAGCAATAATTTTGAAAAAAATAATTTAATCAAAACAAAATTTAGAAATATAGTCTACATTCCTTGGAATGAAAATATATTTTTTATATTTTAAATTAAAAATCATGAAGAAAAAACATTTATATATTAATCATGAAGTCCATATTTAAAATAATACCAAATGAGGGGTGTATCATAACAATACCACATCTAGGGTATCTTTCCTCAATAAGGTATGACCTTTATATAATCATTATTGGGTAGTAAAAAATACAAAAATGATAAATTAATGGGTAAATATTACAAATTTTGTTTTTTTGGACAACAAAAAAATTATTTGGTAGAAAAAATAATTTAATAATTAAAATTTTTCATGATTAATTACTATCCTAAAACACTAAATACAATTTCTTCAAAGATTGTATATCATGTAAATTAGTGACATAATTATTGGAACTGTTACCATAAAAGAATGATAATATTTAATTAGATATATTATTAATAATTGTATTTCGATAATTGAATATTAAAAATAATTTGATCTTTTGTATAAAGTAGTATATTTCCCTCTATTTTTATCAAACCTATAATTTTATGATGTAATATTAATATTTTATCATATGTCTAACTACGTGAACTATTTAATAATGCCTAATGACACATTTATAAAAAATTTAAGGCGAAATTATTTAATTAAAAACCCTATTACTTATAGAATCTTTTAAAAATTATGTTTATATTTGAATAAGAAGAAAATATGATGTCATATTTTTTTGTAATCTTATTTCAAATAATAAAAATTATTCACATGTTTTTCAACACTAAGATGACCAATATAAATAAAAAACGACTATCATAATTAATTCAAATGATTCAGAATTGTCTATTTTGGAGGAATGTTCATGAAACATTTCACTAACATATTATATAAAATAGCACCATACCTAGTGGATGATCCCATTATATGAATTATGAAATTTGATTCAAAAAAATGTGACCATATTTTTCTCTATGAATTTATCATTGAGTTTGAATTTTAACAGAAATGGAAGGTGCACAGTTATTTTTTATGGTGAGTGCATTTAAAATATGAATTCAAAACCATTAATGAATTATAAATCTCACTATATCAAATTACTAAAAGTGAACGGTTTTAGAAATAATTTTATATATTCTTCAATAACAACTTATACCATCCATTTTGAATTATATATCAAAATACAAATGTTTTCATGAATGTTCACAATTAATATGAATTTCATTATTAGGAATATTCAATTTTTTTAAAACATAATAAACCAAAAAATTTGAATACTTAATGTTCTATGATGTTCAATATTTCATTATAATCTATGAATGTGTCATGAATATATATTCAATAGTTCTAAAAATTTCCAAATTTAATGTGAAACTCCAATTCTATTATTATAGAATACCTGAAATCCAAATATTCATATCATTACATATTAAATTCCAAACACCAAAATTATAATTTTATTGTCTAATTTATATCCACTTATTATAGTATAAGATAATATACCAAGAATATCATGAGTTAGGGAAGCCTGATCCTAGGGAAATCTATTAAAAATTACAAAGTGCATTACAGGACATCATGAAGCCACTCTACAAAAGTATAAGAAAACATATTTTATTAAAAAAATGATAAATATAAATCATTAAAATTCAAGAAAAGTTCAATAAATTAAAATAATATATATTAATTTCAAAATATGAATATCTATAATCCAATATATCATAAGGTCAATCAATTAGTCACAAGTACACATGGAAATTTCAATACAATAAAATTTTTCACCCTGTAATGCATGAAACCCACTCTTTGATTAAACCCTAAAAATGATCTATTTATTTTTTCAATAAATAATCCAAAATATATCCATTATTTGAAGGATATAAATAATCTAGCCTCATACTAATATTAAGATCTCTCATGACATTGTCCACTCAAGGTAACTTGGAGGGTTTTATGTAATTATTTTTTTTGTACGTATGTAAATTCTATGAATGTATTACTATTATATATAATAATAAATATGCATAATATGGAAAAATTTATATCTAATACAGCATAAATATATATTGTCTTAGAGAAACATGGATCTCAAATATATGATTCAGCAATCCAAATTATGTTTTCTCAAATTCGTTATGGTGGTGACTATTCCTTGTAGTCTATACTAATATTTGGGGAATTTTTTCATCGGATAACACATAATAAAATTACCACCCATGGTATAAATTAAATTTCATCACCTGTTTATTTGTTGAGATTTTCACAAATATACCAAAATGTTAATAAACTATGTAAATTATATAATTTAGACTTGTTAATGTTTCCATAAAAAAAATTAAATTTAATACACCATATTTAATGTACTAAATAACACACACACACACACATATATATATATACATATATATTTATACATAAAATAAACCAGTGAATGTATCCTTAGAACATATGTAATTAATATTTTATAACATATATTAATTCCATTATCTCGAGGCATGATGTTTCCATGTGTTTAACTATTAAAATCTAATAATTAATTTATTTAAAAATGCTAATGCATGGTATATTGATGAATGATTAAAACTTAATTAAGAATATATTAATTTATACACACATAGTCACCCAAAAATTTCCATTTTTAGGTATGGATATATAGATCAATAAAATTTTCCCAATAACATAAACTCCCAAGAATAGGTTTGAAAAAATGTATACCTTTGATAAAGTAAATGGTATATTCACAATCACTCTGGTATTATTAGTACATGAAGATGATTACATAAAAACATTAATGAAAAAACCGAAAATTAGATTCATTAAGAAAAGGTAGAAGAGCTACCTCAAAGTAATCTTAGGCGGGTATACATGTGTAAAACCATTAATTACACTATTTTTTGTACATATATATTGATTTATATTTTTATTAGAATTGTTTTATTGGTTCTACAATCACTTAATTATACTCATATGAGGTATTATATTGTTTTATTTGATCTTTATAAAAAATAAATATTTTAGAAAAATCCGCACGTATTAAAATGAAAACATCACACAAAATGATCCTTATAATATAATTTTTTTTGTATATTATTCATCTATATTTTTTTATGATCAGAAAATTTTGTAATTTCATACCCAAAGTTGGCCTATTTTAACTATATATATGAATAAATTTCCCATGAAATTCCTTAGGGTGTATAATTTGAGGCTAAAAAGATATTAAATTTCAAGAGGGGAAAACAAATATTCTTAAAGTAAAATTCTTAAACAAACTTCATTTTATTTTCTATATATTTTCATTAAGCACTAAATTTTCCATTAAATGGTTTCATTAAAAATAAAAAATTATTATATAGAAAAAATAATTTTATTATTTTTTGATGGTTAGTATTTGACTGAGAACCCCATTGTTTAAACATAGAATATACTTCTATGACATTACAAGTGTCTGGGTTATAATTCAACTAATTTCCTTATGCTTTAAAAAATTAGTTTCCAACACCCATGATTTCTAGTTTTTGGATAGATGGATGAATGTATCCTAAAAGGCTATTTAAAAATTAGTATTTTTGTACCTGAAAATAAAAGGAATATATATATATATATTATTTTTCATGGAGAGGGTACCTGAACCCGGATTGATTCTATCAATTACAATGGAGGGATTAAATCAGAAGAATTGTTGGTCCACTGAAGTTCGCAGTTTTATGTATTGATCAAGAATAATATATCTATTGATATATACAAATAATTATTTAATAAATATAATAATGATATATTTGAATTATTATATCATTTATTAATGTAAATTATATCTTCCAAGAAGTTATATATATAATCCTTTAGGTTAATAAGAGAATATATGGGGTGGTTTTGGAATATTTGACATAAATATAAAATATATATATAAATAATATTTTTCATTTCAAATATGTTTTTGATATTCATTTGTGAGATTGAAGAGTAAATTGGTGGAAGGGTTTCTTTCAATGTTTAATCATCTCCAACCCCAATATCTCGATTATTTAATTAAAAAACTATGTTAAGTTTTTATAATCTATTATTACATGTCTATTAAGTGTTTTGGGTTAACTAACCTTAAACATATTATAAAAAATAGGATTTTATCATTTGGGTATGGTATATGGCTTGGTGCATGGGTTTGTAGGTTCCTTTGGCATGCCACCCTTGTGGATCCATTGTCCAATCTACACACTTTGTAGGTGTACACCACATTCAACTCAGATACCATGAAAGTGGTCACTAAATGATACTTATTCACTAATCATGTGGTTTATACTTGCAAAATACATTTTCAAACCTACACAACAATTCATGGAATCTCTATCTACTAAATTTCCATTTATTGTTATGGTAATTATTATTCCTGAATAAAAACTATTAATATTGATTTGAGTCCTAGGAATAGTTAGTTTTACAAAATCTCTCTATTAGATATAATTATTTATACCATGTAATCCAATTGAAATTATTTAATTTTTTCAATGGGTATTTCAATAAATTAAAGAATTGTTTAATGAATTCTTAAACTATGAAATTTTTTGTGAATTGTTTTAAATATTTACTTAGTAAAATTCAACAATAAATTTCAGATTATTGAAAAAACATATATTAGTTCTATTAAATGAAATATATGGATTTGGTTTCCTGTGGGTGAAGCACAATAAACTATTTTGATGAAAAGGTGTCATAGTGAACTGTCAATGAGGATAATTAGTTGAGATAATTTTATAATTGCACCTCAAGATCAATGTTTCAGTGTGATAAAATGGATTGAATATTATGATAGAATATTTATAAATATTCAACATATAATAAATCTATTAGTTGATAAATGTATGTTCAAATCTAATGTTGTTGAAAATATTATTTTACATGACACTTTGTCATCACATTTCACTCTTTATCAATTAAATTTGATCAATTTGATTGAATATAGTTATCACCTTGGTGGTTTCCATCTGTTTGGTTTATTATATGATTTGGTTGATTAGGGAGAAAATTTTATGATGTATAGGTCATTAGTTATACTAGTCAAAGATGTTTGATTTAAACAGGATAATATATAGACAATGCATCCATATGATTATAACATTAATGATTGATTTATTTATGACCATCCTAATGAATTAGGGAGATGTGTCTTATTCATCGACTTCCAAGAGATAATTATATTGTATATTTATTATTATATTTAATGTATTAGTTATTTCTTCTTAGTGTTGAATGTACAAATGGGTTCTTGTTTGTTATCATTAGAGTTTTCTATTTTCTTAGTGATAATGATAAAATATATCATCACATCATGGTATTTCTAGAGATTCCTAAAAACTGGGATATAATGTATAATATCTGTATAAATACAATGTATTTTTAGGATGATTGAGTACTACTATTCCACAATTATACATATAACTATGTAATACAATATTTTTTAACATACATAGATAATTTCATTGAATGTTGATATATTCTTCATTGTTTAATACTCTAAGATTTTGTGGTGGTATTAATCTTCTTGTTACTTATAGTTGCCACATCATGATTGGTGGACTTATATTTTGATATATTTTTATATCCAAATAATTGTATTAAGAAATCCAATAATTTGAAAAAATATTGATTTTATGGAAATTTCATGATTTGGGTTATTTTATAGGTAAATAGATATATTCTGATTTTTGTTGGATTTTAAAAGGTTTTTCTTGTGATAAAATATTGTATAATTCCTTATAAATTGGAATTTCTTCTAATTTTCACTAGAAAAAAAGTATTTCTTGATCAACATAGGTAGGATACAAGCATAAGAGCATCCTTAAAAATCCTTCAGGAATAATTTCTCCCAAATAGAAGATAATATAAAACAATTTGTACAATAAAAACATATAAAAATCATAACAACCAAGTCATTATAATACAACCATAAATAATATACCAAAAACCCATGAACATAAAATAAAAACATAAAAATGATAACCAACCATATGGTTGTCCTCAAACCATCACCATGTTTCATGAAACCTAATCTCATCCATCCAAAAATAAAACCCATTAAAAAAATATGACGATAATATAAACCCCCATTATAAAAATATGAAAGCTACATACATAGATTGGTATATACAAGATGTGGGAAAACAAATCCCATCTTGATCACAACAAGAAGTCTATGAAATTTATCATTTAATACATTCATATATACTAGTTGAAAAAATATAAACATATGAAATAAGGATTTCATTTATAAAGACATATGGTACATGATCAATCATTTTAAATAGGATAATTGTATTCAATAATGTCTAGTTTTGAGAAAAATTGTGTTCAAGCACATACTGTTGTCATTTAGATAACCATATTGAATCCCAAGAGGAGAAATACAAGTTGAAGTCTATTTTTAATAAAAATATTCTTTTCTTAAATCATTGAAAAACACATCAAAATTAAATTTCAATACTTGATATTGGAGCTATGAGTATGTAATATTTAACTAGGAGATATAAATCATATCAATTAAGATACATTGGTTAAAAATGTACCTCATAAAAATAAAATAAATATAATAAAGGAGTTAATATATAGAAATTCTGGTGTCGAGTAACCATCTTGCAATATGAGTTACATAACTAGTACCAATGCCATGTTTCAAGGTAATATATCATGGTAATATCATAGGTATATTAGAGAGACCACTAAAGATAAGAAAATTTAACAATGAATATCAGTATTGAAATTTTGATTCTACTATGTACATAAGATTACCGACTCCAAGAACACATGCTTCCTCCATGCATGTTCCTAGAATAAATCTATATTCTCTATGGTGAATCTAGTCGGGGTGTTAGTCCGTAAAAGCCATGAATAAATGCATTGTCTTTCATCTTTCATTAATGGGTTCCCCATGAATAATAATGGTGGTGATTGTTATTTCAAGAAATAATGATCTCAATAATGATCCTCAATAGAATAAACATTATCAAAAAAATACATGGGAAATAATGCTTCAATATATCCACACCCCCATGAACCCTTAAGGAGTACAACCCCTATTTCAATTTCCATTATATTTTTCACCATGAACCATACTTCATGTGTAACTCCCTGACCCCAGTTACCCATATTTGGTTCATTATCACATAATATTGGCATGATATAGAGAATCATGTCCCGAAAGACTGATCAGTTTAGTAGCCTTGAAAGTACAACATACATTCATATGTTTTACGTTACATAATGAAATAAAAAAACAACAACATTTTTCCCCATTGACCACACTTATATTCTTAACCTATCCATGTAGTTCAACCATAAAATATTTCATCACATCCTGGGAAAAATAAAACATAGAAAAGGGTGAGCTCAGATGCTCAGTAAGGATAACAATATAATGGAAACATTCATAAATAAGCATAAACATTTATGGCAATGTATAAGAATAAAACAAAATCCTTTTAAACATAAACTTCTATATAATATGGAAAAGATAAAATCAAATAATTCCATTTACTTATTCACATGGATATTATACTAGTCAAATAATCACATGCAATATCAATAGCCATTTTCATAATGATGGAATGCATAATTCCAGACATCATAACCACATAGTCAAGGCCTTGTGCTAAGATTACAAATAAGATTTTGTCAAGTCCTTGTTTGAAGATATTAGTTTGTCTCATGAGACCTACCAATGCATCGAGGAGCTATAGAGGTCTCCACCCATCACTTATTAAGACCAATGCATTCCTCATATGAAAAGGTTTAAACATAACATAAACATTCATATTAAAACTGGAATACAAAATGTCAATACATTATCCATAAACCATGAATGGTGTAAAAATAACAGATCCATAGTAAAACATATCACAAAACCTTTAATACAATATGGTATATTTTTATCATAATAAATCAACTTCAAACATGTTTTAAATCCATCAATGGATGTTGACATAGATTAAATGAAAACTATTTGAAATAAATACCTTTTTCTATTTTGAAATCATTTAAAAGTCACGTAATTATAAAGGAAAACATTTATTTTGAAAATATTCTTATAATATTTAATGGGAATATTCTACAATGATAGAATGGTGAAACCTTGCCACACCATCTATATAAGTTAAAAAAACATTCTTACCTTAATTTTGTCGAAAAGGTCATAAAGTACCTTGTTTAGAAAACAACAGAAAGATTCCTTTAAAACCATTTTATAAAAAGTAAAAAAACTGTATAAATGAATTTAAACCATAGAATAGTAAATAGTAAAAATGTTTTGGAATAAAGTTTTATGAAATGTTGTAACAGCCCGAGATTTTATGAAAACTATTCTTTTTAATTTTATTAATGTCTTGTGTTGTACGCTACACCAAAAGGAGCTTGCACAATACGCATCCTTGACTTGCCTTGCATTACACGCAATCGCGACCTTCCTCGATAGCGTGTGTAATACGCAATACCGAGTTTCACTAAACAACGATATGCTATTAAAATATTATTAAAACTAGCCGTTATGAATAGTAATAACCACTTTTTGAAATTTTATAAATTTTATTTTTCAAAATGGACTTCATTTTTGGACTCAGAATATCGAAATTAGCCTAGGGTGAAATTTTGGTATTTTTCTGAAAACTTTCAATTTTTGATGAATAGTAAAACCACTAAGTGGTAGGTTAAAAACTGAATTTTGCATAAAACTTAATTTTACCGCTTCTGTGAATGGAATTTCAAAAATCTGACAAACACGGTTGATTTCAGTAAGTAAAATGTGGTTCAATGAGATAAAAATAATTTTTTGGTGAATAGTAACTTTTTACCTTTTTTACCGCGGTTAATAGTAAATAGGGTAACTAAGGGTAAATATGATATTAATATTACCCTAACACATGTCCTAATTCTATTGGACAAGTGTAATTCGACCAAAAACAAACTTAGGAATAAAATATGACCATTTAGGCCCACTTGGATTAGATTAGGACATTTATTATTAATTTATTTAAAGAAGGGTTAAAATAGTTAAAATCAAAGTTTAATAAGTAAATAATTTTTAATATGGGGTTATACATATGATAAATTAGATTTTAAATATTCATTAGAAAGATAAAAGGATTTCCTACATGATGGTATTTTATTTTTAATTTTTAGACATCAGATAATTTAATATATTTATGACACAAAGATGATGCAGTAATTATCTTATTAATGAAATATTGACATAATTGATAATATAAATACCAAAATAAATGTAATTTAAGACTTTTTATGAATTCCACTAATTTTCTAGGTTACTATGATATATTAGTGTTGATTTAATCAACTTGGTTTGAACATATAATTCTTTTATGACTTTCACAAAAATCATATATCAAATAGTGTCAAAATTGACACAAAATAGTTTTTAAATCAAATATTATATTACTAATTGTTATTTTATTCCTAAAAATCTAAGGTTCGGCCAAATGACTTAGATAAGGATATATATATTAATAATAAACAATTTGGGGTTCGTTTGGCATGTTATAGTAAGTGTATTAACCATATAGTGAAAGAAAACAAAAAGACATGGTAAAAGTTAAATTATTTAACTTAGAGTTAAATCTAATTGATAAGGTTAAAATAATACCCTAAACTTGTCTAAATCCTATTGGTTGATAGGATTTCGACCCATCCCCACCTTAGCTTTGAAATAAGACCCTTTGGAGCCATTATAAACCGATTTTGACTTTAATATAAAATAATATTTTGAGATATTCCTAAGGTGCCCCTCTCCTCCCTTATAAAAGGACACCTCCTCCCCCTCCTCCTCACACCAATTTGAGCACTCAAGCTCGGCCAACCTCTGCCAAAATCTCTTCTCCACTTCCCTAGCAACATCCTAGAGGTTCTGGTCTTCCTCAAAGACCAATTTTAGTTCCCTAAGAGGAGGTCTCCAAAAGGTGCTTCAAAGAAGAGGTAATTACCGTTACCAATTCTTTCATCTTTATTTCTTCTTCCACTTCTTCTTCTTAGGTTTTTTCATTATGAAGTAATAACATCAGTATCACTCATATACTGATATGTTATTATAAGTATGAAACAACCCTATTTCACCATCTATCCATCCTACGGAAAAAGAAATCACCGCGCGTGCGTACGTACGGAATACCGTCTCCACGCCGTGGTGTAATCTATTTTCCACCACCACCTTACATGGATGGGTATAATGGTGTAAAGAATAACTATACATTCTTATTAAAACATCATATTGATTCTGATATATTGTATAATCCACTCCAATTCAATTCAATATTTATAGAAATGATATCATCGCTCGTGCGTACGTACGGACTACCGTCTCCACGACGCGATGAGATTCATTCTCCACATTAACCATTCATGAATGATTATAAAGCATATATAACAAGTAATAATGAAATATATGACATAATAATGATACTGGATTTATGTATATTTATATGTATGTCATCTACTTAATTCCATTCAATTCAATAAGGAAACGAAAACAGCGTTCATGCGTACGTACGGACTACCGTCTCCATGAACGGTGTATTTCATTCAATTATCAATATATAATATATATATGTATATTCTGAATATATATTATATATAAATCATGTTTTACATTCTGGATATAAGTAATCATGATCCAAGTAATCATATTAATAATTACAAGTTAAAAACACGAATGACAAATAAGACGATTTTACCTAAAATGCTACTTTAACATGAATTTACAAAAGACCGGGTAATATAAAGCCATAAGAGAACCATATATGATATCATAACAATGAATATGATTCTGTAATAAGTCAATAACATTATGAAAATCATTATACAGGAGGTTCGGACACGTACAAAGCAAGTCGGACCTAAGGTAAGGGAAATATCACAATCTCATTTTTATCCGAGATTGTTTATTCGTAAGTATTTACTGGGGTGTATTTTATCATCCACATCCATGTTCCCTCAATATGTAATATTGTTTCCATCCACTTACAATAGTTTAAATCCAATTTTACCCTTCGGTGAGTTTTTAGTAAAGAATATGAAAGGAATCTTTTGTCGTTTTTCATACGAGGTACTTTTTGACTTTTCCGACAAAAGTACGAAGAATGTTTTTCTTTAACTTATACGGCAAGAATGGATTTTTAAAACATTATTTCCAAGAATCTTCCTTTATAAGTTTTCAAGTTTATTTTTGATCAACTTCTTTTAGTATGACATGTTAAGAAAAGAAAAGTGTTTTTGAATAAGAAGGGATATTTTCCTCAAGAATGGAGTTCAAGTGTTTTATCAAAATTATTTTCCATCTAAGATAATAAAGGGTTCTGTTTTTATCCCTTTAATTACATTGATTTGATTATGTTATGAGGGAATTATTTTTATGAAGTCATTTGCCTTATAAGATTTGTTTTATGATGTCATGATGTTTCAAGAATCCCATTTTTGTTACATGTGTTATGCGATGATGTATGTTTTATGATTATGTGGCACACATAAGAAAGGATTCATTATAAGATGGGTGGGACCTATATCTCCCTCCAATGCATTGGGTAAAGATTTTATATCTCATGAGATAGACAGGGCTGGAACAGTAGGTTATACCGGTTCAGTGAAACAGGACTGAAACGAGGGTTACTCGATTCAGAAAGGGACTTTGTCCACTAAGATAGTCTTGGCAATGAGTCATGACTAACAAGAAATGATTATCTATGATTATGTGTGAATGCCAAAAATTTTCATGTTTTAAGTGATGATTATTGTGATTACATTTCACTGCCATAATTTATCCCATGTTATGAAATTATGCTCTCTTTTGCAGGTTAAGATTTCCAAAATGTTATGTTCTTATGAATACGATGTGATTGATATTTCTTTTGATTACCCTTACTGAGCATTTGATCTCACCCTTTTATGTTTTCTTTTCCCCAGGATATAAAGAAAGGTTTTAGCTAAAAAAAAGGGAAGATCTTTATAGGAGATGTTGAAGATCTTTCACCACGATTAGAAGATTACGTTCCGAGTTTCCAAAGACACTAAACTATTACGATCCTTGTGTGTGTGTTTTTGTTATGTACTAAGTATTACGCAAATGTAATGTAATGTCCATGTAAGTCAAGATACGGGTCTCTACAGTTGGTATCAGAGGAAAGGTTTAGTCAACCTTTGGAAACTAGGATGCGAGAACTTTAGTGAGATCCCTAGAGATATTTCTAAGGTATGTCTAGGGATGTCCCTAAGGTTAAGTATACGTATAGGTTATAGTACTAGAACTACGCTAACGATCATAGAATTAAACCTAAGATGTTAGATATTGAAGGTACTCCCCCTTTATTATGTTGTTTTCCCTAGCATGATTTTTGCCTCTCACACTATTCTTTTTGGGTTTTAGACGATGGCTGGAACCCGAAGGAACCGTGTTGATCAATGCAATGGACAATGCAATGATTTCCCTCCTGAACAAACAAATGTTATGGGAGATGGAGTACAAAATCTTATTGCTATACTTACACAAGCTATGAATCATTCTGGACTTCCAAATGAGCAGAGAAGGGAACAATATTCTATTGAGTCCTTCATGAGGCAACGTCCACCTTCTTTCAGTGGGACTACCGATCCACTTGTTGCTGAACAATGGATCAGTACCACTGAAAAGATATTTTCAGTTCTTCAATGTTCTGAACATGATAAAGTCATCTTAGCAGTATATCGTTTGGAAGGTGAAGCTGATCAATGGTGGAATCTTATCAAGAATACGAGGCAAAGAGATGAAATTGAGTCCATGGATTGGGATGAGTTCAAGAACTTGTTTTTCAGTAAGTACTTCCCTCGTATTCTTCGAACAAAGATGGAAAAGGAGTTTCTTGAGCTGAAGCAGAAGGATGATGAATCTGTTGGTATATACGAAGCAAATTTTACAAGACTTGCAAGGTATGCATCTGGCATTATCATCCAACCTGAAAGTAAAGTTGATCGATTTTTCAGTGGCTTAAAACCAAGTCTTCGAAGGGCATTAGCTATAAGAGACTTCAGTAGCTATGAAGAAATTGTGCGTTGTGCTGTCAAGGTAGAAATGGAAGTTGGTGTTACATATCCATCTCATGGTTTTGACAAGAAACGAAAGATGGAATTCAAGGAGAAATCTCAGAATAATGGTGAAAAGAAGATGAATGTTTCCTTATGCACAAAGTGTGGAAAGAAGCATGGTGGAGATTGTCTTAAAGGGACTAGAAAATGCTTTAAGTGTGGAAAAGAAGGTCATCGAGTAGCTGAGTGTTGAAGTAATGGAAAAAGTGATTCTAATGATGTGAATAAAGCAAACAATGCAGAGAACACATCACCAACACTTCAATGCTTCAAGTGCAAGGAAATGGGGCATTATTCTAATAAATGCCCTAATACAAGGGTTAGTGATGATCGACATGAGCAACCGCTTAAGGAAAAGGACAAAGGGAAGTCACATGCGATCACTATTGGCGATGTTGAATATGACAATGATGTGGTGGAATGAATAATTGTTTATGTAATAGGATTCCAAAATAATGTTGTATCATGGAGTATTGGAATATTTATGTATTAGTCTATTGTGGTTTTCAATAATTTTATGGTACCAATAACCATGGAAAGTGATTGATATATTTTTTGGAAAAAGAATGATATGCGGAAAACGAGAAAACGAAATATTTGACAGTATTCTTGAGCTCATGATTGATATAAGGACTAAGTGATATCATGGTTTGAGTATATAGAATTTTGAGGATTCTGGTAACTGCATTCATGTTTTCATTAAGGTTCAATGGGTATTCAAGAGAATACATGATTAAGGACTTTGAATGTTTGGAATGTGACAAAAAAAACATATCTTATGATATATGGGGATCAACGATGGTATTAAATCTCCGGTAATCATCTTCACTATGTTATGAGAGTGGACTAAAGTATTATGGATAAGCCTAAAGATTGAAATGGATTATGTTGGACATAAATTAGTATTGTTTAAGGATAGAAGTTTTTTCGATATTATTGATGGGATGTTATAGTAATGTAGTTTTAGAAAAAGGACAACCTGCAGGACGGGCGACGGCCCATCGCTTCAGACAAGGCTGTGGGAATCGAACCCACAACCGAAGTGCGACTGGCCTTTATCTCCTACCACTGGCCTACAGGAAGTTCCTGTTTAGTAGAAACTAGTTTTATTATATTAAGCAGTATGATATATGAGGTATAAGTCCATTTTAGGAACCATATATGATTAATCTCACTATAGATCGACTTATGTATATAATTTTTGCTTACCTTTTGTTTGAGACAGATAGAATGACCCGTCGTTCTATCACATGATCTACTAACACTTCACAAATAACAAATTCAACTTCATTTATTTAAGAGATGAAGTGGAAATTGTTCAAGGCACGAACAACAGTGAGATTGTACCAAAATAAAGTAAGTATTTATTCTAATTCAAATTTTCAACTTTAGGGAAATGATCTTGAAAACCAAAAATGTTGTCCTAGTGATCTTATACCTGATGAATCAGATGGTACCTTATATCATCACAAATCTATGGATTTGTGATTACTGGCTTTTCCATAGCCATGTTCTCTACCACTCTCCATCAGAACATGATGGTTAGATTTCTCTTCCATATCCATATTTTCACCTATGTGGAAACCCAGTGATTGGTTTATTTGGGTAACCGTTACGTTTCATACTTTTGTTTTTAAAGATTGGTTTTGGTATTCCTTTTTACGATGTGGGTTTCTATTAAAGAAACTTTCGAATAGTAAACTATTTATAACCCCGATGAATTTCGAGGGCGAAATTCATTTTAAGGGGGGTAGAATGTAACAGCCCGAGATTTTATGAAAACTATTCTTTTTAATTTTATTAATGTCTTGTGTTGTACGCTACACCAAAAGGAGCTTGCACAATACGCATCCTTGACTTGCCTTGCATTACACGCAATCGAGACCTTCCTCGATAGCGTGTGTAATACGCAATACCGAGTTTCACTAAACAACGATATGCTATTAAAATATTATTAAAACTAGCCGTTATGAATAGTAATAACCACTTTTTGAAATTTTATAAATTTTATTTTTCAAAATGGACTTCATTTTTGGACTCAGAATATCGAAATTAGCCTAGGGTGAAATTTTGGTATTTTTCTGAAAACTTTCAATTTTTGATGAATAGTAAAACCACTAAGTGGTAGGTTAAAAACTGAATTTTGCATAAAACTTAATTTTACCGCTTCTGTGAATGGAATTTAAAAAATCTGACAAACACGGTTGATGTCAGTAAGTAAAATGTGGTTCAATGAGATAAAAATAATTTTTTGGTGAATAGTAACTTTTTACCTTTTTTACCGCGGTTAATAGTAAATAGGGTAACTAAGGGTAAATATGATATTAATATTACCCTAACACATGTCCTAATTCTATTGGACAAGTGTAATTCGACCAAAAACAAACTTAGGAATAAAATATGACCATTTAGGCCCACTTGGATTAGATTAGGACATTTATTATTAATTTATTTAAAGAAGGGTTAAAATAGTTAAAATCAAAGTTTAATAAGTAAATAATTTTTAATATGGGGTTATACATAAGATAAATCAGATTTTAAATTTTCATTAGAAAGATAAAAGGATTTCCTACATGATTGTATTTTATTTTTAATTTTTAGACATCAAATAATTTAATATATTTATGACACAAAGATGATGCAGTAATTATCTTATTAATGAAATATTGACATAATTGATAATATAAATACCAAAATAAATGTAATTTAAGACTCTTTATGAATTCCACTAATTTTCTAGGTTACTATGATATATTAGTGTTGATTTAATCAACTTGGTTAGAACATATAATTCTTTTATGACTTTCACAAAAATCATATATCAAATAGTGTCAAAATTGACACAAAATAGTTTTTAAATCAAATATTATATTACTAATTGTTATTTTATTCCTAAAAATCTAAGGTTCGGCCAAATGACTTAGATAAGGATATATATATTAATAATAAACAATTTGGGGTTCGTTTGGCATGTTATAGTAAGTGTATTAACCATATAGTGAAAGAAAACAAAAAGACATGGTAAAAGTTAAATTATTTAACTTAGAGTTAAATCTAATTGATAAGGTTAAAATAATACCCTAAACTTGTCTAAATCCTATTGGTTGATAGGATTTCGACCCATCCCCACCTTAGATTTGAAATAAGACCCTTTGGAGCCATTATAACCCGATTTTGACTTTAATATAAAATAATATTTTGAGATATTCCTAAGGTGCCCCTCTCCTCCCTTATAAAAGGACACCTCCTCCCCCTCCTCCTCACACCAATTTGAGCACTCAAGCTCGGCCAACCTCTGCCAAAATCTCTTCTCCACTTCCCTAGCAACAACCTAGAGGTTCTGGTCTTCCTCAAAGACCAATTTTAGTTCCCTAAGAGGAGGTCTCCAAAAGGTTCTTCAAAGAAGAGGTAATTACCGTTACCAATTCTTTCATCTTTATTTCTTCTTCCACTTCTTCTTCTTAGGTTTTTTCATTATGAAGTAATAACATCAGTATCACTCATATACTGATATGTTATTATAAGTATGAAACAACCCTATTTCACCATCTATCCATCCTACGGAAAAAGAAATCACCGCGCGTGCGTACGTACGGAATACCGTCTCCACGCCGTGGTGTAATCTATTTTCCACCACCACCTTACATGGATGGGTATAATGGTGTAAAGAATAACTATACATTCTTATTACAACATCATATTGATTCTGATATATTGTATAATCCACTCCAATTCAATTCAATATTTATAGAAATGATATCATCGCTCGTGCGTACGTACGGACTACCGTCTCCACGACGCGATGAGATTCATTCTCCACATTAACCATTCATGAATGATTATAAAGCATATATAACAAGTAATAATGAAATATATGACATAATAATGATACTGGATTTATGTATATTTATATGTATGTCATCTACTTAATTCTATTCAATTCAATAAGGAAACGAAAACAGCGTTCATGCGTACGTACGGACTACCGTCTCCATGAACGGTGTATTTCATTCAATTATCAATATATAATATATATATGTATATTCTGAATATATATTATATATAAATCATGTTTTACATTCTGGATATAAGTAATCATGATCCAAGTAATCATATTAATAATTACAAGTTAAAAACACGAATGACAAATAAGACGATTTTACCTAAAATGCTACTTTAACATGAATTTACAAAAGACCGGGTAATATAAAGCCATAAGAGAACCATATATGATATCATAACAATGAATATGATTCTGTAATAAGTCAATAACATTATGAAAATCATTAAACAGGAGGTTCGGACACGTACAAAGCAAGTCGGACCTAAGGTAAGGGAAATATCACAATCTCATTTTTATCCGAGATTGTTTATTCGTAAGTATTTACTGGGGTGTATTTTATCATCCACATCCATGTTCCCTCAATATGTAATATTGTTTCCATCCACTTACAATAGTTTAAATCCAATTTTACCCTTCGGTGAGTTTTTAGTAAAGAATATGAAAGGAATCTTTTGTCGTTTTTCATACGAGGTACTTTTTGACTTTTCCGACAAAAGTACGAAGAATGTTTTTCTTTAACTTATACGGCAAGAATGGATTTTTAAAACATTATTTCCAAGAATCTTCCTTTATAAGTTTTCAAGTTTATTTTTGATCAACTTCTTTTAGTATGACATGTTAAGAAAAGAAAAGTGTTTTTGAATAAGAAGGGATATTTTCCTCAAGAATGGAGTTCAAGTGTTTTATCAAAATTATTTTCCATCTAAGATAATAAAGGGTTCTGTTTTTATCCCTTTAATTACATTGATTTGATTATGTTATGAGGGAATTATTTTTATGAAGTCATTTTCCTTATAAGATTTGTTTTATGATGTCATGATGTTTCAAGAATCCCATTTTTGTTACATGTGTTATGCGATGATGTATGTTTTATGATTATGTGGCACACATAAGAAAGGATTCATTATAAGATGGGTGGGACCTATATCTCCCTCCAATGCATTGGGTAAAGATTTTATATCTCATGAGATAGACAGGGCTGGAACAGTAGGTTATACCGGTTCAGTGAAACAGGACTGAAACGAGGGTTACTCGATTCAGAAAGGGACTTTGTCCACTAAGATAGTCTTGGCAATGAGTCATGACTAACAAGAAATGATTCTCTATGATTATGTGTGAATGCCAAAAAGTTTCATGTTTTAAGTTATGATTATTGTGATTACATTTCACTGCCATAATTTATCCCATGTTATGAAATTATGCTCTCTTTTGCAGGTTAAGATTTCCAAAATGTTATGTTCTTATGAATACGATGTGATTGATATTTCTTTTGTTTACCCTTACTGAGCATTTGATCTCACCCTTTTATGTTTTCTTTTCCCCAGGATATAAAGAACGGTTTTAGCTAAAAAAAGGGAAGATCTTTATAGGAGATGTTGAAGATCTTTCACCACGATTAGAAGATTACGTTCCGAGTTTCCAAAGACACTAAACTATTACGATCCTTGTGTGTGTGTTTTTGTTATGTACTAAGTATTCCGCAAATGTAATGTAATGTCCATGTAAGTCAAGATACGGGTCTCTACAAATGTGGTTGTGGATGATAAAGAGGTCTCAGTAGATACTTATGTAAAAACAACCTCGGATAATAAAGAGATTGTGAAATTAACCTTTACCTTGTACTTTTAATTAGTAGATGGTATTTTAACATACTGTATAATAGTAAAAACATTGTTATTAAATTATAAAAGAATCATATACATAAATATGATATCATATATGATTTTATAATATTGTTTTGTAAATAATATTTTAGTATTATCATCGTTTTGGGTGTTAAATGATATGTTTTTATTTATATAGTCAGTTACGTAAGCCATGTTTGTTAGGGATAAGAGGTATTTTATTTATATGAATAATGATATTAAGTTCATAAATATTATTTTTAATCATAAAATGATAATTATTCATGAACGATTATAATGGGGATTGAATCTCATCGCGTTCGTGGAGACGGTAATCTGTACGTACGCACGAGCGATAATATCATTATATTAATGGTGAAATCATATTTAATTGAATTTTATATCATATATAAATAATCAATAACATGTTATATTTATTATTTTCATCAGTTAAAACCATTATTTTACCAATCCAAAAAATGAAGTGTTTGAATAACAAACTACACCACTACTTGGATACGGTAAGTTGTACGCACACACATATACTAACTTTGTCATTCATATGATGTATAGAATAATGAATATGGTTGTAAAATATTTATAATAACATAATAGTATATATAATATACCGGATTTAGTATTTTATAATGGAAACAACAAAGAAGTAGGAATTGGAAGAAGAAAAGAATTTGAAAGTGGTGATGAAATATTTACCTCTTCTTCGGGTTCTTCCTTTTGATTTGTTCAAAATGGCTCTATAGGATGGATTTATGACTAAAGGAAGGCCTCTAATATGATGGGATGAATGTTGGGAGGATAGTTTTGCAGTGTTTGACTGATCCAAATGGATTTGGAGGTGTTAAATTAAGATAAGGGAAAGTACACTTTTATTAGAGAGGTGAGGGTCACTTTAGGTAAAGCATGAAATATTATTTTATAATAAAATAATTTTCGATTTATAATGGCTCCAAAATGATTTATTTTGAGTCTATGGTTGGTATGGGTCAAAAAACTCCCAACCAATAGTTTTTAGATATGTTTATGCCACCATATTAACCATATCTTTTAGATTTAACTCTTAGTTAAATAGTTTGACATTTACCATGTCTCACTGTGTTTCTATATTATATGGTTAATAAAAATACTATAACCAGCCAACAGAACCCAATGTGGTTAATTATTTATAAATATAACCTTATCTATGTCTTTTTTCCAATCCTTATATTTTTAGGAATATTATATCAATTAATAATAAAGCATTTGTTTTTAAAAACTCAATTATGTCAATTTTTATACTATTTAGTGTTTGTTTTTTTGTGTAAATTGTAGTAGCTTGATTACTTTGAAAAAAAAACTATTTAATTCCTAAAATTTCCTAATAACCTAGAAAATTAGTTTAATTTATTGATGGTCTCAAATTACATTTATTTGGATATTTATAATTTCAAATATCTTAATTTTTCATTATTATTGTAATTATTGCATCATCATTGTGACATAAATAAATTAAATTATTTAATTTCTAAAAATTATAAATAAAATAAAAATATGTTTGAAAGATTTTTATCTTTCTTAATTAATATTTATAGTAGAATTTATATTATGTCTAACACTATATTAAAAATGATTTAGGTATTAAACATTGAATTTAACTCTTTTAACTCTTCTTTAAATAAAATAATATTCAATGTCCTAGTCTAATCCAAGAGGACCAAAGGGGGTCATATTTTATTACTAAATTTGTTTTTGGTTGAATTACATTTATACAATAGAATTATAACATGTGTTAGGGTAATTACGATATCATTTAACCATTAATTACCCTATTTACTTTGAATCGTGGTAAATAATAGTCAAAAGTTACAATTCACCAAAAATTATTTTCATATTATTGAACCAAATTATACTTAATGATATTAATCGTATCTCTCTTATTTTTGAAATTCAAATTACAGAAGTGGTAAAATTATGTTTTATGCAATTTTGAAAATGCTCCTCGAAGGTGGATAAAAGACAATAAAAAGTTCAATAAAATTTGTATACATTTAAACATATTATTAAATGACTCCAATGAATTAAATTTAACCTATATAGGTATTATGTGTCTATTTTGATCTAAAATAAATTTAAATAAATTTAATAATTATTTATATTAAAATTCGGTTTTAACCAAAAACGTAGTGTTTTTCACTATTCATCAAAAATTGAAT
Organism: Viscum album; assembly: GCA_963277665.1. NCBI lineage: Eukaryota > Viridiplantae > Streptophyta > Magnoliopsida > Santalales > Viscaceae > Viscum > Viscum album. Next base: position 1,076,482,193 of record OY728127.1, on the reverse strand, counting down.
ATTTTTAGAAAAATACCAAAAATTTACCCTAATCTAATTTAGATATTCTAAATTCAAAAATGTAGTCCATTTTGAAAAATAAAATTTTTAAAATTTTGAAAAATCAGTATTAATATTCATAACTACTAGTTTGATTGGTCGTTGTGTGTTAGACTCTCAAAGTTGTGTACAATGAAAGTTATTTCATTATACAAAGGGAAACATACCATGGAAGCTTAGGGCATTACATTCTTCCCTCCTTCAAATAATTTCATCCTAAAAATTTCTAAAATACTACCGCATAAAAATATTAGGGTGGTTCTTCATCATAAGTTCCTCTGGTTCCCAAGTTGGGTCTTCCATCTTATGGTTTCTCCATAGAACTTTTACCAAACGAGTCGTCTGGTTTCTCAAAACCTATTATCTGGTATTAATAATCATGACAGACTATTCACAATAAGACAGATCAGGTTCCAGTTCAATTTCTCCATAGGTGACGAAATGTGTTGGGTCAGGAATGTATTTTCTCAATAGTGATACATAGAACATATCATGAACTTTGGAGAGACTTGGCGGCATTTCCAAATGGTAAGCTATAGCCAAAATTTGTTTTAGTGTTTTCAAAGGTCTGATGTACCTAGGACTCAATTTACCCTTCTCATCAAATTTTATAACACCCTTCCATGGGGATACCACCAAGAAAAAATAATCTCCTATATAAAATTCCAAATCTTTCCTCCAATTATCAGCATTGCTCTTTTTCCTATGTTGAGCTGCTTTGATGTGTGTTTGGATAACCTTCACCTTTCCCATTATTTCCTCAACATGTTCTGGGCCTATGGGTTTTCTTTCACCACCATCATCCCAACAAGTTGGTGTGTGAAATCAATTTCTATATAATGCTTCATATGGTGCCATCTGAATACTTTAATAGAAACAATTGTCATAGGATAATTCTACCAGAGGTAAATATTGATCCCACATACCTTGAATGTCATGTGAGAAAGATCTCAACATGTCTTCTAATGTTTGAATAGTATGTTCTGATTGTCCATCAGTTTGAGGGTGGTAGGCAGTGCTCAAATGAAGTTCAGTATACAAGGCCTTCTAAAAACGTTTCCAAAATCATGATGTAAAACGAGGATCACGATCAGAAAAAATCGATAGGGGTAAACCATAGAGTCTTACAACTTCATTAATATATAGTCTTGCTAGGTGTTAAAGTGGTAAATATTCTCTTATAGAAGTAAAATGAGCTGAATTGGTAAGTCAATCAACAATGACCCATATTGCATCATTCCTCCTAAGAGTCTTTGGTAGCCCCATGAAAAATTTCATCGTAATATTATCCCATTTCCACTCAGTAATAGGAATAGGTTGCATGACTCCTCCATGATATATCCTTCCAGCTTTCACTTGTTGACAAACCATACATATTGACACAAAATTAACAATCTCCCTCTTCATGTTGTCCCGTAAAAAATATTCTTTAAAATATCTATACATCTTGGTGCTCCTAGGGTGTATTGAGAAATTGGAACTTTGAGATTCATCCAACAATTCAATTTTTAGATCTGGTATGATAGGAACACAAAGCCTCTTCCCAAATTTCGAAATTACATCTTTATATATTAAGTCATTCAATCTCCTATCATTAACAAATTTAATCTTCTTTTAAAACTCATCACCATTAGTCTGATAACTTTTTATCCTTTCTGGTAAATATGGTTTGGCATCCATTTGAAAAAAGTATTTATGTTTCACATTCCATGGTTATTCCCGTATCAATATTTACTAGATCCATGAAAATAGGATCCCTTTATACTCTCATCTAGTTTAAAACTACATGATCCTTTCTACTCAAAGAATCTTCCACCTTATTTGCCTTCCCCTGGTGGTAGTTTATTGTTAAATAATAATCCTTGAGTAGTTCAAGCCATCTTATTTTCCTCATGTTAATTTCTTTTTGTGACAAAATATACTTTAAACTCTTGTGATCAGTATAAATATCACATTTTTCACCATAGAGATTGTGTCTCCATATCTTTAGAGCAAATACTACAACTTATAACTCTAGATCATGAGTGGGATAGTTTTGATCATTAATTTTTAGCTATGGTGTTTCATAGGCAATAAATATAACTTTTTGAAAAAGGACACAACCATGTCCTTTCATTGAAGTAACACTATAAATAAAAAACCCATTGTTCCCTGATGGTAGAGTCAAGATAGGATCATTGACTAATATTCTCTTCAATTCTTAAAAAAAATTATTCATATTATTTTGTCCAATCAAATTTAACCCCTTTACATGTGATCTTGGTTAATGGGTTAGCCAACTGAACAAAATTATGGAAGAAATGTCGATAATAACCTGCTAAACCAATAAAACTGCATACCTCAGTTATACTCGTCAGTGCTGAACATTATTGAATTGACATGGTATTTGAAGGATCAACATAGATTCTATAATGAGAGAAAATATAGACTAGAAATAAAATATCGTGAAGCTAGAATTCACACTTTCTAAACATCCCATATAATTCATTTGTTCTGAGGGTTTTCAGAATATTGCGCAAGTGATTTTCATGATCTGTGTAGCTTTGTGAGTATACTAATATATCATTAATAAATACCACCAAAAATTCATCCTGATATTCCTTGAAAGCTCTATTCATTAGATCCATGAAGACAGTGGGTGCATTATTAAATCCAAAAGGCATTACTGTAAACTCATAACGCCCGAACCTAGTTCGAAATGCTGTTTTCAGAATGTCTTCCTTCTTCCCACATAATAGATGATATCCAGATCGAAGTTCAATCTTTGAAAAATATTGAGCTCCATGAAGTTGGACAAATAAATCATCATTGTGAGGTAGGGGATACTTGTTCTTTATTGTTATAGAGTTGATCTCCCTGTAGTCAATACACAACCTCATAGATTCGTCTCTCTTCTTAACAAAACGGATAGGGGCACCCCAAGGAGAAACACTAAGGCAAATAAATACCTTATTACTCAATTCCTCTAGTAGTTTCTTTATTTCCACTAATTCCACAGTGGAAATTATTTAATGGGTCATCGATATGGGCATTGAACCAAGAATTAAATCAACAGAAAACTCAATTTCTCATTCTAGAGGATATCTAGGTAAATACTCGAGAAACACATTAACAATTATTGCACAATAGTTTTTCCTCTATTCGAACATTATTTTCCTCACCAATAGTTATTTCATTCTCTTGCTCCCCAATAATTAAATTTAGTAGAGCTACTGGGGGTGGATCTAGACAAGAATCAGGTGGTGACATTTCTAATCTAAAGATAAGGTACTGCTTATCATCATTGAAAATTGTAACCTCCTTCTTCTTACAATTATTTTTCGCATCATGGTCCAAAAACCAATCCATTATGAGGATTATAACAAATTAAATCATGGGTATAATGATGAGATCATAAGATAAATAACATTTAAATTCATTAATGGGAACTGATTCACAAAACATTGTTGTGATGTTATTTCCCTTCGATGTTTTGACTGATAACTCCCTTGTTAAGTAAAATTTAAAATATCTAATTTTCATAGAAAACTGGGAAGATATGAAACAATATGAAGATCCATAATCAAATAAATCATTAGAAAAACATGAGGAACCCATTAAATTACCTACCACCATGTCTTTTGGAGCATCAACCTCAGTAGTAGTGATCACATAAGTCTGGTCTTCCTCCATTGGCCTTTTCTGAGGTTGGTTCCCTTGGCATTGAGGACATTCATTTTCAAAATGTCCCTTTTCCCTACAATTATATTATTCAATATTGGAAGCCTCTTTCTTTCCCTTGAAATCATGTGCTTGGGGGCCTTTTTCACCACACTTGTAGCAAACTCCCATTCCCTTCAGGAAAGTACCGGGGTGTTTCTTCCCATATTTACCACATGATAGATATTCAAATTTTCCCTTATTTTCCTTATTTCCATTTCCATAGTGATCAGCAGATATCTCCTTCTCTTGCTTTGCTTTGTAGACGTAAGACTTAGAGAATTCCTTTTCTGTCTTAATAGTGCATGAGACTATATCTTCAAATGATGAGAAGTATTGTGAGACTAATTCTTAATGGATAAATGGTTTTATCCCATCAACGAATCAACCAATCTTACTCTTTGGGTTAGGTATATAATCTGTTGCATGCCTTTCTAACCATGTAATGTTTTCATCATACTTTGTGACATTTTTATCCTCATTTTTCCTTAGACTCAAAAATTTCCTTTCCATATCAGCACGATGGTCATGAGGAAAGTATTTTTTTCTAAGAAAATATCTCTAAAATCCCTCTATTATATGTTCAATACTTATTCATCTTCCATTGTGTTTTGAATTAATGACCACCATTGATATGAATCTCCCATGAGGTGATAAACTACCATAACAAATTTTTCCCTTTCACTACTCCCCAAAGCATTAAATGTTTTATCTAATTAATTTATTGATTGCTCAGATACTAATGGTTTTTTACTCCCATTGAATGTTGGTGGATGTTTCTTCATTAAGCTTCATAACATTGATCCGATGTGTTGTGGATAAGCGTGCTTCATACATGTAAGGTTATTATTCATAACCTGAGTGAGTTTTCCCAGTTTGGTGATAAGCTGGTCAGCACCAATTACATCACCAGCTCTACTGTAATTATCTTGAGTAGGAGGGTATTCCATACATGTGTTATGTGTATTGATACAGTTTACATTCCTTCCACTAGGAACCATTTCTAAATAATGGCGTACATAAGATTAGTTTATAAATCATAATATATAATTCCAAACTTGTAAAACACATAACATAAATTGAACAATTTATGGATATAATCCATAATCATAAAAAAAATTCTTTGAGAAGGTATATACCCATAAATCCTTTATAATGGTTTATAATGAAAATTTGAATTATCCTATGCAGATCCACAGGGAGTGTCGTAACCAAGAGTGAAACATGCAAATTTTCATGTACGAGGATACCTCTGGTCGAGACCAAAACTCCTTGTTGATGTTTTCACTCCTAGGTACATCTATGCCAGAGCCACCTCTACCTACTCGTATCTAGATAGGGATGTATTTCATGGAAAATACACAAAATATATAAATTAAAAAAAATTAGGGAGTTCTTCTATACCAATCCTCAGTGTCTATCTTATCATAATGTTCTCTAATCAGAGTTTATTTAAATATACTTTACAAGGTTTGTACTAAACTTTCTCAAATACCAACTATAATGATGTGACCCCAGTTACCTAGAGTTTCTTCATTATTACATAATATTGGCATGATATAAGGAATCATGTCCCGAATGACAGATCAGTAGTAGACTTGGAAGTACTAGATACATTTATAAGTTTTACATTACATAATGAAATAAAAACATCAACAAATTTTGTCCCCATTGACCACACTTATATCCTAAGCCTATCCCTGCAGGTCAACCATAAAATATTTCTTCGCAGCCTGGGAAAAATAAAACATAGAAAGGGGTGAGCTTAGATGCTCAGTAAGGATAACAATATAGCAGAATCTTTCATAAATAAGCATAAATATTTAAGGAAATGTATAAGACATAAATAATTATTTTAAAATTAAACTTTAGCATAATATGGAAAATATAAAATTAAATAATTCCATTTACTTATTCACATGGATATTCTACTTGTAGAATAATCACATGAAATATCAATAGCCACTTTTATAATGATGAATTCATAATGCCAGACTTCATAACCACATAGTCAAGGCCATGTGACAAGACTAAAAATAAGATTTCTTAAAGGACTTCTGCCAAGACACTAGTTTTTCTTAGGAGACCTACCAATGCATCGAGGATCTATAGTGGGCTCACCCCATAACATACTATGTCCAATGCATTCCTCAAATGAAATTGTTTAAACATAACATAAACATTCATATTAAAACTAGCATACAAAATATCAATACTTTATTCACAAACCATGAATGATGTAAAAATAACACATTCATAGTCAAAGAGATCACAAAACCATCAATACAATATGGATGATTTCTATCATAATAAATCAACTTCAAAAAAGTTTAAAATCCCTTAAAGGATGTTGACATAGATGTAATTAAACCTATTTGAAATAAATACCTCTTTCTATTTTGAAATAATTTAAAAGTAACATAATTATAAAAGAAAAATTTTATTTTTAAAATATTCTTATAATATTTAATGGGAAGCTTCGACGATGATATAATGGTGAAAAATAGCCACACCCTCCGTATATGTTAAAAAACATTCTAACCTTAATTTTTTCAAAAGATTCATAAAGTACCTTGTTTTAAAAATGACGGAAAGATTCATTTCAAACCATTATATAAGAAGTCAAAAAAGGGTATAAATGACTTTAACCAATATTATAGTAAATAGTAAAAATGTTTTGGAATACATTTTTAAGAAACATGGACGTTTATGATAAAGAGGTCCCAGTAGATAAATAAAAAACCTCAGATAATAAAGAGATTGTGAAATTAACCATTACCTTGTACTTTTCCTTAGTCGTTGGTATGTTAACCTCATGTATAATAGAAAAAAATTATTATTAAATTATGAAAGAATCATATACAAAAATATGATATCATATATGATCTTATAATATTTCGTTGTTAATAATATTTTAGTACCGTCATCGTTTCATGTATTAACTGATCTGTTTTCCTTTATATGATTGGTTACGTAAGCCATGTTTGTTATGGATAGGATTTATTTTATTCATATGAAGAATAATATTATTTTCTTAAAAATTATTTTTAATCATAAAATGAAAATTATTTTTTAATGATTATGATGGAGAATGAATCTCATCGCGTTTGTGGAGACGGTAATCTGTACGTATGCACGAGTGATAATATCATTATATTGAGGGTGAAATCATATGTAATTGGATGGTATATCATATATAAAAAATCATTAACATGTTATATTTATTATTACATTAGTTATATTCATTATTATACCCATCCAAATAATGATGTTTTTGAATAACAAACTACACAACTACATGGAGACGATAAGTCGTACGTATGCATGTATGGTGACTTTGTCATTCATATAATGGATAGAATAATGAATATGGTTGTACCATTTTAATAATAGCATAAAAGTATATAGATTATACTGGAGTTATTATTTTATAATATAATAAACAAATAAATTGGAAGTGGAAGAGGAAAAGAACTTGAAAGAGGTGCTGAAATATTTACCTCTTCTTCGGGTTCTTTCTTTTGATCTGATCAAAAGGGCTCCTTCAGTTGGCTTTCTAACCAAGGGAAGGACTCTAGGATGAAGGTAGGAATTTTAAGAGGATATTTGGGAATGGTTTTTCTGAGACAAATTACTTTGGAGGTATTAAATTAAGTGAAGGAAAAGTACCCTTTTATAAGATAGGTGAGGGCCACTTTAGGAAATGCTTGAAAATTTATTTTAAAATAAAATCAATATTGGTTTCTAATGGATCCAAAATTATTTTTTTGGAGTCTAATATTGGGATGGGTCGAAAAACTCTCTACCAATAGGGTTTAGACACGTTTAGGCCTCCATATTAACCATATCATTTAGAATTAACTCTTACTTAGATATGTTGACATTTACCATGTCTCATTATATTTTTATATTATATGGTTAATAAACATACAATAACCTGCCAACCGAACCCCATGTGGTTCATTATTAATATATATAACCTTATATAAGTCTTTTGGACAAACATTATATTTTTAGGAATATTATATCAATTTATTATATAGTATTTGTATTAAAAACTCAATTTTGTCAATTTTAACACTATTTAGTATTTGGTTTTCGTGAAAATCAAAATAGCATGATTACTTCGAACAAAAATTATATAATAAATCCTAAAATTTCATATTAACCTATAAAATTAGACAAATTCATCAAAATTTTCAAATTACATTTATTTGGATATTTATAATATCAAATATTTTAATATTTCATTATTAAAGTAATTACAGCATCATCATTGTGTCATAAATAAATTAAATTATTTAATGTTTAAAAATTATAAATAAAATACCATTATATAAGAAATATTTTTAAATTTATAATTAATATTTATTGTTGAATTTATATTGTGTGTAACCCTATATTAAAATTTTTTAGTTATTAAACATTAAATATAATTATTTTAACTCTTCATTAAATAAAATAATAATAAACGTCCTAATGTAATCCAAGTGGACCAAAGGGAGTCATATTTTATTCCTATGGTTTTTTTTGTTCGAAAAATACTTATAAAATTGAATTAATACATGTGTTTGGGTAATTATGATATCATTTTTACCCTTAATTACCCTATTTAATTTTAATCGTGGTAAATAAAAGTCAAAAGTTACTATTCCCAAAAAAAATATTTTAATCTTATTGAAACCCATTTTATTTACTGATATTAACTGTGTCTCCTGAATTTTTGAAATTCAACTCATAGAAGTGATAAAATTATGTTTTATACAATTTTGCAAATACTCCTAGGAGGTGGGTAAAAGACGGTAAAAAGTTCAATAAAATTTTTATATATCTAAACATATTATAAAATGAATCCAATGATTTAAATTTAACTTATATAGGTATTATGTTTCTATTTTGAACTAAATTAAATTTATATAAAATAAATAATTATTTAAATAAAAAGTGGGTTTAGCCAAAAACGTTGTGTTTGTGACTATTCATAAAAAATGAATGCTCTCAGAAAAATACCAAAAATTCACCCTAAGATAATTTTGATATTCAGAATTCAAAAATGAATACCATTTTGAAGAATAAAATTTATAAAATTTCAAAAATTGGGTATTACTATTGATAACAGCTAGTTTGATTGGTCACGGTGTGTTAAAATCATGAAGTTACGTACAATGCAAGATATTAAATTATACAAAGGGAAACATATCATGGATGATTAGGGTGTTACATAATTAAAATAAAAAGAAATGGATTCATCACAAATTTTTATAATAACATAATTTACTTTAAAAAATTCCAAATGTTCCTTTATAGAAAAACTTGTGGGAAAAAATTCATTTACTAATAAAATAAAAATTTTCATTCAACCAATTGTTTTATAAAACCCAACCATACTCATTTCCATTAAAAATAATTTTAATGTGTTGAACAAGCTGCTTAAGAATGAAAGTGAAAACACTATGAAATCCCTCAACTGTTTTGAAATAACATACAATAATATATTCAAATAACAATCTTTGAATGTTTTTATTTAAATCATTCCAAATAAAATTTAAAATCAAAACACACATTAATGAATTTGGAATTTAAAATAGTTAATAAGCTTTCTGAGATTAAAATGGGAAATTATATTATGATATAAAATCCATAAATACTAGTGAAAAACGAAAATAATTTAAAAAAAGTATTAAATAACTATATGAATCCATCCATACTGAAAAAAAATTTCCCAAAAATGGTTAATTTATTATTATAATGGATAAATCTAGAATAAACAATCTCAAATGGAATAAATTATAATCATAGATTTAAATTAGTCATAAGATGAATAAATTACTTTGAAACACCTACCTCAACAATTTTATAATCAAATGTCAAACTGATGGTCTACCATCAATGAGAATGAAGGATCATACAGTAGAAAAAAGATGTCTAGGATGGAAATACTAACTAAGAAGCCTCAAAAATCACAAAATATTATAGATTTCATATAAGTTATATAATAATTACATGTTTTCACCACACTAAAAACACACAAGATGCCAATCCTTTCCCAAGAATTATTATTCCTACTCAACCAACATCAATGATCCACTAGATTGTTCATATCCACTGATTCAAACAATAAGTTATTAATTATCAACTTCATGTAATTTCAATAGATATACATAAATTGACAATTCCCTTTTAAGAATGTTCTAATAATATGTAAATAAAAAATATGATATGAGAACTCTGAGGCCTAGATAGAGTTCTTATTTGAAGCATATTTCATTAATGTTGAATTTATAAACTATTTTTTGTTTGAATAATACCAAACATGATAATTTCATGTTATAATTAACATCTAAATACACTCCTTGAATGAAACCCATGAGATCAAAATGTTTCCACTCATTCGCATCTTCGAGACATTTCCTCTGGAATATGAGAGACATCATGAATTTCCCAAGACATTATTTTGTATAGATTGTTTGTCACCATGAATTCCCACCTCTATCATCATTTTCCTTCAATCATGGTTTTGATAGACTTACACATTCATGTATTATGAGTTTGTATGAAATCAACGATTCATTCAATATATTCTGGTGAACATTATACATCAAGATTACCCTTCTCCCCACTATAAAAAGTGGTACACTGATTCGTGAATTCAAAAATAATGTCCCAAAATTGTGAAGACACCATCCCCATCAATATATTAGGATTATAGGTAGATTAACTATCTTGTAATTTCATGTTTTAAAGATACAAAAGATAACTTCCAAGATCATACTGTTGAGTGTCCTTCCTATATTACTTAGAAATCATTTTGAGAGAAATTTTTAGGCATCATAAAAAATAATTTCATTAACTAATGAATAAAAATATCCCAATATATACCACACACAGAGAACCATAATGATTTAAATAAAACAAAAATAAATTTTTTTTGAAACATCATTTCCATAAACACACAAGTTGTTCCCCATTTTAAAAAACATTTAACATTCCATTCAAAATATGATGTGTCGTTATAAATTCACCGTAAATTAAAATATTTTACTAGCTCATCGAACCCCTTACATGGTTTCAAAAAATAATCATAATTTCAAATCCAAAAAACATTCCATTGTTAATCCATTAAAAATTTCATAATTCATTACATAAAAAATAAGAGTAAATGAAATTTATATTTAAAAAATTGACATTTCATAAAGAAAAATTGTTAATTAAATAAAATTTTCCATAAACTCTAATAGAAGCTATTTTGAAATAAAATTTTGGTTTCAAAAATAATATTAAACCACCACTAAAATGTATAACATCAAATAAATTACAAACCAAATTACACAAATGACATTGATTAACCATAAATCCAAAAAACATTAAATTCACATCATATAAGTGAATATAGATAATAAGTAAATGAAAAAGGAATATATTTTGGATTTAAAATAGTACTTTTAATAATATTTTGAAACATCGACTAATCTTGAAATAATTCATTTATTGGATTCTAGATAATTAACACGGATTCCTCATAGTCTATGAGGTTGTGAAAACACTATACATCCAAATTCACCACTATGATCCAACCTGAAATAATAAGAGATTATTAAAATGTATAATATTCTTATTTGGTATATTTATAAAATAAAAATGAGGAAAAAATAATTCAAAATGAAAATTAATTTCACCAATTTCATTAGTAACTCATGTCTTGCAAAAAAGGGTAATAATAATGCATACTTTTATTTTATATATCTTGATTCATAAATATTCATATTCTCCTTTCTACCACCGCTCATTCCAATTAAATAACATTAATTCCATTATACAAGGACTATTTTTGGAAATAATCTCATTTTATACAAATTTTAATATAATGGCACAAAATAACATATGAAAATGAATTATAACTAATCACTACTATCCATAAGGGAATTCTTGATCCCCATTGGCTAGAAAAAGGTGCCTGAGCATCAAGAAACAATGATTTGGGATGATTTTAATCAAAAATATGAACAAATAAAAAATTAATAAAATGGAATAGTATGAAAAATAATAACATCTAATTCATCAATATATGACCAAAGAAAATGATACAAACTAGTTGTTCATATAGAAGGGAAACACAACCATGATAAACTATCTCCTAGTGGTCCTCGATCACCCCCTATGTCTTGTGTCACCTGACCTTGGACAACGAAGCAGGAACACAAAAAATTAATATGTGTAGGGTAAGGAAATATTTTACAAAAACATCAATGCAACATTCACTAAGTGGTATATATTATAGTGAAAAAATAGATCCTAGTATTATCCAGCCATGTAATTCTTGAAATTTCACATCCATGAAATTCTGCTACTCAGGTTTGAAAATCATTGATAATTAAAATATGGGTTTTCAATCCCAAATATAAATTTTATTGTATGATTTTTTTAAATAAAAATACCAAGATGTAAACTCTAGTGATGAGAAAAAACATGATTAAACCATTATTTTTATATTTTTTTAATCCATTAATAAACCCATGTTCAAAAAACCTATTGGAATCCTTTTTAACAAAAATACATTTTTAGTAAATATTTTAATATATTATTACAAGATAAGATCAATAATTCATAATAATGATATGATAAAGTACCACATATCATAGAGAAACACATCATATCCAAAATTATACATGTGTAAATAAGATACTTCATATATATAAAATAAATATAATAATGGAATTTATATATTGAAACAATAGTTATAAGTGAAGATAAAGTTATATGATTAAAATATTGACTATTAATTTAATGTTTCAATGTAAAACTTCATGGAAATTTCTTATGTACGTTAGTGATACCACAAAAGAAATGAAAATATTACCATTATTGAATACATGAAAATTTTTCATCAACAGATTACATATGAATATTGACATGGTTCACACCTGCCTCCTCAAATAATGTCCCAAACCTAACTCAACATTCTCTTGGGAGATGATAGTTTGTGTTAGGTATCCAAAAATAATAACAAAAATTAATGGTCTCTAATCTAACTACCTATGATTTCCCTATGGCTAATAAATTTGAAGGGTGAGATATCATGATAAATGGATCCCAATATATTTCTACACTACCATCAATCTGCCCAATCAAGTTTTTGTGGAATAAAATTTACCCATCTTGCTCTAACCCCCATAATCCATCAAGGAGTACTAAACCTATTCCTTCACCCATTATAATGTTAGCCAATCCCCACCCACCAATGAGATTCATATATAATGGGTTTATCAATAATTTACCCAACACATGAAAAACTTCATACACATAAAATGGGATGTTACAGAACAATAAAATTGTATACAAATGCTTAATAAAATATATCTCATTCAACAATTCCTTTTAAAATATCTCATCACACCTATTTCCTTAAAACCCATTTTTATCTATCTAATGGTCTATTAGGAAAATATCATGAAATGGATAAATAATCCATTCACTTTTTTCAAATAACATTCAATCAACTGATATAAAACAAACCATTTCAATTTATTACATAAATAATCCCAAAAGAAACATCCAAGGATAAAACACGCACACATTAACACAATTACAATTAACATTAATTGATCAAATTACATTCATTAAAACAATTCATTTCATTTTGAAAACCAAAATCAACTGATATTTAAAAACAAACTAATATCATTTCAAAATTAAGGATTTATTCACTAAGAGAAAACATAATTTACATATAATAGATTCTCCAATATAATAAATGATCCTTCAAAACATATAAATTTATATTATGTAATTTTAATCAGAATAAACATCAATTTAAGAAACACAGGAATGATAATAAAAAGAAAATACAAAGAAACTTCCTCCTCAAGATAGTAATAATAAACCAAACAACTATGGACCACTTTTGATGAGAAATAAGGTTCCTTTAGTAAAAACAGGATGTGTACACGCAAATAAATAAATAAAACCAATATCTCTTACTCTTACACTATCTATAATTAATGATCAAAAATAACCAAACTAAAGGAATCGAAACTCATTTTATTGAATCCCTAAGGGCAAAAAATCCCTCAAGAAGAATCCCAATAAAATATTATAGTGAGTTCATAGAGAATGAAAAATTTAATGGATCAAAAATGACATAATATACATATAAAATCTATCCCCCAAGATCCCAAATGGATGGAGTAATTTTCCTTGAAGATCAAATGGCTATTGAATTGTTTTAGAAATAGAGACCCCATGAAAAAACAAAGGAGTAGACACCTAGGACATTTTTTTGAGGGAACAGATTCCATCACTACTTGGTGGGGTCCTTTTGGGTCGTTTTGCATAGGAAGATCACCAAAATTCCATGCCAAGTACCACTTCAATCTCAGGGAAATATTTCTCTGCTATTTTAAATAGGTCACACCCAGGTGTAAAATTTCTTCTACTAAGGCATGGATTGGACCATCATTACCATGGAAATTAAATCAAAAAACCAATTTAAATCCAAAAACAGTTTAATTTTTTTAAAATTAAAATAAAAAATGAAGTATATAATAAATATATGAATATACCTTAATTAAATGGCCATGGTGTTACTTGTAGAGCCCCATGCTAGGTTTCCATTAGGAGGGGGAGGGTGAGTTTGTGGTTTCATTTACAAAGTTGAAAATATCTTAATTAAACTATTTAAATAGTGTACATTTTTCAATACACTTAATAGTATTATAAAATCATACATTTTGTGCATTAATAATGGGATAGAGACCATCACATAGTGTTTGTAAGGTTCAGTATAAAGACATACTCTATTACTTGTTGCGTAGAGGAATAAAAATAGATTCTATAATATAATATTATAATAAAATAAATTTTAATAATCATATACTAGTTATAGTACGTGATAATTGATCATCCATTTGTCTATGATTCAGTTAACCAAACACTAACTATTTTTCCATGTTGTCTATACACCCTAACCATTCCTCTCTCCCCTGGAATGGTGATATAACCCCAGCACAAACCTCAAAAGTTACTAGTTAAATAGCCTAGTCACAAGTTCTTATTCTTTATCCTTATGTACTATATTTTTTTTATAATTAATTAATTATTCTTTAGATGATCTTCATTGATGATCCGACACGATTTGACTTTCTCATGCGTTCCGTTAAAATATTCAAGATTTTACTGAACAAATTTGTGGGTCTTGAATAATATTCTAGATGTACTGTGATATGGATTATCTTAAATTTTCTTAAATACTTAGTTATATATAATTTATGAACTTTTAGCTTTATTTCAAAAAAATTCATCATTAATTAGTTTATTGGGTTCCCCTTGAATAATCTCACAACATTCACAAATTGAGAGAATTATAATCACATAGAAATATCTTTTCTTATGTATAATAATATAATAAAAAATATTAAACATATTTAAAATGGGAAATATCCTTAAATATTGGTTAACATTATAACTCCATATTCAATTCCCAATAATATTTATCCATTTTAATTCAATTTATAACTATAATAAAATCTGAGTTGTTATCTCTTTTAAAATATCCTAGAGACATGATATTTGTTCCTTTACTTGTTATATTAATATATTCATTCTCATCACCTCCACAAAAGCAACATTAATTAAATAATAACATGTATATTTATATCATTCATAAATTTCAATTGGCGAATATAACAACATAGTTTCATTATCTAAAATCATTCTTCAATTTCATCTACACGTATCATTATTTAAATAAATAAATTACTCTAGTATTCTAATAGGATCACACTATTTAAAAAATACATGTAAACTCAGCTTCAATTTATTTCCCTAATGTATATCTTATGCATTATCAAACCTGCATGTTACATTCATGGTGTTTCATAAATCATTTCTTGAGGATTCTATTCATTTACCCCTTTATTTATTGGAAGACACATCATAAAACATGAATGTATATATCATTTAAAATAAATAAATTTATTTATATTTTCTTATTTTTATCTTCAATAAATCATCATATATCAAATTACGCTTTAAACTCACATGTCCACAACCAGACTCAGTCTCATACATTCACATTCTCATTTCAGGTACTCTATTTTTATTGCATGAAATCTAATTATTTTCTTATTTCACATACAATCCATCTCACCACATATGGTTGTTTTATTTTCCTTGAAGCCTCATGGTATAACCTAGTTTTAACATTCAATTCATTTATCATCTATAATGGTTATCATATTACCTTATAAATAACTCACAGTCAACTATAATCATATTTTACTAAGTTAGATTCTCAAATACTTTAATTCTGTATGTTCTCATATGGCTGTTAAAAAAATTTCATAGCACAAAATCCAATCCTTGAATGCAATAGAATTTATATTCATTATACTCATCGAATCTCATCAATCCTCAATATGGTAGCTATAGTTGTACTCATGTTTCCTTGGGATTATTAGTTATAATAGCTTTAATTTGTGAATGTTTGAAATTTATTCATGTAGGGAGTGGTATTTTGGTAATATAACACCTAAAATTTGTTATTAGGTGTTGACATATGAATTCTGATGTAGCTAGGGAATCTTGACATGATGATTAAGAGTCAAGTTGTGATGGGTGATTGGTTTTCGATGGATAGATGAGGCAATGTGGTCCTAGAATGATCCAAAAGGGAAAAAATTTGATGGTGGTTTTTTTGGATTTGTCTATCAACCATAGGGAAGTCAATCCATGACCAATGTGGGGAATGTCATGATAACTTGTAAGGTAGGGAACTTTTCCCTGTGATAAGAGATAAATAAGTGAGCTTTAGATCCCCACATTGATGGGGCTTGGAAATGAGTCATCACAACATGACCTTAATTCTCATGATGTATCCAAGGGGATACCAAATTTTTTTAAATAGGGATGCTTTGGTAAATTTATATCTACAGGTATTTGATTCCCCCATCATGATTCCATAGTATATAATGGATGAAAATTGAGGCTGAATTCTATTTTGGATCCTAAATTCTATCAATTTTCCTCCATTAGACTAATATCAGTTTAGAGTGTTTGATTACACATGTTCAAGGTAAGGTTACTCCTTATCCCTATTTTTTCATCACCCTTTATTTTCCCCTAATTTCAATTTTACTTGTTAGAGTTTCAATAGATGATTCCATCATAGAATAGTGTAATTTTATTTCATCATGTAAATTTCATTAGTTTATTGTGTAAGAGGACTAATGATATGATATCCATGTCATTATTCTTCCTTTATTTGATATCTTTTTCCTCATAGTTTTAATTAGGTCTTTTGAATAAAAATTGGTGATGTTGAACATTAATTCCAGAAAATAATGTACAAATGTTTTGGCATATGTTAGGGTGAATGTATAGAGTGGACCACACCCTATATATCTTGGTTTTGGAATCATATTTTTTTATGAGTTTTAAATTAGTAATATTGATTTTTATTTTAGCTTTTAATTTTTGGTTTGTTAATTTGGTAGTTTCTATTTATGAGAAAGGTTATTTTAGATGCTAAGGAGTTTAATATTAGCTTTATATTGATTTATAGATTGATTATGGAAGTGGTTTTCCTTGAAATTATTGATTATATTTACCCTTTTGGTATTTTATATTTATATCTAATAATTATAAATATTATCAACATGTTTTATGCCTTAGGATGTTTCACCACATAGATTAGAATGGGCTTTCTTTGACCAACTAATAAAAATGGACTAAATAACATTCTAAATTGCTTAATGGATTATACTTAGTATAATGAGTTATAATTTCCCACTTTATGGTTTAATTGGTGGGATGAGTTGTATTTAAAAGAGAAAGGGTTTTCCTTCTAAAATTGTTTCTTAAAGAGGGTTTATTTTAATGGAATTTAAAAGAAATTTTTTAGATTTAATGATTGGGTGAAATGTTATTTCAAAACTAAATTTGGGTTTTCTAAATAATTTTTTAATATTGTTTTTTAGGGTCCGAATTTCATTAATGTGACATGTGGTGCTTTTTCTAAAAGACCTGTAAGAAGGATTTTGACTTTGGTTTAATGAAAATATGAATGTGTGACAAAATACTTAATGTTAAAAATAAAATAAAAATCATGATTTAATAAAAATCATGATGATATTTTATTTATTCATATTCACCATAATATTTATAATTATTGGTTGAGTCTAAAAGGAAAAAAATTATTCTAACGAAAAAAATTATATGAATTATATAGTTTTATTTAAATGTTATAATTTTAATTTTTTTTAATTTGACAAAATGAAATTATATTTTTATATCTACAATAAAATATAGTTTAGGGTGAATTTATTGTATTTTTTATAAAGCATTGGTTATTTGGTGACTAGTGAAAAAGATATATTTGGATAAAGGTTTTCATTTATTTTCAATTCTTTACAAAGTCTCATTTTGTTTTAGGATATTTTTAACGTATTGTTTTTTCCATTTTTTAAATCATAGACTAATTATATCCTTACAAAATTTATTTATACTTTATTTTGTGTATAAACACATTTTTATTTTTAAAAATACTTTTTTCTAGATAATTATTATTCATTATGTTTTAAAATATTATATTAAAATTATTTCCATCCACTTATTCATATGGAAGAATGAAAGATGGATTTTATATATTTAATCATTAGGTTGAAATTTAGTAATGAATTTGATTTCATTCTTTTCATAATTAAAAGTTACCATGGTAGAAATTAGTTGTCATGGTAAATGGTAAAATGGGTTAATTATGGTTAAATAAAAGTTATAATGTCACCAATATATGTTATGGGCATAGTGGAATCACCAATATTGTATGAACAACACATATTTTATTTTTCATTTATGGATAATAGTTTCTATAAAAATCTACAGATTCCATAAACAACATGATTCATAGATTACTTAACTAGATTTGGACTCTTAAATAAGAAGACTATGTTTGTCACAAGTAATTTATAATTAATTTATTATTAGTACTAAAATTAGATAAACTTATAAGTATTTATTCATTGATGATCTATTTGAATCAATCTCATCATATTTTCATTGTGATGTTGGATCCAAGTACTGAATCCCTCATGTGTTGAACTATACATGCACTGAAATCTCTGAACGCCATCATAAAATCATCTTGTTCTACCATGATCGATCCTGATCACATGCATAATTCATGTTTTATTGTATTATAACTCTACTAAATTTTTTTTCTTATCATGATGGATTAATTTAAGGAATGTGGGATTACACTTTTGATCTTTGGAAATCTCTCTTGGGTTTGAGAGAGATTATATCTATCTATTTTAAAAACAACATTGTTTTGGAATGTGATATAATTAGATGTTTTTTAAACAGAGGTCAAGGTTTGGAAACTAGCAAAAAATACCCTTTTAAATTCATTAATTCTTAGTTGACCCCATTCTAAACAGTATGGATATTATAATTATTCATGTGACATGTGCACCACATATTAAAATGATTAAATATCATTTATATGTTTTTCAATCAGACCATTAATATATGTCTTCATATCATCCTCAACATTTATTTAACCTTGAATGATGACTATTTAGTCAATAGATAAATATCACTATTGTTTGAATTGATATACATAATAAATATTATATCTTCCAATCCTTGTAAATAAATATTTATCATTATTTTTTTACTCACTTATCATTTAAAATAACTTTTTATTAAATCATAGTTATCAACCAAAGTTTAATAGATATTCAACCAAAAACAAGGAATAATAAATTTTCATGCTTTTTAATTAGACATTGAATTTAACTCATATTGTGGATACACTTTATGTGTGACCCTATAGGCCTCTCTTATAGAGGAATTATTTTTAAACTCCTAATGTACATTAATATAATCATAAAACACTCAAAATAAACCATTGAGAAATAATTTTATTTCATGTTGACATACAACCTCATACAAAATCCTACTCTATAATATAATTCATTTTTCGTGATATATCTCATCAAGTAGGTTGCATAATTGTGTCATCATCCTATGTCTGTGATTCCACTTTGTTTAACATTCTATAAATTATAATTACCATATAACACCATTGAAATAAACTAATATAGAAAGTTTTATTTCAATAAAAAAGAATGAGATATTAACATCGGTCGGAAAAAAAGGGATAAAACCTCTCTTGAATTATCTATTATGGTAAATTCACTCATGAAATACCCATCGTATCATACGTCACCAAGAGCATATGTCATTATGGTTTTCATTAATAAATCAATTTATAAGACATATGAAATTTTTTATCAACAATAACAATGTATATGGACCAATAAATATGTATACATTAAAGAACATCCCATAATACATAAGAAATTGTATTTTTAATAACATGTCCATTACCATAACATCCACTATTAGATATTTTTATGTGTTGAAAACATGAGAATTTGTTTCAATGTATTATGATTCACCTAGCTCTGATAGCTTATATAGTATGTTTCCCATTAAAAAATATCCTCTATCAATGGAACATTTATTCAAGAATATTTTCATAGAACCTTTTGGATATCATCATAGTGGGGAACTTCAATGAACTTTTAGTGTGAAATATCTTCTTATGAAATTATCACATACTATGTCATGTAGAGAAACTATCATAATATTATAATAAACCATATTAATATTAATAATATAAATACATACATATAATCAAGTACATAATTGTGTTTTCTAGGGCACCAACAATAATAGACACCAACTTGAACTAGAGACAATTGTTAATAAAATTCAATCCATTTGATCTCTCATTTTATTAATTACTTTTATAATATAGAGCCTTTATTAAGGGGTTATCCACTTTTTCCTCCAAGGATATTCTTCTCATGGAATCTTCACCCCATTGAGAGAAATCCCTGAAAAAAATCTGGCTTAGAAAGTATATTCCTTTTCCTATTGTTGTGACCTTGTATTTTTTAGAAGGTTTATCATTACATTTATATAATATTAAAATGTGATATGTTCATGACATCCAGGCACCACATCATTCTATTGGAAAAAAATCTCATATTAACTACTTTCTTGGATGTATAAAAAATAATAATATTCTCAAAATACATTATAGAATCTTTAAAAACTAGATTCTTCGAACACTTCTATCTCATATTTTCTCCTTTGAAAGAGGAAACATATTATGATTGTAATGTTAAATAATTTTGTTGATTTGTTAAAACAAGTATTTGTGTAATCCTTAGAAATTATCTCATAAACTCCTCCATACGCTCAAAACCTATAATTATTTTACCACAAATGCATAGGAATAGTTCTAATTGTATTCCAATGATGTTCACTGAGATCAACTTGATATCTTCCAACCATTATCAATTCATATAAAATATTAAAACTCATACATAACATGTCATACAAGATAAATCCTATTTTAGATGTGTATATTATCTTAATCATTCTCTATCATTCCTATTTTTTCTGAGGAAAAAATTTCTTATAGATGTTAAAACCAAGTGACATTAGAACCAACACACTATTGAATTGTTCCATACTAATCCACTTAATCTTCTAGTCAATATATGCACTCTGAATTTGTCAATGAATCCTCCTAGATCTATTTCACATTATCTTGATCTCTAGAATATAGGATTCCTATTGTGGTTATATCACGGAGAATATATTTATCAACTATGTATTATCCAAATATATGGATGTTATGTCATTTAAATTTAGAAATATTTCCTCAATATATATTACAATCAGAATGTCCATAGTCTAATAAAATATACTCTGAACACATGGTTCAAATTCATTCTTGATGAATCTAAATTATTTTTATGGCATCATCAAATTGACTGTTCTCTGACCATGAATATTAAATTAAACGAAAAATTAATCTCTTCAACTTTAAATTTTTTTGGCATTTCATAAAGTCATAAACCCATCCATTTGTGTTTTATATACATAGTTTTAAAGTTTTTCAGTAGGGAAACTAGTTTTAGCATCTGTCGTCCAAATCTCTTATTCATGGAATGTATTTATAGAAAGTAAAATTATGATTGATATAAATATGGGAACTGGTTAAATGGAGTCACTATAATCAATTAATTGATTTTTTTCAAAAACATTTTGCCACTAGTAATGAATTATAGGTTGTAAACTGAAATTCAATATCCAATTTTTCCTTCAATAACCATTTTCTTCCAATCGGATTTACATCAATTAAAAGATCAATTAGAACACAAATATGGTTCTAATACATGGAATCTATCTCATAATTCATGGATTTTTTCTATCATGTAGGTTATGAGCTCTCTACTTACTCCATAGTTGATAGAGGGTCATTATTTTCAACTAATAATGAGTCGCCATTTGGTGTGACTAGAAAATCATAGCTTTCCAGCTCTCTAACATCTCTGATTCTCCTACATAGAATTTTTATTTCAAGAAAAACTTATTTCTTGGGGACCTATAGAATTTTTTTACCTACCAACTCTTGTTTATCTCAAGAATAAACTTTATCAATGTCAATCATTCTCTGAATAAACTCTTATAGGTTGTGTTCCCTATCAAGGACTATAAGTTACCTAGAATTTATAACCTTTTTATTTTAGGGATCATATAAGTAGTATATATTTGTAAAAGATATAAAATGAGAGGTGGATTCACTTTTAAAGAAAATTGTTGAATAAAACATTTATTTCAAAATAATATGATTTTGAAATAATGGAAGTTATAAATTGATTACATGATAGTTTAAGACATTGATTTAAGTTTATATTGAATATGTTGATGTAATTAAATAATAGAACCTTTTTAATTGAAATTATACAGGTTTGTGAGATGGTATTTATTAATTCAATATATAAAATTATGTAGGTGAAAAAAATTTATAAAATGTTATGACAAATCATGATTTGTGACCTTGAATCTCCATCTATCGACTCAATAGGTCAATTGTATAAATCATGTGGTATCAATAGAGATCAACAAATAATCCCTCACAATTTTACCCACACATTTCTCTCTTAATCATTTTCTATAGTCAATTAACTAATCATAAAATTTATGTTTGTGTAAACCATTGTTGAAAGTAGGTTGAGGAAAGAGAATATTTATTTTTGGGAACACCTTACATGACACTCCCAAATCTATTTAATGGTGTTATTTACAGTGGAGGACAATTATATTTTGAGAGAGGTATAGATCCTTTAGAATATTTAGATATTTTAAGGCTCTAGAGAATAAATATGGAACTATATCTTGGACATTGATTGTTTTTTGAGACCATGTCATTGGGAGAATGGATTTTATGTTATCAAGGTAACACTTCAATAAACCAACAGAACCATTAATGGGATCTAAAAAATCATGAAACATAGGGAACCACCTAGTACATCGAACTTGGAACATGAATACATAACAGTATATTGTAACATATTAAATGAGCTCTTTCTAGAAAATCCCTAGTACCAATATCTACCATATAGGATCCAATAGGTATCTATTAGGATACTTATAGACATGAATCATTCTGGTCTCACACTAACAAGTTCGTACTCCTCCACTTGATAGTTAGTGGAATTGATAGAGAATATATATTATTCCCTTCACCACTAGAAAATATATGGGACTCCACCTACTAGTCATTAAGCCTTTAGAGGAAGTAATTATTTTTAGAGACAAGGCACTAGCTAGCCAATTCCCTCCACTTTGTAGTTAGTTCCCTATACCATTTAGTCAGTTCCACCAGCAATTATCCAACTTCTAGAACTACCACCTCCACCTCCACCAAAATCCATCAATTGATATTCTATGATGATTACAAGGACTCTAAGGATGGAAAAATATTATTCTAATGTGTCCTCAAGAATATAAATTAACTCGAATATGTCATGTAATTCAATAAGTTTATCATAATTAATATACTGAAACACACATAAATTAAAAATTTAAATATATAGTTAAATGTTTGTGATCATGAAAAAAACCATGTGTGAGATAGGTACATCAATATCCACTCATTTTCTTAGTATAACATATTAAGATACAAGCACACCCCAACCAATATAAATTATTTATTTTATTGTTTTTCTGGATTTAGATAAAAAAATTTAGGGTTTGGGATGAGTCCTGTTTTAAAATTTTGAGTTCTTAATTAAAATTGAGTGTTTTGGGATTGGTGGTATCTCTCACACGGTCAGAGCATGTTTTGGAGACCGTGTGGCTACACCCTGGTCACTGTGTGGCCTAAAAGATGTTCAAAATTAATTAAAAGTTAAATGATTAATAAAACTATGTTAGATGAAAGTGAATATAAAATAACATAATGTAAAATA
The DNA here is from genome assembly GCA_963277665.1 of Viscum album. Lineage (NCBI taxonomy): Eukaryota > Viridiplantae > Streptophyta > Magnoliopsida > Santalales > Viscaceae > Viscum > Viscum album. The sequence continues at coordinate 1,076,458,125 of OY728127.1, read as the reverse complement.
AAATTAATATTATTACTTTAATATTGATAATGATAATAAAAATAAAAATAAAAATATTATTATTATTTTTATTAAGGATAGTTATTTGAGTTGTTTTTTTTGTAATTATTGGGAGTATTTTTTGGGTTTTAGGAAAGTGTACAGGCATCGCACGGTTAATAGAAACTATGAGGTCAGCCCGAGTACCTATGCAATCTCTTTTGGAAGGGGCAGAAGCTACTACATAGTTCGCACACAGTTGCTTGAGTCGTACATAGGCCGCTCAGTTTACTAGTATCCAAATATATAAAATAAAATACAATAAAATGGGATTGACAAATTAAAATTAAACAAAGCAACAAAATTTAACCATAATAATAATACTATTATTATTGTAGATAATAATAATATTATTATTATTAAAATTGTTTTTGTTTAATTATTAAAATTATTAATATCATTAGTATTATTAAAATTGTAATCAATATTTTTATTAATATTTTTATTATTAAGATGGTTATTATAATTATTATTATGAAGTTTATTAATTATTTTAAAAATAATTATTATTGTTATTGCTGTAGATTATAATTATTATTACTATGTTATAAGTATTATTATTAACATTAAGTTTAATTTTTTTTCAATTGTTTTCTATTTAATTTTAATTTTTTTTCCTTTATCTCCCCCTTCATCATAGTGCACCACCCTCCCTCACCTATACAGAGCAACCCCATGGTGTTCACCCTCTATGATGGTGAACTCCACCTCCAACTAACCCTCCTTCTTTGGCACGACCCTTTATTGGTGCACTCCCCTATCTTGTGAGACCCCTCTCCGGAACGCACTCCACTTTGATGCATTCCCATATCCAGTGTGAACCCCTACTAGTCAGTCTCCACTCTTGCGGATGAGACCTTACTGGTTCACTCCTCTCCGGTGAACACAACCCCTCCAATACTCTCTCTTTCTCCTCATTTTATTTCTTCCCATTTACTTATTCTTTGTAACCCTACATGCCATGTTGGATGATTTTCATGGCTATGGTTGCTTGATTTTTGGGGGTTTCTCTAATAGGATACCTTTAAGTTGGATCTAGGCTCCCTTGGGTTAGGTTGATGTGGGGTTGGGTTTTCACACTGATAACAAGAAGACTCTCATTGTTTTATGTAGGACCCCTTTGCACATATCCTTTAAATTTTTTATTTCACTGATTTTATGTTTTTCCACCATCCATGATATATAATTAGTTATATATGAAATTGATAATAATTGATTCATTTGAAGTAGGTTGTTTCATTTAATTATTTTGAATATGAGGTGTGGTTTTATTGAAATTGTACACACCATGTGTTTGATAAATTTAATGGTTGGCTGATTTTCATTGCTATGGTTGCTTGATTTTTGGGGGTTTCCCCTCTTAGGGTACCTTTAAGTTAGATCTAGCCTCCCTTGGGTGAGGTTGAGGTGCGGTTGGGTTTTCACACAGATTACAAGAAGTTTCTCATTGTTTGAGGTAGGACGCCTTTACACATAGCCTTTAAACTTCCAATTTCACTGATTTTATGTTTTTTCCACCATCCATGATATTTAATTAGTTATATATGAAATTTATAATAATTTATGCATGTGAAGTATGGTGTTTCATTTAATTATTTTGAATATGTGGTGTGATTATATTGGAATTGTGCACACCACGTGTATGACAAATTTAATGGATGGCCTTTGCATGTGGTTTATGATTTTGTGAAGCACATTTTGTTCATGAAAAATTTATTTTTGATATCCAAAAATGTGATTACATTATTAACCATTATTTAATAAATTATTGATGTATGCTTGGTTATTTTATCATGCTCTACAATTTAAATGTTTCATATGAAAGTGTCTTATAGAAATATGTTATGTGAATGTGATTGAAAATGGGTATATTTTGAATGGAAATAGTGTTGTGTTTCTTACCAATATTTTATAAATAGTTTAAATGATTTATTGAATTATTTAGGTGGTGAAAATCATGTTTGAAATGGTTTTGGTGTGCGTTTGGTTTTAAAAGTGGTTTTGTTGTGTTTAAAAAATGGATATAGGTTTGTTTTATGAAAAAATGATTCTTTCCTAGAAATTTATGTTATTGGTTTGGAAAATTTGTGGTTTGTAATGATTAATGGGTTTCCATGGGTGTGTTTAGTTTTGAAAATTTATTAGCAGGGTTACTTTGTGATAGTGATTTTTATATGGAAATGTTGTAATGCTTGTTTGTCACTATGGAATGGTAGTTTGGAAAACCACACTTGGTTGAGGTCACATTCCTTGTTGGTTGATCATGATATGGGAGGGTCTTTGGTATGGGGCCTCCCTTGTGAAATAATTATTTTAATGCAAGTGACTACTCTTGAGGTTGTTGGGGTGGTGTCAGTTGTGTAATTGTATGATGACATATATGTATTCCTTGTTGCTTGAATTGTTAGGAACACCCCTTTATGAACATGGCATGGGAACCTGTCCTAGAAAATTTGAATTCTAATAATTTTTTATTCCCTAGTTTATGTTATTTCACGATTTAGTGGCCCATATCATGGGGTTATTTTTTATCATTGATATGGGATTGGGCCCCTTAGTTAGACCATGTAGGGCGAAGATCGGGAATTTGGGTGTTCTGATGTCATCGAGTAGGGAATGTCTTCAAGATGATTCACACATGTAGTATGTTCTAGTTCTCCACTAAGTTACTTGATTTTATTGGGTTTATCTGATTCTAGTATTGTTAGCATCAATTCCCTCATTATGCATAATCATGAACTATGTGCTTGGTTTGGTATTCTTTTGGTAAATTGTTAAAGTGTTTTTTTGATAAATTTTTTTAAGAAATATGTTTGAAAGAAAAAGTTTTTCTTTTTTTTCTATTACATGAAATATAAAGGTTTCCAAATTGGTTCATATTTCCTTCCTCCATATGAACCTAACTCTTCCCCATGTGTGAAGCTTATTTCGAAATAGTATGGGCAGTGGATTTGTGATTTGAATTATTTAGAAATGGAACGCTGGGAAAACCCTTTATTTATATATTTTATTTTAATCCTAAAAATCCATGTTTCTTTATTTAAATCATATGAATAGGGAATAAATTTATTCATGAATACATACTGAGTTTTAATACACATTCCTATACTTTTTTATTTTTATATTTTTTGATGTAAGGTCTGGCATGAGTTGATAGCCTCGCGCAGTGATTGGTTGTCGATTGGATAGTGACTATTAGGTTCACACAATGTTTTTTTGGGTGTCAGGTTTGGTTTGGGTATCTTTTCTTGTACAGTTTATGGTATCTTTAATTGTTAATTATGTAATATGAAGTTTAAAAAGTATATTTAGTTCGGTTTTCTTGTTTATTTATTTTCTTAATTTATATATTTTATTGGGATAAATCATTCCCTTTCTCTCTTATAATTACCTTTGCACTTATCACCATATTAGGAGGATCTGGATCGTCTATCGGGCATTTCCATGGATCGGCCCAAGTGACTAGTTCTGGGTCAACTCAGGTTAGTTATTGAAAAAATGCTATTAGGTAAGGTTGAATATTTAGAGGACCTTTCTTATTAGAGAACCCATTATTACTTGGGGATGTCAATATACAAGGAGTAGTATTTTCTGGACTCATTATTTAGGAATGGGAAGGGTGTTATGAACACTTGAAAATTCATACACTCATGTTACCAGGTGATGCCTAGGTTTATTAGTATCCGTTAGTTTTTTTTGGATTGTTTGGTATTGTTAAATGAAAATGATGTTGGATGATTGGCCTCTATGAGCCTGTTGGGAATGGAGAGCCATGTGGAGACAAGAAAATGACCCTAAAGAACTCCTCTTAATGGTGGTTTTATTGTCATATGTCTTCCAACTATATGGAAAAGTCACCAATCGACAATAGTTTCCCTCTTGTGAGTGATTTTGGATATTCCTTAATTCTAAAAATTACCTTGAAAAGTATTGTTTTGAATTGTGAAAAGGGGAATTTAAAATTTTAATGGCATTGTTTTGGAAACTAAAATATGGATCATCATAACATGTTTTAAGAAAAAATTTGAAATGGTTTTTCAATTTAATTGTTGGAATTTTTCTGGAAAATTTTTATACTCACCATTGGTGTTTCTATATGTGATTTTATGAATAGGTATTTATAATAAAGTAGATAGCTGCCCAATGAGGCATGAGGATATACATGGGTGAGACCCATAAGAGAACATTGGTATGAATTAAATCCTTTAATATTTTTTATTTTTCTTTAAAATATATTTTAAATGCAAAATGTGATAATTTGATATCTTTTAGTGGTGCGGTGTGTCCCTTTAATTTTGGGATTGATGTTTCTTTTATGGCCTGTGAGATGAAGGATCCTTAATGTTGGACTTTATTTAGTCAATTTCCTTTCACCTTGTTTATTAGTGTTCACCCCTGAGTATTTGATGGATACCCAAGGTGAAGCTTCGAGTGATTCATATTTAGAAAGCATTCCAATTTATCTACCCATATACTATATCCTTGAGTTTCTGAAGTGGTACCCTCCTCACATTTTTTGGTCAAGTGGGTCCTCTTGAGGAGGAGGAGTAGATTAAGAGTATTTAGAGAGACTTATTTTTCCTTGTGTTTTATGAGTCTTTTCAAGGTAAGGTCTGCAACATTCATCTTTTAAAGTCTGACCTATAAATGGTGGATGTTCATGTCTTTAACCATTCCTTAGGATGATATTACCTGGGATTTCTTCAAGTATTAATTCATCTAATGGTCTTTTTATAAGATGACAAGTTTAAAGAAGATAATGGCCTTTTTTGTCCTTCATCAAGGTGTCATATCATTATTGTAATTCTATCAACACATCATAGATCTAGTTTTGTAAGACCAAGGGTATGTTGCAAACTGTCATATGAAGGTTCAAAATTCAATGTTTGGGAACCATCCTGAACTAAAGTCAAAAGTGGAAAATCTAAACCTATCCACATTCTCTAACATGGTGATATCCCCTTAGGGCATCTTTAGTTCCCTAGGGTATTTTGATTTTTTTTTATAAAATCCCAAACTATGCGACTCAATTAATTAAAAACATAGTATTTGGAATGTTTGGAGTCGAACCCAGAGAGACGAAGAAATTAGTTTTTTTATAATTTTAAATTATGTACTTTATTAATTTGGAAAAGATGGTGAGAAAAGTTTTGTTTAATATATTTAATGAAAGAAAAGTGAAATCGAAGCAGTAGACTGATTAGTTAGTAAAAATAGATTTGGAAAGTGTGTTCAGGTAATGTAATTTCTAGGTTCAAGTGAAATTGGATTTTAGAAAGTAAATTTATTGATTCATGATTGGTTTCAGAGTCAAGATAAGATCAATCCAATGGTCATAGTATCCCCTCCTCAATTTAGAAACCCACTATTTCTATTGGTATGGTATTTTGGGGTGTTTTCGAATCAAGTTTGTCCCGATACAAATTTTAAACCTGATTTCCCCAATATTTGACAATGGTCAAGTCATATTTGGGATTGTTATTTGCATAATTTAAATTTCCCTTTTAAATTAAATTATCGATGGTCAGGATAAATGAAAAGAAATGGATTGGGAGTTTGATGAATGAGATTATTCAAACCAAATTCACGAATAATAAAAAGAGTAAAATCCAATGCGCCTTCCCCCTTTGGTTACATAACCCTAGATCATGATGGGTTTACCCCTACATCCTAGTGATGAGAGAATAAAAAAGAGAGTGAAAATAAAACATAAATAAAATAATAAAAGAACTTGTAGTAGCTTTACTCCAGGTTTTGGTCTCCTCCTCAAACTCCATAATTTGAATACCCTAATGGTATGGCTAGAGGATCTATTTATAGTCACTAAATGGGGTATGACCGTCATCAGTCACGATGTGTTCTGAAGGTAAATGACGTGTAATGTAGATCTTCTTTTTGTGAATCCACATGATGTGTGTGCGGATCTCGGCTGAGATTTTGGAAATTTGAAGACATACATGATGTGTAATTGGCCTACACATCATGTATAACTTGTCCACATCACCTCTTCATTTTTTAGAATCTTTCACAAATAATTCTCATAAATTTTAAGTTTGACCTCCATCATGTCATGGAATAAAGGTACATGGAATTTACTTGCAATTCACTGCGTGTTTTCTCATCATATATCACATGGTGAGACAAGAATTTCATGTCAAAGATGAGTTATAAGAAGGGATTGAGATGGAAATTATTCCTCCGATTTTTGGGAGTGTGGTAGAGGATTCTAGTAAGATGAATGGGAAGTGGAATGATGTTGGTGGGGATGGGAGGGGAATTAAGAGGCCTTCAAACCTCCATTAAACATATTTAGAAAGGAATGTTGTGATGTATCATCAGTATAGTAAGAGTGGTCATAATAGGCCATTATGCTCGAGTGATCAAAAACCTTGCCACACATATGGACTCATAGGGAACTTGAATTGGTTATGTCTATGTGTTTCCATGAATCCCCATAAAGCTAGACCCATCCTTTCAAAGAACACCCATCCCATTTGCAATAGTAAGGAAATATTTGGGTTTTAATTCAGGGTATTTTTTGTAGTTTTCTTTTGGTGTAAGAGTCTTTTCTGGTGGAATTTTGGGGTGTTTATTTCATTTTAAACTGTAAGGATGGTCGTTGTTAAAAATTTTTGAAATATCATTTTAATGGAAGTGTGTTTTGTAAAATTTTGATTTGATTATTCTGTTTGGGGTTTCTAATGTCTAACTTCAAGTCAAGAGATGTGTCAAATATCAGAGCTCTAGCCATAGGTCCTGGAGTGAAGAAAATTCTTAGTCAGGAGGACCCCAATGGTGTAGAAAGTCTGTGGTTTAATTTTTTTTCTTAGATTGGCATGGTTTTTGTTCTTTTGGGGGTGTGAAGCTGGTGGTATGTTGTTGATTTTAGTTTTTATGCCCCATTAGTTGGGTTATTCCCTCCCCTCCCCTTATGGTGGGTGTTTCTATTTCATGTAAAAAAGTTTCCAAGTCTTTATTTTCTTTTTTTAGTACTTATAGTTGGTATAGCAAATGCGGGTCTCACTAAATTTAGTGTTAACCTATTTATTATTGTGGGGTGTCTATTCGAGCATCCCTTTATTGGTATTCCAGATCCATCTTAGGTGTTGGTTTGTTTCTAAATGTGTTATTATGTTTGATCCTCCCTATGTCTTTGTCACATTTTCATTCCAGCTATGAGTTTGGTGGTGGGTGGTCCCATGTTAAACCACCTAATTCTATGTTATTCTATGAGTCAATATTGGGATGGTTGTTCTCCCAGCTATTATTTTAAATTAATTTTTTGGAGGATTTCATCAGATGTGTCTTGAATTCACTTGGTTGTTTTCAGTGAATGGTTGAGTTCTATTTGATGATTTTAAGGTATATTTATTTTAATACAAGATTTAGTGTCAGAAAAGTGATGTTCCATTTTAGATTGATCAAATAGAGGTTTTTATGATTTTTGGGGGAGGTATCACTTATATGGGAGTCCATTTTGGTATCCCTAGTTCATATTTTTTTCATTTCCCACATTGGGGGTGTTTTTTATTTCTTAGTTCATAATTGTTTGGAAATATCAATGAACTATAAGAGAGTATTGGTGTTTTTTTAAACTTTTTTTGTTGATTTCTGGGGGTTTAAAGGGTAATGGTGGGGATAATTGTCACTCCCCAACCTTCGAAAATTATTTATTTTATTATTTTCTTATATTTGGATATTTTTTAGGGGTTTGGGATGAGCCACAGTTGGGATTTTTGAGTTTTTATTTTAAAATGATGATTTTGGGCTTGCCGGCATCTAGTGTATGGGCAGAGCACAGTTTGGAGAATGTGTGGCAATTCCCTCGTCACCATGTGGCCTTCTTAGTGTTAAAAATAAATTAACAGTTAAATGAATAATAAGATGAATTTAAATGAAAGTAAGGATAAAATAAGAAAAATTAAAATAAAATTAAAAGTATTTTTTTTAATAATAATTAAAATGATAATTTCATTAATTGAATTATTATTATTATTATTCTGGATATTATTATTGGGAGTCTTTGGTTGGTTTTTTGTCAGTGCGTGGGCACCATACAGTTAGAGGAAACCATGAAGTTAGCCCAGGTACTTGTTTGGTTGCTTTTGGAATGCGCAAAAGCTACCACAAGGTTTTCACATAGTTATTTGAGCTATACGTGGGCCGCACAGTTTCCCAATATCCAAATAAATAAAATAAAATAAAATAAAATGAAATAAAAAATTATATTAAAATGAATAAATTTTTTTATCCCTAATAATATTATTATTATTATTGATGATAATAATATTATTATTATAAAAAAATTATTATTATTATTTTCTGAATTATTAATATCATTAGTATTATTAAAATAGATATTATTATTATTATTATGAAGGTTACTATTATTATTATTATGACTATTATTAATTTTTATTATTATCATTGTTATTATAATTATTATAGATTATTATTATTATTATGTTATTAGTATTAATATTATTATAATTATTAAGAATTATTAGTTTTTTCTAGGGTTTTCCTTTTATTTTTATTTTTTCATTCTCCATTTCCATCCCCTTTCCTCACGTCACACCCCCCCACACACACACACCTGTATAGCACAACCCCCTTGGTGCACACCCACTGCTATAGTGACCTCCACCTCTGTTGAACCCCCCTTCTCTAACATGACTACTTGTCGGTGCATGCCCCTCTCTGGTACAACCCCTCTCTAGTGTGTGCCCATCTTTGATGTGACCCCTCTTTGGTTCATGTCCATCTTTGGTGTGACACCCCTTCCATCCATCCTTTTCTCTGGTATCCACAACCTTTCCAGCGCACTCCTCTTTGGTATGTGCATCCCCTCCGATATTATTACCTTCTCCTCCTTTAATTTATTCTCCTTTTCTTCATCTTCATAACGCTAGAGGACATGTTGTCCTATTTTAATGGCTAGGTTTGCTCTATTTTTTGTGGTTTTTCCCTCTGAGGGTTCCTTGAGGTTTGATCTAGACTCTCTTAGGTGAAGTTGAGGTGTGATCAGGTTTTCGTACTAGTTAACATAAGTTATTCATCGTTTGAGGTAGGACTCCTTTTCACATAGCCTTTAAATTTTATATTTCATTGATTTCTTGCTTTTTTAACCTTTCTTGATAGTTAGTTATTGATCTATAAACATCAGAATATTTTTTTCATGCGAAATTGTGTGTTTCATTTAATTATTTTGAATATGTTGTGTGGGTTTGTTGAAATTTTTCACACCATATGTTTGAAAAATTTCACATTTGGCCTTTCCGTGTGCTTTAAGATTTTTGAAGCATGTTTTGATCTTGAAAATTATATTTTTGATATCCAAAAGTGTGATTCCATGCTTAAACATTATTTTATTGATTATTGAAATTTTCTTAGTTATTTTAGAATGTTTTATGATCTACATTTATGTGTTAAAGTTGTTTTAGAAATGATTTGATGTGAAAGTGGATTAATAATGGGTGTATTTTGTATAAAAAGCTTATTGTGTTTCTTAATAATATTTTACAAAAAAAAAATTAAATGATTTGTTGAATTATTTAGGTTTTTTTAATCATGTTTGATGTCGTTTTGGTGTTTGTTTGGTTTTAAAATATTTTTGTTGTGTGTACGAAATGGAAATTGGTTTGTTTTATTGAAAAAATAGTTCATTACATGAAATGTTTAAAATTTGTTTGTTAAATTGGTAGTTTGTAATGATTAATGGGTTTTAAGGGTGTGTTTGGTTTTGAAAATGGTTTGGAATGGTTACTCTGTGAAATTGATTTTTATGTGGAAATGTTGTAAGGCCTGTTTGGCACTATGGAATAGTTATTTGGAAAACCCCTCTTGGATTAGGTCACTTTCCTTGTTATTTAGTCATGAGATGGTAGGGTTTTGGTATGGGACATCCCTTGTGTGATAATTATTTTAAGGAATCTAACTACCCTTGAGTTAGTCGAGGTGGTGTGTATTGTGTAATTGTGTGATGATATATATATTCCTCGTTACTTAAATTTTTTGCAACACCCCCTTGTGAACATATCATGAAAAACTAGAATAAAAAAGAGGAATTATGGGGACATTTATTGTAATATATTAGGTTATTATACTAGCATGTAATGCATAACATTGGTTATTTGTTTATCATTTTTATGGGATTGGACCCCTCCGTTAGGCTAGGTAGGGTGATGATCGGGTGTTTGGGAATTATGAGGTCATCAGGTAGGGAATGACTTAGAGATGAGTCACATGTATAGTATATTCACTTTCTCCTCTATGTTTCTATTTTTCCAGTGTTTCTATTATACTAGTACTATTAGTTCCATTTCCCTCATACTCTGGAATAATGATCTTTGTGATTGGATTGGTATTCTTTTGGTAAATTTTTAAAGTCTATTTTTTTTAAATTACTGAAGAATTATGTTTTATAGAACAATTGTTTCTCCTTTTTTTCTTTCCTAAAAAATAACATTTTCCAAATTGGTTCTTGTTTCCTTCCTCGCCATGAACATAAGAATCCCCCATGTATGAAGCCTATTTCAAAATTGTGAGGGTAATAGATTTGTGATTTCATTTTTTTAGAAATGGAATGTGTTGGAAAACATATATTTTTATATTTTATTTCAAAACTAAAAATATGTGTTTCATTATATAGAGAATGTATATTGGTAATAGATTTATTTTGGCCCATATACTATGTTTTAATACTCATTCCTAGAGTGTTTACTTGTTTTTAGTTTCTATTACATGTTGTTCTTGAGTTTATCACCTCGCTTAATGGATGGTTGTAGAATGGAGAGTAACCCTCGGGATAACACATAGTTTTTTTGGGTATCAGGTTCAGTTAGGGTTTCTTTTTTTGTATAGTTTATTATGTGTCTAATTTTTATTTTGGTAATTTTAATTTTGAAAAGTAAATTTAGCTTGGTTTTTCTATTTATTTATTTTGATGCCTTTATAAATTTTAATGTGATAAATCATTACCCTTGTCTATTATGTTTCCCTTGGTGCTTTTTGCCAGCCCAAGTAGATTAGGAATGCCTCTTGGGCCTTACCACGGATCAACTCGAGTGACCGGTTTAGGGTCAACTCATGTTAGTTCATGACAGATACATTCCATTCCCTAGGGTTTAATTTTTTTTCTTTAATTATCCTTAACAAATAAAATGCACCCCTATGGATAGGTATATTACAAAATGGGTTTCATTCTACTCTATAACTCAATAGGATTACCATTTTCCCCAAAATATGATACTCAGTTTTGTATATATACTGCTATTTTAATTTATATACCCAAATGGATAATAGAAGGCATGCATGGGTCATCATCAACCATACCATTATTATCACAAAATATTTTCTCTTTCTAATAATATAATTCCATTTTTGAATATAATGATTATTCAATTAAATAAAATCTCAAACTCTCATAAAATGCATATAAAACATTTTCTAAGATTTTCACCTTTTGGATTCGGTCAAAATTTATTTATCATTTTACCATGATTATTCTCAAATTCATTCTTGAAATACCTGAACTTATAAAATCATGCATACTTATACCTCATAAAGTACATGTATCCTACTTACTCTAGTCATCCGTAAAAGTAATAAATTGTGAAAATCTGTAACACCCCTAGATTTCATAGTGTGTTATTTCTTCAAAATAATTCAATAACTTGCACTACACAAAACACCGATTTCAAGCACACCATGACTTACCAAACAAGTCGTTCAAAAGAGGTTATGAATAGTATTAACTAAATTTTAAACTTTATATAATCCTTATATTTTAGAATCCATATTATGAGTTTCTTAGACCTAATGTAAGAACAAATTCATTTTCAGTATTGCACTTTTACCAACATTTAATAGTGAACCTTTTTTTAAAACCAATATTTTAAACTTTTATATATTCAATTTGACTAAATAAATTTACTCTTTAGAATAGGGACATCAAAAATTTACAATGAAACATCCCAAGCTTCCACGGTACGCTTTCCTTTGAATAATACAGTAGCGTGTGTTGTACGCAACTTCGAGTTCTAACACACACCACAACCAATCAAACTAGACGTTATGAATAGAAAAACCTACCTTTTGAAATTATATATATTTTATATTTAAAAATGGAATTCATTTTTAGATTTGGAATATCGAAATTATCCTAATTTGAATTTTTTGTATTTTTCTGAGAACATCCAATTTTTATGAATAGTGAAAAATACTTAAAAACAACTTTTTAATCAAAATAATTTATAGTGATAAATTATACTATTAAGTGGTTTTAAAGCATAATTAGACTATATTTTTACCATTTTATCCAATGGTGTTCGTTAGAATTAATTTCACTTTGAAATTGGACATAAACAATTGTCAATCTTTTGATATATGTTGTTTCTTAAAAACACGCTATTTGTTGTGACAGCAGGAATTAATTATAAAATTAATTAATGCAACTTATATGTTTTAAATTTTGTAAAATAGACATAATATTTGAATTCGGAATATTGAATTTAGCCTAGGGTAAAATTTTGGAACTTTTCGGATAACATTTATATTTTGATGAATAGTGAAAATTACTAAATTTTAATTAAAAACAACTTTTTTAATCGAAATAATTTATATTGATAAATTATGATTTTTAGTGGTTTTAAAGTATATTTAGAATATATTTTTACCATTTAATTCAATGTTTGTCATAGGACATAATTTCACAATTAAACCAGACATAAACAAGTGTCAATCTTTTGATAGTTATTATCTCTTAAAAACATGCTTTTTGTTTTAACAACGGGAATTAATTTTAATTTAATTTCTGCCACTTCTATGTTTTGAATTTATAAAAATGGATTCCACATTTGGAATCAGAATTGTGTAAAGGGGTAACTTTTATTTTTAGACATTTTGAATAATTACTTCAGTAAATATTTTATTTACCACGGTTAAAGGGTAAATCCGGTATATAAGGGTTAAAAAAGTAATATTATAACTATGAAAAATTACCCTAAAACATGTCCTAACTTTATTGGTTGATACATGTCCAACCATAGGCATCTTTGGGTCGATTCTGGGACCCCATGGAGCCACTTGTAAGTGATAGGGACACTTTGTTTTAATTAAGTTAAAATGAATACAAAAATGACACAAGCATATATCTTTTAGAAAAAAACATTTTACATAGGGTTATATATGTTGGATTTTAGAATATAAATATTCATTAGAAAGATAAAAAGATTTCATACATAATTATATTTTATTTATAATTTTTAGACATTAAATAATTTAATTTATTTATGAAACAATGATAATGCAGTAATTACCATAATAATGAAAAATTTATATAATTGATATTATAAACACCTAAATAAATATAATTTGAGACTTTTAATGAATTAAACTAATTTTCTAGGAAAATATGACATATTATGATTGATTTAATTGACTTTTTTTGAAGTAATCATTCTGTCATGATTTTTATAGAAATCAACTATTGAATAGTGTCAAAATTGACATAAAAGTGTTTTTAAAACAAATATTATATTATTAATTGATAATAAATTCCTAAAAATCTAAGGATCGGCCAAGAGACTTATATAATGATAGGTTTAACATTAATGGACCACTTGGGGGGTCGCTTGTATGTATATAGTATGTTTATTAACCATATAATATAAAAATACAAAGAGACATTGTAAAAGTGAAACTAATTAACTTTGAGTTGATACTTAAAGATAAGGTTAATATGGTAACCCAAACCTGTCTAAATTATATTGGTTGAGTGGTTTTCGACCTATCCCCACCTTAACCTTTAAATAATACACTTTGGATCCACTAGAAACCTAATATCAATTTATTATAAATTAATATTTCTATCTTTTCCAAAGGTGCCCCTCACCCCTCTTATAAAAAGGCACTCCTCCTTCTCATTTCTTCACACAATCAAAGCCTTTTGGTTCAGCCAACCCCTGCCAAAATACTCTCTCAACTTCCCTCTCTGCAACTTAGAGGCCGTAGTTTGATCAGAAAGCCAACCTAAGGAGCCCTTTTGATCAAATCAAAAGGAAGAACCCGAAGAAGAGGAGGTTAACCTACCCCAACCAAGGAAAAGTACAAGGTAAGGGTTTATGTCACAATATCTTCATTATCTGAGGTTGTTTATACGTAATTATCTAATGGGATCTCTTTATCATCCACATCCATGTTCCTTAAAAATGTATTTAAAAACATTTTTACTATTTACTAGACAATGGGTTAAAGTCATTTATACCCTTATGTGTTTTTAAAGGAATATTTCCGTCATTTCAAAACAAGGAACTTTTAACCTTTTCAACAAATTTAAGGTGAGAATGTTTTTTTAACTTATACGGTGGGTGTGGCTATTTCCCACCATTATAAAATCGTCAAAGCTTCCCTTACAAGCTTATAATAATATTTTCAAAGTAAATGTTTTATTTTATAATTATGTGATGATTTTAAAAAGAATATTTTAAGAATTTGTGAAAGGTACTCTTTCTCAATATCAGAATTTTAAATGTTTTAAAGATTTATCTTTCTAAATCTTCTTAATTAATATCCATGTTTTCAAAATTATTTTAAGGATTTATTTATATGGAAATTAATATTACGAAATGATATTTATTTTCAAAAGTTTCAAAGTGGTATGGGACACTTTGATTCAAAAATCACTTTAAAATTAATTCCTTTATAAATGTGTGACTTTTAAATGATTTCAAAAAAAGAGATATTTCTCTAAAATAGTTTTGATTTCATCTATGTCAACATCTTTGATGGATTTCAAGATTATTTGATGTTGATTTATTATGAAACAAAACTTCGATATTGTATTGAAGGTTTTGTGATATGTTTGACTGTGGATGTGTTATTTTATACCATTCATGGTTTATGGTGAAAGTATTGACATTTCGTATGCTAGTTTTAATAAGAATGTTTATGTTATGTTTAAACCTGTTCATATGAGGAATCCATTGGACTTAATAAGTGACTGGTGGAGCCCGCTATAGCTCCTCGATGCATCGGTAGGTCTCCTGAGACAAACTAGTGTCTTGGCACAAGGCCTTGGAAAAATCTTATTTGTAGTCTTCGCACGAGGCCTGGGCTATGTGGTTATGATAGAATGGCATTATGCATTCCATCATTATGAAAGTGGTTATTGATATTTCATGTGATTATTCGATTAGTAGAATATCCATGTGAATAAGTAAATGGAATTATTTCATTTTATTTTTTCCATACTATGTTGAATTTCAAGTCTAAAAGGATTTTGTTTTTTTTATACATTGCCTTAAATGTTTATGCTTATTTATGAAAGTTTCTGCTGTATTGCTTACCCTTACTGGGCATTTGAGCTCACCCCTTTCAATGTTTTATTTTTCCCAGGATTCCAAGAAGTGTAAGTAAGATTTGATATGCAGGGTTAAGCCATGAGAAAAATGGCGTTCATAAAGATTATTTATGTTGTTTTGTATGTCTTAAAATGTAATGTAACATTCATGTATGTAATCTATTTTCCAAGACTACTAAACTGATCGGTCCTTTGGGACATCATTCCTTGTAATCATGCCAATGTTATGTAATATATGCACCGACTCTGGGTAACTGGGGTAGGGGTGTTTCAGTTGGTATCAGAGGAAGTTTAGAAATAACCTTGGAATCTAGATTTAGAAAAACTCTGATTAGAGCACATAGATTTAAGATGAAATTTGGGGATTAGTATAGAAGAACTTCCTAGAATTTTGGTATTGTAGAGATTTTGTGGGTTTTCCATGCCATACATCCTTGTCTGGATACGAGCAGGTAGAGGCAGCTCTGGCACAGATGTACCTAGGGGTAAAACCCGAAAACACCGATTTGAGCTAGACTCGAACGGGAACTGGTGCACGACAACGGGCCTTGCTGCACTCTTGGTTACAACACTCCCGAGGGATATGCTTAGGATAATTCTCATTTTCTTTACAAACCATTATGAAGGGTTTATGAGTATATTCTTCCTCAAAGAAGACATTTTTATTATAAACTGTTCAGTTTGTGTCAGGTATTTTACAAGTTTGGAATTATTCATTGTAATTAATAAACTGACCTAGTTTATGCTATTGTATAGAAATGGTGCCCAGTAGAAGGAATGTGAACTCCATTAATATGTATGATCCAAAGAATAAGAAGGATCATATCGTTCAGGGTATCAGGCCATCATTTAGAAGGTAAATAGTCTCCCATGTATTATCATCATATGAATAAATATTATCATGTGTTGATAAGATAAGTAAAGAGTTCTCTGAGTCCTATGGATTTGAAGGGAAGAAAGAGAAGAAAAGTATGGAAGAGAGAAAGATGGATAAAGGGAAGAGGTAAAAGAAGTATTTTCCCATATGTGATAACTGTGGGAAGAAACACCCTGGAACTTGCTTGAAGGGAATCAGAGTTTGTTATAAGTGTGGAGAAAATGGACACAAAGTACGTGACTGCAAGGGTAAGAAAATGGTTTAAAATGTACAATGCTTCATTTGCAAGAAGTTTGGACACTATGCAAACCGATGTCCCAATCATCATACTATGCCTCAAATAATGTTGTTAGATAATAATCAAGTTATGATACTACCACAAATGAAGAGGAATGATTAGAGTTCATATGTTGATTATGCAATTTGAGTGTTGTATAAACAATGTACTTGTTATAATAATTATGGAGTATATAATGATTGTACTGCAGTACTATTTCATTAAGGACCTGAGATTGTGTGGAACAAAGAAGAGTGACTCAATAGCATGTTAAATTTTTGGAAAATATATGGTCGAGAGAAAGACAAACCATAATATGGTTCTGATACTGAGGTAGTGATTTTAGAATAACACATGATTGACTTGGATAAATTTTATTGGATATTCTTGACTACATTGAAACTGATTAATGATTTTTATATTCCATCATTGTTGGAGTTTAAAACATTTCTGGATGGACGAAGTATATCCAGCATTCTATATGGAATAAAGGAGCATGAATATAATCAATAAGGATTATGGTAATTCAGGATGTTTCGGTGTTTTAAAATAATACATGATGAAGGTATTCATATGATATTACGGGGTAAAAAGGATCTACATTATGTTTACCTTCCTTATAAATGTTGTACTTTGAGTTTTGACAGAAGTATTTTGGATAATTCTAGTTTGAGATTGATTTTGGATTGCTATAAAAGGACAACCCGGAGGTCGGGTGGCAACCCGTCGCGTCCGGCAAGGCCGTGAGACTTGAACCCACAAACGAAGGGCGACAAGGGTGTATCACCTACCACTGACCCACATGATGTCCTGGTTTGAATAATGTCATTTTGTAATGGTTCTTCTAGATGAATTATAAATTAATTTTTTTAACCCTATACGAATAGGATTAATAGAATATTATTTTTAAGTTCTATTATCTTTTTGAGTGAAAGATGAGTTTGTGGTAGAACTTATTTAAAAGTTGAGACTCTACATTTCAAATATATATTTTTCTTCTTCTATTATTCAATAATGAAATTAATTCTCATCATTTAGTGAAGGGATCATAAAACAAAAAAAAGTGTTATCCTAATACCATAGTATTTGCAGAACCGATGGTATTTTAAATCATCATAGATTGATGAATTTAAGGCCCTCAATTTTACACTTGTTTTTGATTTATGACCTCAATCACTACCTATAAATATTTACATTTTCCCTCCAATTATATGTCTCTAATTGCCACCAATGTTCTCCGAATAGAGATCATAATTTGGTGGTGACCCTTTCATATCTCTTTTCCTCATATTAAGACTAAATTTTTATTAACCCAATTTCCGATGTGGGTTTTCCCACAAAGATATTTTCTATTTTTAGCCTTTTAGTTTCGAAGAAAATTTTCAAATTGCGAGGACGTAATTTATTGAAGGATGGGAGAATGTAACACCCCAAGATTTCATAGTGTGTTATTTCTTCAAAATAATTCAATAACTTGCACTACACGAAACACTGAGTTCAAGCGCACCATGACTTACCAAACAAGTCATTCAAAAGAGGTTATGAATATTATTAACTAAATTTTAAACTTTTTATAATCCTTATATTTCTAGAATCCATATTATGAGTTTCTTAGCCTTAATGTAAGAACAAATTCATTTTCAGTATTGCACTTTTACCAACTTTTAATAGTGAACCTTTTTTTAAATCCAATATTTTAACCTTTTATATATTCAATTTGACTAAATAAATTTACTCTTTAGAATAGGGACATCAAAAATTTACAATGAAACATCCCAAGCTTCGACGGTACCCTTTCCTTTGAATAATACAGTACCGTGTGTTGTACGCAACTTCGAGTTCAAACACACACCACAACCAATCAAACTAGACGTTATGAATAGTAATACATACTTTTTGAAATTATATATATTTTATATTTAACAATGGACTTCATTTTTAGATTCAGAATATCGAAATTATCCTAAGTTGAATTATTGGTATTTTTCTGAGAACTTCCAATTTTTATGAATAGTGAAAAATACTTAAAAACAACTTTTTTAATCAAAATAATTTATAGTGATAAATTATACTATTGAGTGGTTTTAAAGCCTAATTAGAATATATTTTTACCATTTTATCCAATGGGGTTAATTAGAATTAATTTCGCTTTGAAATTGGACATAAACAATTGTCAATCTTTTGATATATATTGTTTCTTAAAAACACGCTATCTGTTGTGACAGTAGAAATTAATTGTAAAATAAATTAATGAAACTTATATGTTTGTAATTTTTTAAAATAGAAATCATTTTTGAATTCGGAATATCTAATTTTTTCCTAGGGTAAAATTTTGGAACTTTTCGGATAACATTTTTATTTTGATGAATAGTGAAAATTACTAAATTTTAATTAAAAACAACTTTTTTAATCAAAATAATTTATATTGATAATTATGAATTTGAGTGTTTTTAAGGTATATTTAGAATATATTTTTACCATTTAATTCAATGTTTGTCATTGGACAAAATTTCACAATTAAACCAGACATAAACAAGTGTCATTCTTTTGATAGTTATTATCTCTTAAAAACACGTTTTTTTGTTTTAACAATGGGAATTAATTTTAATTTAATTTCTGCCACTTCTGTGTTTTGAATTTAGAAAAATGGATTCCATATTTGGAATCAGGATTTTCAAATTGTGTAAATGAGTAACTTTTATTTTTAGACATTTTTAATAATTACTTTGGTAAATATTTTATTTACCATGGTTAAAGGGTAAATCCGGTAAATATGGGTTAAAAAATAATATTATAATAATAAAAAATTACCTTAAAACATGTCCTAACCATATTGGTTGATACATGTCCGACCATAGGCATCTTTGGGTCGATTTTGGGACCCCATGGAGCCACTTGTAAGTGATATGGACACTTTATTTTAATTAAGTTAAAATGAATACAAAAATGACACAAGCATATATCTTTTAGAAAAAAAATTTTAAATAGGGTTATATATGTTGGATTTTCGACTATAAATATTTATTAGAAAGAAAAAAATATTTCCTACATAATGATATTTTATTTATAATTTTTAGACATTAAATAATTTAATTTATTTATGATACAATGATGATGCAGTAATTACCATAATAGTGAAAAATTAATATAATTGATATTATAAATACCTAAATAAATATAATTTGAAACTTTTAATGAATTAAAATAATCTTCTAGGATAATATGACATATTAGGATTGATTTAATTGACTTTTTTTGAAGTAAATATTCTGTTATGATTTTTACAAAAATCAACTATTGAATAATGTCAAAATTGACATAAAAGTGTTTTTAAAACAAATATTATATTATTAATCGATATTAAATTCCTAAAAATCTAAGGATTGGTCAAGAGACTTATATCATGATAGGTGTATCATTAATGGACCACTTGGGTGTCGCTTGGATGTATATAGTAAGTTTATTAACCATATAATATAAAAATACAAAGAGACATTGTAAAAGTGAAACTAATTAACTTAGAGTTAATTCTTAAAGATAAGGTTAATATAGTGACCCAAACCTGTCTAAATTCTATTGTTTGAGTGGTTTTCGACCTATCCTCACCTTAACCTATAAATAATACACTTTGGAGCCATTAGAAACCGAATATGAATTTATTATAAATTAATATTTCTAGCTTTTCCAAAGGTGCCCCTCACCCCTCTTATAAAAGGGAACTCCTCCTTCTCATTTCTTCACACCTTCAAAGCCTTTTGGTTTGGCCAACCCCTGCCAAATACTCTCTCAACTTCCCTCTCTACAACTTAGAGGCATTAGTTTGATCATAAAGCCAACTTAATTATCCCTTTTGATCAAATCAAAAGGAAGAACCCAAAGAGGATGAGGTTAACCTACCCCAACCAAGGAAAAGTACAAGGTAAGGGTTTATTTCACAATCTCTTCATTATCTGAGGTTTTTTATACATAATTATCTACTGGAATCTCTTTATCATCCACATCCATGTTCCATAAAAATTTATTTAAAAACATTTTTACTATTTACTAGACAATGGATTAAAGTCATTTATACCCTTATGTGTTTTTAAAGGAATCTTTATGTCGTTTTCCAAAAAAGGCACTTTTAACCTTTTCGACAAATTTAAGGTAAGAATGTTTTTTTAACTTATATGGCGGGTGTGGATATTTCTCGCCATTATAAAATTTTCAAAGCATCCCTTAAAAGCTTATAAGAATATTTTCAAAGTAAATGTTTTATTTTATAATTATGTGATGATTTTAAAAAGAATATTTTAAGAATTTGTGAAAGGTACTCTTTATCAAGATCAGAATTTTAAATGTTTTAAAGATTTATCTTTCTAAATCTTTTTAATTAATGTCCATGTTTTCAAAATGATTTTAAGGATTTATTTATATGGAAATTAATATTTTGAAATGATATTTCTTTTCAAAAGTTTCAAAGTGTTATGGGACACTTTAATTCAAAAATCTCTTTAAAATTACTTCCTTTATAAATGTGTGACTTTTAAATGATTTCAAAAAAAGAGATATTTCTCTCAAATAGTTTTTATTTCATCTATGTCAACATCCTTTGATGGATTTTAATATTATTTGAAGTTGATTTATTATCAAACAAAACTTCCATATTGTATTGAAGGTTTTGTGATATGGTTGATTGTGGATGTGTTATTTTACACAATTCATGGTTTATGGTGAAAGTATTGATATTTCGTATGCTAGTTTTAATATGAATGTTTATGTTATGTTTAAACCTGTTCATATGAGGAATGCATTGGACTTAATAAGTGACGGGTGGAGCCCGCTATAGCTCCTCGATGCATCAGTAGGTCTCATGAGACAAACAAGTGTCTTAGCACAAGGCCTTGGCAAAATATTATTTGTAGTCTTGGCACGAGGCCTTGGCTATGTGGTTATGATAGTATGGAATTTTGCATTCCATCATTATGAAAGTGGTTATTGATATTGCATGTGATTATTCGATTACTAGAATATCCATGTGAATAAGTAAATGGAATTATTTCATTTTATTTTTTCCATACTATGTTGAATTTCAAGTCTAAAAGGATTTTGTTTTAGTTATACATTGCCTTCAATGTTTATGCTTATTTATGAAAGTTTCTGTTGTATTGGTTACCCTTACTGAGCATTTGAGCTCACCCCTTTCAATGTTTTATTTTTCCCAGGATTTCAAGAAGTGTAAGTAAGATTTGATATACAGGGTTAAGCCATGAGAATAATGGTGTTCATAAAGAATATTTATGTTGTTTTGTATGTCTTAAAGTGCAATGTAACATTCATGTATGAAATCTATTTTCCAAGACTACTAAACTAATCGGTCCTTTGGGACATCATTCCTTGTAATCATGCCAATGTTATGTAATATATGCACCGACTCTGGATAACTGGGGTTGTGGTGTTACAAAATCTGCCTCTATATTTTATTTGAAATGGTCCTTACACATCAATGTGTAATAATTGTAGAATCTCTATAGCCCTTTCTCATTGACCAGAAAATAGTGGTTTGATATGTATTCTTTATAAATAATCTTGCTTCCCTTAAAGTAGATTAATATTATATGAGTCAAATAAACCAACTTGTTAGAGTTTCATCAAATGATTCACTTTTATGTGACCAATATAGTATTTTCATAATCAGGCATGAAACAAGTGTTTTAAATTTGATATGCTATCAGTTTTAAATTTTGGATTTTTATAATTTAATAATTAAATAATGTTATTTAGTTATTCCATACTACAAAATATTTTTTATTTATAATTATAAACTCTTATTTCCCAAGATGAAAATAAATCCATCCATTTCTGAATAATAAATTGAGATAATCTTCTAAATAACACTATAAAAAAATAATTCTTTAAAACCATGAAAATTCCTATTATAAATTTGAGATGGAGTCACTAATGTATATAACATCCAAAATCACTCTATTGGTATCCATTAAATCTACCTCTCCTCTATATCCCTTTCAAAATATACATTGTCCTTGTATTTGGACACAAATTTGAGATCCAAACACAATATTTAATACCAAACCTATAAATATATAGATATTACACTTTGCAATGAGTTTGCCTAAATCTGTCACTTTCTTCTTTGGTTGGGTGTAGTTCCTTCTATGCTGTCCTTTCATTCCACATGGACAACAAACTACATCTTGTTCATTTGATTATCACTAGATATTCTTCTTCTTATATGGAAGATGTGTTGGAGCCTTATACTAGGAATGAGCCTTGGGATCCTTTCCCTTATTCTTAATATTATTATTATCTTCAATTATTGTGTGTATTTCAAACCCTATTTCTTTATCAACTTCTCATATGAGAGTAAGAATTTATAAATTTGTATTCTCCTTATTGTCTGTATTATAATTCATAATTTAATTAGTGGAAGTTTTGGGCCGTAGTAAATGAATGATATTTGTCTCTATCTCATACAGGGTCTTAAATCCTATGATGTTTAATAATTCAATATAGACATACATCTTGAACACATGAGGCACCACTAGTGTTGACTCTCTATGCTTCCAGATGAATTGTATTCTATAGATCTTATAACTCTATTATCTCTCCCTCCCCGGATAGAGATCATGAATCCATGAAATGATGTTATATGAATCCATATTCACATATTTCTTTCTAATATCATTATATATTTATATATATGATATCATGAATATTATTAAATCCATTCATTCATACACATGTTTGATGTAGAGTGATATTTTTACCTCACCAGCCTTTTTTCCAAGTGACATAGGAATGACGTTTTCCATTACTTAAAATTTTTTATCATAAAAAAGTATAATTCATAAGATACTATTCCATTCCAAAAAATACATGATGGTGAGAATGATATACAAATATATTAAGGATAAAAGTGATATTTTTAATTTTATTTGGTTTGGAGTTTCTAAAAATAATTAAAAGTATATTATAAGAAGATAACCCTAGATGTTAACAAGGTTTATTCAACCCAAAACATCAAATTAATATTCCATATAAATTAAAAGAACCCCAACATGCCAGTTAAGAACGTTGAACTATGAATTCAACTATAACTCACATGATGGAAGGATATACAAACTTAATAATTATGTTATTTCATTTTCACCCTTATTAATAAAGGAATAGATTTATATTATCACATTCCTTATTCAAATTAAGCGGTTTTTACTTAAGTCATGAACCATCTCTCATAATATTTATCCATAATCCTATTTAATTTGTTAAATATTTCATTCTCTAGAATTCATTTATTATGTGACCAAATATAATCTATAAAAAAATAAAAAAAGGTGATATATAATATATGAAGAGTGATCAAGAGATTCTCAAATGGTAAGTTTACCAAGAGGATAATGAATAAATCTGAAACTATATGTAAATATACCATGACCCACATCTTGGACTGTGTGACATAATTTCACCTAATATCCTATATATCGCCTCTATTTGATTCTCTTAGGCTCATAAATATAGACCACCTCCACCCACATGAGAGATTCATCCTTACATATTCTTTTACTCATACATAGTTGAAAGGATAAAATGGTTTGGATAACAGGTTTATAAAAATTAAAACATGGGCATGTAAGACCATAAATAATCAGGTGGTGGGGATGAAAAACATGCTACAAATTTTAATTAAAAAACCATGAATAATGAGGAAACCAATAACATACATAGGTCTAATTTAATTTTATGATCATCCACAAAACATGAAAGAAATATACATTTTCAATTTACCAATTAATTACTCCAATTGATTCTTTATAAAAGATAATAGCCCATGATTAAATCCATTTAATTTTATTTATCTTAATATAATAAGAGCATCCTTAAAAAATTAAACATTCAGAACTTTAAACAAATTAAATTATGTAATGTTATTTATAATTAATAGAGAATGTAAGTTCACTTTCAAGTAACAACATACACTCATCTAAACTACCATGCATGGTTCTAGTGCTTGTGCTTTCCATTGGCATCCAAAATACCAACATGATAGAATTACATGGTGTTTGATGTTAAATAAATTATGAATGTAACACTTGTTAATTATATATAATTTGATTCTTTTTATGTTCATAGATTACACTACAATAAATGATCATACAAAATTACTAGTTTTATAATTTAACATGGAGATTAATTCAACATATAATTTATAATCATATGAATTTGCATGAACTGTAAAATATATGACACGTTGAACACATATGAATAGGTTTAATTATATATTTAATTATTCACCCCATGTTAAATTAATCACACTATCTACAGAAGACTACACAGTAAGTACATGGTCACATGGTGTGTACTATCTTCTACCTATGTCCAAGACACATTCTGAGGGGATTGGTGTGTTTCCTTTCACAAACATGCTTGATGTACATGGTGGTTAACCTAATAAAACAACTAATTTCCTTAGAGTTTCATAGGTTTTAAATACTTTTGTCAAGTATTAGATACACTACACATTTAGACCACGAGGTTCACTGTTACTATGAAATGATGATGACTGGTCATGCACACATGTTACATAGCATTTGGTTCCTCAAACAGTATGCAATATTATCTAAGATAAACATGTGGGTCTATTTTATCTGATCATTATTTTGATTTTCTCGATTTAATTTGATGTTATTAATAGATAATTGGAATATTCATAAGAATACAATTTGTGGAAATGTATTACATGTTTTTTGCTATTGTGGAACCCAGAAACAAACATTGGCATCTCATGATGTGGTTTTTGGATGTGTATTAATTTTTATTAACCAGTTAGTTGGTTATGTGAGTGGGAACGATGAAATGGAAGGGAGAATTATATTTTTATTTCAAGAATGAATATATCTAAAGAAAAATAAGTGAAAATCACATCCCATTAAATCAATTATTAATAAATAATTATAAACTAACTGTGTTAACTCTCTAATACCACTTTGTCAGTTTCAAGCATAGTATAAGAACCTGTACGGTATGACCAACTCATATTTTTATTCATAATTTCTGAATGATCATTATTATTCATTAAAAATAATGTAATTAAGGATTTAATTCATTGATTACATGATTGGGTTAAAATTAAATGACCAAAGGTGGGGATTATCATTAGTAATTTGTAAGTAATCTATATACAGATCTAGAATTACCTAAACCTATGATTATTATTCCTTGATGATTGGGTTGAATCGATATCACCATACTATAATTATTTTTTTTGGATCCAAGTGTAGATTCACTCTAGAAGGGATCCACACATTAATAAAATTATATAAATATCATTATAGAATCATCAACTTCTAGCATGGTTGATACCAATTTCTTTAGTCATTCATGGTTGATTACAAATGTATTTTTATCAGATACTCTTTTATTCTCTCTCGATATATTGGGAGAAGAGGAGGATATAGAAAACTTTAGATTTCTATAAATATCTCATGGGATAGATAGAGATTCCCTCAATCAAATATTAACACCAATTGTGTCTTCGAATGTGATATATTTTAGAGATTTATAAAGGCATTTCTAGGTTTTCAACTTGCACACAAGCCCCTTTCCAATTATTTAATTCTTATTTGACACCATTTATAATAATAAAATTATTATTATTATTCACCGGACATGTGAACCACTAATGAATATAAATATAAGTCATTTTTATCATGTTCAATCAAACCATTAATATCAGTATACATATCCCCTTCAACATTTACCAAACCTTGAAGAATAACTCTTTATTTTATAAATAAATTTCATTTCATTGTGCATTGATTAATATAATAACTATTTTAATATATAAACACTAAAAATTAATATTTATAATTATTATTTAATACTTATATCCTTATGAATAATTTTTTATTTAATCATGGGGATCAACCAATCTCAAATAAATTTTAAACCAAAAGGAAAAAAATATTATTTAATATAACTTGTTAATTTCAACATTGAATTTATCTGAGATTTTGGATACACATACTATGATACCCTATCGGACTCATTAATATTGGAATTAGGTATAACTACCTAAATTACAATGAAATATTCTAGAAATATGACATGGATCCCATATAGAAGAAAGAAAATTTTGTATCAATATAAAACCTACTACAAACACTTATCTGGTAATCTAATCCATCTATCATAATATCTTGAATCAATAAAGTTTAATACAAGTGTCATCATCCTAATTTATCAACATATATTTCTTTGACATTATATAAATGATATTTCCCATATAATACCATTTCGATGGATTTATCAAGGTAGTTTCATTCCAATTAAAGGGAATATGATATCACCTTCTGTTAACTGATCATATTGATAGATCCTTTCTTATATAATCAATTAATAAAATATCACTCATGATGCACCCATCGTATCCTACTCCACCATGATCACATTCCATCATAGTTTTTATCAATAGTTCAAGAAATCCATATTATGATATTCATTAAATATAATATTAATGTTTATGGACTAATACGCATTTCCTCATATAGGAACATTCATTAACACATAAGATGTTGGTTTTATACTAGTGGGTATATTCACATAACTTCTATTCTTCGATATTACCATGGTTGAAAACTCTGATAAGGTTTACCATTGTATTTTTATCCTCTTTCCCCTAATAAATTTTATCACCATTATCCCATCAGAAAATAGAATCATACCATGGAATATTTATTCAAGAATATTATCATGGAACCATCAGGTTCTCATCATAGAGGGGAAATTATATTTACATTTCGTGTAACATATATTTTTAAGATATTATGTTATAATAATTTGTGTTTATTAAAAACCATAATGTGTTATGAAACATTAATAACATTCAAAATAATGAATGTAGGAAATCCGATACTTATATGCTTGTTCTAGGGAACCAACTACAAAAAAATCATAACCTAAATTTTATTGCATGAGATAAATTTTTCCCTTATCACACTATCTTAAAACATGAATTATTTTAGTTCCACATGACCATGAGAGTGAAATAATATTATTTTAGGAAACTAAATAAATAAAATATTTTAACACCCCTCACTTAAAAAGGATACACTATATTTCCCCACTTATTCATAGGAATTGAGCACTATAGATCTATAATGAACTACAAAAAACCCCTCCTAGATTCCTTCTTCAAGTCATATATGTTATCATCTCTCTAAAATATTAACCTAGAAAAATTTTGGTGTAAGAAAAATTAGTTTTTCCAAATATAGGAAATCATTTTTAATTGAGTAACTTCATGTTTATTTCTTATTTTAAATCCTTCAAACCCATCATAAAAATTATTATATAATAGAACTAGTATCAATAAAATACAAATTATTTATTATTAATATGGTACAAACATTTCTCATCTACCTATCTATCCGATGGGAAATGAAGACATCACTAGTGCGTACGTGTGGACTACTATGTTCATGAAGTGATGTATTTAATTTTCCATCACCATCTAACATGGTGTGTTACAATTATGGATTAATATATAATATATTTATGGGATGATTAGGATTGTCATGGTATAAGATATTTCATACCTAAATAACCTTTATTTTCTTTTAAAAATGATATCATCACATGAGTGTAAATTTGGACTACCACCTCCAGGAAGTGATGAGATTATTTTTTCATTTCAACTTTATACAGATAATCATAATGATGGAATTAATGATTAAATGTGACATGTATAAAATATTTTTTATTATGAAAAAGTAAAATACTATCAACTTTATTAATTTTTTACTTACTAAAAGAATAAAGATTCATTCATGTTTACATAGATATTATCATCTATAATAAATATTTTTATATATTATTCATGGTCACATTACATGGATAGTTCTAAAAGTAAGTTTAATGTCTGAAAATGATAATTAAAAAATTATTAAGATTATGAAGATGGTGGGATCATGACCCCTTTGACAATTGTCAATGCACTATTTTTTTATAAAATGAACAACCTTGAACCCTCAAATTTGAACATAATCAACTTTGTAACTGCATAAGAGTTGAAAATAATTGAAATAAAAGTTATTATGATAAGGGAATAAAAATAAATATTTAATAAAGTATAAAATTTAGATAATTATATTATTCAGTAAATTAAAGGACATGTGTGGTTAGTTGGGAGACAATATAAGAAATGTCTCATATCAATTCCATTTATATTAGAAATATGCCATTTCACCCCTTTATTTTTGTTGTGCACATACTATAATATGGATATATTTTATCATTAATTTAAGGAATTTGATGTGTTTTATAGATAATTTTCATTTTCTCTCATTAGATTTTATTCTTATTCTAATGTTACTAATTTCATAAGTGATTTTTCATTAAAACATTATTTTTCATGTTTTTAACTTTTGTGATTCCATATTAATTTTCATTAAAATATTTCAATAATTTTTTATTTTTACTCAAATTTTTTGTTTAATTATATTTCAAAACATCATTTAAAAAAAATGTTTTAAAAAGTAATGTTTTAAAAATTTTATATACTATTCTCAATGGTACATTTTACCTAAGTGAAAAAGAATTTTCTTTTAATTTTTACCTAATAGATATATTTTTCAAATATTACGGATGTTTTTAATTACCAATATGCCTCTATAAATATAAATGGATATTCTGATAATATCTTATTCCCTTTTTTAGGATTTTTTGTTTTTTCAATTTTCTTAAAATAAAATTTTATCTCCTTTTATTTTTATGATATGACTAAAATTGAGTTTTATTATTGTATCAAAATCCAAATTTTATAGGTTTTATGATGGAAATAAAATAATGATATGCTTTTCTTGTTATATTGTTCTTAGGTACATTTTTAGATAATCATTATGATCAATATAACTCTAATAATAAGAGATTCTAAAATAGATCTCCAATGCAATGGGTAATAATGATAGAGTTAACAAAAATTAATTGAATACTAATAGATTTGGTGGAATTAATGGTGATGGTTAATCATATGTAAATATTATTTTAAGTGTTGTTTTAAGGATAATGTACCCATATACAAGCATGTGATTTCAATTAATTGAATGTATTTTAATGGGAAACATCTTATTTCCAAAGGTATGAAAATGAAATAATTATTAAAGGAAAATATATGATATTCCAAAGGTTAATTCTTTGTTTCATGAGATCTCATGTTTTCACATGTATCATTAATGATTATTATTTTTCCTTTATTACAGATTAAAAAAAATTTAATTTAAAATTTATATTTGAATTTTATTTTATGAGTGAGTTTTAATTATTTGGGGCTCAAAATTTATTATGTAAAAAGAAAATTTATCTTATAGGTTTTAATGAATTTTAAAAAGGGTTATTAAGTTTACATTTATTTTTTATCACATTATAGGAGTTTTTTCATCCCATGTTTTCAAATGTTTTTAACATTAGATATTTTTGTAAAGGGATTATATCATGGTAAATAGTGACACATCAAAAATGAAAATTTTCCATGAATGAAAAAGGAGTGTAAACATAAGAACAAGTTTTTATGAAGAAAATGTACACATTGTGGAAATTTAAACACTATTATGTAATGGTTTTAATATTAATTTAAAACTATATAACCATATGATCATGGTAATATAATAAACTATAACCCTTTTATATATCATGAAATTATGGGTTGATTACATTATGGGGAGTTATTGGAAGAGATTGGTTGAATATGGTTTTGTTTTATTTGTGCATTTGGGGTTCATTACCTATTTACTAAAGCATGATTCCATTTATTTGGTCCTTGATTTTGATTTAAATATGGTTTATAATTTATAATTTAGTTTCATGATTTTTTGTATGTCCATTGATGATATACTTTTACTATTAAACCCCATGTTTGGTTCAGATGTGGAAAACCTAGGGTTTCAAATATTTCACTTGTGCAGCCTTAGTGTTATTTGGGAGAGTTTTATGTAATGGTAGAGGTATTGTGAGATGTTCTTTGATATTATTGGATAGGTTATCAGTATCTAGAACCTTAGTGATGAGTTTTTTAGAATGTGTAATGGGCCACATGACATGTTTGTTCTTAGATGTGTGTACCTGAGTCATTTGAAGCCAAATAACATGATTGGATGTTAGATTAAACTTGAGTAATAATATTGGGACCTAAGAGATATATTTTAAACTTTAAAAAATTTATTAGGTTTGGTTACTATAATTTTAACCCTATCATTCATTGGTGGGTAGTTATTGGGAATAATTAGATACATATGGATGGCTTTAACTTTGGAAAGGGGGATGGTCCATTGTTGTAGAGTTACCTTTCTTGATTAGAACTAGGTTGTGTACTATTCAATGTGTTTTTTTCCATAGGGAGTTCCTTAGGTACAATTTGGTTCTCCATTTTCTCTAAGATAATCAGTGGGGATCTATTTAGTTAGAACTTTTGAATAAATTAATGTGTTGTGAGCTATTAATTGTACCCATCCCTATGAGGGAACATAGTGGGATCTATTCAATGTGTATTTCCTTGATAAATGGGTTTTTCAAGGATATTTTTATTAAAACATCTCCTTTTTTCAAGGATAACCAAAGAATCAATGTTTGTGGAACTCCCTTCTTAATGAAAATGGTTGAAGAAGGAATTGACATTTACCATTCATGACTTATCTACAAATAATTACCAAACACGTGTGTTTGTATGTGTATTGTGTGTTATGTTTTTGGGTGTGTGTGTAAAATAATCTCCACTAAACTCTTTATATGTATTGTATTCACATCTGCGTGATTAAAATAACACTTTGTATTGTTTAGGAATTCGTGATTCTCACTAATTTGTGGTATTCACCCATACCCTCGTATATGGAATAGATTTTAATTTGGGTATCTATGTATATCGTCTTATTTTAGTCTAGGTACTAGCTATTGGTTAGGGATAGATAGGTGTTTTGGGTCTAGTGGGACAATTAGTCTATCTATTTGGTAAGATTATTATGTGAGTTGGTCTTGAGACCATGTATTTTACTTTTATGTCATTGGATAGTATATGTAATTTCCAATGCTTAATTTCTTATTTATATGATGCAGGTTTTACATGTTATCTATTTTTTCTACACTATTATGTTCAATTGAATCATTTAGAATATTTTGGTACTTTATATTTTATACTAATACATCTTATTGAATCTTATTTATTTGATAGGTATTTTTTGATGTTTTAAACATGCATGGTCATGCTAATTTTTATGAAAATTCAAGAATAACCCTTAGGATTTACTATTGAGTGAATATTCTCCTCAATGATATTTTATGACCTTAACTCTAGTGAATAACTTTCATAATATATGAACACTTACTTGAGGTCATGTAGAAACCCATTCTCAAATGTTGTTTATGAAATAATGATTGGGGAAAGAAAAAATGGTTTGATAGCATGTTTTGGGATGAGAAAATGTTATTTTGGGGTGGATATTAGTTTTTAGGACTCGATAGGTATCCTAGTCATATACATGGATCTTATTTGTTTAGTTTAATCCCAAGTTTCAAGGGTATTTCAGGAGTTGGGTATAAGAGATCTAGGATGAGTGCAGTGTCAAATCGATATTCCCATGGTTAGATAAGTGAGTCTCTGGAAGAGGTTTTGGTATCATATGGGATCCCTTAAGTAATCCATGCATCATTAGAGGGTCATGATTCATCCATGATACACATTCATATTTACTTTTTTTGACATGATACCTCATCATGATCAATGATTAATTTAATCAATATATAATACAATTTATGTTTTTTAGTTATGTTATAAGGGGTGAATAGAATAATGTTATTTTAGATTCTTGTTTGATTGATAATGATTTTACATGTTGGCTGACATAGGGAAGTGGTTTTTGGGAATATTTTCCTTTGAGAAAAAACCCCTATTTTAAGATTAAATTTTTTTTTGAAATAAAATGCATCTAGTATAATTTAATGTTTGTGAAAAGGTATTTATAAGTAGTTTTTATTTAAAATAGACCATTGAGGATTTTCTTTTCATATGGTTGAGAATTTATAGTTTCTATAAAATAATTGGAAAATTGTTTTTGATATTAAGATACCCAACAGTAATGAAAATGGTATTTGTTTATAGGAGAGGGACTGGATAGATAGATTATTTTGCTGATTTAAATTTCTAGTGAAATCTCTTTGATTAAAATGGGTTTATTGAAAACTCGAGTGAGTTTTGGTTGCATAAATTATTTGATTTTGTTTTATAATAAGAAATTAATAACTATGTAAACAATTTTCTGGGATTTTTCATTTATATTAATATAAATTAGATTGTTAAATTTTATTCTAAGATGTTGTAATATATTTTAATTGGAAATTACAACTGAGGATATTATGTATAGACATATTTTTGTCTGATGTGGTGGAAATGAAAACCAGTTCTTTTGTTGATTGAGTTTTCTTGGATTTCAATGACAGAATAAGGGAAACCGAGTGGTTTAATCATGAATTTAGATTCAATTTCATGGTTTCATTAAGAGATATGTCTTTTAAAATCACGACTTGGATACTGTTTTGGGTATGAGTAATCAAATTTGAGTTTTGATGCTTCAATTTTTAAAACATATTGATTTAGGTTTTTTTAGGGGACTCTTATAGTGATATGAACTATTACCCAAAGACCTACATTAGTAGTGGATCTTTACTGGGGATCACCATAACTCGAAACTGAATATAATATTGAATATTTTGTGTTTTGGATTGACAGGTGTGGCTGAGAACTATCTCAGAGTTTGAATAATTTAATAATCATTTATGATGATATGCCTAGTAATCTACGAATGGGTAGTGGTTAATGTTTGTGTTTGTAATCAAGTATATGTGGGATCTCCACATATAGTCATTACACTAAGTACTGGATAAGATATGGGTGGTAGAGATTGTATTTTATTATTTAGTGTGAAAACTAAAAGAATAATCTTATAAAGGGGAGAATCAAATCAGTTATATCTCTATGAACTACGTGTTCATTAGGATCGTGGTTGTTGTGGAATCCAAGATTGAGTGAGATCATAGATGCACCAGTACTCATTGGTGGAGTAAGATTACCTATTTTCTTGGTCAAGGATCCAACCATGGGATTACACTAAGTATACATTTCAAACATTATTTTTAAAATTTGGATTAATTTTTTATGCCTTTGAGAATTTATTCATTTCCACATAGTGAAGAGATAGTGCATCGATAGGTAGGGTTGAGTATTTTTAGGGAAAGTTGGCCAATGTGTGACTAACATATATTATTGTGAAGAAATAGATGTGGTATTGAAGAAACTTGTATTGGGATCATTTATTGATAATATGTACTAAAATGATTACAAATATTTTATGATTATTATTTATAGAGATATGGGAGGTGTTGTGACAAGGTAGCTCTTATTTCAGTGATTGATATGCATTGGTGGTTTGAGTATCTCAATGGTAATATATTGGTTATTAGATGATGAAACTCAACCTATACATACTTCATTTTTTATCATGATTGTTTAGTACATTTATTAGTATGAACTCTAGATCTTCATGAGTAAGAGAACTGTTATGGTTGGGATTTTATAATAATTATAAAATTTATGGGACATTGACTTTTATGGTAATTTGAATTTTTGGATTCTGATTGAAGAAAAAGATTTTTTATCATGTTTTATACAATATATGGGATGTTTCAAGATTATTATTTTAGTGGAAGAAGCCACAAATAATGTTTCTAGGTGTTGGAAGATGAAATCCTTTATAGATAAGAATTGATGGTTGGGATTCATAGAATAAAGGGTGATTGATTTTTTGATGTTTCGTGGAGCGAATGTGGTCATGGAATGACATTGGAAGGTCATTTGAGGAATTTAGTTGGATGGATCCAAGCACTCTACCTTAGGGAAGTAACACAATGACACTTGGGGTCTATGTGGTGATAGAATATCATGGGTTAAGGCCCTCTAACCAGTAATGAGAGGCCACGAAAAGATTCAAAAGGGACACACCATGATGGGGTTTGGCATTGATGAATCAGGAAATGACCCTCATGGCCATGTTGTGATAAATGTTCCATATAATATTTTTTAAATTCGTTATTTTCCCTAATTTTTAATGTGAAACTATTTAGAACACCCCTCCAGCCACTTTGGAATTGACTAAATGAATGAAGAGGTAGAGACCTATTTTGTCTCTCCCATTCTCTGACTTTTCAATATTCCTTCAATTTTAATTGATTGAGAGGATTTCATCCTATTGATTTGAGGCAAGGTCACTCTCATTTTCTGATTTGTTCTTTCCCTTATTTTCCATCAAATCATATTTCATTGGGTTTGGGTTTATACACGCAACTCCCCCAGATCTTGGGAGAATATTGTAGTTTTCATATATAGAGGAGGTTCAGAGTAAGGATTTTTGTTTCTTTATTCATCAATTTTTTGAGGTTTGTTTATTAAAAAATTTTATATACGGTTTTTTATGAAAAATTTTAGTGTTTAACATTTATTTGGTTAAATACGTGGGTGAGTTTTTGTTGTTTAGGTTTGAGTACCTGTTGATATTGGACCACACCCCATTTCTCATGGATTGGGAGCCACAATGTCTTCATATGAGTCTAATGTCTGTAACACCTTGAGATTTTGTAATATATATTTTCTCTTAATTAATAATATGTTTGATAACTTGACACATAGGAAACATTGAACTAAAATGATAGCATTAATCATTAAAAGTAAAATTATTAAATCAGTCCTTTATATCATAGCTATTAAAATTGATGGTATAAATAGAGGTAATTGAATTACAAAATCAAAAATCAAAAAAGACATAAATTGAATGAGGTAGTGGAAGTGTCCCATATGAAGTATATTAATTTGACTATGAAAATGTGTTATCTTCCTTAAAGTTTTACCTAAATAAATATTAGTTTAAATTCAATCAATTACAGAATGATTGAAATTATACACATAAGGGATTAAAGCCCGTGGTGATTTTCATGGGATCCATGTTTGTGGAAGATCTACAAGTGATTGACACCTGAACATACCTTGTGATGAGAAACTATATGGAGATCTTGAGGGTCTTGAGGGTGTATGTAACTTGAAACTAGGATTATATAATCATGTAATTAATAATTTGTCATATCTATTTGACTAATATTTCATTTTCATTTATAAAATAATATTTTTATTTTTCTATTAGCATAGTTTTTATTTATATTTCATATTTACAATTTAATTTTTTAAATTTTATATTATTATTATTAAAAAAATTAAATTCATTTTTAAATTAAACATATCAAAATTATGATAGGGTGATTTATGAGATTTTAGGAAATAAATTATTATTAGGTAAATAGTAAAACAAATATAGATTTTATTAATTCAATTACTTTGATGAAATTTTTTTGATGCAAGAATGAATTATAATTTTTTTATAACTTCTCCATGTAATAATATCTATCTTCAAGGTAAATAAAATTATTTTAATATACTATTTTGGATTTATTACACCTATGTGTGACATTTTAAAATCCTAAGTAATATTTTACTCTAAAAAACACATTTTTATTATTTATATTAAAAATTAGTTTCCATCACAATTAGAAATATAATCTATCATAATGAATTTAATATATTATATCAGTATTTTTTTATTATGTTATATTCTATGTGTCATTTTTTGAAAAAAATTTCTGATTATTAAGATTAAATTTAAGTACAATGATAATGGTAAACTAGTTAATTTCAAATAAGTTTTTTTATTAATATTGTGTAATTTTTATTGAATAAAAAAATTAATCACTTATAAAAAAATAAATTAATATAATTTTTAATCCTATATATAAATTAATTATCACTCATTAAATTGTTAATCAAAACTAAATGATATTTTATAACAATTAATGGAAAAAATAAATGTATTCTATAACATAGTTTTACTATATATTAAATAATTTAATTTAAATGTTACTTTTTTCTTATTTAATAATTGAATAGGATTAATTATATTATATAATTCCTTCATCATTATAAATATTTATAATAGTTTTTTTTAATAATTTTAATAAAATATATATTTCTTAATTAAAAACAAGTCACCTGCGAAAATAAAAATTGGAAAATGTAAAAATCTAAATATAAATGGCTTTTATCATGTATAAAACACATGTCAAAATGATAGTTATAAGAATTATAAACCTTATCCCAGAAAAACATCTGTTATTTCTAATGTTTTTATATTTTAACCCTTTAATAGTGTTATTCAATTATTTTAAAAATATTTGTTTTACAAAAAAGTGTCCTTTCATATAGTTATATAATGGGAACACATCCACAACATCATGCCACACCTATTACTTCAAAACATAATCCTAAAAATCATCTATTATTCTCTTCCTATAGATACATCTTATGTTCATAAGCCTATGGTCTTAGTTAGTAATCCTTATCCATTCTTTTCCAAGGATATTATCAAGAGAAATTTCAAGGTCCCAACATGAATATTACATAACACTTATTAGTTTCTTCTTAATATTTACCATACAAAGCTACCCTTTCTAAAGTAATATAATGACCTAATTATAGTTATAATAATAAATTGTTATTATATTAATGTAAATTCCATTATTTATTTATTTCTATCAACATTTAAATACAAAATAATATTGATCATTTGTTTGTGAGGATTATCGCCTTCACGAAGATTAATATTCCATATTTATCCTCATCCTCTATTTTTTTATAAGGAAGAAATTAAATATTGAATTTAACATATATTATATACATGTTACTATAGATATAAAAATTAATATCTACCTTTGTTGTCTCTCATTATTTGGTAAATAAAAATGTTAATTCTATGTTCTATGGACTACTATCTCACCAAATTAATATTTTCTAATTTTTACATTGATTATAATTAATTATCTGAACCTATTAAGATATAATTAAAAATCATAAAAAATTACATAATATAATTATTATTATTTTATAGTGATATGTTTTGAAAAATAAAAATTTTCTTAATTATATTCATTAATCAAATTGGGGTATGTTCATGTTTTGTTCTGTCTAACATCTTATATGAATAATACTATAAAAATATATCACTTAATACAATGGGAACATAAATATTTATATAATTTTATTTTAATAAGAAAATAATAATTATTTTTATTTATAAAGGTTATATTATGAATTAATATTATTATTAAACTATCATCTTCGATCACTAAAATTATGAAAATAATTCAACACTAATTCTATTTTCATGAAACATAACTAAAACAATGGAATTATATAAAAACCTATAAATAAATATAATTTATCTATTATAGTGACATAAATGATCATTTAATGATGAAGTTTTGTAGAAGAAAGAAGAATAGACCTCTATTATGAAACTAGTTCAAAATGATCAAGATAACTCACACATGATATTGAAAACAGAAAATAAATAACCAAAATAAATATAAAGAATAATTATTAATGAATATTTTAAAAGGTCATAGGTTTGAATATGTTTCTAAAATATGTTATTAAGATATTTATTTTTGTTAAACATATTTTTAAGCAATTTAGTGGAAGAAAGAAATTAAGGAAAGGGTTTCTTTGTCTCATTTTGAAATCTATGTGACATGATTCATATTTTACACCATAATTTCTCTTATATGGTGTATCCATTTCTCCATTTATTTAGAGAATAATTCATATCACTCATTTAATTATGATTTAATATCAACATAATTTTATCTCCCTTATGTTATTTTATACATATTGTACTATTAACGTAATGGTTTTTGTTAACTCAACTCCCTTTGTTGAATTATAATGTGTATTTATAAGAATTTTTCTTCTTGGATTATATTCTTCTACACTAATATTTTATTTCTTTTTATTTTGACTTAATATCTAGTGAAAATGAAACATTTTATATGAATCATACACCTCAATTAATTACATCTTCATAAAATTATGAAAATATTATTGATAATTCACATTCTCTTAAATAGGGATTTCTCTTAATTGTCCATGTTTACAAATATTGAAAATTTTCTCCTTTAATATTTGGAACCTAATAATGTGTTATCTATGGTGACATTTATAATTCCTTTATCCCCTTTTTGAAAGTGTGTTATTTTTTTCTTTTTATGATATTATTTTTTAACAAAGGTATTCCAAAATATTAAAATGGTTTCTCATCCTTTTAAAATAAAATTTTTAACCATCAACTCAGAATTCCTTCTTAATTTTCAATATGTCTTTTGATTTACTTATTATTGATGTTTATTTTCCAAAATTTAGTGATTTCTAGAGTATTCACTTTACATTATAGTATCATTATATACTTTTTAGGGATCTTTTATTGAAGATTGTTTTTTGATTTAAATGTTTTCTAAGTTTTCACTTCATTATTTTTAAATAATTGTCTTTTTTTAAAGTATCAAATATTGATATTTATTTTTAAAATTAAATTAGTTTTAAAAAAATCAAATTATTTTTTCAAAAATTATTTTTTCAAAAATTAATTTTCAAAATAACCTTATCTTCTACTTTTTTCCCAAAATAAAAAACTTTTTCAAAAAAATATTTTATGATTACATCACTATTTTAGTCTTTATATCTAAAAGAATTATTTACTTGGAAAATGTTTTTAATTAATACCCGAATAATTTTTTTATGAAATAATATTTTATGGTTATTTAATTTGGGGTATCAACTATTTACATTCTTGAGGTAATTTTGGTGATACCATCTAGAAATATTTTGAAACTCAATTTTCATTCCATGGATATTTATAATTTATTGATTTATTATTATAAGGTGTAAAATAGATGAATGGTTAATTTATGGTTGGGATCCTATATATTCATTCAAGTCACTGGTTAAGGATTTATATCTAATGATATGATTATAGGAATCAAGTATTGATGCTCACTCCACTAAGGGAATCAGAAAGTAATGTTTGTTCCATAATATTTATAGGTACC
Source organism: Viscum album (assembly GCA_963277665.1). Taxonomy (NCBI): domain Eukaryota; kingdom Viridiplantae; phylum Streptophyta; class Magnoliopsida; order Santalales; family Viscaceae; genus Viscum; species Viscum album. Next base: position 1,076,418,549 of record OY728127.1, on the reverse strand, counting down.
AGGTTGTGAATAATGATCGATTATATTTATGAAAATTAAATAGATAATCTATATCTGTTATTTTTATTGGAATCATGAAATATATCCCACTATACTATGGTTATGGAAATCAAGTAGTGATGCACGATCTATGATTGGAACAAGGTAGTGATTCCTACTCCACCCTATTTTAGGAAATGGGTGACAATTCTCTCTCTATTTTTCTATTATTTATGAACCAATGATAGTGAACTTTTTTATTTTTTATATATTTCAATGAGAGTCCATATATTTGTACATACGAATTTTATCTATGACTCCTATTTATTATCAAATGTTTCCACACCATTAAGCCATGGTGTATTTTTTCTCTTTTTAAATTACATGTCTTAGTATTATGGAATATGGAACACTATTATTATTCTATATAATATTAAATAATATATTTCTTCCCTAGACAAGATTTTTCATTTATTTATAATCTAACACTTGATGAAATATTGGTAAATTTTCTCATACTGAGCATTTGAGCTCAGCCAATTCAAATGATCCATTTCCCCAAGTTTTAAATATACGTATAATTTGAGGGAAGTATTGAATGGATCCTAGAGGAGTTCAATTATGGATAAATCTACCCATTTTTTTTTAAAATAAATAGATTATATATATAGTTCTAAAAGACACTAAATTAAAATGTTCAATGAATTTTATGAGATTAATCTGTTATTCAATACAAATCCAGATTTTTATGAATGTTTTATTTCAATTAACTCACCTTGTATAAAAATTAATTTGTAAATTATGTGTGTTTAGATTCACACCTGGGAGCATGAATTTGGGGTTCCTTTGATAGTATCATAGGATTTCTTTGTTATTTATAAGGATTATGATAGTTAATTTTTATTAGGATTAGAGATATTGAGTGAATCCCTTAAGGATGAGTCTATATGATAACTATACATATAAGATAACATCCTATTGATTTGGTAAATTACATATTGTGAAGTTCTCATAAAAATTATTTCCCTATCTGGGTACTAGAAATGGATTTTATTGTGCCACAAATGCGAAAAAGGGTAATCATAGTTAAAAAAATATTTTTTATAATTGACTCAATATTCAATTTGGTGCATCATGATTGGGCCTAATAAAATAAAACCTGTTGAGACACTCCAAGGGGATATACATTGGTTAATTAAAATCATTATTATGATCCATTTTATAGGATTTTAGTATGATGTTAACTAATTTGTTTATAAAATTTAATAAGAATATGACTATAGAAAACCTAGGTTAAATTGAAGGAGTAATTGGTTGGTCTAATTATGTCACAGTTGAACTAAAAGTATCATGGGTTTAAATTATTATTTCATAGGAGAATACATCTTAGTATGAGGTTTATATAATCATTTAATAATTTAGTCTGATTTTATGGGATATTATCATAACCTCTTTGGTTGATGTATTTGGTTGGAAAAAGGAACATGAAAATGTTGTTGTGAATTGTATGTACATAAGTACTCATAATGTAGTATATTTGGGAAAAATAGTTTCTAATAATTTCAATGGATAATGAGGAGTATTTATTAGTGGAATATATATAATGAGTTTCTTATGAACCTTTATGATCTTCTTTTACTGAATGATAATTACAATTGAGATATATTAGTTTACTTATTGTGGAGAATGTAACACCCTGAGATTTTATTACATATTTTTTCAATATTTATACAATAAACCATATATTACTTTACATTAAATGTCATAATAAAATGATCCCAAGATACATTACAATAAAAAATTTAAATTTATTTGTCGAAATATTGTTGTTAAATGAGTGAGTATAAAATAAATTAACTGCATTAAAATATCTATGTATTAAAAAGGAAATAAATGACATAAGGTAGTGAAATCTGGCCTTTTGAAGATTATTATTCCATTTTTTGAAAGTGGGTTTCTCCACATGGTTTTTACCTTGACTAATCCAAAAAAATAAAATATTTATGGTATGAGAAAATCATATGATAGATAAATTCATGCTCAGTGAAATTTCTAGGTGGTATATTCTAGCTAATGCAACGCCAATGATTTCCACAAGAGAATACCTTATGCTTTAAAATTATGAAGTTATCTTCAGGGGATATGTAACTATAAATTAGAATGATATAATCATGTAATTATTAATCTATCACATATATTATAAACTTTTATAATTTTTATTTTAAAAATAACACATTAATTTTTATATTAAATTTCTTCATTAAATTTATTATATAAAATATAAATTTTATAATTTTAATATTTTAGAATTAATTTCATTTTTTAATTACATATAGAAAACTTTTCTTGAGGAAAATTTATTTATTTTTCTCAATTAAATAAATTTTAATTGAATAGTAAAAAAGACTAATTTCACTAAAAAATGCTTTTATTACTATATCTTCAAAAAATAATACTGTAAAAATATTTCTAAGCCTTTATATAAAATTTTATTTTTAAAAATTAAATAAATAAATTTTAAAAATTATGATGAATATGTGTAACTATTTAGAAACATAATTAGTATTTTACTCAAAAACCATTTCCATTAACTTATTTTAAAAAAAATCCAAGTTTTTAGATATTAGATATATCAAAATGGATTTAATATTCTAGCTCAATATTTATGTATTATTTTATAAGTTAAATTTCAGTTTTGTTGAAAAAGATTCATTTCTAAATTAATTTTAATTCCCAAGATAATTGTAAAAGTACTATTTTCAATGAATTGTTTTCTTAATATTTAGTTATATTTATCCAATAAAATAAATTAATATCTTCTAAGAATGAATTTAATATAAATTTAAATCTTATATATAAAACAATTATCACTCATTAAATTAGTAATAAATACTAAATAATATTAAGAACACTTAATGGTAAAAACTACATTCTTCTATAAGAATTATATATATATATTAAATATTTTATTTTAGGAAAAAAGTTATCTTATTTAGAAATTACATTTTACTAAAAAGTGGTTAAATTTAGGTTCATCGCACTCTTATTCTATGATGGGGAATATTTTATATTTTTAGTATACCATATAATACTTAGTTAAAAAATAGATAACTAGTTAAATAAAAAAATGGTAAAATATAAAAACTTAATGGTAAATGATATGAAAAATGTTTAAACCAAGTATCAAAATTATAGGAAGAATATCTATCATCCTTATACAACACAAAACACCATTATTTCCCTGTTTTTTATAATCTTTTACTTGAATAGTGTCATTCTGTTATTGGAAATTAATTGGTGTCTATAAAAGTGCCATTTTTTATCACTTATAAAAGGGGAACACTTCTACCAATTCATTTAACACCTATTAATTATAATTAACCCCTATAAATATTTGGGGTTTTTCATCATATATTCCCTTATTTAAGAACCCTTTAGTCTCAACTAGTTAGATTAGACCCTTAATTTCAATGGAAATATTCAAGGGAAAATTCACAATCTTAACATGAGTATTAATTAATCATTATATTTTTATTCTTAATACGTATATTGTAAAATTACTTATAAATAGTAATATAATGAGATTAGTATAATTACAATACTAAATTTTTTTAAATCAATGGAACAATCATTTTTTATACCATTCCATCCTCGTATAAAAACAAAAGAGCAACCATCATTCATTTTTGTGGAAAACTTCCTCCATGAAGCAGTGTCTTTTATTATCCACATCTACATATATTCACAAGTTATTGGGGTGAAGTTGAAGAAAAAATTTTACTATATAATATTAATAAGATTTTTATGAGAAAAATTATAATCCACCTACATTCCCTCTCATTGGTTGGGAAATAAACAGGTTAATTGTGCATTATATGAACCATCACCTCCCAAAAGTAACATTTTTTATTATTGATATTTATTTTAATTATTTTTCTAATAACATAAAATATAATTGGATACCTTAAAATAGCTATATAATATAATTATTCTTATATAATAATGATATTATGTCAATTTTAACAATTTATTGACCATACTCATCCATTAAATTATAGTATGTTCATATTTGGGTTGGTCTTACAACCTACTTAAACAATGATATAAAACTATTGAATTGATAAATATAATAATATAAATAAAAAATTTATTATTTTTTAAAAAGAAAATTTTATTTTTTATAGTTCTTGAACGGTTATTTTTTGTATTTAACTTATTATTGAAATTTGATCTTCAGTCTCTAAAATTATAGAAATAATATGACACAAATTATATTTTCAAGAAAAATAAGTAAAACACTAATTTAATAAGGTAATAGTTTCAAAAATCAATATAATTTATATATTATAGTACCTTAATTGAACAAGGAATTAGAAACATTGGGAAAAAATTATGACCAAAAACATTATTACAAAACTACTTCAAAATAATTAAGATAATGGACACCCAATATTGAAATTTGAAATACCTTACTAGTAAAAATGTAGAGAATAATTATAATTGAATTTTATAAAAGTATATAAAAATGAATATTTATATTAAATATGTGATTAGGATGGATATTTTTTATGTACAGATGATTCAAGAGAATTAGTGTAAGTCTAGAATTAATGTAAGGTTTTCATTATATCATTTTCAAATCCATGATAATGGTTAAAAATTACACACCATAATTTTTATTTTATGGTGTATTGACTATCCCATTTCCTTCAAAAATATTTAATATTCCTTAATTTCACTATATTTTATTGTCAATTTCATGATATCCCTCTAATGCAATTTGATTCTTATATTACCATTACCATAATGGTTTATTCACTCAAATCCCATAGTTGAGTTTTAATATATATTCCAAAACATATTTCATATAAGATTGATTTCTACCACCTTATGAATGTATTTCAAGGCACATCATATTCTTCTATATGAAAAAATAATAATTTTATTCATATCTTCGACCATAATTAATTTTAAACTCCTAAAAGTATGATATTATTATGGATAATTCATATTCTCCTAAACAATTATTTTTATTACTTTTCCAGATTTTATTTCCCTGGTAATGTTCTAATTTATACTTTGAAATCATATTTTTTGTTGTGTGATCTTAACTTTATAATTATATTCTCCACATTTCAATGGAACTTTTTTATCTCTATATGATATGGTTTCACAAGAAATGTTATTCCAAAATATTAAAAAGGTTTTCCATCCATTCATAATAAAATATTTTATCATACACACTACATTTATTTTTGATAAATTTTATGTCATCAAGAGGATATATATTATAAATTTATTTTTTAATAGTAGTTTTTTTCCAAATATTTCACTTTACATTTTTGAAAACATATATCTTTTTTGAGGTTTCATTATTGAATATTATTTCTTAAGTAATAATTTTCAAAATATTTTCTCTTTAAAAAATTTAAATCATTATTTCATTTAATTTTCATTTTAAAATTAAATTATTTCAAAATATTTGAAATTAAATTTCTAAAAAATATTTTTAAAAGTGATTGTAACTTACTATTTTACTCAAAAATTAAAATTGTTTTCTAAAAAATCTTTTATGATTTCGCCATTATTTTAATCTATATCGCTAAATAAATTATTTCCTTATAAATTATTTATGATTAATCACCTTAAAATGGTTTTTATGAAATAATCCATTGGAGTTGTTGAGTTTTTGTCACCAACCATTTAAATTATTGATATTTATTTTGGTAATACCATATAGAAATACTATGTAACCCATTTTTTGTTCAATGGGTTCTTAATGTTGTATTTAATGATTTTTTTCAAGTGGAATATATTTGTATTGATCATTTAAGAGTGAGTCCCTATATATCCCTCTAATGAATTGGCTATGTATTGATGTCTCATGAGATAATTATGGGAATTGAGGATTGATGATATTTACTCTATTGGAATCAGGAAGTGATTTCTACTCTACTGTGTTTATGGGAATCAAGTAGTAAAGAATGATCCAGTATGTTTATGTGAATCATGTATTGAAGCCTATTCCACTATGGTTATGGGAATCAGGTACTAAATCAAAATCCATTATATTTGTGGGAATCATGTAGTGAATCCCACTCAATTAAGTTTATGGTAATTTGGTAGGGATGTATCCCCCACTATGGAGAATCAGGTAGTGATTTCTTCTCCACCATGTTATGGGAAATGGGTAACAATTCATGATCTACTATATAATGATTTATACACCTATTTTAGTGTAATATTTTACTATTATACTTCATTTAAATAAAAATAAATATCATTATACTTATAGATATACCCCATGACTCATCTTTATTATCTCATGTTTCAAAAAAATTATAATATGGTATATGTTTTCACTTTTCAGACTTCATATCCTATTATCTAGGATTATGGATAAATAGTATTCTCTCATTTTATTTTTAATAATAACTTTCTCTCCTACCCATTTTTTATCTTATTATTGTGATCTAACCCTTAATGAAATTATGATAAGTTTTCATTTACTCTTCGTTTGATCTCACCCCTTATGTTTTCCTCCCCCATGATGTGAAGATAATTATATTTTTGGTAATTCTATAAGGGAGTCTATAAGATTATTATTTGGTAGAAATGTCCACATGTATTGAAAAATAAATTAATTATATAGAAAATTCCAAAATACACTAAACCAAATGATTCCAAATGTTGTGATACATTGTTATGAAATGTAATACTAATATTAAATTTATGATATTTTATATTGGATAATGGGACTTGGTATAAAAATGAATCTATAAAAGTATTTGTTTTTATCGTTGAATCAGGGAGTGCATGTTTGGGGTTACTCAAAGTCAATTATTTTGATTTTGGATTTTACTTTTAAATGTTTGGATTATTAATTTGATTGTATTAATTTATGATATATTAGCTTGTGGACTTGTAGGAGGTTAGTGTGATATAGGTAATGATTAATATAAAAAATATTTTCGTTTAAATCCTTGAAATTATTATGCATCATACTTATTTGGTGATTTTATGTATGTATAGATTCATTATAATTATTTTTAGTATGTTTCAACCCTTATTTTTTTATCCATAAATTTGGATGGGATCACATCCACCTAATAGTCATCAATGATCCATATATTTTTCTACTAAATTCATTGATCATGCCTAGGTCAAATGATTTCATGTGGTTTTGTAACGCCAAACCCTCGAATCCTGGAGCATGTGCCTTTATTTCATTGGAAAAGATAAAAGCTTCAAATCCCATGGGGCTGAATATTTCAGTAGTTTTGGAAAACCATATTACATAAATGTACCCATATTACATTGGGTAAAATAAAATAAAACATGAAACATAAAAAAATTAAGTGAATTGCATCCTATATTTCTAATTCAAAGATTTATTCATCATAACTTGGGGAAAGGAAAAATAATAATTGTTAGATCAAATGATTAGTAATGGTAAGTAAAGTGGGATAAATAATGAATAAATGAGAAAATTATCATAGAAAGGTAAAAAAAAGAACACATTTTATATAAATAACTCTATAAGGTGTAATCAATATGGGTTGATAGATAACTGAAACGCATTCCATTAAATAAATAAATGAATAATGAAATGAATACATATATATGTTAAAGAAAAATATTAGGGATTAAGATAATAACAAAATTCCAAATAATGGTAATACTTAATTATTGGACTTCATGTTTCCTATGAACATGATACATTTATCATCAAGATTTATTCTCTAGATAATTTAAACTATTTTAATCCGACCAACAGATTTATCTCTTATGACTACCGATGCATTTAGGTGCCTGTATTAACCAGTCCCCAACCCATGACTAACATGTATAATGAATTCATCATATTTTATATAATATATTTATTTAATCAACAACAAGCCTTATCAAATATCTATATTGAATAAAATATAAGAATATATCAATAATTCCCCAATTAATAAAATAATAATCAATGTGAACACTGTATATAATGATGGAATATGGTAAAGAAATAAAAATATAAATTAAAAAAGAAGATTTATATTTTGTATAAATTTAATTTATAGTGAAAATGATCATAAATACATTATAGTTTCAAGAGAAATTTAACAATCAAAAGAAGGTGAGATTGTAAAGATAAGATTTTCCCAATAATAAATTTTCAAGTCCAAACCCCTAGCATGAGATAATTCAGAGTGAAATATAAAATACTATGAATTATGATTGAATAATTTCATTATATGGAAATGGGAAGTGTATACACTATAATAATGTGAATTTGTGTATAATAACAAATAAGTCTCCCTGGAATGTAAACTGATAAGAAATCCCTTACCTTGAGTCTGACTTGTCATGTGTGTCTTTATCTTCCTAAATGATAAAATTTTGTTAATTATTTACATTCTTAAGAAACTTTTTCATTTTTATCATTTCTTATATTCCACTTATTACAATATTTTCAACAACTACTTAAACAATTATGTTTACATCGGGTGTTTTGACTATATTTGGTTTATGTTTCCAAAATGACATTGGTATGCAAACTTTTCGTAAAAGAGGATATTTTATAAACATATCCATAAGAAAAATCATGACATAATTATAATATTTATACATAAATTATACATTTAAAACCAATCATTAATCATGGTTATAAAAAATTTACCAACATTTCAATCATGGAGACGGTAGTCTGAACATACGCATTAGTAACAATCCCATTTTTCAATGATTGTTATGAAAAGAATTTATGTAACCTTATATCATTACAGAATGAAAATTAATTCATAAAATACATTTTATTTACTCATATACACTTATATATAGAATTATTGCGATGTAAAAGTAATCACATCGTGTTGAGTAGATGGAAGTCCACACATCCATGAACGGCATTGTAACATTTTAGTGTGTGAAAATGTAATAAAGAAAATGATATAATATATTTAAAAAAATCTGATTTTATAATTAATATAATATAATATTAAGCCAACGATCTTGTACCCTAGTGGTAAAGGCTCGTGTTTGGCATCAAAAAGACCCAAGATCAAATCCGGGCAAGGGAGAATTTCTGGGTACTGTAGTAGTACTGTAGCAGTAGTGAAACGATAGTGGTGGAGGGACTGTAGTAGTAACTGTTGTGGTGGTGGTACTATAGCAGCATAGGTACTATAGTAGCACTATTCACCTAAGGGTACTTTAGGCCCAAAAATGGGATTTCAAGCCTCGTATTCCGGCAACTTGGCCTTGGGCCTTCAGGCTGTGTAATAGGTCACCCTCTACCCAGTCTAAAGAGGTATTTTCTTTAAATAATAAACTGAGGCTTCGGCCCTAAACTTTGAAATAAAATATAAATTTAATTTATGTCACAAATTTATAATTAAAATAAATACATAATTCATTAAATTTAATGTATGACCGTATCACATCTCTTTGAGGAGGATGTAGTCCACACGCCCACAAACGATGCTATAATATTTAGACAAAAATGATAACATGAAGGTTTATTTCATATAAAAATTCTAGAGGAATTAATAAAACATAAATATAATATATAACATATAAAAATATGGTGTCTATCATAATTCACATCCCTGATAGGTTCTAAATGAAAAAATGAATGACATCATTTCGTGAGGCGGTAGTTCTCTGTTCACGAATGGTATGTGTGATACCCATTTGATTGAAGCGTGTGTTCCTGTAGGTTGAACCCTTAAAGTAAACATATATCAGAATATTGAGGATACCAATTTTAATATATATATATATATATAATAAATTAATGTGTGGATAAACAAAAAAAAATAAAAGTGCACATTAAAGAATGTTATTTCTTTTTCTGGTAACTCTTTATTGTTTTCACCAAATGGTTTCAATGGTTTTATTTATTCCCAATGTGAGACATCTAGTATGAGGGGATGGATTTCGAGGTGAAATTTGGTCAGATTATGGTCAAGAAAAATTTTCTTTATATGTGTTTGGAAGAGGGAGTGGGGAGTGACTTTCTATATTATAGGAGGAGTGACAGTCTTGTAAATTTTTGAAATGGGAATTTCACATACATTTTCCTCAATTTATTTGACTCCAATAATTTTCCTAATTTGATAAAAAGTTGTTTATTTTATAAATATGGACATAATATTTTACTTGGATAATTTTTTAGGTTATTTTGGGCCTCAGGTTTGTGGTTTAGTCCTTTGTTAAGATAATTTTTCTCTTTGTTTTTATAATTAATTTTATTCACATTCAGTAATTTTTTTTTGTAATAAACTAAGATGGCCTTAATAGACATAATAAATTATTTCTATTCAAAATATGAAATCTATTTTTCCAAATTCTAATCACTTAAGTGGAAAAAATTGAATAAAAATTAATCCCACATACGGGATTATAATGCTGGTTTTTAGTATAAAAACATTCCAATGTTTTCTAAGTTTATATATCAAATTTAAGAATGATATTTATTAAATTGAAATAAATTGTATTAAATGATGTATAATTTATATAATTTTACTTTAAAACCAATTATAAATATAATTTATTATTGTAAATAAACTAGTTGATAAAGTAGTTTTCAATTAAAAATCAGTATTCGTAACTATTCATCAAAAAAAAAAATTCACAAGTAAATACAAAAAATTAACCCTAACCCAATTATATTTTTTAAATGGAGTTTATTTGTTCATAATAAATTCATTAATGTGTCAAATTTTATATTTCAAATTGGTTCACCTTTAAAAGGTGGAAAATTTTCATTTAAGAAAAAAAATATAATTTTTTGTGTAAAACATTATTTATTCTTATCTTATGATTATAAAATAAATTAGATGAACATAAAAAATAATTTATTTAATAAATAATAATAAATTACATTAATATATTTCATTGTTATTAATTAATTTAATTTATTAATATAAAATTCCTTTGGGCATAATAATAGTTTTTTATAAAATTAGTCCTTTTATATTCATTTGGTTACTATATTCATTCATAATTATTAGGTAACTAATAAATTCCAAAATATTTTTTTGTAGGTTAGTTAGTCCTATTCATAATTACTAATTTAACTGTAAGGTTATTTTTTTATTATATTATAAAATAATATATTAATAATATATTTTTTTGGTAAATCATAGTTTTCCTTGTTATGCAAGCCGTCAAAGAAAGTTATACATGTGTGTAATGAAAGTTAACCTCATTGTTATTAGTAGAGAATGATTAAATTTACATTGTGTGTAATAATAACATAACATTTTTTTCTTACAATTGAAGATGGGAATAAAATTAAATGTATTATAAAATGAAAATATTTTAAAGTACAATTGTTGAAAAACACACATCATAAATAGGGTTAATAAAACATATTCTTAATAAAAGGTGAAGTAAAATGTGAAGGTCACCACAAAACTAGAATTTAAAATTGGATAACATCAGTAAAATCTTGGACTTGGAAGAAAAATATAACTATCATATTCTAATGGATAGTGATAAGTAATATGTTCATACTAATTTTTATTTCTAAAAAAACCGTAAACTATAGATGTGAAAGAGACCATTGATATCATCAAAACTAGTGATAATAGGATTAAATTTTTATCTCAAAACACTTTTCCTAGATTTTTTGAATTCTTTCACTCTCTATGAATATAAGTAAATATAAATTTCTATTTCATAAAACTAATCTTTTCCTTTTTTTCTTTAAACTATTTCTACTTCATATACTAGTATAATTTTATTCATATGGTAAAGCAATAAAATAATATTTAAAGAATGATCCTTATATCAACTTAAACCATTTCATAAATGGTTATCTTTTACAAACAAGTATTATCTAACACAGTAGAAGGATGGTCATTGAATTAACCAAATGAGCTTATCATTAACCATTAATCAACATGAAATTTCTCTTAATTGTCACATTCTAAACTTATGAATACCTTTATCATGTATTCTCTTCACACATGGTAATAACATTAATTAAAAAAACACATTATTACAAACATGAATTATTCCTCATTCCTTAAATCGAACATAGATTATTGGATATACTCATTAAATACAAAATATTGTAAAATCCACCAATGATATGATAAACCATGTTGTCAAACAAATCCTTAACCAGTTCTATGGTAGTTAATAATATCTAATTTAATTTATTTGTATCATTCATCTATTTATCGCAAAAAATTTATCTAAAAGTTTAGAATATATTAATTTTTTTCGTTCCCTCAATCATATTTTTTCTAAGAATATAAATATATCATTAATTCATTTTTCTTATTCATCTATACCATTAAATACATTATTTAAAAACATCAACAAAAAAGTATTATAGTTCAATCCTTTTATATTTCACATTATCATCAATAGAATAATAATTTAGCCGATTTCTTGTATTTAAATACAAACTAGTAATCATTTTAATTCATCCTTATCAATACCATAAACTTTTCCTTCTCTACTTGGCCTCTTCTATGGTATATCCCCTTGAAGTTTGGGGAATTCATTGTCATATTTCCATATATTATTGTAGTTGTAACACTGAATAGTATAATTCATATTCTTCCCTTTGCATTCCATTTCCTGGTGACCATTTCCCCACAATTATAGCAAACTCCCAATCCTTTCATGAATTTCCAATAGTGATTATTTCTATAGCTATCACATTTGGGAAAATCATTATTTCCTTTCTTCAAATTATTTATTATTTTATCTTTAATCCTATTCTTATCATCAATTTGAATCCAAAAAACATGGATAATTGTTTCTTTATCTTTATAGCACATAGAACCATTTCATAGTATAAAAAAATCATGAGGGACTAGAACCCTTAAATTACATGGATTATGTTTTTTAAAGAAATGATAAGTCATTCATTCTGGGTCACATATGAAATTTTTATCATTTCTTTCTAACCTTGTAATGGTACCTTTCAACATCAAAAAACATTATTCTTTTTCCCTTACAATAATTCATATTCTCTTCATTTTAGTTTGTTTCTAATTAAGGAAATATTTTTTAAGGTTTTTCTCTTTAATTGTTCTCCTTAACATGAGTTATAATTATTCTTCATTGTTAGTATCCTAGATCAAGGACCACTACTGATTAGGATCACCATTTTGAAAATACAGTATAGGGGTAACCTTTTACATTTTGCTACATCCCAAGGCCATAAAAATCTTCTCCATATAAATAATCCATTTCATAGATAAAATTATATTATTATTCCCACTAAGGGATGGGGTTTAGGTCACATAAAGTGATATAGCATAGGAGATTCTCTATATGTAATACATTTCTCCATTCTGGAAAGGTTATTTTTCATAACAGGATTATGTTTCCGTAATATTCCCATAATGTTCTTTGTTCCAATACTAACTGTATTAATGTCATCATGAGGGAAATTTATAAATTTTTGTTGGGTATTTATACCATTCATCCTTCTAGGAACCATTTCTGAACAATGTCATATAATGGATTATCTCATAAAATTATGAACATTATATAACTCTAAATATGGTGTAACTCCAAGTATAAATTTAAAAATTTTGTATATCTGATCCCATTATCATAAAATTGGAATCTTTGGGTATATTATTATATTCAAATACTTCATAATGCTTTTTAAATAAATTTTAAATTACTATAAGTGTATCCCATGATAGTTTCAAACTAGTTGCGATGTGCGGATAATTTTTATGTACTAGGTTATGCATGATTCAGGCCTAACACACCTTATCTTAGTTTTTAACCCTAGATACATCTACTGACAAACCATGTTCACATGATGTATCTAAACATGTATATATTTCTAAGAATACCCACATGATCTCTACCTTACCCAAATCCTCAGATATTATTCTAATCTATTCCTCAAAGTTTTTACCATATCATTAAATTTACTCTAGGTACATCTCAAACCATTTATTGGTTTCCCTTTTTCATTATCTGGGTAGGGATGAGAAGTAACTGGCTGGATACCTATAAAGGTGAATTCATTGATTTGACGGAAACTTTTTGAAAACCCCATTAGTTCTTCATCCTTTAGAGTATTCATACTCTAGGTAACATGGTTACACACTTTTTAAATTCTAAAATAATAATAAATATTTTTTATGAAGAGGTTTTGGGTTTTCGATGATTATAGGCCTTTTAAATTATAATACATGAATTTGGGTTACACATCAGGTAAAATATCTAGTGTTTCTTTTAAATATGAATATTTTCTAAAAATATATTTTCTCATCCCTAGATATCATTTCTCTTGAACCAAGATCCATTCCCATGTGATTTTGGAGCACTCAAACCCTTTAGGTTCATTTCTATCAGTGATTGATCGTTGTTTCAGATGTGGTATGACTCACCAAGTAAGTTTTCTCCCCATATCTTTATCTCTTTATATTTACCTTCATGGAGTTTGATATATCATCTTAGGATTGATGGATCTAAACTCTTTGTCCTTGAATATTTATTCTAGGTTGAGTTCCTATATCTATTTCACCTTTTTTCTTGTTTGTGGGTTATATTGTGGGCTCTTTATTTCTATTAAAAAGATATCTTGTTCTATTTTGATGAAAAACTATGATTAAACATGAATTTAGTTATTTAAATTCAATATTTTTATTTAAATTAAATAAAAAAATTTATTTCAATTGGATTATTGGAAACCCAATTCCATTGAATTGGGTGATTCTATTAAGAAATTAAATTTATAGCATGAAATTAGAACCCCCCCCCCCAATTCCATTCAATTATGGTATGTTTGAGAAATTTATTGAAAATTGTGGATTTTAAATTATGAAATTGATTTTATGAAATTTATTTCATTGTTATATTTGAGAAAATTTCATAAAATGGTTTTGATATAAACCTTGTGGTTTTATCTTAGAAAATATCAGGATTTAATTAAAACCTATTTTGGGTTTTAAATTGAAAATTAGAACTTTTTTAATGGGGAATATGATGAATTATATTTTAAATAGTTTTAAAATAAATCCCATCATTTATTATACTAGATCACATACAAGCCTAGGTAGTTAGTGAGTTATTGGGATGACACTCTTTTGATGCTTTAAAACTAAAAAAACATAATTTAGTAGGTCACATCCCTGGTGGGATGGTGATGAGTTGACTTTGTCCAGTGTTAGAGGGATGTGTGTGTACAAATATTTCCATGATAAACATTGGGCGTGTGAGGATCCTGTATCCTGGAACTGTCAAACCTTTTGGCATAAGATCAAGTTTATCACATGTTTATATATGAGATATAAATGCCTTCCAATGTTTGTGAACTATTTTTCTTGCCGAATGAATTTATATAAACTATTTTATATAAATTTTTATGAAGCCATTTTTTTAAATTATTTTATATTCTATGAAATATAAATAATTAATTGTTTTAATTATGATCTAAATTTCAATAGTTGTTTATTTGAACTTTATGGAATTAATTGTTTAATTAAATGTTATAATATATTATAAAATCCATCCTCAGACCCTAGTGGTATTTTATATCACACCCTATAGGTGCATTTGGATGGTTTTTTATTCACTTTCTCTAGGTTCAAACAAGGGTAAGGCACAACTTGGAGTCTATAGTAGCTTTTGATAATTGGAATTAGAGAGATATATACACCAGGACTTGGGTTTTCTTCCATTTTTCTTGTAATTTACTATAGTCCCTTTGGGTTTTTATCATTTTGAATTATGGTATAGTACTCCCTATGAATTTTTATTCTTTATGCATATTGGATTTTTTATCTTTATTCCCCAATGTTTTTGGAAAATTCTCTCCCACTTTATTCTTTTGTTTTATGCTAGGTTCTTGTCACCAACCCAAAGGAATAGGTAAAGCACTTTGATCCATGTTTTTGTTGAATTGGTTAATGGGTTACCAGGTTCCCCAGGTTGGTATTTGAAAAATTTGTTTCATATCAATAAGTTTATCTTCTTTTCATGAAGTCTGTATGCAATGTGTAATCTTGTCAGGACATTGGAGGTAGTTATGACCGATTACCTAGAGAATTATTACCATATTAAACCATAATCCCATAGGGGTGGTTTGTGAATGACTTATCAAGAATTATTTGTGGCCTTTTCCCCACTTTTATTTTGGTTAGATTGAAATCCAAATCTTGTGTTCTTATCTGTTGGGATTTATTTCCCCTTGTTGCTCATTTTGAGTGTTGATCTAATGTATTCATTATGGTCTACTGATGTTGTGTGTCATCATTCCTCTAAGAAGATGAGAGAGTTGTATCCTAGAGGAGTATATTGTGGAACCACAAGAATAGAATCTTGTTTTGGTCCCGAGTATGGTTGAGGTGATCATGCATATTGTTCACACTCTAGGACAGGCACAAGCACCAGCTCTCGTTCAGGCTCCAACTATGGAACCTTAGGTAAATTTTCTTCAGTATAATTCTTGGGTATTTCTCCTCAATAAACCACCATAGTTCTAAGGCTCCAACAATCCTAATTTGGATGAGGAATGGTTCAGTGTAATTGAAAGTTTCTTTGAGTTCATAGAAATTCTTGATGAAATCAAGGTGAAGTGTTCCACCTTCGTGATGGATGTACTAAGAAGGAGATAGTGGGACATGATATTAATGGAAAATAATCATGATGTGTTAGAGTGTAAAGACACTAAGGATATTTTCACTGACTATTTCTATTTGGATTTTATGTTTTTATCCATGTAATTAGAGTTCTTAACAAATGAGTAGGATGATAGATCTCTTCCAAAGTATGAAAACTGTTTTCTTGATCTTTTGCAGTATTCACTTGATGTTGTATCAAATCTAAAGATAGATACTCAATGGTTTGAGTTGGTTTTTTGAGATGATATTTTTTCTCAAGCTTTCATTCAAAAACTGACTTCTTATGATGATTTTATAGATAGAGTATTGATGGTCGAGATATACCTGTATACTATGTAATTATTTTCCAACGATCCCTTTTAATAAAATGGAAGTGATAATTCATATTATGAAAAAAGAATGTGTGATTATTTTCATAGTGGTTCTCAGAAGAAAATATCTTCATGGTCTCCTATGGTTACGGGTAGAGGCCCTTTGATTTTCTACTAGTGTAGAAAGGTTAGAAATTAATAGAGGGTTTGAACTAAGGCAACCATGATATGTGACTCTGGAAGAGGCATGATTAACATAGAAATATTCATCCATATTTAATCCACTCCATGTTGAACTATTCATCATCACCCACAAAAACTACAGGGCAATCAGATGCTTCACATACAAAAGGGTTCCAAACACAGGTATCTAGAATAAAGAATCTTCAGGTAGTGGAAGAGTCTCCAGAGGAATCAGATTTGAGTATTGTGACTACAAGAGGTACCATCACTATAGATTCTTCATTTATGATTGATTTATTTGATATTTTTCAATATCATTCGTTTATTTCAACCCATGTTGTTAATATTCTAAATCTTCCTATGATGATTTTATATCTTTTTTTGGATATTACTACACCCCTTGGAATGAAGAGTTAATGGGGTCTTCATAGTACCACTTGTTTTTTCAATTTTTGAGATGATGATAATGTTTGGAGTTTTATAGTTCATGAAATAAATCCTCTTGACGTCATATTCAAAATTGATAGGCTCACTTCCAATAAATACCGGACCGATTGTTATCTTGGATGGGTCTCTATTACTACACTCGATGGGGTTTTCGAAATCATTAAAGGAGAATCGGACTTGAGGATGAGTATATTTGGACCTTCTTATATAGAGATACGGAAGGTCATATAATTGTTCCCTTTTTTATCTTGAGTGAGAATATTTGAGTTGAAATCTCCCTCTTATTTTTGTCAAGTTTCTTGATGTGTTTTCTTCTGACTTATATAGGAGTTCACCAATAAGGTAAGTAGAGTTTTCTATTAATCTAGTACCTGGTAGTCAACCATTTTCAATTCCTTATTACCACATGGCACCAACTAAAATGAAATAGTTAAATATTTAGTTAGATGATTTCTAGAGAAAGGGTTTTTATGCCATAGTGTGTCACCTTGGGTGAAACAGGATCTCTTTTATAAGAAGGATGATGTTTCCTTTTTCCATTGTTTAGATTACTAAAAACTCATTAGAGTCATTATAAAGAAAAAACATCATCTTCCACGGATTTATGATCTATTTGATTTGTTTAAATGTGTGACGTGGTTCTCTAACATTGATATTTAGTATGGTTACTATCGATTGAGAATTAAATAATCTGAAATTCAGAAAACCACATTTCCAAGCTAGTACAAGCATTGTGAGTACCTTGTTATTCCCTTTGGTCTAACAAATTTTCCTATAACCTCTATGGATTTAATGAACAGGGTCTTCCATGAGTATCATGATACTTATGTGGTGGTCTTTTTTGATGAAATCCTTGTTTTATCCAATTCTAAAGAGGATCATGTGCATCATCTAAGAGAATTCCAGGATTTATTGAGATATCACAATATCTATTCTATGATATGGAAATTTGATTTATGGATCTAAGATGTAATATTATTTTTACATGTGTGGTCAGAATATAGTATATCAGTTGATCCTGATAAGTTAAAGGTTGTTATCACCTAGGAACAACCATGGAATGTTTTCTATATTTTTAGATTTGTGGGTCGATAAGGGTATTATCCCTGGTTCATTAGGGACTTCTCGATGTTGGATTCTCCAATGACTTCTCTATCTCAAAAGGGGGTAATGTTTTCTTAGGGTTAAAGATGGCATAATTCTTTTGGTGAGATGAAACATCATTAGACCACAGTGTTGATGTTGACTCTCCTAAAGGAAAGATAGGTCTATGTGGTATTCTATGATGTATTATGTTTAGGTTAGGGATGTCTTCTTATGCAACATGATTTGGTCATTGCTTATGTCTCTATTCATCTTAGGCCACATGAGAAGAATTATCAAACTCCGGGCCTTGAACTTATAGTTGTGATTCACACACTTAAGATTTAGTGGCACTACCATTTCAGGGAAAGGTTTACACTATTTTCATAGCACAATATCTTTAGATATATCTTCTGTCAAAAAAATTGGATATCAACTAGTGGTGTTGGGTGGAATACGTGAAATCTATTGATTTTGACATGGCCTATAACCTGTGGAAAGGTAATGTTACCACTAATGCTTTGAGTAGGAATCTTATAACCTATCCCATGAAAGAATGATTAGAAGTTTGGAGTTTTATTTCTCTATTTTCACAGTTTTATATTGGAGTTCATGAATCATCGGTTGATGTTACATTGTCCAGTGTTCAGTTGACATCTACTCTTCTCAAGCTGAGTCTTCTGGAACAACAGCTTGATGTTGACTTCCATAACACAAGAGACACTATTTATGATGGGTAGACCATTGATGGGTGTTCATTTTCTAAAAAGATAATTATATTTTTTGAGATCATTGTGTTCTATTATTAGCTATTAGGAAAGTTGGGATAGGGGATTTCCATGTCTCCCAATATTCAGTGAACCTAAGAACTGAGAAGATGTTCTATGACAATCAGCATAGATTTTTGTGTCTAGGTATGAGATGGTGCATTACTAAATTTCTATCACATTTTTATACATTCCAACAGGTCAAGGATAGGACATAGAAACCTTCATGTTTGATTCACCTAAAAATAGTTTCTACTTGGAAGTCGTATGAGATCACTATGATATTTTTGGTCAGGTCTCTATGTACCTAGGGGAAGAAGAATATGATATTGTTAGTAATCAATATGCTAACCATTTCAGATCAATTTATAACCATTTATGATACATCCAAAGTTGTGGAGTTGGGAAATATCTATGTGAAATAGAATTTTTGTTGTTATGTAGTTCCATGTGTTATATTTTCTTATATAGATCCTTGGTTCACTTACCATTTTTCAAGAGGCCTTCCAAAGATATTAGGATCTCATGTCCATTTGATCATGGAATACCATATATAGTCTAATGCCCACATATAAAGATCTGTATAAATTCTAAAAGATATTCTCTACAACTATTTTATTATATTTTTTAGAGAATGGGGTGACCATCAGGGATTTTTTGAGTTTTCTTATGACAATAGAAACTAGTTTACGATTAGAATAACTCTTTATGAGGCCTTTTATGGCCAGGCTTGTGGATCTCCATTTTGGTTGTCAAATATGGATGAAATTTACTTGGTTGGACCAAGAGTGGTTTAAGAGACTACAAGAAATATTATATTGATATGTAATATAATGTTGACATCATAGAATTAGTAAAAATCTTATATTGATCTTCTTCAAATATCTTTGGAATTTTTAGTTGGTGACCATGTATTCATGAAATCTTCACCTCATTTAGCTCATCAAAAACATGGGAGGAAAGGGTAACAAGATTCATGTTTTTTGGGACCATTTTAGGTTATTTATTAGGTGGGTAAATTGGATTACTATTTTTCACTTAGACGGTAGTTGACATCAATATGTAATGTGTTCCATGTATCAAAGTTACAAATGTATAACTATAACCCATCTCATGTCTTAAGTTGGAGTGATATTGACGCAGAATCTAATTTATCTATGACTGAATGTCTAGTAAAGATCATTGATTCTAAAAACAAGGTACTTCAAGGTATGTAGATCCCTTTGGATCAAGTAAAATGCTATCACGTTCCTAATTATCATGAAAAATGGTTGTGTGAGGTATTGATGAGAGGTCATTATCCTCACCTTTTCGATATAGATTTTTTTTATATTTCCTGGAGGTAGAATATTTTTATGGTGGGGAGGTTTTAGAATCATGTTACCTTTCATCTAGGTACATTTCAAACCATGTCATGGTTTTCCTTTTTCTTTTCATGGGTAGGGATGAGGAGGAATTGTGTGGATACCTATAATGGTCATGTTAGAGATTTGTTGTAAATTTTAGAAACAAATTTTTAGTTTTGTATCTATTTGGGAATTTACATTCCTTATTACATGGTCACACACTATGTAAATTATGAAATATTAATAAATTCATTTTTATCAATAGGTGATTGTTTGTTTGGAGATTATAGAATTTTTCAATTTCATGATGTGTAATTGGGTTAAACATTATGTAAATCCCCAAGTGTTGTTTTTAAATAGGAATCTTATCTCAAAATTTTATTTCCTCCTCTCCATATATCTATATGGTTAGCCATAAACCCATTCCTAGGTGATTTTCGATCCCTCAAACCCTTCCTGGTTTTTTCTTTTAGCAAATGATCATTGTTACAGTTTTGATGTGACTCACTAGGGAAGTGTTCTCCTTGACTCTAATTCTATTTCCCTTTCCCTTATTGTATTTTAATAGATCATCTTGGTGTTGATGAATCTAAACTCTAGGTTATTGAATCATTTTTCTAGTTTTAGTTTCTAGATCCTTTGTAGCTTCATTCTTGTCATTGGGTTCCATTATGGGATTTGTGTTTCCATGAAAAAGGTTGGTGGTTCTGTTATGATGTCCAAATTTTATTGAACATGAATTTCTTACTATAAATTAAATAATTTGATTTAAATTAAGTTCCATGAAACTGCTTTCAATAGGTTTTTTAGAAACCTAATTCCATTGAAATATCATATTTGAATGTGAAATTGAATTTACAGAATAAAATTTGGAAACCCCCTAATTTCGTTAAATTGGGGTGTGTTTTTTAAAATTTATCAAAATATTTGGAATTTAAATTATTGAATTTAAATTATGAAACTAATTTTATGAAATTTATTTTAGTGTTTTATTTGAGAAAATTGATTAAATTGTTTTTATATTAACCCAATGCTTTTATATTAAAAAATGTATGATTTGATTAAAACCCCATTTTGTTTTTTAAATAGAAAATTTACACATTTGGAATGGGGGAATGGGATGATTTATAATTTAAATATATTTAAAACAAATTTTCCATCATTGATTATACTAGAGAACATGAAATCCTAGGTAGTTAGTGAGTTCTTGGGATATCACACTTTTGACAATATATAAATGCAAAAAAAACATAGTACATTAGTTTACATCCCTGATGGGATGGTGATGAGTCACATTTGGCTAGTGTTAGAGGGATTTATGTATTCACATATTTTCATGATCACATTGGAGTGTGTAACTACCCCATAGCATGGAACTATCATACATTTTGGTAGATGTCCATTTTTATCACTTGTTTAAATATGAGATATAAATTGGTTCCAATGTTTTGAATTTTATTATATGCCTAAAGAACTTATATTAACTATTTGATATATATTTTTTTTGAAACCATTGGTTTAACGTACTTTCAACCATTTGAAATGTAAAGAATATTTTTTTTTAATAATTCTCAAAATTTCCATAATTTTTGTAGACATGAAATCATTAATTGGTTAATTAATCATTGAAATCTATTATGAGATACTTTTTGAGACCCTAATGGGATTTTATCTCACACCCTACCTGTTTCATTGGATGTTTTTATATTATCTAATTCTAGTTTTATTCAAGGATAAGGCACCACTTAGAGGTGACAGTAGTTATTGATCGTTGTCCTTAGAGAGTTGCGTACACTAGGGAACGGGTTTTCTTCCTGTTTTCTAGTACATTGATGTAGTACCATTGGGTTATTACCTTCTTGAATTATTTTACACTATTCCCTAAATATTTTTCTTATGTATTCATACTGACTTTTTTTTATAATTTTCTAATGTTTATGGAAAATTTATTCCGACTTTATTGTTTTTTGTGATGCTAGGGGGCTTGTCACAAACCTGTAAGGATCAAAAACACCATTCAGACCATGTCAGTGTTGTCTCGGTTATTAGGTTAACAGGGTACATGGGCATATTAGTAAAAAATTATATTTTATGGTTATGTTCCTAAATCTGAGTTAATCTAGTTTCCAAGGTTGCTACTAAACATTGCTCTATTACCAACTGTAACACCCTGGTCCCAGAATCCCGGAGATGGTTCCAAACAATATTGCATTGTCATAGATACAAGATTCATAGCTAAAGGGACTGAAAATTTTACTTGTTTCGGAAAAACATATTATATATATGCTACCCATATTACATTATAAAAATGAAATAAATAATACTTAATAAAATGCAATTAACTTCAACCTTGAAATCTCAATAAAAAAATTGTTCTTCATATCATAGGGAATAAAATCAAAATAAGGGTGATCTAAAATTCTTAGTAAGGGTCAGTACAGCGGAAGAAATAATTATTCAATGAGAGAATTATCATGACAAGTTAAATAAATAAAAACACATTCTATATAGATAAATTGATGAGGCATAATAAATATAGCATAGTATATAACTGAAATAGATTTTATTTAATCAATTAAGGGATAATTAAATAAATATATAGATATTTAAATGAAAAATATTTTTGATAAAGATAATAACTAAATTATCAAGAGAGTAAATTCTTGATTATTTGACATCTTGTTTCCTAGTAACATGATACATTTACAATTAAGATTTATTCCCAATACAGTTTAAACTATTCTAATTTTTCCAACTGATTCATCTCATGAGACTACGGATGCATCGAGGGTCTAATATTAACTAATACCCAACCCATAGATATTTCATTAAACAGTATCCAACCCAAGTCTCTCATTTCCAAAGCATTATTCATGTATCAAATAATTCATTTAATTAATGAACAACATGCCTTATAAAATATCCATATTTAATAAAATTTTTGGATTTTTCAATAATTCCCCGGTTAATCAAATAACTATCTGAGTGAAACTATTTGTAAAAATTTAATAAGGTTTCAGAAATAGTAATATCCATTTCATGAGAATATGGACAATTTGGATAAAGTTAATGTAGAGTAAAAATTATAATATATAAATGATTGTTTCGATAGAAAGTTAATGATCAAAAGAATGTAATACTACAATCATAAGATTTTACAACTTGGTAATTTTCAAGTCAAGAAACACCTTTCGTTAGATAATTTATTGTGAATCATTAGATATAATGAATTATGAGTGAATAATGATATTAAGTGTTATAGTTAAGTATATGAACCACAATAAATTGAATTGGTGTAAAATAATAATTAATTCTCCATAACATGTCAATTAAAATGAAATCCTTTACCTTGAGTAAAACTATTCATGTTTATCTTTATAGTTTTGAATAAAAAACTATTGTTAATTATTTACTTACTTTGGAACATTTTTCTTGTTTCAAATTACTTTTATTTCAGTTATTAAAAAGTTGTAATATTTTACATAAACAATTAATTTTACATATAATATTTTTACAATATTTGATTTATGTGTCAAAAATGAATTTAGTAGGTCAACTTAGGGTCTAAGGGTTAATTATATAAACACCTATTTGATAATAATAATGAAATAATTAACACATTTATAAATCAATTATTCTTTTAAAACCAATCATGAAAATTGGTTATGAAAAATGAACCAACGTTATAATCAGGGGGATGCTAGGTCATACATACACATGAGTAACATTTCTATTTTTCAATAATTATCATGGAAAGTGAGTAAGAATAATTATATAATTTTGAAATGATAATTATATCATACAACCATGTTATTTAATCATATATACTTTTATGTAGAATTATTTTAATGTAAATGGAATCCCATTGTGTCGATGAGGTGGTCATCTACACATCCAAGACATACATTATCACATCCAAGATCATAGTACCTAGAATAGTTTATATGAGGTAAGAGAGACTATTCTCACTACCCTTATCATTGGACTATGTGAGTAGGTTTCCCTATAATCATTCCTTGGAAGCCACATATAATATGAGTTTCCTCCCATCTCCTGATGACATCAGGACCAGGGGGTGTCTGAGGTACTACTTGAGACACTTGATGGCTTCTTGGAAATCATCATCCTATAGATAGGAGATTCTCTTCTTTATTATCTTGGTTAACAGGATATCTTGTCCAGCCAATTTGGAAATGAGTGTCCAAAT
This sequence comes from Viscum album, assembly GCA_963277665.1. Lineage (NCBI taxonomy): Eukaryota > Viridiplantae > Streptophyta > Magnoliopsida > Santalales > Viscaceae > Viscum > Viscum album. The sequence continues at coordinate 1,076,393,628 of OY728127.1, read as the reverse complement.
GTAAGTGAGGTTCCCTTGGATATCCTAAAATTCATTGATATTTTTGGGGGTGACATTGCTAAAATAGCACTACAATTCTCTAGGTTGACCTCAATGTTGTAGTGTGTTACTGCACAGCCAAGAAACATCCCTAAGGTTAACTAGAAAGATAATTTTATCAGATTCCACTTCATAATGTGTTTTCACATCTTGTCAAATACTGTTTTATATTCTGTGATGTGATCACATCACTTTCTAGATTTGCCCACCAAGTCAACGATATAACTTCTGGCTATCTTTCTCAATAATATCATAAAGATATGACGAATGGAACATTGATATGTGGTTCTAACATTCTTTAATCTAAAGGGCATAATCAGGTAGAAAAATATCACATAAGGTTCTCTGAAGGAAGTGTATTCATCATCTTTAGTGAATATCTTTATCTGAATGTACCCCGATTACCAATTCATTATGAAAAGTGTTTGGAATCCTGTAGTTTCATCGGTGATGAGTTTTATGATTGTAAATGGGAAATATTTATTTGGTAAATTCTGATTAAGGTATCTAAAATGAATGCATACCCTAATCTACCCATTCTTTTTCTTGATAGGGACAATGTTGGCAAGCCATCATGGGTATTTCACTTCCCAGAAAATGTTGAATTTGATCAACTTGTTAAATTCGGCCTCAACATTAGTGTAATGAGAGGGGTGTATCCTCCAAACTAACTTTTGAATCCTATATTCCCATTGGTTAGTCTAAGATGGTTCTGAGCCACATATAGATTTAGTTCGGGATTTCTATATAGTTCCAAGTGAGAACAAATCGATGATGCTTCATAAAAGTGATGTACATCTATTGATTTTAGAGGTGCATGACATCACTAATCAGTATAGGCCATGGTTCATTCTCTATTCTTATAATTATCTACCTCAGTTCATTGATGGTTGTGGAGACACCTTCCTAGAATGATGGAGGAGAATTCCTGAGTTCATCCACATCTTCTTCCATCATTGAGTCTATAGATACTTTTTAGATGAATATGGTGGTATTGGGGATTCTCTATCACTCTTGGGGTGAGAGAATCGCTAAGAAGATACAGTATCAACCCCTTAGGCCTAGGTTATTGTAGAGAGTTGTCAGAGAAGTTTTAATTTATTATATCATGGGGTACAAGAGGGGCTTGAACCTCTAAGACAATATTTTCTACCATGTCCAAATTTATAGTGATCACATAGTCACCATTGAGCATAATATAGTTATTAACAGGGGTGCTCCCCAATACATTAAGGTGGAAATCATTATATCATCATCCACTACAGGTTGAATTCCTCCAATTTTATGGAAATCCACTTCATCATATGTGGCTTCCCAATTCTAGAAGGGGGCACTATCACTATTTATTATTCTTACTTTTCCATCAATGGGATACTTCAAAAACTGATGGAATATTGAAGGTATCACCAGGTGGCTATGGAGATAGGGCCTTCCAAGTAGAACATTTAATATTGTGTATTCTTAAATTACAATAAACTCATCATCTAATGTAAGATCCCCAAACTGATATTCAATACCGATATTTGTGAGAGATCATTCCTTGCACTTATGATACCCTTGAACTGTCACATTAGTAGGATACAAATCACCTTCGTCATATCCCAAACATCATAGGGTTCATATTGGGTTAATATTGATCCCAAAACTATTATAAATCAGATCCCATTGGATATAGACATTATTTATTCTACCCAATACATATAGGGGTCTGATGTTCCTTTGAAAGACTTCATGTTGATATTGGTCTATTAATGAGATGGAGACATGGAATTCTAATGTCATGGTATCCAATCGATAGACCTCGGCTGTAGCGAATTCTGTCTCGAACTCTAGTGGGCTCTGAAGGGATTAAAAAAGTGCCTCCCAGAGATCTTCTGAATTATAGACAGTATTAAGAATCTAGATATTCATTGGGAATACATCCATCTATTTCATAATGTCGAAATTTTGTACCAATGGTCATGACTTCCTGATATATGGTTCCTCTAGGACATGTAGCTGAGGAGCCTAGGAATTTGGGGTGGGCATAATGGGTGATTGTGCAGAGTTTGTGTTATTAACTTCTACCATCTGCATGGTTCATGATAACCTTCCCCTTTTTCTAGGTTGGTCAGATGATTGAACCCTTGATAGATGGTCAAGTAAGACAATTGGGCCTAAGCGGCTGATAGAGGGTTCTAGAAAAACTACAAGCCACATTTGGGCATACTAGAGTGCTTTCATAAGATTCTCAACTGCATGTATATTTTCCATGGGGATATGATAGAAATATTTTGTATTTCCACATCCATGTTGTCCCTTATTCCTTTAGTTCCTACGCATGCGGCCTCCAATTCCCACATAATGTGTAAGAAACTCATATCCTAAGTCAAATTTATCATCGGAGAAGGGGACTGAACAATTTATGTTATTAATAGAGTCAAATATGATCACTTTATATGAGTATAATTCTATTTTGGGAGGCAGTTCTCGTACTACATGTGATTCTGGGAAGATGTTTGTGAGATTCAGAGCTTGCTTTGTAGGAGAGTATTGTTCCTCCTCTTTAATTTTTTCCTTCTTTAGGTGGTCACACCCACCTTTTGGAGGTATATCTATTGTTTCCTCCCTAGTTTGTAGAGTTATTGAGGGTCTTATAAACTATTCTCTCAAGGTGGAATGATATCAATCAACCATTTTTTAATTTATCCAATTGTTTACTTTTCAAGCATGCCTGGCTGGGACCGTCTACTAGTAACCATATTCTTCTGATTGGATCACAGTTTTATAAGACACTCTATGTAGGGATTTATCTTTCACTACCTATTAATAACGTATCATACCTTGAAGTACATCTTTTAATTTTAATCGGTCCTCAATATTATAACCCTCCCATCTATCGAAGGGTTAGTAGTTGGGACAGTTGGTGAGATTGAACTACTCCAGCCTCCTATAAATAAGTATTGTGATATTTTTATTATCCATTCTGGCCAAGAAATAACTTGGGACAAATTGATTATATATGTCGTATAAATTTTTCATTTTTTCCAAAAATCTAAGAGGCACTAATTTCTATTCACTTCTAACTAAGGATGATTCTATGGTTATTTTCACTCATCATGAGGTGGTGGGTGATTTGGGACCCAAATGGGTGTTTGGATAAGTTCTTCTACTATCTTGAGAGTTTCATCTGCAACTTATTCTTTTCCTGGCCTTTTCCTTATGCTATGGGCATGAGTCTAGTTTTGGATTGGGTTTGCTAAATGGATTCTTCAAGATGTTGTTCCGTTTCCATGAAAGTGAAGAAGTGACCTTGATATTTAATTGGGATATGAGTCTTTTGAAAATCATCCAAGATATTATCATCATAGAGTTATTGTATTTGGTCTCGTGAGAGTGGTATGCTGAGTGAATATGTTAAAACTTTCCACATTCCTGTGATGTTATACACACTCTAATATTCTTGTTGCTTGAAATTTTTCTGATCGACGATCGTCATTATCCTCAATGTAGAGCTAAACTGATAATGGAAATGATGATGAATCTCATACCCTTCTATAATGGATCATGATAGAAAATGGTTATAAAAAATATTTTTTGGACTTATTAGAGTTACCTCATTTTTTTCATTTCCTGTAGATCTCAAGGGCCCGTTAGTGGCCCACATTAGGACACGAAGTGTGTGAGATGTTGTTTGCGGTTGACCAAACCATAAAAAGTAAAGAAGTTAGAATTTCTAAAATTGGATGTAGGTATGGTGTCATCAACCCATTTAGTCTATCTCTTCCTCTCCAGATACACAGATGCATGTCGCCCTTTAGTAGCTTTCATTCAAGTATCTTGGACTTGATTATTTTAAGAAGATCTGTGGGAACTGATTTTTGATATGTCTTCTATCAATAAAGAGTGGGTGGGGGTTGATGAAGTGTCCCCAGTTCAATATCCTCCTGATTTTTTATTCATCCCAAGACTGAATGATTTCCCTAAAGAGGGAGATGATGTCACTATAATAGAGGTAAGTCATGGTCATTTTCAACATCCTCATTTTTATACACTAGTATCCTGGATCTAGATCCAATTTGATGCTCATATTCCACTCTTTCTCCAAAATCAGCTAACAGATGGTGGATATTTATCTCTTCCTGAAGATGATAATGAGTGAGAATATTTCCCCTGGGCAGCTCTACATTAAGATGTCTGAGGTCTTGTTTCTCAATATTATATTATGAAATTTATTCCCCTAGGGAAGCAACCTCAAATAAATTAGGTGGAAAATAGGTCATAGTCAAGGATTTCCTTTTCTTTTTGGAATTTTTCCTCTATAGAGGTGGTATCTCATTATTTTTAGGTACTAGGTTTTGGATCCATCATTTGCATCGAGTGACAATATCATCATTTGGTGCTTTTAAATAACTTTCTCCTTGGGTATGTTTTCCATGTTTCACCCCTGTACATTTTGGCCTTGATCTACAATGTCTTCCATTTTAACAGTGGTCACATTCATAAATTCATATCGTGTAATGGTGGTTTTTCCATTTCTTTCAACGCAACAGGTGGATTCTGCACTATCTTATTTAGGGTCATTATTCGAACCCTTGGTCATATTGGTCAATTTTGTCTTGTGACCCCAATGAGATCTAATCACCTTCATTATATGTTTCTCCCATTTTGGTTTGTGAAAAGTTTCTTTGAGGGAGTTTCTTATATTGGTTGATGAATGGGCCCCAAACTACAGATGATTGTCTTATGGTGGGAGGAATATGTGGGATGTCAACCATTAATTATTCCCTCCCAACCTAGAGAATACTAGTTGCCTTTGAGATAATGATGATGATGAAAATTCTACCATCCTTGTGGGTTGGAGGTTATTTGGGGTCGTAGTTGGCGTTGACTAATCCCATTTTTAAGGATCCAATGGCTCTAGTCAGGGATTTAATGAATCCTAGGATTGACATTAAGGTATAAATGCCCATATCCCAGTCAGATGGGTTTGATCTGGAATAACCTTTGGTGTCTCTAGGTTCCTCTTAGGTGATTATAAACCTGGTGATAGTGATTGAGATATAAATTCCCCCAACCGCATAGGCTTGGGTTTTCTTATAGCTTATGTCGATGTGTCCCAAATCCTCTTATGAATTGACAATCCAAGAGGTAAAAGCGGTGGTAAATATTACACAGGCCTGAAGGGTTGGGTAAACTCTTGGGAGGATGACATGGCAGCTACTATTATGGAATATTTAATATGGTGTAGTTTTTCTCACATAGGGGTTGGGTGTGATGATAGTCCATTATCGGAACCATTCCTTATGAGAAGTTTTCTGGGTGATTGAAATTTCAACCTCCATTCTTGAAATTCAATCCTATTGATTTGAGGGGCCTAGTTTGAAAACATTTGGCTATCATCTCTCTATTTTTTCATGATTTCTAGACACTATTTATGTGGAGTCATTCCATTGTAGTGACCAATTAGCTCAAGCATTACCGGGTCCCCATATATCACTAGAGGCAATGAAATTTCATTTTTCCATATTTTTGGGGTTCCGCTACACTAGGGGAGTGACAAAATGGAATGATCTACTCTATCGACATCATTTAATTCAAATGCATTAAATGAGTTTGAGATTAGCTACTGAATATTTGTGTTGAAATGGAAGCAAGCGTGTTTCATATTTTTTATGTAATTTTCCTATTTTGGATCCTAATCCATGGAGATAGAATCTGGGTCAATCTAACAATAGATTATCTTGATGGTATAAAGGTGACCCTCATATCCAAGATAAGGGATGTGTCTATCCTTCAACTACTGATGACTATTCCATGTATTTTTTCATAGATAAGGCATGCACTCCTCTAAATTATATGGGATCTCTTAGCATGAAGTTGTGAGGGGCCAAAACATGATTGGGAGGTTGTTACTAGATTACACTCACTATATGATGACGTTGGAATCCTCTTAATTAATCTTACCTAACTGTATCTAGCCAGATCATAGAAAATGACTTTGAAGGTTGCCTTTTGAAAATAGTGGAGTTGTGCTAGAAGTTGATGGGGGAACTATATACCATTTACCCCAATATTTTGAGTAGCTCTCTTTATGAATTTTTCGATGTCTTGGTCACCTCTCTATATAGAGGTTTCTGGGAAAGGGGACGATTTCCTTATCCATGGGAGAAATCTCTGTTGGGAGTTTGACCATAGTGGACATTAGTAGTAGAGTTCCTTTGATCCATCTCCCCACTATAGTGAGTTGGAATGTCTTCGTAAATAATGTATTCTACTTCCAAATCTATATAATAGTTGATGGACCCTTATAGTGTTTATAATGTGTCCCAAATTCTTCCAAGGACACTAGCATTGAATATATTATAAACATGTGCCATGTTCTGCATAGTGGTCGGAATATATTGTCCTACCTTTGGGGATTATGCATGGATATGAGTATGTGGTTTGATAGTTTCCAAAACATTTATATATTCATCTGGCGTGGTGGTATTTTGATCCAACTAATGATATGATTTTGTAATATGGTGATGAGTAGTGTAATTATTGATAGGAATATGATTTGGTGTTGGGGCATGTTTCATTCCCTCCTTGTGAGCCTCGGTCAGGAAGTGAATATGAGATCGATCCTGAGCCTTTCAAATATGTCATGTGTCATTCTTGGTTAGAATATGGCCCTGTATTGGGGAATGGGTCACTCTCACATAGTGGGCCTCGGTAGGATTAAGAATATGAGATTGGTCTGAATATGCATTCCCCATTTCAATATGCTGACAGACCTCTGTAATGGGATAAGGGATATGAGACACCTCCTATATTGCCTTGGAATGTTGATGGCACAATCTTTTATCTTTCGATGTTGGAATATGATCCTAGATTTCGTGATCTTCTTGAATATTCCACATAGATTCATTAACAGGAATATGATCATGTCTCAAAACTTGTGCCATTATCAGTTAGTTAGCTCCAAATAGAATGAAGATATATGTTTGATCCTAGTCCAGTAGATTATGACACTGGACTTTCTTTTATAGGAATATGTTCCTACCACGATCCATGTTTCCCTCTCATGTGGTTATCCCTATCCATTATGGGGATATGATCCTAACTATGGTCCTTTGTAATGTACCTCCAGACATCATCAACATTGATGAACCCCTATCTCAAGGCATTTTTCACTCTCACTTGGTGATCCCCTGTTGGAATGGGAATTTGATCCTGGTCCGACTCCTCACCCATTATTGAAATTTAATGATAATACTCCTAGGTGGGAGAAAAAAAATTTGATTGCTATGGTACAACAACTTGTTCATGATGATCATTTTTTAATGATTTCCTGATTGTAGGGATAGAAGTAGGTTCCCTCCCCTTTATCTCTAATAGTGTCAAAATTTTCTTATGATTTCTTTAGTTTTTGGTAAACATATTGGAATTTTAGTAAAGTGTTTGGAGGAATATAATATTTCACATTTTCTATATCCATTCTAAAGTAGCATATGTCATTGATTGGCACGGGAATATGCACCCACTTATGTCCTCCTTATGCCACCAAAATATACTAATGGACTTCATGAACGGTGGTAGGGATAAGGGTATCCCCCATTCCTACTGTGATAATATAATCATATAATTATTTCAAATGAGCAGGGATATGAGATTTCATGATGGCTCCTTCTTAAATATGTTGGTAGTCCTTATCGGTAGTAGTGGGAATATGATCTCTATCTGGGATATCCAGTGCCTACCTCCCACTATAAGCCTTCCTTATTTCCTATGAATGGGATTCAGAGGTTTTAGTGTGTCGGTCAATACCCTCAGTATGTGGCTGCAAGTACTTGTGGGATGCTGATAGTGATGGTGGTCAGTATGATCCCTCATGGGTGGCTTCTAAACCAAAAGGAATCATTTTTTTGGATTCCTGGCCCACCTTTTTTACATATAGAAGGTTTTGGTTATCGTACTTTGGGGATAAGATCCCAAAGTTTTTGGTTGTGGTGATGAGGGACACTTGCTTAGTTGCAGTATTTCCTAGATGATATAGACTCTCCAGTTACTATTCTTATTTAAATTCATAGGAAGCATCAATTTTCGGTATTGTACCATATCAGTGGTACTCCCAAACCATTGTGTTTTCCACCAGATTTTGTAGTTTTTGAGAAGGTGGGGTTTCTTTGTGACCCATAGGGGTCCTAGTTTTAGGTGATTTACCAGATCAAATGATGGACGATGAAGAAATTTTCTTGAATTATGATATTGGGTGTCGTATCTAAAATTATGGATATGACAAATAATAATGTTACGATTAGTGTAGTATCATCAGAATAGTTTTCTTAATCATATATTCATGGTTAACACAATTGTTCTTTTACTCAAAATTCAGCCATTACACTCATTTAGACTTTTCAAAATGATGATGGACTTATGAGAACCTTGGTTGTAGAGGAAAATGTGTAATATCATTCTGGTCTTACTATATTGTTTTTATAGGGTTTAAAAACAATGTTTCTTGATGCATGGTTCACCGATAATTCTTTTATTTGATAGTTCATTTCGGGTTCAATTTTTGTTTACATATGGGGTAAAATAGAATGGAATAAAATATAATATACCATGGTTTTTTATGAGAGTGATTCACATTAGTTTTCACCATTTTTGTGGATAAAAAGGAATGGAATGGGTTTCTCTCGATGATTTGATTATTGGGTATTTTCAAAAAATCTATCAATCATTCGCATCATGTTTGAAATTTGTTTCCTCTTTTCCCAAAAAATCCTAATGATTACCTCATCTATAGCTGGGTATATCCCTTCTTTCTAAAGGCTTGTGTTCGATTGGGGTTTTGAACCCATTGACACTTTAGGACTCAAAATGGTCAATGAGATGGGTGGTCGGGCTCATCGCACCATTGGGTGGGGAATTATTCCCTACTCCAAGACACTCTTATAGACATTAGATATGTTTGTGAATCTCTTCCTAATCATGATAGGAGAGTATTTACCCTAAAAAAAATTACAGGTTAATTATCCTTTTACACAAAAAAATGGAATCTCATTAATATACAAAGTAAAATTTGGTCTCGTTAGTGAATCTATTTTTATGTATCTGAGGTTCTCTTCCCATTTCTAGAGAAGAGGATAACTTATTTATAGTATGAAACTATATAATTGGATGCTTCAAAATATTCTATAATGAAAAGAGATGATGAATATTCCTAGGAGTGGATTGATCCATGTTGAGGATTAGTACATTGATCGCGTTGCCTAGTGCGTCAAATTAGTTGTTTAATTTTGACTAGAATTTCTGCAGTATAGCAGCAACCCTAGGTCATCTCTCGATGGAGCTTTAGATCATTAATTTAAAAAGGGGGTTTTTATTCTGAAATTAGAAGGTAAATGAGGTTTTGTAAAACTTGGGGGTTTTGAAGTTTAAAGATGAAAATAGAAAATGAAAGTGATAAAACAATGTAGAGATTAACAGAATTAATTAAGTGTGATCTACCCGGGGTACTCTCATGATTTTTATCCTTCATCGCTTCATGATATAGGGTTATGATCTTTTTGATCCCTAGTTTATAACACCTAGAAATAGAATGTTACTGATTTTATACTAGGATACCTCCTAGGGTTCAGTTGAAAACACACAATGATTCACCGGACATCCCTGTTGATTGGGTGAATTGTGTTTGACTTCATAACCAAAACTCACCAAGAAAACACACGAAAAACTCGATTCGTTGTCTAGGTTTGTATTTTATTTCTGTGTGATACCATGAAATAAATGTACATGGCCTTGAAAGTGCTTTTGTGAGTTCTATTGACCAATATGAATCACACAAGCACCGTAATTGAAAGGGGAAAAAGAAAGTGGTGAACGGTGTATGAAACATCACATGAATGGGTACCCCCAAACATGATCATATGAGTTGAGAATGACATACCAGTACATAACTCAATAAAATAAGAATATATGACGATGAAAAACAACACAATAACTTGGAATTCAAAAGATCATTCAAATATTACAAACATGAAGCTTGGGATTTACATCACGTTCCTCCCTGGTGGATCACAAGGGGTTTAGAAACACATGGGAGAGGAGGAAGAGAAAGATGTTGGGGTAGAACTTCCCATAGCCTCCAGAACTGATAGGGATGTTTAGAAAACTCCTTGGGGACTCCAAAATGGTAGAACCTTTCCTCCTGGCCGAACTTGCAAATGGGGATCCCATGGTGTCATTTTATAGGAAAATTGGAAGGTGGTTTTAGGAACACAGATTCCATCACTCCACTTTTACCACGCGTTTCGACCTTCAGACAGCCTTATCTCGCTTTGAAAAAAATAGAAAAGTTGTATCCCTAACTATTTAATATCTCTACCAAATGTTTGGAACCATTTGGACAACTATATCTCAAGATATTGATAAAATACAGAACACCGCATTTGACTTGGTCCATATTCGGTGGCTTGGACAGATAAGTTCGGATGGGACCCATAGAAGCCGAATCATGATTAGATTTCTTAATATAAAATGTAGCCTATTAAATTTTGGACAGGCCCACAAAATGTCAGACCATTTTAATGCACATATTTCGTGTACTATGAATAACAGTGGACAAATGTCCATGGATCCATGCAATTTTGGCTCATTTTTCTTCCACTTCATCAAGGGCCCTCCAAATCACCTCCGCCTACATTGAAATAATAAAAACAAGTAACATTTACTATTATAAAGTTGATTAACATTAATTAAATTATTCAAACATAAAGTGAAATTTATTATTATATTTGGAATATTCATTACAAAACTAGTTTAAAACAGCGGTGTAAGGGTGGAATAAAACAGTGAATCGTGGTACGATCACATCCCCACACCTAAACATTTGCACTCCTGAGAAAAGTCACATTTCCCAATAAAATATTTCATATATAAATATTTCCAACATCATGAAGATTTAGCATTTGAGTAAATATTAATTCACCAAAGTAATGTGATCAATGCACGAACCGTGCCAAGGAGTTCTTCCCAGTGAAAATGGAAAAGGATGTCTCATAAATCATATCACAATAGAATTCAAAGATATTTATGACACCAACATGAGCAAAGAATTCAAAAGTCAACCATTACACTAACTCTCCATGTGTGTGTGTGAAAATCATTCCATGCAATTCTTTCCACTTTCTATCAAATAAATATAGGTTATTTTAACATTATTCAGCTTTAAATGATTTATCACCAAACTTGTCCTACATCCTATGCAATCATATTTCATGACCCACTCATTTATGCATTCTTAAAAGTCAAACCATAAGCTCTCGACCTAGATACCCCCATATGTTTCACATTTCACCACTCCCTTCATTTATTATATTTTTTTGAAGTTTCATTTGGAACAAATCTCACACTCATCTCTCAACCCTTGTTTTATCTCCTCACGACACTAATTGCAATAGTTATAACAAGATCAAAGGTTGAGGAGGAGTGGTTTTTGAAATTCCCAAGACACAATGAATTTTTTTGTTTTTGTTTTTGTTTTTTTGAGTGTGTATAATAGTTCGACATTAGGTACACACCCATAGGTCAATCTGGTATAGTAATGACACATATCGGATAAGGAAAGAACGTATGGAAATATCATTTAAAGCTGAAAAATATTAACCCAACATATATTTACATTATATTAAGTAAGAAATATTCACACTTTGTGGTTTGGTGCAAAAATTTGTGGAGATATTAGTGACACAGTTTTCCCAAAAACTACTCACAAAAGGAGCATCAATCATCTCAAAGGATTCACATAGATATGAACATTTATATCATTGACATAAAACCAATTACTAAAAAAATCACTCCTCGATGGTAAATGCATACAAAATTTTTTTTTTGCCTTCTTTATGGTATTTTCACTTTCCTCCCATTATGGTCGCCAAATCATTGAACTTCAAAAAAAATTGGGGAAAATCAAAATACCATAAAGAATGAAAAAAAGAGAAAACAAAAGGAGAAAATGATGAAAATTACATACTAACCTAGGAATGCATCCACCCCCCCCCCCACACCTAGAATGTGCAGTTTCCTCACTGAAGTAATTCAGAATGTGAGAAGGAAGGACAAAACAAGGTGTGTTTTATTGGTATGATACGTCGCGAAGGTGGATTTCCTCCACTAGATTCTTCGGAAAATCCTAATAGAAGTTTTTAAGTCACTACCCATTGATGGTAAGACTTCATCCACTATGTTCATGCAAAACCTGTATTGCACCAAAAGGGTAAACATTAGTAATAGTATAAGGATCGAGCCATCAGGAACAAAGCTTACCTAGGTGGAGCTTAAGCCTGGAATTTTACATGGGGACCTTCTCACCAATATATAACTTTCATTGGTGAATCATGCTATCACGAATAGACTTTGTCCTCTCTTTATAGATCCTGGAGTTCCCATATTCATCACGTCGAATTTCATCCAACTCTTGAATCTGCAGCTTTCTTTGCTCACCTGCATCTAAAAGGTTCATATTACATTGTTTAACAGCCCAATATTCACGGTGTTCTACCTCCACTGGGAGGTGATAAGCCTTTCCAAACACAATTCTTCATGGTGACATTTCGATTGGGGTTTTAAAATCAGTACGTTACTCCCAATGTGCATCATCCAAGCGCAAACTCCAATCTTTCCTATTGGGTTGTACCGTTTTTTCCAAGATTCGTTTAACTTTCCGATTTGATATTTCTGATTGTCCATTAGTTTGGGGGTGATATGCAGTGAAGACATTATGATCAACCACATACTTATGAAGCAAATTTTTCATGTTGCAATTGGAAAAATGTGAACCTTGATCACTAATGATGAATCTTGGTAAACCAAACCTACTAAAAATTTGGGACCTCACAAAATCAACAACAACTCAAGAGTCATCGGTCTCGGTGGCCTTTGCTTCCACCCATTTAGATACATAGTCAGCATCCAATAAGATGTATACAATGCCAAATGAATTTGGTAAAGTCCCCATGAAGTCAATGACCCATGTATCGAAGATCTCACAAAATAACAGGGGCTGTTGGGGAATTTCATTCCTCTTAGAGATATTCCCTGTGAATTGACAATGACTAAATGACTTGAAAAATATATGGACATCCCTATACAATGTTGGCGAATAAAGTCCTGATTCAAGGACCTTACAAGCTGTACGTTGAGAGCCAAAGTGGCCCCCACAGGCCAAAGTGTGGTAGAAGGTCAAAATAGAGGTGAACTCATGGTCAGGGACACACCGACGAACTACATGGTAACTACAAATTATCCACAATTCTGGGTCATCCCAAATGTACCAACGAGAATCATTCTTAAGACTCTGGGATTGTGAAATTCTGAAATTAGTGGGGACCATATATGTTGCTAAAAAATTCACAATGTCCGCATACCCGGGGGTAAGGTCCACAACATCACAAAGGTTCTCAGGAGGGAATAATTCTCCAATGGGTAGGGGTGAGTCAACATGATGGTCCAATGGTGGGTAAATCATACTAATGTGGTCAGCTACCACATTCTCCACCACCCCCACCCCCCTCTTATCTCTAATCTCATGGTCAAACTCTTGGAGGAGGAGCATCCACCGTATGAGATGGGGTTTGGCTTCAGTTTTCCTTAAGAGAAATCGAAGGGCAGCATGGTCAGAGAACACAATCACTTTTGAACCAAGAAGATAAGAATAGAATTTTTCCAAGGAAAACACAATAGAAAGGATTTATTTTTCTGTGGTTGTGTATTTCACCTGGTTAGGGTCAAGGGTATGTGAGGCATATGCAATGACATGAGGATCCTTCTCAACCCTCTGTGATAAAACTGCCCCAACTGCAAAGTTAGAGGAATCACACATAAGTTCAAAGGGGAGATCCCACCTTGGTTTTGGGATAATTGGAGGTGATGTGAGACTCTTTTTTAGTGAATTGAATGAAACCTCACAATTTTTATCAAACACAAACTCAGAATATTTTTGCAATAATTGGGATAATAGAAGTGCAATCTTACTAAAGTCTTTAATAAATCGGCGGTAAAAACAAGCATGAACCAAGAAAGATTGCACCTCACAAACACATTTTGGATATGGAAGGGTTAAAATGAATTCAATTTTAGATTTATCAACTTGAATTCCCTTATTTTAAATGACATGACCAAGAACTATCCCCCGCTCAACCATAAAATGGCATTTCTCATAATTTAAAACAAGATATTTTTCAACGCAGCGGCGGAGGACAGAACCTAGGTTTTCCAAACAATCATCAAAAGAAGAACCATAAATCTTGAAATCATCCATAAATACTTCCATAAAACTCTCTAGGTTCTCAGAAAAAATACTCAACATACATCACTGAAAAGTACCAGGAGCATTACATAGGCCAAAAGGCATTCTTCTGTATGAAAATGTGCTGAATGGACAGGTAATTGTGGTCTTTTCTTGATCATCAGGGGCTATATGGATTTGGAAATAACCCAAATAGCTATCAAGGAAACAATAATGGGACTTACCAGTCAATCGTTCTAACATTTGGTCAATGAAAGGTAATGGAAAGTGGTCCTTCTGCATGGCTTGATTCAATCAACAGTAGTCAATACAGACTCGCCAACTATTTTGCACACGTATTGGAACCAGTTCATTCATTTCATTTGACACAACTATTATTTCTATTTTTTAAGCACAATTTTCACTGGGCTAACCCATTTACTATCATATTTAGGATAAATGATCCCTACAACAAGTAATTTATTAACTTCTAATTTTACCACTTCAAGGAGAGTGGGATTCAACCGACATTGAGATTGTCTTATAGGTTTAGCCTCATACTCTAAAAGTATATGGTGCATACAAATAGATGGGATAATCCTGAGAATATCAGCTGATGTACATCCTATTTCCTTTTTACACTCTCTCAAAAGTTTGAGCAGTTTCGATTCCTTTTGTGGAGAGAGGTTATTGGAAATAATGACGGGAAATTGGTCAATACCCTCAAGATATGCATATTTTAAATTAGAAGGAAGTTGTTTGGGTTACAACACCATTTGTTTTTGGATTTAGGGAGTGGATTTAGAGGGAGTGAGGTCTATGAAACTATATATCTACTCATGTTTATTCTCTAAAGACAGATAATCTAAAAAAATTAGATTTGCAGAATCATCGACGGTCATGGGTACCTTATAATGAACACACTCATCAATTAAAGTACAAAATTTACACTTTTTAGAAACCACAGAACACTCAAAACATGAATCAAAACTCAAATCATCGAAGGGTGAAGAAAAAAAAATGAATCAGAGTTTAGGTTGAGGAGAGAATTGTGTGTGTGTGCATCATTTCAGAGCACTTCCATCGAATAGACAGGAAGAGTGGAGTGCTCTTCAACAGGGTATTTCATAGCCTCAAGGATGTTAAAACTTACCTTTTCTCCTCCTAATTCCATGGATAGAATACCATTGTGAACATTGATGATCGTCTTTGTTGTTTGTAGGAATGGCCTCCCAAGTATGAGAGGAGCATGTCCTTGGTTTCAGTTATCTTCTATCTCAAGAATGAAGAAATCAGTAGGGAAGAAGATATTCTTCACTCGTACAAGGACATCCTCAATCACTCTTGTTGGATGTGTTGTACTCTGGTTGGAAAGTTTCATGACAATTCCGATTGGTTGAAGCTCTCCAACCTGTAGAGAAGTATACACAGAGTTAGGCGTTACATTAATGGAAGCACCTAAATATTGCATAACATAAGAAAAGAAGGAATTCCCTATGGTACACGGTATCGTGAATGTGCCTGGATCCTTGCATTTGGTTGGAATTACTGGTTGAACCAAGGCCAAGACATTCCTTCCCTGGTTTACTCTCTCATTCCCCTTCAACCTCCTTCTATGGGTGCAAAGTTCTTTAAGAAATTTAGCATAACGGGGAATTTTCGTGACTGCATCCAATAAAGGAATATTAACTTGAACATTTTTAAATGTATCCATTATCTCATTATCAATATCATTGTCACTATTTTTTTAGATTTAGAGAGTCTTTGTGGGAAAGGAAGAGGAATGGATTGTTCATTTGAATCATCAATGATAATTTGATTTCCCTTTTTATTTCGTTTTTCATTACTTTGAATTTTAGATGGTTGGGAAGGAGTGTTTTCAAGAGGGGGACATACCTGTTTCATATAATCAGTAGAAGGAGAAGCTTCTTTACCACTACAAAGTGTAATTTCATATACATTACCTTTTTCCTTCGAATTGGCAATGGGTTGGGATGGTAGTTGTCCAGACCCTTGAATCTTAAGATCACCGATGGTGTTCGCCAATTGGCCCACTTTAGTTCGTAGGTCTTGAATACCTGATTGTGTGGTTTTTTGGAACTGGAGGTTCTGGGTTTCCATTTTCTTTACCATATCCTCAAGACTAGGTTCAGACTTGGGAGGAGGAGGATTGTTTTGAGATGTTGATGGATAAGAAGGTTTCATACCTTGGCCTTGTTGATACCAGTTCTGCTTGGGGTAGCTTGAGTTTCCTCCTTGTCGGTATTGTGGGTGTGCTTCCCACCCTGGATTTAAAATTGGCTCGAATTGTTCATGTATAAAGGGAGGATCTTGTTGGAATGGACGCCCTAGGAACACCGCTGCACAAGACTCAGATGAATCTTGAAGTTGTGGGCACTGGTCAGAAAAATGAGTGTTATCAGAACAAATACCACAATGTAATGGAATAGAAGTAGAGTGTGAGTTACCTTGTGAATGAGTTAATTTCTTTAGAAGGGTATGCATCTCATCATGTTTAGTATGTACCTTTTGTTCTAAGGCTGAATGACCTACCTCATGAACTCCTCGGTTTGGTGCAATAGCTCGTGTACCAAATTGTTGGCATTTTGAGCCATGTTGGCTATTAAGTCACGAGCGGCAGAAGGAGTTTTGTCAACTAGGGCACCACGAGTTGCAACATAAATCATTCAACGATCCATGGGGATAATTTCCTCATATAATTATTGAATTAAAAGTTGTTCACTAATCTAGTGTTGGGGGAAACTTGAACAAAGTCTTTTGAATCTCTCCTAATATTCATGAAGGGTCTCTCCTTGTAACTGCATAATTCCACAAATTTCATTCGTAATTGATGTAGTTAGGGAGGCAAGGAAAAACTTCTCTAGAAATAGTCATTTAAGGTCATTCCAGCACCCAACTGTGGTAGGTATATAGTATATCCAATCTTTTGCTAAACCATCAAGGGAGAAAGGGAAGGCCCTAAACTTAATGAGGTCCTCAGACACTTTTTGGGGTTTCATGGTGGAGCACACTATATGAAACTACTTTAGATGTTTGTGAGGGTACTCACTGGGAAGACCATTGAATTTTGGAAGGAGGTGGATGAAGCCTGATCTTATCTCAAAATTGGCTGCTTCCTCAGGTATTGGATGTACGCAGGTTAGTACTCCACATCTGGGGTGGTCAGTTCTTTTAATGTTATGTTATTTGCAGCCATGATCTCTGGGGTTTGATTTGGTTCAATTTTTGATTAGTTTTGGAACACTTGATGTTCCACAAGGGGTTCCTCAATGTTACTTTGTTGACCTTCTCTAGATTCATTGATTTGTGTGTGAAGTGACTTTTCAATTTCAGGATCAAATTCAAGTAGTGTTTCTTTATCAGATCTTGTCATGAAACAATGATGTCCAGTTTGATTGATAGATTTTTTTGTTGTGTTTTTTTATTTGAGATGGATAAAAAAACCTAAGAAGGGTGAAAGAAGAATATAATGTTATACTATAGAATTATATAGGGGGTGTATATGAAGAGAGAGAGAGAGAGAGAAATAACACACAAAAAACAACAAAAAAATAGAGACAAAACCCAAAACAAAAACAATAAAATGGGGGTGGGGTATTTAAAGGAGTACTAATTAAGAAGTAAAATAAATAAATAAAAAGAAATAAAGATGAAAAAAATGATCTTGGATCCCCGGCAACGGTGCCAAAATTTGATCGCGTTGTCGAGCACGTCAAATTAGTTGTTTAATTTTGACTAGAATTTTCGTAGTATAGCAGCAACCCTAGGTCATCTCTCGATGGATATTTAGATCATTAATTTAAAAAGAGGGTTTTTATTATGAAATTAGAAGGAAAATTTGGTTTTGTAAAACTTGGGGTTTTGGTGTTTAATGATTAAAATAGAAAATTAAAGAGATAAAACAATGTAGAGATTAACAGAACTAAATAAGCGTGATCTACCCGGGGTACTCTCATGATGTTAATCCTTCATCGCTTCATGATATAGGGTTATGATCTTTGAATCCCTGGTTTGTAACACCTTGAACTAGAATGTTACTGAGTTTATACTATGATACCTTCTAGGGTTCAGTTGAAAACACACAATGATTCACCGGACACCGTCGATGATTGGGTGAATTGTGTTTGACTTCATAACCAAAACTCACCAAGGCAACACATGAAAAACATGATGCGTTGTCCAGGTTTGTATATTATTTCTTTGTGATACCATGAAATAAATTTACATGGCCTTGAAAGTGCTTGTTTGAGTTCTATTGAACGATATGAATCGTACAAGCATCGCAATTGAAAGGGGAAAAAGAAAGTGGTGAACAGTGTGTGAATCATCACATGAATGGGTACCCGCAAACATGATATTATGAGTTGAGCATGACATACCAGTACATAACTCAATAAAATAAGAATATAGGATGATGAAAATCAACACAAAAACCTGGAATTCAAATGTTCATTCAATTATTACAAACATGAAGCTTGGGATTTACATCACATTCCTCCCTGGATGATCAAAAGGGGTTTAGAAACCCATGGGAGAGGAGGAAGAGAAAGATGTTGGGGGTAGAACTTCCCATAGCCTCTAGAACTAATAGGTATGTTTAGAAGACTCCTTGTGGACTCCAAAATGGCAACACCTTACATCCTGGCCGAACTTGCAAATGGGGAGCCCAGGGTGTCATTTTATAGGAAAATTGGAAGGTGGTTTTAGGCACACAGATTCCATCAATCTATTTGTACCACACGTTTCAACCTTCAGAAAGCCTTATCTTTCTTTGGAAAAAATAGAAAAGTTGTAGACCTATGTCTTGGTTGTCTCCTCCGAATGTTTGGCTCTATTTGGACAAATACAGCTCAGGATATAGATAAAATACAGAACACCGAATTTTACTTGGTCCATATTCAATGGCTTGGATAGATCAGTTAGGATGGGACCCAGAGAAGCAGAATCAGGATTTGGTTCCTTCATATGAAATTTATCCTATTAAATTTTGTACAGGCACAAAATATTTCAGCCCATTTGAATGCACGGATGTCATTTACTATGCAAAACAGTGGACATATGTCCATGGATTCATGCAATTTTGGCCCGTTTTTCTTCCACTTCATCAAGGGCCCTCCAAATCACCTCCACCTACATTGAAATAATAAAAAAAATAACATTTCCCATTATAATTTTGATTAAAATTAATTAAATTATTCAAACATAAAGTGAAATTTATTATTATATTTTTAATATTCATTACAAAATTAATTTAAAACAGCGGGGTTAGGGTGGAATAAAATAGTGAATCGTGGTACGATCATACATATCCTAGTTATTGTAGGACTAAAAAATCATATAGTTCATTGGTCTTGTGTAGTTTAACATCATGAGAAGAGGAAATATGTTTAGGTACTAAGATTATATATATTTGATCTCACATCTTGAGGTGACATCCTATGTATACTGGGTATTGAAGGAATCAAGTTTATCATAGTTTGATTGCAACATTGGGACTGACCAACAAGTATATGCCCTTATATGAGGGGTGTTCATATCATACCACTCATCGAGGCTTATATACTAGTATTTCCCTATCTAGTGGATATATAGGATTCCAATGAGTTTTTCATGGTGAGTCCCTATGCCCATGGGAGTTATGACTGGTGTGAGAAATAAGGTATAATAAATGATCATCCTTACATCATACGGATAGGGGAATTGTGTACTGGGAAATTCCATGACTGATATAAATATAGATCTTTGGCCTTGAAAATATTTCCTATATATCCTAGTTATTAGAGGAATTATAGGCATCATAGTTTAATTTTTTTCATAGTCAGATGAGGGATGAGGTATAGTGGTCATCCCATGGGAATGACTGAATCCCAATGGTTAAAATGTAGGATTCATGGAATTGACATTGTTGTGGGTGCTTATTTGATCTCAGACCTTAAGAATGTATCCTATATATCCTGGTTATGTCAAGAATTCCAGTTCTCATATTTTAATTGATTGAGGCTTACACACTAATGCTACCCTTGTAGTTGGGATGATGAAACACAATTTTTTGAATGTATTATCGATAATAATTGAAAAAAATTCCTCAAATTGTGTAAAATATGTTTTTTTATAAAATATTTGGGAATAGATTATTCATTTGAAAATTGGGGGAAGATTCCATTTTTACGCATTAAAATTCACTATATCATTTCAGAGATAAATATTTTGATATGTATTATTTGAACATAATTTTTTTTAAATATATTCCCGAATTAATGGGATACAACATTCATTCAGTAAATTGGATCTAAATCATGCATTTGATGGTAGTAAAAGGGCCATTAATTCAAAGATGGGATAGGCACGCTAGTTTTGACAACAATTCTATATTTGAGCCATATATTATTCATAAAATAATGTATGTGGTCCAAATTTTGAGAGGCATTATAGGACCCAATTACTGACGTTTCATCCTTCTAGAAGGACAACTTAATCACACTTTTTAGAGGTCAAACATTCTGTGAAATTTGGAATAAAATATTTGGATGAATATACCCATTCACCCTTTAAACCACTTGTAACCTAGCCTCCCCTCCACTCTATAAATATGTATTTTTCTCATTTTGAGGGTTTGGTACATTCATTTTGAATTTTATGGGTAGAGGATAAGTGGATCCACTCAAATTATCCATCCATTTCAACAAGGTTATCTCTTAAAGCAAGTATCCCTTCGACGAATCCTTCATCTTCTTCTTTGTTTTGTAATACTTTTGTTTACTTAATAAAATCCTTAGTTATTCTTTAATATCTTCTGTTTTCCTTTTTTTTGGATAGTTATCTTCCTCAATAATCTGGTTATTTGGGATGAAATTAATGATTATAAACTATATTAGGCTATACCCTTTCTAAATCATTGCAAATGCAATCTGTTTCTACGATGACCACGCCGCCCATAGAAGAGTAGTTTTCTTAGTAATTGATCTACATCATACCGTCTTCATTCATTTATTTTGAATCAATGAGATACTTTAATTCATGTAATATTACCTATTGATTGATTTTTTAATTTAAATGAATCTAATAAAGAAGTTGAACAACTGACAAAAGAACACGCTAGGTCGAGATTTGTGTAAATTTTGAGAGTGTGATCTTAATTAGTCATACAATGACACAAGGGATAAATTTGTAGAGTTCAAATATTATCCCTAAACTCAATTAATACTCATTTATAGAGTGTATATGTTCTCTAATTAACCACTGACCATAAGATAACCTCATAACATCAATCAAACCAGAGTGTTATGATTGCAGGTTCTAAAGCTATCCTATGGTTTAATTAATTTCATCTTTGTGGTTAAGTTAATTCTCGTACAGTTTTAGGGTTAAAATATTAGAAGATTTTAATTAAGATGATGTTAATTTAAATGATAATGATAAATAATTTAGTGAAGAGGTAGACATATATAAATTATTCCTTTTAAAAGATTTTCTAAAAAAACATCTTTGTATTGTGTTTTAATAATCAAGTTTCATTTGAAAAACAAAAAAAAATGAAATCTTCTTCCAGCATACAACTTCTTCATTTATAAATTGTAAAAAAACCTCGCCATTTTTAAGTTGTGTTTTTATTCTCTTTTATTTTATTTTTATAATACCTTTAAGAAGTTATTTAATTCACTTCCTCCTTGAGAGACCAACCCATGTCAGCCACTCTACTTTACCCAAGTACCCAAAAAATCACACTTCATTTGAGAGCTCACACAATAGTTCCTTTCAAATTGGCATCGTTTCTGGAGAGGAAAGTAATTATTTCAACTAATTAGAGGTATTCCTTTTATTTTTTTCATTTTATTCTATTTTCCTCTTCTTTATTCCTTCTTTACCTAGTTTTAATTTTTCTTCTTTGTTTATTTTCTTCTTCTTCTTCTTTTTGGACCATCAACCCAAACTTCTCATTTTTATTTTATTATGGTCCAACTTTATTATCTTTATTTTCATTTGATTTATGACATGAACTAATACTAAAGATCTCTTAAATCTTGACCCTGATATTGAACATAAACTTAGGGCTCGAATCCGACATTCTCAATCTACGGGATGTTTCAACATTTAACCAGTTAGAGAATTTATTCATTCTGGGAACACATAAATTGGAAACACTTCTAAATAAAACCCAAAACAAGAACCAATGGCTAAAAATAATGGAAATGAACTTAGTATAACCATTATAAAATTGGATTCACCTAATATTAATAATAAACCAAATTTTATTGCAAACCCAAGTCTAGAATTAGACTTTAATCATAAATCTATATTAATAAACCTTCTTCCAATATTTCATGGATTATTTGTTGAGGATCTGAAAAAACTTTTAAAATAATTTAATGTGGTTTTATCAACCCTTAAACCATGAAATTTTTATGAAGATCAAATAAAACTAAGGTCATTCCCATTTTCACTTGATGGGGCTGCAAAAGACTGCATGCATTGTTTACAACCAAAATACGTAATATGTTAGAATGATTTGAAACATCTTTTATTGCATATATTTTTTTCCAACATCAAGGACCACTTCCATTCGTAAGGAGATCTCAGGTATCAAGAAATCCCAAGGGGAATCAACGTATGAGTACGGAAATGGATTCAAGAAGTTGTGCGCAAGCTGTCCACATCACAAAATTAGTGAGCAACTCCTTATCCAGTACTTCTATGAAGTACTCACGCATATAGAGATTAGAATGGGGGATTCCATATTTGGAGGATCATTGGTGGGGAAAAACACCAGTAGACGCACGTTCATTGATTGATAAAATGCCACAAAACTCCCAACAATTTGGTGATTGAAGTACACCACATGTAAGGAAAGTACATCAGGTAAGTCCTTCTTCTCTTTAGAGTCATTTAATTAATAAAAAGTGGGAATAATTGACCACAATCAGGAGGCATATTACTTTGGCTCAAAAGAAATCCCAACCCACTCC
This sequence comes from Viscum album, assembly GCA_963277665.1. NCBI lineage: Eukaryota > Viridiplantae > Streptophyta > Magnoliopsida > Santalales > Viscaceae > Viscum > Viscum album. Next base: position 1,076,370,351 of record OY728127.1, on the reverse strand, counting down.
TTCGAGACCTTGAGAAATTTTGGCTGAAATAGACCACCCAACTAATTGTTGCCCCCAATTACAAGAGAAAGAGGATTGTGCTGCCATATTTCAAAGGATACCATATCAGCATCAAAAACAAACACATACCTAGACGAAGTATGTCTCCTTTGTACCAACATACAAAAAAAGGTGGAAGGATTAATCAAACATGAGATATGGATTTGGACAAAAAAGTCCCCCTTTTCAATAAGATTTCCAATACCCTTTGCCTTACCATTAGGGTTTCAAAAAACCACAATGGAGATTTCAAGCTCAAGAATGAGACAGTCAATAATAAGATAATCCCCCACCCAAGGTAGATTCTAACATTGATGACCATTTGAAACAAATTTTTAATAATTAACAAAATGAGTTGAAGAGTCAAGGTTCAGAACTAAGGGAGTTGAAGACTCAAATGATCTGGATTTTCACTGCCCTCCATGAACTGGTAAGTAATAATTATGGAAATTTACCTTCCAATCCTACTACAAATCCCATGGGGAATATCAGTGTTATCACATTGAGATATGGGAAGAAAACAACTGCTACATCTACACATATAATTCCTCCAGAATTCACCTTAACTCTGGAGAAGCCCCATTCTATACTAACTAAATAAAACCCAAATGAGAAAGACAAATGTAAGAAAAATATTGATTATTTTCCTTTTAAACCTTTTCCCTTTCAATTAGGGTTGTACAAACCAAGAAGATGGATAAAGAGGCAATAAAAAAATAGTTTTTGGACACATTCAAGCGACTAAAGATCAACATCCCTCTACTTTAATCCATCAATAAAAACCCATGGTATGAAAAATTATTAAAATAACTTTATACCAATCGAAGAGGGATCAAGGGAAATTAGAGGATAAATCTTGGAAGTAATTTGTCCGCACTCATTACACCAACTCTATCAATGACAACAAAGCGCAAGGATCTGAGGACATTCACCATACCACGCACCATAAGAGAGTTTCATGTTTCTAATGCTCATTGTGATTTGGGAGATTCTATAAATTTGATTCCTCACTTAGAATTCTCTTCTTTATAGGTTGGTGAGTTGAATTCAATAAGAGTAGTGGTAATGTTTGTGAATAGAGGAATGACATATCTAGTGGGAGTCCTAGAGGATGTACTTGTTCAGGTAAGAGACATGATATTTCTAGTATATTTATACACGCTTAACATGGAGGATGATCAGGTAAGTTCTCATGCTCCCATTATCTTAGGTATACCCTTCCTCAAAACTGCAAAAAACTATCTTAAATGTCAATGAGGGTACACATTCCCTGGTGTTTGGAGATGATGTTGTGATTTTTAATGTCATGGAATCCATGATGTACCCCTCATATTGAAGGACCCCGGGACACCCTGAGAGGGGAGGGGTGAATCAGGGTGACCACTTTTTCTTTTAAAGTGATGGATCTTGTTCCCACGTTGGTAGGAACTTGTTGAACCTGTATGAAGATTATGATCAGAAAGAAAACATTCACAAGCACAGAGAAGAGACAGCCATTTTTACTTGGTTCACCACTAAGGGCTACGTCCAAGGAGCATACGCCGACAGGTTGTCGGTCGTACCAAAATCCACTATGCTTCACTAGCTGTAGATTACAAAATTTCGGGTACAGTCGCTCTGTCCCAGGATCACTGCCTTTACAAAGATTCAGGGATAGCTCACTACTTCCCTCGGGTCACTCCCATTGACTCCCCCTGGCTCACTGCCGTTGGTGAAGTCCCACTCAGTTTATAGACGTGAGGGTCTCTTCTTCATTTGCATAAGAGTGAATCCTTTGTTGTATGTAGATGCTCTATTGAAGTCCGATTCTCACCAGAGGAAGAATATCACTTTTCCTCGAATGTACCGAGTAGTCTCTCAGCTTTCGTGCAGCTCCAAACATGCTGGTGGGCTTCAGCAAAACCAGGCGCGCTTCTCCAAGACAGTCACGCAAGTCCCACTACGCCGCGCAAGTCCAAACTGGCGTGCAAGTGTCATCAACACACATGCGCGACTCTTCCTTCCCCAACTACAAACTTGCGCGGTCCACTTCCTTTCTCTTCCAAACCACCTTGGGTGCACAGCCAAAAACCGGCGCGCAAGCTCTACTTGCGCGACAAAACAACCACCTGCGCGACTCAACCACCTGCGCGACGAGAGCTCGAACAATCTCTCGGCCTTTTACTTCATTCCAAATGAGGAGGGGTGGTCCAGTATTTATAGGCAAACTGGACCCCTTGGGCGGCGGCGCGCAAATCCCTTGACGGCGCGCAAGTCTTGTCTTCAATAAACTCTGTCGCGCAACTCACTTGCACGACCCAACCAACACTTGCGCGACCTTCTTTCCTTAGCCAAATTTTGATGTTCTGATCCTCAAAAACATATGGCGTGCAAGTCTTTTATCCTCCAAGAGCACGGCGCGCAATTACCTTTGCCAAAAACACTTTACTTTATGACGCCCGATGTTATCCTTATTAAACTTCTCATCACAATCTTACACTTCCATCATAGTAGAATTTCTTGCCGTGAATTTCTTGCCTTGAATTTATTCCTTTCTCCCCCATTGACAATAAAACCAAAGACCGAAAAGTTTTTCTCAACGTTCAGCTCAAGCCATACTCCCCCTGGATAGTATCTCCCCCATAAACCTGCATCACAGCCATAAGCAGATAAAAACAGTTAAAACAAACGGAGAGAGGGGACTTCCGGAGCCTCCTTATGTAGTAGGAGGTGGTCGAACACCGAGGTTCAACTGATGCTTCTCGAACACATCCGCGGACAATGGCTTGGTTAGGATATCAGCCACTTGCTCATTAGTTCCAACATGATCCATTTTAATCACGCCTTGTTCAACCTTTTCTTTGATAAAATGATACCGTATTTCAATATGTTTTGTACGAGAATGCTGAACCGGATTCTTCGTAAGATCAATTGCACTTTTGTTATCACAATAAATCACCATTGGTTGCTGCACCTTATCACCAATATCTGTTAGCTGCTGCTTCATCCAAAGAAGTTGAGTGCATGCTTTTGTGGCAGAGATATATTCAGCTTCAACAGTACTAAGAGAAGTACTTTCTTGTTTCTTGCTCAACCAGCCAACACATTTCTGCCCAATATAGAAAGCTCCACCACTAGTGGACTTTCTATCTACGACATCACCAGCCCAGTCAGCATCAGAAAATGCTGATAATTCACTGTCCCTGCCTGCAGCAAAAAATAACCCGAAGTTATGTGTACCTTGAATGTACCTCATGATTCTTTTTACTGCTGCCATATGTTCCTCCTTTGGATTGAGGGTTCCTTTTTCATCACTCTAGGTAACATTTCATCATGTTCAACTTTAATCTTGTCTTTCTTTTGGATCTTTTCACTTCCAGCAGTTGATGACTCAGCCTCACAGCCAATTCCACTCTTTCCCATGCAAGCAGGTCTTTGATCACTCAAGACTTTTCCAACCCCATCTCAACCACACTTGGCTCTTGCAAGTAATTCTGCATCTGAGAATCTTCCGAACTGTATTTTCTTCCTCGATTCTTTTGGAACTGATTCTGTCTCCATTTTACTCCTTAGAGTAACTACTTCCTCCTCAAGACCCTCAAAAGTCTTGGATTTTTCATCCAGTCTGGATGTGAGGTCATTGATGACCTTTGCCTGCTCTTCAATTCTCAGCTTCAGATCAACTGCATCATCATTGCTTTCAATTATTTTAGACTGTACCTTCACAAATTCTTCCAGTCATTCAATTTCAGCTTCAAGTTGATCAACATATTCAGTTGATTCTTCTATAATTGATTTCCACTTATTGCAGCTCTTACATTTAATCTTAAGCTTACTAACTGCATCCTTAAGTTGCACCTCAGGATCTACACAAGTTCTCAGTTGTTTTTCACCATCAGTATCTTCTGACTTTTCAACAGTGGCCATCATAGAAGCATGGTTCCCAGTTTTGAATTCTGGTTCTTCTTCATCACAGAATTCATTATCATCTTCTTCCTCTTCACAGACAAAACTCTTCCTTTGCATTTTCTTACCAGATTTGAAGTCTCCCTTTTTGAAGAACCTTCTCTGAGGCTTCTTGAAGTTTTCATCCTCACTATCTTCATCATTGATCATTTTTAAACACTGAGAAGCAATGTGCCCAACTTATCCACAACGGAAACACGCGAGAGGTAACTTACCTTTGAATTTCCCTTTCCCCTTCTGGAACTTCTTTTCAATGAGAGAAAGAATTTTTTTTTCTTCATCATATTCACCGCTACTATCCTTTGATATTTTCAGTTTATCCATGGCCTTGAATGCCATTTCCTTGCTCACCCGAGTCGTAGCATCTTCAGGTTTGACTCTCATTTCATATGCTACCAAACTGCTCAGTAGATCATCTAAAGAAAGTTTGGAAAGATCTCTTTCCTCAAGGGCTGACACCTTCGCATTATAAAGAGGTGGAAGTCTTCTCAATATTTTCTTTACAATATCAATGTCTTTTATTTCTTCGCCTAGACCCCGAATAGCTCCAACCACTTCGGTAATTCGATTGAAGAAAGAGTCTGCATTCTCGTCTGGATGCATCTTCAGATCATCAAACCGATTGTGCAGCACTTGTAGTTTCGCCTCCTTCACTTTGCTATCACATTCATAAATATTCTCAAGTTTATCCCACATGGATTTTGCTGAGGTGCAATTCATCACCTTTAGGTAGATCTGATCAGAAAGGGCTGCAGTGAGTGCATTCTGTGCTTTAGCATCTGCATCAAGAAGTTTCCTGTCTATTTCAGTCATAGAAAGGCCTGTTGGATCGGTGACTTGTATTCCTTGCACAGTAGAAAAAAGAACTTCCATTCCAAGAGATCTTAGATGAGATCTAATTCTGTTCTTCCAGATCTGGAAATTGCTTCCATCGAAGTGAGGGACTCCCCTGACATTGATCGTGTTTTCCATGATGAAGAAGGTCAGATTCAACGCCAGCAACCTCGCTCTGATACCACTTGAAGGACCCCGGGACACCCTGAGAGGGGAAGGGTGAATCAGGGTGACCACTTTTTCTTTTAAAGTGATGGATCTTGTTCCCACGTTGGTAGGAACTTGTTGAACCTGTATGAAGATTATGATCAGAAAGAAAACATTCACAAGCACAGAGAAGACACAGCCATTTTTACTTGGTTCACCACTAAGGGCTACGTCCAAGGAGCATACGCCGACAGGTTGTCGGTCGTACCAAAATCCACTATGCTTCACTAGCTGTAGATTACAAAAGTTTGGGTACAGTCGCTCTGTCCCAGGCTCACTGCCTTTACAAAGATTCAGGGATAGCTTACTACTTCCCTCGGGTCACTCCCGTTGACTCCCCCTGGTTCACTGCCGTTGGTGAAGTCCCACTCAGTTTATAGACGTGAGGGTCTCTTCTTCATTTGCATAAGAGTGCATCCTTTGTTGTATGTAGATGCTCTATTGAAGTCCGATTCTCACCAGAGGAAGAATATCACTTTTCCTCAAATGTACCGAGTAGTCTCTCGGCTTTCGTGCAGCTCCAAACATGCCAGTGGGCTTCAGCAAAACCAGGCGCGCTTCTCCAAGACAGTCGCGCAAGTCCCACTACGGCGCGCAAGTCCAAACTGGCGCGCAAGTGTCATCAACACACATGCGCGACTCTTCCTTCCCCAACTACAAACTTGCGCGGTCCACTTCCTTTCTCTTCCAAACCACCTTGGGCGCACAGCCAAAAACCGGCGCGCAAGCTCTACTTGCGCGACAAAACAACCACCTGCGCGACTCAACCACCTGTGCGACGAGAGCTCGAACAATCTATCGGCCTTTTACTTCATTCCAAATGAGGAGGGGTGGTCCAGTATTTATAGGCAAACTGGACCCCTTGCGCGGCGGCACGCAAATCCCTTGACGGCGCGCAAGTCTTGTCTTCAATAAACTCTGTCGCGCAACTCACTTGCGCGACCCAACCAACACTTGCGCGACCTTCTTTCCTTAGCCAAATTTTGATGTTCTGATCCTCAAAAACATATGGCGCGCAAGTCTTTTATCCTCCAAGAGCACAGCGCGCAAGTACCTTTGCCAAAAACACTTTACTTTATGACGCCCATTTTAAGGCCCAAAAAATTGGCAAACACTGGGAAACAACGCCACCTTCACTACTGTTTTCTGCTTGAACGGTATGATCGCTTTGTTGGTACACACCCTGAACTTCCACTGAGGATTGACAACAAACACAAACCATTCACCAAATCATGCTTTGAAGAACCTGGTTCCAACACATATGACCATTATACTTTTTTTATCTCCCATTTTGATCCACCAAGTAAAAACTACAAGGATTTTGATTCTCCTATTCTTAGGGGGATTGTGAGTATTGATTGAAGTTTGATGTCTAAGAGCACATCAATACATGTTTATGATACACAATCCTCTCTTTGATTTAATTTTTATGTGGCTTCATATACTTATTTTGATCATGTTAACTCTAATTATGAAATGGATATTGAGTATTATGATGTGTTTGATGCTTTATTATCTAGTTCTGATGATGTATATTCTGATATTGATGTTCATTGTGTACATATTTTAGTTCCCTCAATCTCACCATCCTAAAATCACCTCCCTACATTGGGACTCAATCCATTCCCAACTAATATCAAATACTCATACTTGTTATGTGGGGATAAATTACCTATTATCATTGCTAATAATCTCCCTTTTGATCATGAAGAAAAACTTTAGAATCTTTTGAGGGAGTACATTAGGGAAATCTGGTGGACCTTGGCTGACTTGTCAAGTATTAGACCCTCTATTTTCATGCATTGGATTATTTTAGATGATGTGGATAAACTAGATAGGCATCTCAAAAAGAGACCCAATCCCACACATTTGGAGGTTCTTAAAAAATAGGTTGAAATTTTTCTCGAGATGGGTATAATCTATCCCATTTCTGATTCTCAGCAGGTGAGTCCTATTCAGGTTGTGCCTAAGAAAAGTGGTGTTAATAATGTTAAAAATGATAAAGATGAATTAGTTCCAATGAGGGTGAAAACTAGTTGTAATGTGTGTATTGATTATAGGAAACTAAATAAATCCACTTGCAAGGACCATTTCCCCCTCCAATTTATTGATCAAATTCATGAGAGACTTGCTGGGAAAACACACTATTATTTTGAGGATGGATTTTCTAGATATTTTAAAGTTCCTATTTCTCTGAGGGATCAAAAAAATACAACATTCACTTGTCTATTCAGTATGTTTTCCTTATATAAGATACCATTTGGACTTTTCAATTCCCCAGGTAACTTCCAGAGATGCATGGTTATTATTTATTCTGATTTTATTGAGACCTATATGGATGTATTGATAATTGAATTTATAGTGTATGGGTATTCATTTGATGATTCTATCTCTAGTTTGGGAATGTTTTTGAATCATTGTATTGAGAGTAATCTGGTCTTGATCTTTGAATAGTGTCGTTTTATGGTAGATCATGGAATTATAATAGGGAATGTAGTCTCAACACTTGGGATAGAGGTTGATATATATATGTTAGATATCATTTCATCCTTACCCTATTTTTCATGTGTGTGTGATGTCACATCTTTTATTGGGAATCTATTATTTTATCAGTGCTTCATCAAATATTTTAGTAGTATTCCTCTTCCTATTTCATAATTACTTCAAAGGGATTCTGATTTTGTGTTTGATGATTCTTGAAGGACTTCATTTGATGTGGTAAATAAGTGTCTGAACACTGCACCAATCATACAGCCCCCATTGTGGGAGCTTCCTTTTGAGCTTTTGTGTGATGCCTCTAACTTCATGGTTGGAGTTGTCTTATCTTAGAGGGTGGAGGGATGTCAACATGTGATTTCATATACATCAAGGACATTAGATTCATCACAATAAAACTACACAACCATGGAAAAAAAATTTCTTGCCGTCATATTTTCTTTAGATAAATACCATTCATATTTATTGGGCTCTAAAGTAGTTTGTTTCTAACCATGAAGCTCAAAGGTACCTCTTGAAGAATATGGAAGCAAATCCCAGACAAATCTAATGGATGCTCCATCTTTAGGAATTCGATATTTAGATAAAGTACAAGAAGGGTTTAGAAAATCTGGTGGTGGACCACATGAGTAAGATTACTCACACATTATAGGCTGACACCTTGGACCAGGTACCACTTCAAGACACTTTCCCCAACCAGAATATTTATTCCATCTCAGGTATACATCCTTGGTATATAAATATAGTAAACTACCTTTTTGCATCTGAAATCCCTGCAAATTTAAAGAAACATCAAGTCCAAATATTAAAAATTGAGTCTCAGTATTATGTGTGGGATGATCCCTATATTTAGCGCATATGTACTGATCAAATCATTAGGATGGGTGTTTCTGATCATGATTTTGAGTTTATTCTGCATTTTTTCCATACACTTTCATGTGGAGGAATCTTTGGACCCCAATATAAATCTTGGAATGTTTTAGACTATGGATAATATTGGACAAGATTATTCCATGATGCTCATCTTTTTTTAAGCCATGCTCACATTTCCAACATATGGGAAACATTTCTAGGAGATATGAGATTCCACAATAGACCATATTATTTTGTGCAATTTTTGATGTGTGGGGAATTGATTTTATGGGTCATTTTCTAAGTTATTTTTATTTCTATTGATTATGTGAGTAAATTGGTGGAGGTTAAGGTCACTAGGACTGATGATTCCCATGTTGTAGTGGACATTTTCAAGACACATATTTTTGTAGGTTTGGAATACCAAAGGCCATAATCAGTGACCAAGGTACACACTTCTTTAATTGGAATGTGTCTTCCCTCTTTGTATATTTGGGGTGACCCACAAAACCTCAACATCTTACCACCCCCCAAAAATTGGCCAGGATGAGATTTCGAATCAATAGTTGAAACAAATTTTGGAGAGAATTGTGCAGCTAAATAAGAAGGATTGGGGCAAGCACTTGGATGATGCAATTTGGGATTATATTTCAATATACAAGACTCCCATTGGTATGTCCCCATTTCAGATTATTTTTTAGGAAAGAGTTTCACCTCCCCGTGGAAGTTGAGCATCAGTCTTATTGGGCTATAAAGAAATGCAACATGGATTTGGCCCAAGATAAAATACAATGGAAGCTAAAAATTCAAGAGCTTGAGGTGATTTGATTATCATTATATGAGAACACAATGCTCTACAAGGAAAGATCAAAAGCATCTCATGATATAAAGATACAAAAAAGGAATTTTCATGTTGGAGAGAAAGTCAAACTCTATAGTTCACAACTAAATTTGATTATGGGTAAGTTGTGTTCCATATGGTTAGGTCCTTATATTGTATCTAATGTTTTTCCTTATGGTGTAGTGGAGAACACACAAGAGGAAAAAGGAAGTATCTTTACATTAAATGGGAAACGTTTGAAGAAATAAATTGTGGGACTTTCTACTGATGTAGTGGATTTCATCACACTACATAACCCAATCTTCACTTGAGAATATCAGACTGTTCCTAACCCTTTCACTTTTTTATTATTTTTCCTATTTTAAATTATACATTTCATGGTCATACATCAACTCATAGGTTCACATTGAGGATAATGCAATATTTTAAGTGTGGGGGAGGGGACAACATTTTGGGGTAGATATTTAGGATTTTCATTTGTTTGTTTTGTGTTTATTTTCTATTAATTTTTTGGTTAAAAGTTTCCAAAAAAACCCAGAAAAAATCAAAAAAACAAATCAATAAAAAAAATATATCATGTAACATTTTCATGTAGATCATATGGAAAATTAATGTTTTCAAAATTCATTTGTATAATTATAAGAATGAGTGATATTTCATCACCAATGGTTTATTTTCATAAAAATTAAATTCTTCAATGATATGAATGATTGTTTCAGCATAAAACCTTTTAGATTTCGACAGCATTATTTTTGATATTTTTCATGTTAAATTTTGTCATTGATTTCTCCAAACAAATTTCCACTAAACCATGACTTGCAAAATATTTCATACTCAATTGATGGTATAGTCAAGTTAGGTAAAAAAATAATTAGTTGATCCATATGTTCTTTTCTCTTCCAATCAGTTTTATTACTATTCTGAATTAACCTATGCATGTGTACCTATTATCAGACGGTGGTACGCCCTCAAAAAAATATGGTTTGTGTCTTGGATGGGTCAAAAACCACTCTTCATCAACCTTTGATCTTGTTAAAACTATTACAATTAGTTTCATACGGAGATCAAACATGGGTTGAGAGTTGATTATGAGATTTTTTCCAAGTGAAACATAAAAAAACAAAAACAATAATAATAAATGATATGAGTAATGAAATGTACAACATATGAGGATATCTAGGTCCGGAGCTTAACGTTTGACATTTGAGAATTCTTAAGTGAGTGAGTCTTGAAATTCGATTGTAAAGGAATGTAAAACAGCCTTGGTGAATTATACCAGGTAAGAATAATTGGTTTATTTGACCTGAATATACTGATTAAAGGGTGGATTTATGAGCTTTTAATGGTTGGAACAGACACATGTTGATAATTAGTGGCCTGGTAGACCCATGACTTGTTCCCCAATGATTAGTGTTATGAATCTCACTGGGTTTTGTTTTGACACAATTTATGAGACAATGGATTTAAAATTTATTGATATTTACTCTTAATGGGATTCTTAATTTTCCTATATTTTCACTGTGGATTGAGAAATTCAAATATGCATATCTTGTCACAATTTTTTTCGAATACATTATATGAGGTTTTGGCCTGGAGTGCAAAAGGTTAAGTGCGGGGAGTTGATACAACATAATTTTTTTGAATATTTTATTGATAATAAATCACAAAATTTTCTCACATTATGTTAAATATGATTATCTTTAAAAAAATTCTTATTAGATCATTCATTATAAAATTTGGTGAAAATTCATGTCTTGCCATTTAAAATTCAATGTAGAATTTCAGGCATTAATATCCTGATATTTATTATTTTAAATTGGTCATTTGTAAATATATTCCTGACTTAATGGGATACAACTTTCATTTAGTACATTGGAGCTAAATTGTGCATTTGATGGGTGTAAAAGGGTCATGAAGTCAAAGATGGGATGGACCTGCTAGTTCAAACATCAGTTCAGTATTTGGGCAATATCTTCTTCATAAAAACTTCGATTTGGACCAAAATTTTAGACGAGCTCAAAAACCCAATTTCTCACATTTAATACATTTGGATGGATAGCTGAATCATGCATTTTAGAGGTCAAACAGGCTATGCGATTAGGATTACAATATTTGGACTAATTTTCCCATTCACACTTGAAACGACATGTAACCTAGCCTCTCCTCCACTATATCAGTATGTATTTTTATCATTTTGAGGGGTTGGGATGTGAATTATGAAGTTTAGGGAATATTAGAGGTAGATCCACTCAAATTCCCCAACCATTTCAACAAGGGTATATCTTGAAGTAAGGATCCCTTTGATGAAGTCTTTTTTCTTTTTATATGTGTTGTAATACTTTTGTTTTCATAATAAAATCCATAGTTATTCATTAATTTCTTCTATTTTACTCTAATTTTTTCACTTCTATTCCTCAATAATCATTATCTATTTATTTAAATTCATGAGTAGAAACATGATTGGGTTATACCCTTTCTAAATCATTGAAAATTCAATCTATTTCTATGATGACTACACCCCCCCTAGAAGAGTAGTTTTCTTAATAATAGATCTACCTCTTACCTTATTAAATCATTTTTTTAAATAAATGATATATTATAATTCACTTAATATGAAATATTAATTTATTTTTCAATTTAAATGAAACTATGAATGAAATTGAACAATTGACACAAAAACACATGTGGTTGAGATTTCCGTAAATTGTGAGAGTGCGATCTTAATCGGTAATACAAGACCATAAGGGATAAAATTGCAGAGTTCAAATATAATCCCTAAACTCAATTAATCCTCATTTCCGGAGTGGATATGTGATCTAATTAGCCACTTTCCATAATTTAACCTACGAACATCACTCGAAGTAGGGTTTTCTGATTGAATGTTCCAAAGCTAGCCCAGGTTTTAAGTAATTTCATCTTTATGGTTAAGATAACTCTCATAGGGATCAAGGGTTAACAAATTAAAGGATCTAATTAATTGGATTTTTATTTAAATTATAAAGATAAGTAATTGAGTGAATTGGTTGAGTTGTATTAATTATGCCTTTTAAAATATATATTTTTTTTAAAATATTCATATTGTGTTTTATTAATCAAGTTTCATTTCAAAAAAAACAAAACAAATGAAATCTTCTTACAAAAAACATCTTATTATTTTATAGATTGTAAAAAAACCCATATAATTTTAAATTATTGTTTTTATTCTCTTTTATTTTATTTCTATAATACCTTTAAGAAGTTTTTTAATTCACTTCCTCCTTTAGAGAAAGCCCTAGGATAGACACTCTGCTTCACCCAAGTACCCAAAAAATCACACTTCATTTGAGAGAACCCATGATAGTGTGTTTCCCCAAACATATTATATTATTCCATTGGTCGGGGATTACAAACTAAGGTTTCCCTTTCCTTCATGGAGTCTTATAATTCAAATTATATAATTATTTAAACTCTCCATGTCCACGTGAGTTATTCATAGTGTGGGATACAAGGGATGGAAGATGATCAATCTCATTTCTTGTGATTGTGGGACATACATATTAGAATGTCCCAATAGAGATTCAGTATATATATTGATCCTTAAAGAGGTTTACTTTGTATCCTTATTATTTTAGGATTAAAATTCATCATAGTTACCTTAATTGGGGTTTCACAATAAGGTTTCCTTGTGGTTGGGTCTAACACACTAAGGGTGGACAATGTTATTAAGCCCTAGGATTCCCTAATGATATGAAATGTCTCCCTGTATAACCTGAATTGTACATACACTTGACATTTGTTGGTTTTCTTCCTAGTATGCCAGTGAATATTTCCTTGAGATTTTAATAGGAAATTTCTTGATCCATTCGATTTTTACAAGGGATATTTCATATCTTGGATAGCATGTCTAAGGGTTTTCTCATGATTCAAATGAATCTCCCTAGTGTCATCATGAGAGAAGATTAACACATATGGAGGGTATCATGAGATTAAATACAACATGTCTAAGAGGATGTCACATGACATGGATAACATCCTTGTAAGGATTATAGAGACCTAAAAAACATTAACAGAGGGCATCGCGAGTCTTGACTAACTTTCTCAGAAGACGTAATGAGAGCTGATTTGACATGCCCAAATGTAGTGATGATACATGGATGACATGATTGAGAGGTATTATATTATTTAGATGATGTATCTGAAGTATTTCTTAAGGATTGGGTGACATGTCCATGGGGACTTCAAAATTATTGGTTTCTTGTCTAGGAAGACCATTGGACCAACTCTAACATTTCTAGAAGATTTCTCATAACCCAAATAGCATTCAGAAGGGTTGTTGTGAGATCTAGGAAACATGTCCTATTGTTGTCACATTTCATGGATGATTCTTACGAAGCTCATGAGGGTCAACTAATAGTTTTTTAATATTCCACCTTTAGTATTTTTGTTCTAGCTCTTATACTATGAATTCCTTAGATTCATTCAATATAATTTTATTTTGTGTCTCACATGATCTAGCCAGTGTACAAGATAGTCTTCACATATCCTTCCAGATATCCTTCACAAGATCTTGGAAAGATCATCTGAAGTGATTTATTCATGGTGCATGATTACTCCATCTATTGGATGATATATTAACTAATGGAATACTTTCTAGTCTCTTGATCTGCCACTTAGGGAAATATTCTATGGTGCATAGATATAGATCCATACTTTGAGCTATAGAGTACAAACCTTGCATTATAGTGGTTCATTGTTCATTCTGAGGTGGGGGAAATATATGCCCCATTATCTCTGTTTTTCACTAGTTTGAGTGGCATGTCTAGTATAGATCATGGTTGGAGTCGACAAAGGGTTCTACTGCTACACATATTCAGGAGGCCTTTTGTGGATTTTTCCCTAGGGTTTCACCTAAATTTCTGTGATTGTGACTCTCTCCTGTCAATTCCTCCTTTATAAGAGTATGGATAATTAATGGGGAATTTTTTGACACATGTATTCATGACAAAGGACATATATTTTTTTCATATTGACATATCCAAGGGCTTTTTTTAGATCTAGTTTCTATCTCAGAGGAATCTTCAAGATGTTTGGTGCCTTGTCAGAACATTTCGGGAGGCATCGGTGTCTTGTATGTGGTTCTTCATGAGATCAGGACAGGTTTTCTGGGAGACTTGTGTGACCAATTTTTGAACATCCTAGGAATTTAACAAGGGTTTTATAAATGTGAGAGCTCTATCCTCTTTATTTCTTATCCCATTTGTTTTATTTTAAAAATTTTCAGGATTATGAGAGTTTACATGAGTGTGGTTGAGAACATTTTCTCTATTTTATGGTGATGTATCTCATGACCAATATGGTCTTATGTAAGTGCATGATAATTTCATATAGAAATAAATCAATTTTTATCCATGGATCCAAAGGGGGTGTTCATATATTCCTAGACATACCTATGGTTATTCGCATGATGTGGGAGTCATGTAGTTGGGCTTTCATGATATAAAGCAGATGTGTTTCTAAGAACTTTTAGAATATTTTAGACTATTAGGGGTGGGTCGCATGTCTTTCAATGCCCAAGAGTATCTCCCTCAACCTCCCATTTTATTTCATTTATTTTAATTTCCAGGGGCTCAAGAGTCCCAGAAGTTGGATTTTATATTGTCAATGACAAATATCCTTCATTTCGGTGATGTGTCTCTTAATCATGAAAAATTCTAGGGGCCTATGACTTTGGACATATTTTCCCCAATTTTCTAAATTGTTTCGGATGATTTGGAAGCTTCTTGCCATTGACAACCCATGTGACTTGGGGGAACATGTTTGGTCATTACCATGCATCGACCAGTTATCTAAAGAGCCTTCCAAATATCAAGAAGATTAGTGAGAAGGGATATATGGGAATTTTTATAGATAGTCCATTGCACCTGATTCCTTTGTGTGGCCCCATGATAGTTATGAGATCACGAGTCCTCAAGAGGTTCTCATGATCTATAATTCTTAGACACCTTCTTTTTAAATTAATTTTTTATGTGAAAATAATACCCATATTCATGCACTTATTCTTTTCTTATATTTTTTATTCTCATTTGGTAGGCGTCAACTACTAGTATCACGTTGGAGATATGGTATATTGCTTATCTCCTTTAAAATTAAGTCTTGGATGGACCCCACACTCTCAACCTATTTGAGATCGCAAGTCTGGTGCACCTATTTGAATTCTCATATCTTTATGTGGTAGAATACTCACTCCACTCACTGGAAAACATGTCTGAAGGTAATAAAGCATCTTAAGACAATGTAATGACCTACTTAGGACATTAATTTCTAGTCCAAACATTTTTAATCACGTATTACAAAGGTATCCTATCCATGAAAACTATTTTTTATTCATTTCTATTCAATTAATACTAATCCTAGGTCTATGTGTCACATGGATCACATTTAAAATCAATTAATCAAAATGAAAGAAACAAAAAAGTGTTCAAGGGCTCATCAGGGCCCTTTAAAATTCTAATCTCATCATTTCAATTAACCAAAATTCACTTAATTATAATATTTATCTCCCATATGTGGTGCAAGCATGAATCACATGTTCATAATCAAAATTCATAATATTTTATGAAGATTTCTAGCATTTCAAAAGGTGATGTGAGGATTGGATGAGAAAGGTTCAACATTGGTGAATCAATTAACTCCACACATATGATAAAAAAAGTTATCAAAATGTGTTAGAGGATACTTTTTCTTGATACTGATCTTGTTAAGATCCAAATAATCAATTAAGGGTCTTATTGATCCATCTCTCTTCTTATAAAAAAGAATAGGTTCCCCCTAAGGTAATGAAATTGGATATAGAAATCCTTTATAAATATTATCCTAGAGTTTATTTTTCATTTTCAATAACTCAATCAATTCCATTCTATATGGAGGCTTTGAAATAGGTGTAGAACCATATATGATTTCTATTGAGATATTTACTTCACATTTTGGGGAAATACCTAAAAATTATTATGAAAATAAATAAAAGAACTCCCATAAAATAGGTATATATTTGATATTGATTTTATCCCAAACCATCATAGATAAAAAAATATTTTGAATTTGAATGAAAACCCATAAAATGGATATTATTTCCATTGGAAGTTATATTTAATACTACACCAAAAAAATCATTGGTTAGTACAAAATATCAATTGTTACATCCCTTCCTCATCAATTGATGTTGAATTTATGTAATAAAATCTAACCCATGAAAAAACAACAGGAAATTACACTAGGGGAGAACAAAATAATTTTCAAGATGCACATTCCTAGAAGGTTAGTCTAGATAAGAATCCTTGAATTGATATGCGATCATCGTATGATTTGAAGATTTCACTATTATTCAACATCTAATCATTTTTTTGGGATTTTGATACCCTTAGTAAATTATTTAGATTTAAAATAGTGGGTATGAAATGTGTCAAATAATAAATTAATAGTTATATAGGTATGGTATGTGTATATTTCACAACATCATTATTGTACTCTACATCACCCCTAGTGATCACATGAGATTTACCTTTGTCATTGATCCTAAGAGGTTGCTGACATCAATCAATGAAATTAAACATCATGTTTCAAAAATTTTTAGAATAATTCTCATACTCCTTTCATTTTAAATACAAAAATCTGGGAAGTGTATTCTAGGGACCTTTCTCTCGATTCACATCATTATACAGCTTTTTCTTATCACTTTGGAATTCTATTTCCCAATGACCGTCATTTTAAATCTTAAAACATTTACTAGTCTCCTTAAGACTATTTCAACCATGTTTCCATAAAAACATTGAGCATAAATAAAATCTAATATTTTTTCTCCTTCGTTTTTAGAATTCCCATTGAATTCCATCATAATTTTCTAATCAAAACTATGTGATTAATAGGTAAATACAATCTCAATTTCCACCTAGAAATCATAGTGAATTATTTATTCATAGCTTCTAAAGTCTCTTATGGATAATTCCATTCAGAGACAAATTTTTAATCCATGGAATAATCAATCAATATTTCTTTAAGGTTAGATGATAAAACTAGAAGTGTGCCTTTCAGGCCTCAAAAAATTTCTCTCATAGGTATCAATGGATTCATCATAATTCTGTTTTAGCTCAAGGAATTTATCCTCCTTTTCATATGAAGAATACTAGGAAATTACATATTGAAAAATAATCTCCTAACAAAATATAACTATGTGGAGTCAATTTATTCTTATTTCATTATATTTTTAATAATAGTCCACCATATATCTTCTTCGACTTCAAAACGATATATATTGAAAATGACTTTTTCATTCTCCAAACACTAGAGAATGGAAAATATATTTTCAATGGTACTGATGCATTTCTAATGAATTAGTGGACCATAATTCAAACTAAAAGAAGGTGGTTGTTTCATCGTAAAGGACTCAATAAATAATTGTTCCCTTGTTTTTTTGTTTGGGAGTTAATCATGATTCATATCTTGAGAAAGTTTTATGATAATAGAAATAATATTTTTCATTCCCACTTCCTTAACTTTTAGTTTATTAGGAGGACAAGAATTTCATTATCCTTTTCATCTAGCTTTAACATGATTACTTTAGGTTAAATTTATTGAATAAAACCCAAAATCATATTGTGAGAAAAAAATGGAAAACACATAGTCAAGAAAAATCATTTATATGATGTAAAAATCATGATAGTTTCTCCTAAATCAATTACACATTAGGTTTAACCAAGATAATCCAGGATCATTACCAAAACATTAGGATGTAATCATATGCTAATATATATCCCTAAGGTTCTCAATAATGATTTATTATCCTAAATTCCATATGTTTACTAATTATTTCTCTGATACTGATTATAATGAACCGTACTTTTCATAAATAGATATTAAATCTTATTACAAGAATTTTCATTATATAACATAATGATCCAAGACAAAATTTAATAGGTATAGTTTATTTGGAAACATAGATACATCAAAAATAGTTTATAAGTATACTGTATTATATCCCACTAAAAAATCATAACTATAACCCTTGCTAGATATATCACACTTAATACCATTATATATGACCTAGGGAAAAGGATACATAAGAAATGGTGATCTCAGATTCCCAGTAAGGGTAAACAAGGGAGATATCAACAAAAAATGAGAATAAGGGTATGAGAACATGAGAATAAAATTTGAAAAAACATACCCTATATATCATAGATCTTAATATAGTGTCATTGTATAAATATTAGCAATTCATAAAAAATGAATCAAGATAGAATTAACGAACATGATCCATGACAGAATATCATTGGCCAGAAACATAAGTATGTGGAAGGAACATAATCATAGAAAATCATTTCATTAGTAGTCAAGGATCACTTCCAAGAATATTATATTGGATTGGGTTCCATCTTATAACCATTTTAGTATTCATGTTTTACTCATAAGATTATTAGAGTGGATATAGTCCCTTATTTTACAAGGTTCACTCATCATTCCAATCCTTTTTTATCTCATGAGATATGAATATATACCCAATACATTAGAGGGATATATAATTTCAGGCCCACCCATCACATATTTAAAATCATACATATTTGTAAAACAAGATCATAAAACATTAATCATATTAAAACCCATGAAAATATATGGGTTTCATAAATATTTCATCATAGTATTACTTATATAAAATAAATAGTTTTCATAAAAATTTTCTCATTTCATCATAAATTAACCTTTTAAAAAGAAACAAGTTTCATAAATATATTTTTATGATAAATATAAACCATCCAGATAAATACTAAAGATGGTATCCTTGTATAATTCCCCATAAAATCATAAGTGAAATCAAGGGTTATTGTCATTAATAAAAACATTCTTCAGAAAAATACATTTTCCACTTTAAAATCACATTTCAAAAAACTAGAAATTCACATAATATTGTGAAAATAATTTTCTTAAAAAATAAAATTGGAAAATTATAATGTAATATTTTCATTATTTATTTTTCATGATGATGTTATATTCCTTTTATTTCATATATATTAAATAAAAACATTCCATTCAAATTTTTGGAAAAAGTCAAAAAGTACCCAGTTTATAAAATGATAAGAATTTTCATTTAAACCATTTTGTAAATATTAAAAAATGGGTAAAAATTAATTAATAAATAATATGAGAATATTAGAAACCATCTTTAAAACATTTTTAGAAAACATGGATTTTGAGGAAAATGTTTTTCCACCGAAGAGAGATAAAAATAATTTTTATTAAAAACATTATTTATGTCTCTTTAGAATTTAAAGAGATGAAAAATTAAACTAAAATATTTAAATTCAAGAAAAAACCATAGGATAATAAAATAAATTTTTTATTGTGATGTAGACCATAATAATTCATCATCATAAACATAATCATAAAAAACTCTGATAGATAATAATATTTTAACATAAAACTCTTACCACTTTTAGAATCAATTAAATCACAAGAACCATGAAATAAATAAACATATATGGTTATGTAAATTATAATGATCATTATAATAATTACAAATAAATACATTATTGAGTATTATATACACCACAAAAATGAAACAAGTGGTGAATATAGCATGTGTCTTAAAGAAATTAATGTGAAATGAATATCTCATACCTCTGGTTCAACTTCCTTCATACAGGTTCATAAATCCCATATAATACATAAATATTTATTATAATAAACTATTTCACATCATATAAGATTTATTTATAACATTTTGTAACCCATTTATTAAAACCCCATTATTAAAATCACTGTTTTTCATGATATTTTCTTCATTTTTCATGTATGTTTTGGTTTAGTAGTTTTTGTCCTTGAAATTAGAATATGATTCCATAATCTAAAAAATCATAATAATGATAAAATTAAATATATATCATTTATAAACATATTTATAATCATTTATAAAATGTAGATATGTAAAAATGAATTGTACCATTCATGCAGATGGTAGGGCGTACGTATGCAAGAACACTATGTTCATTCTTTGACAGACAGGATGAAAGAAAGAAACCTAAAATTCATATTTGTAAAATCATTATTATATAATTTATATAATTTATATTAATTAAATAAATCCTTTTCATCATCCAATTAAAACATAAATGAAAAACAAACCACATCACTTTATAGAGGTGGAAGTGCACATAAACGCCTAAGAGACTATATTTTTTTACAATTGATTAGATTGTATGAAAGTTGGTGTGATATAAAAATTATATAATTAGAATTATATCATAAGTTTCATTTATAAATAGTAAACCAATAATAATAACCATCCATGATGAATGGTGGTGGAAAATTTATTTCATCACAACGCGGAGACGATAAGATGTATGCACACATGATAAATACATTCACCTCACATTTGAAGGAAAATAGGGTGAATAAAGATTTTTTAATTTTAAACATTAAAATTATAAATATTTAGGATAAGTTTTTTATAATTTTATGATAAATACCATATTTTATTGAATTTAAATACAAATTAAAAAAATAATGTGATCGGTCAAGGCGATTACCACTTCTTTGAAAGAGCTCCTTTAGATCCCCTCTTAGGGATCCTAGAGTTGGTTTTTGGGGAAGAAAAATACCTATATATTGTGTATAAGGATTTTTGGATGGGATTTTGTTAGTTATTTAATGATATAGAAGTCTAAAAGTTGTTTGAAGATGATAAAGGAGGGGTTCCCTTTTATTATTGAGGGGAGGGGAACTCTTGGTATTTCCTAAGAGATTAAAATAAAAAAATGTCATTATCTTGAAAAATGATTCCAAATTGACCAATTTTAAAATATATGGTTTAATGGGGTTGAAATTTAATAAACCAATAAAAATTTTTATTTTTTTTTCATTTTATATCATATCATTTTTATTTACCACTTGGTAAACTAATTTTAACCATAACCTTAATAAGGAGTTTTTTACTCTTAATGGATTATAATTTTACTTATAAGGATAAAATTGATTTATAAATGGAAAATATATAACATAATTTACCATATATTATCTAATTTTTCTCCGTCAATATTTTATGATTTTTTAATAATTTAATAATATATTATTTAGATAAGATATCATTAATGTCAATTTTCATACTATTCATTTAATTTTACTATAAAGTATTAAATTCAAAGTTAAAATTAGAATATAATCCCTCTAAATGTCAATAATTTATTATATTTATATAAAAAATCATGTAACAAAAAAATCACTCAAGGTATATTGCTTTTAATATTTTTAATATCATTAATTTTATTTTTCAATTAATTGAAAAAAATATAGTATCAGTTTTGTGTAAGAATTTTGGATGACTATTTTATCACTAATAAAAATAAATAAATTTCCATTATTATTAAAATTTTATTAAGCAGAAAATATAAATTTATAGATGATCATAAATTTCCTTTTTCTCCATTTTAACATATTATAGTTATTTTAAACTAAGAGAATGGAATTTTGTAACTTTCATTACTTTAGATATTATAAAGGTTATTTTCATGGAAAACATTCCATTAAAAAAATAAATATCAAGAAAAATTAGATAATAGTGTAATTATATTCATCTAATAATAATTATCATGGAAACTTATTTCTTTATCACTAAGTTTTAGCCTCAATGAACCCGATTTACACTTTACCGAGGTGATAAATTTTTCCACGATTACAATTCTTGTTGACCAAAAATAAATAGGGTCATATTTTTCAGATATTAAACTCCTCATTAAAAATTTGAAATCAAATATTTAGGATTCAATTTATATACCATAATGAAATAAATTTTAAAAATAATCATAAAGAATATGATGAAACCTTCTTTTAGAAAATATATTTTTAGGTATAAAACATTGTTTATTATTATCTCATGCATCGAAAAATATTTAATGAGTGTTAAATTTTTTTATTGAATACATAATATATAAATTTCATGAATATAATTCTATAATATTTATTGATTTAATTTTTTTTGATAAATATATATTGCAGGAATAAAATTAATTTTTATGAAAAATAACTTTATTATTTTCAATTTTTTTATTTTTATTTCTTATTAATTTAACCCGTGAATTCTTTTTATAAATTTGTAACAATATGTTTTCCCCAATTTAGTTTCTCATATTCATACCCACCAATCCAAGGGTTAGATGTTTACTGTCACATAATAATACTTTAATGGTATATCATGGTTCATTTAGTCTATGTGTTGCATGTTATGTAAGAAAATAACTAAATCAAGTTATTTAAAGGGAAATATATTCCAAAATCCTTCATTTCTATAGTATGTGACTTAATAATGTTGATTTAAACCTTCATAATGCTAATGAAATCTATCCAAAAGGTTTAGAAAAACTTAATAAGGTTAATCAAGAAATTCTTCTAGCTTTGTATAGTTGTTTAATAGAGTTCATATGATTCACACATGTTTCTATATAAAGAATTACCCAAACACATCATCTCTCATTACATATTTTAAAAATTGACCATGTTGTTTTATCAATATTTTATTAATCATAATATATGACTAATTAGTCTTTGAAAAATGGTTTTGGAAATGCATGATAAAAAAATGTGATTCCATATTTTAAAAAGGATTATTTATCTTTATTTCAATGGGTTGAATTGAAAATATAAATGGACAAAAATAGTTCATTGGAATTAAAATATAGTGATACTCCTTATGAACAAAAATGTTATGGTTTCTTTATTTATGTAGCTTCTAGTTTATAATTATTGAGACTTAGGAACCCGATTATTTAGGATGGAAATTTGTGAATCTAAAATGTGTCCTTGACTTGATATTGAGAAAAATATCAAGATATATTTTCTGAGTATAAATTTTTTATATATTGAAATATTTTATCAATAAAGTGAGTTTTAAAATTAAAATAGGTAGAGGAGATGGTGACAAGGTATATGAAAAATATTGGATAATATTTCCAGTTAGCTAACGAAAGGGAGAAATGAGTTACAGACTTGATTTATGGAAATTTGACGATTATATTAGAGAATTATCTAAGTGTATTAACTTACTTTAAGTTCATAATATATGTTATAGGGGTTATAATTATCTATGTATTATTTTATAATATCTATCTATAAATTAAGAATCTAACAAAATTAGTAGTGTATAACTCATTATGAAGAAGAGAAATGTGTTCTTCACAAGGTGTTGTGTGGTTAGTGAATTTGGAGGATCAATGTGTCTACTCAATCTTGAAATCAATCCAAATATTGTTATCTATAGTTTCTTAGGATTATCAATTTACTACAAATTTTATGAGCCTTGGATTAACCTCGTTTGGATAAACCATGTATAAAAACATGTGCCAAAAATTTACTGTATTACTCACTCTTGAGTTGAAGTGATGGTGAAATTAAAGTGTTCTTATAAAATATCGAACAATATCCATAAAGATGATAAAATTCTAAATTAACTTTACCTATATATCCCACTAATATATCAAGGTACTTCCATTGATTGGGAAATACCACAAACTTTATCCATGATATTTTCAATTCAAATTTAAAATTTTGAATTTTAATTATATTTTACACTTATTTAATTTATTTTTTAAATCATTATTCTAGATGATTAAGATTTAACTCAAAATGATTCTCCAAATGATATAAATAACACCTCTCCATACACCATAGGTTTGGAACTAATAATGTATAACTAGACCAAATTATTGGTAGACCATTCCTGATATATCCTAAACAACTATTGAATAATTATAAAAAATATTAATAATTAACTAGGGAAAACATATATTATCCATAATCATAAATCATATCAAAATATGAAAAATAAATAAAACAATTATATGAAATTACATTCCAATCATACAATATACACAATTTAGTACAATATACCCATTATCACTTAGTTATACAAACACATATGATAAGAATATCAAAAAATAATAAAAGTATCATGGTTTGATATCCCATGAAGAGCCATATAGTGACCCATATTTTTTATAAATATATATCACATTAATATATTAATATTCATTACCAAACAAAATGATCCACACCGTATTTTTATAGGTCTAGTTCATTTGGAAACATGGATAAATAAAAAAATGGGTTCATAAGTGAACTACATTATCTCCCACTAAGTTCATCATAATGATCACCCTTCTTAGACATGTATTTCTTAATACTTTTCTTTATAACCTAAGGAAACAGAAACGTAATTAAAGATGACACCATATTCCCAGTAAGAGTAAACAAGGTAGATATCAATGATCAAATAAACATAACATGAGAATATGGGTATGAGAGAATGATCATTACATTTAAAAACCATACCGTGTATATCATATATCATAATATTGATACATAGAATAATTATTATTAGTTCATAGGACATGAATCATACTATAATCAATGAACATAAGCCATTATAAAATAATATTGGCATAAGACATATAGTTTTCGCATACAAATATATATATAATATCATTTCCTTAGTATCCAAGGCTCATTTCCATGACTATCATAGTTGATTTATTTCACTCCCTAGTCAATCACAACAATAAAGGTACACTCTCATTACTATAATAGTGTACATAGTTCCACACTAGACTGGTTTCATTGTCTATTCTAGTCCTATTTTTCTAATGAGATGTCCATCATTGCCTAATGCATTTGAGGGAAATATATCATTGGGTCCACCCATCACATAATGAAAATCATATAGATGTGTTCCCAAAGTTTATAAAAAATTTATTATATCATAACCCAGGAAAAATAAATGGGTTTCATAAATATTTCATCATATAATAACCCATGGAAAATAAATAGGTTTCATGAACATTTCAATAGTTCATCATAGAATAAAACATAGAAAAGGTATAGGTTTCTTAAAAACCTTTTCATCATAGTCATAAACCATTTATATTAAGGATATGGATGTTATCAGTGAATTATATCCCAATTAATGTTTTGGAAACATACAAATATGTCATCTTAGATGGAAAATTCATTTAAAAATGACTTGGAACATTTCCTAAGTAAAATAAAATTTTCACTTTGAAATCACTTATTTAAAATCTAATAATTTCTAAAATATTAAAGAAAAAAATTCTTTAAAAATAAACTTATAAAATTATAAAATAATATTTATATAATTTAGTGTTCATGGTGGTGGGAAATTTTGTTCATACCATATATGTCAAAATAATGATTCTTACACAATTTTTATAAAATGTAAAAAGTACATTATTTAGAAAATGTCAAGAATATTCCTTTCAAATATTTCATAAATAGTAAATAATTTATAAAAATTAAGTCAAACCCATTGGATAATAGTTAAAACACTCTTGAAAAAAAATTAAAACATGGACATGAAAGAGAAATGATTTTTAACCGAAGAGATAAATAATTCGGTTTTCCTTAAACATGTTATTTCTATCTCATGAGTAGATATAGAGACGAAAATAATATGAAAACATGTAATTTTAATAAATAAATAGAGTATTATAATAATTAATGTGTTTCTTCAGTGTTATATCATACAATATCATCATTGGAAACTTAATCATAAATAATCCCAATAAACACTGATATTGTAACATAAAACACATAACACATTGGTAAATTTTAAATCATAAGAACCATGATATAATGAACCTTATATGGATATTTATATCCCATAATTTTTAGGATAATTATTTTTAGATGCATTCATGGGTATTATATACACTATATAATATAAATAATTGCTAAATATGTCATATGTCCCACAAAAGTAAAAATGAGATGTTAATACCTTAACAAATGTATGCATTGCTTCTACGTGTTCAAAAATAATGTATACTAAATATATATTTATTATAAACATATACCATAACCATTATCATATATATCATACCATATATAAATTATTTATAAGCTTGTATCACCTATTTATTTACAATTTTCTATTAAAATCGTTGTTTTGGGTGACAAATGCTTTATTTTTCATATATATATTGGTATGGTAGTTTTGGTACTTATAAATTTATTATAGTTAATTAATATCCATAATTTTAATCATGATATAAATATCATAGATATTAATTAAATACATATTTAAATTCATCCATAAAACTTATAGATAAAAATAAATTACATCATTCATGGAGACGGTAGGTCGTAAGTACACTGGAACATTGTTTTAATTTTTTGATGGATGAAATGAAATAAAGGTATATATTAACATACCTTTATAGAATTATTATTATTATTATATCATATACCTCATATATATTCATCAAATACATCCTTATTTCCATCCATGTAAGTAATATCCTGACCCTTCTTGAGATGTCGCATTCTCGTTTTCAGGTTCTCTTTTCCCCTTATTTTGGTATATCTTGGTTGGGTTTTATATTGGAGTTGTTTTAGGAGAAATTGAATACTTTTATAATCCCATGGTGATTTTCATTGTTGGATCACAGTAAGGGAAATTTTTTTGGCTTGCCCAAGGAAACTGTTTGCACTATTTTTGAGAGACAATAGGTGGTGCATGGTTAGCGCGTGGTTTGGAAAAACCAAGCGGCCACCCTCCCCCAAACCATAAACCCTCATATAATGGGGTCTTTTATTGTTCTCATGTGGTTATTCAAAACCTACAACCACATAAGAGTGACCATGAACCCCCTAAGAATAGGTTTATGGTTAATTCTCACAATTTGGAAAATTGTGCATCTTGGTCATGGAAATTGTGCACTTGGGATTTAACTCCAGTAAATTTTTTAAAATAATCCCAAACACCCCAGTTTTAAACCAATATTACCCTAGAATATTCCTATGAAATTTCCATCATTTTTAGGCTCCCAATAGGATTAAATGATCTATAAACCCTATTCAAGTTGAATCGAAGATCCGGTTGAAGGACTTACTCCTTGTTGGTAAGTGATCTCTTCCATGATTCATTTCCTCCCTCTCTTGCCTCTCTTTAACAATGAAGAGGTTGATTTATTAACTATTGTAAATGGTTATATCTAGTTTTTAATGGATCATATTCCTTTTAATATTTATCTTTTCAATTTGATCTATATCATCTTTTCCATTTTGATTTTGATCATTCCACGTCATATTAGGGATTTGGGTTTGTAGAACATTCATCAAAAACCTTTAGGAAGGTGTTCTATATAGAAATTCCATAGTATTTATTATAATTTTTTTTATGTAATTTTGAAAAAAAAAATCATTATTTTAAATAAAATTATATATTTAAATAATTAATTTTTTGTTTTTTCGATGTGATAATGAAATTGGTTGAATATGTGATAATGAAATTGGTGAATAAAGGGACTGTGAAATTGATTGATTAATGCTTTATGAAACTGATGGTGACTCATGGGGTGTTCCAATATTATTGAAATAAATATTTATTAATTATTAAAGGTTTATAAAATAATTATGAAATGGTTGTATTGATAAATTTTGGAAATAGATGAAAAATGGGTTGGAAAAGTGGAACCATGAGATGTGATAATTTGGAATGAGTTGTGGGGTAGGGACTACTGCTCCAAATACCCAAGTTGTTCTAGAATTACTCTCTAGGATCCCAATATATATAATTTTATTAAATTAGATCTCTGAGTTGTGGGATAGGGACAGCTGCTACAATTACCCAAGGGGTGCTAGACATCTTCTCTAGGCCCCCATTGCTTGAATGTGAAATTAGGATTAAATGAATAATGGAAACCCAGGATGTGATGGAATGTGATATACATTAGTTGATATTTTAGAATCCATCATTAGTAAAATAATTTATTGTTGGTTCAGGTGACATCTTGAACCAGATAATTTATGTGGTTAATTAAAGAATAATTTATTGTGAAAACGATTTTCTTATTCATTTTTATTTCATTATTTATACAAATGATTACACTTTTATAGACCAGAAATTTTTAAAACATTATTTTTGTTGAAATAATGATTTATAATCACACTCTACTTAGGATCTCAGATCGGTACCTTAGTATACTTTGTGTTTATAGGGAAAGTTAAGAGAAATAACCCTATTTTAGATGGATAAGTCGGGATAGAGAATGGATGATAGAAGCATACATGATTTTGGGACACACATTTGAGTTTTCAGTTTGTATTCTTTTTGGTTTATCATTTAGCATGTGACACAAATATTTCTTGACATATCTACTACACTGTTTCATGGTATGTATTCCTATTTTGGATTCATCTTACGATGTTGGATGATTATTTTTTATAGTGTTACATTGGTCATTGTTTGTTATAATTTTTCTATTATATGTTTTTTTCTTTATTTTTTATTTTGATAAAGATTTTATAATATACCCAAGTAACATATTACACCTTAGATACTAGTAGGTAGCCTCTAGTTTATAGGGAGGTATGCCTGAGTTCATGAAACCAACTGGCTCAGGGAACCGGTATGTGGCACCCAGACCGGGACATTATAAATTGGTATCATACGAGTTTCCTTTCCTTTTATTTTGTCATACTATTTAGGAATGGTAGATAGGATACTCAGATAGCTCAGGTCTTTCTCATTATCTCATGCATGGGTGTATTTATCCCATGTCTAGGGGAAACCCTTGTTCCTAGGGTGGGATTATTGTTCTAGAAGATTTTTGTTACCATTGAATGTTATTTCTCCCTAATTAATGCACATGTTGTGTGATGTTATTATTTTTTGAGATTTTTATTCATGGACTTTTATGGAATGATATTTATTTATGCATCAATCATTCTAGGAACTCAGCATTTTATGTGACCTGTTTCATTTTAGGTATGAATGGAAAAGAGGGTTCTAGGTATGATGTTTAGTGAAATACTTTCTTTTTCGAGTAATAAAATTATCACTAATAATAAATTGATGATTTAATAATGATTATAAATGTGTTAATTGAAATTGATAAATGGTTGTATAATTATATAAATTGAGATGTGAATGTCTTTTACCCTTTCCTAGTAATAACATAGAAGAAAAATGATTTTGTGTGATGATAGTGCCTTGGTTTTGACCATGTGGAGAAATATAGGGGATTAATTGTTATGGTTTTATTTGAATAACTATTATTATAATGTTATAATTATTTCATCTATGTCCTAATACATGTTTTTTGTAATTCTAGAAACATGCGTCCATGATGAAGATTATTGATGTGAAGATAGTTGGACATGGCTGGAAATGTTCCTCCTATAGTGGAACCAAATGATCCAATAATTCTAGGTGAGGTAGTGGGAGATGAGTTCGACGATAACTTTTTCCTATTTATTCAATTTATTGAATCAGGCCTAGGATGGAATGTGAGTAATATGTCTAACTTGACATGTGAGTTCCAATTGTAATATCCTTTGACATTCACTGAAGAGGGTGGACCAGATGAAGCTGAGTTTTGAATTGAGTATATCTGGAATATAAATTTCCATTTAGAAACTTCTATGGAGAAAATAGTCATGTTTGATACATATATGTTATGTGTAAAAGAAAACAATTTGATTAAAATTCATACTTGGGATTAAAAGCTAAATAATATGGAGTGGAAGTACTTCTAGGAAAACTTCATTGAGCATTTTTACCCTGAAGCATTGAGTTTGGAGAGGGTGGAAGAGTTTATGTGGTTGACCCAAGGGAGTATTTCTATGATGGACTTTGCTGTATGACTCATTTATTTGTAGTTATGTATCCCAGCGTCATAAGTATATGATTAAACTACAGAGAATCATTTTAATGTTCGGCTTAAATGCTGATTAAGTCACACGTAAACATCTTTTAGTTGAAGAAGTTTTCTGAAGTGGTGAATCATGATATCATTTCATAGGGGATCCTAAAAGTGGATCCCATTGAGAATTATTACTTAATAAATAGAAACTAAATTTTCTAGGGTGATGGATAATTTACTCATATAATTAACTTAATATACTTCTACTAGTGTGGTAGGTAAGGAAACATTCGAATCAGGTGTCTTAGGCCATGAGTGGAGTGTCCATACTGAAGAAAGATATATCACTTATATATTTATTTCAAGAACCCTCAGTTAATGGGTAGTGATGGAAGATCCACAAAGAGTTGGCGTACTTTAAAGGGGTCTTCTAGCCCATATCAATCATGTTGTTGATGTTCTTATGGACATCGCGGTCAATGAAGGCGATGTGGTACGAGATGGAAAGCAATCCAATGTTTGTAGAGTGGAGCAACTCAAGAGTCTCAAACTATAGAATGGTGAAGAAAGGTAGGATACTTTCATGCAGTCCATCCTACACTTTTGTAAAGTGAGGCTAGGACATCAAAATCAATAGGTACTATTTTTGTACCATTTACACATTCTAGTGTCTTATTTGGTACATGAGCCTCTTGTTCTTTTATATATACACAACTTGTTAATGGTTTGAATCTGAAAGTGGAGTTTTTCAATGGTGTTATAATGATATACACACCATTAAAAGTGTAGTTGAGGAATATTAGTTTATATAAGGTGTATTTTATTGAACTTGGGTGGTATTATTTTTGTTGGGATCTTTAAATACTTGACATGTCAGTCTTTAAATTTATTTTTTAAGTGTGGATTTCATAGTATTAAACCAATCACGCAAATAGTATTACTGAATTAGGGTGACCTATATGTCTCTTAAGGGTGATATATATGTTCATTAAGGGAAATGGGATATCCAGGTAGGCCATGTTGGGCTAGTTCATCAGCAATTGGGGGATCTCACCACCCAAGATTCAATCCTTTTACTAGATGATAGGGTTTGAAACCTTATGTGTTTCCAAATGTAGTGGATCAATTTTAGGATTAATTTAATGTTGATTTATTATGGTTCCCACCTAATATGGATGTTATGTTTACAATTGATTTTGTTCCTACATCAGAGTTAGTTTCTATTCAACCTTATGTAATGAAACTAATAGAATATAAAGATCTCAAGAATTATCTATAAGAGTTATTGGATAAGGGGTTTATCCATCCAAGTACTTCTCCTTGGGGTTCACCAGTATTTCTTCTAATAAAGATAATGAGATGTTGTGTATATATGTTGATTACCTTAAGTTGAATTGTTTTATTGTGAAGAATTAGTATCCTTTTCCATGTATTGAAAATCTATTTTACGAGTTGGGATGTGCATGTGCATTCTATAAGATTGACTTGAGATCGGGGTATCATTAGTTGAGAATTAGATCTTATGATAAACTATGGAATGATTTCAGAAGCATGTAGGTTATATATGAGTTATTCGTGATGTTGTTTGGGATGAAGAATGCACCGACTAGGTTTAAGGACATGATTAAATGAATCTTCCACTTGTACTTATATTAGATTACGGTTGACATTATGGATGTCATCTTGGTGTACTCTAAGACTAATGATGATTATGAACAATATCTTAGGACATGATTAAATGAATCTTCCACTTGTACTTATATTAGATTACGGTTGACATTATGGATGTCATCTTGGTGTACTCTAAGACTAATGATGATCATGAACAATATCTTAACATCATCCTATGTACATTGAGAGAGTATTTTCTATACTCCAGGATACCTAAGAGTAAATTATATATTTTTTTAGTACATTTCATGGGTTATATCATCGTGAAGAAAGGTGTCTTAGTAGAACCAGAGAATGTTTTGGCAGTTGTTTCTTTGGTGTAGCCCAATACGGTTTTTTTGTTTATATAATTGTAGGGTTTTTGGTTTTTAATCATAGGTTCATCCACGACTTTTCCCATTCGAAAACACCAATAATTAGTTCGACCAAGAAGGGTGCTCAGTTTGAGTGATTTTTAGCATGTGATATTTCATTTCAGTAATTTTAGAAATATTTGACTATTGCACCAATATTGATCATAACCATACTGGATAATGAGTATACAATGTTTTGTGATTCATCTAGAATCAGATGTGGATTAGTGTTGATTAAAGGATATAGAGTTGTAGTGTATGGACCATGAAATATAATGGCACATGAATGGAATTACCCTATGCATGATCTTGAGTTGGTTTTAGTGGATTATACCTTAAATTGTTGGTAGCATTATATTTTTAGAGAACATTTTATTGTGTATACCAATCAGTGAATAATAAATTACATCTTTTATCAATGATATTTGAATCTCTTATAAAATCTATGAGTGGATTATATACAGTATTTGGACTTTGGACTATCCTATACACTGAGTAAAGAAAATAGTATTGCCAACACATTGAACTAGATGACATAGACTCATGAAGTTCCAGATTCATATTCAGAGTCAAAGATGATAACCTTGTTTGATAAGATGCATTTTGAGTATTATGATGTCTAGGAGTATATGACCCTTATATCCTTATCTATTTATTCCACAATTTTGAGCCAGATCAGGGAGACAACATATAGGATCTGAAGTGTTTTCCATTAATAGAAATACTTGAATGTGGGCAGTCTCCATCAGATATGACTATAGATGAGGATCAAATCATCTATG
Organism: Viscum album; assembly: GCA_963277665.1. Taxonomy (NCBI): domain Eukaryota; kingdom Viridiplantae; phylum Streptophyta; class Magnoliopsida; order Santalales; family Viscaceae; genus Viscum; species Viscum album. Next base: position 1,076,337,653 of record OY728127.1, on the reverse strand, counting down.
TTTAGAATCACGATGTTGTTCCTATGAGTATGTTAGATGAATGATGTTCAATTTTCAAACCTCTAAGTTTTTTTCTCCTCTTCTATTGATAGAAATGTATTGTAACCTTTATCTACAGTATTGCTAGTCAGGTATAAAAATGGAGACTGAATGTTTTATATCATGATTCTACACGTACCAGTTGGTGAAGGTCGACCATCAATGACCTTTTGGTTTATTACTGTAACATCCCAAGTATTTAATGAATAATAGATATTTTTATCTATGTCTATTAATGATTAATATAGTGTTTTAGAGGCTTAAAATGAAAATAAATACAATCTTATGCATGGAATACACTAATATTCTTAAAAGATTGTTTTACTGCCTTTTGATGGAAAACCCTTTTTAAATATATCTTTTGACAATTTTATAAGCTATTTTTTTCAAAATAAACTTATTATTTATGATTGGGAAATCAAAATTTACATTGTGTGAATTTTTGGTATTTTTCCGATAAAGTTCATTTTTTAATGAATAGTGAAAAATGTTGTATTTAATTCAAAAACTCTTTTTAATATAATTTATTTATATGATTAGATTATCTTTTTAATTGGTTTTGAAATGAAATTAGAATATATTTTTACCATTTTATCCTATGGTGGTCATTGTAGTCAATTTCACTTTGAAATTGGACTTAAACTAGTGTCAATCTTTTGATACTTATTGTTTCATAAAAAACACGTTATTTGTCATGACAGTGGGAATTAGTTATTAAATTAATTAATGCAACTTACATTTTTTGAATCTTGTAAAATAGACTTCATTTTTGAATTCAGAATATCAAATATAGCTTAGGGTGAATTTTTGATAATTTTCTAAAAAACTTCAATTTTTGATGAATAGTGAAACCACTGAGTGGTACTTATAAAAACTGATTTTTCGTTTAAATGAAATTTTTCCGTCTTTTTATTTTGAATTTCAAAAATCTGACATACATGGTTGTAATTATGAAGTAAAATGTGGTTCAATGAGATTAAAATAATTTTTTGGTGAATAGTAACTTTTAAGTTCTTAATCGCGATTAGTGGTAATTAGTGTAGTTTATGGTAAAAATAATGTTTTAATAATATGAGATGAGCTTGAAACATGTCCTACCCTTATTGGATGTGTCATGGCCGACCAATACAAGCCATGGGTCAACTTGGGGACCCCGTGGAGCCACTTTGGTTGGGAAATGACATAAATAACTTTTTATTTAATGTTAAAGTAAAAAATGACACACACACATGACGTGTTTTACTAAAACAATTTTTACATGGGGTTATACAAGTAATATTTTTGACTATAAATATTAATTATAAAGATAAAAAGATTTCTTACATCATAGTATTTTTTTTTATAATTTTTAGACATTAAATAAATTAAATTATTTATGACATCATGATGATGCAGCGATGACCTCATTATTTAACGATTTAAATAAAATGGAACGTTAATGTAAAATCTAAAACCTACACATGGCCAAAACCAATTGTATGAGTGGATTTCTAACACTTATCACCTTATCCTCGAATTATATCAATGTGGGACCTCTTAAATCTGAATACCATTTTAAAATAAAGTGACTTTTCTTTACCTTCCAAGAGTGCCCCTCCTCTCCTCTTATAAAAGGCCTCCACCTCTACCACCTTAACCACACTTCCAAAGCCTTTGTCTCGGCCAACCCCTGCCCATTTGGTCTCTCCACTTCCCTATATTACTCCTTGAAGCCTCACTTTGGGCAGAAGTCTTCCCAAGGAAGCCTTTGAGCTCAAACCAAAGGGAGTTACCTGATTTTAAGGTAATGTCTTCTTTTGAGTCCTTTTGTTTTATTTTGCTTCTCCAACCCCCTAAACTCTTTTTATTCTTTTCTTTTGTAACAACTCCAGTATCCTCAATATACTAGGATGTTGTTATAATAAGGATTCGAGCTACACTTACACACACCTACATCTAATGGTTAACGAACATACTATTTCTGTGGATGGTGAATTTATGTCTCCCGAAACGATGATTGTTCAAAATTATTTTAACACCTTCAAAGGTGTCCATTAAGATGTCACTATATTTATATAGGATATATAATATGTTTATGTTTTCCTTAAGCTTCTCTATTTTCCTTTTTGGTCATACCTTTATGGTTTCCATTATGGGTTAACGTGATATCTTTATTTAAGGAAGTGCGGACTACCGCCCCCTCAAAGTGATTTGATTCGTTAAATACCATAAGTGGGACGTATAAAGGATGGAACTATGATATCATATATGATATTATACTGGAATTATAATATACCTTTATATCATTATGATTCCATTCTATAAAATACGAAATAGAAATGAAAGTAGCGTTCATGCGTACGTACGGCTTACCATCTCCATGAATGGTGCATTTAATTTCTTACCTCTAAATGATTATGTAATATTATAAATGCATGAATGTACTGGATATATATGGCATATATTATATCTACATCATTAATACCATTCTGGATATAATGGATACATGAACAACTTGTAATTATAAAGGGTTTATTTTTGACTCAAGTACCAATGATCTTTAAAATGACTGTTATTAACTTAAATAATTACATAGTGTTCATGACATGGTAATAAGTGATATAAAAGGAATAATGAACTTGAAAAAGGGTCTTAATAAATTATAAATTAACTCAAGTTTATTATTATGGACATTAAAGAACGATCGAGTCAAGTCGGACCCGAGGTATGGGACTTCGTCTCAATCTCCTTTCATTGAGGCATATTTTGTTTTATACACAACCTTCTTTTATACGGTGTATAAACCCCTTTGACTTTTAAGTTTATTCAAAAGGAATATTTTTATACGAAGCGTTTACTAAATGACAAAAGGGAATGTTTTTTGTCGTATGTATACTGTGACAACGACTTCTTTGGATTCCTCTACAAGCAATACCTTTTTTTAAAAGAAAAATAAATACCATGTTTTTCTTTTATTTTGGTATTGAAAATTGTTTTCATAATGTTTTTATATCAATGTGTTGTATTGATATCTTGTGATTGAAAGGTGGAAATTTTATGTTTCCTTTATGCATGTTTTATGTGATACGATTATGTTGAGGTTCTTGGGCATTATTATGAAGATGGTGGTTCTGTGATAAACTAATGGCGGGTGAGCCCAATATAGCTCTCCAATGCATTGGGTAATGCGAAGGAGTGAAACCTTAAGGTTTCTCCGAAGATATTTAGGGAATATACTGTGATGGGTACTCCAAACGTAACCAAGAGGGTTACTCCCTACGTAAAAATGTTATGAATGCCTCAAGTTACCTTTATGTCTTATGATTTCTATGATTTATTCATGATTTGATGAGGTATGTTGAAGTGCTTATGTTTTATGGGTAAATTATGATTTCATTCTTATGTATATATGTTCCCATGTTTCCTTTCCATATTTTTATATCCCTTACTGAGCTTTTTTATGCTCATCCCAAGTTTTTTTGAAATGTTTTTCACAGGTCAAGGGAAAGGTACATGATATGATGATAGTGTCAAGGAAGTGTCAAGAAAGAATCCATGTTTTATTTTAAATATGTTTCCATTGATGGGAAAGAAGAATACTATCTTTATGTAACCACTTTGTTTATATGTGGAATGTAATGAAAGTTTTATGGTCTAATTATCTAAAACTCTAAACCCGAAAAGATCCTCAATGTGCAATCTTGTAATAACTCAAGATTAAGTAAGGTTTAAGGCTGGGGCCTTATAGTTGGTAACAATGGTCGGTTTAGATAACTTTAGGAGTTAGAATTCTATTAAATGATTATCCAAAAATATATTTTTTGAAATGATATAGCATTTGAAGATTACCATGTTGCTTCATCTAAGACATGTTTGTTCTGAATGGTTTTCCGTAGAGGAAACAGGGAAGCTGTGCTAGGAAGGCATACAGAAGGAAATAACCTTCCGAATCAGCATCCTGACATGGTCAGAATTGGAACTGAACAGTTTGTTGCAGTAATGGCGCAATTGACTCAAGCGATAAATGGCGGTGGTATCCATACACGAGATCAGCCAGATCAACCGCAGCGGAACATGTTAGTGGTGGAACATTTCATGAGGCAACATCCCCCATCATTCAGAGGATCATCTGACCCTGTGTTAGCTGAAGGGTTGATTAAATAATTGGAGAAGATTTTCGATTTCATGGGGTGTTTAGACAATCAAAAGGTTAGTCTTGCTATTTACCTTTTGGAGGGTGAGGCAGATCAGTGGTGGTCTATGGTTAAAAATATCACGGATGCTGATGAGATTGATTCTCTCGACTGGGATGAATTCAAAGGTATGTTTCTTGAGAAGTATTTTCCTAAGGTTGTTCGACTTAGGATGGAAAAGAAATTCTTGGAATTCAGGCAAGAGGAAGACTCAGTGGCTACCTATGAAGAATGGTTCACTCGATTGGCAAGGTATGCACCAAATTTTATCCGAGACCTTGATAGTAAAATCAATCGTTTTTACTCAGGATTGAAGCCAAAATATCTAAGGGCATTAGCTTCTCATGAGTTTAAAAGTTATGAAAAGCTTGTTCGATGTGCTGAGAAGGTGGAAATGGTGTTTTTCGAAGATCAATTGTTCTATAAATACCAACAGAAGAAGAGACCGAGGTGGCAGGAGAAAGGTAAGAATTCTTCAAAAAAGTCTGATGGTAAGAAAACTAAGTTTCCAGTTTGTGATAAATGTGGCAAAAGGCATGCTGGGGAATGTCTTCTAAATTCTGGAAAGTGCTACCTATGTGGTAAGATGGGACATAAGGCTCGTGATTGCACTGAAAAGGATCAAGGTGAAGGTAAGACCAAATTTGATTTACAGTTAGTGGAATGTTTTAAGTGTAATGAGATGGGTCACTATGCAAATGAGTGTCCGACAAAGAGCTTGAGTGATGGGAAGCAGTTAAACTACTAGCAGAAAGGGGTGGTGAAATCCTTTACAACTACTTCAGCAGATGTCAGTCCATCAAATGAAGTTGTATCAGGTACTTTGTTTGTTTTTTCAGATTATTCCAGTGTGTTATTTGATTCGGGGTCTACACATTCTTTCATCTCTGAAACCTTTTCTAGTAAAATGGGAATACCATCTCAAGAAATGACTCCTGAACTTTTGGTAAAAACACCTGGGGGGAATGTTGATGCAAAAAGAATTTATAAGAATCTTCCTATCCTTATCTGTGGAAAGAACCTACTTCCAAACCTTATTGTTCTACCTCTAGTAGAGTTTGATGTTATCCTGGGTATGGATTGGCTCTCTATTTACCATGCAGAGATTGACTGTAGAGCTAAAGAAGTTTCTTTTCAGAAAGACTTTTAGTTTGTTTACAAGAATGAACCCTTACATTTGATAACATATCAAGAGGCTGAGAAACTTGTAAAAGATAGAAATGAATATTACCTTGCACACATCGTTGAAAATAAAGGAACTATTCAGATTAATGATGTGCCAGTGGTAAATGAGTATCCTGATGTTTTTCCTGATGAGTTGCCTGGAATAATACCAGATCAGGAAGTTGAATTTACTGTTGACTTAGTTCCTGATGCTAAGCCAATTTCAAAACCCCCTTATCGAATGGCTCAAATTGAAATTTTAGAGTTGAAGGAGCAATTGCAAGATTTATTAGAGAAAGGTTTCATTCGACCTAGCACATCACCATGGGGTGCCCCTGTCTTATTTTTTAAAAATAAAGATGGTTCAATGAGACTTTGTATTTACTATAGATCCTTGAATAACATCACTGTTAAGAACAAATATCCTTTGCCTCATATCGATGATTTGTTTGATCAGCTCCAGGGAGCTCAGTATTTTTCAAAGATTAACTTGAGATCGGGGTACCATCAGCTGAAGGTAAAGGAAGCAGATGTTCCGAAGACTGTGTTTTATACAAGATATGGCCACTATGAATTTGTAGTAATGCCTTTTGGGCTAACCAATGCACCTTCTGTATTCATGGACTTTATGAATAGAATTTTCCATGAGTTCATGGATAAGTTTGTGGTGGTTTTTATTGATGATATTTTGGTGTTTTCTAAAAGTAAAGAAGAGAATGAAAGACATTTAAGGGTTATCTTGCAAACCTTAAAAGAAAAGAAATTGTATGGGAAATTCAGCAAGTGTGAGTTTTGGTTGCAACAAATTTCTTTCCTTGGTCGCATTGTTTCTGAAGATGGGATAACTGTTGATCCTGCAAAAACAAAAGTTGCGGAAGACTGGCCAAGACCCACAAATGTAATTGGGATTCGTAGCTTCCTTGGTTTGGCAGGCTATTACCGAAGGTTTGTTGAAAAATTTTCACGGTTATCTATTCCAATGACTAAGCTAACTCGTAAGGGTGCTAAGTTCATCTGGACAAAAGAATGTGATGATTGTTTTCAGGAATTGAAAAGAAGATTGGTGAAAGCTCCAGTTTTGGCACTACCTTCCAGGAATGGGGAGTTTGTTATATATAGTGATGATTCATTGAAAGTACTTGGTTGCGTCCTAATGCATAATGATCAGGTAATTTCTTATGCTTCACGTCAGTTGAAAACTCATGAGGTAAATTACCCTACACATGATTTGGAATTAGCTGTTGTTTTTGCTTTAAAAATTTGGAGCCATCATTTGTATGGAGTAAAGTGTGAAATATATACCGATCAAAAAAGTTTAAAGTATATATTCACTCAGAAACAATTGAACATGAGACAAAGGAGATGGATAGAATTAATCAAGGATTATGATTTTACAATTCATTACCATCCGAGAAAAGAAAATAAAGTGGTTGATGCTTTGAGTCGAAAAAGTAATGCTTCATTAGAAATGTTGAATTTGGAACATGATCCTTTGATTAAGGATTTGATGAACTTTGGCATAGAAGTTGTGGGTGCAGGAAGTTATTCTATTTTGTTTCAGGTATCAGTGAGATCATCTCTATCAGATAGAATCGAGCAAGCACAGAAGCAAGACAGTGAGTTGCAGAAAAAGGTAAAGCTGGTTCAAAAAGGTAAGTTGCCTGAATTCAACATTGATAATGATTGAATTTTGATATTTGGGAAGAGATTGTGTGTGCCTTGTGATTCACAGTTGAAGAGAGAGTTGTTATGCGAAGCTCATAGTTCTCTGTTTTCAGTTCATCCTGTCAGTACTAAGATGTACAGAGATCTGCGGGAGTATTACTGGTGGGATGGAATGAAAAGAGATATTGCTGATTTTACTGTGAAGTGTTTGACTTGTCAGCAGGTTAAAGCAGAGCGACAGTTACCGAAAGGGATGCTTCATCCTTTACCAGTGCCAGATTGGAAATGGGAGAATATATCCATGGACTTTGTTGTGGGATTACCGAAGACATCTCGAGGTAATAATGCAATATGGGTTATTGTTGATTTCTTGACTAAATCTGCTCATTTCCTTGCTATACGAGATACTTTTTCCCTAGATCAACTTTACCGTTTGTATCTTAAAGAGATATGCAGGTTACATGGAGTTCCTCTCTCCATTGTATCAGATTTTGATCCCAGGTTCACTTCTAACTTTTCGAAAGGCCTTCAGAAGTCGTTTGGGTACTGAATTAAATTTTAGTATAGCTTTTCATCCTCAATCAGATGGGCAGTCAGAATGAAAAATTCAGACGTTGGAGGACATGCTATGTTCTTGCTCTATGGATTATCAGGGAAGTTGGGACCAACATCTTTCTTTGGTTGAATTTTCATATAATAACAGTTTTCATTCCAGTATACAGATGTCACCATTTCAGGCATTATATGGGAAGTGGTGTCGAACTCCATCTTTATGGGATGAAGTGGGTGAAAGGAAGTTGATGGGACCAGAATTGGTAGAAGAGATGGCAGAAAAAGTTCAGCTGATTCAGAAACACATGAGAACAGCTCAGAGCAGGCAGAAGAGTTATGCGGACAACAGGAGGAAGGATCTCTCTTTTGAGGTAGGTGATCATGTTTTTCTCAAAGTATCACCATGGAAAAGTGTGATGTGATTTGGTAAGAAATGAAAGTTGAGTCCAAGGTTCATTGGACCATATGAAATTCTAGAGAGAGTTGGATCAGTTGCATACCGAGTGGCTTTACCTCCGAGTTTATCTCAGGTACACAATGTTTTTCACGTTTCGATGTTGAGAAAGTATATGCCAGATCCATCTCATGTTTTGAGTCCATAGGTAGTTCAGTTGGAAGAGAAACTATCTTATGAGGAACAACCGGTCCAGATTCTTGACCACAGGGAGCATGTGTTACGGAATAAGGTGATTAATCAGGTAAAGGTTTTGTGGAAAAACCACATGATGGAAGAGGCAACATGGGAATCTGAAAATGCAATGAGGGATAAGTACCCCCATTTATTCGATAAGTAAATAAATTGCGGGGATGCAATTTTCTAAAGGGGGTAAGGATGTAACATCCCAAGTAAGTAATGAATAATATATATTTTTATCTATGTCTATTAATGATTAAGATAGTGTTTTAGAGGCTTAAAATGAAAATAAATACAATCTTATGCATGGAATACACTAATATTCTTACAAGATTGTTTTACTGCCTTTTGATGGCAAACCCTTTTTAAATATTTATTTTGACAATTTTATAATCTATGTTTGTCAAAATAAACTTATTATTTATGATTGGGACATCAAAATTTACATTGTGTGAATTTTTGGTATTTTTCTGATAAAGTTCATTTTTTAATGAATAGTGAAAAATGTTGTATTTTAATTGAAAACCTATTTTTAATCTAATTTATTTATATGATTAGATTATATTTTCAATTGGTTTTGAAGTGAAATTAGAATATATTTTTACCATTTTATCCAATGGTGGTCATTGGAATCAATTTCACTTTGAAATTGGACTTAATCTAGTGTCAATCTTTTGATACTTATTGTTCCATAAAAAACACGCTATTTGTCATGACAGCGGGAATTAGTTATTGAATTAATTAATGCAAATTACATGTTTTGAATCTTGTAAAATAGACTTCATTTTTTAATTCGGAATATCAAAGATAGCTTAGGGTGAATTTTTCGTAATTTTCTGAAAAACTTCAATTGTTGATGAATAGTGAAACCACTAAGTGGTACTTATAAAAACTGATTTTCCATTTAAATGAAATTTTGCCATCTTTGTGTTTTGAATTTCAAAAATCCGACATACATGGTTGTCATTAAGAAGTAAAATGTGGTTCAATGAGATTAAAATAATTTTTTGGTGAATAGTAACTCTTAAGTTCTTAATCGCGATTAGTGGTAATTAGTGTAGTTTAAGGTAAAAATAAAGTTTTAATAATATGAGATGAGCTTGACACATGTCCTACCCTTATTAGATGTGTCATGGTAGACCAAGAAAAGCCATGGGTCAACTTGGGGACCCCATGGAGCCACATTGGTTGGGAAATGACATAAATAACTTTTTATTTAATGTTAAAGTAAAAATGACACACACATGAGGTGTTTTAAAAAAACAATTTTTACATGGGGTTATACAAGTCAGATTTTTGACTATAAATATTCATTAGAAATATAAAAATATTTCCTACATCATAGTATTTTTTTTATAATTTTTAGACATTAAATAAATTAAATTATTTATGACATCATGATGATGCAGCGATGACCTCATTATTTAGCGATTTAAATAAAATGGAAAGTTAATGTAAAATCTAAAACCTACACATGGCCAAAACCAATTGGATGAGTTGATTTCGAACCCATATTACCTTATCCTAGAATTATATCAATGTGGGACCTCTTAAATCCGAATAACAGTTTAAAATAAAGTGACTTTTCTTTACATTCCAAGAGTGCCCCTCCTCTCCTCTTATAAAAGGCCCCCACCTCTACCACCTTACCCACACTTCCAAAGCCTTTTCCTCGGCCAACCCCTGCCTATTTTGTCTCTCCACTTCCCTCTCTTACTCCTTGAAGCCTCACTTTGGGCAGAAGTCTTCCCATAGAAGCCTTTGAGCTCAAACCAAAGGGAGTTACCCGATTTTAAGGTAATGTCTTCTTTTGAGTCCTTTTGTTTTATTTTGCATCTCCAACCCCCTAAACTATTTTTATTCTTTCCTTTTGTAACAACTCCAGTATACTCAATATACTAGGATGTTTTTATAATAAGGATTCTAGCTACACTTATACACACCTACATCTAATGGTTAATGAACATACTGTTTCCGTGGATGGTGAATTTATGCCTCCTGAAACGATGATTGTTCAACATTATTTTAACACCTTCAAAGGTGGACATTAAGATGTAACTATATTTATATATGATATATAATATGTTTTTTTTTTCATTAAGCTTCTGTATTTTCCTTTTTGGTCATACCTTTATGATTTCCATTATGGGTGAACGCGATATCTTCATTTAAGGAAGTGCGGACTACCGCCCCCTCAAAGTGATTTGATTCGTTAAATACCATATGTGGGACGTATAAAGGATGGAACTATGATATTATATATGACATTATACTGGAATTATAATATACCTTTATATAATTATGATTCCATTCTATAAAATACGAAATAGAAATGAAAGTAGCGTTCATGCGTACGTACGGCTTACCGTCTCCATGAACGGTGCATTTCATTTCTTACCTCTAAATGATTATGTAATATTATAAATGCATGCATGTAATGAATATATATGACATATATGATATATACATAATGAATACCATTCTGGATATAATGGATACATGAACAACTTGTAATTATAAAGGGTTTATTTTTGACTCAAGTACCAATGATCGTTAAAATGACCGTTATTAACTTAAATAATTACATAGTGTTCATGATATGGTAATAAGTGATATAAAAGGAATAAAGAACTTGAAAAAGGTTCTTAAGCAAGTATAAATTAACTCAAGTTTATTATTCAGGACATTAAAGAACGATCGAGTCAAGTCGGACCCGAGGTATGGGACTTCGTCTCAATCTCCTTTCATTGAGGCATATTTTGTTTTATACACAACCTTCTTTTATACGATGTGTAAACCCCTTTGAATTTTACGTTTATTCAAAAGGAATATTTTTATACGAAGCGTTTACTAAACGATAAAAGGGAATGTTTTTGTCGTACGTATGCAGCGACAACGACTTCTCCGCCGCTGTGACCATTATTTGAGTTTCGACTTCCTCTACATGCCATACTTTTTTTTAAAAGAAAAATAAATACCATGTTTCTCTTTTATTTTGGTATTGAAAATTTTTTTCATAATGTTTTTATATCAATGTGTTGTATTGATATCTTGTGATTGAAAGGTGGAAATGTTAGGTTTCCTTTATGCATGTTTTATGTGATACGATTATGCTGAGGTTCTTGGGCATTATTATGAAGACGGGTGGTTCCGTGATAAACTAAGGGCGGGTGAGCCCGATATAGCTCTCCAATGCATTGGGTAATGTGAAGGAGTGAAACATTAAGGTTTCTCCGAAGAGATTTAGGGAATATACTGTGATGGGTATTCCAAACATAACCAAGAGGGTTACTCCCTACGTAAGAATGTTATGAATGCCTCAAGTTACCTTTATGTCTTATGATTTCTATGATTTATTCATGATTGGACGAGCTATGTTGAAGTGATTATGTTTTACGGGTAAAGTATGATTTCATTCTTATGTATATATGTTCCCATGTTTCCTTTCCATATTTTTATATCCCTTACTGAGCTTTTTTATGCTCATCCCATGTTTTTTTGAAATGTTTTTCACAGGTCAAGGGAAAGGTACATGATATGATGATAGTGTCAAGGAAGTGTCAATAAAGAATCCATGTTTTATTTTAAATATGTTTCCATTGATGGGAAAGAAGAATACTATCTTTATGTAACCACTTGGTTTATATGTGGAATGTAATGAAAGTTTTATGATCTAATTCTCTAAAACTCTAAACCCGAAAAGATCCTCAATGTGTAATCTTGTAATTACTCAAGATTAAGTAAGGTTTAAGGCTGGGGCCTTATAATTACATCCATTACCCATTCCATAGAATTAGTTGTATGAAGTGACGATCGACTTTGTGGTGTAAGTTATGATGTTTTTGTGGAATAATGACGTTATATGGGTGATTGTGGATCAAGTGATGGAAGTATCCCATTTCTTGTCCAATTGGGAGACATTCAGAGTTAATCAGCTAGGGGACCTGTATGTTTGGGATATATTCCATCTACATGGAGTACCACAGAGTGTAGTTTTAGAAAATGACTCACATTTCACTTTTCGCTTTAGGAAAGGATTGTATAAGTTACTTGGTATATAGGTGTTTCTATGTATGAATTTTTACCTATGGACAGACAAGTAGTTAGATCGTAGTATTTAGGTGCTAGAGGTTATGCTACAGGAATGTTTCCTAGAATTTGGTGGTTCATGGGATAATAACATACTGTTCATTGAGTTATCCTCTAAAAAAAGTTATTATGTGACTATTAAAATGGAATTATATGCGGCACTTTATGGTAGGTCAGGAATATCACAATTATGTTGGATGGGGGTAGTGAATCTAAGTTGTTGGGAACAAGTCTCATGTAAGAGACATCAAATAAGGTTCATCTAATTCATAGATGTATGGATATGACATAGAGTATTACTATTTTTTGTATTGATTGACGTTGAATAAACCTTGAGTTTGTAATTGGTGATCGGGTGTTTCTTCAAGATTATCTGAGAGTGGTTCACAGTAGGATTCAAAGGTAGGTAATGTTGGTTCACAAGTTTTTTGGACCTTTTGATATTATGGATAGGATCTAATTGGGGTCATACAAATTGTATCTTCCATAGATGAATGGTGTTATACAAGAAGGTTTTCATGTTTCGCATCTTTAGAAATATCTCCCCGAACCTTCTCATATGATTGATTGTGATTATTTTGATCTTGAGGATAATGAATCCTTTGTGGAGAATTCAATTCATGTTATGGATTATTGTGACAAATTATTATAGGGAAATACTGTGATGATAGTTTTAGTATAGTAGAAATGTGTTTGTGTTTATGATGAAACATGGGAGAGGGAATAAGATGTGCAACCTCATTGGAATTACCTTCTTAACTTAGAATCATAGAGATTCTTTGGAGTAAATATTGAGGATAAGAAGTTATAAGGTTCAGAGATTGTAAGATCCCAATAATTCTAGAGATCTCTCATTCTCATTTTCAGGTTCCCTTTTACCCTTATTTTGGTATATCATGGTTTGGATTTTCATTTTTTTGTAGAAATTAAAAAAAATTGGAAGTTTTTAGTGTTATGAACAGTTATCCCACAGTTAGGGAAAATCATTCTTCTTTTCTCATGAAATTTTCCACCCAATTTTGGAGTGATAGGTGTGGCACGTGATTGGAGTATGGTTTTTTCAAACTGTGTAGCATCCCTCACCAAGTTGTGCACCATCAGAAAGAGGGGGTTTATATGGTTGGTTCCTATTTTTTCAAATCATGTTCCCACCTAGGAGTAACTACACACCCCTTAAGTATAGGTTTAGGGTTAAGGGTCATGGTTTGGAAAATGATGTGGTTCATCCAAGGGAACTATGAACACAAGATTTAATTCACCAAAAAATTTATAGAAATTTCATAGCCCCCCAATTTTGATTCCAAATCACCCAGGGAATCCCTAAACATTATTCTGCATTTTTTTGGATCCTCGTATGGTTCCAAGGCTCAAAAACCCCTTTTCTTAGAGAATTGATGATTTGATTGAAGGATTATCTCTTCATTGGGAAGTGATATCTTCATCAATATCTTTCCCACTCTCTCCCATATCTCTTTCCTTATGAAGGAGGCTGATTTTTCCTCTATTAGATATGGTTTAGATTTAAGTTTTAATGGATATTTTTCATTTGAATCATGATAATTGGAGTAGGAACTATATCATTCATGTTGTTGTAATTTTAGTCATTCAATAAAAAATTTGGGATTTTAGTTTAGTGAATGTTCATCAATAATGTTGAGGTAGGTGGTCTAAATTTCAATTCATATAGTATAGATTATAATTATGTGTATGCAATGGTGAATTTTCAATTAGCACATTGGTAAATTGAATTCTAAATTAAAATTATTAATTTTTTTCTCTATGTGATAATGAAACTGGATAAATATTTGATAATGAAATGGTGAATAATGGGATTATGAAATTGATTGATTAATGGTTTATGAAATTTATAGTGACCTATGGTGTGTTGTAAAATAATTGAAATCATGATTTGAAAATTATTCGTGGTTGATAAAATAATTATAAAATGGGTTGAGTAATGATGTATGGAAATGGTTGATAAATTGGTTGAAAACGCCGATCCACGAGTTGTGATAATTTTAAATGAGTTGTTGTAAATGTACTACATCTTTAAATACCCATGATGCACCAAACTACCGCTCCAGGCCCCCATGATGTGTGTGTGTGTGTGTGTGTGTGTATTGTATGTGATCACTGAGTTGTGGGATTTGGACTGGTGCTCTAAATTCCCATGGGGTCCTATACTACTACTCTAGGCACCCATTGTTTGAATGTGAAATTGGGATTAAATGAATAATATAAACCAAAAATGGGATGGAAAGTGATATCCCTTGGTGGGATATTCAAACTTCAATATAGGTCGAAGAAAGTATTGTTGGTTCTAGTTTCATCTAGAACCCAGTAACATGTGTAGTTAACTAAATATTAATTTATTATGAAAACTATTTAATTGTTCATTTTTATTTTATTCTTTATGAAACTGTGCACACTATTATAGACTATATATTGTTTTAGACATCATTATTGGTGGCCTACTGAGTGGTACTCTCACCCTTCTAAGGATTCTTGATAGGCACTTAAATAGAATTTATGTTTATATGATAATATTAAGGAAAGATCCTAATGTTATATTGCTGAGTTGTGATGGAGGATAGATGATAGAACTAGACATGATGTCTGGACCCACTTAGGATTTGTCAGTTTGTCTTTATTTTGGTTTTCCATTTGACACTTGACACATATATGAAATAAAATATCTAATTTCAAGGCATTTATTACTCTTTCGGATCCATCATGTAATGTTGGATCATAATTTCTTATTGAATTAACTTGCTAGTTATTTGTTATCATCTGTATATTTTATGTTTATTTCCACTTTTGTTTTGCTTTGATAAAGAGGGTATCATCTCCCCATGTAATATATTATACCCTCACTGCTAGTTGGAATGATCGGGAATATGGGTAAGTCAACCCAAGGACATGTTACCCAAAATCTTAGTTCAATGGTAGTTGGAGTTTGGGATTTTATAATATAAAAAAATAAGTAAAATGAATCGCATTGATTCTTGGAGGCAGAAGTCCACACATACGCATGAGTGATGTTATAATTTTACAATAAATTGGTTGGTAAGAAGGTATATGTGGTATTATAATCCCATAAGTATAATTACTCCATAAATATCATATTTATAATTTAAATATTTCATTATATTCTTCTTTGATAGGTGTTTATGGATAAAACAATATGTCAATTCACAAGGCAGTAGTCCATGATACACACAATAAATAGTTTCTTTTCCCATTTGACGAAAGTTGAGATGGATATGGGTTTTAGAATATTTTAAATATTTTGAATAAGAAATAAAACTGAAATTCATGGTTAATAATTATACAGATTCATTAAAAAATCTCTTTAGGTCCATACCTAAAGCCTTCCTGGGATAGTTCTTTCATAAAACCAAATATTCTAGGGCATGGGTTAGGATGTGAGTAATTTATTTGGACAACTCTTATATGAAAAAAAGGTTCCTTCAGTTTGAATAATATAGGAGAGGTTGTTCCCTTTAATAGTTGATGTGAGTGGAACAATTGTAAATTTTCAATGTTTGACAATAATGTCAAGTCATTTTCATGGGAAAATGGATAAAAAATTGACCATTAAAAAAATTTATTTTATTTATATTATATATATTTTAATCAAATAAAAACTAAAAAATTATATTTATTTAACCATTATCCTTTCAGTTTAACCCCCTAGTAGTCTTGTTTTAACATTAACCGTGATAAAAAATTATTACTATTTTTAAAATTCAATAAAACTAAAAGTTATGTTCACATTATTACATTATATTAATTATTCTTATTCAAAACATGGAATAATTTTTTCCAAATTCAATTCATTGATTTGAAATAATTTAATTTAAAATTAAACACCGAATCGTGATGAAAAAGTAGTTTTCCAAAGAAAATGTATTCTTAAGTATTAATAGTTTTTATACAAAAATTTAACATAAAATTATTTATAATGAAATAAGTTGGATTATTAATAATATAATTGAACTAATTTTTCATTTAAAACTTGTTTAAAACAAAATGGTTCTTTTTGAATTTTTTAAATGAAAAAGAAAATCTAGTAAAAAACGGCAATTTTCATCATTCATTGAAAAGTTTATCTTTTCATAAAATTATCAAATATTATCTATATAATAATTTTGGAATGATGATTTCAAAAATTAATTTAATTTTTTAAAATAAATTTTCTAAAATTGGAAATAATTAATTTTAAAATATGTGTGCAATACGAGATGAACCCACTTTTTAGAAGAAAAAAATTATTTTGATGCATAAAACTAGATTTATTCTTATCCCATGCCTAGAAAAAAATTAGGCTAATGATAAAACATTTTATCGAATATATAACATAAAATTATTTTAAATAATTCAATAAAAGTTTATAATTTAATTTATTAATATAATAACACATTGTGCACATAAACACTATTTTTCATTAAAATATATCTTTTACTTCTAAATGATTTTAATTTTCAATTATAATGAATTTATTTCATACTTGTGTAAATATTTTGTTCTTCATAATTTAGTTATTCATATTTATACCCTATAATCCAATGTATATAAAATTACTATCACATTATGTAGTAATATTTTAATAGCATATCGTGGTTCTTTCAAAATCGGTATTTCATGTAATGAAATATATAGAAGATATGAAATTTATTTGAAAAAACATATTTTATAAAATATCATGGTGTGACATACTACCCATCAAAAAAATAATTTCACTCTAAAAATTACATTAATATGATTCAAACATTTAAGGATATTTCTACCTCATTATATCCTTCGGATCCTATGTAGCTTCCACAAATTTGTGGTTTTCCAACAAAAATTTGATCATATGAGTGGTATTTCTTTGTATAACTTCAATCAATGATCCAAAATCTTAGTCCATTTTCCCAAATAAGAGATATATTTCTCTAATGTTATAAATTTTTAGTTCAGCACATGTGACGGGTCAGGTATTTACTTCCTCAGGAGATATACATGGAAAACATCTTAGAATAGTGGTATGTTTAATAGAAGTAGCAAAAATAAGCTATCATCTCTAGTTAATCAAGAATATAGAATGGTTCGTTATAACTAGGGATCGTCTTTCCATTAATTCTAAATCTCATAATCTTTTTCCATAGTTAAATTTATAGAAAACCCATCTCACTATCTTCAAATTCCAGATCATCCTGACAATTTTCCGTATACATTTTATATTGCCATTGAGCTTCCTTGATTTGTTGTTGAATGTATCTGACTTTATCTGCCATTTAGTCAACTATCTTGGCTCCCAAAATATTTCTTTGTCGAACACCCTACTGTTATGTTGGATTTACAAACTTTTTTCTATAGATTGATTCATAGGGAGTAATCTAAAACCTCAAGAGAAATATATTGTTTTATAAAAACTCAATTAGATGAAGATTTTGATCCCACAAACATTTGAAATCCTTAGAAAAAAATCTCAACATATCCTCTGGGGATTGAATGATTCTCTCATACTGACCATCTATCTATAGATGATATGTTGTACTAAAAATCATATATGTATCATGATCTTGTTTAATACTTTTCTAGAACATTGTGGTGAACCCAATATCCTAATCAGATACCATATAATGTGGTACTACAAATAACCTTACCACATCATTAATGTATATATTTGAAACATAATCATGATATATCTTTTCTGTTGACAATTATGTGTCCTATCTTCATTAGTAGATCGACAATAACCTATACAGTATTATTTCATGTCGATGTTCTGGGGGGTCTGATGAAAAAATCTGTCATGATTTTTATGATTTTCCATTATGGTATGGGTAATGGTTAGAACATAAACTTATACTTCACTTTATCAGCCTTAACATAATGACATACCATGTATTGAGTTATATACTCTTTTGTATATATCTTCATGTCAACCTACCAAAAATACTCTTTTATATATCTAGACATCATCATAATTCAATAATTAATAAAGGATGGTGAACTATGCTTCACATCGAATAGATCCCTCTTTAAATCTGGTATGGAATAAACAAATACACTATTCTATAACATTATCATTCTATCATAATCAAGGATAAAATTTTGAACATTTCTCACCTTCTTTTATAGTTCCATATCTTCTATCTCTGCCTCTTTAATTATAACAATGATAGGTGGTTGAACACTCAATTAATAAAGATAATATCTCTCCCCTTTGTTCAATATTTCAATATCCATCCTATGAAAATCCATAAATATTTAATTTTTTTCATCCTCATCATAGAATATCTTGCATGATCCTTTTAACATTGATCATTTTACACCCATTTCTCTTTCCTGGTGTGGTAATATATAGAGCATTCATAATCATTAATCAGTTCCAGCTATATTATTTGGAACACATTCAACTCTTTTAGTGTGAATATATACTTTAAACATTTAAAATCATTATATATATCACAAATTTATCTGTATATATATTTCATTCATATCTTTAATGAAAAAATAAAAATATCTATCTCCAAACATTGAGTTAGGTAATTTTTATAATTTATCTTTAATTGTAAGGAGGCATATTCTATAACCATGTTATTTTTCATGACAATGCATCCAAGTCCCTTGTTTTATGCATCAATATAGAATAAAAACCCATCCCTTGAAATGGGTAATGTAATGATAGGTGAACTTACTAACCTTCTCTCCAATTCCTTGAAATTGTCTTCATATTGATTTTTCTAAATGATCTTTTCTCTCTTCCAATTTTACTTGGTTAGTGAATTATAAATTCATGATAAATTCTTCACAAAACATTGATAATATCTAATCAAACCAAGAAAACTATAAATCTTAGTCACAGTGGTTGGTCTAGACCAATGATCAACACCATAATTCTTTTATGGATCTATATATATATACTCTCTAGATATTTCATAACCTAAAAAATGAAACCTTTTGTAAAAAAATCAGACAGGGGAAATTTCAAATACAAATTCTCCTCTAGAAGGGTCTTTAACATAATTCTCAGGTGATCTTTATTATCTTAATTCCTATTTTAATATATAATAATATCATTTATAAATACTACCAAAAACATATATAGTTAATCTTAAAAGGATATATTCAAGAAATATAATAAGATAAAGGTAGAATTAGTAAGATAAAATGGAATAATTATATATTCATGGTGTCCATACCATGTATGCAATGTTAACTTGGGTATATATTCCTTCTTGACCCTGAATTGATAGTATCCAAAATAAATGTTTATCTTGTGTAGTTTATTGAAAAAACATCAATATGGGGTATATAATTATTTTTCTTAATTATGGTCATCTCCAGTTCCTGATAATAAATTCATAGTCACATGGATACAAATATCTTACTAATAAAAAGAAAAAGTTTACCCTATGGTGACATAATTTTATGAATAAATACATTGCTAAAATTCTCTTGTAGTTTCTTCATTAATTACTACAACTCATTTGGGAACATTTTATATAGAGCCTTTGAAATTGTAATATCAAAATGTATGAGTTATATTGAAAAATCCACTTCATGAACAGGTGTAATACTAGGAAAATATTATTAAAACATTAAAAACTCATACACAATAATAATATCTTTGATGTTGAGTTTCTACCCAACCATATGAGATAAACACCACTTTTGAATAGGAATCAGGACCCATAAAATAGATGAAATTTCAATTGAAAGTTCTTGTTTATCATTACACTAGATATTATATATTGGTTCTAAATATCAAATGTGAATTCCCTTATTCGGGAATTTATAATATATTTATGTAGATGAAGA
The DNA here is from genome assembly GCA_963277665.1 of Viscum album. NCBI lineage: Eukaryota > Viridiplantae > Streptophyta > Magnoliopsida > Santalales > Viscaceae > Viscum > Viscum album. The sequence continues at coordinate 1,076,317,526 of OY728127.1, read as the reverse complement.
CAATTTATTCCTATGATAACATCACATTCATCAAAAGTCATAATAAAAAGTTTGACACGAATCACATTCCTATAAACTTCAATTGTAGAAGAATCATTGACTTGAGATGTGACTATCATACTATTAAGGATTTTCAATAATAATTCAAACATCTAATAATTGATCATATCAATTAATATTACTTGATACATTTTATGATATAATGTATTTCATGTGACTAAACACAAATAAGACACATTCACATTTGAGTATTCTTGTGGCCATTTTAACTTCATTTTTCTATATTCATTAATTTACTATAAGAAAAAATGTATTCCCAACCATCCGGCATATTTTTTCAAACTTTTAAATCAAGAAAAATAATTCATTGACTGTCTAAATCATGACACCTTATTTTAAATCAATGAAACCCTAGGTTTAAATTAGGTAATTCATAATCATTTTCCTTTAAAATCCTTATTTATGGTTTGTAAATAAAATCGCTATTAACTTAAGAATATCTTCTTGGAGTGTAAAACTAGGTGAACTATAATAAAACAATCTCTATTCAACTGAATAATATATGAGAGATACTCGACAAACATTTTTTGGGTTTATTACCTCCAGATGAATCCTTACTAAAACTACTTCCAATTATATTATTTAGAAATGCATGTTTTTTAAGAAAACCTCACTCTTTTCATCATCATAATTTAGAACTTTATCCTATACTTAGGATTTTCCTAAGAGTTTAAACTAAATTATTCTCATCCTAGTATCTAAGGATTATTAAACTTTTATATGATAGATATAATAGTCACTCATAATTTCAAAATATAGATCTCACGTCTTAAAAATTAATATTCATTAAAAATATAACAATCCATCCCCTCATCATATATGTCTAGTTTCATTGTTAAATTGGATACATAAACAAATGGTTCATAAGTGAACTATGTTATATCAAAATGTGTTCTTTATAACTATATCCCTTTATAGAAATATCATGTTTAATACATTTCTTCAAAACATGTGGAAAGGGAAACATAATAAAGGGTGATATAAGATGTTTAGTAAGTGTAAACAAGGGAGATATTAATTATTACATAAACATGTCTTGATAATAATGGTTTGAGAACAATATAAAAGCATTTGAAAACCATACCTTGCATACCATAGACCATAATCTCGATTCATGGAATGAATAATTGTAATTCAAAAGGCATTAATCATAACAGAATCAAAGAACATATTCCATGAGAGAATAAGACTGGCATAAGACATATATTTTTGGTAAACATAAAACCATAGAAAATTATTATCTTAATAGTAGATTCCCATTTCATGGAATATCATAGTGTACTTTTTTAACTCATAAAACCACCTTAGTAGTCAAGGTTCACTCTAATGACTATCATGGTGGAAATAGACTCATGGTGAATTAGGTTTATTTCCCATTCTTAAAATATTTATCTAAGGATATATCCATATTTACCTAATTATTTGGATGGATATATAATTTCAAGCCCACCCATAACGTAAGTAATATCACACATGTGTGTTCCATAAGAACAAAAAACATATATCATATCAAGACCTGTGAAAATAAAGAAATGGGTTTCAAAAAAATCATCATATAATAACCCGTGGAAAAGAAATGGGTGTCATGAACATTTCATTAATTCATCATAGAATAATATATGGAAAGGATATGGGATTCATAAATATCTTATAATCATAGTTATAAACAATCTAGATAAATGATAATATTATTTTCATGGGATCATATTTCCCATAAATATTAGGAATCATTAAATTATTTCACCGTTGTTTGAAAATTATTTTAAAGGATCATATGAAACATTTCTTAAGAAAAATAATCTTTTCACTTTGAAATCACTTATTTAAAAACTAAATGTTTCTGAAATATTAAATTACAAATATTTTTGACAAAAACCTCATAAAAATATAATGGAATATTTAAATCATTATTCAGTCATGATGATGGCAAATTCCATTCAATTTGTATACATTAAAACAAAGAATCATATCCCATTTTTGGTAAGAATTCAAATGTTCCTTGTTCAAAAAATGACATGAAGTTTATTTTTAAAATATTTTCAAAAAAACTATGAATGGATAAAAATTAATTTTAAAAATAATTTGAGAATACTGAAAACAATATTGAATATATTTTTAGAAAACATGTATGATAAGTTATTTTCTACCAAATAGAGACATATAGACAATTTTCCTATAAAAAATCATTTCTGTATCTTTAGTATATAGATAAATATTAAACGAAAAAATTTCATTTCAATAAATAACCAAATTATTATAAAATTAATTTGTTTATTTAGAGGTATATTTTAATATTTAATCATCCTTTACTTAATCATAAACAATCCCAATAAACAATGACATTGTAAAATAAAACCCTTACCAATTTGGTAGCTTTTAAATCATAATACTGATGACATAAAGAACCTTAGATGCATATTTATATCTCATTATTTTAATGATAAATATTTTGAAATTCATTCTTGGTTAGTATACACACCATATAAAATAAATTAGTGATTAATATAGCATGTTTCCCATTAAACTAAAAGTGAGACAAAAATATCTTACCTCAAGTCTTACTTCCTTCATACATATACTAACCTTATTTATAATTAATAGAAATTTATTATAAATAAATTCCTAAAACATAATCATATATACATAATATATATTATTTACTTATAACCTTTTATCACCTTTTTATTAGAAATTTTTTATTTAATCCACTGTTTTGAGTGAAAACTACTTCATTTTTCATGTTTATGTTGGTTCAGTAGTTTTGGTCCTTTTACTATAATTGTGTACCCATGTGATATAGAATTTTTATAATTATATAAATATTATATATATTCATTATATAAATTTTTATGTTAGCCTATAAATGTTATAAATAGATAAGTTAATTAAACCTTTCATAGAGAGGGTAGGTCTTATGTTTGCATGAATGTTGTTTTCATTTTTTGATAGAGGGGAATAAAGGAAGGTAAGTAACAATTTAACACTATATAAATATTATTATATCATATAAATCGTTTATATTATTAAAATAAGCCATTATTACCATCCATGTAGAATGGAAATGATAAATGAATCACATCATTTTGTGGAGATGGTAGTCCACACTAACAGAAGAGTGACATTATCATTTTCCAAAGGATTATAAGGTAAGAAGTTAGATGAGATCTTATAATTATAGAATTATAATTATGTTATAAATATATTATATATATTTTAAATAAATTAGTATATCTTGTAGTGAGTTTTAGTGAATGAAGATGAATTACATAGGTTTGTGGGGCGTCCGCCTTACACACAATCCGCAGTTTTATTTCCTATTTGATTGAAGCAGATATGTATATAGGTTTTGAGATTAAAATTTTAAAATATAATTATATTGAATATAATTGTGTTATTGATTAATCATAATTGAATAATATTTTATAGAGTAATAAGAAGAAGAAAAATACAAACGCATGGTTAAGAACTATACATCTTTTTCCGACAACCTGGTTAGTATTATACATAAAGCCTTCCTAGAATGGTTTTATGGTCAAAATAATGACTCTAATAGATGGTTAAGTATGTAAAGAGTGTATCTGGGTAGTTATTTGATGAAACAAAAGGATATGTAAGTGTTAATAGTATATGAATGGGGTTCCCTTTTATAATTGAGGTGAGTGGAACACTTGTAATTTTTAAAACATTTAAAATAATGTCAAGTAAATTTCTCTTGAAATAACTCCAAAATGGACCATTAACTAGAATTAGATTAAATAAGGTGAGAATATAACAAGAAAATATAAATTAGAAAACTTTTTAGGTTATTTTTACCCTCATCTTTTAACATTAATGACACGATAGACCTGTTTTAACTTTATCCATGATAACAGATTTTTACTCATTTTACAATTCATAATAAAAAAATTTAAGTTGATCATATAACCTTATATTAATTATTTTTATTCCATATATGGAATATATTTTATCAAATTAAACTCACATAGGTGGAATAATTTGATATAAAATTAAACCTATAATCGTGACGAAAAAAAAGTTTTCCAATGAAAAACAAATTCATAAGAATAAAAAGATTTAATATAAAAATTCATCATAATATTGATTAAAATTATTTAAATTGGGTTATTAATAAAATAATTAAACTAATTTTAATTTTATAATAATTTAAAAAAACAAACTTTTTGAATGTGTTAAACAAAAAAATAGTTTTACTAAAAAATCAGTATTCCTCACTATTCATCGAAAGATTAATCTTTTTTGAAAAATTTAAAAATTTTACAATAAGATAATTTTGAAATGTTTATTTATAAAACAATGTTCGTTTTTTCATAAAAAAACTACAAGTGTAAAAAATTAATTTTAAAATTAGTGCAAAAAATGGGGAAAAAATTGTTTTTTGGAAAAAAAAGTATGTTTTTAAGCATAAAAATTGCTTTATTCATTCCCATGACTATAAAATATTAAATAAAGGGAAAAAATATTTAATATATATATTTATTTATCATAAAAATTATTCACCAATACTTACTAATAAATTTTATTATGATTAAAGCACTTTGTGCACAAAAAAATAGTTTTTTAGAAATATATTTATGTTACATTCAAATTATTTTTATTTTAATTTATAATGAATTATTTTACACATGTAAAACTATAAATTTTTAATAATTTAGTTATTTCTATTCATTTCAATCAATCCAAAATCTATGTGATAATTATCCAAATAATATCATTTTAATAGTATATCATGGTTCATTTAAACTATGTGTTTCATGTAATGAAAGTTATTGAAGAAATTATTTTTTTTGAAAAAAAAATATAATTCAAAAAATATAAGGGTGTTACAAGACTACCCTTAGATCCAAAATTATTTATTAGTAGTCTCCATTGCATTAAAGTTATCTTTCTCTTACATGGATGATGAATCATTAAATCTGAATATATGTAGTCCTTCTGAATAAATAATGTAAGTGTTAATACTTTGTAGGATGTCATTAGAATAATTATAGCATATTCAATACTATATAGTGGATACATTTGATATAATTCCATAACTCATTATCAATTTAAAAAACATGTAATGTTATTATCTGCTTACCTGGTTACCGTAACACCCCACCCTACCTACTTCTACCAAATTAATTATGTCTACCATATGAGTTACTAGTTGGAATATAAAATAACTTGTCCATAATGGTACAATATTAAACCAACACCAATGTTCAACTTGACTTGACCTATTTTTCAACATTCCATATCCCCCTTGGGCACATAAACAACCACATTGTCCCATATAATGACCCCAAGGGCACATACCATGACCCCCTAGTCTCCAAAACATAACCCCTAGTCTCCAAAACATGACCCCCTATTACACATACCATTTCCTAATGGTTTATATTCTATGACCCTCTAGTCAGTGTAGCATAACTCATAGTCTACATACAATGACACCTGGTCCACATACCATGAACTCCTACTCCATCATCATCATCATCATTACAATTTTATTAAAAAAACAAACAACCAAAATGAGACAAACAATGTGAGGGGGAGAATTTAATGTAACCCTAAGAGTATCACCCTAATAAATATCAGTACATGTAGTGTAAATGAACCAATACAATAGGATGATGTAAAAGGTTAGTCTAGTGAACCACAAGACATAATGAAATTTGTTACTTTATTTCCTTCATGCAATGTGTGGATCACCTACACCTGGTTTCCAAGAAGGATCTTGAATATATGAATTTCATATAAAATGGACCATGGGTAGAATTTTGATCAAGAAGGGTGTCCTGGAGAATAAAATAATCTCTTTTAACTGACTCCAAAAAACTATTCTGCTAAATAAAAACCTAGATCCCTTTTTAAAGAATGAAGGCCTCTTTGAGAAGGAAATCATCATGACCAAAGGATATGATGAAGTAAATATCTATCAAACCATTAGAGTCAATATCCCCCCCCCCCAAACTTGCATGAGTTCTTGAATTCATGAACCCTTGGTATATATATTTAGGCCTTTGTTTGGTGGATCCATTTAATCCTTCTAACATAAAGAGGCATCCCATAAATAAAGGTAATAGTCCTCCTATAATCCATATTCATTGTTAAGGAGGGAACTCTATCTCATTGTTTTATAAGGAGACCTAGTTCAAATTACAGGATAATAATCATGGCCACCAAATCCAAATGTGAACTAAAAGATCCCACATGATAGGATTTGATATTATAATTCTAGATACACCAACAACCCGTGGCTAGAATTATTTTCCTTGCACTATGTTCTTATTTATTTTCCTCCACTCTAACAAACTAATTAACCATAAATTCTATATGCTGTGAAGAATCAAAAATATTATTAAAGAGTTAAACGATGTATACCTACACTGCCTCTTTCTAATCTCCTTAGATGAATATGAGTGAGGTTATTTTATCCTTAGATTTCCTACTACACACACATTTTTAGGCAAGACAAATTCCTTTATGATTGATCCCCTCATCTATAGTTATGTAAAAGGATACGATTCGATAAATCATAAAGTTATAACTCACCAGTATTTCCTTATGGTAGAGATTACTCCCCTAATTATCACACCCTGTTTCTGCTTGTATGAGTCGATGGTAAGTTTTTTTCAAAAAACAACTAGATGGTGCACTCTTTTGACCAAGTTTTCCATGATTTTTATTCATCGATATATGCCTAAATAGTTCATGCTAATGGTGATCCAATATGTAAATAATAAAATATGGGTGAATTATTTCTAGGTGAAAGGATATTTTAGTATTTGGGAACTCAAGAAACTCCAATAGCCCCCCATCCAATTATGATGCTAGAAATTAATGTCCCCATGTCCTATAATCCATCATTAGTGATGTTGGGGAACCATAATGTGTTTTAAAATCATTTTCCATAGACTATATTTTTTACCTTATCTCATTACTATTAGAACTATATTTAAGAGTAATGAAACTAGAACATAAGGATCATCCTTCCAGGGATTACCAGGCTAGTTTTTATTTCATGGGGTTCATGGTGTGGTCAACATTCCTTATATTAATAACACTAGCCTCTATCATCCTCAATAGATTCTACCATAATGCCTAGTATGATTTTCACTCAGAATGAGCATCCCATATGAGATGAATCTTTTTTTATGCTCCTAAAGTCCATCATGGGAACCTTAGACACCAATAACATGTGTACCGGTATTTAAAAAAAAGGTAATTTATTGGAGTTATCCATCCCTTGAAATTGGGGAACCAAAATTTCCAATTGTTGATATGGTTTGAGTTTTTATCAATTATCCCTTCAAGATGTTGAATCTACACCCTACATAGATAAATTTTACCACCCATGTATTCCATTTTGAAATGTTGTCTTAGAATTTCAATATTTTTCCAATTTTTTAACTCTTCTCTTTGAGAGATGATTAGAAAGGAATATACTTATTTTCTCTTGTTAATAGTTTGTTCTATCCATTTATGGTATTATTATAAAACAATATTAATCATTTGAATTGATATGTTATCTGCATTAACAAAAATGTACATGTAATTAGGGAAGAAAATGTGATAAATATCATTGAAATTTGTTCTGCACCTGAAATGAATTATACTTCTATTGGAAATGCACCAAACAAAGAGTCTGTTGAGAGAGTCTGAACCATAGAGAAGTTGTTTTGAGATAATGGATCTCCTCTTATATTCCTGTAAAAAATCATAAAAACACAAATTTTCCCATAAAATTGATATAGATCCAAGGAGAGTTGAAACACCTGAAAAGAAGCTCAATATCCAATGTATAGAAGCCCATAGAAGACATAAATTTGATAATGTAACCCCACTTTGACCTATCATATACCTTATCCCTATTAACATTGATTGTAATAATATAACCCATATATTTCATTTCAATGTAACCAATCATTTCTTAAGCTAGGCCAATATCCTCTCAGGTAGATCTTCCTAGTCCATATGATAAGTTTCTATATATATAACATAGCAACATAACCGAAAATATAAATATCATATAGGTATTTACTTATGGTGTCTAACATCTACTTGAAAAAACTATAATTATCTAGTAGAACACTCTCATATAAAGGATATTCCCATGATTTAACATTTCATCATTTTTAATAGACCTTAAAAATTAATTTATTATTTATGTTTTATTTCATTCAAATGACTTTCAAGAAATCATATTTCGAAGATGCCAACTGAGTTTCCAAAAAATCAACCCTCTAATGTTCAAGTTATAATCTTATCCATTACATCTTATTTGATTTTTATTATAAATTTCTAAACACCCAGGACAGATGTTTTAGACCCCTAGGTTTGGTTCCAAATATTCTAACATATGTGTACACCTAAATCTTATTTAAAATACTAAATATTGTATAGGTTAGCCACTCAAGAATCAATTGAAGTGTTTCCCACAAAAAAATTAATTGAAACTAATAATGTTAGATAATACTAGGAAAAACTATGAAAATTAATTAAAACTCAATTTAATGTGTGTCACTAAAAATGAAATGATAAACCAATATATATATATATATATATATAATTTTCTATTGCAGAAAGTGGTTGTGTATTATATTTTTTATCTATTAATTTCATATTTTTTTTCAATTGAATCATGGGATTTTGAGTAATTTTGTGTTGAAATGTAAATATTATTGTGGAAATAATTGGAAAAAATATAAATAGGATAAAATTTAAAACCAAAGGGATAATTGATTTGAAATTATATATGGTTATAATACATTGAAACCAAGCTTGGTGATGGAATCATAAACTTAAATGTAATTAGTACATGAGGATGAGCATGGAAGACCATAATAATAAATATTAAACTCAGCGTAGTGACTATATAAAATCTATAGTGAAATGAGATAACAGAATATCTTTATATTTCTACATATTTATAGGTTTATAAGGTTTAAATAACACTTATTAAAGTAGTAGAAGATATTAATAAATCCTTAAAGCCAACATCAACATAAAATGAAACTAAAACCATGTATAATACAAAATGAGAGAACATGTGTATACCTTAGACTGTAGTTAGCCAATCCTATTGTCTTCAATCACACATTTGATGAATATCCCTAAGAATTGGCCAAAGAACTCCTACCTATATGGTGTATCCATGAGAATACCTGAGTCACCCAATGCATTCAGGTGATCTTCCATGTCACATTATGTGCCAGTACTATTTGAATCAATGGATAATTATGAAATATGTCATCAACATGGAGAATAAACAGGGGGATTATTCCTCTTAGAAAACCATCATAATGGTTTTATCCTCTTTTATAGAGTCCTCATTGATACTTCCAAAGTCTTCCATGTATTTCACATGCATTACATAACATATGAGTAATGCATCAACTAAAAAATATTTGTAACCCCTTGGTAGATCATGCATGAATTTATCATATTAATGAAATCAATGATCCTCCCATATGTTTCATAATATGAAATTTATATGATTAAAATTACATATTTTGACGATAACCGAAACATTAACACCATGAATTAAGCTTATAATATCTATATTTGAGTGTTATGTAAATCTTATAATATGATTCTTCACACAACAAAACCTTAGGACATATCCAAATCATAATAATTAATTAGATTAGGTAGCTATAATTTTATAATTATATATCATGTCAAATTATTTTCCAAATACATAAAATATTCCTTTTATAACATAGATTTCATACCATAAGATATCATCATACTAAAAACTATGATATATATATGAATAAATCTTATATATATATATTATATTTTGAACATATATCTACAAATTCAACTTTCATTATATCCTTACAAAGGTTAAACCATATCACCATATATTGTATCACATAAGATAAATTGTAAAACAATATCCAAAGAATCATTTCCAATATCATAAAAAAACATTATTGGAAATTTTTCATAAACTCCACCTTCTATAATATCATGTGAAATTAATTTTAAATATTTATCCAAAACTCCTTTCATATAAACACTAAAATAATTTTAAATAATACCTCTGAGATTGGTAAAACTCAATCACCCTCCATACATCCAAAAATTGTAACCCCATGAGCCTTTATATCATTTCCAAAAAATATAAAATCATGATTTCATAAATGTAATAAAAAAGTTACCTAAATAAAATAATTGATGTTACTTAAGTTATGATGGGATCTAGAATGATCTTTATCAAAAACATGTATCTCAAAACTTGTTTCCACAAAATATATCATAAAAACATGAATTTTTAGCATGATATCATAATATAATACATCAAGTAACCATGAGACATAGAGCATTCAACCCTCATAAAACTACTCATATATTTCTTGATATTTGAGTGTAGACTATTCACACTGATTATCATATCACATATCATTCACCCTAATGTATTATAACATCACATACCACTAATACAATAGGTAATCATACAAAAATTTTTATTTTGGTATGACTATAAACATCTTCAGTCTATCTTAATCATGGACACAGATTCGATACTCATTATATGAGAGAGAAAATATCATATATATATATATATATATTAATGCAAACCAATGACATTATCAGTTACATACCCAACCACCCCTGAATAGCTTATCCTTATAGATATAATAAGAAAGGTTTTAAGTATGATGTCTCTACGGCTAGCTATCCTATCTAATATAATGTATTAGGGGAGTACAAATATGAAACATGCACCCCTAGTATACCAATGACATACTGTATGACAATTCATGAGGTATACATCAAGGGTTATTCGGTATTGAAAAGTCATTTTGTATCGCATAAGAACAAATCATATATCAATAATATTTCTTACACATTATAACTATAATATTTTCTTACAACTTATGATACTCCATGAAAAAATCAGTTATGGATAACTCAAAGTCATGAATTAATTGATTAAATATTAATCATCCTTGTGTCAGATTCATCTAACATGAATGAATGATAAAGAAAAAATTAAATATTGTATAACATGACTCATTTCTTATATTCATATAATACATCAAGAATATATTAAAAAACATTAGATAAGATCAATTCCTATATCTCATGGGAGTGATTATTAGAATTCATTAGGTTCCTGTATTTTAGTTTTTTCTAAAATCATTACATATCAATGTAATTCCTACCATATATATATGTGATCATCAAATAAAACACCTTCAAAAAATAATTTTAACAGGTAATATATATTAAGAATGTTTTTTTGAGTAATGGTAGCATTAGTAATAATATTCATAATGTTAAATTATTTAAAAAAGTATTCAAAATTATTAATTTTAAAACATATAATGTTACAATGTTAATAACTTCTATTGTATGATTAGAATTTTTATAAGTTAACAATCTTTATCATGGAACTTTTACATTTAAAATATTCCTTTGAGATAATTTTTTTAACTAAATGAAACTATTTATATTATTACTCATTACCAATAAACCCTAATCTCTTTTAGGATATTCAATTTGAATATTAACTTGAATAATACTTTATTTTTACATTGTAACATCTCTAAGTCCAAATATACTCCCACTATCCTCTTAAAAGGTATATTAACTTCATAATATCATTCTAAGATATAAGAATATAATAAGTAATGAAAATTAGACATATTTCCTTAACTATGAGTATTTTAGAAATAGACCATTACAATCAATTTCATATATCATACTCTATGTTTTTTGATAAATATTTCGAAATGAATCATTTATTCATTAAAATATTTCATTTATAGGCGTTAAAATATCAATTCCTTATATTTTAGATGTTATCTTGGATAAAATCTTTTATCCAGGATAAATAATTTTTATCCTTGTCCCTTTTTTAAGACATTTTGTACAATTGGATCAAATATAACCATGTGTATTAAATCAATCATCTATTATTATACATCAAACAAAAATTACATATCAATATATATTATTATAAAAAAGAAATTAAGATGATAAATACAAAATATTTATTATGATTACTTTAAAATATTAATATAATCCCTTAAACAAATATATAAATATAGAAAATATTTTCTCTATTACTCTAATGTATACTATAATATGCTTTCATCAACTCTCCATCAATTTTAAACTCATATATATTTATAACACTTGTAAAACTGTACTTTTGGTACCATATAAAATTAAAATTCTAATAATTTATTTATATAACATTACACCTAATGTGGACTCTACATAGAGTTTTCTTAAACTCTTCAGGTATCTTATACAATTTCTGTCACATACTTTTGGTTTCAAAAACTTTTACTGGGTACTGGAATATTAATTGATATACCAATCAATAAATGATTCTTCTTCTAGATTGATATTTTACTAATTAATACTGTCAATAAGGAACCATAATCAATATTTCTCATCCCTAATTCTTTTATCCTCAATAATTTCATAAAATAAGTTAAATATCAATTGAACGTATTCATATTTATAGAACCTATATAATAATAATTACTGAATATGTCCACAATTAGATCAAGACTTAATGAGATATAAGCCTCTCCAGGTCCCTAATACTCCCAATCATAATGGGTGAATTTGAAAATGTTAAAGATGTTTAGATTATTTTATATATAATTACTTTTAATATTTATGATAATTCATTGATACTTCTCATAGGCATCTAGATTCACTTGCTGAACAACTTCAATATTTGGTTACTCAAGAATTTATTTTTATAACACATAAAATTTTTCATCCTACAGAATAAAAATTCTTATGTTTTTTACCATTCTATAATAATTCAAGGATTGATCAAAAATATATGTTTAATCATTTGGATTCTATTTTATCTTCAATATAACCTTTAGTCAGATGATTATCATGTTATACATTAATTTAACAATAAAGTTTATTAAATATTCTACAATTAAAATGAAGATCCTTTTAAATTAAAGCATATCCTTTAGTGTTCCAAGATCTATATTTAACAAACTAATAGATACACTTTATTTTTCATCTCACCACTTAGTTTTTCAGGTAGTAAATTATTCCAATCATAACATATATAACTCTTGGATAATTTAGAATGTATATACTTATCATAATACATTATATGGATAAAATTGACTATATTATTCTATCATCATATCTCATTGGTTCCCAATTTTAACCCAAATAAAAAACATGATTCAAGTACCTAAATTTTAGGGTTATCCATTAGAAACATTAAACACACAAGATATTCCATAGGTATTCAACTTTAATATGAACCTACCTAGTTGAATATTCGAGTTTTGATATGTGTTACCGAGAAAATGAGTCTAACACTAAGTATTTTGAAAGGGGATTTTAATATCTCCACATATTGTATTATTTATTCATTTTACATGTATGGATGATTTTAATTATTTAGTTTTAAACCCTATTCTTGTCATCAAATCAAAATTTCCAAACAATACTATGGTGTAAAAATTAACACAACTTATATATTGTTTTACTCACCAAAATTTAAGTCTAAATATATTTTTACATGTCCAAATAAACCTTATGAATATGGTAAATGAAACCTTTCATGTAAGTGACAAGAATCATATGAAATCTAAAATACCTATAATAGTTAACATGGAGAGATACCTATATAACCCTCAACATTCTAAACAAATACTAAAATCCTTGAAAAGTGAGTATTCTAGTTTAAAGTCCCTCAACCCAATGTTCTTTACTCAAGAGAGGACTCAATTCAATCACAATTCTAAAAGATAATATGTAGAAACATTAATTAAATTCAAAAATCAAGTTTATAAACAAATATAAGTAAATGTAAAAGTAGAAGAAAACTAAATAAATTATCATACATTTAATTTAACTTTTTATATGCATGTATGATAATTTAAATAAGCGTTTTAACACTTTATACTAAACCATATCTATAGTCACAACATTACTTTTATATTCATGGATATGGGAGGGAAGAAAAGTACATAAATTAAAATTCATAAATTTAGACATGAAATAAATATTTATGAATAATTAATAACTAATTAATTTATAAAATCTTTATAAATTTGTCATACATTTTGGAAATTCCATAATAAAATAAATATAAAACAATTATATTTATCTCTCATATAAACACTTTATATTACCTTTTATATGTAATTTTTCTTAAATAAAAGACATTTCAAATGTAATAATTTTATATTTAATATATCTTATTTAGACATTTTAAATCATTAAAATATCATAAATTTAATATTATTTGAACAATGATCATATCAATTATTAAAAATTATTTTGATATGGTTGAAACTATTTCCTTTAATAAGGTATTTTATTTTAACATTTAAAATTAATAATTATAACCAATTTATAAATCAATATAAAATCATCTATATTTTTTCTTATTTTTTTAATTTATCAACACTTAAGAAATTACCTTATAATTTCAATATAAACACTTTATTTAAAAATTATAAGTCATCCATATAAATCAAGTATATTTTAATAAAAAAAATAATACTATAAATATTTATATATTAAATGTTTCTTTTATTAATTAATTATAAAAAAGTATCATTAATTAATATAAATTTATTTTATAAATTAAGTAAATGTCCCAAAATACCTTTTCAAATAATTTATAGACAACTTATAAATTAAATAATTCAATTCATAATTATATATATATATATATATTATTCAATGAAATTTCTATATTGTAAGTAGCAACATAGTTTATAAATGATATTGTGACTTGTGATTGGATTTTCACTACCTATAATTGATATGTTCTGTCTCTTTTTACCATGATTTATAGTATCTCAGTGGTTTAACATGAAATGCAAACATTCAATGCTTTTAAATAAAATTTTACAATTTTTAAAATATCATTATAGAAATATGTTGTTTTATTACATGCACAAGGAGCCTAGGATTCAAGTGACGATAACCTAATCTCTCATATCCACTAAATGGTGAAATTATTGTGGATTTTGGTACACCATTGAATCACTATGTATATTTTCCTTGAATATAACCTAGTGTGGTTTAACTAAAACACTTATGTACCTATTTATTTTTTATTTTTTATTTTTATTTGACATTTGGTGTGAGAGAAAATAACAGAAATGTATATGAAGCTTGGTTCCTCTGAATTAGGTAAAAAAATATTATGATGGGTGATGGTTGGGTGAAATGAAATTTTTATTTGGGAAGAACCCAAATTAACCCCCTGGTGTACCTTATGACTCCCATTTTAACCTACTAACCCCAAAATTTTGTATCATATTAAACAGGTTTTAATGTAGATTTCAATCAACTAAATTTGGTGTTATATTGGTTACACCTATGGATTACATCTTGAAGCCCCCTTTTTTAATGGAACTATATTATATTATTGGAAGAGTAATGTTATTTATTATATATAGGCACCTCATGATGATT
Organism: Viscum album; assembly: GCA_963277665.1. NCBI lineage: Eukaryota > Viridiplantae > Streptophyta > Magnoliopsida > Santalales > Viscaceae > Viscum > Viscum album. The sequence goes on along the minus strand of OY728127.1, from coordinate 1,076,302,025 downwards.
ATTTATTCATTATTAAATATTATGATGATTTGATAAAACATGATGAAAAAGTTCATAATTCTAAGGACAAGAAAATTCTTGTTAGTAAGGTGTGTGATGATGTGTTCAAAAAGAATCATTACTATTTATAAGTATTTGAATTATAATTATAAATAAATTAGATATATGGAACATATATAATAATAAGAGTGTGTTATTCATACAATTGGGGTTTGTAGAGAAGTTGTATAATATTACCTCATGTCAAAAGGAAAGAAAAATAGAAACAATAAGAATAATATGGATAAGAAAATGGAATCTCCAATCAATGAGACTATTTTTATCTACATTTATATATCATAAACTAATAATATTATATAATATTCTTTCAAATTTATAAATTCACATTCCACAATAGTGATAAAGATAAGCAATTACTTCATTAGAAAAATTTTGACAACATATTGTATTCAATTCAATGACTTTTCATATGAAGAATACTAGGACATTCCTCACGAATTCCAAGAACCAACCCCACATGGGGAGATAACATTCTCACACAAGATCTCATCTAGCCATTGAATGTTTATACATCAACAAGGAACCCAAACGTAACATCTTGTGAACTCACCAATTATCAATCATTAGATCAAGGATGTTATATCTAAAATTATCATTCTTTTGAAAACACTAAACTTCCTCAATCCACAACAGAGGTAGATCCTAAAACCATCAGGACATTCCTCACGAATTCCATCAAGGCTTTCCGTCCTGAGAATTTTCCTCTAACCATAGAATTCCCAGCCATGATAAAAAAATTCACTGCCATGAACCATCATTATCAATTTGATACGGCTCATTTATCATGGTGTTTCCCTTAGGGGATTCATGCGCCCCACCTTCAAAAAGGGAAACCCAAAAAATTGTCATATGAGATATTATGATCACGTAAAACCACCATAATGAACCTCTACAAGAGAACCACACCACAACATAAGATCTTATCATGATTTTTTTCACATTAATAGTTGACCAAAATTCACATCAAAACCATCTTTCCCAGTGCACAAGGATAACACTAATCCTCCAATCCTTTCATTATAAATGAAAGTAAGGAAATAATACCCACACCACTCACATATAAAATGGTCCAATCCATCATATAAAACTAGTTCTGTCCCTTTAGAATAATGATTCTATATCAACTCAAAACCCAAATGTCAGCAACCATCATCTCATAGGACATTATGCCTCATCTCACAACTCAATATGACATAAGGTATCACCCTATGAAAAACTCACAAAAACACCATAGTGGCCACAATATTTGGATGATTGTTTTCCATAGTGGCCACAATATTTGGATGATTGTTTTACATAGATAGGATTGTTTATAAATATTTCGTAGAGAACCACACCCATGGCCCTATCCTCTAGTAAAAGGAGAGAAGGAGCATAGCCCAACCTCTACTTGAATGACTTGAATAATCCATGAAATAGAAAAAGACTATAAACTCATCATCTAGCTCCCTAATCTCTACTAGGGAACCTTCCAGGAATGAACCATCCCCTACTGTACAACTATAAGACATATCCTCTAAAATAACCAAAACATATGAATCTACTCTCGCTAACTAGTGAAGGAATTGGTTGAAACACCATAGGGGTTGATCTTGATCATCTCCTAGGACCAAATTTCCCATAAAATTGGGCCATGAACCATGTGATTGATCATAAAATTTTATTCTGAGACAACCATCCATCCAAACTCATGTTGTGGGTGATCATCAATCCCGAATGATATCACCACTAGGAGGCACTCTCACTTAGATGAATCCTCAAAAAAGTCACTTTTCAAAATTTTCCTTCCACTTTCAGTATAAATGAGGGAATATTGGTGTTTCATTAAATCCTCTAGACATATTTCATTGGATTAAAGACTCCATGTATCAATAAACCAAATTAAGGGATAACTGACCTCACCAAATGTGGATCTTCCCCACATTGACCTCTACAAAAAGAGGAATCGTGAATTTTATCAAAGGGATGTGAACTCCTCTGTGGTATGGTGGACCTGAACCTTGTAGAGACTAAGTTATTACTGATCCCATGCTTGAGAAAAGAATACATGTGATAATGAATATAAGTGTGTGATCTGGTACCTGTGGTAAATTCCAACTCACATGGATAGAAAAACAACATCCCATCTCAAATAAATCATGTATTATATGAATAGAGGAACATTATACTATCTAACAAGGGAGTACTAACCCCACTTTAGTATAAGGGACCCGTGCCTCATTGGGATCAAAAGAATACTGAACTCCATGCATAAATAGAGGACTGGTTCCCCACAAATGGTAGTATATACCCGTATACCTATAGGGGATTACCGAACTCCACAATCTCATTTGGGGGACTCATGCCTCATTAGAAGACACCTCAATTGAGGGAATACTGATCCTAGTGGAGGATATTTCACCCCAAATATTCTCTTAGACATGGGGTACATTATCCCTCTCTAAAAACTGACCCTAGTCACGCCTTGTTATACATACAATTCCCAAGGGGGTTATAAAGAGAACATCACTATGAATTTTCACACATATGGGAGTAGTCTCATTACTTCCACCATCAACATAAAGTTTATCTCGTAACTCCAGTGAAAGAATTTATGTGAGGGAAATAAACTTACTCATTTCATGGTTTCATATCATAAATTATGATATCACATCATGAATCCAACAATACACTGAGTACTATATGATTTATGGACCTACTCAATTATACCCTACAACCAATTCCTTTAGAACATAAGTTATTCTATAGATTATCAAATTCTATGAATAGGAATGTTTTGGTGTCTTCATCATAGCTAGGATCCTTTGTTTATCAACAAAAATTGATATTTTTCATGAATTTTCACCCCACATGTCCGAAAAAAAATTAATGAGATACTTATCTCTAAAAATAATCCCTCGACTGAAGGTGAGTTGAATTTTCCATCCCAATACCACCTCTAATATTCCAAGGTCTAGTGACTAGCACGAATAAGAAAAAAATCACTTATGGGAGGCCATAGCCTATATGACTTATGCATGTGCACAACACTCATCATCCAACATATCAAACCCACACATGGATTAAGTATTTAGAATATAAAATATGAATGTATACATCTATTAAATATCCCATGGAATACAATATAAATTTTCGTACAAATTGGGTTAATGCAAGGCTCAATAATATAAAACTAATTGACCAAGAGTGACTGGGGAGAAGGGGATCACTATGTCATGTCAACTCTTTCCTAAGTACCATCATCTACGAATCCCACCCACATTAATAATCTTTAAATTCACTATCACCAATAGCTCCCTTCCCACTGATAACACCATAAATCTATACATCATCTACACTAATACAAAATAGTGTGGGCATGAGGCCTATTTAGGGGTGAGTATAAAAAGACCTAGTACAATTCCCCAAAAACAAATGGGAAATAGGGCTACATGTCAGCCCACAACTAGGGGTAAAACTATATGTTCACCCAACTTAAGACCCAAAAAGGGGAGATCCTCAAATAAGAAGTATGTTGTGGCATAAATTATGAATAAACCCTTCACCCAAAACTTACAAGGGGTCAAATGGATACCTCAATTGTATACATGCTCCATAGAATGTGGACTCTATGTAAAAAAACATGTTTCATGGTAATAAAATTCCTTTCTCATCAACATATATGGAAAACACCACCTTTCTCACCAATGATAGATACACCACACACCTTAGGGATAAACACCCCCATTATCCTCTGTCACATAGAATATCAAACAACATTAGTCTACAAGATGGGACTAAAACTAAAACCACTAAGTAAAACCCTAGGGATCTTATTAGAAAAATCTATTACTGAAGGGGCTCATAATCCTTGATCCACTCTTCATATACTTTCTTCAACACCCACTCATCATGAAAGGTGAGTGGATAGACTCACTAGTGCATCATTATTCCCAAAAAAGTTCCTTTAAACACTGAATTCCCTCAAGGAAATCTGTCTCACCAAAACTAAAATCCACAAATTAACTCAATATGGGTGTCACGCCATGAGGATGATATGATTCCCATGGAGGTTTCTGACCCCATGGATGAGTGACATGCACCCCAATCCAAGATGGATCTCCCTTCCCCATCCCATAAGAGGGAGGAAACATCCTCCACTATGTTATGATCTAATAATGGAGTCTTATGACATATCCATTCCTAGAAGGGGGAGATCACCCAAACTTAAGGAGAAACACCTCTTACTCTGCCCAACTCTACTATAGAGGCATATAGAAGGGGTGAACACGGTGTACCTAATGAAACCAAATTCCCCAATCACCCAGGATATCCATGTTTCCTACGAAATACCACTGTCATCATATTATTGATCAAGGGAAAAAATATCTCTATACTCATGGGAACAAGCCCATGATATAATGAATGAGCTCTGAGAAACCATCATCTAGTATTGAGGACCAACACCCGACATCTCTAGAGAGGTACCCTCTCAAATACAACAATGGGGATCTCATATATCTTCACACAATACTAGCTCAAGAGAGATCCCAAAACCCCAACTACATTCTTCCCACACCACATAGACATCATAACTAATGGAATAATGAAAGGGGCCACCAAGGATACTCTGAATTAAATACTCTCTACCTTCTATGAATGAACCAAAGGTGATGCATGAGGGAGAGGAAATAACTCTCATCCACCACATAGATGGTCCATAGAGGCCCTAGTGTAACGATGGTAAGTGGAAAACCCTCACCACTTTTACAAACCATGCACACCAACTCTCACTTTAGGGTATATGGAAAATAGGTTACACAAGTTCCATATTATATAAATTACCCCTTTGGCTAGCCAAATACATAGGGACCACCTATGGTGACTAATCTAAACACTAACACTAGCCACATTGAGTTAATTTTAAAACATGTATATATATCAATATAAATGTCCTTGTATGTACTAAATTCATATTCCATCATGATCTACATGGGGAAATACATAATATAGGATATTTATTTATCTGAAATAGAAACTGATAGGAATATTCCTAAAATACTCACCCCAATGGTGATTAAGGGCCATTATGTGGTCCTCTATGTGCTCCCCACACATGGCACTTTCCCTCTCATGTCAGGTCATGTGAACTTGACCCAGTGTGAACCCACCTGACTCACATGTACATGGGCCTATGAGCCCAACTCAATATAGATCACCCCACCTACAGCCGAGTTTGGGCAACCCCATTCACTTGGTGGTGGGTGGGGATTAATCCAACCCCATGTGAATTGAACAATTGAGGGGAAAACCTAATGGTTTCCCCAATCTATTTCTTCACGCTACATGAGGATTTTTTCACATCCCTATCTATCCTCATTATGACTAGTTCTTTCCAAATCAATTTTTGTCACTATTTCGGTCTTCCTCCATACCCCATGGAACTGTCTCCACACCCTGTGAACTCCCCCTTCAGCAACATTTTTTGGCCCCTCATGTTTTCCATAAACCTCAACCACATTGTCCCACCCCATGTGACCTGAACTACCCCGATCAAATAAACCCCTTGATTGAACCAACATTAGACTCATGTGTCACATCCCTAACCATGTCCTTTGATTCGATGGTCATCATTATTATTCACCACTATCTTCACCAAACCAAGACTAAAAATAAAACATTGTAATAATTGGATTAAATAACTAAAAAAAGTTGAAAATAAAAAAATGTCCCTTCCTTGATTGTGTAATATTAGTGCTTCAATTCATCTTCTTCGCCACTAAAATTCATTCTCAAGCCCTCAGTTCAACCATAATCGATCAAATTCATCAATGATTTTTCTAGCTTGCTCCTCCTCCCAAATATGAAAGAAAAAACTTAGTGTTACCCTATTAGGAATGTGTAATGGGGAGAGATGAGGAAGAGGGTTTAAAAAATACTCGAGATAGGATAGACCCAACACCTAGAACCCAGATAAAGTTTGCACCACACCTCTATAAAACCCCCTATTCTACACTCAGCCATGACATTAGGATTTCTATTCGAATATTTTTTAAGGATATATTTATGTTCACGTACATGGTAATAAATAAAATTTATTTAATGAATATTAAGTGTTTCTAAAATCATCCACATCTTGAAAATTCCTAAAAATAAAAGCCAAGGGTGAACATCCCATTCCAAAATCAAATAAAATACCTAGAAAAAAATCAAGTTAATTTGATAGGGGAAATTATCATTCAACTCTTATTAAGGCTCAAAGGAACTAAAAATCAAAGAGGATCCAAGTCTTACATATAGAAAAACTGTGGTCACTAAATATGCACCATTGTTCTTCACTTTTTCTAGAATAATTTTGGAACTTCCTCAACCTTCAAATGTTATGACTATAAAATCTTCTACTTTTCTCTAAAGAAACAACCTCCCTATTCCTTAAAATTTTATACATGGTAGTGAACACCTTCCCCTACTCTTTGGAAAGATCTTTGAGTAGTTACTATTTTATCTTATTCCCTTTATTATAGAGGTCTTTTTGTTCCACTAGACGTATAGATATTTAGAAAATAATATTAATATTGATTCCTATCCCTCACTCTCTATATCTATTTGGCATGTTAATATTTCATAATGGCCTTTGAGATTATATCTCCCTTTTTCTCCTTCCTTCTATACTTCTTATATAAGGTGTAAAATCCATGAGAGATATCCTTTCCATATAATGAATATGAAATCCTCCAAAAATATCAGCCTCGATATCTCCCACATTTGAGTATCCAAAATTATATATCAACCTATTAATATAATGTATAAAATACATTCCATATTTTAATATGAAAACCATCAAATAATCACTCATGTGTTGAATTCCATGATCTTCATAAAATATTATTAACCTTTAAATCTCCAAAAATCATGCACCTTAATAATTTGAGTTTAAATATATTATTAATTTGATAATATATGATATCTTACATGTCATTCAACAATCCCTCATGCATACATGTGTTCATGGTGTGACACTAATCTTCACAGTGAAAAATAATATAGTCATTATTTATTATATCCAAAACCAATATCTTGAATCATAATAACACATTTAATCATGATGTTTGAATCATTTAATAACTACATAGGCATCATTTGATTTAAGTAAAAAAATATTTTGGACATATTGTGAAATTATATGTGCCTTCAAGTCAGTTAATTTTCGAGTTTTGGTTGTTGGAGGTGTTTTGGAGGATGATTGAGGAGGTTCTGAGAGTGTTCAGAGTAGGATGGAGGTACAACAGAGCTTCTGTAGGAAATAAACATTTTTTTAGTTTACATGATGTTAAAGTGGGGTTCATGGAATGTATAGGTATGCTTAACAACATATAATAAATTGGGTGAATAATCAATTGAGGTGATGTGTTTTTAAGTGGAACATAAAATTGAAGAATTACACAACATAAAAGTGGATTACACATCATGTAAATCCCTAATGTAGTGTAGTTATAATGGTTTGGAGTGCTCAGGTTTCTCTCAAATCCTATGGATTACCTTCCTTCATCTCATTATAGATGAGTCCTAGACACCACAATAGGACCTTCATCACTCCTATCCTCATTCTTAAATTTGTTGGTTTAGGTGGAACCCTTTTTGAAATCCATGGTTGATCAGTGATAGATTATTCTCCCTTTTGGGGGGTTCTCTTCAATTATTCTCCTAGGGATTCACTATGGTGATGTTTTTTTTTGTTTTAGGTGTCTATTGGGATGATTTTTTTTTGATAATTTGTTGTGGTATTGGTTTATCCAAAATTTCCCATGGTGTGGTTTGTTTTGGGGCGTTTTTTCTTCACCGTGTGTTATGCACCGAGACTGAAAAGATTCTTTAAGGTAGTTAATCCCTCATTTCTCTTTATTGTGTACCATTTAAGAGGGGTTTACTTTTTTTCATCGATGTTAGATGGTTGTGTTGACTTAACTAAATATAAATAATTGTTATAATTTAAATTCAAGAGTGAAGTGGTTTGAATTGTATTTTTTTATAGCTTTGTTAATATAGTGATATTATGGATTGTACGAGCTTGATGTCATCATAAAAATTGTGGTCTTTGGGGTATTTGTTTTCACTAGATGATATGTATTATGACTATTTATTTTGTTGTTATTATTGTGATATCACAATAAAATGGAATTTCGCTAATCACTTAATTATTAGATAATTGAATGGTTTCTCTAGGATTATGGATTATATTATAACTCCCCTAAAATAAAGTAGAATGTAATAAAATACCCCTTTGTAAATTTGTAAAATGATATTGATTTGTTGTGATGTTTTATCATTCTTGTGGGATGGAGATGTGTGGTTGGGGAATTTAGGGATTAATTTTTGTTTTTACATAATTTTGGGGTGATGTGGTGGTTTTTATAATATGATTTTGGTGTGGCGATGTGGTTTTTCTGTCATGCTTTTGGGGTGATAATGTGGAGGATTCTTTGTTCTAGATGCCCGAGTAATGGTGGAATAAATAATTATATAATAATGATTGAAATGGAATTTATTGGTTTGGATAATGATTTGGAAATGGTTAATGAATAATTAAATTATTGGATATGTAGTTAAATGTTGTTGATGCTAAATAATGTAGTGAATGGGATGATTAAATGAAATTGGTTTGAAAAATGAATGGGGCTTGTGGATGTTGTATGTTGTTATGAATTTAGAGGTGGAAAAAAAGTGGTGATTTTGTGAGTTGGTTAGGATTTGGTTGTGAACCCATAGGATGGGCTTATGTGTGTGGCTATATCCATATATTTTTATATTCCTTATGATTTCTATATTCACCCCACCAACATCAAGCACTATGTTTCAACACCCGGATAGTCACATAGGGGTGTTTTTTCCAACATATGGTGCGGAGGATGGATAGATTTGTACCCACTCTTTCCTACTCTTTCTTCTCATCGAGGTAAGTATTTCATATGATCTGATGGTTGGAGTTATGTTAGTTCATCAGATGGTGGTTGTGGTATCCTTGGTTTTTTCTAATGATATCTGAATGTTCTTGTGGGGTAGTGGCCTTGGTGTCTTTGGGCAAGATGTGACTATGCTTGTGGGGAAGATTCTAGCAGGGTTTGTATATTGTAGGAGGAGGGAATCAGGTTGATTTCCTACATTTTTACAATACCCTACCACTTTGGTTATGGAAGTGGTTGTGATGTGATAGCCTAGGTTTCTATGAGTGAGATTTCTTATGGTCATGCTTTTGGGGTAGAAAGCCCATGTGTCTATGAGTGTGATGTTATATGACCATGCTTTTGGGGTGGTGTGGTATATAGAAGAGATGTGAGAGCTAGGATATACAATGTTGTGGTCTGAGAGTGGCATACCATAGGGAAAGAAGTGTGGGGTACCCTTATCAATATACTTCTTGTTATATTATATTAATTGACTTCTGATATTTGGTGAGTACACCTTGGAGAGGTTGGGTCTATTTAGTATACATGTATTGGTGCGATTTGGTTCTCTTATTTTCTCATAGATTCATTAGTATGTTTCTTTCACAATTTTATGAGAGACTTTGGATTTCCTAATAGGTATATTGGTATGCTAAGGCTATGTATATAAACTATTTTCAGGTTTTCAGAAGGATAATGTGGACTGTGTAGGACATTACTATCTCGAACCTTTGAGTAGTTTTTTTGCCACTTATTTATCTTTTTCATTTGGGTATTTAATTTTGGAGACTTTTATTTGTATCATTTTTATTTATACATGCATTGTGTGATGGTCTTGTTTTATTTTTATATTATTTCATGGTATTGATTACGGATGATTCATCTTATCCCCTTATCCTATTTATATTATAGAGGGTACTGCCTCCCATACAAGAGATTTTTTATACTTTCAGTGCTAGTCTCCAATCCAGGTCCTACTGGAAGTAGGACTCAGGAGTCATTATCTCTCTCTTATCATTGCGGTATCTTTGGTGGGAGGGGTTCATGAAAGAGGGGTATAAAAGGTTATATTTGAGAGATAGTATTGAGTTTGTAGTTAGGAATAGTGATTATTGCATGGGGTGGTTGTAAATAGTTCTAGTTGACCTTGGTTTGTGACATAGACCATGGAGACTGGATTGTACATAGTATTTTAGGGCCCCCAGGATCCATTGCATGGTCTTTGAGATTATTAAATGACCAAGTGAGGTGTACCTATTTAAAATGTAGATACCTATGGGATGTACATACATAATAATGACTTGAGTTTTTATATTAATTGGGTTGTTTTAGGAAGGTTAATATGAATATAGTAAATTCAAATGAATCTAAATAAAATTCCATACTTCCTAGGCATAAGAAATATTTGTTTCTTCTTTCATCTATGGATCCAGTTCATCATTTGTGTGTGGCTTAGGCAGTTGAGGTTCAATGGGATGATCTAGTTGATCATTTTAGCGTTAATCCAATAGGTGGGTATGAGGCTTGGAAGAGGTCATTGGATTTGGGTAAGTATGAGGGGAGTGTTTCAGATTTGGAGACAAATATCTATATGGATAATCTTGAGATTTATTTTAGATTTATTTGGGTCCCAGTGGAGTACTGGTTCCCTTTGGTAGTTATTCAGGTGTGAGGAGTTGATTATCAGTGGTGGATGCTACATCTGGGAGCATAGAAGGAGGAAGATGTTTCATGGGTCGACTTTTAGAAAGAGTTTTGGGAAGAGTTTCTTTCATTTACCATTTAGGTGGTGAAGAGGGCGGATATTATTTCTCTTTAGTAGGGGACTATATCAGTGCGGGAGATGGGAATAATGTTCAGGGACCTTCTGTTTTTTTTTCAGGATCTTTTTCCAGATGCATATTCTCATGTAACACTTCTTGAGGAGGAACTTTTCCCTTCTATCCAGTATAAATTTACTAATTTTTATGTTATTTTCGTATCTAAAGGTTCATAAAAAGAAATAGGTGATCAATAATATGCACTAGTGAGGAGGTTTTCTGTGATAAGTGAACCAGAAAGGTTCCTCAAGGAGCAGAGTTATTAGTAGTAGGTCTCAAGAACTATAACCATCTAGGTTTCAACCAACGAAGAGTCGACCTCCACAACTTCCCTTATAGCCTTTTAGGGCCAGTGGGTTTTGTGATTTTTATGGGGGACTTGTGATAGTGTGTTTTTGTTGTGGGTTTTGCCTCCATCACCATAACTAGTGCCCAGTTCTTCCTCAATCCTTGCTTGGTGGAGGTGTATAGGTTCATATCTAGCCTTAAAAGTAGTTTCCAGTGAGACTATTTTAGCATTAGGGGAAGTAGGCTTATAATCCACCAAGGTGAGATGGAGAAGGTAGAGGATGACCTCAGGATGTTCCTCATGTTCATGGACCTTGAATGGTGTGTGTTCATAAGGATGTACATCAGGAGATAGGTATAGGATCTAGGCATGGCCAGTTTCATGCAGTGGAGGAGGTAGTTCCATAGGGGATAGAGATTGTAAGAGGTATGATCTATTTGTTTAGTACCCTTTCTTGTCCCTTGTTTGATTCTATATCTTCACTCTCTTTTGTTCCACCTGCTTTATCCCATTCTCTAGGAATATATGTAAAGTTTATTCACATTCCCCTTATGTTGAAAATGTTGTTCAGAGGCTAGACCAGCTTTTTTGATGCGTACTAGGGGTGTAGATTGGTGATAGGGACAAATCAGTCCCATGGGGATCTTTTCTTGATAAAAATTCATCAATTTGATGTTACACTTTGAATTGATCGGTTGTATTACATACATTATATTATCAACTGCTTATGAAGGAGATTCATTTTCTCATATTTGGATAGCAGGCATGTGGTTTTCATTAAAGAGTGGGGTTGTCAGATGGGAAGTCGGCATGTGGATCCCCTACATTCTTTAGTGGATGAGTTTTCTATGGAATTAGTAGATTCCAAGATGGTATAGGGTCATAGGGTTTTTGGAGATTTCTATGATGTTTTCTCTGAGGAGGTTGTGACACTACCCCTCGAAGTGATGTTGAGTTTGGGATAGACTTTCATCCTAGTGATTCTTCTATTTTGAAATCTCATTATTGGATGGAACCTTCTGAGTTGTGGGATTTGAGGATTTAGAGAGATGATCTAATGAAAATGGTTTTTTTCTAGCCCAGTGTGTCACCATGGGATTCTCCAATGTTGTTTTCCAAGAAGTTTAATGGTAGTCTAATGTTGTGTATAGACTACTAGAGGTTTAATCTGGTGATGATCAATAACCTTTACTATCTTTAGAGGATATACGATCTTTTTAGCTAGCTGATAAGGGTGAGTTAGTTTTCTAAGATCTATTTGTGATTTAGATATCACCTGTTGAGGATGAAAAAGGGTGATATCCAAAAGACTGACTTCAGATGCAGGTATGGGAACTTCAAGTTTTTATTCATTCCATTTTGTGTTATGAATGCCCCAACTATGTTCATAGGGATTATGAACTTTATTTTCTCTGAGTTCTTGGTACTATTTTTCATCTTATTCATTGATGATATCATGATCTACTAGAAGTCACAGTAAGAGCATTTTGATCAACTTAGAACTATCTTATAGGTTCTTTGACACCACTGATTCTATGGTAAGATGTCCATGTGTAATTTTATAACATGAGAGGTGCATTTACATGGGCATGTGTTGTCTCAATAGGGTTTTTCAGTGGACCTATTGAAGGATGAGATATTTTTTTATTGGGAATCACCCATGAACGTGGCATAGGTTTTCATTTTTCTTAGTCCTTCTTGTTATTATTAGATGTTTGTTCCTAATTTATCATTATTTACAAACCCATTCACTGTTTTCACAAGGAAGGACAGGGATTTTTTGTGGAGTGACCAGAATGAAGAAGAATTCAATTACCTAAAGGGGAAGTTGGTCAGTGCTCCAGTGATTCAGTTTCCTGAGGATGGTGTGTTTGTTTGAGGTGTTTCGTAACACTTCCCATTTGGTCTTGGGATGCATGTTGTTGTAGTAGAATAAATTGATCTGTTTTGATTCAAGAAAGTTACATCCCCATGATAATAACTATTCCTCCCATGATCAATAGCTAGCATTTTTTGTTCTTGAGCTAAAGTTTCAGTGGAATTACCTCTTTAGGGAGTACTTTGTGGCCTTTATAGATCAAAATATGTTAAGTCATATATTTCCTCAACATGTTAAAAAAATTGTAGTAGTGGTGGAAGAATTTTCTTCAGTATTATGTTTTTTAGATCTCCTACACCATAAAAAAATGGAATGTTGTGGTTAATACTTTGAGAAATAAGTCTTGGAAGGGTGTTGTTCAGAAGTATGGGGATGCTTGGAAAGAAATGGCGGGGTTATAATTCTTGTACTTAGATGAATTGGTGGATGGTGTGAGAGTTTATTTTTTTCAACTGATGGTGTATACTTATCTGATGTAGCAGGTGGAGGAGTCTCGGCGGGGCAACTCAGAGGCAAAGGTGATGCATGATCATATTGGCCATGGTAATGCTCTGAAGGGATGGTTAGAGGATAGTTAGAACTAGATGTTGTTTTGTGGGAGGGTTTTAGTTATGGTGGTGATGTGTGGGGGGGTTATTCATGAGTTCCATATCTCACCTTTACCAATACACCGATAAGTGTCCAAGATGTACCATGGTTTGAGGATTTAGTTTTGGCGTCCATGGATGAAACGGGTGGTGGAAGAGGTTTTGGTAAAGTTCTTGGTTTTCCAGTAGGTAAAATTTGAGTACCATGTTCCTTGAATATTGTTGCATCCTTTGGATGTTCATGAGTGTAAATGGTATTACATATCCATGTATTTAGTCCTAGTGTTACCCAGAGGTTAGCGAGGTTATGATGCAATTTGGGTGATCAAGGATTTGTTAATGAAATCAGCTCAATTCTTAGTGTTCAAGTATTCGGGAACAATGGATGCCTTATCTAAGAGGTATATGGATGATGTGGTGAGGTTTCGTAGAGTTTTTAAGTCCATTTTATTTTATCATGATGCATGTTATACCTCATGATTTGATAGGGGATTATAGCATGATTTTGGCACCTAGTTACACCGTAGTACTACTTTCTTCCCTCAGACACATGGGTAGATAGAGAAGAATATAAAAATGGAAGAGGATATTTTTTGGGTGTGCATATTGAACTTTGGTGGATCTAGGGTATGGAAAATTCCCTTGGTTGAGTTTTATTATAATAATATCTATCACTCTTCCATTAACATGGCCCTGTTTTAGACTTCGTTTAGCCGGTCATGTCTTTCTTCGTTGTGTTAGGCAGAGGTTGGGGAGTCAGTAGTTCCTTAACCTGATATGGTATAGAGAATAATAGTTATGTTTAAACTTATTCATGAAATGATGAAAGCAATGTAGGACTGGTAGAAGTCTTTTTCCAATCAAAGGAGGATACTCTTAGAGTTCGAGGTTGGGGACCACGTGTTCATAAAGGTTTCCCCTCGACATGGGAAATAGAGGTGTGGAAGAGGGAGTTTGATTTATCCTATGTTTTTTTGTCCCTTTTAGGTGTTAGGGTAAGTTATAGAGGTATTGTATAAGTTGGCACTGCCACCTCAATTGTAAAGTATCCACGATGTCTTCTATGTCTCTCAGCTTTGGAAGTTTATTCATGATGAATCCCATGTCATTGACTGGGAGAGTTGGATATCTAGGATGAAACGACATTTGTGGAGAGGATATTAGAGATCTATGATCATAAATAGAAGGCTCTAGATGGATGGACCATTACTTAGTTTTTTTTGTTTTGGAGTCATCGTGGCCTGGACAAGAGGGTACTTGGCAGTAAGATGCAGATGCATGCCCAGTATCTTGAGTTTTTTTGAGTTTTTCTTTGCTCTGTTTTTCTTATGATGTGATGTTTGGATATTGTTTTATGAGATGAAATATTTTCCTTGTTTTTTTATGTGTTATTTTTATTAAATTATTGACATATGAAAATGGTAATACTTGATTCCTAATTGAGATACATTAATTGTGATGTGATTAGACTCGTGCGGGCGAGTAAGTGCTTCCCAGGGTGGATACTATCTTGACATGAAGGATCAAATTTTATAATTTGTATGTTTAGTATTATGAGTTTAATAGGTTTTGAATTGGTTGTGAGGATGTATGGTTGTGTTTTTTTGGTGATGAGTGTATGTAAGATATTTTTGGTCATTTTATTTTTCATGTTTTAATGGTGGTAGCGATTGAGGTATAATGAGATCCTTGAGAGGTATCTAGCATGGTGGTTATTGGGAACCATTTCCTTATGTGCATGGTTTTTTATCCTTGAGGTAAATAATCATTTTAGAGGTATTTTATGTAATGATACACTCTTTCACAGTCTGTTACTTTTCCATTTTTTGTGGTTGTAGGCGTTCAGGAGGAGGTTTGAGGAGGTTCCGAGAGTTTTTGGAGGAGGATAAAGTTATAACAGATCTGCTACAAAAAATACACACTATATATATTTTACCATACCTGAATGTTGGGATCACATCTTGTACATTTCTGTTTCATGATGTTTAATAAATTGGGTGATTAATCCTTTTAGGTGATGCATTTTTCAACCAAACATAAAATCATGTAATTACACTACATGAAAGGCAATTATGCATTATGTAAATCCCTGATGTGGTGTAGTTATAAATATTTTGTACACTCAGGTTTCTATAAAACCCTATTTACACTCTTCCTTCCTCCCATTTTGGATGAGTCCCAAGCACCCTGAGAGGAAATTCATCCCTCCTCTTCAATTTCTTTAATCTATTGGTTTTGTTTGATACATGTGGGCAATCTATGGTTTATCTATGGTAGGTTATTCTCCCTTATTGTTGTTCTTCTTCTATTCTTCTCCCAGGGATTCATTTAGACACTGTTGTTTTGTTTTGGGGTGTGTTTTGGGATGATTTTTTACAATCCTTTTGTGTGGTATAAGTTTATCCATGGTTTCTCATGGTACAGTTTGGTTTGGGGGTGTTTCTTCTTCACCTTGCATTGTGCAGTGAGTAAGAAAAAATTATTTAAGGTAGGGAATCCTATATTTCTCATTATTGTGTATCATATAGGATGGGTTTACTTTTTTTATCAAAGTGATATGGTTTTTATAACTTAATTAATGATAAAGGATTGGTTAAATTGAATTTAAGTGTAAAGGGGTTTTATTTTAATGTTTTTATAGATTTAAAATTTGTATGATATTGTGGATTGTATGGAATTGTTGTCCCACTAAAAATTATGCCTATTTTTGGATTTTTTTGCACAAGATGATATGTATTGTAACTAATATTTTTTTTTTTTTGTGATATCACCATAAAATGGAATTTGGCTAACCACTTAAATATTGGATAATGAAATGGTATCCCTAGTATTATCTCTTGTGTGATAATTCCACTAAAATAATGTGTAATGTGATAAAATCCCACTTTTTTAATTTGTAAAATGACCATTATGTGTTTTGATGTGTGGTCATGCATGCGGGACAGTGATATGTGGTTGGAATATTTCAGGATGATGTTTTTTTCATGATTTTGGGGTGGTGACGTGGTGTGTTGGCCATGCTTTTGGGTGGTGAGGTGGTTTGTTTGGAAATTCTTTTGCGAAAGTGAGGTGATGGTTGCTTTGTGCTAGATGAGTAGGTAGTGATGAAATAAATAACTATTTAATAATTATTTAAATGAAATTTTTTGGTTTGGATAATGTGTTGAAAATTCTTAATGAATAATTAAACAATGGGTTGGGTGGTTAAATTTGGTTGATGCTAAATGATGGAAACAATGGGATGATTAAATGAAATTAGTTGGAAACATGAATGGGTATATTGGTTATTTTGTGGTGTTATACATTTAGAGGTGGTCTAAAAAGTGGTGATGTAGTGAGTTGGTTATCATTTGGTTTTGAACCCATAGGTTGGTCTTGTGTGTGTGGACATATGCATATAATTGTATATTCATTATGATTTAACTATTAATTCTACCCATATCAGGCACTATGTGTCAACACCCACATAGTCTTGTGGGGGTTTTTTTCTCGACATTCGGTGAGAAGGATAGTTGGGTACCCACTCTTTCCCATTATCTCTTCCAGGAGAGGTATTTTTTCATAGGATGTGATGGTTGGAGATATATTAGTGAACAATATGGTGGTTTTGATATCTGAGGTGTTTTTTGGAGAGATATGATCGTGCTTAAGGGGTGGTGTCCCAAGTGTCTTTGGTGAGATGTGACTGTTCTTTTGGGGTGGCTTATGGTGGGGTCATGCATGATAGGAGGAGGTGATGAGGTTTATTTCCTACGTGTTCATGATGCCCTACTACTCTAGTTATGGTGGTGGTTGTGATGTAATGACCCTAGTGTTTATAGGTGAGATATGTTGTGTTCTTGTTTGTGGGGAAATGAGCCTTGGTGTTTGTGAGAATGATGTGATGTTTCCATGCTTGTGGGGTGGTATGGTATACAAAAGAGATGGGAACGCCAAGATATATGACGTTGGGGTGTGATACCATAATACTTGTGATGAAGCAGTGTGGGGTACCCTTATCGATATGATTCTTCTTATATTATATTACATGAATTGTGCTATTTGGTGAGTGTACCTTGGTGAGTTTCGGTTTGGTTAGTATTTTGTATAAGTGATGTTTGGTTCTGATGTTTTCTCATGGGTTCTTTAGTATTCTTATTTCACATGTTCATAGGAAACTTTGTTTTTCCTATAGAGTATACTTATATCATCAGCCTACATGTATTAACTATTTTTAGGTTTTTAGGAGGATTACATGGACTGTTTTGGACATTACAAGCTCAAAATTTTGGATAAATTTTGTGTCGCTTATTTATCTTTGCTCTTGGGTATTTACTTTCAGAAACTTTTATTTGTATTAGTTTTATTTATACATGTGTTTTGGTATCATTTTTTTTCTTTTTTTATTATTTCATGGTATTTCTTGTGTTTGATTCATCTTATCTCCCAATACTGAATACATTATAGTGGGTAATACCTCCCATAAATGAGATATTTTTATACCCTTAGTGCTAGTCACTAACATAGGGCCTACTGGAGGCGGGACTTCAGATTCATTATCTCTCTCCCATCATTGTGATATCTTTGGAGGGAGGGGTTTGTGACATGTTGGAATTTATATTAATCTTTGAGTTTAAAATAAATATCCCAAAAAATTCATCTTGATTCTCTATATTTATTTTATAAAAAAATTCCCTTTTAATTATGAAAATATGATTTGTAGATGATCAACATTTCCCATTGAGATTTTTTCAAAGGTAATGAATTTTTCACTCTTTAAAGATGATTGTTATGCACAAATAAATAACTGTTATACAATTTTACTTTTCCACATGACCACTAATACATAGAGTAAAATGAATCTTATACTCCTTTTAAATAATTGTTACACACATCTAAAATAACTCATATAAAAATCTAAATGACTGTTACACAGTCTTTATGACAACTGCATATATTCCCTTCCTTTTCAAAATTTTGATATTACATATATAATGAAACTAATGGAGTCTTCAAATGACACATATGTGGTTACTAATGACACATACATAGCTTCTGATGACATATAAGCAATTATTAGATGACTCCTACGCAGCTTCTGATGACTTGTATGAAACTTCAACTGGCTCATATAGAGATTCTATATGACTCATATATAGAATTTACTTATCTTGATTTATTTAAGAAAATTAATCATGTGAATAGGGACATATCCATTTTCCCATAAGTCTTTACATATAGTACTTTAACAAAATATTCCTAGAATCACATCAAAAATACTTCCAACCTTCATAAAACATCTCATAAACTACTCCTAGGCTATCAAATGATTATTCCATTATCATTAATCCATGAAAAGATCCATTATCCAAGGATTTCATTTTCCAATAAATCTAAAAACTATTAATGTTGAATCTATTTTTCAAAAAATACAACACAACATAAATTGGAAACAACTCCATCATAACACATATTGTCCACAAAACCCTTAGTATTCCAATATAAAAAATTGAGGTGTTTCACTCTAAAACACTACTAAATTCTTGATGTTGTGGTGTAAAATCCTCCTTCATGGAATATAATTTGGAAAAAATACATATCCAAAAATCCTAGTACATATTTATTCACAAATATCTCATCAGATCCACTGAATATATCTTTACCATATTCCATTCCCATGTGGGTTTTTTCATGGTGTTTGTATCTCCTCATGTGGTGACTCAGTATGAGGTGTAATCTATCCTCCATAATGAAAAGACTATAAAATACAAAACCATAGTATATTTAAATTACCATTACACTTATTGGTGTAGTGAAACGGATTCTATTAAGAAATGTACTTCGTTAATTATATATATCCTACTGTGTGAACCATTTTGATGTGGTGCAGGATAAATTTGGATCCAAGACCAACACTACATAAACTTCTCTCAAGGTTGACTTCATGGAATAGTAGAATACTTAGGAAATCTATGTGGAACAGCTGATATAGATGTGGAGTCATCCTTCTCACCTCAAAATAACATTATGGCATGCTCTCTCATGTATGGTAAACTTATTCCTTCACCATCATCATCATAGTGATACAAAGATGTTTATAGAATGATTAATTTCATTCCAAATTAATTCATTTTTGAAAAATCATAATACAAGACATTTCTTTCTCTTGTAAGATTTATTTTCTTCTTGTGTGAGATTAACTCACCCATGCTTCCATATGATGTCTATAATCCAATCCATAGTAATTTCATCTATAGTATAACATTATCTCAACCTCAGCTCCTTTATGGTGTAGCCAATAGAGATGACCCAACTCATTATGTGTTGAGAAAATCAGAAGAAATATAGTTTCTTATTCCCATTAGTTTTTTATGGTAAAATGGTAATTTAATTTACTATATGATCTCAAAATAATTTTCTGGCCACTTTTATGGTCCCAAAATAGATTTTTTATCCTATGACAGGAGTTTTATGGAATTATGAGCCGTTATTGTTTTTATAGAATATTTAATTAATTAAATATTAATTGATTTCAGATTTTTTTCAATGATATATTCTGAATAGATTCTTAGATTGAAATTTTAACTAGATCTTTGAATTCAAAAGTTGATTTTTTCCCCTATGAGAGGTATAAACATTTTACACCACCATGGCCAAGTTCATACCCTTCTTCCTTTTTCTTTTACTTTTTCTTTTCCTTATTTTCTAATTTACATTTTCTTTTTCTCTTTCCCCATTTGGATTCTCATGTACATAGCCTTATCTTATGTGTCACGTAGCTAATATAAAAGAGTAAAATAAATAGGAAGAGGATAGGGGATCATCAGCGTCTTCATCCAAGGATCTGGATCGAGATTTAGTGGTTGTGTGGTATAGATCTAGGATCGAAGCTTCTGTATATTTCACCCCAAGGTAGTAAATTCAATTTTTTCTACAAATTTCCCAATAAATGTATATTTTTATGTTTTAAATCCTTGTATGTGTATTTGGGGATCCTTAAATGATGGTTGTGGGATGATTCGGGAAGAAACTGGGGTTCGGGGAGCTTCATAAGAGATTTCCATTTGGAAAATCCATCTACAAGGCATGTAGTTGAGAGAATGCATGCCATGTGTTCTTATTTTTGTGGGAAGGGTAGAATAGGGTGGTTACAGGGCATTTTTTTTGGGAAACATTGTGTAGGTGAAACCTAGGGTGTGACCAGGTTCTTATCTAGACACCTCATTTCAGCACACATAGTTTTGTAATTTATATTTATAGACACAATGTGAAGTACATGGTTGGATTCCATGTGCTTGAAATGGCATGTAGGGTAAGTTCATGTCATGTACTTAGATTTTAAATGCTATGTGGGTAGTGGTACATGACCATGGGAGATGTTTGGGGGTACACTCCAAATACACAAGCCCAAATGGCCTGAAGGCCTTCATTTTTATTGATTTTTGATAACCCCATATCAAGGGTTTAGGGGGAAATTTTACAAGTCTCATAGGCTTAAGGATTATATGATCTATAGGATTAATAGATTACATGACCCGAAGGTCTTAGAGAATTCAACCAGATTATAACTATAAGGAACTGCCCCTCCACAACATCTGCATCATGATAGTATCTCTCCACCTTCGCATGGTCATCTATCTAGGATTCTCGTGAAATCACATGTTGTTCCTGATGTCGTAGCCATACCCTCTCATTATTCCTAATCAATTTGGTTCTGCTCTGGTGAGTGCACTTGCTCTGAATCCTCCATTGGGGATACTCATTTTTTGTAGAGACTATCTGTGGTAACTGTACTGATCATGTGGCCCGAAGGCCTAAGGTGGTCCAAAAGCCTTAAAGGTGGCCCGAAAGCCTTACTGACATAAAGGCCCGGGTGGCCCGAAGGACTTAAGGAAACCAATCCCAAACCGGTGGCCCAAGGTGAATAATTCTTGTTTCTACAGTACTAAATAATAACTGCTACAGTAACTACTACAGTAACCACATAGTGCAACTACAATACTACTATATTAACCCTAAAATATTCCTCCACCTGGTTTCGAACCTAGGTCTCATGGACACACTTACGTATTCCTCGCCGACTAGGCTGAGGCTCATGTGAAATAATTTATGTACACAATGTATGTAGTATGTGTACAAGGTACACCCCTTAGTTGTGTTTTTCTTTCTTTCTCACCCAAGATATATAATTATAATTGTAACTAGAACATTATGAGTGTTTTCATGTATAACTTGGTGGTGAATACCTCATGGTTTTTAGAGGGTTTTCAAGAGATATTTAGGATGATAAAGGTTTCGTGAGAGGTTTCCCTTGATGTTTTACTTTTAAGAGCTCTCTCAAAGGAGATGTGCCTTGAGACCCTAGTGAGAGTTATGATCTTTTTGGATGAATTTCCATGGGATATAGAGACCCTATTTTTTCTTTTTAATAATTTGAAATATTTCTAGATATATTTTCAAATTCTTGTGCAATGATAGAATCTGATTCTGAGGGCTGATGTAACTGGAATTAATTTTATAAAAATTTTAATATATTTTATATTAGGTTCATGTAGTTTCTTAAAGAAAAAGAGGATAAATCTTAAACATAATCTTGGATTGGAAATTCTATCCTTGTTTGAATCTAAAATGTGAGGTTTAGCCTATGCATGACCTAATATAGGAAAGTATAGGGTGTTCAGATAAAACTCCCATTAGCTATATGTTCAGTGGGTAAGTTAATTAATTAAATTTATTGATTGATTGATTAACTAAAATAGTTTCTCATATTAATATACTATTATGGAAGGATCATCAAGGTTATCTATAAAACCCAAGGATCACTGAGAGGAGTTATTCTACCTCTCATTGGAAGATTGAAATCAGACGATGATAAAACTCCAGATCCAGGTATATCAATACACTGAAAATTCAATGACTCCTCTTCTTTGTTGGAGAGTTATTTCTTCATCAACAGATGATACAATATCTAATTAGGACTCATCAATTTTTTGGATTCTATCCTAAATGATTAAATATATTGATCATGATCAAATCTACCTCTTGATCTCCATTAATTTATAACTTTTTCATGACTCCTTGTGTGTATTTTAATTGTTTATTCAATATATATAAATTACACTATGATTTTTCACCCAACTATCATAAATTTTTATTCATTTCCCATGAATTCTTTTCCAATTATTATCACACTTTTGTTTTGGTGCTTTTCCCCTCACCAGTTCTTCTCGTTCTTCTCCATTGGGCAACGCAACCATGGCTTGATGTTTCTGGGTGGGATCGATCCTGATCGGACCCCTATAATCATGGATTATTTGTGTTAAATGAATGATGTAGATAATAAAGGTTGAATGGGGATGTATTGAGGGATCTGGGTTCTTATTTCATGGATACAGGATCTGATACACTGAATTCATGTCAGGGGAGGCATGAAAAATGCATAGGGAATATGGAAAACCCATGGATGAATTGGAAACTTTTTTATAGACACCATATGGAAAAAAAATTGGAGGTCTTCCCCATAAATTTCAGGTGGCCATGAGGCATGAATTGACATGGATGGTGTAGATTAAGAATGCCAAAAGCATATCTTAATTTTTTTTTGAAATACTTGACTACGCGGTGTGTACTGTGATGAATACACACTATGTAGTGTTCCTTGGATACAGTGTTCGGGTTTTAGAAAATTTAAGGATCACACACTATGTGGCTACTCCAAATGTCATGTGACCCACTCTGGGTTGACAGACAATATGGAAGAGCGCATGGGAAGATCCCCATGTGGTAGGACATGGCCAGGCACATTCCATGTACTAACAAACATGAAAAAATATAGGCACATGGGTGAAACCCCATACAGGAGGACACATCATTTATCAAATTACACCAAAATGGCTAGGAGAACAAGTCAAACCCTGAGTAATGGAGGCATGTTGTTTCATACACCTACACATTATGTAGTACTACAAGTTTAGTGAGTTGTGTACTAAAAAAGTACATGTCTAGGTAGATAAGTGGGATCACACTCTATGCGGGTCCCCTTACGCATCATGTATCCCCACTTCTTTTAAAGAAACATAAACCTCTTATATATCCTTCGTTTGGACGTGTTTTTTGGCCCACATATACCCTATCCTGATATTTTTACACATAGAACATGATGGTGCCATTTTTATTGGATTTTGAGATATGATGTGAGAAGTTATGAGTGTGATGCTAATTTAGGTGATTATCAATGATAGAAGTGATCATACAGGATCACTAGAGACCCTAGAGTGTCACCCTCCTATTAGGATAGGGCATAGGTTCATTATCTATAGAGTGGAACCCTCCTATAAGATAGGGTATGGGTCCTCTATCTACTCTTAGAGTGGAACCCTCTTATAAGGTAGGGTATGGGTCCTCTACCTATCCACCGAGTGGAACCCTCTTATGGAGTCTGGTCATGGTTCCTCGACCATGAGAGTGGAACCCTCCTACTGTGTAGGGTATCGATCCTCAATCTGCAATTAGAGTGGCACCCTCCAGCTAGGCTAAATAGGGTTCCTCTATGGACTATTAGATTATCACCCTCTAACTGAGTTGGGAATGGGTCCTCAACCAATTACTATTAAGTGTAACCCTTCTGTGGAGTCAGGGAAAGGGTCCTCTGTCATCTGAGTGGAACCCTCCAATGGAGTCAAGGCATGGGTCATCTATTTACATAATGAGTGGGACCCTCCCATTCTATCAGGGAATGATTCCTCTACCTATATATTGTACCCCTTGACTGTGTGGCATGTTGGTGGGTTGTGTCTTAACATAGATGACTATTCAGACAGACATGTGAGATATTGGGCATCATTGATGGACTCTTGGGAATATTGGAACTCTTTCTTTGGATGGGTTGTGATATGGATATCCCTATTCTCTATCATTTGGTCTTCTTTATTTTGATAATATATATATATATATATATATCCAAGTCATTGGATTTTTTTACTCTCTTAATTTGGGTTGAGATTTCAATTTTCTATTCCTATCATTTCACTTACTTATTCCCCTATCTTTAAGGAAATACCACCAAGTATGTATATACTCACCCCTTCATAGGCTATGTCCACATGTTTCATGTCTTTTACAGATGACAGATAGGTTGGAAGAGATTACAAAATATCATAGGGATACCTGCAGCATTTGACCATATACAGTGGTTATAACTTTGATATTTGGAGATAGGCTCTCTTAGAATTTACTTTTCTAGTTTTTTATCATGGTTCATCTTTCCAGTTAGAATTATATTTTTTCCCTTTACTTTTTAGTTTATACTATTATACTCTTGTACACCTTAGTGATTTTTACATGCATGGTTACTCTCTAGATATTTCATCTTTTTATTGTTATTCATCTACAATTATGCATTGATATGGTTGGGTGTGTGCATATAGGAACATTAGGAAAATGACTCATGTTATTTATCCCTTTCGACGCTAATCGCTATCCCAAGGCATATGGAGGCAGTCTTGGGGTAGGTGTGGATCAATCCCCATTGGATCAGGTCATGAAATGTTGGTATCAGAGCAGTTCATTAATTAGGATGGTGTTTGGATTATTCCCATTATGATGATTTTGGATGGGATTTATGGAAACAGTGTCAAAGTATTTCAAGTGTGGCTTTCAGTCCAGGGAATATGGTGTTGGTGTGGTGGCCAACATATGTATTCACTGGGACCTTGACTATCTTCTTCTCAACTTGTCATATTGAAGAATTTTTTTCAGGGATAAATGGTACATTCATCATATAGGATTGAGTCTTTTGACTATCATTCTTGATTTATCTCCCCATTATGTATGTATATGCTTATATGATTGTGGTACGTCTAGATTAAATTTTCAGAATGCTTATGTGATGAGAGCTAGATAGGTTATCGATTCCAGATTGTGAGGATAATTGAATGAGTGATGAGGCCTCTTTTCAGGGGCCATCATTCAATATTCATCCTCTAGGTAGATAGTTAGCAGCATCCCCCACTTTTTGAGCAGAAATTCATACTAGCAAAGAAAGATAAGGATTCACGCAGGCAGAGTGCACTCCACGAGTTCCAACACCAAAGGATGGTGATGTTTCATGGTGATCCAGATTCCCATGCAGTGTAGGATTGGATAGAGTATGTGATCCATAATTTCAAGCGTATACAAACATCGACTAATCCAGGGGTTACACATGCAACTATCCACTTCCATGGGGTATGTTGGTGCTAGTAGAGTATTGTTACACAAATTAATGATAAGTCAACACTTTCATGGATTGAATTCTAGTATTTTTTCTATAAAGATTACTACCTCCAATTTTTGTGATTAGTTTAGATTCAAGGTCTTCTATATATGCATAAGGAGGGATGACAGTGGGTGAGTATGTTGCAAGGTTCACAGACCCTATGTAATACTCCAATGATAGGATCCAGGATGGATACTTTTGAGCATTGGTGTCTGAGTAGGAACTCCATAGAGATATTGGTGCTAGTGTGGTACCATTATTCATTCCCACCTATGATGGGGTATTGAAGAAATTTATAGTGAAGGATAGATTTTCTTAAAAGGGACTATAGGTATCTAGAGCTGGAAGTGGGTGTTATAGAGTTGATTCGTCTATAGTAGCTAGCAGACACCAGATGACAGTATTGCATCACAATAGTTCTTCCCAAGATGAGGCTTGGGTATGTGTGTAGTGGTTTCATAGAGGAACAAGGAGAACCAGAGAGGGATGTTTCTATGCATGGGATGGGTAATGTAAAATGGCATCTGATTTCCCTACTCGGTGTGCTAAGGATTGTAGGAAGATAGTGGACAAATTGTTTTAGAAAAGGAAGTGTTGTGATCAGGGATCTCGTAGGAGAGGGTAGGGAATCCCATAGGGAGGTAGAGGTAGAAGAGGAGAAGGTAGATCTCTATGATGAGGAGTTGTGGGTGGAGGAAAATGTTATGAGATCCTTCCACCCCAACTACTAGGTGGCCCATTCTAGACTCAAGGAGCTAACAGTCGGGGCTGAAGACATCTATAGGCTATAGAGGAATATGACCCTGTAGAATATGAGATGATTATAGGTGAGAATTTTGTTTATTATACTCTTTCTTTAATATTAATAGAATCATGTGTGAGTAATTACTTCATCTATTTACTACTAGTGTGATATATGGAGACTGCAGTTGAGGCATTAGCCCAACAACTTTGTCTTGAGGTTTTTATGGGGAACGGTTCTTACTTATCTTTTATCTTCTAGATGTACGATCTATTTCTTGGTGGAGAGAGGTTCTCATGGGAACTTTTGGTCATCACAGCATGACCCTATGATATCTTCTTAGGTATAGATTAGTTTTCAATGGTCCAAACCTAGATTGACTATCACCAAAGACGATTCATATTCATTTACACTAATGGGAAGAGATTATACTTTATGGGAGAGATGGATATCATGATGATATGAGTCATTTTTAAAATCAAGGGTATGCATCCCATCACCCATCATTTGGAAGGTTTATACCTTGGTGTAGAAGGATCTTCAGGCATCTGTATTCCTTTGGTCATGGAGTATTTTATGTATTTCTTTCCCGAGGACGTTCTGAGACTACCTCCAAGGTGGTAGATGTATTTTCTCATCAACTTGCATCCCAAAACTGATTTGATATCTTCTGAGGCATATTGGATGGCCCATATCAAGCTCTATGAGATCTGGTTACATTTGGAGGGCCATTGATAGAAGGGTTTTATCAAACCCACTATTTTCCACTAGGAGACTCTAGTGTTGTTCATGAAAAATAATGATGGGATCTTAAATCTTTACATAGATTATCATCGCCTAAACAAGACCATGATTAATAACAAGTAACCATTTCCAAGGATTGATAACCTATTTCATTAGTTGTGAGGCACAATTTGGTTCTCAAACATCAATCTTAGGTCTGGCTATCACCAGTTGAGATTTCATGAGGTTGATATTTTAAAGGTGACATTTCAATGTCACTATGGACACTTTGAGTTCCTAGTGATTCCCTTTGGCATGAAAAAAATCCCCCTTTGTATTTATGGATTTGATGAACCATAATTTCCAGCCATACTTAGACGAGTTTTTTGTTCACTTTATAATCAAAATACTCATATACTCTACGATATAGAAGGACTATATAGTGCACTTATGGATGGTTCTAGATTTTCTTTCGGAGAACCATCTCTATAGAAAGATATTGTAGTGCCAGTTCTAGTTCTATTAGGTTTAATTCTTGGGGAATTTCATTTCAAATCATGGGTTTTTCTTGGACCTAGTGAAGATTAATGTATTGATTTCTTAGGATCCTCCCAAGTGTGTGTTAGAGGTTCAGATTTTTCTTGGCTTGGAAGTGTACTACAGGAAGTTTGTGGAAGACTTCTTGAGGACTATAGCCCCTTTGACTACCCTGAAATGGAAATGGAATTAATTGACATTGAATGTGATTTTTAGCCAAGGTGTGAACTAAAATAGATTAGCGTGGGTGTTTGGATAAAACTATCATTAGAAGACCATTAATTGGGTAAATTAATAAATTAAATTTATTTATTTATTAATTAACAAAAAAAATACTATATTAATACACCATTATAGAAGGATCTCCAAGGTCATCCTTATAACCCTATTGTTGTTGGGAGGACTTCTTTTACCTCTCTTTGGTGGATTGAAATCAGACGATGATGAAACTCTAGATCGAGGCATATCGAGATGTTGTGAATGCAACAAATTCTCTTATTCATTAATCAATGTGTTCTTCATCGATGAATGATCCAATCACCAAATAGGACATTTCGATTTTTGTATTATTACCCAATTGATTAAATACATTGAGCCTGATAACATATGTATCTTGATATATGTCAATTTCAAACCTTTCCATGTGCTCGTGTACCAATTTTAATTTTTTATTCAATTTATATCTATTTAAAAATTCTATATCATCCAAAACTCTCAAATTTTTATTCTTTTTACAATAAAACATAGAAAATGATTATTACACCTTTGTTTGGTGATTTTTTCCACACCCATTCTTCATGTTCTATTCCATTAGGTTTCAGGTCCATGAATTAATGTTTTCTAGGTGGGATCGAGCCCGATCGGACCCCCGAAATCATGGTAAATTCACATTCAATGAATGATTTGTTTAATCAAAGATGAATGGGGACGAATTAATGTATATGGGTGATTATTTCATGGATAAAATATCTTGGATAATGATGTTTTGGAACAAAAGATTTAGGAGACTTTTGGGGTGTATGGTGAACCCATGACTAAATTAGAATCCAATTATAAGCCACTGTATGGATGGAAATGATTATAAAAGGCCTTCCCCACTGATTTTGGGAGCCTTGGAGGTGAGATTTGATGTGGTAGGCATGGATATGGAATGCTAGGAGAATATCTAACTTTTGACCAAAGAAACATGACTACACGATGTGTACTATGATGAACACACACTGTGTAGTTCCCCTTGGATATGGAACTAGGGTTTTGTAAAAGTTAAGGATCACATGTCATGTGGATGTTCCACAGGTTGTATGAACCTCCCCAGGTAGACAGGCTATGTGGCAGAGAACATGGGTAGGACACCATACGGGAGGATATGACATGTCACATGTTGTGTCGCAACATACATGGAAATGTCCAAGGACATGGGAAAAACCCCATGCAGGATTACATGTCATGTGACAAATTAAATGGAGATGGGAAACTCTAAATGGACATGGCCAGGAGCATGGGAAGGAACTTGGGTGGTTGAGGCACACCATGTAGTCCACCTACATGCCATGTATTGTTACACAGTCAGTGATCCATGTACTGGAAAGGTACATGGCCAGGCAAAGAAGTGGGATAGCATGCCATGTGGGTCCCCTTAATCTCTGTGTACCACTACATCCCTTTTAATGAAACATCAACCTCTCATACCTCCTTCATTTGTACTCAGATTTTGTTCAATTAGTACTCTAACCTATGTGTTTTTTTCAAATAGAATGTAATGTTTCCCTCTATAGATGATTTTGAGATATGATGCAAGATGTTATGATTGTAACGCTTATATAGGAAACACTCAACAGTGGTAGTGATCAAGAAGGATCACCACATAAACAAGATTGGAACCCTTCTACTAAGATAGGAAATGGGTCCTCTATCTATAGAGTGGCGTCATCACATGAGACTGATTATGGATCCTATATCTACTCACAGAGTAGCACCCTCCTACTAGGTAGGGTATGGGTCCTCTACCTATCCAGTGAGTGGAACCCTTATATGGATTCAGGGAATGGTTCATTGACCATGAGAGTGGAACCCTCCTACTGGGTGGTACATAGGTCCTCTATCTTCTATCATAATGGAACCCTCCAGTTGGGTTGGGAATGGGTCTTCTACCAACTATTAGAGTGGAAACCTCCTACTAAGTTGGACATGGCTTCTCTACCGAAAACTATTGAGTGTCACCCTCTTACAGAGCTAGGGCATGAGTCCTCAGCCATCAAAGTGGCACCCTCCTATAGATTCAAGGCATGGGTCCTCTAGATACCTCCTGAGTGGAACCCTCCTTTTATATTTGGTCATGGGTCATCTACATAGATATTGTGTGCCTTGACTATGTGGTATAGTGGAGAGGTGTGATTTGACTTGTATGTCCCTTCAAAAAGATTCATGAGAAGTTGGGCATCATTAATGGACTCTTGAAACTATTTTCACTCTTTCCTAGGTTGGGATGTAAGATAGATATCCCCCTTTTCTCTTATTCGGGATTCCTTGGTATGAGCATATATATATTTGTATCTATTTCCTTGGATTTTTTTTACTCTCATGCTTTGGGGCGATATGTCTATTTTCTATTATTATCATGTATCTTACTATTTCCCCATTATTTGTTAGAGCATCCTACTAGGTATTTATATATTTACCCATTCATGGGATTTTTCCACACATTTTTTTCTTATGTATATGAAAGACAGGTCAAAAGTGATTATAGAGGAACATAGGGATACCTGGTGCATTTGAATGTGTATGGCAGTCACAACATGAAGATTCAAAGATGGGATTCTCAATGTTTAATTTTCCAATTTTTTCTATTTGGGGAATCTTTCTGTTTGGGTTTGTATTTTTTCCCTTTACTTTTCAATTTACATTGTTGTAATCTTGTACAACCTAGAGGTTTCTTCATGTATGGTTATTCTATAGATATTTTATATTTATATTAATATTCCTCTACACCATTACATTAATATGTATAAGTTTGTTCATATATGTACATTAGTAAAAGGCCTACCATGTTAGTTATTCCTTTCATTGCTTATCACTAGCCCCTTGAATATGGAGTCATGCATGGGATAGTCGCATATTTGGCCTCATTAGGTAGGGTTATGACATGGTATATTCCAATGGGTTTAGGTGATGGTTCTTTAGATGACTCTTATAGGGTTAGATCAAGTAGTAACTTGGATTGGGGATTCCAAGAGGTACAATTTTGCGTGTTCTAGATAGTATTTGCAAGGTGGGGTTGGGTTGTATTTTGGATTGTCCCTAGATGTTGGGACTGATTGTTTGAGGTATGTGTGGTTGAGGTTTTAAACCTATTTCTTGAGGTTCAATTTGGTTGATGCCCTCAGTCTAGGTTGAAACTATGGGTTTTCAGTTATGGTTAGGTGATATTGAGAAATGTTGAGATGGGAATAAGGAACCCAAAAGTATTCCCTTGTAGGAATAGACATTTCCAAGTAGGGCTTGTGTTCTAGAGATCCCAAATGAGGTTTCTTATGTTGGACATTTCCTGATGTTTAGATATACAAGGGGAGCCCTATATAGGGTGTTCTGTTCTTGATGTGTTCATGAGGACCATTGAGTATTCACTTACTAGTGTTGTGTTTATTTAGGATTACCTTATTGGAAATTTGGTGGTCTTAGTTAGGGTTAGATGTCATAGTCATCACATGGAGTTTCACATATCATACATGGAACATGTTTTGATATTGATGTGATTTAGAGTACTTTGGGTTCCTTATGTTTTGTTAACATAAATAGGATCGGTGGTTGTTTCTATGTTGGGGAAATTGGATTTTACATTAGAACCTTGATATTGGAGGTATGATCTTGTGTTGGATGTGTTTGTGTTGTTGGGTTCTAGCATTTTGGACATGTGTTTCTAAGGATGATTTCATGAGTTTTGAGGATATTATTTCTTAGGTTAGATGTAATAGAATACCTTTGGGATATTGTTGACTAAGGAATTGGACATAAGATTAATATGATTCTCTCTTCTATTGGTTGGGGTTAAGCGGAAGTAGGTAACTAATGGATGATCTAGATGAGTTAATCCACATAGTTAGGATTTCACTCTAATTAGAGATTTGGTTCCATGGTCCCAAAAATTTTGATAGGTCCTATGGTTTATGTTAATCCTCCTAATCCTAACAGATCCAGGTGAGTTATATGGTACTACTGGGATTTATACAAGCTATCTTAGTGTTATTAGAGTTCTTATAACTAGTTAAGATCATGTTATTGGTTTCCTAGAGACTAGTAGTGGTGTTCTATTTTCATTAATGCATAGGATGAGACCTTATGATCTAGAATTTTTTTCTTTTTATGTTAAACTTCTAGGATCATCCTCAAGATCTTGAAGATGCACCGAGTGTATTGTGTCATGTTTCTTTATGATCCCCATGTTCGGAGTTTTTTGGTACTTTCCAAATATGTTTTGGTCAATCTTTGGTGGATATTTATAACCCAATAATTAATGATGTTTTATATCTTGTTTCTTATGTGGTATTTTTTCCAATTATCTTTATTAGGTTAGGCCTTATATATCACATGTTCACAAACATGTTATAATAGAAGATGTTAGGTAACACTGTTGGGGGTGGCCTACTAATATTTATTTCTCACCCTAATATATAAACTTTAGTTTGTCTGTGTGTGTAAACCCATAGGTCTTCCTTCAGGTTGATCATAAGACACACAGTTTATGTGGATGAGGCCTAATGTTGCTTTATCGACCAGAAATGTTAATATGAGGTTTTAAGATTAGGCTGGGTAAGCTTGAGAGTTGTTGGAGACTGAGTATGAAGTATGTATTAGAGTTGGTAGTAGATCCTTTTGTATTTTAGTTTCTTTTAGTTATTTTATTTTTCATATGTGATCATCCTAGTGGGTGAATGGTTTTTATATAGAATAATTTGAGTTTTCATGATTTTATTCCACATTTCATTTTATATAGCATTTATTTCTTCTGTTTATTTATATTTCATACTATTTTGTTGATGTATGTGGAGGATTTTAACTATTTTCTACCATTATTTAACTATTATTCAAGGGTATATCCTCCCAAATGTATCTATTGAGACCATTAATTCTAGTTGAAAGCCTCTAGTATATAGGGAGGAGGACTTGAATCCTTGTGGTGATCCATATCGGGTGACCTATCAGCTCAACCTTGGTTGTTTTGTTATAAAATGGTATCATAGTCTATCTTGTTTTGTGATTTTGTGAGTTGGTAGATAGGTGGTTTAGTAATTTTTCGAATCTTGTGATTCACCACAAACTAGTGTTGTAAACAACTTTTTTATGGGAAGTACAAGTTACTAGGGTGATGGGATTACTGTTCTTGGTTTTCATTTTTAGGGTTGTATATTTTCATCCTAGGTGATACACTTGGGTTTTTGATTTATGGTTTATTAGTTTTTGGATCTTGAATGATTATAATGAATCCTATGTACATGATTCATTCTAGAAACATTAGAATCTCATGACATATGATTATCTATATGTGATTTTACTAATAATGGTGGTTAGTTGTATTAAGTTTCTATAATAAACTATATGGTTTTTCCCCATAAATATCCTTGGTGGTATTCTACTCAAATATAACATGTTTATTTTCTTCTAATGATAGGTCATGTGAATATTATGGATAGATTTCTATTGGTGATGGAAATACAATCCCTTCAATGGGGGATGCTTGGAAAACCTAGGGATTCATTGTGGGAATTTGATTCCCTCGGAGTAGATCAATGAAGTAAAGTATGTTTAAGAGATTAATTAGATAATAATAGAGCTTCCATATAGATTTGGTTTCCCTAGTTTGAGTTTTGAGGAATTCATTTTAAACACTCATAGAGCAGGGGAAGTTCCTGCCACATGTTATCTTCCAGGTATTATGGTGGGGGATTGAGTTTCTGCTATCTTTAAATGGATTGGGTGGGAATGGAAAATATTCCAATTATATGGGATCATAATTGTATGTTTTCACCAGGGGTTCATTGTGTAAGAAGTATCCTTTTTGTTAGTCATGTGGATGCCTTGGTCTTGATAAGTGGATCACTAGGAGTGCTCTTGGTTTCGAGGTAGGATTAAGATGGAAATTTTGGATGGATTACTAGAAATATCTATATTTGGTTGTGTTTATAGTAGTGTGGTGAGAGTGTGGATAGATTATCATTGTTTGGACAATTCCTAGTAGATGGGTGGTCATTTGGTTATTTTCAACTTAGTGCATGAGGTTCCATGTAATTTAAATAGAGGAGCATCATGGGTACTCTAGTTTTTTGGAACTGACCTACATGAGGAGCATGTTTAGTGGTTTAGTTGGATTAGCTTAGGTTCATCGGGGTGTGGCTCGTGTGAGCACTAGTCTGGTTGTGTGATCAAGTTTCATGAGAATGAGAAACCATTGTGTTCGAGTGAGTCAAAGTAGGTTAGTGTGTTAGAGCCTGTGAGAGGTTCTTAGAAGATCACTCTACCTTGAGTAGGAGAGTGATGGACAATGTGGATTTTAGGGTAAATCCTTAGTGCATGAGGGAATGTGTTAACTAGTTATATATAGTTCTAGTTAGATCATATATTTTTTAAATGGGACGTTCATGATTCAATTGGGTTTATTTTGGTATTGGGAATTTTTGTGTGGTGTTTCTATTGTGGACCTGTTGAGTTCGATACTTGAGGAGTGTAGTAAGAAAAACTTTATAATGGAGAGAACACTGTAGGAAATTGGAAGATTTGATCCACATTATATGTAGGTTTTTTAGATTAGTGTATATAATTCTAGGTGAGTCAAGAATGGATAATGGTTTTGATTTTCATATTGGCACTCAGGTGTGAGTGAGTCATCCATGTCCAGTCATTATGTTGGGATATGGATGAATCATGGGCTATGGATATTGGTGTTATGGTTATGTGAGGATGATAAGGATACTCATATTCCATGGATGATCTCATCCTTCATGGATGAATGACCCTCACGTTGTAGTGGTCATGAGTGTTATGAGACTAATTATTAGATGGTTAAGGTTGCATCATATACTGATGTGTGAGTAGAAACTAGACATATCTAATCCCATAAAAATTAAGATAATCAAGTATTATATTCATACATTTCTTAGTGTCTATGTTTTTATAGTGAACTCAAGATGAATATGATATAATCAAGGGATGAGATGTATCAGAGGTGTGCTAGTACTTAGGATGAGAGAATAGTAGCTTATTAATAATTGAGGATTGTTGAGGTGATAAGTATTATGGTAGGGATATTTTGACGATCCAAATATTCATGGGTTTATAAGATCAAAAGAAATTTTATTTTATTTTTCTTTATATTTTTTTGGTTAGAAAGGTAATTTCTCTAGTCAGATGATCTCATAATAATTTTATGACCACTCTGTTAGTCCCAGAATTAGATGTTTTCCTTATGATAGGTTTTTACTGGAATTCTGAGCCATTTTATTATTTTTATGGATTATTTAATATTTAATTAATAAAATGTTAATTAATTTTGAATGGGTAGTATTTCCTAGGTGGGGTGTAAACTTGTTGCAGTCGTCAGGCCAAACCCGGACACTATCTTATTTTTATTTTCCTTTTTCTTTTCCTTCTTTTCCTTTTTCCATTTTTTCTCATTTTCCCTTTTCCTTCTCACATACATTACCTTCCCCTAGGTTTTGTATAGATTATAGAGGATAGGTAAAGAGTATCACCTCCACCTTTATACAAGGATTTGGATCATGTTTCAATGGTTCTATGGAATAAATCAAGACATCTTCGGGGTATTTCACCCTAAGGTAGGAAATTATTTTTTTCACTAATATCCCTATCGATCCATATTTTTTAATTTTTAAAGAATTTTATGAGTTTTTAGGGATACTTTAATGGTTTTTTGGGTTGATTCGGGGGGGAAATTGGGTTTTTGAAGATTCATATGGTATTTCCCTTTAGGAAGCTTATTTACATGGTGTATAGTTTAGAGAACACACATCCTGTGTTCCTTTTGGGTAAAGGATGTAAATTGGTTACATGGAATGTGTATTTGGTACATTCCATGTAGGGGAAACCTAGGGTGTGGGTGCGTACTTGACCATACACCCTCTGTCAAGACACATGGTTATATGATGTACACGACCAGACCCTATGTGAAATACATGGCCAGATACCATGTGAAGTTTTTATCTAGACCCCATGTGGGTCACATGGATAATTATATGTTTAAGAACGCCACATGGGTGAAAATTTGGGTAGGTTTAGTACACATCATGTATTTGGGTTTTACACACCGACTGGAAAGTGGTATATGTCTCTAGGAGATGTTTGAGGATACACATCATGTACATGAGTTACATGTCATGTATTTCATGACCTAACCTAATAGGGCCCACATGTATATTGATAAGATAAGTGTGACTACCCTAAAACCACCTCTAATAGGCTAGGGGATGGAGACCCGCACTGAGTAGTCATAACACTCACATGTGAGCCATTAGCCTATGGTACCTACACACACACACACATCTCCAATCCCATACGGTTATGAAATGTAGTATACAAATGATACCAAATTCATGCATATATATAAATCCTAAAATCATAGTATTATGAATAATACTGAAAAGATTAAGGGGTAAAATACAATCCCAAAAAAAAATTCCAACCTACTAGTAAGATGGGACTACTATAAAATATGAATCCTAGAATGAATCAAGGTCTATATGTCCCAGTATAAACTTTTTCTTCTCCTAGTGCACTAAGAACCCCATTGAATGGTTGTATAACTATATAAGACACAACCACATTTCTATCCTAAGATTCTTCTTGATAGTTTGTAACAACACTCTCCCAAGAGAACTCACTATGTGAGTCTGATAGCATTGATAGAGTACATCTGAGATGTATTTCTTGTTGGGTCTCACTATAAGAAATCAAACACAGTAAGTCTACAAAAATCAATACATATATGGGGATCACACCTAGGTTCATGGGGTATACCAATAACCCAATTTGGATTAACCCTCTAAGTAGGGGATTGATTCCCATGTATAGTTTTTCATGCTGATTCCTAGAACCCAACCTAGGACAATATACAATAAAGGATCCCACCCATGGACATAGGGGGTACCAAGAACTATATCTGAGATAAGTTACTTATATAAGATAAAAATACTTATCCTAGGATATAATTCCAAACTATAACCTCATAGGGATGGATTTATGGAACTTACCCTAAGTAAACTGATCCAATTTGGAGATAACAAGGATCTTTGAGCTCACTAGGAATAGTACACTGTGTGTACTAGTAGTATATGGTGAGTATTTTTAGTCTCAAGTATTCTTGTGTGCTCTATCCCATGAACATATACTCTGATACATGTATGTGTACACCTAACTATTTATGTGTACCAAATTTTGTTCCCATGTACTTGTTTGTGTCTAAATATATATCATATGTCGTGTTCTTTGTTTGGGTCTGAGTATATTTCTTAGTCAATATACTATGGCCATGCCTATATATCCAAGGGTACAAGAAGAGTGACCATTTTGAGTCACACAATGTGTGACACATATCATACAATATTTGATACTTTCTTATCTATAGAAACTCTAGCACTGTAAATAGAGCCCTACACAATGTGTATCTCTAGATTACACATCGTGTAGTGTTGGATTTTCAATAACACGTTAGTTCCTCATGTGGACCACTTACACCACCGATACATCGATTTCCTCTATGAATATTTCTAAAAACCATTTATATGAGTCAACCAAGATCAATCAACATTGTATATAAAATTTTTGGCTATCATAATCAATTTGTTAAACTACATCGTCGATCAGTTCCATCATCGCACACTGAAACCACAACTGAAGGTCCCAAAATCTAAACTCAATCCTATATCTTCATAAAACATGATCCATTTCAAAAACTAAACCAAGATTTTTGGAAAAATCCTTTTAACTGAATAATGGGTTTATAATAAATTATTAATAGTTATTTTTTGAACTACTGGTCAAATGAAATGCTGATGAAGAATGCACAATGAACAGGAGAAGAAATTATCAAAACACAAATATGAGAAACAAACCTTGGACAATGTTTATGTTGGACTTGATTCATTGTCATTGGAATGAAGAAAAACCATATATAATTAACCAAAAATAAAAATTCCCCAAATCCCAAGGAATAATCCCATACCCACAAAATGATCGACCTATAAATCAATCAATTGGTTGATTTGGTTTGCGCTTATCATTTGATAATAAAATGGGGAGAAATAAAAATAAATAAAACATTATACCTAGATCTTGAATCAATTAATTATTAAGAATTAATATTATTTAACATAATTTTCAATATCCAAGAACTATGTTTTCATAGATGATCTGTACGGTACTGATCCTGTAATGTCGCAGGTTTTTGGAGTTGGTTGAATTCCTCACTCGTTTTAAATTTTTTGAGTTTGGTGGGTAGACCAACTATTTTATTTTTTATAAGAAAATAATTATTAGAGTTTACATAAACCAAGACCTTCGTTTTGGATGGTTTTAGGGGATTAGAAAATTCCTTTGTGTTTTGGGTGGGCTTTTGGTGGGTTAGGCACCGAAAATCCAAGTTTCCATGGTACACAGATTAGGGAGAAAGGTTTGGAAAAACCATGCGGCCTCCCACGAGAAACCATGTGGAACTCACGGTATAATATGCATAGTTTTATAAACCATTAAGTATAGGGTACATGATCATACATCCACATCTACATTTTTTTATGGACGGATCATTCACGTTTTGTGCATGGTTTAACAAACCCTACGTTTGAATCAGGTGATCCTAGAGCTTGGAAAATGGATGTCATACGATTAGTGCATAGTATAATAAATTGTTTGAGCTAATAATGGATCCCATTAAAAGTGTGAAGAGTCCATTTTACCTCCTATCCTATTTCTTTTCCTCTCCCCTTATTTCTTCTTTCTTGGTCATACAAAGTAGTAGGG
Organism: Viscum album; assembly: GCA_963277665.1. NCBI lineage: Eukaryota > Viridiplantae > Streptophyta > Magnoliopsida > Santalales > Viscaceae > Viscum > Viscum album. The sequence goes on along the minus strand of OY728127.1, from coordinate 1,076,263,210 downwards.
GAGCTCTCCATTTTCCTTTCATCTAGGCTTTGATCCATCTTCTCCCTCCAAGATACATTTCTTGATCCATCTATGACGTTGGATTGTTATCGATAAGGATCTAAATATTATTTATTTTATTCCTATTTTATCTCACCTTAAGAAGCACAAAATCCATGAAATCCTATTTACCCTATTTTCAAGGTGTTCATCTAAAATATTGATTTATTCCAAATAGGATCAAGTTAGTGTCTAATATCGGACATGTGAGTGTCTATAAATATGAGGTGGGTGGTGATCATCTTTATCAGTGATTTTTTGATTATTTTAGGGTAAAAATTTGAGCACTTCATTGGATAGATTGAGAGGGAAAAAATTAAATAACTCAAGGACTTTAAGGTAATTGTGAGACTATATAAGATGCCTATCTACATTACCAAGCCATTTCATCCATGATTGATCTAGTTATGGGGATTGATACCCCTTTATATGTTTATAATAGGGTGTTATATTTATTAAATTTAATTGTTTTAAATTAATTATATTGATTTTTGAGTTCTATGGGAACGTATCAAACTCAGCCCGAGGATTGAGATGGTGTTTTCCATTTGGTATGAGATAACGTTATTTATGTATTGGGTGAGTATTGGATTATATGAGTGATTTTAATCATAGGTTGGGAAACACAGTTGTTGGTTGGGGGTGACAAGGTCTTCAGGTTGTGGTTATGGCCCGAGTGATATGAGATGGTGATGGCCATCAAGTAGAGAAACATGACCACATGGGAATGAGGTGCTGAATGATGTAGACTAGGTTATTCTTTGGTTATTTCCACTCACCTGTGTTGGATAATTCCTCATTTGGATTCGTGTTCACACAGTAGGACTTAGATGATGAAGTGGTATTGACTACTCTTGTGGGTAGAGGCCTATGATAGTTTTGTCTTGGGAAATTGGTTAGAGGTGTTTGACATAGAAATACATGGGAATGGTGAGGATACATTGGTTGATTGTGTTGAGACTATCGTTTGGGGGCTGAGAATCTCTATACTTGAGGTTGTTGGGCCAGGACTATTTTGAAGGATGGACATCATCATTACTTGGGATGTTGATTGTTGATCCAAAGGTGTTATTATTTGGAGGATAGGTGTCACTGTACCTTAGACATTGTGCTTTGGGATAATGGGATTTGTTATGGGCTAAGGTCCTTAGGACTGGTTACTTTATTGGGGTGTTGTATTGGGATGTTGTATATTTTTTGTAAATGAGGTGTTGGTTGGCACGAGGTGCCGTGTCATTTTATTATAGGTGGAACCTGAGGGTTCACCTAAGATGATTTACAATAGGGTATTCCTTGGGATTAAGCTAAGGATCCTCTCACTACAGTATTCTAGCATTGGCCAAATTATGTGATCACTCCCTCGTGACTGCTAAGAAAAAGGGGAGTGTGTTATTATTATGCATGTGTGTTTTTCTATTATATTTATTATTTAGACACACCTTCTTAATCACATATGTAAGATAGGAACACATTAGTTGTGGACTATTATGATTTTTTTCTCACACCTTACAAGGGACCTTTGTGATGCGTGTAAACTTTATATATTTTCATTCAGATAAAGGTTCAAGATTTAGATATGGACCATAGTTTTGGTCTATTTATCCTAGCATGGAATGTAAAGGACCATTGGTTCTTACATCAGTTAGAGTTTCCTTTTTGAGTTTTTATTTTTGTATCAGTAGGCTTATATATACATACTAAGGTTTTCCATGGGTGACCCTCTTTTATATTTATTTTATTGTATTAACTATATTATATGCATTCTCTAAAAATATTTCTAAGTAAATTTTTAATCCAGAAAACGTTTTGAGCTTGATTATAATTATTTATTTTGTTCCTATTTCTTGTGTTTCTACCATGGGCGGGTTACTAGTCAAAAGTTTGTTTGGTATTTTATTCCACTTATATACCAATTATACCATTATTATATCTTCACTAGATTTTATAGTCACCCCACTATGACCTCTTTACACCCTCACTGTTAGTCTTCAGCCTTTGGCATATGGGGAGATGCACCTAAGGCCCAGTGGCACTCATCCTGTAATGCTGTTCAGGTGGCTAAACTAGTTTGGGTGATAAAAATGGTATTATAGGAGTTTCTTTTGAATCTTAATTGGTCTTAATATTTTGGATATGGTATATTGGAGATTAGGATGTTGGCAGAACTAGTTTTAGAACTCGTTCTTTGGTGCCTTCATCCCCGTGCATGGGGGAAAGACCAAGTTTCCAAAGGTGGGAATTGTTGTTCTACTTTTCTCATTTTATAGTTGATATGATTTCTACCTCAAGTGGTTCAGTTTGGTGTTACTTTTATCTATTATGGAAGTGACCCTCAGCCAAGTAAGGTATGGGAGGATATTTGGACCCTTGGCCTAGTATGGAAATGGTGTTTATTTATTCAATATGGTTATGCATATTGGATGTTTTAAATATATATATGCATGTTCCATGATAAAATGATTACGATTTTCATTGGGGACCTAGATTGTTCAAAGTGGGTCTGAGTTATTTAAAGTGTTAATAAAGGAAGCTAAAAGTGTTTTCCTACCAAGCCTCTCTTTGGTGGAATCTTACTCAACCAACCCATGAAAGTGAACCCAATGAAATTTGTATGTGATATATATATATATATATATATCTGTTGGGGGGGCTTCGCTCTTATAGTAGAAAGTAGGGATGATGATATAGGGTGATATTGAACACTAGTTTGGGTGACATGGTTCTTCAGGATGGGAATGGATCAGGGAATATGGGGTGAGGTACATAAATGTAATCAATGTAAGCTTAGTGGTGTTTTACTACCTAGCCTTATTTGGTGGAAATTTAATCATCTACATTGGACTGATACTTGATGCATGACTTCAATGTGAGTATCCAAGGGTCCATGACTTAAGATTTATATGTGATACTGGGCTCAAATATGGGTGAGTAAGGGGCCTTGAGTCTAGATGTTATGTGACCGGGTTACAGTGGGGGAGAGTAAGGGTAGTGAGATTTCACTACCTATTACTAATTTACCTATCTACATTATATATATGTAATATGGGCTGTCTAACCATGGTATTGGTATTCAGCGGGATTCCACCTAGATATTCTTCAATGTAAATTATGGTGGGAGGTGATGTGGTTCCATAGGATCATGCATAGGTTGAGGCCCTTGAGGGTCAAGTAGAGCATGAGCCGTAGGTGCAAGCTTGGTTACAGGCTCCAGTATAGATGGTACCACCACCAAATTTGACATATTTTAGACCATGTATTGATGATAATCTCTTAGGTCCACTAGTTTAGATACCCTAATAGGGGAGTGAATCATGGTATGATAGATTAAAACAACTGCCCCTTTTGATCTTTCTTTGTTGTTAGACAAAACTATATTCACTCTCTTCTTCCCATTGCAGAGTATAAATGAATCTTAAAGCATGAACAGGACATAGAAATTTTACTGGGTTCACCCTCACTGGGCTACATTCAAGTATCATACACCGGCGATGTGTTGATGTACCAAAAATTTACTAAAATTTCACTATTGTTTATAATGTTCGAAGCAGACTCATTGTCCCATCTAGTTTACACCAATCACGATATGAAAGCTCACTGCTCTCTCAACTGAAGTGTGCTCACTACTTCTTCAGAAGATCTACTAATAGTTTATAGACCTGTAGATATTTTCATTATCTCTAATGAGTTCTACATCCTTAATTGTTTATAGATTCTCTTTTGACATCCAACTTTCACTCACAGATGAATCTTACTTTAAACCAGGTGTACCAGGCAATCCCAAATTTTATGCACAGCCCTTACTATGCCTTTCACGTAATTCCCTTGCCTTGCGCAAAAAATATACTTTTTCACACAATACCAACTCCACTTTTTTTTAAACCTCATCAATTCTATGAAAGCTTCATTTTACACACATGCAACACCAATACTTACACATAATACAAATTTTTTTACACAACTACCTTAGCGTACTTTTTATGTGCACCAAGGATCAGATCTTCTCTAAGTTATGATCTCTCTCTAGAATGAGGGGGTTCACCAGCATTTTATAATAAAAATCAACCCCAATGCAAAAAAAACCCTCCTTGAGTGTGTAATCCTCTTCAGGCACGGAAAAGACATCTTCCGCGCAACACCGTATATGGCACACTACTCTAATTTTTTGCACACCTCATGGATTTTACAATTTTTTAGCTTCTGATCTCAAAACACCTCTTGCATGAAAAACCCCATTCCACTATTTCATTCACCACTCTAATATTTCACGCACCTTCCTTTTCCAAAAACAAATCTCTCCATTTTCAAATTTTCAGGCCCAAAAAATGGTAAACACTAGAAAATGGTACCACTTTGTGTCTTTTCTTTTTTGTACTGCCTCCAGATCATCCAATTCTTTTTCAAGGTTCTTCTATAAAACATGGATAGACAAAAACATCTCTTAAACACAAAAAATCACCATATAAACCCCCTTTGTCAAAAAATTGTACATCTTGGTCTGCTTTTTGAACTAACACAACATGGAGACCCGCTTTATCAACAAACACAATCACCTCAAAAATAATTCAATAATACCTTGAGGGATTTCTTCCCAACATCATCTTAGATTAATTTTGATACATGTCACCCAGGGAATTGATAGGGGAGCTCAGGGAGTGGATCCTTCCAGGGAATACTCGACTTGATAGTTCCATTCGCATCACCAACCGCTATTTTAGAGTGAGGGTGGACCACCAGAAGTCGATAACTAGATTGATTCAATGAATATGATCTTTAAGAAACTTGAGATACCCCAGGTAGGAGGGTGAAGGTGGCTAATTACATTCTCCAGGGATCAACTAAGTGCTAGTGGTATGTGCAGGTTCAGGAAGGATGGCATGGGGGACTCGCCTGGAAGGAATATGAGGGTAGGTTCTTTGATCACTTCGTTCCATAGATTATGAGGGTAGAGAGAGCTCAATATTTCTTGATCCTATAATAGGGATACATTTCCATCATGGAATATGCATAGATATTCACCGAGTTGTCTCACTTTGCACCCGGTATGGTGGGAAATGACACCTCGAGGGTGACGAGTTTCAAGGATGGTTTATAGAACACCATTTAGGTGTCGGTAAACATCTTTAGGTTATCCTCATTGTTAGAGGAAGTGAATCAAGTGATCATAACCAATGGAAATTTGGTGGAATGATCATATTCAATCTAAGTGATTCCTTTATGTGATGTTAGAGGTAATTCTTTAGATAGTAGGAAGTGAGGAAGAGAGGATTTCTAATAGGATGGTAAGGCCAAGGACTCAAGTAGACCACTGAGGAGTCAGTCTTCAATGTTGTAATTATAGTACAGTTAGTCGAGACATGTGAGTACATGGTACGATTGGGCTCCAAATGAGTGTTGAGCATGAGGTCATGTTGGTCGTCCCAATAAATTCTACAGGAATCCTTCTTAAATAATCAGTAGTTAGGTACCAGGGTAGACTCGTGTTTTTGAGATTGGATAAGAAGTGGTACCGGGTGATGGTAGCTGAGTTTTACCGACATAAGGAGGAAAGGGTAGAGACAGTAGGACCCAATAGTGGGGTCAGTGGTTGGTGGTTGGTGAATCACCATAAGGGGGTCAGGCCTCAAGTAATCTGACTTTAGGCTAGGTGCATATAGTAGATCTTCTATGTATAGAGCATGTTGGGGATCATTTTAGAGTTATAGGTACACCACAGGCATGAATAGAGTTTTATTTTTCTTCATTTTGGAATGGCCCTTTTGTAGGCATGTATTTTTTGGGTGTAAGGGGTGTGTGGGATGTATCTATGGAAAAACTAGATATTGTTTGGTAGGTTTTCATCAACTCAATTGGATTATATATGTGTATATATATATATATATATATATCTTTGTGTGTGTGTGAGAGAGAGAGAGAGAGGTTCCTGGAACAAGGATTTATCGATGATCATCATTATGTGAATGGATTTTGAGCTGCTTTGGAATATGGGAATTGTTTTGATGTGGGAATTGTTTGAGGTGGGAGGAACAAGGATGGATTTGAGCATCTTATGGGATATAAGACATCATAGGTGTCATGTATAGCATGGGAATGAGGAGGGAATCTGATGAGATTCGGAACCTGATGTGTTTCGAGTATGAAACAGAAGCACCTGATGAGGTGAAATATTGATGATGCATCATGAGAGGGCTTTTGAGACTAGGGATGGTTGAAGGACCATCGTATTTATTTGTTTTTTGGGTTCAGATGAAACCAGGTTATGTAACTCATAATGTGGGGAGCACCTTAAGGGATTTTACCTATGAAGTGATGATTGGGGTAGTTCGGGTTAATTATAGAGAGATGGGTATGTTTTGTACCATATCATATTTAGGTTTTATAGCTTGGGGATGTGCTATATTATGGTGGGTATATTGTAATGTCCTAGGTTTTTTGTGTGGGTTGAATTTATCTCCAGTTTTTGAATTATTGGAGTTTGATGGGTAGACTAACTCTTTTCTTGTTCATAGAAACTTAATTCTGAGAGTTTACTTAAACCAAGACCTTATTTTTGGATTGTTATAGAGGAATGTAAAATTACTTAGTGTTTAGGTTGGGTTTTGGGTGCATTAGACACTGAAAACCCATGTTTATGGGGTGCACAGACAGGGGCACATGGTTTGGAAAAACCATAAAGCCTCCTAGGAGATACAGTATGGACCTCCAAGTCTATTGTGAATGGTTTTACAAATCATATCAGATTGGGTTCATAGCCATTCTAGAATGTCTGAATTTTTTTATAGAGGGCTCACACATGGTTTTTCAAACTTTGTGCATGAATCTTGCAATCCTTGAACATGGACAGTGGGTGTTGCACTATTATAGCAGAGTTTTCCAAACCGTGCAAGCCAAAAATGCAAACCATTAAAAGTTTGAAAATTATATTTTTCCTTCATACCCTATTTATTTTCATACCCCATTCTTTCTTATTCCTTAGTCAAGCACAGCAGTGGGGGAGCTCTCCATTTTCCTTCCAGCTTGTCTTTGAGCCATCTTCACCTTCACCATCTAAGCTATGTTTCTTGATTTGTCTATGACACTGGATGTTAATCATTAAGGCTTCAACTACTCTTACTTATATTCTTCATTACTATCACTTTATAGAGTACAAAATCCATCTAATCTGATTTACCCTATTTTAAGCCATTCATCTAAAATGTTTATTTCTTCCAAATCAGTTGGAGTTAGAGGCTAAGATCAAATGTGAGATCTTCTATGACTATGAGATAAGTGTTTATCATATTTCATAGTGATTTTGAAATTTTTTTGGGGGTACATATTTGATCATTCCATTGGATAGATTGATAAAGACCCAAATTAATTAATTTCATGCATTTAATTTAATTTTGGGACTATATGGGATGCCTCTAGGCATGCCCAAGCCATTTCTTCCCAGACCGAGCTGACTATTAGGATTGGGAACACTTGGAAAGTTTAGGATGGGGTGAATTATTTATTAAATTAAATTGTTTTAAATTAATTATAATGATTATTAAGTTCTATGGGAACATTATGGGCTCGGCCTGAGGGTTGAGATGGAATTGGCCATCTAGTATGAGATTATGTGTTCATTGGGCTGGGTAAGTCCTAGATGCTATGAGTGATGTTGATCACAAGTTGGGAGACACAGTTGTTAGATAGAGGAAGAGAGGCCATCAGGATGTGGGAATGACCCAAGTGATTTGATATAGTAATGACCATCAGGTATGGAAACATATTCATAGATGCACAAGGTTCTAGATGATGTGTCTTAGGTTCTTCTTTAGCGGTTTTAAATAACTCATGTTGTAAAATGCACCATTGGGAGTTGTGTTTTAGTGTCCCAGACCACTCTGATCCATTCCTTTGTTAAAATCTATTGTTTGTTGTGTTTTGGAAGGTAATGGTGACCCATTCTAGGAATTTTCCAAAATTCCATAGTTGTAAACAGTGTTTCCAGAATGGTGAGTCACATCAGTGACTCACGTCGGTGACTTTTTTCGGTGATTCAAGTCGGTGTCTCACAATGGTGACCCACATCGGTGAGTTTCATTGGTGACTCTTGTTAGTGGTTCGCATTGGTGACTCATGTTGGTGATTCACATTGGTGAGTCATGTCAGTGAGTCGCGTAGGTGACTCGCATCATTGAGTCTCTAGTGAATAGTGTTTCCAACATCCTACCATTCACCCCTTTGAGGTTATCTTTGACGTAAAATGCATTAAAATGATTATTTTAAGTGATTTAAGGCCAATACAAAGACCATAACTCCTATATAATTTTTTCCTAAGGGTCGAGGTGACTTTTCTTGGTCAAAATGTGTAATCTTGACCAGATCCACCTTTAATGGAAAATCTAAATTGTTGCACTGTTTAGATATTCAAAAGGGCCAAGATATATTTAGCCCTTATTCTTCCTTCTTATTTTCCCTGGTATAGGACACCCAAAGTTCTTCGTCCCATAGTATTCTTAATACTGAACTACAATACTTGGATATTTCCCCTTTGAGTTTGTGATGCTACATGTGTACCCCCTATTTTATTGCAACCAGGAAGTGTCAATACTTCTTTGATATAAGTTATTTTATACTAAACTGCAATCCATAGATCATTCTCATGAAAATAATGTTGGAAAACTTTTGGGTTATGGGAAATATGGATTCTCTATTCTATTTACATGTAGTCATAGAGTTATCATGATTTGTCCCACTAGATAACAATGAAATCGACATATTAAATATTTGAACCAGATTCAATAATTGGTATCAATTTCCTAGCGATGTTATTAACTCTTTATTTTCTAGATAGTGTGATATCTATTCTTTTCTTGTTTATAATTTTGTTCTTTATAGAAATTGGTAAAGAGAGTACACCCATAATTAATTGATAATTAATTGTAAAAAGATAAAGATTCATGTTTAATGAATCTAGTTGTTGTTTTAATTTGATGATAATCAAATTAATTTAGTAAGTATGTTTAATTGAATTTATTGATAAAAATGAATCATGTTGATTCTTGTTGATTAAATTCTTGTCAAATTAATTTGTGATAGCTTGATATAGTTAGTTGTTTTGGTTTCCATTATTTGGAACATGTGATCATGAATAAGTTAATTAAAGATGGAATAAAGAACCAATTGTGTGAAAAATATAATGCCTTATTAGGTCTAAGTTACCTGCTTTCCAATAAATATCGAGTTCCCTGTGATTTGGAGCTCTGAGAACTCATTGTGTGTGAAGGGTGAATGGCTAGTTTTAGGTCCAATAGCCTAGTTTCTTGATTGTTTCCTAAAACTTATTTTGTGATGTGATGTGAGTCAGGAGGGATTTTGTGGTATTTAGGGTAGGAAGCCCCAGTTCTATTGGTAGCAGTGGATTCCTAGAGTGGAATGATGCATCGGATTATGCATATGGGTGTCTGGGAGGACAACATAAATGATGGAGTGGTTTAAATATGGGATTACCTATTGATGTGAAATGTGGATTTTTGTTGACTCTGATGTGTGTATATCTTCTTTACTTTCCCCACTTCTTGAGGCAGTTGATCTTTTTTACACTCTTTCTAAAATAGGTGAAGATGTGCTGGGTATTCTACATGCTTTTTGTGTTTATCTTCTCAAGGATGGATGGTTCAATGCTCTTGTTAAAGGTTGAAAAGACTTAACGGGTAGTTCATATACTCACCATGTTGATCCAATTGTATTTGGTAGATTACAATGTTTTATTAGAATAGCTAGAAATATGGAAAATGGTAATTTTTTTAAATAAATGAATAAATGATGTTTAACATATGGGGATGGAGCTTGCTAGGACGAAATGATGAGGTTATGTTTCTGAGAAACCGTGGACTCAGTTTGGTTATGCCTGGAGGGAATGGAGCTTTGTTGTGGTGCTAATAAAATGTAATGTGGAAATTGATAATGGTTAACTAATGGTTAAAGAATTAATTAACATAAATTGCAACTGATAAAAAGGGATAACGTAACCAAATGTATATCTTTAAAATGGTTGTGTGATTATAGGATATCTAGTCTTAGAAGTGGCATTTGGGATTCTGAGAGATGTTAGCCTCATTTGATACTGAGATTTTGTTTTTTCCATAGTGTGGTTGTGAGATATATTATATCATATAATAAATGTTTTTCTATATGCTAATCCACCCTATCAGTTGGGAAAACTGATACCCCATGGATTCTGAGCCCTGGGGTGTTTTCCCCACCATCCCGGTGGGAGGATGGATGGATGACTACCCCCTTTGGCCCCACTCTCTTCTCTTGGTAGTTACTAGTGTTGGTATGAACGCTGGATAGTTTCCCCCATATATGTGTATAGAGGGCTATAATGTCTTGTGGTTATTTCCAACACATGTATTCTGTATATATTTTCCTAAGTTATACTGTAGGTATAACGTGTATAGGATGTGATGTCTTGAGGATTCTTACTTGGCATATAGATTGTGATGGCATGAGGTATAATACTCGATGTTTGATACATGTTATGCAGTATATGTGGGATAAAAACTACTTGTTTACTTTTTGTTATGTGGTTGTGGTGGTGAGTTTTATGTGGTGCATGTGGTGCATGAGATGCATGTTGTGGTGCTTTTCCCAGGTGTCTTTTGTCTAGACCTTTTGGAGAGAGATGTTGAGGACGTGCGACATTGGGAAAATTATCAAACCAGTGGGGAAGTGGTAGTGAGGTACACTTGACATTATTTATTATTTCATATACTCTTGTATTTAATACGTAGTGAGAGTAGCCATGGTGAGGCTGGGAACTTAGTATACCGGTTTAGGTGATAATTTAGTTTCACTTATTGTTCACTGTGTTTTAGCTTGCCTTCTTTACTTTTTCAGGAGAGGATCTTGGTAGGATACTACTGAGTGTACTATTATAATCACCCTAAATTATATAAAAAAATTTATCTCACTTGGATCAAGTTTAAGATTATTTCGGTAATTACTAGTTTGGGGTTTTATAGGTGTTGTTCAGGATTTGTGGTCCCTGCCATTTTACTTTCTTTTGATACATGTAGTTTTCCCATTTTAGTTGTAATAGTTTTTCATGAAATTACATATGTGTACTTGGGATTTATTTTATATTGTATCCTAAGAAGGATTTTGTTGGCATCTGTCTTATCTCTCTCTTCTACATGTTTTCTCTTAGAGGGTAATTTCTTCTCTCTGTGTGTTTGTTATACCATCGGTGACAGGAACCAACTTGGGGCCTACTGGAGGTGGGACTTGGGGGACATTATCTCTATTCTCACATTTCAAGCCCAGCAGGGGAACACATTGTGGGGAGGGGTTGTGATAGAATGGTATCAGAGGTTTGGTTGAGGGATATGATGGATTTTGGAGTTAGAAATAGGTGAGGTTTCGTGGGTTTGTAGGGAAACAATGTCAGCTAAGTTTAGGAAGCTATGTAAACATGGTAGACCGGTTGAGACACAGGTATTTAGGGACCCCTGTTATCTAATTCATGGACCTTTAATATTATAGTGGATACTATATGAGGTGATACTGGTTACAGGGTATAGACCAATGAAAGTATCATGCATCATTCTTCTTTCACATGTGTTTGAATGGGTATACCTTGGGATATGTTAACCTAAAATGAATAAAAGAAATAAACTAATTAATGTTAAAGTATTCTATATTACATGTTTATAATCTCTAACTATTTTTTCTTTTTTAGGTATGGATCCAGGTCAATGTCCTCATTAGGTTCGCATGGAATATGTTTAGTAGGTTATGCCAACATATCACCCCAGAGTAAAGGTTGACGATGACAACATGTGGAGGATGACACGCCAAGAGTTTCAAATCTAGTGTCTACATAAGTATGAGGGCTCTGTTTCTGATGCAATCATGGAATACTGTTTGGAGGAGGTTTAGATATCATTCGTTTCGATCCATTCTCATAAGCAGCACTGGGTAACATTGGTTGTGATGATGTTGCATGGGGCAGTGAGGCAGTGGTGGTTCTTGTTACTCAGGGATCGCAAGAAGTCAGTAGTCTCCTGGGAGACGTTCTGAGAGTAGTTCAAAGTTTAGTTTCTTTCTTCAACTGTGAATAAGACCAATCTCTAAAAGGTTATTACCCTTTTATAGGGTATCTCTAGTGTGTGAGATTTTGGAATCCATCTCATGAACCTTTTTCGATATTCTTTGGACCTATTTCTAGATGAGGAAGCCAGAGCGAGGCATTTTGAGGAGGCTTTGCATCCAGAGATCCAGCGCCAGGTCACCCAGTTTATGCTGAAGACATATATTGAGGTTTTGGTGAGAGTAGAGGTCATCAAGAGGACGTTTTCAAGAATTGTATCATTGTAAGAGTGGATTCATCATGATTCTTCATGAAGAAGATTTGTGGTAAGGGGTTCCTAGTTTTCAGGGTAGAAGAGTTTACATTTGTCCAGGGGTAGGTCCCAGCCCTCAGTATCTTATTTCTCTAGGGGCAGCGGCTCTCATACCTATCCCAAGGGGTCAAGAGCTTTTTTACTTGTGAAGGTTTAGGTAATCAATAGTGAGAGTGCCTAAATTTTCTGATCAATCAGCATGCATCATGTGTTCTGCTTCAGGTTCCTCCATTGAGGCAGTTCCAGTCAAGGTAGTAGCATCAGGATTCACTAGTTTTGGATCAGCTCGCAACAAATGGGGTAGGTAGAGGACAGCCCCAGTACACTCTTCATCCTCAGAGATCATAGCACGACCATGGAGTTGGTCTCTTCCAGGGTCAGGGAGGCTATGGAACAAGTCCTAGTCAGCTTCATGCGTTAGGTTTTCCAACACCAGGAAATACATACATCATTTGAGGTACCCTTTGCTTGTTTTTTAATTGGGTGCATGCCTTTTTTGATTTAGGAGTGGAACACTCCTCCATATCACCTTCCCTTTTCTATGACTTGGGACTTTAGGTGGGGAGGATTCTAGTTCCCTTGGTGTTGACTACTCTAGTTGGAGGTCGAGATGACTTGTTTGAAGTATGTTAGAGACTATGAGATAGTGTTGGGGAAGCACCGCTCTTGGGGAGATTTTATATTTTAAAGGATATAACCATATGATTTCATCCTCATCATGGATTGGTTGTCTTTATTGTAGGATATTGAGGATTGGATTAGGAGGAAGTTTGTGTCCTTCGATGTGGATGGAGAGCCAACAGTGTTTGTTAGAGAGAGAGACCCTTAGATGAGTTAGAGGCATGTTAATTCCATGTCATCTTTGATGGTTGAGTTTATGCTAAGTTTATCGGAGGTTCAATAGTTGGTGTTTCCTAGGGTAATATAAGAGTACCCCAATATCTTTTCAGAAGAGGTTGTAGCATTACCCCCTCTAAGGGAGATTGAGTTCTGGATTGAGCTATAGTCAGGCGTGTCCCCTATCTAAATTTCTACGTATAGGATGGAAACTTATGAGTTGAGAGAGATATGTATACATCATGATGGTCTATTTTAGTGTGGTTTTGTTCTTCCAAGCATGTCATTGTGGGGTGCACCAGTTTTTTCATAAATAATGATAACGGTATTTTATGGTTGTGTATCGATTATTGTCGCTTGAACAAAGTGACAGTGAAGAATCATTATTAACTTTTACAAGTTAATGATTTATTTGCTCAACTTATGGGTAAAAGTTGGTTCTTGAAGATTGATTTGTATTCAAGATATCATCAGATGCATTTGAATAATGAGGATATCTCGATGATTTCTATTTTTCGTCATCATGGGCATTCGGTGTAACAAATGCTCTAGTTGTGTTCATGGGGTTGATGAACAATATTTTCTGTGAGTTACTAGATAAGTTTTTGGTGGTATTCAATGATGAAATACTTGTGTAATCTGTGTCTAAGTAGGATCAAGCAGAGCATCTGTGTGCCATTTTGGGAGTTCTTCTTCATCAGTAGTTTTTTGGGAAGTTGTCGATGTGTGAGTTTTGGGATTGAGAATTTTGTTTCATAGGGTATTTAGTATCTAGGTAGGGAGTAGTTGTGGATCCATTGAAGATAGAATCATTTTGTCTTGGTAATCCCCCAAGATTTTGGTAGTGGTGAGAAGTTTACTTGGTCTTGTAGGATATTACAGGAGGTTCGTATTCAATTTCTATCGGGTTGTGACTCCTCTGACTGCATTGAGTAGAAAGAATCAAACGTTCATATGGATTTATTAGTTTCAGAAATCTTTTGATTATCTAAAAGAGAAGTTGGTTAGTGCTATGGTTCTCTATATTCCAGTAGAATGAGTTTAGTTTGAGATTTTTTGTAATACTTCACGTATGGGGTTATGTTGTGTTTCGATGCAGAAGAAATTTTTCATTTCATATGGGACCTTACAGTTATTTCCCCATGAATGTAATTCTGCCACCCATGATCTTGAGTTAGCGGCAGTGGTGTTTTCTGTAAATTTGTGGAGACACTACCTTATTAGTGAGAGTTTCATGGTATTCATCTATAATAAGATCCTAAGGTACATTTTCTCCTAGTGTGACTTGAACTTGTGACAGTGTCAGTGGATGGAGTTCTTACAGGATTACAACTTTGAAATTTTGTATGCACTTGTAAAGGGGGATGTTGTAGCTGATGTGATGAGCAGGAATTTTCATTATGATGTAGTGCATGAATCAAGTGATTCCTGGAGAGTTTTGAAATAGATTTCGGAAATAAATCTAGATATGGTAAAATTTAGGTGTAGAGGTTATCTTTTTTAGATATTGGTGTAGTCATATTTGGTGCAGTAGGTGGAAGAGTCCCAGTTGGGGGATCTTGAGGTGGAGGTTTGGAGAGACCAAGTTGTTTGTGGTGAGGCCCATGATGTTTGGTCTGAGGATTAACAACACCGGTTTTTTTAGGGAATACTTTGCATTACTTTGGCGATGCATTAGATGGTTCTCAAAGAGTTCTGTAGTTTTCCCTTAGCAATACATCCTAGAGTGACAAAGAATTATTGAGCTTTAAAGAGTCAGTTTTGGTGGGCTGGGTTGAAGCATGTAGTTTTGGATTTTATGTCTTGATGTTTGGTATGCCAAAAGTTTATGGTTGAGCACTGCATCCCTGGTGGTTTCCTCTAAACATTATATGTTATTTAGTGGAAGTTGGAGGACATATCAATGGGCTCTATTACTAGTTTACCTCTAGATTAGGGAGGTTATGACTCTATATGGGTATTTCTGTATTTTTTTATGAAATCATCACACTTCATAGAAATTAGGGAGTCAATATCAATGGAGGTTTTGTTGAAAAAATATCTGTTGGAGGTGGTGAGACTCCAAAGTTTCCCAAGGATGATCATTTCTGATCGAGATCCTTATTTTACCTCTAGGTTGTGGAGAGGTCTCCCGCATTCTTTTGGTTCTCAGTTTTGTCTTAGCAATTCTTTTCATCTATAGATGGATAGTCAAACAGAATAGACCATCCATACTCTTAAAGACTTGTTTCACACTTGTTTCCAAGATTTTGGAGGTTCATAGATGAGGCACTTACCCTTGGTATAGTTATCTTACGAAAATAGTTTCCACTCCACCATTAGTATGGTTCCATTTGAAGCCTTGTATGGCCGACCTTTCCATTCTCCATTGTGTTGTAATATGGTCAGAGATTCTATAATTCTCGGTTTGGAACTAGTACATAAATTGACAGAGATGGTTCAAATGATTTGTGAGAGGATGAAGGCAGTGCCGGATTGTCAGAAGTCCTATGTAGATCATAGGAGGATACCTATAGTATTTGGCATTGGGTATCATGTGTTTCATAAGGGTAATCCCCATCATGGGTAGAAAATTTTTGGTCATGGGAGTATGCTTTCTCCCCAGTTTGTTGGGCCTTTTGAAGTGATGGATCATGTTAGAGTCATGGTGTATTAGGAATCACTTCCCCCACATATGAGCAAGATACACGATGTATTTCACTTGTCTTAGCTCATTCATTATCTTCATGATGACTCTCACGTCATTGATTTGGGCAAGATCGATGTTAATGAAGATTCTAACTTCAAGGAGCGTCCTTTAGAGATCCAATACCACAAAGAAAAGGTGTTTCATGGGTGTGTTATACACGTATTTTGTGTCTTGTGATATCATGGTGGCATGGAGTAGAGTACATGGGAATGTGATTCGCAGATATGTGCTCAGTACCCCAATTTTTTTTAATGTTTTTCTCTTCTCTTGTAACATTTTTCCTTTGGTGTTTATAGACCCTTCCTGTTTATAAGATGGATTCTTCTTTTTTATTATTGTGCATGACCTATTTTGAGAGGTATCTCCCATGGGAGAGTGGTTAGGAGGTTTTTTTATTTTTCACATGGTTTCATGTCATTCCTTTGATAAAGTAGTTGATCTACTTTGGTGGAAAGATCCTTGAGAGGTATCTCAAAGGGTGGTTGTTTAGACCCCTTATTCTGTTTTCTTTATAGGTTGGTTTTGGATTATCGAGGGAGAGAATAGTTTTGAGAGGTATCTGATATAATGGACAGAACCTCTCTGGTTCATTCCTTTATAAAAATCTAGTGTTTTAGGTGTTCTTGGAGGTAATAGTGACTCATTCCAAGATTTTTCCAAAATTACAAAGTAGTGGACGGTGTTTCCAGAATGGTGATTCATGTTAGTGACTCATGTCAGGAAGTCGTGTTAGTGAATCACATCAGTGAATTTCATCAGTGAGTCACATTGGTGACTCATTTTAGTGATTCACGTTAGTGACTCACATTGGTGACTCAAATCGGTGAGTTGAGTTAGTGAGTCACGTCAATGATTTGTGTTAGTGATTCGTCGATGAACAGTGTTTCCAGCATCCTATAGTTCCACCCCTTTGATGTTATCTTTGACATAAAATGAATTCAAATCCATATTTTAAGGGATTTAAGGCCAATAAAAATCCCACAACTCATATATAATTTTTCCCTAAGGGTATAGGTGCCTTTACTTGGTCAAAATGCATAATCTAGACCAGATCTTCCTTTAACGGAAAATCTAAACTGCTACTCTATTTAGATATTCAAAAGGGACAAGATATCTTCCACCCTTATTCTTCTTTCTTGTTTTCCTAGGTATAGTAACCCCAAAGTTCTTACTCCTATAAGATTTTTGTTATTGAACAACAATCCTTTGATCGTTTACCCTTGGAGTTTTTGTTGCTACATGCGCACCCCCTATTTTATTGCAACCAGGAAGTGTCAATCCATCTTCAATATAAGGTGTGTTCTACCACCATCATCTAGTTTCCTTGATCTTTTTTCTTCTTATTCCTACTTCCCATGTGATGGAATATGATCTCCATGTTTCTAATGGAGATTTATCAGTTTTTGGTTGGTGTAGTGGTGTCATTGTGTCACCAAGTGGATTTAATCATTGCGGGAGAGGTGATCATGGTCTGTTGTGTTGGAAATTCTCATGGAAAGAACATTAGAAACCTTTTTATGTATGGAATTCATGGAATATGTATTCTATTTACATGAAGTTGTAGAGTTATCATGATTTAGCCCACTGGATAAAAATGAAATTGACATAATAAATATTTGAACTGGATTAAATATTTGGTATCAATTTCCTAGAGATGTTATTGCCTCATGATTTTCTAGATAGTGTGATGTATATTCATTCTTTTCTTGCTTATAATTTCATTCATGATGGAAATTGTTAAATAACGTACTACTGGAATTAATTGATAATTAATTGGATATAGATAAATAGGCAAGTTTAATAAATCCATTTGTCATTGTAATTTGATGATAATTAAATTGATGTAAAAAATATGTTTAATTGAATTGATTGATAAACATGAAGCATGTTGATTCCTGGGGATTAAAGGAATATCAAATTAATTTTTTAACTAATTTTTGATAGCTTGATATAGATAGTTGTTTAGGTTTCCTTTATTTGAAACCTGTGATAATGAATCATTTAATTCAAGATGGTATAAAGAACTGGTTGTGTGAAAAATATAATTCCTTGGTGGGTTTGAGTTACCTTCTTTCTTGTAAAGTTTTAGTGCCTTGTGTTTTGGGTCCATGAGTTCTTATTGTGTGTGAAGGCTGAATGACTTGTTCTAGGGCCAAGAGCCCAATTGCTTGATTGTTTCCTACTTCTTGTGTGGTGATGTGATGTGATTCTGGAGGGATGTTGTGGTATGTGGGGTAGGGAGGACAGGTTTTTTTGGTAGTAGTGGATTCTTGGAGTGGCGAGATGCACTAGTTTATGCATATGGGTGTTGGGGTGGACACCATAAATGATAGATCAGGTTGAAGTCGTACTTACCCATTGATTTGGAAGTTGGATGCTTGTTGAATCTGATGTTTTTGTATCTTCTTTACTTCCCACACTATTTGAGTAATATGGTCTTTCTTACCCTCCTTCAAAAAGAGGTGAAGATTCACATGGTATGTCGTGTGCTTTCAATTTTTAGCTTCTCTAGGATGGATGGGTCTATTCTTCTACTATGGGGGGAAAAGAATTGATGGGTAGTTCATCTACTCACTGTGTTTACCCCCTTTCATTTGGTAGCTTAAAATGTCTTCTTAAAATTCCTAGAAATATATAAAATGGTAATGTTGTTAAATAAATGAGTAAATGATGTTTAACCTGTGGGATTGAATCTTTCTAGGTTGAAATGAAAAGGTTATGATTCTGATAAACTATGGACTCAGTTTTGTTATGTCAGGAGGGCATTGAGATTTGTTTTGATGCTAATTAAATGTAATGTTGAAATTGAAAATGGTTAATTAATGATTAAATAATTGATTAACATAAAGTCAAAATGATAAAAATAGATAAATTAACCTAATGTAGCTCTTTAAAATGGCTGTGTGCTTATAGGATATCTTGTCTTTGCAGGGGAAATTGGGAGTCCAAGAGGCGTTAGCTATAATTGAGTATGAGACAAGGTTTTTTCTATAGTGTGGTTGTGAGATATGTTATAACATGTACTTTTTTTGTTTCTATACACTAATCCACACGGTCAGTTGGAGAAACTGACACCCTAGGGATTCTAAGCCCTGGGGTGTTTTAACCAACATCCCAGTGCGAGGATGGATGGTTATCTAGACCCTTTGGCCCCACTCTCTTCCATGGTAGTTACTAGTGTTGGTATGCATGATGGTTAGTTTTCTCCATATATGTGTGTATAGGGATATAATGGATTGTTGTTATTTTATACACATGTATTATTTAAATAGTTTTCTAAGTACTACTATAGGTATAATGTGTATAGGTTGTGATAGCTTGAGGATTCTTACTCCGCTTATGGGTAGTGATGGCTTGAGGTATAATACCTAATGTTTGATACACGTTATGTGGGATATGGTGGCTCTGGGAAACTTTAGATTCTAGGCATAGTGGAAGTGCAGGAGGGACGGGGACCAACATTATTTTTTTCTATATTCAATGACCAATCTGGGATCAATACGATGATGAACACCAGTATCCAAAGAATTTAATCAAGGATTTAGTCAAAGGAATATAAACTTGGAACCAAGAGAGATGGTCAACATATTTTGTTTATAATTAAATTAATTAAATTAAAGAATTAACTCTGAGATGATTCTTTCTTCATTGATGCATTCATCCACAGATATGCGGGTGTACCATAGTTTTGTTGAATATATCAAGTTTATCTCTCCTCTAGTGGTGATCCACACATGTTCCGCGTATCTCCGGACATCATCGAAGGAGTCTCTTGGTGTTTTCATAGAAGATCCTTGTTTTTGCGATGTCCACCTTTGATCTCCTTGAGAACCACTTCCAAATCATTATACTTGATCTAGTGGAGGAGTATCACTCTCATTCTTAAGAGCGTTCTTTGGGAAGAAAGAACTCTCTAGGATTGAGATCTTTTCTCCAATTCATTGTGAACAACCCTGATTTCATCACGTGGCTAGTTCTTGTCTAATGAGAGAATAACATAACTATATATTTAATTCACTAGGGTAATAATAAATAATTATCACAAGTGCCTTAATTATTTTATTAAACCTAGAAAAACCCTGATGTCAAATAATAACAACAACATTATTATTTAATGACATGTTCTTAACTTGAAAGTTATAATTAAATATTATTTAATAAAATAATATTCAATATTATTATTCCTCATTGTCTACCTTAACATGGTCCTCCAATCCTCCACCATATTTATTGAACCCTGAATAATGACTATTTATTTATTAAATAGATATCACTACATTATTCTTTAATAAATATATAAATATTATATTCACTAAAGAGAAAACAAATATTTATTAATTATTCTTCCCACATTATATTCTCTCAAATAACTAGTTTTAAAATAAATGTGATCAAGAATCCATGAATAATTATTAAACCACAACAAGTAATAATTTGTATTCAACTTGTTAAATAATAGATAATATATTATTTAACTGAGATACTGAATATACTTAATGTGTCACCCTCTAGGACTCCTTCTCAGTGGAATTAGATAGAATAGCCTAAAGTCCAAGGTTAGCATCTAGAAACATGCCAAGGCACCCATAGAGAAATAATTTAATTCTTTAATGACATTTCACCTCAAATGAACACTTACCATTTAATATAATCCCTTTGTCTTGATATCTCCAATCAAGCAGGTTGCATGCAAGTTCCATCAACCCATGTGCTCGATTTCCCATTCTTTAACTCCCAAAAATTGAACTTTCCTATAGAAAACCATGTCAATGGATTTATATTGGCTATATCATTTCCATAAAAGGTCCAAAGATATCAACTTCCATTATAGAATATAAGGGAAAAATCCTTCCTCGTATTATTCATTAATGTAGTATTACTCGTGACGCACCCAACATATCCTATTTCACCGCGAACATATGTAATCACATTATTTTCCAATACATATAAGTGTGAGTCATAATAACCATTAATAATAATATTAAAGTCTAAGGACCAATACACACATTCACAAATAGGAACATCCTATGACACTTATAAATGTGGATTTCCTACTTGCAGGTCTTGTTCTCTTAATATCTTCTTGGAAATTACCAAGGGCGTTCACCATGAGAGGGTGCCACAAAGTCCTATGAGTCTCCACCGCTGAAAAACTATATAATTTTTGTCTTTTCAAATGATATAATCTATATATAGAACATATGTTCATGAATAGTGTCATGTCACTTTTAGGTTCTCATCATAGTAGGGATCCGCTATTACCTTTTAGTACGACAGCTACTCTTAAGACATTATCACATGCAATTTCATATAGAATAACAATAATTTTGTGATAAGGAATTTATTAATATCCATACAAGGAATATATTTTTATTGTAAGGTAAAAAATAATTTGGTTCTAGGGAACCAACTCCAACAGACTTCCACTTTCACTAGATCAATTAGCTGACAACCTTCAGTCCACTAGCTCTAACATGATACTCATGCTTCTATTGAGATAGGCCTTTAGTAAAGGGGCCCACCACATTATCTTCCATGGATACTCTTCTCACTGCAACTTCACCCTTTTGATAAAAATCCCTCAATATGTGATACTTCTAGAGTATGTGTTTTGTTCATTGATGTGACCTTGGATCTTTTTCAATATCCACCATTGTAGTATTATCACAATACAATTTGATAGGGTATTTACTTATAGGTACCACATCAAGCTCCTAGAAAAAATTCAGAATCCATACGGCTTCCTTTGCTGCATTAGAAGCCACTATGTATTCATAATCTATTGTAAAATCAACTATAAATGGATACTTTGAACTCTTCCAGCTCATAGCTCCTCTGTTGGGACGTAAAAGATATCCCATTGTGACTTCAAATCATTATAATCTATTTAAAACCCATAATCATCATACGTTCTACTGAAAAGGTCCTCATCTCCCCCATACACCAGGAACATATCCTTAGTTATTCTTAAATACTTAAGGATGATCATAACAACGGTTCAATGTTGTTTTCCTAGATCTGATTGATATCATCCTTCCATGGTCAGTGCATAAGAAACATAAAGTCTAATATATAATGTGGCATACATGATAGATCATATCCCTGAAGTGTATGGGATCTTACTAATTCTATATTTCACTTATTGTTTCTAGGGACACATTTTCTTAGAAATATTTGATCCATGTTACACTGGAACCAATCCCCTATTAGATTGTTCTATACTAAATCTATTTAGTATTTGGTCAATATATGTACTTTGACTTTGTCCAATATTCCTCTTGGATATATCATGAATGATATTGATCCCTAGAATGTAGACTATTTTAAATAAGACTTTCATGGATAAGCACTTGTTCAACCAATCCTTAATAGATTTTAAGACTGGTATACAGTTTCCAATAAGTAATACATCATCAGCATATACTACTAGGATAATGACTACATTCCAATTAATTTTTTTTAAAACATGTATCACATTCATTCTTAATGAAACCAAATTCCATTATATCTTCATCAAATCAAATATTCCATGACCTGGATGCTTTCTTAATTCCATAAATGAACCTATGAAACTTTAAAACCCTTTTGGCATCACGTAGTGTCACAAAAACATCTAGTTGTGTCATATAAAAATCTTCCCGAAGGTACCTGTTAAGGAATTCTATTTTGACATCTATATTCTAAATCTCATAGTCATGGTAAGATACTATGGAAATTATAATTCTTATGGATTTAAAAAAGGAAAATAAAAAAAGGTTTCATTTTAGTCAATTCCTTGATGTTGTTTAAAACCATTAGCCACTATCATTTCTTTATAGGTACTTATTTTTTCTTCCATTTCCAATTTCTTCTTGAGTACCCATTTACACCCATAGCCTTTACATCAACTGATGCATCAACCAGAATCCAAAAAAAGTTTTGATACATGAAATCCATCTCAGAATTCATAGATTCTAGCCATCGTGTAGCTTCTAAGATCTCTACTACCTCCTTATAGGATATAGGTTCATCGTCATCCAATAATAATGAGTCTCCATCCTTAGTGACAAGAAAACCATATCTCTCTAGTTCCTTTTCCTCTCTTGAGATCCTACGTAGTACTTGTGTTTCAGGAACTAATTCTTCCATGGGGACCTTTGGAACTTGTTCCTATACCAACTCCTAGGTATATTGAGCATCAAATTTATCAAATTCAATATTTGTACCACTATCCTTTTTTAGGATGTGCTCCCTCTCAAGAAAGATATCTTGTATGGAAATAGTCACTTTCTTGTCTTAGGAGTTGTATAGTAATTATCCCTTTGTTTCCATGGGATACCCTA
Organism: Viscum album; assembly: GCA_963277665.1. Taxonomy (NCBI): domain Eukaryota; kingdom Viridiplantae; phylum Streptophyta; class Magnoliopsida; order Santalales; family Viscaceae; genus Viscum; species Viscum album. The sequence goes on along the minus strand of OY728127.1, from coordinate 1,076,239,949 downwards.
TAAAGATACAACTTGTGTCATAGAGTGATATTTTGTTTCCTAATAAATCCATAACAAACACCTCGCATCCCCATACACGTTTATACGACAAAATGGGTATATTTTCACTCCATAAATCGAAGGGAATTCCATTTTCCTCTTAGTTGGTACTCAATTTAATTTTTAAGTTGTAGTTTGTAATGCATATCCCCAAAAGGATAATGGAATATCTAAAAGAATCATTGTTGACCTTACTATGTCCAAAAAGGTATAGTTCCTCCTTTCACTAACACCATTCCACTTTGGTGTATAAGGTGGAGTGAGTTGAGATAGAATACAAAACTCTTTTAAAAATTCAATGAATTCTTGGTTAAGATATTCTCCACTTAAATCCGATCGAATCTTATTTATATCATTACCATGACAATTATATACTTTATTCATGAATTCTTTGAATTTATCAAAGGACTCTAACTTATACCTCATTAAGTAAATATATCCATAACTACTCAAGTAATCAATAAAAGTTATGAAGTAATAATATCCACCTATGGATTATACTGGAAATAGTTCACATACATCAGTGTGTACCAATCGTAGAATCTCTATAGACCTTTCACCCTATCCCCCAAATGGTGGTTTGGCCATTTTCCCTTGTAAACAAGTGTGACATCTATTAAGTGGTTTTTTCATAGAAGAGTCTAAATAACCATCTTCATAGAGATTTTTCAAGAACTTATCATTTACATGACCTAGATGGTGATTCCACAATTGAGTGTTATTTGATTCATGTGAACTTGATTCATTATCGATTTCTAGAACTTGGGTTTTTTAACTCTATACATACAAGCTGTTATTTAAATGTTCCATACAATAACATATATTATCCTTATAAAAGAAACAAATTTAATTTCTGAATTTGAAAATAAACCCATATGTATCTAAACTTGATATTGAAATTATGTTCTTAGTAACACTTGGAACTTAATAACAGTCATGTAAAACCAAAATCATCCTAGTTAGAAATGAAAGGTGGTAGTCACTAATGGAAACAACATCCAGACTGGAACCATTGGTAGGTCATAGATCCTCCTCTCCTCTGGAAATTTTATGAAATATACTTGGTTCTTGAATTTTAATACAGATGTGAGCACCACAATGTAACGACCCAATCTTTTCGAGTAGTATATTAACTTACTCTTAATGTTTTAATAAGATGTTAATGGTTAATACAGAAAGAGGAGTCGATGGCTTCATCCAGTAGACTCGACCCTTATGAAGCCCACTTATCAGAGCTTGGGAAGGAGGTAGCATCTGTGGGCTTCGCTTTGGACCAAGCCCAAGCCGAACTCCAGCGTGTCAAGCTTGAACGGAAACGCCTACGGGAGAAGTTCAAGATAGTAGAGATTACTACTAGGGAAATGTTATCTGAACCTCCCTCAGATTCTCTCACCATAGCACACCTTACACTTAGGTCTTATGCCGGTGTTATAAGGGGCTATGTGACGAGACCCTAGCTTCCTTGTGTAATCCTTTCGGGTGAATAAATTGAGATCTCTTCCTTTAGTGATGTTTGTGGAATTTCTTTTCTCCGGATAATTTTAGGATATATTTTATTGATGAATTTTTTGAAAAAAGGATATTTTAAAACATTTATGTAAAACCTAAATAATTAATGATGTGTAATGATTTTCAAAAAATGGTCTTCTACAAAAGTGTTCAGTAAGGAATTTGGAGTCTAATAAGATCAACTTAATTTTTGATGAATAGTAAATTATGAATAGTGATTTTAAGCTTAGGATTAGTAATGTGACCAAATGGATTAGTAATTTCACTCAAAGAAAGTTTTAATATAATTTGGACACCTAGATTAAGTAATGTGTTTCAATAAAATGGGTAAATAACGGTTTCATAAATTATTAGTCAAGTATTAGTTTTCCAGATGAATAGTGTTTTAATTTAAAAATTAAATTAAAAATATTTAGAAAATTATTTTTATAAAATGGATTTCATTTTTGAAATCAGAGCATTGATATTTGGTTAAGGTGAAATTTTGGGATTATTCTGAGAAAGTTGAATTTTCGATGAATAGTGAAAGTATAGTTTTTAAGTTACAGGTATTTAATGACATCATTAAATGATGTATTAAGTATATATTCAATATGGTCGAATTATGAATAGTAATATAAGGTATGAGGTGTCCCAAGTGGCCAATACCATGGGAAAATACCATGGGCAAGCCCATGGTTTTGCCAAAACCACTAATGAGGTGTCCCTTGGCCATTAATGCCTTGTCCCCTCACTTTCCCTATAAATACCCACCCTTTCCTCCTTTAGTTTTCACTCCCAACTATCCCCCAACTATGTTCTAGTCTCCTTACCTCCCAATGAGTCCTCCCAAGGTGCCTCCAAGCCCTCAAGGTCCAAAACTTTGAGTTCCAAGAGTCACGTTTTAAGGTAAGGGATCCGACCTCTCTCTTTCTTTTCATGTAATATCTTTTATGTCATTCCTTTTATTCTCCATGTTATTATGTGAGAGGATGTTATTTTATATTCCTCTTACTGCCCTTTCATGTTTATATGATGAGAGATCCCCTCTTACTCTCATCATTTGGTTTTATGAAAGTTTAAGTGACGTCGTTAGGCTGCCGAATTTTTAAGTGATTCTTTCACCCTTCTCATTTTTCAAGTTCGATTTTCATGTCAAATCTTTCAAGTTCCTTTTTATTATGTTGGGGTATGATATCTATATCTATCATACTGATCTCTTATTATCATATGATGAGATACCCTATTTGATCTGTTCAATTCATTTTTGTTGAAGTTTAAGTGACGCCGTTAGGCTGCCGAATTTTCATAAGAGAAATCAAATTTTTGTCTTCCTTCCATGTTTTTCATTTCAAATGGTATGTCCTTGAAACTGCATCCCCATGTCCATATATCCTTCTTATTCTGTCCCTCTACTGTTTTATGGGTCAATTATGATTTTTTGACCCATGTTCCCTCTCTTTTCAAAGTTTTCTAAAACCTTGTAACATAGCCGTTATGCTGCAGAATTTTCGTCTCAAAATGCCTCTCTTTTCTAAAAATTATTTTATGTTATAAAGTGAATACTCAAATATCTTATTTCTACTAGGGTATTCACATATATATCAAAATGTTCTATTTTAAATTCTGGGATTTACATACATGATACCCGTTTTCCCTTTCCGTGGGTTTAAAGTAACGTAAAGATCATGTCTTTAAAGTAGTTTTTAAAACGTTATGATTATGAAATGAAACCAATTTATTTTATGCTATATGGGTTATTTATGAAATGTTTGATGATGATATATGTGGATCACATGATAATAAAGGCAAATTTAATGGTGTGCCCTGATAGTACTCCAATGCATTGGGTAAAGACTTAATCTCTAGAGATGACCATTTTAACGACGCCTTGGTGAATAACCTTGGTAATTTTTAACAACACCTTGGGGGTGGACCTTGGTGAAACGAAACAATTGTCAATATTAAATGTTGCAGCCACATCTTCAATTTAGGAAAAATGTTATTTTTATTATGATGTATCTCATGATTTCTTTCTCATGCCTTAAAGTTCTTTTCATGTCCTTATTAAAGTATCTCAAGTTCACATGTAAAATGTTTCTCTTGTTTCCCTTACTGGGCCTTCTGCTCACCCTTTCTTTTGATATATGTCCCCAGGTTATGAGATGCAATAATGAACCTAGGATGAACTAAAGGAGAAGCCTTTTAAGTGTTTAAGAAGAATGTTTTATGTTTTTTTCATGTATTATGTTCCTTGTTTCCAAGACACTAAACCTTAACGATCCTCAGTTCCGTGTAATGAAATGAAAGTTATGTTATAAAAAGACGGGATTCTATACACAAGCTATATCTAATACCCAATGTGTAGAAATGGAAATATTTTAATCGATAATGAATTCAAATTTGGCTTCCCCTTGCCTTTGGGTGCAGTTCCTCTACTAGTGGCCTGACTTTCCATATACAAAAAACATTGCTTCCTTTTCCTTTCCCTACATTTGGATTTTTTTTCTTCTTGGTCGGATGGTGCTCATGGGGGATTTATATTTTTTATAGGCTTTAGGACCCTTTTCTATGTCCTTCCTCTTCCTATTAACTATAAGGATTGTGGGGTTTCCACGCATCATGTCCTTATCCACTTAGAGAATAAGGTTCAGAAGTTTCAATAGACTCTTCTCATTATTTATCATATTATAATTCACAATAAACCCAGATAAGGTCTTGAGTAGTGATGATATTATGAGATCTGTATGCAACTCATCCGAGAATTTCATCCCTAAGATGTCCAGATGCTCAATGTATCCAATAATCTTGACTACATGTGGCCTAGCTAGCATAGACTCTCTAAGCATAGTGGTAAACAAAGTGTTAGAGATCTCATGCCTCTGTTGTCTCACCTTCTCTTAATAGAGATCTTGAAGGTGATACATCATGATATAATAATCCATTTCCTCATATTACTTCAAGAGCTCATTGGTCATGGATTATAGCATGAGTCACTGAACATTCGTAGCATCATTCAGATGTTTCTCATACACAGAGAGCTCCTCATCACTCACCTCTTTTCCAAATGCAACTGGTAAAGGTTCTTCCAGCACATATAGTTTCCTTTCATGATGAAGGATGACCCAAAGTTTCCTTTTCCAATCCAAGAAATTATTACCTATGAGAATGTTTTCGTTCTCAAGTATGGATTGAAACTATATGTTTAATGTCATTCTTAATGTCGTTTCTACAAATACTATAAACATATTTTTAGTACTTTATCTGATAAAATTAAGAAAAGTGTATAAATAAATATTCCTTAGTCTCCATCTATTTTTTCAAAAATAATTATCCCTCACCATTAGCTTTATAATATCATCTTTCTTAGAGATTATAGTGATTAGGATCCATATTTCCCTTCGAATTACCCCAACATTGGTTGGTCAAGTGATTTCAAAGGTTTTATGTAGGCATTCCAAATTCCAACTACATTAACTCACATTTCCTTGATCCATTGAGTGGACTCCCTAATCCTGAAATCCTTAATTTTAGATTTCTTCAACCTTTTCCTCTCAGTTGCACCATGTCCTACTTTGGAAGTCAACCCTTGATGTAAACTAAGTAAATTCAACCCAAAACCTCAAATTATAATTCCCTGATAATTGAAAGCACCCCAACTTTGGCTGGTCAGGTACTTTGAACTATGGTTCGATTCTAACTAAAGTAAAGAAAGGTTATACCAACTTAATATTTATTGAGGGATTTTATCCTTTATGCATTAATTTCCATTTATTATCGTTTCACATGCTTTTTAATATTAAGTGGGATAATCTTAAGTGATTAACCATGTATTATATAATATTTATAGATAATCTAGTTTAGTTTAGTTCCATCTTTCATGCTTGTTAATTCATTAATTATGTGATCATGAAAAAACATCGATAATGGATAACCATACAACTAACAAAAATAAAATTAAGGGTATGATCATGAGATTGTATTAATGGTTAGATTATCTAGCGGTTGATAAACTAACTGCTGACCTAGGGGAGAAACACCTTGAACCAATTAGGTTCATGTTTATGGATTTCCACCTGTCCACCTTTGTATCTCCTTGGATTGTTTTTGCCTCAACTCCTAACTTGAACCACCTCCACTATCTTGTAAGCTCCATCCATTAAATATTATTTTACTCACACACTGGTGAGGGGTAAAAGGGGGTATACATAAAAGAAACCATGGGCTTTAAGACCCTACATATTAATGAGGAGAGAATGCATGAAGACCAAAAATTTAATTTAATTTAATAATAGATTACAATGGAAACCAATCACATACAAAGGCTTGGTCTATCTCATAATCATCCACATGCATGGAACAAATTATGAATTTAATAAAACTAGAATTAAATTCTTTAATCATTCTTATTTAAGATAAATCACACTTGAATCGATTAATTATTATCTTTAATTAATCAATCCTTCTATTTTAAACATTTTTTTGAATTTCACTAATATTATCATTCATTAAAATTTTAAATAAATTAATAAATTGATTTAAAATTATTTGTGTACATTACATGTACCTTGGATGTAACTTATTGAATTACCATCCAAAATTACCCAACATGTATTATAATTGAATATACTTTATTCCTTTTTGACATGTAGCATGCACACGGAATTATAATTGTAATACAACTCATACATGATGTGAAGATATTTAAATATTATGTAGATGTTAATTAAACATTTATATATATATATATATATCAAACACCTATCACATGTTGTGTCCTAGATTTATGCCCACATGAAGGTACATGTCCCAAGGGTTACATAATATAATAATAAATTTTAAATCTACCTAATCTTTAAAAAGTACACAGTGTGTGGATCTGACTACATTGTGTGTAACCTCCTCACTGTCTATCAGAAGTACACACCTGAGAAAATATTGTGTGATGTGTACTTCAGAAATCCTTGGAGTACACATCGTTTCTAGTGGGCCACATGCCATGTAGACTCTCTGTTACATGGTCACCAGTCAGGCAAGCTCTGTAATGGATACACAGCTCGACCCTGACCCCAAGGGACTACATGCTGTGTCCAATGGGCCACATGATGTGTAGTCCAGTTTTCAAGTGCCAGTTAATCCGTTTCAACACCGCATGGATTAAGGGTCGTTAATGGTTTCATTAATGCCTAATTAACACAACATCTCAAATTGATTACCTAACTAAATCTTTATGTGTTGAAAAATACTACACAGCATGTAATTCTGATTACACAGTGTGTAGTCTAGTGTTGTATTGATAGCATATTTGGAATCTCTGAATGAGTTCTATAATTTTATTTTAATCATAAAATTAATTGTTTTGGTTAGATCTATGAGAAATGATAGAGTAAGAACATATCTAGTAATTCAGATTAAAAAATAATGATTAAACTTTAATTAGAAAAGTAAATTATTAAATTTTAAATCATCAATGTATTATTTAAATAATTATAAACAATAATATGCCCACTCTAACACCAATTGTAGGTACTAGTCGCAGCAGAAGTGTAGGAGGCATGGTGCCCAAATTTAATTTTTTCCAAATTTAATGAACAATCCAGGACTTATACAATGATGAATGCAAATATCCATGGAATTGAAATAAGGATTTAGAAAAAGTAATAAAAACCCTTAAACAAGATATAGGACCAATATATTTTGTTTATAATTAATTAAATTAAATTAAATAATTACCTCCAAGGTGATTCTTTATTTTTTGATGTGTTCGGACACAGATCTGTATGTCTACCATCACTTCATTGTAGAGATCAAGATTAGATCTCCTCTAGAAGTGATCCACATGTGTTCAATGTATCTCTACACTTATCTAAAAGATTATTTGTGTTCTAGCATGGAACATCCTTGCACATGTGATGTCCACCTTTAATCTCCATGAGAACTGCTTCCAAATCATTCTCCTTGATCTGGTGGAGGTGAATCACTCTCATTCTCATGAGTGTTCTTGGAGAAGAAATAACTCTCTGGGAATGAGATGTTTTCTCCAATTCATTGTGCACAACACCAATTTAATCATTTGTATATCACTTGGATAATAAGAAAATAATATAACCAAGAATTTAATTCACTAGGATAATAAGAAATAATTTCCAAAAGTCCCTTATTTATTTTACTAAGCCTAGAGAAAACCCCTTGTAAAATAATAATAACAACATTATTATTTCTTGACATGTTCTTAACTTGCGAGTTATAATTAAATATCATTTAATAAAATAATATTCAATATTATTATTCCTCACTGGACCCTTAACTCAGTCTGCAAATCCTCCACCATATTTATAGAACCTTGAATAATGACTATTTAATTATTAAATAAATATCACTGCATTATTTTCTAATAAATATATAAATATTTTATTCACTAAATAAAAAAACATTATTAATTATTCCACCCACATTATATTCTCTTGAATAACTAGTGTCGAAATAAATGTGATCAAGAATCCATGAATAATTATTAAACCACAACTAGGAATAATCATTATTCAACTTGTTAAAAAATAAATAATATGTTATTTAACTGAGATACTGGATACATTTAGTGGGAGACCCTCAAAGACTCTTTCTCCATGGCATTAGGTGTAGTAACCTAAAGTCTGAGGTTAGAATCTAGAAACACACCAAGGAACCCATAGATAAATAATTTAATGCCATAACAACAAGTCACCACAAACGAACGCTTACCATGTAATATAATCCCTTTGTCTCAATATCTACAATCAAGAAGATTTCATGTAGGTTCCATCAACCCATGTGCTCAATTACTCATTATTTTACTTCCCAAAAATTGAACATACCTATAGAACATCATATCCATGGATTTATTTAAGTTATATAATTTCCATCAAAGGGACTGAGATATCAACTTCCTCTATGGAATAGAATGGACAAATCCTTCCTCGCATTATTAATTAATTCATTATTACTCGTGATGCACCCAACATATCCTACTTCACTGTGAACATATATCGTCACAGTTTTCTCCAATACATTTAATTACCCGAGTCATAATACTCATTAATAATAATCTTAAATTATAAGGACCAATACACATAACCACATATAAGAACATCTAATGAAACTTATAAATAAAAATTTCCTACTAGAAGGTCTCATTCTCATAATGTCCTCCTGGAAATTATCAAGGTCATACACCATGATAAGGTTCCTCAAAGTCTTATGAGTCTCCACCCCTGATAACCTGTATCATTTTTGTCCCTTAAAATTATATCATCTGACTATAGAACATAAGTTCAATAATAGTGTCATGGAACTTTTAGGTTCTTATCATAGCAGGGATCCTCTATGACCTTTTAGTGCGACAGCTATAATTACAACATTATCACATAAAATTTCATGAAGAATAAAAATCATCATGTGATAATGAATTTATTAATATCCATCCAATAAATATATGTTTATCCTAAAGTAAAAAAGATGTTGGTTCTAGGGAACCAATTCCAATAGAAACTAACTTGTTAATTTTAGTTATGTGGTTGTGGTGGTGAGTTTCATGATGTGCATGTGGACACACAAGATGCATGTTATGGTGCTTTTCCTAGGTGTATTCGGGATTTCCTTTTTGTGAGAGATGCTCAAGATGTGCGACATTAGGGAAAATAGGAAAACCAATGGGGAAGTGGTGGTGGGGTGCCCATGATATTCTTTATTATATTATACAATCTTGTATATTATACTTGGTGAGAGTATCCATAGTGAGGCTGGGAACATAGTATACCTATTTAGGTGATGAGTTCGATTCAGTTGTTGTTCACTGTTTTTTAGCATGCATTATTTACTTTTTCACAAGAGGATCTAGGGAGGATCTTATTGAGTATACTTTTATACTCACCTTATATAATATAAACTGTTTTTTAGGTCACATGGAACCAGTTAGAGAACAGGATGGTTTATACTAGTTCAAGGTTTTGCTTGAGTTGTTTGGGATTCATGGCCACAATCATTTTACTTTCTTTTTGTACTTGTAGTTTTCCAATTTTAGTTATAGTCATTTTGTATGACATTACAAATTAGTACTCATGGTTTCTTTTATATTTTAGTCTGAGCAGGAGTTGGTTGGTGTCTATCTTATCTCTTTCTCTTCTTTGTGTTTTCTCTTAGAGGGTAAGGCCTCCCATCTGTTTGTTTATTATACCCTTGTTCCTAGTCTCCAACCCGGGGCCTACTGGAGGTGGGACTCTGGGTCATTATCTATCTTCACGCATTTCCAACCTAGGAGGGGTACACTTTGTGGGGATGGGGTTGTGAAATGTGTGCACATTGTAGGACTTAGATGATGAGTTTGTATTGACCACTCATGTGGATATAGGCCTCCAGTATTTACATCTTAGGGAATTGTTTGGAGGTTCTTATCATAGAAATCCACAGTGATGGTGAGGAGCCATTAGTTAACAGTGTTGAGACTATCGGTTGGGGGAAGAGTCTTTTCATACTTGAGGATGTTGGGATAAGACTATTTGGGAGGATTGAAATTTTCATTCCTTAAGATATCTCCTTTTAATCCAATGATTTTATTATTTATAGGAAAGGTATCAATATTCCTCAGACATTGTGCTTTGAGACGGTGGGGGTTTTTATAAGCTAAGATCCTTGGGATCAGGTAATTGATTTGGGAATGACTTAAGGATGTTTGATATTGTTTGGACACTATGTTTCAATTGGAATGAGATACCAGGTGATTTTATTAGATGTGGAACTTAAGGGTTCACCTGGTCAGATTTGTGAAAGGGGATTCTTTAGGCTTAGGCTAAGGATCCTCTCCACTATGGTATTCTGACATTGGTTGAAGTAGGTGATCACTCCCTTGTGGGTACTGAGAACAAGGGGGAAAGTTATTATTATAAATGTGTGATGTGCTATTATATTTATTATTTAGAGTCACCTGCTTGATAATATATGTAAGATAGGAATGCATTAGTGGTGGCCTACTAATATTCTTTCTCACACCATACACAAACCCTTCAAGAATGTATACTTTATGGATTTATGTTCAAGTAAATGTTTGGGCTCTAGAGTTAGACCATACTTTCAGGCTATTTATAATGGGATGGAAGGAAAATACCAATGGTTCTTACCTCGTATAGAATTTCCTTTTTGAGTTTTCCTTTTTTGTATCAGCATAATTATATGTATGTATTGAGGTCATCCATGGGCGACCCACCATTATGTTAATTGTATTATATGACCTGTATGGGATGAATTTTCTACAAATGGTTTCACGTAATTTTTTAATCCAACATATTTTTTGAGATTTTTTATTATAATTGATTCTTCTATCATTCTTTATTCTTCCTCCTTGGGTGGGTTACTGGTCAAGAGTCATTTTGGTTTTTTCTTCCACTACTATATTCATTAGACAATTATTATATCATCACCATATGGTATAGTATCCACACTATCACCTCTTTAAACCCTCACAGCTAGTAGACATCCTTTGGAATATGGGGAGGAGTTCCTAAGGCCCAGTGTCACTTGGTTCATAGTACTATTCTTGTGGAAAAACGGGTCATGGCACTACAGATTCGATCCTAAGATCTGATGTTGTTCACCAATATCTCTTCAAAATCTCCTCTATAGTTCTCTAGTGTAATGAGGAAAAGAATGAGACTCACTAATAATGGGGTATTTATATAGGTGGACTTTAGGTTGTTTTGTCAATGAAATAAAATAAAATAAATTATTTATTTATTTATATTTAACACCTGTGAAAACTTTTTCACAAATGCCTGACACTGACCAAGGTTATGTCCCGCCTAAGGTAAAACCTACATTTGGAACTCAGTAGTGTCCTAGGATATATAATTTGAGACATTTTTTTGGAATTTATACCATGTTTTAAATAAAAAAAATTTCTTGTGATATTAATATATTTAATATTTTTCAAATATCAATTTTAGGCTAATCGGGCCTCAAAATCTCACATTGTTTAAGTGCCTAGATCCAAAAAATATTATTGGATATATTTAGAATCATTACATGGAAAAAATAATAAATTTAATTATCCAAAACATAGGGATTTTCATCTCTAAAATAAAAAGGAATTATCAAAAAGGTGTGGGTACTAAAATTGTATCTGATTCTCCCACTCCCAGGTGCTCTTCTGATGATTCCCCTGCTACCACCAGACATGAACCAAAGGAATCGCTCACCTAAAAAGGATCACCTTTTACCAATCCTTGATCTCCACTAGGTAATATGTAAATTTAAATCCATACTCAATGTCCATCTTTCCCTTTTTGATAACATGGGATAGGTCGCGCACATATCTCCTTAGCTATGACACATAAACGATTTCATGTAACCGGTTTAACTATAGTGGAATATCCAAGAGATATGCGACCTCACACACTTTACATGGCATCTAGAAAGGTCCAATGAACCTAAGAGATGACTTACTGACCAGACCAAATATCCTTAATCTGCATCGAGTTCATACCTTTTTAAACACATGGCCTCTCTCCCTGAAATCTAAGGACTATTTTTGTTTGGTTCACATAGTACTTTTGATGGCTCTGTGTCATCCTCGTCTACTCTTGCATGACCTGAACCTTATATCATATCTTTCACCAAATCTAGTCCCATTAGTGTTGACTCACTTGGATTAGTCCAATAAAGTGGTGACGTATAGTTTTTCCCATACAACGCCTCGAATGGTGTCATACTAATGGTGTAATGGTAGTTGTTATTGTACACAAACTCCACCAAGGGTAGATGGTCCTTCTAAATATAGAAAATTTCTAAAATTTAATCTTGAAAGATTTACTCCTATACCTAAAGGGTTATCTCTATCTATACATCATTCTAAGGGTGAAACACCATTCTTAAATGCAACTGAGTCCCAAATTCCTTCTGAAATCCTCTCCAAAATTGCGATGAGAAGGGATCATCACGATCTAAAATGATATTCAAGGGGAATACATGGAGCTAAACTATCTACTATATGTAAATTCATCCAAAGATCTCTACAAAACTCTACTCTTTAATATCTAGGAATTGGGTTGACTTGGTGAGTCGGCCTATGATCACTCAGATAGGATTGTGTACTATTTAAGTATGTGGTAACCCCATCACAAAGTCCCTAGATATCTCATACCACTTCCACTCAAGAATCTCAAGGGGTTGAGCTAAACCCATTGGAACCTGGTTCTCATCCCTAAGCTACTAAAAAGTGAGGCATCGATAGACAAACTCCTTTATAGACTTCTTCATATTGGGCCACCAAAACTGACGTTGGAGGTCCTCACACATCATTTCCCCGCCTAGAAGTAACACAAAATGGGATGTATGAAACTCCCTCATAACCTCATCCTAAAACATAAATAGTACCATAGTTAATCCTTTAAAAAGGACAACATGATCCCCAGATTCATAAAATCCATCAATATAAAGTTAAGTGGGTATCTGATTATATAAACTCCCACAATCAGTATCCCCGAGGTGGGCCTCCCTAACATGTTATAGAAAATACGGGGTAACAGCCATTGACTATAGATATTAGGAAACATCCTTTTCCACTAAGGAAAATCACAATGAGGATAACAACTCTGATACCTTGGTCAACAACTGAGAAAAAGATCTCACGTGGAGATATTTTACAACAACATCTCTCATACTAGGATTATAGACTATCTTGAATTCATAGTCTTGGAGGAAATATAATCATAAACACTATCTAAAATTAATATCCTTACAATATAATATATACTTGAGACTTTTGTGGTCAAATTAATTGATAAACCACCCACCCATAAGTTATTTTTGCCACATCTTCAGTAAAAAGACAGCCATTTCCAACTCAATATCATGTGTCATGTAGTTCTTCTCATGTGGTATCATCTTCCTGGACCCATAGGAAATCACTGCCTACCTCTACATCATAACAAAACCATGTACAATACCTATATCATCAAATAAAACTATGTACTCAACACCCTCCTCTGTAAATATCAAGATTGGGGCAATCAGCAACCTCTTCCACAACTCCTGAAAATGTTACTGGCACCTTTCAATTCACATGAGGGGATACCCCTTATAGTTCAAAACAATCAATGGTGTTGATATCATAGTTAAATTAGGCACAAATATCCTATAGTATCCAATCAACCCAAGGAATTTATTCACCTCTATCACTCTCTTGAGTGAGTCCCAAGCTAACACTACATCAATATTTGTTGGGTCCACTACAACACCATCAGATGAGATAACACATCATATAATGTGGACCTACTAGATCTAAAAATAACACTTCAAGAGCTTACCAAAAATCTGGTTCTCTTGAATTGTGTCTAGAAACATCCTCAAGTGCATCGCATGCCCCTCCTTAGATGTCGAGTACACTTGGTTATCATTAATGAAGACCACCATAAATCGGTATAAGAAAGGAAGAATGATCCAATTCATGAGACCCATGAACACTATTGGGGTGTTCATCAAACTAAATATAATCACCAAGTACTCTTAGTGACTATAGTCACATATGAATTTTGTCTTTGATATATCTTTATCTTTTACTAACAGCTTGTGGTAGCCTGATCTGAGGTCAATCTTCAAGAACAATCACACCCCTCTCAATTGACAGAAGAGGTCATCGAACCTTGGTAATAGATAATTATTATTTATTTTCACCTATTTAAGGCACTGATAATCTAAACACAACCTCAATATCCCATATTCCTTCTTGGAAAACAACATTGGCGATTCCATGGGGGGAACACTTGGTATTAGGAATCCCCTTCCATGCAAGTCCTCAAACTTCACACTCAACTCATGAAGCTCTGTGGGGGCCATCTGGTATTCTAGAATAGATATTGGGATCCTCACTGGGTGTAATTCAATGAAGAAGTATATATATCAATTGGGAGGTAGTCCTAGAATATCCTCAAGAAAAACATCCTTATACTCATCCACTATAGTAGGAAAATGATGGCCCATAGAAACCAATACTCTAAGAGTATTTTTATCTAATTGGTGAGTAATAGAATAAACCCTTTTATGTATGATTTCATGCTACTTTGACTAGGTATTCTTCATTCCTATGAATGAAACTCTCATTACATCAACATGGCCACACTACATCCTCCACCTAAAATAGTCAATTTGTGTATGAATGGTGTATATATAGTCCATGCCTAAGATGATTTTGTAAGGAATCAATGATTCCAAAAAGATATACCATGAGAAAATCTCTCCTCCAAACATCATATCACATTATTGTCAATATTTTGTGATCACTGAGTCAACTCCATTAGCAATCCCCAAGAATAAGGTTTGATCTAAGGGCTTAACCAGATCCTCTAGGTCTCGAACTAGGGATGTATCAAGAAAAATTGGTCCATGCATGTGTCAATAAAAAAGTATATCTAAGGTATAAAGGAAACATATTATACCTATAATCATCCCTAGAGCCTCTATATCATAGGTCTATATGGCCTTCATCTACCCTCTCCCCTGTCCACCAGCTCCTTGAGCTTAGTGGGGACCACTTGGGGGTAGTGGTGGCAAAAAGTCAAATAATCTTCCACCTCCCACTAGTCTCCTTGCTCCTCTACCGCATCCTTCGTCCAGTGGACCTCCATTTTATTACCACTTATCATACCTAGGTGACCCATCAACTTTATATCATTCAACTATACGATGGGTTAGACAGTCTCATGCAAGATTCTATGAACAATCATAAGAGTAGCACTGCCTCTCCCTAGGATGACTAGAACCATCCTTATACCCTTAAATCACATACCCTTGATCATGATATTGCCTCTGGAAATGTATTTCATGTCTATATCCCTACATATACCTTCAAATCAATGTTTTCGAAGCCTCAATCCCTATGTGCCCACTATTGGCACCCATTGTTGGTGTCTGCTTAGACTATGATATCCCTATTATTGAAGTAATATCAAACACCCCATCATGGGTTGGAATTCATAGAGGTGTCATACTAGTCTAAATTTCTCTACATAGACCTATCTCAATGTTTTTCACCTAGAATAATGGATCCCAAACTATATACATAGATTATTATGAGAGGTTAGTATACATTGAATAATACTCTTTTAAAGTCATGTTTCCCTATTGTAGTGATAAAATATCCTAAATGCATTCTTCTAGCATTGTAGTTGGAGATTACTCCCCCATAAAATGATTCTCAAACTCTTTCCATGAAAGAGACACCACATCATACAACAGAACCACCAGGCTCCACCAATGCCCTACGATGCCATAAAGAGGCTCACCACCAGGACCACCATCTAGTCTACAGGTGTCCTAACAATATAAAATACTAGAATAACTTCCTTGATCCAATCCTTACTAGATTATGGGCCTGGATCACCCCTAAACCTAAAGGTTCACTAATGTTTAAACTCATGAATCATGATCAGCCTATGCACCTCATCCACTTCTACTATAAGTACCATATTTTGTTCAACAGGTGGAGGTATGGCTAGAAAACAACCTAGAGGCACTAATACCAGAATAGGTCCCTATATCAAAGCCTCTTTATTAAGGGTATCTTACTTTCCATCCAACTATTGAATCCTAGCTATCAATTTTTATAGAGGCATCCTTTTAATAGACTAGAAGTACCACTGTCAATGAGTATATCTGTGCATATGGGTCAATAATATCATAGAAAAAAACCTCATTCTTATATGATGCATGTACAAATGTTTTCCACAATACCCATTGTTTAAAAGTACTAAGTCAAAAGGAAGGTGGTCATAAATCTAGTGTATGGATATGTCAGTTGCTACACCAATACTAGATTCCTTGACCAGAAACTTGAACTTGAAACACTTAACATAGTTTCTAGAAAATTCTAAACAATATCAAAGGAAGAAAAACTAAAAACTTTGGTCCTAAGATGTAACAATCCTTTGATACCACTCTATCATGATCCTACCCACTAAGGCCCTCCTAGCTAGTGAAAGCTGAGTGTGACTACCTCATGCCCACCTCCAATAGTCTATGGGCTATCGACCAACACTAAGTAGGCATAAAACCCACATGGAAGGCCTTTTCCTATGTTACCTATATAATAACACACATATACAGGCCCATAAAATGCTAAAATCTAAAATATAATAGATACTTAATCCATTCATACTTCTATATCCCTTAATCATAGTGTGATAAATAATACTGGAAAGTATAAAGGGCCAAATACAAGCCCACCAAAAACTGTAAAGAAGCCCAACCTACTAGTAAGAGGATACTATAGTCAAATTTGACTCTAGGAATGAACCATGGTATATCTAGCCTAGTATAAGCTCTTTATTCTCTTGGTTCATTGAGAACCTCTTTGAACGACCATTCATCTGCATAAGACATGGAATCTAAGGGAAGAACACATATAGGGGTGATTATAATAATACCTAATAGGACACCCCAAAATCACTAAGCATAAAGCATCCTAAGTATTTATTTCATCATATGATAAGTCAATCATAATATGATACATACAATAAATCATCCATATATACACATGGTAGACACTAAGTCCCAAGGTAAGGTCACAATTGCATTACCAACCAAATATTTTTCTCAAGAGTCTGTAACCATACTCACCGGAGATAACTCACTCCACGAGTTTGATAGAACAAATGGAATCCATATAATATGTGGTTATCATTGGGTATCTTCATAAGGAAGTACATGTTATAAGTCTAAAGATATCTATACATTAATGAGGATCACACCTAGGTCCATGGGCTATACCAACAACCCAATCTAGATTAACTCTCTATGTAGGGGATCAATTCCCATTTATAGTTGGTCATGTTGATTCTGAGAACCCCACCTAAGGAAAAAGAAGATAGAGGATGCCACCTAGGGCCATGGTGTACACTAATAACTCTATCAGAAACAAGTCCCTTGGAGAGGATCACAATCCTTCAACTAGGATGTAATAATAAACTATACCCTCATAAGGATGGATCAAGGGAATGCTTACTAAGTAAATTGATCCATGTTGAAGAGAATAAGGGCCTTTGTACTCTCTAGGAAAATTACATGGCATGTAATAATAGTACATGATCTGTCTTTTCAGTCTCAATTCTGTCTGTGTCTCTAGTGTGACAACCGGGTCCTGATGATTGCACAGACACCCCGCCTTAACATGGTCGTCGGGTCCTGGCCCACCAGGTACCACCGGTTGCCCCGCAGACACATGGGGCCCACCCCGGGGTCCACCCACGTGCCTGAACGAGTCATCTGACTAATGATAGTCCCCACAGGCCAACACATGTCCTTTCCAGTGTGCTTTTTCCTCACTCACACACACCCTGGGAAACTTCCCAGAAGGTCACCCATCCTGATCACTACTCTAAGCCAAGCACGCTTAACTACAGACTTCTAATCAGACAGGCTCCTGAAAAGGAAGTTGCACCTTGTTGACATGAGTCATATCATTTAGTCATTTAACCCTTTATCATTTGGTGATGTTACATCTAGCATGTGATCATGTATTCTAGGTTATTCCCATGTACACCTGACCATGCCCATGTACCATGGTTCATGCCCATGTACTTGGTCATGTCCAAGTATGTAGGTCATTCCATGTGATCTAGTCGGGTATGAGTACACGGCTTACCCTATGTACTCTGGTCGTGACCGTGTACCTGAGGGTACATGCTAAGTTTCCATATTGAGTCACATAGCATGTGACACATGTTACGTAATGTGTGATACTTTCTTCTATGTGAAAACCCTATCACAGCATCTAGGGACCCACAATGTGTGTATCTTCATATTACATATTGTGTGGTATGGTACTTTATAGAACCTGCGGGTTCCTCACATGGACTGCTCATGCCACCACTGCACTGATTTCCTATGTGTATATTTATAAAAACCATATATCTGAGTAAAATGAGCTCGATATCCATCATATATCTGATTTCTATCCATCCAATTTGATCGCAGAACCTTCATCATTATGTCATTGAATTGCCACACACTAAAACCGCAACTGGGGTTCCAAAATATAAACCTAATCCACATTCATCACAACACATCATTATCCATTATCAAAACTAAACACATATATTCAGAATCAATCCATTTCGTCTAATAAAGGTTTCACAATGATTGATTACTGGGTATTTTTCAAACCACTAGTCAAATAAAACATTGGTGATGAACACATGAATAATGGGGGAAGGAATACAAAAAACAAAAACATGAGAAATAAACCTTGGAGAATGTTCATTTTATCCTTGATTCATTGAAATTAGAATGATGAATGAATATATATTATTAAGAAACAATAATAATTCACAAAATCCCTAAGAATAAACCCATACCCCAAAAATGATCGACCTAAAAATCAATTTGTTGGTTTATTTGGTTTATGTTCATTGTGGGATAATAAAATAGGGATAAATACACATAAATAAAATTTTCAACTTGGTTTTTGGATTGATCACTGATGAATAATGACTTTCTGTTGAAAACATTAGTGAGATCCATGAACTTTGTTGGTGTAGATGATCAGTGTGGTACTGATCTGATCCCAAAATCCGATTTCATTTGACAACATCTTTATAAGGGATCCTATATAGTTCTTCAGGGTTATGAGGCTAACCTTGAGACTCACCCATAATGGTTTATTTATAGAGGATGACTTTAGGTCACTTTTTAAATGAAATAAATTAAATTAAATAATTTATTTATTTATTTTTAGCGCTCATGAGAACTTGTTCAAAAATTCCCAACACTGAAAAGGGTTATTTCATGCCTCAAGTAAAACCCACATTGTAAACTACATGATGATATTGGATTTTTGATCTAAGAATCCTTTCAGAAGTTATTCCACTTTTTCAGAAAAAAATCATGTGCATGATATTAATATATTTAATATTTTTCAAATATCAATTCTGGGCTCATCGGGACTCAGAATCTCATGATGTCTCAACACCTAGATCCAAAAATATTCCAAGATATATTTAAAATTATTATATTAAAAAACCAATACATTTCATTGTACTTCCCCCAGGGTTTTGTTTCTTTTTTCCTTATCCTAGAGTCAGAATATGACTTGTAAGTAGCATGTTATAATTTTTTCCACATAAAATGTGATAGTGAGGACCTCATGGTGTTTATAGTTCATTGAAAAATGTTTGGGTTAGGTGAGGTTTTGTGAGAGGTTTTTCTTTAGGTTTTAGATTAATATATCATCATAGGGGGATGTGGTTTGGGACCCTGTTGTGGGTTGTGATCTTGCTATATGACTTGGAATAGGAGATACCAATGGGTTTAGTTAGAGGTTTTTCATATGGTTCCTAAAATGTGGGATCGATTAGTAACTAGGATTGGTTATTCTAAGAGTTTTATTTTTGTATTTTTTGGATAGTTCCTAAAAAATAGGTTCGGGTGGTGTTCTAGATGGTCCTTAGATGTTGAGATTTTTTACTTGAGGTTATAGAAGTTGAGGTTTTACCCCTCTTTCTTGAGGTTTAGTTTAGTTGGATCCTTTGGGTTGGGTTGATACCATAGGGTGTCAGGTATGGTTTAGTTTCATTGAAAGGATGTTGATATGGGCCTAAGAGGATATAGAGTATCCCCTTAATGGAATAGAGGTGACCTAAGATGGTTTATGTGCTTGAAAGACTGGATAAGATTTCTTATGATAGACTTGGTCTGGAGTTTGGAAGTGGAAGAGGATACCCTTGTAGGGTTTCCTACTATTGATGATCTATTGATGACCTTTAAAGATTCCCTTACTAGTGTGGTGTTTTTTAAGGATTCCCTTCTATGTGAGGTGGTGTTTGTGGTTGGGGTTAGGTGTTGGAGCCACTAGAGGAAGTTTCATGTATTAGTCTTATATTGTGTTCTGAGAGGGATATGATTTATGATATTATAGAAACCCCATGTTTTTTACCTTTATAGGTTCAATCCTATTTTTAGTTTTGGTGACTTTCGGTGTCACCGTAGAATCTAAATATCGGTAGTGTGAGCTTATGGAGGCTATATTCATGCTATTGGGTTTGGGAATTGGTTGAAATATGTTTTTATGGATTATTCCAAGAGTATTGAGGATATTCTAGCTTAGGTTGGATGTGAGAGTAGACCTTTGGGATATTATTGGATTGGGATTTTGACTTGAAATTTATATGATACTCTCCTAGGTTGGTTTGTCTTAGATGGGATTTGGGAGATAATAGACAATATTTATGGGTGCATCCCTCTAGTTATGATTTCACGATAATTTGGCCTTTATTTCTATGGTCCTAGTTGTTTGGATAGGACCTAGGGTTTCTTTCAAGCCCCTTCATCATAATACATCCTTGCTAGTTTTGCAGGATTACCGGGACTTGGATAAGTTCTCTCGGTATGGTTATAGTTTTTATAGATAATTCAAATCATGTTATTGGAGTCTTAGATCCTAGTAGGGGTGTGTTGTTATCTTGTACATTTAATCTGAGACTCTAGGGTATGGACTTCATGCCCATTTATATTAGATCTTTGGTAGCAACCTTATGATTTGGAAAATATTCCATATGTGTTGTGTCATTTGGACTAGTGAACCATGTTTTTAGAGTATTTTGGTAATGGATAAATAAGGTTTAGTCAATCTCATGTTGATTATTAAGACCTCACAGATTGACGGAGTTTTTTATCCTACTGTTTATTTTGTATATTATAGTTTTCTTTATTCTACTAAGCTTGCTATTTCACATGTCCACACACTTTTTATGATAGTATATGTTAGCTACCACCACTGGGGTGGCCTAATGAAATTTATTTCTCACCCCATGTATTTTCAATTTGATGTGTTTTCAGACCCTTGTGTCAGATTTAGGGATGATAATATGATGTACGGTTTATGGGGATAAGGCCTAATGTTTCATGATTGAGCGGGACTACTTATGTAGAACTTCAGGATTAGGTTGGTGCATCTGAATTATTGTCATATACTAGGTACAAGATACAACTCATATTTTTCAATAGAGCCTTATGTATTTTAGTTTCTTTTATATCCCATATTTTTTATATATGATCAGATCATTATTATTCCAAGTAATATGGAAATAGGCGGTTGATTTGTATTTTAAAAATCAAATAAAATGAAAATTTTAAATTCAAAACTAAATGATATTGATATGATAGTGTAATAATTTTGATACATATTAAAAATATAATTCCAATATTAATTAAGAGAGTGTGCATAGTAAAAATGGATGTATCAAATTTATGAAAATATTCTTATTGATTTTGAATAAGGAAATTATTAAATTGAAATATTGAGAAAAAATAGTCTGATAAAGGAGTTCAATAATATCTTGATATAATCCCCTACATCTCCTCCCCTTAGATCGAGAGTTTTTTTTATTTTTCCCTTGATCTTAGAAAAGATCAAGAAAATAGTCCCTAAAAATGTGGTTGTGAGAACCCTCTTTAACTTCATCAGTAGCCAAGGAACTCATCACTAATTTTTTCAATAGTGGGCACCCATTATAGAATTATATGGTAAGAAGAGAGGTTTTATTGTTGCAAACCCATTACAATTATGATCTCTAATCTCTTGTAAGGATTTTTAAATTTTAGATGAGAGATAGATAGAAGATCGAATTTAGTGGCCTTATAGATTGATGAATAATTGAGATTGTATATTGGGAGAACATGGAGAGGATCTTCTAGAGATTCACCTTTAGATATCACATGGTTTTGATCTAGGATTGGATTCAAAATTAAGGTGTTATAGTCAACCAGTGAAAGAGAGGTAGATCTTCCATGCCACCAAGGATACCTATTTATAGGGTCCAATAGGTCTAATAATCTTATATAATTCATAAAGGATAACTAAACATCATCAACAGGAATTTAAGATCTGAAGGTCTTCTGAAATTAAGAATTTGGACTAGCTAGATTGAAGCCACCAGCTATCTGGATGATCCCACTAGCTAGCTCGTAGACAACATGGGGACCTCTAGGTTTTTTCTATTTCCATAGACCGGCTGGTGCACCTCCAACAGCTGGTCAGTGGAATTTTTTGTAAATATGGCATCCTTTCCGTCAACTCTATCTAGCTAGTAGTTATCCACTAACTAGCCAGTGGATTTCCTATAGGACTAACCTTCTATCTAAATGGAACTGGTTGTTCGGTGCAGCCTACAACGCTCCATCTTCAACTAGATCCTCACTATCTTCCTTAAATAATCTATTCTTGAACCTTGAACATCATTCTATGATCTTAAAACTTCATAAAATACTATTTTAATAATTTAACAAAACCATCATGTTTCTTTTGAATAGACCTTATAATATTTATTTAGTCTTTTAAAATCATAACTAAAAGTCAGAAGGATGAGACTAAAATTCACTCAAATGAAAATTTTATATACATAATAGAGTTTTTTTATCATGACAACATCATTAGATATGGAGAGGTATAAAAATATCCCCCTTTTTGATTATTACAAACACTTACCATAAAAAAAGATATATCAAGTGTAAATAAAGAGGGAAGGATAAGGAAATTTATTCAAGATATCAATGTATTCAATATATCAAACAATATATTCAATATTCTCAATAAGTAAATAAATCAAAAAATACATATTTCAGTCAGAATTAAAACATTTAAATCTCTATTTTTGAAATATTTTAGTAATAACACATATAATAATAATAATAAATCCCCCTTTTAAGTTCAATGAAAAAATTATTCCCCTTCAAATTCCAAAAAATTATCTCCCTTTAATGTTCAATAATTTTATCCCCCTTTGTGATTATTAAAATGAAAAATAATGATAAGAAAGGAAAAACATAAAAGGAAATATTTTATCATAAAATGGATATTTATTTTAAAATAACTTTTAAAAAACTCAAAATATAGATTTAAAATAAAGGTTAAGAGAGAATATTAAAATTTTGTAAAAAGGGAAAAAGTTCTAAAACATCTCTTAGCTTCCAAAATCACACTTAAATTAGAAAATTAGGGATATGGGTAAAATTTTAAAAAAAATTATTTTAAAAATAAATTTATAAAGGAGAAGAGAAGAAAATATAATGATAAAATAAAGGAATAGTAAAGGAAATTGAAAAGGAAAGGTGAGTGAGAAAGATTGAAGAATATTTTAAATAATATCAAGAATAGAAATTACATAAATTTTAAAAATATTACTAAAGTTACCTATGGTAAAATGGAAATAATAACAATAATACCATTCCAAAGTCACTTTTAATGAAATTGAAATGATAAACTATTAGAGGTTTTGTGAATATATCAATGGGTTGAAAGTCCATCCTAAAAAAATCTGATATGATATCACCCTTTTGGTAGTGACTGCTTAAGAAATGGTGCCTAAGGAAAATGTGTTTAGTGTGATAGTGATGGATAAGATTTTTTTAAATATTAATGTAATTAGAATTATCACATTTAATAGGGATATGGTTTTATTTGATCCCAAATTCTAAGAGAGTCTTTCATCCATATTATTTGAGTAAAAAAATTCCAAGTGAATATGTATTCTACTTTTGTTATAGAAAGATAAATATAATTTTGTATCTTACTACTCCATGACACAAAGGATTTTATAAGTAGTTTTAAAGTCCCACTTTTACTTTTCCTATTTAGTTGGAATCTAATAAAATTAGAATTGGAAAAACTAGTTAATTCAAAAGAAATCTCTTTTTGGATAAAACAAACTAAGATTTTTAGTTACTTTTAAATAATTAAATACCCTTTTAATATATTTAAGATTATATTCCTTTATATTTTATTGAAAATTATCACAAATAAAAACTCTAAACATGATGTCAGGTCAGGTCATAGTAAGATAAAGTAGACTCCTAATCATACTTCTATAAATCTTGTTGTTGACTGACTTACCACCTTTATCCAATATTAGCTTATATGTTATACTTATAGTTGTACTAATTTCCTTATTTTTATCTATGTAAAATCATTTTAAGAGTTTGTTAATATATATTCCTTGTTTTATAAAGATATCATAATTATTTTGATAAATTTTAAAACCGAGAAATAATTTGAGTTCACTGATAAATCTTATTTCAAATTCTTTTTCATTAAATCATAAAATTAAAAACAAAGAGATTTATTGGTTGTTATAAAAATCACATAATCAATTTAAATTTATAAAAGTAAACAATCATTTGATTTGTGTTTTAGAAAAATATATGACTCCACTTTCCCTGTTTTAAAACAATCTGATAAAAAATAATTATATAAACATTCATACGAAGATAGAGGGTCTTATTTTATACCATAAAATTTGAAAATATGGTTTGGATGATTAGAATATTAAAAAATAGTTTTTTTTCTTAAAAAATAGTTTCATTAATAAAACCATTTAAAAGTTTTTTTAACATCAATTTTAAAGAGTTTGAAACTAAGGTTAGAGGAAAATTCAAGCAAGATTCTAATGGATTTTAACTGAATGAAGGGTGAAAATATTTCACTATATTTGATTCCTTATTTTTGGTTATAACCACTTTCTAATAAATGGGATTTATATTTAATATTATTTTCAACATCGTATAACTTATTCCTTAATACCCATTTTTATCCTATTGTTTGATAATCATTATAACTTTTCATGAGAGTCCATACATCATTTCTATAGAATTAATTCAGTTCCTCTTGCATGGAAAGACTCTAATTTTTATAATTAATGGAATAATTAGTATTTTTATGTTATAATTGACAGAAAAAGGTTATATATTAAACCTCATTTAGTAACTATCTTCTAGTATATGCTCGTGATTGAATGTCTGTAATGACATTTTCAAGGGGACGGTATTTAGATTTTTTTAAATATTTCGGTAAATAAATTAAAGGTGATTCTTGTTCAACTTCAACTTATTTATATTGTAAAGGTTTATTTGAATTAAAAAAATCATTTTCTACAATAAAAATTGAGAAATATATTTTATAAAAATTTCATCAAAAACAACATGAATTGATTCTTCCTATGATTTAGTTATTTTTTCAAATATTTGGTGTGCCTTTCTTGAGTTTAAATTCCCAAGAAATATACCTTTATAAAATTTTGAATAAAATTTTCCAGGATTTCTTTCATTGTTGAGAATAAAACTTTTACACCCAATAACTTTAAAAAATCATACATTAGTTTTTTTATTTCTCCATATTTCATTTGGGTTCTTTTTGATAAAAGGTCCTATGAGAATGTGATTAATGATAAATAATTTAGTATTTACATACTCAACCCAAAAATATTAAAGTAAATTAATTTTTTTTAAATATTTTGATCAATTTTTGGATAGTTCAATTTTTTCTTTCAACTACCATGTTTATTTTTGGATCAAGGAGAAAAAAAAAGAATGACTATAGCCTTAAGACGATAATAAATCAAAAAATTACTTATTTTCAAATAATACACCATGATCAATTAAAATATAAATAATTTGATAATATGTTTTATTTTCATCCTTTTTAGAAAAAGTGATGAAGAATTCACAAGATTTACTTTTATGAGATAAGAATTAATCCCAAGTGAATCTTCTAAAGTCATCAAAAATAACAAAAGTATATGATTTACCTCTGTGACTTACAAATTGATAAGGTCTAAATAAATCAAGATGAATTAATTTGAGACATTTTGAATAAAAAATCCATTTTTATATTTAAAATAAGATTTGTGTTTCTTATCATATTTTCATGCTTCATAAACCATTTCATATTTCAAATGTAGTTTGGGTAAATCTCATACTAGTTGATAACAAATGAGTTTGACAAGTGAGTGTGTGCTATGGTGACCAAGGTATCTATTCCAAAGTAATTACTTGTGAAATTGTGAACTCAATAATTTTACGTTCTATTTGGAATGATATTCTAAATTGATTTTATACAGATTTTAAAAATAATAAGCAATAAATAAAATTTTTCATTTTGAGTAAAAAATGTTCCACAAATTATTTTTGAAGTAAATTTTAAAACTATTATCTAGAAACTAGATAATACTTAGAAAATTTTGTTTCAAGGCTTTGATAAATAAAAAAATTAATAAGAGTTGAGTTACAAAAATTTAAAATACCATCACCAATTATCTTACCCTTAGAGTTATCACTAAAGGTGAAATGACCTCCTTTATAGTTTATTGATTTAACTAAATTCAAAGAGGTTTCCACACATCTGTCCTAAGAAACAACTATCTGGGTACCATAGTGATTCTTTTTCTTTTCTCTCAAGACACATTTCTTATAAAAAAAGATTAAATGTTTTGGAATACAAACTAACTTGGTTTTAATAATAGTATACAATAGATATTTAGGTATTCAAATTTTTTAGTATGAGATTTTATTTTAGAAATTTTTCATAAAAGTTGAATTGATTTTGGTATCCCATATCAGGAATTCTTGTAATCACATTCATAAATTAAATTTTCAGTTATTTTATAATAATATAAAAAATTATCTTATGATAAATCATTAATAAAATTTGTTGTTGATGGATTTTTTGAGGTGCTTGAATTATTTGAGAAACCAAGTTTACCTAATTATTTTATATAACATTGAGAGACCAAAATTTTATTTAGATAATTTACACCTTGATTTAATTTGGAAAGATAGCTCTTGGGTTCTTTGATTATCTATTTTATCCTATCAACATTTGGTTCAATCTTAATTTTTTTTATAATTATTCCTTTTCCTTAAATATTTGTTCCTTATATTTTAGAAGTTATTATTTTTCATTTATCACTTTATTTTATTTGTTATCAAGTTCCTTTCATAATGAATAAATTTCATGAAAACCATTTTCAAGTTGACCAAAAACATATTTAAGGTATTTTTAAATATGGTGACTTGAGGAGAAAACATAAGAAGAAGATGAGGAAGAATTAAGAGAATAAGAGGAAGATGATGAAATGGGAAGAGGATAACTAAGAACGGTGTCTTCATCAGCATGTTCCATTGGGAGCTTATCACTTGAGTTTCTTGGAGATGTTGAGTAAGTTGAGTTCATGGATTTATTTCTTTCACTCTAGGATATAACTTTAAGATCCTTCTTACCTTGTTTCTTTGCATTAAACTTCTTTTTTTAGATGGGTCATTCCAGCTTGATGTGACCCTTTTTCTTGTATTTGTATCATATCACTTCCAAATTCAATTTTTGATTCACTTTATTGGTTCAGTTAGAAGATTTTTTTTTCTTGAATAGTTTTTTCGTAATCTTGAAAAGTTGAGAAAACTCTTGAACTTCACTTCTAGATGAGTCATAATTTGTAGCTTTGAAGGTGATTATTTTCTTTACAAATTGGGATTTTTTCCCTCTTTCTCAGCCTTTCACTAAATTTTAATTTCATACATCATTAGATATCTGATGTGTTCTTTAACTATAATTTTCTTTACATCCTTCTATTCTTTTATATTCATGACCTTGGGTGCCTAATTACTTGGAAAATACCAAAGTATATTTTTCATTAAAATTTCTATAGATAAATCATCACTAAGTGAATTTTAACCATTGCATATATCAATAAAACATGTAAATATACTAGTAATGGATTCATTTGGATTCATAAAAAAAACTTTTAAAAACATGCCTATACATGTCTAATATAGTATCTTTAATATTATTGGTTCCTTCATGAGTGACGTCTATAAATATCCATATTTCATGGAAAATTTTACATATAGAAACATGATTAAATTCATTTTGGTCAAGACCATAGTGTAACTTATCCATGGAATTTCCATTAATCTTAAAGGCTTTAATATCATTTGGTGTAAACTTATCTTCAAGTTATTTAGTAGGATTATATTCATGAAAAATAATTTTCAATATAGGGTAACATATTCTACTAAGAAAAGTTGACTTTAAATTTTTCCAATAAGAATAATTTATTCATTCAGAAATAGAATAATATTAATAAGACTTAGAAACCATCAACATGCAGGTCTCATAAGAAAAAATAGCATCCATTACATATTATATGGGTGTCTAGTATTACACTAATAATTTATTAATAATGTCTTGGTCAAGCCAATGAGGTTAAGATCCATGATATCTTGACTGAGGCCTTGATGTTAAGATCATGAATGTCTGGATTTATTCATTTTATTTATAAAAAATTCAGTTTCTATCATCCATGTGACTGTTATGATGATATTATTTATGGGTATAATTTGAACACAGGTTTTTGATTGAATGGTATGTGTTTTTGACTATTCACTCTTCCATATTTATTATTCCTTATTTACTCATGATAGATTATATTTTACGTAACACTTAATCTAATATCATCCTTTATTTGTTTTATTTTCCCCAAGATATAAAGAGGACATTTTGAATGATTTGAGGATTCAATAATGTTTCTTATGATATGATTTTATATTTACAATGTAGTATGGGAATCATATTTGTTTCTAGTTTTACAAGACGTATAAATTGATCGATTATATGTGTTATAATCCCTTGAATCTTATAATAATGTAATAAAGTAAACATTGAATCATGGTTACTGTAGTTGGTGTCATTATTATTGGTAATGGAGAATGTTTATTAAGAACCTTTGGAAATACATTTTAAATAAACATATCTAACATGGGAATTATAATAATCGCATATGGTATTTGAGAATTTTTACTATTAAAGGGATTTTTACTTTATGAATCAATATTAATGATGATTATGAGCTAACTCAATGTGTGTAATTATTTTGATATGTATCCTAGAATAAGGAATGGAGTCAGTACCATAGTCAATATAGGGATTTTCCAACTGAGAAAATTAATACAGCTGGTGTTGGAGCTTAGAAGATAAAGAATATATTAGGGTAGTTGACTCAGGTTATAATGAATAAATATAAGGACCAGACCTTAAGAAAATTCATAAAATAGTAAATTCATTTGGAAGTCACTTTTTTAACATTCCCAAAGATCTTTTCAATTTAGAATTTTAGAGAATTTGGTCAAAAAAACATACATTACAACCCATAATAACACAAATATGATACTACTTAAAAAAATATCTATTTCTTTAAAAATAAAAAAAATTAATAAATAATGAATTCCATTCATGAAAAATCTTCATAATATTTATCTTGGCTTCTACTTCTCTCTTACCCATCCTTAAACCCTGTTAAAGTCATTTTAAAACTTGGGATGAGCACAAAAATCTCAGTAAGAGATATAAAAAATAAGTAAAGAAACTATTAGTCCATGGATACTTATAAAAAATGAAATCATTTTCACAAATACATACTTCTCTCCCATAAATTTTCATATACATACTTTTTGAAAACATGAGATTTCCATAAAACATAGAAAACATAAAGAAGCCATTTAGATAACTTGGGGAATTTCCTACTTAATATTATAAACCTTGTGGATACCATATGATCTGTAACTCTTGTGGATACCTTACAATATAACCTTCACAGCTACCTTATGATGTAACCCTCATGACTACCTTATGGTGTAACCATCACAGTTACACATGGAATAACTATTACAATCAACTTCCAACATAAACATAACCAGTGCATTGGAAGGGGATATAGGTCCCATCCATCATCAAAAACAAATTACCAATAACAATAACATAATAAAATAATAATAATTATTTCATCATAAAAATCATTCCTTTTGAATTAAAAAAATAAATTAAAAGAGGATTTTTAAAGAGAAGTCCCTTACCACAGGTTTATCTTACTTAAAATATGTTAAAATCTCTTTCATGATTGTTTAAATAGTGTTATTAATTTATTGAATTACTATAATCATATTTATACTACCTTATAAAACCATATTATAACAAGTTCCCACCAATTAATAATATTTTTTTATTTTCATTGTTTTGGGTGAATTCTTTTCATAGTTTCCATGGTCAGTTTATTATGGATTTTCCTGTCAAATGGAAAAAAAATAAAAAAGTGGAAATAAATGGTATTAATATGTTTCATGAATTTTAAATTATACCATATATCATTTTTTCTTATATTAGTATGATTCATTAGATAAAACATTGATGAAAATGATTTAATTTATTTTTGTGCTTTTTTACGACCATCACAAACTTAAATCATTTTATTTAATATAAACTTTATACATTGGTTCTAGAACATTATATAAATTATAATATGTATAATAATTTTTTTTTAACCATAATAATGGCTTTATAACCATCCTTGAATGTGGTAAAGGAAAATAAAAATTTTTCTTCCACGAAGCCGGTGAATTGGCATGTCATGGATGATAATTTTATTTTATAGAATAAAAAGAGAAGAGGAGAGGTTTGATTGTGGATATACCATTAATCCAATAACATTATAGTATATGTAAGATATTTTAGTTATCATGTCACTTGGATGAGGGGAGGTGAGGATAGAATAAGAAAATAAATGAAATTGAAAAGAACATAAAAGAAAATGAAAGATGATTTTACTTCTTGAATTATTCTCCTTGAGAACCTCATTAAGGCATTTGGTTTTGGGATTTTTATGATACCAGTAATTCTTTGACGTGGGTAAGAGGATTGGGAAGGTAATTGGTCAAAAATTAATCAAGTTACAAGGATTTGAGGTGTGAGGAGAGGAGGTGGTGAGGGTGGTATTGATAGTGGAGGATATGGGTGTTTTCTCATTATTTTGTTCATTAGTTTATTATTTTAGCTCAATAATATGAATAGCATGATAATTAACACTAAATGTATTAAAATAATGAATTATATTTATAGATTATGATTATTATATCATGCATGATGTTTTTAATTCATGTACTTGGATATTATTTAAATACTGTAAATTATCATATTTCCCTATTCACCCAAAATTCAACTATTTATAAAAATACCAAAAATTAACCCTAAATTTTTTTTTGATGTGTAGAATACTAAAATAAACTCATTTTTATGAATATAATTTTCTAAATATTATAAATTAAAAATTTAATTAAAATAATCAATTATTATAAAAATATCAGTTTTTAAATTATAATTGTTTTTATAACACTTTGAAAAATTAATTGGGGACTCATAAAATTATTTTATAATAATAATATAATAAAATATTAATTTATGAATCTATTTTATGAAGATAAATTTATTTTAAATCATTTAATTAATTTTAAAATTATAAATAAACATTTATGTTTTACAAAAATACCAACACTTAATTCATCATTTTTAAAACATTTATTTACTTATACTTTGATATAATTATATCACATTTTCATTTATAATATGGATAAATTTTCTTTATACTTTGATATAATTACATCAAATTTTCATTTATAATATGGATAAATTTTATTTATACTTTGTTAGGTGATGTTACTAATCTATTGGCCATATTATTATTCCTAATGGTTAGGTTACTATTCCAAAGGTCAAGTTACTATTCTAATAATATAGATTCCTTAATATCTATGAATACTAATTATTTAATTATACATTTATAATGAATTTTACTATTTAATTTGAGGATGAAAACAAATTATTTTACAATTACATGGGTTGTTACATTCTTCCCCGTTCTGGAAATTAATTCCTTGAAATTTTTTATTCACTTTTTAAATAAGTGAGTGTACCTTTCCCTTATATAATTTGTAGATTCCCATGTTTTTTTATTCAACCAGGTGGTTCTCCACAAAACCTTATCCTGGTGAATTACACTATTACACAATACTTTCAATGATCAAGAATCAAAATAGGATTTTCCTTATAAGAAAGGTTATATTCGAACTAAACTACTTCAGGTTTTAAAATGTGAGATGAATCTAGCACATACTTTCTCAACATAGAAACATGAAAAACATTGTTTACCTAAGATAAACTCAGAGGAAAAGCTACTCAGTAGGAAAAAAGTCCAACATTCTTCTGTATATCATAAGTTCCAATGAACTATGGACTCATGTTTACCTCCTTTCCAAAACATATAACACTTTTACATGGAGAATCATTTAGAAAGATGTGATTACCTACCTCAAAAGAATAATTTTTCCTCTAGTTAGCTGCATAACTTTTATTCCCACTCTAAGATATCCTAATATGTTACTCGATCATATTTACTTTCTAAGACACTTCATATACTAATTTTGTTCACATCAACTTCCATTCCCAACTACATCCCAAAATGTTGGAGTTCGACACTACTTTCTATACAATGCCTCAGAAGGTTCCATATGTACACTGGAACGAAAAAAAAATTATAAGAAAACTCAACTAAATAAATATGTTTATCCCAAAATCCATGGTAATCCATTGAACAAGCTCAAATCATGTAATTGATTGTATGAATTGTTCACTTGATTTATCCATCAGATTGAGGATGAAAATAAGTTCTAAAATTTAATTCAGTTCCCAATAACTTCTGAAGGCGCTTCCAAAAGTTAGAAGTAATCTTTGTATTAGGGTCAAATATAATGGAGAGAGAAACACTATGTAACCTAACAATATCTTTGAGGTACATCTAAGAAATTTTATCTAAATATAGAGTATCATTAATAGGAAATAAATATGTAGATTTATCCAGTTGATAAACAATAAACCAAATCACATTATTACCTTAATAAGTCTTTGGTAGTCCCACCATGAAGTCTATAGATATATTTTCCCATTTCCACTCCAATGCTGGAAAAGGTCGGAGCATAACCCATGGTATTTTCCACTCTACTTTAACCTATTGAGAAGTAAAACATTTCATGGTAAAATAAAAAATATTTATTTTCATTCCATCCCATGAATAATAATCCCAAATGCCTCTATACATTATAGTTCTGATAGGATAAACTAAAAATATAGAACTATGAGCTTCACTTAAGAATTACTTCCTTCGCTGGGAATCACAAGGCATGCATAATATATTTCTAAATCTCAAGACACATTCTTTATTAACATTAAATTTTGGAAATTTACCTTCCTTAACCAATTCTATATTTTTCTGTAACACAAGTTCTTCCTTCTTCACTTTATTAATTTTTGCTAAGAGAGACAATTTCACTGAAACCTCAAACAAAACAGAGTAATTTCCTACATCAACAACTTCTAATTCTAAATTCATCAAATCATTAACCAAGGGGTCATCTTCCAAACATAACATGGTTAAATTTTCATGATGTTTTCTAATAAAGGCATCTGACACATTGTTTTCTTTTGCAGGATAGTAATTGATCGTGCAATCATAATCCTTTATCAGTTTAAGCCATCTTCTCTACCTCGTATTTAATTTTTTCTGAGTAAATATATACATAAAACATTTATGGTTGGTTTATATTTCACATTTTTCTCTATATAAATTATTTCTACAAATTTTTAAAGAAAACCCATAGTTTCTAATTCTAAATATTGTGTGGGATAATTTAACTCATGATATTTCAGTTATCTTGAAGCATAAGAAAATACTTGATCATTCTACATCAGAACGAAGCCAATTCCATTCAATAAAGCATTACTATATATTAAAAACTCTCCATTTATGGAAGGCATAGACAAAACTATATCATTCACTAATATTCTTTTTGATTCCTAAAAATAAGAATCACACTATTTTTTCTAAATAAATTTATCCCATTTTCATGTTAACTTAGTTAGTGGGTTAGATAACCGTGCAAAGTTTTTAACAAACCACTAGTAATAGCCTACTAATCCAAGAAAAATATGAATTTTAGTGACATTTTTACATCTTGGTTATTCATCAATCACTTTTGTTTTGGAAATATCAACAATTATTCTGTCCTTATTTACAATGTTCCCAAGAAAAGAAATATATTACAACCAAATATCACATTTACTAAATTTTCCATATAACTTCTTTTCTTTGATAGTTTTGAGGACTATACTTAAATGTTTTTTATGATATTCATAACTTTTTTCAAACACCAAAATATTATCAATAAAAACAAAAAAACTTATCCAAAAATTCATGTAAGATTATATTCAAAATATCCATAAATATAGTCGTATCATTTTTCAAAAAAGGGTATAACAATAAACTCATAATGCCCATATCTAGTACGTAATGTCATTATCAGAATTTCATCCTCATTAACCTTCAGCTGATGGTACCCAGATCTCAATTCTATCTTGTAAAAATACTGATCTCCCTAGAGCTGATCAAACAAGTCATCGATATGAGGAAATGGATTCTTATTCTTAATAGTAATGTTATTAAAAGCTCTATAATTAGTTAAAAGACTCATGGAACCTTATTTCTTTTTAACAAAAAAAATAGGATCATCCCATGGTGAAGTGATAGGTCAAATAAAACATTTATCAAGAAACTCCTTCAAATGATTTTTCAATTAAAGAATTTCCACTTGATCTATTTGATAAGGGGGTTTTGAAATTGGTTTAGTATCAGGAAATAATTCAATAGTAAATTCAACATCTTGATTAGGTATTACACTGGGAAGCTCATTCAGAAAATACAGGAATTCATTTATAACTGGGACATCATTAATCTTAAAACCTCCCTTATTTTCAACAATATGAGAAAGTTAACATTCATTAACACATTTTAACAGTTTCTCATCTTCTGAATATTTATCAATGGTATGGGTTCTATAACGACCCAAAGATTCATTAATTGAAAATCCCTCTTGATCTAGTTAAATGTTTCTTTATGAAAAATATTTTTATAATATGTCAACTTCTTTGGTTTTATGTTAATAATTTTGACCATTGTTAATATAGCCGTTGAACAGTGATCACATGGTTAGTATAAATATAACGCTTTAACGAACACAATTTTGCTCAGACAAAGGAAGCGATGGCCTCATCCAGTAGAATTTCCCCATACAAAGCCCATTTGTAGGAGATTTGAAAAGAGGTGGCGTCTTTGGGCTTTGCCCTTGACCAAGCCCAAACTGAGCTTCATCAAGTCAAGCTGGAACGTGATCGTCTACAGGAAAAGTGGAAGTTGATTGAAATTACCACTCGAGCGATGTTATCCGAGCCACCCCAAGAGTCTGTCACCATCGCACACCTTACCCTTAGGTCTTATGTGGCTGTTTTAAGGGGTTATGTAACAAATAAGTAGTATTATTTTCACGTACATTATTTTTGTATATAATAAGGAATATAATTTCTAGTCATTTTTGATACGTTGTAAATAGTTTTTAAAGTGGAAATGGTGTTTTTAGTTATTATTTAATTAAGAAGTCTATTTTTTAAAATTAAGGGATTTTTGAATTAAATAATATTTTAATAAAATATTATTATTAATATTAAATTAATTTTTATTAAATATAAATTATCTTATAATTTTATGAATGCAATTGAAATTTTTATTAAGGTTTGAAAGCCATTTCTGTCAAAACCCCTGAATTTTTTATAAATGACGGTTTTTATTTTAAAAGTGAAAATTCAAATATTTAGAAAATTATTTAGATAAAATAAATGTTATTTTTTGAATCAGGATGTTGAAATTATCCAACGGTTAATTTTTCATAATTTTCTGAGACAGTCAAATTTTCGGGTAAAAATTAAATACCGTTTAAATATATAATGTGTTTTAGGACATCATAATGACCCAATGGTGATGTAATAAAATACCATAATCCATATTTTCGGCCAATATATGTTTTAACATTAAAATAATGTGATTTTGGGTTTGTTTGACTTACTTTTCAAAAGCATTAATGGACCCCTCAAGACATATTCAACACTTTGCCTTTTTAAATTAATTTCCATGGGAGTGTGACTCACCTCCACATAAGCAAACTTATTATTTTAAGAAGTTCGGACTTGGGCCTTATAAAATATTTTTTTCCTCTTACCTTTTCCAAAAACCATGGGCAAAAACCATTGGATGGTTTGTGGTTTGGATTAATTTAATGTAAGGGGACCCAAACCTAAATAATAAAGAATTCCCTCACCTTTCCTATATAAACCCAGCCAAGATCCCACTTCCTCCTCACTCAAATCCCTTTGAGTTCGTCCAAACTCTGTCCAAATATCTCTAGAATCCTCCCAAGGTGCCCCAAGCTCCCAATAAGCCTCTCACAAGCCTCTCTCTAGCCTTTGGAAGCACACTTCCAAGTAAGAGTTTTTTCTTCCTTTCTCATTTTTGTCAATTTTCTTTAAGTTGTATTGCCCTTTTAATTTCAATTATGAATGTTGGGGTATGGTTTGAACCTCCCCCATACTTCCCTCTTATTGTTTGAATGATGGGAGATACCTTTCTCTCTCATTAAATGCCTCTCATGTACACCCGTTACTATGCCGAAATTCCGAAAATAACTTCTCTCTCCTCTTTTATATTCAAGCAATACTTTTGTATCATGAATCTAAATTCCATTACAATTGTTGGTACATGTATCTATATGACCTAATTACTATCCATTACATGTAAATATGATGAGTAACCCCTTTCTATCTCATCAACCTTTTTTATGAATTCTTATGTCACGCTGTTACGCTGCCAAAATCGCACCGATTTACTAAGCCAATGTCATTGTGTAGTGAATACCATGCTCATTTCTCCATCAAGGGTATTAACCTTTATGAACATTTACTTATTGATTATAAAGTTCCATGTATGAATTCCACATTCCTTTATCGTGGAATAAATTATTATGTTTTAGGAATCCATGTTTTATGATCCATGTGGCACACTTATGCACGAAATGAAATGTTTAAGAAGGGTGTGCCCTGATAGCGCTCCAATGCATTAGGTAAAGTATAATATCATGATACATCATGTGCAATGAGTGTTGACTCATGCTAATTCATGTGCAATGAGGTTTTACTCGTTCTTCATGTGCAATGAGGGTTTACTCATTCTTTATGTGCAATGAGCCTTGGCTCATGCTAATTCCATGTTAAGTGTTGTTCCCACATTTCCATGTTATGATTATCATGCTTTATAATGCCTTTATGTTCATGTTTCTCTTATGCTCTATTGATATGCCTATTTCCTAACATGTATTGTACTCCTCATGTTATTCCATGTGTACTCCCTTACTAGGCTTTATAGCTCACCCTTTTCTTATGCATGTCCTCAGGTTATCCCCTGCAATGCTAAGTACGAAGGAATGTAGTGGTCATGTAAAGAATGTTTTCAATAAAGATGTTGTATTTCATGTTTTAAGTTTTCATGTAACGATCCTAAGCCCTAAAGACACTAAACCTCTCAATCTTCTTTGTTGTATCACGTGTAGTTTTATGTATTAAAGCATGTTTAAGTTGTAATAAAAATCAGGGTTGTCATAGTTGGTATCAGAGGATAGGTTTAGTTATTTTTGGGATTAGGAAACCCTAGTAAAGCCTTAGATACCAGACTAAGTATAATAAAAGAATCCCACAGTTTTGGTAAGTACTAAGTAAGTGGTTTATCAAACAAATATATCCCTGTATGGATACGAGCTGGTAGAGGCGGCTCTGGCACAGATGTATCCTAGGGGTAAAACCCGAAAACACCGCTTTGAGCTAGACTCGAACGAGAACTGGTGCATGAAAATGGGCCTTGCTGCACTCTTGGTTATGACACTTTCGGGGGATATGTTTTGATAAATTCAAAATCTTAGTATGAACCCTTATTAAGGGAAAAATTCCCCTAAGAATATATATTAGAAAGAATATCATGAAAAGACTAGATTGAAGCCTATAGACTCATGAGTTAAGGAAATGAAATTTTATTAATAAGTCATCAACTTTTGTCTTTCTATAACCCTTTATGTGTTACCCCTAACATTCCTTTTATTCCTTCCAATGTCCAGTAATAGGAGGACTCAGGCTAACAACCGTTGTGAAGATCAGTGTGATGACTGTACTAAAGAGATGCCAAATCCAATGGGAGCGGGAATCGCAAACTTTGTCACGCTTCTCTCTCAGCTAACTCAAGTTTTGAATAGAAACATGGGTCAGGAGGAAAGTTCAACCCCCCCTAAGAAAGAACATGTCGCTATTGAAAGCTTCATGAGACAAAGGCCTCCTACTTTTAGTGGATCATCTGATCCCACGATCGCTGAACAATGGATCAACTCCATTGAAAAAATCTTCTCTATCCTTCAATGTTCTGAACAAGAGAAGGTTCTCCAGGAAGCCTATCATATGGAGGGTGAAGATGATCAATGGTGGATGTTGATCAAAAATACAAAGCCTGAGGAGGAGATCGAGGCTTTGGAATGGAAGGAATTCTGGAAGATGTTTTTCGATAAAGATTTTCCACGCACCATTCGGCTTAAGATGGAAAGGGAATTCCTTTCCCTCATGCAAAAAGATGAAGAATCTGTTGGAGCGTATGAGGAAAACTCCACAAGGCTTTCACGATACGCTTCTGGCTTTGTCGTTACCCCTGAATGCAAGGTTGACCGCTTCATTGGTGGGATGAAGCCTAGCTTGCGGAAAGCATTAGCGATCTGTGACTTCAACAGCTATGTGGAAATTGTCCGATGTGCCCTCAAGGTCGAAATGGAGATCGGATAATCACAGGGGTATCATGGGGATAAGAAGCATAAGGTGGACTTCAATGCTGGTGGGCCAATGGATAAATCCAACGGTGTTAAGAAGTTCCAGCACCCCACTTGCCAAAAGTGCGGAAAAAAGCACCCTGGAAATTGCCTTAGGGGGACAAGAAAATGCTTCAGGTGTGGAACATATGGGCACCTAGATGTTAATTGTCGACAAGAAAGACCCATGGCTGCGACAGAGGAGAGGAATGCTCCATTCGAACCTCAACGCGTTGTATAATACTACAAATGGAAAGAACCGGGTCATTTTGAAAATCAGTGCCCTAATCCAATGGTTTTTGGAGGCAACCAACAACCTCCAAGATAGCAAGGAATAGCTTTTTCCATCACTTCTGCTGAAGTGAACCCCGACCACGAAGTGGTGATAGGTATGCTAGTTATTCATTCAAGAATAGCGAACGTACTTTTTGATTCAGGTTCTACGCATTCTTTTATATCTAGAAAGTTTAGTAGAACAATCACAGCACCACCACAAATCCTGGAAGTAAAGATGTCGGTTAGTATGGAAAATGGGGCAATCATTGCATCCCATGAATATAAGTCTTCCCCTGTTATAATCTGTAGATTGAATTTCCCGACGAACCTCTTCATACTCCCTCTGGTGGAATTTGATGCAATTCTTGGCATGGATTGGCTTTCCTTATATAGAGCCATCATAAATTGTCGGGAGAGGGAAATCACATACCATATTGAGAATTGACCCCTGATTCTTTATAAGTGTCAGGAGGAAGATGAATCTCCTTTAGCTTCATCATCTCAAGCATGGATATTACTGCCCTATGAGCATGCATATATGGCTCAGATGATTGAGTCCAAAGAAGAAACTATCCTAGAAGAAATTCCTATTGTGAGGGAATTCGCTGAAGTGTTTCCCGAAAAACTGCCTGGTTTTCCTCCTAGAAGAGATGTTGAGTTCTCAATTGAACATATACCTAGGGCGCTACCAATATCCAAGACTCCATATAGAATGGCTGTTGTTGAGCTTGAAGAGCTGAAGAAACAACTACAGGAGAATCTAGATAAAGGGTTTATATGCCCAAGTGCTTCACCATGGGGTGCACCAGTCCTCTTGGTCAAGAAGAAGGATGGGTCAATGCAACTATGCATCGATTATCGTGAACTTAAAAAAATAACTATAAAGAACAAGTATCCTCTCCCAAGAATCGATGACTTGTTTGATCAGCTGTGTGGATCACAATACTTCTCCAAGGTGGACTTGCAGTCGGGATATTATCAAGTAAGAGTGAAGAAGGAAGATATCCCCTAGACTGCTTTTTGTACAAGGTACGAGCACTATGAATTCATAGTAATGCCTTTCGGACTCACCAATTCTCCAGCAATATTCATGGACTTGATGAATAGAGTCTTTAGAGATTACCTTGACAAATTTTTGGTAGTCTTTATAGGTGATATTCTAATATACTCCAAAACCAAGCAGGATCATGAGGAGCATTTAAAAACTGTACTAGAGACTTTGTGCAAGGAGAAGCTCTATGAAAAGTACAGCAAGTGTGAGTTCTGGTTGAAGGAGGTCTCATTCTTGGGCCATATTATCACAAGCAATAGGATATCTGTGGACCCCTCTAAAATAGATGCAATTGAGGGATGGACGAGGCCAACATCGGTAACGGTTATCTGTAACTTCTTTGGGTTAGCTAGATATTATCGACGATTTGTGAGAAATTTATCACGATTGTCCAACCCTCTTACCAAGCTAACTCGAAAGGGTGTAAAGTTTTCTTGGAGTGATTAATGTGAAAAAAGCTTCAAGGAGTTGAAAAGGAGGCTTATCACTACGCTCGTGCTCACATTACCCACAAGTGGGGAACTTTTTGTGATATTCAATGATGCTTCGAAGAAGGGCTTGGGATGTGTGCTGATGCAGAATGATAAATTGATATCCTATGCCTCAAGGCAGTTGAAAATCCATGAGCGAAACTATCCAATGCATGATCTGGAGTTGGTTGCGGTGATCTTTGCCTTGAAAATCTGGCGGCATTATCTCTATGGAGTGAAATGTGAGATATATACTGACCACAAGAGTCTTAAATATATATTCACAAAGAAAGAACTTATTATGCGCCAGATAAGATGGATAGAGCTCATCAAGGATTATTACTATTCAATACATTACCACCCTGGGAAAGTGAATAAGGTGGCAGATGCCCTAAGTAGAAAGGATCCAGCGATTCTATCAATGATGAGAATTGAGAAGGATCTAATCTTCTTAGACTTGATGAAGATGGATGTGGGAATCATAAAGAAGGGAACATCATCAATCCTTTCACAAATGATTGCTTAACAATCTCTTTTATAAAGGTTAAATGATGCTCAAAAGGATGATGTGGGAATTCAAGAAAGAGTAGAAGATATAAAAAAGGGGAAATACTCGAAGTTTAATGTTAATGAAGAAGGAAATGTGTGGTTGGGGAAACGACTATGTGTTCCATCATGTCCGGAGCCGAAGAAGGAACTCTTGGATGATGCACATAGTTCAAATTTCTCTATTCACCCAGGGAGCACAAAGATGTATCCAGATCTCCGAGAAAACTTTTGGTGGGATAATATGAAGAAGGAGATCGCTGAATATACATCAAAGTGCCTGGTGTGTCAGTAAGTGAAGGCAAAGAGGCAGAAGTCTAAGGGGATGATGCAACCATTTCCCATACCAGAATGGAAATGGGAAAACATCACCATGGACATTGTCACTAGACTTCCAAGGACATCCAAAGGCAACAATGCAATCTGGGTTATTGTGGATCGTCTTACAAAGACTGCACACTTCATTTCTATTCGAGAGGATTTCTCTTTGGATCAAATGGCATGGATATATATCAGAGATGTGGTACAGTTGCATGGAGTACCGCTATCTATTGTGTCTGACCGAGATCCAAGATTCACCTCTAAGTTTTGGAAGAGTCTTCAACATGCTCTAAATACTAAACTGAACTTCAGTACGGCTTGTCCTCCTCAAACTGATGGCCAATCCGAGTGGACTATCCAAACACTTGAGGATATTTTGAGAGCGTTCTCAATGGACTTTAAAAGAGGATGGGATCAACATCTTCCTCTGGTTGAGTTCTCTTATAATAACAGTTTCCACTCGAGCATCCAAATGGCACCATATGAGGCCCTTTATGGGAAAAGGTGCAGAACACCGGCATGTTGGGATGAGGTCAGTGAACGTAAGCTGCTTGGATCAGAAATGGTCGAAGAAATGGTGGAGAAGGTGAAAACCATACAGCAGCATATCAAGGCAGCCCAAAGTTCACAGAAGAGTTATGTAGATAATCGTCAACAAGACCTTGAGTTTAAAGTTGGAGACAGGGTGTTTTTATGCATATCTCCATGGAAAAAGGTCATGAGGTTTGGAAAGAAAGGGAAGTTGAGTCCAAGGTACATCAGCCCCTTCGAGGTTCTTGATCGTGTTGGGGTTGTGGCCTATCGACTAGAACTTCCACCTACTATGGCCAAAGTACATGATGTCTTTCATGTATCCCTCTTAAGGAAGTACATATCGGACCCTTCACATGTACTCTCTTCTGAAGTGGTACAATTGGAAGATGATCTTTCTTATGAGGAGCAACCAGTGAAGATCTTAGATCGTTGAGAAAAAGTTCTACAAAATAAGACAATTCCCCTCGTCAAGGTGTTGTGGAGAAACCACAAGTTTGAAGAAGCAACTTGGGAGTCATAGGATATGATGAAGCTAAGTTACCAACATTTGTTTTAGTGTGGGAAAAGGAAAATTTTTAGGGCGAAATTTCTTAAGGGGGGAATATTGTAACGACCCAAAGTTTCATTAATGGAAAATCCCTCTTGATCTAGTTAAATTTTTCTTTATGAAAAATGTTTTTATAATATGTCAAATTCTTTGGTTTTATATTAATAATTTTTACCATTGTTAATATAGCCGTTGAACAGTGATCACATGGTTAGTATAAATATAAGACTTTAACGAACCCAATTTTACTCAGACAAAGGAAGTGATGGCCTCATCCAGTAGAATTGCCCCATACGAAGCCCATTTGTCGGATCTCGGAAAAGAGGTGGCGTCTTTGGGCTTTGCCCTTGACCAAGCCCAAGCTGAGCTTCATCAAGTCAAGCTTGAACGTGATCTTCTACGGGAAAAGTGGAAGTTGATTGAAATTACCACCCGAGCTATGTTATCCGAGCCACCCCAAGAGTCTATCACCATTGCACACCTTACCCTTAGGTCTTATGCGGCTGTTTTAAGGGGTTATGTAAAAAATAAGTAGTACTATGTTCATCTACATTATTTTTTTTATATAATAATGAATATAATTTCTAGTCATTTTTGATACGTTGTAAATAGTTTTTAAAGTGCAAATGGTGTTTTTAGTTATTATTTAATTAAGAAGTCTATTTTATTAAATTAAGGGATTTTTGAATTAAATAATATTTTAATAAAATATTATTATTAATATTAAATTAATTTTTATTAAATATAAATTATCTTATAATTTTATGAATGCAATTGAAATTTTTATTAAGGTTTGAAAGCCATTTCTGTCAAAACCGGTGAATTTTTTATAAATGATGGTTTTTATTTTAAAAGTGAAAATTCACTTATTTAGAAAATTATTTAGATAAAATAAATGTTATTTTTGGAATCAGAACATCGAAATTATCCAACGGTGAATTTTTCATAATTTTCTGAGACAGTCAAATTTTTGGGTAAAAATTAAATACCGTTTAAATATATAATGTGTTTTATGACATCATAATGACCCAATGGTGATGTAATAAAATACCATAATCCATATGTTCGGACAATATAAGTTTTAACATTAAAATAATGTGATTTTGTGTTTGTTTTACTTACTTTTCAAAAGCATTAATGGACCCCTCAAGACATATTCAACACTTTGCCTTTTTAAATTAATTTCCATTGGAGTGTGACTCACCTCCACATAAGAAACCTTATTATTTTAAGAATTTCGGACTTGGACCTTATAAAATATTTTTTTACTCTTCCCTTTGACAAAAACCATGGGAAAAAACCATGGTATGGTTTGTGGTTTGGATTAATTTAATGTAAGGGGACCCAAACCTAAATAATAAAGAATTCCCTCACCTTTCATATATAAACCCACCCAAGCTCCCACTTCCTCCTCACTCAAAGCCCTTGGAGTTCATCCAACCTCTTCCCAACTCTCTCTAGAATCCTCCCAAGGTTCCCCAAGCTCCCAAGAAGCCTCTCACAAGCCTCTCTCTAGCCTTTGGAATCACACTTCCAAGTAAGGTTTTTTTCATCCTTTCTCATTTTTGTCAATTTTCTTTAAGTTGTATTTCCCTTTTAATTTCAATTATGAATGTTGGGGTATGGTTTTTCACCTCCCCCATACATCCCTATTATTTTTTTTAATGATTGGAGACCACTTTATCTCTCATTAAATGCCTCCCATGTACACCCGTTACTATGCCGAAATTCTGAAAAGAACATCTCTCTCCTCTTTTATATTCAAGAAATACTTTTGTATCATGAATCTAAATTCCATTAAAATTGTTGGTAAATGTATCAATATGACCTCATTACTGTCCATTACATGTAAATATGATGAGGAACCCCTTTCTATCTCATCAACATTTTTTTATGAATTCTTATGTCACGCCGTTACGCTGCCGAA
Organism: Viscum album; assembly: GCA_963277665.1. Lineage (NCBI taxonomy): Eukaryota > Viridiplantae > Streptophyta > Magnoliopsida > Santalales > Viscaceae > Viscum > Viscum album. The sequence continues at coordinate 1,076,195,301 of OY728127.1, read as the reverse complement.
ATCGCACCGATTTACTAAGCCAATGTCATTGTGTAGTGAATACCATGCTCATTTTTCCATCAAGGGTATTCACCTTTATGCACATTTACTTATTGATTATAAAGTTCCATGTATGAATCTCACATTCCTTTATCGTGGAATAAATTATTATGTTTTATAAATCCATGTTTTATGATCCATGTGGCACACTTATGCATGAAATGAAATGTATAAGAAGGGTGTTCCCTGATAGCACTCCAATACATTGGGTAAAGTATAGTATCATGATACGTCATGTGAAATGAGTGTTGACTCATGCTAATTCAAGTGCAATGAGGTTTTACTTGTGCTTCATGTTCAATGAGGGTTTACTCATGCTTTATGTGCAATGAGCCTTGGCTCATGCTAATTCCATGTTAAGTGTTGTTTCCACATTTCCATGTTATGATTATCATGATTTATCAAGCCTTTATGTTCATGTTTCTCTTATGATCTATTGATATGCCTATTGCCTAACATGTATTGTACTCTTCATGTTATTCCATGTGTACTCCCTTACTGGGCTTTATAGCTCACCCTTTTCTTAGGCATGTCCTCAGGTTATCCCATGCAATGCTAAGTACGAAGGAATGTAGTGGTCATGTAAAGGAAGTTTTCAATAAAGATGTTTTATTTCATGTTTTAAGTTTTTATGTAATAATCCTAAGCCCCAAATACACTAAAACTCTCGATATTCTTTGTTGTATCAAGTGAAGTTTTATGTATTAAAGCATGTTTAAATTGTAATAAAAAGCAGGGTTGTCATAGGTTCATTCTTGGATAAAAACTAAAAATATTTCTGAAAAAACATATTATTTGGATCTATAATAAACCTTCACATGGTAAAAAAAATTCAATCCTTTCATAGAATAACATCAAACTCTACTAAGGAAAAAAATAAGGTTTTCAGGTAATTTATTTTCACATAAAACAATAGTAAGATTATTATAATGTATTTTTCCCTTAATATTTTCCCATAGTGTTTTAACCATAAACTCTTGTTTCATTTCTTGAGCTGAAATTTCTAATTTTCCAAAAATCTTCTCATAAATAAAGCAATGTGTAGACACTGTATCAAACAAAACATTAGAAAAATCTGAGTAAAAAACAATGTAAATGATACCACTTTATTAGATGGGCTGACATCTACTGAAGTAGTCTCAAAGGATTTCACTAAAACTTTTTTTATATTCTAGTTTCTTCCCATCATTCATATCCTTATTTTGGTAGGTATTTTCATAATGACCCGTCTCACCACATTTAAAATAATTTATATTTTTCTTATCTGAATGAAATATACCATCACTAAGATATTTTTCATTAAAATCTCGAGCCATATGTACAAACCTACCAAGTCCAAAACACCTCCCATATTTATTAAGGTGTTCCCCATGATGGTTTTTACCACACTTCCCACATAATTGAAAATGAATTTTCTTACCTTCAAATTTATTTGACTGACTATTACCCATTGTACCTTTTTTTTGCTTATTTTAAAAGTAAATGTGATCATTTTTTATCTTTATTTATACCCTATTAGCACATCAAACAATTTTATTATAAGTTTTTAATTCATGGGAGGCCAAATCCCTTCGTTATCTTGGCTTCAATCTTGAGTAAAAATGTTTTATTTTACTATCAATATCTTGAATAAGATTTGGAACATATCTTTCCAATTTTATGAATCTTTCTTTATACATATTTGCTAAAACTTCTTCCTTTTATTTAAATTAAAAAAATTATTTTCCATCCTAATTAGAACCACTTTTGTAAAATATTTTCAAGGAAAATATTATTAAATTCATCTCATTCCAAGGCATAAATCTCCTCGCTATCTCTGATATTCTGGACCATTGACCACCACTGGTCGAATTCACCATCAAAATGATAAATAGAGTAAATGAAATTTTGAATATCTGAACACCCCATGATATTTAATATCTTCCAAAGGGATTTAATCCACCTTTTATCCACTACTGGGTTAGAAGATCCACTGAAAGTAGGAGGGTGTTTCCTCATAAAATGTCCCACTACCATCCTGTTCCTTTGTTGTATATTTGGATATTTTCTTTCATGGTTGTCACTATAATTTATATCCTATGTTAACTTATACATTACTATCACAAACTACTTGGATCCAATACCGACCATTCCAGGATACTAATTCGGAAGGATATCATCTTTCCAGTGCCCTCCTACTTCCGTTTCCCTATTTAATCTATGGAAAACTATTCTAAACATGGATATCTTAGATGAAGTGACATGGTAATCTTTAAATTATATATCATTTAAACATAAACATAAGGTAAAAATCATTTATGGAGTTCTATTAACATAGTTATAACCTATAAAGTTATCTAAATTATCCTCTGATACCAACTATAATGACCCGACCTTAAAACATTTCATAAAATAGTAAATTCATTTGGAATTCACCTTCTTACATTCCCAAATATATTTTTAGTTTATAATTTTATATAATTAGGTCATAAAAAATACATGATAACCCACAAGAATAAAAATAGGATACTACTTAAAATAGTATCCATTTCTTCCAAAATACAAAAGTTTTTAATAAAACATGAATTCCTTTCATGAAAAATATTCACAATAATCAACTTGACTTCTTATTATCTCTTACCCATCCTTAAACCCTGTGAAATGCATTTTAAAACATGATATAAGCACAAAAATATATGTAAGAAACATAAAAAAGAAGGAAATAAATAATTATTCCATGAATACTAATAAAAAATTAAATCATTTTCACAAATACATACTTGTTACTCATAAATTATCATATACATACTTTGTGAAAACATGTGATTTCCATAAAATGTTGAAAACATAAATAAACCATTTAGGTAACTTAGAGAATTACTTAATTAAGATTGCAACCCTCATTGATTCCATATGATTTGTAACCCTCATGTATACCTTACAATGTAACTCTCATGGATACCTTATGATGTAACATTCATGGATACCTTATGGTGTAACCATCATAGTTACACATGGAATAACCCTTACAGTAAAATTACAACATAAACATACCCAATGATTTGGAGGGAGATATAGGACCCACACTAGATCATAAAAACTTCCCAAGAACTAGAACATAATCACAAAACAAGAATACTTTTATCATAAAAATCATTCCTTTTAAATTAAAAAAAATTAAATTAAAAGAAGATTTTTAAAAAGAAGTATCTTCCATCAAGTTCATCTTACTTAAAACATGTTCAAACATCATGTATAATGTTTTAAATAGTGTTATTAATTTATTTTAGAACTATAATCATGTTTATACTGCCTTATATAACCATATTATAAAACATTTACACCCATTTAATAATAATATTTAGTTATTTTCATTGTTTCGGGTGTGTTCTTTTCATGGTTTCCATGGTTAGTTCATTATAGATTTTAGTATCGATTGGAAGAAAAAATCTAGAAGTGGAATGAAATGGTATCAATATGTTTCTATAGTTTTAAATGATACCATATATCATTTTTTCTTATATTAAAATGATTCATTATAAAAAAACATTAATGAAAATGATTTAATTTATTTTTGTTATTTTTATGACCATCATGAACTTATATCATTATATTTAATATCATGTTTATAAATTTGCTAAATAACATTATATGACTTAGAATATTTATATTAAAATATTATTTAACCATAATAATGGTTTTATGATCATCTTTGAATATGTTAAATGAAAATGAAAATGTGTTGTCCATGAAGTCAGTGAATCGACATGTCACAGACAATGATTTCATTTTCTATAATAAGAGGAGAATAAGAGAGGTTTGATGGTGGATATTCCATTAAAAAATAACATTCTAGTATATATAATATAGTTTAGTTATCATGTAACTTGGATGAGGGGAGGTGAGGATAGAATAATAAAATAAATGAAATTTAAAAGACAATAAAATAAAATGAAAGAGGATTTTACCTCATGAATTCTTCTCCTTGAGAACATCCTTAAGAAACTTGGTTTTGGCCTTTTGGTGAGACCAGTAGGTCTTGTATGTGGTAAAGAGTCTTGGTAAGGTAATTGGGTAAAAATTTAACAAGTTACAAGGTTTTGAGGTGTGAGGAGAAAAGGTGGTGAGGGTGGTATTTATAATGGAGGAGAGGGGTGTTTTCCATTATTTTATTCATTAGTTTATTATTTTGGCTCAAGAATGTGAATATTTTTAGAATTATCAATAAATATATTAAAATAATTAATTATATTTCTAGATTATGGTGCTTAAATCTTGAATGATGTTATTAATTATTGTATTTGGATTATTATTTAAATAACGTAAATTACTATATTTCACTATTTACTAAAAATTCAACTATTAAAAAATCCCAAAAAATTTACCCTAATTTTTTTTATGTGTAGAATTAAAAAATGAACACCATTTTATGAATATAATTTTCTAAATATGATAAATTTATCTTTTAATGAAAATCATCATTTCTTATAAAAATACTAGTTTAAAAATTATAATTTTTTATGACACATTGAAAAATTAATTTAGGTCTCATAAAATAGTCTTATAATAATAAGACAATAAAATAATAATTTATGAATGTATATTATGAAGTTAATTTTTTTATATCATTAAATTAATTATGAAATTATACATAAACATTAATGTTTTATAAAAATACCAACACTTAATTTATCATTTTTAAAACATTTATTTTCTTATACTTTGATATAGACATATCATATTTTCATTTATAAGGTAGATAAATTTTATTTATACTTTTTTAGGTGAGGTTACTATTTTATTGTCCATATTACTATTTATAATGGTTATGTTACTATTCCTAAGGTCAAGTTACTATTCCAATGGTATACATTCATTAATTTCAATAAATACCACTTATTTTATTATACATTTATAATGTATTTTACTATTTAATTTCAGGATGGAAACAAATTATTTTACATGTACCTAGGTTGTTAGAATAACCTTTCCTATATTGATCAATCTTTTATTCCATAATGTAATGTGCCTACGTTGGATTTCTTTATGCACTAAAAGCCTCTATATATTAATGGAACTATTAAACTTTTGGTAGATGAACGATGGATTAATTACTTTAAAAATATATTTCTATCTATGAGAAATAAACAAATGGAAAAGGTTATTTTGGAAGTGTTTTTTCTTAATGTATATGTTGATCAATGGTATCCATTAATCTAGAACACTAAAGAGGTTGAATAATTACAAAGTATGTAATTGAGTATTTTTAAATTGATGTTCTTTAAGAAATACTTTCCTTGAGAGAAACAAGATAAAATGGAGATAAAATTATTCACTTTAAAACAAATGAAAGAAAAAAGTTTTATAGAGTATGAGGATAAATTTACCAGATTATCCAAGAATTTTATGAACTACTTAAAAAATAAGGAAAGTAAGATTAACTATTTCTTTGATGGTATTAAGTTGAGTCTCTGAAGGGAACTGGTTTCTCAAACATTTTCGTCATATGATGATATAGTATCATGTACCATAAAAATAAAAAGAAATTCTATAGATATTATATCTTTAAGGTAAATAAAGAAAATAATAGGTTTATTTAGCACTAAAAAAAATAAATGTTCCAAATACTAAGAAATGTAATTTTATATTTTTAAAATGTGAAAAGAAATACCCAGGTATTTACTTAATGGGAACAATATTATGTTTCAAGTAAAGAGAAATGTATTATAGGGCTCACGAATGCTTTGGAAATAAATAAACCTATGTTATCTGGTTCTTAAAATTAAAAGAGATGGGGAATTATTCAAACTAATGTACCAAGAATTAAGGGAACCTCCTAGAGAAGATTCCAATGTAATTCCCTAACCCTAGTTACCCAGAGTCGGTGCATTATTACATAACATTGGCATGATCATAAGGAAATCATGTCTCAATAGACCGATCAGTTTTGTATTATTGGAAGCATGATTCATACATAAGTTGAACTTTACAACTTGAAAAGAAATACAACACAAATATATTTCATTAGAAACATCCAAGCCTCCTAGATTATACCTACTGGTCACTCGTAACTAACTTCTTCAAATCCTGGGAAAATGAAACATAAGAAAGGGGTGAGCTCAAACGCTCAGTAAGGGTAAGTAATACAATGGAAAATGACATAAATATTAAGCATGGTAAATAATTGAAACCACATGCCTTTACAAATAATAAACATGAATACTTTTATTTAAAGAATATGAGATGAGTAAATAATGTCATAATAATACATAATCATGTGTATTCTACTAGTCGAATGACCACATGAACCAACAATATTATTTCCATAATGAGGGAATGTATAATGCCGGACATTCTGAAACATTTGGTCAAGGCCTCGGCCAAGACGTCTAAAAATGATTAAGGCCTCATACAAAACCATAAATCAAATTAGGAAAGGGCCTCGACCAATTCCACGTCTAGTTGTCTCATGAGACCTACCGATTCATCGAGGATCTATAGTAGACACCACCCGTTACTTACTAAGTCCAATACATTCCTCATATGAAAAGGTTTAAACATATCATAAACATTCGTATTAAAACTAGCATAAAATTTTTCAATACTTTAACCATAACCATGAATGGTATAAAAATAGCACATCCACAGTCAAACATATCACAAAACCTTCAATACAATATGGACGTTTTGTATCATTATAAATCAACTTCAAATAAGCTTAAAATCTATCAAAGGATGTTGACATAGATGAAATCAAAACTCGTTTTTAGAGAAATATCTAATTCTATTTTGAAATAATTTAAGAGTCACATAATTATAAAATAAAACATTTACTTTGAAAATATTCTTATAATCTTGTAAGGGAAGCTTCGACGAGTTTATAACGGTAGAAAATAGCCGCACCCGCCGTATAAGTTAAAAAAAAGACATTCTTACCTTAATTCTATCGAAAAGGTTAAAAAGGACCTTATTTGGAAAACAATGGAAAGATTCCTTTATAAAAATCTTATAAAAATTCAACAAGGGTATAAATGAATTTAACCCATAGTATATAAAATAGTAAGAATGTTTTGAAATACATTTTTAAGAAACATGGATGTGGATGGTAAAAAGGTCCTAGTAGATAATTACGTATAAACAACCTTGGATAATGAAGAGATTAAGAAATAAACCATCACCTTGTACTTTTCCTTAGTTGATGGTGGGTTAACCTCATGTATAATGGTGAAATAATTGTTACTAAATTATACAAGAATCATATACATTAAGATGATATCATATATGATCTTTTAATATTGATTTGTTAATAATATCTTAGTATTATCATCATTTCGGGTGTTAACGGATTTGTCTTTCTTTGTATTTTTTGTTATGTGAGCGATAATTGTGTGGATGGGATGTATATTATTCATATCCAGAATTATATCAAGTCCAACATTATTTTTATCATCAAATGAGAATTATACTTGAATGGATATGATGGGGAATGAATCTCATCACGTTCGTGGAGACGGTAGTCCGTACGTACGCACGAGCGACAATATCATTAAAATAATATATAATTGGATGTTATATCATATATAAAGAATCATTATCATGTTATATTTATTATTTACATGAATTACACATCATTATTATACCCATCCAAATAATAATGTTTTGAATAATAATTACACCACGACGTGGAGACGGTAAGTCGTACGTACGCACGTTTGGTGACATGTCATTCAAAGGATGGATAGAATACTGAATATGGTTGTACCATATTTATAATAACATAATAGTATATATAAGATACTGGATTTATTATTTTATAATGGTAATAACAAAGAAAGAAGAAGTTGAAGAAGAAAGGAACTTGAAAGAGGGTGGTGAAAAACATTACCACTTCTTCGGGTTCTTCCTTTTGATTTGATAAAAAGAGCTCCTTAGGTTGGCTTTATGACTAAAGGAAGGCATCTAGGTCGAAGTGAGGGAAGTTGAGAAAATATTTTGGCAGGGGTTATCCAAACCAAAAGGCTTTTAAGGTGTGAATAATTGGTTAGAATTGGTGTCCTTTTATAAGGGAGAGGAGGGGCTCTTTAGGAAAAACTTAAAGTATTGATTTATAATAAATTCATATTTGGTTTATAATGGATCCAAAGTGGATTATTAAAAGTCTAAGGTGGGGATGGTTCTAAATACTTTCAACAAATAGATTTTATACAGGTTTGGGTCATTATATTAACATTATCTTTTAGTTTTAACTCTTAGTTAATTAGATTGACATTTAGCATGTCACTTTTTATTTTTATATTATATAGTTAATAAACATACCATATACATCCAAGAGACCTCCAAGTGGTCCATTAATGATACACCTATCATGATATATGTCTTTTGGTCGATCCTTAGATTTTTAGGAATAGAATAACAATTAATAATATAATATTTGTTTTAAAAAATCTTTTATGTCAATTTTGAAACTATTTTGTATTTGATTTTCGTGAAAATCATAACATCATGAATACTTTAAAAAAACATAATTAAATCAATACTAACATGTCATATTAACCTATAAAATTAGTGTAATTCAAAAAAAGTCTCAAATTAAATTTATTTGGATATTTATAATGTCAATTATTTTAATATTTCATTAATTAGGTAATTAATGCATCACCATTGTGTCATAAATAAATTTAATTATTTAATGTATAAAAATTATAAATAAAATATCATTATGTAGGAAATATTTTTATATTTATAATAAATATCTATAATTGAATTTATCTTATATATAACCCTATATTAAAAATGTTTTAGTAATTAAACTTTGAATTTAACTCTTTTAACTATTCTTTGAATTAAATAATAATTAATGTCCTAATCTAATCTCAGTGGACCTAAATGATAATATTTTATTACTAAGGTTGTTTTTGGTAGAGATACACTTGTCCAATAGAATTATGACATGTGTTAGGGTAATATTAATATCATTTTTACCCTTAATTACCCTATTTACGTTTAACCGTGGTAAATAAAAGTAAAAAGTTACTATTCACTAGAAGTTATTTTCATCTCATTAAACCACAATTTAATCCTTGATATTAACCGTGTCTCTCGGATTTTCGAAATTCCACTCACAGAAGCGGTAAAATTAATTTTTATGTGAATTTCCAAATTCTCCTAGGAGGTGGGTAAAAGATGGTGAAAAGTTCAATAAAATTTTTATATATCTAAAATTATTCTTAACTAACATCAATGAATTAAATTGAACTTATATAGGTATTATGTATCTATTTTTACCTTAATTAAATTTAATTAAAATAAATAATTATTTAAATATAAATTCGGTTTTAAACTATAACTCAGTGTTTTTCCACTATTCATCAAAAATTGAAAGTGTTCAGAAAGATACCCAAATTTTACCCTAAGCTAATTTCGATATTAAAAATCCAAAAATGAAGTCCATTTTGAGAGATAAAATTTATAAAATTTAAAAAAAGTGGGTATTACTATTCATAACGGCTAGTTTGATTGGTTGTGGTGTGTGTTTGAACTCGAAGTTGCGTACAACACACGCTACTGTATTATTCAAAGAGAAGCGTACCGTGGAAGCTTAAGTTGTTAGATTCTCCCCTCCTTCAAATAATTTCAACCTAGAAATTTCTAGAATACTACCGCATGAAAAGACTTGGGTGGTTCTTTATCATAAGTTCCTCGGGTTCCCAAGTTGCCTCTTCCATCTTATGGTTTCTCCATAGAACTTTTACCAGACGAGTCATCCGGTTTCTAAGTAATTGTTCCCTTGTATCAAGAATCCTGATTGGATCTTTGCAATAAGATATATTGGTTTCCTGTTCTAATTCCTCATAGGTGAGTACATGCGTTGGGTCAGGCATGTATTTCCTCAACAGTGATACGTGGAAAACATCATGAACTTTGGAGATACTTGGCGGCATTGACAAACAGTAAGCTACAACCCCAATTCGTTCTAGAATTGCGAAAGGTTCGATGTACCTGTGACTCAATTTACCTTTCTTACTGAAACGTATAACTCCCTTCCATGGAGATTCCTTCAAGAAAACATGATCTCCTACCTGAAATTCCAAATCCCTCCTTCGATTATCGACATAGCTCTTCTGCCTACTTTGAGCTGCTTTGATGTGGTTTTGGATTACCTTCACCTTTTCCTTTGTTTCCTCCACCAGTTCTAGGCCTACAAGTTTTCTTTCACCAACGTCATCCCAACAGGTTGGTGTGTGGCATCTCTTTCTGTATAACGCTTCATATGGTGCCATCTGAATACTCGAATGGAAGCTATTGTTATTGGAAAATTCTACTAGAGGTAAATATTGATCCCACATACCCGGAAATTCTAGTGAGCATTATCTCAACATGTCTTTTATGGTTTGAATAGTATGTTCTGATTGTCCATCTGTTTGAGGGTGGTAGGAAGTGCTCAAATTAAGTTCAGTATCAAAGGCCTTTTGAAGACGCTTCCAGAATCTTGAAGTAAAATGGGTATCACGATCAGAAACAATCGATAGGGGTACCCCATGAAGTCTCAAAACTTCATTAATATATAGTCTTGCTAGACGTTCTAGTGTTAGATCTTCTCTTATAGCAGGAAAATGTGCTGACTTGGTAAGATGATCTATAATAACCCATATTTCATCGTTCCTTATAGGAGTCTTTGGTAGTCCCATGAAAAAGTCCATCATGATATTATCCCATTTCCACTCAGGTATGGGAAGAGGTTGCAGGACTCCTCTAGGATGTTGTCTTACAGCTTTCTCTTGTTGACAAACCATAGATCTTGACACAAAATCAGCAATATCCCTCTTCATGTTGTCCTACCAAAAGTTTTCCTTCAAATCTCTATACATTTTGGTGCTCCCAGGGTGTATAGGGAAATTAAAGCTATGAGCATCATCTAACAATTCCCTTTTCAGATTAGGTATATCGGGAACACAAAGTCTCTTCCAAAATTTTAAAATTCCATCTTCATATATAAAGTCACTCAATCTCCCATCATTCACAGCTTTAATCCTCTTTTTAAAATCTTCATCACCGGTCTGAGAACTCTTTATCCTTTCTAGTAAAGATGGTTCGGCAACCATTTGAAAAAGTATTGAGGTTTCACCATCCATGGTGATTCCCATATCCATATTTACTAGATCCATGTATATAGGATCCTTTTCAACTCTCATCATGTTCAAAACTCCATGATCTTTTCTGCTCAAAGTATCGACCTCCTTATTTGCCTTCCCCGGGTGATAGTGTATCATGCAATCATAATCCTTGAGTAGTTCAGGACATCTCCTTTGCCTCATGTTGAGTTCTTTCTATGAGAAAATATACTTCAAACTCTTGTGATCAGTATAAATCTCAAATTTTTCACCATAGAGATAATGTCTCCATATCTTCAAAGCAAATATTACAGAAGCTAACTCAAGATCATGAGTAGGATAGTTTTTCTCATTAATTTTTAACTATCTTGATGCAAAGGCAATAACCCTATCACTCTACATAAGGACACAACCAAGTCCTTTCTTCGATGCATCACTATAAATAATGAATCCATCATTTCTCGATGGTAGAGTCAATATAGGAGAATTGACTAATCTTCTCTTCAGTTATTCAAAACATTCCCACGCTCTTTTTTCCAAACAAATTTAACCCCTTTACATGTGAGCTTCGTTAATGGGTTAGAAAATCAGGTAAAGTTCTAGAAGAAACACCGATAATAACCTTCTAATCAAATAATACTACGTACCTTGGTTATACTCGTCGGTGCATGCCATTCTAGGATTGCTCTTATCTTAGAAGAATCAACTAAGATTCCATCCTTAGAGATAATATGGCCAAGAAAAGAAATCTCCTAAAGCCAGAATTCACACTTGCTAAACTTCCCATATAATTCTTGTCTTCTAAGAGTCTTTAGGATAATGCGCAAGTGATTTTCATGATCCTTGTAGCTTTTGGATTATACTAAGATATCATAAATAAATACCACAACAAAATCATCAAGATATTCCTTGAAAACTCTATTCATTATATCCATGAATATAGAGGGTGCATTAGTCAATTCAAAAGGTATTACTATAAACTCGTAATGCTCGTACATGGTTCGAAATGCTCTCTTCAGAATGTCTTCCTTATTCACACAAAACTGATGGTATCCAGATCAAAGTTCAATATTTGAAAAGTATTGAGCTCCATGCAGTTGATCAAATAAATCATCAATGCAAGGTAGGGAAAACTTGTTCTTTATTGTTATAGCATTTATCTCCCTCTAGTCAATACATAACCTCATAGATCCATCTTTATTTTTAACAAAAATGACATGGGCTCTCCATGAAGAAACACTAGGGAGAATAAATCCCTTATTACTCAATTCCTCTAGTTGTTTCTTTAGTTCAACTAATTCCACAGTGGCCATTCTATAAGGGGTCTTCGATATAGGCCTTGAACTAGGAATTAAATCAATGGAAAACTCAATTTATCATTCTGGAGGACGTCCAGGTAAATATTATGGAAACACATCAACATATTCTCTCACAATAGGTACATACTCTATTTGAACATTCCTTTCCTCACCCACAGTTATTTCATTCTCTTCCACCCCGATAATTGAATTTAGTTGAGCTGCTGGGGTGGATCTAGGTAAGAATTAGGGGGTGAAGATTATGCTCTAAAGATAAGGTGTTCCTTATCATCATCATAAAAAATAGTAACCTCCTTTTTCTTACAATAAATTTTTGTATCATGGGCTTAAAGCCAATCCATACTGAGGATTATATCAAATTAAATCATAGGTATGACGATGAGATCCACAGATAAAGAACATTTATGTGCTCTAATAGGGACTGATTCACAAAACTTTGTTGCAATGATACTTCCCATAGTATTTTTAACTGAAAACTCCCTTGTTAAATCAAGTTGGAAATATCTAATCTTCTTAGCAAACTAGGAAGATATGAAACAATGTGATGATCTAGAATCAAATAATGCATTTTCTAAAATTGAGGAAACCATTAAATTACCTGCCACCATGTCTTTCGGAGCTTCTACCTCAGTAGTAGTAAGAGAATAAGTTTGGCCTTGATCCCATGTCCTTTTCTGAGGTATGTTCCCCTGACGCTTAGGACATTCATTTTCATAATGTCTCATATCCCTACAATTATAGCATTGAACATTCGTAGAGTCTTTCTTTCCTTTACAATCACCAGCTAGATGGTCTTTTTATCCACACTTGTTGCATACTCCATTTCCTTTTAGACAGGCACCAGGGTGCTTCCTTCTGTAATTATCACAAGGTGTAAATTCAATTCTTCCCTTCTTCCATGTTTCCTTATTTCCTTTCCCAGAGTGTTCAGCAGATCTCTTCTTCTCTTACTTTGATTTAAAGTCATAAGACTTAGAGAATTATTTTTCTGCCTTGATAGCACACGAGACAATATCTTCGTATGACGAGAAGGATTGTGAGACCAATTCTCGATGGAGAAATGGTTTTAACCCATCAAATAAACGATCAATATTAATTCTTGGGTTACATATATAATCTGTAGCATACCTTTCTAACCTTGTAAAGTTTGCCTCATACTTTACGATATTCTTATCCTCCTTTTGTCTCAGACTCAGAAATTGCCTTTCCTTATCTGCTCGATGGTTATGAGGAAAGTATTTCTCTAATAAAATTTCTTTAAATTCCCTCCATTCAATATTTGATACTTCCTCATCATCATTTGTTTTTTTAATCAAGGACCTCTATTGATCCGCATCTCCAGTGAGGTGGTAAATTTCCATGACAACTTTTTCCCTTTCACTACTCCCCAAAGCTTGGAATATTTTCTCTAAGTAGTTTATCCATTTATCAGCCATTAATTGATTTGTACTCCCATTGAATGTTGGTGGTTGTTACCTCATGAAGCGATCTAATATTGATCTTCCACTCTATTGATCAAGGTGCTCCATACAGGTAAGGTTTTTATTCATAACCTGAGTGAGTTGTCCTAGTATGGTGATTAGGTGATCAGAACCAGTTGCATCACCAGCACCACTATAATTATATTGAGCCGGAGGGCAATCCCTACATGGAGTGTGTGCATTGATATAGTTTCCATTTCTTCCACTAGGCACCATTTCTAAACAATGGCATAAACTACATTAGTTTATGAATAAAAATACATAATTTTATAATTGTAAAACACTTAACATAAATTGAAATATTTATGGATATAATCCATAATCATAAAAATGTTTTCTTTGAGTAAGTATATAATCATAAACCCTTTATAATGGTTTGTAAAGAAAATGAGAATTATCACAAGCATATCCCCCGGGAGTGTCGTAACCCACAGTGCAGCAAGGCCCATTGTCATGCACCAGTTCCCATTCAAGTCTAGCTCAAAGCAGTGTTTTTCAGTTTTACCCCTAGGTACATCTATGCCAAAGCCGCCTCTACCTGCTCATATCCAGACTGGGATGTATTTCTCAGAAAACTCACAAAATATATATAATACCAAAATTCTAGGAAGTTATTCTATACTAATCCTCAAAGTCCAACATAGGTCTATGTGCTCTAATTAGAGTTTATCAAAATCTAGTTTCCAAGGATTGTAATAAACCTCCCTCTGATACCAACTGTAACACCTCGACACCAGTGACCCAGATTCGGTGTATTAGTACATAACATTGGCATGATCATAAGGAAATCATGTCTCGAAAGACCGATCAGTTTAGTATTATTGGAAACAATATTCATACATAAGTTGAACTTTACAACTTGAAAAGAAATACAACACAAATATATTTCATTAGAAACATCCAAACCTCCTAGATTATTCCTGCCAGTCACTCATAACTAACTTCTTCATGTCCTAGGAAAATGAAACATAAAAAAGGGGTGAGCTCAAACGCTAGGTAAGGGTAAGTAATACAGCGAAAAATGACATAAATATTAAGCATGGTAAATAATTGAAACCACATGCCTTTACCAATAATAAACATGAATACTTTTATGGAAAGAATATGAGCTGAGTAAATAATTCCATAATAAAACATAATCATGGGTATTCTACTAGTCGAATGACCACATGAACCATAAATATTATTTCCATAATGAGGGAATGTATAATGCTGGACATTCTGTAACATTTTGTCAAGGCCTCGGCCAAGACATCTAAAAATGATTAAGGCCTCGACCAAAACAATAAATCAAATTGGGAAAGGGCCTTGGCCAATTCCACATCTAGTTGTCTCATGAGACCTATCGATGCATCGAGGAGCTAGATAGGGCTCCACCCATCACTTACTAAGTCCAGTACATTCCTCATATGATATGGTTTAAAAATATCATAAACATTCGTATTAAAACTATCATACGAAATGTCAATAATTTAACCATAATCATGAATGGTAAAAAAATAGCACATCCACAGTCAAACATATCACAAAACCTTCAATACAATATGTAAGTTTTGTATCATAATAAATCAACTTCAAATAAACTTAAAATCCATCAAAGGATTTTGACATAGATGAAATAAAAACTCTTTTTTAGAGAAATATCTCCTTCTATTTTGAAATCATTTAAGAGTAAAATAATTATAAAATAAAACATTTACTTTGAAAATATTCTTATAAGATTGTAAGGGAATCTTCGACGAGTTTATAATGGTAGAAAATAGCCGCACCCACCGTATAAGTTAAAAAAAGACGTTCTTACCTTAATTCTGTCAAAAAGGTTAAAAAGGACCTTATTTGGAAAATGACGGAAGGATTACTTTATTAACATCTTATAAAAATTAAACAAGGGTATAAATTACTTTAACTCATAGTATATAAAATAGTAATAATGTTTTGAAATACATTTTTAAGAAACATGGATGTGGATGATAAAGAGGTCCCAGTAGATAATTACATATAAACAACCTCGGATAATGAAGAGATTGTGAAATAAACCCTTACCTTGTACTTTTCCTTAGTTGATGGTAGGTTAACCTCTTGTATAATGGTGAAATAAGTGTTACTAAATTATACAAGAATCATATAAATTAATATGATATCATATATGATCTTTTAACATTGATTTGTTAATAATATCTTAGTATTATCATCATTTTGGGAGTTAACGGATTCGTCTTTCTTTGTATTATTTGTTATGTGAGCCATATTTGTTATGAATAGGATGTATATTATTCATATCCAGAATGATATCAAGTCCTTAAACATTATTTTTATCATCAAATGAGAATTAGACTTGAATGGATACGATGGGGAATGAATCTCATCGCGTTCATGGAGACGGTAGTCTGTACGTACGCACGAGAGACAATGTCATTAAAATAATAATAAATTGGATTTTATATCATATATACAGAATTATTATCATGTTATATTTATTATTTACATAAATTACACATCATTATTACACCCATCCAAATAATAATGTTTTGAATAACAATTACACCACGACGTGGATACGGTAAGCCGTACGTACGCATGTATGGTGACATGTCATTCAAAGGATGGATAGAATATAAAATATGGTTGTACCATATTTATAATAACATCATTGTATATAGAATATTCTGGATTTATTATTTTATAATGGTAATAAAAAAGAAATAATAAGTTTAAGAAGAATGGAACTTGAAAGAGGGTGGTGAAAAACATTACCTCTTCTTTGGGTTCTTTATTTTGATTTGATCAAAAGGGCTCCTTAGGTTGGCTTTCTGACTAAATAAATTCCTCTAGGTCGAAGTGAGGGAAGTTGAGATAATATTTGGGGGGGAATTGGCTGAACCAAAATTCTTTGAATGTGTGAAAAATTGGTTAGAAGTGGTGTCCATTTATAAGGGGGCGGATGGGCTCTTTAGGAAAAACTTAAAGTATTAATTTACAATAAATTCATATTCGGTTTCTAATGACTCCAAAGTGGATTATTCAAAGTATAAGATGGTTATGGGTCGAAATACTTTCAAACAATAGATTTTATACATGTTTGTGTCATTATATTAACCTTATTTTTTAGTTTTAGCTCTTAGATAATTAGAGTGACATTTACCATGTCACTTTGTATTTTTATATTATATAGTTAATAAACATACGATATACATCCAAGAGACCCCCAAGTGGTTAATTAATGATAAACCTATCATGATATAAGTCCTTTGGTCAAACCTTAGATTTTTAGGAATAGAATATCAATTAATAATATAATATTTATTTTAAAAATTCTTTTATGTCAATTTTGACACTATTTTGTATTTAATTTTTGTGAAAATTATAACAACATGACTACTTCGAAAAAAAATAATTAAATCAATAATAACATGTCATATTAACCTATAAAATTATTTTAATTCATAAAAAGTCTCAAATTAAATTTATTTGGATATTTATAATATCAATTATTTTAATATTTCATTAATTAGGTAATTAATGTATCACCATTGTGTCATAAATAAATTAAATTATTTATTGTCTAAAAATTATAAATAAAATATAATTATGTAGGAAATATTTTTATATTTCTAATGAATATTTATAATGAATTTATCTTATGTATAAGCCTATATTAAAAATGTTTTAGTAATTAAACTTTGATTTTAATTCTTTTAACTATTCTTTGAATTAAATAATAATTAATGTCCTAATATAATCCAAGTGGACCTAAATGATAATATTTTATTCCTAATATTGTTTTTGGTCAAGATAAACTTGTCCAATAGAATTAGGACATGTGTTAGGAAAATATTAATATCATTTTTACCATTAATTACCCTATTTACTTTTAACCGTGGTAAATAAAAGTAAAAAGTTACTATTCACCAAAAATTATTTCCATCTCATTGAACCACATTTTACTCCTTGATATTAACCGTGTCTCTCAGATTTTTGAAATTCCACTCACATAAGTGGTAAAATTAAGTTTTATGTGAATTTCCAAATTCTCCTAGGAGGTGGTTAAAAGACGGTTAAAAGTTCAATAAAATTTTTATATATCAAAAATTATTATGAACTAACTCCAATGAATTACATTGAATTTATATAGGTATTATGTATCTATTTTTACCTTAATTAAATTTAAATAATATAAATAATTATTTAAATAAAAATTCGGTTTTAAACTATAACTCAGTGTTTTTCACTATTCATCAAAAATTGAAAGTTTTCAGAAAAATACCAAAATTTCACCCTAGGCTAATTTTGATATTCTGAATCCAAAAATGAAGTCCATTTTGAAAGATAAAATTTATAAAATTTCAAAAAGTGTTTATTACTATTCATAACGGCTAGTTTTATTTATTGTGGTGTGTGTTAGAACTCGAAGTTGCGTACAACACATGCTACTGTATTATTCAAAGAGAAGCGTACCATGGATGCTTGGGGTGTTACAACCAAGGGGAGAAGGCCAATCTTATATTATTACTATAACGGAGGTCAAAGTTCCAAAATATGAGGTGGTAGGTAGTTTGATCATTACCTAAAATTTGGAAAATTATTTATTTTATTATGTAACTTCACACTATTTTATATCTTCCATTATTTATAAGAAAATTATATATTTATCTATAACATTAAGAAGGGAGTTTTCAATCATGACTCTAAGTGGAAATATTATTGCAAAAAGGATATATTAGTAAGTTTCCATTATGAAACATAAGTGTATACTATTTTAAAACATGATTATTATACCTATGATTAACTATTATATAATTATTAGTATGGATTGGATTTAAAATTATAATTATCAAATTTATTTCCAAGAGAAAGATATTAGGACTCTAGATAGAGATATAGAATCCCTTGTCTTTATAGGGGATATTATACTATCTGAATCGTATCTAGATCCACATCTAGTAGATCTCTTTAATGAAATTCTTAAAGAATAATAGAATATGAAATCTGCGAATGGGAAATGTTCCCTTATAATAGAGGATGTACCAATTCTACAATAATACATGAATGTGTTTCCAAAAGAATATCCCGGACATCCACATAAGCGTGAAGTTGAGTTCTTTATTGATTTCATTATGGATTTAAAACCTATATCTTAGACTCTTTATAGGATGGAAATAGTGGAATTAGTGGAACTAAAGAAATTACTACATGATTTTTTTGATAAAGGATTTATTTTCCCTAGTCTTTCATTGCGTAGAGACCTAGTTCTCTTTGTTAAGAATAAAGATGGATCTATATGGTTGTTCATCGATTATTGGGAAATCAATGTAATTAATATAAATAAGAAGTATCATCTACCCCACATTGATGAATTTTTTGATCAAATTAAAAGAGATCAATATTTTTCATAGATTTATCTTTGCTCTAGTTTTAATAAACTATAAGTAAATAAGGAAGATATTCTAAATATGACTTTTCATATGAGGTATGAACATTATTTGTTTACAGTAATTCCATTTGGATTGATTAATGCACATTTTGTTTTTATGGATCTGATGAATAGTGTATTCAATGATTATCTCAATAATTTCATTGGGATATTTATAAATGATATATTAATATACTATAAAAGATATAATGAGCATAACTGTCATTTGTGAATCATTATAGAGACTCTTAGAGAATATGACTTATAATGGAAATTTACAAAATGTGATTTCTAGATTCATGATACTTCTTTTCGTGGTCATATTGTTTGTAAGGATATAATATCTATTTATCTTTCAAATAAAAAGGTAGTGATGTAATGGAAAATTCCAATGAATATAACTGATGTTTGTAGTTTTCATAGATTAACAAGTTACAATCAATGATTTGTTAAAAACATTACTCGATTAGATAACTCATTAACCAAGTTTACATGTAAAGGGGTTAAGTTCATATGTTTATAAGAATATAAATAATTTTTTAAATAATTAAATATGAGATAGGTCAATAAATAGATATTGACTTTACCCATCAAGAATGGATGGATTTATGATTTATAGTGACATGTTAAAGAAGGTTCTTGGATATATCCTTATAAAGAATGAAAGAGTTATAGTATATGCATCAAGGAATTTAAAGATTCATTAAAAAATAATTCAACCCATGATCTTGAGTTGGCATCCATAATATTTTTATTGAAGATATGGAGGCATTACCTTTCTAGTGAAAATGTGAAATATATATGGATATCAAAATTTTGAAATACATATTCTCAAATAAAAATATCATCATGAAGAATATGTAATGACTATAACTATTCAATAATTATGATTTCTAAATACACTACCACCGTAAGATGAATAATAAGGTGGTTTATTAATTAAGTAGGAAATATCATGGGGTTTTAAATTAATTAAGGATTGAAAAAGATCTTATATTCATGGATTTATAAAAGTTGGATATGGGAACAATTAATAAAGTAGAAACATCAAAAAAATTAAATTATTGTCAATATATCCTTATTAGAGGAAATAAAAAGTTATCATGTTGATGATAAGAATATTAAAAAGAAAATTAAATCCAAGAATGATGAGAACTTGGTAGACCTTATCTAGGAAGATAGTATATTTAAATTTGGAAAGAGGCTATGTGTTCCATTTGTGCCTGGTATAGAAAAATAATTATTAAATGAGTCTCATAGATTAAATTTATCTATACACCCGAGTAGTGCCAAAATGTATTGGTATTTGAAGGAAATGTTTTTGTGGAATAATATGAAATGGTAAATTATAGAATATGTATCGAGATACTTGGTTTTCCAATAGGTAAAGGCTGAAAGAAAACATCCTAAATGAGAAATTCTATAAGAACCCAGTCTTAAATAATCCAAAAATTTAATACTTTATAAGATAATTCACTTTTATTTAATTTCAAGGATCATTTAAATTTACATTTTTATATAATTAGATCATCACCCATAAATAAATAAATATTACATCACAAATTAGACACTTCCACTTAGTATATATTTTTTCCACAATACAAAACTTTTAAGATATAACATGTTTTCTTTTCCTGAAATATCTTTATAATTTTCATATTGACCTTATCTGTGTCCCTAATCATCCTTAAAAATCTATGAAAAATATTTTAAAACATGGGGTGAGCACAAAAATCTCATTAAGGTATATATAAAATGAATAAAATTAATTTTGTAGCCTATGAATACTTATAAAAAATTTAACAATAAACATTGGGATCAAAATAAACATTTTCTTACCTAAGAAATCAACTTCTTCATCCAAATATTTTCATAAAAATTTTATAATAAATTTTAAAGGAAAAAATAAAACCCATAAATGTTTCATTTTAATCATGAAAAACTCATCATAATTTTTTCACATAGTTATATATTTCACCCTTAAGAAGTATCATATACTTTCCCTTAAACATAAGCTCATTGGATTTCCTTTTAAAAGAATATGATTTCCATAAAAAACTATAGAAAGCATAAATAAATAATTTTTTTAACTTGGGACATTATTTTAATATCTCTCTTATAAATGTAATAACCTACCTAGTAAATTTTAATAACCACTTAGGAGAAACCTAACCTGTTAACTCTATATCTTTACACAATGCATTGGAGAGCTATATTGGGATCACCCATCCATGGTTTATAATGGAACCAATCTTCCGCATTTCGTAATATAACTAATAATTATCATAAATAATTCCCAAGAACCATTACATACTCATAAAACATGAAATCTTTTACTTCTATCATTATACTCATAAAAATATTTTTTCACCCATAAGAAAATATTTCAATATAATGAAATATCCATTCCATTTAAACCCTTTTTTGAAAAAAAACATGAACAAAGGGAAATATGGGTTTTCTTGTAAGAAAACATGAGATATTTTAAAGGAATAAAAAAATAAAATAATCGTGGTGGTGGTGGGGAATCCTTTGACATTTTATATGTTAAAATAGAACATTCCTTTTGCTATTTTGTAAAAAAAATCCATATAAAATACATAAAATTATTCCATATGAAAACCTTTTAAATAGAATAAAAATAGACATAAAATTTACTTTATTATTCATTTATTCCATATAAATATGTCCATAAAATAATTTTAAGAATGTGAATATGTATTAAAAGATTTAGAAAATAAATCTTGAAAATATTTAAAATAGGGTTTTTAAAGTAAAGTGTCTCCGACCTCAAGTTTGAATCATCAAATAAATTATTTGTCTTCATAAATAATAAACCTATATTAATTATTTACTTTTTTAATAAAATTTTTCAAGTTTATTATTTCTTTTATTTTATAATGATTTTATAATAAATTAATTTCACATCGGATATTTTGTTTATATTCGGCTCATATGATCAAAATTACTTGGATAGGTTGACTATGGTCGAAGAGGTAATTATTTCATAATATTTAGAATAATAATAATAACATAATTATAATTTTAATATATAAATTATACTTTTAAAACCAACCATTAAATATTGTTATGAAAAATAGATTATGTTACAATCAAGGAGATGGTAGGTCATATGTATGCATGAGGAATATTTTCATTTTTCAAAGAGAATGAGGGAAAGTGGGTAGGTTTCATTTTAAATTTTCATAATTATTTTTAAATCATAAATATAATATTATTTCTTTAAAACCACTTATATATAGTATCCATGTGACATGGTTATGAAAAACAAATCACATTGCTTCATGGAGGTGGTAATCCACATGTACGCACGAACGACATTCTCATTTTTCAATGGATGGAAAGGTAATAAATTATATGATATATTATCATTAAATAATTACAAAATATGTAATTAATATCTTATATATACATTAAATCAATCATTATAACCATCCTTGAGAGGTGGTGATGGAATGAAATTTCATCGGTTCGTGAGGCAGTAGTCGACAGTACACAAAAATGATGACTTCATTTCCCATTTGATGGAAGAGGAGATATATATGAGTCATAAAATCAATGTAATAAAATATTAGTATATATAAGTTACTTGTGTTATTATTTAACCATGATTAAATAATATTTTATTGATACAAAAGAAGAAATAAAATGAAAATGCTAAGTTAGGAATTATATATCTTCTTTGAGCAACCTCTTTAGGTTTATACCTAAAGCCTTCCTAGGTTAGTTTTATTATCAAACCCAGAATTTTAGGACATGGGGAGGGATTTAAGTAAGTTATTTGGTTAGTTATTATCCAAGATATAGTCATAAAGTGTGTGAGTAAGAGAGGATAGGAGGATTCTTTTTATAAGTGAGGGTAGGGGCACTCTTGGAATTAATTAAGTTATTAAATTGATATAAATTAATTTTCATAGAAAATTGGATCAAAATTGAAATAATTAAAATAAAGTATGATTATGAGTTGAAATAATTTCATCCAATGAAATTTTTATTAGTTTATATTATGTTTTTATCCTTATGTCTTTATTTTAACCTGTAGTTAACCCTTTTGACAATTACAGTGATATCGATATTTTTTACTCTTTAGGGGTTAAGAAAGTTACTATAAAGGGTAAAATGACCTATAAAAGGAAAATGTTTGATAATTTAAACCAAATTCCATTTATGTCTCAAAATATATTATTTTTAGGAGTTTTAAATCATATAATAAAATATTGTTTATTATAAAATAGCATTAATGTCATTTTTTGAACTATTCATTTAATTTGACATTCAAAAATACATGAAATCAATGTAATTTGAATATAAAACTTTAAAACATCCCAAATATGTTATATTTATCAATATAATTTATGGGAAACTATAACTCGCCTAATAAATATTTCTTTTAGTTTTTTTAAAATCATTTACTTGATTTTTCTACTATTTGCATAAGCACTATGTTGGCGTTGCGTAAGCATATAATGTAATTATATCATCACTAAAATTTAAAAATAGATTAACATAATAAAAAAATCATTCATATTTTAAATAAATATTTGTAATCAAACATGTTTTATTTTAATCCATATCATAAAATATTATAGATATTAAGAGCAAAATTGTGACATTTTTTACTTTATCCTTTAATTAAATATTATAATGGTCAAAATAAAATCTAAATGAAAAAAATGTCATATTTTATAAAACAGTAATGATTATTGATGAAAAAACTCATCCAATGAAATAAATGAAATTTTTTGAATGAATTTTAAACCATAACACATTAGTTTTAACCCCAATTAACCCATTTTACCATTACAATGGGAACAAAAATTTATTATGGATACTTTTCCTAATGACCAAAAAAAGGGTCATATTTAACAAATTTAAACCTCTTGATTCAAAATAAGAAAACCATTTTTCAATATTCAATTCACTAAATTTGTATAATTTAATTTACAATTAAACCCACAAAATGCAATGAAAAATAGTTTTTTGGATAAATGTATTTTTATGTATAAACATATTTTTATACAAAATTAATGTATAAAATTTATTTCAAATACCATAATTAGATTATTTTTAATCAAAAGAAACCAATAAAATTTTAAATCAAACCCAAAATATAATTTTAATTTTTAAATAACTAAAAATAAAATACTATTTTTTGTAAAAATTATTATTTTCACTATTCATTGAAAAATCAATGTTTTCATAAAATTATAAAAAATCCATCCTAATATTAATTTAGAATTCTGGACTAAAAATGAATCTAATTTTATCAAATTAAAATTCTATAATTTTGAAATAAATCTTATAATTAAAAACATATAACGCATGAAAAACAATTTGTTTATAAATAAATCATTTTTCTTTCTGACTAAAAAATTACCTAACATTTTAATAATGAATATAACTCTATAAAATATAATTAATAAATATATGAAAATTATTTATCATAATATTTCATGAATTTTTATAATATTCCCTCTTTTAAAATTTTCCCTAAAAAATTTATTAATTACTTAAACAAGCGAGGATATCTTTCCATCATAGAATTTTCAGATTCCTATGTTACTTCTTCAGCCATATAGTTTTTCTATAAAACCTTAGCCAAGTGAATATTTTTATTCCATAAAAACTTTTCTATATAGTAAAAATTATAAATATTTTGTTCCTCAAGTGAAAATTTCCCTTCCAAGTAAACTACATTCAAGATCAAAACATGAGATAAATTTTGAATATATTTTCATGACAATGAAACATGAAATAAATCATGTACCTAGGATAAACTCAAAGGTAAGGCCACTCAGTAAGAAATTGATCCAAATTTCTCCAGGATTTAATATAGTATAAGGAACCATGGACTTAGTTGCCCCATTTTACCAAAATATGAAAGACTTTTCCATGTACATACTTTAATAAAAACATGATCACCTACCTTCATATAAAGATATTTTCTTAGGTTATCTGTATAGATATTTTCCTCCACTGATTCATCTGCATGTGAAACTGAATCATCTTTACCTTATCAACCATTTATTCTACCAATTATGATCCTAACCAATTTCTTTCACCTACATTATCCATATATGAAGAGTCTTACAAGTCAAAGCTCAATATTGTATTTGGTATTCACTTATAATTGCTTAGATGGTCTCCTAAGACATATATTGTTGTTACCTATAGAACTTTTTAATTCTGAGTATCTTCCAATTACTGCTTTCAATACTGTACACTGCTTATTATATATATTCACTAATTGAATAGCACAGATCTTGGATGTTTGCCTCCTGGGATTTTATCTCACTCCCTATTTGGGTAATGTTATTGGGCCCAAATAGATTAAATGATTGTAGGTGTTCATTAGGGAAAGCACCCTTTGATGGTTCTTAATATGTTGTTTAGGAGTAAGACAGCATGGTACCAAGTCTAGGCTTGTGATGATTCTTATATTCCTTTGTTTGTTTTATTATTTTGTAATATATATTATGGATTTATATAGTGTACCTGTTTTGGCTGTTTTCTTAGAACATAACATGATGCATCATCTTTTGTATGGAATGATGCTTGGTTATTTATCTTATCAGTCTTCCGCTTTTTATTTCAATTGTGTTTTGTATTATGTTTCCGCTATTGTATTATTATTGATTCTGTTATGTTACACTATGCAAATGAGGGTATAGTTTCTCTATTATCACACCGTAGGCCCTGAATGCTCATCGAAAGCCTCTGGCGTTTTGGGAAATATGCTTTTGGCCAACCGGGTATGGGGAACCAGTTGAGTGTCATTTAGATCTAGAATATTACAAAGTGGTAGTAGAGGAAGGTTGTTTTTTTCTATTTTTCCTTATTGTTTGGTGATAATAGGAATACATAGAAGTGAAATGGGATTTGGTATTTATCTATTCTCAGGAGTAGATACCCCATGTATAGGGAAAATCCAAATTACCTCGAATTGAATTATGATTTTTTTTTGGATTTTGAACTATAACAGTTGATTCAATTTCACCATTGGGAGATGCACTTGTATTGATATGTTATTATTGATATCGTTGTGGTTCTACAGTGTTGCAACCTGATGAGATGAGGGTATTCCTTCTCATACATCATGTAGGCACTTATTAGAAATCACATATCATGCATTCTTTCCAAGTCATTTAGAGAGCATTACTGATTGCATGTTTTTGTGAAAGATGGGGTGATATATATGCATGTTATTATGATAGGTATCATGATAGATATGTTTGTTGTTGTGATAGGTGTATTGGTATGTGTCATGGTTGAATTGGATGGACGCCAAGCTTTGGTCCCTAAGGAGTATGGGCCCTCTTGGATCTGAATTTGGTGGATCTTGTTTTATCCATGAGCTAAAATTGTGTTATTATGTGCTATATGTGATTACAAACATTTATTCTCAGGGATTATGGGCCCCCACAGGTTATAATTTGACACACCGTTACTTTAATTTTCAAAAATAGGGGTTCTAGGGATGTTTCAGAGGCTTACTGTCTGGAAACCCAGACAACACGGCGTGTGGGTCCATGAACACATACCATGTGTTCTTCTGTTTGGGAAGAAAATCTCTTTTTTTAAGTACATTTTGCATACTTTGAGTACATGTCATGTGGTATATGACCGTGTGTCAGGAAATGTGAGATATAACACAAGATTTTGGGTTTTGAGCCGAACACGTTGTGTGCGATAGGTACACCCCATGTAGTTTGATATAGGCAAACACCATATGGCTCTAGCCATGTAAAAGTACATGGTCAGGAGGGAAAATTGGGTACACACCATGTTTCATCCTTTCATTCCATGTACCCAAGACATTTACACATCAAGTCAGGTGGAGGTACACACCCATGTGAGAGCTTTAGTGTACACATCATGTACTAATTCTACACGTCGTGTACTGCTATTTTGAAAATATTTGAGAGTTTTCTCTTTTTTTGGATTTTTCACTCTTAAAACTATGAAACTTGATAATAAACTTGGAATAAGGTGTGTGTGTGATTGAATTGTAGAGAAATTCCACCACGACGACCTCCAGTTGTATTCCAGGAGGGTGGTGATTAGCATACCCTGGAGATGGTAGGCCATGGGCTACTAGTTGATCCTCCAGTTGTGCCAACTGAGGTACCAGTTGTTGTACCGAATGCAGGTGTTGAGGCACAGTTCCGTGAAAACTTTACATGCTTCAAGAAGACCTTCCACGGAGCACTATATCTGGGCATATCTATGGCTGAGCTAACACGAGTGTTCCAAAAATAGCATCTTCCCACATTTTATAGGGATTGGGTACCACAGGCTATAGAGTCATGGTTTGAGGCCATGTTATCAATATTTGAGAATCTGGAGACACCTCCTGATCAGAGGTTCAATCTCGCTACTTATATGATGTGTGATTACACCAAGAGATAGTGGGATGTTATCACCTAGATGGAACGTCTTTGGGATATTATATAAGAAGAGTTTCAGACAGTCTTCTATGATTACTTTATCTCGAGACAATGAGGGCTGACAAAGACCGCGAGTTTATGCATCTGGATTAGGGATCTCTATTAGTTATAGATTACTCTACCCATTTTACTGAGCTCCAATTATTCACACCTATTCTAATGGGTGAAAATCTATCGAAGGCTAGGCAATTCGAGTATGGTCTTAGGTACAACATCCGATTGTAGGTGAATATCTTTTGGCTGACAATTTTATATGTTATAGTAAACCAAGAATTGATTACTAGATGAAACTAGAGAGAATTTGGAGGTGCGAGATAAGGTGGTTCAGTATCGAGATCTAGTACTGTTTCGATCGGTAGTAGAAAGCGTCATCTTGAGATTACTCATGGTGAGTCTAGTAATTAGAACATATCTTTAGGTAGCTAACCGAGGTGCTACGAGTGTGGGAGATCTGGGTATACCAAACCGAATTTTCAGATGGATCCAGTATATTTATGATATTTTGAAAAGATAGGCCATGTTCTGTGTTTCAGTAGGGAGTTTCTTCCAGTTTCTAGTGACAGAGGGTTTGCACCGACTCCACATTCAGGAGTAGGTTCAGCAGTGTAAAGACACATAAATTTCCAGGAAAATTTTTTCTTAAATTCTTTGGGATTTTATGAGTGCACAGTTTCTGATGGCACCTGATTCTGAGGCCCTGTGTGCCCGGAATCAATTTTCGAAGTTTAGCTTGGGTACGTTCAGTGAACGAACGAGCGGGTTTTC
Organism: Viscum album; assembly: GCA_963277665.1. Classification (NCBI taxonomy): domain Eukaryota; kingdom Viridiplantae; phylum Streptophyta; class Magnoliopsida; order Santalales; family Viscaceae; genus Viscum; species Viscum album. The sequence continues at coordinate 1,076,166,729 of OY728127.1, read as the reverse complement.
CTAACTTTTGAACCGGTGCTCGGAATTGAAATCTGAGGGCACCGATGAAACCGCAACACCGGTAATTGCTTAATAAGACCTTTTCTAGAGTTGTGTTTACTTAGGAAGAGTTGTTAAAAATGTGGGTTAAGTATTAAGAGAAATAAAATTTTGTTACCATTTTATTTCACTTATAAGAGGTTAAACTTCATGTGTGGGAGTTGGGGTGGGACCTACTAAAATCCTAACCCCTCTTTGAAGGATATTAGTGAGGTGGGGCCCACATGAGCCCCCACCTTTTAAAATTCTCTAACCCCTCTAAACCTCCCATGTAATAAATGTTGTGGCTACCTTATTCCACATTAATGCATTCCAACTAAAATCACCATTAATTTTGGAAAATTCAAGACTAATTAATTAAGTGAGTTTAGGTTTTTGAATTTTAAAAATGTTGGCAAAGGTAATAAAATAAGGCAAAGGCCTTATTTTATTTTGGTTGCTTCGTTGTGTTGAGAGAGGGAGAGTTCTACACTTTGAAAAACTTCATCTTCCTCCTTGAAGAACGCGAAGAACGCAGACACGCCGTTCCATCTTCTCTCCACGTCAAAGAAAGGGAGACGTCGCTTCCTCCTCAGACGATCTCCGTCAACGTATACGGAGCCTCACCCCACGACGCCGTTTTTCGCGATGCTAAATTTCGCAAACTTCTTCGAGGTAGGGGTTAAGTTCAAATTTAATCAATTAAATTTGAACTTTGTTTGTCATTGAGATTACTCATTATTTTTTCTCTTTCTATCGGTATAATGGGAGGAGGTCAGACCGCACAAACACGGCCGACCCTCCTCCCCTTTGTTGTTGTACTTCGTTGTGGATTGGAAGGGAGGCGATGCAGTGTCATCGCACCGCGCGGGAACGAGGGAACCACGGCTGAAGCGGGCCGTGGCAAAGCAGCGTGGAACCGTCACTCCGCTCCATTGAAGCCGAAGGAAGCCGCGGCCAAGGTCAGCCCACGGCAGAGGGGCGCGGCGTCGTCGCGCCGCGCCGAAGCACTATGGAGGGCCACGATCGGGGCGGGCCGCGGTGGAGGGGCGTGGCACCGTCACGCCGTGCCGGTCGGACAAGGGCCATGGCCTAAGGCTACGGTGGTGCAGAGGAGGGAGACCAGACTCAGCCGGCCGCCAGCACTTCGGAAGATGGGACCCGCGGGGGTCCTGCGGCGGCACACCCGTCAGCAGTATTCTGGAAGACCCGGGGTCGTAACCTCGGAAGGTGGCAAGGGAGGACCCCACAGGGGTCCGCTATTTCTCAATAAATGGGGGGAAGTTCCCCCCCCCCCCCCCTCCATGTCCATCTAGGCCTCAAGCCGAGCCACGACCTGCGCCGGGCCAGACCACCCGCTCCGGGCCGAACTGCCCGCGCCGGGCCGGACCACCCGCGTCGGGCCGGAACGCCCGCACCTGGCCGGGCCGCCAGCGCTGGGCCAGACCCTGGCGCCGAGCCGGGCCGCGTCGGCTGGGCCGGACCCGCGCCAACTGGTCCAGGCCATGCCCTAACGGGCCGACCCAGGGGGTATCGTGTCGGGTCGGATCGGGCCCGAACTCCTTGATTTCCGGACAGATCCGTTCAAACGCCCATAGCTTGGGCTACGGACCTCTGATCGATGCACTGTAAGTAGCGTTGGGATCATTGTATTGAGATAGTCGTTTAGGTATATTAAACTCATGGTTTTGGAAAACTTTGGGTATGTCCGGGTTGGTTCGAACATGAAAGCAATCGGGCCCTCGGAGCGGAAACGCTTATAACTTGAGCTCCGGAAGTCCGATTGACATGTCGTCGACTTTGTTGTATTTATATTAGTGAGATGGTTCTTTTGGATTACTCTGCTTGAGGTTTGTACACAAATGGAGTACGTTTGGGTTGGTTTTATCCTAAAAACCAACCAGGCCCCTGGGAAGAAAAAGGTAATAACTCTCAGACAGGGCGTTCGACTGACGCACCGTCAGTCGCGTTGAGTTCCTATTGACGAGACGGAACTTTGGGATACATAAACTCCGGACTTCGTATCAGTTGATGTATCGACCCCCTTGGCTCGTGGATCAGACCCTCCCGGAATCGAGCATGTTGTGTGCGGGAACCCTAGAGCTGGATGTGACTGCGACGATGATGACGATTGTACTGGGATCCTCCGTGGGTTCGGCAGCGATGACGACCATACTGGAATCCTCCATGGGTTCGACAACGATGACTACTGTTCTTGTATCCTATGTGGGTCCGACAATACTTGACTACTGTTCTTATATCCTATGTGGTTCTGGCAGTATTTGACTCTGTACTTGTATCCTACGTGGGTCCGGCAGAGTAGCTGGTCTTGTATACTTTGTGGGTCCGACAGCTTAGCTGATCTTGTATCTTATGTGGGTCTAATAGCTTAGATGAATTAGTGGCTACATCTAATCATCTCTATCTCCTTACGAAGAAGTATACCTGTGTGATTTGGGTATTGACTTTCAATCATTATCATCGATATGATTGTTGTGCTTTCCTGTGTGGATTGGGCTGTGAATTCCTATGTGGAATGGGTTATGTTTTCCTGTGTGGACTGGGTTGTACTTGGGCTCATGTACTAGAGCCGAGCTGGAATTAATGACTTAGGTATATGTATGGGAATATACCTAAGTAGAGTTGGTTGTTACTTCATGATTGTATTTTTCCTTTGTGGATTATACTTCGTGGATTCTGAGAGACCTTTGGAGGTCTCGGGGTCCCTACTGAGTAGTGTATACTCACCACTGCACGGGCTATGCCCGCACTACATTGTGTTGGATGCAGATGATGGACATCGCTGATTGAGGTGGGAGCTCATGGAACTGGATGGTATTAGGAGGTGGATCACTAGATGGGACATACTCGGAGCAGAAGGCTGGAGCCGTGGAGTAAAGGTGACTATCTATACCCACCCTTCAGCTGGGATTACCAGAGGATGGCTCAGAGTTGCTTCTTTACTTTTCTGCTGTTGTACTTTCTTTTCAGTTTTACTTTACTTCAGTTGGTTTTGTATTCTGGCCCATTTACTTTTTCAACACTTACTTTTGTAGCTCAGTTTACTTAGTGTTTACTTCAGTTTGTGTACTCTGTGGTGATTGTTTACTTTATAAAGGAAATGTCTTCCCTTTTATCGGTATTTATGCCTTTGGTGCTAGTCGCCAGCCCCTGGCCTATGGAAAGCGGGCTTGGGGTAGTCACGGTATGGGCCCCGAGGATGGGTCGTGACAAATTGGTATCAGAAGAGTTCGGTTCTACTACAGAACTCAGGACTCTGATATTTCTTCTAATTGAAGCAATAATTTTAAGGGTATTGAGTGTGGTTATCAGTCCAAGGAGTCCAGTGTTGGTACGGCGGCCAACGTATCCATACACCAGGACCCTGACTTCTGATTTCCGACTCAATGCACGAAAACATTGATGCATGTGTGTTTCAAAAGTTTTCATTGTGATTACTTTGTTCCATCTCACTAGGTATACTGTATTGGTCGTGGCACACCTATTCCTTTTTAGGATGGCCCCACAATGGTAGCCATCTCGAGTTCTGAGCTTTGTGTGAGATGATAGTACACCGAGCGATGAGGCCTCGGTATAGGGCCCTATTACAGCAGAGGCACCAGCGGTACCTCTACCCGCCGAGCCACCGATGCCACCAGCCCAGCCACTGAGAGTGCACGTCGCCTTAATGCGCTTCATGAGTTTTAGCATCAGAGACCGCCCAGGTTCCATGGGGAGACAGACCCTCAGGAAGTAGAGGATTGGATGAAGGTTGTTGTTAGATTTTTCAGATTAGTAGGGACACCAGCAGACCTCATGGTGATCCTTGCAGCGAGTCTCTTGCATGCGGCAGCAGGTAGATGGTGGCGCCTGATGCTCCAGGTGCACGACGAGGCATCTCTTCTTTGGTCGGACATCGAGAGCCTCTTCTTCTCCTAGTTCGAACCAGCCACCCTCCGAGCAGTGCGCATTCAAGAGTTTCTATAGCTGCGGTAGGGAAGCATGACGGTAGCCCAGTACTCAGCGAGGTTTACCGACCTCTCGCGCTATTCCACGTACATGGTACGGGACCCATTCTTCCAGGGCCGAACCTTTGAGCAGGGACTGAGGCATGAGATCAGGGCATCGATAATCTCCCTCAGCATTCTGACATAGGCAGGAGTACTGGAGCGAGCCCTTCTTGTGGAGAGCTTTCTTGCTGAGCCTACACCAGCAGTGAGACCTACCACAGGGCGGCATGTAGCGGAGTCTTCTGCAGCTGGCAGTAGATGGATGTCACAGGGGTCCAAGAGGACCAGACCATCAGGCGGATGACCTCAGGATACTGGATCAGAGGTGTGGGGCACATGTAGTAAAGCCAGTTATACGAGAGGCAGGCAGTGCTATGCATGCGGCAGATAGGGCCACATGGCTCGAGACTATCCAACCCACCGTGCAGAGGAGCGGCCAACAGTTGAGGGACCACCCAGGCAGAGGCAGAGGTTCGACCATGGCAGTCCTCAGGGAGTAGGCAGACGAGGCAGAGGAGCTGGCCGAGGAGCGAGTGGTGGATGACGTTTTGAGACTCTACCACCACCACCACCAGGAGGTCCACCCCGACCACAGGGAGCTGGCGGACAGAGGTAGGAACAGCTTCAGGCAGTGGTGTCCTACGACCACGGCACACCAGAGATGATTTTAGGTACTATCTATGTCTACTCCACCCTTTTTGTAGTTCTTATAGATATAGGAGTGAGTAATTCTTTTATTGCGGTTGCCCTTGTTCAGGGCTTGGAGATTCTGACGGAGCCGTTGGCTCAATCCTTACGGCTAGAGACTCCTACGGGAGTAGAATCAACGATTACGCATTGGTGCCGACAGTGTCAGCTTACTCTAGGAGGCTTGAGCTTTGGCTGGGATCCTTTTGTAGCAGCATCGAGGCCTTACGACATCATCTTGGGCATGGATTGGTTATCTACGGTCCATGCTTAGATCGACTATATTAGGCGCAAGATGTGGTATGTCCACACCGATGGGAGCAGGTTCACCTTCACCGGCGAGAAGGGAGCCTTTGCAGTGCAGGATGGACTCACGTAGTGGAGAGGATAGTAGATCACTCATCAGTTGGCTAGCCTCATCCTAGGAGTAGTGGATGTGCGGAGTCCGAGTTTTCCTATTGTGGTGGATCAGTATGCAGACGTTTTCCCTGAAGACATTCCAGGACTACCTCCTCGCAGATAGGTAGACTTCTATATTGACCTATACCCTGGGACAGCCCCGATATCTACTCCAGTAAATCGGATGGCTCCTGCAGAGCTTCGAGAGATACGAGTACAGCTGGAGGACGTGCAGAGGAAGGGATTCATCCGACCCAGTGTTTCACCCTAGGCTTCCCCGATTTTGTTCGCCAAGAAGACGGATGAGAGCTTGCGATTGTGTGTCGATTACCGTCACCTGAACCAGGTCACTGTGAAGAAAAAGTATCCATATCTGAGGATCGACAATGTAAAGACCCGTAAAATTCAAGGAAATTTTTTCTTAATTTTCTTTATAATTTTACAAGAGCGCGGTTTCAGACGGCACCTGATTCCGAGGCCCAGAGTGCCCGGAATTAATTTCCGAAGTTTGGCTCGGGTACGTTCAGTGAACGAACGAGCAGGAATTCCTAACTTTTGATCTGGTGCTCGGAATTGAAATCTGAGGGCACCGATGAACTCGCAGCGCCGAAATTCGCTTAAAGAGACCTTTTCGGGAGTTGCGTTTGTTGCGGGTTGAAAGTTAGTTTTGGGGATTAAAAGATAAGTAAAATAAAATTATGTTTGAATTTTATTTTATTCGTGGTGGTTAGACTCTCTCATGGGAAGTTGTTGGTGGGGCCCACAACCACCCAACTTCCCATGTGTGGTTATGAGGGAGGTGGGGCCCACACGAGCCCCCACCTTTTCAAATTCCCTAACCCCTCTAAACCCCCTCTTAATTATGTGACTCTCCCCTACATTAATTATTGCCAACTTATCTCATCATTTAATTTTTGTCAACTCTAGATTTAATTAATGTAATGAATTCAACTTTTGAATTTTGAAAGGTTGGCAAAGTGAAAATAAAATAAGGTGTAGCTTATTTTATTTTGGGAGTTGCTGTGTTGTGTGGAGATTTGAGAGAGGAAGAGTTCTACACTTTGAAGAACTTCATCTTCCTCCTTGAAGAACGCGAAGAACACTGACACGCCGTTCTATCTTCTCTCCACGTCAAAGAAAGGGAGACACCGCTTCCTCCTCGGTTTTTCTTCGTCGACTTGAGAAGTTTCGCCAACGACGTATCGCATCGGACGCATCCCTTCGTCAACGGATTTGACGAATGACGACCGCGACGCCCGACCTCCGCGACGTCGTCTTCCGCGGAACGTAGACAAATCTTCGAACCTTATACCCGAGGTAGGGGTTGTTGTTTTTCTTTTTGGTTTAACTATTTTATTCTTGATCGTGAATTTAGAAAGTCTAACGTGTGGCTTTGAATTATTTAAAGTCGCGTTATTATTTTAACGTGAGGGGGCCGGACCGCACGAACACGGCCGAACCCCCTCCATCGTTCTTGTTTATTCTTGCGGGTGGAAGCAAGTGGCGTGGTGCCGTCGCACCACGCGGATGATCGTGCAAATATTTTTACGCGGCGCCGTCGCGCCACGCCGAGGAAGAATCTTCAAGAACGCGACGCCGTCGCGCCGCGTTGAAAGGAATCAAGGCACAGGAAGGGGCGCGGTGCCGTCGCACCGCGCCGGATGACGAACACCGCGGCCGGTTCCGGGCCGCGGCGGGACGAGGAGACCGCGGCTGGTTCCGGGCCGCGGCGGGAAGAGAAGACCGGCGGCCGGGCCGCCGGCGTCGGAAGCCGAAGGGGGGACCGGAATTTCCGGTCCCGTTGGAGAAAACCGGCCGGCCAGCTGGCCCGCCGGAAGGCATTAAACCGGGGGAATTAATTCCCCCGGCCAACACACAAAACCCCCCTCATTATGAGGGGGGCGGTTATTTGAAGAGAGGGGGGCAGCCGGCCCCCCCGGTTTGTTTCCAGCCGGCCCCCACGTGCAGGGGCCGTTTTGTTGCAAAGGCGCGGCACAAAGGCCGCGCCGCTTCCCAAATCAGCGGGGGCTTGCCCCCCGCGTGCCGACCACGTGCGGCGCCAGCCGCCAATCCGCCGCGGCTCGCCGCGCCGCCCCGGGGGGGGGGGGGGGGTCGGGCCGGGTCGGCCCGGACCCGGACCCCCCGTTTCGAACCAGAATCGGTTTTTGGGCCATATCTTGAGCCTCGGACCTCCGAATGATGAACCGTCTGCGGCAACGCGATCCTTGGATCGAGACGGTCGTTTCGGTATATCGCACTCAAGGTTTCGGTTTACTTTGAGTTCGGCCGGGTCGGTTCGTTCACGAAACCAACCGGGCCTTCGGAGCGGAAACGCTCATATCTTGAGCTACGGACGTCCGATTGACGTGTCGTCAGCTGTGTTGTGTCCCTCTTAGTGAGACGAATCTTTTGGCATACTCCGCCCGAGGTTTGGACGCAGGTGGAGTACGGTTGGGTTGGTTTTGCCTTAAAAAACCAACCGGGCCCCGGAGACGAAAATGCCAATAACTTTCAGACCGGGCGTCCGATCGACGCGCCGTCTGTTACGTTGAGTTCCTGTTGACGATACGGAACTTTTGGATACATCAACCCTGGTCTTCGTGACATTTGATGTATCAGCCTCTCGGCTCGTGAGGCGGACCCTCCGAACGAGCTTGCTTTGTGCGGGAACCCTAGTGCTGGCTGCGACTGTTACTGTGACTACTACTGCTGCGACTGTTACTGTGACTACTACTGCTGCGACTGTTACTGTGAATACTACTGCTACGACTGCTACTGTGACTGCGACGACGACAGTACAGAGATCCTGTGTGGATTCGACGACGACGACTTCAGCACTCAGCGATCCTACGTGGATCAGTGCTACCGATCCTGTGTGGGTCCGATCCTGTGTGGGTCTCTGCGCTCAGCGGTCCTGTGTGAACCAGCGCCTACAGGTTCTGTGTGGGCCCGATCCTGTGTGGGTCTTTGCGGGGGTTAGTTACCTATCGATCCTTCGTGGGTCCGACGACTTAGATGGATCAGTGATCATCTTTATCGTCCTTGAAGAAGTATACCTGTGTGAGTTGAATCCTGTTGCTTTCCTGTGTGGATTGTGTTGTGCAATCCTGTGTGGATTATGTTTTGATTTCCTATGTGGAATACGTATACTTTCCTGCGTGGACTGAGTTGTACTTGGGCTCGGAGGTTGGAGCGTATTTTAATTGATGACTTAGGTATATGTATGGGCATATACCTAAGCAGTGTCGGTTGTTACTTCGTGATTGTACTTTTCTTCATGGTTTATCCTTTGTGGATTTGAGAGACCTTCAGGGGTCTCGGGGTCCCTACTGAGTAGCTTATACTCACCCCTGCACGGGCTTCGCCCGCACTACGTTGTGTTGGTTGCAAACGACGGACAGCGTTGACCTTAGCTGAGGCTTGTAGAGCGGGACGGTACCCGGAGGTGGACCACTGGGCGGGACGTGCACGGAGCGGACGGCGGGACCCGTGGAGCAGAGGAGCTATCTGTACCCACCCTTCAGGTGGGATTTCCAGTGGACAGCTCGGTGTAGCGGCTTTTACTTTTCAGTTGCTGTTTTCCCTTTCGAGTTGTACTTTACTTTTAGTTTGGGTTTGTATTCTGGCCCATTTACTTTTCCGCACTTTCAGTTGTACTCTTCTTTGTTTAGTGTTTACTTTCCGCTTGCTTACTCTGTGGTGTTTGTTACTTTTCAAAGGCAATGCCTTCCCTTATTACTGGGATTTACGCCTTGGTGCTAGTCGCCAGCCCCTGGCCTATGGAAGGCGGGCTTGGGGTAGTCACGGCACGGACCCCGAGGGCGGGTCGTGACAAATTGGTATCAGAGGAGTTCGGTTCTACCGCGAACTCTGATCTTTTCTATGTCAAACAATAATGTTTAGCGTATTGAGTGTGGTAATCAGTCCAGGGAGTCCAGTGTTGGTGCGGCGGCCGACGTATCCGTACACCAGGACCCTGACTTCTGATTTCCGACTTAATGCACGAAAACATTGATTGTGTGTGTGTTTCAAAGTTTTCTTTGTTATTACTTATATCAGCTCACCAGGTATACTGTTCTAACCGTGGCGCACCTGTTTCCTTTTCAGGATGGCCCCACGACGGCAGCCAGCTAGGGTTCCGAGAGTCGAGCGAGACGACAGCCCACCGAGCGACGAGGCCTCGGTACAGGGCCCTTTTCCAGTAGTGGCACCGGCGGTAGCTTTACCCGTCGAGCCCCCGATGCTTCCAGCAGAAGCCGCTGACGATGCACGTCGCCTCAGTGCAATGCATGAGTTTCAGCGCCAGCGACCACCCAGGTTTCGCGGGGAGACGGATCCCCAGGCAGCAGAGGACTGGCTGGAGGCAGTGGTTCGAGTGTTTAGGCTAGTGAGGACACCAGCAGACCTCATGGTGATCCTCGCTGCGAGCCTACTACACGCAGCAGCAGGACGATGGTGGAGCCTGATGCTCCAGGTGCACGATGAGGCATCCCTACTTTGGACGGACTTTGAGAGCCTCTTCCGCTCGGAGTTCGTCCCAGCCACCCTTCGTGCGGTGCGTATCCAGGAGCTTCTACAGCTGCGGCAGGGCAGCATGACGGTCGCTCAGTACTCGGCGAGATTTACCGATCTCTCGCGCTACTCGACCGACATGGTACGGGACCCATTCTTCCGGGCCCGGACCTTCGAGCAGGGTTTGAGACATGAGATCAGGGCATCTCTGATCTCCCTCAGCATACCGACTCAGACAGGAGTACTGGAGCGGGCCCTTCTGATCGAGAGCTTCCTTGCTGAGTCTACACCAGCACAGCGACCCACCGCAGGGCGGCACATGGCAGAGTCATCTGCAGCAGGCAGTCGACGGATGACTCAGGGGTCCAGACAGACCAGACCTTCGGGCAGACGTTCTCAGGGCACTGGCTCAGTAGTGCGGGGCACACAGCGCGGAGCCAGTCTTTCGAGAGGCAGACAGTGCTACTCATGCGGCGGGCAGGGCCACATGGCTCGCGACTGCCCGACCCGCCATGCCGAGGAGCAGCAGTCAGTTGATGGACCACCGAGGCAGAGGCAGAGGGTCGACCGTGGCGGTCCGCAGGGAGGAGGCGGACGAGGCAGAGGAGCTGGACGAGCAGCCGGTGGTGGGCGACGCTTTGAGGCTCTGCCACCACCACCACTAGGAGGTCCACCCCGACCACAGGGAGCTGGCGGGCAGCGACTGGCACAGCTCCAGGAAGCAGAGGCCTACGACCACGGCGCACCCGAGATGATTTGAGGTACTATCTGTGTCTATTCCACCCTTTCTGCAGTTCTTATAGACACAGGAGCGAGTCACTCTTTCATAGCCGCTGCCCTTGTTCGGAGCTCGGAGATTCCGACAGAGCCGTTGGCTCGATCCTTACGGCTAGAGACTCCTACGGGAGAAGACTCGACGATTACGCACTGGTGCCGGCAGTGTGAGCTTACTCTAGGAGGCGAGAGTTTCGGCTGGGATCTTCTTGTAGCAGCGTCGATGTCTTACGACGTCATCTTGGGCATGGATTGGCTATCTACGGTCCATGCACAGATTGACTGTTTTAGGCGCAAGGTGCGATGTGTACGCACCGACGGGAGCAGGTTCACCTTCACCGGCGAGAAGGGAGCCTTTGAAGCACAGGATGGACTTCCGCGGAGGAGAGGACAGCCCATCACTCATCAGTTGGCTAGCCTCATCCTTGGAGCAGTTGACGTGCAGAGTCCTGGTTTTCCTGCAGTGGTGGATCAGTTTGCGGACGTTTTTCCCGACGACGTCCCAGGGCTACCTCCTCGCAGAGAGGTAGACTTTTATATTGACTTGTACCTTGGGACAGCCCCGATATCTACTCTAGCATATCGGATGGCCCCCGCCGAGCTTCGAGAGCTACGGGTACAGTTGGAGGACTTGCAGGGCAAGGGGTTCATCCGACCCAGTGTTTCACCCTGGGCTTCTCCGATATTGTTCGCCAAGAAGGCGGACGGGAGCTTGCGACTTTGTGTTGACTATCGTCGCCTGAACCAGGTGACAGTGAGGAACAAGTATCCGCTACCGAGGATTGATGACCTCTTTGATCAGCTCAAGGGAGCACGGTGGTTCTCGAAGATAGACCTCAGGTCAGGCTATCATCAGCTCAGAGTCAGAGACAAGGATGTGCAGAAGACAGCCTTCAGATGTCGGTATGGCCACTATGAGTTCTTGGTTATGCCTTTCGGTGTAACCAATGCTCCAGCAGTGTTCATGGCTCTCATGAACAGGATCTTTCAGCCATACCTCGATCGGTTTGTCGTGGTCTTCATCGACGACATTTTGATTTACTCTACGACAGAGGAGGAGCACGCCTATCACTTGCGAGTTGTTCTTGACTCACTCCGAGAGCACCAGCTTTATGGTAAGCTCTCGAAGTGCCAGTTCTGGATACGTGAGGTCCACTTTTTGGGACACGTTATCTCTGAGGCGGGAGTTGCAGTGGATCCCGCAAAGATTGAGGTTGTGTTAGCTTGGGAGACACCCAGGAGCGTGACTGAGGTTCGGAGTTTCTTGGGACTAGCTGGATACTATCGGAGATTCGTACCAGACTTCTCTAGAGTTGCGGCATCACTCACAGCTTTGACGAAGAAGGGGAAACCCTTCGTATGGACAGATAGATGTCAGCAGAGCTTCCAGGAGCTGAAACAGAGATTGACTAGCGCACCTATCTTGAGGTTGCCTGAGGAGGGAGTAGGGTACGTAGTCTACTGCGATGCATCAGGGACCGGACTAGGATGTGTTCTGATGCAGGAGCGGGCAGTGATCGCCTATGGATCATGACAGTTGAGGCCGCATGAGCAGAACTACGCTACCCATGACCTGGAGTTAGCAGCAGTGGTCTTCGCTCTGAAGACATGGCGACATTATCTGATGGGCGAGCGCTTTACAGTCTTTTCCGATCATCAGAGTCTCAGGTATATCTTCTCGCAGAAGGACCTGAACCTGAGACAGCGGCGATGGCTCGAGTTCCTCCAGGACTATGACTTTGAGATAGTCTATACTCCTGGGAAGGGGAACGTAGTAGCCGATGCCCTCAGCAGGAGGACGGGCATACAGCTACTTGAGGAGGCGACGGAGCAGCTAGCCTCTTTGGAGATAACCTTCGTGGATAGAGATGGAGCATCTTTCCTCCAGTCTCTCACAGTCACCCCTCCACTACTGCAGCGAGTCAGGGAGGCACAGCGTGGGGACGCTGACTGTGAGACACGGCAAGCACAGATATCCTCGGGACAGGCACCTGATGGTTTCTCCCTTGGAGCAGAGCACGACATCCTTTTCAGAGGACGTACCATGGTGCCAGTCGCATTGCGAGAGGAAGTACTGAGAGAGTTTCACACTTCTCCTTTAGCGGTACATCCTGGAGTGGCGAAGATGTACCAGGACCTCAGATGACAGCACTGGTGGCCGGGCATGAAGAAGGCAGTAGCAGAGTTCGTTTCTCGATGCCTTACCTGCCAGCAGGTGAAGGCAGAGCATCAGGTACCAGCAGGCTTGGTACAGCCCTTGGAGGTTCCGGAGTGGAAGTGGGACGGCATATCTATAGACTTTGTGACTGGACTTCCACGCACTTCCAGAGGTCACGACTCCATCTGGGTGATTGTTGACCGACTCACCAAGTCGGCACACTTCTTACCCATCAGAGAGCAGGGATCAGTAGAGAGCTTGGGACGTCTCTACGTTCAGGAGATTGTGTGGCTCCACGGCGTACCATCATATATTGTCTCTGATCGAGATTCCCGCTTTACTTCCCGACTTTGGAAGGGGTTACAGGAAGCGTTCGGGACACAGCTACGTCTGAGCACAGCCTTTCACCCTCAGACGGATGGTCAGACGGAGAGGACCATTCAGACTCTCGAGGACTTGCTCCGCGCATGTGTCCTCGACTTTGGTCATAGCTGGGAGGACCACCTACCCTTAGTGGAGTTCGCGTACAACAACAGCTACCACTCCACCATCGGGATGGCACCGTACGAGGCGTTGTACGGCCGACCATGTAGATCTCCTTTGTGCTGGACAGACCCTGGGGAGTCAGCACTGGTGGGACCGGAGATGGTCCAGGCCACGACAGAGAAGGTCCAGGTCATCCAGGAGCGGATGAGGACAGCTCAGAGCCGGCAGAAGTCATATGCTGACAGGAGGCGGAGGCCACTGGAGTTCGAGGATGGCGACCACGTCTTCTTGCGGGTCTCACCTCGACGTGGTATTCGGAGATTTGGCCGAGGCGGCAAGTTATCTCCGCGCTTCATCGGACCCTTCCAGATTCTGCGCAGGATTGGTGAGGTGGCTTATCGCCTGGCTCTACCACCTCAGTTGCACCGGGTGCACGACGTCTTCCACGTATCCCAGTTGAGGAGATACGTGCACGACCCGACACACATCATTGATCATGGGGAGCTTGACGTTGACGATGGGGCGACTTTTACGGAGGTCCCGGTGGAGATAGAGGATCGACAGGAGCGGGTCCTGCGTGGGCGATCGATTCCTCTTGTGCGCATCAGATGGCAGCACGGGAATCTCCAGGAGAGCACATGGGAGCGGGAGGCTCAGATGCGTGCTCAGTTCCCTCATTTGTTTCCCTAGTTTTTGATGTATCTTTACGGGGACGTAAAGCCCTGAGGTGGGAGTAATGTAAAGACCCGTAAAATTCAAGGAAATTTTTTTCTTAATTTTCTTTAGAATTTTACAAGAGCGCGGTTTCAGACGGCACCTGATTCCGAGGCCCAGAGTGCCCAGAATTAATTTCCGAAGTTTGGCTCGGGTACGTTCAGTGAACGAACGAGCGGGAATTCCTAACTTTTGATCCGGTGCTCGGAATTGAAATCCGAGGGCACCGATGAACTCGCAGCGCCGAAATTCGCTTAAAGAGACCTTTTCGGGAGTTGCGTTTGTTGCGGGATGAAAGTTAGTTTTGGGGATTAAAAGATAAGTAAAATAAAATTATGTTTGAATTTTATTTTATTCATGGTGGTTAGACTCTCTCATGGTAAGTTGTTGGTGGGGCCCACAACCACCCAACTTCCCATGTGTGGTTATGAGGGAGGTGGGGCCCACACGAGCCCCCACCTTTTCAAATTCCCTAACCCCTCTAAACCCCCTCTTAATTATGTGACTCTCCCCTACATTAATTATTGCCAACTTATCTCATCATTTAATTTTTGTCAACTCTAGATTTAATTAATGTAATGAATTCAACTTTTGAATTTTGAAAGGTTGGGAAAGTGAAAATAAAATAAGGTGTAGCTTATTTTATTTTGGGAGTTGCTGTGTTGTGTGGAGATTTGAGAGAGGAAGAGTTCTACACTTTGAAGAACTTCATCTTCCTCCGTGAAGAACGCGAAGAACACCGACACGCCGTTCTATCTTCTCTCCACGTCAAAGAAAGGGAGACACCGCTTCCTCCTCGGTTTTTCTTCGTCGACTTGAGAAGTTTCTCCAACGACGTATCGCATCGGACGCATCCCTTCATCAACGGATTTGACGAACGACGACCGCGACGCCCGACCTCCGCGACGTCGTCTTCCGCGGAACGTAGACAAATCTTCGAACCTTATACCCGAGGTAGGGGTTGTTGTTTTTCTTTTTGGTATAACTATTTTATTCTTGATCGTGAATTTAGAAAGTCTAACGTGTGGCTTTGAATTATTTAAAGTCGCGTTATTATTTTAACGTGAGGGGGCCGGACCGCACGAACACGGCCGAACCCCCTCCATCGTTCTTGTTTATTCTTGCGGGTGGAAGCAAGTGGCGTGGTGCCGTCACACCACGCGGATGATCGTGCAAATATTTTTACGCGGCGCCGTCGCGCCACGCCGAGGAAGAATCTTCAAGAACGCGACGCCGTCGCGCCGCGTTGAAAGGAATCAAGGCACGGGAAGGGGCGCGGTGCCGTCGCACCGCGCCGGATGACGAACACCGCGGCCGGTTCCGGGCCACGGCGGGAAGAGAAGACCGGCGGCCGGGCCGCCGGCGTCGGAAGCCGAAGGGGGGACCGGAATTTCCGGTCCCGTTGGAGAAAACCGGCCGGCCAGCTGGCCGGCCGGAAGGCATTAAACCGGGGGAATTAATTCCCCCGGCCAACACACAAAACCCCCCTCATTATGAGGGGGGCGGTTCTTTGAAGAGAGGGGGGCAGCCGGCCCCCCCGGTTTGTTTCCAGCTGGCCCCCACGTGCGGGGGCCGTTTTGTTGCAAAGGCGCGGCACAAAGGCCGCGCCGCTTCCCAAATCAGCGGGGGCTTGCCCCCCGCGTGCCGACCACGTGCGGCACCAGCCGCCAAGCCGCCGCGGCTCGCCGCGCCGCCGCACCGCCCCAGGGGGGGGGGTCAGGCCGGGTCGGCCCGGACCCGGACCCCCCGTTTCGAACCAGAATCGGTTTTTGGGCCATATCTTGAGCCTCAGACCTCCGAATGATGAACCGTCTGCGGAAACGCGATCCTTGGATCTAGACGGTCGTTTCGGTATATCGCACTCAAGGTTTCGGTTTACTTTGAGTTCGGCCGGGTTGGTTCGTTCACGAAACCAACTGGGCCTTCGGAGCGGAAACGCTCATATCTTGAGCTACGGACGTCCGATTGACGTGTCGTCAGCTGTGTTGTGTCCCTCTTAGTGAGACGAATCTTTTGGCATACTCCGCCCGAGGTTTGGACGCAGGTGGAGTACGGTCGGGTTGTTTTTGCCTTAAAAAACCAACCGGGCCCCGGAGACGAAAATGCCAATAACTCTCAGACCGGGCGTCCGATCGATGCGCCGTCTGTTACGTTGAGTTCCTGTTGACGATACGGAACTTTTGGATACATCAACCCTGGTCTTCGTGACAGTTGATGTATCAGCCTCTCGGCTCGTGGAGCGGACCCTCCGAACGAGCTTGCTTTGTGCGGGAACCCTAGTGGTGGCTGCGACTGTTACTGTGACTACTACTGCTGCGACTGTTACTGTGACTACTACTGCTGCGACTGTTACTGTGACTACTACTGCTACGACTGCTACTGTGACTGCGACGACGACAGTACAGAGATCCTGTGTGGATTCGACGACGACGACTTCAGCACTCAGCGATCCTACGTGGATCAGTGCTACCGATCCTGTGTGGGTCCGATCCTGTGTGGGTCTCTGCGCTCAGCGGTCCTGTGTGAACCAGCGCCTACAGGTCCTGTGTGGGCCCGATCCTGTGTGGGTCTTTGCGGGGGTTAGTTACCTATCGATCCTTCGTGGGTCCGACGACTTAGATGGATCAGTGATCATCTTTATCGTCCTTGAAGAAGTATACCTGTGTGAGTTGAATCCTGTTGCTTTCCTGTGTGGATTGTGTTGTGCAATCCTGTGTGGATTATGTTTTGCTTTCCTATGTGGAATACGTATACTTTCCTGCGTGGACTAAGTTGTACTTGGGCTCGGAGGTTGGAGCGTATTTTAATTGATGACTTAGGTATATGTATGGGCATATACCTAAGCAGTGTCGGTTGTTACTTCGTGATTGTACTTTTCTTCGTGGTTTATCCTTTGTGGATTTGAGAGACCTTCAGGGGTCTCGGGGTCCCTACTGAGTAGCTTATACTCACCCCTGCACGGGCTTCGCCCGCACTACGTTGTGTTGGTTGCAGACGACGGACAGCGTTGACCTTAGCTGAGGCTTGTAGAGCGGGACGGTACCCGGAGGTGGACCACTGGGCGGGACGTGCACGGAGCGGACGGCGGGACCCGTGGAGCAGAGGAGCTATCTGTACCCACCCTTCAGGTGGGATTTCCAGTGGACAGCTCGGTGTAGCGGCTTTTACTTTTCAGTTGCTTTTTTCCCTTTCGAGTTGTACTTTACTTTTAGTTTGGGTTTGTATTCTGGCCCATTTACTTTTCCGCACTTTCAGTTGTACTCTGCTTTGTTTAGTGTTTACTTTCCGCTTGCTTACTCTGTGGTGTTTGTTACTTTTCAAAGGCAATGCCTTCCCTTTTTACTGGGATTTACGCCTTGGTGCTAGTCGCCAGCCCCTGGCCTATGGAAGGCGGGCTTGGGGTAGTCACGGCACGGACCCCGAGGGTGGGTCGTGACAGACAACCTCTTCGATCAGCTCAAGGGAGCACGATGGTTCTTGAAGATAGACCTCAGGTCAAGCTATCATCAGCTCAGAGTTTGGGACGAGGATGTGCAGAAGACGGCTTTCAGGTGTCGATATGGCCACTATGAGTTCTTGGTTATGCCTTTCGGCATAACCAATACTCCAGTAGTGCTTATGAGTCTCATGAATAGGATCTTCCAGCCTTACCTCGGTCGATGTTTCATAGTATTCATCGACGACATATTGATTTACTCGACTACTGAGGAGGAGCATGCCTACCACTTACAGGTTGTACTGGACACACTCTGAGAGCACCAACTTTATGTTAAGCTCTTGAAGTGTTAGTTATGGATACCTGAGGTCCACTTCTTGGGACCCATCATCTCTAAGGTGGGAGTTGCAGTGGATCCTGCGAAGATCGAGGTAGTTCTATCTTAGGAGCCACCCGGGAGCGTAACGGAGGTGCAGAGTTTCCTAGGTTTGGCTGGGTACTACTGGAGATTTGTGCCAGACTTCTCCAGAGTTGCAGCACCACTTTCAGCTTTGATGAAGATGGGGAGACCCTTCATGTGGTCAGATAGATGTCAGAAGAGCTTTCAGGCGCTGAGATAGAGATTGACCAGTGCACCCATCTTGAGGCTACCAGAGGAGGGAGTAGGGTATGTAGTCTACTGCGATGCATCAGGGACTGGACTCAGGTGTGTCCTGATGTAGGAGCGGACAGTGATCACCTATGGATCATGACTGTTGAGGCAGCATGAGAAGAACAATGCTACCCATGACCCAGAGTTAGTAGTAGTGGTCTTCACCCTCAAGATGTGGCGGTACTATCTGATGGGTGAGCGCTTTACAGTCTATTCTGACCACCAGAGTCTTAGGTACATCTTCTTGCAAAAGGACCTGAACCTGAGACAGTGGAGATGGATCGAGTTCCTCTAGGAATATGATTTTGATATAGTCTATACTTCTGGGAGTTAGCTTCTTTGCAGATATCCTTTGTGGATAGAGATGGGGCAGCCTTCCTTCAATCGCTCACAATCACACCTCCACTTCTTCAGTGGGTTAGAGAGGCACAGCGTGGAGAAGTTGACTGTGAGATGTGATGTGCATAGATTTCTATAGGATAGGCACCAGATGGTTTTTCTATAAGAGTAGAGCACATCATCCTTTTTAGAGGAAGTACCATGGTACCAGCTGCATTACAAGAGGAGGTGCTGAGAGAGTTTCACACTTCCCCTTTTCCGGTACATCCAGGGGTAGCGAAGATGTACCAGGATCTCAGACGACAGCACTGGTGGCTGGGTATGAAGAAGGTTGTGGCTGAGTTCATTTCTCGATGCCTCACCTGTCAGCAGGTGAAGGCGGAGCACCAGGTACCAGCAGTCTTGGTACAGCCCTTGGAGGTCCCGGAGTGGAAGTTGGACGGGATATCAATGGATTTCGTGACTGGACTTCAATGTACTTCAAGAGTTCACGACTCCATTTGGGTGATCGTCGACCGACTCACCAAGTCAGCCCACTTCCTACCCATCAGAGAGCAAGGATCAGTAGAGAGCTTGGGATACCTCTACGTTCAGGAGATCGTACGGATTCATGGTGTGCCATCATCTATCATCTCCGATCGTGATGCTCTCTTTACTTCCCGGCTTTGGAAGGGGTTGGAGGAGGCATTTGGGACACAGCTACGCCTGAGAATTACATTTCACCCTCAGATAGATGGTCAGACTGAGAGGGCCATTCAGACCCTCGAGGACATGCTCCCTACATGTGTCCTCAACTTTGGTCATAACTGGTAGGATCACCTACCCTTGGTGGAGTTTTCATACAACAACAGCTACCACTCCACCATCAGGATGGCACCATACAGGGCATTGTACGGACAACCTTGCAGGTCACCTCTGTGCTGGACAGACCCTGGGGAGTCAGCACTTGTGGGACCAAAGATGGTCCAGGCCATGACAGAGAAGGTCCAAGTCATCCAGTAGCAGATGAGGACAGCTTAGAGCCGATAGAAGTCTTATGCTGACAGGAGGCGGAGACCACTAGAGTTCGAGGATGGCGACCACATTTTCCTATGGGTCTCACCTCGATGTGGATTACAGAGATTTGGCCGGGGTGGCAAGTTATCTCTGCGCTTCATAGGACCATTCTAGGTTCTCAGCTAGATAGGCGAGGTGGCTTATCGCCTGGCTCTACCACCTCAGTTGCACCGGGTGCACGACGTCTTCCACGTATCTCAACTGAGGAGATACATGCACGACCCGACGCATTTCATCGTCCATGGGGAGCTAGACATCAATGACGGGGAGACTTTTGCAGAGGTCCTAGTGGAGATCGAGGATCGACAGGAGTTGGTCCTACGTGGGCAGTCGATACCTCTAGTGCACATCAGGTGGTACCACGGGAACCTTCAGGAGAGCACTTGGTAGCGGGAGGCTCAGATGCGTGCCCAATACCCTCATTTGTTTCCCTAGTTTGTCATGTATCTTTACAGGGATGTAAATCCCTGAGGTGGGAGTAATGTAAAGTCCTGTAAATTTCAAAGAAATTTTTTTTATAAATTCTTTGGGATTTTATAAGTATGCAGTTTCTGACGGCACCTGATTCAAAGGCCCGGTGTTCCCGGAATCAATTTTTAAAGTTTAGATCGAGTACGTTCAGTGAACGAACGAGCGGGTTTTCCTATCTTTTGAACCGGTGCTCGGAATCAAAATCCAAGGGCACCGATGAAACCGCAACACCGGTAATTGCTTAATAAGACCTTTTCTAGAGTTGTGTTTACTCAGGAAGAGTTTTTAAAAAATGTGGGTTAAGTATTAAGAGAAATAAAATTGTGTTACCATTTTATTTCACTTATAAGAGGTTAAACTTCATGTGTGGTAGTTGGGGTGGGACCCACTAAAATCCTAACCCCTCTTTGTAGGATATTAGAGATGTGGGTCCCACATGATCCCCCACCTTTTCAAATTCCCTAACCCCTCTAAACCTCCCATGTATTAAATGTTGTGGCTACCTTCTTCCAAATTAAAGCATGCCAACTAAACTCACCATTAATTTTGGAAAATTCAAGACTAATTAATTAAGTGAGTTTAGGTTTTTGAATTTTAAAAATGTTTGAAAAGGTAATAAAATAAGGAAAAGGCCTTATTTTATTTTGGTTTCTTCATTTTGTTGAGAGAGGGAGACTTCTACACTTTGAAGAACTTCATATTCCTCCTTGAAGAACATGAAGAACGCAGACACGCCATTCCATCTTCTCTCCATGTCAAAGAAAGGGACACTACTGGAATTCGGGTTTTTACCAACAGGTGTTTACCAACGGTTTGCTTAAACCATTGGTGTTGAAGGATTAGGGAACTGTTTACCAACGCTTTCATAAAACCATTGGTAAAGAAATGGTAAAGGAAGCCTTTCCCAACGGTTCATTGAAACCGTTGGGAAAAGTCACCCCATTGCCAACGGTTTCTTCAAACCATTGGTAAAGGGGTGGTTTAGGTTCCCTTTTTCCAACAGTTCAATAGAACCGTTGGGAAAGGGTACCTGAACATCTCTTTCCCAACGGTTTTTATAAACCGTTGGGAAAGATTTCCCCCAAATACAGCCGCGGTGCAGCTCTCCCCATTCACGACAGAACCCTAAATTCATTCCTACTCCACTGCTCTGCTTCTCTCGCGAACTCCCCCATCCGAAGAGGTGTAAACCCATCTGAAATCAGGTATTTTTTCCTTTATACACATATACTACCTTATTTTTATTGTTATTGATCTAATATTTTTCTTTTAAGTTATCAATCCAGCTCCATCTCTCTACTACTCTCGAACTCCCCCATCCGAATAGGTCAACACCCATCTGAATCATCTCAAATCAGGTATTTTATTCTTTATACACATATGGTACCTTGTTTTTATTGTTATTGATCTAATATTTTAGTTTTAAGTTTGGATTTTGATGTGATTTCACCGTGAAAAATAGGGAAATGAATTAATATTTTGTTAATTAATTAGTTTCCCCTGGAATTTCAGTTGTGTTATAATGTCCATGCTAAATAAATGGGTAATGTAATAAAAGACCTTGAATAAATAAATTGTTTAAGTTGGGGTATGTTGCCTCTATGATAGGTTTTTTGTTGTGTTTCATTGTATGTTGTAGGATGTTTTATGGGAATTGGGGTGACCAGTTGGGCTTTGTGATATGTGGGGTTGTAATGTGATGGTTAGTGGGCATGGATGTGACATGTGAAGTTGTATGATAGTGATGATGTGTGGTGGTATTGTGTCATGTGGAGGTGTTGTGTGATGAAGTTGTGGTGCATGATGTGGTGAGGTGGTTTTGGTTGTGCGGTGTTTTGTGATGTGCAATATTTTTGTTGTGATATGTGGTTGTTTTAGTGAGATGGTTGGTTGATGTAACATGGCGTCGATGGTTATTGTGAGATGGTGAGTTATTGTGTGGTGGTTTTATTAGTTTCTTGGTTATCTATGGAATAAATTATGCTGTTAAAACCAAAAAAAAAGATATTAAATAAATGAGATGGAATAGAAATGGATGTGTGGTAAATGGATTTAATTAATTTAATATTAAATGAATGGACAATGTAAGTGTGAATGAAGTGGCTTATAAATGAAAGTGAGAAATGCTATGCGTCTTGTGTGGTGGTGGTGTGGTTTATGTGTTTTATGGTAGTAGTGAAGTGTGTGATTATGTAGTTAATGTGAACCCATAGGTTGAGTATTTTGCGCTATCTATATATCATGTATTTTTATGTTATTTCTACACATTCCCAACTAGAGTTGGATAAACTTACCAATGATCAGAGGTTTTGAGTTATGGGTATTTTTTCTAATATCTAGGATGGTGGTTATATGGTTGGATAGCTACCATGTCTTCCCTACTCTTCCTTCAAAAGTGATTGACCATGTGTTTTTAGGCAAGATGCGATGTGATTGTCCATGTGTCTTCGGGTGAGATGTACTATGATTTCCCTAGTGTTTTCCGGTGAGGTGTGATGTGATAAGGCTATAATAAGATGTGGCATGTGGTTGGGGTCATGTAGGGTAGGAGGATGGCACATGGTTGATGTTATTCATGCTCATGATACCCTACTAATATGGTTATGGGATGAGGCATGTTGTGATGTGATATAACACATTAAGTTCTTGTAGGTTTTAGATTTTTTCAATAACACATTTGCATGTTTTTTTTCACATGTGTAGTTGATACCTTGACTATTTTCTTCCTTTATCGTTTACTTAAATTTATTTTCTATTAAAGTTCAATCCTATGGAATTTTTTATGACAAAATGACTTATATAAATTCTTTTTACATAATGGACAGAAGTTGGATGTATGAAACCGATCGGATCTCAAGTGATTTTCAAAACAATTTGGAGAGCTTTATAGATTTTGCATTTCACAATGCTTTAGATAGTGGTCGCATACACTGCCCATGTTCCAATTGTGTTGGTAGACCTTGGTTGAGCCGTGAAGAAGTCATCTACCACATAACCAAAAATGGTTTTCAAGCAAACTACTTTGTGTGGTATCACAATGGGGAGAAAATGAAATCTCAAATTGGTGATGATCGAAATGAAAGGACTGGAATGGAGAATTTGTTAGATGATCGGTTTCCGTTTATTCTTCATCATGAAAAAGAAAGGATTTCGACTCAAGAAGACTTCGATATGAGGACAGCTGATGCATCTAGTGAAAATGATGATATTGATAGGGTGAAAAAAATAATGATGTTGCCACGACTCCAGTATATCGACAATGTGATAAAATGAAAAAGCTGGAATTTTTAATCTGATTGTTTCATAGGAAAACTATGTATGGAATTTCTAATACAGTAATCGATTACATTCTTACCCTCTTGAAGGATTTACTTCCAGATGATGCATATATTCCCTCAAACCACTATATGGCATGGAAGTTAGTTGAGGAACTTGGATTTTCAAGAAACAAAATTCATGCTTGCCCGAAAGATTGCAGTTTATTCTGGGAGGAAACCGATGAACGAAATGATTGTATAAAATGTGGCACATCCCACTGGAAGACAAAATCTGATGGAACACCATCCCGCATTCCACAAAAAGTAATGTGGCACTTTCCATTGATCCCCAAACTTCAGAATCATTTTATGTCTGATGACATATCAATAAAAATGAGATGGCATGATACCGAGAGAATGAAGACTAATGATGAGTTGGTTCACCCTGCAGATGGATTTGCATGGCAGAGATTTGATGCTCGACATCCTGATTTTGTAGATGACGTGCGTAATGTGATGCTGGGTCTTTCATGCGATGGTTTTAATCCGTTTGGGTTGATTCTTACTTCGCACAGCACATGGCCAATTTTTATACACATTTATAATCTTCCCCCATGGTTGTGTATGAAAAAACTTTTCACTTTCATGAGTATACTCATATCTGGTCCTTCTGATCCCAACATTGATATTGATGTATACATGAAACCTTTAATAAAAGAGTTGATACTTTTTTGGGATGTGGGTGTGCGCACATACGATGCATGTTCGAAAGACATATTTCAAATGCGTGTTGCGCTTATGTGGATGATCAATGATTTTCCTGATTATGCAATGATGTCTGGATGGAGCACGAAGAGAAAACTGTGATGTCCAATTTGTATGAAGAATACACGATCTAGAAGACTGAAACATCATTGTAGTTTCAGTTTTATGGGACATCGACAATTCTTTCCAAAGGATCATCCATATATAATGAATCATCGAAGATTTGATAATACCATAGAGACAGATGATCCACCTCAGTGTATGTCTGGAACTGACATGCTTAATGAATTGAAAGATTTCAGTTTTTCATTTGGGAAGGGTCAAATGAAATCTGGAAAGAGAAAGAATGTTTCCATTGAAACCTGTTACAATTGGAGGAAGAAGAGTATCTTTTTTGATTTGCCTTATTGGTCAACCAATTTGTTACGTCATTGCTTAGACGTAATGCATATTGAAAAGATTATATGCTAAATGTTGCTTTCGGTTCTTCTAAAAGTCAAGGGGAAGACAAAAGATGATTTACGATCTCGGCATGACTTTGTGGATTGGGGCATCAGGCCAGAATTGCATCATGTGTGTATCAGTGGAAATAAATGGCAACTTCCATGTGATTCTTATGTGATGACACCTAACTTCCATGTGATTCTTATGTGATGACACCTACGAAAAAAAAACAATTTCGGGAAGTATTAGAGACTATTAGAGTTCCTGATGGCTATTCAAGCAACATATCTAAATGGGTCAACAGAAGAGAGTTGAAGCTAAAATCTTTGAAGACTCGTGATTATCACGTTCTACTGCATGAGTTTTTTCCAATAGCAATCTTTCATATTTTTTACAATAATGTAATGGTGGTTGTTATTCGGTTGTGCCATTTTTTTAGATATCGTTGTGCTAAAATGTTGTCCAAGTCATTCTTGCAAAAAAATGTTGACAGATGCCCCATTAATTTTGTGTGAGTTGGAGAAAATATTTCCTCCATCATTTTTCACATGCATGCTGCATCTGACTATCAATGTTCCCACTGAAATACATCTTGGAGGACCTGTTTATTTTCGTTGGATGTATCCAACTGAAAGAAATATGTTCACATTAAAGTTTTATGTCCGAAACAGAAATCATCCCGAAGGTTCTATCGTGAATGGTTACTTGGCTCAAGAATGTATGGATTTCTGCTCGATGTATTTGTCTAATCTTACTACAAGATTGAACAGACCAATGAGAAATAAAGAAGAACAGTATGAGAAAATTGAACCCAGTTTTCCATCACTTCCTCAAACAGGAGGAATTCCTGGATCATATACATTGAAGACATTAAGCCATGAAGAGCGGGAGATGGAACATCGCACAGTTTTGTTCAACTGTGATTTGTTCGATAACTATATCTGGTAACTAAATTGATTATGTATATCTTACATATATATATCTGTTAAACTATTAATATTTTTTATCTACAGGGAACATAAAACAATGATAAATAGGAAGCATAGTTCTTTATCTTTGAGAATGAGAGAGACTTTTCATAGCAAAGAGTTTTATGCTTGGTTAAAATTGAAGGTATAAAAAAATTAATGTTTAAAATAATTATATCAATATTTAATTAACTTTAATAGTAATTTATATTGCAGGTATTGAGTTTGTCTACTGACTCTATCTCTGAGGAAATAAGAGCTTTGGCTTTTGGTCCTAATACTGTGGTTCGTGACTGTAAATCAATTGTTATCAATAGGTACAAATTTATTGTCACTGAACAAGCAAAGAACATGCGAACACAACATGATGTTGTTATGGTTACTGCCACAACAGATTATTATGCTAGTGCATCAGATAGTAGACCGTGATTTGAAAATGTGGGTTATTATGGAGTTGTTGAGAAAATAATAATATTGGATTATTACTCTCATGGACGAGTCACAATGATGAAATTCCATTGGTTTAATTTGATGATGAGACATGGCACATTTATTGATGATTGTGGATTTCGAGTAATTAATATGACTCTCACTCTTGCTACCGAAGAACCATATGTGTTGGCATCAATGTCTAAACATGTTTTTTATGTCAAAGACCAACTTCAACCTGAATTTGGTGTCATAGTTGAAGTAATTCCAAGACATATTTTTGATGACAGTGATGATGGAATTGACACTGTCCCTAGTGCCATTGGAACCAATCCATTTATTTCTTTTGATGACTCAAATAGCTCAATTGTCAGAGTTGATTGTGAACCTAAAGTTGTGGTTGAAAATATATAGAATCATTCATCCATGTTCTCAATTCTTTTGGTTTACCTCGAGTTGGGTTATTAAGGTTGGTAATATTCAAATTGATTTAGTATTGATCACAAATATGTTTTAGCTGACTTGACCATTATGTGAATTTTCAATGTTTATTGGTTGCAGTTTTATTTGAATTTCATTTTTTAATTTGGAATTGAACTGTATTCAAACATAGTCAAACAATATTTCTAACTTGGTGAACATTACAACTTGTATGATTTATTAAATCCATTCAAGCTATTCTAAAACAATTGATAGCTGACTTGACCGTTATGTGAATTTTCAATATTTATTGGTTGTAGTCTTATTCGAATTGCATTTTCTAATTTGTAATTGAACAGTATTCAAACATAGTCAAACAATATTTCTAACTTGGTGAACATTACAACTTGTATGATTTATTAAATCCATTCAAGCTCTTCTAAAACAATTGATAGCTTAATTGACCATTATGTGAATTTTCAATGTTTATTTGTTGCGATTTTATTTGAATTTCATTTTCTAATTTGGAATTGAACTGTATTCAAACATAGTCAAACAATATTTCTAACTGGTGAACATTACAACTTGTATGATTTATTAAATCCATTCAAGCTCTTCTAAAACAATTGGAAGCTAAATTACCTATGAATTCATTATTCCCTCATATATTTTGTTATTTGGGTTACACATTAGTATTCTTTTTCTAATTAATTACATATTTTTTTTAAAAAGCAGGAAATGAAGCCAATTGAATAGAGACGAAGGAAAAAAATGATGGAGAACAATCATCGAATGAAGGAGATGGGTGTTCCACCATTAGTGCCTACAGTGAGTACTTTATTGCAAATTGATATATTTAAAGAATATATAATGTCATGTGATTAATTTTTTTGTAAAAATTTTTGTAGGATCCACCTATACATCGACATTTATTCAACGAGGAGCCTAGTAGTGGTCCTACTACTCAGGCCAGTGGTACGAGGAGGGTTCGCACCAGAGGTGGATGAGCAGCTACGCGTACCCGACTAGACCCTTCCCCTCCCACTGACATGTCATCCTTCCCACATTCTGATCCCGGTGTGTCGTTAAAGACACACGAGATATTTAGGTCTCCCATGTTTTCACAACATTCTGCATCTTCTGGCCCATCATTTTCACATCCCATGATGATTCCCACTCCTCAGTCAGCATCTGGTCAGACAGTTGTCCCATCTTCTTTTCCTTCTACTTCTTTCTCTCCGAGCTTCTATATTCCATCGTCTTCAACTCCTGTTCCACCACAGGGTGATCCATCAGTTTCTGTGGATCTAGCGGCACTCAGTGATCAGACCGGCATAGGTATATTTATAGAACCCTAACAAATTTTTATAGAAATATTTATTTTCATTATAACATGTTTTGATAAAATATTTGTTTTTTTTTTCAGGACAGAAACATCAACTGACAGGAGGCGTGGGCGGGGGCGTACACGCATACGTTTGGTGTGGAACTGTTGCACACAGGTTATGGTGGATTATAATTAAGACAACCAAATGGTTGAGAAAACAGGGCAGCAATGTCGGAGTTTTTTGGCGATGCTTGCAAAATACTCTGACATCATTCTCGTCATCCCGCTATCGTGGAGACATTTGCCGTATGAGGTCAAGGATAGAGCTCGGGCAGAGATATGGGTAAAAAAAATCTGTTCTATTTAATGGCATGAATTATTTTTGTATTTATATGAATTAATATTTTGATTTCAGCTTCAATTTAATTTTCCCGATGGTGAGGGTGCATGATCATAATGTATAAAGGATTTAGGAGAGATTTGGAGATCCTACAAGCATGATTTGTATATGGGCTGGCGTGCTAGAGTTGGCACTGAGTTAGAGGCGGTACCAGTTGTGGATGATTGTCCTATAGAGCAGTATCATCAAATGATTACTCATTGGATGAGTACACAATTTAAGGTATTAATAACATTTGAGGTATTTAAATAATAAATTTCATGTTTTTCTTTAATACTATCTGTTGCATTTCTGAATTTTATTTAGGAATCATCTGGAAAAAATAAAAAGAACATTGATGTAAAAAATACCTCCACAGACTGGGACGCACTATGATGACTGATCATGAGAGGAAGAAGGTATAACAATTGTTCATAAGTTTTCTTTACGACTTACACTTTATTTTCATTCTTCAATTATTTAATAATTTTCTAAAGCTTTCATATAACTTTAGTTTTCAATGTCATTGTAGAGGCAAATATGAAATATTTAAGGACGCGTGCCTCGAGCAAAACTGTTTTGCTCGAGTAGATGGAAAAAGGATGGAAGTGTCGTCAACAAAGCGACTCAGCAGCAGATTGTAAGTTTTAATCTGTTGAATTTATTTTTTAATATCTATTTTGTAACTCAATGATATATTTATATTTGTAATAGTTTGCTTTAGAGGCCCTTGATTCCCAAGAACCAGACAATTTTGCACCAATAGATCACTTACATCAGGTGTTGGGAGAGGAGCATTCTGGCAGAGTACGCTGCCGACCTAGGATAGCCCCGACGAGGTATTGGCCCTCCTCAGGTATGAGCTGTAGTGCCACCGAGCTGCAGAAAGTTAGGGCACAGGCAGAATAGGCTGAGAAAAGGGCCACAGAGACGGCAGAATAGTCTTCTAGGGAAAACAGTGTGTTTATGAAATTTATTGAAGTTCTACGTCCTACACTTCCAGCAGAGGCTAGCCCAGCTTTTGATTAGTATATGTCGTTGATACGTTCTATATACGGTGCACCAGGTTGCAGTTCTAATGGTGGTCAGGATGATGTACATCTTGATGATGATGATGGTGAGGAGTCTGACGTGGAAAAGGAGGGAGAGGAGGAGGGTTAGGCGGGTGGTGAGGGCGAGGAGGAGGGCGAGGATGAGGAGGAGGGTGGGGGAGAGGACGATGATGGGGACGAGGACGAGGGTGATGATGATGATGGTGATGATGGTGATGGTGATGTGGGACAAGTTGATCCATTACATTTTTGACTGATATTACTAAGATTTGATATTTAATCTATTCTAGTTGTTGGTTTTATCTGGACTCGTAGTATAGTATTGGAGTTGAGTTATTTTTATATATTATCTGTTTTATGGATGTTGTTGTATTTTAGTGGTTGTGTGTTTGGGAACCCCCCTCCTTCCTGGACCCTGGACAACCCCCCCCCTCCTCCTTGGACCCCGGACAGCCCCGCCGGACAGCCCCCCAGACAGCCCCCCGGACAGCCCCCCCACCCTCCTCCCTGGACCCCAGACAACCCCCCAGACAGCCCCCCAGATATCCCCCCAGACACCCCCCCACCCTCTTCCTTGGACCATGGACAACCACCCAAACAGCCCCGGACAGCCCCCGAACAGCCCCCCGAA
The DNA here is from genome assembly GCA_963277665.1 of Viscum album. Taxonomy (NCBI): domain Eukaryota; kingdom Viridiplantae; phylum Streptophyta; class Magnoliopsida; order Santalales; family Viscaceae; genus Viscum; species Viscum album. Next base: position 1,076,137,345 of record OY728127.1, on the reverse strand, counting down.
TAGCCCCCCAGACAGCCCCCCCACCCTCCTCCCTGGACCCCAGACAGCCCCCCGAATAGCCCCCAGACAGCCCCCGGACAGCCCCCGGACAGCCACCCAGATAGCTCCCCCCCCCCACCCTCCTCCTTGGACCCCGAACAACCCCCCGAACACCCCCCGGACAGCCCCCCGCACAGCCCCCCACCCTCCTCCCTGGACCCCATACAGCCCCCCGGAGAGCCCCCCAAATAGCCCCCCAGACAGCCCACCGGACAGCCCCCCCACCCTCTTCCTTGGACCCCGAACAACCCCCTGCACAGAGGATTCTCATAAAATGGACAACATTTTAAGTACATATGGAAAACCGATCAAACAAATTCAGATTGTGTCGATACATTAGCACAACGATCCATGGGTCATATGTGATGTGTACGAGTCAACCCCGCCTCAATCTGAGGCGCGGTGTGGCCGCCACCAATCAAAGTGTCTATCTTCTGTTTCAAAAGGACGTCATTTGAAGTAAAAAACATCAACTGGCATACGGAAAACCGACCAAACGCATTTTTATTGGGTCAATACTTTATCAAAACGATCCATGGGTCATATGTGATGTGTACGAGTCAACTCCGCCACAATCTGAGGCGCGGTGTGGCCTCCACCACTCAAAGTGTCTGTCTTTGGCTTAAAATGGACAACAATTTAAGTACATACGGAAAACTGACCAAACACATTCGGTTTCCATTGAAACTTTAGGAGAACGATCCATGGGTCATAGGTGATGTGTACTAGTCAACCCCGCCACAATCCAAGGCACGGTGTGGTTGTCACCACTTAAAGTGTCTGTCTTCTGTTTTAAAAGGAAATCATTTGAAGTGAAATACATCAACTGGCATACGGAAAACCGACCAAATGCATTCAGATTGTGTCGATACTTTAGAACAACGATCCATGGGTCATATGTGACTTGTACGATTCAACCCCGCCTCAATCCGAGGTGCGGTGTGGCTGGAACCACTCAAAGTGTCTGCCTTTTGTTTCAAAAGTACGTCATTTTAATTGAAAAACATCAACTGGCATACGGAAAACTGACCAAACGCATTCGGATTGTGTTGATACATTAGCACAACGATCCATGGGTCATATGTGGCGTGTACGAGTCAACCCCGCCTCAATCCGAGGCGCAGTGTGGCCGCCACAGCTCAAAGTGTCTATCTTCTGTTTCAATAGGATGTCATTTGAAGTGAAAAACATCAACTGGCATACGGAAAACTAACCAAACGCATTCAGATTGTGTCGATACTTTATAAAAACGATCCATGGGTCATATGTGATGTGTATGAGTCAACCCCGCTTCAATCCGAGGCGTGGTGTGGCCGCCACCACTCAAAGTGTCTCTCTTGGGCTTAAAATGGACAACAATTTAAGTACATACGGAAAACCAATCAAACGCATTCGGTTTCCATTGAAACATTAGGAGAATGATACGTGGGTCATATGTGACATGTACGAGTCAACCCCGCCTCAATCCAAGGCACGGTGTGGCTGCCACCACTCAAAGTGTTTGTCTTTTGTTTCAAAAGGACGTCATTTGAAGTGAAATATATCAACTGGCATACGGAAAACCGACCAAACACATTCCGATTGTGTCGATACTTTAGCACAATGATCCATGGGTCATATGTGACGTGTACGAGTCAACCCTGCCTTAATCTGAGGCACGGTGTGGCTGGAACCACTCAAAGTGTCTGCCTTTTGTTTCAAAAGTACGTCATTTTAATTGAAAAACATCAACTGATATACGTAAAACCAACCAAACGCATTCGGATTGTGTTGATACATTAGAAAAATGATACATGGGTCATATGTGATGTGTAAGAGTCAACCCCACCTCAATCCGAGGCGCGGTGTGGCCGCCACCACTCAAAGTGACTGTCTTCTGTTTCAAAAGGACATAATTTGAAGTGAAAAACATCAACTGGCATATGGAAAATAGACAAAATGAAATCGGATGGTGTTGATACTTTATCACAACGATCCATGGGTCATATGTGATGTGTACGAGTCAACCCCTCCTCAATCCGAGGTACGGTGTGGCCGCCACCACTCAAAGTGTCTGTCTTTGGCTTAAAATGGACAACAATTTAAGTACATATGGAAAAACGACCAAACGCATTCGGTTTCCATTGAAACTTTAGGATAACGATCCATGGGTCATTTGTGACGTGTTCGAGTCAACCCTGCCTCAATCTGAGGCGCAGTGTGGCCGCCACCACTCAAAGTGTCTGTCTTCTGTTTCAAAAGGACGTCATTTGAAGTGAAATACATCAACTGGCATACGGAAAACTGACCAAACGCATTCGAATTGTGTCGATACTTTAGAGCAACGATCCATGGGTTATATGTGACGTGTACAAGTCAACCCCACCTCAATCTGAGGTGCAGTGTGGCCACCACCACTCAAAGTGTCTGTATTTTGCTTAAAATGGACAATAATTTAAGTACATATAGAAAACCGACAAAATGCATTCGGTTTCTATTGAAACTTTAGGAGAACGATCCATGGGTCATATGTGACGTTTATGAGTCAACACCACCTCAATCTGAGGCGCGGTGTGGCCGGCACCACTCAAAGTGTCTGCCTTTGGTTTCAAAAGTACGCCATTTTAATTGAAAAACATCAACTGGCATACAGAAAACTGACCAAACGCATTCGGATTGTGTCGATACATTAGCACAACGATCCATGGGTCATATGTGACGTGTACGAGTCAACCCCGCCTCAATCAGAGGTGTGGTGTGGCCGCCACCACTCAAAGTGTCTGTCTTCTGTTTCAAAAGGACGTCATTTGAAGTGAAATACATCAACTGGCATACGGAAAACCGACCAAACGCATTCGGATTGTGTTGATACTTTAACACAATGATCCATGGTTCATATGTGACGTGTATGAGTCAACCCCGCCTCAATCCGAGGTGCGGTGTGGCCGCCACCACTCAAAGTGTCTGTCTTTTGCTTAAAATGGACAACAATTTAAGTACATACGGAAAACCGACCAAACACATTCAGTTTCCATTGAAACATTAGGAGAACGATCCATGGGTCATATGTGACGTGTAAGAGTCAACGCCTCCTCAATCTGAGGCACGGAGTGGCCGGAACCACTCAAAGTGTATGCCTTTTGTTTCAAAAGTACGTCATTTTAATTGAAAAACATAAACTGGCATACGAAAAATCGACCAAACGCATTCGGATTGTGTCGATACATTAGCACAATGATCCATGGATCATATTTTACATGTAAGAGTCATCCCTGCCTCAATCCGAGGCGTGGTGTGGCCGCCACCACTCAATGTGTCTATCTTCTGTTTCAAAAGGACGTAATTTGAAGTGAAAAACATCAACTGGCATATGGAAAACTGACCAAATGCATTCAGATTGTGTCGATACTTTAGTACAACGATACATGGGTCATATGTGATGTTTACGAGTCAACCCCGCCTCAATACGAGGCATGGTGTGGCCACCACCACTCATAGTGTCTGTCTTTGGCTTAAAATGGACAACAATTTAAGTACATACAGAAAACCGACCAAACGCATTTGGTTTCCATTGAAACTTTAGGAGAACGATCCATGGGTAATATGTGATGTGTATGAGTCAACCCCTCATCAATCGGAGGTGTGGTGTGGTCGCCACCACTCAAAGTGTCTGCCTTTTGTTTCAAAAGGACGTCATTTGAAGTGAAATACATCAACTAGCATACAGAAAACCGACCAAACGCATTCTGATTGTGTCGATACTTTAGTACAACGATCCATGGGTCATATGTGATGTGTACGAGTCAACCTCGCCTCAATTAGGGGCGTGGTGTGGCCGCCACCACTCAAAGTGTCTGTCTTTTGTTTCAAAAGGATGTCATTTGAAGTGAAAAACATCCACTGACATACAGAAAACTGACCAAACGCATTAGGATTGTGTCGATACTTTAGAAAAAAATACATGGGTCATATGTGATGTGTATGAGTCAACCCCGCCTGAATCTGAGGCACGGTGTGGCCGGAATCACTCTAAGTGGCTCTCTTTTTCTTAAAATGGAAAACAATTTAAGTACATACGGAAAACCGACCAAATGCATTCGGTTTCCATAGAAACTTTAGGAGAACGATACATGGGTCATATGTGACATGTACGAGTCAACGTCGCCTCAATCTGAGGTGCGGTGTGGCCGGCACCACTCAAAATGTCTGCCTTTTGTTTCAAAAGTATGTCATTTTAATTGAAAACCATCAACTCGCATACGGAAAACTGACCAAACGCATTCGGATTGTGTCGATACGTTAGCACAACGATCCATGGATCATATGTGACATGTGGGAGTCAACCCCACCTCAATCCGAGGCGCGCTGTGGCCGCCACCACTCAAAGTGTCTGTCTTCTGTTTCAAAAGGACATAATTTGAAGTGAAAAACATCAACTGGCATACAGAAAACTGACCAAATGCATTCGGATTATGTTGATACTTTAGCACAATGATCCATGGGTCATATGTGACGTGTTCGAGTCAACCCCACCTCAATATGAGGTGCGGTGTGGCCGCCACCACTCAAATTGTCTGTCTTTGGCTTAAAATGGACAACAATTTAAGTACATACGGAAAATCGACCAAATGCATTCGGTTTCCATTGAAACTTTAGGATAACGATCCATTAGACATATGTGACATGTACAAGTCAACCCCGCCTCAATCCGAGGCATGGTGTGCCCACCACCACTCAAAGTGTCTGTCTTCTGTTTCAAAAGGACGTCATTTGAAGTGAAATACATCAACTGGCATACGGAAAACCGACCAAACGCATTCAGATTGTGTCGATACTTTAGCACAACGATCCATGGGTCATATGTGACGTGTATGAGTCAACCCCGCCTCAATTCGAGACATGGTGTGGCCGGAACCACTCAAAGTGACTGCCTTTTGTTTCAAAAGTACGTCATTTTAATTGAAAAACATCAACTTGCATAGGGAAAATCGACCAAACGCATTCGGATTGTGTTGATACATTAGCACAACGATCCATGGGTCATATGTGACGTGTATGAGTCAACCCCGCCTCAATCAAAGGCATGGTGTGGCCGCCACCACTCAAAGTGTCTGTCTTCTGTTTCAAAAGGACATAATTTGAAGTGAAAAACATCAACTGGCATACGGAAAACTGACCAAACACATTTGGATTGTGTCGATACTTTAGCACAAAGATCCATGGGTCATATGTGATGTGTACGAGTCAACCCCACCTCAATCCGAGGCGTGGTGTGGCTGCCACCACTCAAAGTGTCTGTCTTTGGCTTAAAATGGACAACAATTTAAGTACATACGGAAAACCAAACAAATGCATTCAGTTTCCATTGAAACTTTAGGAGAACGATCCATGGGTCATATGTGACGTGTACGAGTCAACCCCACCTCAATTCGAGGTGCGGTGTGGCCGCCACCACTCAAAGTGTCTGTCTTCTGTTTCAAAAGGACGTCATTTGAAGTGAAATACATTAACTGGCATACGGAAAACCAACCAAACGTATTCGTATTGTGTCGATACTTTAGCATAACGATCCATGGGTCATATGTGACGTGTACGAGTCAACCCCATCTTAATCTGAGGTGCGGTGTGGCTGCCACCACTCAAAGTGTCTGTCTTTTGCTTAAAACGGATAACAATTTAAGTACATACAGAAAACCGACCAAACGCATTCGGTTTCCATTGAAACTTTAGGAGAACGATCCATTGGTCATATGTGATGTGTACGAGTCAACGCCGCCTCAATCCGAGGTGCGGTGTGGCCGACACCACTCAAATTTTCTACCTTTTGTTTCAAAAGAACATCATTTTAATTTAAAAACATCAACAGGCATACGAATAACCGACCAAACACATTCAGATTGTGTCGATACATTAGCACAATGATCCATGGGTCATATGTGACATGTATGAGTCAACCCCTCCTCAATCCGAGGTGCGGTGTGGCTGCCACCACTCAAAGTGTTTGTCTTCTGTTTCAAAAGGACGTCATTTGAAGTGAAATACATCAACTGGCATACGGAAAACCGACCAAACGCATTCGGATTGTTTCGATACTTTAGCACAACGATCCATGGGTCATATGTGACGTGTATGGGTCAACCCCGCCTAAATCCGAGGCACGGTGTAGCCGCCACCACTCAAAGTGTCTGTCTTTTGCTTAAAATGGACAACAATTTAAGTACATATGGAAAACCGACCAAACGCATTCGGTTTCCATTTAAACTTTAGGAGAATGATCCATGGTTCATATGTGACGTGTATGAGTCAACATCGCCTCAATCCGAGGCACGGTGTGGCTGGCACCACTCAAAGTGTCTACCTTTTGTTTCAAAAGTACGTCATTTTAATTGAAAAACATAAACTGGCATACGAAGAACTGACCAAACGCATTCAGATTGTGTCGATACATTAGAACAATGATCCATGGGTCATATGTGACGTGTACGAGTCAACCCCGCCTCAATCCGAGGTGCGGTGTGGCCGGTAGCTCTCCAGGTGTATGTATTATGTTTAAAATGGACATTATTTCAAGTAAAAATATATGGTATACAAAAAACCGATCAAATTATGAATTGATTTCCGAATTCCACATATAATTGTCATGTAAATTTTAAATTTAATTCTAAATGAATTGTGTATGTTTATAATTATGTTATGAATTCTAATTTAATTATGGATGTGTATAGTTCCACCATTATATGTTAAATATGTATGAATTTTTTCTCTATATGTAAGTGTTAGTTGGTTATTGCAGGTACTATAATTGTATATGTATGTGTTAGTTTATTGCAGGTACAATAATTGGATTGAAAATGAGAGGGAACCCACAAAATGAGACCTTGTGGGCAAATTGGAGAGCCGGTGGTCAAATTGGATATCGGCTGGGTAAATTGCAGAGCTTCTGTGCAATTTGCCTAGCATAGGCTATGCCAACGGTTTTGAACCATTGGCATAGAATGTGTAGGACTTATTTTACCAACAGTTCATAGAACCATTGGTAAAACACTTTTCCCAACGGTTCTAAACCGTTGGGAAAGAGGATATGTTGGGTTTTTCCCAACGGTTTTCTAGAACCATTGGGAAAGTGGATATGTTGGGTTTTTCCCAATGGTTTTCCAAACCATTGGGAAAAACATGATAAATTTTTTTGGGATAGGGTAATTTTTCATCACCCTATCCCAACGGTTCACTGTAAACCATTGGGAAAAACTTTTCCCAACGGCTTACTTCCCTACGGTTTGCAGAACCGTTGGTATAACATATACAAACGGTTCTGTAGCCTTTCCCAACGGTTCTAAACCATTGGGAAATCCTGCATTTCCAGTAGTGGGAGACACCACTTCCTCCTCGTACGATCTCCGTCAACATATATGGAGCCTCACCCCGCGACGTTGTTTTCTGCGACGCTAGCTTCCACAAACTTCTTCGAGGTAGGGGTTAAGTACAAATTTAATCAATTAAATTTGCGCTTTGTTTGTCGTTGAGATTACTCATTCTTTTGCCGCTTGCTATCGGTATAACGGGAGGAGGTCGGACCGCACAAACTCGGCCAACCCTCCTCTCCTTTGTTGATGTACTTCATTGTGGATTGGAACGGAGGCGACACGGTGTCGTCGCACCGTGCGGGAACGAGGGAACCGTGACCGAAGCGGGCCGCGGAGAAGGAGCGCGGTGCCGTCACGTTGTGCCAGTGAAGCCGAAGGAAGCCGCGGCCAAGGTCGGGCTGCGGTAGAGGGGCACGGCGCCATCGGGCCACGGTAGAGGGGCGCTGCGGTGTTGTGCCGCGCCAGAGCACCATGGAGGGACGCGGCCGCGGCAGGTCGCGGCGGAGGGGCGCAGCGTCGTCATGCCGCTCTGGTTAGACAAGGTTCGTGGCCTGAGGCCGCGGCGGTGCAAAAGAGGGCGGCCGGACTCAGCCGTTCACCAGCGCTTCGGAAGGCGGGACCCGCGGGGGTCCCGTGACGGCACACCGGCCAGCCAATACGGCCAGCCATATTCCGGAAGATCGGGGGTCATAACCCCCAGCAGGTGGCAAGGGAAGACCCCACAAGGGTCCGTAGTTTCTCAATTAAGGGGGGACAACACCCCCCACCCCCTCCACGTCCAGCTCGGCCTCGAGCTGAGCTGCCCGTGTTGGGCCAGACCGCCCGCGCCGGGTCGGACCGCCCGCGCTGGGACGGACCCTGGCGCCGGGCCGGGCCGCGCAGGAAGGGCCGGACCCGCGTCGGCTGGGCCGAGCCGCACCCTAATGGGCAGGACCCAGACCCGGGTCGGGCCGACCCAGGGGGTATCGGGCTGGGTCGGACCGGGCCTGAACCCCCTGATTTCTGGACAGATCCGTTCAAACGCCCATAACTTGGGCTACGGACCTCCGATCAATGTACCATCAGTTGCGTTGGGAACCTTGGATCGAGATGGTAGTTTCGGTATATTAAACTCAAGGTTTCGGAGAACTTTTAGTACGGTCGGGTTGGTTCGAACTCGAAACCAACCGGGCCCTCGGAGCAGAAACACTTATAACTTGAGCTCTGGACGTCCGATTGACGTGTCGTCGACTTTGTTGTATTCCTCTTAGTGAGACGGTTCTTTTGGCTTACTCCACTTGAGGTTTGGACGCAGCTTTAGTATGGTGGGGTTGGTTTTATCCTAAAAACCAACCGGGCCCCTGGGACAAAAAAGCCAATAACTCTCAAACCGGGTGTCCGATTGACGCGCCGTCAGTCGCGTTGAGTTCCTATTGACGAGACAGAACTTTGGGATACATCAACTCTGGACATCGTGTCAGTTGATGTATCTACCCCATTGGCTCATGGAGCGAACCCTCCCAGAATCGAGCATGCTGTGTGTGGGAACCCTAGAGATGGATGCGACTGCGATGACGATGATGACTGTACTGGGATCCTCCGTGGGATCGGCAGTGACGACGACCATACTGGAATCCCCTGTGGGTTCGATGGTGATGACTACTGTTCTTGTATCCTATGTGGGTCCGGCAGTACTTTACTACTGTTCTTGTATCCTATGTGGGTCCGACAGTATTTGACTCTATAACTGTATCCTATGTGGGTCCGGCAGAGTAGCTGGTCTTGTATCCTTTGTGGGTCCGAAAGCTTAGCTGGTCTTGTATCCTATGTGGGTCTGACACCTTAGATGAATCAGTGACTACATCTGATCATCTCTACCACCTTACGAAGAAGTATACCTGTGTGAGCTAAGTTTTTACTTTCAATCATTATCATCAATATGATTGTTGTGCTTTCCTGTGTGGATTGGGTTGTGAATTCCTATGTGGAATGGGTTGTGTTTTCCTGTGTGGACTGGGTTTTACTTGGGCTCATGTACTGGAGCCGAGCTGGAATTGATGACTTAGGTATATGTATGGGCATATACCTAAGTAGAGTTGGTTGTTACTTTGTGATTGTATTTTTCCTTTGTGGATTATCCTTCATGGATTCTGAGAGACCTTCAGGGGTCTCGGGGTCCCTAATGAGTAGCATATACTCACCCCTGGACGGGCTATGCCTGCACTATGTTCTATTGGATACAGACGACGGACAATGCTGATCGAGGTGGGAGCTCATGGAACTGGATGGTACAAGGAGGTGGATCACTGAATGGGACGTACTCGGAGTGGACGACATGATCCGTGGAGTAGAGGTGACTATATGTACCCACCCTTCAGGTGGGATTACCAAAGGACGACTCAGAGTTGCTGCTTTACTTTTCTACTGCTGTACTTTCTTTTTAATTGTACTTTACTTCAGTTGGGTTTGTATTCTGTCCCATTTACTTTTCCATCACTTACTTTTGTAGCTCAGTTTACTTAGTGTTTACTTCATTTTGCGTACTCTGTGGTGATTGTTTACTTTATAAAGGCAATGCCTTCCCTTTTATCAGGATTTATGCCTTTGGTGCTAGTCGCCAGCCCCTGGCCTATGGAAGGCGGGCTTGGGGTAGTCACGACATTGGCCCCAAGGACGGGTCGTGACAAGCAGCTTCTCACTAGTTGGGGAACTGGAGTTCATCAGGCCATTCAGAGCAAGGTACTGGTCATGGCCATAGTAGTTGTACCCCAAGTCCTCAATGGCAACAAGGTGGATCAGCTCAGGGTATCCGAGTAGTGTCGCAGGGCTACAGTATAGGCCATACTTATACAATGCAATAATCCTTGCAGGAGAAGGATCCCAGACCTTCTACTGTTAGAGGAACTATTATAGTCACCTCTGTTTTAGCTTCTATATTTTTTGATATTGGGGATCCACATTATTTCATATATTTACCCATTGTGGAGAGCCATGGGATTTATGTTTTTACTTATGATGTTTTTATGAATCTAGACACTCTGTTAGGGATTACAACTGCAGTTGTGTGATAGTGGAAGGAGATCCCTCTTGAGATTGGTGGGTGTCACTTCATTTTGGATATCTATGTCTTAGAGATAACAGGATTTGATTTCATACTCAAAATAAATAATTTGGTATCCTCTTAGGCCTTTGTTGATTTCTGTCACCGTAGGATGAGTTTCACATCACCAGAGGGTACATCATTTTTACACAAGGAAGAGTGGGATGTCCAGGAAAGATGAGTTGGACCCAAGAATTGTGGGTTGATTGGGATGATAGAACAAATTTCCAGTTTATATTTCTATGGCTATGGGACATGTAAAATGGTTTTTCATCCAGTGGTTGATTTATTCAGGGACGTCTTCCCCAAAAACTTATCAGGTTTACCTCCATTGAGAGAGGTAGAGTTCTCTATTGATCTAGTTCCAGGAGCTGCATTAGTATCTGTTACTCCTTATAGAATGGTAATGAATAAGTTACAAGAGCTCAAGTAGTTGTTAGAGCATATTGAGGAAGAGATTTTTATCTAACCTAATACTTATCTATGGGGTTCGCTGGTCATTTTTGTGAAAAAGGTAGACAGTAACCTCAGTCTATGTGTGGATTATTGAAATCTAAACCAATTGATGGTTGAGAACCAGTATCCTCTACCAAGGATACATGATCTCTTCAGCCAGCATTATGGCGATTGTATTTTCTCAAAAATTGATTTGAGATATGGTTAACATCAAGTGAGTGTTTGAACATTAGACATACCTCGTATAGATTTCCAAAGTATATATGGTATGTATGATTATGTGTTTATGTCATTCGGACCCACGAAAACTCTAGAGGTCTTTATGGAACTGATGAATTGAGTGTTCCATCTTTATCTTGATTCTTTTTTTGTGACTTTCATGGAAGGTATCTTGGTGTATTCTCATAATCAACACGACCATGCCACACATCTTGAGATCATTTTGAGTACACTTAGATATCATCAGTTATATGTTAATCTCACAAAGTTCAACTTCTGATGGATCATATTCACTTCCTAAGTCATGTCACCTCAGAAATAGGAGTATCATTGGACCCAGAGAAAGTAAGAGAAGTTGTTACCAGGGAGCAGCCCAAGAACATCTTTGAGGTAAGGATTTTTCTAGGGATAGTTGGTTACTATAGGTGTTTAATGTAACATCCCAGACCTGGCCAGCCACCCGAACAGTGCCGAATGGGTCGGGTGTTACTACCTTAGGCGCACCTCCCCAAACTCCAAAGGCTACTGACTAGCAGTGAGGGACTGGTAGGTATAGCGGGGAGGCTATACCCTCTCGGAGGATCATAATAAGGGTACTAGTCCGAGAATAATAATAAATATGCAGCAGAAAGAATGACTCAGCAAACTCGAACCAGACCCGTAGAGCATAAACATAATCAATATAGATAAACAGTGGAAGCAGTAAATATAACAACAACAACAGAAATAAACACAACAGCATGATGATAACATGTAACTACTACTGAACAGTAAAACATGCATCCAAATTAGGTCATACACAACTGAATATAAAAAGGGTGCCAATGGCTAACCAACAGTAGCTACAACAAGCATGCCAATACAGAAAAGAAAATAAATCAAGGTACACCCAGCTAGGAATGACCTCAAGGTCCATACCATCTCCATGCAATAACTAACGTATCCCAGCTCCTAAAGCGGGCCTCTTTCCTGCACGTAAATCCATAAAGTCTACATGCGTCCCGAAGGGCCCATGCAGGGTGTGAGACAAATCTTAGTAGGATACCACCCAACGGTGCATACCAAATATATGTGTTTAAGCAGTCATGCATTTACAAGGAAAGCAGTAAACAGTACAGTGCACAAGTAAACACAAACTCCACTAGTGCTCAACAGCCACCAAGGAGTGTCACCTGCTTCGGCCAATGCCGGAATCTCTGTCATGTAACCCGGCACTATGTTCCACCTGACACCTCGTGTCTCAAGTACCAACGTCCTGAAGGCATGCCCAAGAATAGTAACCCGACACCATGTTCCTCCTGAAACCTTGTGTCTCAAGTACCGACGTCCCAAAGGCACGCCCAAAAATAGTAACCCGGAACCATGTGCCTCCTGACACCTCGTGTCTCAAGTACCGATGTCCCAAAGGCACGCCCATTTCGTGAAGGCTCCTCAACTCCCACGTGGCTTTCTATGGAAAGCACCCCTAACCAGAATACCTAACTGCAACAACGGGGGCCTCTACCCACACAAGTTTTCAAAACCACCTCATCATAGAGTATCTTTGTGCGCACACTACTCAAAGTCCTGGTGAGTGGTAATCACCAAAATAGTACCTGGGCCACCAACACGTCTGACACCTCGTGTCCCTATGACCATGTTGCTCATGTCTGATGGCCTCGCCGTCCAAGTAACTCGGGCCATACCCAACCTGACAGTCGTACTGCCTCAAGCCGACGTCCATGACGCCGAATCCCGTGGTCAAAACCACCCAAAGTAACCTGGGCAAAGCCCCAACCTGTGATCAACATCACTCAAGCGTAACCAGGCCAAGACCAGAAAACCCAAAAGTTCCAGCAGATGCAATCCAGCAATTGCATATATATACATATTTAAATAGAAAACATAAACTGGAAAAAACAAACTAAACAGTTGAATTGCACTCTACCAGGTGTTGTCCCATACCAACACTGAGGTCTTAAATGCCTCCACAATTTATATAAAACATAAATAAACTAAACTAACAGTTTATAACATTAACATTTCAGTTAAAACCATTTTGGAATCCCCCGGCCAAAATGCCCCGACGAGCAACGACCCCTCACCCGGCCCTGCTCACGCAAACTGGTAACCGGGCATACCCAAAATCATCCCAGAGGTCCCATAATCATTACAGTATGAAAAAGAAGATAAAACGGGTCTTGCTCAAAATACCCGAAAATGCGCTGAAAGCCGCATTACCCAAACAACCACGAAAACATAAAAAGAGGTATGCACCACCTACCTGAGACTCGCACGATGCTACTCCTCCAGTAACACCCACCAAATCGGTCTAAAACGCGGTAAATCTACAAAAGATTCAAAACTGCTCAACGGGATATAAATCATTCTATAACAAAAATCAGACAAAACTGCCAAAGAGGAACCAAGGCCTTACCGAGGGGGTTCCAACGCATCCAACCGAGATCGGATCGGAGTAAGAACGAAGAACCAGGTAGCAAATGAAGATCCGGCCGACTTGGTTCGCTAAAGCCAGCCAAAATATTGAGGTTCTGCCTCAATACGAGGCTACTGCCCATTTTAAGCAAAAAAAAAAAAGAAATTACACGGCATGTACTTTGGTACTACACGCCGTGTGTGGTTCATTTAACTGTTGATAAGACGGAAAGGTTCCTCCGACTTACTTTCTGAGCCTGCCAACATGAGTACATAGTGTGTACCTAGGAGTACACGGCGTGTACCTAGGGGTACACGGTGTGTACTTGGTTCCTCTTCCTTTCCTCACTGTCGGACTCACACGCCATGTGTTTTCTTTATACACGGCTAGACTACATGGCGTGTCCAAGGGGAACATGACGTGTCCTCGATTCTACCCGGCCAACAGGCCTACACGCCATGTATGGCCTCACACGGTTGGGGATATACACGGCGTGTTCAAAACTACACGCCATGTAGTAAGAAAATTTTACATGGTCACTGCACGGCATGTACTCAGTGAGCACATGGCCGATCACTCACCTACACATACACGGCATGTACGAAAAGTACACGGTGTGTAGTCTGGAAATTTCCAAAAACTTCCCAAATTTTCCAGACTCCTTGGAAACCAATCAAAAATTTAAACAGGGTCAGGATTTTGTCCTGTTCCAAAAACCCAGGTTCTTACAAACTCCCCACCTTAATGTAGCTCATCCTCGAGCTACCAAACGAAACCTAGAGATAGCACAGAACACGCCCATCCCAGTTAAACAATCTGGACTACCTCGGTCCCATGGTTCTGGCTAAATTCCTCAAGGGGCTCCCCACCTTAGGAATTTCTTACTCAGTCTCAACCAACAAAATTTAAAGAAAACAAGTTTTACTAACCTGTTTTCTGAATACATATTCCTCCGATGACGCATTGTCACCCCTGCACCTCGTTGGTGCTCCTATGTCGCTTCCGACACACAACGTAACCCGCACTGCATCGGTGTCCGCCTCCACGAGGTCCTGGTGCCGAGCACCTCAAGTAAACCGCATCCACGATGCCTCGATGCCCACGACACCTCAAGTAACCCGCATCCACGATGCCCCGATGCCCACGACACCTCAAGTAACCCGCATCCACGATGCCCAGATGCCCACGACACCTCATACATACATACATACATACATATATATATATATATATATATATATATCACGCACCTGATATGGTGACAACCCACTGACTAGCATCTAGTCAGTCCACAATGATCTTGTTCACCTCGTGCACACAAAACAGACTTACCTCTACAGGTCATGCCAAAAAGGAAACATGGAGATCACGGTCACACCGTGGTGTATCTCTAACTGCCAGTGGCTCACCGGCCTGCTCATCCTCTGGCAGCTCCATGGCATGCACCTGGCCCGAAACACGGCCGCTTAATGCCTGACCTCCCGATGCTGCTCCAGTGACCATCCACTGACCTCTCAGTTGGGTCCCACTATCTCTATCACGACCTCCGCGCACAGCTGAACCTCGACTACCCTCTCCGGGTACTGAACCTGGACCAACTCCAGACTCTATAGTCTGTCCTGGTACTTGCCTGCCGGCTATCTGAGAAGGTTGTCTACAAAACCTTTCCAGATGTATGTCCTGTGCACATGCCTGGAACTACTTCGGAGGCCTATCGCACTGCGCCCGAACATGTCCTGGTTGTCCACACTGGAAGAAAATCACCGAAGAACTCTCACGTGGTGGTCTAGCTAAATCCCTGGCCTGACTACCCTATGAAGACTCATCCCATCCACGCTTCCTGCTATCTGAACCATCACCCGAAGCTGCCATCATGTCCAAGAGAGATTTCTCCCTTTAGTGTCCCTCAGCTATGAGTGCCTGATTCACCACTTCGGAAAAGAACCCAGCCTGAAGATGTGCACCTGTACCCGAACGGCGTGCCGTAATCCATCCTCGAAGTGCCTCACCCTAGCTGCGTCATCGCTCACCATACCCGGTGAAAAACGAGACAACTCTGTGAAGGTAGATGTGTAATCCATAATGGACATGTCTCCCTGCTGAAGACTCAAGAACTCTCGAGCTCTCTCTGCCCTCAATGTCTCTGAGTAGAAGTGCTCAAAGAACATGTCCTCGAAATCCTTCCATGCTAGTCCCAAGTGCCTACGAGCCTGTACCTGTACATCCCACCAACGCTTCGCCGGTCCTCTCAGCATGTACGTCTCTAGCTTGACCCTCCACCCTAGAGGTATCTCGAGCTACTCAAAAATCATCTGCATACTCTCTATCCAGTTCTTAGCCACCTGCGGACCACCCTCTCCCTGAAAAAGTGGTGGGTGATGCGACTGGAACACCCACGTCAGATAAGCCATTGAAGGCTCTGTACCCTGTGTGCCTCCATCAATCCCCTGCAAGACACATACCAGGCCAGCTCAGAGCTACTCGTCAAGCCACGACCCGAACAATGCTGAACCCAGTTGCTATCCTGCCTGCACTGGATCCTGAACTGGTTCCTGTCCCTGAGCCTGTACCTGCGGCTCATGCTCAGCCTGTACCGAAGTCTGACCCCGATCCTGCGGCACTGTATCCTCTCCTGCCTGGCGCTCCATCGACCCATGAAGGAGTAACCCACTGAATACCATAAATGGTCAGACAGCCCACATATATAGATAACAATATATTCTAGAAAGATAAGGAAAGCTGTAAAAGGTAGTGCATAACAACTACCCTTAGTCTCCCTCACCGCAACCCATGACCCACGGGATCCCGGCCTCATGGCCTCCTTACCCACCCTTAACAGAGCCAAGTATCAAAAGTACCTCGGGCCATGCCCATCCCGGCAACTCATGCTGCCTCAAACCGACGACCGAGTCGCCCAATCCTGACAGTTACACTGCCTCACCCATAGTACCTGCCTGCTCTCATAAGATTCAGACCCAATTATCATATATCATGCAATTCTACAAAATATAAATCATGGCATACACATTTTCATAACTAGTAGTTCTATCCGGAATTTCACCAATTCACATTTTAAAGCATATAAAGCATGGAATTTGATATTTCATTCACATGGAATTATCACTTCACAAGGCATACGTGCAATTATGAAATTGAAATACCCTAAAATGTGCCTATCAAAAGCCAAGCAAGCAAGCCTCACCAAACCGGGCCAAGGTCCAATTCTCCCTTACCACACCGGGTCAAGGGTCACATATCACAATCACGAACATCACACATCAAGTGAGCCACCGAGGTGGAAATCATATAAACTGTAATCTGAGCAAAAGAAAACAGCAGTTCCCACCCATGGAAACTTGGTCCTTCCCTCGTACCTGGGGCTGCAAGCACCCAAGCACAAGCTAGAAACCCAGCCCCTGTAACAAACTATCTCCATTCTACCATATCCCAAATAGTAAAACCAGCAGAAATAAACAAGAAGCCTCAATCTAATTAGTATCCAGTAAAATTTTGATACTAAATCCCTGTCAAGAACTCCTTTAATACCACTTTGTAACATCCTGGACCCGGCCAGCCACCCGAACAGTGTCGAACAGGTCGGGTTTTACTACCTTAGGCGCACCTCCCCGAACGCCAAAGGCTGCCGACTAGCAGCGAGGGTCTGGTAGGTATAGTGGGGAGGCTATACCCTCTCGAAGGATCATAATAAGGGTACTGGTTCAAGAATAATAATAAATATGCAGCAGAAAGAAAGACTCAGCAGACTCAAACCAGACCCACAGAGCGGAAACATAATCAATATAGATAAATAGCGAAAGCAGTAAATATAACAATAGTAGCAGAAATAAACACAACAGCATGCTGATAACATGTAACTACTACTGAACAGTAAAACATGCATCCAAAGTAGGTCATACACAACTGAATATAAAAAGGACGCCAATGGCTAACCAACAGTAGCTACAACAAGCATGCCAATACAGAAAATTAAATAAAGCAAGGTAAACCCAATTAGGCATGACCTCAAGGTCCATACCATCTCCATGCAATAACTAATGCATCCCATCTCCTGAAGCTGGCCTCTTTCCTACATGTAAATCCATAAAGTCTGCAAGCGTCCCGAAGGGCCCATGTAGGGTGTGAGGCAAATCTCAGTAGGATACCACCCAATGGTGTGTACCAAATATATGTGTTTAAACAGTCATGCATTTACAAGGAATGTAGTAAACAGTACAGTGCACAAGTAAACGCAAACTCCACTGGTGCTCAATAGCCACCAGGGAGTGTCACTTACTTCGACCAATACTGGAATCTCTGTCGTGTAACCCGGCACCATGTGCCACCTGACACCACATGTCTCAAGTACCGACATCCCGAAGGCATGCCCAAGAATAGTAACCCGACACCATGTGCCTCCTGACACCTCATGTCTCAAGTACCGACTTCCCGAATGCATGCCCCAAAATAGTAACCCGGCACCACGTGCCTCCTGACACCTTGTGTCTCAAGTACCAATGTCCCAAAGGAATGCCCATTCCTTGAAGGCTCCTCACCTCCCACGTGGATTTCTACGGCAAGAACCCCAACCAGAATACCTAACCACAACTACGGGGGCCTCTGCCCACACGAGTGGTCAAAACCACCTCATCACAGAGTATCTCTGTGTGCACACTACTCAAAGTCCCGGTGAGCGGTAATCACCAAAATAGTACCTAAGCCACCAACATGTCTAACACCTCGTGTCCCTCCAACCATGTCTCTCAAGTCCAATGGCCTCACCATCCAAGTAACCCAGGCCATGCCCAACCTAACAGTCGTACTGCCTCAAGCCGACGTCCATGACGCCCAATCACATGGTCAAAACCACCCAAAGTAACCCGGGCAAAGCCCCAACCTGTGATCATCATCACTCAAGCGTAACCAAGCCAATCCCAACACAACCAAAAAGTTCCAGCAGATGTAATCCAGCAATTGAATATATATACATATTTAAACAGAAAACATAAACCGGAAAAACAAACTAAATAGTTGAATTGCACTCTACCAGGTGATGTCCCATACCAGCACTGAGGTCTTAAATGCCTCCACAATTTATATAATACATCAATAAATTAAACTAATAGATTATAACATTAAAATTTCAGTTAAAACCATTTTGGCATCCCCTGGCCAAAATTCCCTGACAAGCAACGACCCCTCACCTGGACCGACTCACGCAAACTGGTAACCGGGCATACCCAAAAGCATCCAAGAGGTCCCATAATCATTACAGTATGAAAAAGCAGATAAAACGGTTCCCGCTCAAAATACCCGAAAATGCGCCGAAATCCACATTACCCAAACAACCACGAAAACACAAAAAGATGTATGAACCACCTACCTGAGACTCACACGATGCTACTCCTCCGGTAACACCCACCAATGCAGTCTAAAATGCGGTAAATCTACAAAAGATTCAAAACCACTCAAAGGGCTATAACTCGTTCTATAATGAAAATCAGACAAAACGGCCAAAGAGGAACCAAGGCCTTACTGAGGGGATTCCAATGCATCCAACCAGGAATCAAATGAAGATCCAGGCGACTTGGTTCGCTAAACCCGGCCAAAATATTGATTTTCTACCTCAATAAAAGGATACTGCCCATTTTAAGCAAAAAAAGAAAGTACACGTTGTGTACATTGGGACTACACGCCTTGTATGGTTCATTTAACTATTCATAAGATGGAAAGGTTCCACCGACTTACTTTCTGAGCCTGCCGACATGAGCACACGGTGTGTACCTAGGAGTACATGGCGTGTACCTAGGGGTACAAGGCATGTACTTGGTTCCTCTTCCTTTCCTCACCGTCAGACTCACATGCCATGTGTTTTCCTTATACACGGCTAGACTACACGGCGTGTCCAAGGGGAACACGATGTGTCCTCGGTTCTACCCGGCCAACAGGCCTACACGCCATGTATGGACTCACGTTGGGGGTATACACGGCGTGTTCAAAACTACACACCGTGTAGTAAGAAAATTCTACACGGTCACTGCACGACATGTACTCGGTGAGCACACGGTCGGACACTCGCCTACACATACATAGCATGTACAAAAATTACATGGTGTGTAGTCTAGAAATTTCCAAAAACTTCCCAAAATTTTCAGACTCCTCAGAAACCAGTCAAAAATTTAAACAGGGTCGGGATTTTTATTCATTCCAAAAACCCGGGTTCTTACATTTAATAAAGTACTTCTCACACTTATTAGTGCAAATTATGGGGTTGACGAAGAAGGTTTTGAAGTATGTATGGTCAGATTCTTGCGATAGAGGCTTTCAGGAGCAAAAAAGGTAAATTAGCATCTTCACCGATACTGATTATTTCAGAACTAGGAAGGATTTATACTATGTCCTATGATGCATTAGGTATCGGTAAAGGTGCAATTATTATGCATGGGGATCAATTAGTTGCATTGAGGTCTTAGTAGTTGAGGCCACATGAGAGGAATTACTCAATTCACGATCTCGAGTTAGCTGCGGTTTTTCATGCCTTATGTTGTTGGATACATTACTTACTAAGGGAGAATTTTGTGGTATACATGGACCAAAAATGTCTCAAGTACATCTTTACTCAAGGTGATATGAATATAAGGCATTAAAAGTGGATGGAATACCTTTCATATTTTGACTTATAGCTTACCTACATGCCAATGAAAGTCAATGCAGTGGCCGATGCACTGAGTTGGAGGACATAGATACAGGAATTGTAGGAGGCCAGTAGCGAGTAGTAGCTTATGGCCTTGTTCTCTGAGATGAATTTGGAGGTACAAAATAGGAAGGTATAGACGTTTCTTTTATCCTTATTTGTTTCCTATACCTTACTGAACATAGTGAATATGAGGAAACTATCAAATTCTGATGGCCTAGTTCTATAGGAGAGTATGATAGGAGAGGACCCTCATAGTTAGACCATTGATGAGAATGATGTCCTGTGGTTATAGGTTCACATAGGGATTTCGACAGACATGCACGAGGATCTGATGCGGGATTTTCATGATTCAGTTTGGGAGGTGCATCCTATTGTCACCAAGATGTATCAGGATTTACAGTAGTTACCCATTCCTGAGTGGAAATGGAATGATGTTTCTATGGATTTCGTGAAAGGTTTACCAAGGTCACCCTGAGGTAATGATGCAGTGTGGGTTGTTGATGACCAGCTTACAAAGGTTTCACATTTCCTACTGACCAAGGAAACCATCGGTGTTGATTAGCATTGGAGGTTGTACATCCATGAGATTGTGCAACTTCATAGGTTCCTGCATTCTATCATTTTATATTGGGAAGCCCAGTTTGTTTCTATTTTCTGGCAAGGGCTACAGAGATATTTGGGTACATAGGTGCTTCTGAGCACAACTTACCACCACCAAATAGATGACCAGTTAGAGTGCATGATTCAGGTGTTGTAGGACATGATTTAGTAATGCATCATGGATTTTAGGGGTTCTTGGGAGACACACATACCCCTTATTAAGTTCTCCTACAATAATAGATCCTAGGATACTATTCATATGGCCCCATATGAGGATTTTTATTGTATTTCATGCCGATCAACCCTATGTTGGTGGGAGGCAGGAGAGGTAGCTATGTTGGGACCTTGTCTTATCCAGGGGACCACTGAGAAGGTTTAATTGATTTGGAAGCAGATGGATACTGCATAGTCTATTCAAAAATCATATGTTGATTGTTGTAGATGACCTTTGGAGTTCAAGGTTTGGGATCGATTTTTCCTACGTGTCACACTGAGATTGGGACACAAGAGGATCAGGAAACAGGGTAAGCTTTCACTAAGATACGTCGGTCCATTTGAGATTCTAGAGATAGTTGGGAAGGTTGCCTATCGATTGTAGTTACCTAATAGGATCAAGGATATGCATGATATCTTCCATGTATCTCAGTTGTGATGTTACTTTTCAGACCTATCTCATGCTTTTCAGCTCGAGGAAGTGGAGTTGTAGTAAGATGTGTCCTTTGAGGAGAATACTATTTGTATGTTAGATCATAGCATGAATGTTTTATGTATCCAATTTGTTCATTTATTATGGGTGTTGTGGTATAACATCAGAGTGCAGGATGAGACCTGGGAGAGGGAGACTAACGTACGATCACAATGGCCGAAGTTATTCTCAGTTCTTCCTTAGCTACCCTTGGAAGAGAAATTTGGGGATGAATTTATTTAAGGGGGAAGTTTTTAGGAACCCAGGTCTTCATTTGAGGTATGGATCTTTCCTCTTCAATTTTTACTTAAAAATGGAGGAAAAAGAGATCAAAGGCTAGCTTTAGGCCTATTACATAAAGTTACTAGGAGTTACTTGCCATGTATTTTTAGGGACGTGTCGTGTAATGAGGGTTGCATGCCATATAATCCTAGTACATGACAACGTAATAACCTGAATAGGATTTGTATGGACACGGCGTGTAGTTTCTTGTACATTTTTTATAATTTTCTTTTTTGATTAAATCAGGTAGTATCATTGCTTTTGTCAAATGGACCAAAACAATCCCTCCTTCAACGAGCAGTGCACCCAGTCAATCCGATTGGTAATTTGCCTCCTGCTTCATCATTCGGCGCCTGATTTGAACACCATTAGATCCGTTTAAATCCCGTTAGTGATTGATTTATTCCTTTTGAGCCTTTATTACTTATTTATTCTCTCTACCTAGTTATTGAAGGTTTTGTTTTTATTCTCGTTTTGTTTATCTACTCTGTTCTAGGTCAAATTGAAGCCCAATGCAGGATGAGGAGAGTCATACAAGTATGAGGTAGGAGTTCTTGTGAATTTCGTGATTTTTAGATTTGAATATATATATTGGAGTGTCGTGCACCCACTTTTAAGGTGTCATTTGATTGATATTTTTATATTATTATTGCCTATTTTTTATTAGGTAATTGGTCAGATGTTTCAAACCATGTTTAGGTTTGATCACCTCGATTAAGGGCCACCCCATGGGTGTGTTTTCCTTGGATGACCAATGTTTTCCATTTGGCCTAGGAAGCCTATGGGAATGCCTTTGATTCACTATTATGGGTTGTTTAAAATGGAAATTTGTTAATTAAAGGTCTTTACACATGAGTTATTATTATGGAATCCATGTAATAGTTTAATTTCCATGTTTCTTGTTATAAATCCAACCCATGTGAGTATTTTAAAGGTGAAGCCTTATGAGGTTGGTCCTTTCTTTTTTATATTTTATGTCTTTGGTTTATTTTTTTCTATTCCTAAGGTAAAGGTTTTGTTATGCCTGAGGGTGAGGTTTTTCTATGCCTAAGGGAGGGGTTTTTCTATACCTAAGGTTAAGGGTTCACTTACTGTTACTATGTCATGAGCGAGCCAAGATGTAATGGATGGGAATAGTTTTTATTTAAACTGAATAATGATATGGAATGATATATGATGCATCTTCCAAGATAAAGAATAATCTTGTATTTGGTCTTCACTTATACTTTCTCAGATGGCCTCTTGAGACATCTGTTGTGCTTACTTGTAGAACTGTTTACTTTTGAGTATCTTCCAATTACTTATTTCACTACTATACACTATCTGTTATATATATTCACTAATTTATTAGCACAGATCTTTGGTCATTTCACATTAGGATTCAGCCTCACAACCTGTTTGGGTCATGCTTTAGAGACAAAATAGATTATATGATTGTAGGTGTTGATCAGGGAAAGCACCCTTCTACTGGTTCTTGATATGTTGTTTAGGAGAAGGAGAGAATGGGACCAAGCTAGGGCTTGGGATGCTTCTTAGAATCCTTTGTTTCTTTTGTGATTTTGGAATATATATTGTGGATTTCTATAGTGTACATGTTTTGGTTGTTTTCTTAGAACACAACATGCTGCATCATCTTTTGTATGGAATAATGCTTGGTTATTTATCTTATTAGTATTATGATATTTATTTTAGTTGTATGTTATTTAATATTTCTTCTATTGTATTATTATTGATTCCTCTATGCTACACTCTTCCAATGAGAGCATAGTTTCCCCATTATCACACCCTAGGCCCTTGCTGCTAGTCAGTAGCCTTTGGTGTTTGGGGAAATGCACTTGAGGCCATGTGGCCAACCGGGTACGGGGCACTAGTTGAGTGGCATCCGGATAGGGTACATTACAATTAGGTTGACTCATAGATTTCTTGGAAACCTGGGTGCAAGATCAGTCTTCCTTTAGAAAGTCCTAGGTGCACAACATTGATAAACTCACCAAGATAGTCTTCAGATTGGTCTACCGACTGGATAAGACCTCGTAGCTGGATGAGGTACGTTCATCACTGATGAAGAAATTATCTTCATCACACTCATAACAATCATAAAAAATCTATATGCTCGACCAGGAGGTCGGTGTAGCTGTGCTCACTTTCCACACCTCTGGGAAATAGTCACCTACTCGGCGGGTGAAGCTCCGGGTTTTCCCTGGCACAGATCCAAAGGGTTGGATCATGTATGCTGAGATGTATTTTCGTATTCACCAAACCAATGAATCTAAGAAAATATCCCTGACTCAGTTAAGTATGGATGGAATCACTATTCAATGGTTTAAAATTTTGATCAGGTTTCACTAGACTTTTAATGTGGGAAATGTTCAAAGAGGAATTGATAGAATGTTTGAGCGACTTGGAAATTCAGAAACAATAGGAAGAGCTTTCAACCCTTCCATAGTAGGGACCCATCCAAGAATATATTGATCATTGTGAGTATCTGGCATCCCTACTACCCCACCAACTTGAGGCCAAATATGTTGGTTATTTACTGCATGTCCTAGAAAGAGACATTCGAAGTTGGGTTCGCATTCACAACCCACTGACCCAATTATAGGAAATGTGCTTATCTTGAAATGTGGAGTTCGCTGCCATGGGAGGTGAGAGTTCTCAATTCCATGATGGGGGTCCCACAAATTCACCAAGGTCCGTGAGTCTAAACTAGGGAACCCTCTAGGCATGGTGGGGTAGAGGAATTATTATTTAAGTCGTAAGGGGGTGAGTAAGGGGGCACGTGATATATTTTTTGTTAGGCTATTAAGGTAGTTCATCATTAGGCTTGGGAATCATCCATTATGACTTAGACAAGGAGCAACACTTCTCTCTCAAGGTGTCTCTCCTACCTTCTTCCTCTCATCTGTAATTTTTGCACCTACTATTCTAAAACTTATTGTTAATAAAACATCTTATTACATATTATTCATTATTCTCTATGACTCCAATGTAATAATGTCCAAGAGTAACGTCACATGGATAAGGTTATATTGGTTCCTCGCTATGATGAGAACCTTTAAGTGTCACAACAATATTGTTAATAATGTTATGTGGTTGGATAATGTCCTATGATGGGACACATAGTACATAGACTGTCAGGTGCGAGTACTCATAATTGGATCAGACTTCTTCTCATGAAGTCCACACTTATTAACCTCCAAGATGGAGATTATGATAATATACTTGGTAGTTGGAATTCTACTTGTTTTGGTATCATCAGATATTTCTATATGCGAGCATATGTAATGGTCCTTAGAGTTTAATATTATCATTAATGTATGTCAAGACTTTCACATTTAGATTTTATGATGAAAACTATGATTCCATATGTTCATGGTGAGGTAGGGTATGTTGGGTGCATCACGATTAACATTTAATTAATGGATAAGTCGACAGAAAGTATTTTTCCCTTCCATATTTATAGAAGATAATATCTCAGTCCTTTGATTGGAATGAAATTGTTTCCCAAAACTTCATGTTCATGGTGTAACAACGTGTTTATTTCACACTATTGGGACTAGTAAGTTCATTGTTTACTTTTAAGCTATGGATCATATTCATTGTCTACATGTGGCTTAGGTAGTTGAGGTTCAGCAGGCTGATCTAGTTGATCACCATAGGGTTGATCCAGTTGAAGAGGATAATCAGTGGAAGAGGACGTTGCGTGATTTCCATTGATTGGATTTTGGGAAGTATGAGGGTAGTGTTTTATACATGGAGACAGAGAGATGGCTGGAGGATCTCAAGATCGATTTCAATTTGATCTGGGGCCTGATGGAGTATTGGGTCCATTTGGCAGTCAATCAGATGCAGGGAGCTATGCATCAGTGGTGGAAGTAGTATCTACAAGAGAAGAATGAGACAGATGCTTTGTGGGTCGACTTCCAGAAGGAGTTTCGGGTAGAGTTTCTTTCATCGACCATGAAAGTAGTAAAGAGGTGGGAGACTCTTTCTCTTCAATATGGTAGAATGTCAGTTTGGGAGAAGGGAATCAAGTTTAAGGACCTTCTATTTTTTCCCAAATATTTTTTCAAATAAGGAGGCTCATGTGAGATGTCTTGGGGAGACACTATGTCCTTCTATCCAGTATGCAGTTACTCCTTTTACGTTGTCGGCGTATCTATAGGTTTAGAAGAAGTTGAAGGTGATAGTGTAGATGCACTCGTGAGGAGGTTTTCCACAAGAGGGGATTCAGTAGGGTTCCTTGAGGGGAAGAGTTGTTAGTGGAAGTTCTCAGGCGTCAGGACCTTTGAGATTTCGATCAGGAGGGAGTTGACCTCAGTAGCTTTCTTTCCTGTCTTCTGGTACTTGTGGTTTCCATGCTTTTCTTGGGAGATTTATGTCAATGTGTTTTGGTTTTGGGGTTCGTGGAACTCACCAAAACCAACACCATGTGGTTCCCCGAGCTTAGTTTGGTGGAGTTGTATAGGTTCCACACCAACCTCAGCAGTAGTTACCAATGAGACTATTTCAGTAGTAGGGGCAACAACTTTTTTCTCCGCTGAGAGAATATGGATCAAGTTGATGTCAACCTTACGATTTTCTTCATTTTTAGGGATCGTGACCTGAGTGTGGATATAGAGGTGGTTGATAGCAGGGTGGTAAAGGAGTTGGGTGTGCTCAGTTGTAAGCAGTGGAAACAACAGTACCAAATGTGCTAGAGATTTTCAGAGTTACAATTAGTTTGTTTAGTTATCTTGTTTGTGTCTCGTTTGATTCTGGGTTATTGAAAACCTTTATTGCACCTACTCTAGCCTATGCTTTGGGACTAGACATAGAGAGGTTTCTTGTTCCCCTAGTGTTTACTACGCTATTCGGAGGTCATACCATCTTGTTTGATGTGTGTTGAGAGTGTAGAATGATTATGGGTCCACATCAGTCCCATGGGGATCTTTTCTTATTACATATGCAGTCATATGATGTCATCCTTGGCATCAAATGGTTGTATTTTGTATGTTCCATTATCGAATACTTTTGGAGGAGAGTCATTTTTTTGGATGTGGATGGCCAGCATGTGGTTTTTTGTTGGGGAGAAGAGTTTTCAAGTGGGCAGTCAATGTGTGGAGCTCCTTATTTCCTTATTGGATGAGATTTTACTGGAATTTGTGGACACTGGGATAGTAGAGGTTCCCAGGGTCATTGGGGAGTTCCTGAAAGTATTTCCCGAGGAGGTTGTGATGCTACCACGTCAACATGATGTTGAGTTTGGGATAGAATTATTGCCTGGTGCTTCTTTGATTTTGATATATACTTATTAGTTGAAACCTTCTGAGCTGTGGGAGTTTATGATTCAGATAAATGATTTGATGCAAAAAGGTTTTATCCAGCCCAGTGTGTTGTTGTGGGGTGCTCCAATGTTGTTCTCCAAGAAGGCATATGATAGTATGAGGTTGTGTATAGACTACCATAGGTTGAATCAGGTGACTGTCAAAAAAATTTACCCTCTTCCAAGGATAGATGATTTTTCAACCAAATAAGATGGGAAATTTGGTTTTATAAGGTCAATCTACAATCTGGAAATCACCAATTGAGGGTGAAGGATAGCGATATCCAGAAGACTGCCTTTAGATGTAGGTCTAGGCACTTTGAGTTTGTAGTCATGTCATTTGGTGTTACGAACGCATCAGTTGTGTTCGTGGGTCTTATGAACTCTATGTTCCATGAGTTCCGGGATCGGTTCATCATTGTATTCATCAATTATATCTTAATCTACTCGAAATCAGAGGAGGGGCATGTTGAGCATCTCAAAACTATCTTGCATGTTCTTCAACTCTACCAGCACTATGGAAAGCTATCGAACTATAATTTTTGGACACGAGAGGAGCATCTCCTCAGGTATGTGGTGTCTCAGTAGGGTTTTGATATAGACTTGTCGAAATTTGAAGTAGTATTTTCTCGAGAACACCCAAGAACGTGGTAGAGGCTCACTGTTTTCTTCCTCTTTCAATCTATTATCAGAGGTTTCTACCTGATTTATATTTATTTTTATCCTCATTGACTACTTTGACTAGAAAGGACCAAGCTTTTGTGTGGGTTGATCAGAGCCAGACAGTGTTCGATTACCTGAAGGGGAAATCAGTTAGTGCTTTAGTGTTATGGTTTCCTGAGGAAGGGCTGATATTTGAGGTGTTTTATGATGCTTCCCATTTGGGTTTGGGATATGCATTGATGAAGTAGCGGGAAATGATCTATTATGGGTCTAGGAAGTTATTTCCCATAATTGTAACAATTCCACCCGCGATCTAGAGCTAGCAGTGGTTGTGTTTGCACTGAATTTGTCATGGTATTACCTCATTGGAGAGCGCTTTGTGGTCTTCATGGATAATAAGATCTTGAGGTATATTTTTTATCAGCATCATCTAAACTTGCAGTGGCAGAGGTGGATTGAGTTTCTTTAGGATTATGATTTGGAGATCTCCTAATCCTCAGGAAAAGGGAATGTTGTGGCCAATGATTGGAGCAATAAGTCATTGAAGGGTGTTGTTCGAGAGTCTAGGGATGCTTAGAGAGCAATGGAGGAGTTGGTAGCCTTGAACTTAGACACAAGAGAGGATGGTGGTAGAGGATATTTGTTTCAAATAATAGTGAAAACTTCTCTAATGAAGAAGGTGGAGGAGTCTTAGTGGGGAGACTCAAAGTTAGAGGTGTTGCGTGATCGTGTTGGCCATGGTGATGCTTCAGAGGGATGGTCAAATGATGGTCAGAACCAGATTTTTTTTCATGGGAAGTTGTTTTTTTGTGGTGATGCATGATGGATTCCTTTGTGAGTTTCATAAATCACCTTTAGCGATACACCCATGAGTTTCCAAGATGTTTCATGGCTTGAGGATGCAGTTTTGGTGGACCAAGATGAAATGGGCGGTGGTGGAGCTTGTGGCTCGATGTCTAGATTGTGACTAGGTAAAGTCTAAACATCATGTTCCTGGTGGTTTTTTGCAACCCTTGTATGTCCCTGAGTGGAAATGAGATGACATTTTGATGTATTTCATCACAGAGTTTCTCAGAGCTCAAAGAGGTTGTGATGTTATCTATGTGATAGTGGATTGGTTGACAATGTCGGCTCACTTCTCAGCAATCAAGGAGTCCAGCGCAGTGGATGCTTCGCCTAAGAGGTACATGCATGAGGTAATGTGGTTTCATAGAGTTCTAAGTTCCATTGTCTCGGATCGGGATGCATGTTTTACCTCACGGGTCGGGAGGACATTGCAATATGATTTAGACACACAATTACACCTCAACACTGATTTCCACCCTTAGACATATGGGAAGATAGAATGTACTATCTAGACATTGTAGGATATATTGTAGGCATGCATCTTGGACTTTGGTGGATCTTGGGCACAACACCTGCCTTTAGTAGAGTTTTCTTATAATAATAGTTATCACTCTTCCATTTTCATGTCCTTGTTTAAGGATTTGCACGAGAGATCATTTCATTCTACATTGTGGTGGAAGGAGGTTGGGGAAACAACTATTCTTGGTCCTGATGTGTTGTAGAGCATGATAGATAATGTTCGACTTATTCATAGGAGGATGAAAATAGTGGAGGACACAATTGGATTTTCTGAAAAGAAAAAGTTAAACTCATGTTTTACACATACCACAAGGCTTAAAAATGTATAATTCTCAAGTTTTGTATGATATAAGGTCAAAATATGGTCATCTAATAGAATTTAGACAAGTTTTTTGGTTATTTTAACTCTTATCATTTTAATTTAACCCCCCCCCCCCAATAAACTCGTTTTAATCTTAACTTTTAATGTTTTCACTATTCAATATGACTAAAAATTAAGTTTCCTTATTATATAATATAAATTATTCTGATTCCAAATATAATCCATTTTATCAAATTTAATTCATATAAATAGCATAATTTAATTTAAAATTATATAATGAAAAAATAGTTTTTCAAGAAATGTATTTTTCAAGCATAAAATTTTTTTATATTAACTCTATGACTAGTAATCATTATTATATAAATTTCAAATCATATTTATAGATATATAATATATATATTTCATTTAAATCATATCACTTTATGGGTTGTTTTAATTAATTAAAATGGAAAAATATTATACACTTTAAAATGGTTTTCGGGAAAATGATTTTTTAACCCCAAAAATAAACTTATACTAAAATAAAGTATAAAGTTGATTCAAATGTAATTAATTGAATTAAATATAACTAAAGAATAATTATGTTATTTGAAATCATATTCAAATTATAATGGGACTTTTAAATTACATAATTTATTGAAAAGAAATGAAAGTTCTACAAAATTCAGTATTTTTAACTATTCACTTGTAAATTCAATATTTTCTGAAAAATCCCAAAATTTCACCTTGATTTATTTGAGATATGATTATTTTAAAAATTAAATTCATTTTTTCAAATTGAAATTCTATAATTTATAAATTAAGCTTTTAAATAAAAACCTTATAATAAAATAGTTTAATTAAAACTATTTCATTTTTGATTTAGGAATTACTTAATATTTTTATAATGAATATAACTATCTAATTCTTAAATATTAATAAACATGAAAATTATTTACCCTATTTTCACATGGGTTGTTACACATGACACACAATGTATGTCAATCTCCTCCTTTATATTTTTTGGCAAAATGACCGTCATAATTCTTTCAATAATCAAAACATGGGTTGTTTTATAAAATATCATGGAAGCACTTAATCCAATGTTAGTAACACAAAGAAATCAGTCCCACTTTTTAATTTAATTAATGTCACTTTTTATTTATGTTTTCTTCTCCCACTTAGACAACACAATCCAAAGGAAACAAATGGTAGTTAGTAAGCATGATTGTACCTCAGTTTCTCCCTATGATAGGATCAAAATTCTTCGCTCTAATTTAATGAGGGTGACTTTATTAACTGTATGAGGGTCCAAGAACATTATCCCTCTATAGATTTACTCCCTCTTTGATAAAAAATTATCATATCCTTTCACCTAGTCTAATATTTATGAATGTTTTTGCCAAAGAATCAAGTGTAAAGGAGGACTACATTTTATAATTATGAGGGGTAATCCAACCCATGACCATCCTTCAGAAAATTCAACTATTGATGGTCCTCAAGAATATATAAGAGAATCCAAAACATTGGAGACTTAGAAATAGAAATATTAATCAATTTCTCTCATCCTACAAGAGAAAACTTTTTGTATGAAACAAGATCAATCAATCAATATTCCTATGTAGTCCATAATTAATCCTCCATAAAAATTTATATTTTGAAATACCCTTTGGATTTACCAAATAAAACACCCCTTTTGTGCTAAAAACATCATTAATTAATTCAAGCACAAATAAGGGAAGAGGTTTCATCAATTAATACCTTAGTTTTTTAGAGGAGGTTGTCCTACTTGGAACTCTGGCTTATAAGATTTTTAGATTTACCTATAATCAATTTCACCACTTATTGTCCATCATTTTTATCAAGCCCCTTCTTTGATTCCTTGGGTATATTAATAGCATGCTGGTGTACTCCTTTGTTAATTCTAACCATTAACTTTTTTTTCTTAAACCCTTTGGAATTTTGAGAGGTTCTAATGGGTCTCTCCATGTTTGAGGTAGGGAAAAAACTCTTTTCAGACTTTTATGATAGGCATCCACTTGCAAAATCTCACCATTTCTTATTTAAAGTGAATTGAGAACACTAAATCATAAGAAAATTTTTGCCAACTCTTTTAGCTTCTGGATTATTTTTTCATTGTGATCTACCCTATGCTTGATGAGATCCTCTTATTTTTTCTCAACTGTTTTTGCAAGGACATCATCATGACTCCCCTCCTTATAAATATTAGATTCAACAAGTATGTAACACCCCAAGGTTTTGAAAATAAATATTGAATGCATGAAACATTGAGTCCCTACAAAACAACACATTTTATAATCTAACTGTTAAACACAACATTGCCTCTACTATGTTTTGAATTTTTAAAAACAGTCATCTAGAGTTGTGATTAGTAAGTCATTTGGAGTTTGATAAAACCAACTTTATTTTTGGTGAATAGTGACATGCCCTTATGAATAGTAATATGACCCTTATGAATTGTGAATAATGATATTATTTTATTTTCTTAAGTTAATAAGATAATGAGATCTTAATTAACTTTTCAATGTGATATACAACTTATTATACCTTTGAAATTGTTATTTTTTGAATTAACAATGATTTTATTTAAAATTTAAATTAATAATATTTATAAAATTATTTTTGAAAAATGGATTTCTTTTTTTAATTCTATACATCAAGAAATGGTTAGGGTAAATTTTTGATATTTTTTTGAATTTTTTGAATTTTTGATGAATAGTTAAATACGGTAAAATACCATATATACAAATTATCTGTTAAATACACTATTTATGACATCATGAGTGGTGAAAGGCCACTTGGTTTGAAACCAATTGAACTTATTACTATTAGGGGTCACATTAAATAACACTATTGGTTGTCTTAAGGGAAATAATAAAATAATAAGTGAAATATTCAAAATTCATTCTTCTCCTCTACTATAAAAACCCCCCATCACTCCCTCTTCTATTCACTCCTCTAAGCCTTGAATCTCGTCAAAGTTCTGCCCAAATACCCTTCCCTAGTCACTACCCATGTCTAAGAAGATCTTGGTATTTCGAAAAGACCAATACTCTTTCCTTAAAAAGATTTTCAAGGAGGTGGATTCAAGAGGTAAATTCACATTTTATTTCTTTCATTTTCATTTCAAGTTCATTTCTATTGTTATCCTCTCCCCACCTCCTCTTTCCAAATGACCATGATAAATCCAGTATCATATATATAATATAATTATATCATGATAATGGAAGAACCATCATCAATATTCTTACTCTCTCTTTTATTTTATAAAAGAAATTATCGTTCATGAGGTTCCAATTTACAACATTCATGGACGATGAAGATTCGTTCTTCAATTTCTCCTTCATCACTAGTCATGAAACCATTTTGATGGTTGAACCAGACTAAAATATATGTATTATAACCTAATTAATATTAAATTACCAGTATATGTACATAATATTAAATCATATGATCAAACTAGTTCCTATTAATCAAAATACCGTGAAAATAATCTAAGTGATTGTCATTAATATTTCATCTAATAATTCATCCTCAGGTCATGTAACCAAATGATAGAAATCTCCATTAACACTTCTGTATTTTCATAAATAATATTTAATTTCAATTATGGATATTTACATCCATTCCACATGAACATCCATACTCATATACAAATATACCAATCATGAAAACCAAGGAAACGAACACTCTGAAATGACCAAATTCAATCTTATAACTTATCAATAAGTACAAAATGAACTTAATAAAATTATGATAAAATAAATACATGTCTAATATATTCTTAATTAAGTTATTAATAAGTCCAATTTCATATTCCAGGACCTTAAGTTCCAGAGTGGAACACATTTGAACTTAAGGTAATGGTTTTCCACCCAAACTTCCATTTTCATTCGGGTTACTTTCATTGTATAATTAACTAAATTAAATTATTATGTATTATTATTTACTCATAAATTATTTTTTATTATTATATATATGTATACCAAGCAAAATCATTCCTTATTGTAAGGATAGTTACACATTTTAAAAGGAAATTTTAAAATTGTTTCTGAAATACAAGCCTGATTTAATGGAATTTTTCAAATTCTTACCTATTTTCAAGGGAACTCTATAATTTGTTTTCGAAAACCATTATCTTTATAAAATAACTTATTTTATTACAAAAATACTTTCTTACTTCACTTATGGATTTATACAAATATTTTTTCAAAAGAACACTTCTTTTCAGAGTAAGAGTATTTATCTCAAGAATTTCTCAAATATACCATATTTAATTTAATGGTTTATGATTATTTTGGATGTTGATGTGCCATCATAAAACAATTCACCAATTTACTTTGAATGATTGGTGTTTATTCTTATTTTTTGGGAATGTTATTTATATTTCATATATTAGTTTAAATATGAATGTATATGTTTTTTATGTTTTTCCCCATTCATATGGGGAATTCATTGGACATAGTAAGTGTCGAGTGGGGCTCACTATATCCCCTTGATGCATCGGAAGGTCTCATGAGACAAACTAAGATCTTGGCACAAGACATTGACCACATGATTATTTATGGTCTTTGCACGAGGCCTTGACGACATGGTTATGATGTCCTGCATTATACATTCCCTCATTATAAAAATAGAATTGATAGTTCATGTGGTTATTCGACTCATAGAATAACATGATTATGGAATTATTTATTCAACTCTTATTCCTACCATAATGTGTTCAAGTTATTTTTAAAGGCATATGTTTTAAATTATTCAACTTGCCTAATGTTTATGGTATGATAACTTCCATTGTAATGCTTACCCTTACTGAGCTTTTGAGATCAACCCTTTTGTATGTTTCATTTTATCAGGACATGAATAATTTTATTATGAATGACATGAAGAGATAACCTTGGAGTTATGGATGTTGTCGAAGAAATTTATATGTTGTTTTTCATTTCAAGTTGTAATAGTGAACTTATGTATGTATCTTGTTTCCAACACTACTAAATTACTCAGTCCTTCAAGATGAATATTACTTGTTTATATTTCAATGTAATAAAATAAGGCACTGGCTCTGGGAAAATGGGGTCGGGTCCTTACAAAGTAACTCTAATTACTTTGGCAAACATGTGAGATAAGTTTTTATGGTGTATCATGATTGCTTGCATCATCTAAAAGTCTCCTTGAGTTTACTATGATTGTTAGACACTATTTATTTCTACTCAAACTATTGTGTTGGAACCTTCTCCTAAGATTCTACTGTAAGAATTTTCGACTATCAGTTCCTCAATGTGTGGCCAAAGAAACCACATCATGAGTAATAGCCTTGTATCTTTGATTCCTACATGAAACCACTGTTTCCATCTAATTTCTAGTGTTTCTATCCTTCACTTTGATCATCTTTATCATGATGCGGTCTTCGTAGGTCGGACAAGAAATACCAATTTTATTCCAATTAAAATGTAGGATACTATGTGAATCAAGATATCTCATGAAGAGGTAGGATCCAAAGTGTATTTGTTGTGTAGTGTGTGGGTTCAATTGGAAACGGAAAATAGAGAACCATTTGTGTATGTTTTATTGTAAAATAAGTAGAGTTATAAATCAATGAGAGAGGCAGTGTGTAACACCCCAGGTAAATAAAGAATATGACATTTCATATTTATCCATATTTGTGAATAAAATATTTAAATGACTTTAAAGGGGACGCTATGCTCGATGGCGTACCCAACACGCAACAACGAGTTTCTTGGGAATCTTACGTTGCACTCTAATAATAAAATAATATTATTTTAAATGGTAGTTAACATGTAGCCGTTTTAATGGTGGGAATGGATAGAAATAACTAAAATATGATTATATATGTTTTTAAATGTTTTTACATTTATCCAATAAAGGATAGAGGCTTAAAATACGGAAAGAATTCAATTTTAGGCATATATGCCCTAGTTTTCACTAAAGGTTCACTTATCGCCTTTTGATGGCGAACCGTCATTAAATATAGTTCTGTTCACTCTTATACGTTCTATTGGACCAAATAAAACTATTCTTAAGAATCGGGACATCAAAATTTACTTTGTGTAAATTTTTGGTATCTTTCCGATAAAGTTCATTTTTTTAATGAATAGTGTAAAATGTTGTATTTTAATTCAAAACCGCTTTTTAATATAATTTATTTATATGATTAGATTATATTTTGAATTGGTTTTAAAGTGAAATTAGAAAATATTTTTACCATTAAATCCAATAGTGGTCGTTGGATTAATTTCACTTTGAAATCAGACTTAAACTAGTGTCAATCTTTTGATAATTATTGTTTTATAAAAATCCGCTATTTGCTCTGACAGCGGGAATTAATTATTAAATTAATTAATGTGACTAATATGTTTTGAATTTTTTAAAACGGACTTCATTTTTGAATTCGGAATATCAAATATAGCTTAGGGTGAATGTTTGGGATTTTTCTGAAAAACTTCAATTTTTGATGAATAGTGAAACCACTAAGTGGTACTTATAAAAGCTGATTTTTCGTTTAAATGAAATTTTACCACTTATGTGTTTTGAATTTCAAAAATCCAACATACATGGTTGTCATTAAGAAGTAAAATGTGGTTCAATGGGATAAAAATAAATTTTTGGTGAATAGTAACTTATTAAGTTTTTAATCGCGATTAGGGGTAATTAGTGTAGTTTAAGGTATAAATAATGCTTTAATAATATGAAATGACCTAGACACATGTCCCAACCTTATTGGTTGTGTCATGGCCGACCAATACAAGCCATGGGTCAACTTGGGGACCCCATGGAGACACTTTGGTTTGGAAATGACATAAATAACTTTTTATTAAATGTTAAAGTAAAAATGACACAAACAAGAGATGTTTTACGAAAACAATGTTTACATGGGGTTATAAAGATCAGATTTTTTATTATAAATAGCAATTGGAAAGATAAAAATATTTCCTACATCATAGTATTTTTTTTATAATTTTTAGACATTAAATAAATTAAAGTATTTATGACATAATAATGATGCAGCGATGACATCATTATTTGAAGATTTAAATAAAATGGAAAGATAATGTAAAATCTATGAACTACACATGTCCAAAACCAATTGGATGAGTGGATTTCGAACCCTTATCACCTTATCCACGAATTATATCAATGTGGGACCTTTTAAAACCGAAACACATTTTCAAATAAAGTAATATTTCTTTACTTTCCAAAAGTGCCCCTCCTCTCCTCTTATAAAAGGCCCCCAACTCTACCACCTTACACACACTCCTCAAGCCTTTGGCTCGGCCAAACCCTGCCCATTTACTCTCTCCACATCCCTCTCCTAATCCTAGAGGATTCCCTTTGGGCATAATCCTTTCATAGGAAGCCTTTAGGCTCAAATCAAAAGGAGTTACACTTTTAAAGGTAATTCATTCTCTCATGTTCATTTGTTTTATTTTGCTTCTCCAACCCCCTAAACTCTTTTTATTTACTTATTTTGTAACAACACCAGTATCTTCAATATACTAGGATATTTTTATAAGATTTATTCGAGCTACACTCTCACACAACTACATCAAATGGTTAAAGAACATACGGTTTCCGTGGATGGTGAAATTCTGCCTCCCGAAATGATGATTGTTCAATACTCATTTAACACCTTTAAAGGTGGCCATTATGATGTCAATATTTTTATATATGATATATAATATGTTTATATTTTATTTATGCTTCTGTATTTTTCATTTTTGTCTTACCTTTATGGCTTCCATTATGGGTATACGCGATATCTTCATTCAAGGATGTGCGGACTACCGCCCCCTCAAAGTGATTTGATTCGTTAAATACCATATGTGGGATGTATAAAGGATGGAAATATGATATTATACTGGAATTATAATATACCTTTATATCATTATTATTCCATTCTATAAAATACGAAATAGAAATGAAAGTAGCGTTCATGCGTACGTACGGCTTACCGTCTCCATGAACGGTGCATTTCATTTCTTACCTCTAAATGATTATGTAATGTTATAAATGAATGCACGTACTGGATATATATGAAATATATTATATCTACATAATGAATAAAATTCTGGATATAATAAACATTTGGCCACACGAACAACATGTAATTGTAAGAAGTCCACTTTCGACTTAAGAACCAAATATCGGAAAAACAAATATTATTAACTTAAATGATTACATAATGTTTATGACATGGTAATAAGTGGTATAAAAGTAATAATGAACTTGAAAAAGGTTCTTAAGGAATTATAAATTAACTCAAGTTTATTATTCAGGATATTAAAGAACGATCGAGTCAAGTCGGACCCGAGGTAAGGGATCCTACTCCTCTCTTTCTTTTTAAGTACACACTTTTATGTCATTCCTTTTAAAGCTCATATTTCTTGTTATTGGGATGATCATTTATATTACACTTACTGTAATTTTTATTTTCATGTGATGAGAGACCCTATTCTCTCTCATCAATCCATTTTGGAAGTTTTGAGTGGCGTCGTTAGGCTGCCGAACTTTCGTAAGAGATCTAACCTCTCTCTTCTTTCTAAGTACTCTCCTTTATGTCACATATTTTAAGCTTCTCTTTGTAATGTTGGGGGATGTTATTTTATATTTCTCTTGCTGTAAATTTTATTTTAATGTGATG
Organism: Viscum album; assembly: GCA_963277665.1. NCBI lineage: Eukaryota > Viridiplantae > Streptophyta > Magnoliopsida > Santalales > Viscaceae > Viscum > Viscum album. The sequence goes on along the minus strand of OY728127.1, from coordinate 1,076,099,218 downwards.
AGATACCCTATTTGATCTCATCAATCCATATTCGGAAGTTTTATGTGGCGTCGTTAGGCTGCCGAGTTTTCATAAGGGATTTTTCATCTCACTTTTATTCCCGTGAGATTTATGCTACATTTGCCACAAATTCCCTTGAGTGGTGTATGTACTGCCCATTATTCTACTCTTTGTGTAATATATTTTCGTTTATGAGTATTTACATCAATGATCTTTTGTCCTTCTTTCATGGGGTGTATGTTTTGAAAGATACCCAAGTCGGTAAGGGAACCCTTCACCCTCCTCTTTTTTAAAAGACTTCTTTTGTTGGGTCTTTTAATTTACATATCGTTATGTTGGGATATGTTCTCATATATCCTTATTGATGTAAATTTTATGTCCAAGTGATGAGATACTCTTTTTATCTCTCATCAACTCTTTTTGATGTGATGCCGTTAGGCTGTCAGGGGAACTTTTTAACCCAATTTCGATTTCTTTGGGTTCAACTTGTAGTCATTGAATATGTCATCCATTGAATATGTGTGATTGACCTTTTATTGTGTTACACTTAATATCCACTTATATTGGGTGTATATATATTTGTCACACATATTTTTGAGATTTATTTGTCCTTAATTTAAGGATACCTTCTTTATAAGGGATTTCATCACATTTGACATTTCTATTGAGGGTTCATTGTTGTTATGCACCAATTCACTCTTATATGGTGTATATACTTTCCTTTTGAGTATTATATCATGAATCCATTTATTATCATGATATTATAATGTTCTGACTAAATGTTATTCCTCGATTATTGTATTCAAGTGTCTCTAATTTTGGTAAAACCCCTTTAACCAAAATATCGTTTTAAATGTTTTAATTATTTGTTCTTATTAATATCCATGTTTTCAAAATTGTTTTAAGGATTTATTTATATGGATATTAATGGTTTAAAATTTTAAAAGCTTCAAGGTGGTATGGGACACTTTGATTCAAAAATCTCTTTATTAAATGTTTTAAATGGTTTTGGAAATGGTTTCTTTTTGAATGGATTCATTATTTCAATATCCTAAAATGTTATATTGTGATTGAATTGTGGAAATGTTATGTTTCCTTTATTCATGTTTATGTGATACGATTATGTTATGGTTCTTGTGAATTGTTATGAAGAACGGGTGGTTCCGTGATAAACTAAGGGCGGGTGAGCCCGATATAGCTCTCCAATGCATTGGGTAACGCGAAGGAGTGAAACGTTAAGGTTTCTCCGAAGATATTTAGGGAATATACTGTGATGGGTATTCCAAACGTAACCAAGAGGGTTACTCCCCACGTAAGAATGTTATGAATGCCTCAAGTTACCTTTATGTATTATGTTTTCTATGACTTATTCATGGTTTGATGAGGTATGTTAAAGTGCCTATGTTTTATGGGTAAAGTATGATTTCATTCTTATGTATATATGAACTCATGTTTCCTTTCCATATTTTTATAACCCTTACTGAGCTTTTTATGCTCATCCCAAGTTTTTGAAATGTTTTTCACAGGTCAAGGGAAAGGTACATGATGTGATGATAGTGTCAAGGATGTTTCAAGAAAGAATCTGTGTTATATTTTAAATATGTTTCCGTTGATGGGAAGAATGAATACTGTCTTTTATGTAACCACTTTGTTTAAATGTGGAATGTAATTCAAGTTTCATGATCTAATTCTATAAAACTCTAAACCTGAAAAGATCCTCAATGTGTAATCTTGTAATAACTCAAGATTAAGTAAGGTTTAAGGCTGGGGCCTTATAGTTGGTATCAAAGGTCGGTTTAGATAACTTTAGAGGTTAGGGTATTCTCTAAGCACAAGTGACATTGCCATAATGGTTAGGATTTCAAAAAGAGTCCTAGTTTTATATAATGTGAATGAGTAAGTATATATTAGTTTTTATATTCCTCATTAGTACATGATGGTTTTGTTGATATACTCACACTGACCTTTTTGGTTTTAGTAAATGGATAGATCTAGCAGGCACCAAAGTGACAATGAGTTTGAAGGAAACTGTGATGGTTCTCTGATTAAGAGTCTGGATGAGATGGGGGATTCAATGAGGAATCTCATGGTTGTTCTAAACCAACTATCAAGGAGTCATGATCAACCACTTCAACCTTGGTGAGTTCTCTAATGCATCATGTATGAGATGGCCAACCCGATGTGGAAATTCAGGTAATAATTATTAAGGTAACCATTAGGGTTTATATGATCCTTACTTTTTAGGTTATTATGGGTTACTCTATGATATGATAGAAAATGAAGGGCATGAGATAAACTTGAGGTTAAAATATGTTATGATTATTCTTGAAGATTTTATCTCATTTTGGGGAATGTTTTAAGAATTATATAGTTTTGGAAAAAGGACAACACGCAGACCGTGTGACTACCCGTCGCATCGGACAAAGCTGCGGGAATCGAACCCACAACCAAAGTGCGACTGTTATTTATCGCCTACCACTGGACTACGTGAAGTCCCTGGTTAGTTTGACTGATTCTTTTTAGTTATATGATTTTATTAATTAAGAGTAAGTTGATTTTGGGTTATTTATGAAAATGATTAACCCTTCATGGAGGATATGTGATTAGGTTAATTACTTTCAATGCGAGACTTTAAGAGCAACTGATTGTGTTTGGAGAAAAATGTTACGATTTAACTTGGAAGACTATGTGACTAAATCCTTCAAATATTTGGGTTTCAATCTTATATTGGTTTACTTTGATGAATTTTATGGACAAATTTTTTATCGGATGGTCCTCATTGAACTTTGGGTTTTGTTGGACAAATTTTGGAGATTAAGAATAGATTTTCTTTTTTATAAGGGGTTATCCTTTTCTAGATTATCTGATCTTGTACTAGCCTTTTTGGTTTTGGTTTTGGTTAAAGTCTAAAGACATGGGATGCATATAGTTCTCTTTTGTGGATTAGGTGATTCTCTAGATGTTTATTATAGTACTCTTAATGCAAACAAGTCTCCCTAAATACTCGTCTTTTGGAGAAAATATGAATTTGTGTAAGGAATCTAATAAAAGTTGAAAGTCAATATGATAAGTGATTATGTTTCCTTATGAATAAATTCCTCAATAAAAAGTAACATAAAACAAAAATGTTGTCTATTAACTTTTCCTACTGGGGAATCGAATACCGTTTAACCCATCACAAGTTTGTGATTTTCTCATGGTTAACTTTCTCCTAAACATGTTTTCTATCACTCTCCATCAGAACATGACCCTTTGTTTTTTCCTCCATGTCCATATTTTCATACTTGGAATCCTAGTATGGGTTAACTCGGGTGACCTTTGTACTTATCTTTCCTTATTTTTAAAGTGTTTGTTTTACCGACTTTTGTTCCGATGTGGGACTTTCAAGGATGTTTCCAAGTGCAATTTTAAAATTGCGAGGACGCAATTCCCAAAAGGGGGGAAGGATGTAACACCCCAGGTAAATAAAGAATATGACATTTCATATTTATCCATATTTGTGAACAAAATATTTAAATGACTTTAAAGGGGACGCTATGCTCGATGGCGTGCCCAACACGCAACAACGAGTTTCTTGGGAATCTTACGTTTCACTCTAATAATAAAATAATATTATTTTAAATGGTAGTTAACATGTAGCCGTTTTAATGGTGGGAATGGATAGAAATAACTAAAATATGATTATATATGTTTTTAAATGTTTTTACATTTATCCAATAAAGGATAGAGGCTTAAAATACGGAAAGAATTCAATTTTAGGCATATATGCCCTAGTTTTCACTAAAGGTTCACTTATCGCCTTTTGATGGCGAACCGTCATTATATATAGTTTTGTTCACACTTATACGTTCTATTGGACCAAATAAAACTATTCTTAAGAATCGGGACATCAAAATTTACTTTGTGTAAATTTTTGGTATCTTTCCGATAAAGTTCATTTTTTTAATGAATAGTGTAAAATGTTGTATTTTAATTCAAAACCGCTTTTTAATATAATTTATTTATATGATTAGATTATCTTTTGAATTGGTTTTAAAGTGAAATTAGAAAATATTTTTACCATTAAATCCAATAGTGGTCGTTGGGATTAATTTCACTTTGAAATCAGACTTAAACTAGTGTCAATCTTTTGATACTTATTGTTTTATAAAAACCCGCTATTTGCTCTGACAGCGGGAATTAATTATTAAATTAATTAATGTGACTAATATGTTTTGAATTTTGTAAAACGGACTTCATTTTTGAATTCCGAATATCAAATATAGCTTAGGGTGAATTTTTGGGATTTTTCTGAAAAACTTCAATTTTTGATGAATAGTGAAACCACTAAGTGGTACTTATAAAAGCTGATTTTTCGTTTAAATGAAATTTTACCACTTATGTGTTTTGAATTTCAAAAATCCGACATACATGGTTGTCATTAATAAGTAAAATGTGGTTCAATGGGATAAAAATAAATTTTTGGTGAATAGTAACTTATTAAGTTTTTAATCGCGATTAGGGGTAATTAGTGTAGTTTAAGGTATAAATAATGCTTTAATAATATGAAATGACCTAGACACATGTCCCAACCTTATTGGTTGTGTCATGGCCGACCAAGACAAGCCATGGGTCAACTTGGGGACCCCATGGAGACACTTTGGTTTGGAAATGACATAAATAAATTTTTATTAAATGTTAGAGTAAAAATGACACAAACAAGAGATGTTTTACGAAAACAATGTTTACATGGGGTTATAAAGATCCGATTTTTGATTATAAATAGTAATTGGAAATCTAAAAAGATTTCCTACATCATAGTATTTTTTTTATAATTTTTAGACATTAAATAAATTAAATTATTTATGACATAATAATGATGCAACGATGATATCATTATTTGAAGATTTAAATAAAATGGAAAGATAATGTAAAATCTATGAACTACACATGTCAAAAACCAATTGGATGAGTGGATTTCGAACCCTTATCACCTTATCCACGAATTATATCAATGTGGGACCTTTTAAAACCGAAACACATTTTCAAATAAAGTAATATTTCTTTACTTTCCAAAAGTGCCCCTCCTCTCCTCTTATAAAAGGCCCCCAACTCTACCACCTTACACACACTCCTCAAGCCTTTGGCTCGGCCAAACCCTGCCCATTTACTCTCTCCACATCCCTCTCCTCATCCTAGAGGATTCCCTTTGGGCATAATCCTTTCAAAGGAAGCCTTTAGGCTCAAATCAAAAGGAGTTACACTTTTAAAGGTAATTCATTCTCTCATGTTCATTTGTTTTATTTTTCTTCTCCAACCCCCTAAACTCTTTTTATTTACTTATTTTGTAACAACACCAGTATCTTAAATATACTAGGATGTTTTTATAATATTTATTCAAGCTACACTCTCACACAACTACATCAAATGGTTAAAGAACATACGGTTTCCGTGGATGGTGAAATTCTGCCTCCCGAAATGATGATTGTTCAATACTCATTTAACACCTTCAAAGGTGGCCATTATGATGTCAATATTTTTATATATGATATATAATATGTTTATATTTTATTTATGCTTCTGTATTTTTCATTTTTTTCTTACCTTTATGGCTTCCATTATGGGTATACGCGATATCTTCATTTAAGGAAGTGCGGACTACCGCCCCCTCAAAGTGATTTGATTCGTTAAATACCATATGTGGGATGTATAAAGGATGGAAATATGATATTATATATGATATTATACTGAATTATAATATACCTTTATATCATTATTATTCCATTCTATAAAATACGAAATAGAAATGAAAGTAGCGTTCATGCGTACGTACGGCTTACCGTCTCCATGAACGGTGCATTTCATTTCTTACCTCTAAATGATTATGTAATGTTATAAATGAATGAATTTACTGGATATATATGAAATATATGATATCTACATAATGAATACAATTATGGATATAATAAACATTTGGCCACACGAACAACATGTAATTGTAAGAAGTCCACTTTCGACTTAAGAACCAAATATCGGAAAAACAAATATTATTAACTTAAATGATTACATAATGTTTATGACATGGTAATAAGTGGTATAAAAGTAATAATGAACTTGAAAAAGGTTCTTAAGGAATTAGAAATTAACTCAAGTTTATTATTCAGGAGATTAAAGAACGATCGAGTCAAGTCGGACCCGAGGTAAGGGATCATACTCCTCTCTTTCTTTTTAAGTACACACTTTTATGTCATTCCTTTTAAAGCTCATATTTCTTGTTATTGGGATGATAATTTATATTAAACTTACTGTAATTTTAATTTTCATGTGATGAGAGACCCTATTCTCTCTCATAAATCCATTTTGGAAGTTTTGAGTGGCGTCGTTAGGCTGCCGAACTTTCGTAAGAGATCTAACCTCTCTCTTCTTTCTAAGTACTCTCCTTTATGTCACTTCTTTTAAGCTCCTCTTTGTAATGTTGGGGGATGTTATTTTATATTCCTCTTGCTGTACATTTTATTTTAATGTGATGAGATACCCTATTTGATCTCATCAATCCATATTTGGAAGTTTTATGTGGCGCCGTTAGGCTGCCGAGTTTTCATAAGGGATTTTTCATCTCACTTTTATTCCCGTGAGATTTATGCTACATTTGCCACAAATTCCCTTGAGTGGTGTATGTACTGCCCATTATTCTACTCTTTGTGTAATATACTTTCGTTTATGATTATTTACATCAATGATCTTTTGTCCTTCTTTCATGGGGTGTATGTTTTGAAAGATACCCAAGTCGGTAAGGGAACCCTTCACCCTCCTCTTTTTTAAAAGACTACTTTTGTTGGGTCTTTTAATTTACATATCGTTATGTTGGGATATGTTCTCATATATCCTTATTGATGTAAATTTTATGTCCAAGTGATGAGATACTCTTTTTATCTCTCATCAACTCTTTTTGATGTGATGCCGTTAGGCTGTCAGGGGAACTTTTTAACCCAATTTCGATTTCTTTGGGTTCAACTTGTAGTCATTGAATATGTCATCCATTGAATATGTGTGATTGAACTTTTATCGTGTTACACTTAATATCCACTTATATTGGGTGTATATATATTTGTCACACATATTTTTGAGATTTATTTGTCCTTAATTTAAGGATACCTTCTTTATAAGGGATTTCATCACATTTGACATTTCTATTCAGGGTTCATTGTTGTTATGCACCAATTCACTCTTATATGGTGTATATACTGTCCTTTGGAGTATTATATCATGAATCATTTTATTCTCATGATATTAAAAAGTTCTGACTAAATGTTATTCCTCGATTATTGTATTCAAGTGTCTCTAATTTTGGTAAAACCCCTTTAACCAAAATATCATTTTAAATGTTTTAATTATTTGTTCTTATTAATATCCATGTTTTCAAAATTGTTTTAAGGATTTATTTATATGGATATTAATGTTTTAAAATTTTAAAAGCTTCAAGGTGGTATGGGACACTTTGATTCAAAAATCTCTTTATTAAATGTTTTAAATGGTTTTTGGAAATGGTTTCTTTTTGAATGGATTCATTATTTCAATATCCTAAAATGTTATATTGTGATTGAATTGTGGAAATGTTATGTTTCCTTTATTCATGTTTATGTGATACGATTATTTTATGGTTCTTGGGCATTGTTATGAAGAACGGGTGGTTCCGTGATAAACTAAGGGCGGGTGAGCCCGATATAGCTCTCCAATGCATTGGGTAACGCGAAGGAGTGAAACGTTAAGGTTTCTCCGAATAGATTTAGGGAATATACTGTGATGGGTATTCCAAACGTAACCAAGAGGGTTACTCCCCACGTAAGAATGTTATGAATGCCTCAAGTTACCTTTATGTCTTATGTTTTCTATGATTTATTCATGGTTTGATGAGGTATGTTAAAGTGCCTATGTTTTATGGGTAAAGTATGATTTCATTCTTATGTATATATGAACTCATGTTTCCTTTCCATATTTTTATAACCCTTACTGAGCTTTTTATGCTCATCCCAAGTTTTTGAAATGTTTTTCATAGGTAAAGGGAAAGGTACATGATGTGATGATAGTGTCAAGGATGTTTCAAGAAAGAATCTGTGTTATATTTTAAATATGTTTCCGTTGATGGGAAGAATGAATATTGTCTTTTATGTAACCACTTTGTTTCAATGTGGAATGTAATGCAAGTTTCATGATCTAATTCTCTAAAACTCTAAACCTGAAAAGATCCCCAATGTGTAATCTTGTAATAACTCAAGATTAAGTAAGGTTTAAGGCTGGGGCCTTATACAGTGGCCTCATGTAACGCCCTGACCCTAGTTACCCAGAGTCGGTGCGTTATTATGTAACATTGGCATGATCACAAAAGACCAAGTCTCGAAAGACCGATTTGTTTAGTATCCTTGGAAACACTAGATACATTCATAAGTATTACATTAAATCATAAATTAAAACAAAACTAAAATAACATCCTGTCTTCATATCCCCTCATACTATCCCTACAGGTCATTCATAATTTACTTCATCACATCCTGGAAAAATTAAAACACTGAAAGGGGTGAGCTCAGATGCTCAGTAAGGATAACAATACAGTAGAAACTTTCATAAATAAACATAAACATTTAAGTCAATGTATAACTAAAACAAAATCCTTTTAAACTTGAACTTCAGCATAATATGGAAAAAAAATAAAATGAAATAATGCCATTTACTTATTCACATGGATATTCTACTAGTCGAATAATCACATGAAATATCAATAACCACTTTCATAATGATGGAATGCATAATGTCATACTATCATAAACACGTAGCCAAGGCCTCGTGCCAAGACTAAAAATAAGATTTTTTCAAGGCCTCTTTCCAAGACACTAGTTTGTCTCATGAGACCTACCGATGCATTGAGGATCTATAGCGGGCTCCACCCGTCACTTATTAAGTCCAATGCATTCCTTATATGAAAAGGTTTAAACATATCATAAACCATAACATAATCATATCACATAAAACATGCATAAAGGAAACATAACATTTCCACATTTCAATAACAAGATATCAATACAACACATTAATATATTAAAACCATTTTCAATACCAAAATAAAAGAAAAGTAAAACTTTGTATTTATTTTTCATTTAAAAAAAAGTTATGGCTTGTAGAGGAAGCCGAAACTCAAATAATGGTCACAACGGTGGAGAATTCGTTGTCACCGCATACGTATGACAAATAAAACATTCCCTTTTATCGTTTAGTAAAATGATTCGTATAAAAAAGATCCCTTTTGAATAAACATAAAAGTCAAAGGGGTTTATACACCGTATAAAAGAATGTTGTGTATAAAACAAAATATGCCTCAATGAAAGAAGATTGAGACGAAGTCCCTTACAAAGATCATTTTTAAATAAAATTGATCTATTATGTGTATTCACTATAAGTACACATAAATAAAGTACAAATACAAGATAGGACATAATAATATCATGACATAATTTGAAAGTAGTAGATTAACCCAAAGAACGGAAATTGGGTTAAGAAGTTCCCTTACCTCGTGTCTGAATTGACTCGACCGTTCTTTAACCTCCTGAGTAATAAACTAGAGTTAGTTTATAATTTCTTAAGAACCATTTTCAAGTTCATTATTCTTTTTATATCACTTATTACCATGTTATGAACATTATGTAATTATTTAAGTTAATAACGGTTGTTTTTTCGATCTCTGGTACTTGAGTCAAAAATAAACTACTTATAATTACAAGTTGTTCATGTGGTAAAATATCCATTATATCCAGAATTATATTAATGATGTAGATATCATATATATCATATATATCCAGTATATATATGCATTTATAATATTAAATAACATTTAGAGGTAAGAAATGAAATGCACCGCTCATGGAGACGGTAAGTCGTACGTACGAATGAACGCTACTTTCATTTCTATTTCGTATTTAATGGAATGAAATCATAATGATATAAAGTTTTATTATAATTACAGTTTAATATCATATATAATATCATTTACTCCATCCTTTACATGTCCCACATATGGCATTAACGATTCAAATCACTTTTAGGGGGTGGTAGTCCGCACTTCCTAAAATGAAATTATCGCGTTTACCCATAATGAAAATCATAAAGGTATTCCATAAATGAGAAATTCAGAAGCATAAGGAAAACATAAACATAATATATATATCATATATGAAAATAGTGTCATCAAAATGGCCACCATAAGAGGTGTTAAAAGAATATTGAACAATCATCGTTTCGCGAGGCAGTAATTCACCACCCACAGAAACAGTATGTTCTTTAACCATTAGACGAAGGTGTGTGTAAGTGTAAATAAAATCCTTCTCATGAAAATACCATAGTATATTTTAGATACTGGTTTTGTTACAAAATAAATAATAAAAAGAGTTTAAGGGGTTGGAGAAGCAAAATAAAACAAAAGAATATAGGAGAAGACATTACCTTAAAATCGGGTAACTCTTTTTGATTTGATCCAAAGGATTCCTTGGGAAGACTTCTGCACAAATTGGGGATTCTAAGAGTAATAGAGGTAAGTTGAGAGAGGATTTGGGCATATTTTGGCCGAGCCAAATGGCTTGAATGTGTGAATAAGGTGGTAGAGGTGGGGGCCTTTTATAAGAGGAGAGGAGGGGCACTCTTGGAATCTCATGAAATGTTACATTATTATGAAGTGATTTTCGGATTTCAAAGGACCCAAAATTATATATTTCTAGGATAAGGTAATAAGGGTTCTAAATATACTCATACAATAGGTTTTTGACAAGTGTAAGTCTTTTATTTTACATTATCTTTTCATTTTATTTAAATCGTTAATTAATGAGGTAATTGCTGCATCATCATGGTGTCATAAAAAATTTAATTTGTTTAATGTCTAAAAATTATAAAACAAATAACATGATATAGGAAATATTTTTATCTTTATAATGAATATTTATAGTCGAAATTTTAACTTATATAACCCCATGTAATAATTGTTTTAGTAAAACAACACATGTTTGTGACAATTTTATTTTTAATTTAAATAAAAAGTTATTAATGTCATTTTCTTTCCCATGTGGCTCCATGGGGCCGCCAAGTTGACCCATGGATTATCTTGGTCTTCCATGACTCATACAATAAGTGTAGGACAAGTGTAAAGGTAATTTCATATTATTATAACATTATATTTACCTTAAATTACACTAATTACCTTTAATCACGATTAATAAAACATAAAAGTTACTATTCAACAAAAAATTATTTTAATCCCATTGAACCATATTTTACTTCCTAATGACAACCATGTATGTTGGATATTTAAATATCAAATCACAGAAGTGGTAAAGTTTCATTTAAACAAAAAATTAGTTTTTTAACTACCACTTAGTGGTTTCACTATTCATCAAAAAATGAAGTTTTTCAGAAAAATACCAAAAATTTACCCTAAGATATAATTGATATTCTGAATTCAAAAATTATGTCCATTTTAAAAAATTCCAAACATATAAGTTTCATTAATTAATTTTATAATTAATTCCCGCTGTCAAAACAAATAGCATGTTTTTAAGAAACAATATCAATCAAAAGATTGACAAATGTTTCTGTCCAATTTCAGATTCAAATTAATTCTAATGACCACCATTAGATAAAATGGTAAAATTATATTATAATTATACTTTAAAACCACTCAATATTATAATTTATCACTAAATTTTTTTTTATTTACAATGTTTTTTCTAAGTATTTTTCACTATTCATCAAAAATTGGAAGTTTTCAGAAAAATACCAAAAATTCAACATAGGCTAATTTCGATATTCCAAATCCAAAAATGAATTCCTTTTTGAAAGATAAAATTTATAAAATTTCAAAAGGTAGGTATTACTATTCATAACGGCTAGTTTGATTGGTTGTGGTGTGTTAGAATCTCGAAGTTGCGTACAATGCAAGCTATTACATTATTGAAAGAGAAGTGTATCGTGAAAGATTGGGGTGTTACAAAACACCTAGGATATTCTCTCACATAACCTGCTAGATCATAATTCACTTAATAGAAACTCTCTTACTCTCTCACTAATCGGTTAAATACTCAACTGACTTCCCTTATTCAATATGTTTGTCTCAATCAAATATAAGCAATAATCACTACACTCTCTGATCTTTCATATTCAAGATATCAGATACCTTTGATCACTCTTAAACCACTCCTCACTTCCCTACACTGTATGGGTAATGAAGAAGATCAATGGGTTATGCGTGCAAACTAAGACGAGGGAAGGAAGTTAAATTGAAGTGAAATAAACAAAGGAAATTTCTTACAACCTAAAGAAAAAAAACTCAGGTAAGATTTCATTAGAGAGAATTGAATATCAATAACTAGAATTCATTAGTAAGGGATGCGAGAAACCACCTTGGATCAACCATATTTGGCATAGTGTTCCAACACTGGAGTGAATACAATAATAAAAAAAAGAAGAATTGATAATTGTTGGATTTTGTGTAGCCCGATCCTATTTGGATATTATTGGGATGAATGCTTCTATCCCATACTGCGCACCAGGCCATAATGTTGGCCACTGTAGCAATGGTGACCATTGTAGCAGAGCTGACTGACCAACACCGATAGTGCACTATAGCAACATGGACTTCCAACCTCCATTCATTGTAGCCCCTTGGACTTCCAACCATCAGCCATTGTAGCACTTTTGACTTGGGTGGATACCTTTCACTATAGCGAAGAAAACTTCTTGTGAGGTTGGTAGAACAATGGATCATATTCCTCCATTTATAACTGATTTCGTACTAGGGTTCCTTAGTGAGAAACTATGAGAAATATTCATGTAATTTGTGCTCTTGAAATATAGTGAAATTCTACCTCTCTGTGGACATAGAGATTATTCCAAAACCACGTAAATCTCTATGTTCTCATTCTTCTGATTTTTTCCCTTTTACTCTTCTGTGAATCGTTTCTTTTTTTTTTTGCGACTCCTGATGTTTCCGCATCAACAATCAATATCCAAATCCCACTATAGAGAACTCTACTATATTTTATGAGGGGGTGAATGTTCAGGAACATCACCCAAAACTAGGGTGGTCTCCTCCAAATCTAGAAAGCTCAATCTCATCCATGTGGATGTCATGATCTTCCTTCAAATGATTGAATAATGTGTCATCTTGATCACAATTGAATCCTTCTACCTCCCAATAATCATGCACCATTTGTAAGTTTGTAATATCATTTCTCAATTTTTCCAAGCAATGAGGATGGAATATTCTCAAGGTCCCTCATTCTTCATATAAGTTTCATGTGTCCCCCCTATTTGATACATGGCTTCAAGGTGTATTTTTTAAAAGAGATGGGGAAGTCTTCTAGAACACTCCAGCAAATCCTCAGTATACAGCTGAGTCAAATTCCACCAAGTATAATACAATTACATATCCCTATATATTTGATCATAGCTTGATTTGATGAAGGGAGATTTATGTATCAAAACTTCTCAAAAGAACCCTTACATAACAACAAAATAACTCTTATGCATCAAGTGTTTCATCCTCATGGAAAAGGAATAACCCATACATATCACTTGGGTCCCAAGGTTACCTTTACGTATGGGCAGCTTCAACCCTGCCTTCCCTGAAAAATTTATTTTTATTCAAATAAAGGAAGGCGACACAACAATTAAGGCAATCAGAAGTGATGAAGGTTGAGAGCATCAACCTATAAAATTAAATTACAATCATTATGGAGGAAACCAGTACTAAAATATAAGATGAGTTGCTCTTCTAGGTCTCCTTTACTAGTTAAGGCGTCAACAGAAAAAATCCCCTCTCTGTGGCCAACCTTTAAACCATTGGAAAAGAGCTTCCTCCATTTCCTAACCAGATAAATCATCTCCCACGGTGGACTGGTCCAACCTTACAGTATTCCAAGAAGAGTTTTAGAATCCGACTCTACTTCTTGGATGGAGATGTTGTATAATCTGACTCCAACTTTTCATATCACTTTGACACATAGGGTTACCTTTACATATCATCCATAAACTCTTCCACAAAAAATACATTTCTCTTATCATCCATTATGTATAAATCAAATATCCTTATGTATCACTTTGTGAATCCACAAAGGTACCTTTACATATCACTCACCCCTAGAAATGATTCTTAGGTATTGGTTAAGATCCCTCCAGCAACAAAGGAAAGTACTTTTATGTATTTAGTGCATCTGTGAGGTAACACTTATATATCACTATTGGGATTCTTATGTATGGGATGACCCATACATAAGGGTATTCCCTTAACATATCTCAAACCTTTTCCTGATTTCTTCAACTTATGGATTCTTCCTTACTTCAAAACAAACTTCTTTTAAACCTTGTATTTCCTCCAAAAATTTCCAAAAAAATGTGAAATACAAATATCCAATGCAATCATAATCCAAATTATTTCCAAAATGATGTAATCAATAAAAATCATGAATATTAATCCTATTTGAAATAAATTCAAAAATCAACAAAAATCCAAGTGTAATGTTATTTATTAAGAATTAAAGGGAAAAAAGGTAAAAACACTATAAAATCCTAAAACAAAATTTCAAAAAATGTGGTTTGATCAATGGTAGCATCCATTTCCTTTAATGAGGCATTAAATGACCTCTATTTAACATGGGTGAGTCTACCCCCTCAAATCTTTCCCATTTTCCTTTAGTAGGATTTCTTTCCCACCATTCTATGTACTCTTATATTGTTCATGTTGAATATCAATGGATATTTTCAAATATGATATCTACTCTTTCTCAACCCATTCATCCTTGGGTTTCTTCTCCTTTAGGATATCCAATTTTGAATCACTCCCACTTGACTTCGAATGTAGTCCATTGTTTTGAACAATCATATGTTGCTTAAGATTTTCCCTTTTATAAGTACTTTTCTTTCTTCTTCTAGTGGACCTCTTGGTTTTAGAAACCATTGCAGAAGTTTCATTATTGTTTTGAGATTTCTTAATAAGCACTTACTTCAATATAAACATGAAAATTTCATGAGATTCCATATCCAAAATTTTGGAATTCATACTATTGATCTCTATGGAATTAGAGTGCTCTAATTATACAACATTTTAAAAATATTTACTTAAAATAATCTTGACCTCATTGAGTTCATTCCATAATCCTTTAATGATGGTGTGGTGACCCATCAATTCAGATTTATAGGAATCAACTTCATATTTGATTTTTTAGGCATATCTACTCATGAAATATGCATATCCTTAAGCCAGATCAATCCGTCATATAATTATTTATATCATAGTTTGAAACTTCTCGTTTTCATGCTCAAGCTATATAAAATTTCCAAAAGTATCTAAATAATTTTTTTAAAGGTACACATAAACTTTCTTAACTTATTTTCTTCCTTTTTCCTTTGACTTATCAATGCCTTGTTGTGTATAGCCACCACTTCCCCATTTGGAACATTTTAAAAAACACCAATGGAAAGCTCAATGAAATTCACTTCATGATGTATGGGGGTAATCAAAACATCTTGGTGGTAAAAGAACAATACTTTAAGAACAAAATGTCTCTACAATTGATATATCAAAAGAAATCCTTCAGAAAAAACCATCCAAAAACTCAAGTTTAGTTTTAAAATTCCTCCAATAAAAAAATGGAGTAATGAAAGTATACAACGGATATATCCAAAGACAAAGAAATTAATAACTATTACTTTAAAACCCAATGATCTCATGGGAATGGATAAGGAACTTTTACCTTGAAAACCATCTGATCAATGATCCTCTTAGTCAGGCTAAATCTGATATAAATTATAGGATATCAGAGAAGTGAGGGGATGTGATTCACATTGAAAAACCTGTTATGATACCACTTCTATGTCCCAGAAGGGAGTTGCTAGACCACTGATAGGTGGTAAATAAGTGGTCGATTTCGTATGTAAACTTTTCCCTTTTTTATCATTTCGTTATTGTTTTGACTGTGTTTTAAATTAGTGAATGGATATCATGATGATCCCAACAAGGACAAGGATGATGATGAGTTTTCTAGGCTTATCTAGTGCAAAAAAATTCCTGTGAAATATAACTTTTTGTTCTTGGAATATTTGGAAGCATGTTATCCCCACTGATGATAAATTCCAGCATAAATGCATCTAGATAGTCTCTAATAATTGTTGTTGCAAGTTTATGAAGGTGGAAATGACATTTAATCTTTTCTTTAAAGGGGAATGGGAGATCTCCATATGGAAACTTATTGATGATTGCATCAACAACATGGTTTGGGGGGATTTAGTCCAGAATTTTCTTTCACTTTTGTTCCAAGGAGCATAACTCTGTTGAGTCAAGGGTGTGTGGATCGATATCAGTAGATGGATTCTAGATAATTTGGGAGGCCAGGAATAAAGAGATAAATGTAGGAAAAATTTGCTCTCAACTCACCCTAAAAGTTAGATTTAAGAGTCTCGTTACTAATCTCTGAGCTCTAATCAAACAGTGGGATACGTTAAGAAGGTTGTTCTAGAATTACATACCTCATAGATTCTGTCAATAGAACTAGTTCCAACATATGATGAATAAGAGGACATCAATTCACCAGATCCACTGTCAATTCAAGAACAAATCATGGATTGAAATCCTCTTCTTCAACATATCTCAAAACTAGATTTCTTAATAGAATCCATGACGTATGTAATTATAGAACAACCTCCTTGACATGGAATCTCCTCAGTTATCTCTTTTCTAAATCTCTTCTTCAATGAACTAGAACTTGATATAGGCACCTTTGACATGTGATCTAGTTCTTCAAGGGTGTGCAACATGGTTTTTCTTCAATCCATTGATGAACATTGGAATACTTCATCAACAACCTAGAAGTATGAAGTTCATTTCCATTTGAGGATATTTTCTACTTTTGTTTCCTTGATTTCATATTGTGTTGGAAAAACTTGTTACCCATGTTTGATGGTATTTTCTTGTGGGTATGGGTGGAGCTCATGATACCAATATATGATCCTTGATTCCATGAGCATTTTTATAGTAGTTTATTACCATGTTTGATGTTGTTCACATGTTGTTATATGATACTAATATATTCTCATGATGATGTGTTATGTTTGTATTATTGTGTTTTTCCCTGTTGTGTGTATTTACCATGTCTTGGAGGTATTGTTTTGGAATTCGTAATAG
Source organism: Viscum album (assembly GCA_963277665.1). Classification (NCBI taxonomy): domain Eukaryota; kingdom Viridiplantae; phylum Streptophyta; class Magnoliopsida; order Santalales; family Viscaceae; genus Viscum; species Viscum album. The sequence goes on along the minus strand of OY728127.1, from coordinate 1,076,082,024 downwards.
GTGAATTTTTGTGTTATGAGTACCCCTTAGAGGGGGAGTGCTCACAACATTCGACGATGAAAATGATGGACCCATACACGAGGTAGGAGCATGACAGCCATGTAGCCCAGTCTGAAACACAAAGCCTTGAGGATACAATGTAACGTGTTGGAACTCGATGTCTTGTGGATATTGAGTACAATGTCCACTCGATGCCTTGAAAATGTCAAGTGAAATGTCTCTAGCCTTGTGGCTAGTTCCTGATCACTTCTGAAATCTTTGATCGTCCTTCCATCATGGAATCAAAGCACATACAATCAGAGATTGTGGTGGATTATTTAGCCCACAGGTGCTCGGAATATGTTTGTTTAAGTTTGATTGTGCATTTATTTTTATCATGGATTTCTTCTGTTATATATGGGCACACTTGTTAAAGATGCCTTGGTAGTGTCTTATTGGGTTTTATTACTCGCATTTTCCATGGGAATCTCGATGCAGGTACAGACTTCATGTATAGGGATCCAAGGAAGGGCAAGGGGGCTATTCCAAATAGTTAAGCAATGAAACATGAAGCTTTTAGTGATATCAGGATAGAATCTAGAGGATTCCCATAGGGTTTTATTTATTTATCTTTTTACACATTCACTCTGATTTTCATTACCACACTGCAAGCATGGTTTATTTATCTTTATTTTTTTGTATAACATGCATGTCATCTAATATTATGTTATGTTGTCTTATCTTCTAACTTGATTACTTTGAGTTATTATTTTTAATTTATATTATTGATGCACGGATATGATATTGAGGGTATAATCTCCCCACTGGCAGCGTACATTCCTTTTCATCTAGTCAGCAGCCTCTTGCATGCAGGGAGGCGCGCATGTGGTCTTGTAGCTCTCCAAATTGGACATAGTGGTTCAGGTCGGAGTGTTACAAAATGGTATCAGAGCCAATACTCAGCCTGATGTGTAGAGGCACTACCTGGGTTTAAGTTGTGGGGTCCATAATGAGGGTGTTGTACATTAAAGTGGGGTAGAATGTAACACCCTTAGAAAAGTGAGGCCTAAAAGACTAAATGTTATAACCCACATCAACAAGGTACACCTTTCTTTTCGAGAGTCTATCTTCTTAAAACTCCATAGTTAAGTGAGGCTTTTCTTAGGGTGGTGTTGAGATGAGTGGCCTCCAGGAATGTTTCTCAAGCTGTATATGAGTGAAGACAAAGCACACTGAAAGAACATGTGTTGGCCTATGGGGATGATCATTAGTCTAATAAGTAACCCTGGTGGATAATAACATGTCATGTGTGGGAGATGAAACCACTGTATTATAGGATACCCATGGGAGTCATATGACCAGGTTCATGTCCTAGGTAGGTTGGGTCATGACATAAAGTATCCCAAGTAAGGACATCGAAAATAGAAGTCTTAAAAGAAGATTAGAGGACAATAAATTGATGTTTGGCATGAAGACTTCATATATGTCGGGGTGTTGAGATGTTTATGCAGGGGTGATGTCCACATTCTGTGGAAACAGTCGGATTTATGGTCATAGTTCTCGAGGTTCACACCTGGATTCTAAAAATAGGGAAGGCGGGTGGTCTATACCATGGAAAATTGCATTCCGGGATGACAAATTTCCTTAATGAAATGAGATGAGAAAAATTACCATGGTGACATGCATTGTCAAGGGGAAAACAACAGGAAAATCCATTTTGGTTATCTGTGTCCTAGTGGTATCGTGTATATTCAATTAAAAAGGGTATATGGAATGGTCTTTGGGTGAAGGAAGTCATTTTTTCCATCAAGTTTTCCTGGTTGTTCTAAAAATAGGAACAAGGTGTTTTACATGGAGTTCTAAAAGATGTTTCACCTGGAGGATGACTATGTCATGGTTAGGGGATTTTTTGTGTTGTAGTGAAGTTTAGATCTATGTTTTTGAAAGATGGAAACAATGTGATCTACGGGATGTATAAGGATTTGAAAGTCGTGGTTTGTGGGGTCAAAGGCATATTGGGACTTCAAAATTGGCATGGTGAAGTCATAAAGCCATGGTGATTCAAACTGTAATTAATATCTCTATTTTGAATTTCCTATCTTTATGGGGATATTAAGTGATCCAAATTCAATAAGTTTGACTTGGATTTGGAGGATGTTTGTGGATGAATTTTTCAATCCTAACCAAGATGACTTGGACACTTTAATGAAGGAAAACATAGAGAATTTATCTTGGATTGGAGGAAAGGAAAGTATGGAAAGAGGAAGTCCTGGAGATATAGAGAAACCCATCTCTATAAATAGAGTTTTGTTATTTTTAAAAAGAGTGACCGAGGGGTATTCCAGAATAAAGGAAAAAAGGAAGAAAATAGAGAACATAGTATTGGAACTCATTAGAGATCATTTAGGAGAAGTTGTTCCATGGAGAAGCATTGAAGATCCTCCCATATAGAAGGTGAAGGTGATGTGATAGTGATTTTCACACATTGTGAAAGAGGAGAAACACAAGGAGATCAAGGAGCACTTATCTACACATGGTGCATCGAAAATAATGGTTATATTGTGTTATCTGGGTATTGGATTGTATGCCAAGTATTTTTACTTTCTTGAGAAATGAGAATAAAATGAGGAATTAGGGAGTTGAACTTGAGAGGTAGTGCACCAACCCTAAACCAATGTAGAGGGGGTGATCATTGGCTTAGAGTGAAATTTCCAAAACCCACAACTGAAAGTGATTGATTGGATTTTAGTACATCAAAAAATCATCATTGTATGCTTCTTAGATGCAGCTCAGTGTATGTGAACCAGGAAAATTCTTATGTCTTGTGTACATGTTTTACATATTCTCAGTAGGGCCTAAATTCATACATGGGTTAAGTAAAAATTGGATAAACTTAATTAAGGCAAAGATAAAAGTCATATCAATTAGATTATCATTTCTAGTGAAGCATAAACGTGACTCTTCTAATTCTGAGGTCAAGATATTTTAGAGGGGTTTGAGAATTGAGTGGTTTATATTGAAATGAGTTTTCATACTCTAATTCACCCCCCACCCCCACTCCTAGGGTATAACTCATTAAGGGCCCTTGTGTACCTAACTCGTCGAATACATCATGTATGTTCGAGTTTACATGGAATTCAATACAACATGGATATTGGATTTCACAATCCAACTCATGTGGTGATTTCATAGAGAATAGATAATGCAACATCAGCCATCATTGGAATAAAAAAAGATACTATGATATACTCACATATCACATCTATTAACTACAACAACTTCCCCATTTCCATTTCAATCCACATTATGCATTCATTTCAATTCATTCACCACACCACATTAGTCTCATGACTTAAGGGCTTCTACCATCTTTGCAAAATGGTTTTAAGATAATCTATGAACAACACCATTTCTATCTTGAAATCCTCTCAACAAATAAATGGTACCTCCTTCGAATATTATAACCATATCATCCCCTCATATCAAAACCTCTCAATCTCTAATGGTACTTCACACAATCATCTTTGGAATAGAACATTCAATCACCCCCTCTCATTTATATGTCAATCCAACCTTGTCGGAATACCCCATTCGGTCTTTATCTTCTAATACTTTATCCATTCGAATCTCTCATAATACAACATTTGAATACCTTCAAAATTATCATATCCACTTAGTTCATATGAAATACCACATATGGTTCCCTTTCTGGGATACAACACTCGATTAATTTGATCTAGAACATAACATCAAGTCTACACTTCCCCCATCAACTTCCTCTACATCTTATTCATGATGTTCAAATAACAATATTATATAAATTAAACATTAAATCGATAATTTAGACACATGACCACACTTAATCACATAACTTATCATCTTAATTGTATAATCATGCTAAAGCATGATAAATCCACATGAACACGTAAATAAGAGGGTTTTCTGAATCACAGGTCTCGTCTTCAATGAACGTTCTATGATTTCACACTCCAATCCCTTAACCCCTAACCATAATAAACAATCTCATAATCCACCATCCACATGCCCCCCCATAGAGAAATAAATATAGAGAAGGCTTCATCAAGCCACCATAAGAAACTTCATCCAAGCTTCGATCTGACCACTCCCATGAAACAATTTGTCTAGGGATAATCAAGATGCAAATATGGAGGGTTTAGTCAATTTCTAATATTTTTAATCTGATTTCTCAAAAACAATAGCATGTTCACCACAAACATGATGTATTTTCATGGGTAAAAACTTGATTCTAAATTTAGAGTGCTACATGCCTTATCCCTACATATTTCAAAACTATTACATAATTAAATTCACACTTATCTAGTCATCAACACTGTATGTGGGATTAAATAATAGTATTTAGTTACACCCATAAAAACCATGACTTAAACTCATGGCATGTTACCTTCCTTATGTTGATGAGAAGAATCCCCAAAATCCCATCCTAATTCACCAGGGTGTGTTTTTATTAAAACACATCTTTTTTTTCTTTCTTATAATTCCAACAGCCTCACCAAATCCTTCTGCAATTCATGCCCAAAAATCATGATGTATCCAACTAACCACAATGTGTTCCCCCAAACCAAGATGTGGTTTCCAAGTTGTGTTGCCAAAAAAATTTATCAATATCAATCTTATATAATCTATGAAAACTTTAATGTAATCATCATCTCTTAAAACTAACCTTGACATGATTCATAATCGACATGATGTGGTTTTAATATTCAGAAATTTTGAGCCGCTCAATCAGTGCTCAATGACCCTAAGTGATTTGTAGAGTTGATCGGATGCAATGACATAGATGTACTATTGTAACATGGACCACAGTATGGATATGGGAACTGTAACAATACAACTTCATCATTAACTCAATATTGAGCTAGGTTTCTGACTCTTGCAACATACATGTTCTCACCCTATAATTGTGGTCCAAAGATATAGTATAATCATGTTCTCTCCTTGCCCCGGGATGCAACTCAGTTGGTAGCAGCCCTGTAGAGTCTCAAAAAGATCTCAAGATGAAGTCTCACCAAGTTCTTCTTTGTTGGTTGTGTAGGAATTTTCTTATTTTTCTCCCCTTCCCCCAACCATCGTAATAATAATCATGTTCTCTCCTTAGACATAGAGTTTTCCCGAAATACATTTTTTCGTTTTTTTTTCTCTTGCATAATTAGTTCTTTGTTTCTCTAGCTCAGTTCTGGTAGAATCTCATTGTTCGGACTTTAGTGATCATAACACATATCCATTACTCCTATAACTCAGTCACACTACTCATTTGGGAACCTAATTTTCTCCGCTCATATAACATTTTTACAATTCCAGACACCATCCATTGTCCTCTCCATGAAGGTAGAAACACCATATATTCAAAACAGCTTAAAGTTGCTTTGATCATTCACTCAATTAGACAAAATCAAACTCATAAAATGACAAATGAAGTCATTCCATGATACCTCTGCCCTGCCCATCTCATCCTCAACCTTTTTTCTCAGATCAGTCAGGGTCGCATTCTTTCCAATCAGATCATCCCATTCAGCTTTAACTACTACAACCACCCTACCAACAGTTACATAGTCTTTCAACAGTCATTGATGAGATTCTTCAATCTCACTCAAATGCCCCAGAATCACCTCCCTTTCCTTTTTTGATGTCATCCATGGATGGAAAAATCTTTGTCCGGGACTAGTGCAATTGCTTCAATGCCACCAAGGTTTCTTCTTTTTTATTGAAGTACTGTTGAGCAGTATGGGAGTCAACAATGTTGTAGTCATTGGATTGGAAAAGGTTTCCAAACTACTTGAAGAAGTCATGGATTTCAGAAGCCTGTTCAAGAGGGAGGGTGTCAGCCAGATCTAGTCGTCGAAAGGCAGAAGTCAACTCAGCCCATTGGTTTGATGCAATCTCAGAAAAGGATCAGGTAGAGATTTCCTTAAGCAGAGAGAGGAATTTTGAGATATCTTCTTCATCTGGGTGAGCAGCATGGTCTCCCATCACCTTACCAATCTCTTCAAATAAAGCAACAAAATCTGTCTAGGAACTTTCAGATTGAGCTATAGAAACAACCTGTATGTTGCATGTTGCGACAAAAATCAAGTACGGGTTAGTTTGTGAAATGCAATAGGTGAATGAAGGGAATTGTTAGAGATTGACATACTAGAGGATGATGAAGAGAGAGGTCCAGAACACTGTAAGAAGGTATAGAAAAAGTAAGTCCACAAAATATGATACAATTTAATTATTCAAAAAAGGATATAAGAGTTTTGAAAAATGTAATTTTTAGAATTACCTGTTCAAACTCAAATTCCAAGGTAGGGGCTTCATCTTTGTTAGACTTCAATTCCATGTTTTCTTCATGGTTCCTTTTTTCTCTAGTTTCTTCATCAGTTCCTTCACTACCATGGTCTGTGTTTTTCTTCTTCTTCAATTTCACTTCCTTCATCCTATCATCCTTCTTCCCCACTTGCACTACCACCTTTTCCTCACTTTTGTTGTCCTCGCTTTCACCTTTTCCTTCATCCTCACTTTCATCACCTCCATCTTTTTCCCCCAATTTCACTAGTTTCATCTTGTATTCCAACTCATAGGCCCTTCTAATCATCCTCTTACAATTTTACCCATTCCCTCTCACCTACCTTGACTCCTGTGAACTTAGAAATTTTTAGGATGTCGAACTTCACCTCAACCATACATGTATCTTCCTCAAGAAACCCAGTCGTATCATGTAGTGTTCTTAAAGGAATCATTCCTCACCACTTATGATAAGTGTTTTAAAAAACTAATTAATAGTGAATTCTAGGAAAAAATTAATTATACTAGTGTTGGGGAAACATTTATAAACTCTTAAATAAAATCACTTCTTATAAGTAGTAAGAATGAAACACATTTTTCTATAAATGTTGTCAAACTCAGCCTAAAGAATGTTTAATCCTTGTCTTATGCTACATAGAAACAGTTTCATCCACTGGAGTTGTAGTTTTGAATGCATCTTGGGAAAATGAAAAAAAAATCTATCAATAAATCTCACATTTATATGTAGATACAATTTTTGTAATGTTGGTGAAATAGTGTTGCATCCTCCTTATTAACCCTTTTCGGGCTAGGGTTTTGTGTGTGTTTGATAACCCTGAAACTTCTTATAATTGAGCTTCTGATTATAGTGATATTTATGTATCTCTATGAAGGTTGGATCATTTCCTGAACCATGTAAATCTTTGTGTCCTGAGTGTTTATTTCTTCGGTCATTTCTTCATTTGCAAACATTTTCTATCACAGGGACTCCCAACATTTCCGCAACAACTTGTATAAAAGAGTGAGTTTGGAATTCTAGAATTGAATGATGGATAAGGAATAAGGAAAGGTGAAGATCCATCACTTTGATGGAACTGACTTCAGTTACTAAAAGATGAATATCGAGCATTATCTTTATCAGAAAAAGATGCATTTTCTTCTTCTGGGTTTAAAGTCAAAAGACATTAATTAGATGAAGTGGGAGCTACTGTATCGACTAGTTTGAGAATTTATACACCCTATGTTGAATAAAAATTTGGCTTTCAACATCAAATAGTAGAAGAAGATAATTGTGCTGATAAAGGCTCTCTCAAATATGTACGAGAATCCTTATGCGGTAAACAAAGTGCACTTGATGCGACGATAGTTCAATCTGAAAATAGTTAAGGGAGAATTTTTTCAGATCATATAAATGAATTCAATGTCATCATAAGTTAGTGGACATCAGTGGAAATTGCGTTTGGCGATGAGGTATGTGCACTGGTTCTACTGTCTTCTTTACCAGATAGTTGGGAAGAAACTGTAATAGCTCTGAGAAGTTCTTCAGGGAATACAATGTTGGTTCTGAAAGATGTGCTTGATCTGATCCTCAATGAGGATATCTGAAGGGAAGAAAGCAGATTATCTGGTTCTACACTGAATTTAGAAGGAAAAAAGAAGACATTTACAGTGATACAATCACAGAGGACGATCATAATCCAGAGGAAAGAGCTGAGACAAGGAAAAGGGGGTTGGTTCTACCAACTCGACTTGCGAGAAGAAAGGACACATTAAGAAAGAGTGTAGAGAAAAGCGGAAGGTACCTAAAACCAATGGAATAAACATGGTGGCTGAAGCAACTGATTGCGTGTTGTTGTTGAGCGTGGATAGCCCTATGGAGTCCTAGATTTTAGACTCAGGGGCGCCTTTCCATTCCACATCAGAGAAGGGTTTTCTAAATATCTATCTTTCTAAAACTTTTGGTAAGATACATCTTGATGATAATTAACCTTTTTAGATCATGGGGAAGGGTGATGCATGGATCAAGACCAACCGTGGGAGTTTTCCAGTTCTAAAAAATGTGAGGTATATCTCTAGACTGAGGAGAAATCTTATTTCTATTGGATAGCTTGATGATGCAGACTTCAGTGCCATGTTTACTGGTGGTTCTTGGAAGATAAACATTGGATTTATAGTCATAGCTATTGGAGAAAAACATGTAACTTTGTATAACATAATAGAGACTAGCATGGACATGATTACATCAGTAAATGTTGTCAAAGATTCACAATTGTGGCACTATAGGCTAGGCCACATGATTGAGAAGGGGATGAAGATGCTGGCCACAAAAGGAATGTTATCGCAGCTGAAGTTGGTCAAGGTTTGTTTATGTGAAGATTTAATCCTTGGAAAGAAGAAGAAGGTATCATTTTCAAAAAGAGGCAAAACACTAAAGGCTGGGAAGCTTAACCTGATGCACATAGATGTTTGGGGGCTATCACTAATACATTCCCATGAATGGTCACAATATTATGTGACATTTATCGATGACTCAACATGGTATAGGTTTACCTTCTGAAAAGAAAATATGATGTGTTTAGCATGTTCCAAAAGTGGAAAACCATGGTAGAGAATGATATAGGATAAAGGATGAAATGCTTGAGGTCTGACAGTGGAGGAGAGTATGGCAATCTGGAATTCAAAGAATTTTGGTCTAATAATGGAATTAAAGAGAAGACTATTCGAGGTAAACTAGAACAGAATTGTGTGGATGAGAGGATGAATAGAACATTTAATGAACGTTCAAAGAGTATGAGACTACACTCGAGGTTACCCAAATCCTTTTAGGCAGAGGTTGTGAACATGGAATCATATCTCACCAATAGGAGCTCATATTCATCGATGGGAGAATCTATTCCTGAGGAGCTCTGGTTTGAAAAAAATATAAGACTCACATTTATGAGTCTTTGGTTGTTTGGCATATGTACATGTAGATGCTGAAGAAAGGGACAAGTTTGATGCTAAGTACAAGCCATGATTCTTTATTAGCTATGGTGCTGAGAAGTTCAGTTACAGCACTTGAGATGATCTCAGCAAGATAGTGATCAGGAGCTAGAAAGTGGTATTTAATGAAGGTGTCACATACAAGGATCACAATGTAGTTGAAGATAAAAATGGGACCAAAGAATCAGAGTGTGAAGAGAAAATAGAGATTTAAGTGTACCAGAGCATGAGAAACTAGAACCGATGGAGCATTCTCTTAAGTGGAGTTGAGGAGATCAATAAGGGTGAGAATACTTATTTAGAGGTATTCACCATCCTTAAATTATCTGTTATTGAATGATGTTGGTGAATTAGAATGTTTTGAAGAAGTAACACGTTTGAAGGAGTCGAGCAAGTGGGGGTTGGCTATGAAGGAGGAGATTTCCTTATTGCATGATAATAACACTTTGGAGTTGACACCTTTTCCAAGAGGAAAGAAAGAATTACAGAACAATTGGGTATACTGAATTGAGGAAGAACATGATGGAAAGTGGAGGCTCAATTAAAGGCTTGTGGTGAAAGGATTTAAACATAAGGAGGGAGTGAATTTCACTAAAATTTTCACACCTGTAGTAAATCTTACCACCATTCAGGTGGTTCCCGCTATTATAGTGTCAAAAAACTTGCATCTTGAGCAGTTTGATGTCAAGACTATTTTCCTTCATGAAGATCTTAAGGAGGACATATATATGCAGTAGCCATAGTCATATGTTGAGTATGGTAAGGAAGACCTGATGTGCAAACTACAGAAGAGCTTGTATGGGTTGAAGCAGGCACTCAGGTAGTGGAACAAAAAATTTGATGCGTTCATGTCTAAAAATGAATACAAATGATATGGCAATGATCAATGTTTCTACATCAAGTATTTAGGTGATTAATATATTATATTTTTTCTGTATATGGATGACATGCTCATTGAAGGATCATGTAAACAGATAATTAATGATCTAAAATGTCAGCTGGTTGAGGAGTTTGAAATGAAAGATCTTTGAGAAGCTAGAAAGATTTTGGGGATGAAGATCAAGGGAGACCATGCAGCTGGAACATTAATGTTATCACAGGATGACTATATTGGGAAGGTTTTGAGGAGATTCAGTATACTGGAAGCAATTCAGTATGCAGGAAGCAATGTCATACTTTATTCCCCTAGCAAGTCATTTCAAACTATCAAAGGAGCAATCACTGAAGATGGCAGAAGAGGTTTGGTACATGGAAAAGGTTAAATACGCATCAACTGTTGGAAGTCTGGTGTATGTCATGGTATGTATTCGACCTGACATCGCTCGGGTGGTGGGAGTTGTGAGCAGGTAACATGGAAAACCCCAGAAGGCAACATTGGGAATTTGTGAAGTGGATACTGAGGTATTTTAAGGCCAGCATGGAGACATCTTTTTGTTTTAAGAAAGGAAATTCATTACAGGGATATGTGGACGCTAACCTTGAAGGTGACGTCAATAGCAGGAAGAGTACCACAGATTATGTATTTACCTAAAGAGGAACAGTAGTAAGCTGGATATCACAATTGAAAAAGGTGGTGGTTTTATCCACCACATAGGCAGAATACATTATTGTTATAGAAGCTGGGAAGGAGATCGTTTGGCTGAAGAACTTCTTGTATGAGTTGGGAAGAAAGCGAGATGAGAATTTAATGTACTTTGATAGTCAGAGTGCGATAAATCGTGCAAAGAACCCAGTGTTTCATGCCCAGAAGAAGCACATTCAGTTGAAGGACCATTTCATCAAAGGTTAGATACAATATGGGTTGTTGACATTGTAAAAGATTTTTGGAACCAAAAATCCAATAGACATATTGAGGAAGACGATGATAATATAGAATTTGAGGCACTGTTATGCCTCTGTTGGTCTCAACTGATGAATAGAGGATGAGAGGCAGAATATGGGAGGACAACATTGGATCACAAAAAGAAAAACAATTGGTATTTCATAAATCGTCAACTTAAAATTGAAGTTTTGAGTGGAAATCATGCACACTGATGAGTGAAGAAGATGAGGAGCTTAGATTAAGTAAGTTTTCTAAGTTAGTGGAATCGAAGTAGGTCAGTCTGGTGGATCAAGCTCAAGTGAGAGATTGTTGGATTGGTGTAGCCCGATCTTCTTTGGATGTTGCTGGCCCGATTGCTTACATCCCATAATACACACTAGGCTGCATCTTTTCGTGGGTTGAGCTCCATGGTGAGCTTGTTGGGGGTTGCAAGGGGCAATGTGCCCCTGCTCCGAAAGCCGAAGGTCCCCAACCCAATTTTTTTGGGAAATGTAGCAGCTATGACTGATTGCAGCAGAGTTGACCGGACGACAATGACAGGGCACTATAACAGTGCATATTTTGGCACGGATACTATAACAGGGCTGACCAACGACACAGATAGGGAACTGTAACTCTGTAAAATTCTAGCTATCAGCACTATATCTCCACAGACTTCTAGTTGTTGGCATTGTAGCAGCTTGGACTTGAGTGGCCATAGCACTATAGATATGCGGACTTCCAACCATATTTTACTGTAGCATAATGGATTTTTTGTATTGTTGGTGGAATAGTGTTCTATCCTCCATATTAGATCATTTAAGGCTAGGGTTTTGTATGTGCTTGAGAACCCTGGAACTCCTTGTAATTGTGCTCCTTATTATAGTGATATTTCTGTCTCTCCATGGACGTGGGGATCATTTCCTAAACCGCGTAAATCTTTGTGTCCTGAGTGTTTCTTTCATCTATCATTTCTTCATCTACAAACATTTTATGTCACTCTGACTACCGACGTTTTTGCAACAGACCTACTGTAAATATGTAGCTACAATTTTCAACCACTCATCCTCTTATAAAAAAACATTTTTTCCCTTAAAAATATTCAATAAAAGATGAACACCCATAAGGAGTAATTGTCACAAGTTTTCATGCATTTCTCTTAGAATTGTAACCAAAGGCCGAATTTTTGTTTGCTTGTTCCTCCATTGGTTGTGATTATTTGTTAAATATTTTTGTTAAACAAACTAAGAATTAATCTCAAAAAAGTGAACAAAACATTGGAAAATAGAGCGCCCAAAGTATATATTTGGAAAATAATTTGATTATGCTAAACTCAATTGAACTCGACAACTAAGATAAGGAAATTTTTAATTCAACTTAATTACATGTGTAAAAACCAACCTAACATGTTTTCTTATTACCTTAACCTCAACATGATTTAGGAACTCAAAACTGGGTTTATTCTTTAAATGTCAATGAAAAGACCAATTCACCACTCCTCATCAAGGAATCTTGATACCAAAAGCTATTAAAGTGAAAAGGTAGATACTAAAAAGAGTTTCACATATATGATAGGAATAATGGAATTGACACCATTAGTTTTAAGGATTTAAACTACCACACCAATGACAAAACTTATAATTTAACAATTTCTTTTATAATTTTACATCAACCGTTGTATCTTAATAACTTTTTTTGGTGAGCCATGTTTCATTTATATAAATGGACAAAATGGATAAAGAAAAATCAAATTGTGAAAAAGCCATTTTATATTATTAAAAATTAAATTGAATTTCCATTTTATTACATTCTCAAGAAAAATTACGCCATGAAAATTTGTTTTATTTGCATTTAATTTCAATTAGGATTCATTATTGCAGAAGTTTGGCATTCAATGTCCTTTCCCTTCAAGTGAGGTCAAAGTTTTTTATAGATGTATGGTAATAAAATACAAGCAAGAAAATATGAATTTTAAATATATTAAAAAAAGTTAGACTCGATCAAACCATAGATCAACCTCGTAGTCTTGGCCAAAGTAGGTACAATGTTTCTTTGCTTGAGGACCATGACCACCTCTATGGCTGTTGTCATGAGAGACCATGGCACTGCATCAAAAAGATTAGTAGCAACAGCAGGAGATGGAAAACTCGTCAGAATGAGTCAATTGCAGATTGTTGCAGGGTGCAAAGTTATGGGGCTAGTCAACATCCCAGTAACAGTGGTTCTGAACTATGAACTATTCACCAGAAGCAGCAAGTTAAAGTGGTGTAAACTGAGAGTTGCTGGCAGTTTCCTTGATCGAGAGGTGGTGGTCCGTAATGTTCGGTTGGCAGTGGCACTAGCAAAACTAGGTGACTCATCTATTAAAGAATGGGTGGGGTCACTTGTACCGTAGTATTGTTCAGTTGTAATCTTCTGTTTCTGAGTAGGACTCCAATATTTAGGGATCTTGTAACCCATGTTAGGACAATGAGTACGAGAGAACAATTCATAGGGGAAAGACAATAAATTCAATATATTCCAAATTTGTACAGTTGAGCTGAGATGTACCATAGAGAGAGAGGAGTTATAACAAGTGGAGCCTAGGAGAGACCACCTCCAAGTGCTCCTTCTACATTGTAGATGAGTGGTACCAGAGAATGTCTACTTCTCCAGAGTGACTGCTTCCAATAGAATTTTTTATAGGTTTTATGATTTTTTTAAATCAGATAGGGTTCTGAAATATTTTAAAAATGGGACCCAAGATGCATGAACCCCGTTCATGCATCCTTCATGAAGTGGATGAAGGATGCATGAACGAGGTTCATACATCTCACCACTGCATTTTTATATAGTGAGGTCCCCCATCAAATCTTCTTCTTATCTTCTGAAATTTGTTGTGAAGCCCTACAGAATTTCTCTCTCAGCAAATATTTGATGCTTTTAAGAAGGAAAAATTCCTATTTAAAATTTTAATTTTTAATTGCGTTTATTTATTTTATTTGTATGCTTTATTTATTTAAATTGTGATGTGTAGAAATTATTGTTTGATTTTATGGTTTATTTATTTAATTTGTATTGTTGCATGTATGAATGTTTAAATTACTGTATTTTGTATGATTTAATTTTTTAATGAGTTAATGTTTTTTTTATGAATTCATATTGAATTTTTAGGAAATTTAAATATGGTATGTCAAAAATATAATGTATATTTAAGGAAATAAAATTGTTTTTAAAAATGTATACATTTTTAATATAATTGGAACCTTTAATATATCTTTATGTATATGAAATATGTTATTTTTTAAGTAATGTTAAATTAAATTATAATATTTTATAGACTAGCTATATCATTTATTAAAAATATATTAGTAATATTAAGTATTATATTTAAATTTATTAATAAATATATAAAAAATTCTTTTTGTTAATGGTATAAAAATTGTTTTCTATAGATAAAAATTTTAAATTATATTAATTGTAAATTAATTATTATTTTAAGTAATGATGTATGAAATATAACTAATTAAATATTTTAAAATAGATAAATGACAAAAAAATCTATATATGTAATTTTATTAAATTAAAAATAACATAAGTTTATATTATTTTAATGGTTTTTATTTAAGTGTAAATTATATTACTTTTATTTTCTAATAATAATAATTTTAATCAATAAATTTAAATAATATTAAATATAAATAAATATTCTTTCAAGTAATAAAGTATAAAATATCTTTACTTATATTTTGGAAGGCAGTTGAATAACAAGAAAACATTATATATATATATATATATAATTTTATTAAATTGAAGATAACATAAATGTCCAGAATTGTAATGATTGTTATCTAAGTGTAGATTACATTAGTTTGAAATAATATTATTAAATTTTATTATTAAATATATATATATATACACACATACAAATAGAAAAGTTAAATTTTTGGAAAACAGATGTAGATATTTAATATATATTTCATCTAGTAATAGGTAAAGACATATAATATATTTAACATAATAAGTATATCAAAAAACTTTTTAGGAGTATTGGGTGATGGCTGATCTTGAGATGAATGACCAATGTATAATGGAAATTGCATGTCTTTTTTTTTGTGTATGTGGTTATATAATTTTTAATAATTGCTTTTTTGTTTTTTCATTGATGACCTGTGAGTCATCTCTCACTATGTTTGTAAGGGTCCATGTGTCTGCTTAAAAAAAGTTATGTATTTCATACCCAAAGACCTCCCCACATGCATGTGAGTAAATTTATAATTACAAATCGATCGACAAGAGGCGTCCCCGAAGATGCGTTCGAGAACATGCGTTTTGTAAAGACCCGTAAATTTCAAGGAAATTTTTTTCTTAATTTTCTTTGGAATTTTACAAGTGCGCAGTCTCTGACGGCACCTGATTCCGAGGCCCGGTGTGCCCGGAATCATTTTTCGAAGTTTGGCTCGGGTACGTTCAGTGAACGGACGAGCGGGTTTTTCTAAATTTTGAACCGGTGCCCGGAATCGAATTTTGAGGGCTCTGATGAAATCGCAGCGCCGGGATTCGCTTAGAAACGCCTCTTCCGGAGTTGCATTTGCTCGGGTGTGGTTTTTAATTTTCGGGCTTAAAGTTAAGAAATAAAATAATTTTGCGACAACTTTATTTTATTTCACTTAAGCCACTTGGAAGCCACTTGAAGCCACTTATAGGCGGCTTGAATTGAGTTGATCTGGATAGGATGCTATCCAGAAATATCATACCCCCTTGGTAGGATATTTTTGAAGTGGGGCCCGCACGAGCCCTGCCGTTTCTTTCCGCTAAGAAACGCACCCGCGAAAACCCGTCTTTATGAAAGTCAACTGACTCGTTTTCTTGTTTTCTAAACAGACCATTTAATTGGGTGGTTTATTTTGTAAATTAAATGAGCTGTTTCTTTCGTTGAATTAATTCAACGAATTGCTGGGTCGTTTCTTACCCGTTTCGTGTGTTGGCATAATAATAAAATAAGACCAACCAAAATCTTTTGAGGGATTACTCGTTGAGACAGAATCCTTATATCTTCTTCCTCCTTCGCGAAGAACGCGAAGAACGCCGAACCCGGAAATCGACGACGCGACGCCGTGATCCGCAACGCCGACAACGTTCTTCTGCGGCGTCTCTTCCTCCGCGACGGATCTTCGATCGGCTGCTTGAGGTAAGAGTCTCGGACCTTCCTTTTTATCTCCTTCGTGGTTCTTAACCCAACACGGATTTAATTAATTAAATTAAATCTGTTGTTTCATGGTGCGTTGAGTTCGCCGACTCAACGCCGGATTCCGCGATGACGCGATGCCTTCCCGCGACGACGCGACGATCCCCCTCTTCCGCGACGAGCATTTCCGCGAAGAACGCTCACGCGCGACGACCAACGAAGTAGGGATTTATTTTGGGTATTACCCCCCTTTTCTTTTTATATTCCCGTAATTGTTTCTTTAAAAAGTAAAGAACTGGCTTTGTGAACAATTTTTAAAATTATTAAAAATTGTTGTTTCAGTTCAATGAGGAACCCGTTTATGAAACAATTTAATTTCATTAAAATTTGTTTCGGATATGCGTTCATGTGTTGAAATTAAATTCCTCCCGTTGTTTATATCTAACGCGGAGGGTGCGGGACAAACGAAAACGGCCCGACAACCCTCCTCCGTTCTTCGTTCTTGTGCGGATTCGACGGGCGACGACGGAACGTGTCGCAACGGAAGTTTGATGATCCCGCAGTGAAGAACGAGTCCCGGGAGGAGAAACGGCGCAGACGGGAACAAAATTGGACCACCGGAGCGATCCCGGTGGCCCGCGGAACACGCCGGCGGCGCCGGCAGCCGGGAGCGGCGGCACCCGCAGACCCGCGGCCGCGCGGGTACGGTACCTTCGGACGCGGCTAAAGCCGCGTCCTTGACTCAACACGGCCCCACGCGGGGGGTCGCGGCACAACTAGGCCGCGGGGGCGGCGCCCCGCGGCGCCTTGGCCGTTCGGCCGCTCGGCCGAACCGGGCCAGGCCGGTCCGACCGGCCGGGCCGCGCCCTGGTCGGACCAGACCGGGTCGGGTCGACACGGTTCGGGTCGACCCGGTTCGGCCGACTCCCGGGGGGGTCGGGCCGGGTCGGCCCGGGCCCGGACCCCCCGTCTTCAGAAGGTCTTCGTTCAAACGCACGTAACATGAGCTACGGGCCTCCAAACGACTCGCCGTCAGCGGCAACGCGATCCTTGGATCGAGACGTTCGTTTCACTATATCGCACTCAAGGTTTCAGAATACTTTGTGTTCGTCCGGGTTGGTTCGTACACGAAACCAATCGGGCCCTCGGAGCGGAAATGCTCATATCTTGAGCCACGGACGTCCGATTGACGTGCCGTCAGCTTTGTTGAATTCCTCTAAGTGAGACGGATCTTTTGGCATACTCTGCCCGAGGTTTGGACGCAGGTGGAGTGCGGTTGGGTTGGTTTTGCCGTAAAAAAAAACAACCGGGCCCCTGGGACGAAAATGCCAATAACTCTCAGACCGGACGTCCGATTGACGCACCGTCTGCGACGTTGAGTTCCTGTTGATGATACGGACCTTTTGGATACATCAACTTCGGAATTTGTGTCAGTTGATGTATCAGCCTCTCGGCTCGTGGAGCAGACCCTCCCTAACGAGCTTGCTGTGTGTGGGAACCCTAGTGCTGGTTGCGACTGCTACTTCGACAGCGACGACTGTGCAGAGATCCTCCGTGGACTCCAACGACGACCGTGCAGAGATCCTCAGTGGACTACAGCGACGACTGTGCAGAGATCCTCAGTGGACTGCGACGACTACTGCACTCAGCGATCCTCCGTGGATCAGTGCTACAAGTCCTGTGTGGGCCCGGTCCTGTGTGGGCCCGATCTTGTGTGGGTCTGATCCTGTGTGGGTCCGCGCTCAGCGGTTCTGTGTGAGCCAGCGCCTACAGGTCCTATGTGGGCCCGATCCTGTGTGGGTCATTGCGGGGATTAGTTACCTATCGATCCTTCGTGGGTCCGACGACTTGGATGGATCAGTGATCATCTTTATCGTCATCCGAAGAAGTATACATGTGTGAGCTGAATCTTGTGTTTCTCTCCATTGTGGATTGTGTTGAGCTATCCTGTGTGGATTTACTGTTTACTCTCCTTTGTGGATTGTGTTGAGCTATCCTGTATGGGTATACGTTTTTCTTTCCTGTGTAGACTGGGTTTTGCTTGGGCTCGGACGTTGGAGCCGAACGGAAATTGATGACTTAGGTATATGTATGGGCATATACCTAAGCCCTGTCAGATGTTACTTCATGATTGTATCATTCCTTTGTGGATTATCCTTTGTGGATTTCAGGAGACCTTCGGGGGTCTCGGGGTCCCTACTGAGTAGCTTATACTCACCCCTGCACGGGCTTTGCCCGCACTACGTTGTGTTGGTTGCAGACGACGGACAGTGCTGATCGTGGTGGAGGTGTGCGGAGCAGGACGGTACCTAGAGGTGGACCACTGGGCGGGACATACTCGGAGTGGTCAGGTGGACCCGAGGAGCAGTGGAGGCTATCTGTACCCACCCTTCAGGTGGGACTTCCAAAGGATGGCTCGACGCTGCAGTTTTCCCTTTCAGTTGCTGTTTTTCCTTTCAGTTGTACTTTATAGTTGGGCTTGTATTTCCGGCCCCTTTTACTTTCAGCACAACTTGTACCGTTTTTACCCAGTGTTTACTTTTCTGTTTTCTTACTATGTGGTGATTGTTTACTTTTCAAAGGTAATGGATTCCCTTTTTGTTGGGATTTACGCCTTGGTTCTAGTCGCCAGCCCCTGGCCTGTGGAAGGCGGGCTTGGGGTAGTCACGACACGGGCCCCGAGGACGGGTCGTGACAAATTGGTATCAGAGGTGGTCGGTTCTACCGCAAACTCTGATCTTTCTTCTATGTGAATCAATAGTGTTTAGCGTATTGAGTGTGGTTATCAGTCTAGGGAGTCCAGTGTTGGTGCGGCGGCCGACGTATCCATACACCAGGACCCTGACTTCTGATTTCGGACTTAATGCACGAAAACATTGATTGCATGTGTGTTTCAAGTTTTCTTCGTGATTACTTGTGTCAGCTCACCAGGTATAATGTTCTGACCGTGGCACACTTGTTTCCTTTTCAGGATGGCACGACGACAGCAGCCAACTAGGGTTCCTAGAGTAGAGCGCGACGGCAGCCCTCCGAGCGACGAGGCCTCGGTACAGGGCTCGTTGACAGTAGAGGCACCGGCGGTACCTTTACCTGCCGAGCCCTCGATGCTTCCAGCAATGGCAGCTGACGACGCACGACGCCTCGGAGCTCTGCACGAGTTCCAGCACCTGTGACCACCCAGGTTCCGTGGGGAGACGGACCCCCAGGCAGCCGAGGACTGGCTGGAGGCGGTCGTCCGGGTTTTCAGGCTAGTGAGGACACCAGCAGACCTCATGGTGATCCTCACGGCGAGCCTACTGCACGCAGCAGCAGAGAGATGGTGGAGCCTGATGATCCAGGTGCACGATGAAGACACCCTCATCTGGACGGACTTCGAGAGCCTCTTCCGCTCAGAGTTCGTCCCGGCCACCCTTCGTGTGGTGCGCATTCAGGAGCTTCTTCAGCTGCGGCAGGGAAGCTTGACGGTTGCCCAGTACGCGGCGAGGTTCACCGACCTTTCTCGCTACTCGACAGACATGGTACGGGACCCCTTCTTCTGGGCCCGGACCTTCGAGCAGGGATTGAGACACGAGATCAGGGCATCGCTGATCTCCCTCAGCATCCCGACCCAGGCAGGAGTACTGGAGCAAGCCCTCCTGATCGAGAGATTCCTGGCTGAGTCCACAGCGAGACCTACCGCAGGGCGGCAGGTAGCGGAGTCTTCGGCAGCTGGTAGCCGATGGATGACTCAGGGTTCCAGGCAGACCAGACCTTCCGGCAGACGACCTCGGGACACTGGCTCAGCAGTGTGGGGCACACAGCACAGAGCCACTCTTCCGAGAGGCAGGCAGTGCTACGAGTGCGGCGGGCAGAGCCACATGGCTCGTGACTGCCCGACCCGTCGTACCGAGGGGCATCAGACGGTGGAGGGACCACCCAGGAAGAGGAAGAGGGTCGACCGTGGCGGTCCGCAGAGAGGAGCCGGACGAGGCAGAGGAGCTGGCCGAGTAGCAGGTGGTGGGCGACGCTTTGAGGCTCTACCACCACCACCACCAGGAGGCCCGCCCCGACCACAGGGAGTTGGTGGGCAGAGACAAGCGCAGCTCGAGGCAGCAGAGGCCTACGACCACGGCGTGCCAGAGATGATTCGAGGTACGATCTGTGTCTATTCCACCCTTGTTGCAGTTCTGATAGACACAGGAGTGAGTCACTCTTTCATAGCCACTGCCATTGTTCGGAGCTCGGAGATTCCGACAGAGCCGTTGGATCGATCCTTACGGCTAGAGACTCCTACGGGAGCAGAATCGATGATTACGCACTGGTACCGGCAGTGTGAGCTTACTCTAGGAGGTGAGAGCTTCAGCTGGGATCTTCTTGTAGCGGCGTTGAGGCCTTACGACGTCATCTTGGGCATGGATTGGTTATCTACGGTCCATGCTCAGATTGACTGCATTAGGCGCAAGGTGCGATGTGTGCGCACCGACGGGAGCAGGTTCACCTTCACCGGCGAGAAGGGAGCCTTAGCAGCATAGGATGGACTCACGCAGAGGAGAGGTCAGCCCATCACTCATCAGTTGGCTAGCCTCATCCTGGGAGCAGTTGACAAGCGAAGTCCCAGTTTTCCTGCAGTGGTGGATCAGTACGCGGACGTCTTTCACGACGACGTTCTAGGACTACCTCCTCACAGAGAGGTAGACTTTTATATTGACCTGTACCCCAGGACAACCCCGATATCCACTCCAGCATATCGGATGGCCCCCGCTGAGCTTCGAGAGCTGCGGGTATAGTTGGAGGACTTGCAGGGCAAGGGGTCCATCCGACCCAGTGTTTCACCCTGGGCTTCCCCGATATTGTTCGCCAAGAAGGCGGACGGGAGCTTCCGACTGTGTTTCGATTATCGTCGCCTGAACCAGGTGACAGTGAGGAACAAGTATCCACTACCGAGGATTGATGACCTCTTCGATCATCTCAAGGGAGCACGGTGGTTCTCGAAGATAGACCTCAGGTTAGGCTATCATCAGCTCAGAGTTCGAGACGAGGATGTGCATAAGACGGCCTTCAGGTGTCGATATGGCCACTATGAGTTCTTGGTTATGCCTTTCGGCGTGACCAACGCTCCAGAAGTGTTCATGAGCCTCATGAACAGGATCTTCCAGCCATACCTCGATCGATTTGTCGTAGTCTTCATCGACGACATCTTGGTGTACTCGACCACCGAGGAGGAGCACACCTACCACTTGCGTGTTGTACTAGACACACTCCAAGAGAACCAGCTTTATGGAAAGCTCTCGAAGTGTCAGTTCTGGTTACGTGAGGTCCACTTCTTGGGGCACGTCATTTCTGAGGCAGGAGTTTCAGTGGATCCCGCGAAGATCGAGGCAGTGCTAGCTTGGGAACCACCCAAGAGTGTGACAGAGGTGCGGAGTTTCTTGGCCCTAGCCGGATACTATCGGAGATTTGTGCCGGAATTATCCAGAGTTGCGGCCCCACGCTCAGCGTTGATGAAGAAGGGGAAACCCTTCGTGTGGTCAGACAGATATCAGCAGATCTTCCAGGAGCTGAGGCAAAGGTTGACCAGCGCACCTATCTTGAGGTTGCCTGAGGAGGGAGTTGGATACGTAGTCTACTGCGATGCATCAGGGACCGGACTCGGGTGTGTCCTGATGCAGGAGCGGGCCGTGATTGCCTATGGATCACGTCAATTGAGGCCGCATGAGCAGAACTATGCTACCCATGACCTGGAGTTAGCAGCAGTGGTCTTCGCTCTGAAGACATGGCGACACTATCTGATGGGTGAGCGCTTTACAGTCTTTTCTGACCACCAGAGTCTCAGGTACATCTTCTCTCAGAAGGACCTGAACCTGAGACAGCGACGATGGCTCGAGTTCCTCCAGGACTATGACTTTGAGATAGTCTATACTCCTGGGAAGGGGAACGTGGTAGCTGATGCCCTCAGCAGGAGGTCGGGCATCCAGCTACTTGAGGAGGCGACAGAGCAGCTAGCCACTTTGCAGATATCCTTCATGGATAGAGACAGAGTAGCCTTCCTTCAGTATCTCACTGTCTCTCCTCCACTTCTACAGCGGGTTAGAGAGGCACAGCGTGGGGACGCTGACTGTGAGACACGGCGTGCACAGATATCCTCGGGACAGGCACCTGATGGTTTCTCCCTTGGAGCAGAGCACGATGTCCTTTTCAGAGGACGTACCTTGGTACCAGTCACTTTGCGAGAGGAGGTGCTGAGAGAGTTCCACACTTCTCCTTTGGCGGTAAATCCTGGAGTGGCGAAGATGTACCAGGATCTCAGACATCAGTACTGGTGGCCGGGCATGAAGAAGGATGTGGCAGAGTTCTTTTCACGGTGCCTCACCTGCCAGCAGGTGAAGGCAGAGCACCAGGTACCAGCAGGCTTGGTACAGCCCTTGGAGGTCCCGGAGTGGAAGTGGGACGGGATATCTATGGACTTCGTGACTGGACTTCCATGCACTTCCAGAGGTCACGACTCCATTTGGGTGATTGTTGACCGACTCACCAAGTCGGCACACTTCTTACCCATCAGATAACAGGGCTCAGTGGATAGCTTGGGGCGTCTCTACATCCAGGAGATTGTACGGCTTCACGGTGTGCCATTGACTATCATCTCCGATCGGGACGCTCGCTTTACTTCCCAGCTTTGGAAGGGGTTGCAGGAGGCGTTCGGGACGTGGCTACATCTGAGCACCGCCTTTCACCCTCAGACGGATGGTCAGAAAGAGAGGACCATTCAGACTCTTGAGGACATGCTCTGTGCATGTGTCCTCGACTTTGGTCGTAGCTGGGAGGACCACCTACCCTTGGTGGAGTTCGCGTACAACAACAGCTACCACTCCACCATCGGGATGGCACCCTACGAGGCGCTGTACGGCAGGCCTTGCAGATCTCCTTTGTGCTGGACAGACCCTGGGGAGTCAGCACTTGTGGGACCAGAGATGGTTCGGGCCACGACAGAGAAGGTCCAGGTCATCCAGGAGCGGATGAGGATAGCACAGAGCCGGCAGAAGTCATATGATGATAGGAGGCGGAGGCCACTAGAGTTCGAGGATGGCGACCACGTCTTCTTGCGTGTCTCACCTCGACGTGGTTTACAGAGATTTGGCTGAGGCGACAAGTTGTCTCCATGCTTCATCGGGCCTTTCCAGGTCCTCATCAGGATTGGCGAGGTGGCTTATCGCCTGGCTCTACCACCTCAGTTGCACCGGGTGCACGACGTCTTCCACGTATCTCAGCTGAGGAGATACGTGCATGACCCGACGCACATCATTGACTATGGGGAGCTAGACGTGGATGATGGGGCGACTTTTGCGAAGGTCCCAGTGGAGATAGAGGATCGACAGGAGCGGGTCCTACATGGGCGATCGATTCCTCTTGTTCACATCAGATGGCAGCACGGGAACCTCCAGGAGAGCACTTGGGAGCTGGAGGCTCAGATGCGTGCTCAGTACCGACATTTGTTTCCCTAGTTTTTGATGTATCTTTACGGGGACGTAAAGCCCTGAGGTGGGATTAATGTAAAAACCCGTAAATTTCAAGGAAATTTTTTTCTTAATTTTCTTTGGAATTTTACAAGAGCGCAGTCTCTGACGGCACCTGATTCCGAGGCCCGGTGTGCCCGGAATCATTTTTCGAAGTTTGGCTCGGGTACGTTCAGTGAACGGACGAGTGGGTTTTTATAACTTTTGAACCGGTGCTCGGAATCGAATTCTGAGGGCTCCGATGAAATCGCAATGCTGGGATTCGCTTAGAAACGCCTCTTCCAGAGTTGTGTTTGCTCGGGTGTGGTTTTTAATTTTCGGGCTTAAAGTTAAGAAATAAAATAATTTTGCGACAACTTTATTTTATTTCACTTAAGCCACTTGGAAGCCACTTGAAGCCACTAAATGGCGGCTTGAACTGAGTTGATCTGAATAGGATGATATCCAGAAATATCCTACCCCCTTGGTAGGATATTTGTGAGGTGGGGCCCACACGAGCCCCGCCGTTTCTTTCCGCTAAGAAACGCACCCGCGAAAACCCGTCTTTATGAAAGTCAACTGACGCGTTTTCTTGTTTTCTTAACAGACCATTTAATTGGGCGGTTTATTTCATAAATTAAATGAGCTGTTTCTTTCGTTGAATTAATTCAACGAATTGATGGGTCGTTTCTTACCCATTTCGTGTGTTGGCATAATAATAAAATAAGACCAACCAAAATCTTTTGAGGGACTACTCGTTGAGACAGAATCCTTATATCTTCTTCCTCCTTCACGAAGAACGCGAAGAATGCGAAGAACGCCGAACCCGGAAATCGACGACGCGACGCCGTGATCCGCAACGCCGACAATGTTCTTCTGCGACGTCTCTTCCTCCGCGATGGATCTTCGATCGGCTGGTTGAGGTAAGAGTCTCGGACCTTCCTTTTTATCTCCTTCGTGGTTCTTAACCCAACACGGATTTAATTAATTAAATTAAATATGTTGTTTCATGGTGCGTTGAGTTCGCCGACTCAACACCGGATTCCGCGACGACGCGACGCCTTCCCGCGACGACGCGACGCCTTCCCGCGACGACGCGACGATCTCCCTCTTCCGCGACGAGCATTTCGGCGAAGAACGCTCACGCGCGACGACCAACGAAGTAGGGATTTATTTTGGGAATTGCCCCCCTTTTCTTTTTATATTCCCGTAATTTTTTCTTTAAAAAGTAAAGAACCGGCTTTGTGAACAATTTTTAAAATTATTAAAAATTGTTTTTTTTTCGTTCAATGAGGAACCCGTTTATGAAACAATTTAATTTCATTAAAATTTGTTTCGGATATGCATTCATGTGTTGAACTTAAATTCCTCCCGTTGTTTATATCTAACGCGGAGGGTGCGGGCCAAACGAACACGGCCCGACAACCCTCCACCGTTCTTCGTTCTTGTGCGGATTCGACGGGCGACGACGGAACGTTCCGCAACGGAAGTTTGATGATCCCGCAGTGAAGAACGAGTCCTGGGAGGAGCAACGGCGCAGACGGGAACAAAATCGGACCACCGGAGCGATCCCGGTGGCCCGCGGAACACGTCGGCGGTGCGGGTCGCTGGCGCGGCGGCGCCGGCAGCAGGGAGCGGCGGTGGCACCCGCGGACCCGTGGCCGCGCGGGTCCAGTGCCTTTGGACGCGGCTGAAGCCGCGTCCTTGACTCAGCGCGGCCCCACGCGGGGGGCCGCGGCACCACCAGGCCGCGGGGGCGGCGCCCCGCGGCGCCTTGGCCGTTCGGCCGCTCGGCCGAACCGGGCCAGGCCGGTCCGACCGGCCGGGCCGCGCCCTCGCCGGACCGGACCGGGTCATACCGGGTCGGGTTGACCCGGTTCGGCCGACTCCCGGGGGGGTCGGGCTGGGTCGGCCCGGGCCCGGACCCCCCGTCTTCGGACGGTCTTCGTTCAAACGCCCGTAACTTGAGCTACGGGCCTCCAAACGACTCTCCGTCAGCGGAAACGCGATCCTTGGATCGAGACGGTCGTTTTGGTATATCGCACTCAAGGTTTCGGAATACTTTGAGTTCGGCCGGGTTGGTTCGTACACGAAACCAACCGGGCCCTCGGAGCGGAAATGCTCATATCTTGAGCCACGGACGTCTGATTGACGTGCTGTCAGCTTTGTTGAATTCCTCTAAGTGAGACGGATCTTTTGGCATACTCTGCCCGAGGTTTGGACGCAGGTGGAGTGTGGTCGGGTTGCTTTTTACTTAAAAAAAACAACTGGGCCCCTGGGACGAAAATGCCAATAACTCTCAGACCGGACGTCCGATTGACGCGCCGTCTGCGACGTTGAGTTCCTGTTGACGATACGGAACTTTTGGATACATCAAATTCGGACTTTGTGTCAGTTGATATATCAGCCTCTTGGCTCGTGGAGCGGACCCTCCCGAACGAGCTTGCTGTGTGCGGGAACCCTAGTGCTGGCTGCGACTGCTACTTCGACAGCGACGATTGTGCAGAGATCCTCCGTGGACTCCGACGACGACCGTGCAGAGATCCTCAGTGGACTGCGGCGACGACTGTGCAGAGATCCTCAGTGGACTGCGACAACTACTGCACTCAGCGATCCTCCGTGGATCAGTGCTACAAGTCCTGTGTGGGCCCAATCCTGTGTGGGTCTGATCCTGTGTGGGTCCGTGCTCAGCGGTTCTGTGTGAGCCAGCGCCTACAGGTCCTGTGTGGGCCCGATCTTGTGTGGTTCATTGCGGGGGTTAGTTACCTATCGATCCTTCGTGGGTCTGACGACTTGGATGGATCAGTGATCATCTTTATCGTCATCCGAAGAAGTATACCTGTGTGAGCTGAATCTTGTGTTTCTCTCCTTTGTGGATTGTGTTGAGCTATCCTGTGTGGATTTACTATTTACTCTCCTTTGTGGATTGTGTTGAGCTATCCTGTGTGGGTATACGTTTTGCTTTCCTGTGTGGACTGGGTTGTGCTTGGGCTCGGACGTTGGAGCCGAACGGAAATTGATGACATAGGTATATGTATGGGCATATACCTAAGTCGTGTCAGATGTTACTTCGTGATTTTATCTTTCCTTTGTGGATTATCCTTTGTGGATTTCGGGAGACCTTCGGGGGTCTCGGGGTCCCTACTGAGTAGCTTATACTCACCCCTGCACGGGCTTTGCCCGCACTACGTTGTGTTGGTTGCAGACGACGGACAACGCTGATCGTGGTGGAGGCGTGCGGAGCAGGACGGTACCTGGAGGTGGACCACTGGGCGGGACGTACTCGGAGGGGTCAGGTGGACCCGAGGAGCAGTGGAGGCTATCTGTACCCACCCTTCAGGTGGGAATTCCAGAGGATGGCTCGATGCTGCAGTTTTCCCTTTCAGTTGTTGTTTTTCCTTTCAGTTGTACTTTACAGTTGGGCTTGTATTTCCGGCCCCTTTTACTTTCAGCACAGCTTGTACCATTTTTACCCAGTGTTTACTTTTCTGTTTGCTTACTCTGTAGTGCTTGTTTACTTTTCAAAGGCAATGCCTTCCCTTTTTTTTGGGATTTACGCCTTGGTGCTAGTCGCCAGCCCCTGGCCTATGGAAGGCGGGCTTGGGGTAGTCACGGCACGGGCCCCAAGGACAGGTCGTGACACGTTCAACAAAAGGTGTTTTTGTCTAAATGGAGACCGATGGTTGCTGAAATAGTTCATAATAGAGACACTAGGAGTCCACCCATAGGTTTTGGTTTATCAAATAATGATAAATTAATCCATAGTAAGCCTCAAGATCAAGTCACGGTTATTTATTCATAAGTAATTAAAATTTATGAAACATTTGATAAGTGGTATAAAAATATATAACGTTACATTAAATTTTCATTGATAATAATATCAAAATCACTTTACAATAATAATGATAAAGCAATAGAAAGAAAAAGTCAAGATGAAGTCATTTATTCAATCTTAAACAATTTAAATAATTTAAATTTTGATGTAGTATATAATATTTCATTAATTATTTTGTTCTAAATTTTGATGTAGTATATAATATTTCATTAATTATTTTGTTCAAGGTAATCATGTATGCACAAATTTATTGCAATGGTGAGGCAATTTATACCGAGCAGGGTTTTAGCTATATTTTTCCACCTACAAGAGTGGAAAATCTTCATGGTTGTCTGACATTGGATAAAATTTGAAATAAGATTCATAGTCGGTTAAAAATGTGGGTCGTTCAATCCATTACTTCCATAACATATATACATCTACAACATCCTGAATGTTTATGGCACACTGAGTACCCTCTGGTCGATGTTGAGTATTAGATGAATGCATCTTCCTTATTTAGACAGTAGTGTGCTAATGGTTTAATGGAGTTGTATATGGTGATTTCTGATATATTTGTGGTGCAACCGACTACTACAGAACCGTGTTTTGTGAGCTCTATAGAAGTTGTTCCTTCACATCAATCTTTTTCATTGTATCCTTCTCATATGAGTACTGTGATAGAACCAAATTATGGATAAGATGATCATAATTTGGAAATAATTGTAGATGACCTTCCTGTGTGTACTACTGATATAGTGAATGAAAGTTTATCTATGGAAGAAGAATCTACTGAGGCATCAAAAGATGATGTGGGTAAGGTTAAAATGATAAATAAACCTTATGAGGTTCCTTTGAGAGGTAGGCTTCCACAACAAGGTAATGTGGTGAATTAATCTTCTGAGGAACCTATGAGAAACAGACATCCATGACACCCACCAGTTAGTGGTAATCATCTTTCAGTATTTAGTTCCTTAGTTAAAGGAATGTCTCATGGACAAAATTTTTATTGGGATGTCATTACACCTACATCTAAATTCCCTGGGATTATAGGGAATAGATCTACATCAAATGATAATGCTATCTATATCATGCAAGAGTTTGAATGTAAACTTTCCATGCAGAATGTGATAAAGCAATACCACATAAAGCATCATTTCACATTTGTGGTTGATTAGTCAAAGAAGAAAAAATATCTCATTCACTGTGAAAAATTTGGGATAGAATGTAAATTTCGATTAAGGTAAATATATGATAATTTATTTTCATGTTGAAAGATACCCAAATTAGAAGGCCCACACACTTGTGTGCATCCAACCTTGTTGTAGGATCATTCTTCCCTTGATGAGGAGTTTATATCAACTGTTATTGTTGAGATGATACACACCTTTTAGGATGTTTCTATTTACCTTATTCAGGAAAGAATTCAACAGTAGTAACTATAAGATATCTTACAATAAAGCATGGAATGATAGACAGAAAGCAATTGTAAAAGTGTATGGAGATTGGTATGAATCTTATGCAATGCTTCCACAACTTATGGAATTTTTGTCTCTCAACAATCAGATTGTTTATTAGTTGGACACTGTTGAGTATGTGTCCCCCAATCACTGAGTAGATTGATCAAAGGTGAAGTTCAATAGGATTTTTTAGACATTCAGGTCATGCATCACTGTTTTTCCTTATTGTAAACAATTCATTTAGATTTATGAAACTTTCATTTATGGTAAGTATACAAGTGTTCTACTCATTGCCTCTACACAGGATGGTAATCGTGCCCCTATACCACTTGCATTTGTAATTGTTGGAAAGGAAAATTTTGAATGCTGCAGCTGGTTTTTGGCATGCATACGCACTCATGTCACACAAAACCATGGAATTTGTCTAATATATGATCACCATCGAGCAATTATAAAGGCTATCAATAGTGATGGGGTTTCATGGACTGAACTTAATTCTTATCATCAATATTGCATTCATCATATTGCAAGTAATGTCCATAAGCATTTTAGAGACGAGTCAATAAAATAAGGTGATCCTCAAGTTAGGTATGTCTTTCTAAACTAACTTTTTATTTAAAGAAAATTTATTATCTTTTTTAATACATTATTTTGTGATGGTTTCATCATATAAGCCCAAACAAAAAAGATTTGGTCAATGTATTAAAGAGTTTCTAAGGGAAAATGAAGATGTCTATGAATATATGATGCCGAATTCAAAGGAAAATGGTCATTAGCATATGATGGTGGCCGAAGATATGGACATATGACCACTAATATAGTGGAGTACATAAATTGGGCCCTCAAGGGTGTGCACAAGCTCCCGATCATAGGTTTAGTGCAAGAGACTTTTTATAGATGTGTGCACTACTTTGTTGACTGGTACCAGAAATCCTATCAGAGGATGGAAACTGGTCTGCATTTTACTCAGCATTTCCCAAGTAATATTGATCAAAAACTGAATGAGGCTTCGAGATGGAGTGGTGTAGCCTTTGATAGAGAAAATATTACCTTTCATGTAAGGGAGTTCTTTGACCGGGCTACATACAGCAGTGGTCGAGTGCTTGTGGTGATGTTGGATAACAGGTATTGTGATTGCGACAACATTCAAGCATTGAGATATCCATGTGCACTAGTTATTGCATCTTGTGCTTTGGTAAATATATCATGTGATCCCTATGTTGACCCGGTGTATCACATGAGCACTTTGGTTTACTGTTATATTACAACTTGGATGCCTGTTGGTGACTTTCATTCTATCACATTTTTTTTGATCAGTCAACTATTTTCCCTGATATTTTAGGGTTTCATAAGTTGGTTTTGTTTTCATTTATGTTTTTTTTTCAATTTCTGTCATTTTTAAAATTATTGGTTTCATACTACAAGATCGTGGCTCCGAGGAAGACCAAAATCCAATTGAATCAGAAATGAGATGGATTTGACTCAGCAACAAGGAGGGGTGATGATGCAATATTTGTCACATAGAAGAACATACTCGTAAGAGATGTCCCCAAGTGGTAGGACAGAGCTCCACATCCCATCATCCATGATCGGGGCTGTGTATTTTATCATCAGTGTGTATATTTTGTTTCTTATGTGGACGTATTAGTAATGATTCATTTTATTTCTGACTAGCTACATTTATTACATGTTTCAATTTTGGTTGGTCTCATTTTGGATTCTAACATAAAGAGATTTGTGATACTATAACTATTAAAAAAATAAACATACAACGAACCTGAATACATCATGCTTCCACATGTTCAATGCGGGTTCCTCATCACTGCTACATTATTTAAAAAAAATTAGAATAAATTAAACTTTTGGAGATTAATAAAACAAGAAATTCATAACCTAAACCAACACCTCCCTCCTATATTTTCTATCTTATTTCCCTTGATATGGATTTTTTGTAATAAAAGTTTTCATTTCTTAATAAAGTCACTATTAAAAAGTAACGATTGTATCATTTAAACAGATGTAAAATTTTCTATTGCTCACATCTTAGTCTACTCAAGTATCACAGATGGTTTTAGAGGGACGTCATGTGTCTCCTTTAAAGTGTCTGTAGATCTCATCATTTCCATCATGCCATACAACCTCTTGATACCATACCCCCATATTCATCACGCTGAATTTTATGGCGTAGTGATGTTTGACTTCACCTTTATTGATCATCATCTCATTGCTTCACTTGTAGAGAGATGGAGGCTAGAGTCATACGTTCCATTTTAGAGGGGGGTGACTATTACCCTTCTAGATGTTTCCATTATGTTCAGCCTCCCGATCAATGGTGCAGCTCTGACAGGACGAGTTGGAGCAGATTGGTTCGAGCATGTTCATCGATTATTGGGCATTGAGGTTCACGATGATGGCAGGTCCATCATTGGTGGTAGATTACGCATGCCTTGTTTAGACTAGCACTTCACACATCTAGCAGATGATGCTGATCAGATCATCGTGTTGTGATTTGCACGTGCATATATTTTGAGGCTGATTGGGGGAACACGTTTTATTGATCATTCCACTACTTTTGTATATCTGATGTATTTACCTCTTCTTGAGGATTTGGACCAGGCATGTCAGTATAGATGGGGGTCATCTTGTCTAGAACATACATACAGGGCACTAAGCAGTTCATGTCACATTGATACGATGCAGATCATAGGATGCATTGTTCTTCTACAGATGTGGGTATGGGAGCACATCCCTCGATTAACTCCACATACTCGTGCACCATTTCCTATAGATATTTTAGCAGAGGCTCAATGTTTAACTTAGTTATATATCCTTCTATTATGAAATGTAACTATAACAATGTTATCTATAGATGGAGTCAAGCACATCGACATTTAGATTCTGCCAGACACGACGTCCATTCCTAAAGACTTATGTTGGACAACCTTCAATGAGAAGATGTAAGTAAATATTATCTATATTGTTAGATATGTATTCTCCACTATACATCTCTTCATTTATTAAGTGATTATTCATTTTTCTTTCAGATTACATGGATTTCATATATATATGATATCATCCAGAGTCTCCCACTATATTGTACGGATATGCTTTCTACTAGCTCCTGCATGGTTCCATTGATTCATTTTCACATAGTCGAGTGGCATCAAACTGACAGAGTTATGAGGCAGTTCGTATTTTTTCAGCCTATTCTGGACCCGCCTAGTCAGTTAGCTTCACTGCATTCCCTGAAAATGTTAGGGAAGAGAGACTTTGATTGGAAGATATATCATGCCATATTGATCTATGGGATAGACGACAGGAGTTCCAGTTATGAGGGGTGGGGAAAGTACGTTTTCATTTGTACAATCATCCGGATTATGCATACAAGTACTACAGGTCCCCACTAAGATTTCTAAAATGATGCGGACAAGGCTTTCATGAGTTGGTATACATTCTTCCTTCAACTATTCAATATATTGTTTATTAACATTACTTAACAATGGAATTCTTTTTCATAGGATACATGTATCAGTCATCTACTTCACATTTATGATCCAGTAGAGATAGGCGCATTTAACCAGACATATTTTCACATCGCTTTTCTAGAGTTGATTCCTTCAATGAATGAGATTTATCATGGAATTTTCTTTGATCCGCCACATTATGATGAGGTTATGAAGCATGATGATCCTCATATAGATGTACCGGGAGGTGATGGCCCTGTTATAGATGATGTTGTTCCACAAGAGGAGGGTGTTCATCATGATCAGCCAGATGTTATTATTCCACAGGAGGATGGCGTTCATCATGATCAGCTAGATGCTGTTGTTCCAAATGAGGAGGGTGTTCATCATGATCAGTCAGATGCTCCTCCAGCTTCTCAGTCACTGCCAGAGGCAGATATGGACATTGACTAGGTTCAGCTAGATGCTTTATTATTCCCTGCTATGCAGACATTCGCACCACATCATCTGTCTTCTTCACATGATGGTGAGAGTTCCAGTTAGCATTCTTTATCCATAGAGGCAAGACAGAATAAAGGTGTTGAGACTGTACATCCACCGCCTGTCACACAGGAGGATGTGACGGTGGGTGCTGATGGTAATATACAAGAGCACCATACACCAGAGTATAGACATAGATGTACACACCATGGATGCATCTAGTATACGCCTGACTGTGGGATAGAGGAGCATCCATGCCATAGGCGTAGATTAGGTTGATAAAACATTTATGATACATGTATGTGTCTTACATAATAATTCCGCCAAAATCAATAATTCCACTTTTAATATTCATAATAATACGTAGTATTATTATCTATATATGTATAATAAATAATATTCTTAAATTTATTTATAAATATTAATAATATGGATTATTTTTAATTCAAAAAGGCTCTGAAAGAAAAGATCTGTGAACTTGATGAAATTTTGATAAATATTATTGATATCAATGATTTTAAATTGGATGTAAAATCATAGAAGATCATGGAACGCGAATCTTTGTTAATAAAAAATGTTGCATGAAGAAGAACATAAATGAATAATGGATATGAAGAGTAAGTGATTGTGATTGAAGATCATAAGAACCACAATATGAGATGTAGGAAATTACAAGATCATTTGAGCAATTTAGAGAAGATATATATTCAGACTTAATAAAAGGACACAATTTCTTCTAGTTCACAATCTTCACTAGAGGATTTTAAGGTTACAAAACCTTCAATAAGTGATAAAATTATGAAAGGCTAGGGATTTTGTGTGTGTGCATGTTTCTTTGTAGCTTTGTA
The DNA here is from genome assembly GCA_963277665.1 of Viscum album. NCBI lineage: Eukaryota > Viridiplantae > Streptophyta > Magnoliopsida > Santalales > Viscaceae > Viscum > Viscum album. The sequence continues at coordinate 1,076,048,254 of OY728127.1, read as the reverse complement.
TTTCCTCTCTCCCAACAGTTTGTAATATAAAAATATAGTCTTATATGTTATGTGTCACTGGAAAAAAAAAACTCAAAGAATAAGGTTTAAAAAATATATTATTCATCAAGTAATAGATCCTATAATATAACTAAAATTAAAACTATTTTATCAAGTTATAATCATGATTAGATAAAAAATTTCAATCACATCAAAAATTTAAGTTCATGATCAATAGTCCGGTCAAGAATGAGATTTTATCTATATATTTATTGGTTAAACACGATTGAATCAATAAAGTGAAAGAAAAAATTCACTAATCATGTCATTGTACTATCACTTCCATCACTCTTAGAGGTTTACCATGGCTTCCTCTCCTCCCAAAACCAGGAACACCAGAATTATTTCCCTCCATCTCCTCCCCTCCTTGATTCCCTTAGCATTTGGCCTTCTATTTAGCATCATCCATTAAATATAATAAGGAAAAACAATCTCCAAAAAAATCAAAATTTAACGTGAAGAAATCCCTTTTGTTGGCATTTTATACATATTGGTGATTTTATAATTATTATGTATTTATATTTTAATAATATTTATTTTTAATGATGCTTTTTTTAATTAAATGTTCTGGAAGAATAGTGAATGGGGATCATTCTTCCTTCATACAATTGTCATAGGAAGTGAGAACTCCGTTCACGCTTCCTGGTGAGAGGAGATGTGTGAATGGGGTTCACACTTCCTTCATACAATTTGTATAGGAAGTGTGAGCCCCGTTCACGCTTCCTAGCGACTGGAGATGTGTGAACAGGGTTCATGTATCTCAAGACCCATTTTAAAAAAAAATTAGAACCCTATACCATTAAAAAAATGATAAAACCCATAAAAAAATGCTTCCAACGGTGCTCTTTACAAGAGAAATCCAAACTTTCCCACCCATGCCTCCCAAGGCGCTAATAAGTAGTCAGGTGCTCATCCAACCGACTCAAACAACCAACCAGTACACTCAACTAAAGGCGCATTACCCAAACTACCCTTCCTACATTAGTATGTGTGTATTATCATGATTTGGGGCCGGGAAACATCCAGACCATCTAACCCACTGCTAACATTTTACCTCTCCTTAACAGCCACCTTTTCTCGAAATTGGAACTCTTGAAACTGGAAAAGGATTTGTTAGGAATCTTCCCAAGTGGATTCTTCAGTGGTTTTTTCTATCAATTTGATGAGACACAAGCCGTGGGAATTCCCAAGAGCCTCCTTGGTAGCCAAAAGTTTAGCAGGGTCAATCATAGGATAAGGTTCATTGTCCCGTAATTCCAGGAAGACGGTCTGTAATGAGGAATGTCCAACAACCTGTTTAATCTGAGATATGTGAAACACGGGATATCCATGTAGGGCAGGGAAATTTTATAAGTAGTATTCCCCAACCAAGCTACAATTTTTAAGGCCCATAATAGAGATGAGCCCGCATGGGACACACCTTCTTGGACATAGAAGTTTTGATGGACATTAGGACAGAGTTACAACTGAGTCACTCCTCCCTCCTATGTTTGTGGGAAAATCGAGTCATAAGCTGTTGAGTGCGCAAAAGATTGTGTCGTAGCTGGTCCAGCACTATATCCCGATCTACAAGTATAATGTCAACTGTTTAGAGTATCCCCTTTAGCAAAATGAATTACCAATGGTGGCTTGCGGCTATAAACGACCTCAAAGGGGGTTATCCTATATGAAGTGTGGGTGGTAGCATTATAACAATAATCAGCCTAGGGAATCTACTGAGCCCATGTGTGTGGCTTCTCTAAAGAAAAACATCACAGATACATATCCAAACATCTGTTAACAACTTCTGTTTGGCCATTCATTCACCGATGGTCTAAAGAACTCATTTTCAATATTGTGCCCTCAAATCAGAAGAGTTCTTTTCCGAAATTACTGACAAAAATCAGATCAAGGTCACTAAGGATGAAACTGGGAATGTCATGCAAACGAAAAATCTCCTTCACAAAAATGTATCCTGCCACTTTATCTTGTATAAGGACGCCGCATCAACACAAAATGGTCAAAATTCGACAACCAACCCATAACCACCAAAATCACATCAAACCCCAGGGACTTGGGCAATCCAAAAATAAAATCCATTGAAAATTCATCCCAGATGAGTTATGGAAGGCTCATGGGCTGAAGAAATCCATCAGATGACATACTTTTTCCATAATCATGTATCACATTCCTTGAAAAATTGCAGGATACAATTGGTCATTCCCTTCCAAAAAAACCCAACAACCATCCTCTTGTATGTTTTAAGGAAACCAGCATGTCCCCTAACAACAGACGAATGGTATCCATGCAAGAACTTGAGTACGAGGAAAGAGTGCCAGGACAGAACCAAATCCCCCTTATAATACAACCCATCGTAAAAACTATATCCTGATCTAGAACCAGTTTGTTGTGTTAGTTTTGAAAGGATACTTGAAAGCTCTGGGTTCTACTGCAATTATTCCAGAATTATGTAAACTTCAATCCTAAATGGTTTGGAAATAGCTGATCCTAAGACCTTATCTTCTGAACTATCCTCCAACACATCAGTAGCCAGCCGGGACAAAGAATCTGCAGCCTAATTAATCTTACCAGGCTGGTAGACTACCTCAAAGTCAAAGCATGGTAATTTTGCTTGCCAAAATTATTGATTAGTAGTATGGAAACACTGACTGAGAAGAGGTCCGAGCACCTTATGGTTGGAGTAAACAACAAATTTTTTTCCAACTAAATACTACCTCAAATGACTCGCAAGTAGAACGAAAGTCATGACCTCCTTTTCATAAACAGACTTGGAGAGACATCGAACAGTGTTAGGACCATAAATGATTGGCCCACGGTGCAGTAATAATCACGAGATAAAAATAAAGTGAAAATGTAGAAATAAATGGGACACCAGATGTAATGTGGAAAAACCCCCAAAATGAAAGGGGTAAAAAATCACGAGAAGATAGAAGGATCACTATGGGGTAAAAGTGGGTACACACTCCCTCACTATTACAAGGAGAAAACTCTCGTAATATTCTCTCTTGAATAAAGGGGAAACTGCCTCACAAAACCGCTCAAAATAGGATCTGTCGGTGATAGAAAATCAGATAAAATTGATGATGGGATGTGAAGGATGATATTTGGAAGAGGGGAGAGCCTCCTTTTATAGGCCTCCTCACCCCTTCCCTTGCCTTCTCCCGTAGGAATATTTGGTGGAGGTTGGCCACCCACCATCTACCACCACCAGCCCCCTTTGACAATTGGGGGTGGAGGCATCGTCCTGCCAACACATATCCCACTTGGAGATTTGATTGAGAACCAATAACATCTCCACATCCCTTCTATCTGCCAAACCATGCTGCTCATGCATCTTTGAGGCCGCTCGAGGATCTGCACCATCTGAACTTATCAGAGTTAATCGCCTTTATCCAGAAATCTGCCAGATTTTCTTTAGTATGAATTTTCAGCATATCCACACTTCCTTCCTCCACCACATCTCGAACAAAGTGATATTGTACCCCAATGTTCTTCGTCCTGGGATGAAAAGATTGATTCCTTGCATTGTGCAAGGCGCTTTAACTGTCACAAAACAATGGAATCTGCGTCTGTCTGTGCCTGAGCTCCTCCAACAACCTTCTCATCCAAATAACCTTTTTGCAAGCCTGTGTAGCTTCCATGTACTCTGCCTCTGTCGTGGATAAAGACACAACAGACTGTAACTTCGAAATCTAGCTCACAGCTACTCCTGCAAGAGTAAACACATAACTAGTAGTGGATTTCCTCCGGTCAGAATCACCTGCAAAATCTGAATCAACATAGCCTCTGACAGTAAAATATGATCCTCCATAACATAATGCAGTATCTGAGGTCTCCTTGATATATCTAAGGATCCTCTTCCCTGTGTTCCAATGCTCCCGTCCTGGATTCTCCATGTACCGACTAACTGATCCCACTGTATGTGCAATGTCTGGTCTAGTACAAACCATAGCGAACTTCAGACTTCCCACTGCTGATGCATACGGTACTCGAGACATTTCCATCCTCTTTGCTTCACTACTATGACTCATCGTAGAGGATAACTTGAAATTAATGGGAAGAGGAGTAGATATTGACTTACATTCTTGCATGTTGAAGCGTTTCAAGACTCTCTATAAGTAACTCTTATGTGACAGCCAAATCTTCCCATTATTTCTGTCTCGGTAAATCTGCCTCCCACGAATCTTGTTTGCTGGTCCCAAGTCCTTCATATCAAACTCCCTAGCCCACTGTGCCTTCATCTCTTGGATCTGATCATTGTTGAGGCCTGCAACCAACATGTCATCCACATACAACAGAAGAATGATAAAATCATTACCATCCAAACCCTTGAAATATGCACAAGGATCTAAATGAAGTCTGTCATATCCAAGGCTCATGATATAGGAATCAAATCTCTTATACCAACACCTCGGCGCCTGTTTGAGACCGTACAGATATTTGTTCAACCTGCAAACCAATTTCTCTTTACCTTCTTCTGAAAAACCTTCCAGTTAGAGCATATATATCTCTTCATCAAGATCACCATGGAGAAATGCAGTCTTCACATCCAGCTGCTCTAGATATAAGTTGTATGTAGAACACATCTCCAGAACTATCCGAATAGTCGTCAGTCTAACAACAGGAGAAAATATTTCATTGAAATCAATACCTTCCTTTTGAGCAAATCATTTGACCACCAATCTTGCATGATATCTTTCCACCTGGTCATTTCCATCCCGCTTGATCTTAAAGACCCATTTGTTTCCGATAGCCTTCCTTCCATGAGGTAATGGAACAAGATCTCAAGTCTTGTTCCTGTGCAAGGCTTCAAGTTCATCCTGCATCGACGCCATCCATGAGGATACATCTGGACTCTGGGTCGCCTCCACAAAAGAAGACGGCTCTCCATCCTCTGTCAATAAACAATACGCAATATAGCTTTCAGTGACATAGTCTGAGTGCCATACTGGTGCTATTTTCTCCCGAGTTGATCTCAGTGGTCCAGACTCAATCGGTACTTGATCATCATGCTCTGGTAATGCCTCAGAAGAAACCGATTCTTCCTTGGACTTGTCCTCTATTTCGACTGTTTTGGTTTCTGTATTCTTCTTCTCCATGTCTTGATTAGTTGTGATTTGCACCTTGTCTTCTGCAAAAATAACATCTCTACTGATGATAAATTTGTGGGCAGTGGGATCCCACAAACGATACCCCTTCACACCATCAGCGTACCCCAAGAAGATACATATCCTGGATCTCGAATCCAACTTTGATCTTTCCTGGTCATTAAACATTGCATATACAGGACTTCCAAAAGTATGTAACCGAGAATAGTCAGTGGGTTTACCAGTCCACATCTCCATCGGTGTCTTCAGCTCAATTGCCATTGAAGGAGATCGGTTGATCAAATAACATGCGGTATTCACTACTTCTGCCCAAATTTTTTTGGCAATACCTACAGTCTTCAGCATCACCCTTGTGCTATCCAACAGGGTTATGTTCATCCGCTCTGCCACTCCATTCTGTTGAGGAGTGTATGCCACCGTGAACTGTCCCTTGATCCATTCTTGTTGAAAAAAAGTATCAAACTCCTTTCTTGTATATTCTCCACCATTGTCTGTCCTCAAACACTTGATCTTCTTTCCAGAGTCAAGCTCCTTCCGCGCTTTGAATGTTTTGAAGACATCAAAAACATATACCTTCCTCTTTATTGGTTACACCCAACATCTCCTGGAATAATCATCAATGAATGATACAAAGTACCTTGCTCCTCCCAGGGATATAACCGGTGCTTTCCAAACATCAGAATGGATCAACTCCAAGATCTCCTGACTTCTTGCTGTTCACGTCCCGAAATTTAACCTGTGTTGCTTGCTCAAAACAAAATGCTCACAAAATGGTAAGGATACCTTTTTCATCCCAGGCAGCAACTTCTGATCCACAAGAATCTCCAGGCCTCGTTCTGACATATGGCCAAGCTTCCGATGCCATAACGTCGTGAATGCTTCCATCGAGGTATTTGATGCAACAACTATCTTCGCCTCCTTATACGTTTCACCCATAAGCACGTATATGTTCTTTGATATCTTCTCTTCCTTCATTACCACAAGCGCACCCTTCAAAATTCGCATCACTCCATTCTTGGTGTGAGTTTTGCATCCGATATCATCGAATTGTCCCAAAGACAATATGTTATTCCTCAGGCCCTTCACATGACGTACTCCTTGGATGGTCCGTACTATGCCATCATGCATCTTCAGCTTGATGGTACCGACTCCAACAATCTTCAGAGTGTGATCGTTCCCCATGTACACAAGTCCTTCTGGGATGGTTTCATATTGGTCAAACCATTCCCGTCGAGACGTCATGTGCCATGTTGCTCCTGAGTGGATAATCCATGCATCATCAAGATGCTTCCTGCTTCCAGTAGTCATTGCTGCTTCACTGACTAGTACTTCTCCACTTCCAAAAGTACTCACCACCTTCCCCTGAGAGCCTTTTTCACCACTCTTATTATTCCAACAATCCTTCTTGATGTGCCCCTTCTTGCCACAATTGAAACATGTGACATTCTTCTTCTTACTCCTTGATTTGGAACTGCCATGATTTTGGCTCCCACTGGAACCACGATCCATCATCCTCCCTCTCTCCATTGACAGAGCTTCTGCTTGGTGTGAAGTTTTCTGTCTGTCCTCCTTGTTCTTGCGTCGACTTTCTTCTTCAAGAACAGCGGTTTCAACATCAATAAAGAGAATCATATCTGTCAAGATATTATTGGTGAGGTGGATTATGAGTTGGTCATACGAATCTGTAAAACTCTGGAGTAGAATCTCCGCACGTTTAGTATCCATAATTTTATAGCCCAACGTCGTGAGTTGAGCGAACAGGGTATTGAGGTTGTTGATGTGGTCGGTCACCGAAGATGACTCCTCCATCCTAAGAGTGTACAATTTTCTCTTCAGGAAAATTTTGTTGTGCAGTGACTTGGCCTCGTATAGTTTCGTCAGAGTATCCCATATTTCCTTTGCCGTCTTTTTCTTCGCAATGCTCGATAGGACCCGGTCTTCCAAAGCCAAATGGATGTTGGTAATGGCATTCCCGTATATATCGTTCCATTTCTCCTCTGTCACACCAGCCATCTTTTCGCCAATTGGTAGTAGGCAATTATCCTTCCGCAGCGCTGCCTGCATCTTCATTTTCCACAACGAAAAATTATTCCCGTTGAATTTTTCGATCTTGAATTTTGCTGCCATCTGGACACGCCGTCAGTCCAGAACCTCCTCTGTTTCACAATAGTGTATTTAATAATCTCAATAAATTTTTTCTGATGTGAAAGATCAACCGAAATTGCAATCACAGAGCATACTAAAATTTATGATAATTATTAATACCCAAAAATGTGAACAACACCAGGCCAGAACCATTCCTTTGATACCACTTGTTAGGACCGTAAATGATTGGCCCACGGTTTAGAAATAATCACGAGATAAAAATAAAGTGCAAATGCAGAAATAAATGGGACAGCAGATGTAAAGTGGAAAACCCCCCAAAATGAAAGGGGTAAAAAACCACTTGAAGATAGAAAGATCACTATGGGGTAAAAGTGGGTACACACTCCCTCACTAATATAAGGAGAAAACTCTCGTAATATTATCTCTTGAATAAAGGGGAAACTGCCTCACAAAACCGCTCAAAATAGGATCTGTCGGTGATGGGAAATCGGATACAATTGATGATGGGATGCGAAGGATGATCTTTGGAAGAGGGGAAAGCCTCCTTTTATAGGCCTCCTCACCCCTTCCCTTTCCTTCTCCCATTGTAAGATTTGGTGGGGGTTGGCCACCCACCATCTACCACCACCAGTCCCCTTTGACAGTTGGGGGCGGCGGCACCGTCCTGCCAACAAACAGTGCCTTACTGAAATAAGCTACATGCCAGCCTATTTTCATCAAGATAGATCCAACTCATCTCTAAAACGCATCAAATTTGACCACAAAAGTCTTTTGGAAATATGGAAGAGCCATAAATGGAGTTGAAACCATACATTTTTTAAACTCTGTAAAACCTTGCTCAGCTGAATTCCAAAGAAAACTGTCTTTGGTGAAACCAGTAAGGGGCTTAACAATCTTCCCATAAACATATACAAACTTCTTGTAGTAGCCTGTAAGGCCCAAAAATTCCCTTACCCCTTTAACAGTTCGTGGCCTATGCCAACTCAAAACACATTCAATTTTCTTTAGATCCATTGACACCCCCTCACTCAAGATTATATGACCAAGGTATTCAGATTTTTTCTAGGAATTTTTTTTTTCTTGTTCGCCTATAACTGGTTGTCCAATAGAAATAGGAACACAGATTAGAGATGTAACAGATGTTCAGTCCATGTTTTCCTACAAACAAGGATGTCATAAAAAAATGAACCGCCACAAAAGCAGCCTAAACACCCTGTTCATAACAGAATGGAACGTCACAAGATCATTCATGAGTCCAAATGGAATCATAGGAAATTCATAATGCCTATGGGTTTTAAAAGCTATTTTACTGACATCTTCAAACCTCACCCTAATTTCATAGAAAATGGATTTTAGGTCAATCTTGGCTGAAAAGAACATGCCCCACACAACTCATCCAATAATTCCCCAATAACTATAACACTCACGGTGTCATTCTCGGGTATTTATAAGTTATTTTTCGTCATTATTTTCCTCCATAGATTTTATAGGTATTTTCCTTTGAAATTTTTTGTTTTTGGGGTAACAGAGGCTGATGTACAGTTGGCCCATGATTAGAGAAAACCATGTTCCAACCTCAAAAAACTGTGAGTCGAGGCGGTGGCACCAGAGCATCTACACAGTTAGGCGCATGGTTTGTTAAACCGTGCAACCAAACTATGCAGCCTATTTCAATGGACCCAAAGGCACCCACGTGGTTGGGGAACGGTTTGGTAAACTATGTGTTCAAATTGTGTGGTCTATCTGATTTTTAAATATTTGAAATTCCTAAACTACCCCTCCATGAGTTTTAATCCTCATTTTCTCCCATTCCCGACCCCTCCAACCCCAGACGTGTCGTCCCTCTCCTCTCCCCCCATGGCGTATTTTGGGTGGCGTTTTACCTAAACTATTCAAAGAATCTCCAAGTGTATCCTCTCCTTTCTTCTTGGTATCTACTCCCTTCTTGAGTTTCATTCTACATGGTGGTTGTGAAGGCCTAGGGTTGGTCTAATCAGTTTAATGATTATGTTTTATTCCTGCTTATGTAGGATCTCATATCCTCTTGGCTTGAAGTTCCCAAACCTTTCAAGGTGATTTCAAGGGAAAAGGTAGGTGGTTTCATGTTGTGACATTATTTGACAACATAAATTTGCTTGCTTCTAAATTCAATTGTTTTTATAAATCGTGTTGTGTGTGTAAATGGGCAATTTCAATGGTGATATGGTGTGTGTGCAAGGATTTTAAAATGGATTTCCCCTATGGAAATGGTTGGCAATGTTGTTCATTGGCATGTGGTGGTTGGCTTGTGTTGAAAGTGGGTTTTTATGGTTGATAGAAAATCACATTGGAATCATGGGTTTCTAGGAGGGAAAACTTGGACAAGTACTCTAGACATGCCCCACCCTACCTAGCAAGATTACACTAAAACACTAACTAAACAAATTGTGATGTGATTGTAACACCCCAGGTAAATAAAGAATATGAAATTGTCATATATATCCATATTTTTGAATAAAATATTAATATTACTTCAAAGGGAACGCTATGCTCGATGGCGTACCCAATACGTAACAACGAGTTTCTTATAAATCTTACGTTGCACTCTAATAATAAAATAATATTATTTTAAATGGTAGTTAACGCCTAGCCATTGTAATGGTGGGAATAAACAGAAATAACTAAAAAATGATTATATATTTTTGTCAAATATTTTTACTTTTTAAGATAAATGTTAGAGGATAAAAATGCGAATGAATCCAATTTTTTAAGCGTAAACATTCTAGTATTCTTTAAAAGACTGATTAACCGCCTTTTGATGGCAAACCTCTTTTAAATCAACTTTTTGACAATATTATGTGTTATATTTGACAAAATAAAATTCTTATTTATAATAGAGACATCAAAAATTACTTTGTGTAAATTTTTGGTATTCTTCTGACAATGTTCATTTTTTAATGAATAGTGAAAACTACTGCATTTTACATCAAAACTGCTTTTTCATACAATTTAATTATATGGTTAGATTATCTTTTTAATTGGTTTTAAAGTGTAATTAGAATATATTTTTACAATGTAATCCAATGATGGTCATTGGGATTAATTTCACTTTGGAATTGGGCATAAACAAGTGCCAAACCTTTCATTGATATTATTTCCAAAAAACCCGCTATTTGTTTTGACAACGGGAATTATTTTTAAATTAATTATTGAAATTTATGTGCTTGGAATTTGGTAAAATGTATTACATATTTGGAATCAGAAGGTCCAAATTATGTAATTAAGACTCTTTTGTTTTTGGACATTATGAATAGTAATGACGGTAATTATCTTTAATTATCTTGATTAATTAGTAATCAGGTAGTTAAGGGTAATAAAATAGTATCATAATAATAAAAAAAAACCACAACATGTGTCCTAAGGATACTGGTTTTCTCATGGCTGACCATAGGATTCCTTGTGCCAAACTTGGGGGCCCCATGGAATCACTTTTGTGAGAAAGTGACTTTTTATCTTTTTATTTTTAAAGAATGTTAAATATAACAAAGAATGTATCACCTGAGTAAAACATTTTTAATTTTATCTAAATAAATGATATCTTGGACTATAAATATTAATTGGAAAGATAAAAAGATTTAATACATCATATTATTTTTTTATAATTTTTAGACATTAAATAAATTAAATTATTTATGACATCATGATGATGCAGCGATTACCTCATTATTTAACGATTTAAATAAAATGGAAAGATAATGTAAAATCTAAGACCTAAACATGTCAAAAACCTATTGGATGGGTGGATTTTAAAACCTTATCACCTTATCCTCGAAACACATCAATGTGGGACCATCAAAATCCGAAACTCATTTGAAAATAAAGTAACATTTTATACCTTTCCAAGAGTTCCCCTCCTCTCCTCTTATAAAAGGCCCCCACCTCTACCTCCTTACCCACATATCTCAAGCCTTTGGCTCGGACAAACTCTTCCCATTTTGTCTCTCCACATCCCTCTCTTACTCCTATAAGCCTCAATTTGGGCAGAAGTCTTCCCAAGTCAGCCTTTGAGCTCAAATCAAAGAGAGTTACCTGATTTTAAGGTAATGTCTTCACTTGTGTTCTTTTGTTTTATTTTGCTTCTCCAACCCCCTAAAATCTTTTTATTCATTTCTTTTGTTAAAACACCATTATCCTAAATATACTAGGATATTTTTATAAGAAGGATTCATGCTACACTTACACACACATTCATCTAATGGTTAAAGAACATACTATTTCTGTGGATGAAGAATTTCTGCCTCACAAAACGATGATTGTTCAATACTCATATAACACCTTCAAAGGTGGCCATTAAGATGTAACTATATTTATATATGATATATAATATGTTTATGTTTTACTTAAGATTATGTATTTTTCATTTAATGCATACCTTTATGGTTTCCATTATAAGTAAACGTGATATCTTCATTTAAGGAAGTGTGGACTACCGCCCCCTCAAAGTGATTTGATTCGTTAATGCCATATGTGGGACGTATAAAGGATGGATTTAAAATTATTATATATGATATTATACTTGAATTATAATATACCTTTATATCATTATTATTTTGTTTCCATTAAATTATGAGATAGAAATGAAAGTAGCGTTCATGCGTATGTACGGCTTACCGTCTCCATGAACGGTGCAGTTCATTTCTTATCCCCAAATGTAATGTACTATTATAAGTACATATATATAATGGATATATATGATTTATGTCACATATAAATTATTAATATAATTCTGTAATTAAAATATACGCATCTATCGTTTAGTTTTAGTTCCATTAATATGACATAGAAATGAAAGTAGCGTTCATGCGTACGTACGGCTTACCGTCTCCATGAACGGTGCATTTCATTTCTTACCTCTAAAAGATTATGTAATATTATAAATACATGTATATGCTGGATATATATGATATATATGATATCCAAATCATGAATATCATTCTGGATATAATGAACCTTTGACCACATGAACAACATGTCATTGTAAGAAGTCCACTTTCGACTTAAGAACCAAATATCGACAAAACAAACACTATTAACTTAAATGATTACATAATGTTTATAATTTTGAAATATGGGATATAAAATTAATAATGAAATTGAAAAAGGTTATTAATAAAGTAGAAATTAACTCAAGCTTATTATTTAGGACGTTAAAGAACGATCGAGTCAAGTCGGACCCGAGGTAAGGGATCCTACCTCTCTCTTCCTTTTTAAGTACTCTCTTTTTTGTCATTTATTTTAAGCTCATATTTATTATGTTTGGGATGTTATATTATATTCCACATTCTGTAATTTTTATGATCATATTATGAGATACCCTATTTGATCTCATAAATCCATTTTTGGAAGTTTCAATTGGCGTTGTTACGCTGCCGAAATTTCGTAAGGGGCTTTTTATCTCACTTTGTGCTTTCGTGAGATTCATGCTACATTTGCCAATATTTCCTTTTGAGTGGTGTATTTACTGTCCATTATTCTACTCTTTGTGTAACATACTTTCATTTATGAGTATTTACATCAATGTTGTATAGTCCTTCTTTCATGGGGTGTACGTTTCGAAAGTTACCCAAATCGGTAAGGGAACCTTTCACCCTCCTCTTTTTAAAAGGCTTCTTTTGTTGGGTCTTTTAATTTACATATTTTTATGTTGGGATATGTTCTTCTATATCCATATTGATGTAAATTTTATTACCATGTGATGAGATACCATTTTTTCTCTCATCAACTAATTTTATGAATTTTAAGGTGATGCTGTTAGGCTGCCGAATTGTACCAAAGGAACCTCTTAACCCAATTTCGATTTCTTTGGGTTAAACTTGTAGTTATTGAATATGTCATCCTATATATATGTGTGAATGACCTATGGTTGTTTTACACTTAATATCCACTTATATTGGATGTATTTATACTTTTCACACATAATTATGTCATTGATTTATCCTTTCACTAATGACATGATCTTTGAATGGGATTACATCTCAATTCTCTTCCTTGAGACACTTCTTGATGATATGAACTTTAATTCTTTTTTAAGTGTATATACAGACCCTTTGACATTCCATATCCATATTATGTCTATACTCATGTCATTCAAATGTTTTAAAAATTTTCTACATTCATATTGCTTATAATTTAAATGTTCAAAATGGAAAAGGACTCTTTTATTAAAACATTGTTTTAAATGGTTTATAGATTCATTCTTTTAAACATTTATCATCCATGTCCATGTTTTAAAAATGGTTTTAAGGATTTATTTATATGGACATGAATGTTTTAAAACCCTTTCAAAAGTTTCAAAGTGGTATGGGACACTTTGATTCTAAAATCTCTTTTAAATGTCTTCTTTTAATATTTTCAAAGTATAAAGGTACATTTCTCTCATAGAGTTTTAATGATTCTATTAGATGTTTTATATCATGATGTGATCTCTTGTGATTGTAATGTGGAAATGTTATGTTTCCTTTATGCATGTTTTATTTGATACGATTATGTTATGGTTCTTGGGCATTGTTTTTGAAGACGGGTGGTTCTGTGATAAACTAAGGGCGGGTGATCTCGATATAGCTCTCCAATGCATTGGGTAACGCGAAGGGGTTAAACGTTAAGGTTTCTCCAAAGCGATTTAGGGAATATACTGTGATGGGTATTCCAAATGTAACCAAGAGGGTTACTCCCTACGTAAGAATTTTATGAATGCCTCAAGATACCATAATGCCTTATGGTTTCTATGGTTTATTCATGATTTGATGAGGTATGTTAAAATGCTTATGTTTTATGAGGAAAGTATGATTTCATACATGTAATAATGTTTTATTTTCAAACTTTTATATCCCTTACTGAACTTTTTATGCTCATCCCAAGTTTTTTTTTGAAATGTGTTTCACAGGACATAAAGTTGAATAGGGTCGAGGATGGGATGAAGGAAATGTCAGGTTGTCCAAAACAAGGAACTAGACATGACTCTTTTGTTCAAGAGTGTTTATTTTGTGAAAAAAATGGAATCTAAGTAGATGTGTCTACTTTTTAATCTTTAAGATGTAATAGTTATGTCCTAATTCTCTAAAACTCTAAACCTAAAAAGATCCTCAATGTTTAATCTTGTAATAACACAAGATTATGTAAGGTTTAAGGCCGGGGCCTTATAGTTGGTATTAGAGGTCGGTTTAGATAACTTTAGAGGTTAGGGTATTCTCTAAGCATAAGTGACATTACCATAATTGTTAGGATTTCAGAAAGAGTCCTAGTTTTAGATAAATTGAATGAGTAATTATATCTTAGTGTTTATCTTCCTCATTAGTACATGATGGTTTTGTTGATATACTCACACTGAAATTTCTGTTTTTAGTGAATGGATGGATCTAGCAGGCACCAAGGTGATAATAGGTTTGAAAGAAACTGTGGTGGTTCTCTGATTAAGAGACTAGATGAAATGGGGGATTCAATGAGGAAACTTGTGGTTGTTCTAAACCAACTATCAAGGAGTCATGATCAACCACTTGAACCTTGGTATGTTCTATAATGCATCATGTACGAGATGACCAAATAAATGTGGAAGTTTAGGTCATGATTATAAAGGTAACCATTAGGTTTTATATGGTCTTTACTTTTGAGGTAATTATGGGTTATTACATGTTATGATGGAAAATGGAAGGCATGAGATAAACTTGAGGTTAAAATATGTTATGATCATTTTTGAAGATTTCATCTCGTTTTGGGAAATTTTTTTAAGAATTATGTAGTTTTGGAAAAAAGACAACACGCAGACTGTGTGACAACCCGTCGCGTCGGACAAAGCTGTGAGAATCGAACCCACAACCAAAGTGCGACTGGTATTTATCGCCTACCACTGGACTACGTGAAGTCCCTGGTTAGTTTGACTAATTCTTTTTAGTTAGATGATTTTATGATTTAAGAGTAAGTTGATTTTGGGTTATCTATGGAAATTATTAACCTATCATGGAAGATATGTGATTAGGATAATTACATTTCAATATGAGACTTTTAGAGCAACTGATGTTATTTGAAGATTAGTGTTAATTTGTACCTTGGAAGACTATGTGACTAAATCCTTCAAATATTTGGGTTTCAATATTAGTTTGGTTTACTTTGAATAATTTTATGGACAAATTGTTTATCGAATGGTCCTTGTTGAACTTTGGGTTTTGTTTGACAAATTTTGGATAGTAAGAATAGATTTTATTTTTATAAAGGGTTATCCTTTTGTGGATTATCTGATCTCATACTAACCTTTTTTGTTTTAGTTTTGGTTAAGGTCTAAATACATGGGAAATGTATAGTTCTCATTTGTGGATTAGGTGATTCTAAAGAAGTTGATTATAGTACTCTTAATGTGAATAAGTCTTCCTAAATACTCGTCTTTTGGAGAAAATATGAGTTTGATTAAGGAATCTAGTAAAAGATGAAAGTCTACGTGACAAGTAAGTATGTTTCATTATGATTTAGTTAAGCTCAAAAATAAATTCCTCAATGAAGAGTAACTTAAAACAAAAATGTTGTCTGTTAACTTTTCCTACTGTGGAATCGAATACCGTTTAATCCATCACAAGTTTGTGATTTTCTTATGGTTAACTTTCTCCTAAAAATGTTTTCTATTACTCTCCATCAGAACATGACCCTTTCTTTTCTCCTCCATGTCCATGTTTTCTTACATGGAATCCTAGTATGGGTTAACTCGGGTGACCTCTGTACTCCTCTTTCTTTCTTTTAAAGTTATTTTTTTATTGACTCTTGTTATGATGTGAGATTTTCAATGATGTTTCCAAGCCCAATTTTAAAATTGTGAAGATGCAATTCCCAAAAGGGGGGAAGGATGTAACACCCTAGGTAAATAAAGAACATGAAATTTTCATATTTATCCATATTTTTGAATAAAATATTAATATTACTTCAAAGGGAATGCAATTCTCGATGGTGTACCCAATACGTAACAACGAGTTTCTTTGAAATCGTACGTTGCACTCTAATAATAAAATAATATTATTTTAAATGGTAGTTAATGCCTAGCCGTTGTAATGGCGGGAATGAACAGAACTAACTACAAAATGATTATATATGTTTGTAAAATATTTTTACTTTTTACAATAAATGTTAGAGGATTAAAAATGCGAATGAATCCAATTTTTTAAGCGTAAACATTCTAATATTCTTTAAAAGACCGATTAACTGCCTTTTGATGGCAAACCTCTTTTAAATCCACTTTTTGACAATATTATGTGTTATATTTGACAAAATAAAATTCTTATTTATAATCGAGACATCAAAATTTACTTTGTGTAAATTTTTGGTATTTTTCTGACAATGTTCATTTTTTAATGAATAGTGAAAACTACTGCATTTTACATCAAAACTGCTTTTTCATCTAATTTAATTATATGGTTAGATTATATTTTTCATTGGTTTTAAAGAGTAATTAGAATATATTTTTACAATTTAATCTAATGATGGTCATTGGGATTAATTTCACTTTGTAATTGGGAATAAACAAGTGTCAAACTTTTCATTGATATTATTTCCAAAAAACCCGCTATTTGTTTTGACAACGGGAATTATTTTTAAATTAATTATTGAAATTTATGTGTTTTTAATTTGGTAAAATGGATTAAATATTTGGAATCAGAAGTTCAAAATTATTTAATTAAGACTCTTTTGTTTTTGGACATTATGAATAGTAACAACAGTAATTATCTTTAATTATCTTGATTAATTAGTAATCGGATAGTTAAGGATAATAAAATAGTATCATACTAATAACAAACAACCACAACATGTGTCCTAATGCTACTGGTTGTCTCATGGCCGACCATGGGATGCCTTGTTCCAAACTTGGGGGGCCCATGGAATCACTTTTGTGAGAAAGTGACTTTTTATCTTTTTAATTTTAAAGAATGTTAAATATAACAAAGAATGTATCACCTAAGTAAAATATTTTTAATTTTGTCTACATAAATGATCTCTTGTACTATAAATAGTCATTGGAAAGCTAAAAATATTTACTACATCATAGTATTTTTTTTATAATTTTTAGACATTAAATAAGTTAAATTATTTATGACATCATGATGATGTAGCGATTACTTCATTATTTAATGATTTAAATAAAATGGAAAGATAATGTAAAATCTAAGACCTAAACATGTCAAAAACATATTGGATGAGTGGATTTAGAACCCTTATCACCTTATCCTAGAAACACATCAATGTGGGACCATAAAAATCGGAAACTCATTTGAAAATAAAGTAACATTTTATACCTTTCCAAGAGTGCCCCTCCTCTCCTCTTATAAAAGGCCCCCACCTCTACCTCCTTACCCACACCTCTCAAGCCTTTGGCTCGGCCAAAAATTTCCCATTTTGTCTCTCCACATCCCTATATTACTCCTAGAAGCCTCAATTTGGTCATAAGTCTTCCCTAGGAAGCCTTTGAGCTCAAATCAAATAGAGTTACCCGATTTTAAGGTAATGTCTTCACTTGTGTTCTTTTGTTTTAATTTGATTCTACAACCCCCTAAACTATTTTTATTCATTTATTTTGTAAAAACACCAGTATCCTCAATAAACTATGATGTTTTTATAAGAAGTATTAGAGCTACACTTACACACACCTTCATCTAATGGTT
The DNA here is from genome assembly GCA_963277665.1 of Viscum album. Classification (NCBI taxonomy): domain Eukaryota; kingdom Viridiplantae; phylum Streptophyta; class Magnoliopsida; order Santalales; family Viscaceae; genus Viscum; species Viscum album. Next base: position 1,076,030,328 of record OY728127.1, on the reverse strand, counting down.
AAAGAACATACTGTTTCTGTGGATGGTGAATTTCTGCCTCACAAAACGATGATTGTTCAACACTCATATAACACCTTCAAAGGTGACCATTAAGATGTAACTATATTTATATATGATATATAATGTGTTTATGTTTTACTTAAGCTTATTTAGTTTTCATTTAAGGCATACCTTTATGGTTTCAATTATGGGTAAACGTGATATCTTCATTTTAGGAAGTGCGGACTACAGCCCCCTCAAAGTGATTTGATTCGTTAATGCCATATGTGGGACGTATAATGGATGGATTTAAAATTATTATATATGATTTTATACTTGAATTATAATATACCTTTATATCATTATTATTTTCTTTCCATTAAAGTATGAGATAGAAATGAAAGTAGCGTTCATGCGTACGTACGGCTTACCGTCTCCATGAACGGTGCATTTCATTTCTTATCCCCAAATGTAATGTACTATAATAAGTACATATATATAATGGATATATATGATTTATGTTACATCTAAATGATTAATATAATTCTGGAATTAAAATATACACATCTCTCATTTAGTTTTAATTCCATTAATATGACATAGAAATGAAAGTAGCGTTCATGCGTACGTACGGCTTACCGTCTCCATGAATGGTGCATTTCATTTATTACCTCTAAAAGATTATGTCATATTATAAATACATGAATATGCTGGATATATATGATATATATGATATCCAAATCATGAATACCATTCTGGATATAATGAAACTTTGACCACACGAACAACATGTAATTGTAAGAAATCCACTTTCGACTTAAGAACCAAATATCGACAAAACAAACATTATTAACTTAAATGATTACATAATTTTTATAACATTGCAATAAGTGATATAAAAGGAATAATTAACTTTAAAAAGGTTCTTAAGAAAGTAGAAATTAACTCAAGTTTATTATTCAGGACGTTAAAGAACGATCGAGTCAAGTCAGACCCGAGGTAAGGGATCCTACCTCTCTCTTCCTTTTTAAGTACTCTCTTTTATGTCATTTCTTTTAAGCCCATCTTTCTTATGTTTAGGGATGTTATATTATATTCATAATTCTGTAATTTTTATGATCATATTATGAGGGACCCTATTTGATCTCGTAAATCCATTTTTGGAAGTTTCAATTGGCGTCGTTAGGCTGCCGAAATTTCGTAAGGGGCTTTTTATCTCACTTTGTGATTTCGTGAGATTCATGCTACATTTGCCAATATTTCCTTTTGAGTGGTGTATGCAATATCCATTATTCTAATTTTTGTGTAACATAATTTCATTTATGAGTATTTACATCAATGTTGGATAGTCATTCTTTCATGGGGTGTACATTTCGAAAGTTACCCAAATCGGTAAGGGAACCTTTCACCCTCCTCTTTTTAAACTAATTCTTTTGTTGGGTCTTTTAATTTACATCTTTTTATGTTGTGATATGTTCTTCTATATCCATATTGATGTAAATTTTATTACCATGTCATGAGATACCATTTTTTCTCTCATCAACTAATTTTATGAATTTTAAGGTGATGCTGTTAGGCTGTCGAATTGTACCAAAGGAACCTCATAACCCAATTTCGATTTCTTTGGGTTCAACTAGTAGTTATTGAATATGTCATATTATGAATATGTGTGAATGACCTATGGTTGTTTTACACTTAATATCCACTTATATTGGGTGTATTTATACTTGTCACACATAATTATATCATTGATTTATCCTTGCACTAATGACTTGATCTTTGAATGGGATTACGTCTCAATTCTCTTCCTTGAGACACTTCTTGATGATATGAACTTTTATTCTTTTTTAAGTGTATATATAAACCCTTGGACATTCCATATCCATATTATGTCTATACTCATGTCATTCAAATGTTTTGAAAATTTTCTACATTCATGTTGCTTATAATTTAAATGTTCAAAATGGAAAAGGACTCTTTTATTAAAACACTGTTTTAAATAGTTTTATAGGTTAATTCTTTTAAAAATTTATCATCCATGTCCATGTTTTTAAAATGGTTTTAAAGAATTATTTATATGGACATGAATGTTTTAAAACCCTTTCAAAAGTTTCGAAGTGGTATGGGACACTTTGATTCTAAAATCTCTTTTAAATGTCTTCTTTTAATATTTTCAAAGTATAAAGGGACATTTCTCTCATAGAGTTTTAATGATTCTATTAGATGTTTTATATCATGATACGATCTGTTGTGATTGTAATGTGGAAATGTTATGTTTCCTTTATGCATGTTTTATTTGATACGATTATGTAATGGTTCTTGGGAATTGTTTATGAAGACGGGTGGTTCCGTGATAAACTAATGGCGGGTGAGCCTGATATAGCTCTCCAATGCATTGGGTAACATGAAGGGGTTAAACATTAAGGTTTCTCCAAAGAGATTTAGGGAATATACTGTGATGGGTATTCCAAACGTAACCAAGATGGTTACTCCCTATGTAAGAATGTTATGAATGCCTCAAGATACCATTATGCCTTATGATTTCTATGGTTTATTCATGATTTGATGAGGTATGTTAAAATGATTATGTTTTATGAGTAAAGTACGATTTCATACATGTACTAATGTTTTCTTTTCGTACTTTTATATCCCTTATTGAGCTTTTTATGCTCATCCCAAGTTTTTTTTGAAATGTTTTTCACAGGACATAAAGTTGAATAGCGTCAAGGATGGGATCAAGGAAATGTCAGGCTGTCCAAAACAAGGAACTAGACATGACTCTTTGGTTCAAGAGTTTTTATTTCGTGAAAAAAAATGGAAGCTAAGTAGATGTGTCTACTTTGTAATCTTTGAGATGTAATAGTTATGTCCTAATTCTCTAAAACTCTAAACCTGAAAAGATCCTCAATGTGTAATCTTGTAATAACTCAAGATTATGTAAGGTTTAAGGCTGGGGCCTTATAGTGATGGTCGTGGCTCAAGCACAAGAATAGACCTTCATGTCCATGGTTCGATCACCGAGAGTATGAGGATCCCAAGTCCCCACTGGCCTTAACTACTTAGGGATTTACTATGGTGCTTATGTTTTGTTTTTACCTGCTTGTTAGTTATTCTTGTTTTCTTTACTTCTCTTGTAAAGTTTAAAGCCTGCTTTAAAATAAGACTATTTTATTTCTTTTAAAAATCAACATCTTTATTTGTCTCATAATGGCTTTGCATAAAACACTTGGCAGGATCCTACTGGGAAAATGATCTCACAACCTACATACACCCAATGGGTGTTTTAGACCATGTTTTTTCTAACTCAAGTAAAGGAAAGGCTTCATATAAAGGTGGAAGACACTCTTTCCAGTGGATTTCTAAGTCAGGTGTTGGTGTTGACTCGACAATTGGTTGACCCTTGTGTCATGAAGATATTTGTGGCTATTTTGTTGTAATATTTTCCTTTTGTTCATTTTGATACTTTTCAATGGATGTAATCCTTAAACTTGTGTATGGTTCATCTATTGTAGCTTTTTTAGGGATAATTGTTATAATTCTTTATGTGCATGTTGGTTATTGTGATGGAAAATCACTCCCAAAGGAGTTCCTCAACACCCAGACACTGGTTGTTAGCCCGTGGGGATCAGAAAAGCCCTTCGGGCGATGCCATGGGCCAGGTCAGGTGTCGAGTTGGATGAAAGCCCAAACCAGTTCGTGACAATAACCAGAATTGGAAGCCTTACAGGAATAGTGAGCTTATTAGGAGCTTTATAGTCCACAGACATGCACCAAATTTCAACTTTCTTCTTGACCAGAATAATTGGGTGTATAATGGTTGTTACTATAATGAATAACACCAATAGCCAGCATCTCAGTCACCTATTTTTCCACCTCATCATTAAGGTAGTAATCCAACATATATGGTTTAATGTTCACTGGTGTATCCCCTTACACCAATACAATTGTGTGGTATGTTAATCTACTCAGTGACAACCCCTTTGGTTCAGTCTGAAATTTATGCATAACCCACTCCGCTTATTGCTGATTAACCTTCTCCCTCAGGACCACCCTGTAAGGGTTGGTGTCCTGAGAACCAACTGTTTTTTACTTTTATTACATGAATGTACTCTTATTATATATTGTTCATTGTTCTGCATGACTATAATATAATAATGTCATGGAATATTTTTTGCATTAATAAGGTCATGGCAGATCCCCACTATGATGAGAACCTTGAAATGCTATAAAAATATTCTTAAATAAAGTTCTACGGTTGGATGACATACTATGATATAATACATAGTATACAGACCATCATGTGCGAGTACTTGTAAGAAGACGAGACTCTCTCTCATAGAGTTCACACTTGGTAATCTCCAAGATGGGAGATTATGAAAACAGACCTGCCAGTAGCAATTCTGCATGTCTTGGTGTCATCAGACATTTCTATCTATGAGCGTGTGTAATGGTCTTTAGACTAGAATATTATCATTAAATCATGTCATGACTTGCGCACTTAGATTTGCTGACAAAAACCATCACGAAGACAGTTGGAAGGAAGAAAGGTACATTGGGTACATCACGAATGACATGTTGTTAATGGATAAGTCAAGGAAGGATTTGTCCCTTCCATATTTATGGAAGTAAATATCTCGGGCCCTTTGATTGAAATAGAACTGTCAAACAAATTCCATGGTTGTGGTGTCACGACGAGTTTATTTCTGGAATTCAAAAAATGATAGATCAAGCATATAGGTTTATGACACTGCCATGAAACATGCTTGATGAGATATAGAGACAAAGGGATTAAATTACATAGTAAGTGTTCGTATGAGGTGACACATCAATGTGGCATCAACTTCTTTCTCTTCGGTGTCTTGACCCATTGCTAGACAGTAATCTTGGACTTTAGGCAAGCCCACCTAATGCCAATGAGAAAGAGGCCTAGAGGGTCACACACTAAGTGTATCCAAGTATCTCAAGTAGAATAAAGATTATTCCCATACGTGGTTTAATAATTATTCAAAGAAGCTTAAATCATTTTAATGATGGAGGAAGAATGAAATAAAAAACAATATATACACGCCCTGTATTAATGATTACAGGTCGTGTAGTTTTTCATGGAAAACAAGTACACGCCATGTATTAATGATTACATGCCGTATAGTTTTCATTTTGGAAAGGAATGAAAAAAAATTACACTCCGTGTATTAATGATTACACACCGTGTAGTTTTATGGAAAACAAGTACACGCCGTGTATTAATGATTACATGCCATGTAGTTTTCTAGTCAGGATTTTGAGGATATAATATTTTTCTATTAAATGATATTTATTATAATCAGCGTGGGCACATGTAAAGGAATTAATTATTCGACATTGGGTTTTCAAAAAGAGTCAATATAATAAATAAAACGTGTAACGTGCTTATTTATTGTCATAACTCTACAACCTCAAACCCGATTATAAATATCCTCACAACCCAAACTCTTTTCTAATAGAGAATCATTGTGCACAATAATTCTGGAGAATTATTTCAAGGCTGAAAGAACCTCTTCCTCCAAGAATGCTCTCAAGACTGAGAGAGATCCACTTCCATCAGATCAAGACGATTTAAGGTGGACAATGCAAGCAAAGGTTTCTCCATGCTAGCACCCAGATACTCCTTTGGTGATTTCCAGAGATACGAGGTGCACGTGTGGATCACTACTAGAGGAAGTCTACACTTGGATTCTACAACGCAACGATGAATCACATCGGAATGTGATCAAGAATATCAACAAAGAAAGAACACCCAAAAGGTAATTCTTGTCAATTAATTAAATTAAATATTATCAACATGTGATGATCCACTTTTGTGGTTCTGAGACCTTTCTTATTCTTTGTCTATTTCTGTGAATCGATCTGTGGAGACTAGCGTTTATCGTTGTATTGATCTCGGATTGAACATTTCTAATGACAAAAATCCAAGTGGGCACATCCACCCATGAGCTTCCTTTGCGCCCAGGACCTTCAATTGGTATCAGTGGGAGGTTACAACGTTGATTATAGTTATTTAATTTCTGTTGATAATTTACGCATTTATATTTGATTCAATTCGTGATAAATCGTTCTATTAAACTGAATGAACGATATTTATTCTTCCTCCTTCATTTCTCGATTCACATAACAGAAATGACCTTTTAATTTTAATTTTGATTAAAATAAAAAATGAGGATCTCATCCAGAGAAGCCACTCTTTCTGTCTGTACAACACAGGAATACACCATGTGTAATGAAAACTACACATCGTGTACTTAGGTTCAATGAACCAGTACTAGTCTGCCAAACCATGCCATGTGAATTGAGTATACCTGAATTTTATTACACCGTGTTGACCAAAAATGAATGGCGCATGGAACCAGAATACACGGCGTGTATGTTGAATCAACACACCATATAGTCCGATCTGGCCCAAGTGAAACCGTGTACAAGGAGAATTCGTGTTCCGCGTACACCGGATTTCCAGGCCGGTAACCGCATAATAAAGAAGTACACACCATGTTATATTAATCTACACACCGTGTACTCCAAAATTTCCAAAGAAGAGAAAACACTCCAAATCCCCCGGTGTGTACTTTGGATAAAGGGTCAAAAGAAATACACACCATGTAAATATAAACTACATGCCGTGTACTTTACAGAAATGGAATTTCACTAAGTTTCCTCCAAAAGTACAAAGACCTGTACAAGGGATATGGATGAGAAGAATCTCAAGAAAATTCAGAAAGGAATTTAAGATAAATAATTTATTAATTATAAGATCAAAATTAATCAATTTCATGCGCGACTTATCTTAAATAATAGAATGATTAAAAGAATTTGAATTCTAAATATGTGTAAATGTAGTTACATTCTAGGGATGATCATGAGCTTGACCAAAGACCCTTTTTATGTGTGTTTTGTTTCATTTAAATTTGTTTAAATTCGTTGGCCTATGAGCCTTATTCCAATAAAATGTAGGGCCTACGTGCCCACGGTTTCTTTAATGTAAACCCCATGTAATGGAGGATCTCCCAAGCCAGAGGAGATGGTTCAAAACTCTAAGATGAGGCAAAATCAACCCAAGAAGATGCAAAGGTGGACAGGTGGGAGCTAAAAAACACGAACCATCGATTCAAGGTGTTTTTCCCTAGGTCAGGGTTAGCTTATCCAATCACTAGATAAGATAACCAATAAAATCTCATGATTATGCCATCTTATTTTATTTCTGTCTGATTGCATGGTTTATTTATTATGTATGTGTTGTCGTGATCACATAGTTAATAAAATGAAAAATTATGCAAAGATGGAATAAAATAAAAACCAGACTATGCATAAACATTATCAGAACATGGTTAATCACTTAAGAAAGCATCACTTAATATTAACAAGCATGTGATAATGTGAAACTACACATAAAGGATTAAAATACCTCAATACCATATTAAGTCATCCCAAGACTTCTGTTACTTGATTAAGGGAAAGACTCAATAAAACTATGTGTTTGACCAACCCTTGTTGGGATACTTAATTTTATAAAGGAAGCCCTTATGAAAGGTTTCAGGTTAACTTAACCATATTACATCAAGAGGAGTAGCCCTTTCTAGACTTGATGTAATATTGGAGGCAAGAGTTGAGGAAATCTAAGTCAGGATTTCAGGATTGGGGAGTCCACTCAACAGATCAAGGAACTGTAAGCTCACAGTTGGCAAAGACCTGCTTACCTAAATACCTTCAAATAGCTTGACCAACCCTTGTTGGTGTTATGCGAAGGGGAATATAGATCCTTTCCACTAGAATGTCAAAGCAACTGGACATTCCGATTTTAATGGTGAGGGACATTGGGACTTGATAAAATAGTGGGAGACTTAATAAAATTTATTAATTCTCATAAAATGTAATCAAGAAAGTACTGCTTAATCATCTCTTTTAATTTGTAGAATCAATATGACAAACTCGTCAACCACATTTTCTCTGTGATCAATTCTGGACAAAGACAACATCCTCACCAACAGTAACTTTTAGGAATGGTTTAGGCGCCTTCAGGTTATCCTACTCCATGAACGAATGTTTTACGTGCTAGAGTCCTCACTTCCTAACTCTCCTTCCCCAGGGGTGAGTGATGAATATTTCCTGGTCTATGATCAACATTTGAGCGATGCACTTGACATTCAATGTTTGATGTTGTCATCAATGTCTAGTGAGCCCATGAAGTCTCATGAAGACATGGATACTTAAAGCATGCTTGAGTATCTCCGTGGTCTATACCAGGAGAGAGAAATATAGGAAAGGTTTGAGATCTCCAAGGCTCTATTTCAGAGCAAGCTTAGAGAGGGTGCCCCAGCCGGGCCACATGTAGTCAAGCTCATTGGCTGCATTGAGCGCTTGGAGGTTCTAGGGTTTAAACTCCCTAAAGAACTGGGTATTGATCTCATTCTTGCACCACTCCCCCAGATCTTCTCAAAGTTTGTTGTGAACTTCAACATGAACAACATTGAAAAGTTTATGTCTGAACTTCTTATCCTCATTTGCCAAGTGGACAATGACATGAATCATGAAAAGCCTTCTGTCCTCATGGTGAATAAAAGGAAATGGAAGGCGAAGAGCTTTAAGCCCAAATCTTCTTCAAAGACTTCCAAGAAAAGTAATATCAAAGGGGAGGCAAGAGAACAATAGGCTATTTGTTTTGCATGTGGCAAGAAGGGCCACTGGAAGAAAAACTAAACCCAGCCAAGGAAGAAAGGGGAAGCTTCAGGTGCATTTGTTATCAAATGAAATCTATCTGTTTCTACCAATTTGGTATTAGATACTGCTTTTGGTGCTCACATTCGTATCAAAATACAGGAACCAAGTAGATTCAAAAAGATTGACCGAGGTGAGGTGGATCTACGAGCATCCAACAGAGCCAAACTTGTTGTTGTAGCTGTCAGAGACTACCATCTCACATTGCCAACTGGGATGGTCTTGGTTTTGAAAGGATGATATTATGTACCCTCTGTAACCAAAAACATTATTTCAGTATCCAGATTAGATACTGATGGATTCATCTTCAAGTTTAGAAGTTTATGTTGCCACTTTTATAAATATAGCATTTGTTTTGGTAGGGCACATTTATATAACGGCCTTTATGTGTTAGAATACACAAACCAAGTAATGGTAATTGATGAAAAAGTTAATTCACATGACTCGTACCACACCCAACATTGGAATCACTGGCTAGGTCATGTCAATGAGAAATTTTTGAAAAAATTACATCAAGATGGCTATTTATATTCTTTTGAACTAAACCCAAAAGGTGTATTTCATGCATGTTTACAAGGAAAAATGACCAAATCCACATTTACTGGGAAAGGTGAAAGGGATAAAGAGCTTTTATAATTAGTTCACACAGATGTGTGTGGACCATTTCCAGTTGAAGCAAGGGGTGGGTTCTCGTACTTCATAACTTTTACTAATGATTTTAGTAGATATGGATATATTTACTTAATGTGGTATAAGTCAGATTCTTTTGATCATTTCAAAGAATACAATAATGAAGTTGAGAACCCACTTGGTAGGAAGATTAAGAAACTCTTCTTAGACAGAGGAGGAGAATATCATAATCAGTACTTCATTGATTTCTTAAGAGAGTTTGGGATTCTATCTCAACTCACTCCTCCTTACACACCTCATTGTAATGGTGTAAGTGAAAGGAGGAACTGCACCCTGCTAGACATGGTGAGATCAATGATGAGTCATGTGAGTCTTCCATTATCCTTTTGGGGATATGTATTACAAACAGTAGCACACATACTAAACCAAGTACCAAATAAATTGATAAATGGTATTCCATATGAGTTATGGATTGGACGCAAATCCAGGTTATCGAATTTACATGTGTGGGGTAGCAAAGCATTTATTAAGGCCTCTTCAGGTAACAAACTTGCACCCCAAGGCACAAAGTGTATCATTATAGGATATCCTAAGTAAACAAGGGGATATTACCTATACAACCCATCAGAAGAAAAGTTTATAGTGGCAAGACATGTCATATTCCTTGAGAGGGAGCACATATCCAAAAGAGATAGTGGGAGAGAGATAGACTTCGATGAAGTCAAGGCTCAAGATACATAGGAGTTGGTAAAAGAACAGATTCCACAAAACCCCGTGGAAGAACAATCTATTCCAGAGACACAAGAACTGCATAGGAGCACGAGAGAGGTGAGAGAACCAGAATGATATGGTTTTCTTGTCACTGAGGTTGGTGACTCATTATCGGTTGACAATGATGATCCTCTTACCTAAAAAGAATCAGTTGAAGGCACAGACATTTCCAAGTGGCAAGAAACCATGAATTCTGAAATGGACTCCATGTACCAAAACCAAGTCTAGATTTGGGTAGATCTTCCAGTTGATGTAAAGCCAGTTGGTAATAAATGGGTATTCAAGAAGTAACTGGATATGGAGGGGAAAGTCAGCACCTATAAGGCACGACTGGTTGCCAAAGGTTTTAGATAGCATCAAGAAATTGACTATGATGAAACCTTTTCACCGGTTGCGATGCTGAAATCCATCAGAATCCTATTGTCCATTGCTGCTTACCATGACTATGAAATTTGGAAAATGGATGTCAAAACAGAATTTCATAATAGGAACCTACAGGAAGATGTCCACATGACACAACCTGAAGGGTTTGTGACTCCAAAGGATTCCAACAAGGTATTCAAGTTCTAGAAATTAGCTTATGGATTAAAGAAATAATCAAGGTCATGGAACATTCATTTTGATGAAGCTGTAACAGAATTTGGCTTCGTTAAGAACGAATGTGAGTCTTGTGTCTACAAGTGGTTTAGTGGAAGTGTATTAATTTTACTAATAGTATATGTTGATGACATATTACTTATTGGAAACGAAGTACCTATCTTTCAGTCAGTTAAGGCATGGTTAGATAAAATACTTCTCCATGAAAGACTTGGGTGAGACAGTATATATTCTTGGGATCAAGATCCATCGTGATAGATCCAACAGAATGCTGGGCCTGATTCAAAGTACATACATTGACAAGATACTAAAGATATTTACTATGGAAAAATCCAAGAGGGGATTGTTGTCAGTGTCACATGGCATTCATCTTTCCAAGAAAATATATCCTCATACACATGAGGAAAGAAAGAAAATGGCAAGGATACCTTATGCATCTGTTATTGGTTCAGTCATGTATGATACGCTATGTACAAGGCTAGAAGTTTTTTACTCATTAAGTGTAGTAGGAAGATATCAAGCTGATCCAGGAGACCTCCATTAGATGGCATTCAATACTATCCTTAAGTATCTGAGGCGTACTAAGGATATGTTCCTGGTTTATGGAGGAGATGAGGAACTAGTCGTCAGAGGACATGTAGATGATAGTTTCCAGACTGATCAAGATGACATGAATTCACAGACTGGATACATCTTTAGTTTGAATGGAGGTGTAGTGAGCAGGAAGAGATCAAAGCAACGTGTGGTGGAAGATTCTACAACAGATTCCGAGTATATAGCAGCTTCTGAGGAAGCTAAAGAAGCAGTATGGATGTGAAGCTTCGTCCAAGATCTAGATGTATTACCTAGCAGTAATGATCCTATCACACTCTATTGTGATAATACTGTAGTGGTGGAACTTGTAAAAGAGTCAAGGTCACATCAGTGGACAAAGCACATACTTTGTAAGTATCATCTCTTAAGGGATTTTTCTTAGAGAGGTGAAGTTGCAGTAAGTAGTATTTCCACGGAAGACAACATGGCGAACCCCTTGACTAAATCCTTAACTCAGCAGAAACATGATCATCATCTGAGGTCTAGTGGACTAAAAGTCGTAGGCAGTTGGATCTAGTCCAAATGGGAGTTTTTAAGGGTTGGTGTCCTAAGAACCAACTATTTTGTACTTTGATTACATGAATGTACCCTTATTATATATTGTTCATTGTTCTGCATGACTATACTATAATAATGTCCTAAAATATTTGTTGCATTAATAAGGTCATGGTAGATCCCCGCAAAGATGATAACCTTGAAATGCTATAACAATATTCTTAAATAAACTTCTATGGTTGGATGACATACTATGATAGGAAACATAGTATACAGACCGTCATGAGTGAGTACTCGTAAGAAGATGAGACTCTCTCTCATGGAGTTCACACTTGGTAATCTCCAAGATGGGAGATTATGAGAATAGCCCCGCCAGTAGAAATTCTGCATGTCTCGGTGTCATCGATAATTTCTATCTACGAGCGTGTGTAATGGTCCTTAGACTGGAAGACTATCATTAACTCATGTCATGACTCGTGCACTTAGATTTGCTGATGAAAACCATCATGAAGATAGTTGGAGGGAAGTAGGGTACGTTGGGTGCGTCACGAATTACATGTTGTTAATGGATAAGTTGAGGAAGGATTTGTCCCTTCCATATTTATGGAAGTAAATATCTCGGGCCCTTTGATTGAAATAGAACTATTGAAAAAATTCCATGGCCATGGTGTCACGACGAGTGTATTTCTGGAAGTCAAAGAATGAAAGATCAAGCATATAGGTTTATGACACTACCATGAAACCTACTTGATGAGATATTGAGACAAAGGGATTAAATTACACAGTAAGCATTCATATGAGGTGACACGTCAATGCGGCGTCAAATTCATTCTCTTGGGTGCCTTGACCCGTTGCTAGATAGTAATCTTGGACTTTAGGTAAGCTCGCCTAATGCCATCGAGAAATAGGCCTAGAGGGTCACACACTAAGTGTATCTAAGTATCTAAATAAGAATAAAGATTATTCTCATACGTTGTTTGATAATTATTCAAGGAATCCTAAATCGTTTTAATGATGGAGGAAGAAGGAAATGAAAAAAAAGATATACACGCCATGTATTAATGATTAAATGTTTTGTAGTTTTTCATGGAAAAAAAGTACACGTCGTGTATTAATGATTACACTCCGTATATTTTTCATTTTCGAAAGGAATGAAAATAAAGTTCACGCTGTGTATTAATGATTACACACCATGTAGTTTTATGGAAAACAAGTACATGCCGTGTATTAATGATTACATGTCGTGTAGTTTAGACAGGATTTTTGAGGATATAATATTGTTTTATTAAATGATATTTATTATAATCAGCATGGGCGCATGTTAAGAAATTAATTATTCAACATGGGTTTTTCAATAAGAGTCAATGAAATAAATAAAACGTGTAACATGCTTATTTATTATCATAACTCTACAACCTCAAACCCGATTATAAATATCCTCACAACCCCAACTCTTTTCCTACAGAGAATCGTTGTGCACAACAATTCTGGAGAATTCTTTCAAGGCTGAAAGAACTTATTCCTCCAAGAATGCTCTCAAGACCGAGAGAGATCCACTGCCATCGGATCAAGACGATCTAAGGCAGACAACGCAAGAAAAGTTTTCTCCATGCTAGCACCTGAATATTCCTTTGGCGACATCCATAGTTACGAGGTGTACGTATGGATCACCGTTAGAGGAAGTATACACTTGGATTCTGTGACACAACGAAGAATCACATCAGAACGTGATCAAGAATATCAACAAAGAAAGAACACCCAAAAGGTACTTCTTGTCAATTAATTAAATTAATTATAATCAACCTGTGACGATCCACTTTTGTGGTTCCAAGACCTTTCTTCTTCTTTGTCTATTTCTGTGAATCGTTTCGTGGATACTTTCGTTTATCGTCGTATTAATCTCGGATTGATCATTGCTAATGAAAAAAACCAAGTGGGAACATCCACCCACGAGCTTCTGCTATGCCCGGGACCTTCACACCCCATCTAGTAGGAGACATGAGTTGAGCTTGCTAACACCAGCACTCTAAAAATAGCGCCTTCAATTGGGAATTCTGTCACAAGTCCATATGAGTCTTTTGTTCCTCGGTAACCCCCTACAGCTTAACTTTCTTCCCCCTCCCAAAAGAATTTCATAGTTTTGTGACACAAATTGGTTATTAAGGACCTCAAATTCTTCAACCATTGCATTACCAGGAACAAATTTGGTCCCCCGGTATCAAACAAAAACACCACAATTGAAAAGATAAAATTATCCAAACAAACCTCAATCTCCCTATAAACGCCCTGCGACATAGCTTGATATCCATCTCCATAAGGACTAGATGGGTTGACCACCACATTTTTCATTTTGGTGAGGGTTTTATAAATAAAATTGTGACTTGCACCACTATCGACAAGGACCAATATGGGAAACCTCAAAATATTTCCTGCAAACAACATTGATTCAACTATTTTTGCACCCATACTCTGAAATGCCACTGGTTCTTCTATTCCCCCTGTCGATCTCCAACCACCTCACCCACACCAACCTGTTCCCAAAAGTGTGTCAATTTCATCACCCTCTGCCACTGAAAATTCTTCATACACCCATACTACTACTCACAAATGCTTATCGGGACACCGGTGCATCGGGCTGTAGGTATGGCCACACGGAATCACAATCCCTTTTTCTTTTGTTCTCCACCTTCCTGTCGACTGATAACTTTAACTCCAGTCGACCACTCATCTCCCACTACTCTCCTTAATTCTTCTTCCCTTTTCTTCAATTCAACATCAGGCCTACATAGAAGAGAATTTGGAAAACCAACTTTGGAACCACATGAGACTGATGGCACCAACAACCACCCTCGTACACTCATCAAAACACCCTCTACTTCCAATTATTTTTCCACTTTTTGGGATAGAGTTTGCATCCAAATTTTTTTTGTTAGTTCATGTGAAGAAACTAGTTTCACAGTCACAGGCCACAACCCTCCCATAAACAAACTCATGTACCACAGCTTGGGGAAAACAGAAATCCTCAACGCCACCTACTCAAATTCTTCTGTGTATTCATCCATCATTTCTGATTATTGTGGTGTTTTCAAGAATCTCAACGAATCTCCCCTATTCAATTTCTTGTACTTCTACATAAGATTCATCTTGAACTTCTCCCAAGACGAACATGGAGAAACACTTTTCCATGACAAAAAAAACAATATGGAGTCGTGTTCTCCATACATAACTGTGCTAAATGTAACTTCATGTCTCCCAGAGTGAAATTTTTCAAGATTTAGAGTCAATTGGAATCAATGGGCATAAATTTCACTGGGGAAATGTGGGAACTGATCCTTCATTGTGAATCATGTTTCGAAATTTATGCATCTAGAATCTCATCTGCAAGTCCCATTTCGAAAGATAAAAATAGTTTAGTGCTAAGTGTCATCAGTCTACTTGAGTAATTGATAATCGAATCTGGGAAAACTTTCACCCTAATTCTGAGAGGGGGAGCATAAGAAATTATGTTTTCAGGGGATTCAGAAAGGTTCACCTTACGGATGATGAAACTCTTGAGATTGTGGTAAAGGATGATTTTTTATCTGAATAAGACAGTTGGATGATGCATATTTTTGTGCTGCGTTGGAGAATAGTGTATGGAAAGCCACAAGGGGTTCCGTGGTGGTGGACAAAGGTGTGAAGGATGGGATAATGCATCCAACATGAAATCTAGAAGGAGTAGTGCGTGCTTGACAATCAACTTTCGAATCTGCGAGGTTGTGGCATGAACGTTTCGTTCACATGGGTTAGAAGGGGATGAAAGTCCCGACTGCAAAGGGAATACTAAAGCTTGGAAGCATGGACTACGGAACATATAAGGAGTGTATCCTTGGAAATCAGTGGAAGGTATCTTTCAATACGGAAGGAAAGACACTGAAAAATCAGAAGTTAAAGTCAGTTCATACTGATGTATGGGGACCAGCCTTGGTTCATTCTCACAGGGGCTCACTATACTAATATACCATCATCGACAATACGACACACAATATGTGGGTGTTACTTCTCAATAAGTTCGAGGTTTTCAGAACCATCATCAAATAAAGTCATGGTAAAAAGGAGACTGGAAGTAAGCTAAAATGTTTGAGGTATGATAATGGAGGAGAATACAAAAGTAGGGAATTTTGTAGATTATGTTGACTAAAAGGCATATGGTTTGAGAATACCATAACAAGAACACATATGGTTTGATAATACCAGACCAGGAACACTGAAGTAGAATGGTATCATGGCAAGGATTAATCTATCATTTAATGAGATGACAACAAACATGAGATTACATGTCAGTTTCTCCAAGGAATTCTGGGTGGAAGCTGTAAACCACACAACCTATCTTGTGAATCAAAATTATTTCACTTTGTTGGGGAAGAAACGTCCAAAAGAAATCAAGTCCGAAAGGATTGTAAATATCTCCCATCTCAAAGCTTCTGGAAGCATCATTTACATCCATGTCGATGCCAAGTAGGGGGAAAAGCTAGAGGAAAAGTCACAAACGTGTTTCTTTTTTAGGTATAGCCATGACGACTTTGGTTTCCAACTCTTGGATAACTAATTACTGATGGTTTTTAGGAGACTGAATGTTCTCTTCAATTAGGATATCCTATAGAAGTATTGAAACTGCATTTAGGGAGTAAGATAGTTCCAAATATACTAAACTTCATATAAGGTGATGTTTTGGATGGAAGTCGGATTTCATTGGCATCACAAAGGTCAGATGTACCAAAATTCTTGAGGTCTATGAAATCTCAATAAACAACTCCGAAAGGTGATGCTCTGGAAGTGGTGGCTCTGGATGTGGTGGTTCTGGAAGGAACAAAGTCACAGGTTCAGTTATGGAGTTCTACCAAGGCTAGGTGTTTCTAGTAGAGAGGTTTTAGAATGACATGCACTTCTTACAGACGATGGAGAACCTGAAAGCAGGGAAGAGGCAAACAATATGAGTGACTCAAGACAGTGGGAGTTAGCGATGAAGGAAGAGATGGATTCCCTATATGTGTCTGAGACATGGGAGCTAACAGAACTACATATTAGGCAAAGAGCATTGCAGAACAAGTGGGTCAACTGATTAAAAAAGTGGGATGGTAAGAAATGGTACAAAGCAAGGCATGTTTTGAAGGGATTTCAACAAATAGAATGTGTGTATTTCTCATAAATCTTTCCTATGTTGTAATGTAACGACCCGAGAATTCATGTTTCGCGTAATAATATGTTTCCCTTTAATTGGACCATCTTTCTATAAAAAGAAAATGAAAATAAACGAAAACCGTAACAACAAGCATGAATGAAATGCTCCTTTATTAAGAAACATGACGATTACAACTCCCCATGATCAAAACATCACTAACCAAAGATCCCAACCAAGAACCCAATTACAACGATGGGAAGACTGCTCAGAACTACTAGGAGCCCGAGAATGCGGTAGGGATTTCGAGCATCCATCATAAGGAACATAAGAATTGTTGAAGCCACCGCGACCGTGCTCAACACCAAGGGGATCACACGAACCATCTTCCTTTATCTTCTTCGGTCACTTGAAGTAAGGGACACCCGATACCAAACCCTTTTATAAGCACCCATATGACCGTTGGACCTCAAACGGCCACAAATCCGACCGTTGGTTTCCCAAAGAATCCAATGATCATTTTGACCGTTGGAAATAAAATGATCCGAAAGATAAATGTGTAGTTTTGCTTTAATATTTTAAAATGAACTCAATGTTAATTATCTCTTGTTTTCCAAAATAATAATTTTATTTTATGTTTCAAATGGAGAAAAATTAATATTATTGTCTTCTTCCACTATACATTTTGATTTGAACAATTAAACTTCGGTTTTTTTTCTAGTTATATCAAACCGGATGGATTTCTTTTATGAGTTATATATTTATATTGCATCAAATTAGATACATTATTTCTCGTATAATTTAACCTTTATTAACTACTTTGGAAACTATGTCAAATTATGGTTTCTTTCACTTGTGTGTTTTGTGGTGATAATATTTTCATCAACACACTTTTATGTGTGATAAAATATAGTTGCATTAAATAAGGATAATTAATTAAAGAAATTAGGGTAGTTAACTAGCAAAGGAAATTAAAATATATATTTGTGTTATGTTTTTATTACTCAATGTTCTTAATATTTGATTTTCATAATGAAATATTATGTAGTTAATAATTAAGGATTAATAATAATGACAATATAATATTAATTATTGATGTTTTAAATATATATATATATATATATGTATATACATATAATGAAACGTTTTGATTAAATCAATATATAATTTTTTTTATTAACCAATGATAAATTTTAAATAAAAGTGGTTTAATAATAATAATATAAATTAGTTTTGATTAAATCAATTGACAAATGACTTTTATTAAAATAATGAATGTTAATTTAATAATTGAGTTTAATAATGTTGTATTAAATTAATAATAATATTTTTAATAAAGCGATTTTGTTTTTTTAAGAAAAACCTGTAGAAAAACCATGTTTTAAACCGCGGTGGAATTCCAGCCATCCGATCCGCTCCTCCTCTAATCTTGGCCGTCATTTCTTTTTAATGTCGTTTCAACTCCAGTCGCCCGATCATGCCGCGTCTAATCGCGGCCGTTGATTTTTTTTCCACGTAGTGTTTTCTTCTACCTCGTGCCGCAGCTTCTTCATCCACCGACGCATCCCTCCTTCTTTCTCGCGTCGCCATCCCAGTAGACTAGGGTGTTGTTTTTCCTCTCTAGGCCAGCGAAGAAGATCGGGCTGCCTCCTCCTTTCCACAGGTCGACACCGACCCCGGATGCCTCGGCCGAAGATTCCTCTCGAAGTCCTCCTCTTCTCCTTCTTTTTTTTTAAACCCCTTGTTGCACCAAAGGCCGAAGGGCCTGCACCGAACTCCTTGACCCCTCCGACCTCCAGACGTCGCTGCTGCCTCGTTCTCTCCTCCTCCTCGTCGAGCAAGGTAAGGGAGAGGTTTTCCGTGGTTTCCGTTTGAGTTTCATTTTTATATATACATATATATATATATGTGTGTTATGTATATACATATATACATCCTATGGTTATGCAACTGTTTTTTTTACTTGTTGTATCGCCTTCTCTTCTCCTCCTCTCCATTTTGTAAGGATCGTACTCTATTTCTAAATTTTGGTTTTAAACTTCGGTTTTCTTATAAACATGTGTATAATCGGATTATAGATATGTATATATATGTGTCTACAACTTCTATGTTTGTACCCCTGGTTCCCCTTGCCTCATTTATCATCTCTTTTTCTCCTCTCCGAAGATAAGAGGCATGTTTATTTTTGTTGTGTTTGAGTTTTGGAGTATATATATAAATATATATACAGGTTATGTGTATATATTTCGGGTATATGTGAACCGGGTGCGAACCCAGAATTTGAGATCTCTCTCAGCTTGATAAATCGAATAGTGGTTAAAAAGGGAAAACCCCTCCTTATGTTTAGTTTCCTACGGCCTTGGTACACTATAATTTATACACACCTTACATAAATATATATGTGTATATGAATTTGCATCATGGCCTTAAGAACCGGTTACCATTGTTTTCTTCATCTAGAATTCGATTAGGTTAAAGGCAGTTTTCTCTTAGAGTTCATTTTATCTCAATTTTAATGTTATACACATTGTGTATATAAATGTATATATATATATACATTTATATACACATAAGAATAAGAGGACATCTGCAAATATACAATTCTTCTTTCGTGTTTATAACCCTGGTTTTTATTTCGCCTATAAACATGGAGGTTTTTGGGTAATTGTTCGAACATGCAAAATCATGCAAGTATACGAAGTATATTGGTAAATACATACATGCGATTATATCGATGTGTATGTACACCAACGTGTACTTGGTCTTCTTATCCCTTTTGTAATGTATTTCGGTATAACATAATGAATTTATGGGTAGGTTGGATTTCAAAATCACTCTCGAAACTGAGAATTTTCATTTATCACTACTTCGGATAATCAGGATTTTTTCTTAAAATGGATAGTATGGGTTTCTGAACTTTTATAAATGCATTCATGTATTAGTAGGTGTGTTCTCATGTGATAATGGAAGAGTTTACACAAATACACATGATGAACTTGATTATGCACTTTGTAACCTCAGCTGCCTGCATTAAATGCCTTGGATGTCCATTTATCATCACATGTGTAATTAATGAGTCACCATGCTTTAATTGGGAATTTTGATGTATGGAATGTTAAGTGTCATGTTTAGTTTCTTAAAACCCATGTTTTCGAATGTTAACTTTTTAAGTGCATGAAGCATGAGCATGCATGTCTTAATGTTTTTAATGAAAGAACTGTTTTCATGTGATGTATATGTGAAAATGGGGTTAAAGTAAGAATGCATGAAACCCCATGAATGTATGACCATGTCAAGATATGTGAGGGATGTATAGGAATTACATGTGACGGGTGTGCCCGGAATTATATAGCGCAACAAGAATGATGTGACGGGTCCGCCCGGAATTATACAGCACTCCAATGCATTGGGTAAAGCAAGAGTCTCATGAGACAAACATGTGCGACGGTCTTGGCAGTTAGCCTTGACTTGTGCTAAGGAAACAGGGCGGGCGGTGAGCCTCGACCTGTTAAGTATGTTATACGGTCATGATGAAAAGTCATGACAAAGTCCAGGATTATACATTCCCTCTGCATGTAATGATAAAGGTTAACCAGGGGTTTGTTCAACTAACAGGACAACCCCTTGTTGAAAGCTCCCAAGATCATGAAGATGTACTTTATGTAACAAGAACTATTTTTCATGTGGTAAGCTGTTAGATGAACTGCACTTTACTCATGAACCATGATATGCATGTTTCCCTGCTTATCCATAGAATTCTTTTAGAATTGAAGTAACCTTGTTTTAACTTTATGAATTACTTATATTGCGCACTCTGATCATGTTTACATTAGAGCTCATTTCAAGTACGTGCTTCTTTGTGCAAGTGGTTTCAAAGAAAGATGGATTTCATGTTTTTAAGAAATGATAATGTTTTAGCAAAGTATTTTTATTCTTTTCAAAAGGGACTTATTCAAGAAAGGATTCTCTTAAAAATGTTTTTAAAACCCCTTACTGGGCATATTTTTGCTCACCCTATGTTTTGTTTAAAATTTTTCAGGCACGGTTGATACTAATGAAGCTAATCAGAAGCAGCTGGTTTCCCAGAATCCTGAGCCTCGCGATCTTCTGTTGTGATGAGACATGATATTTAATTTTTAATGATGTAATGTAAAGTATATCATGTCTCATTAAGCACCCCGGTTTTGGGGGTCGCTACAGTTGGTATCAGAGGATGGGTTCAGGAAACTCTGGAAAACCAGGTGATATAAATATATTGCTAAGACTAACTAAGTAAAAATAATTTTCAGATGGCTGATGTACCTACTGACCTATTGTCACTCCCCACCGAGGCTCTGGAGAACATTATATCTCTAGTCAGCCATGAAAACTTCCTGAAATATGCTCACATTCGCATGACGTGTAAGCACTTGTACGATGTGTCGAACTCATCTAGGGTGCTCAGTCTCCACCGGGGAATGGGGATGGATTATCTCTTAATGATGATGACCCAGTTTCCCTCGTATGCACGTCGAGGAAGGTATCACGAAGGACTCTTCCGAGTGTTTACAGCTAGCGAGGAATTTGGCACAATGCTAGATAACCCTTTCCAAGAAGCTGCTGCTGCCAGAGATCTTCGAGCAGCTTATCTGAGCCAGGTCCTGCACTATGGCTTCTGGGGCCAGTTAATGGACTTCGGAGTGTTGGAGAATGAGTCCACTCGTGTGTCTCTTAGGCAAGAAGTGTACACTGATGTTTCCAAACTCCACACCCCTCACGCGAAACTCAAGAGGCGATATAAATGTTCCCATGAGTTTAGTCCTGTATGTTCATCCTGTGTATGGTTTGTGGAGTTAGAGAGTTTCGCCTCTCTTTGTGGTGTCCATCTGGAAAACTCAGACTTTAATTTGTAAACCTTCTTAATTAAAAAGTTTATGATCCCATTCTTCTAAGTGTTGTTAAGTGACCTCTCTTTTTTACCTTTTCTTCCAGATGGTAGGTCAGATGAACCTCTCGTCTCTACCTGATGAGTTGGTAGAGGTTATCTTGATCAGAACTTGTATGGTGGACTTTCCCTCTTTTCTCCACCTACGAGGGTCCTGTCAACATCTTCTGGACATAGCGAATAGTCCGGAGATTCTCCGCGCATGTCAGGAGAATGAACATGTGATTCACCTCCTTGCCACTACCCAGCTCCCCTACTATAGGCGAAGGGGGAGATACCATGAAGGGATTTTTCAGTGTTTCTCTATGGCACGAAACTTCTCTGCCAGAGCTTGCTTTCTTATAGCAGCTCAGGATGGCCACCTCAATGCCGCCTACATGTTCCAGATCCTAAACGTCAGCCTTCTCAATCGCGTCGTACCCCTCGACTACCTTGAACGTGATGAAGTTCGAAGGGTTACTAGGGGATTCATCCTCTCGGACGTCTTAGAGCTGTTTATTGCACGGGCCTCCCTGTGGAAGTCTGTGTGTAGTGCCCATGAGCAGGAGTACAAGTCTTATTGCTCAAAGTGTATCTGGTTCAGGGAAACAGCGGAGTTGTGTACCAGTTTAGGGGTTCCGTAAACCGAGCCAGGCCTTCAGTTTTGGTAATGTTGTGCGACCGAGGTCTTTTCCTTGTCTTTTTATGAATAGAATTGCGAGGATGCAATTCTTTGAAGGGGGAGATGATGTAACGACCCGAGAATTCATGTTTCACGTAATAATATGTTTCCCTTTAATTGGACCATCTTTCTATAAAAAGAAAATGAAAATAAATGAAAACCGTAACAACAAGCATGAATGAAATGCTCCTTTATTAAGAAACATGACGATTACAACTCCCCATGATCAAAACATCACTAACCAAAGATCCCAACCAAGAACCCAATTACAACGATGGGAAGACTGCTCAGAACTACTAGGAGCCCGAGAATGCGGTAGAGATTTCGAGCATCCATCATAAGGAACATAAGAATTGCTGAAGCCACCGCGACCGTGCTCAACACCAAGGGGATCACACGAACCATCTTCCTTTATCTTCTTCGGTCACTTGGAGTAAGGGACACCCGAGACCAAACCCTTTTATAAGCACCCATATGACCGTTGGACCTCAAACGACCACAAATCCGACCGTTGGTTTCCCAAAGAATCCAATGATCATTTTGACCGTTGGAAATAAAATGATCCGAAAGATAAATGTGTAGTTTTGCTTTAATATTTTAAAATGACCTCAATGTTAATTATCTCTTGTTTTCCAAAATAATAATTTTATTTTATGTTTCAAATGGAGAAAAATTAATATTATTGTCTTCTTCCACTATACATTTTGATTTGAACAATTAAACTTCTGTTTTTTTTCTAGTTATATCAAACAGGATGGATTTCTTTTATGAGTTATATATTTATATTGCATCAAATTAGATACATTATTTCTCGTATAATTTAACCTTTATTAACTACTTTGGAAACTATGTCAAATTATGGTTTCTTTCACTTGTGTGTTTTGTGGTGATAATATTTTCATCAACACACTTTTATGTGTGATAAAATATAGTTGCATTAAATAATGATAATTAATTAAGGAAATTAGGGTAGTTAACTAGCAAAGGAAATTAAAATATATATTTGTGTTATGTTTTTATTACTCAATGTTCTTAATATTTGATTTTCATAATGAAATATTATGTAGTTAATAATTAAGGATTAATAATAATGACAATATAATATTAATTATTGATGTTTTAAATATATATATATATATATATATATGTATATACATATAATGAAACGTTTTGATTAAATCAATATATAATTTTTTTTTATTAACCAATGATATATTTTAAATAAAAGTGGTTTAATAATAATAATATAAATTAGTTTTGATTAAATCAATTGACAAATGACTTTTATTAAAATAACGAATGTTAATTTAATAATTGAGTTTAATAATGTTGTATTAAATTAATAATAATATTTTTAATAAAGCGATTTTATTTTTTTAAGAAAAACCTGTAGAAAAAACGTGTTTTAAACCGCGGTGGAATTCCAGCCGTCCGATCCGCTCCTCCTCTAATCTTGGCCGTCATTTCATTTTTAATGTCGTTTCAACTCCAGCCGCCCGATCATGCCACGTCTAATCGCGGCCGTTGATTTTTTTTCCACGTCGCGTTTTCTTCTACCTCGCGCCGCAGCTTCTTCATCCACCGACGCAGCCCTCCTTCTTCCTCGCGTCGCCATCCCAGTAGACTAGGGTTTTGTTTTTCCACTCTAGGCCAGCGAAGAAGACCGGGCTGCCTCCTCCTTTCCACAGGTCGACACCGACCCCGGATGCCTCGGCCGAAGATTCCTCCCGAAGTCCTCCTCTTCTCCTTCTTTTTTTTAAACCCCTTGTTGCACCAAAGGCCGAAGGGCCTGCACCGAACTCCTTGACCCCTCCGACCTCCAGACGTCGTTGCTGCCTCGTTCTCTCCTCCTCCTCGTCGGGCATGGTAAGGGAGAGGTTTTGCCGTGGTTTCTGTTTGAGTTTCGTTTTTATATATACATATATATATATGTGTGTGTTATGTATATACATATATACATCCTATGGTTATGCACCTATTTTTTTTACTTGTTGTATCGCCTTCTCTTCTCCTCCTCTCCATTTTGTAAGGATCGTACTCTATTTCTAAATTTTGGTTGTAAACTTCGGTTTTCTTATAAACATGTGTATAATCGGATTATAGATATGTATATATATGTGTCTACAACTTCTATGTTTATACCCCTGGTTCCCCTTGCCTCATTTATCATCTCTTTTTCTCCTCTCCGAAGGTAAGAGGCATGTTTATTTTTGTTGTTTTTGAGTTTTGGAGTATATATATAAATATATATACAGGTTATGTGTAAATATTTCGGGTATATGTGAACCGGGTGCGAACCCAGAATTTGATATCTCTCTTAGCTTGATAAATCGAATAGTGGGTAAAAAGGGAAAACCCCTCCTTATGTTTAGTTTCCTACGGCCTTGGTACACTATAATTTATACACACCTTACATAAATATATATATGTGTATATGAATTTGCATCATGGCCTTAAGAACCGGTTACCACTGTTTTCTTCATCTAGAATTCGATTAGGTTAAAGGCAGTTTTCTCTTAGAGTTCATTTTATCTCAGTTTTAATGTTATACACATAAGAATAAGAGGACATCTGCAAATATACAATTCTTCTTTCGTGTTTATAACCCTGGTTTTTATTTCGCCTATAAACATGGAGGTTTTTGGGTAATTGTACGAACATGCAAAATCATGCAAGTATACGAAGTATATTGGTAAATACATACATGCAATTATATCGATGTGTATGTACACCAACGTGTACTTGGTCTTCTTATCCATTTTGTAATGTATTTCGGTATAACATGATGAATTTATGGGTTGGTTGGATTTCAAAATCACTCTCGAAACTGAGAATTTTCATTTATCACTGCTTCGGATAATCAGGATTTTTTCTTAAAATGGATAGTATGGGTTTCTGAACTTTTATAAATGCATTCATGTATTAGTAGGTGTGTTCTCATGTGATAATGGAAGAGTTTACACAAATACACATGATGAACTTGATTATGCACTTTGTAACCTCAGCTGCCTGCATTAAACGCCTAGGATGTCCATTTATCATCACATGTGTAATTAATGAGTGACCATGCTTTAATTGGGAATTTTGATGTATGGAATGTTAAGTGTCATGTTTACTTTCTTAAAACCCATGTTTTCGAATGTTAACTTTTTAAGTGCACGAAGCATGAGCATGCATGTATTAATGTTTTTAATGAAAGAACTGTTTTCATGTTATGTATATGTGAAAATGGGGTTAAAGTAAGAATGCATGAAACCCCATGAATGTATGACCATGTCAAGATATGTGAGGGATGTATAGGACTTACATGTGACGGGTGCGCCCGGAATTATATAGCGCAACAAGAATTATGTGACGGGTGCACCCGGAATTATACAGCGCTCCAATGCATTGGGTAAAGCAAGAGTCTCATGAGACGAACACGTGCGACGGTCTTGGCAGTTAGCCTTGACTTGTGCTAAGGAACAGGGCGGGCGGTGAGCCTCGACCTGTTAAGTATGTTATACGGTCATGATGAAAAGTCATGACAAAGTCCAGGATTATACATTCCCTCTGCATGTAATGGTAAAGGTTAACCAGGGGTTTGTTCAACTAACAGGACAACCCCTAGTTGAAAGCTCCCAAGATCATGAAGATGTACTTTATGTAACAAGAACTGTTTTTCATGTGGTAAGCTGTTAGATGAACTGCACTTTACTCATGAACCATGATATGCATGTTTCCCTGCTTAGCCATAGAATTCTTTTAGAATTGAAGTAACCTTGTTTTAACTTTATGCATTACTTATATTGCGCACTCTGATCATGTTTACATTAGAGCTCATTTCAAGTACGTGCTTCTTTGTGCAAGTGGTTTCAAAGAAAGATAGATTTCATGTTTTTAAGAAATGATAATGTTTTAGCAAAGTATTTTTATTCTTTTCAAAAGGGACTTATTCAAGAAAGGATTCTCTTAAAAATGTTTTTAAAACCCCTTACTGGGCATATTTTTTCTCACCCTACGTTTTGTTTAAAAATTTTCAGGCACGATTGATCCTAATGAAGCTAATCAGAAGCAGCTGGTTTCCCAGAATCCTGAGCCTCGCGATCTTCTGTTGTGATGAGACATGATATTTAATTTGTAATGATGTAATGTAAAGTATATCATGTCTCATTAAGCACCCCGGTTTTGGGGGTCGCTACATGTAAAGTATTCAATAATTCGAATGGTGCTCGAAATGGTTGCTATGGTGGGTCCACATCTTGATCGGTTAGATGTGAAGACCACATTCCCTCATGGTGAATTGGAGGAAATCTTCATGGAGGAGCTAAAAGGATTCATAGAAAGAAAAACAAAAGGTTCGGTGTGTCAACTCAAATGAAGCTTATATGGGCTGAAACATACACCCAGGAATTGGAACCGCAAGTTCAATGCCTTTATGGTTGAAAATGAATTTTTCTGGAGCAATGTGGATCATTACTATTACCAAAAGATGCTTGGTGATAGGAGCTTCATCATACTTTCTCTGTGGATGGTATGTTTCTTGCAAGTCTGAGAAGAGATCGAATTGAGGAGTTGAAAGCTAAATTTTCTAGAAAATTTGGGATGGAAGATCTTGATTCCACAAAGAGAATGTTAGGGATGAAAATCGGAGGGAACTTAAAGTTCAGAACCAGGTTTTTGTAACAGTCAGAGTGTATCTCAAAAGTGGTGGAAAAATTCAGAATGAGTGAATCTTAAGCTTGTAACCACTCCTGTGGAAGGACATTTCATGTTATTTAATGAGAAGGCGCTGAGAAAGAAACATGAGGTTGGGTACATGACAAGGGATCCATATGCATCGGCGGTTAGAAGTTTGATTTATGGTTTGTACAAGGTCAAATATTGTGTATGTGGTGAAAGTCGTCGGCGGGTTTATAGAGAATCCTAGAAGGGAACACTGAGAAGCAGTGAAGTAGATACTCCAATATCTCAAAGGTTAAATAGTCACTTCACTCTATTTCAAAACGGATGATCTGTTGGAGTGGTTTGCAGATTCAAACTTTGGAGGAGATGCAAACACACGGAGAAATGTCACTGGCAATGTGTTCACTTTCTAAGAAACGATAGTGAGTTGGATATCTAGACTTCAACCAGTAATTGTGTTGTATTTTCCAAAATAGAAAAAAAAGTACATGGAAATCATGGAAGCTGAGAAGGAATTTATTAGACTAAATGAGTTGTCGAAGGATCTCAGAAGAATTCAGGAAAACATAATGTTTCTTTGTGACAGTCAGAGCATGATTCCTCTTGCGAACAATCCAGTGTTTTACTTGAGGACAAAGCATATTTAGTTGAATTATCACTTCATCCAAATGTTGTTTGAGGATGGAGTGTTGGAGCTAATGGATGTCAGAATCTGGCAAACATGTTGACGAATATCTTAGTCTGAGAAATTCTAGGCTGGTGTTGTGCCTTAGTGGGGATTAGATGACCAAAAGTATGGTGGAGGACCATGGTTCCACTACTAAAGGAAGAGAGAACAAAATGAAACGATCTAGAAGACTTGGTGAAGTTGGGAAAGCAGTCTTCAAGTGAGATTGTTGGGCTTAGATCAGTGAAGAAACTGTTTTTCAACCAATTGTTGGAAACATCTGAAATGAGCAATTTGGAAGTTATGATGTTGATTCTAGATGGAGGCAGGGTGCAACAGAACCAAGAAGTCTGAAACCGAATGCAACGGGCAGCAAGTTCTAGAAGTGCGGAAGAAGGGAAGGATGAGTTTTGAAGCATGCATTGTTCAACAAAAGCCGCAAGTTGAGGCGGTGTAAACTACAGGTTGTTGGCAGTTGCCTTGATCGAGCAGTAGTCAGCTGCAAAGTTCGGTACTGTAGCAGCAGTGGTACTATAGATCGGCAGGTACTGTAGCGACGGCAGGGCACTGTAGAGGCCACAGTACTATGCGGGTAATGTAGCAGGTGGGTTACTATTCACAGAATGAGTATTGGGCCAAAATTTTGGGCCTATATGCTATGTAATGGGTTACAAGCCCACTGGGCCTTTAGGCTATGTAATGGGTCTCCCTTTACCCAGTTAAAAGATGTATTTTCTTTGCTTTATTAATAAAATGAGGCTTCGGCCCCAACCTTTAAAAAAATGGTACCAACTCGACTCATCTATAAAAAGATGGATGGGGTCACTTGTATTGTAGTACTATTCAGTTGCAATATTCTATTTCAAATATTCCGGTATTTATGGCTCTTAAACTCGAAGGTTTTCTCTCTTAATCCAAAAGTTGTAGTGTTCCTCCTATGGAGTGGGACTAAGTCTAGACCACGTAAATTTCATGTTATTGTTCTGTTTTTTTTCTTTCTTTGTTTTTGTGTTCGTTTGCTTGTGGAAGATCTTGTTGACTTGTGTGATGCGATTCGGTATGGAGATTTTGCAGCCTAGTTCTGGAGTTTGATTGCTGACATCGAGTGTCGTCTGGTGTGGAAATTTTGAACATTTGTTCTATGATTTAATGGTTTTGAATGACAGTTTCTGGATCATAGGGTTCCAGCACAACATACTGCTCCCATTGAATGAATGTGGCCTCTTTGGAATACAAAGGACCAACAAAATGGGAATAATGTTTCATGCCTTCAAAGGAAACCATAACGGTTTTCTTCCACATTATAAAATTTGTGGAATCAAGGTGTTCATCCACTAGTCATGTGGATGGGGTGATGGTGTCCAAAAAAGGCAATCAGGATACCTTGTTGCCAAAAAAAATTAATACTCGGCAAAGAGGAAAAAAAGTCAGAGAATGATAATATTTGGATACGAATGTAGGTGCTGAAAATGCAGAAGCCTACAACGCCAATGTGCTGAAGATGCACAAAAAATTGATATTTTATCCTAAACATTCACAAATTAGTGAATCTATTTCATATTTGGAATCACACATCATGAAGATCATGGTTGGAATGATGCAATCAAATCCTATGGAGAAGTTTCAGCATCAGCCTGGAAAAATCGATATCGAAGATGCCTCGGTATAACGGTATACTGGTGTTGTTGAGAGGGTGAACAAAATCATATGCGATAGAATCAGGTGTATTCTCTCAAATGCAAAGTTTTCAAACACCTTTTGTGGGGGAGGCAAATGAGGACCGCAGTTGATCTTATCATCCTTTCTCCTTCAATTCCACTAAACTACGATGTATCAGAAAGTGTTTGAAAAGGTAAAAATGTTTCATACAAGCACATGAGAGTTTTTGGCTGCAGGGAAATCATACACATCCCGAATGATAAGAGGGAGAAGCTGAATGGAAAGGGAAAGCAATGTATATTTTTATGATATGCTCACAAAGAGTTGGGTACTAACTTCGGGATCCTATTAGCAAAATGATTGTCAGAAGTAGAGATATGGTATTTCTGAAAGATCAGGCGATTGAGGATTTTGAGAAGCCAGAAAATCCAAAGAACCCGCTATTTGAGGAAATTCTAGTTAATTTGGAACCAATCTCAACACCATTAGTTCCAAACATTGGGAGAGAGATTCCAGACATTGATGGTACATCACCACTAGGTAACTCTTCTCCGTACATTCCTTTGTGGGTTTTGGTGTTGGGGGTATTTGGGCAAGCTCGAAGGAGGTTTAGAGGAGTCGAGCTGGGATTCTGCTGTAGGAAATGGTTCACAATGTGAGCCGTTTTTCCCGATGTGAATGTGATTCACGGTGTGGTTCGTGGAGTGAGGCTGGTTCGCGACTTAGCAGTTGGAATTCGAAGGGTTCTACCTAGAAAAAATTCACAGCGTGAATCATTATTCACAAAGTGAATGTCTTTTGCTTGAGGCGCGCCTAGAAATTCAGAATTTTTTTTACTCAAATCGTTCACAGCATGAAATGATTTGTCAAATTGTGAATGATCGGGTGCTCGAGGATTTCACGGCGTGAATGTCTTTGTCACGCTGTGAATGGGGTTTTCCACCGATAAATTCCAACCCCAGTCAGATTTCCTTCATTTGCCTCTCCTTTCTCTCAATCCTTGAGCGAGCCATAGGCGTTTTGGGGAGTCTTTCTAGCCCGCCCATCACGGCTTGAATCCCCATCTATAGGAATTTGGTTTTTGGCAATTTAAGGTGAGTTTTTCCCTTTTTCCCTCTTGGTTTTCTTCCCAATCTTCTCCCAGAGATTCTCAACGGCTATGCCAGATCGGTTTGGCTAGGTGATCGTCTCTCTCCAACTTCATTCTTGCGTAGTAGTTTGGAAAGCTTTGGTTGAGGTGGGGGATCTCCGTTCTCTTTTTTATGTGCATCTATGGAAATTGCATGCTTTTGTCTTCCATTGATGGATAGTATGGGTTGACATAATCAGATAAATAAATGGCTTAATCTGAATTTGAAAAGGATGGTGTTGGATTGTTTCCTGATATTGGTAATGAGTTTATACTTGTTTGTTGTCATGCTGACAATCATGGTTGTTGGGAACTGATAGGAGTACGTGGGGCTAAGCACATGAGGCTGAGCAGGAGGGGGTGTTAGGGGCAGCTTTGTAATTGTAATGGGGGTATGGTGGGATAGCTGGAGTTGTTAGGGGAGGGGCCAAGCTGTTAGACCGCATATGAGAGGAGAGCTAGGGGGATATGGTCAGAGGCCCACGGTTTATTGAGAGTAGTCATTAAATAAAGGAGAGGTTGGAGTGAGATAGAGCAAGAAAATTATGCAGTGAAGTTCGACTTCTAAGCTTGGATTCGGTCGGGCGGAAGTTCCTGGGGAGCTCCCAAGTATTTTCTCCCTTTCCTTCCCACTTGCTTTGCAATCTTTTTCTTCCTCATCATTTGTTGTAATTCTATGGTTCGTTATATATATAAATCCAAGCGTTAGTCATGCTATATCATTGGTCCAACCTGCCGCCGGCTCGGAGGAGACGCACCCATTCGACTCGCCATCAGAGGAGGCATGCACCGCCTAGAGAAAATACTGCCACAAGCGCTCGCATGATACGCGACGTGTTTGCCTATATTTAGGCAAAAGTTTTCGCTGACACATACGGAGACGCACGCCATAGATATCACTTTTATCACGCCGCCATCGGTGATTGCCAAGGACACAAGCATGCCACCATTCGGGACCGAGGCCAAAGAAAAGTCAGCACAGCTAGCGGTGGCCAGAACGACAACACTGGGGCGGAAAACTGCAGTGCTGACAGGGATTGGTTGCAGCATGCAAGGTGAGCTCCCTATAACCTCCTATTGTATGTTGTTCGACCAAAGCAGGATACGACGGAGACCAGCACGCGTTCAGCCAGAAGCGCCAACAACACTATGCACAAGAGGTGGGCATTCTGGACGCAACCAGTGCACTGCCACTGTCACAAACCAGGCTTGGTCGCCATCTAACCTGGCGCCCGATCCGGTCCGCGACATGGCTCGAATGACGTTCCCGATCCCCACGGGCTAGCACAAGTGCCTGAGTATCATAAGTAACAACTGAGAACGATTTTATCCGAAATAGTAGACACAAAACAACTGATAAGATAAAGAAACAGAAACTGAAAGTAGACAACCAAATAGGGTCTTAAACAGAAAACAAAAATAAGAGGTTTACAACCTGAACTCACAACCAAGATAAGCAACAACAAAAGAAACTCAAACTCAAACCTCCAAGCAACCAGAGAGACGCAGCATCCGCACACCACGACACCAACATGCACGAGAAGACCACCAACGACCAGAACCACCATCGCTGAGCACGATGTCACAACCTGGAAAGCAGAAGAGACAAAATCTACATACACCCAAGGGTGTATGTAGAGTGTGAGCTAAAAGCTCAGTTAGATGCCACCAAGAAAAGGTTCCCCGCATAATTATTAAAAAACAAATACATTTGCAATTTAACAGAATAAAAATAAATAAATGTTTAAAGAATTCTAATGGAAACTGTTTTTTAAGGGGAAACTTCTCTAAAAGAAAAACAACTTAAATTAACTTACACACACGCACGCACACCCACACACGCATGCACACACACAAACGCACACACACACATACAGACGCACACACACTTTTCTTGGTAACCCCAACATCACACCGTGTGCCGACGGTGAGCAGAAAGCAAAGGAAGAGCACAATACATGGAAGACCCTAAAGATACTAGCGAGAAGCGGGACCCTAGAACCTCACGTCTCGGTGAACCATATCATAAATTTCCGTGCACGAGCCACTGGTAGGGAAACACCTCCTACCATAGTGGTCTCCAGTCATCATCCAATGTTTAGTTAGTGTTGTAAGCGTCAATCTCGCTAAGTGAAACTGAGCTGAGGCCACTCCCGTATCACTAGCACGCTAGTCTAGTCCGCCGACCTAGTACCGAGGCTTCTCGTTTGTGCTCAAGTAATTCAAAGTTCATGCCACATGTCATAATCATACATTCAAACCAAGCAAGACATCACGCACACCAAAAACCACCATTCACACACAGAAAAACCATTTGAAATAATACGCACACTAAAATGTTCCAAAACTCAATCTGCATTTCTTACACAACCAATTAAAACAACTTGCATCCTTAATAACTATTTAATAAAACATTTAAGATTTTTAATAAACAAATTTTGAAGAGCAGAGCCTGAATTTACACACAAAACCAATCAAACCTTCTTTTGTAACCAAATACACACAACGTCACATCAAGAGTTCAATCCACACCACTTACACCAATTAAAAAAAACCATTTGAGTAGTTTAACACAAGTGCTAACAAACGATGCAATAATGTTTTCACTAACGATAAATTTGGTTTTATTTAAAATGCCACTTTAGAACCAAACACACGACGTAATATTATCGAAACATGATTTGCACCACAAATATCATTTAATTAAAAATTTAACAATTTATAAAACACTAAACCAACTTGACATGGGTTTCCAGAAAATCACACTAATATCACACAAACACATTAATAAAAAATCAATGCATATGAGATCTCAAGAGAATAAAATAAGACCACTTTGCACCCTGCAAACTAACTAAATAATATGCTGAATTAATTAAACACGCAAATAAATTCATCAAACCATAATGATGAGCGGAACCACCTACCTGTGTGTAGCAACTCCGCAAAATTGGTGCGCAAAGGCCACTGCAAGTCAAGCGCGGCTCAACAGCATGGGTATGTCCTAAAAACAAAATATCAAACCCTTTGCATCAAAATTAAACTGACCGCAACCTAAGAACCTAACCCGAAAACACCCAAAATTGAAGACAAAACAAGACAATGGCATACGCACCATTGGTGAGGCAATGAGAGGCTGGTCGGGGCATAACGAAAGCCATCAGAGGTGCGCCGGGCCGGAAAAACAGGTCGGAAGGAAGAAAAAAAATACTGAAGGGGGAGGAACTGCTAGAAGGGAAGGGCGCCGGTGAGGTCGCAGCTGTCGGAGATGGAGTCACCCCGGAATGGGGGTGCGCTAGTTGGTGGAAGGCCGGGGGAGGAAGGGTCGTCCGTCGGGGGTCGCTGCGCAAGGGAGGGTGTGGCCCCAGGTGTTTGTCAGAGGGGAAACCGTAGGAGGGGGCGGCGGGTCGCAGTGCCGGAAGCGGGAGGGAGGGCGTTTGGGAGTGCGTCGGCCGACATGGGGGGTTCCAGGGGGGTTTCACCTCGGCTGGATAAGGGGAACATGGGAGGTGTCCTACAGCGGCGCGCGATGGGGATGCTGGTCGAGAGGATGGAGGGCGCTGCGCGAGGTCGGTTCGGCTGCTGAGGAGTCCGACAAAAGTTGGGTCGCGCGACGAGAAGGGCCGAACAGAGCAGGAGGGGTGCTAGGGGTTGTCGGACAGAGGGAGGGGGGGTCCAGTGGGGTTCAAGGTCGCCAGAGGGGTGGCGTCGGCCCTGAAGGGGAGTCGTGCGAGCGGGACCTGGGAAGGGGGCAGGCCAGGGGAAGCAGGGCTGGGGTTCGGGCGAGTGCGCGGCGCGGGTAGCAGGAGGCCAGGGTGGCCGGACGTGGGAGCCAGAGCAGGAGCAGGGGGTGTCGGGGTTCGCCGGAAGGAGGAAGCCGCGGGGAGAGGAAGGGGAGGCTGCGCGAAGGAGGAGGAAGCAGCGGGATGCGCCGCACAGGGAGAAGAAGAAAAAAAACAAAGAAAGGGGGAGGCGCGGCCAAACCCTAACAGGGGGGATAATTATAATAATAATAAAAATAAAAATAAAGATAGAGATAAAGTGAAAATAAAATAAAATGAAAATAAAATAAAATAAAATAAAAATGAAATGAAATAAAATAAAATAAAACTGATAATAATAATAATAACCTAAAAAATTATTATCTTTAAAACTAAAAATAATAATGATAATAACATCCCTCAAAATTAAAACCAACCATTAAATTTCATCATGTTTCTTATTTACTTTTACTTCCATTTTATCCCTCTTTTAAATTTTATTTCTTTATTAATAACTCATTTATTTAATTGGTTGCACATCAAGCAGGTGTGCGGAGAACCGAGTGAGGTCGTGCGGTGACCCAAGTGAGGTCGCGCGGCTTTGACAGTGGCGCGCTGAACGCCGAAAAGGCCAAAAAGTGCGTTTCAAAATAAAACTCAGAAATTTTAAGTTCGGCCTTGACCCGAATTATCTGATGCCCAACAGAAATAATAAAATAAATAATATAAAAAAAACGGGTGTGATAATTCTCCCCACCATAAAGCTTTCCGTCCCTGGAAAGCCACAACTAAGACTGAGACCCAAACAAGGAAACGACACCCCACTAAAGATCAAATAGGATCCCCACAATCAAGAAGCCAAAAAAAGGTAAAAGCATCGTGCTCAGAGAAAGTAACTCAAAGACAACATCAAGAAACTCACATAAAGATTTTCTGATATGTGTCGCCTGACCCGGAGAGCGAGAACGCCTCCAGTTGACCGATCAAGGAAGGGAACTCTCGCACTCACGGAAACCAACTTCACTAACCGAAACACCTCAAGCACTATTAAACCGAAACCACATCATTTGGCTAGGATGAACAAACAAGGTCAAAACACGTTCATTGAACACTCTTATCATTTATCACCAAGCCATATTTAAAAACATAAGGAAAAGATCAACATGGGGAGACCCGAGGGGCTCCCCACCATTAGGAACTCACTGACGCTTGAAACGAGACTGGAAACCGACACGGGGAGGTTCGAGCAGACTCCCTGCCATTAAAGAAAAGTCCAGAACTGATTCATTCTAGAGACCTTTGTGCGAGATCCAATGTGGGTCTCCCCGCCATTGGAACTAACAACAGATACAAAACTTTAGAAACTTTCCGATGGGGACCAAGCACCCCACCACATGGGGCAGGGAGGGAGGGACCCGACTATCGGGCATCAAAACCACGGCCCAAGACAAACCAGCCTTTTCACATTCTTGGATGAAACCTATTCAACTTTGATACTGATTTAACCAACATACCCCATAAAGAACCCTAAATAGATTACATCCAGTGGGACGCAACCCCCAAGACTTTAAGGCAATGAGACGAACACGCATCCACATGGTCACGGAAACCTTACACGGACAGACGGTTCATTCGGAATGGAACAATCATAGAAACAATTTAAACTATCTCTACTTTCAACATCGATGACAAAAAGAAAAAAAAAATAATGGTTGGGGTCCTGTACACTCCCGAGATTCCTGACCACGCGCCAGCTTCACTCTGAGGCCTATGGCTAGAGCCCTGATATTTGAAGCATCTCCTGCCTCGCAGTCAGGTATTGAAGACTCCCAAATGGAGCTTCTCCTTTTGGTGTCACATGAAACCATACTGCAACCAAGGCAACACCATCAAATACAACACATTACGACATCCAACTGATCATACATGAAATATTCACCAACACAGGAGCTGAAATGGTGCATGCGCATCACCCTTTGTCACACTGGATGAGAACACGACACCACAAATCATCACCTGAACATGACCATTGTTGTAGAGAGAAACATTGTGCTGAGAAAGACTTTAAATCGTGTCTTGAACAACACATGATTCCTACAAACAACCATAATAGCCTCATACGACTGGGTCTTCCAAACTAGTAGCCTAGCACAAACCTTTTCCTAAACAAAACAAACCAAAGACCATAGGCCATTTAGAACAATAGACCGCACCAACAACCTCGGGTTGCTTCCACCTTTTTCCCACTGGAGTCTCCTTTACTGCTTCCAAACAGCTGTTGACTATCAAAGGGACCTCACGTTGCAAGACGTCACCAAACCTGACCCTTGCAGTCGATGAAAGTACTACAAAGCCCTTCCAGACACTGGTCAACACTAATAATTCTGAACCACCTTCAACTTTCCCCGCTGGAATTTCTTTCACCACTTCTAGGGGAACCTTTAGACACAACGATGTCAACTTCATACCCGACGAGTCAGAAAACTCAAAAAGACCAAAACTCCCTTCAGCTCCCATCGTGTTTGTCATTCCGCTGCAAGAGGATCCGCTTAGTTTTAAAAAGGATAGGTGGGTTCAATTCTAGAATTCAAGAAGAGATTCCTCTGATCAACTGGAGGGTCGGCCAACGACGATTTGCATGTGGTCACACTTCAATCCCATGTCAACGCTTTATGGGGGGCGGGGCATACACTAGTCAAGAAAGAAAACCATTGACTCAACTGAACTGGTCCAATGGTCAAGACATACCACAAGCAAACACCAAACGTGCAGGGGGAACCACTACAAGGGCTCTCTGATGTACTCTTCAAAAGAATTCACTAAGCACGCGATTGCATACCAACTGAGCAACAAAAATTCAAACTCAAGACACAAATCAGTCAAAAAGGATCCTTGGCTCGAAACGCCTCACATCCAACCTTTCAAAAATACAAGGAGACACCACACAATCACCGATTATTTAAAAACACCAAATTTTCCTTTAACAAAACATTTTGAAAATAAGTAAAGCCAGTGGGTTGCACAAACACTGATGATGTCCCATGGGCCTCGCACATGCATGTTCCCGTGCCACACCGGCACCCACCTCATATCCATCCAGGCACTCGTCCGCTCGTGCCATTAACCCTTTCTCTTTCCATATACACTCATGCATGTGGTTTCCCATGAGAACACCAAGGATCAAAACCAAACCTTTCCATTTTTTTCAAAACCAAAACATCCAACCCACACTTTTCAAACCTCGTACCTCATTTTTTTTTAAGTGCTTTATTTCAAAGCATTTTCCAAATCATTTTCCAAGACCAAATTATTTTTACTTGGAAACCAAATATCCACAATTCCAAAACAAATAAACGAGGAACGGTGCAAGAGAAAACTAGTGTCAGTGGGTGACTGGAACATATGGTTGGCGGTCATATGCCAATCACGCCACTGCCACAGAGGGTATTCTAAGACAGCTTCCCTGACTCCACATGGCTTGTCAGACCCTGCGAGCTCACTAGGACCACTGACCTTACCCCTTTTTCATTTCCCTAAGACAAGATTAACTGCAATGACTAAAAACTCAGACAAACCTCAACATACTTTGATAACTTGAGTCCCGCCACGAGGTGTGCTGGCCATGCACCTCACTCGTAGCCAGGACGTCGAGTCCCGACAACCTTAACTCAAGTCCACCATGACTCTATCCCAAAAGAAACCAACCCAACAGAGAAAACCTGCTCCTCTGATACCATTTTGTCACGAACCAGGTCGGATGGCGACCTGGCCTGGTTCGTGACAACCACATTTGACTATACTCTAAGCAAATATGTGATTGGGCTACCCCACTTATACGGATTACCCGTAGGATGGTGTTCAACAAGCGCAGAAGAACCGAACCCAATTCGGATTTTAGTCATGCGATGTCAGTTATTTTTTTTTCTTTACCTCCCAGCAAGTAGCTCGCACACTTACGACCCTACAGATGGCACAATCTTCTGCTGAAACATTTCTAAATGTTCATCCTATTTTTTCTTATTTGCAATGGGACCTAATCCAATAATGGTTCATTTAGACACAATTTTGGGTTTTTTGTTTTAATGGGTTTTTTATTTTTATTTTGTTTAAATGGGATAGGTTTCCAAATATTTTTTAAAATGGGAACCTGAGATGCGTGAACCCCGTTCATGAATCCTTGATCCCAGAAAGATGCGTGAACACCGTTCACACATCCATCGCTAAATGGATGAAGGATGCATGATAATTTTAATTTTTTTCTATTTTTAATATATATATATATATATATATACCAAAAAAAATTAACAAAATTTATCTGCTATTTAATATCCGGAATTACTTCCATTACAGTAGTCTAGATTCTGACAGAAACCCTCACCCAGAGCTCCCTTTTATAAGAGAGTTTTCCCTGAAAATCATTCTGTATTTCCAATGTGGGATTCAGATTCTCATTTTCCTACGCAGAACATTCTACATTTCCAATGTGGGATTCTGAAATGTTTCAAGTACATAGTTTTGAAAGGCTATAAATTACAAACTATAAGACCAATATAAATAAAACATAAAACATAGATTAAACTTATAAGAAATAGTTGAAAATAAAAAGAATTTTGTAAAAAATATTGATGAAAAATAATTTCTAAACTTTCAAAACCACCAAATTGAAACTTAAAAATGTTTCAAGTATGTGGCTTTGAAAGACTATAAAATATAAACTATAAGACTAATATAAATAAAACTTAAAAATGGATTAAAAATAAATAATTGAAAATATAAAGAATTCCGTAAAAAATGTTGATGAAAAATAATTTATAAGCTTTCAAAACCACCAAATTGAAACTTAAAATTATTTCAAGTATGTGGCTTTGAAAGACTATAAAATACAAACTATAAGACCAATATAAATGAAACTTAAAACATAAATAAAACATATAAGAAATAGTTAAAAATAAAAAGAATTTCGTAAAAAATGTTGATGAAAAATAATTTATAAGCTTTCAAAACCACCAACTTGAAACTTAAAAATGTTTCAAGTAAGTGATTTTAAATGACTATAAAATATAAACTATAAAACCAATATAAATGAAACTTAAAGCATGGATTAAACGTTAAGAAATAGTTAATAATTAATCAGTTAATTAGTAATATAATTATTAATTATATATTTATTAATTAGTAATATAATTATTAATTATAATTATTAATTACTAATATACAATAATTAATTAGTTAATTAGTAATAGAATTATATAATAACTAAATAGATAATTAGTAATATGATTATTAATTATAATTAGTAATTATTAATTATATAATAATTAATTAGTAATTATTAATTATATAATAATTAATAAGTTAGTTTGTAATATAATTATTAATTATAATTATTAATTAATAATATACAATAATTAATTAGTTAATTAGTAATATAATTATATAATAATTAATTAGTTAATTGGTAAATTATGTATTAATGATACAATAATTAATTAATTAATTAATAATATAATTTTTCATTATAGTTATTCATTATAATTATTACATAATAATTATTAATTAATAATTATATAATAATTAATTAGTAAATTGGTAATATAATTATTGATTATAATTAATAATATAATTAATAATTATAATTAGTAATTATTAATTAGATAATGATTAATTAGTTAATTAAGTAATATAATTATATAATAATTAATTAGTTAATTAGTAATATAAGTATTAATGATACAATAATTAATTAATTAATTAATTAATAATATAATTATTCATTATAATTATTCCTTATAATTATTAATTATTAATTATTAATTATTAATTATGTATTATTAAATAGTTAATTGGTAATATAATTATTACTTATAATTTGTAATATAGTTACTAATTATAACGATAAATTATTAATTTTATAACAATTAATTAGTTAATTAAATAATATAATTATTAATTATATAATAATTAATTAGTTAATGAGTAATATAATTATTAATAACATATTAATTAATTAGTTAATTAGTAATGTAATTATTAATTAATAATAATTAATTAGTTAATTACCGATATAATTATTAATTATTAATTATTAATTATTAATTAGTTAATTAGTTAATTAGTTAATTAGTAATATAATTTTTAATTATGATCATTAATTATTAATTATATAATAATTAATTAGTTAATTATTTAATTAGTAATATAATTATTAATTATATAATTAATGATTAATGATTATAATTAAAAATTATATTACTAATTATAATCATTAATTATTATATAATTAATTATTAATAATTAATAATTAATAATTTTAATTATTAATTTTAATTTTAATTTACTAATTAACTAATGAATTATTATATAATTATTAATTAGTTCATTGATATTGGTCTTATAATTTGTATTTTATAATCTTTCGAAGCCACTTAATTGAAACATTTCTGAATCTCATATCGGAAATGCAGAATGTTCTGTGCAGGAAAGGGAGAACTTGAATTCCACATCGAAAATGCAGAATGATTTCCCGGGCAAACTCTCTTATAAAATGGAGCATTGAGTGAGGATTTTTGTGAGAATTAAGACTGTTATAATGGCAGTACCACTGGATATTAAATAGTAGATAAATTCTACTGAAATTTTTTGTTAATTATATATATATATAAACAAAACAAAACAAAAAAAATAGAAAAAATAAATAAATTTCGGGAGGATGTGTGAACCCCGTTCACGCATCGTTTGTCACGCCTAAGTTGTTTTAACCACGTTCACACATCTTCCTGGGATCGGGGATGTGTGAACAGGGTTCACGAATCTCAGGTCCCCTTTTAAAAATGTTGGAAACCCAATCTCATTTAAACAAAAAAAAAATCAAAAACCTATAAAAACAAAAAATTCCACAAATTCTGTATCCACACATGTAGCTGACCTTAATCCACAGATGAAAAGTATTCTTGGTAGCATAGAAGGAAACAACCAGGCTTCCTCCGGTATTCCCACAAATTCTATCATCCGGAATCACTTTGTTGAAACTGTCTCTACTCCTGATATGGGACGCTCAACTCCATGTATGGAAAATTTTTCTTTTTCACATGTCGAGTTTTGATATTCTTCAAGTTTTTCCACCTTGAGAACAAGGTGGATTTTTAGTGGGTGGCAGTGATAGGAGTACGTGGGTTTAAGCAGGTGGGGCTAAGCTGGTGGGGGTGGTGTCAGGGGCAGCTTTGTAATTGTTATGAGGAATTGGTGGGATAGTTGGAGTTGTTAGGGGAGGGACCATGCTGTTTGGCCACGTATGAGGGGAGAGTTGGGGGCACAGTTGAAAGAGAGTAGAAGTTGTTAAATAGTTGTAAGAGAGGAGAAATTATTAAATAGGGGAGAGTTTGGAGTGACAAAGAGAGGGAAAATTATGCAGTGCAGTTTGGCTTCTGGGTTTGGATTCGACCGTAAGGCTTGGGTGGAAGTTCCTGGGGAGCTCCCAAGTATTTTATCCTCCCCCCCCCCCCCATCTAATTTTATTCTCCCTCATCGTCCGTTGTAATTGTGTGGTTCGTTATATATATAAATCCAAGCATTAGGCCTCTTGCTCTATCAAGAACCTTGTTTGTGTTGTGGCATTTGTGATTTGTGGGACTTTTGGGACTCCTTGATTGAACTCACCATGCATAAAAGGCTAAGAGAGGATGTTGCCCCTGTAAATCTGGAATTGTGTGAAAACACCCTTATTAAGATATGATGTTGTAATATATA
This sequence comes from Viscum album, assembly GCA_963277665.1. Taxonomy (NCBI): domain Eukaryota; kingdom Viridiplantae; phylum Streptophyta; class Magnoliopsida; order Santalales; family Viscaceae; genus Viscum; species Viscum album. Next base: position 1,075,988,147 of record OY728127.1, on the reverse strand, counting down.
ATGAAAGCCCTTTGAAACTGATTTGTGGAAGAGGTGGAAGGGGAAATGTATTGTTATGTGATGATGTGCCTGCTATGAATCTGCAGTGGTTATGTGAACCTTGTCGGGGCTCGTACGGTGATAGTGGTGACCGGTTCAAGGGGTTGTTGGAAATTGCAAACCAAAATTAAAAGCTGTCCGTTGAGTTCCGGATCTTCCCCATGCAACCCCTATTTTCTATGTGCCTCTTCATTTATCCATGCATTTGTTTAATTCCAAGAAAGCATTAATTATTGCCTTGTTTTTTGTTCCTTTTATTAAATGCATGGGCTGTCCATTTTTAGTGTATTTTTCATACCCTATAAATATGGGTGCATATGTAATCCGTTGGAAGAGTTGTGTGCAATACAAAAAGGTTGCTTCTTTGTGTGAAGTTTTTCTCCTCCGCTTCTTTTTTTCTCCCGTGAATTATTTGTCTCGGCTTTGTAAAGCCATCTCCTACCAACAAACTGGTATCAGAGGGAGGTTCGAAGGCATCCTCCAAATTCCAAAGATGGCCACCGCGATCCAGCCGCAAGTTCCGACCTTGTCTAAGGACAACTATGAGAGGTGGTGCATTCAAATGAAGGCATTGTTCGGGTCACAAGAATTATGGGAGATCATCACCGACGGGTATGTAGTACCCACTGCGGAGGAAGAAGCAACCTTTTTGTATTGCACACAACTCTTCCAACGGATTACATATGCACCCATATTTATAGGGTATGAAAAATACACTAAAAATGGACAGCCCATGCATTTAATAAAAGGAACAAAAAACAAGGCAATAATTAATGCTTTCTTGGAATTAAACAAATGCATGGATAAATGAAGAGGCACATAGAAAATAGGGGTTGCATGGGGAAGATCCGGAACTCAACGGACAGCTTTTAATTTTGGTTTGCAATTTCCAACACTCCCCTTCAAACCAAAACTGACTTCATTCCGAGCATCATTCTAAGCCGTTTGAATACATCTGTTGGTAGTGCCTTTGTGAAAATATCTGCCACCTGTTCCGTAGTATGGCAATATTCCAATTTAATAGTTTTTTGTTTCACATGATCCCTGAGGAAATGAAAACGAGTATTAATGCTTTCTTGGAATTAAACAAATGCATGGATAAATGAAGAGGCACATAGAAAATAGGGGTTGCATGGGGAAGATCCGGAACTCAACGGACAGCTTTTAATTTTGGTTTGCAATTTCCAACAGGGGTATGTTGTGGGTTGAGTAGTGGTGCTTGGTTGATGGAAGTGGGCGTGCGATGGTTGAGCTACGGTGATAGAAACCAAGTCTGAACGTGTTGAGTAATAAGGGGTAAAAGGGTCCTTTTAGGGTGAACCTATTAATTTGTTAGGGGAGAAGGTTATGGGCCCGCATGTGGGGCTGGGGAATAGTTATTTAAGCAGTAGGGGTGGTGAGTAATGGGACACGGGATTATAGTTTGTTAGGCTATTGCGGTTCAGCCTTGGGTTTGGGAAGCGGCCATTGTGGCATGGTTGAGGAGGAGCACCGCTCTCTCTAGGTGTCTCTCCTACCTTCTTCCTCCTGCCTATAATTTTTGCACCTATTATTCTAAATACAAAGTAGCCATTCCACTGTCTCTAACATTTGGTTCAACTTGTTGTCGGCTCCTCTTCTCTCTTGAGCGGGCGTGTGCACTGAAAGCCATTTCACGCTGAGGACGCTTCGCTCTTCCACCCTCCTTGCATGGACTACCGTTGTTCTTCTCCACTTCTTCCGAAGTGCACTGAAGTTCTTCCTCGATCGGCTTACGTCCCACGTGACGAGGCGTCCGGCCAGAATCTCTCAACCGAAGCACCCACAACCAACGAACGAGTCGTGCCCAACGGGACTTCTCTGAGAGGAGACGCCCTCTATAGTCTCGCATTTTGAGACGGTGCTCTTAGACAGGCCACTGCTCCCGCCTCTTTACTAGCATTGTATCCTGATCCGCCAACCACACACTGCTGCAAAAAAAAAAAGTTGCCTAATTTTTCTGTTATCCAAGCTTGGCATGCACAATACCAGATGCACATAGTGGCATCACACTCCCACAATACCAGATGCACATAGCGGCACCACCGCCAAGTCACTCAAGGGTCACGGGCATGATGGAGACTTGAAAGCAAACTCTTCATAATGAGGTCGACCAGCGGTTAAGTTGACTCAAATCTTTCTTGGAATCCTTAGGACAAGAGTAGGCTGCCTTTTGACAGTCCTAGGCACACGACATTGCTAAACTCACCAAGATCGTCTCTGGCTTGGTTTGCTGCCTAGACAAGACTCTACAGCCGGACAAGGTGTGTCCATCACTGATGAAGAAAGTCTCTTCCTCGCACGCATAACAGACGGGCAAACCCCTTACGCTCAACCGGGAGGTTAGTGTAGTTGCACCCACTTTCCACACCTTTGGGAAATAGTCACATGCTCGGTAGGTGAAGCTCCCGATTTCCCTTGGCACGGATCCAAAGGGTTGGATCATGCGCGCTGAGATGTATTTTTGTATTCACCAAACCACCGAAACTACGAAAATCGCTCTGACTCAGTTAAATATGGAGGGAATCACTATTCACTGGTTTACAATTCCGATCAAGGTGCGCCAGACTTTTAACGTGGGAAATATTCAAAGAGGAGTTGATCGAATGTTTCAACTGCTTGGAAATTCAAAACCCATAGGAAGAGCTTGCAACCCTACATAAGTAGGGACCCATCCAAGAATATATTGAGTAGTTCGAGTAATTGGTGTCCCTACTACCCACAAACCTAAATCCCAATATGTTGGTTATTTCCTGCATGGCCTAGATGCAGACATTCGAAGTTGGGTTCACATTCACGACCCACCGACCCGATTGTAGGTCATGCTTTTAGCTTGAAATGTGGAGTTCACTACCATGGGAGGTGAGAGTTCTCAATTCCACGGCGGGGGTCCTGAAAATTCACCAAGGTCTGTGAGTCTAAACCGTGTAACCCTCTGGGCATGGTGGGGAAGATGAATTGTTATATAAGTCGTAAGGGGGGTGAGTAAGGGGACATGGGATATATTGTTTGTTAAGATGTTAAGGCAGTTCAGCCTTGGGCTTGGGAATCGGCCATTACGGCTTGGATGAGGAGCACCACTACTCTCTCAAGCTGTCTCTCCTCTCGTCTTCCTCTCGTCTATAATTTTTTCACCTACTATTCTAACTTCTTATTAATAAAACTTTTTATTACCTATTGTTCATTATTATTCATGACTCTAATGTAATAATGTCATAGAGTAACGTCGCATTGATAAGGTTATAACAGTTCTCCGCTATGATGATAACCTTGAAGTGTTATGATGATATCCTTAAATAATGTTCTGTGGTTAGATAACATAATATGATGAGACACATGGTACATAGACTATCAGGTGAGAGTACTAGTAAGCAAATGAGACTTTTTCTCATGAAGTTCTCACTTGGTAATCTCCAAGATGGAGAATATGATAACAGACCCGCTAGTAGGAATTCTGCATGTTTTGGTATCATTAGATATTCTTATCTACGAGCATATGTAATAGTACTTAAACATTAATATTATCATTAATGCATATCATGACTCGCGCACTTAGATTTGCTGATAAAAACTACGACTCCATCTGTTCGCGGCGAGGTAGGGTACGTTGGATGCATCACGATTGACATGTCATTACATTAATGGATATGTCGAGAAAGGATATGTCAAGAAAGGATATGTCGAGAAAAGATATGTCTCTTCCATTTTTATAGAAGTTGATGTCTCGACCCTTTGATTGGTGTTGAACTCAATTAATTGTATTTCCGGTAAATGGTATTTCCGAGTCCCACGTCAAATTACTCCACCTTGTAATCTTTTTTATCCTTCTATAAAAGAATGTCTTTGTCTCACATTGAGGTATGGGTAATTTATTGTCTACATGGTATAAAAGGTAAATTTCCAATAAATTTCCCTCCCTCCCTGTGCGTGATCCTGGTCTGCCATCCTCGACGCTTCCTGGCCTGCCTCCATCGCGGTCTCTCAACCGCCTCCCTCTTTGGCAATTCCCAGCCCACCTCCATCGTGGTCTCCCGGCCCCCACCTACATCAAGGATCTCCCAGCCCCACCTATATCGCAGAAACTCATACCTCCCTCCCTCGTCGTTTCCCAACCTGCCCTCCTTAGCGTCTACTGACCTCGCCTCCCTTGGCAACTCCCGACCCCCACCTCCCTTGCAGTTTCTTGCCCCGCCTCCCAGCTTCCCTGTGGTTCTCCCAACACCACACCCCCTTCCCTTCCCATTGCACACGGCTTCTCCTTGTGTGCAACTCCCACCCGATGGAACTCTCCCCGGCCCACCTCTCTATCCCGACCCGCCTCCCAGTGCGACTTCCCAGCCCCTCCGCCTCCTGTGCAACCCCCCCCCCCCCCCCTCTAAGGTAGCAGTCGCCTAGCCTACACCGTCGATCCCTCCCGGCCACCGTCACAATGATGGATCCAGAAACACCGGCACCCCCTGTGTGCCTGATCCCTGCGAGCAGACTTCCCAGAAAGCTCCTCCTGCGCAGCACTTCTGGCCAACTCCTTTTATGGCACCCTCATCTCCATCAGCCTGCCTCTTGCACGATGGCCCTCCGCTGACTCCATCTCCACCACAAAAATAAATTTCTCAGCATCCCCTAGTTGTCTCGTCCACCCACATCCCTCCAACACCACCTCCAGTCCCCAGCTCTCCTGCAAGGCCACCCCCTTGCCTCAGTTGTTGGCCTTCCTTCATGGAAGCCCCATGCTTCATCCCTATAACTGTGTGCTCGCCTGAGATATTGTACTGTGCTCCATAACTGGTCCTCCAGCAAGGCGGTCCCCCTTCCTTGGCACACTCTACATACCCATACATGCATTTATCCTCACCATCATCCAGTATCTGTTATAAACTGACACTCTCGAAGGAAGAGATTTAATTTATACAATCTTATCGAGCTACTTTGCCACCTTCCTCTTCTTCAGTCACCATTGTTCAAACTCTTGGCCCTACTGCGGGTATATATCATCAACCGACAGATTGGATGTTAGACTCTGGGGCATTTGAACATCTCACAGGGGATTTTGGTATGTTCACTACATATTATCTGTATACCGGTGCCTCTACAATTATTGTTGTTAATGGATCGAAAATCCCCATTGTGGGATTTGACACATTCTCTTTAACCCCTTCTATTTTCCTGGCTTCAGTAGAACATGTTCCTCACAATCCATTTAATCTTATCTTTATCAACAAACTCATCAAATACTTAAATTGTGTTGCTACTTTTGTATGGACCCGACCCCAGTTGCCCAGAGCTGGTGCCTTATTTGATTACATTGACATACATACAAGGAATACGAATCCCGAAGTATTGAGTAGTTTAGTATTATTGGAAACAAATTACATACATAAGTTTAACATTACAACATGAAGGTAAAAACACTAATTTATTCCCCTAGAAACACCAGGTCTCCTAGATTATACTTGCAAGTCATTCATAAATTACTTCTTCATTTCCTGAGAAAATGAAACATAAGAAAGGGGTGAGCTCAAATGCTCAGTAATAGTAAGAAATACAGAGGAAGATAATATAACCATTAGACATGGTGAATAATTGAAAACACATGCCTTTAATAATAAACTTGAAACGTATTATGGCAGGAATATGAGATGAGTAAATAATTCCATAACAAAACATAAATAATAATGGGTATTATAATAGTCAAATAACTAGATGAACTTTAAATTACATGCTTCATAATGAAGGAAGTGCATATTCCGGACATTCTGGAACATTTTTTCAAGGCCTCTTCCAAGATTTCTAATGATTAAGGCCTCAGCCAAAATCCAGATATCACATTGGGAAAGGCCTCGGCCAATTCCACGTCTATTTGTCTCATGAGACCTACCGATGAATCAAGGGGCTATAGAGGGCCCCACCCATCACATAATAAGTCCAATGCATTCCTCATATGAGAAGGGATAAACATAAACAATATATACATTCATATTGAAACTATCATATGAAATGTAACTATCTTTCCCCAATCATTAAACATAAAACACTAACCATTCCGAGTAATATGGTGAATGGTTTTAGGATAGATCATCCAAAATAGAGTTAGTCATAAACCATTAAATCAAATATGTTATATGACTTCATAATTGATTAAACCCAAAAATACCATGGAATCAACATGAGTGTTTAATTAGATGAAAACACTCTTATAAAATCATTAAGCAATTCTGGAGATAAATACTCTTTTATTTTGAAAAGAATAGTTCTTTTGGAAAAATCTTTGTATAAAACCAGAAGTGAAGTAAGATAGTTTTTTTATAATAAAATGGTTGATTTTATAAAGATAAAGGTTACCAAAAACAGGTTAAATAGTTCCCTATAAAATAGGTAAGAATTTGAGAAATTCCCTTGAACCGGGCTTGTATTTTGGAAACTATTTTGAAATTTCCTTTTAAAACGTGTAACTATCCATAAAATAAGGAAGGGTTCTGGTTTTTAAACATATATATAATACTAAAACAGAATATATGAGGAGTACATAACAATACATAAGAATTTCATTGAGGTAATCATATAATGAAAGTAGCCCGAATGAAAATGGAAGTTCGGGTAGAAAAACCCTTGCCACTTTGTAATCAAACGATTTGTATGCCCCAAAAATTAATAATATAAAAATTATAGATTTAATAACATGAAGATAAAGATATTCATGATATGTGAAATCAATGGTCAGTATACATACACCATACAAAAGTATTAGTGGTGAATATGGAGAATCTCATGAAAATGGAAGTGAGATGAAGAAACCCTTACCTTAACTCCAAACGTGTTCTTCTCTTGAACTTAAGATCCTGGAATATGAAATTATACTTATTAATAAATTATTTAAGAACATATTATACATGTATTTAGTTTATCATAATTTTTTTTAGTTCATTTATACCCTTATTGCTAAGTTATTACATTGAATTTCGTTGTTCCGGGGTGTTCGTTTTCTTTATTTTCATAATCAGCTCACTTGTTCTTAAGTAATGGAGTTCATGTGGAATGGTTATAAATCTCCAAGATTTGAATTATATATTATTTATGAACATAAAGAATTGGTATTAGTCATTTCAATCATTTGGTTACATGGAATTAGGATGAATCATTATATGACAACCACTTCGATTATTCAGCGGTATTTGGATTATTATTAACTAATTTTGTCATATAACTTAATTATATGTACATATTATGGTTCCTGAATATAAATTATGTTATAATACATATATTATTGTCTGGTTAAACCATAACTATGGTTTCATGACCAGTAATGAAGAAGAAATTTAAGAACGAAACTTCATCGTCCACAAAGGCTATAAATTGGAACCTCATGGACGTTGATTTCATTTATAAAAATAAAAGGGAGGAAGTAAGAATATTTATGATGGTTCTTATTTTTAAATGATATAATTCCAGTATATAGATAATTCTGTATTTATCATGATCATTTGGACAGAATAGGTGAGGAGAGGATATCAAAAGAAGATAAATATAAATGAAACCAAATGAAAAGGAAGGGTGTTTTACCTCTTGAAATAACCTCCTTGAGAAACTCCTTAAGGGAAGGGGTTTTGGTCTTTTGGAAAGACCAGAAGCTTCTTGGATGTGGGGAGAGAATAGGGTAGGGTAATTGGGAAGAACTTTGAGGAGCTTCAAGGCTTAGACAAGTGAAGAGAAGAGGGAGTGGTGAAGGGTTTTTATAGTGGAGGAGAGGGGTAAATTTTGAATATTTAATTCATTATTTTATTATTTCCCTCAAGACAACCAATAGTGTTGTTTCTTGTGACCACTAATAGTAATAAGTGCATGTGAGTTCGAACCAAGTGGCCTTGAATCACTTTTGATGTCATGAATTGTTTATTTAACTTATAATTTGTATATACGGTATTTTACCGTATTTCTCTATTCATCAAAAATTCAAGAATTTCAGAAAAATCCCAAAAATTTACCCATACCATTTTTTGATGTGTAGAATAAAAAGTGAACTCAATTTTTCAAAAATAATTTTATAAATATTATTAATTTAATTTTTAAATAAATTCATAGTTAATTCGAAAAATAACAATCTTAGAGGTATAATTAGTTTTATGTGACATTGAAAAATTAATTTAGATCCCATTATCTTATTACATTAAGAAAATAAAACAATATCATTATTTACTATTCATATGGGTCATATTACTATTCATATTACTATTCATAAGGGTATGTTACTATTCACCGAAAATCATGTTTGTTCTATCAAACTCCACATGACTTACTGAACACAACTCTAGATGACCATTTTTCGAAATTCAAAATATAAAAGAGGCAAAGTTGTTTTTAATGGCTATATTATAAAATTGAATTCTATATTTATTTTCAAAACCTTGGGGTGTTACATTCTCCCCTCCTTTCAAAAATTTCATCCTCAAAATTTTATTTTCTTATTAGAAAGTGAGGGTACCTTGATTATGGTGTCCATCTGGTTTCATCATCATCTTGCTTACGTAAATAGAAGGTCCATGCATTGCAACAATGATTTAGATATCCTTCAAATTCATTTGCTTCCTTCATCCAGATACACCTTGTACAACTTGGGTCATATGGGTGTTCACAAGAAAAATAGTTTCAAAAAATAATTATGTATGACATATAATTTCAAAACATCTGATAAAACTTGTTTTTTTACAAAATAGTCGGACATAATTTGTGTTGAAACTTTCAATCAATGGTCCTTTTAAAATTCCATAAGTATGTGCTGAAAGATTATATTTCAAAAGAAAATATAAAAAAGTTGCACAAGGGTCTCCTTCTTCAACACCTTTTTCAAAATCATTATATGCATCAAAATCTTGTGATAAGGTAAAATATTTGAAAATGCCTTGATAATATTTACCTTTCTTGAAAATATGAGAATATTGAGAAAATAGGATTTGATTAAATACAACCCATGATCCATGATGTTATCAAGGTATAGTGGAGGTGTTTGATATCTCAAACAATTGCTTTCAAGTGAGTTGTATGTTAGAAAATGTTTTAGAATTGTCGGGGCATGATTTTGCAATAATAATTGTCAGCAAGTCATCCGGAAGGGATAGAAATGTCGTTTGAGATCCTCCTCCTTCAATTTGTAATTGACTTTCCTTGATCTGAAAAGTTATAAAACAAGGTTTTAACTTAAAGATTAGACATAGACACTAACCATATGTTTAATGAAAACTCATATTCTCTAAAGGCATCATTCCTAAGTAATGGCATACACTAGATTAGGTTATTAATCTAAAACAGAAAAGCACTCAACATAGATTGAAATTCTATGAATAGCTAATCTTATAAACATGGTTTCTCTGAGGAAAAATTTACATTAAACTCCTTCATAATTTCTTTTAAAGAAAACATAAATTATCCTAAGCATATCCCTCAGGAGTGTCGTAACCAAGAGTGCAGCAGGGCCCATTGTCGTATACCAGGATACCTCGGGTCAAGCCCGAAACTCCTTGACGGAGCTTTCACTCCTAGGTATATATGTGCCAGAGCCACCTCTACCTACTCATATCCAGACATGGATGTATTTCTTGAATGATCCACATAGTCTATTCCTTACCGAAATACTAGTACATTCTTGTATGTTTATCCTCAAATACGATCTTAGGGACTCTTCCCTGATCTACGTTTTCTAAATCCAGTTTCCAAATTTTCTACTAAACTTCCTCTGATACCAACTATAAGGACCCGACCCCAGTTGCCCGGAGCTGGTGCCTTATTTGATTACATTGGCATGCATACATGGAATTCGAATCCCGGAGGACTGAGTAGTTTAGTATTATTGGAAACAAATTACATACATAAGTTTAAAATTACAACATGAAGGGAAAAAAACTAATTTATTCCACTAGAAACATCAGGTCTCCTAGATTATGCTTGCAAGTCATTCATAAATTACTTCTTCATGTCCTGAGAAAATGAAACATAAAAAATGGGTGAGCTCAAACGCTCAGTAAGAGTAATAAATATAGTGAAAGATAATATAAATATTAGACATGGAGAATAATTGAAAACACATGCCTTTAATAATAAACTTGAAACACATTATGGTAGGAATATGAGATGAGTAAATAATTCCATAATAAAACATAAATAATCATGGGTATTATAATAGTGAAATAACCACATGAACTTTCAATTACTTTATTCATAATGAGGGAAGTGCATATGTCGGACATTCTGGAACATTTTTTCAAGGCCTCAGCCAAGACGTCTAATGATTAAGGCCTCGGCCAAAATCCATATATCACATTGGGAAAGGCCTCTTCCAATTCCACGTCTATTTCTCTCATGAGACCTACCGATGCATCGAGGGGCTATAGAGAGCCCCACCCATCACATAATAAGTCCAATGCATTCCTCATATGAGTGGGGATAAATATAAACAACATATACATTCATATTGAAACTATCATATGAAATGTAACTATCTTTCCCCAATCATTAAATATAAAATACTAACCATTTCGAGTAATATGGTGAATGATTTTAGAATAGATCATCCACAATAGAGTTATTCATAAACCATTAAATAAAATATGATAGATGACTTCATAAATGATTAAACCCAATAATACCATGGAATCAACAAGAGTTTTTAATTAGATGAAAACACTCTTATAATATCATTAAGCAATTCTGGAGATAAATACTCTTTTATTTTGAAAAGATAAGTTCTTTTGGGAAAATATTTGAAGAAAACCATAAGTTAAGTAAGATAGTATTTTTATAATAAAATGAGTGGTTTTATAAAGATAAAGGTTTCCAAAAATATGTTAAAGAGTTCCCTACAAAATGGGTAATAATTTGAGAAATTCCCTTGAACCGGGCTTGTATTTTGGAAACTATTTTGAAAGTTCATTTTAAAACGTGTAACTATCCATAAAATAAGGAAGGGTTATGGTTTTTAAACATATATATAATACTCACACAGAATATATGAGGATTAAATAACAATACATAAGAATTTCATTGAGGTAATCATACAATGAAAGTAACCCGATTGAAAATGGATGTTTGGGTGGAAAACCCTTACCACTTTGTAATCAAATGATTCGTATGCCCCAAAAATTAATAATATAAAAATTATAGATTTAATACCATGAAGATAAATATATTCATGATATTTGAAATCAATGGTAAGTATACATACACCATACAAAAGTATTAGTGGTGAATATGGAAAATCTCACGAAAATGGAAGTGAGATGAAGAAACCCTTACCTTAACTCCAAACGTGTTCCGCTCTTGAACTTAAGCTCTTGGAATATGAAATTATACTTATTAATAAATTATTTAAGAACCTATTAGACATGTATTTAGTTTATCATAATTATTTTTAGTTCATTTATACCCTTATATCTAAGTTATTATATTGAATTTCGTTGTTCCGAGGTGTTTGTTTTCTTTATTTTCATAATCAGTTCACTTGTTTTTAAGTAATGGAGTTCATGTGGAATGGTTATAAATATCCAGGATTTGAATTATATATTATTTATGAAAATAAATAATTGGTAGTGGTAATTTCAATTATTTGGTTACATGGAATGAGGATGAATCATTAGATGACAACCACTTCGATTATTCGGCGGTATTTGGATTATTATTAACTAGTTTTGTCATATAACTTAATTATATGTACATATTATGTTTCCTGAATATTAATTATGTTATAATACATATATTATAGTATGGTTCAACCATAAATATGGTTTCATGACCATTAATGAAGAATAAATTTAAGAAAGAAACTTCGTCATCCACGAAGGCTATAAATTGGAACCTCATGGACGTTGATTTCGTTTAAAAAAATAAAAGGGAGGAAGTAAGAATATTTATGATGGTTCTTCCATTAACATGATATAATTCTAGTATATAGATAATTCTGGATTTATCATGATCATTTGGACAAAATATGTGAGTAGAGGATACCAAAATAATATAAATAGAAATGAAACCAAATGAAAAGGAAGGGTGTTTTACCTCTTGAAATAACCTCCTTGAGAAACTCCTTAAGGGAAGGGGTTTTGGCCTTTTGGAAAGACCAGAAGCTTCTTGGACGTGAGGAGAGACTAGGGAAGGGTAATTGGGTAGAGCTTTGAGGAGCTTCAAGGATTAGAGGAGTGAAGAGAAGAGGGAGTGGTGAAAGATTTTTATAGTGGGGGAGGGGAGTAAATTTTGAATATTTAATTCATTATTTTATTATTTCCCTCAAGACAACCAATAGTGTTGTTTAATGTGACCCGTAATAGTAATAAGTACATGTGAGTTCGAACCAAGTGGCCTTTCATCACTTTTGATGTCATGAATAGTGTATTTAACTGATAATTTGTATATACGGTATTTTACCGTATTTAACTATTCCTCAAAAATTCAAGAATTTCCGAAAATTCCCAAAAATTCACCCCTACCATTTTTCGATGTGTAGAATTGAAAAGTGAAATCCATTTTCCAAAAAAAAAATCTAAATATTATCAATTTAATTTTTAAATAAAGTAATAGTTAATTCAAAAAATAACAATCTTAGATGTATAATTAGTTTTATGTGACATTGAAAAATTAATTTAGATCCCATTGTCTTATTACCTTAAGAAAATAAAACAATATCATTATTTACTATTCATAAGGGGAATATTAATATTCATATTACTATTCATAAGGGTATGTTACTATTCACCAAAAATCATGTTTGTTCTATCAGACTCCAAATGACTTACTGAACACAACTCTAGATGAAAATTTATCGAAATTCAAAACATAGAAGAGGCAAAGTTGTTTTTTATGACTATATTATAAAATTGAATTCTATATTTATTTTCAAAACCTTGGGGTGTTACAACTTTTACCACTTATGGTGTTGTTTTTTAGGAGAAATCGACAAATCGGGAACTCGGTCAAGGTTGTATTAAGGATGGGGTGTACATGTTTGATACCCCATTATCCCTTGTTTTCTCATCAACCTCTACTCGTGCCCTTAACTTACATTTTCACCTTGATCATCCGCCAACTTCTGTCTTACATAAAATTTTCCCCCAATTCAGTTCACACCTTTCCTTTCATTGTGAATCCTACAAGTTTTCTAAACATCATCGCGTGATGTGTGTTCATTGACTCGAAAAGCGTGCAGCGAATACTTTCTACCTTGTTCATTCCGATATATGGGGTCCTTGCAGGGTTCCTAGCTAGTCAGGGTATATTTTTTAGGTTTCCATTATTTATGACTGCTCACGTATGACTTGGTTTTACCTTCTTCGTGATTGGTATGAAGTGTTTTCTAATTTTCATACCTTTTATCATGAAATTCATACTCAGTTCTCCACCTCCATTAAATGTCTCTGCTCCGAAAAGGACGAGAATATTTATCCACTTCCTTTCAGTAATTTCTCAAAGATAAAGGCGCCATTCATCAGACTTCATGACCTGATACACCTCAACAGAATGGAGTGGTTGAGAGTAAACATCGTCATATTATGGAGACTGCACGTTCCCTCCTATTCCACATGTGGGTGCCTCTTCATTTTTGGTGGGATATCATCCTTACTACGACATACCTCATCAATTTTCGTTCTTCTTCTATCCTTCAGGGGAAACTCCTTTTCGGGTTATGTTCGCCTCTCTCCCTGCTCACCCACTCCCACTCCCACTCTCACTCTCACTCCATGTGTTTGGGTGTCTCTATTATGTATGTGACACTCTTCCCAACCTCTCCATGATTTTTCCCAAATACCTTCATTTCGTATTCCTTGAAAATTCCCACACTCAGCATGGATACCGATGTTTCTCTCCAGACATATGGCGGTATATCATCTCTACTGATGTATCATTTGTTGAGAGCTCTCCTGTCACTTGTCCCTCTTCCCATACATACACCACTATTGATGATTGTCTTCCTCTCATCATCCACCCACCCCTGTCTCAGATGTCCCACTCTAATGATCACCAATTTGGCACTATCTACTCTCACTGCCCATCAAATGTGTCCCCCGTCCTGGTTGAGGACATCATCTCCCCAGCTTTGTCTGATGCTCCTACTCTGGAAATAGACAACTTTCCCATTGCATTGTGAAAAGATACTCATTCTTTAGAGAATACTCCTCTTTACACATCCTCATACAGATGCCTTTCCTCTCTGGAGAGGATATCAATTGCTCGCATGGTTGGGGGCGCTAAATCTCACCCTGGGTGGCTTCAGGTGCTGAGGGATGAATTTTAGATTATGGATGACAATCATACTTGAGATCTAGTCCCCCTTCTAGTATGTAAATAGGTGGTTGGAAACAAATGGATTTATACGGTCTGCCTCAATGCATATAGCACTCTTCGTCACCTTAAACCAGATTAGTGGAAAAAGGATTTTCTCAGAGGTATGATGTCAACTATTTTGATACTTTCTCTCCAGTTGCAAATATGACATATGTCCAATAATCCATCTCTCTTGTCGCTCATCATCATTGGCCTCTTCATCAACTTGACGTCAAAAATGCTTTTATCCATGGATTTCTTGAAGAAGAGATATATCTGCAACAACCCCTGGCTTTCATGCCTCAGGAGCCAACTCTCATGTTTGTCGACTTCTTCTCTCTCCATATAGACTCGAGAAGTATCCTCATGCTAGGTTTGGTAGATTAAGCTCCATCGTCACCTCATTTGGAATATCTCAGAGTATGAAGGACCACATTGTATTCTACCACATGACATACTTTGACTGTATCTCATTGGTCGTGTATGTTGATGATATCATCATCACCGGGAGAAAATAAAATGGAATCTCCCAAATAAAGGGGCATCTTTAACACCACTTTCAAACCAAATATCTCGGACCTCTGACATACTTACTTGGAATTGAGGTCTCTCAATCTTCGAAAACTATCTTTTTGTGCCAATGAAAATATGTCCTGGATATCTTGTAGTATGATGGTTTGATTCAGGAAACTTCTGTTGACACTCATCTTGATCCCAGGGAATGGTCTCTCTACGATAACACGGAACCCTATTCTCACTTAGATAGGTACCATTGTCTTGTGGGAAAACTCAATTATTTCACCATGACTTGTCCAGACATTTCCTGCGATGTTGGCAAAGTTAGCCAATTCATAGAACATCCGAAAAAATCTCAATGGGATGCTATCGTTTGAATTTCCAAATACATCAAGAAAGACCATGCCCATCTCATGGTCTTCGGTATTCACATCATGATCTTTTGAATATTGATACCTTCTGTGATTTTGACTGTGTTGGTTGTCTTTCTACCCGAAAGTCTACTTCTGGGTTTACCATTTTTCTGACAGGTAACCTCATCTCATGGTGAAGCAAGAAACAGATTGTCATCTCTCGGGCCAGTGCTGAGTCATAATACTTCGTGATAGTCACATACACTATTGTGATCTTTTATCTTCTTTATCTCCTCCACGAGATTGGTTTCTGGAAATAGATGTCTTCTCATATTTGATGTGATAATCAGGAAGTTACGAAGATTGTTTCTAATCCCATCTTCCATGAATGCACGAAGCATATCGAGCTGGACTGCTACTTTCTTCTCCATCACCTCAATCAACACCATGTCAGTTTAACCCACATACTGATGGCAGATCAGCTTGCTGAAATCTTCACCAAAGGCCTCCTGGGAGCTCGAATGGGCTCTCTCAGTACCAAGATGGGCATCCACAGTATCAACGACCCAACTTGAGAGGGAGTGTGTAGTCTTGTGGTGTTTTATTTCTTTCTTGCGAGACTCTTGGTCCAAGCTATCATGTACTAGCTTGAGGTGGAGTGTTGAAAAAGATTAATTGTATTTCTGAGTAAAGGGTATTTCCAAGTCCTGCATCATATTACTCCACCTTGTAATCCTGTTTATCTATCAATAAAAGAATGTCTCTGGCTCACCTTGAGGTAAGGGGAATTCACCGTTTACAATTGGAATGAAATCATTGCCCTAAATTTCATGTTCATGGTGTAACGATGTGTTTATTTCAAATAGTCAAAGAAAGATGTATCGATCATATAGGTTAGTGACACAGATGTGAAACCATCTTGATGGGATATTGTGATAAAGGGATTATGTTATACAGTAAGTGTTGGTGCGTGGTTTTCCTCATTGTGACATTAAATTATTTCCATTGGGTTCTTTGACCCATTTCTAGACAGTAATATTGAACTTTAGGAAACTCTGTCTAATGTCAACAGGAAAGAATCCTTGAGGGTCACACACTAAGTGTTACCAATGATCTCGATTAAATTCTATTTGAATTTAATCAATTGAATAAATATTATTCTCAAGACTAAGTGATAATTCTATTCACATTTTATTGATCGAAAATATTAATTGATGAATGAGATATTTAAATTAAATATTTATTCAGGTGTTCAATAAATGTTATAGGAGTTTGAAGGAACTAAGACTACGTCTAGTGATAAATTTTAACAAGCCGGTAAATTAATATTTATTACTGTGCAAGTTGGAGAGAACCACAAAATAATAATAATAATAATAATAATAATAATAAAAATATTATTATTATTATTATTATGAGACATGGGGTTTATTAAAAGTTATAATATTGTTTAAGGGCTGGAATGCAATTAAATAATATTTTAACCTAAACTCTAGCTCTATAAATACACGGTTATGTCTATTGAGTAGTGTGTGCAATCTAAAATAAATAATTGTTGTGCACAATGAATTCTCACTCGAATCATCCTTTATCTCTGCCTCTTAAGAATGAAAAACGCAAGAGAGATTCCTTCAAAACTGAAGGAGGAGCGGTCAACACAAACAACTCAAGACAATCGATTCCCCATTCTAGTACTTGGATATCGACTAGCATTTCTTGGAGATAAAATTAGTGTGTGTGGATCACTGCTATAGAGATTCTATCTTTGAATCCTCACAATGCAATAAAGGCAATCTGAAAGGGTCTTTTCAGACAATCAATATCCAAATCAAAGAATGATCCTAAGCAAAGGTATTTTCTTTATTCTGATATTAAATAAATTAATTATAAATTTGATGTTCATAATCCTTGATTGGGGTTTCAGGCAACTCAATATTAAAAGAAATGTTAATATATCACTCACCACTGCACACTTTCATTGTGCTTAGAACCAACAAGTGTTATCAGAGTGAGGTTACATTTAAATTTATAATTATTTATTTGATTTTTCATACATAATCAATCGTGGTTAAATTTTCATTTCATATTATTTATACATTTGGAATTAACTTGTTATCGACATAGTAATCATGTTCGTTTCGTGTTTCATTTTCTTAAAGATCTAAGAACAAATGAAGAACGAACAGAGAGAAATCAGGAACTGCTAAATTCTTTGATAGTAAGATAGGGTTACATGGCATATGACAAGAGTACACGTCATGTACCCTAGTACGCTGCACCTGGTCATGTTGTGGGATACACGACATGTCACGCAACTATTACACATGGTGTATGCCATGTGTCGACCAGAAAACCTGGCACACGATATGTCATATTACACTAAGTGTATACGATGTACAAGTCATGTAGTCTACATGGGTTAGAGGCATAAATCTCACAATCTGTGTGGTCATAATACACGGTCAAACCACGTGTGATGGAAAACATGAAGCATTTAGGATATACATGATATGTCTACAGTGTACACGGTATGTAGTTCATCAATTCTTGTGTCCGAGATACACATTGAGTCCTCGATCTTATTATCTAGACACACGACATTAGAGATACACGATGTGTAGCTGGTGGCACACTTGTAGTCTCTCGCTCAAGAACAGCCTGTGTTTTTTGACGGGTTGCATGGGCATGCGGCATTTAGTCCACACGGCATGTAGCTGGCATGTAAACGTCATGTAATCTGACATGATACATGCTGAAGGCCTAGGAGAGTATCTTGGGCACACAGAAAGCGAATACACGACATGTAGCTGGCATGTACATGCAGTGTAGTTTTGCCAAGTCGACACGCCGAAGCCATAGGCATGTGACACCAATACACGTCAACATAAGTACACACCATTTAGTCTCCCAATTACTAGAAGAATTAAATTATATTAAATTGAAAATTGCAGCATTAAAACCTTAATTAATTAATTAATTAATTAATTAATGCAAGCGTGTTTATATTAACAAAGAACAGATAAGAAATGAATGTCATTTACTTTGTGTATACGTTGCATGTATGACCATTCATGAGCAAGACCAAGACCAATGTATGTGTTAGAATTTATTTAATTTAACTTATTTCATGGGTTTGCAATTATTTATTGTTGAACCCTGTTTTATTATAAAGGGTATTCCCAAGTCCCGCATTGGAATACTCCACCATGTAATATATTTTACCCATCTATAAAAGAATGTCTCTGCCCCACATTGAGGTAAGGGGAATTTGCCTTATACATGGTACCAAGGAGGCTTTCTAATCTCGAGTCCTCTTGGCACCGTCCAGCCCCGCCCTCCCTACGAATTACCAGCTTCATCTGATCCCGCCCTCCCTGTGGCTTCCTAGCACCGTCTGGCCCCGCCCTTCCTACAGATTCTCAACATCGTCTGGCACCGCCTTCCCTTCAGCCTCCCGATCAACGCGATCCCCCGACCCTCTTCATCCCGTGACATGTCATGACCAGCCTTCGACACAGATGACTGGAACTCCCTCTTGAGATGAACGCTCTGTGCCACTCTCCAGGCGGAACCCCGCTTGCTCGTGGCCTCTTAGCTTCGCTACCAGCCTCCACCTCCTGCGGTGATTTTCCATCCCCTCCCTCCAGTGGCTTCCCGGCTTCACCCAAGCCTGCCTTCGACACGACCTCCCGGCACCTGCCTCCCTTACAACATCACAACCCAACCTCTCTCGACGCCTCCTGGTCCCGCTCTCCTCAGCAAGTCCCGACCCCGCCTTCGAAGCAGCCTCCCACACCCGCACTCTTTAGCACACTATTGATCATTCCCTAATCTGCAGCTTTCAGCCTTTTCAATGGTCGAATCTTATATCTTGCCTCCGCTGATCACTTCCTCCACTCATCAGGTTGATGAGCGGCTTGACTCAACCAATTTTTCGATCTGGCGGAATACGGTACTGATGTCACTCACTAGCATGGGCCTCAACTCACACCTTGAGGATCCTCTTCCAGCATCTTTAGATCCCAAATACAGACCATGGAAGCTTGATAAAAGCAAGATCTCCCAAATATAGACCATGGAAGCTTGCTAACAACAAGATCTTTGCCTTTCTTGTCAATTCCATGGACCGCTCCATCAAGGAAGTCACTTGGAACACCAATACGGTTAACTAACTCCAAGATTCCTTAAACATTATGTATTTCGAGACAAACTTGGTTTGGGTGTCCGACGTTCTTCAGCTCTTGTCACTCATCCGCCAACAGGCCCGTCTATTTCTGATGTACTTCATGGAAAAATCTCTTCGAAATGAATTGCTTGATTTGTGGCCCATTCCACAGATAGACACTGGAGGTATCCTTGGCCCAAAAGGACCAATTGTACCTCTTTAGCCTTCTCCATGGCCTCAGTCCTGAATATGCGATGACAGCCACAGAGATTCTCATCATCCCCTCTTTGCTAGAGATTCCATAGGTGTATCATCGCCTTGGAAAGGCTCATCAGGAACTTTCCCCACTAACCCCCAACATCGATCACACTTTCCTCTTGGGTCGTGGCAGTGGATGCTCTTCAGAAACTCGTGGCCGTGGCCATGGGAAGGGTCATCTCCATCCCCTTTGTCAGCACTGTGGCAAGTCTGACCACCAGATCGACCGATGTTGGATTCTTCTTGACCGTCCATATCAGCATCCTCGGCAAGGTCAGATTGCGGTCAAACATGCTTCCCCATCAGCCGTAGATCTTCCTCCCCCTCTGGACCTCTCTATAGACGAGCTCCAGCTGATTCACGATTATCGATCCACCTCTCTATCAGATTTTTTTTTCAGCATATCTTACCCACACTGGTGGTTCCGCTGGTTATTTTGGCCATCGCTCTCTGACCTGGATGCTTGACTCAGGTGTATCAGACCATCTCATGGTTGATGAAGGTATGTTATTCACCTACTGTCAATATGTTGGTTTCTCAGCCATCATTGTCACTAATGGATCCACTATCCCAATTGATGGATTTGGTGCATGATCCTTGAATTGGTATATTCACCTGTCGTATATGGAACATGTGCCTCGAAGTCCTTTTAACCTTCTCTCCATAAGAAATATTACAATGGACTTAAACTATAGTGTCATCTTTAATTCTTCGGCTATTGTGTTTCTGATATAATTACCTCACCCAAACAAGCAGCAGAACATTGTATATTCAATAAAGCATTATTAGCGTACTTGTTTACAAACATTGAGCCACAAAATAGGGAGAAAAAGAGGAAACCAATAACACTTCAGGAGGCCCCTACTGCTCTCCCGCCCAAGCTCCAAGGATCTACTCACTAACAAACTATAGAATACCCCCTATGGTCCCCCACACGACCCACTTTACCCCCCCCCCCCCCCCCGATCTGCTGAGCTGGCTTTGCACCCAAGCGGTTATCCCCCACGTGACTCCCTAATAAAATCCCCCTTTCCAACACCACACAACTCCTTAACTACCTCCCCTTTTCCACCTTTCATCCTTCTAGAATAAACCTTTCCAGTGGTAGGGTACCCTCCAGATCTAACACTTGCACCCCCTTGAGAACCAGTCTTGTCCTCAAGACTGAAAGATGGAAATTGATTTCAAAGAGTGAATTCGTCTTCCCATGTGGCATCTTCCATCGAGCAGCCAGTCCAATGGATTAAAAATTAGTAATAGGCTATGCCATCTGTGTAATATAAGCGGTGAGACAGAACAACCAAAGGTTCAGGGCTTGGAGTAGAATCAAGTTCCATCCTCAGTGAGAGAGAAGACTGTATAAGATGTGTACCAATGGCTTTCTTCAACTATGAAACATGAAAAACTAGGTGTACCCGAGAAGCAGCTGGAAAATATAAATGATATGCCACCGAACCAACCTTCTCAACAATGGTAAAAGGGCCATAGAACTTGGCCGCCAATTTCTGATGAATTTGATGGAAAACATAGTGTTTCTTATGTGGTATGAGTTTGAGGAAAACTCGGTCTCCCACTTTAAAAACTACATGTCGATGATTCTAATCTGCTGCTCGTTTCATATAATCCTGAGAACGAGCTAAGTGGTGTCTAATCTGCCGAAGAGATTCCTCACGGTCCCCGATAGCCACATCCTCTGCTGGAACTCGAACATCAGAGGGTAGAAACCCAAAAATGCATGGGGGGTTTCGACTGTAGACTACTTCAAAAGGGGTTGTTTGGATGGAGATATTTCAAGTGGTATTGTAGCTCAATTCAGCCCAAGGAATCCAAAATGACCAAGAGCAAGGTTGATCCCCTGCAAAAAAACACAAATATGTTTTGAGACACCTGTTAACCACCTCTGTTTGCCTGTCTGTTTGGGGGTGGTAGGCTAAGATTAGGCACAGAGTAATCCCATAAAGACTGAATAATTCTTTCCAAAAGTTACTGAGAAAAAGTGGGTCACATTCACTCACTATAGAAGTGGGGACACCATGTAAACAGACTATTTCTCAGAGAAAATTTTCTAACACTGATCATGCCGAGTATGGATGCTTAAGAAGAAAAAAATGACTATCCTTTGATAGTAGATCTACCACCACTAAAATGACAACATACCCTTTAGATTTTGGCATCCCTGAGATAAAATCCATTGAGATATCGAACCATATTATTGTAGGAATATCCAATAGTTGAAGTAAACTGGCAGGGGAAAGGGTATAATATTTATACCTCTAGCATACTTCACACTACTGAAAAAATTTCAGAATTGCTCCTTTCATACCTACCCAGTACACATTTCTATCCAATTTTTGGTAAGTTCGATAGAAACCCATATGACCCCCTTGAGGAGAAGAATGAAATTATCCTAATAGAAACTGAATCCATGGGGAATGAGCTAGAATAACTAACCGACCATGATAATGAAGTACACCCTGGTGTAAATAGAAACCCAAAACAGTTTATTGTCCAGACTGTAGTGCTTGAAAAATTGGTCCCAGGAAGGGGTCCGTAGAAATCCCCCCAGTCAGGTCACGCCCCTCTTCCCAAACTGGCCGACTTTGTAGTTGGTAGTAGTGGCATGTGTCGTCATCTTTGAAAGACAAGGCATCTTCAGAAGATTTCTCTTTACCCGCCTTATAACAGATTTCAAATTGGTATTTCAGTAGCTTAGAAATCCAACAATGATAATCAATAGAAGTAATACGCTGTTGCACCAAAAATTTGAGGCTTTGGTGGTCAGAGTACACTATAAACAGGTGGCCTAAGAGGTAAGGCCGCCAATGTTTAATGGATAGGACCAAAGCCATAATCTCTTTTTCATAAACTGATTTAGCAAGGTTACAATCTAAGAGAGAATTAGTGAAAAAATAAATTGGGCATTGTTCTTGCATGAGGATAGCCCCTATACCTCTCCCGGAAGCATCACACTCCAGCTCAAATTGCGTAGAAAAATTTGGAAGAGTATGGATGGGTGCTTTTGTCATTGGTTGTTTGAGTTTTTGGAAAGCATTGAGGGCCTCATTTGTCCATCATAAGCCATCATTTTAGGTGATATCTTTAAGAGGTCATGCTACCTTGCCATATCCCCAAATGAACTTGAGATAATAGTAGGTGAGGCCTAGAAAGTCACAGACTCCCTTAACAGAAGTTGGTATTGGCCAATTTAACATTACATGCACCTTCCCAAGATCCATAGAAACTCCCTCAGCTGAAATTATGTGACCCAAATATTTGATTTACTACTGCCCTAAATGACACTTCTTCTTATTGGCGATGAAATGATTCTCTGGTAGAATGTCAAGGGCTATTGCAACATGCTGTAGGTGGGTCGGCCAATCCCTGTTGTACATTATTATATCGCCAAAAAATATGACTACATACTGTAGAATCAGAGGATGAAATAAATCATTCATTGTTTCTTGAAACATAGAGGGGGAATTCATTAAACCAAATTTCATTACTAAATACTCATAGTGGACACTATGAGTCCGGAAGGCAGTTTTTTTGAAAACGCTTTCCCACATCTGAATTAGATGATATCCTACTCTTAAATCAATTTTGGAGAAATAAGTAGCTCCATATAATTCATCATGTAATTCTTCAACCATGGGGATTGAAAACTTGTCAGGTACAATTACCTTGTTCAATGATCGGTAGTCGACACAAATCTGCCACAACCGATCTTTCTTTTTTACCAAAAATATCGAGCTTGAAAATGCGCTTGAACTATGTATGGTTATTCCTATGGACAATATCTCCTACACCTGTGTTTCTATTTAATTTTTTTTTGAAAATAAGGATATCTATATGGTCTTACCGAGACTGGTCCTTGTCTAGGGATGAAACTTATAGCATGTTCACAATATCTAGGTGCTGGAAATACCTGGGGTTTATAAAAAATTGTAGGATAATGGAGAAAAATATGTTGTAAGTCCTGCACTTGGTGTGAAGTCAGGATTTGTTCCCAACCACTCCATTTACCTACTACTATTTGACAACGAACCCCTTTGAAGAACTATCTTTCTAACCACTGTTCCAGTGAAACTGTTACCCGGTTTGATCGATGAACTCCTAAAAGGGTGAACAACTGATTTCCTACTATAAAATTCATCACCATAGTCTTCCAATTGATGAAAACATCTCCTAGGGTACTGAGCCACACCGCACCAAGAATTAAGTCCAACCCTACGATATCCAATATGTGTGCTTCTATTGAGCACCCATAATCCCCCATTGTCAACCAGATGTGTTGGCACATTCCTGTAGTAGCCATCTTATGTCCATCTCCCAATTTCACTCGCATTTTCTTCAAGTCCAGGATGGTAAGTCCTAGAATTTTAACAAATATCAAACTAATAAAGTTTTGGGAAACTCCAATATCAAGTAGAATTAAAATAGGTATCCCCCTTCAATTTTTAAGGATTTTTTGGACTCCTCCGGATAGTCCATGGTGCTATACAAAATTCCCCAACCTTGAATTTCAACCAGCTTACATTCAACCTCATGAATTCCCTCCTCCTCCATTAGTTTGGTGTCCTCATCTGGTTTAGGAGGCTATGCTACTTCTTCATCCTCTTCCCCCAAAATTAAAACTCTCATTTTGGGATCTGAGCACGTGTTCATAGGATTATAAGGTTTTCCACAACTAAAACACAATCCCATCTTCCTTCAATCCTCCCACTCTTGACTAGTTAACTGGAGAAACCCTTTATTTCTATTGCCAAGTATTTGTGGTTCCTTTCTACATTTCTTCCCAGTGGTTCCCCTCCCCTCCTTAGCAGCGGTATAATATGACTTGACTGTTGGGGCGAGATTCCCTAGGAAGGACTAAACCAGTCTCTGCCTCCAGTCCAGTGCATTCCCCCGGACTAAGTATGTGGTCCGGCCTCTTTTCTAAGAGCTAACTCCACATGTCTTTCCAACCGCATCACTTGTAAATGGGTCTCTAGATTATGGATGTGCACCTAACTCCATATTTCCTCATGCAAACAATGAAGGAAATAACCCATATATTGAGATTATGGTTGATGGGGAATAAGTGATTCCAGAAATTCAAAACGTTCTATTTATTCTTGTACTGTGTCTTGCTACCGGTTAGTAGCTAGTTACTCATAAGAATTTTTCACCTCTATTCCACTGAAACATTCCATGAGCTCTTCTTTAAATTGTTTCCTAGATAATTTTGTTTTCACTTCTTCTAAGACTGTAAAACAATGAATCATGACTCCCTCCATACTTACCAGTGCCAATAAGATTTTAGCTAATTTAGGTGTTTGATTAATTCGTAAATACAATTCTGCTTTGTTGATCCATCTACGAGGGTCATGTCCATCAAAAACCAGTAGTTCAACTCGTCAAACTGCTAGCAGTGGTCCTGGACTATCCCCCCTAGCTTCTTCTTTCCTTGGTATCCCCTCATTTGGACCCGCTATTTCACATGATCATATCGACATCTCTTCTAACCAAATAGTTGGTACAGTGGTTGTAGCCTCCTCATCCACTGGAAGTTTCTCCAGACGATGAACTATACCAGACATGGATTTCTGTAGCTCTTTTAAACCCGAAAGTTCTTGCTGAAATGCTCCGACTGTAGTTGTTAATCCCGACATAGCAGATTCCATCTGATCAAGATGCTGGTCTCGTCCTGCTTCCGCATGCTCCAACCACTGCTCCAACGCCTCTAATTAAGACTGAAGCAGAGTCTCCATACTCAGAATTAAGGATCGTAATGCACCAAAGGAAAAAAAATGAGATGGGGTGAGAGAAGATATCTATCAGGTCAGACCAAAATGATATAATTCCTTCACCCAAACTAGCAGAAGAACAATGTATATTCCATAAAGCAGTATTAGCGTACCTATTTACAGACTCTGATCCACAAAATAGGGAGAAATAGAGGTAACTTGGAACACTTTGAGAGGCCCCTACTGCTCTCCGACCCATGCTCGAAGGAGCTACTCACTAACAGACTACTGAATACCCACTATGGTCCCCCCCATGACCCACATTATTCCCTCCCTGATCCACTCAGCTGGCTTTGCACCCAAGCGGTTATCCTCCACGTAACTCCCTAACAAACTCCCCCCTTTCCAGCGCCACATGAATCCTTAACTACATCCTCTTTTCCACCATTCCTCCTAGAATAAACCTGCCAGATGTCAGGGTCCCGTCCAGCTAACAGTTTCAGGAACGGATGACGAACCAGGAACTTGGTAGAGGCCAGCTTCGGGATGGGGTATACATGTTTGATGGACTGACATCAGTCATATTCACCTCTCTCTCTACTCGTGAATTGGACCTTCATTATAGATTGGGACATCCACCTACCTCCACCCTTCATCAAATTTTTTCATGATATTAGTCGGCATGTTTCCTTTCATTACGAGTCATGTAAATTTGCAAAACATCATCACACTTCATATCTTCCTCGAGTGGTTACACGGGGCTCCAAACCCTTTGATTTATTTCATTTAGATGTATGGGGTCCCTGTCCCATCTTGAGTCACTTAGGGTATAAATATTATATATCCTTCATTGATTATTTTTCACGTATGACTTTGATGTACCTTCTTCATGATCGGTCTAAGGTGTTCTATACTTTTCAGACTTTATACCATGAGATTCATATCCAATTATCCATATCTATTAAATGTCTCCGCTTGGAAAATGGGTGAGAATATTTTCCTACTCCCTTTCAGCAGTTTCTCAAAGAAAACAACATCATTCATCAGACATCTTGTCCTGAAACACCTCAGCGGAATGGAGTGGATGATCGGAAACACTGCCATATTCTAGAGACTTATCATGCCCTTCAATTCCACTAGCAGGTGCCTCTTCTATTTTTCAGGGATTTCATCCTTACTAATATATACCTCCTCAATTGTCTTTATTCTTATATCCTTCAGGGGGAGACTTCTTTTCAGAATCTATTCTCCTCTCTCCCCCCTCACTCCCTTTCATTCCGTGTGTTTGGATGCCTATGTTATGTCTGTGACACTCATCCCAACCTCTCCAAGCTCTCTCTCAAATCCCTTTGTGGAATATTCATAGGATATTCATGCACTCACCGCATATAACGATGTGTCTCTCTGGACTTATGGTGATATATCATCACTGTTGATTTATCGTTTGTTGAGAGCTCTCATTTCTCACTTCCCTCTCCCCATCCAGACACCACAATCGATGGTTGTTGTTGGAGTCTATATCCCACATCAAACTTATGGTCCGATGTGGTCTTTATTATTCATTATAAAAGAAACTCAAGGCCTCCTTTAGAGTATACCTTGGGGATTCGGGTCATCCTCTTTTATCATTCTACATGGTATCAAAGCAGGTTTGATCCAACCCGAGCCTCCTGCATATTTTTTTGTTCCTCCCATCTAGGGTTTCCATTTTTTTCCGTGCGGGGGTGGCAGCTCCCAAAATGAGTCAGCTGCCCCCCACCCCTTTGATACTACTTCACAGCGGCCTATGCCACTATGGTCTGTCATAGTCCCTCTAGTGATGGTCCTTCCAGCATAACTCTCACGGACGACGATCTCTAGCGGCGTCTCTCGGCCCTCCTTCCCAATCATCACAGTGCGATCATCCCTTTCCCTCCCTGTGGACTCTAGACGTCATCTGACCCAGCTCTTCTACCTCCCAATCAGTGCACTACATCCTGGACCACCCTCCCATTGTGCCTTCATAACGGATCTCGTCGCCTCCCGATCTACCTCGGCTCACCCGTCTGTTCCTGTGCGACAGATTCAGTAGCATCAGACCGTCCTTCGAGCAGCTTCCCACCAGGCATCCCCTCCCCACTGCGCTTTATGAACCAAACCCTCCCACACAATTCCCTCTCGGTGCCTCATCGTATGGCACCCTACAATGATCCTGACAACCAGTTGCGGATCTCTCTCCTCCCGCGGATCTTCCTCCTCCTGGTACGCCTCTTCCTGATGGATCTCGTCCACCATGTCATTCCTCCCCAACGATGCCCCTCCCGCTTGTGGATCCCTCCGTGCATCTCCCTCCCTTGTGGATCCCTCTCGGTGCTCTCCTCCTCTGTGTGCGCAACAAACCAGGCTGCCCCTCCTGCCTCATTTCCTATCCAGGAAATAGCAGCCTCTGGCGGCACCCTTCCCTGTGCACGCCTCCTCGTGGAGACCCCTCCTCCCGCGCTGCTCTCCCAGCAACCACCTCCCTTTCTCGACGGAACTATTTTTGTGCAATCCTTCCGGTCTGTAGCGTTTTCTCCCATGTCCATCGGCACGCCCTCGCGCTTCCTCCACCCCAGTGCTGCACCTCGACCACCTTGGATATGGGCCCTTTGGTGCCGCCATCTCCTGTAATGAATCTTACAGAATCACCACCTTCCATCACCGGCCCTGAAAGTGCAAATTTCCCAGTGCTAGTGTGACTTTCCTGGCATATCATCAACTGGCCCCACTACAACGGCTTTCCTGGTGCTTCATCAACCGGCTCAGTCTGTGTGGTTCCTCTACTGAGCCTGAAACATCTTCTTTCATCCATCATCCTGAGGGGGAGCTATGATCTTGATGGGGAGCTGCAACTGCACATGTTTTCTTTACTTTTCTTTTTTCTAGTTTTGTAATCAAGCTGGGTATGTCCAGCTTGAGGGGGATTATGTATTATTCTTTATTTTCATTGCATATATTTCTTTATGTATCTAAGCTAGGTACACCTTTCTTGAGGGGGAGTGTTGGAGTTTTTATCCCACATCAGACTTATGGTCCAATGTGGTCTTTATTATTCATTATAAAAGAACCTCAAGGTCTCCTATAGAGTAGACCTTATGGATTCGGGTCATCCTCTTTTATCATTATAAAATTGTATTCCTCTCATAATACACCTCCCTTTGGTGTCTCCGCCTGCTAATCATCGATTTGGTACTATCTACTCACATCTCCCATCGACTATTCCCTCGTCCAGGTCGAGGATACCATCGTCCCAGCTTCGTCTGATGCTACTGCCCCGGCACCAGACAACTTTCACATGGCGCTCCAAAAAGGTACTCATTCTTGTAAGGATACTTCTCTCTATACATCTTCCCATAGAGGTCTTTCCACTCTGGAGACAATATCTATTCCCTACATAGTTAGCGATGCAAAATCTCACCCAGGGTGGCTACAAGTGTCACGACCCATCCCCAGGGGCCCGTTCTGTGACTACCCCAAGACCGCCTTCCATAGGCCAGGGGCTAGAGACTAGAACCAAATGTGTAATTCCCTAAAACTGGGAATGCATTGCCTTTATAACTTATGAACGCACACAACAGAGCACACAGATGGATACAAAATGCTATGTAAACTGTATAAAAAAAGAGTGCTGAAAAGTAAAAGGGGCCAGAAATACAAGCCCAACTATAAAATACAAGGAACTGTAAATACAAGTACAACTAAAGAAAGGAAAAATAGTTTTTGGGTCATCCTCAGGGATTCCTACCTGAAGGGTAGGTACAAATATCCTCCTCATCAGTCCACATCCATTAGTATCCACCGTGTACTGACTCTTCATAAGGTCCACCTCCGGGTACCGTCCAGTCCTAGTACTCTCAGCCTTGGTTAGCGTTGTCCGTCGTTTGCAACCAACACAATAAGGTGCGGGCATAGCTCGTGCATGGGTGAGTATAACGTTACTCAGTAGGGACCCTGAAACCCTCAAGGTCTCACAAAATCCAACAAGTATAAACCAAAAAGTATGAAATCAATAGATAACCTTACTTAGGTATATGCCCATACATATACCTAAGTTATCATGTGATCCATCTCAATCATGAGAAAAACACAAAAGTACTGACTCAGATCAACCTATATTTTATTCTAGGGGTAAAAAAATTTCGAACCCTTGGCTGCTAGAGAACTCCTCTATTGAGTACAGTGGGCCTGCCGCATCACACAAAGGCACTTCCCACAAACCTTGGACTGTTGAGGTACTCCTCCTGTCGAGTATCGTGGGTCTGATACATCCCACAGAGGCGCTCCCCACCGTGGTTCTGCCACCACAACCAGGCGCTCCCCCTTATAGCCTGCAGAGGTACTCCTCATGTTGAGTACCGCGGATCTGCTACCACAACCAGGCGCTCCTCCATCATGGGTATTCCGCCTCAACTAGGCACTCCCCACTAGGCTAGTCGAGTTACTCCGAGTCAATCAGTCAGCAGTCCTCAAGTCCCATCCAGCTACTAGGTTCCCACACAAATGCTCGCTTGTCTCCGGAAGATCCACTCCACAAGCTAATGGTTGATTCTCCAACTACCACGATGTCCCATGAAGAATTATCCCAAAGGTCCGCCATGTCATAGGGGTCTCAACGCAACTGACGGCGCGTCAATCATACGCTCGGTCTGTGAGTTGTTAGACATTTAGTCCCGGGGGCCCAGTTGGATTCGCGCATGATCCAACCTGACCGTATTTCAACTATACCCCAAACTATAGTGGGGTATACTCAAAGGGACCTTTATACTCCAAGAATTCTAGCGCCGCTGACGGTTCATCAAACGGACGTCCGGTGCCAAAGATATGACCAAATGAAAGAAAAGGGTTGTAGTGGGCCAGGTTCGGTTTGGCCCAGTCGAACCGACCTAGCCCGACCCCGCCTGGGCCAACCTAGTTCGACTCGGCCCTGTCCATTGGGCAGGCCAAACCGTTAGTTTCGACCCGGACCACTGGACCCAGCCCAGCAGGTCGTGAGGTCGTGGAGGGCTGCGAGGGCGCGGAGTGGTTGTGAGGGCACGGACCGGCCGTGGGTTGTAGTGAGTGTGGCTTGGCCTGGAGGGCGCTGCGAGGGTGTGGACCGGTTTGGCCAGGGCACGTGGAGGCCGGCTCAGTCAGGGTGCCACGAGGGGCGCGCGAATTCCGGCTTGGCCAAGGCTCGGAGGCCAACGACTGGTGCGGCCGGTGGCGGCTTGGGAGGGTGCCCCGAGGGCCAGTTTAGCCAGGAGGGCACAGACGACTGAGAGTCGGTTCAGCTGGGGCATGGTGCGGCCAGGGTGTGGCTCGGTCGAGGTGCGGCACGGCTCGGGCCAGTTCAGCCGGCGGGTGGTGTGGCCGGCTGGTGGCGCGGCTGGTGGGCAGCACGGCCGGGGTGGCTTGGAAGCCAGCGGGCAGTGCGGTTCAGCCTGGGGTAGCAGAGCCGATTTAGCCGGGGCGCCGGAGTGTCGCGGGGGTGGCGCAGGTTTCCTTCTTCACCTTCTTCGTCTCAGCATCTCATCACCATGCCGAAGAACAACACAATGAAGAATGACAGATGGGGGTCAGGCCATGTTAGTTTAGCCCACACCCTCTGCATTTAGGGTGGTAGCAATCAGTTCATCAAGAAAATAAACAAAGAACAAGCATGGAAGATATCTTTAAAAAATCAATTTTTATAATCCCTCATTAATAATATATTCCCAACCCGCAAGGAAAAACATCTGAGGATCATCTTGATAAAAATTTGGTCCACGTTCTTTGTTTTAGAAGGAAAGAAACAAGAGAATAATATCATACTTAAATAAAATCCCTACCTTGTTCAAAGTTGGTTGATGTCAGCACAAGAAGGCGGGCGTCGATTCGTTGTAGACGAACACGTCCTACGTCGAAGGAAGCTCCGAGAAAGAAAGTCGATGTCGAGGTCGACGTTCTTCGTCGGTGGAGCATTCATCGTGGAGGAAGCGTTCTTCTTTGGAGAGATTTCTCCCAAGAGATCTAATCCTCCTTTTCCAACCTTTTGCCAACAAATGAATAGATAGCCTCTCCAAATAAAAGATTATCTACTATTTAGTTTGTTGGGTCTAAAATTCAAATTGTAGCATTTAATTAAATGAGATTGCTCAATTAATTAAAGGGGGAGGGTTGAAACCATTAAAAGAGGGGGGGGGGGTGGCACCATTAAGTTAAGGGAGGTCAAGAGACTCTCCCTCATTTATGAGGGAGTTGAGATGTTATCCTCAATTAAATGGGAGGTTTAGTCCCAGGTGGTCCCCGCAGAATAACATCTCGTGGGAGGTTAGGTTCGAGTGGTCCCCACCACCATAACCTCTCATGGGAGGTTAAGGTGTGGTGGTACCCACCTCCATCTTCCACATGGGTGGTTATAATAGAAAAAATAAAATAAAACATGTGTTTATTTTATTTTATTATTTCCATGAAAAACCCAAAAACTAACATTCACCCTAGACCAACTACCGTCGAGGTGAAAGTCTTCTTAACCGAATACTGGAGCAGCAAGATCAACAGTACCATCGAATTTCAATTCCAAGCACCGGTTCAAAAGTTAGAAAAACCTGCTCGTACGTTTACTGAACATACCCAAACAAAACTTCAGAAATTTATTCTGGGCACACCGGGCCTTAGAATCATGCACTGTAAATTTTCATAGACTTGTAAAATTCACTTTTAATTAGAGAAAATTATATGGAAATTTCGGGTCTTTACATTCTCCCCACCTCAGGGCTCTACATCCCCATAATCCACATCTCATTCTAAGGGAACAAGTGGGGGTACTGAGCACGCATATAAGACTCTCACTCCTAGGTGGTCTCCTGGAGGTTCCCACACTTCCAACGAATGCGCACTAGAGGTATTGACCGTCCATGAAGGACCCACACCTGTCGATCCTCAATCTCTACTGGAACCTCCATAAAAGTCGCCCCATCGTCGACATCCAACTCGCCATGGTCGATGATGTGGGAAGGGTCGTGCACGTATCTCTTCAGCTGGGATACGTGGAAGACATCGTGCACCCAGTGCAACTGAATTGGAAGAGATAAGCGGTAATCCATCTCGACTACTATGATGAGGACTTGGAAAGTTCTGATAAAACTCGGAGATAACTTGTAACCTCGGCCAAATCTCTACAAACCTCATCGAGGTGAGACCCATAGAAAGATGTGGTCTCCATCCTCGAACTCCATAGGTCTCCATATCCTATCAGCATACGACTTCTACCTGATCTGTGCAGTCTTAATCCACTCCTGGATGATCTGCACCTTTTTTGTGGTAGCTTGTACCATCTCTGGTCCCACTAGTGCTGACTCCCCTGGGTCAGTCTGACACAAAGGTGATCTGCAAGGTTGCTCGTACAACACCTCGAAAGGTGTCATCCAAATGGTGGAGTGATAGCTGTTGTTGTATGAAAACTACACCAAAGGTAAGTGATCCTCCCAGCTGTGACTGAAGTCGAGGACACAAGCATGCAGCATGTCCTAGAGGGTTTGAATGGTCCGCTCGGTCTGACCATCCGTTTGAGGATGGAATGCGGTGCTCAAATGAAGTTGTATCCCGAAAGCCTCCTGCAAACCCTTCCATAGACGGGAAGCAAAACACGTGTCATGATCAGAGACAATCTTCAAAGGTATTCCATGCATCCGCACAATCTTCTTCACATAGAGGCGTCCCAAGCTCTCTACTGAACCCTTCTCTCTGATCGGTAGGAAGTGGGCCGACTTGGTGAGTCGGTTGAATATCACCCAAATCAAGTCATGACCCCTAGATGTACATGGAAGTCCTATCATGAAGTCTACAGATATCCCATCCCACTTCCACTCTGGGACCTCTAAAGGATGAACCAATCCTACTGGTACCTGATGCTCCGCCTTCACTTGTTGGCAAGTGAGGTAATGAGAGACAAACTCTGCTACTGCTTTCTTCATTACCGACCACCAGTGCTATCATCAGAGGTCTTGGTACATCTTCACCACTCCTGGATGTACCACTAGAGGGGATTTTTGGAACACCGTCAACACTTCCTCCTGAAGTGACATTGGTACCATGGTACATCCTCTAAAGAGTATGACATGCTCCCCAGCTTCAGAAAATCCATCAGGTGCATGCCCTATGGATATCTGAGCGCATCGAGCCTCACAGTCAGCGTCCCCACACTGTGCCTCTCTAACTCATTGAAGAAGTGGTGGAGTGACTGTAATAGATTAAAGGAAAGCTTCTCCATCACGTTCCATGAATGATATCTACAAAGCGGCCAACTACTCCATCGCCTCACCAAGAAGCTGTATACCAGACCTCCTACTGATTTCATCTACTACAATGTTAAACTATAGACTATCTTAAAGTCATAGTCTTGGAGGAACTCAAGCCAACGTCGCTTTCTCATGTTCAGGTCCTTTTGAGAGATGATATACCTGAGACTCTTGTGATCAGAGTACACAGTAAAACGCTCACCCATCAGATAGTGCAACCACATCTTCAAAGCGAAGACCGCTGCTGCTAACTCTAGGTCATGGGTAGCATAGTTCTGCTCCTGTTGTCTCCGCTATCAAGAACCATATGTGATCACTGCTCACTCCTGCATCAGGACACATCTAAGCCCAGTCCCTGATGTGTTGAAGTATATTACATACCCTACGCCCTCCTCTGGAAGCCTAAATATGGGGGCACTAGTCAGCCTCTACCTCAGCTCCTGAAAAAGCAACTGGCATTTCTCCAACCAAACGAATGGTTTCCCCTTCTTCGTCAAGGCTGATAGTGGTGTTGCGACTCTAGAGAAGTCTGTCACAAACCTCCAGTAGTATCCTACCAAACCCATGAAACTACGTACCTCCACCACACTCCTGGGTGGCTCCCAAGCAAGTACCGCCTCAATCTTCGCTGGATCCACTGCAACTACAACCTCCGATATGACATGTCCCAGAAAGTAAACCTCTCGGATCTAGAACTAGCACTTCGAGAGATTACCATAAATCTGGTGCTCTCAGAGTGTGTCTAGTTCTACCTGGAAATGATAGGCATGCTCCTCCTCCATTGCTGAGTAGATCAAAATGTCATATATGAAGACCACTACAAAGCAATCGAGGTATGGATAAAAGATATTGTTCATGAGTCCCATGAACACTGCTAGAGTATTGGTTATGCCGAATGGCATAACCAATAACTCATAGTGGTCGTACCGACATCTGAAGGTCGTCTTCTACACATCCTCATCTCAAACTCTGAGCTGGTGATAGTATGATCTGAGGCCTATCTTCGAGAACCAACGTGCTCCCTTAAGCTAATCAAAAAGGTCTTCAATCCTTGATATTGGGTTATTGTTCTTCACAGTCACCTGGTTCAGGCATAGATAGTCAACAATGTAACACCCCAAGCTTCCACGGTACGTTTCCCTTCGAATAATGCGATAGCGTGTGTTGTACGCAACCTCGAGTTCTAACACACGCCACAACCAATCAAACTAGCCGTTATGAATAGTAATACCTAAATTTTGAAATTATATATATTTTATATTTTAAAATGGACTTCATTTTTGGATTCAGAATATCGAATTTAGCCTAAGGTGAAATTTTGGTACTTTTCGGATAACTTTCATATTTTGATGAATAGTGAAAATTACTAAATTTTAATTAAAATCAACTTTTTTAATCAAAATAATTAATATTGATAAATTATGAATTTGAGTGGTTTTAAAGTATATTTAGAATATATTTTTACCATTTAATTTAATGTTTGTCATTGGACATAATTTCACAATTAAACCAGACATAAACAAGTGTCAATCTTTTGATAGTTATTATCTCTTAAAAACACGCTTTTTATTTTAACAACGGGAATTAATTTTAAATTAATTTCTGCCACTTATTTGTTTTGAATTTGGAAAAATGGATTACATATTTGGAATTAGGATGTCCAAATTATGTAAATAGGTAACTTTTATTTTTACACATTTTGAATAATTACTGCGGTAAATATTTTATTTACCATGGTTAAAAGGTAAATCCGGTAAATAAGGGTTAAAAAATAATATTATAATAATACAAAATTACCCTAAAACGTGTCCTAACCTTATTGGTGGACACATACCCGACCATGGTCATCCTTGGGTCTATTTGGGGACCCCTTAGATCCACTTGTATGTGGTAGGGACACATTATATTAATAAAGTTAAAATAAAAATAAAAATGGCATAAGCTTACATCTTTTAGAAGAACAATTTTTACATAGGGTTATACATGTTGGATTTTAGATTATAAATATTCATTAGAAATCTAAAAAGATTTCCTACATAATGATATTTTATTTATAATTTTTAGACATCAAATAATGTAAATTATTAATGACACAATAATGATGCAATGTTTACCTCATTAATAAATCATTTAAATAAATAAGATTATAATGATTAAAATATTATCTAAAACCTGTCCAATTCTTATTGGTTGATGTTATTTATAATATGAATCATCTTATCTTCGACCTAAATGATTTTTGGACCATTATAAACCGAATATAATTATATTATAAAGTAATACTTTCACTCTTTCCTAAAGAGCCCCTCCACTCCCTTATAAAAGGAGACCACTTCTACTCATTCCTCACACCTCTCAAGCCACTTGGCTCGGCCAAACTTTGCCCAAATACTCTCCCAACTTCTCTCACTACAACCTAGAGTCCTTAGTTTGATCATAAAGCCAACCTAAGGAGCCCTTTTGATCAAATCAAAAGGAAGAACCCGAAGAAGAGGTAATGTTTTCACCACCCCTTTTCAAGTTCCTTTCTTCTTCCACTTCTTCTTTCTTTGTTCTTACCATTATAAAATAATAACTCCAGTATCTCACATATAATGTGATGTTATTATAAATATGGTACAACCATATTCAGTATTCTATCCACCCTTTGAATAACATGTCACCATACGTGCGTACGTACGGCTTACCGTCTCCACGTCGTGGTGTAATTGTTATTCAATATAATATTATTTGGATGGGTATAATAATGATGTTTAACTCAGGTAAATAATAAATATAACATGTTAAGGATTCTTTATATATGATATACCATCCATTTATATATTATTTTAATATCAAAAGAATGATATTGTCGCTCGTGCGTACGTACGGACTACCGTCTCCACGAACGCGATGAGATTCATTCTCCATCGTATCCATTCAAGTATAATTATCATTTGATGATTTAAAAATGATGTTTAAGGACTTGATATCATTCTGGATATGAATAAGATACAACAAACATGGCTTATGTAACAAAACATATAAAAGAAAATGAGTAAGTTAACACCCGAAACGACGATAATTCTAAGATATTATTAACAAATCAATGTTAAAAGATCATATATGATATCATATTAATATATATGATTCTAGTATAATTTAATAACAATTATTTCACCATTATACAGGAGGTTAACCTACCCCAACCAAGGAAAAGTACAAGGTAAGGGTTATTTCACAATCTCTTCATTATCCGAGGTTGTTTATACGTAATAATCTACTGGGATCTCGTTATCATCCACATCCATGTTTCTTCAAAATGTATTTCAAAACATTTTTAATATTTAAAAGAATATGGGTTAAAGTCATTTAAACCCTTGTTTGACTTTTTATAAGAGGTTTATAAGGGAATATTTCCATCGTTTTCCAAACAATGTGCTTTTTAACCTTTTCGACAGAATTAAGATAAGAATGTTTTTTTTAACTTATACGGCGGGTGCGGTTATTTTCCGCCGTTATAAAATCGTCAAAGCTTACCTTACAAGATTATAAGAATATTTTCAAAGAAAATGTTTTATTTTATAAATATATGTCTCTTAAATGATTTCAAAATAGAAAGAGATATTTCTTTAAAAAGAGTTTTGATTTCATCTATGTCAACATCCTTTAATGGATTTTACGCTTATTTGAGGATGATATAATATGATACAAAACTTTTATATTGTATTGAAGGTTTTGTGATATGTTTGACTGTGGATGTGCTATTTTTTTATATACCATTCATGGTTTATGGTGAAAGTATTGAAATTTTGTATGCTAGTTTTAATACAAATGTTTATGTTATGTTTAAACCTTTTCATATGGGAATGCATTGGACTTAATATGTGACGGGTGGAGCCCGCTATAGCTCCTAGATGCATCGGTAGGTCTCATGAGACAAACTAGTGTCTTGGTACAAGGCCTTGGCAAAATCTTATTTGTAGTCTTGGCACGAGGCCTTGGCTATGTGGTTATGATAGTCTGGCATTATGCATTCCATCATTATGAAAGTGGTTATTGATATTGCATGTGATTATTCGATTAGTAGAATATCCATGTGAATAAGTAAATGGCATTATTTCATTTTATTTATGCCATACTATGTTGAAGTTAAAGTTTAAAAGGCTTTTGTTTTAGTTATACATTGCCTTAAATGTTTATTCTTATTTATGAAAGTTTCTGCTATATTGTTATCCTTATTGGGCATTTGAGCTCACCCCTTTTCTATGTTTTATTTTTCCAGGATGTGAAGAAGTAAATTATGAATGATTTGCAGGGATATTATGAGGGGTTAATAGTGTGGACTATGGAGACAATATGTTGTTGAAGTAGTTCTTTTTTTATTTTGATGATGTAATGTAAAACTTATGAATATATATAGTGTTTCCAAGGCTACTAAACCAATCTGTCTTTCGAGATTTGATATTTCTTGTGATCATGCCAATGTTATGTAATTAATGCACCGACTCTAGGTAACTGGGGTCGGGGCGTTACAGTTGGTATCAGAGGAAGTTTAGTACAAACCTTGGAAGCTAGATTTAGATAAACTCTGATTAGAGCACGTAGACCTAAGATGAACTTGGAGGATTAGTATAGAAGAACTTCCTAGAATTTTGGTATTGTAGAGATTTTGTGAGTTTTCCGAGCAATACATCCCTGTCTGGATACGAGCAGGTAGAGGCGGCTCTGGCACAGATGTACCTAGGGGTAAAATCCGAAAACACCGCTTTGAGCTAGACTCGAACGGGAACTGGTGCACGACAACGGGCCTTGCTGCACTCTTGGTTACGACACTCCCGGGGGATATGCTTAGGATAACTCTCATTTTCTTTACAAATCATTATGAAGGGTTTATGAGTATATAATTCCTCAAAGAAAACATTTTTATGATTATGGATTATATCCATAAATAGTTCAATTTATGTTGAGTGTTTTATAAGTATGGGATTATGTATTTTGATTCATAAACTGATCTAGTTTATGCCATTGTTTAGAAATGGCGCCTAGTGGAAGAAATGGAAACCGTATCAATGAACGCACTCCATGTAGGGATTTCCCTCCTGCTCAAGATAATTATAGTGGGGCTGGTGATGCAACCGGTGCCGATCAGCTAATCACCATACTGGGACAACTTACTCAGGTTATGAATAATAACCTTACCCGTATGGAGCACCCTGATCCGCAGCGTGGAGGATCAATGTTAGATCGATTCATGAGGCAACAACCACCAACGTTCAATGGGAGTACAAATCCCTTAGTAGCTGAGCAATGGATAAATTCCCTAGAGAAAATATTTCAGGCTTTGGGGAGCAGTGAAAGGGAAAAAGTTATCATGGCAGTTTACCGCCTCACTGGAGATGCTGATCAATGGTGGTCATTGATTCAAAACATGAAGTAAGATGATGAAGTATCAAATATGGAATGGAGGGAGTTCAAAGATCTGTTTTTAGAAAAATACTTTCCTCGCGACCATCGAGCAGATATGGAAAGGTAATTTCTAAGTCTGAGACAGAAGGAGGATGAGAATGTCACAAAGTATGAGGCTAACTTTACAAGGTTAGCAAGGTACGCTGGTGATTATATACGTAACCAAAGAAGTAAG
Organism: Viscum album; assembly: GCA_963277665.1. Classification (NCBI taxonomy): domain Eukaryota; kingdom Viridiplantae; phylum Streptophyta; class Magnoliopsida; order Santalales; family Viscaceae; genus Viscum; species Viscum album. The sequence goes on along the minus strand of OY728127.1, from coordinate 1,075,948,875 downwards.
ATTGATCGTTTCTTTGATGGGTTAAAACCATTCTCCGTCGAGCATTAGTCTCACAATCATTTTCGTCGTACGAAGACATTGTCTCATGTGCTATCAAGACCGAAAAGGAATTCTCTAAGTCTTATGACTTTAAAGCAAAGCAAGAGAATAAGAGGCCTGCTGATCAATATGGGAATGGAAATAAGGGGAAGAAAGGAAAGGTTGAATATCCATCCTGTGGTAAATGTGGGAAGAAACACCCCGGTGCTTTCTTGAAGGGAATGGGAGTCTGTTACAAGTGTGGTGAAAAAGGCCACCAAGATCGTGATTGCAAAGGGAAGAAGGAAGCCACCAACGTTCAGTGCTACAATTGCAGGGAGATGGGACATTATGCGAATGAATGTCCTAAGCGTCAGGAGAACTTACCTCAGAAAAGGCCAAGGGATCAAGGCCAAGCTTATGCTATCACTACTGCTGAGGTAGAAGCTCCGAAAGACGTGGTGGCAGGTAATTTAATGGTTTCCTCAAGTTTAGCAAATGCATTATTTGATTCTGGATCATCGCATTGTTTCATATCTTCCCAGTTTGCTAAGAAAATTAGATATTTCCAATTTGATTTAATAAGGGAGTTGTCAGTTAAAACTCCTAAGGGAAGTATCATTGCAACAATGTTTTGTGAATCAGTCCCCATTAGAGCACATAAATTTTCTTTATCTGCTGATCTCATCGTCATACCTATGATTGAGTTTGATATAATCCTCGGTATGGACTGGATTTCAGACTATGATGCGAAGATTTATTGTAAGAATAAAGTGGTTACGATTCTTGATGATAATGATAAGGAACACCTTATTTTTAGAGCAGAATCGTCACCACCTAATTCTTATTTAGATCCACCCCCAGTAGCTCAACTTAATTCAATTATTGGGGAGGAAGAGAATGAAATAACTGTCGGTGAGGAAAGGAATGTTCAAATAGAGGATGTACCTGTTGTGAAAGAATTTGTAGATGTATTTTTGGAAGATTTACCTGGACATCCTCCAGAACGAGAAGTTGAGTTTTCCATTGATTTGATTCCTGGATCAAGGCCTATATCGAAGACCCCTTATAGAATGGCCACTGTAGAATTAGTCGAACTAAAGAAACAACTAGAGGAATTGAGTAATAAGGGATTTATTCACCCTAGTGTTTCTCCATGGGGAGCCCCTATTCTTTTTGTTAAAAAGAAAGATGGATCTATGAGGTTATGTATCGACTACAGGGAGATCAATGCAATAACGATAAAGAACAAGTATCCCCTACCTCGTATTAATGATTTATTTGACCAACTGCATGGAGCTCAATACTTTTCAAAGATTGACCTTCGATCTGGATACCATCAGTTGTGTGTGAAGAAGGAAGACATTCCAAAGACAGCATTTCGAACCAGGTACGGGCATTACGAGTTTACCGTAATGCCGTTTGGATTGACTAATGCACCCTTTGTATTCATGGATCTGATGAATAGAGTTTTCAAGGAGTATCTCGATGAATTTGTGGTGGTATTTATTGATGATATCTTGGTATACTCCAAAACCTACGAAGATCATGAAAATCACTTGCGCATTATCTTGAAGACTCTGAGGAGGCATGAATTATATGGGAAGTTTAGAAAGTGTGAATTCTGGCTTCAGGAGATTTCTTTTCTTGGCCATATTGTCTCTAAAGATGGAATCTCTGTTGATCCTTCTAAGACCAAGGCAATCAGAGAATGGCCAGCACCTACGAGTATAACTGAGGTACGTAGTTTTATTGGTTTGGCAGGTTATTATCGACGTTTCGTCCAGAATTTTGCCCGATTGGCTAACCCATTAACGAAGCTCACACGTAAAGGGGTTAAATTTGTTTGGACAAAAGAGTGTGAAGAATGTTTCGAAGAACTGAAGAGAAGATTAGTCAATTCTCCTATATTGACTCTACCATCGGGGAATGATGGGTTCGTTATTTATAGTGATGCATCAAAGAAAGGACTTGGTTTTGTCCTTATACAGAATGATAGAGTTATTGCCTATGCATCACGACAGTTGAAAATTCATGAACAAAACTATCCTACTCATGATCTTGAGTTAGCAGCTGTGATCTTTAATTTGAAGATATGGAGACACTACCTCTATGGTGAAAAATGTGAGATTTATACTGATCACAAGAGTTTGAAGTATATTTTCTCACAAAAAGAACTCAACATGAGGCAATGGAGATGACTTGAATTACTCAAGGATTATGATTGCACGATACACTACCACCCGGGGAAAGCAAACAAGGTGGCAGATGCTTTGAGCAGAAAAGACCATGGAGTTTTGAACATGATGAGAATTGAAAGGGATCCAATTTTCATGGATCTAGTGAAGATGGACATGGGAGTAACCAGGGAAGGTGAAACATCAATGTTTTTTCAAATGGTTTCCAAACCATCTTTAGTAGAAAGGATTAAGAGTTCTCAGACCGATGATGAAGAATTTCAGAAGAAGATTAAAGCTGTGAATGATGGGAGATTGAGAGACTTTGTGTATGAAGATGGAATTTTGAAATTCGGGAAGAGACTTTGTGTTCCCGATTTACCTGATCTGAAAAGGGAATGGCTGGATGATGCTCATAGTTCCAATTTCTCTATACACCCTGGGAGCACCAAAATGTATAGAGATTTGAAGGAACATTTTTGGTGGGACAACATGAAGAGGGAGATTGCTGATTTTGTGTCAAGATGTATGGTTTGTCAACAAGTGAAAGCTGGAAGGCAACAACCTGGAGGAGTCATGCAACCTCTTCCCATATCGGAGTGGAAATGGGACAATATTACGATGGAATTTGTCATGGGGCTACCAAAGACTCCTAGAAGGAATGATGCAATATGGGTTATTGTTGATCGCCTTACCAAGTCAGCACATTTTCTTGCTATAAGAGAAGATCTACCCCTGGAACGTCTAGCAAGACTATATATTAATGAAGTTGTGAGACTTCATGGAGTACCCTTATCAATTGTTTCTGATCGTGATCCCCGTTTTACTTCAAGATTTTGGAAAAGTCTTCAGAAATCCCTGGATACTGAACTTCATTTGAGCACTGCTTACCACCCTCAGACAGATGGACAATCAGAACGGACTATTCAGACCTTAGAAGACATGTTGAGATCTTGCTCACTTGACTTTCAGGGTATGTGGGATCAATATTTACCACTGGTAGAATTTTCCTATAACAATAGCTTCCATTCGAGTATACAGATGGCACCATATGAAGTGTTATACGGAAAGAGATGTCGTACACCAACCTGTTGGGATGATGTTGGTGAAAGAAAACTTGTAGGCCCAGAACTGGTGGAGGGAATGGTGGAAAAGGTGAAAGTAATCCAAAATCGCATCAAAGCAGCTCAAAGTAGGCAGAAGAGCTATGCCGATAATCGAAGGAAGGATTTGGAATTTCAAGTCGGTGATCATGTTTTCCTAAAGTTATCTCCATGGAAGGGAGTCATACATTTTGGTAAGAAAGGTAAATTGAGTCCCAGGTACATCGGACCCTTCGAAATTCTAGAACGAATTGGGGTTGTAGCTTACCGATTGGCAATGCTGCCAAGTCTCTCCAAAGTTCACGATGTGTTCCACGTATCTCTGTTGAGAAAATACATGCCTGACCCAACGCATGTACTCACCTATGAGGAATTAGAACTGGAACCCGATCTTTCTTATTGTGAAGAGCCTGTCAAGATTCTTGATACAAGAGAACAAGTACTGAGAAACCGGACGACGCGTCTGGTAAAAGTTTTGTGGAGAAATCATAAGATGGAAGAGGCAACGTGGGAACCCGAGGAACTTATGATGAAGAGCCACCTGAGTCTTTTTATGCAGTAATACCCTAGAAATTGCGAGGGCACAATTATTTGAAGGAGGGGAGAATGTAACACCCCAAGCTTCCACGGTACGTTTCCCTTCGAATAATGCGATAGCGTGTGTTGTACGCAACCTCGAGTTCTAACACACGCCACAACCAATCAAACTAGCCGTTATGAATAGTAATACCTAAATTTTGAAATTATATATATTTTATATTTTAAAATGGACTTCATTTTTGGATTCAGAATATCGAATTTAGCCTAAGGTGAAATTTTGGTACTTTTCGGATAACTTTCATATTTTGATGAATAGTGAAAATTACTAAATTTTAATTAAAATCAACTTTTTTAATCAAAATAATTAATATTGATAAATTATGAATTTGAGTGGTTTTAAAGTATATTTAGAATATATTTTTACCATTTAATTTAATGTTTGTCATTGGACATAATTTCACAATTAAACCAGACATAAACAAGTGTCAATCTTTTGATAGTTATTATCTCTTAAAAACACGCTTTTTATTTTAACAACGGGAATTAATTTTAAATTAATTTCTGCCACTTATTTGTTTTGAATTTGGAAAAATGGATTACATATTTGGAATTAGGATGTCCAAATTATGTAAATAGGTAACTTTTATTTTTACACATTTTGAATAATTACTGCGGTAAATATTTTATTTACCATGGTTAAAAGGTAAATCCGGTAAATAAGGGTTAAAAAATAATATTATAATAATACAAAATTACCCTAAAACGTGTCCTAACCTTATTGGTGGACACATACCCGACCATGGGCATCCTTGGGTCTATTTGGGGACCCCTTAGATCCACTTGTATGTGGTAGGGACACATTATATTAATAAAGTTAAAATAAAAATAAAAATGGCATAAGCTTACATCTTTTAGAAGAACAATTTTTACATAGGGTTATACATGTTGGATTTTCGATTATAAATATTCATTAGAAATCTAAAAAGATTTCCTACATAATTATAGTTTATTTATAATTTTTAGACATCACATAATTTAAATTATTAATGACACAATAATGATGTAATGTTTACCTCATTAATAAATCATTTAAATAAATAAGATTATAATGATTAAAATATTATCTAAAACCTATCCAATTCTTATTGGTTGATGTTATTTAGAATATGAGTCATCTTAAATTCGACCTCAATGATTTTTGGACCATTATAAACCGAATATAATTATATTATAAAGTAATACTTTCACTCTTTCCTAAAGAGCCCCTCCTCTCTCTTATAAAAGGAGACCACTTATACTCATTCCTCACACCTCTCAAGCCACTTGGCTTGGCCAAACTTTGCCCAAATACTCTCCCAACTTCCCTCACTACAACCTAGAGTCCTTAGTTTGATCATAAAGCCAACCTAAGGATCCCTTTTGATCAAATCAAAAGGTAGAACCCGAAGAAGAGGTAATGTTTTCACCATCCCTTTTCAAGTTCCTTTCTTCTTCCACTTCTTCTTTCTTTGTTCTTACCATTCTAAAATAATAACTCCAGTATCTCACATATACTGGGATGTTATTATAAATATGGTACAACCATATTCAGTATTCTATCCACCCTTTGAATAACATGTCACCATACGTGCGTACGTACGGCTTACCGTCTCCACGTCGTGGTGTAATTGTTATTCAATATAATATTATTTGGATGGGTATAATAATGATGTTTAACTCAGGTAAATAATAAATATAACATGTTAAGGATTCTGTATATATGATATACCATCCATTTATATATTATTTTAATATCAAAAGAATGATATTGTCGCTCGTGCGTACGTACGGACTACCGTCTCCATGAACGCGATGAGATTCATTCTCCATCGTATCCATTCAAGTATAATTATCATTTTATGATTTAAAAATGATGTTTAAGGACTTGATATCATTCTGTATATGAATAAGATACAACAAACATGGCTTATGTAACAAAACATATAAAAGAAAATGAGTAAGTTAACACCCGAAACGACGATAATTCTAAGATATTATTAACAAATCAATGTTAAAAGATCATATATGATATCATATTAATATATATGATTCTTGTATAATTTAATAACAATTATTTCACCATTATACAGGAGGTTAACCTACCCCAACCAATGAAAAGTACAAGGTAAGGGTTATTTCACAATCTCTTCATTATCCGAGGTTGTTTATACATAATAATCTACTGGGATCTCGTTATCATCCACATCCATGTTTCTTCAAAATGTATTTCAAAACATTTTTAATATTTAAAAGAATATGGGTTAAAGTCATTTATACCCTTGTTTGACTTTTTATAAGAGGTTTATAATGGAATCTTTCCGTCGTTTTCCAAACAAGGTGCTTTTTAACCTTTTCGACAGAATTAAGATAAGAATGTTTTTTTAACTTATACGGCGGGTGCGGTTATTTTCCTCCGTTATAAAATCGTCAAAGATTCCCTTACAATATTATAAGAATATTTTCAAAGAAAATGTCTTATTTTATAAATATATGTCTCTTAAATGATTTCAAAATAGAAAGAGATATTTCTTTAAAAAGAGTTTTGATTTCATCTATGTCAACATCCTTTAATGGATTTTACGCTTATTTGAGGATGATATAATATGATACAAAACTTTTATATTGTATTGAAGGTTTTGTGATATGTTTGACTGTGGATGTGCTATTTTTTTATATACCATTCATGGTTTATGGTGAAATTATTGACATTTCGTATGCTAGTTTTAATACGAATGTTTATGTTATGTTTAAACCTTTTCATATGGGAATGCATTGGACTTAATATGTGACGGGTGGAGCCCGCTATAGCTCCTCGATGCATCGGTAGGTCTCATGAGACAAACTAGTGTCTTGGCACAAGGCCTTGGCAAAATCTTATTTTTAGTCTTGGCACGAGGCCTTGGCTATGTGGTTATGATAGTCTGGCATTCTGCATTCCATCATTATGAAAGTGGTTATTGATATTGCATGTGATTATTCGATTAGTAGAATATCCATGTGAATAAGTAAATGACATTATTTCATTTTATTTATGCCATACTATGTTGAAGTTAAAGTTTAAAAGGCTTTTGTTTTAGTTATACATTGCCTTAAATGTTTATTCTTATTTATGAAAGTTTCCACTATATTGTTATCCTTACTGGGCATTTGAGCTCACCCCTTTTCTATGTTTTATTTTCCTAGGATGTGAAGAAGTAAATTATGAATGACTTGCAGGGATATTATGAGGGGTTAATAGTGTGGACTATGGAGACAATATGTTGTTGAAGTAGTTCTTTTTTTATTTTGATGATGTAATGTAAAACTTATGAATATATCTAGTGTTTCCAAGGCTACTAAACCAATCGGTATTTCGAGATTTGATCTTTCTTGTGATCATGCCAATGTTATTTAATTAATGCACCGACTCTGGGTAACTGGGGTCGGGGCGTTACAAACAAAAAGCCTCAATCTCCTATCCGCCTTCTTGGAGAACAGAATCGAGGCTGCCCAGGGAGAAACACTAGGCCAGATGAATCCCTTCCCCAGCAAGTCCTCTAGTTGTACCCAAAGCTCACAAAGCTCTGCAGGAGCCATCCGATATGCTGGTGTAGATATCAGTGTCGTCCTGGGGTACAACTCAATGCAAAATTCCACCTCTATGTGAGGAGTTAGACCCGGAATATAATCAGTGAAAACATCTGTATAATGGTCCACCACTATAGGATAGCTCAGACTCTCCACACAAACATCTCTGAGGGTAAGACTAGCCAACTGATGAGTGATTGGTGGAACTCTCCTCTGGTAAGTCCATCCTGTGTTTTAAAGGCCCCCTTCTCGCCAGTGAAGGTAAAACTGGTCCCATCCGTGTGGACACACAAAACTTAGTGCCTAAAATAGTCAATCTGGGCATGGAATACAGATAACCAGTCCATACCCAAGATGACGTCGTAAGCCCTCGACACTGCTACTAGAAGATCCCAACCAAAGCTCTTGCCACCTAGAGTAAGCTCACACTGTCGACACCAGTGCGTAATCATTGAATTTTCTCTAGTAGGAATCTCTAGTCATAAGGATCGTTCCAATGGATCTATTAGAATCTCTAAGATCTGAATGAGGGTAGTGGCAATGAAAGAGTGACTAGAACCTCTGTCTATAAGTACTACAACTATGGTGGAGTAGACACAGATCGTACCTTGAATCATCTCTAGAGAGCCATGATTGTATGCCTCATCTGCCTGGAGCTGAGCTCTCCCCTATCCACCTGCTCCCTACGGTGGGGGTGGACCTCCTGGTGGGGGTTTCAGTAACACCTCAAATCATCATCCACTGCCATCTACACCGCCAGATCCTCTTCCACGTCTGCCTGCTCCCTGGAGACTGCCTCGATCGAACCTCTGTCTCTGCTTGGGCATTCCTTTGACTGTCTGCTGATCATTCAAATGGAGAGTCAGACAGTCACGAGCCATGTGACCCTGCCCGATGCATGTGTAACACTGCCCACTCCTGGCATATCTGTCTCTGCTTCGGGTACCCCACACAACTGATCATGAGTTATGTTGTCGTCCATCGATAGGTCTAGTCCTCTTGTACCTCTACGACATCTATCTACTGCCAACTGTAGAAGAATCCACTACGTGTCGACTGGTGGTGGATCTCACTACTGGAGACTGCTCAACAAGAAAACTCTCCACTAAGAGGGCTCTCTCTAACACCCCCGCTTGCATCAGGATGCAGAATGAGATCACTGAAGCCTTGATCTCCTGCCTGAGTCCCTACTCGAAGGTCTGGGCCCTGAAGAATGGGTCTCGCACCATATCGTTGGAGTAGCGTGAGAGGTTTGTTAAACTCGCTAAGTACTGAGTTACAGTCATGTTTCCCTACTACAGATGAAGTATCTCCTGGATGCACATTGCGCAAAGAGTAGCTGGAACAAACTCTGCCCGAAATAGACTCTCAAAGTCTACCCCAGAGAAGAGTCACCTTGTTGTGAACCTGGAGCATCAAGCTCCACCATCTACTCGTTGCTGCCTATATAAGTATGGCAGCAAGAATCACCATGGGATCGGCTGGTGTCCCTAACAGTCGGAAAACTCTCACCACGACCCCCAGTAAATCCTCAGCCACCTGCGGGTCCATCTGTCCCCTGAACCTGGGTGGCCTCTGGCACTGGAACTCATGCAATGAGCTCAAGAGGCATGCACCATCTGCTATTGGGGTTGATGGAATTGGTGGGCCAACGGGGAGTGGTATCGTTGGTGCCTCCACTGGTGCCTCTACTGGAAGAGGTCCCTACACCGAGGCCTCATCGCTCAGTGGGATATCTGTGCATACAACTCTCAGAACTCTAGCTGGCTGTTTGCGTGGAGGCATCCCGAAAAGAAATAGTTATGCCATAGTTAAAAGGTTATACCTAGTGACCTGACCTGGTTGAGATGACTTAAAAAACTTTTGAAAACACACATTCAATCAGTGGTTTCATGCATTGAGTTGGAAATCATAAGTCAGGGTCCTGGTGTATGGATACATCAGTCGCCGCACCAACACTGGACTCCCTGAACCGAGAACTACAATCACTACCCTTAACACTATTGCTTCACATAAAAGATAGATCAAAGTCCAAAGTTATGTGGTAGAACCGACTCCTCTGATACCAATTTTTCATGACCCATCCCCCGGGGCTCATGCCGTGACTACCCCAAGCCCTCCATCTATAGGCCAGGGGATGGCGACTAGCACCAAAGGTGAAATTTCCAAAAAATGTAAAGGCATTTCCTTTATAACCTGTAAACGCACACAAAAAAGAACACAGCTGGATAAAAAACACTAAGTAAACTGTATAACAAAAGAGTGCTGAAAAGTAAAAGGGTCCAAAAATACAAGCCCAACTATAAAGTACAAGGAACAGGAAGTACAAGTACAACTGAAGAAATGAAAAACAGTTGTTGGGTTATCCTTCAGGATTCCTACCTGAAGGGTAGGTACAGATAGCCTCCTCTGCACTCCACATCCATCAGTCTCCACCATGTACCAACTCATCAAAAGGTCCACCTCCGGGTACCTTCTCGTCCTGGTACTCTCAGCCTCGATCAGCGTTGTCCATCGTCTACATCCAACACAACAAGGTATGGGCATAGCTAATGCAGGGGTGAGTATAAGGATACTCAGTAGGGACCTCGAGACCCTCAAGGTCTTGCAAAATCCAACAAGGATAAACCAAAAAGTATGAAATCAACAGATAAGCTTACTTAGGTATATGCCCATACATATAACTAAGTTATCAAGTGATCCATCTGAATCATGAGTAAAACACAAAAGTACTGACTCAGCTCATCTTGGATTTTATTCTAGGGGTAAAAACATTCTGAACCATCAGCTATTGGAGAAATCCTCCTCTATCGAGTATAGTGGGCATGTCGTGTCACACAGAGGCACTTCCCACTAACCTTGGACTACTGAGGTACTCCTCCTGTCAAGTACCATGGGTCTACTATGTTACACAGAGGCGCTCCTCACCATGGGTCTGCCGCTACAACCAGACGCTCCCCCTCATAGCCTGTAGAGGTACTCCTCCTATCAAGTATCATGGGTCTGCCACCACAACCAGGTGCTCCTCTATCGTGGGTCTGCCACCTCAACCAGGCAATCCCCACTGGGCCAGTCTAGTTGCTCTGAGTCAATCATTCAGTAGTCATCAAGTCTCATCCAGCTACTAGGTTCCCATACAAATGCTCGATCGTCTCCAAAAAATCCACTCCAAAAGCTACTGTTCGATGCTCCAAATGCAACTAAGTCCCACAAATAAGTATCCCAAAGGTCCACCACGTCATAGGGGTCTCAACACAACTAACAGCGTGTCAATCGGACACCCGGACTGTGAGTTATCATCCATTTAGTCCTACGGCCCTGGTTGGATTCGTGCACGATCCAACATTGTCGTATCTCAACTATACCCCAAACTCCAGTGTGGTATACTCAAAGGGACAGTCATGATCCAAGAATTCCAGCGCCACTAACAGTTCATCAAAAAGATGTCTGATGCCAAAGATATGGCCAAAAGAAAGTAAAGGGTTGTAGTGGGCTCGGGTCTGGTCTAGCCTGACCCAACCTGGGCCGACTTGGTTCGGGTCGACCCGGAATGACCCGTTAGGTCTGGCCCGACCCATTGGGCGGGCCAGCCTAATAGGTTCCGCCCAGCCCAGCAAGCTGCGAGGGCGCGGAAGGCCGCGAGGACGCAGACCGGTCACAAGGGCGTGGACCAGTTTCAGGTCGCACCGAGGATGGCTCAGCATGGAGGGTGCCACAAGGGCGGCCTAGCCCGGAGGGTGCCGCAATGCTGGCTTGGTCGGGGCGCTGCGAGGGGCGCGCAGAGGCCAGATCGCCTGGGGTGATGTGAAGGGCACGTGGAGGCCGGCTCGGCCAGGGCTTGGAGGCTGGCGGCTGGTGCGGAAAGTGGCGGCTCGAGAGGGCGCCACGAGGGCTAGTTTGGCCAGGAGGGCGCAGGTGGTCGGGAGCCGGTTCGGCCAGGGTGTGGTGTGGCGGGCGCGCGGCGTGGCCGTGGTGCGGCGCGGCCCGGGCCGGTTTGGCCGGCAGGTGGCGCGGCCGACGGGCAGTGTGGCTGGGGCGGCTCGGAAGCCGGTGGGCAGCGCGGTTCGGCCCGGGGCGGCGGAGCCGATTCGGCCGGGGTGACGAAGCGTCGCGGGGGCGGCGCAAGTTGCCTTTGTTGCCTTCATCGTCTCGCCATCTCGTCGCCATGCCGAAGAACAACACAAAGAAGAACGAAAGAGGGGGGTCTGACCATGTTAGTTTGGCCCGCACCCTCCCTGTTTAGGGTGGTAGCAATTGGTTCATCAAGAACATAAACAAACAACGATCATGGAAGACATCTTAAAAACATCAATTCTCATAATCCTTCGTTAACAATATATTCCCAACCCGCAAGGAAAAACATCCACGGATCAACTTCATAATAATTTGGTCTGTGATCTTTGTTTTAGAAGGAAAGAAACAAGGGAATAATATCATACTTAAATAAAATCCCTTCCTTTTTTAAAGTTGGTTGACGTCGGCATAAGAAGGAGGACATCAATTCATTGTAAACGAACATGTCCTACGTCGAATTAAACTCCCAGAAAGGAATTAAAATTCGAGGTCAAAGTTCTTCATTGGGGGAGCATTCTTCGTGGAGGAAGTTTTCTTTATTGGAGGGTTTTCTCCCAAGAGCTCTAATCCTTCTTTGCCATCCTTTTTCCAATAAATTAATAGATAGCCCCTCCAAATAATAGATTATCCATCATTTAGTTTTATGGGTCTAAAATTCAAAATTGTTTAATTTAATTAAATGATATGGCTCAATTAATTAAAGGGGGAGGGTTGACACCATTAAAATAGGGGGTGGCACTATTAAGTTAATGGAGGTGAAGAGACTCTCCATAATTTATGAGGTATTTGAGAGGTTTCCCTCAATTAAATGGGGGGGGGGGGTTAGTCTCGGGTGGTCCCAACACCGTAACCTCTCATGGGATGTTAGGTTCGGGTGGGCCCCACCATCATAACCTCTCATGGGGGGTTAAGGTGTGGTGTTCCCCACCTCCAACTTCCACATGGGTGGTTATAATAGATAAAATAAAATAAAAGACACGTTTATTTGATTTTATTATTTCCATGAAAAAACCCAAAAACTAACTTTCACCCTCGACCAACTGTTGTCGAGGTGAAAGTCTTCTTAAGCGAATACTAGCGTTGTGAGTTCAATGGTGCCCTCAGATTTCTATTTTGAGCACCGGTTCAAAAGTTAGAAAAACCTTCTCTTACGTTTACTGAACGTACCCAAACAAAACTTTAGAAATTGATTCCGGGCACATTGAGCCTCGGAATCATGCGCCGTCAATTTTCGCAGACTAGTAAAATTCCCATTTAATTAAAAAATATTTACATGGAAATTTAGAGTCTTTACTAAACGTATTGTAGGATGAATTATAGGCTCTGGAAGATAACCATACTTGGGATCTGGTCCCCCTTCCAGTAGGCAAATAGGCAGTCGGCAATAAATAGATTTATACGGTCCATCTCAATGTCAATGGCACTCTCTGTCACCTCAAAGCCCAACTTGTGGAAAAGGGATTTGCTCAGACATATGGTATTAACTATTTTGATATCTTTTCTCCAATTGAAAATATGGCATCAGTTCGATAATCCATCTCTCTGTTTGTTCATCATCATTGAATCCTTCATCAACTAAATGTCAAGAATTCTTTTCTCCAAGGATTTCTTAAAGAATAGGTGTATCTGTAGCAACCCCCAGGATTTCGTGCCTCTGGAGCTGACTCCCATGTTTGTCAGCTTCGTTGATCTCTTTATAGACTCAAGAAGTATCCTTGTTCTTGGTTTGGACGGTTCAACACCTTTGTCACCACATTTGGGATCTCTTGAAGTATGAAGCACCACACCGTCTTCTACCATATGATGTCCTTCGGCTACATCCTGATGGTGGTGTATGTTGATGATATCATCATCACTGGGAGTGAATCAACTGACATCGCCCAACTAAAGGGGAATCTTCACCACCACTTTCACACCAAAGATATCGGTCCACTAACATACTTCCTTGGTATTGAGGTCTTCTGTTCTACGGACAACATCTTTCTCTGCCAACAGAAATATACCTTGGACATCTTGCATGATGCAGGTTTGACTCATGCCACTACCGTTGACACTCCTCTTGAGCCTATGGAGTGGTCTCTCTATGACAACACAGAACTCTTTTCTCACCTAGAGAGCGGTCATCATCTTGTGGGAAAACTCAATTATCTCCCCATGATGCATCCAGACATTGTTAGAACTGTTGGAAAAGTGAGCCAATTCATTGAGCATCCGACTAAATCTCAGTGAGAAGTTGTCCTCCGTGTTGTTAAGTACATCAAGAAAGACCCAACTCATGGTATTTGGTACTCACATCATGATCATCTGAATGATGAGGCCTTCTATTATGTTGACTATGTTGGTTTCCTTGCTACCCAAAAGTCTACTTCTGGGTTTTCCATTTTCTTGGAAGGTAACCTCATCTCTTAGCGCAACAAGAAGCTGACCATTGTCTCCAGATCTAGTGCGGAGTCTGAATACCATGTCATGGCCATGGTCACTACTGAGATATTTTGGATTCGTCATCTCCTCCATGAACTTGGCTTCCCACCACATACATCTTCTCATATTTGGTGTGACAATCAAGCAGCCACGAAGAGTGATTCTAATCTCGTCTTCCATGAACGAACTAAACATATCGAGGTGGACTGGAACTTTCTCTGCCATCACCTCAAGAAGAACTGTATCAACTTCGGTCACATACTGACGACTGATCAGCTTACCAAAATCTTCACCAAATGCCTCTCGGGAGCTCGTCTGAACTCTCTCAATACCAAGTTGGGTATCCATAGCATCCGTGACCCAACTTGAGGGGGAGTGTCTGACCTTGTTCTTCTTTCTTTTGTGGGACTCTTAGTCCAAGCTGGGCATGTCCATCTTGAGGGGGAGTGTTGAACCCTGTTTTATTATAAAGGGTATTTATAAGTATCACATTAGAATACTCCACCTTGTAATCTATTTTACCCATCTATAAAATAATGTCTCCACAACACATTGAGGTAAGGATAATTTGCCTTTTACATTTATTATTAAATTAAATATGATAGTCTGTGAGTCATCTCTCCCTCCATTATTTTTTAGGACCTGCATGTCCAAGGATATTTATATAATTCCCCTTTAACCAATTCTTTGGTTCCCCTCATCTGTGTTTGATTTATAAACACTTGTAATTAATAGATTTACCCAAGGGGTGTGGAGGCGGTTCAAAATAGAACCGTAATGATGTCAACCCAGGTGTTACATAGGTGATGGGTGAAAAGTTATAATTCATGACAAGACCAGAAATAGGATTTATTTCCCCTAGGTCATAGTTTGATTTAATGTTCGCTCATTAAATAAACTATTAGATAAAGCTAATGAATGGATCATTTAATTATTTATTAATTTTTGTTTATGAAATTATTTATTTTATGGATGCAAGACCGTGATCACATAAATAAATGAATTAATGTGAAAAGATTTAATTTAATAAATGGATTGTTAGTAAATGTTTTATCCAGTATGGTTAATTAATTAAGAACCCTCCACTTAATATTAACAAGACATGTAAAGGATAAAACATGATAAAATTTATGCATAATTAAATAAAATCCTTCAACCTAATATTAAGTCAGATTAATCCTTTCATTGCTTGATTGAGAATGAAACCATAGAACTAATACATGGCCAAAGTCTGAACACTTACTTTTATCGAGGAGTTCTCATGATGGTTTTGGGTTGGCTTACTGAACTTGTATTGAGTTTAACGGTCAAATTCTATTCAATATAAATTTATAGGTAAGTGTTGAGGAAATCCAAGTCAGGATTTCAACACTGGGATATCCACTCAACGAATCAAGGAACTGCAAGCCCACAGTTGGCAAGACTTCCTACCTAATTACTTTCTTATGGTTTTCATGGCCAAAGTCTGGATCATTAAGAAAAATAATAAGAATCATTGCCAATATAATGTCTTAGCAACTAGACATTCCAAGTTCAATGGTGAGGGTTATTGAAACTTGATAAAATAGTGGAAGATTTAATTAATAAAATCAATTAATTTATTATTTCACACATAATTTGTAATCAAGAAAAAATATCAATAATCTTCTCTTTAATTGTAGAATAAAATGGAGAACTCTTCATCCACATTATCTCTATGATCAATATTGGATAAAGAAAACCTCCTCACTGGTAGTAACTTCCAAGAGTGGTTTAGATGCCTTCGGGTTGTTCTACGCCATGAACAAAAATATTACATGCTAGAATCCTCAATTCTTGATCCACCTTCTAAGGAGGAAAGTGATGAAAAGTTCCTTATCTACAAATAATATTTGAGCAACATGGTCAAAGTTTAAGTTTGATCCTTCCATCTATTTCTAGTAAACTCATGAAGTCTCATGAAAACCTAGATGCGTATAACATGTTTCAGCACCTTCTTTGTCTTTACCAGGAGAGAGCGAGATAGGAACTGTTTAAGAATTTCAAGGTGCTCTTTCAGAGAAATATTAGAGAGGATGCCTTAGTTGGGCCTCACATAGTCAAGCTTTTTGGATACATTGAACACTTAGAGTTTCTAGGGTTTAAATTCCTCAAATAATTGGGCATCGATCTCATTCTTGCATCACTCCCTCAGAGCTTCTCCAACTGTGTTATAAATTTTATTAGGAACAACATTGAGAAGCCTCTATCAAATCTTCTTACATTCCTTTTCCAAGTAGATAAGGATATGAAGCGTAAAAAGTCTTCTGTCAAACAAATGGAAATGGTAAACGAAGATCTCCAAGTCTAAAGCTTTTTTACGACCTTCTAAGAAGAGGAAGATCAAGGGGAAAGCAACAAAAAATGATATTGTCTGTTTCACATGTGGAAAAGAGAGTCTCTGGAAGAAAAACTACACCCAGCCAAAGGAGAAAGGGGAAGCATCTGGTGTGTTTGTTATCGAGTGCAATTTATTTGTTTCTACAAATTTGGTATTAAATACAGCTTGTGGTGCTCACATATGTATTAAAATCCAGAAACCAAGTATATTTAGAAAGATTGACTGAAGGGAGGTAGATCTACGAGAATCCAATGGAGCTAAACTTGTTGTTGTAGCTATCGGGGGCTACCACCTCACATTGCCGACCGAAATGATCTTGATTTTTAAAGGCAGTTATTATGTGTCATTGGTTACCAAAAACATTATTTCTATAGTCATACTTGATACAGATGGATTTATTTTCAAATTTGTTAATAAATTTTGCTTCTTTTGTAAAGATATCATTTGTTATAGTAAGGCACATTTAAATAATGGTATTTATGTGTTGGATTACACAAACCAAGTAATGGAAATTGGTCAAGATGTTACTTCAAATGACTCAACCACACCCCAACTTTGGAATCACCACCTAGGTCATGTAAACGAAAAACGTTTGACTAAATTACATCAAGATGGATATTTAGATTCTTTTAAACTAATACCACTTGGTGTATGTCATGCATGTTTATAATGAAAAATGACCAAAGCCCCATTTAGTGGGAAAAGTGAAAGGGCTAAATATATTCTTGAATTAGTTCATACCGATGTGTGTGGAAAATTTCATGTTGTGGATACTCATAATTCATAGCTTTTAAAGATGATTTTAGTAGATTTGTATATGTCTACTTAATGAGGCATGAGTTGAATTATTTTAACAAAATCAATGAATACAATAATGAAATTAAGAACCAGCTAGGTAAGAAGATTGAGAAACTCCACTCAGACCGTGGTGAAGAATATCTTAATCAAGACTTCATTGATTATTTACAGAAGTTCGAGATACTATATAAACTCACTCATTATACGCCTTAGTGGAATGGTGTAAGTAAAATGAGGAATCACGCCTTATTGGTGAGATTAATGATGAGTCATGTGAGTATTCCATTATCCTTTTGTGGATATGCATTACAAACAATAGCATATGTACTAAACCGAGTGCCAATTAAAGCAACAGATGGTATACCATACCGATTATAAAATGGAATTAAACTCGTGTTGTCTTACTTATATGTGTGGGGTTGCGAAGCATTTTTTAGGCCTGCTTCGGGTAACAAGATTTCACCCTAAGGAAGAAAGTGTATCTTTATAGGATATCCCAATGAAACAAAGGGATACTACCTATAAAATCCTTTAGACAAAAAGGTTTTGGTTGATAGATGTACCAGATTTCTTGAGAAGGATTTTATATCTAAAAGAGATAGTGGGAGTGATATGGACTTCTATGAAATCCAGGCTCAAGATACACAAGAGTTTTCATAGGAACCAATTCCATGAACCCCGGGGAAGAAGTTGTTGTTCCAGAGACACAAGTAATGTGTAAGAGTACTAGATAGGTTAGAAAACCAGAACGGTGTGGTTTTCTAGTCACTGAGGATAGTGACTCATTATTAGTTGAGAATAATGACCCTATAACCTACAAAGAAGCAGTAAGTGGCACAAATGTTGTCAAGTGGCAAGAAGCCATGAATTCTGAAATGGTTTTCATGTACCAAAACCATGTCTGGATTTTGATACATCCTTCAGTGGATGTAAAGCCAATTGGTTGTAAATAGATTTTCAAGAATAAACTTGACATATAAGGAAAAGTCAGTACCTATAAGGAATTATTGGTTACAAAATGGTTTAAACAAAATTAAGGCATTGACTACGACAAAACTTTTTCACCGGTTGCAATGCTGAAATCCATCACAACTCTATTTACCATGACTATGAGATATGACAAATGGATGTCAAAACAACCTTACTTAATAATAACATTCATGAATATGTCTATATGACACAACTCAAAGGGTTTGGGACTCCAAAGGATTCCAACATGATATAAAAATTGCAAAAATCCATTTATGGATTAAAGAAAGCATCTTGGTCATGGAAAATTCATTTTGATGAAACCATAACAAAATTTGGTTTCATAAAGAATCAGTGTCAGTCTTGTGTCTACAAATGGTTTAGTGGGGGTGTAGTCATTTTCTTTATAGTATATGTTGATGAAATATTACTCATTTGAAACGAAATACCAGTCTTTCAGTCTGTTAAGGCGTGGTTGAATAAATGCACTCTATGAATGATTTGGGTGAGGCAACATATATTATTGGAATCAAGATTCATCATGATATATCAAAGAGGTTTCTTGGCCTAAATCAATGTACATGAATTGGAAAGATGCTAAAGTGATTCAGTATGGAACAATTCAAGAGGGGATTGTTTCCAACGTCACATGACATTCATCTTTATAGCAGTAAAGATCTCATCACACTCTACTTTGATAATACTGTAGCAGTGGCTCTCACAAAATATCCAAGGTCACATCAGCGGACAAAGCACATGGTACCTAGAGCTTGACGTGGTACCTAGCGGTAAAGATCCCATCACACTCTACTGTGATAATACTACAGTAGTGGCTCTCACAAAAAG
The DNA here is from genome assembly GCA_963277665.1 of Viscum album. Classification (NCBI taxonomy): domain Eukaryota; kingdom Viridiplantae; phylum Streptophyta; class Magnoliopsida; order Santalales; family Viscaceae; genus Viscum; species Viscum album. The sequence goes on along the minus strand of OY728127.1, from coordinate 1,075,929,964 downwards.
AGTCAATGATGCATCAGTGAAAACAACACATACATCAAAAGTATAATCTATTGAGAGATTTTTCTTAGAGGTGAGGTTGCAGAAACTAGTATTTCCACAGAATACAGTGTGTCAGGACCCTTGACTAAAGCATTGAATCAGAAAAAACATTATTATCATGTGAGATTTAACAGATCAAAAGTCGTAGGTAGTTGGCTCAAGTCCAAGTGGGAGTTTGTTAGAGTTGGTGTCCTAGAACCAATTGTTTGTACTTTGATTACATGTAAATTAGATGTATTGAATATTAACTTCTTATTACATGTTGTTCATTATTATTTATAACCCTAATGTAAAAATTTCTTAGAGTATATGTCGCATTGATAAGGTCATAACAGTTTCTTTTTATGATGAGAACTTTGAAGTGCTATGAAAATATTATTAAATAATGTTTTATGGTTAGATTACGTACTATGACGAGAAAAATAATACATAAACTATTAAGTGATAATACTAATAAATGGATGAAACTTCTTCTCATGAAGTTCACACTTATTAATCTCTAAATGAGAGAATATTAAACAGACTCACTAGTAGAAATTCCACATGTTTTGGTGTCATCTAAAATTCCTATCCACAAGCGTGTGTAATGATTCTTAGAATTTAATATTATCATTAATGCATGCCATGACTCGTGCACTTAGATTTGCTGATGAAAACCATGGCGTCATATGTTTGCGGCAAGATAGGGTGTGTTGGGTGCGTCGCGATTGGAATGACATTAATGGATAAGTTGAGGAAAGATTTGTCTCTTCCATATTTATGGAATATGATATGTTGGAACTTTGATTGTAATAGAACTGTCGCCCTAGATTTCATGTTCATGGTGTAATTAAATGTTTACATCATATGGTCAAAGAAAGATATATCGAGCATATAGGCTAGTGACACAAATGTATAAACTGCTTAATGATATATTGCAACAAAGGAATTATATCTCACAGTGAGCGTTCGTGTGTGATTTTTATCGTTGTGACATTAAGTTATTTCTCTTGGGTGTCTTGACTCATTATACAGTAATTTTGGACTTTAGACAAGTCTGTTCAATTCCAAGGAGAAAGAATCCTAGAGGATCCCAAACTAAGTGTTACCGAGGATCTCGATTAAATTCTATTTAAATTTAATTAATTGAATAAATATTATTTTCAAGACCAAGGGATAATTTTATTCACATTTTATCGATAAAAAATATTTATTAATGAATGAATATTTCAAAAAATATTTATTCAGGTATTCAATAAGAATTTCGAATGGACCAAGACCATGTTCGGTGACAAATATTAACAAGTCGGTAAATTAATATTTGTTAATGAAAAAGTTGGCAGGCACCAAAAAAAAAATATTATTATTATTATTATTATTATTATTATTATTATTATTATTATGAGACATGGGGTTTATTAATGGTTATAATATTATTAGGTCGACATGTAATTAAATAATATTTTAACCTAAACCCAAGCTCTAAAAATAGACAGTTATGTTTATTGTGCAGTGTGTGCAATCGAAAAAAGAGAATTGTTACACACAATGAATTATCTCTCGACTCATCCTTTGTTTCTCTCAAAACAAGAAATGTCAAAGAGATTAATTCAAGACCGAAGGATGAGAAATCAACACAAACAATGAAAAACAATCGATTCAACAAGCTAGAACTCGGAGATCATTTGGCGTAGCTTGGAGATCAAAGAAGCACGTGTGGATCGCCACTGGAGAGATTCTATCATTGGATCCTCACGGCGCAACGAAGGTAATCATAAAGGGTCTTTTCGGGCGATCGACATCCACATTGAAGAAAGATCCTAATCCAAGGTATTTTCTTTCTTTAGATATTAAATAAATTATTTATAAATTTGACGCACAAGATCCTCACTCGGGGTTTCGGGCAACTCAATATTAAAAGAAATTTTAACATATTTCACAACTCCACAAGATTCTGTTGTGCTCGAAACCAACAAGGGGACACCGGATATATTGCCTGTTAGCCTATTAAGGCAGTTCAGAAATGGACTTGGTAATCAGCCATTACAGCTTAGACGAGCAACATTTCTCTCTCGAGGTGTCTCTCCTACCTTCTTCCTCCCATCTATAATTTATACAACTACTACCCTAAATACAAAGTAGTCGTTCTTTTGTCTCTAACATATGGTGATGACCCAGGATTATGTTATGGAGTTTTTGCGGAGAGATAGTTGGGTTGTGGTGATGGTTGTCATGTGATGAGGTGGTTGTTATCGAGAGGTATGTGGACTGTTGGGGTGTGTTTGTAGTAGTGGTCCGGTAGCGATGGAATGGAATGTTAACGATCAAATTGAAATGGTATGGGTTGGAATTAATGCATGATAATTGGATTCATGAATGAAATGAACAATTTAATAAGTGGAAGCTGGTTGGAAACTAATAAATTTGGAAATTGGTTAACTTGAAAAGAAAAAGATGAATTGTGGCTTATTTGTGGGGTGTGTAGCATTAGTGGTGGTAGTGATTGATGGAAGAGGTCATGAGATGTTTTGATGGTGTTGCGGGATATTCTAGGGGAATTAGATGAGAACCAATAGGTTGGGTATTGTGTTCTATCTAACTATCTTGTATTTTCATGTTATTTATATAAGCATCCCACCCGAGTTGGATAACCTTATCAATACCCAAATGTTTTGGGTTCTAGATGTTTTCACAAACATCTAGGTTTGTGGTGGAATGGATGGTTGGGTTCCAGATGTTTTCTCATACATTTATGTTGGTGGTTAAATGGAAGGGGGTGCCTCTTCCCTCTCTTTCTTCAGCAATAGTGATGATGACGGCTGGTGTTGGAGATACCTAGTAGTGATGAAGGCTGGTGTTGGAGATGCCTAGTGATGATGATGAATGGTACTGGAGATGCCTAGTGATGATGACAGATGGTACTGGAGATGCCTAGTGATGATGATGGATGGTATTGGCGATTCCCAGTGGTGAAAAGGATATGATATGTGGTGGGGGTCATGCAAGGTAGGAGGGCACGAGGTTGTTGTCTTTCACATTCATGATACCCTACTGCCCTGGTTACATTATGAGGTTGTGATGTTGATATTGACTGATGCTAGCATGGGAAGAAAGACCTTGCGAGGGTGGCGTAAGTAGGAATGCAACCCAACCCACATCAAATATGGATGGATATGTGGCGTAATGATATGGAAGGTATGGGAGCATAGGACATTTGACGTTGGGGCGTGAGGGCGGAAAATCAGAAGGGAAATGGTTGTGGGGCACCTTGTTTATATTCCTTTCAATGATATGTTATTATACTTGAATTATCTATTTGGTTAGTGTCATGGTGAGGTTCGGATGGATAGTTGACCTATTATGTGCTCGTTTGTTCTGTTGTTTTTTCACTGGTTCATTAATATGTTATTTTCACATTTGCACAAGACATTGGGTATGATCCTACTGAGTATACATGTTATTCTCAACCTAAATATATATAAACTATTTTTCAGGTTTCCAAGAGGACTTCATGAATTGAGTTGGACATTAATAGCTTGGGTGTTAGGGTTGTTGTTGAGTTGATGTCATAGGATTGTCATTTTCTACTTTTCTTAGAGACTTGTTTTTATTTGTTCGACATTGTTCATGAATTGTGGGGTGGTTTAGTTTCCCTTTTTATATCATGTGATCTAGTTTCTTGGTGGTTGTCCATTCTATCTCCCAATCCTATTTATATTCTTGAGGATAATGTCTTCCATATGTGTGATTCCTATACCCTCGATATTATTCATAATCCTGGGACCTCCAAAGGTGGGCTTCTGGGGTTTATCTTTCTTCCTTCATTCTCGGCCCAGGAGGAGAGCCTTTGAAGGGAGGGGTCATGAAATGATATGTCACCATCATCTGATATTCCATAGCAGATCTCACCTGAAGCACGGTTTAGGAAATCCACCAAAGAACCACAACTAAGTCCTAGATACTCACCACATGAGTATGTGATGCTCACTAATGAGGAGCACTATAAAATTACGATGATGCAATCATAAGTTAGTAGAAGATAGAATGGAAAAGGGTCGTGCAAGAGGAGATGTTATCCTTGCACAAGAATCGTACATTTGACCTGGTAGAGTTACCACATGGAAAGAAGGCAATCAAGAAAAAGTGTATGTACAGAATCAAAGATGAAGATGGAAGCTCTCAGCCACACTATAGAGTCAAAAGAAAGGTATTTATTTTGATGAAATTTGTTTCCCCTATAGTAAAAATGTCCTATATCAAAGTTGTTCTTGGATTAACACCAAGCCTTAACCTAAAAGTGCAACAACTGGATGTAAAGACATCATTCTTACATAATGATCTTGGTGAAGAGATTTACATGGAGCACCCAGAGGGATTTCAGGTGAAAGGAAAATAAAACATAGTACGTAAACTTAGAAAAAGTTTATATGGTATGAAACAGACACCAAGGTAATGATACAGAAAGTTTGACTCGTTTATGGAGAAAAATGAGGGAAGGAGTAAAATTGTTTATCACTAAATTTTCATAAAATGGTTTTTTGATGGTGATTTAATTATTCTCTTACTTTATGTTGATGATATGTTGATTATTGTCAAAGATATCACTAATATTTATAGGTTAAAAAAAGTTGAACAAGTCTTTGGAAATGGAGGACTTAGAAGATGCTACTGAAATTTTTATTATGACAATCACTCATGATTTGAATAATCACAATATTTGGATATCTAGAGAATAGTACATTGAGAAGGTTCTTAAAAGGTTCAACATGATTAAGACAAAACCAATTAATACTCCACTTACGAGTCATTTCAAGATCACGATATGTCAAAGTTCATCAATTGTAGAGGAGAAATTAGACATGGAGAAAAAAAATTATCAGGAAGCTGTTGGCAATATTATGTATACTAAGTGGATATTGATGTCACGACCCGTACTTGGGGCCCGTGCCGTGACTACCCCAAGCCCGCCTTCCATAGGCCAGGGGCTGGCGACTAGCACCAAAGGTGTAAATCCCGATAAAAAGGGAAGGAATTTCCTTTATGAAACGTAAACACACACAATAGAGTACAAGCGGAAGCAAACACTAAGTAAATCAATATATAGAGTGTGTTGGAAGTACAAATGGGCCGAAAATACAAGCCCAATAGAAAGGTATAACTACAACTGAAAGAAAGTACAACTGAAAGACAAACAGCTGAATGGTAAAGCAGCTCTTGGATCGTCCTCCGGGTTCCTACCTGGAGGGTAGGTACAGATGTCCTCCTCAGCACTCCACGTCCATCCGTCTCCTTTGGGTACCAACTCGTCGTGAGATCCACCTCTGGGTACCGTCCAGCTCTACAAGCCTCGACCACGATCAGTGTTTTCCATCTTCTGCAACCAACACAATGAGGTGCAGGCATAGCCCATGCAGGGGTGAGTATAATGATACTCAGTAGGGACCCCGAGACCCTCAAGGTCTCACTAAAACCAACAAGGATAAACCACAAAGAAAGATCTAAATAGATAACCTTTACTTAGGTATATGCCCATACATATACCTAAGTTATCAAGTAACCCATCTCAATCATGAGGTAAACACAAAGGTCATTGACTCAACTCAAACTAGGATTTTCATTATTGATATCGAAACCAAAACTACTGAAGAGATCCTCCTCTGATGATTACAGTAATCCTATCACAACTCTAAGGCACTGCTCACTAACCTTAGACTGCTGAGGTACTCCTCCTGTCGAGTACCGTGGGTCTGCTACCAAATACTGGGCGCTCCGTCCCCTGAGGGTCTGCCGCCAAATATCGGGCTCTCTCCCTAATAGCCTACAGAGGTACTCCTCTAGCCGAGTACCGCGAGTCTTCTGCCAACTACTAGGCTCTCCATCCACTGTGGGTCTTCCACCAAATACCGGGCGCTCTATCCACTGGTCTAATCGAATCACCCTGAGTTGAATCAGTCAAATAGTCGTCAGGTCTACAGCTACTAGGTCTCCGCACTCCGTACGCTCGTCTCCGGGAGGGTCCGCTCCACGAGCTACAGGTTGATACTTCCAAGTGTCACGTAATCTCACATGGAAGTATCTCAAAGGACTGCCTCGTCATAGGGGTCTCAACGCAATAGACGGCGCGTCAATCAGACTCCCGGTCTGTGAGTTATTAGCATTTTCGTTCCAGGGGCCCAGTTGGTTTTTAAGCTAAAACCAACCCGACAATACTACAATATCATCCGAAAACCATGTAGATTATTCCAAAAGTACCGTCTCATCAATATGAATCCAACGTATTTGACGACACGTCAATCGGACGTCCGGTCCTCAAGTTATAAGCGTTTCCACTCCGAGGACCTGGTTGGTTTTGGGTTCGAACCAACCCGGCCTTACCAAAACTTCTCCAAAACCTTGAGTGTAATATACCAAAACAACTGTCTTGTTTCGAGGAATTATAAGCAACTGATGGTGTGTCGATCGGAGGTCCGTAGCTCAAGATATGACCGTTTAACCGAAAATGGTGTGAAAATAGGGGGTCTGGACCCAGTCCGACCCGACCCAACACCCCCTAGGTCGGCCCGAACTGGTTTGAACGGACTCAGGTCTGGGTCTGGCCAGGTTGGGCACGGCCCGACCTGGCTGGTGCGGCCCGGTCCGAAGGGTCGTGGTCCGGCCCGAGCGGCCCACGCGGCTGGCCGCGTGGCTAGCCGACCAGGGGGGCTAGCAGCGCCCAGTGGGGCCCGCCCTAGTTGCTGATTCGGGGGGTTACACCCCCCGGTTTCTTTGAAATGACCGACCCTTGGGTAACCATGGGACCCCCTCGGGTCCCGCCTCTTGGTGGCATTGGCGGCCGGCACAGCCGACCGCCCTTCCAGATCTGACGCGGCCTTAGGCCGCAGCTTTGTTCAACTGGCGCGACGCAACGGCACCGCACCCCTCCGCCGCGGCCCGCCTCGGCCACGAACCCTAAATCTCCTACGTGGCGCGACGACACCACGCCCCTCCGCCACTGCCTGCCCCGACTGCGGCTCCTGTAGCTCCGGCACGGTGCGAAGTCACTGCGCCCCTCCGCCGCGGCCCATCCCAGCCACGGTCCGGCTCTACTCCGTGCGGCACGATGGTGTTGTGCCTTTGCGGCAACCTTGCAATTATGCACTGACGATCTGATCGTGGTCGGACAGACATAGGTTGGTTCTTCGCAGACCACCTCCATCGTCCACAAACAACAAACGAGAGGGGAAGGGTCGGACCGTGTTCATGCGGTCTGAGCCCTTCCTCGTCAAGATGGTATCATGCGGCCAAACGAAACTCAAGAATTGAAGAATGATGAAGAACAGTATTAAAACGTGAACATAACAACCCCTACTTCAAGGTTCTCCATTTACTAACAATATCGCGAAATTGTGGACGGCGCCTCGTTGACGTCATCCGAAGGGAGGAGATGAAGGTGACAATGATCATTAGCATTCGTCGCTTTCGTGAAGGCCTTCGATCCCAGCTCGAGGGTTGTTCGTTGGAGATCCGCTGGAAGGAGAACCGTTCTTCATGGAGGGAGGGGGCTCTTCTAATTCTCCAGGGATTATCCACATAATATTTTCCCAGCCAAATATTAAAATTGGACTTTCCCCCATCTTAACAAACTTTACACCTCAATTAAAATTAATTCAAACTCATTAATTAATTGAATAGTTGGAAAAAAATTAAATGATGAGAGAGAGATGGTAAGTGGAGAGGCTCCACTCCATTTAATGTGTGGAGTTTTCATGTATTAAACAAGGGGAGCGTTATGGGGAGGTCAAGGGGGTTATGGGGGAAGGTGAGGAGTTAGGGTCTCGTGTGGGCCCCATCACACTAAACTCTCCCATGCGAGGTTAGGTGGGTGTGGTCCCACCTCTAACTCCCTCTATGTAGGATAATAACCAGCCTCCACAAATAAAAATATCAAACACATATTTTTATTTATTCCTTAAAAACAAACCGAAAATTAGTCTCTTATCCCGTCAAAACACAATTACAGTAAAGGTCCCCTTAAGCAATTACCGAAGCTGTGAGTTCATCAGTGCCCTCAGATTTCAATTCCGATCACTAGTTCAAAAGATAAAAAAACTCGCTCGTTCGTTTACTGAACGTACCCAAGTTAAACTTTGGAAATTGATTCTGGGCACACCGGGCCTCGGAATCAAGTGCTGTCAGAAGCCAAGGACTCGTAAAATTACAAAGAAATTAAGAAAAAAAAATTCCTTGAAATTTCCAGGTCTTTACAATTGAGGTATCATTGAGGTGCATACTGTCATTGTTTATGTTTTGGAAATGACAAACCTTTTTTAAAAGGATATACAAATGATGATATGGGTGGAGATGTAGAGACAAGGAAATCCATATTCGGATACCTAATATCATCTAAAAGGGGAGTAGTCGTGTGGAAATCACAACTTCAGAAGTGTGTATATTTCAATCAATAAAGGTTGCAAGGAGATAATGTGGATGAAGAAATTTCTAAATGAGCTGAGACAAAGTCAAGAGAATTACATTCTGTCAGAGTGCTACTAATCTTAGTAGGAACCCAACATTTCATTCTAGGTCCAAACATATCGACGTATGATATCAATAGATATATAATGTGTTAGAAGAAAAATTATTAACAGAATTCATACCAATGATAATGGGGTAGACATGATGACAATGGTTTTACCGAAAGAGAAGCTGGAAACCTACAAGAAGACTGCATGTTTAACTTCTACACTAAATTGGTCATGAGGGGGAGATTTGAAGGGATCACTCACAATTAGGGTAATTGATTGTGGAAGGAATGTCAACATCAAATTTTCTTTTGATTTCGACCAAAATAAGAGGAACTTCATGATCAGAAACAAACCTGAGACAATAGTTGACATCCATGGATGTTTTCATTAGGTAGATGAACCACCTGAACCACCTCCTTGACTGGTGTGTTTTTTCATCTATAAATTTGAGATTCATCTCATGTAAAATGAAACCGGTGTAATACTCCAACATTTATCCAGATAAGAATATAATTTGGCTCCCCTTTCCCCTGTGGATGTAGGTACCTCACCAAACCACATTAAATCCATCGCATTCTTGTTTTTTGCTTCTGTTTGTGCCTACGTTTCGTCATCTGGGGCTTCTGCTGCCCCAACAAGATTGGTAGACTTGCATCTTTTGAACCTCTTGCTTTGAAGGATCTCTACATTCAGCATCAATCATCATGAAAGGAAAAAGTCCATGATCATTTTATTGAACACCATAACCAAATTTTGGTATAAAGAAATAAGATTTGTAAGGATTTTTTCTTTTTCGTTCTTCTATTCTATGTATTTTCTTTTGTTATGTAGTGTATCAAGTCTGTGAGCATCGAGTAAAGCCCATGAAATAGGGGGGTGGGCTGGTGTCCAGGGTGTCAGGGGGGGGGGCTGGCTTTCCAGGGGGTGGGGGTGTTCGGGGGGTGGGGGCGGTCGGGGGGGGGGGGTTGGTGGGGTTGTCCAAGGGGGTGGGGTGGTGTCCAGGAGGGTGGGATGGGGGTGTCCAGGGGGATAGGGGTGTCTAGGGGGTGGGGTGTCCAGGGGGTGGGGGTGCTCCAGGAGGTTAGGGGGCTATCCAAGGGGGTGGGGTGGTGTCCAAGGAGGGGGGTGTCTCGGTGGGGTGGGGGGCTGTCCATGGGGTGTCCAGGGGGTGGGCTGGTGTCCAGTGTATCCGAGGGGCTTTCCAGGGGGTTGGTGGGGCTGTCCAAGGGGGTGGGATGGTGTCCGGGAGGGTGGGGGTGGCCGTCCATCAGTGGGGGGGTGTCCAGGGGGTGGGGGTATCTAGGTTGTGGGGGGTGTTTAGGAGGGGTGGGGTGCCGTCCAGGGGGTGGTGGTTGTCTAGGGGTGGGGGTGTCCGGGGGGGGGGGGGGGCTGTCTGAGTGGGGGGGGGGGGGCTGTGCATGGGCATGTCCAGGCGGTGGGGGTGTCCAGGGGGTTGAGGGGGCTTTCCAGGGGGTGGGGGTGTCCAGAGGGGTGGGGGTGTCCATGTCATAGGTCAGTTGTTGTTTTCACTTAAAATTGTGTCCATTTTAAACAAAAGAGAGACACTTTGAGTGATACTGGCCACACCAGGCCTCAGATTGAGGCGGGGTTGACTCGTGCATGTCTCAAAGGACCCATGGATCGTTCTCATAACATATCAACACAATCCGAATGCGTTTGGTCAGATTTCTTTAGGCCAGTTGTTTTCACTTAAAATTGTGTCCATTTTAAACAAACGAGGGACACTTTGAGTGATACCGGCCACACCAGGCCTCATATTGAGGCGGGGTTGACTCTTACATGTTCCAAACACACCCATGGATCATTATCCTAAAGTAGTAACACAATCCGAATGCGTTTGGTCATATTTACGTACGTCAGTTGTTGTTGTCACTTAAAAAATTGTTCATTTTAAACAAAAGAGAGGCCCTTTGAGTGATACCGGCCATACCGAGACTATAATTAAAGAAGGGTTGACTTGTACATGTTTTAAAGTACCCATGGATCATTATAATATTGGATTAAGACAATCCAAATGCGTTTGGTCGGATTTCCATACGTCAGTTGTTGTTTTCACTTAAAATTGTGTACATTTTAAACAAATGACCGACCCTTTGAGTGATACCAGCAACACTATGCCTCGGATTGAGGCTGGGTTGACTCGTACACGTCTAAAATGACCCATGGATCATTCTCCTAAAGGAAAAATATAATCTAAATATGTTTGGTCAGATTTATGTACATCAGTTGTTGTTTTCACTTAAAATTGTGTCCATTTTAAACAAAAGAGAGACACTTTGAGTGATACCGGCCACACCGGGCCTCATATTGAGGTGGGGTTAACTCCTACACGTCCCCAACGTACCCATGGATCGTTCTTATGAAGGATAAACATAATAAGAATGCGTTTGGTCGGATTTCCGTATGTCAGTTGTTGTTTTCACTTAAAAATCTGTTCATTTTAAACAAAAGAGAGACCCTTTGAGTGATACCGGCCGCACCAGGACTCAAATTGAGGTGGGGTTGACTCATACACGTCTCAAAGGACCCATTTATTGTTCTACTATAGGATTAGGACAATAAGAATGCGTTTGGTTGGATTTATGTTCGTCAGTTGTTGTTTTCACTTAAAATTGTGTCTATTTTAAACAAATGAGAGACCCTTTGAGTGATACCAGCCACACTGTGCCTTGGATTGAGGCCGAGTTGACTCATAAATGTTGAAAAGGACCCATTTATAGTTTTCCTAAAGGAACAATACAATCCTAATGCGTTTGGTTGGATTTCTGTACGTTAGTTTTTGTTTTCACTTAAAATTGTGTCCATTTTAAACAAACAAGATACACTTTGACTGATACTGGCCACACCGGGCCTCGGATTGAGGAAGGGGTGGATCTTACATGCCCCCAACGTACTAATGGATCTTTATACTAAAATATAAACATAATCCGAATGCGTTTGATCAGATTTCCATACGTAAGTTTTTGTTTTCACTTAAAAATATGTTCATTTTAAACAAAAGGGAGACCCTTTGAGTGATACCGGCCACAAACGGCCTTGGATTGAGGCAGGGTTGACTCGTACACATCAAAAAGAACCCATGGATCATTATACTATAGGATCAACACAATCCAATTTTTTTTGGTCAGATTTCCGTAGGTCAGTTGTTGTTTTCACTTAAAATTGTGTCCATTTTAAACAAATGGAAGACACTTTGAGTGATACCGGCCACACTGGGCCTCAGATTGAGGCCATATTGACTCTTACACATCTCCAATGTACCCATGGATATTTATACTAAAGTATAAACACAATATGAATTCATTTTGTTGGATTTTCGTACGTCAGTTGTTGTTTTCACTTAAAAATCTATTCATTGTAAACAAAACAGAGACCCTTTGAGTGATACCGGCCACACCGGGCCTTGTATTGAGAAAGGGTTGAATATTTCACATCGAAAAGGACCCATTTATAATTCTCTTATAGTATCAAGACAATAAAAATGTGTTTGGTTGGATTTTCGTAGGTCATTTGTTGTTTTCACTTAAAATTGTGTCCATTTTAAACAAACGAGAGACCTTTTGAGTGATACCAGCCACATTGTGCCTTGTATTGAGGATGTTTTGACTCTTACACGTCTCAAAGGACCCATGGATCATTATCCTAAAGTATCAATACAATCCTAATGTGTTTTGTCGGATTTCCGTATGTCAGTTGTTGTTTTTGCTTAAAATTGCATCCATTTTAAACAAAAGAGAGACACTTTGAGTGATACTGGCCACAACGGGCCTCAAATTGAGGCCGGGTTGACTCTTACACATAGAAAAGGACCCATGTATTGTTCTCCTAAAGTATCAATACAATCCAAATGTGTTTGGTCAGATTTCCATTGGTCAGTTGCTGTTTTCACTTAAAATTGTGTCCATTTTAAACAAAAGAGAGAAACTTTGAGGGATATCGGACACACCGGGCCTCAGATTGAGGACGGGTTGATTTTTACACATCTCAAAGGACCAATGCATAGTTATTTTAAAGGATAAATACAATCCAAATTCATTTGGTCAGATTTCCATACATCTGTTGTTGTTTTCACTTAAAATTGTGTCCAATTTAAACAGAAGAGAGACACTATGAGTGATACCGGCCACAATGTGCCTCAGATTGAGGATGAGTTGACTAATAAACATCTCAAAGGACCCATAGATCGTTCTACTAAAGGATCAATACTATCCAAATGCATTTGGTCAGATTTCCGTACGTCAGTTGTTATTTTCACTTAAAATTGTATCCATTTTAAACAAAAGAGAGACACTTTTAGTGATACCGGCCACACCGGGACATGGATTGAGGCATGGTTGACTCTTAAATTTCTCAAAGGACCCATTTATAGTTATCCTATAGGATCAACACAATCTGAATGCATTTGGTCAGATTTTCGTAGGACAGTTGTTGTTTTCACTTAAAATTGTGTCCATTTTAAACAAACGAGAGACCCTTTGAGTGATACCAGCCACACCGTGTCTCGGATTAAGGCCACGTTGACTTGTACACATTTAAAAGGACCCATGTATCGTTCTAATAAAGGATAAATACAATCCAAATGCATTTGGTCAGATTTCCATATGTTAGTTGTTGTTTTCACGTAAAATTGTGTCCATTTTAAACAAAAGAGAGATGTTTTGACTGATACCGGCCACACCGTGCCTTGGATTGAGGCAGGGTTTACTCATAAACATATAAAAGGACCCATGGATATTTCTCCTATAGGATCAAGACAATCTGAATGCATCTGGTCTGATTTTCGTACGTCAGTTGTTGTTTTCACTTAAAAATCTGTTCATTTTAAACAAAAGAAAGACCCTTTGAGTGATACCGGCCACACCAAGCCTCAGATTGAGGCAAAGTTGACTCGTACACATTGAAAAGGACCCATGGATCGTTTTACTATAGGATAAAGACAATCTGAATGTTTTTGGCCAGATTTCCGTACGTCAGTTGTTGTTTTCATTTAAAAATTGTGTCTACACTGTGACTCGGATTGAGGCGGAGATGACTCGTACACATCTAAAATGACCCATGGATCATTCTAATATAGGATAAACACAATCCGAATGCGTTTGGTCATATTTCCGTAGGTCAGTTGTTGTTTTCACTTACAATTGTGTCCATTTTAAACAAAAGAGAGACACTTTGAGTGATACCGGCCACACCGGGCCTTGTATTGAGGCCAAATTGACTCGTACACATCTCAAAGGACCCATGGATCGTTCTATTAAAGGATCAAGACAATATTAATTCTTTTGGTTGGATTTCCGTATGTCAGTTGTTGTTTTCACTTAAAATTGTGTCCAATTTAAACAAAAGAGTGACACTTTGAGTGATACCAGCCACACCAGGACTCAAATTGAGGCAGGTTTGACTCATAAACATCTCAAAGGACCCATGGATCATTCTCATATTGTATCAACACAATAAAAATGCGTTTGGTCAGATTTATGTAGTTCATTTGTTGTTTTCACTTAAAATTGTGTCCATTTTAAACAAAAGAGGGACCCTTTGAGTGATACCTGCCACACCGGGCATCATATTGAGGCCGCGTTGACTCGTACACGTCGAAAATGACCCATGGATCGTTATTCTAAAGGATCAATACAATCCTAATGCATTTGGTCCTATTTAAACAAAAGAGAGACACTTTGAGTGGTTCATCATTCTTGCATGTTGCTGGTGCATATCATCTGTTAAAATGGAAAAATGACTCAATGGAGAAAAGTTGTTTTATTTAATAATAATTAAAATTTTCATACAAACATTTACATACAAAATTTTTTCATCTTTTGATCCCCTTAACCCCTCTCAAAAATGACCGCCAATTGTACACGTCCCCAAGTCAGATCTTCATGCTATTTGTGTACAATCTGCCATCAGGTATGCGGCCCACTCGTTTCTGAACAAATCTATATCATCCTGTGAGTTTGAGGATTTTTGGCAGTCATATTATTACTACAAAATATAAAAAAAATTAATAAATAAATTAATTAAATTAAGTAGTAGTTTTTTTAAATACTTCTTTACGGATGCCAATTTATTGATGAAAAACGATCTCTTTCATAAATTTACAAACATAATAACCACAATCATTATCGTTTGTTTGTTTTGGACACTGTAAAAAAATAATTCATTAGGAGAATAAGTAACTTGTGTTGAGATGTGTTTGGATGTTGAAATTTTATTATATATACCCTGATATTTGTCCAGACGTAGTACTTGCTTGCCTCCTTATGCTTAGCCCCTTTCCTCATTCCTTTTTTAGACGATAATGATACACTGCCATATCATAACAGAATCCTTAGTAAAATATAATATAAATTGTATTACTTTATTTTTATACCTAAAATGTAGGATTTATTGTCTTATAGATTCACAAACTCCGTCATGTGTGGTCGGTTTGATGGATATCCTTGCTTTGAATCCATAAAATAAATATTTGGAGTATCCAAGTTCATCGCAATTAGCTGCCAATGTTTCCTAAAAACACAAAAAGTAATAAGTAATAAAAGAAGTGAAAATATAATTAATATGATTTAATCTTAGAGTTTTACCCCTGCATGGTTGGTATTAGGAAGATTCTATCATCTGTAATCTTGATTTCAAATGTTTTCAGCAAGTCGTTCACTATTTCATTATTTTTTGATGGATCTAATTTCATTAGATGTGTTGATGTGGTATAAGGACTAACGAGTCCGAATTTTGGCTCATGGGAAAATTCCTTCAACTGTTTTTCATATATATGTCTGTCAACAATATAAAATGCATTTAGTCATAATTTTCACATTAGATCAGCTTTTAGAAAATCAATTCATGAAAACATACCTCATATATATATTTACAACTGTGACGCCTAGCCAACCATTTTCAAGGATCTCATTTAAATTTTCAGTAGCAAAGAAATATTGAATTTTTTCTCTATATATATTCTTTTCGAAAACCACTATATGACTACTACCACCTCTTATCTTCATATCCACACGAGTCTTAAATGATAGTAAATGTGGATAGAGAACATGTGGTGTTATGGTGTTTTTAGTATCTCCTTGGGATCGGTTGGTCGATCCTTTAGATTGTTTTGAGCCGACGTTTGTCACCCCCTTCCCTTTCTCCGTATATAATAACATCTATTGGTTCAGACCCTTTTTCATTAATTGTTAAAGGTTTAGCTTGAAAAAAAGGAAATAAATACCTGTTTGTCCACATGTACTCTTAGAAGTTGTGACAGCCATGCAATGAATGTCCCAATAGCCTTTTTGACCGTATTAATATCATCGTCATCAAGTGTAATAGGTAGCTCTGCATTTGGCTCATGAGATATAGTAATCTTCACTTTTAGATGATCTTTCAGAAGTGGTCTATTATGCAGCATGTCATCTGGGATGTTGAACACTGTAGCCATTTCTACAAGGTGATTGGTGGGTGTTGACAGATATAAATCACAATCATGATCACCCTATAGAAGATCAGTACAGGAAAAGTATCAGTGTTTGTCTGATTCACATTTCATGAGAATAATTATTAGAATATTGATTACCATGGCTAAGACAGCTCTTTGAGGGGAATGGCTCACCCCAAAGCTGGTGGGGGGTGGGGCGGGATCTTTACGTGCTGGTTGTTCCTGAGTTGTGTCTTCTCCTTGCTTCCCACCCATAAAAGTTGCTAGCAACTCTCCCTGCCATTTGAATCGTTCTTCTAGGGTTGCTAGACTTTCGCACATTTGTTTCAATTTTTCATCTCTATCATCCATTTTTTTCTTCTCAAAATATACTCGGGGTGTCACCCCAAACCCCACACCTCTGACACGACCATATTGTTCTGGATGCTTCAAAGCCATCGATAATAGGTCTGCATCCACTGCAGGTGTAGCTGATTCCTGTGATTGTCGGATATAGGAAAATAACTAATTATTTTTATGTAATAGAAATTTAAAACAAATCTTTTTATCGTCATGTCATACTTACACATATTTCCCACACTTTTTGTGTGTTATCATCTACTAGATTCCCTTTCTTATTCACACGTGCCTCCTTCCATATCACATGACTTGGGATGGAAGTGTCTTTGGTTTTAGACTCATCAATCTACATATAAATGTAGAAAGATAATTATGATGTTTTTTATTGGCACCTAACAATATTATTGTAAATTTAAAATACATACCATTTTATTTTCAAGTGAATCATACCCCATCCTTTCTTTATGATAGGGGTATGTTGGTTTTGATGCATGTTCCTTATTTTCAATATAGAGTTTTTGTTTCATAAATGAAATATTGACAATCAAAATGATGAATACACGTATCCTCAAACAACGTATTATCACCCACAATGTACCTGAAACTTCTCATCCCCACGACAGCCAATAAATGAATCCCATGCTTCTTGGGATATCAGGTGAGCGTAGAAAATGGGTGGGTGTGGGTTTATTTTACCTTTGGAATCTTTCAGGTGACATCTTGTTAAAATAGTGAGAAAACCTCGATAAATCCTTCCTGGAAGCCTTAGTACATAATCCTTGTGTGAATAATCCACTATAAATGTACTTTGCAAGAGATTGAGAAGATTAAGACATTGTTTCATTATTTTATTTACTAGTAAATTAAAGAAATAAATTAATAATGTTACCACAATTTCTTCCCAGATCACAGCCTTCAGCCCGAACACAACATAATGCCACGAATCTATTTCAATCAGCACACGTTGCCGAGTGACAACTCCAATGTAACTAATAAACATAGCCTTTTTGGGATTCACATGTTGGCCACATGCATTCCATCTGACATCAAATTTGATGCCTTTTCTTTTCACCTTAAGAACTTTGGCTAACACCATCAAACTACGACGCACCTGTGTTTTCTGTGACGTAGGTCCTTCATTCCCGACCATTTCATCAATATCAACATCATCTATATGTTTATCTGAAATGTTAGCAACAACATGTGCTGATGGTTGTTGGACCTCAACACTAGGAGCAACAAAAGGTTCAGAAACTTTTTGTTTCTCTGCACTGTGAGCAGCCGCAGCAGGAGCAGCAACAGCCGCAACAGCAGCAGTTTGAGAGACTTGTTCAGCCTCAAGGTTAGGAGCTCCAGAATGTGCATAAGTCATTATCTACAAAAGTGGTTGAATAGTTAATTTAGATTACATAAATTCAGTAATGATACGATAATAACATGATATAACAAGATCTATATTACAAACAAAATATAACTTTTTTATTGAACTATCTTTCTTTTTTTTCAACGGCTAAAGGGATTTGACACCTCTATCGATTATCCAAATCCCTTCATTGTGGTCTCCTATAACATAAAAAACATCATCTACATTGGTACCGCTGCGAAATTATTGCGACGTGCCCCTGAAAGGATCGTCCTCAACTGAATTTTCATCAGACCCTTCAGTAGTTTTGGATGATAATAGAACAATTGACCACTTTCAGTTTGTGGGTCTAGAACATAAAAAACTATTAACTCTTGTGATTCCATTATAAAATGTTCTTCTTTGTACCCTTCTTTACTAAAATCAACTTTCAAAAATCCCCATTCATATATTTTAACACCACTGTTGTTATCAACCCATTTGCATTGAAAAATCAGCAATTGGAATGTCATATAATCCAACTCCCATATTATTTTGATAATGCCAAAGTATGAAATATTTGAATAAATTGGATTTTTTTTCCTTACTACCAGAAACATGCATCACTCCAGCCATTAGTGTAACTCTCTTATTTTTCATGGTATTATCTTCATCATGTTCATCTGTATAGAATGTATAACCATTAATTACATAACCACTATAAGATAATATATACACACTAGGTTTGGCGGCTAGCCATCGAAGTCGTTCTGAAATTGAATTCAGATTTTCATACAACTGTTTAAAAATATGGTCCTGAAACCATCCTATAAACTGGTGATTATCTGTATTTGATAATCATTTTTCAGCCCTTGATGGATTCAACTGCCTAATAATTTATTTGTGCATTTCAATATATGGAACAACCTCCCAACTATTATGAAAAACATAAAGGTGGGCCTACTCCCGATCTGTAATACTGATTGTCACAACATCTCTTCCAGAAATTCCCTCGCCCTCAATGTGTTCAGTGTGATGAGATTTTGGGAGACCAATGCTTTCCACATCAGATAGGTATTTGGTACAAAATTCAATCGCTTCCTCAATAATATATCGCTCCACTATACAACCCTTTGGCTGACTTTGATTTTTGACATACCCTTTCAAAATATTCATATACCATTCAATAGGATACATCCATCTATAGTGCACATAACCACAAAGTTGAATCTCTCTCACCAAGTGAATTATCAAATGAACCATCATATCAAATAATGTTGGCGGGAAGAACATTTCTAATTCACATAATATGATGAAAATTTCTTTTTTCCATAGCTGGAAATTTAGTCGGGTCTAAAACTTTTCTACATATAGCTTTGATAAAGAAACAAAGTTTGATTAATGTATGATGAACATTATTGGGAAAAATGAAACTTAAAGCTATAGGAATTAGTCTTGCATCAAAACATGGAAGTCATGTGATTTCAAACCTTTTAACTTCAAATCATTCATTGAAACAATGTTCTTGATATTTTATTAATACCCCTCTGTAACCTTTACATCATTGAAGAAGTTGAAAAACTAATATCTCTCCTCCCTAGAAAGAGTATAAGCAGCTGGAGGAAGAAACATTTAATTTTCACCCTTCACGGGAGCCAACTCTTCTCATATTCCCATGTAAACCATATCTAACTATGCCTTAATTCCATCCTTTGTTTTTTCTGGGGCATTTAGCAACGTTCCGATAACACTATAACAAACATTTTTTTCCACATGTATCACATCAAGAAAATGTCTGACGTACAAACAATTCAAGTATGGTAATTCAAACAAAAACTGATCTCTTTTTCCAACCGATCTTCGTAAGGTTTTTTAAAAATGGTTTACCAAAAATAGTGTTTACATATTTTACTTTCTCAAACAGCTGATCACCTGTTAGTGGAGACGGTGTTGCGCATTGTTCTAAACTTCCATTGAATGATGTCGTCCAAGATCAGTACTTATGATCACAAGGTAGAAATCTATGATGTCTTAGAAACATATAATTCGATGAATGTTTCAACCTAATTGACTCTGTATCTTTTTCACACACAGGAAACCCTTGAGTTCCTTTAATGATATAGCCTGAGAAATTTCTATAAGCAGGGAAATCATTTATTGTCCCATACAACATCTCTCTCAACGTGAATTATTCACTTTTATAAGCATCATACAATATAACACCTCAATCACACAATAACTTCATATCCTCGATCAAAGGAGCCATATAAACATCAATATCGTTACCTGGTTGTTTTGGTCCTGATATAAGCATAGATAACATGATGAATTTCCACTTCATGCATAACCAAGTTAGAAAGTTATAATTTACCAACATAACAGGCCATGTAATATGAGTGCTGGTTTGAAAACCAAAAGGATTCACTCCATCTTTAGATAACGCAAGACGAAGGTTTCTTGGCTCTTTTCCAAATTCAGGATACTCATGATCAATTTTCTTCCATTGAGGAGAGTCGGTCGTATGACGTAATTTCTCATCTTTATTTCTTTTATCTGTATGCCACGACAATTGTCTTGTAGTTTCTTTACTTCCATATAGACGCCTAAAACTTGGAATGATTGGAAAGTACCATACAAATTTTGTAGGATTTGATTCATCTTTCTTGTATTGAGAAGCACCACAATTTGGGAATTCTGTAAGTGATTTTTTCTCCTTGAGAAAAAATATACAGTCTTTCAGGAAAGCATGTATTCTTTCAGAAATCATACCCATCGAGTATAGCATTCATTTAGCTTCATATGTTCGTCTTGGGAGATCATTATCTTCCGAGAGCATGTCATTCAAGAGAGCAAGTAGTTCCATAAAACTGAAATCACTCGATCTGTTGTCTGCTTTCAATTTATACAACTCCAGTACAGCTGACAATGCTGTATATTTAGTGCAACCAGCATACAATGGCGTCTTTTCATAACTCTTTAACTTCTCAAACAATTTTGGGCAATCAAAGAGTTCATCTTCAATTGTCTTTTTCATTTCCTCAATATGATCTTCATCATAATTGACATCTATAATCACATCTTCCATACGGTCTTCTTCATTATCCATATTTTATTCATATATGATGATCCATAAAACATAGTTTTATCCCTTCCAGTAGCTACATTATCTTTTTCTCCGTGTTTATTCCAACATTTATAACTTCAATCTATTCTGTGACATATAAAATGTTCTTCCAACTCCTCTGGAGTAAGTAGTCTAGAATAACAACAACGTAAACATGAACAAAGGATTTGAGAATGATCCTTTGCGTGATCCTTTGCAAACTTGATGAACTCTTTCACTCCATTCTCATACTCTATTGTCAAAAGATTAGCATCCATCCAATATTTATTCATCTCCATCCTATTTGAATCTCAAATATTAGTATTTATGGTTCATGTACACAAAACAAGACTTCCAAATACAGTAAAAGAGAACCAATTCCTTATAAAAATAGAGATTAATAGAGCCTAACCATTTCCAATAAATATTTGTAAATAAACAGAACTAGGATATACCCCCCATTAAAATAAACATAGTTTCCAAACACAAAGGGGTTTGCGGGGATAATCACTTGTTTCATAGATGGTAAAACTCACACGGCATCATCCTCTATGGCTCATCCTCCTCTATCGGGTAAACTCGTCTATGGTCAACTAGTCCATCCTTTTATACCTCACCAATCTAAAATACATATGGATGAAAACCAGTAGCCAACTCTATAAGTAAAGAAAGGATTCTCATAATCTCTACAATATGGAATTAATTAAATATAATTACTTTAGATTCATTATAGTTTCCTCAAATCACCCCAGTCCAAACACAAGAATAATCAAGAATGATACATCTACCACTCCTAGGTCTCTGGACTACATTCAATATCATCATGCCTAAATACCCATATATCCACATATACACATGTCACAAACACATAAAAACCCATATCCACATTAGAACTGAAGTACCCATATGGATTTAAATCAGGTTACTCGACTCAAGTGGTGGTGTGTAAGAAATAATAAGAAAATATAATAATTATATATTCACACATAAATCTCAAACTCCTTGATCCTGAGCTGGTGTTAACCAAACTAAAGACCGATCTTAGAGAACCACTCCCCCTTTATAAGATCTAATAAATCGTAAATATAGGTCAATAGATAATTTTTATTGATCGTAACCTGATTGAGATTCTGGTAATCAATAAACAAGCGAAGGGTTCTAATGACCTTCTTGGTGAAAATCACCAGTTCTTCCCAAGGCAACACACTAGGTTAAATAAATAATTTGGAAACCAATTCATCCCACTGGTTATTTAGTTCCTTCAATTTAACTAGTTCTATATGGTAAGATAGAATAGGTATTGGTTTTGTACCCATCACCAAGTTGATAGAGAACTCTACCTCCCTCTCTAGTGGTAGACCAAAAAAGACTAAATGAAACACTTTTGGAAATTAAATAGCTACTAGGGGAAGTTCACTATAATAGGATTTCTACTCCAGTTAAATAGCATAAAAGGATATCATCCCACTCAACTCTATAATAAGAGGTCTAGCTCGACTAGACATCAGGTCTGATTCTCTATGGAAAACATGTAATTCCTTATCGGGGCAGTGAAGTACACCCACCGATGATAATAATAAATCCAAGATTTATTATAAACTAGTCAGTACATTCTGAGAATAACATATAGGGGAATCATTTTAAGAACCAAAAAATATCATATGATCTAAATCTATGAAAAAGAGAAAGCATGTGAGGGGAATCAGAGACCTTACTCATTCTTTATCCAGAGATATGTTACAATCTCTATCACGTAATCCATGAGCTCTATTATAAGTTTCAATAGTTCTATATTGAGGTTTGATATGAAATAGTGATGGGAACCAATATCAAATAAAAACATACACTAAAGAAAATGAAATGGAAATAGTGCCTCTCACTATCGCATGACCCAAATCAGTTCCTACTGGAGATTAATCCACCGCATGAAGTTTTTTCATTCTTAATACATGTTTCTAGGAACCCATTGTTATTGAATAATATTAATATGATTTGGTACCTCTCAATATTTATGATTCCATTCCCCTACACAGGGTAGTAAAAACATTTAAAACCCTCTTCAAGTGGGTTTAATGTCTGTACGAGATGTAAATCTTCAATGCTTCCATGCAATAATGCTTAGAGTGATCAATCTTTCCACATTGGAGAAAGTCATTTGGCCTTTACTAAACACTATAGATGATCTGGATGAAGTTTTCTATAAAAGACCACCACCACTATTTTCACTATGAGGATCATTCTACTTTCTATTCCACTTATAGGAACCACTAAAACTATTAATGGGAATATAAGTAACTCTAGTTAACACTGACATAATAGCCATTCCAATTTCTTCCATCACATACCTATCTAGAACATCAAAATTTTAGGTAAACTTTAGCATAACTTGATATTGGATATCTGATCGAAGACCCATATAAAACCTCTGGGACTTAAAATTCTTGTTTGAAACCACTTCAAGTGAAAAATGAGAAAGTTTATCAAAATTATTAGTATATTGATTTAATGTCTAATAACCTTCGATGAGGTTGAGAAACTCCATGGACTTACCCTATACCATCGAATCTAGACATAATTGCTCCGTAAAAAAATCTTAAAGTATTTGAAATCTAAGACCCCATTTAGCTTAACTATAACTATATCACCACTTTCACATACACATTCCAAGCATCATAAGCACATAATGATATCACCACTTTCACATTTTCACATTTTCACATGGATCCAATGATCCAAATCTCACACAAAAACCACTATTTTACACAAAAATCCACTTTCCATTTCACATGCACACTAAAACCATTTAGAAATACATTTTACACCACTTTCAAAATTTATAAAAAACATTTGGAAATACAACAAGAAGAACACATGTGGAATCCAACCATATTTCTTCACATGTTGATCTCAAAACCTTTCAAAAACATATTTCTCACCAAAAAAAGTAATTCATAGAACACATTCATGAAACTAAGAAATCATATCAAAATCATCTAATAATGTAAAAGCATTGAATCACTTACCAAAAAATTGGAAACTTCCAGAGGTGGAGGTGCATGGGAGGAGCCGCCAACTGAAGAGAAATGGAGGAGTAAGGTTCGAGCGAAGAGAAGGAGAAGAAGGGTTTGTGGGGAGGAGGATCCGCTGAAGGGGTTTGAGGGGGAGGATTAGAAGAAGGGCTAGTGTAAGAGGTATGACAACATGAAGATCAGGGGCAGAAGAGGTCCAACATGCAAAGATCGAGGGTGGAAGAGGTCCGAAGAGAGCTTTAGGTCATAGGGTTACAGTACCGCGAGAGCTTTAGGTCACGATAAACCGAGGACACTGTGCGACCGATTTTATAAAATATGGGACTATGATTTTATCAGCGCTAAAAGGCGCTGATAAATCCTTCATGTATGAGCGATACCATTTTTGCACTGATAAAGGTAGCCTTTATCAACACTTTTTTAGCACTGATAAAGGGTCTCTTTATCAGCACTTTTTTAGCGCTGATAAAGGTTACCCTGTATCAGCGCTAAAATTTTAGCGCTGATACTGGGTTGCTTTATCAGTGCTAAAATTTTAGCACTGATACAAGGTTTCTTTAGCAGCGGTTTTTTCTTAGCGCTGATATAAGGTGGCGCTTCCCTTGCCCATTTTTGTAGTAGTGATTGTGTTGGATGTGTCATTGATTGTATGACGTTGGTTGAATGATCAGGATAGTAATTGTCACTTCTGAGTTGAGGATGTGATATCTCAGGTCTAGTTGATCAGGATGATAGTATATTCATAAATCCATGGTCATTGTAGTCGAAGGAAAGTACATACGGTTAAATCAACAAACAATAAAGTAATAAATGATGACGACAAAAGTGTGTGTCATGCTTTATGAGATATCATATGATAAATATATTGTATTACATAGTGAGTGTTCATAAGATAGTTGTCATTGTTATGATTATTCTTTATCTCTTTAATGGATTTGATGAATTTTTAGACTGTGTTCTTAGCCTGTGAATACTATTCACTACTATCGAGATTGTAACGTCCTGACTCAGGTGCCACACTCTGGTGCCCTAAGCTGATGCACTACGTGACCTCTGGCGCACCTCCCCATATGCCAGAGGCTACCAAATAGCAATGAGAGTATAATATCGATTATGGGGAGACTATAACATGTTTATCAGAGTAATACCATAGCAGAAATAAAATAGAATAACCAAATGATATAACCATAACCAAAATATTGCCAGAATCACATGATGGCCAAAATAGGAAAGACATATCATAAACTAAACAATAGATATGTCATGTAAATACATGCACCAGTGTCTATATGCAAATCCCAAAAGATATAAAGATAATGAATACTCCCAGGAAGGTCTTGACACCAAGTCTGGTTCCCCCATCCATGCTCCATCCCATATCAGTCATTTAACATAGAACGTTTTCCCTTAACCTGTCCTGCAACCTTGAAATCTATTCAGGTACAAATCAGAAAACTTGAGTAGGGTGTGATTACAACTTATTAGTCCACCAACATTGGTTTCTAAAACAGTATTTACTTTATAACAGTGTATGTAGTTTTATAAAGAATAAAATACAAGCAATAAACACTACTACAAAACTGGCCTTTAATAGCGCTAAAAATGGCCTTCATTGGAGCTAGAAAAACATTGACTACATGAGTGAGATTAAAAGCTCTGGTCTTTCATAAATGCTTTTAAAAGTTCTGATAAAGATTATTCTATAATTTATTATAAAAGAACTAATAAAGGGCATTTTATCAGTGCTTTTAGAAGCACTGATAAAGGTCTATACTGTGGTGTGTTGTAACAACACACTGCAGAACCACTACACTGTGTTGTAACAACACACCACAAAACTAGAAACACACAAGATATCAATAAAAATAAGTTTCAATATAGGATTTAAATGAAATAAATTTTACAACACAAACACAAGAAAAAAAGACTATATTATAAACATTTCAAACATTGGTTTATACAATTACATAAATATAGATTATTACATACATTCAAAAACATCAATGTTCCTTTATCTTTTAATCTTGACCGACTCATAAAATTTTCAAACAAACCACCCCTTCTCGAGTAAAAGAATACACATGTATAAGAAAACAACTCTTATGTTAGTAATAATATAAAGAAACAAATTAACCTAAAGTATTTATTTTACTAAAATTGATGTCAATTTTAAATAAAAAGACACTCTTGGAGCCATACCAGTCACATCGTGCCTCGGATGGAGGTGTGGCTGATTCCAATATGTCTCAAATGACTTGTGAATCATTTTCCCAAAGTATCAAAACAATATAAACATGTTTACTTGGTTTTGAGTACTTTATTTTTCTTTTATACTAAAATATCATTTTAAACTGGAAACACAAACTTTTGACTCATTATGATCACAACATGTATCTAATTGATTTGAAATGGATTCATACACATTACCAATGACCTATGAATCCTTTTACTCAATTATCAATAAAATCTGAGCGCATTTGATCTTTTTTCATTGAGTGACACTTTTTGAACTAAAATGTTGATTTTAAACTGATAACAGACACTTTGAGTCATACCGAGCACATCATGTATCAGATTGAGGTACGGCTGATTTATACACATTACAAATGACATATGGATTGTTTTTGTAAAGTATCAAAATAATATGAATGTTTTTTCTCAGTTTTGAGTAGGATAGTTGTCTATTTTACTAAAATTTATGACAGTTTTAAATAAAAAAGACGCACTTTGATTCATATCGGTCAAACCATACGTCGGATTGAGGTGTGGTTGATTCCTACATGTCTCAAATGAATTATGGTTTGTTTTTATAACGTACCAATACAATCTTAATGTTTTTTCTCAGTTTTGAGTACATCACTTCTTTTTTTAATAAAATATCATTTTTAACTTAAAACACACACTTTGACTCATAGAGACGACATCATGTATCCGTTTGATGTGAGATCAATTAATACACATCAAAAATGATTTATCAATTGATTCCCTAAATTATCAAAAGAATACGTGTGTGTTTTCTCAGTTTTTAGTGACTGAAATTTTTTAAAGTCAAATTTCGATTTTAAACTGATAAAAGGCACATTGAGTCATATCAGGCACATCGTGTATCGTATTAAGGTGAGGTTGATTCTTACACATCAAAAAATAACTTATGGATCATTGTCTTACTGTTTCAACACAATATTAATATGTTAGATCGATTTTGAGTATGTCAGTTGACTTTTTTACTAAAATTAATGTCAATTTTAAATATAAAGAAGTACTTGAAGTCATACCAGTCACATCGTGTGTTGGATTGAGGTGTGGTTGACTCCTACATATTCCAGAGTCTTAAAAAAAATCCAAACTTTCAATGTTACCATGATTTCCATTGACTTTATTTATCAAAATTCCAACACCTCATGAGGAGCTTTGAACAAACCACATCAACTTGAAAAAAAGAATCCACCTATATAAGAATAAAATTATTATGAGTAATACTAAAAAGAAATAAATTAAAGCATAAATATGAAATAATACATTTATTCTATGGATAATTATTTTATTGTGAAAATATCAATATTACCTCGGTGACTGAACATTGGAGGGAACTTGAAGGAAAGTGGTAAATTTTAACAGTACAGGGGTGAATGGTTTTGAGGGAGAATAAGTCTATGGAAGTTTTGGTGCGGAAAGACATGAAAGATGGAAAGATCACCCCAACTCGAACAAAAGAATCCACCTCTATAAGAAAACAATTATTATTTGAGTAATACTAAAAAGAAATAAATTAAACATCAATATGAAAAAAATACATTAATTATATAGACAATGATTTTATTGTTCAAACATCAATATTACCTATGTAATTGAGAAGAGGTAGAGACATTTCTCTTACAACAAAGGCAGTGAAAGTAACTTGAAAGAAAGTGATAAATGCACCACTACAGGGGTGAAAATATTTTAATTCAGAAGAATTTTGTGGAAGTTTTGGTACATAAAGGCATTAAATAGGGACAAAGCACCCCAACATGAACAAAAGAATCGACCTATATAAGAAAACAATTATTATGTAAGAAATACTAAAAAGAAATAAATTAAACATAAATATGAAACAATACATTAATTCTATGGACAATGATTTTACTATGCAAACATCAAAATTACCTCCATAATTGATCAGAGACAACGTCATTTCTCTTCCTATAAAGGCATTAGAGGTAATATGAAAGAAAGTAATAAATATTCCACCTTAGGGGTGAAAAGGTTTTTAGGGAGAAGAAGTTTGTGGATTTTTTGGTACAGAAATGCATGAAATATTGATAAAGCACCCCAAATTGAACAAAAGAATCCACCTCTATAAGAAAAAAATTATTATTTGAGTAATACTAAAATGAAATAAATTAAACATAAATGTCACGACCCATCCTCGGGGCCTGTGTCGTGACTACCCCAAGCCTGCCTTTCAAAGGCTAGGGGCTGGCGACTAGCACCAAAGGCGTAAATTCCGATAATTAGGAAGGCATTTCCTTTATTAAAGTAAACAAACACCACAAAGTACAAGAGGAAGTAATACACTAAGTATAAAAGAATGTGTTGAAAATTAAATGGTCCAGTATACAAACCCAACTGAAAAGTATAGCTACAACTGAATGAAAGTACAATAGAAAAGACAAACAACTGGAAAATAGAAGAAGCTCCAGGGTCGTCCACCTCGTATCCTACCTGAAGGGTAGGTACAGATAGCGCAACTCCTAGATCGCCCACCACGGATCCTACCTGAAGGGTAGGTACAAATAGCCTCCTCAACACTCTCACCCATCAACCTCCTCCGAGTACCGTCTCATCGTGAAGTCCACCCCCGGATACTGACTCATTGTGAGGTCCACCTACGAATACCGTCCAGTCCACGAACACTCGGCCTCCGTCAGCGTTGTCCGTCATCTGCATCCAACACAACGAGGTGCGGGCATAGCCCGTGAAGGGGTGAGTATAACAATACTCGGTAGGGACCCCAAGACCCTCAAGGTCTCACTAAATCCAACAAGTAAAACCACAAATAATGATCTAAACAGATAACGCTTACTTAGGTATAAGCCCATTCTTATACCTAAGTTATGAAGTAACCCATATCAATCAAGAGGTATCACATAGATATGAAATCAAAGGATAACCACTACTTAGGTATATTCCCATACATATATGTAAGTTATCAAGTAACCCATCTCAATCATGAGGAAAACACAAAGGTCATTGACTCAGCTCAAACCAGGATTTTCATTATAGAAACCGCAACTGCTGAAGAGATCCTCCTCTGTCGAGTACACTTATCCTGTCACGACTCCGAGGCGCTTCTTACTAACCTTAGACTACTGAGGTACTCCTCCTATCGAGTACCGCAGGTCAGCCACCCAAACACAGTAGTGCTCCCTACCGGGGTCTGCCACCCAAACATAGTAGTGAACCACCCCTAATATCCTGCAGAGGTACTCCTTCTATCGAGTACCACGTGTCTGACACCCAAACATAGTAGTGGTCCCCACCGTGGGTCTGCCACCCAAACACAGTAGTTCTCCCCACTGGACTATACAAGTCACTCTGACTTGAATCGGACAAGCAGTCATCAGGTCTCAGCCAGCTACACGGTCTCTGTACTCCATACGCTCGTCTCTGAGAGGGTTCGCTCCACGAGCTACAGGTTTATACTCCAAGTATCACAAAGTCCCAAGAACAAGTATCTCAAAGGACCGCCTCTTCATAGGGGTCTCAACGCAACAAATGACGCGTCAATCAGACGCCCGGTCTGTGAGTTATTAGCCTCTTAGTCCCCGGAGCCCGGTTGGTTTCGTGTATGGACCAACCCGGCCATATCTCAACTGTACCCCGAACTCACATAGGGTATACTCAAAGGGACTATTTCTCAATGTGATCACCAATTCTGTTGATGGTTTGTCAAACGGATTTCCGGTCTGAAAGTTATCGGCTTTTCCGTTCCAGGGGCCCGGTTGGATTTCGGGTACAATCCAAGCCGACCTTACTCTAACTGTGTCCAAACCTTAGGTGAAGTATTCCAAAAGTTCCTCCTCATCAATAGGAATCCAACAAAGTCAACGACACGTCAATCGGACGTCCGGAACTCAAGTTATAAGCGTTTCTGCTCCGAGGACCCAGTTAATTTCGGTTTCGAACCAACCCGGCCATGACCATACTTCACCGAAACCTTGATTGTAATATACCGAATCGACCTTCTCGGTCCAAAAAACCCTACGCAACTGACGGTGCATCGATCGGAGGTACTTTGCTCAAGATATGAGCATTTAACTGAAGGAGGTCCCAAAAATAGGGGGTCTGGGCCCGGTCCGACCCGACCCAATACCCCCTGGGTCGACTCGACCTGGGTCCAGGTCTGGCCTGGTTGGGTGCGGCCCGGCCTGGCTGGCGCGACTCGGCCTAGTGGGCCTGGCCGCGTGGCCGGCCACGGAGCGGGGGGGGGGGGGGGGGGGGGCTCGACCCTTGCTGCTGATTGACGCCGACAGCGTCTTACGCCACCCCGCCGTCCCAGATTCCGCGGCCACGCGGGATCTCCCACCTCTCCGCTGCGGTACAGCCGCGACGGATCCTCCTCGGTAGCTTGCTGAGCACCGCCGCCTCCTGGTGCCGGCGAGGCGCACCAGCAGCATCTTCCGCAGACTACCGGACGTGCTCCGGTGGTCCGTTTTTCCCGCCGTCAGCGCCTAAGATCACCTCGGGTCCTGATCTTCACTTAAAAGGTTTCAAATTTCCTCTGCGACCCCATTTCATTGTCGTCGTCAATCTACACACCAACAATAATCTGCGGAGGGTTGTCGGACCGTGTTTCTTCGGCCCGCGCCCTCCGTGTTAGGTGTTATCAATTGGCAATAATCAACACATTATTTCAAAAACTTAACAAGGCACAATTTTAATCAATTAAAATTAAACCTAGTTCCCAAAAATACTCCTGTAATTAAATATTATCGTCCCACAAATTATAACATTCTCAGATCAACTTGATGATGAGTTGATCCGCGTTCTTTGTTTTAGAAGGAAACAACCATGGAAATAATATCATTCTCAAATTAATCCCCTACCTCGCAAAGACGTCATCGAGCTGCGGAAAGAGGCAATCGTCACGATGATCGGACTTTGCGGAATATCGGTACCGATTCTGTTGATGTCGGAGGAAGACTCATCATCATTGGCTACATTCCCCGTGGTGGTGTCTCCTCCCTTGATTCGGAGGAAGAAGAAGAGAAGACATGTCATCGATGAATTCGCGTTCTTTGTCGGAGGTGTTCTTTGTCGAGATAAGAACATTTCTAATTTTCCAGAGCTTCCCCAAAGAATAATTGCCCATCCAAAAGAAACAACAGGCTCCCAACATAATAATATTGCCACACAAACAATTAATTAAGTGATTCACTTAATTAATTCTCCATGGGTTGGCAAGAATATCAAAAGCCTCATAAAAGTGACAACACATAAATTAAAAGTGGATATATTAATTCAAAAGGATTTGAATTAAAGTTGAATTAAGTCACCTCATTAATGGTGGAGTTCAAGGGAGTTGGGGGGAGTTGAGGGGAGGTGATAAGTTGGGGGATCGTGTGGGACCCACCACCCTTAGTTATCTCCCATGGGAAGTTAGGTGGGGTGTGGGACCCACCTCCAACTTCCTTTTGGAGGAAATAACTTCCACATAAAATAAAATTGTAACTCAACAATTTTAATTTTATTCTTAATGTATCCCCAAAATTTCATAACCACATACGAAAAAACGCAACTGCGGTAAAGGTCCCCTTAAGAAAATACCGACATTGCGAGTTCATCGGTGCCCTCAGATTTCAATTCCGAGCAACAGTTCAAAAGTTAGAAAAACCCGCTCGTTTGTTCACTGAACGTACCCGATCTAAACTTCGGAAATTGATTCTGGGCACACCGGGCCTCTGAATCAGGTGTCATCAGAAGCCACAAACTCGTAAAATTCCAAATAAATTAAGAATAAAATTTCCTTGAAATTTCCAGGTCTTTAAATTACTCCCACCTCAGGGCTTTACATCCCCGTAAAGCTAGAACACTCACTAGGGAAACAAAAGATAGTATTGAGCACGCATCTGAGCCTTCTGCTCCCATGTGCTCTCCTATGGTTCCTGTGCTGCCAGTGAAAGTAACAAGAGGAATCGATCGTCCTCGTAGGCCCCACTCCTGTCGATCCTCAGCCTCTACTGGAACCTCGTGAAAGTCGCCCCGTCATCGATGTCTAGCTCTCTATGGTCGATGATGAAAGATAGGTCATGAACACATCTCCTCAGCTGTGATATGTGGATGACGTCGTGCACCCAGTGCAACTGAGGTGGAAGGGCCAGGCGGTAATCCACCTTGCCTACACCGCTGAGGACCTGGAAAGGTCCAATGAATCTCGGAGATAACTTGCCACCACATCCAAATCTCCTTAGACCTCATCGAGGTGAGACCCGTAAGAATACATGGTCGCCATCCTCGAACTCAAGTGGCCCCCGTATCCTATCAACATAGGACTTTTTTCTACTCTATGCAGTCTCAACTACCGTGAACCATAGGCGATCACTACCCGCTTCTACATCAGGACACACCCGTGTCTGGTCCCTGTTGCGCCACAGAGTACTATGTAACCAACGCCCTCAATATTGGAACACTGGTCAAACTATGCCTCATCTCCTGAAAAGCTCTACTGGCATATCTCTGACCACATGAAGGGTTTCCCCTTCTTCGTTAAAAAGTGGTGCAGCAACACTGGAGAAGTCTGGCACAAATCTGGGTCTGGCCGACTCAAGAGTGATCGACTGCACCCACTTATGCATGATTTCATCCTGTGCTGCCCAGGGTTTCCTTTTCACCAACCAAGGAAAAACCCATCCCAACGTTGTAGGTAAACCATAAACTTTTTGCATAATACTGTCAATCTGTGTATGAACTATGGTTGCCCAGTCCATACTCAAACTAACATCATAAGGCCTCGATGCTGCCACCAAGAGGTTCCAACCGAAACTCTCGCCTCTAGGGTCATATCACACCGTCGGCGTAAGTGTGATTATCGAGTCTCCTCTCAAGGTATCTCCAGACGTGAGGGTTAAGTCAACAGTTTAACCAAAAACTCTAGGTCTGGAACAAGATTCATGGATGGAATGATTCGTATCAATGTCTGTTGTTACTGTAGCTAATAATAGACACTGACCATACCTTAAATCTTTCCTAGAGCCCTTGGGTCACACTCCTTGACTACGTGCAGCTACTCTCTTCCCCTGCCCTCCTGCTCCCAATTCCTGGCGGGGACTACAAAGGTGGATGGTTGTAACATGTTGAAAAGTACACCACTA
The DNA here is from genome assembly GCA_963277665.1 of Viscum album. Lineage (NCBI taxonomy): Eukaryota > Viridiplantae > Streptophyta > Magnoliopsida > Santalales > Viscaceae > Viscum > Viscum album. The sequence goes on along the minus strand of OY728127.1, from coordinate 1,075,896,829 downwards.
CATGCTGCTCTCTTATCTCTACTTCCACGTCTTCTGCTCTTCAGATTCATCTGTCCTTAACACTTTCCCTTTTTTGAAACATTTTACACACCCAAGTCTCTGAGACTAGGGCCAATTCCATGCTCTTCCACTGCTAACATTATCTAGTTGTATCCATTCTGCCAAAGAACATTCAAACACTAAAGTTTCTTCTAGCATCTTAACATAGTTAGGAATGCATAGAGGATAAGGTGTTGGCTCGGATATCCTTAAACACACCACGCTTAGTGGTGCGAGATCTATAGCACTAATCGAATCGTATTCATCGAGTACCCGGAATGATCGGTATGCCTCGATGAATACTCAGCTACCGACACATCGTTCTGTCGTAGCTGTATAAGCTCTAGAAAAACTCTCAGCCACTTCCTCAAGCCAGTGCTCAGCCGCCTGAGAGTCGGAATCGCCTCGGAACTTGAGGGTATTTGATGTTGGAACACGTGTAAGGCAGTAAGCCTACATGTGTCACCTACCGATACCACCAATTGTAAATGATGACCAACAGGTAGTGATGTATAGCTGACACACTACCCGAAGGTACTATCTCAGGCATAGGTCCATGTACCGAAGCCTAATAACTATGTGGACCAACCTCATAGTCACTCACTGGAAAACACTAGTAGACAAGATCACCATCTTCTCTACTAGTGTCTAAAGTAGGTGTAGAACTCTAGCTATCGCCTCCATCCAGTCTACTGCTTCCTGAGAATCTGTCTCGCCTCGTAACCTCAGAGGCCTCTGCTGCTGGAACTCGTGCAACGTGCTCTGTCAACGTGCACCGTTCGCTAGTACAACTGGTTGTGTTTGCTGCCCAACGGGTGGTGCTGCTGCTGGTACACCACCTGAGGGTGAGAAAATAGTAAAAAGGGCCTTGCACCGGAGCCTCATTGCTTGGTGGGATGTCATTGAGTACTCTCTCGGAACTCCAACTAGCTGTATGCGTGGAGGCATCCTGAACAGATGCGACACGGTCAAACAATTTATACCTGGTGAGCTGACCTGGTTTGAGCTGACTTTAAAACTTTTGGAATCATAGACACAATCAGTGTTTTCATGTACAAAGTCAGAAATCAGTAGTCAGGGTCCTGGTGTATGGATACATCGGCCTCCGCACCAACACTGGACTCCTTGAACTGAAGACCACACTCGGTACCCTTAACATTATAGCTTCACAGAAAAAAATTATCAGAGTCCTGAGTTCTGTGGTAGAACTGACTCCTCTGATACCAATTTGTCACGACCCATCCTCGGTGCCCATGCTGTGACTACCCCAAGCCCGCCTTCCAAAGGCCAGGGGCTGACAACTAGCACCAAAGGCATAAATTCCGATAACTGGGAAGGCATTGACTTTATTAAAGTAAACAAACACCATAGAGTACAAGTGGAATTAATACACTAAGTACAAAAGAAAGTGATGAAAAGTAAATGGGCCAGTATACAAACCCAACTGAAAAGTACAACTATAACTGAACGAAAGTACAATATAAAAGACAAAAATCTAGAAAATAGAAGCAGCTCCTGGGTCGTCCACCTCGAATCCTACCTGAAGGGTAGATACAGATAGCGCATCTCCTAGATCATCCACCACAGATCCTACCTAAAGGGTAGGTACAGATAGCCTCCTCAACTCTCTCACCCGTCAACCTCCTTTGAGTACCGTCTCGTCATGAAGTCCACCCCCCGGATACTAACTCATTGTGAGGTCCACCTCCGGGTACCATCCAGTCCTCGAACACTCGGCCTCCGTCAGTGTTGTCCGTCGTCTGCATCCAACATAATGAGGTGCGGGCATAGCCCGTGTAGGGGTGAGTATAACAATACTCAGTAGGGAACCCGAGACCCTAAAGGTCTCACTAATACAACAAAGATAACCACAAAGAATGATCTAAACAGATAAACCTTACTTAGGTATAATCTCATACTTATAACTAAGTTATCAAGTAACCCATCTCAATCAAGAGGTATCACATAGATATGAAATCAACGGATAACCTCTACTTAGGTATATGCCCATACATATACGTAAGTTATCAAGTAACCCATCTCAATCATGAGGAAAACACAAATGTCATTGACTTAGCTCAAACCAGGATTTTTAGTATTGAAACCGCAACTGCTGAAGAGCTTCTCCTCTGTTGAGTACACTTATCCTATCACGAATCTAAGGCACTGCTCACTAACCTTAGACTGCTGAGGTACTCCTCTTGTTGAGTACCGCGGGTCAGCCACCCAAACATAGTAGTGCACCCCCCTAATAGCCTACAGAGGTACTCCTTTTGTTGAGTACCGCGGGTCTGCCACCCAAACACAGTAGTGCTCCCCGCCATGGGTCTGCCACCCAAACACAGTAGTGCTCCCCACTGGACTATACAAGTCACTCTGACACGAATCGGACAAGCAGTCATTATGTCTCAGCCAGCTACACAGTCTCCGTACTCTGTACGCTCGTCTTCGGGAGGGTCCACTCCATGAGCTGTAGGTCCATACTCCAAGTATCACAATGTCTCAAGAAGAAGTATCTCAAAGGACCGCCTCATCATAGGGGTCTCAACGCAACAAATGACACGTCAATCGGGCGCCCGATCTGTGAGTTATTAGCCTTTTAGTCCCATGGGCCCGGTTGGTTTCGTGTACGAACCAACCTGGCCGTATCTCAATTGTACCCTGAACTCACAAAGGGTATACTCAAAGGTACCGTTTCTCAATGTGATTACCAATTCCGCTTACGGTTAGTCAAACGGATGTTCGGTCTGAAAGTTATCGGCTTTTCCGTTCTAGGGTCCTGGTTGAATTTCGGGTACAATCCAACCCGGCCATACTCCAACTCGTCCAAACCTCAGGTGAAGTATGTCAAAAGTTCCGTCTCATCAAGAGGAATCCAACAAAGTCAACGGCACATCAATCGGACATACGGAACTCACGTTATAAGCATTTCTGCTCCGAGGACCCGATTGGTTTCGGTTTCGAACCAACCCGGCCATGCCCATACTTCACCAAAACCTTGAGTGTAATATACCGAATCGACCGTCTCGATCCAAGTAACCCTACGCAACTAAAGGTGCATCGATCAGAGGTCCATAGATCAAGATATTAGCGTTTAAATGAAGGAGGTATGAAAAATAGGGGGTCTGGGCCCGGTCCGACCCGGCCCAATACCCCCTAGGTCGGCCCGAACCGGTCGACCCGACCCGGGTCTGGGTCTGGCCCGGCTGGCGCAGCCCGGCCCAGCGGGCACGGCCAGCCTCAGAATGGGGGGGGGGGGGCTCATCCCTCGCCACTGATTGATGCCAATGGCGTTTTACACCGCCCCGTCGTCCCAGATCCTGCGGCCGCACGAGATCTCCCACCTCGCCATCGTGGCACAGACGCGGCAGAGACTCCTCGGCGGCGCGCTCAGCGCCGCCACCATCAGGCAGCCAGCAGTATCTTCCGCGGACCACCAGACGTGCTCCGGTGGTCCGTTTTTTCCGCCGTCAGTGCCTAATATCACCTCGAGTCCCGATTTTCACTGCGGAGGCTTCAAATTACCTTTGCGGTCCCGTTTCATTGTCGTCGTCAATCCGCGCACCAACAACAATCTGCGGAGGGTTTTCGGGCCGTTTTTTTTTCAGCCCACGCCCTCCGCGTTAAGTTTTATCAATTGGAAACAATCAACACATGATTTCAACAACTCAAGAATGCACAATTTTAATCAATTAAAATTGAACCTAGTTCCCAACAATACTCCCGTAATTAAATATTCTCGTCCCGAAAATAATAACATTCATGGATCAACTTGATGATGAGTTGATCTGCATTCTTTGTTTTAGAAGGAAACAACCATGTAAATAATATCATTCTCAAATTAATCCCCTACCTCGCAAAGACGTCGCATGTCGTCGTGCTGTGGAAAGAGGCAAGCGTCGCAATGATCGGACGTCACGGAAGATTAGTGCCGATTCTATTGATATCGGAGGAAGAGTCGTCATCGTTGGCTATATTCCCCACAGTGGTGTCTCCTTCCTTGATGCGGAGGAAGAAGAAGATAAGACACGTCATCTATGACTTCACATTCTTCGTCAGAGGCATTCTTTGTCGAAGGCGTTCTTCGTCGAGAGAAGAACATTTCTAATTTTCCAGAGCTTCCCCAAAGAATAATTGCCCATCCAAAAGAAACAATAGGCTCCCAATATATTAATATTGCCACACAAACAATTAATTAAGTGATTCACTTAATTAATTCTCCATGGGTTGGCAAGAATATAAAAATCCTCATAAAAGTGACAACACATAAATTAAAAGTGGAGAGATGAATTCAAAAGGATTTGAATTAAAGTTGAATCAATTCACCTCATTAATGGTAGAGTTCAAGGGAGTTGAGGGGAGTTAAGGGGAGGTGATAAGTTGGGGGATTTTTTGGGCCCCACCACCCTTAGTTATCTCCCATTGGAAGTTAGGTGGGGTGTGGGCCCCACCTCCAACCTCCTTTTGGAGGAAATAACTTCCACATAAAATAAAATTGTAACTCAACAATTTTAATTTTATTCTTAATGTATCCATAAAATTTAATTACCACATACGGCAAAACACAACTGTGGTAAAGGTCCCCTTAAGAAAATACCGGCATTGCAAGTTCATCGGTGCCCTCGGATTTCAATTTCGAGCAACAGTTCGAAAGTTATAAAAACCCGCTCATTCGTTCACTGAACATACCCGAGCTAAACTTCGGAAATTGATTCCGGGCACACCGGGCCTCAAAATCAGGTGTCGTCAGAAGCCATAGACTCGTAAAATTCTAATGAAATTAAGAAAAAACTTTCCTTGAAATTTACGGGTATTTATAATAAATATGAAAAAAATACATTAATTCCATGGATAATGATTTTACTGTGAAAACATGACGATTTCCTTTTTTATTAAGTAGAGATAACATCGTTTCTCTTCATGCAAAGGTATGACACATGGACACAAATTTTCTAAAATAAATGAACTCTTCAAGGAATAATAAAAAATAAATCAACGTTCCATTATATAATTTTTTGGTAAAATAGAGAAATTATATCATAACATTACGTTTACATCTTTATAAAGGGTTTCCTTCATTATAGTTTATTCTTATGAGGGATTGGTAATATCATCATGTACAGAAGACATTATCAGCATGAGTAGTCAAACATTTAATTTAGATTATGTTAATGCAATAGATAACATATAATATTATGAGAGAAGCATAATATATTAAAAAAACTTTTACCTACTCATTGAAGCCTCTTTCATTTTTTAAAGTTTTCAAGGATTTGGTTCCTCTATCAAGAATCCAAATACCCTCTTTATGGTACCCTCTAATATAAAATATATTTTCTACATTGGGACTAGCGTGAACTGATTGTGATGTCCCAATGAAAGGGTTTTCCTCAATTGAATTTTCATCTGACTCAAGATTTGATTTAGTTGTCAGTAGGACAATAGAAAAATTCTTGTTTGTTGGATCAGAGATACAAAATACTTTCATTACTTGTGATGAAATTATAATAGGCTTGCCTTTCTCCCATCCACACTAAAATTCACCTTCACAAAGCCAATTTTATCAACTTTCACTCCATTGATATTGTCAACCCACTTGTAATGATAAAGAGGCACTTAAAATATTGTATAATCCAACTCATATATCTATTTGATAATTCCAAAATATGACATATTTTCATAAATTGGATTTCTATCCTTGGAACTAGATATGTACATCACTTCAGCCACAAGCGTAACACCACTGTTTTTCATCATACTGAAGTCCTCATGTTCTTTTGTATATAACGTATAACCATTTATTGATAAATCAGTGTAATATATAACATTTTCATTTGGTCCTCTGGCTATCCATTGAAGTCATTAAACAATATAATTTGGATTTTCAGATAAATCCTTATAAATTTGATCTCTGAACAATCCTATAAACTATTGATTATTGGTATTTGATGTCCAGATTTCTGCCCATTATGGATTCAAATCTCTAAAAATTTATTTGTGGGCCTCAATGTATGGATCAACATCTTCACTATTATGTAATATGTAAATATGTGCTTGTTCCTACTCTAACAAGGTAATTGTAACAACATCTCTTCCAAAAATCCCTTCACCCATAAGGCGTTCGTTGTGACGAGACATTGGGAGACCGATGATTTCAACATCTAATAGGTAATCGGTACAAAATTAAATAGATTATTCAACAATATATTATTCTTTAATACAACCTTATGGCCAACTTCGATTCTTGACATACCCTTTCAAAATCTTCATATACCGTTCAATGGGGTACATCCATCTGTAATGGAAAAAACCACATAGTTGAACCTCTCTATCCAATTGAACCATCAATGGGACCATTATATCAAAGAATGGTGATGGGAAGAACATCTCTAATTCACATAATATGACTACAATCTCCTTATTCATGATGGTTAACTTCATCGGGTATACAACTTTATTGCATATGGATTTGAAAAAGATGAAGAGTATGGTTAATGTATGTCATAAATTTTGAGGCAGAATGCAATATAAAGAAATAGACAATAAATCTTACATCAAAATATGACAATCGTGTGATTTTAGCCCTTACAAATTCAAATTAGTCATTGACACAACATTCTTGATATTTAATGAATACCCCTGTGGAACTTTTACACTAGTAAAGAAAAGGTAAAATGCAATTTTTCCTGTTTGGACAGAGTGTAAGATGCTGGAGGAAGAAAATTCTACCTTTTACTCTTAACTAGTGCCAAATCTTCCCTTATTCCCATTTCAATCAAGTCCAACTTAACCTTGATTCCATCTTTCATTTTTTCAGGAAAATTTAGTAATGTACCAATAACATTATCAAATACATTTTTTTTACATGCATGACATCAATAAAAGTACTGACATACAAACAATTCCAATACGGAAATTCAAATAAAATTGATCTCTTCCTCCAACCTAATTTTGTAAGGTATTTCAGAAATGGTTTACCCAAAATAGTGTCAATATTTTTTACTTTTTTGTATAGTTTATCGCTAGTTACTATAGATGGAGTTGTACCTTGTTCGATATTCCCATCGAATGTTGTCATCTAAGATCGGTATATATGTCATCAAGGTAAAAAAAATTGATGTCCTACAAACACAATCTCTGAGGAATGTTTCAACCTAACTGAGTATGTTCATTTTTTACAAATGGGACACCCCAATATTCCTTTAATGTTATAGCCTGATAAATTTCCATAAGCAGGGAAGTTATTTATCATTCTATACAATATGGCCCTCAATGTGAATTGTTAACTTATATGAGAATCATAAATTTTAAAACTTGCATCCCAAATCAATTTCAGATCTTCAATAAATGGATCCAAATAGACATAAATATTATTATCAGGTTTCTTTGGTCTAGATATAAGGAAAGTCAACATAATGTATCTGGATTTCATGCATAACCATGGAGACAAGTTATAATTTACCAACATGAAGAACCATGTACTGTGATTACTACTCTGTAAACCAAAAGGATTTATTCCATCTATAGATAATGAAAGACAAAAGTTTCTCAGCTCATCTCCAAATTCAGGAAACTCATAACCAATATTCTTCCATTGAGGAGAATCTGCTCGATAACGTAGGTTCTGATCTTTAATTATTATATATGCATGCCATGTAAATTGTCTCATGGTTTCCTAACATCCATATAGTCTTATAAACCACGGAATGATATGAAAATAAAATACAAATTTCAAATTACTTGATTCATTTTTATTTTATCAATTTTCTCCACACTTAGGGAATTTTATGAGTGATTAATGGTCCCTACAAAACAATATGCAATCATTTAGACAAGCATATATTTTTTTAGATATCATGATTTTTGAACATAAAATTCCTTTAGCGTCATATGTTTGTCATGGTAGTTCATTTTCTTCTGGTAACATATCTTTTAGAAGAACAAGTAGTTCTGTAAAGTTGGTGTCGCTCGATCTGTTTCCAGCTTTCAAATTAAATAACTTCAATACAACTGACAATGTTTTGTATTTGGTACAACTAGTACACAATGGTTTTCTAGAATAGATATTTAATTCTTGAAAAAACTCTGGACAATCAGGACGGTCATCTTAAATTTTTATTTTCATTTCTTCCATGCAATATTCATCATCTTTTATAGAGGTATTCGTATCAAATGATTTATAAATCATAGTATCATCCCAATCGATGTCCACATTTAGTGTTTCCCTTGGTTTAGTCCAACATTTATAGCTTTGGTTTATTTCGTGACAAATCAAATGTTCTTCCAACTCTTCCAGAATAATTTGTCTTGAATAACAATAACATAAACATGGACATAGGATTTTAAAAGGGTCGTCTTCATGCTCTCTTGAAAACTTGATGAACTCTTTAACTCCATCTTCATATTCATTTTTTCAAATTCTTAGCATGCATCCATTTTCAGTTCATATCCATACCATTGGGTTAATAAAATATTAATTTTATACAGTATATAAATAAATACACATAAGATATTCATTATCAAAAGTGAAAGTTATAGAAAATTCTAATAAAGGAAATTCAATATTTGATAGTTTCAAAGAATTTACGTATGTTGAAGAAAATGGGTAATTGAATTTTAGAAAATAATTACTCCACATAAAATATCTCATAAATCCCATAAATAAATGAAAATATAATATAGACAATTAAGGAGTAATAAGAAACTCTAATATGATAAAAAATAATAATAAACTCCCATTCAATCAATTATATAATTGGTTTCATGGACTGAGGAATAATGCTAATGATAAAAGGGAGAGAAATACCATTCTTTTTGTAGCATTTTGGCCCATTTTGCAAGAAAGGAATAAATCTTGGTTTGAGGGGATTAATACTTTGATGAAGGGAAATATGGATCATTTCTACTAGAATATCTGAGTGCCTAGATATTCCAAATCCAACAATAAGGGCTATTGGGATTTGAAAAAATATCAAGAGATATAATATAATCATTAATATCATCACAATCAGTAATCATTGAAATTTTTAAAAAATATTCTTTGATTTTTATAGATAATGGAAATTTACTTGACTATATCACTTTCCTTATAATCTAAATTGGAGAAAGAGAATCTCATATCCAATGAAAACTTCTAGAAGTAATACAGACACGAACACGTTATATTATACCAAGAATATAAGTTATATTTTTTTTAATCCCTTATACCTGATTATCAACCATGTAGAGAGAGTAAGGGTGAGAAGGATGCCTATATACGGCACATAGGGGATACATCATATTTCTGATGAATCGTGTTATTAATTATGTCTCTGATATAAGGATACAGGATAAGGACATGGATGTATACACTATATTGAATCATCTAGAAAAATATGATAATAAGAGGGATATAAAGGTAGATAATAAATGATATCAGCACTAAAATTTATAAGTGTAAAACGAAAGATGGATAGTGTAATGACCCTAGTCTGAATTACCCAAACAACACCAGGTCAGATCATCATATGACCCCTAATAGACCTAAAAGTCAATAAAGTATGGTTTAAACATTGGGTGAAAAAACTCATAAATGGAAGTTGATCCCCTCACCAAATAGAAACATTTAGTTCTATAGGATGAAAAAAATTCTAGCATGACCCTTTGGGTCAATGGACATGCAGACCCAAAATCATCATTACCCGATATAGGCATACATGTTAGACAAACAACTATGGAAATAAATAATGAAATATCTATATAGACACACATACATGTCATGTATAAAAACTAACTTATAGTATATAATAAATATCAAATAGATAAAAACCTAATATTCAAACATAACGTGAACTAAAGGCGCCATTATGATTCAAAAAGTAAAGGCTTGATGTGATAAAACCTCATGTGCTTAACTGGGGATTACCCCTTTGAATATTCTCTATAAGAAAACTAAGGACCATAGTGAATTCTAAGAGGAACTAGATCCTGTGATACATATAACCAATAGAGGAACATACATCACTCCACTAACTTGGTTCCTAAAAAATAGAATCTAAAGCTGCATGTCCACTGAGGTATCCATGAAAGGGGTCAAAATATATATAATCATTAGGGAACCACCAATGTGTCTCAAATTAGTAGTCAATAAACAAGAATATACATGAAAATTTATACACATTTATATACGTATATGAAAAAATTATTTAATAGGAACATATAAAACATAACAGTAAAACAACAATGAATAAATCCAAGGATCGGTGTTAGATATAAACAACAACTCCATATATCAAGATGGTCCATACATAGGTAGTAAATAAAACAAAAAATCATAAACAAAGTGTTTGGTTCATAATCTAAAATCAAAATAGTATACAATCACCGAACAGAAAATAATGACATCATCAAAGATGAAATAAAAAAACAAAAATACACAAAGAAAATTGGAAGACCTACCTCACCAGGTTAAAGAAAATCTGAGACCCTCTTCGAAAAACCTGACTACAATCGAACACCAGATGTTAGACGAGATGTTCGACCAACTAGAGGCAGTCGAGTGGTGTGATTCGAGCTTCGATTCATTGAGGAGGAGGGTTGAAAAAAGGTGTATTCTATAGAAATCTTCTGATATCGTGATGGGTTCGCAAATGGTTAGGGTTTTTAAATAGACCAAGACACTTTTATCACCACTTAAGTAATAAGTTATGATAAAATGACTCTTTATCAGCATTTTTTAGCACTGATAGAGTTATGTCTTTATCAACACTATAAAAGTGCTGATAAAATTAATCTTTATTAGCGCTAAAGTTATAGAATTGATAAATATCCATTTTATCAGCGCTTTATTTAGCATTGATAAAGATGATTTTATTAGATCTTATTACTTAAGTACTAATAAATGATTTATAATTATAATTATAAATAAAAAATTATAAATATTTATATATACTTAATAAATAAATATTTATATATATAGTAAATAAATTCCTTTTTAAATATGTTTATTATAATTTTATAATTATTTATTTATAATTATATAATTTTAAAAAAATATTTATATCATTATATATATTTATATAATTTTAAATATATATATTTAATAAATATTTATAAATATAAATATAGTAAATATATTCATTATTTAAGTGAATTTATTATAAATTTAACAATTATTTAAATATATATGATTATTTATTTATAATTATATAAATAATTTTAATAAAATTATTTATTTATAATTATAAATATATAAATAAATATATATAGTAAATGTAAATTTATAAATATTTTTATTTGTAGATATTTTTTTATAAATATATTTTTAACTTTATTAATGAATATCTAATGTAAAGCGTATAAATATTTTGTAATATACAAATCATATTTATATACATTAATATATATCTATATATTTAATATATAAAATTTAATAATATTAATTATCATAATTATCTAATTAATAAAATGTTTAATATTTAATAATGTATAATCAATTTATTCATTTTTATCTATAATTATTTAATTAATAAAATTTGCAATATTTTTTTAATAAACTCATTTTTTATTTTTTATTTATTTATTTATAACATTTTATTTATTCAGACCTTTGTCAGTGTTGATGAAATAAATATTTATTAGCACTATTAATAAAATGTTGATAAAGGTTTCATTTATCAATACTAAAAATAAATCGCTGATAAAATGTTAAATTTATCAGTTCTTTCTTTAGAGCTAATAAAGATGTCATTTATCAGTGCTTTTTTTAGAACTGATAAATACTAGAGTTGTTAAACGTGGGTTTTGTAGTATTGAAAATAAACAGTTTACATTTATTTAATTACTCTTTATTTAACAACATAACCACCAGGTTCTCGAGGACATCTGAAGCACAATACATGATTCTACCTATTCTAGATTTTGGATATCCCCAAGGAATATATATAATAGTTTGTACCCTCCTGGTCCGTTACTTTTCCAATTTTCGTTGTTGGAGGTTTTTAGGGAAGGTTCTGGGAGTTTTTGTGAGAGTTGGAGGTACAACAGAGCTGCTGCAGAAAATAGGCTCTATAAGTGTATTACACAACGTGAAAGTTGGTTTCATGACTTTTATAGGGATGTTTCATGATGTGTATATTTTTTATGTTAAATAATAAAAATCCGATTCATTTTTTGGTGAAACTGAACCCTGAGGATTACATGACGTGATAGGGAATTACACATCATGTAAACCCTCGATACAGTGCAGTTTTAAAAGTTCTTCCCGACTGAATTTTCATTCATTCGACTATGGATTCTTCTTTCTCTCATTTTGGGAAAACCCTAGGCACCCCAAGGAGTTATTCAATCCCTATTTGTCCCTCTTTTATTTTTTTATCTTAGTGATTGTTTGTTGGTTGATATATGGTAGTTTATTCTCCTTTCTTGGTTAGTTTCCTTCTGTACTTCTTCTGCGGATTCGTTGTGGTGATGTTTTTTGGCTTGGGATGTGTGTTGGGTAAGTTTTGATGGTCTTTGGTTGTAGTGTAGGTTGATCTGTGTTTTCTCGTGGTGTGGTTTTGGTTTGTGGGTGTTCTTCTTCACCTTGTGGTGCACAACGAATCAACAAAGCTTATTTTAGGTAGGCATTCCCTCATTTATCTTTATTGTGTATCATGCAGGAGGGGTTTTCTTTTATTTACCTATGGGTTATGGTTGTGTTGGATAAATAAAAGATAAATAATTCGTTTATTGAAATTAATATAGGTAAATGAGGTTTGATTTTCATGCTTTTATATCTTTGATATTATTTGTGATATTGTGTATTGTGCGGACTTAATGTCCAGCTAAAAATTGTGGTTGTTGGGGGCTTTATTTGCACTGGATATATGTGTTGTGATTTCTTCTTTGGTTGTGGCTATTGTAACTATTGTGACTGTTGTGATATCACCCTAAAATTTAAATTGGTTAACCAATTATATTTTTCTAATGAAATGGTTGCTCTAGGATTCTGAATTGTGTGATAACACCCCTAAAATAAAGTGGAATGTGATTAAATACACTTTTTAAATCTATAAAATGTTATTGATGTGATGTGATGTAATGTGTGGTCATGATTTTGGGACAGTGATGTGTAGTTGGGGAATGTGGGGCTGAGGTTTGTTCGTTCGTGCTTTTGGGGCGGCGAGGTGATGGTTTGTGGGTCGTTCTTTCTGGGAAGCGAAGTAACAGTATGTTTTTCTGGTGAAATGTGGTTGTTTTGTGCTAGATCCCCAGGTAGTGATAGAATAAATAAATAATTGTTTGATAATGTTTGAAATGGATTGGGTTGATTTGGTTAATGGGGTAAAAATTGTTAATAGATAATTAAATGATGGGTTGTATGATTAAACTTGGTTGATGCTAAATAATGAAAAGAATAGGATGATGAAATGAAATTGGGTTGCAAATGTGGAATGGGGTTTGTGGCTTGTTGTGTGGTGTTATGCATTCAGTGGTGGAAGAAAGGGTGACGATGTTGTGAGTTGGTTAGTTGAATGTGAACCCATTGGTTGGACTTGATTGTTTGATACTATATATATATATATATATACTTGTATATTCTTTTGATTTATGTATGCACCCTACCCACATTGATCACTATGTGTCAACACCTGCATAGTCATGTGAGGGGGGGGGGTGTTTTTTTCCGATATCCAGTAAGGTGTACAGATGGCTGGGTACCCACTCTTTCCCCCTCTCTCTTCTAGGTGAGGTATTTATCACACAAATTGTGATGGTCGGAAGATTGTTAGTGTATTAGATAGTGGTTTTGATGGCCCATATGTCTTTGGATGAGATGTGATGACCTAGGTATTTTTGGGCGAGACGTGACCGTGCTTGTGGGGCGGTAGACCAGGTGTCTTCAGGTGATGTGTGGTGTGTCCATGCTTGTGGGGAGACGAGCCCAAGTGTTTTTGAGCGAGGTGTGACATAGTTGTGCTTGTAGGGCGGAAATCACAAGTGTTTATGGGTGAGGTTTTTTATGACCATGTTTGTGGGGCGGTGTGGTATACAAAAGGGGTGAGAGCACCAGGACGTACGACGTTGGATGTGAGAGAATCATACTAGTGGGAAAGAAATGTGTGGTATCCTTATCGATGTGATAATGTTATATTATATTACCTAGTTTTCATTATTTGGTGAGCGTACCATGGGGAGATTGATTTTGGTTAGTATACCTGTTTAGGTGCTGTTTGGTTTTGTCATTTTCTCACAGGTGAATTTGTATGCTTCTTTCACATGTGCACAAGAGACTTTGGTTTTCCTACTTAGTATACTTGTATGGTCACCCTATGTATATAAAACTATTTTTAGGTTTCCAGGAGGATTACATGGACCATGAAGGACATTAATTGCCCAGACCTTTGGATAGATGTCATGTGTCTCTTTAGATTTTCATTTGGGTATTTACTTTTGGAGTCTTTTATTGTATTAGTTTTATTTATACATTTATTTTGGGATGGTTTTAGTTTTTTTATCATGTATTGGAGTTGTTGTGGATGATCCATCTTATCTCCCGATCCTATTTATTTTATAGAGGATGATGTCTGTCATACTTGATATTTTTATACCCTCAGTGCTAGTCGCCAACCTGAGGTGTACTGGAGGCGGGACTCGGGGAGTTATTTCCTATCTCCCTTCATTACGGTATCTTTGATGGGAGGGGGTTGTGATAGAGTGGTATTAGAGGTAATAGTTGAGAGATAGGATGGAGTTTGGAGTTTGGAACAGTGAGGATTTCATGGGTTGGTATGGAAACAGTTCCAGTTGACCTTGGTGCATGACATAGGGTAGGGAGACTGGCTAGGACACGAGATTTTAGGCCACCCTGTGATATAGTGCATAGACTATGGGCTTATTGAATGACCAAGTGGGATGGATCTACTTACAGGGTAGAGACCTAGGAAATTTACATGTATCATAATAACTTGTGTTCTTTTTTGAATTGTGTTGTTTTAGGAAGGTTAAAATGGATGAAATAAATAAAATGAATTAAAATAAATCTTAAAAAAATTCCACACTATCAAGCTTAAGAAGTTTTTTGTTTACCTTTCATATATGGCTCCTATTCGTCATTCACATGTGGATCAGACAGTTGAGGTTCAGCAGGCTAATCTGGTTGATTATCGTAGGATTGATCTGGTTGAAGAGGATGATCAGTAGTAGAGGACGTTGCATGCTTTCTAGCGACAAGATTTGGGAATGTACAAGGGTAGTGTTTTAGATTTGGAGAAAGAGAGCTGGATGGAGCATCTTGAGATCTCTTTTAGTTTAATTTGGGCCCCAATGAAGTATTGGGTCCCTTTGGAAGTCAGTTAGATGCAGGGAGCTGCACATCAGTGGTGGACGTTGTATCTAGGAGAGCGAAAGGAGACAAATGATTTGTGGGTCGACTTCCCAAAGGAGTTCCGGGTATAGTTACATTCATCGACCATGAAGGTAGTAAAGAGGCAATATCCTCTTTCTCTTCAGTAGGAGAGCATGTTAGTGCGGGATCTAGGAATCAAGTTCAAGGACCCTCTACAAAAAAATAGGGCGATTAGAAGGGATTATTTTTTTCATTTAGAAGGGTCCATAACCCCTTCTAAACACTTTTGTGGTGATTACCCATAATCTTCACTAATGTGGCTACTTACTAAGATTAGAGGAAATTCTAGATAAGTGCTGGTAAAATGACCCTGTAAATAGTGGCGGTTAGATTAGAAGGGGTTTTAACCCCCTCTAATTTCACCCGAAATACACTATAAATAGCGCAGTTAGGGGTAGTTTTAACCGCCCCAAATGTTATTATGAGTTTAGGGGCATTTGGAACTACCTCTAAATGGAACCAAATTCCCAAATTTAGAGGCGATTTTAATCTACCCGCCTCTAAAATACCATTTTTTTTAAATTTTCCCACCCCTGGACAACCCATTTGACACCCAGGTGCCCCCCCTAAACACAACCATGATGCCCCAAACACACCCACGACGCCCCCCATGACAACACACACGACACCCCACATGACAACACACACAACACCCCATGGACACCCCATGTGACAACCAGACACCCCCTGGACACACAACACCCCCAGGATAACACCAACGACACCCCCATGATGCATCTGGCCTGACAACACCACATGTGTACCCCACACACACGACACCCTCATGACAACACACACGACACCTCATGTGACAACCAGACCCCCCCCCCCCCAGACAACACCCTAGACACCCCCACAACACCCCCTGGACACACGACGCCCCCAGCAAAACACCCACGACACCCCCACGATGCACCTAACCGCTATCCTGACAACACCACCCGCATACCCCATGGCACGACAACCTCACCCGCGAACAGGATCCCAGACACACACACAAGTGCACACAACATAACGTTGGCACTGACTAAGCTCAGTAAAAATGCTCGCCAGTGAGAATCAAACACACCACCTGCAGGAAGGGTGAGGTGTGCCAAAACCAACAGACTATTTGCGTTTTGTTATATATATACAATATATTTTATTTATTTAGATTTAGGAGTATTGGATTATATATATATATATATATATATTAGTGTATAGAAATATAAATTATATTATATATTTGTGTGTGAATAATATATTTGTATATAATATATAATATATTTGTCTACAATATTTATATATATTATATATATTATATCTGTGTATATGAAATATATATAAATAATTATATTTAAAAATAAAAATATATATTTATACATATATTTACAAATAAATTTATATTTGTGTGTGTATTTATGTATTTATATAATATTTATGGATAATATAATTATAATATATATATATATATATATATTCTTATATATATGTTTGTCTGTGTGTAAAAATAATATTATTAGTTATTATTATAGCTATTTTTTAACTATAAAAATTATATGTTGGTTTTTTAAATATTATACAATTATATATTTTATGATTTATATTATACATATATTATAATAAATACATTTATATTATATATTTATATATGTAATTATATATGTTTATATTATATCATGTATACACATATATACACACCCAAAATTATTCATTCATATAATTGGAAATATATGTAATATAATTAAATGATATATATATTTACTAAATTAATTTATAATTAATATGGTGAATACAATATATATATAATAATTATATAATATATTAAAATTTATATATAATGAAATATTTATATTGTAATATATATAATATAAATATATAATATATGTTTATATTTATATTCATATTTAATTTTGTCTATATTATATATATTTTTATACATAATGTAATATAAATGTATTTATACATAAATATACAATAAAAATGTATTTAATATAATGTATGTATAATATAAATCATAATATAAATGTATAGTATTTATAAAACCATGTATAAATTTTATATATTTGCATAAATATATTTATAATTACATTTATATTATGTATACCAATATTTATATATGTATGCATTTTTATTTATATGTATAAGTATTTATTTAAAGCATTTATATAATGAATTTATATATCTATGTTTA
Source organism: Viscum album (assembly GCA_963277665.1). Taxonomy (NCBI): domain Eukaryota; kingdom Viridiplantae; phylum Streptophyta; class Magnoliopsida; order Santalales; family Viscaceae; genus Viscum; species Viscum album. The sequence goes on along the minus strand of OY728127.1, from coordinate 1,075,879,250 downwards.
TAATGAATTTCAAAACATGTATTTCATGTGTTTATGTAATATATATATGTATATATATATATACAGACATGCACACACACACACATATATTATAAAATTTGAATTTATATGACATTTATTTTAAAAAATAAATTAAATTTTAGAGAGGGTTAACAATACCCTCTATTCAAATGGATTATCGGTGGTTCATGAACCCCATCGAATTTCTTGAATTGTAAGGGGTTGAAAACCCCCTCTAATGTCATCAATTAGAGGGGCTTCACAACCCCCCCTAATTTCTTAAAGTAGAGGGGGTTCAAAACCTAATGGCATATATTAGAGGGGGTTCACAACCCCCTCTAATTTCTTAAATTAGAAGGGGTTCAAAACACCCTCTAATCTAAAGGATTAGAGTCAATTCATGAACCCCCTCTAATTTAATAGATTAGAGGGGGTTGTGATCCCCCACTATTTTCATTTAAAAAAGCATCCAATATATATATATATATATATATATATTTCATCTAATATCCAAATATATATATATATAGCACCTCTAAAATACAACCAAAAATATAGCACAACTAATTATTAAATTAGTCATGATTTTGACATAACCGCCTCTAAAATTAAACTAAATATTTAAAAAATAATGTTAAAAATTTTATAGGGGGTTTTGAAACCCCTCTAAATTTGATTATTAGAAGGGGTTGTACAGAAACCCCTATAAAATGAATTTATAGGGGGTTATACATAACCTCCTCTAAAAAACTGCTGTTAATCTGCTGTTTTATTGTAGTGACCTTCTGTGTTTCTTCCTCGATCTATTTTCAAATGAGGAGGATCATGAAAGATATCTTGGGGAGACACTATTTCCTTCTATCCAGTATGAAATTACTCCTTTTACGTTGTTGGTGTATTTGGAGGTTCAGAAGATGGCAGAGGTGATCAAGTAGATGCACTCATGAGGAGATTTTCCAAAAGAGGGGATCTAGCAGGGTTCCTCAAGGGGTATAGTTATCTGTGGCAGGTCTCAGCTTCCAGGACCTTTGAGGTTTCGACCAAGAGGGAATCAAACTCAGTAGCTTCCTTTCCAGTCTTCTTGTACCAGTGGTTTCTATGCTTTTATTGGGAGCATTATGCTGGTGTGTTTTGGTTGTGGGGTTCGTGGACCTCGCCAAAAACAGTGCCCATTGGTTCCCTAATCTTAGTTTGGTGGGTGTGTATAGGTTTAGTGCCAGCCTCAGTAGTAGTTGCCAATGATACCATTTCAGTACTAGGGGTAGTAGGTTTTTGCGCCGTTGAGGGGAGATGAAGTAAGTAAAGGACAACCTCAAGATGTTCCTCATGTTCAAGGATCATGACCTGAGCGTGGATATGGATGTGGTCGATATAAGAGAGGTAAAGGATCTGAGTGTGGTTAGTTACACGTAGTGGAAACAATAGTTCCAAAGGGGGTAGAGATTGTCAAAGGTACGATCAGTTTGTTTAGTTATATTGTTTGTGTCTTGTTTGATTCAGGAGAATTGCACACCTTTATTTCACCCACTGTAGCCTATACTTTGGTACTAGGCATAGAGAGGTTTATCATGCCCCTGGTGTTGACTATGCCAGTCAGAGGTCATACCAGCTTATTTGATGTGTGTCGGGGGTGTAAGCTAATGATGGGGCTGCATCAGTCCTGTTGGGATATTTTCTTATTCCAAATGCATCCATATGATGTCATCCTTGACATCGAATGGTTTTATTCCTTATTTTCTATTATCAATTGATTTTGGAGGAGAGTCGTGTTTTTGGATGTGGATGGTCAGCGTGAGGTTTTTGTTGGTGAGCAGAGTTTTTAGGTGGTCATTTGATGTGTGGATCCCCTTATTTCCTTGTTGGATGAGTTTTTAGTGGAATCAGTGGATGCTGGGATGGTAGAGGTTCCCAAGGTCTTTGGGGAGTTCTTGAATGTTTTTTCCTGAGGAGGTTGTGACGTTTGCACCTTGACGTGATGTTTAGTTCAGGATAGAATTACAGCCTGATGCTTCTCTAATTTTTATGGCTCATTATCAGATGACACCTTTCAAGATATGGGAGTTGAGTATTTAGATATATGATCTAATGAAAAAGGGTTTTATCCAGTCCAGTGTTTCACTGTGGGGTGTTCCAGTGTTGTTCACCAAGAAGGCGGATGATAGTCTGAGGTTGTGTATAGAATACTAAAGGTTGAATCAGGTGACGGTCAAAATCTATTACCCTCTTCCTAGGATAGATTATTTTTTGAACAACTAAGAGGGTAAAGTTGGTTTTCTAAGGTCGATCTATGGCCGGAATATCACTAGTTGAGGGTGAAGGATTGCGATATCCCAAAGGATACCTTCAGATGGAGGTATGATAACTTTGAGTTTGTAGTCATGTCATTCAGTGTTACAAACGCACCATATGTGTTCATGGGGCTTATGAATGATGTGTTCCATGAGTTCCTAGATTGGTTCATCATCGTATTCATCGATTATATGTTAATATACTCCAAGTCAGAGGAGGAGAATGTTGATCATCTCAGAAATGTCTTTAATGTTCTTCAATGATACCAGCTCTATGGAATGTTGTAAAATTATAAGTTTTGGACACGAGAGGTTCATTTCCTCAGGCATGTGGTGTTCCAACAAGGTGTGGTGGTAGACCCGTCGAAGGTTGAAGTATTTTTCTATCGAGAAGCACTCAATAACTTGAAATAGGTTTGTATTTTTCTTGGTCTTTCAAGCTATTATCAGTGGTTTATACCTAATTTATCTCTAGTTTTAGCCCCATTGAATGCTTTTACTAGAAAGTACCAAGCTTTTGTGTGGGGTGATCAGTACCAAACAATGTTCGATTACCTAAAGGAGAAGTTGTTTGGTACTTCAGTGCTACGGTTTCCTGAGGAAGGGGTGATGTTTGAGGTGTTTTATAATGCTTCCCATTTGGGTTTGGGATGTGTTTTGATTCAGGAGTGGGTAGTGATCTCTTATGGGTCTAGAAAGTTTTGTACCCACAAGTGTAACTATACACCCACAATATGGAGTTAGCAACGGTTGTGTTTTCATTAAAGTTGTGGTAGAATTACCTCATTGGGGATCACTTTGTGGTCTTCATAGATCACAAGAGTTTGAGGTATATCTTTTCTCAGTGTAATATAAACTTGCAGCAACAGAGGTGGATGGAGTTTTTTTTCATAATTATGATTTTGAGATCTCCTAAACCTCAGGAAAGGGGAATGTTTTGGCCAACACTTTGAGTAGGAATTTGTGGAAGGGTATTTTTTGGGAGTCTGAGGATGCTTGGAGAGCAATGGGGGAGTTGGAAGCCTTGCACTTAGATGCAAGAGTGGATGGTGGTAGAGGTTTTTTTCTTTAGATAATGGTGCAACCTTCTTTGATACAGCGGGTGGAGGAGACTTAGTGGGGAGACTCAGATTCAGAGGTGTTGCGCAATCGTGTTGGCCATGGTGATACTCTAGAGGGATTTTTGGAACCATATTTTGTTTCGTGGTAAGTTTCTTGTTTTAGTGGTGATGTATGATGGGGTCCTTCATGAGTTTCTAAACTCACCTTTAGTGGTACACCCAAGAGTTTAAAATATGTACCATGGATTTAGGATGTAGTTTTGGTGGCTTGGGATGAAATGGGTAGTGGTGGAGTTTGTGGCTCCGTGTCTAGTTTTCGAGTAGGTAGAGGATGTACAAGGTTTCTCAAAGATCAAGGAGGTTTTGATTCTATCTGGGTTATAGTGGATCGGTTGATGAAGTATTCCAAATTATTAGAAATAAAATAGTCCTATATAGTGTATTCTTTGTCTAAGAGGTACGTGGATGAGGTGGTGTGGTTTCATGGAGTTCTCAGGTCCATTGTCTCGGATCAGGATTCACGTTTTACCTCACGAGTCTAGAGGGGATTGCAGCATGCTTTTGACACTCAATTATGCCTCAACACCTCTTTCCACCCTTAGACAGATGGGCAGACGAAATGGACTATCAAGACATTTTAGGATATATTTCAGGCATGCGTCTTGGACTTTGATGGATCTTGGGCATGACACCTGCCTTTGGTAGAATTTTCTTATAATAATAGCTATCACTCTTCCATTTTCATGGACCTGTTTGAGTCTTTATACGAAATATTTTTTTCATTATCCATTTTTATGGATAGAGGTTTTGGATTCAACTATTCTTGGTCCCAATGTGGTGTAGAGCATGATAAAGAAAGTTTAGCTTGTCTGTGAGAGGATGAAAGCAGCGCAGGACACACATGGATTTTTTGAAAAGAAAAAGTTATACCCATGATGTAAACATACCACAAGGCTTAAAAATGGATCATTATAGAGCCTTAGAAGAGATAAGGTCAAAATAAGGTCATCCAATAGTATTTAAACAAGTTTTTAGGTCATTTTAACTCTTATCTTTTTAATTTACCCCCTCGATAAACTCGTTTTAACCTTAACTTTTAATATTTTAACTATTTATTGTGACTAAAAATTAAGTTAACTTATTATATAATATAAATTATGCTGATACCAAATTTGAAATCCATTTTATCAAATTTAATTCACATAAATAGCATAATTTAATTTAAAATTAAACCTACAGATGCGATGAAAAAACGGTTTTTCAAGAAATGTATTTTTCAAGCATAAAATGATTTTATATTAACTATATTACTATTAATCATTATTATATAAATTTTAATTAATATTTATAGATATATAATATATAAATGTTATTTAAATCATTCCTCTTTAGGGGTTTTTTAATTAATTAAAATGGAGAAATATTATGCACTTTAAGACAGTTTTCAAGAAAATGCGTTTTTAAACTAAAAAATAAACTTATACTAAAATCTAGTATAAATATGATTCAAATGTAATTAATTGGATTAAATATAGCTAAATAATACTTATGTTAATTTTAAACCATATTCAAAGTGTAATAGGTCTTTTAAATTACTTAATTTATTGAAAAGAAATGGAAGTTTTACAAAATTCAGCATTATTCACAATTCACTTGTAAAATAAATATTTTTTGAAAAATCCCAAAATTTCACCCTAATTTAATTTAGATTTGATTATTTCAAAAATTAAATTCATTTTTTCAAATCTAAATTATATAATTTAGAAATTAAACTTTTAAATAAAAATCTTATGAAAAAATAGTTTAATTAAAACTATTTACTTTTTGATTTAAGAATTAATTAATATTTATATATTGAATATAACAATATAATTCATAAATATTAATGAAAATGAAAATTATTTATTCTATCGTTACATGGGGTTATTTTACATGAAACGTTGGGTACGTCAATCTCCCCCTTTGGATTTGTTGGAAAAATGTCCATCATAATTCCTTTAATAATCAAAACATGTGTTGCTTTATAAAACATCATGTAAGAACTTAAACCAATGGTAATAACACAAATAAATCAATAAATCTTTTTAATTTAATTAATTTCACTTTTTATTTATGTTTTATTCTCCCCCGTTGACAACAAAATCCAAAGGAAACAAAAGAGAGTTAGTAAGCATGATTGTACCTCAGCCTCTCCCTATGATAGGATCAAGATTATTCCCCCTAATTTAATGAGGCTAACTAAATTAACTATATGAGGATCCAATAAATTTATCCCTATACATATTTACTCCCTCTTTGAAAAAAAATTATCATGTCCTTTTTCCAATTCTAATATTAATGAATGTTTTTTAAAAAGCATCAAGTTGAAAGGAGGATTACTTTTTATAATTATGAGGGGTAATCCAACCCATGACCATCCTTCAGAAAATTCAACTATTGGTGGTAATCATAAATAGATAAAAGAATCCAAAATATTGAAGACTTGGAAATAGAAATATTAATCAATTACTCTCATCCTACAAGAGAAAACTTGTTGTAGTAAACAAGAGAAATCAATCAGTATTCTTATGTAGTCCATAATTGATCCTATATCAAAATTTATATTTGGAAATACCCTTTTGATTTACCAAATAAAACACCAATTTTTATACTAAAAACATCATTAAGTAATTCAAGAATAAATAAGGGTAGAGGGTTCATCAATTCATACCTTATTTTTTGAGAGGAGGAGGTTGTCCTACTTGGAACTCTGGCTTATAAGATTTTCAGATTTACCTCTAAGCCATTTCACCACTTATTTTCCATCTTTTTTTTATTAATACCCTTATTTGATTCCTTGGTTATATTAATAGGATGTTAATTTACTCTTTTGTTCATTCCAACCATTACCTTTTTCTTCTTCATCCCTTTGGAATCTTGAGAGGTTCCAATGGGTGTCTCCATGTTTGAGGTAGTGAAAACACTCTTTTTATATTTTGAAGATAGGCATTCACTTGCAACATATATCCATTTCTTATTTAAAGTTAATTGAGCATAATGAATCATAAGAAAATTTTTAGCAACTCTTTTAGCGACTATATTCTTCTTTTCATTGTGATCCACCCTATACTTGATGAGATCCTCTTGTTTTTTCTCAACCATTTTTTCAAGGACATCATCCTGACTCCACTCCTTATAAATATTGGATTCATCAAGTAACTCCAATTACTCTGGAGGCCATGTGAGATAAGTTTTTATGGTGTATCCTAATTTCTTTCATCATCCAAAAGTCTCCTCGAGTTTACCTGGTTGTTGGAAACCATTTATTTCTCCTCAAACTATTGTGTTTGCACCTTCTTCTTAGATTCAACTACAGGAATTTGTGTACGAGTATTTCCTCAATGTGTGTCCAAATAACCCACATCATGAGTAATATCCTTTTATCTTTGATTCCTGCCTGAAACTAGTGTTTCCATCTAATTTCTAGGGTTTCTTTCCTTCACATTGATTCTCTTTAGCATGATGTAGTTTTTGTATGTCAATCAAGAAATAAAAAATTTAACCCAAGTAAAATACAGGATAGTGTGTGACTCAGGCTATCTCACAGAGAGGTAGTATCCAAAGTGTATCTTTTGTGTACTGTGTGGGTTTGATTGGAAATGGAAAATAGAGAACCATTTGTGTATGTTTTAGTGTAAACTATGTATAGTTTTAGATCAATGAGAGAGGTAGTGGCCTCATCTAGGATATTCCATCACCTAACCCACTAGATCATAATTCACTCAATAAAAACTCTCCTACTCTCTCACTAATCAGTTAAAGACTCGACCAGTTATCCTTATTCAATGTGTTTATCTCACTAAAATATATTCAATAATCATTTCACTCTCTACTCTTGAATATTAAAGAGATAAAATACCTTTGATCACTCTTAAACCACTGCTCACTTCCCTCTAATGTATGGGTAATGAATAAGATCAAGGGGGTTATGCATGCAAACTAAGAAAAGGGAAGGAAGTTGAATTGAAATGAAATAAAAAAAGAAATTTCCTACTACATAAAGAAAAAAACAACTCTGGTAAGATTGAGTAAGAGATAATTGAATATAAATAACCACAATTCATTAGTAAGGGATGGGAGAAATCACCTCAGATCAACCATATTTGGAACTATACTAAGGGATGAGAGAAATCACCATGGCTCAACCATATTTGGCATAGTGTTCCAACACTGGATTAAATAAAATAAGAAAAAAGAAGAATTGATAGTTGTTGGATTTGGTGTATCCAGATCCTCTTTGGATGTTGTTGGGTAGAATGCTTCCAACCCATACTGCGCACCAGGCTGCAATACTGACCACTGAAGCAATGCTAACCACTGTATCAGAGCTGATCGATTAACACCGATAGGGAACTACAGTGAAACAGACTTTCAACTTTCATTCACTGTAGCTCCTTGGACTTCTATCCATTAGCTACTATAGCAATTTTGACTTGAGTGGATGCCTTTTATTGTAGAGATGCAGACTTCCTATGTGGTTGGTGGAATAGTTGATCATCTTCCTCCATATATAGCTCATTTCTGGCTTGGTTTCCTTAGTGAGAAACTCGGAGAAATCTTCCTATAATTTGTGCTCCCGACATATACTGAAATTATACCTCTTCGTGGACATAAGGATTATTACCAAACCACATAAATCTCCATGTTCTGATTCTTTTGATTTTTTTCCCTTTTACACTTCTGTGAATTGTTTATTTTCTGTTGTTGTGACTCCTAACATTTCTGTATCAACAATCAACAACCAACCCCCCACTATAGTGAACTCTTATATATTTTATAAGGGAGTGAATGTTGAGGAACCTCACCCAAATCTAGGGTGGTCTCCTCAAAATATATAAAGCTAGATCTCCTCCATACGGATTTCATGAACCTCCTTCGAATGCTTGAATAATGTGTCATCTTGATCATAATTGAATCCTTCTCCCTCTCAGTAATCATGCACTATTTGTAAGTTTATAACCTCATTTCTCAATTTTTCCAAGAAACAAGGATGAAATATTCTCATGGTCCCTCATGCTTCATATAATCTCCATATGGCCCACTCATTGATACATGGCTTCAAGATGCTTTTTTAAAAGAGATAGAAAAGTCTTCTAGAACACTCTAACAAATATTTAGTATATAGCTGAGTCAGATTCCACTGAGTATAAGACCATCACATATCCCTCTATATTTGATAATAGCATGATTTGATTAAGGTAGCTTTATGTATCAACATTGCTCAAAATAACCCTTACATAACCACAAAATAACTATTACGCATCAAGTTTTTCATCCTTATGGAAAAAGAATAAGACTTATATATCACTTGGTCCACAAGGTTACCTTTATGTATGGGTAGCTTCAACCCTTTGAAAAATACATTTTTATTGAAACAAAGGAAGGAGACACAACAATTAAGGCATTCGGAAGTGATGAAGTTTGAGAGCATCGGCCTATACAATTAAATTAAAATCATTAGGGAGGGAACTCGTACTAAAATATAAAATGAGAAACTCTTCTGGGTCTCCTTTACTAGATAAGGCGTCAACCAAAAAGTTCCCCTTTATGTGTCCAACCTTCAAACCATTGAAAAATAGATTCCTCCCTTTCCAAATTAGATAAATTAGCTCCCACGGTGGACAGTTCTGGCCTTGCAGCATGCCAACAAGAGTTTTATAATCTGACTCCACTTCTTGGATGGAGATGTTTTATAATCTAACTCCAACTCTGCATATCACTTCAGCCCATAGGATTACCTTTAGATATCATCCCTAGACTCTTCTACGACAAATACATTTCTCGTATCAGCCTTTATGTGTAAATCAAATACCCTTATGTATCACTTTGTAAATCCATAATGGTAACATTATGTATCACTCGCCTGCAAAAATGACTCTTACATAGGGGTTAAGATCCCTCCAGTAGAAATGGAAAGTACTTTTATGTATTTAGTGAATTTATGAGGTAACACTTATGTATCACTATTGGGATTCTTATGTATGGTATGACCTATATATAAGGTTCTTCCCTTAACATATCTCAATCCTTTTCCTGATTTGTTCAAATTATGGATTCTTCCTTGCTTCAAAACAAACTTCTTTTAGACCGTACATTGCTTCCGAAAATTTCCTGAAATATGTGAGACACATATTCAATGCAAGAATAATCCAAAATTATTTCCAAAATGATATAATCAATAAAAATCAAGAATATTAATCTTATTTGAAATAAATTCAAAAATTCAAAAAAAACCATGTGTAAAGCTATTTATTTAGAATTAAAGGAAAATTAAGGTAAAAACTCTATAAAATCCTTAAAAATCAAAAAAATATGTCTTGATCATCGGTAGTATCCATTTCATTTAATGAGGCAGTCAATGAAATCTATTTAACATGGGTGAGTCTACCCCCTCAACTCTTTCCCATTTTTATTTAGTAGGATTTCTTTCCCACCATTCTTCATACTCTTATGTTGTTCATGATGAAGATCAATGGATATTCTCAAATATGATATCTCCTCTTTCTCAACCCATTCCTCATTGGGTTTCTTATTCTTTAGGATATCCAATTTGTAATCACTCCCAATTGACTTACAACTTATTCTATTATTTTGAACAATCAAAGGTTGCTTAAGAGTTTCCCTTTTAGAAGTACTTTTCTTTCTTATTCCAGTGGCCCTCTTGGTTTTAGAAACCAATGTAGAAGTTTCATTCTTGTTTTGAGATTTCTTAAGAAACAATTGATTCAATATAAACATGAAAAGTTCACGAGCTTCCATATCCAAAAGTTTGGAATCCATACCATTGATCTCCATGGAATTAGAGTGCTCAAATTATACAATATTTTAAAAATATTTTCTTAAAATCATCTTAAACTCCTTGAGATCATGTCGAAATCCTTCAATGATGGTGTGGTGAGCCATCAATTCAGATTTATAGGAATCAACTTCATCTTTTATTCTTTAGGCATCTCTACTCATGAAATATGCATGTCCTTAATCCAGATCAAGCTTTCATATAATTATTTAGATATTTGTTTGAAGCTTCTCATTTTCATACTCAAGATATATATAATTTCCAAAAGTATCTAAATGAAATTTTTCAGATGTACTCATAAAATTTATTAACTTCTTTTCCTCCCTTTTCCTTTGATTTATCAATGCCTTGTTGTGTATACACACCACTTCTCCATTTGGAATATTCTACTAAACACCAATGGAAAATATCATTGAAATTCACTTCATGAGGTAAGGGAGTAATAAAAAATTCTTGGCGGTAAAAGAATAGGACTTTAAGAACAAAATTTATCTAAAAATAGATATATCAAAATAAGTCGTTCAGAAAAATCCATCCAAAAAATCATGTTTAGTTTTCAAATTCCTATGGTGAAAGCATGTAGTAATGAAAATATACAACAAATATATCCAAATCCAAAGTATGGAATCAATACTACTTTAGAAACCAATGATCTCATATAAATGGATAAGGAACATTTACCTTGAAAAACATTAGAGCAATGATCCTATTAGTCATTATAAATTTTATATACATTATAGGATATCTGAGAAGTGAGGGGATGTGATTCACATGGACAAACCTATTATGATACCACTTCTATGTCCCAGAAGGGAGTTTCTAGACCACTGAGAGAGGGGTAAATCAATTGTTGATTTCCTATGTAAACTTTTCCCTTTTTTATCATTTACTTGTTTTTTTGACCGTGTTTTTAGTTATTAGATAGATCACATGATGATCCCAACAAGGAAAAGGATGATGATGAGTTGTTTAGGATGATCTGGTGCAAAAATATCCCTGTAAAATATAATTTTTTATTCTTGGCATATTTGGAAGCATGTTATCCTCATTGATGATAAAGTCTAGCATAAAGGAATTTGGATGGTCTCTAAGAATTGTTGTTGTGAGTTTTCAAAGGTGTAAATAATTGTTAACCTTTACTTTAAAGGGGAATAGGATATCTTCATATGGAAACTTATCGATGATTACATTGATGTATTGATTCAGGGGGTTTCTGTTTAGAATTTTATTACACTTTGGTTCCAAGGAGTATAACTCTATTGTGGAAAGGGTACACAGATTGATACTAGAAGCTGGATACTAGATAATTTTTGAGGCCAGGAATAATGGGAGAAATATAGTAAAAAGTTTCTCTCAACTCTCCCTAAAAGTGAGATTTAAGAGTCTCATTGATATTATTGGAGCTCTAATCAAAAATTGGGATAAGTTAAGAAGGTTGTTCTAGAATTACATACCTCATGGATTCTTTCAACATAACTAGTTCCAACATATGTCGAATAAGAGGATGTTAATTCACTTGATCCATTGTGAATTCAAGAATGGATCTTGGATTAACATCCTCTTCTTCAACATATCTTAGAAATAATTTTGTTGAATACATGAGGTATATAATTCTAGAACAACCTCCTTGACTTGGAATCTCCTCAAGTATCTATTTTCTAAATATATTCTTCAATGAACCATAACATGTGATAGACACCCTTGATGTGTGAGCTAGTTCTTCATGGGTGTGCAACATGGTTCGGCTTCGATCCATTGATGAACTTTAGAATACTTCATCAATAACCTTGAGCTATGAAGTTCCTTTCCATTTGAGTCTATTGTCTACTCTTTTGCCATGATTTCATATTATGTTGGCATAACTTGTTGTCCATGTTTGATGGTGTTTTCTTATGGGTATGGGCATAGCTCGTGATACCCATATATGATCCTTGATTCCATGAGCATTGTTAGAGTAGATTATTACCATATTTGATGTTGTTCACATGTTGTTATATGAAACTAATATATTCTCATGATGATGTGTTATGTTTTCCTTATTGTGTTTTTCCTTATTGTCTGTATTTACCATGTCTTGGTGGTATTGCTTTGTCATTCGTAATAGGTGAATTATCATGGTATGATTACCCCTTAGAGGGGGAGTGTGCATGACGTGTGATGATGGTGATGAAGGATCGATATATAGGGTAGGATCATGAAAGCCTTGTGGCCCAATCCAAAACTCGAATCCTTGAGGATACCAAGTAACATGTCAGAACTTGATGTCTTGTGGATGCTAAGTAGCATGTCCACTCGATGCCTTGAGGATGTCGAGTGACATGTTGCCAGACTTGTGTCTAGTTCTTGATCACTTTTGGCATCTTTGATCGTCCTTCTGGAAAGGAATCGAATCACATACGGTTGGAGCTCATGGTGGCTTAGTTAGCACACAAGTGCTCAACATATGTTTGTTTAAGTTTGCTTATGCATTTATTCTTATCATTGATTTCATCTGTTATACATGAGAACACTTGTTAAGGATGAATTTTTGGTGTCCTATTGGGTTTTATTACTCACATTTTCCATGGGAATCTCAATGCACTTGTAGAATTCATGTATAGGGATCCAGCCAAGGGCAAGGGGTCTATGACAAATAGTTAAGTAGTGAAACATCAAGATTTTAGTAGTACCGGGATAAAATCTAGAGGATTCCCACAAGGTTTTATTTATTTATCTTTTTATAAATTCACTCTAATTTTCGTTACCACATCGGAAGCCTCGTTTATTTTTCTTTATTTATTTTTATAACATGTGTGTCATATGATATTATATTATGTTTCTTATCTTCCAACTTTATTACTCTGAGTTATTATTTTTTATTTATATTATTGATGCAAGGATATGATTTTGAGGGTATAGTCTCCCCACCGGCAGCATACATACCTTTTTAGAAAGTCAACAGCCTCTTGCTTGTGGGGAGGCATGCATGATGTCTTGTGGCTCTTCAAATCGGACCTGGTGGTTCAGGTCAGGGCATTAAAAAATGGTATCAAAGACAATAATCAACCTGAAATGCAGAGGCACTACCTGGGTTTAAGGTGTGGGGTACACAATGAGGGTATTGTACTTTAAAGTGGGGGAGAATGTAACACCCCTAGAAAATTGAGGCCTAAAACACTGAATGTTATTATTCATATCAACAGGGTACACCTTTATTTTCAAAATTCTACCTGATTATAACTCCATGGTTAGGAGAGGCTTTGTCGGGGTAGTGTCGAGATGAGGGACCACCTGGAAATTTTCTCAGGGTGTGTATGAGTGAGGAAAAAGCACACTGAAAGAGCATGTGTTGGCCTATGGGGATGATCATTAGTCTAATAGGTGACCCTGGTGGATAATAACATGTGGTGTGCTGGAAAGGAAACCAGTGTATTATAGGAGACCCATGGGGGTTAGATGACCCGGTCCATGGCCTAGGGAGGTTGGTTCATGACACAAATTATCCCAAGGACATAAAAAATATAAGTCTTTGAAGAAGATTAGAGGATGATAAATTGAATTTTTTCATGAATACTTCATATGTGTTAGGTGTCAAGATGTTTATACTGGGGTGAGGTCCATATTTTATGGAAATAGTTGGAGTTGTGGTCATAGTTCTTGAGGTTCACACCTGGAGTTTGAAAATAGGGAATTCGGGTGGTATATTCCATCGAAAATTTCATTATAGGCCGAGAAATTTCCTTAATGAAATGGGATGAGAAAAATAACCACAGTGACATGCATTATCAAGGGGAAAACAACAGGAAAATCCATTTTGGTTATCTGTGTCCTATTGGTCTCATGTATAATCAATTCACTACTTGAAAAATGACTTATATCCACAGACCTATAGCCACAATTATAGAGATTCGTGGCTATAAGTTAATTTATAGCCACACTTCAAATAATACCCGTAGCATTAGGGTTTTATTAATCCGGTTTCCTTAAATCTCCATAGCCCCCTCTCACCATGTGACCCTTCTTCCTCGACTGTGCCCTCTCTTATCTCCTCGATCCTCCTCCCCTGATGGTTCCCATGAAACTCTTCTTCCCTGATGATACCCACGTGACCCTTCTTACCTAATTGTTTCATCTCTTCTCTCCCTGATCCTCGTCCCCTTATGGTTCCCGTGAAACTTTTCTTCCTTTATGATACCCACACAACCCTTATTCCTTCCCAAATGATACCCATGCGACCCTTCTTCCCCAACGACCCTTCTTCCCTGACAGTACCCCTCACTGCCACCTAACGAGGCCCACCACGATCTTTCATCTCCGACCCTACTCCCTTGATGCTGCCACCGAAGGTGGGACTCCTCACCTCCCTTGGCTGATGCTGCTCCTAAGTGGAATCCCCACCTCCTCTTTGGCATGCCTCTGACATGGAAACCCCCTCCCAGTGATGATCCTCTTTGATTATAACTATTTTATAAATAACTAGGAGTATGGTTAATAACTATTTTTTTGGTTTTTATGGGCTTGGGAGATGATGGAAAACATTTCCTAAGGGTTAAATCCACTTGAGGTTGGTTTAATCCATGCAATAATACATAATATTAGTGAAATTAGATTATTGGCATAACTACATAACAATAAAGGCACACAAACAGTTTCATAAGTATCTCATAATTACTTAAGATTAGTGATCTACATAGGTGATTATATATAGTTATTGTAATATTCATGTATCATATATACAAATACAAATGAAGCGTTGTTCTCCCATGTACATGGGATGTAATGTCTGGAAAACAAATTTCCTTGTGATTCCATTACATTCATTCATTTCACGTTAAATTATTACTACGATTGAGTGAATATATCCATCTTTTTGACCCAATTTGATGAATTAATGTGAGGATTTCTTCCTAAGTGTCGATACAATAAATGGTGGGAGTTTTCATTTTGGGGTTTTTGATCTACCTCTGAAATTTCTAGTGATCTAATATTCAATTATTAGAATATTTTTTTATGATTTCTCAATAAGTGTTATTGTATATTTTTTTCATAAAAATCCTTATAGTTTAGAAGGTAACAACTTAGATGCAATTCCAAAATGTCATGATTTTATAGTTTGATTCAGAGATCCTTGAACTCAGGCACACCTCACCTTATGTCAATATATTTTGACTGAAATTGAGGTCCTAAAACATTCACTTGGGAGAATATTCAATATTTTCTAAGTAAAATCACATAATAAATAAATAAACACATCCAAAAAATCATTAATATCACCATATTCATAATAAATATATAAAAATTCCATATAAAATGGGATACAACATAAAACCAAACAAAAAAACTAATCACATGATGGAATAATTACATATTTAAAATTTAAAAAGAAATAAAAATAAATAATTACATACAAATCCATGGTCTTGGATCATCCCATCCCGTTCTCCAAAACCACGTCGACCAAAATAATCCCTATCCATTACACATCCTCTAATCAACCTCAAATGTAACAGAACATATACAATCACACTGAGGTTATTCTATAAGGTGTGAATGTATTAATTTATATGATCTCACTATTCACCTCTAATATACACTAAAATATTAATGTGTATTCATGAGGAAAACAATTAATGTAAATAAACATTATCACTAGATCAAAATTATTTAACCCAACAATCACAACATTCGACATGTTTCATGCACTAGATGAACATCAATTTGATACCTAGAAAACCATTATGTCTAACCATACCTACATATCTTATACCCATGTTACATATACACCGTCTAATTAATAATAAAAAGGATATTTTATTTTTTAAGACCCAGACAATATCCAATGTTTTAGGGTAGAACCATATTTCTAGGATCTGGTCTCATCTCATCACTAGATAATATACCCCATCACTCAAGGGGGATTATCCGAAAATCCAATCCCTCAAAGTATCTATAACCCACTATCTCACTCAAGACATTCCCATATTCCTTCCCCATGTTACATTACAACCTAGACCCCATCTACCTCATGGAGGTCTAACCATAACCTTTTCAGTCAATGTATCTCTCCTAATAACATCAAAATCCAAATAATTTCCTTCTCAATCAATGAATGGTAGATGGAAAACCCATTTAATTCAATCAGAAGGTAAACCCATTTCAACACACTCATGTATGCCTACCTCAATTCACCAAGTTTTCACCACATCAGGTACTTCTCTAACTCTAAAAAACCTATCCTTTCCTCATCTTAGAACATAACACCCCCTGAGCTTCTATATGAGTTTGTAAAAGAAGAATAATTAATTATAATATGTTTGTTAATTTAATATGAAGATGTATATTTTCAAGATAAATCCATGGTTTTGTCGTATCATAAAAACTACAACCAACAATGTGTGTTCTACATTTCAGGACTTTCTATAGCCAAGAAACATTAAATACCCAACCTCCTATTATAATTCCACCATGATATAATGAAATTATCCAAAATATATATCCTAATATCACATCAACATCATAAGGAACCAATATAAAAAAATAAAAAATAGGAAAATAGAAGAACACAACATAAATCACCATAGAAATGCATAATGACTTCACTACACATGGGGGTATTTAATAGGGATGTATATGGAAGGATGGAGACCAAATATCCCTCTTTACAATACCCTCTCACACTAAAATAAAATGGAAACCAACCATGAAATGATGATGAGTTTTCACCACATAAACAACAAAGAGAGGACACCTTGTAGCATGACCACAGGGGCCATGATGTAAGTTCTAATAACAGTATCAGGCTATGGGGTGGAGTAAGGATCCATTATATAATCAACCATGGGAGAGAAAAAATTCCTACCTATCAAGGCCCTCTACCATGTATCCCCTGCCCGAGGAAGATGTGATTATTAATTCAATCACCACTCTGATGTCGAACCAAGACACATGACACATCACCCCTTCAAGGAGAACCTTATTATATAGCCTCCTAGGAGACATACACTGTACTAACCCTAGAGTACATATGGTTTTTTCCCAATCATAAACCCATTTTTTAAACCTTTCAGAATATTTGTATATCCTCCATAACATGAAATTGAGAATGAAAGGACATGAAATGTTTCACCATAATGACTAAGTATTTGATTTGGTATTGACCTACAACAAAAAAACATATATGGGACCCCTAAAAACTTATCATATGTTTGAAAAATCACTGAAAAAATAATCAGGCCTCAGTCCACATCATAAACTACGTAATGGAGATTAACTCATAGGGGTTTTCCATTGACCAATACAAATACACTATTTAATAACTAAATCATATGGAAAAATGTTTATGGAAGATGTCAATGATTATTGAGATCATGTCCCAAACCATTTATAGAATGCATACATAAAATTCATATGTTGGATCACACTTCTTTGATTAAACAAAACTCCAAAACTTTTTTATATTTTGATTTTATTTAACACATTACAAATTTATTTGTTGAAAATTGAAGAACATGGGATAATCAGATTAAAAAAATTGATCAAATGGTATCCAATATCATTACTATTTTCACCATGATGCAATGTTGTACTCCACGATTAAAAATCAATAATGGAATTAAGTCCTTCAACACACTATGGTATATTGGAATCCTTATACATACTATGGTATATGATGTGGTTTATATTTTAAAAGTGTCTCTAAATTTCAATAAATATTTGTAGAATTAATAAAAAAAATCACAACTCATTTTGAATTAATCCAAATACTTTTGGGAATTGATTATCATTATATCTTAGATTTCATATAAACATTTTTTACTATAATCAATCCTCATTCTTGGAACTTATGTGTGACTATTCATGTTTTTTAATAATTTAAAACAATTAGTAATTCTATAAATCATAATTTTAATATATTTGTTGTGATTTTTTTATTAACATGTTATTGATGATTACTTATTATCTTATAAAACAATACATATAATGTTAAGTCATTTTATATATTATTTATTTAATGTATGTTTATATTCCTTAGAATGGATAGATACTCGATGTAAAACATTGATCAGATCATTGATGAATTTCAGAAGGAGTTATGATATTTTTAAGACTTTTCATTCACTAATGATTCAGATGGTGGATTTATTTGATTCCTGTGTTTTGATTGTGTTGGAAGACCATGGTTAACTTATGAGGAAGTTAGTTACCATATCACTAAACATGGTTTCCAAAAAAATTATCATGTGTGGTATCACAGTGGAGAAAAATCTCAAGTGGTGAATGACATCGATTCAGCGGAAATGATTGGTATGAAAAATATGATTTCTAATCAGTCTCATTTTGTTTCTGAAGCCAGCTCTTCATGTATACCATTGAAAGAGGAAATGAATACCGGAACATAGTTTTCATCTATTAATCAGGATGATGATGTTGAGAGTGTTAGAAAGATGATGGAATATAAAAATACCCCAGTATATCAGTTATGTTAAAAAATGAGAAAACTTGAGTTTTTAATGTGATTATATCATGGGAAAACAATGTATAGATTTAGTAATACTATGTTCAACTATCTCCTTACATTTATTAGGGATTTATTTCCTTATGATGCATGTATTCCAGAAAATGATTACATTTCATCAAAGTTGGTTGACAAATTTGGATTTTATTCTATTAAGATTCATTCTTTCCCCAAAGATTATTGTCTATTTTGGAGGGAAAATGCAGACTTGAGTCATTGAAAATAGTACATCACATCATGGTGTAAGACTAATAAAGATGGATCTCAATCTCACATACTAGAGAAAGTGATGTGGTACTTCCCTTTAATTCCTAGGCTTCAAAATTTTTTATGTCAAAACAAATGGAAAGGAATGTGAGATGGCATGAAGATGAAAGAAATAAGGATAATAATGAAATTGTGAAACTTACAGATGGGTTATCTTGGAAAAAATTTGATAGTTTAAATCCTGATTTTGCAACTGACCCATGAAATGTTAGATTGGGATTATCCTGTGACGGTTTCAACCCATTTCACCAAATGCATACTGCACACAATACATGGCCTGTTTTCATTCACATTTATAACTTTCTTTCATGGATTTATATGAAGAAGATGTTTACTATCATGAGTATATTGATATCTGGACCCAGTGATCATGGAAATGATATTGAAATATACTTTCATCCATTAATAAAGGAGTTAATGGAGATTTGGATTGTTGGTGCACAAGCGTATGATGCATTCAGGAAGGATTACTTTATATTTTGTGCAACTTTATTATGGATGATAAATGATTTCCCTACCCATGGAATGATTTATGGTTGGAGTACTAAAAGAAAATTATCCTTCCCTATTTGTATGAAAAATACATGTTCCCAAAGATTAATATTTCGATGAACATTCAGCTTTATAGTGCATCGATGATTTCTACCAATGGATCATCCATACTGGAAAAATCAGAGATAGTTCTATAATTCCATCGAGAGAGATGAGACACCTCAATGAATGTTAGGGACTAATATTTTTAAAGAACTTAATGATTTGAATTATGTTCTTAGAAAAAGTCAATAAAATTTTAGAAAGCGAAAACATGTTAATTCGAATTCCAATAGCAATTGGAGAAATAAAATCATATTCTTTGAGTTGTCGTATTGGTCATTGAATTTATTTCATCATTGTTTGGATGTAATTCATTTCTAGAAAATCATTTGTGAGATGTTTCTTGCTTCTATTTTAAATGTTAATGGAAAAACAAAAGATGATTTTCAGTCTCATGATGATTTTATAGATTGGGGTATAAGAGCAAGACTTCATCCTGAGTTAATTGGTCAAAATAAGAGGAAAGTCCATTTTTCCTATTATTAAATGAAAAATGTGGAGAAGAAACAATTTTTTCAGGTCTTGGAAAGTTTGAAGGTTCTAGATGGTTATTCATGTAATATTTCTAAAAGATTGAATACAGAAGATGTGAAACTAAAAACTCTTAAAACCCATGATTACCATGTCTGGTTACATGAGTTGATTCCCATTTCTATTAGTCATTTACTTTCACATAATTTTAGAGTTTTAGGGATTAATTTATGTCATTTTTATCGACACCTTTGTGCCAAATGACTGATCAGAATTTTTGTTCAGAAAATACAGAGAGATACACCGATTATTCTTTGTGACTTGGAGAAGATTTTCCCACCATCATTTTCACATGTATGTTACATCTAACCATGCATCTTCCCAAAAAAGTTATTTTTGGTGGTACTATTTCGATTTAGTGGATGTATCCTAAATAAAGAATGATGTTTACATTGAAATATTATATGAGAAATAAATATAATCCTGAATGCTCTATTGTGAAATGCTATTTAGCACAAGAATGCATGGATTTCTATTCATTGTACTTAGATAACATCACTATAAGGTCTAATCAACTAATGAGAACAAAATATGAGTGTTATGATCCCATTGAGCCTGCATTTCCTTAACTGACCCAAACAAGGGGGATATCTGGATCGTACTCGTTGTGTACTTTAAGTAGAGAAGAGTGGGAAATGGCTCATTGTATGATATTATTCAATTGTGGTGTTCTTAATGATTATATCAAGTAAGTAAAGTAATAAATATGCATTTTTTCATCGTGTGATTTCTTCATATCTTCTAAAATTTTAAATCTTTCATATCTGTAGAGAACATTTAAAAATTATAAAAAAGAGACATCACTCTCTATCTATTAAGAGGATGGAATTGTTGCACAACAAAGAATTTTCTGCTTAGTTAAAGTCAAAGGTAATATATTTTTTTTCTTCTCATAACATAATCACATGTCTCTATTTAATATTCTATGTTGGTATCTTTTAGGTTTTAACTCTACCAATGAATAAAGTATCATATGAAATAAGAGCATTGTCCTTTGGTCCAAATGATGTGGTACATGATTGTAAGGCAATGGTTGTTAATGGATTTAAATTTTTTATAAATAGATTTGAAAAAATGGCAACACATCATGATATTGTCATGATAAGTTCCACAACATATTGTTATGTGAGTGCATCAGATAAACAACCTTAATCAGAAAATATATCATATTATAGTGTTGTTGAAAGAATCGTTTTATTATATTACTATGAACATGGCCATGTCACAATGATGAATTGCAAGTGATTTGATTCAATGACACAACAAGGAATGCATATTTATAACTGTGGATTTAGAGTGATTGATATGAACCACCTGCTTTAAACTAATGAACCTTATATTCTTGCGTCACAAGCTAAACATGTGTTTTATGTAAGTGACCCGTTACAACAATAATTTGGTGTTATTGTTGATGTCATTCCTATAAATATTTTTGATGAATACATGGATGAAAATGATGTTGTGGATGAACATATCGGTATTTATTCAAATATTTCATTTGATGACATAGATGATGCAATTGTTAGAACAGATTTTGAACTGGAAATTGTCACAAAGCCCACATAGAGTTGACACATTTGTTAGTATTTACCTAATATTATCACAATGTTGTATGTGTTTTTTTAAAACTTTCATACATGATATCAAATTAACTCGTATATTTTACACCATTTTAGAGTATAAAACTATTAATATCCTGACCAATTTATGTTTAAGAACATCTCTAGTAATTCTTGAACATGGAAATGTATTGATATTTTATCAATATAAATATCACACATGAAAATTTATCTCATTGTTTTATGATAAAATTGTATTATTTAAAAATTTTCATTATTTATATTTATTTGATAATATTATTTTAAATTTCCAGGTCAAAGTGTCTAATTATGATGATACTATAAGAAATAGAAGAATACTGAGAAATGAACAATGTAGGTCTACTCTAGGAAACACTGTAAGTACAATTTATGTTTGAATATTATAGTCTTTCATATTATTTATCTTGTTATCATTCATTTTATTTTATCATCTATGTTATTTTAGGCTACATAATAGAGGATATGATTGAATTATGCCACTAAGGCTGATAGTGTGGTGGGGATACTGATTTTGATGTTCATCCTACTATTATGTTGCTTGAGTCACCAGGAGGTCATCCTCCCATTATACCACCTCAATATTATTCATACCCACATTTTCTATATCCCTTTCTACCTGCACCCACATTGAATGGTAGTTCTTAGAATCTCATCCCTCATTTTAAATTCCCACCATCCACTGTACAGGGCACTGTACCCCCATATATCCCACCGTCATATCCATATCCATATCCACCCTCATCTGTACAAGGTTATCCATCGAGTTTTCTTCCTCCATCAGTATACTTATCATCTACTATGCATATTACTCCTGTAGATATCCCACCTACCACAAAGGCTAATCCCCCTCTAGATGCAACACTTCAGGGGTTAGAAGATCCCCCATCTACTGGTATTTTATTAAACATTACTGTTAATGATTAATGATAAATTCATATATATTATTTTCTTTTTTTCATGATTGGATCCAGCCTCTACCAGACAATGATGCCGCAAAAAAATGAGAGTGGTTTGGAATCGACACACGCAAATCATGGTTGAATACAATGAGGGAAATTCTATAATTAAAAAAATGGTACATAATGTAAAAGCTTTATGGGAACACTTTCTATACACAACAATATTATTTCAGTTCAACCAATAAGTTGGAGGGAAGTTGGAGTAAAAATAAAGGACAATGACTAGTCAGAGATCTTGGTAAGTAATCTTAATCACCTTTTATATATATTAATTTATAATATTTTCTTAACAAATATTTTATCCATTGCATCTTCAATATACTTTTCATGATGGAAAAAGAAAAGGATGCAAGGTTAATGGATTTAGGTTAAATGCAACGAACGTACAAGTATGAATTATATCTTGGTTGTAAAAAGAGAGTTGGTATGGAGCCTAAAGAAGTACCAGTGATTTCTGATTACCCAATATCACAATACAAAGAGATGATCCACTATTGGAAGAGTACAGGGTTTAAGGTATATATATATATATATATTCATTTATTAATTTTAAAATTATTTTTAAAATATAAATTACTTGTTTTATTTATGTTAATGAAATTTTATAATTATTTGTTTATATGAGAAATCAGACAGAAATAAAAGAAACAAGATTGGAATGAAACACATTTTTATTCACGTACACACTTCAATACCATATCATGAGAAATCATAGGTAATTTAACATTTAAAATATTTATCTTCATTAAGTTTAATTTTTTGACTTCCAATTTTTATTTATTTCATTTTTTTCTAGAAAAATGCATTGAATATCGAGGGTCGTGTTCCTCTCTCTACTTTGTTTTGTACAAGCAGAAAAAAGAAAGATGGTACTATGAAAAACACTGACACCGAGAAGGCGATTGTAAGTATACTTAAATTTATTTTATTTTGACTAAATTTAATTCCTTATATTATTTTATCATTTTAATTTATGTTATATATCAATCAACATAATTCTTTGGAGGCATTGGTTGAAAAATAACCTGACAATTTGGGCCTGAATGATCATCTACATCAAGTATTAGGAGATGAGCATCAGGGCATAGTGCGTTGTTGACCTGGGAAGAAGATTGTACCATCTTGATACTGGTCTACTAACAACGTTTCTTTGAGTACCGGTTCTGGTTTAGTCACAGGGGAACAAAGGAATGCCGCAATCAAAGAAGCAAGTCAAAAATCATAAAATGCGACAACTAAAAATATGATGAAATTTATGTCTTCCATTTATTATACACTTCCACCAGAAGAAGCTGCAATGGTTGATTCATTTTTGATGTCGATGCATTCTACTAATGTAGATTCTTTTTCTAGAGTTGGAGCTAGATCAGGAGCCGGAGTCGGACCTAGTGTCGGTGCTGGTACTGATGTTGATACTGATGATGATGTTGGTGGTGTGAGAGGTAGTGATGGTGTTTTTGTAGGAGGTGTAGATGAGGGTTATCGTGATTCTAATGATATTGATATTGAGACTCATTAACGATATAAATTGTATTTTTGGATTGTTAATATGATGAATTTTATTATGCAGTGCAATTTGATTATTGTAATATTGAATTGTATTGAGGGGTTTCTATATATTTCTACATATATTGAATTATTGAATTATGATGCATGTTTGTTTACGTATTAGTTAAGTTTTATTATTATTATATTTAATGGTATCCTCCTTCTATGTGACCATTGTACCTCCTCACCGATGATGCTCCAAGGTGGCCCCTCTATCTCCTCTAGTGATCCTTCGACGGTATGTAATTCAATTTTCCATTTTTTGATGATTCTTTTCTCTTTATACTATTAGTTTCTCCCCCTCATTTGACTATATTCTAAATTTTTCTATAAGTGAACCCATTATAATGCACCTCTGGCAATTTGTTTTTTTACATCATGAAACTTCGTCATCACAGACTTATTTTTAAATATATAAGCTTCCATAAATTAGTTTAATTTCTAATTTTTAACTACATTTTTTTCTATGCTAATAAGCTCTTTTTTGTTCCAAGCTCATTATAATTGGGTGATAACAATATCCAATCGAGTAAAAATGTGTGGTTGTACTAGAGAGGTTGAAGAGTTGTAGAAATAGTTTGGATGTTTTTGAAATTATGTGCTTTGGATTCAATTCACATAAATGTTATATAATCGATATTCATTTATATTATAACACAATCAGGCCTCATTTCTGAATTTCTTTCCTGAAATTTATTTTTTTTGTACTAGGGGTTGGGTACAAGCACATACAAGGAAGGAAAATAATACTTTAGTGATATCCAAAAACACAAGAAGGAACTTATATGGGTTGATTATGAATATGAAAATTCAATTGAGCTTGCATTCAGAAAGAAAAATATTAAAGCTGGAAATAATTGGATTCAGCAGTTTGAGGTTCAGAATTGAATTTGATAGTTGATTTATAGGGTTATATGTAATGATCTTTTTGTGTAGATTAAAATTTCCTTTGTGATCCCTGATGAAGTCAGTTGTGGAGTCCTAAGGTATCATAGTAGATGAGTGACATGCTTGGAATTCCATCCCACAAATAATTCCATTCTTCTATCTAGAGATAAGGTCAGTTCTTTAATTGTTCATTTAATGTATATATTCTGATAAGTATGTATTTTATGTTGTTCATTTATATATTTTTTGTTTCCTTGGTTACTTTGAAATGAAAGGACAACTTGGGGTTTGGTGTTACAATAAGTTTTATGAAAAGATGGTGTAAAAAAACATACACAACTGCATACTCAACAATATGAGGTGAGTTATGTTTATTGGGATATAGGGTCCACCTAAATTTGTTGGTATAAGATTAACATTTAGTTTTCTTCCTAGGAAGAATCATGTGTGTGCTCACACACACACATTAACACCAATGTCCATATAGAAAAACAAACACCACTTATTTTTTGAAACTTTATCAAAAGTTATCATTGATAAGTGCTATAAGTAGTGTTTTCAAACCGAGCCTTAATGATATTACCCCCACCTCAATGGTGTATGTGCTGCTTAAAAACTAGTTGCACAATTTGTCATAGGTTTAATTGGACAAATTATTGATTAGTATATAGCACATCCTTAGAAGTAAATGCTTGTTGCACTGACATGGAAGTTGGAATGGTGAAATCTTTGATGGACCGTAACCACAATAGATGGCAGGTAGTGTTTTCTAATGGGTCATAAATTCGGTTCCATTGAATGACTTATTAGCAACTTCCAATTTATTATATGGTTTGGTACAAGCTCTTAACTGACCATCAGGAGTTATGGTCGTATAAATTTTTAATTATGACTTATATATGCCTTTTTTATAGAGACCAATTAGTTGGAAGATGATATATGGTTTGGATATTAACTTGGATAAAGGTCTTTTCCTTGTTGCAAATAATTTTTGGTTTTTTACATGTAAGTATTCTGATTAGGAACTTTTTAGTTTTACAGTTGGTGATTTTTTTTAAAAAACTGTACAATCTACTTCAGATGGTATTTTAATTATGTAATTAGAATGCCTAAAATACATCCTTACAAGCATGTCTTAGTTATTTATTTTTTTGGTTTGATTCCAAAAATTTGGGATCATTTAAAGTATATTTAATGAGGATGATGTTTATCCATGACTTGCATATTTTTAAAAGCTATGTTTGTAACATGTCTACTTGGTTTTATTGATCATTCAATGTTGGTTGTTGATATATTATTCAAATTAGCTACCTCAAGGTTATTGCGAACATTTTCTAGGTTTTATTACTCATTCAATGTTATTTGTTAGTATATGATTTAAATCATCTACCTTAAGGTTAGCATTATAATTGAAATGATTCACTGATATAGACAACTAGAATTGTTGTAGAGAGAGGGGGGATTGAAGGTTAGTTTCCATTATAATTGAAATGATTTACTGATATAGACAACTAGAATGAACTCTTAAGAGAGAGGTGTGGAACTTTAATTTGTAACATTGGGTTCAATTTTTTTCCTCAATGTGTGTTTTAAAAATAAATTTTCCCTCTTTTCCGAAAACAGTTTATAAAACTAAATTTGGTTTTGAAAAAAAAAATTATTTTAATTTTTCAAAAAATTATTGAATTATCCATATAATTTTTTATGAATATAAAAATATAAATTAGAGATTTTTGGAAAACATAAAAAATATTGATTTCATATTTATATTCCTTTTTTTCATTTACATAATTCAATACATTTTAAGAAAATGAAAACAACAAATGATTTTCAAAATAAAACATAACATACCTTGTTCATCGTGACATGATTGTTATAACCTCATTATCTAGATCATACCCAATTCTCTGGTTATGTATCAAAATACCCAGCTTATCACCATGAGGTGACCAACCTTACTGGTACGATAATTGGAATGGCATAGGATTTTGTTGGGATTAACAAAATTAACCTGCTTCAACCAAATGGTCAATTTGGTACCAGACACCAGGTAATGATTTTTGCAATTTTACTTCATTTAAGCACAAATTCTGCCCAAAATCTCACTTTATGAGACCGTTTTAACCAGAAAGGGAAAACCTACACTATCACTAGAAATATAGAAAAATTGGATGACATGAAACTGAGGATTATAGTGCTACCCATTCGAAAGTGGACTCAATATTACAAGGATTTTTTGGAATCCATTATGACGGGGAATAAAAAAATCAAGGATGCCTTAATTAAGGTGGGAAATCCCAAAAAAGGTAGATCCTTTCCTTCCCACAATGTCTCTAACAAATGTTTTTTTATTAAAAATACAGGATTACAAGGATATCATTGATGACACCACTATTCATTTTGAGGCCATCATGTGTGAGGAAAACCTTGGCATGACAAGGCAGGAGGGTTTATTGAAAAAGATTAAACTCACAACTATTATCAGCACAAGAAATATGCACCCGTTTGATTCAAATGGAGTCATTATGAAATATGTTACACCAGAGAAAAGTATGATCACCCAAAAATCCCATTTTTCATTTTTCAATGACAATTTTTAGGTATTTACGTTGTTGTTTTCCTTGTAGTTCTTGAATATTTATTTCACCTACGACTTGAATTCTATGAAATATTATTGTGTGTTCTTTTTTACAAGATTATCCCAGGGATATTTTTACAATTGATTTTTGCTTTATATTTTATAACCTTTCTGATTCAAAGAAATTATATTAAAATTTCAGGAATTTGGTCACAAAGCATCATTTTACCATGGTAGCATAGATCCTACTCGAAGGGAATTTGTTCAGAAATAGTGGAGCAAAGATGAGATTAATATACTATGTACAATATTTTCATTTGGAATGGGTGTTGTTGACAATGATTTTATTACTTATTTTTAGTTAAAAATCATGTGCTCACAGTATTATTTCAAGTATCAATAAACTTGATGTTCACTTTGTGATTCATCATTCCATGCCAAAGTCTATTGAAGGATATCATGAGGTTAGTTTTCAAATTTATATTGATGTTTTGTTTTTAATTCTATGTCTATAAGGCTGGAGTTAAAAATTATTCATTACATCTAATCCAAAATCTATAATTATCTTCACATTCTCCAGGAGTGTGGTCATGCTGGTAGAGATGGTAAGCATTCATCTTGTGTCTTGTTTTATAATTATAGTGATTATGTGAGTTAACCTATCTAATTTTGTATTAATGTTTAAGAATATTTTTGGGATTTAATACTTAATATGATGCACTTATATTTAACTTTTTATTTGTTCATATATTCTCTTCCACTGTTTTCCATTCAAAAGCCCACAGATTCGAATCAAACTCATGATCATCCAATGCATATTTGAACAAAGTCCCATGTCATCTGGATATAACTATAATACTATGGTCAATTCTGGGAAGGCTTTAGAAACAAATGCTTAGAAACTTCTGCGAAGCTACCTTGGCTGTCCAGGGGGTGTCCGGGAGAGAGGGGGTTTTCCAGGGGGAGCGGGGGTTCCAGGGGGAGCAGGGGGCTGTCTGGGGGGGGGGAGGGGGTTGTCTGGGTGGGGGGGGGGGGTGCCTAGGTTGGAGGGGGCTATCCAGGGGGGCTGGTTCTAGGGAAGAGGGTAGGGGTGTGTGTAGGGGTGGGGGTGCTGGGTGAGGGGGGAGGGGGTGTGAAGTGGAAAGGGGGCAGTGGGGGTGTGTAGTGTGAGGGGGTGTTTTTACTAGTATTCAGGGGAGGGGGCTGGTGCTGGGGAAGAGTACATGGGGTGTGCAGGGGAGGGGGGATGATACTAGGGAAGAGGGAAAGGTTGTGTGCAGAGGAGGGGTGTGCAGGGTGAGGGGGGAGGGGGGCTGGTGCTGGGGAAGAGGGAAGGGGTGTGTGAAGGGGAGGGGTGCAGGGTGAGGGGGGAGGGGGTATGTAGTGGGAAAGGGGTAGTGGGGGTGTGCAGGGTGAGGGGGGAGGGGTGTGTAGTGGAGGGGGTGGATGGGTTGTGCTGGGGGTTGCAGGGGTAGTGCAGGTGTGTATAGGGGGAAGGTATCTACTTTGATAATTATTATATATGATTGTATTTGTATCTTTACAGTTAAAAATTGTTTACTATAGTGATTTTACTCGTGGTTATTCTTCATTAAATTCTATAATTCATGGAAATTTATTAGTATATATTA
The DNA here is from genome assembly GCA_963277665.1 of Viscum album. Classification (NCBI taxonomy): domain Eukaryota; kingdom Viridiplantae; phylum Streptophyta; class Magnoliopsida; order Santalales; family Viscaceae; genus Viscum; species Viscum album. The sequence continues at coordinate 1,075,849,975 of OY728127.1, read as the reverse complement.
TTAATTTTAATCATTATTGTATCTGCAGATATACATGTTGGCTGATTTTGTAGGCGATGAACTCCTAGATTATTACCTATTATTCCCAAATAAAATTCCTGGTAAAGAAACAGCTGTATTTTCTTAAACTGCTTTTAGTTTGGTATTCAAGATTTTTACATACATATGTCACACATATTTATTAAATTCTATACAGAATGCATAAAAACATGTATAAGGCACAAATAGACCCTTTATGACTTCACATGCTCTACTTTTTTCCTTTTTTATGGATTTTATACAGCTGAGCCAGATTATCAGGAATTTATTTGTTTTCTTTTACTTCTATAAGATGTTCTAGAATCGAAGTACTGTGTTCTGTATATTGTAATTAGTATCTTTTTTCATGTATTTTTTACCAACTATTGAATGGTATTGTTTACTAGAAATTAATATACAAATTGAAATGTATTACATATCATCATAATATTATATTCTGGTTCCATAACATTAATATGCAGTTTTAATACCAGTTTGATGGATCCAGGGGGTGTCCAGGAGGGAGGGGTGTCTGGGGGGGTGTCTGGAGGGGTGTCCCAAACGGGTGTGCAGGGGGGTGTAAGGGGGTCTGTCCAGGGGGGGAGAGTGGGGTGTTTGTAGGGGGTGCAAAGGGGGATGGGGTGTGGGGGGTTTGTCAGGGGGGTGTAGGGGGGTCTGTCCAGGGGGTGAAAGGGGGTTTGTCCAGGGAGGGGGCTGTCCAGGGGGGTGAAAGGTGGGTCAGTAGGGGGTCTATCCAGGGGGAGAGTGGGGGTGTGCAGGGGGTGCAAGGAGGGGGGGGTTTAGGGGTGCTAGGGGGTCTTTACAGGGAGGGGGTGTCCAAGGGGGTGAAAGGTGGGTCAGAAGGGGGGTCTGTCTAGGGGGAGAGTGGGGGTGCAAGGGGGGTGAAAGGTGAGTCTGTCCAGGGGGTGCAGGGGGGTTTGTCCGGGGGGGATGTCCAGGGGGTCTGTCTAGGGAGGGGGATTCCAGGGTAGTTTGTCTAGGGAGGGGTTCCAAGGGGGTCTATTCAGGGAGGAGGAGTGCCAGGGGGTCTGTCTAGAGACGTGGGGGGGGGGGGGGTTGTCCAAGGTGTGTAAGGTGGGTCAGCAGGGGGGTCTATACAGGAGGATAGTGGGGGTGTGCAGGGGGGCAAGGGGGTGTCCAGGGGTGCAAGGGGGGTCAGTTCAGGGGGTGAAAGGGGGTCAGCAGGGGGGTCTGTCCAGGGGGGAGAGTGGGGGTGTGCATGGGGGACTATCTAGGGGGTTCTCTAGTGGTGTTCACGGGGGGTTTTTTCCAGGGATGGGGGATGTCCAGGGGTGCAAGGTGGGTCAGCAGGGGGTCTATCCAGGGGGAGAGTGGGGGTGTGTAGGGGGGTGCAAGAGGGGGGTGCAGGGGGGTCTGTCTGGGGGGGATATCTAGGGGTTCAAGGTGGGTATGTCTAGGGAGGGGGGTGGTGTCTAGGGGGTGCAAGGTGGGTCGACAGGGGGTATATCCAGGGGGATATTGGGGGGGTGTGCAGGGTGTGTAGGGGGTGAAAGGGGGAAGGGGTGGGGGGTCTATCCGAGGGGGTGTCCAGGGGGTCTGTCCTAGGAGGGGGTCTGTCCAAGGGGGTGTAAGGTTGGTCAGTAGGGGGGTCTATATAGGAAGGGTTCAAGGGGGAGGGAAAATCCCTAAAAATTTAAAGTAACACTTGAATCATATGCTCATACTATCTTTCAATCTTTGAGTAAAAATTCATACTTGAGAACACTTGGGAGGGTGAAAGTGGGGAGGGGAGGGGCTGAAGGGGCAGTGCTGGGTGGGGTGAGGGTTGTGGGGGTGTTTTTTTTATGAAATGGGAAGGCCTATTGAAATATTCATAACTGTGGCTATAGGGCTTTATCCACACCAATACTAGCCATGTTCCATTGAACTGTGGCTATAACCTATAGCCATGGTTTCAAATGGTGGATATAGACTAAATTTCTAGTAGTGATTAAAAAAGGTAGATGGAATGGTCTTTGATGTGGAGGGAGTCATTTTACCCATCAAGTTTTCTTGGTTATTCTAAAAATAGGCATAAAGAATTTTAAATGGAATTCTAAAAGAAGTTTCACCTAGAATATGACTATGTCATTGTCAGGGGAGTTTTGTGTTGTAGTGAAGTTCAGATTTGAGTTTTTGAAATATGGAAACAATGTGATCTATGGGATGTATAAGGATTTGAAGGTCGTGGTTTGTGGGTTCAAAGGCTGATCGGGACTTCAAAATGGGCATGGTGAAGTCATAATGTCATGGTGATTCAAACTATAGTTAATATAACTATTTTAAATTTCCTATCTTTATGGAGATATTAATTTATCAAAATTCAATAAGTTTGACTTGGATTTGGAGGATGTTTGGGGATGAATTTTTCAATCATAACCAAGAAAACTTGGAGACCTTAATGATAGGAAACTTGGAGAATTTCTCTTGGATTAGAGGAAAGGAAATTCTAGAAAGAGGAAATCCTGGAGAAATAAAGAAAACCATCTCTATAAATAAAGGAGTTTTTTATTGTACAAAAGAGTGACCAAGGGGTATTCCAGAATAAATAAATAAGGAAGAAAATAGATAACATAGTATTGGCACTCATTGGAGATCATTTAGGAGGAGTTGTTCCATGGAGAAGCATTGAATATCCTCCTATATAGAAGGTGAAGATGTTTTTATAGTGATGTTCACACATTGTGAAAGAGGAGCAACACAAGGAGATCAAAGAGAACTTATCTGCACATGGTGCATCAAAAAAATAGTGATATTTTCTTATCGGTGTATTGGCTTGTATGCCATGTAGTTTTCCTTTCTTGGGTAATGAGCATAAAGGGAGGAATTAGGGAGTGTCCCTTGAGAGGTAGTGCACCAACCCTAAACCATTGTAAAGGGAGTGAACATTACCTAAACCCACGATTGAAAATTATTGAGTGGATTTTAGTATATCATCAAATAATCATTGTATTTTTCTTATATACGGCTCAATGTATGTAAACCAAGTAAATTCGTATGTCTTGTGTACATGTTTTAAATATTCTCAGTAGGGAATAAATTCATGTGTGGGTTAAGTAAACATTGGATAAACTGAATTAAGGCAAAGTTAAAAGCAATATCAATTAGATTATCATTTTGAGTGAAGTATAAATGTGAATCTTCTAATCCTAAGGTCAAGATATTGTAGAGGGGTTTGAGAATTGAGTGGTTTATTTTGAAATGAGTTTTCATACTCTAATTCACCCCCACCCTAGGGTATAACTCATTAAGGACCCTTGTGGACCTAACACATTGAATAAATCCTGGATGTTCGATTTTACATGGAATTCAATACAACATGGACATTGGATTTCACAATCCAACTCATGTGGTGATCGCGTAGAAAATAGATAATGCAACATCAACCATCATTGGAATAAAAAAAAGATACAATGATATAATCACATAATCAAAACCCATATCACATATATTCACTACCACAACTTTCCCATTTCCATTTCAATCCACATTATGCATTCATTCCAATTCATTCTCCACACCACGTTAGTCTCACACCTTAAGGGATTATACTATCTTCGCAAAATGGTTTTAAGATAATCTATAAACAATACAATTTCTATCTTGACATCCTCTCAAAAAATAAGTCTTACCTCCTTAAAATATTATAACCACATCATCCCCTCATATAACAACCTCTCAATCTATGATGGTACTTCACACAATCATCTTTGGAATACAACATTTGATCACCCCCTCTCATTTCCATGTCAATCCATCCTTGTCGGAATACCCCATTCGGTCTTTATCTTCCAATACATTATGCATTTGAATCTCTTATAATAAAACATTTGAATACCATCTAAATTACAATCTCCACTTAGTTCATATGAAACAACACATCTGGTTCCATCTCTAGGATACAACACTTGATTAATTTGATCTGGAATATAACATTATGTCCACACTTCCGCATCATCTTCCTCCGTATCTTATTCATGATGTTAAAATAACAATATTAGATCAATTAAACATGAAATAAATAATTTATCCACATACCCACACTTAATCACATACCTCATCATCTTAATTGGATAATCATGCTAAATCATGATAAATCCACATGAACACGTAAATAAGAGGAGGGTTTTCCGAATCACATGTCTTGTATTCAATGAATGTTCTCTGACTTCACACTCCAATCCCTTAACCCCTAAACATAATAAACAATCTCATAATCCACCATCCACATGCCCCACATAGAGAAACAAAGATAGAGAAGGGTTCATCGAGCCACCATAAGAAACTTCATCTGAGCTTTGATCTGACCACTCCCATGAAAAAATATGTCTATGGATACTCAAGATGCAAATATGGAGGGTTCAACCAATTTCTAATATTTTTAACCTGATTTCTCAAAAACAATAGTGTGTTCACCACAAACATGATGTATCTTCATGGGTTAAAACATGATCTGAAATTTACAGTGCTACATGCCTTATCTCCATATAATTCACAAATGTTTACCGAATTAAATTCACACTTATCCAATCATCAACACTATATGTGGGAATAAATAACATAGTGTTTAGTTACTCCCCTCAAAACCATGACGTAAACCCATGGCATGTTACCTTCCTTATGTTGACTAGCTGAATCCCCAAAATCCCATCCTAATTCACAATGGCATGTTTTTATTAAAACACATCGTGTTTTTCTTTATTATAACTCCAATAGACTCGCCAAATCCTTCTGCATTTCATGCCCAAAAACCAGGATGTATCCAACTAACCACAATGTGTTCCCACAAACCAAGATGTGGTTTCCAAGTTTGTCGCCCAACAAATTTATCAATATAAATATTCTTGAATCTATGAAAACTTTACTGTAATCATCCACTCCCAAAACTAACCTTGAAATGATTCACACTCAAGATGGTGTGGTTTTCATAATCAGAAATTCTGAGTCCCTCAATCAATGCTCAACAACCCTAGGGGATTTTCAGAGTTGATGCAATGACATAGATTGTTAGGAATAAATGGGGTTGTCCAGGTGTTAGAGTTTGTTATTGGCTAGAGGCTATTGGTTTGTTAGAGGAGAGAGGATAATATACTTGGCTGGAGATTGTTGGGATGTTAGAGGAGAGGGGAATATTATTGGCTAGAGGGGGACCACCTAAAAGAAGTTATTTTGTTAGATGGGGCTGGGTTGGACTTTAAATAAAGGGGGTCTGTGTTAGGAAGGGATTATCATCCTGGAGGTTTACCAGCTGGCTCCTGCGGGGCTCAATCCTTGGGAGGATTCTACCAGGCTCTTGGAAGTGGTCTTCCTTAGGTTCTACTCTCTCTATCTGTCTCCCTCTCCTACCTCCCTACTGTATTTTCTTATAATTCATCTGTGTTTCCGCTGTAATTATCCTACTATAATTTTGTTGATACTTCAATATACATAGTTCACTTCTATTTCCACCCTCTCTCTCATTTTTACATAAAAAATTGGTGACTCCGCTGGGGAATTCCATGTAAGAGGGAAGATCATGTCACTAGAGGAGGATCGCAATAGGGGAGGGTCGCACAACTTTATTCTCTATTCGTTGCTAGATAAGAACTGGATTCCAACACTAGGGAGAATCGCGATCGCAGCTGAGCATCATTGGAGCTGGTTGAACTTTTTTCTAGAGCTATGTGGGAGTAGTGAAAGATGTGCATGCTGCTGGTCGAAACTGAATGCAGCAGGAGTTCGCTGCTAGGGGAATGCACAACTATTTTGGAGGAGAGATGTAAACACTGGGAAGTCGCAATTGCGGCTGGGAAAAAACTCTGATGCGAGGATGGAAAATAGATTGGCTTCCATCGAAACAGCTATGGAGAGTTTATATTGGGAGATGAATGCTATGAATGAATGTTTGGGAAACTTGGTTCAAGAGCAGTCCAAATACCAGCAGATGCATTTTCAAGTGCATGATTTGGAAGAGCGAGTGATAGAGAAGCTCGAGGGGAATGAGTTGGAAGAGGAACATAGTTTAGGTTCTGGAAAATATAGTATGGAAGTTGTAGTGATTTCGTATAGAGCTAGAATCAGAAATATGGTAGACAACAACAGACAATGTGGAAGCCTGTATCCAAAAGATATTGGTCTAGCTGTAGGTAAGAGGAGTAAAATGAAGAGAGTGAAATTACATGTGTTTGCAGGATAGAATCCCCTATGCTGAACCACCAAAGCTGAAGTTTACTTCAAGGAAAATCAGACAACAGAGGACATGAAACTTCACTATACGCAGATTTCTATGGAAACTACAACCTTATATTGGTTCTTGTCTTGGCTGAATAAGAATTATGGTGCGATTTGGGAGCAACTGAAGCCCGTTCTTCTGAAAAAATATGGGGACAACAATCAGAAATGGGAGTTTTATCAATGGCAGAGTGAAAAGGCTCTACGTGAAAAAAAGGAGTTTTTACCAGCTGTTCAACACATGAAACAAGGGGATATTGATTTTATTCAGGTTTACCACAATATAGAGAAGTTTGGTTTGGGTTTGGATTTTGAAGAACAAAATGTAGAGTAATTGAAGCTCAAAATGAAGAAGTAAAAAAATGTGAACATAAGGATCATCATCTTGAAACCCAATTGGAACCGCCTAAAGAGATACTTCCAGTTTCGAGTCCTCATATGGGTAACCCAGTAAGGCGTACTAAGGATTGGCATGTTCCTGTCTTAACAAAACCTATAGCTTAGGAAGAAAAGAGTATGAGAGTTCCTTACAAACAAACCATGGTAGTAGATAAAGTGAAAATTGCAGATGGGTGCCATGTTGTTGCTGGAGAAGAACCTATAGATCTGGAAGAAAATGGTCCCAACATTTCTATGGATGAGCATGTTAGATTTGGGAGAAACTTGCTTTCGGAGAGTGTTCTGCCCATTCACTCAGTTCACCAACATGGCCACATTTAGGGGAGCATGTTATATGAAGGCGAAGCTATAACAGTTCAGGATGTGATTCTTGTGGCCAGATTCAATTCAAATTACACGTCATCCAAGCAATGGAAAAGTGCGAACAAATCTTTTGAAAACCCCTTGGGGTTAGGGAGAAAAGGATTCAGATTTTGGATGTAAGTTTCTCCCATTTTTTGTGAGGATGTCTACCTACATGAAGTTGAATAAGAGGTTATAGTTGGAGGAGCTGCAGGGAAATCAATGGTTTGGGCTGTAGTGGCTAAAGTTGATGCAAATGGTGAACCCGACCAGGGTGCTGAAATTCATATTGACACTCTTAATGGCAGGTTGAGCAGCTTTCAACAAGATAGCATGATTGCAGTGATCTTGGTGGACAAGGTGTTTAATGATCCTCAAATAGACGTGAAAGATGTTATTTTCTATGGCATGATCATCGATTCAAAAGCCCCTACATCTACTCGACTGTTGGTAAGGGATTTTTTCCATTAAAGTATTACCAATTTAGAAGCATATGGTTTTGAAGATTACAGAGATGAATTATACTGGAAATTATATCCAACTACATATGGTATTGAAGATGCATTGATGTTGAGGCCTCCACCAAAGCCTCCATCAGGAGTCGCTGACTCAATGCATGACCAAGAAAAGGTTTGGTTGTTCCACCTTGGGGACAAGGTGGTTTTTAGGTGGGAGGGAATTGTTAGGAATAAAGGGGGTTTTCCAGGTGTTAGAGTTTGTTATTGGCTAGAGGCTGTTGGTTTGTTAGAGGACAGAGGATAATATACTTGGCTGGAGGTTGTTGGGCTGTTAGAGGAGAGGGGAATATTCTTGGCTGGAAGGGGACCACCTAAAAGTAGTTAGTTTGTTAGAGGGGGATGGGTTGGCCTTTAAATAAAGGTGGTCTGTGTTAGGAAGGGTTTATCATCCTGTAGGTTTACCAGCTGGCTGCTGCAGGGCTCAATCTTTGGGAGGATTATGCCAGGCTCTTGGAAGTGGTCTTCCTCGAGTTCTACTCTCTCTATCCTTCTCCCTCTCCTACCTCCCTACTGTATTTTCCTGTAACTCTGTTGTGTTTCCGCTGTAATTATGCTACTGTAATTTTACTGCTACTTCAATATACACAGTTCACTTCTATTTCCACCCTCTCTCTCATTTTTACATAACATAGATGTACTATAGTAACATGGACTACAATATGGATATGGTAACTATAACAATACAACTTCATCATTAACTCGATATTGAGCTTATGTTTCTGAATCTTGTCACGTACATGTTCTCACCCTATAATTTTTCTCCAAGGATATTTTATAATCATGTTCTATCCTTGCCCCAGGATGCAGTTCAATTGGTAGTGTCCCTCCTGGGTCTTGGTGAGATCTCAGGTTCGAGTATCACCGAGTTCTTCTTTGTTGGTAGTGTAAGACTTTTCTTATATTTCCCCCCTTCACCAAACCATTGTAATAATAATCATGTTCTCTCCTTGGACATAGATTTTTCCCAAAATACGTTTTTTCATTTTTTTCTCTTGCATAATCAGTTCTTTGTTTCTCTAGCTCAGTTCTGGAAGAATCTCATTATTAGGACTTCAGTGATCATAACAAATATCCCTAACTCCTATAACTCATTCAAACTACTCATTTGGGAACCCTATTTTCTCCGCTCATTTAACATTTTTACAATTTGAGACACCATCCATTTTCCTCTCCATGAAGGTAGAAACACCATATATTCAAAACAGCTTAAAGTTTCTTTGATCATTCACTCATTGAGACAAAATCACACACCTAAAATGAAAAATAAAGTCGTTCCACGATACCTATGCCGTGCGCATCTCATCCTCAGCCTTCTTTCTTGGATCAGTCATGGCCACATTCTTTACAACCAGACCATCCCATTCTGGTTTAACTACTACATCCACCCTTCCAACAGTAGCATAGTCTTTCAATAGCTGTTGCTGAGATTCCTCAATCTCACTCAGACACCCCAGCAACACCTCCCTTTCCTTTTTGATTCCATCCATGGATGACATGATATTTTTCTGGGACTTGTGCAATTGTTTCAACACCACCAAGGTTTCTTCCTTTGTATTGAAGTACTGCTGAGCAGCCCGGGAGTTAACAATGCCGGAGTCATAGGACTGGAAAAGGTTTCCAAATTTCTTGAAGAATTCATGGATTGTATAAGTCTATTTATGAGGGACGGTGTCATCCAAATCTACCCATCTAAAGGCAGAAGTAAAGTCAACACGTTGGTTTGATGCGGTCTTAGAAAAGGATTAGGTAGAGAGTTCCTTAAATAGAGAGATGAATTTTTAGATGTCTTCTTCATTTGGGTGAGCATCATGCTCGCCGATCACCTTACCAATCTCTTTAAATAAAGCAACAAAATATGTCTGGGCACTTTCATATTGAGATATGGAAACAACCTGTATGGTGCATGTTGAGACAAAAAATCAAGTACGAGTTGGTTTTCAAAATACAATAGGTGAATGAATAGAATTTTTAGAGATTGACATCATGCTTGCCGATCACCTTACCAAATGTATTCTTCATTTGGGCGAGCATCATGCTCGCCGATCACCTTACCAATCTCTTTAAATAAAGCAACAAAATCTGTCTGGGCACTTTCATATTGAGCTATGGAAACAACCTGTATGGTGCATGTTGAGACAAAAAATCAAGTACGAGTTGGTTTTCAAAATACAATAGGTGAATGAAGAGAATTTTTAGAGATTGACATACTAGAGGATGATGAAGAGAGAGGTCCAGAACACTGTAAGGAGGTACAGACAAATTAAGTCCACAAAATAGGATACATATTAACTGTTCAAAAAAGGATATAAGAGTTTTGAAAAATGTAATTTTGAGAATTACCTATTCAAACTCAAATTCCAAGGTAGGGGCTTCAACATTTTCAGACTCCAATTCCATGTTTTCTTCATGGTTCCTTTTTTATATAGTTTCATCATCAGTTCCTTCACTACCATAGTCGTGTTTTTCTTCTTCTTCAATTTCACTTCCTTCATTCTATATTCCTTCTTACCAACTTACTCTACCACCTTTTTCCTCACTTTTGTTGTCCTCTCTTTCACCTTCTACTTCATCTTAACTTTCATCATCTCCATCCCCCCCCCTCACTTTCACTAGTGTCATCTTGTCTTCCTTCTCATCAGCCCTTCTGATCATCCTCTTGCAATTTTCCCTGTTCCCTCTCACCCAACCTTCCTTGACTCCTGTTAACTCATAAATTTTCAGGATGTCGAACTTCACGTCAACCATACATGTATCTTTCACAAGAAACATAGTTGTATCATGTATTTTTCTTTAAGGAATCATCTTACTGAAACCCCAGAACCTTTTAACCACATCAAAATTAATGCTAGGAGCAGCTGCAACATTGGTACAATGTAAAGTTTTTGCATTATTTTTTAAAGAAAAAACATTCAAATATACCATCAAGAATGGTGTTAAGGGAAACCAAGAGCATGACTATACTAATGTAACTTTAGATTCAGAGTCAAAAAACATGCTTATTTGATTAAGACTATTCCAAGTCCTCACCGCTTATGATAAGTGTTTTGAAAAAATTAAGTAACACTGAATTCCAGAAAAAAAATTAATTATAATAGTGTTGGGGAAACATTTAGAAATGCTTAAACAAAAAAACTTCTTATAAGTAGTAATAATAAAACACATTTTTCTATAAATGTTGTCAAACTCAGCCTAAAGCATGTTTAATCCTTGTCTTGTGCTTCATATAAACTGTTGCATCCACTGGAGTTGTAGTTTTTAATGCATCTTGGGAAAATGCAATTTTTTTCTATCAAGAAATATCACATTTATACGTAGCTATACTTTTTCACAATGGGGCACAGTTCATTGGTTCCGGCACTGTTGTTCCTATGGTGGTGAATTGAGGAGGTCCTGGTTGCAAACATCCATTTCTGTAATTTCTTTCTTTTATACCCCCACTCCTGAACCTTGTTGGATTGGTGTAGCTTGATCCTATTTGGATGTTGTTGGGCCAAATGTTGTGACTCATACTGCACACTAGGCCACAATTTTCCATGGGGTGAGCTCTATGATGAGCTTGTTGAGGGTTTCAGGGGGAAATGCACCCCTGATCCATAGGTTCGGGGGTCGAAGGTCCTTGAACCAAATTTTAGGGAACTATAGAAGCTATGACCAACTATAGCAGAGCTGACTGAACTATGCCTAAAGTAGTATAGACCTTGGGACAGATATTGTAGCAGAGTTGACCGTTGACACCGATAGGGCACTGTAGCTCCACGGACATCCATCCATCATCCACTGTAACAACTTGAAATTGGGTTCTCACAACACTGTAATGATGCAAACTTCTACCTGACTTTTTCTTTATCACATCAGACTTTCTTTTTTGTTGATGAAATAGTGTTTCCTCCATCTTATTATCCCATTTGGGGATAGGTTTTTGTGTGTTCTTGATAACCCTAAAACTCCTTGTAATTGAGCTTTTGACTATAGTGATATTGATATCTCTCCATAGACGTATGATCATTTCCCAAACCACATAAATCTCTATGTCCTTAGTGTTTATTTTTTTTCATTTCTTCATTTGAAAAACTTTTCTATCACTGGGACTCCTAATGTTTCTACAATAACTTGTATCAAAGGGTGAGTTCAAAATTCTCGAATTGAACGATGGATAAAGAAGAAGGAAAGTTGAAGATTTATCACTTAGATGGAACCGACTTCAGTTACTAAAGGATGAAGATCAAGGATTGTCTTTATCAGAAGAAGTTTCATTTGCTGCTTCTAGGTTTAAAGACAACGGACATGGAGCAGACAAAGTTGGAGCTACTAGATCGATAGGTTCTGGGAGTTATGCACCCTACTTTTCTAAAAATGCAGCATTCAACATTAGAGAGGATAAGACAACGATTGGGATGATAGATTCTTTCTCGAATATGTACGAGAAGCATTCTACGATAAACAAAGTGCACTTGATGCGACAATTGTTCATTCTAAAAATAGTCGAAGGTAAAAAAAATTCAGATCACATCAATGAATTCAACATCATCATAAGTCAGTTGACATCAGTGGAAATTGTGTTTGGCGATGAGGTATGTGCACTGGTTCTACTTTCTTCTTTACCAGAAAGTTGGGAAGCGACTGTAAAAGTTGTGGGAAGTTCTTCGAGGAATAAAAATTTGGTTCTAAAAGATGTGTGGGACCTAATAGTCAGTGAGGATATCCAAAGAGAATCGAGAATATTCTATGGTTCAGTAATAAATGTTGAAGGAAAAGGAAGACAACCACAACGAGAAAATCATAGAGGACGATCAAAGTTAAGAGGAAAGAGCTAAGACAAGGAAAAGGGGGCTGGTCCAACTTGCTGGACTTGAAAAAAGAAAGGAAACGTTATTAAAGAGTGCAGAAATAAGTGAAAGGTACCTGGAACTAATGGAGAAAACATGGCGGTTGATAGAATGGATGACGTGTTACTACTGAGAGTGGATAACCCTATAGAGTCCTGGATTTTAGACTTTGGGGTCTCTTTCCACTCCACACCGGAGAAGGGTTTTCTAAAAAATTATGTTTTTGGAAATTTTGGCAAGGTAGATCTTGTTGATGATGAACCCTTGTAGATCATAGGGAAGGGTGATGCACGGATCAAGACTAATAGTGGGAATTTTTTGGTTCTAAAAAATGTGAGGTATATCCCCGGACCAAGAATAAATCATATTTCTATTGGGTAGCTTGATGATGCAGACTTTAGTGCCATGCTTACTGGTGGTGCATGGAAGATAAACAAGGGAGTTATAGTCATAGCTTGGGAAGCAAAGAATGGTATTGTGTACAACATAATAGAGACTTGCATGGACATGATTGCATCAGTAAATGTTGTCAGAGATTCATAGTTGTGAAACTACAGGCTAGGCCACATGAGTGAGAAGGGGATAAAGATACTAACCACAAAAGGAATGTTACCAGAGATGAATTCGGTCGAAGTTGGTTTATGTGAATATTTCATCCTTGGAAAGAAGAAGAAGGTATCATTTGAAAAAGGTAGGAGAACATCGAAGGCTGAGAAGCTGGACCTGATGCACATAGATGTTTGGGGGCCTGCACCAGTACATTCCCGTAGAGGTTCAAAATATTATGTGACATTTATCGATGACTCAACAAGGTATGGGTTTACATTCTGAAAAGAAAATATGATGTTTTTAGCATGTTCCAGAAGTGGAAAATCATGGTGGATAATGAGTCAGGATCAAGGTTGAAATGCTTGAGGTCTGACAATGGAGGAGAGTATGGTGGTCAGGAGTTCAAAGAATTTTATTCTAATAATGGATTTCGATGGGAGAAGACTATTCTAGGTACATCAAAAAATATTGAGGGTGAATTTTCGGTATTTTTCTAGAATAATATATTTTTTGGTGAATAATGAAATATGATAATTTAGGATATAAGCTAAATACATTAATTATTGAGTCAGAGATGATGTATGGACAAGTTAAGAATCTATTGGTTTGAAATAACCTAATATATTTACTATATTTATTCATAATAATCAGTACTATTTATAATCTTGATAAAAAATAATAAACTAAGGACTAAAATAATCAACAAACACCCCTCCTCTCATATAAATACCAACCCTCACCACTTCATCTCCACACACCTTCTAAGCCTTGTATCTTGTATAAATTCTTACCAATTACCCTATAATGCCTATTATCCACTTCTAAGAGTTTTTGGTCTCAACAAGAGGCTAAACCCATGTTCCTTAAGGAGGTTCTCAAGGAGACAATATCTAAGAGGTAAATTCTTCAATCCTTCTCTTTTAGTTTCTTTCCTTTTATTATCCTCTCCTTACCCCCTTTACAAAGATTCATGATATCTCCAATATCATATTTATCCTATAATTTTATTTTTTTAATGGAATATCTCTCATAAAATATATTCACTTATCCTTTTATTCTTAAAATGAAGACATTGTCTGTGACGTTTCGATTAACCACCTTCGTGGATGATGAGTTTTCATTTTCAATAACCACCATCAAGTCTGTTCATAAAACCATTATTATGATTTGATAATGTTTTAATATATATAATTTATGTTTTTTATGGAACCTATATATAAACATAATATTAAATAAAATGATACAATTATGTGATGGTTGTAAAAACTGCCAAAATAAAGTAAAACATTTTCATCAACATTTTATCCAAAGAATCATCCTCAGACCATATAATAAAATGATATATGAGAAAATTTAAATTTTGTTTATATTAATAAATACTAAATAATTTCACTTATATAGATGTTATTAAAAATTAAAAGAACCCCCATATTTATATACATGTAATCCAACCATGAAACCCTAAAAACGAATGCTCCTAAAACAATGAAATTGAACACAATAACTCATCAAAAAGGCTATAAATGAAAATAGCAGAACTATAATAAATTAAATAAATTTATAATTGGTTCATTATTTTTTAATTAATTCATATAATTTTATTATCTAGAATATTAAAATGAAAAAATCATTCAGACATGTAAGGGGATTCTCAAACACAACTCCTTTTCTTTATATTATTCCTCTTTCATCAAAAATTTAATTTTGGATATTAATTTAATTTTCCTCAAACATAATTTTATTGTACATAAACTTCATTTTCTAGGATGTACATGTTTCAAATCATATTTTATGGTAATATAAATATTTTACAAAATAAATGTTCTTTCCAAAACACATTTAAACTCCTTTGGAGTAGTTTCTTCTTCTCTCAATAATGATGAATGATATACCAAATATGTTTTTCCATTTTCATTCGAGGACCCCAACATTATTCATGATTGGTGAAATCCTTATGGGACACATTTATTTATATGGTTCACTTCATGACTTTTATTGATATACATTCTATGTGGAATGGATGAATAAGTAAATGTTATGATGTTACGGGTGTACCCAAAAATATATAGCGCTCCAATGCATTGGGTAATGTGATGTATCTCATGTGATGATGTGTATTATATATAAACATTATTCTATAATTTTTCACAATGATGATGTTTTTATTGTTCACATCTATTATGTGTGAACATGATTTTATCATTGTTAACAACTATGTGTGGTATTTGACCACTAAGACATGATGTTTCATTTTTATTCATTGCCACATTCCATGTCTTCATCTAATTCTTCCTCTAATGATTATGATGATGATACTATTTTTAGTTATGATGATGATGATTATGATCACACATGTTATATTTATTAATGACCCTATTATCCCCTTATTTTTATTTTATGCTACCCCATTATTTGATTTATATCCTTAGGTGACTACATATACAAAGGACAACATGATATTTAGAAAGATAAAGAATAAGAACATAAATAAATGTTTCCTTTTTATTATTCACAATGTATAGTCCAAATTTTCCCAAAATTCTAAACCTTTTGTTCCTTGTTTATTATTTTTATTATGTTGTTTATCTTGAAAATTATTTAATATTCATGTATGAAAAAGTAGAGTTACTATAGAAGTACAATATCAATTGGAAGAAATTATTACAATTTATCCATTAGATCAAGGAGTTGGATAGTTGGGAAATGATTTTACTAATCATTTGATATATTATACAATTATTTCACAACTCACTCCTTTTGGAAGACCATAGTAGAATGGCGTGTTTATTAATAAAAATATCCTTGAAGTTATGTTTGTGTCTTTTTCATTTAAAAGGATATTAAAAGGACCTCAAAATAAGTATATTATTTCAATAATAATACTTATATAATGTTTCAAGATACTATGTGTTTTTATTTTTTATGATAGATTTCACAATGTAACACCTTTTTGAGCACCAAAAATTGTGATTTTTGAGGAAATGGAAAAGGCATGTTGTTCTCTTTTTCTATAAGGGTATTCAAAATTTCATAAGAAAATCTACTAATTTCATAATTATTTTTATTATTTTTTAAGAATTATTACTTTTTTCTATATAATAATAAGTATCAATCACACTAGAACCCCTCTATTTGTGTCAAAACATATTTATGGTATATGATAGATATTATAGAGTATGAAATTTTGTGAGGATCACACTATGATAGGAGGATATGAGTTTTCATATGTTGTAAATCTATATTCATAATGTTACTCAAAAGTTATAAATAATTTATCCTTTAAAGATTTCAGGAGAATAAGATTTCATGTGGTGAGTAGTTTAGCCACACCATGAAGGTTCTAAGGAATGTTTTGATTGATTTTCTGGCTCAAATATGTTTAAGAAGAATAGGAATTTCCCCTCCATGGTAGATCGGTTTTTAGAAAAATGTATTTCTAGAGTATATGTGACCATGTAAGAAAATTGTAGGACAATTTTTCATGTATGGGTCAAGTAAAGATATTGAATTTATAGAATTGATTTTTTTACAGAAGGCTAGGAAATTCAATGATGATTGATTAGACAACAATATGATGGGTTTCATATCATAGATATACTAGATCATGAGTTCAAGGATTCAAATGAAATTGAATTTCATGTTGTGATTGTATTTCTCACTTTGTGATAATATCGAGTAAGAATGCCTGTAGATTCTTATTTCATATCATTATATAGTAATTTAAGGGAATCCAACTTTAGACCATGACTCGGTTTTGAAGAGGTTATTTTGATAAATTTTCTAACATCCCAAGGGTGGATTAATGATATATCTTGTGGGTAACATCATGATCATCCCATGATAAAATATATATCATTGACTTTAAAAAGTAAAAAATGAAGGATTGTGGATGATAACACATAGGAAGTGTAAACATAGTGGAAATAGAGGAATTATAGAATTCCTTGAAGATAAAGAAGGAGATCTAGTAATTTTTCTCATTCGACTGTCATGAACCTCATCACTGGATGAATGTGTTGTAGAATATGTACACCAATTTAGTTTAAAATCACATATTGTTTAGGAATACTAGGGAAACAATAGTAATGGATGTAATGAGTTATTCATGTTATTAAGAGAAGTGATACCTCTATTTCTATGATGTTTTTAAACCTGGAGGTTCAATCAAGATGCACTGAATTCTAATTTAAAATAATTGAATATAGTGTTTCTGAATCATCACACATTTCTATTTAAATATCATAATATTAGATAGGTTTGTGTGAACCAAAGAGAAGCTTGTGTTCCCCTATTTGACTACTTTATCACGTTATAAAATTTTTGAGAGAGATGAGTGTTTCTGATAATGAAATAACAAGATCAATTATGTGGGGACATTTATGAATGATTGGAATAAATTGGTTCACCCCCCACATGTAGAATAGTTTAATTTCCTAGTATAAATAATTGGTACACTACTGGAATTATGGTTTTTACCAATGGGTGTTTACCAACGGTTTGCTTAAACCGTTGGTGATGAAGGATTAAGGAACTCTTTACCAACGGTTTCATAAAATCGTTGGTAAAGAAATGGTCAAGTAAGCCTTTACCAACGGTTCACTGAAACCGTTGGGAAATATTTCCCCCAAATACAGCTGCGGTGCTACTCTCCCCCATTCGACAGAACCCTAAATTCATTTTTGCTCCAGCGCTCTGCTCCTCTCACGAACTCCTCCATCTGAAGAGGTGAAAACCCATCTAAAATCAGGTATTTATTTCTTTATACACATATACTACCTTATTTTTATTGTTATTGATCTAATATTTTAATTTTAAGTTATCAATCCAGCTCCAGCTCTCTGCTACTCTCGAACTCCCCCATCCGAATAGGTGAAAACCCATCTGAATCATCTCAAATCAGGTATTTTATTATTTATACACATATGGTACCTTGTTTTTATTGTTATTGATCTAATATTTTAGTTTTAAGTTTCCATTTTGATGTGATTTCACCGTGAAAAATAGGGAAATGAATGAATATTTTTTTAATTAATTAGTTTCCCCTGGAATATCAATTGTGTTATAATGTCCATGCTAAATAAAGGGGTAATGTAATAAAAGACCTTGAATAAATAAATTATGGAAGTTGGGGTATGTTGCCTCTATGAGAGGTTTTTTTGTTGTGTTTCATTGTATGTTGTAGGCTGTTTTATGGGGATTGAGGTGACCAGTTGGGCTTTGTGATATGTGGGGTTGTAATGTGATGGTTAGTGGGCATGGATGTGACATGTGAAGTTGTATGATAGTGATGATGTGTGGTGGTGTTGTGTCGTGTGGAGGTGTTGTGTGATGAAGTTGTGGTGTATGATGTGGTGAGGTGGTTTTGGTTGTGCGGTGGTTTGTGATGTGCAATATTTTTTTGTGATATGTGCTTGTTTTGGTGAGATGGTTGGTCGATGTAACATGGCATCGATGGTTATTGTGAGATGGTGAGTTATTGTGTGGTGGTTTTATTAGTTTCCTGGTTATCTATGGAATAAATTATGTTGTTAAAACAAAAAAACAAGATATTAAATAAATGATATGGAATAGAAATGGATGTGTGGTAAATGGATTTAATTAATTTAACATTAAATGAATGGACAATGTAAGTGTGAATGAAGTAGCTTATAAATGAAAGTGATAAATGTTATGAGTCTTGTGTGGTGGTGGTGTGGTTTATGTGTTTTATGGTAGTAGTGAAGTGTGTGATTATGTAGTTAATGTGAACCCATAGGTTGAGTATTTTTTGCTAACTATATATCATGTATTTTTATGTTATTTCTACACATTCCCAACTAGAGTTGGATAAACTTACCAACGATCAGAGGTTTTGAGTTATGGGTATTTTTTCTAATATCTAGGATGGTGGTTATATGGTTGGATAGCTACCATGTCTTCCCTACTATTCCTTCAAAAGTGATTTACCATGTGTTTTTAGGCAATATGTGATGTGATTGTTCATGTGTCTTCAGGTGAGATGTACTATGATTTCCCTAGTGTTTTCCGGTGAGGTGTGATGTGATAAGGCTATAATAAGATGTGGCATGTGGTTGGGGTCATGTAGGGTAAGAGGATGGCACAAGGTTGATGTTATTAATGTTCATGAAACCATACTAATATGGTTATGGGATGAGGCATGCTGTGATGTGATATAACACATTAAGTTCTTGTTGGTTTTACATTTTTTCAATAACACATTTGTATGTTTTTTTCACATGTGTAGTTGATACCTTGACTATTTTCATCCTTTATCATTTAGTTAAATGTATTTTCTATTAAAGTTCAATCCTATTGAATTGTTTATGACAAAATGACTTATATAAATTCTTTTTACAGAATGGGCAGAAGTTTGATGTATGAAACCGATCGGATCTCAAGCGATTTTCAAAACAATTTGAAGAGCTTTATAGATTTTTCATTTCACAATGCTTCAGATAGTGGTCGCATACACTACCCATGTTCCAATTGTGTTGGTAGAACTTGGTTGATCCGTGAAGAATTCAGCTACCATATAACCAAAAATGGTTTTCAATCAAACTACTTTGTGTGGTATCACAATGGGGAGAAAATGAAATCTCAAATTTGTGATGATTGAAATGAAAGGACTAGAATGGAGAATTTGTTAGATGAACATTTTCCGTTTATTCGTCATCATAAAAAATAAAGGATTTCTACTCAAGAAGACTTCGATATGAGGATAGATGATGCATCTAGTGAAACTGATGATATTGATAGGGTGAAAAAATTGAATGATGCTGCCACGACTCCAGTATATCGACAATGCGATAAAATGAAAAAGCTAGAATTTTTAATCTGATTGTTTCCTGGGAAAACTATGTATGGAATTTCTAATACAGAAATCGATTACATTCTTACCCTATTGAAGGATTTACTTCCAAATGATGCAGATATTCCCTCAAACCACTATATGGAATGGTAGTAAGTTGAGGAACTTGGATTTTCAAGAAAAAAATTCATGCTTGCCCGAAAGATTGCAGTTTATTCTGGGAGGAAACCGCTGAACGAAATGATTGTATAAAATGTGGCACATCCCGATGGAAGTCAAAATCTAATGGAACACCATCTCGCATTCCACAAAAAGTAATGTGGAACTTTCCATTGATCCCTGGACTTCAGAATCTTTTTATGTCTGATGATATATCAATAAAAATGAAATGGCATGATACCGAGAGAAAGAAGACTAACGATGAGTTGGTTCATCCTGCAGATGGATTTTCATGGTAGAGATTTGATGCTCGACATCCTGATTTTGCAGCTGACGTGCGTAATGTGAGTTTGGGTCTTTCATGCGACGGTTTTAATCCGTTTGGGCAGATGCTTACTTCGCACATCACATGGCCAGTTTTATACACATTTATAATCATCCCCCATGGTTGTGTATGAAAAAACCTTTCACTTTCATGAGTATACTCATATCTGGTCCTTCTGATCCCGACATTGATATTGATGTATACATACAACCTTTAATAAAAGAGTTGAAACTTCGTTGGGATGTGGGTGTGCGCACATACGATGCATGTTCGAAAGACATATTTTAGATGCGTGCTTCGCTTATGTGGATGATCAATGATTTTACGGCTTATGCAATGATTTCTGGATGGAGCACGAAGGGAAAACTGTCATGTCCAGTTTGTATGAAGAATACACAATCCAGAAGACTGAAACATTGCTGTAGTTTCAGTTTTATGGGACATCGACGATTCTTTCCAAACGATCATCCATATAGAATGAATCATCAAAGATTTGATAATACCATAGAGACCGATGATCCACCTCAGCGTATGTTTGGAACTGACGTGCTTAATGAATTGAAAGATTTCATTTTTTCATTCAGGAAGGGTCAAATGAAATCTAGAAAGAGAAAGAATGTTTCCACTGAAACCTATTACAATTGGAGGAAGAAGAGTATATTTTTTGATTTTCCTTATTGGTCAACCAATTTTTTACGGCATTGCTTAGAAATAATGCATATTGAAAATAATATATCAGAAATGTTGCTTTCGGTTCTTCTAAATGTCAAGGGGAAGACAAAAGATGATTTATGATCTCGGCGTGACTTGGTGGATTGGGGCATCAGACCAGAATCGCATCCTGTGCATATCAGTGAAAATAAATGGCAACTTCCATGTGCTTCTTATGTGATGACACCTACAAAAAAAACAATTTCTGTAAGTATTAGAGACTATTAGAGTTCCTGATGGCTATTCAAGAAATATATCTAAACGGGTCAACAGAAGAGAGTTGAAGCTAAAATCTTTTAAGACTCATGATTATCACGTTCTACTGCATGAGTTGCTTCCAATAGCAATCTGTCATCTTTTGTCCAATAATGTAAGGGTGGATTTTATTCGGTTGTTCCATTTTTTAGAGATCTTTTTTCTAAGAAGTTGTCCAAGTCTTTCTTGCAAAAAATGTTGATAGATGCCCCATTAATTTTGTGTGAGTTGGAGAAAATATTTCCTCCATCATTTTTCACATGCATGTTGCATCTGACTATCCATATTCCCACTGAAATACTTCTCGAAGGACCTGTTTCTTTTCGTTGGATGTATCCAACTGAAATAAATATGTTCACATTAAAGTCTTATGTCCGAAATAGAAATCATCCCGAAGGTTCTATCGTGAACGGTTACTTGGCTCAAGAATGTATGGATTTCTGCTCGATGTATTTGTATGATCTTACTACAAGATTGAACAGACCAATGAAAAATGAAGAAGAACAGTATGAGCAAATTGAACCCAGTTTTCTATCACTTCCTCAAATAAGAGGAATTCCTGGATCATATACATTGAAGACATTAGGCCATGAAGAGCGGGAGATGACACATCGCACAGTTTTGTTCAACTGTGATTTGTTCGATGACTATATCAGGTAACTAAATTGATTATGTATATCTTACATAAATATCTGTTAAACTATTAATATTTTTTATCTACAAGGAACATAAAACAATGATAAATAGGAAGCACCGTTCTTTATCTTTGAGAAGGAGAGAGACTTTTCATAGCAAAGAGTTTTCTGCTTGGTTAAAATTGAAGGTATAAAAAAATTAATGTTTAAAATAATTATATCAATATTTAATTAACATTAATAGTCATTTATATTGCATGTATTGAGTTTGTCTGCTGACTCTATCTCTGAGGAAATAATAGCTTTGGATTTTGGTCCTAATACCGTGGTTCATGACTGTAAATCAATTGTTATCAATGGGTACAAATTTATTGTCACTAAATGAGAAAAGAACATGAGAACACAACATGATGGTGTTATGGTTACTACC
Organism: Viscum album; assembly: GCA_963277665.1. NCBI lineage: Eukaryota > Viridiplantae > Streptophyta > Magnoliopsida > Santalales > Viscaceae > Viscum > Viscum album. The sequence goes on along the minus strand of OY728127.1, from coordinate 1,075,827,769 downwards.
ACAACAGATTGTTATGCTAGTGCATCAGATAGTAGACCACGATTTGAAAATTTGGGTTATTATGGAGTTGTTGAGAAAATAATAATATTGGATTATTACTCTCATGGACGAGTCACAATGATAAAATGCCATTGGTTTGATTCGATGATGAGACATGGCACATTTATTGATGATTGTGGATTTCGATTAATTAATATAACTCACACTCTTGCTACCGAAGAACCATATGTGTTGGCATCAATGGATAAACAAGTTTTTTATGTCAAATACCAACTTCGACCTGAATTTGGTGTCATAGTTGAAGTAATTCCAAGACATATTTTTGATGATGGTGATGATGGAATTGACACTGTCCCTAGTGCCATTGGAACCAATCCATTTATTTCTTTTGATGACTCAAATAGCTCAATTGTCAGAGTTGATTCTGAACCTGAAGTTGTGGTTGAATATATATAGAATCATTCATCCATGTTCTCAATTCTTTTGGTTTACCTCGAGTTGGGTTGTTAAGGTTGGTAATATTCAAATTGATTTAGTATTGATCACAAATATGTTTTAGCTGACTTGATCGTTATGTGAATTTTCAATGTTTATTGGTTGCAGTTTTATTTGAATTGCATTTTCTAATTCGGAATTGAACTGTATTCAAACATAGTCAAACAATATTTCTAAATTGGTGAACATTAAAACTTGTATGATTTATTAAATCCATTCAAGATCTTCTAAAACAATTGATAGCTGACTTGACCATTATGTGAATTTTCAATGTTTATTGGTTGCAGTTTTATTTGAATTGCATTTTCTAATTTGGAATTGAACTGTATTCAAACATAGTCAAACAATATTTCTAACTTGGTGAACATTACAACATGTATGATTTATTAAATCCATTCAAGCTCTTCTAAAACAATTGATAGCTTAATTGACCATTATATGAATTTTCAATGTTTATTTGTTTCAGTTTTATTTGAATTGCATTTTCTAATTTGGAATTGAACTGTATTTAAACATAGTCAAACAATATTTCTAACTTGGTGAACATTACAACTTGTATGATTTATTAAATCCATTCAACCTCTTCTAAAACAATTGATAGCTAAATTACCTATAAATCCCCTATTCCCTCATATATTTAGTTTTTTGGGTTACACATTAGTTGTCCTTTTCTAATTAATTACATATTTGTTTTCAAAAGCAGGAAATGAATCCAATTGAAGAGAGATGAAGGAAAAAAATGATGGAGAACAATCGTCGAATGACGGAGATGGGCGTTCCACCATTAGTGCCTACAGTGAGTACTTTATTTCAAATTGATATATTTAAAGAATATATAATGTCATGTGATTAATTTTTTTGTAAAATTTTTTATAGGATCCACCTATACATTGACAGTTATTCGACGAGGAGCCTAGTACTAGTCCTAGTACTCAGGCCGGTGGTACGAGGAGGGTTCGTACCAGAGGTGTAAGAGCAGCTGCGCGTACCCGACTAGACCCTACCCCTCCCACTGACATGTCATCCTTCCCACATTCTGATCCCGGTGTGTCGTTAGAGACACACGAGATATTTAGGCCTCCCATGTTTTCGCTACCTTCTGCATCTTCTGGCCCATCATTTTCACATCCCATGATGATCCCCACTCCTCAGTCAGCATCCGGTCAGACAGTTGTCCCATCTTCTTTTCCTTCTACTTCTGTCTCTCCGAGCTTTTATATTCCATCGTCTTCGACTCATGTTCCACCACAGGGTGTTCCATCAGTTTCTGTGGATCCAGCGGCACTCAGCGATCAGACCGACACAAGTATATTTATAGAACCCTAACAAATTTTTATAGAAATATTTATTTTCATTATAACATGTTTTGATAAAATATTTGTTTTTCTTTCATGACAGATACATCTACTGACAGGAGGCGTGGGCGGGGGCATACACGCATGCGTTCGGTGTGGAACCGCCGCACACAGGTTATAGTGGATTATAATGAAGACAACCAAATGGTTGAGAAAACAGGGCAACAATGTCGGAGTTTTTTGGCGACCCTTGCCAAATACTCTGACATCATTCCTGTCAGCCCGCTATCATGGAGACATTTTCCAAATGAGGTCAAGGATAGAGCTTGGGCAGAGATATGGGTAAAAAATCTGTTCTATTTAATGACATGAATTATTTTTGTATTTATATGAATTAATATTTTGATTTCAGCTTCGATTTAATTTTCCCGATGGTGAGGGTGCATGATCGGAACGTGTAAAGGATTTAGGCGAGCTTTGGAGAGCCTACAAGCATGAGTTGTATATTGGATGGGTTGCTAGAGTTGGCACTAAGTTAGAGGCGGTACCAGTGGTGGATGATTGTCCTATAGATCAGTATCGTCAGATGATTACTCATTGGACGAGTACCCAGTTTAAGGTATTAATAACATTTGAGGTATTTAAATAATAACTTTCATATTTTTCATTAATACTATCTGTTGCATTTTCTAATTTTATTTAGGAATCATCTAGAAAAAATAAAAAGAACATTGATGCAAAAAAATACCTCCACACACTGGGACGCACTACGATGCCTGATCATGAGAGGAAGCAGATATAACAATTGTTTATAAGTTTTCTTTACGACTTACACTTTATTTTGTTTCTTCAATTATTTAATAGTTTGCTAAAGTTTTCATATAACTTTAGTTTTCAATGTCATTGTAGAGGTAAATACAAAATATTGAAGGACACGTGCCTCGAGCAAAACTGTTTTGCTCGAGTAGACGAAAAAAGGATGGAAATGTCGTCAACGAAGCGACTTAGCAGCAGATTGTAAGTTTTAATCTGTTGAATTTATTTTTTAATATCTATTTTGTAACTTAATGATATATTTATATTTGTAACAGGCTTCTTTAGAGGCCCTCGATTCGCAAGAACTAGACAATTTTGGGCCAACAGATCACTTACATCAGGTGTTGGGAGAGGAGCATTCTGACAGAGTACGCTGCCGACCTAGGATAGCCCTGACGAGGTATTGGACCTCCTCAGGTACGAGCTGTAGTGCCACCGAGCTACAGTAAGTTAGGGAACAGGTGTAAAAGGCTGATAAAAGGGCCACAGAGATGGAAGAATAGTCTGCTAGGGCAAACAATGCGTTTATGAAATTTATTGAAGTTTTACGTCCTACACTTCCAGCAGAGGCCATCCCAGCTTTTGATGAGTATATGTCGTCGATATGTTCTATATACGGTGCACCAGGTGGCAGTTCTAGTGGTGGTCAGTATGATTTACAGCTTGACGATGATGATGGTGAGGAGTCTGATGCGGAAGAGGAGGGAGAGGAGGAGGGCGAGGCGGGTGGCGAGGGCGAGGAGGAGGGCGAGGGCGAGGAGGAGGGCGAGGGCGAGGACGATGATGGGGACGAGGACGAGGGTGATGATGATGATGGTGATGGTGATGTGGGACAAGTTTATCCATTACATTTTTGACTGATATTACTGATATTTGATATTTAATCTATTCTAGTTGTTGGTTTTATCTAGACTCGTAGTATAGTACTCGAGTTTAGTTATTTTTATATATTATCTGTTTTTATGGATGTTGTTGTCTTTTAGTGGTTGTGTGTTTGGGAACCCCCCTCCTTCCTGGACACTGGACAACCCCACACCCTCCTCCCTAGACCCCAGACAGCCCCGCCGGACATCCCCCCAGACAGCCCCCCGGACAGCCCCCCGGACAGCCCCCTGACCCTCCTCCCTGGACCCCGGACAACCCACCTGACAGCCCCCCAGACAGCCCCACGGACAGCCCCCCCACCCTCTTCCTTGGACCCCGGACAACCCCCTGAACATCCCCAGACATCCCCCGAACATCCCCCCGAACAGCCCCCCAGACAGCCCCCCGGACAGCCCCCCCAGCCTCCTCCCTGGACCCTAGACAGCCCCCCAAACAGCCCCCCGAACAGCCCACCAGACAGCCCCCCACCCTCCTCCTTGGACCTCGGACAACCCCCCGAACACCCCCTGGACAGCCCCCCGCACAGCCCCCCCCCCCACCCTCCTCCCTGGACCCCAGACAGCCCCCCGGAAATCCCCCACACCCTCTTCCTTGGTCCCCGAACAACCCCCCACACAGAGGATTCTCATAAAATGGACAACATTTTAAGTAGATATAGAAAACTGACCAAACGCATTCGGATTGTGTCGATACATTAGCACAACGATCCATGGGTCAAATGTGACGTGTACGAGTCAACCCCGCCTCAATCCGAGGCGCAGTGTGGCCGCCACCACTCAATGTGTCTGCCTTTTGTTTCAAAAGGACGTCATTTTAATTGAAAAACATCAAATGACATACGGAAAACCGACCAAATGCATTCATATTGTGTCGATACATTAGAACAACAATCCATGGGTCATATGTGACGTGTACGATTCAACCCCGCCTCAATCCGAGGCGCGGTGTGGCCGCCACCACTCAAAGTGTCTGTCTTCTGTTTCAAAAGGACATAATTTGAAGTGAAATACATCAACTGGCATTCAGAAAACCGACCAAACGCATTCATATTGTGTCGATAATTTAGCACAACGATCCATAGGTCATATGTGACGTGTACGAGTCAACACCGCCTCAATCTGAGGCGCGATGTGGCCACCAACACTCAAAGTGTCTGTCTTTTGCTTAAAATGGACAACAATTTAAGTACATATGGAAAACCGAACAAACGCATTCGGTTTCCATTGAAACTTTAGGAGAACGATCCATGGGTCATATGTGACATGTATGAGTCAACACCGCCTCAATCCGAGGTGCGGTGTGGCCAGAACCACTCAAAGTGTCTGCCTTTTGTTTCAAAAGTACGTCATTTTAATTGAAAAACATCAACTGGCATACGGAAAACTGACCAAACGCATTCGGATTGTGTCTATACATTAGCACAACGATCCATGGGTTATATGTGACATGTATGAGTCAACCCCGCCTCAATCCGAGGCGCGGTGTGGCCGCCACCACTCAAGTGTCTGTCTTTTGTTTCAAAAGGACGTCATTTGAAGTGAAAAACATCAACTGGCATACGGAAAACCAACCAAATGCATTCTGATTGTGTCGATACTTTAGAAAAACGATCCATGGGTCATATGTGACATGTACGAGTCAACCCCGCGTAAATTTGAGGCACGGTGTGGTCGGAATCACTCTAAGTGGCTCTCTTTTGTTTAAAATGGACAACAATTTAAGTACATACGGAAAACTGAACAAATGCATTCTGTTTCCATTGAAAATTTAGGAGAACGATCCATGGGTCATATGTGACGTGTACGAGTCAACCCCGCCTCAATTCGAGGCGCGTTGTGGCCGCCACCACTCAAAGTGTCTGTCTTTTTCTTAAAATGGACAACAATTTAAGTACATATGTAAAACCGACCAAACGCATTCGGATTGCATCGATACATTAGGAGAACGATCCATGGGTCATATGTAACGTGTACGAGTCAATGTCGCCTCAATCCGAGGTGAAGTGTGGCCAGCACCACTCAAAGTGTCTGCCTTTTGTTTCAAAAGTACATCATTTTAATTGAAAAACATCAAATGGAATCCAGAAAACCGACCAAATGCATTCGGATTGTGTCGATACATTAGTACAATGATCCATGGGTCATATGTGACGTGTATGAGTCAAACCCGCCTCAATCCGAGGCGCGGTGTGGCCGCCACCACTCAAAGTGTCTGTTTTCTGTTTCAAAAGGACATAATTTGAAGTGAAATACATCAACTAGCATATGAAAAACCGACCAAACGCATTCGGATTGTGTCGATACTTTAGCAGAACGATCCATGGGTCATATGTGACGTGTACGAGTCAACCCCGCCTCAATCCGAGGCACGGTGTGGCCGCCACCACTCAAAGTGTCTGTCTTTTGCTTAAAATGGACAACAATTTAAGTACATATGGAAAACCGACCAAACGCATTCGGTTTCCAGTGAAACTTTAGTAGAATGATCCATGGGTCATATGTGACGTGTACGAGTCAACGCCGCCTAAATCCGAGGCACGGTGTGGCCGGAACCACTCAAAGTGTTTGCCTTTTGTTTCAAAAGTACGTCATTTTAATTGAAAAACATCAACTGGCATACAGAAAACTGACCAAACGCATTCGTATTGTGTCGATACATTAGAAAAATGATCCATGGTTCATATGTGATGTCTAAGAGTCAACCCCGACTCAGTCTGAGGCGTGGTGTGGCCGCCACCACTCAAAGTGTATGTCTTTTGTTTCAAAAGGACGTCATTTGAAGTGAAAAACATCAACTGGATTACAGAAAACTGACCAAACGCATTCGGATTGTGTCGATACTTTAGCACAACTATCCATGGGTCATATGTGACGTGTACGAGTCAACCCTTCCTGAATCTGAGGCATGGTGTGGCCGGAATCACTCTAAGTGGATCTCTTTTGTTTAAAATGGACAACAATTTAAGTACATACGGAAAACCGACCAAACACATTCATTTTCCATTGAAACTTTAGGAGAACGATCCATGTGTCATATGTGACGTGTACGAGTCAACCCCGCCTCAATCGGAGGCACAGTGTGGCCGCCACCACTCAAAGTGTCTGTCTTTTTCTTAAAATGGACAACAATTTAAGTACATACGGAAAACCGAACAAACGCATTCGGTTTCCATTGAAACATTAGGAGAACGATCCATGGGTCATATGTGACGTGTATGAGTCAACGCCGCCTCAATCCAAGGCGTGGTGTGGCCAGCACCACTCAAAGTGTCTGCCATTTGTTTCAAAAGTACGTCATTTCAATTTAAAAACATCAACTGGCATACAAAAAACCGACCAAACGCATTCGAATTGTGTCAATACATTATCACAACGATACATGGGTCATATGTGACGTGTACGAGTCAACCCCGCCTCAATCCGAGGCGCGGTGTGGCCGCCACCACTCAAAGTGTTTGTCTTCTGTTTCAAAAGGACATAATTTGAAGTGAAATACATCAACTGGCATACGGAAAACTGACCAAACGCATTCGTATTATGTCGATACATTAGCATAACGATCCATGGGTCATATGTGACATATACGAGTCAACCCCGCCTCAATCTGAGGCGCGGTGTGGCTGCCACCACTCAAAGTTTCTATCTTTTGCTTAAAATGGACAACAATTTAAGTGCATATGAAAAACCGACCAAACACATTTGTTTTCCATTGAAACTTTAGGAGAACGATCCATGGGTCATATGTGATGTGTACGAGTCAACGTCGCCTCAATCTGAGGTGCGGTGTGGCCGGCACCACTCAAAGTGTCTTCCTTTTGTTTCAAAAGTACGTCATTTTAATTGAAAAACATCAACTGGCATACGGAAAACCAACCAAACGCATTCAGATTGTATCGATACATTAGCACAATGATCCACGGGTCATATTTGACGTCTAAGATTCAACCCCACCTCAATCTGGGGCATGGTGTGTCCGCCACTACTCAAAGTGTCTGTCTTTTGTTTCAAAAGGACATCATTTGAAGTGAAAAACATCAACTGGCATACAGAAAACCAACCAAACTCATTCGGATTGTGTCGATACTTTAGTACAACGATCCATGGGTCATATGTGATGTGTATGAGTCAACCTTGCCTGAATCTGAGGCACGGTGTGGTCGGAATCACTCTAAGTGGCTCTCTTTTTCTTAAAATGGACAACAATTTAAGTACATATGGAAAACTGACCAAACGCATTCAGTTTCCATTTAAACTTTAGGAGAACGATCCACGGGTCATATGTGACGTGTAGGAGTGAACACCACCTTAATCCGAGGCACGGTGTGGCCGGCACCACTCAAAGTATCTGCCTTTTGTTTCAAAAGTACGTCATTTTATTTGAAAAACATCAACTGGCATTCGGAAAACCAACCAAACGCATTCAGATTGTGTCGATACATTAGCACAACGATCCATGGGTCATATGTGACATGTAAGAGTCAAACCCTCCTCAATCCAAGGCACGGTGTGGCTGCCACCACTCAATGTGTCTGTCTTCTGTTTCAAAAGGACATAATTTGAAGTGAAATACATCAACTGGCATACAGAATACTGACCAAACGCATTCGTATTGTGTCGATACTTTAGAACAATTATCCATGGGTCATATGTGATGTGTACAAGTCAACCCCGCCTCAATCAGAGGTGCGGTGTGGCCTCCACCACTCAAAGTGTCTGTCTTTTGCTTAAAATGGACAACAATTTAAGTACATATGGAAAACCGACCAAACGCATTAGGTTTCCATTTAAAATTTAGGAGAACGATCCATGGGTCATATGTGACGTGTACGAGTCAACGCCGCCTCAATCCAAGGCGCGGTGTGGCCGGCACCACTCAAAGTGTCTGCCTTTTATTTCAAAAGTACGTCATTTTAATTGAAAAACATCAATTGGCATACGGAAAACTGACCAAACACATTCGGATTGTGTCGATACATTAGCACAACGATCCATGGGTCATATGTGACGTGTAAAAGTCAACCCCGCCTCAATCTGAGGTGTGGTGTGGGCGACACCACTCAAAGTGTCTGTCTTTTGTTTCAAAAGGTCGTCATTTGAAGTGAAAAACATCAACTGGCATACAGAAAACTGACCAAACGCATTCAGATTGTGTCGATACTTTAGCATAATGATCCATGGGTCATATTTGATGTGTACGAGTCAACCCCGCCTTAATCTGAGTTACGGTGTGGCCAGAATCACTCTAAGTGGCTCTCTTTTTCTTAAAATGGACAACAATTTAAGTACATACGGAAAACCGACCAAACGCATTCGGTTTCCATTGAAACTTTAGGAGAACGATCCATGGGTCATATGTGATGTGTACAAGTCAACGCCGCCTCAATCCGAGGTGCGGTGTGGCCAAAACCACTCAAAGTGTCTACCTTTTGTTTCAAAAGTACGTCATTTTAATTGAAAAACATCAATTGGCATACAGAAAACCAACCAAACGCATTCGGATTGTGTCAATACATTAGCACAATGATCCATGGGTCATATGTGACATGTACGAGTCAACCCCGACTCAATCTGAGGCACGGTGTGGCCGGTAGCTCTCCATGTGTATGTATTATGTTTAAAATAGACATTATTTCATGTAAAAATATATGGTATACAAGAAACCGATCAAATTATGAATTGACTTCCAGATTCCACATATAATTGTCATGTAAATTTTAAATTGAATTCTAAATGAATTATGTATGTTTATAATTACGTTATGAATTCTAATTTAGTTATGGATGTGTATAGTTCCACCATTATATGTTAAATGTGTATGAATTTGTTCTCTATATGTAACTGTTAGTTGGTTGTTGCAGGTACAATAATTGTATATGTATGTGTTAATTTATTGAAGGTACAATAATTGGATTGAAAATGAGAGGGAACCCACAAAATGAGAGTTGGTGGGAAAATTGGAGAGTCGATGGTCAAATTGGAGAGCTGTTGGGTAAATTGCAGAGCTGCTGTGCAATTTTCCCAGCAGAGGCTACACCAACGGTTCAAAACCGTTGGCATAGAATGTGTAGGTCTTGTTTTACCAACGGTTCTATGAACCGATGGTAAAACACTTTTCCCAACGGTTCTAAACCACTTGGAAAGAGGATATGTTGGGTTTTTCCCAACGGTTTTCCAAACCGTTTGAAAAAACATGATAATTTTGTGCACTGTATCCCAATGGTTGTAAACCGTTGGGAAAAATATTTCCCAATGGTTTTCCAGAACCATTGGGATAGGGTAATTTTTCAGCACCCTATCCCAACAGTTCACTGTAAACCATTGGGAAAAACTTTTCCCAACGGCTTACTTCCCTACGGTTTGCAGAATCGTTGGTATAACATATACCAACGGTTCTGCAGCCTTTCCCAACAGTTCTAAAACATTGGGAAATCCTGCATTTCTAGTAGTGGTGTTAGAGAAAAAGTTTCTTAGTGGATTTTTCTCTCTCTGAAGTGATTGAAGTAGTCCTCAACCATAAATGGATTCCTATCTTTGACGATAATAATATTTGACTATGTAAGAAAAAAAATCATTAACACTTTTGATAATTGGGAATGAACATATACACAATTGAAATACATGGTATTTTAATTAGTATTTATGGAAAATATTTATCTATGAAATATTTAAGAGAACATGATAATGAAACTGAAGGATTGAATGTGTTGGGGAGAGAATTATCCCATTTTATTTAAATGAATATGAATTCAGGTAAGTCCTCATATTCCATGTTTAAAAAACTTATAAGTATCTATAAATTTGATTCCAATGTATGTGAAGATAAATTTCATGTATAACTAATTATGTAAAAGTATATAAACATGCATATAAATACGTCTTTTGGGAAACTATTTTATTAGGTGCACATCATCTTGTAGAACATGCATGAACATTGATAAAAAATAAATGATATAAAAATAATAATATGGATCTCTATAATATTACCACCATATTTAAACATGAATGATTTGTTAGTAAAGGTATGATAAACAAAGGATGTGATGTTAGATAGTCTACACAACACTTTAACTATGTATGTGATGAGGAATATTGATAATAATGCAATGATGAAGGATATTTCTCAAGAAGGTTCATTCAAGGTCATAAAAATGTTATAGTGTAGGATGGTCATAAAGATAAGGATGTTGTTGTGATTATTTCATTTCTCTCCCCAAATCTAAAAATTAGAAAAGTAAAATTCAAAGGTAAGATTCCAAATTCTTTCCTTTAGTGTGGAAAAGATGGGCGTCCCACTACAAGATGACCAAGGAAATTATGAGATGATGATAAAGTGGAATAACCCAAGAAGATATCACTTAAGGGTGAGAAAATAAAGGTAATACCACACTATAAATTATTCAAAAATAAAACATGATTTCCTTAGAAGATAAGAGCATGAAAGAAACAAAAGTGGTGAAGTTTAGATCATCAAAGACCATAGTGAAGAATTTTATGTTCCTATCATAGATACAACACAACTGGAATAAAATGATTATTAATGTTCAAAACTTGTGGTATGATTCACCCTTGAGGATAAATATGATTCCACTCTTTAAGGAAATGATATTTTTAGGAATAAATAAAAGAAACCTAATTTTGTGGTACATGAATCCAAAAATTATTTATATAAGAAAGTAGAATAAAAGTCCAATTTGAAAGTGGAGATTCAATGTATTCAATCTAAAACATTTAGTAATATGGAGAAAAAAATTGATATTGACATAAAAATTGAAAATCAAGTCATCATCATTTTTTAGTTGACTAATTCAGTAAATGACTGCATCAAAATCATTGAATAACTAAAAGGGGTATTCATGATGATGTGACAAATATTGATGGTTAAGAATGACTTCTAGGCCCCAACATGGAATCCAAAAGTTGAAGTACACCATCTAAAAAAACTAAGAAATATCACAAGGATTCAAAATACAAATAATCACTTTCCCTCTATGTATTTGTTCAAATATAATGTAAAATATATTAATGGTATTGATCATATGAAAAAATAGTTATTACTGATGAGAATGCTAAAAAATCCACATCGTAGAAGGAGATTGATTCTAGTGATTCATTAATGAAATAAAAGGATTCAAGGGAATTATTGATGACACATAATAATAAACCATGAATTTGGTGTTTTTATTATGTAATTATAGGGTGTACAAAATATGCGTGTTCCATAGAAAAAATGTGTTTCAAGGAATAAAGGAAAAAATAGATTAGTATAATTCTAAACTCAAAGTATATTGTTAACTGATACTATTTTTAGTGTGAAGGTTATCGAGCCGAATATCTTAACTAAACATCAACCTTATAATAAAGTGTGGTAAAAGAATCCTAGATAAGAATATCTCAGTAGTATAAATCTTCAATAAGGTGTGATGAAAATAGATAATCAATTTTTTGTTCTATTAGATATGAATTATCTAATGGATCCAGATGTAAAACAATCATGCTTACCACTAATAGAAGGATGCTAGTGATCATGTATCAAAAAAGAAAATGATGAGATAGAAAAAATCACTGAAGATTCTTGGGTAGAAATAGGCGAGGTGGGAGTGTGGATCCTAGAAATTTGTTGTACATCAGACATTATGGGGAACCAAACTCTCATCATGTGAATAATGTATGAAAAAAGAGGCATAGTTAACTTCAAAAATGATGAAGTATTGAAGATAATTGTAATATGTAAATAAAATAGTAGAGTAAAATAGATGATGTTTATGAATTTATTATTAGTTTAAGGTCTTGGTGAAAACTAACTACGTGTATGTTAATTATGTTTATTGAGGAATTTGGTTAATTTCAATATGAATCTTACATTATCCATGGTAGATATGATACAATTTCATTGAAATGGATGTTCACAGAAGATATCCACCTACCTCATTCATGGAAAATAATATAGGTGGTTACTATAAAATAAATAATAAAATCAATTGTGGAAAAATTTTCTTGGCCATTTGATAAATAAATAATTACATGACTTGGTAAAAAATTAACGAGCATGAGATATCCCTAAAATCTTAGATGATCTCACTCATACATGTGATAATTTTCCAAAAGGGGAAATTTTTTGGATGAATTACATGTAATAGTACAATAAATGAATAAAATTTCATTAGTTGTTGAATTTGAACATGTGTTGACTTATGACACCCAAAGACATGGATGAAAACAAGGTATAATGTATTTTTTTATTAATGATTATAGTCGGATGGCATGTATGATGGTTGTTACAAAAATATATTTAATGTCTAGATGGTGTAAAAATTTATAAAGAATGGAAGACAAGATATTTGGGATGAAAATATTAATGTTCTAAACCAATAATGGAAAAAATAATGTGGTGGCAGACTATGTTGATAAAACCAGGATATAGAACCATGTTTCAGTAGTGAGGACTCTTTAAAAAATGTGTTAGTTGAGATGAGTAATGGTATTTTTAAAAATAGAGTTTAAAAAATTCTCATTATAAATAATATCCCATTTAACTATTGGATGAAATATGTTCTTACATCATTATAAATCTCAAACATGGATTTTTTATGAAAAATTGAAGAAAATACACCCTAAAAGATATGGTACATGAAAAATCTGACATTAAAGTAAATTAGATTCTTCAAAATTAAATACTTTATTATTCGTAAGAAGAAAAACTAAGAAATTTATGCTTCTACAGAATCAAGTTTTATTAAATTTTATAACAAAAGACTTAGGAAAATTGTTTTATTCTATGATGTAACAGTAATTGAAAGTGAAAATAGTTTTAAATATGATGAGTAATTTTAACAAAATAATAGTGATGAATTCATTTAAATGTGTGATGATGAAGTGGGAATCTTAGGGAAGAACTTGGGTCTATATAAGATTAAATAAATAACATTAGGTTTAGTAGCTAAAAATAAAGAAAGGGAAGGTAAAAATTACATAACATGGTATTGTTGGTGACCATATTATCACAAACTATCATGGGTCATCCATGAACTTGACACCTGATCTAGTTTGAGACAAGGATTGATGGTCTTCCATGATCCCCATGGTTGTAATATAAGTGTTAGGGGATCACAAGACAAATCATTTGGGTTTATTTCTCAAAAATGATCACAAATATAAAATAAAATACATCACACAACAAACAGAGGACTCAACTGCCACTGAATGAAAATGAATAAAAGCAGTGGACCCAAAAGAATATCCAAAAATAAGTTAGAAAAAAAATAATATCAATTCAGAACAAGAAATAGTCTTCATTAATAATCATTATCACCATTATCCACACAAACAATTGTCTCTATGAGCGAACATGGATGACAACATGAACCTTAAGAATGGATCTGGTCTACCAATATTGAGTGGCCAAAGTTGATTATCAGTATACAAAAGCTTAGAATATAAGCACCAAATAATCCATACATTTCATTTCTCAAAAAATAATGTAAAAAATTGTTTGAAAATATTGACATAAATAGGTTTTTTTCATTTAAACAATAAAACACACCTTTCCCAAAATTATTTTTTGAAAACAAAACATGGATTTTCATTAAAATAAATTCCCATTAATAATCATGGTTTTGAAAATAAATTCAAAGAAATTAACCACAAAATTGGTAAAATTATAAGAAAATGTGTTCAAAATGATCCCAAGTAATATGGTATATCTAAAAAACAATACCAAAGGAAGGTAAAGCATATTGGATATTGATATGAAAAAATAAATAGAGAAGGAATCCAAAGTTCCAAAAAATAATAATGGAAAATACAATGAATATAATCATGGTATTGTATCATACATCTTGAGAGGTGACCCTAAACATACTAAATTGGAACTATTATTCAACTTATGATGTATTACATAGTCTATCACTAATATTGTAGCTCTCAACTAGCATCACAAGTGAACATCCTATAATAGTCATTCGTCTATTCTGGGGATTCTAGTCTATCTATTCATTACTAAATATTAACATTCACTCGACCCACTAGATAACATCTATATTACCATGTTAATAGAAAATGGGAAATTTGAGATGTTTAATGAATAATTTTAATTAATCGTTACCCATATATTACAAAGTACCCACCAGTCCCACCCCCTTGACACTTACACCATCCATGCAAAGACCCTCTCAATTAGAGGACTTCTATGATGATGTGCATCATCCTAGAGGCAATTCAAAATTCCAAACATGCCTAAAATACATAATAACATAAAATAACATTCCATAAAACCACAAAATGTACCAAATGGGCCTTATCATTGTAAAAAAATATCATCTTCTAGAGGAAGCACCTTTCATGGTGCCAAATGAGCCTTCAATGGTGTCAGACGGGCCTTCGAAGAAAATTTTATAAAATACATCTCAAAAAATTATTTTAAATAGATTTTATTTTTAAAAATATTTAATTTTAGAATAAACCAATTTCATATTTATTAATATGAGTTAGATAGTAATATTCTTTGTAAAAATAAAAAATATTTTTTAAATCACAGTGGAAAGAGTTTTAATTAAACACTTATATTATAAGGATTTATTTAAATGATCAACATAAAAATTTTAGAATCTTAATTTTAAATTATGAATATAAATTTTGAAATAATTATATAAAAATTTAAATATGGGGAAAATTTTGGGATTTTTAGAAACATATTGATTTTTAAGTGAATAGTGAAAAATGGATTTTTTGAAAATATTTTGTTTCTTTTAAATAAATTAATTAATTTAAAAGTCACATTATATTTTGAATATGATTTAAAAAAACATGGTTATTATTATTTAATATTTAATCCTCTTAATAACTTTTTAGTCATCTTTATATTGGATTTTAGTATTAGTTTTTTTTGGTTTTAAGTGTTTTTTTCTAAAAACTATTTTAAAATGCACAATGTTTTATCCATTTTAATTGATTAAACTAATCCATAATGGGGAATTTTTAAGATATAATATCTAGATTATATATTATTAAATATTAATTTATCTTCAGAAAATTATTTTTAATCATTTAGTTAATATAAAATATTCTTTTCCTTGAAAAATACACTTCTTTAAAACCCTCTTTCTCATTAAGTTTGTCAGGTTATTTTTTAAATTAAAATTTGAAAATAATATAATGTAATTTCAAAAAATGGATTGAATATTTTCAATCATAATAATTTTTTTAATATAGTATGGTCATCATAATTTTTTACCAAAATTTATATTGAAAAGAATCAAAATTAATTACTGTTGTTAATGTAAAAATTGATTTATTGGTTGTTAAACTTAAATGAAAATGGTTTAAATGTCCTAAAAACATGTATATAATATATTATATGGCCTATTTATAATATATTCCTCCTATTATAGATAATTTTCCATTATTGGAGCATTGTGAAATGAAATAACATGGGTGAAATTCATTCTTCTCAAAAATTACAAGTGTCCTACTCACCTCACCTATAAAAGTTCTCCCACTCTTCTCCTCTTTTCACAGTATCAAAACACATTGGTTCATCCCATACCTACAAATATAACTTCTATAATTCCCTCCACTCATCCTAGAATCCTTATTTTTGGAATAAGTGTAAGGACCCGACCCTAGTTGCTCAAAGCTGGTGCCTTATTTTATTACATTGGCATATAAACAAGGAATTTTCATCCGGAAGGACCATGTATTTTAGTATCTTTTGGAAACAATATACATATAAGTTCAAAATTACATATTTAAAGGAAAAACAACACTAGATTATTCCATTAAAATTTTCCATGCCTCTTATATTATGCATGAAACTCACTCATAACTTACTTATTCATATCACGGGGTAATGAAACATAAGAAAGGGGTGAGCTCAAATGCTCAGAAAGTGTTAATAAATATAGCAGAAGATATAATAATAATAAACATTAATCAAGTTTAATAAATGAAAAACATGCCTTTAAAAATAATAAACTTGAACACATTATGGCAGGAATATTAGTTGAGTAAATAATGCCATAACAAAACATAATCATGGGTATTCTACTAGTCGAATAACCACATGAACATTAAATTAATAGATTCATAATGAGGTAAGTGAATATGTTAGACATTATAAAACATTTCTTCAAGGCCTCGACCAAGATTTATAAAAATGATTAAGGCCTCGGCCAAAACCATATATCAAATTGGGAAAGGCCTCGGCCAATCTCACGTCTATTTGTCTCATGAGACCTTCTGATACATAGAGGGGCTATAGCAGGCCCCACCCATCACATAATAAGTACAATTAATTCCTCATATGATCAGGAATAAACATAAACAACATATACATTCATATTGAAACTAACATATGAAATTTAAATAACTTTCCCCGAATATTAATATTAAACACTAACCATTCAGTGTAAATTAGTGAATTATTTTAGGATAGAACATCCATAATAAAACTATTAATGAACCAACCAATTAAATTTGGTATATGATATCATAAAATAATCATCCCAATAATACATAAGAATCAGAAAGAGTGTTGAAACGGACAAAAATACGCTTATAAAATCATTGAGTAATTCTTGAGATAAATGCTCTTTTATTTTGAAAAGAGGAGTTCTTCTGGAAATGTATTTGTATAAAACTATAAATTTAGTAAGATAGTACTTTCCTAATAAAATGGTTTATTTTAGAAAGGTAATGTTATCTAAAAACATATTATATAGTTCCCTTCAAAATTGGTAAGGATTTGAGAAATTCCCATGAATTGAGCTTGATTTCGGAAATAATTTTGAAAGTTCCATTTAAAATGTGTAAACATACATAAAATAAGGAAGGATATGGTTGGTAAAAATATATATAAAACTCACATAATATTTATGAGGATTAAACAATAATAAATAAGAACTTTATTGAGGTAAGTAGATAATAAAGGTAACCTGAATGAAAATGGAAGTTCAGGTGAAAAACCCTTACCTTAAGTTAGAATGTGTTCCACTCTTAAACTTAAGGTCCTAGAATATGAAATTATAATTATTAATAACTTATTTCAGAAAATATTATACATTTATTTAGTTTATAATAATTATGTTTAGTTCATTTATTTCCTTATTGATAAGTTATTATATTGAATTTTGTCGTTCCAGTGTGTTCGTTTTCTTTATTTTCATAATCGGTTCACTTGTTCTTAAGTAGTGAAGTTCATGTGGAATGGATGTAAAAATAAAAAATTAAAATTACATATTATTTATGAACATACAAAAGTTTTTAATGGTCATTTATATCATTTGTTTTACATGGAATGAGGATGAATCATTAAATGAAATATTAATGACATTCACTTAGATTATTTAAGTTGTATTTTGATTATTAGGAACTAGTTTGGTCATATGATTTAATAATATATACGTATACTAGTTCTTGAATAATAATTACCATATAAGGCGTATATTGTAGTCTGTTTCAATCATAAAAATGGTTTCATGACCATAATTTAAGATGGTAATAAAAATTTAGAACCTGTCATCCTTGAATGTGATAAATTAACACATCTCGGACAGTGTTTTCATTTTCAGTATAAGTGGAGAGGGAAAGAGATATGATGATGAAATATTACTTTAGCATAATATAATTCCAGTTCATGTAAGTTACTATAATTACCATAGCTTATGGATGAGGTTAGATTAGGAAAGAATAAGAAAATAAAGTAACTCAAAATAAAAGTAAATTTGAGAAATCCCTCACGAAAATTCGGCAGCTTAACAGCGTCACTTAAAATTTTATAAAATAGTTTGATGAGAGAATGGGGGTATTTAATAAATATTAAATAATATGGAAAAGGGGGAATATTTAATTACATGTAACAACATAATATAATTGAAAATAAAATAGAAAACATAAAATGAAATCTTTAAGAAAAGAGAAGGGTGGTAGATTCTCTTACCTTGAAGAGTAATTCCCAAAACACAAAGGTTGGGACCTTGGGGGCTTAAGGAAACATTGGGAGGATTAATAGGGAGGTAAAAATACCAGATATTCTAGGATAAATATTTTTTAATGAAATAAAATGAAGGGATGAGTGGGTATTTATAGAAAGAGAGGGAGTTTTTTATTAATTTCAAAGGGACACCTCATTAGTGTTTTTTGAAAAAACATGGGCTTGACCATGGTATTTACCCATGGTTTTAGCCACTTGGGACACCTCATGTCATATGTTACTGTAAAAAAGTTTTATAGCCTTTTATTTTAATTATTATGTCATTATGATGTCATTAAACTATAGAAAACTCAAAACTGTATTTTTACTATTCACAAAAAATTCAAGTATTTTAGAAAAAACCAAAAAATTTACCATAACCATTTTTCTACATGTAGAATTAAAAAATGAACTCCATTTCAAAAAAAAATAAATTTCTTAAATATTATTAAATTAGTTTTTAAATAAATTCATTGTTTATTCTAAAAATAATAATTTTAAAGGAATAATTAGCTTTATATCACATTGAAAAATTAATTAGGATATCATTATCTTATTAACTTAAGAAAATAAAATAATATTATTAATTAATATTCATATGGTTCATATTACTATTCATATTACTATTCATAAGGGTATGTTACTATTCACTAAAAATTAAGTTGGTTCTATCAAACTCCAAATGACTTACTAATCACAACTCAAGATGACTATTTTTCAAAATTCAAAACATAGTAGAGGCAAAGTTGTGTTTAACAGCTACATTATAAAATGAGTTTTTTTGTAAGGAATCATTGTTTCATGCATTCAATATTTATTTTCAAAACCCTGGGGTGTTACATTCACCCCTCCTTAAAAAAAAATTTTCCTCAAAATTCACAAAATGTTACCTAAAAATATTCTGGTATGTCTTCAACATAAGATCTGCAGGCTCCCATGTTGCTTCCTCCATCTTATGGTTCCTCCAAAGAACCTTTACCAGACGAATCGTCTGATTTCTCAATACTTGTTCTTTGATATCAAGAATCTTGATATACTCTTCACAATAAGACATATCGGGCTCAAGTTCTATTTCTTCATAGGTGAGTATATGCATTGGTTCTAGCAAGTATTTCCTTAATATTGATATGTGGAACACATTGTAAACTTTAGAGAGACTTGGTGGAATTGAAAAATGGTAAGCTAAGTCTTCAATTAGATCTAGAATTTCAAAAGGTCTGATGTACCTAGGACTTAATTTTCCCTTATTACCGAATATTATAATACCCTTCCATGAAGATACCTTTAAGAAAACAGGATTTCCTTCTTTAAATTCCAAATCCTTCCTTCGGTTATCATCATAGCTCTTTTTCTTACTTTAAGCTGCTTTGATATGGGTTTGGATAGTCTTCACCTTTTCTGTTGTTTCCTTAACAAGTTCTGGTCCTACGGGCTTTCTCTCACCAACATCATCCCAGCAAGTTGGTATAAAACATCTCTTTCCATATAAAGCTTCATATGGTGCCATATGAATACTTGAATGGAAGATATTGTTATTGGAAAATTCTACGAGAGGTAAATAATAATCCCACATGCCTTTAAAGTCAAGTGAAAAACACCTCAACATGTATTCCAAAGATTAATAGTCCATTCTGATTGTCCATCAGTTTTTGGGTGGTAGGAAATGCTTAAAGGAATATCAGTATCTAGGGACTTCTAAAGACTTTTCTAGAATTATGATGTAAAACGGGGATCACAATCAGAAACAATTGATAAGGTTACACCATGAAGCCTTAAAACTTAATTAATATATAGTATTTTTAAATGATCAAGTGGTAAATCTTCTCTTATAGCACGAAAATGTGCTGACTTTGTAAGAAGATCAACAATGACCCATATCAAATCATTATTTCTTGGAGTCTTTGGTATCCACATGACAAACTCCATTGTAATATCATCTCATTTCTGCATTGGAATAGGAAGGGGATTCATGACTCCTCCGGGATGTTGTCTTCTAGCCTTCACCTATTGACAGACCAAACATCTCGACACATAATCAGCAATCTCCCTCTTCACTTTTTCCCACAAAAAATGTTCCTTTAGATCTCTATACATCTTTGTGCTACCGAGGTGTATAGAGAAATTAGAGCTATGAGCATCATCCAATAGTTCCTTATTTTTCTCAGGAATAATGGGAACACAAATTCTCTTTCCTAATTTAAAAATTCTACCTTCATATATGAATTCAATTAACTTCCCATCATTTATAGCTTTAATTTTCTTTTGAAACTCTTCATCATCAGCCTAATAAATTTTTATCCTTTCCAGTAAAGAAGGTTTTCTAATCATTTGAAAAAGTAGTGATGTGTTACCTTCCATGATAATCCCCATATCCATCTTTACAAGATCCATGAACATAGGATCCCTTTAAACTTTCATCTTGTTCAGAATTCCATTGTCCTTTCTACTCAAATCATGTTCCACCTTATTTTCCTTCCCTGGGTGGTAGTGTATTGTGAAATCATAATCTTTGAGTAGCTCAATCCATCTCCTTTGTCTCATATTGAGTTCTTTCTATGATAATATGTATTTCAAACTCTTATGATATGTATATATATCAAATTTTCTCCATAGAGGTAATGTCTCCAAATATTCAGAGCAAATTTTACCATGGCTAACTCAATATCATGATTTGGATAGTTTTTTTCATGAATTTTTAGCTTCTTAGATGCATAGGAAATCACCAAAAAGATGGAATTTTTTTCCCAAATTTGTAGCATACCCCTTTCCCTTTAAGCTGGAACCAGGGTGTTTCCTTCCACAATTATCACAGGGTGGAAATTCAACTATTCCATTCTTCCCTGTTTCCTTATTCCCTTTCCCAAAGTTTTCAGCATCCCTCTTATTCTCTTGATTTCCATTAAATTCTTAAGACTTAGATAATTTCTTTTCTATCTTGATAGAATAAGAAACTATATCCTCATATGATGAAAAACTTTTGGAGACCAGTGCCACCAAAGGAATGACTTTAGGCCATCAAAGAATCGATCAATTTTTCTCCTTGGATTTCATATGTAGTCCACAACATGTCTTGCTAAATTTAGATTCATACTTTGCAACATTATCATCTTCCTTTTTCCTCGGATTTAATAATTTACTCTCCATATCCACTCGTTGTTCACGAGGAAAGTATTTCTATAGGAATATTTCCTTAAAGTCCCTATATTCCATCTCTTCTATTTCCTCATCCTCTTTTGTGTTTTGGATTAATGACCACTACTAATCTGCATCTTCTGATAGAAAATAAACTTCCATGATGACCTTCTCTCTTTCGTTACATCCCAAAGTGAGTAATATCTTTTCTAGGGAACTTATCCACTACTCAGATACCAATGGGTTTGTATTCCCATTGAATTATGAAGGTTGTTTTTGCATAAAGCGGTCTACAAATCTCCTCCATGTGGTGGATCCAGATACTCCATATGGGTAAGGTTATTGTTCATAACCTAAGTAATTTTTCCCAGTATAGTTATAAGTTGTTATGCGCTAGTTGAAGCTCCATATCCAACATCATTATCATGCATCGGAGGGAAATCCCTATATGGGATATGCATGTTCATGCAGTTTCCATTTATTCCACTAGGTACCATTTCTAGATAATGAAATACACAAGATTAGGTTATGAATCATAATGTATAATCTTAAATAAGAAAAATACTTAGAATAAATTGAAATCCTATGCATGGCTAACCCCATAATCACAAAAATGGTTTCTTTGAGAAAAAATTTACATTTCAATCCTTCATAATGGATTGTAAAGAAAATTTGAATTATCCTAAGCATATCCCCCAGGAGTGTCAATATAAAGAGTGCATCAAGGCCCATTGTCATGTACCAGGATACCCTGGGTCAAGCTGAAAAACTCCTTGTCTGAGTTTTCACTCTTAGGTACATATGTGTTAGATCTACCTCTACCTGTTTATATCCAAACATGGATTTATTTTCTAGAAATATCCACATAATATATTCCTTACCAAAATACCAGGATGTTCTTGTATTATTATCCTAAAATATTATCTTAGGGACTCTTTCATAATCTACGTTTTCTAAATCTAGTTTCTATGTTTTCTACTAAACTTCCTTTGAAACCAACTATAAGGACCTGACCCTAGTTGCCTGGAGCTAGGGCCTTATTTTATTACATTGGCATATAAACAAAGAATTTTCACCCTGAAAAACCAAGGAGTTTAGTATCTTTTGGAAAAAAATATACATATAAGTTCAACATTACATCTTGAAAGGAAAAACAACTCTAGATTATTCCATTAAAATCTTACATGCCTCATATATTATGCCTGCAAGTCACTCATAACTTACTTCTTCATATCCTTGGAAAATGAACCATAATAAAGGGGTGAGGTCAAATGCTCAGTAAGGTTTAAGAAATACAATGGAAGATACCATAAACATAAACATTAGTCAAGGTGTATAGATGAAACACATGCCCTTACAAATAATAAACTTGAACACATTATGGAAGGAATATGAGCTAAGTTAATAATGTCATAAGAAAACATTATCATGGGTATTATACTAGTAGAATAACTACATGAACTTTCAATTACTAGATTCATAATAAGGGAAGTTCATATTCAGGAAATTCTAAATCATTTCATCAAGGCCTCAACCAAGAATTCTAAAAATAAATAAGGCCTCGGCCAAAACCATATATCAAATTGGTAAAGGCCTTAGCCAATTCCACGTCTATTTGTCTCATGAGACCTATCGATGCATCGAGGGGATATACCATCCCCCACCCATCACATAATAATTCCAATGAATTCCTCATATGAGTAGGGATAAACATAAACAACATATACATTCATATTGAAACTAACATATGAAATGTAAATAACTTTCCTTGAATATTAATCTTAAACACTAACCATTCGGAGTAAATTGGTGAATAATTTTAGGATGAAACATCCACAATAAAACTAGTCATGAACCATCCAATTAAATATGGTAGATGATATCATAAAATAATAATCCCAATAATACATAAGAATCAATAAGAGTGTTTAAATAGACGAAAATATGCTTAAAAATCATTGAGAAATTCTTGAGATAAATGCTCTTTTATTTTGAAAAGAGGAGTTATTTTGGAAGTGTATTTGTATAAAACCAGAACTGAAGTAAGATAGTATTTTCATAATAAAATGAGTGATTTTATAAAGGTAATGGTTGCTAAAAACGGATTATAGAGTTCCCTTTTAAATAAGTATGGATTTGAGAAATTCCCTTGAATTGGACTTTTATTTCGAAAATAATTTTGAAAGTTCCATTTAAAATGTATATCCATACATAAAATAAGGAAGGATTATGTTTGGTAAACATATATATAACACCCACAAAAAATTTATTAGGAGTACACAATAATACATAATAACTTCATTTAAGTAAGTAGACAATAAATGTAACCCGAACAAAAATGGAAGTTCGGGTGAAAAACCCTTACCTTAAGTCTGAATGTGTTCCACTCTCAAACTTAAGGTACTAGAATATGAAATTATAATTATTAATAAATTATTTCAGAAACTATTAGACATGTATTTAGTTTATAATAATTATTTTTAGTTTATTTATTCCCTTATTGATAAGTTATTATATTGAATTCTTTCGTTCGAGAGTGTTCGTTTTCTTTATTTTCATAATCAGTTCACTTGTTCTTAAGTAGTGGAGCTTATGTGGAATGGATGTAAATATCCAGAATTTAAATTACATATTATTTATGAATATAAAGAATTGTTTAATGTTCATTTATATAATTTGTTTTATATGGAACTAGGATGAATCATTAGATGAAATATTAATGACATTCACTTAGATTATTTAAGCAGTATTTTGATTATTAGGAACTAGTTTGGTCATATGATTTAATAATATGTATGTATACTTGTTCTTGAATATTAATTAGGTTATAATAAATATATTATAGTCTGGTTCAACTATCAAATTTTTTTCATGACTATAATTGAATATGGTAATAAAAATTGAGAAACCGTCATCCTTGAATGTGACAAATTAACACATATCAGACAGTGTTTTCATTTTCAGTATAAGTGGAGGGGGAAAGAGAGATGACGATGAAATATTCCATTAGCATAATATAATTATAGTTCATGTAAGGTAATGTAATTATCATAGCATATTTATGAGGGTATATGAGTAAATAATAAGAAAAGAAAGGAACTCAAAATAAAAGAAAAATTGAGAAATCCCTCACAAAAATTCGGCAGCCTAACGACGTCACATAAAATTCCATAAAATATTTTTATGAGATAAAGGGGTTTTTTTCATCACTCTTAAATAATATGGAAATAAAGGGTAATATTTAATTACATATCACAACATAAAATAATTGAAATTAAAATATAAAACATAAAATGAAATCTTTAAGAAAAGATGAGGGTGGTAGATTCCCTTACCTTGAAGAGTAATTCCCAAAACTTGATGGTTGGGACCTTGGGGGCTTGAGGAAACCTTGTGAGGATTCCTAGGGAGGTAAAACTATTAGATATTCTAGGATAAATAGTTTGTAATGAAATAAAATTAAGGAATGAGTGGGTATTTATAGAAAAAGAGAGGGAGTTTTTTTATTAATTTCGAAGGGACACCCCATTAGTGGTTTTTGCAAAACCATGGGCCTGACCATGGTATTTGACTATGGTTTTAGAAACTTGGGACACCTCATGTAATATTTTATTTTACACAATTATACCATCCTTTTATTTTAATTATTATGTCATTATGATGTCATTAAACTATTGAAAACTCAAAATTGTATTCTTACTATTCACAAAAAAATTCAAGTATTTTAGAAAAATCCAAAAAATTCACCGTAACCATTTTTCAACGTGTAAAATTAAAAAATGAACTCCATTTTTAAAAAATAATTTTCTAAACATTATTAATTTAATTTTTATATAAAATCATAGTTAATTCTAAAAATAACAATTTTAAAGGAATGATTAGTTTTATATCACATTGTAAAATTAATTAAGATATCATTATCTTATTACCTTAAGAAAATAAAATAATATTATTATTTACTATTCATTAGGGTCATATTACTATTAATATTACTATTTATAAGGGTATGTTACTATTCACCAAAAATTAAGTTTGTTCTATCAAACTCTAAATGAATTACTGATCACAACTCTAGATGACTATTTTTCAAAATTCAAAACATAGTAGAGGCAAAGTTATGTTTAACGGATACATTATAAAATGTGTTGTTTTGTAGGGACTCAGTGTTTCATGCATTAAATATTTATTTTCAAAACCCTAGGGTGTTACAATAAGTCTATCCATATAAGTCCATTGGTTCAAACAAGAGGAAGTTACCTGATGAAGGGGTAATGTTCTTCAATGAGAATTTTTACTTTATTTATTCCACTACCACTTTTAATTGTTATTAAACCATGATTCTATAATAAAAATAGAATATTTAATATAAAAAGAAGTTAATATGTTAATTTAATAGCATAAATTCTTCTCCACTCCTATAAAATTCTTTTTGGAATCATTATTCATGTGTACGGAGGACTACCGCCTTATGAACTGATGTCATTCCTTTTACATTACCACATATCAAAGATGGTAATTATGATGGATATAAAGTATATATATGATATTTATTACAAATTTATACCTATATAGTCATTATAAAATATATATATTTTTATATTTTATTGCCTATGGGATATGATAACGTCGCTCGTGTGTACGGAGAACTACCACCTTGCGAAGCGATTATATTTTATTTTCAATAACACATTACATGGAAGGTAATGAGGGTAAATATAATAATTATATTTGATATACCTGATATAAGTATGATATATTGATCACTATTAAAATAAAATATATAACTATCATTCTTACCTTTAAACTCTCTAAAAAAGTGGTCATGTCATTCATGTATGAGTGGACTACTGCCTTCACAAAGTGATGTGACACCATTTTAATCACCAAAAAACATGGATGATATATATAAGTATATTTAGAGAAATAATATGTTATATATTATTTTTTATCAGTATATAAAGATAAAATATTATTTACCTCCTTTCAATAAATTTTCTCAAGAAATGGAAAAATTACTCATTCGTATTTTCGACCTACTGCCTCCAAGAACGCAACGTACTTCATTTCACAATACCAACATTCATGATTGGTTTTAATAGTCTAACTGATATATAAATATAATAATATCCTCATGATTATTATTTCATAAATTTTTAAATATTTACCTCTTTTACCATAATCAACCAACCATAGTAATTTTTAACACTTAAGCTGAATATTGTCAAAACATCTATTGTAAATGTAATTGATTAAGTAATTTTATATAACATGATTATAAGTGAAATAAAAGTAAAAATGAAAAATGAAAAATTTTCTCTAAAAATTAAATAATTTACATATATTTATTATTCATAAATATAAATACACCTGTGATAAGCCAAACTCATGATAAGGGACATTATAACAATATCATTTTCTTGAGGAATATTTTGATGTTATGGAACTTTTTTATATTATAAGGTGTATATATATCTACTTTTTCATATTATATCATCAATTTATCCATTATCATGATAGTTAATTTTTTGTATTAATGTTATTCTTTCATTGGTCTAACGATTCATGTGTTTCCCAAGTGATAAGGGACATTTATTCTAAAAAATTTCTTTTATAGTTTTCTTTCAAACTATTTATCATTCATGTCCTTATTTATGAAATTATTTTATGAAAGTTATTATATGGAAATAAAATATTTATAAGGTACATTTTATGTCTCATTTACTTTATTTCAATGGTTTTCAAAATTAATTATTTTACATGTTTTATAGTAACGTTTTGAAATATGGAAATATGAATGTTCTATTTTTAACATACATGGTGAAAATGAATTTTTATACCACCATAACCATTATTTTGTTTATACCATAATTTTCAAGATTTCATGCATTCTTAAAAAAAAACCCATTTCCCATTTTTATATCTTTTGGTATTGAAAATGGGTTTTGAAAATAAAAGGGTATTTCGATATCCAAAAGTAATTTTCTTATGAATTTGAAATAGTTTTTCATGTGATTTATGATGAAAAAGTGAAAGAAAAAATCCTTATTCATGATATGGTACTCGATAATTATGAATGAGAAAAGGGTGTTCTCATTTTGTTTCATGTGATATTATTATTATCTATACGATGGGATCACCAAGATATTTTTAGGTGAGCCTATTATAGTTTAAATGATGGGTGTGCCTTGAGAGCGCTCCCATGAATTTGGTAATGTTTCTTTTCTTAACAGGAAAGGTGGAGGGATTTCATAAAGGGTTTATCCTATGGATTTAATCTATCTCTAGTTACTTCTAACACATTTTTAATATAGGTTATGAATTTGATATTATATGATACTGAAAAGTTTTTTTAATTTCTTTTTATTGTTTTAAAGGATCTTATTTAGAAAACATGTGTGTTTTTTTCATGTGAAAATGTTTTGTTTCATATAATCAAATAACAATGAATATTATGTTATGCATTACATAAGTATCCATGTTTTCACTGGATAAATAGATTTCTATATTTTATATCCAATTCTAAGCTTTCTTTTCTCATCCCACATTTAAAAAAAATCACATGATTGAAGGATGGGTAAGGTAAAGGAATAAGTCAGGTTGAATGTCATGAATATTTTTTAAGAAATTACTTTTTTGTTTTTTATGTTTTATATGGTGGTAAAAGTGTAACTAGTCCAATGTTTTAAATTTTTATTATATGATTTTATTATGTAAGAGTTGTGGACTAAATATCTAAAACTCTGAACCTAAAAATATCCTCAAATGTAATAGAATCAATTATTTACTAAAAAATCAATATTATGTAATGTTTAAGGATAGGTTCTTATATATTAAATCAAATGGAAATTTAGGTATATTTAGAGTTTAGGATTATATTAATAAAATACCTTGAAATATTTTAGCATATGGATAATTTAAAATGATATATAATTTATTTATCACCATGCTATTTCATCTAAATTATTTCTATTCGAAATGTTTTTTCATAGAAGAAACTAGGAAGTTGTAGTGGGAAGGTATTGAGTGAAAAATATCCTTCTAAATCTGCATCTAATTATGGTTGGAATTGGAATAGAGCATATTTTATTTTTTGATGGATCAGTTTACACAAGTTATAAATAGTGTTGGTATCCATCATTGTGAAATATTTCCCAATGGTTGTTCCCCTAAGGATGGAAAAAATTCCAGGAATTGAGGTGAAAATATAATGGTTTTATAAATGTATATGAAGAAAACATCACAAGATTTTATAGGTATGAGATTTATTTTATTTAGGAAATTGATAGTAAAATAAATAGATTTTACTCAGGGTTGAAACCTAGTATAAGAAAAGAATCGGATTCATGAGGATTTAAAACTTGTAATAAAGTGTTTTTATTTGTTTCAAGAAAGCTATGAGGGTGTTTTCTGATACATATGTTCCTTAAGATGGAAACTGTAAGAAAATTTCAAGGTGGAGGGAAATAGAGAATCAACCAGCTAATAATTATGGAGGTAAGCCCCCAAAATGTTCTAGGTGTGAAAAATAAAATTTCAAGGAATTTTTTAAATGATCTATAATGTGTTTCTATTTTTTCCAATTAGGTCATAACGATCATTAATTTAATGAAAATAGTCCTAAAAAATAAAAATTGGGGTAACAAGTAGCTATCCAATGGTGAGGTATTGTAGTTTCAATGATTTGGTTCATTATGATAACATGTGTCCAAAGTTAGTTGAAAATGATAGAAATAATTATAATCTGAAACAAAAATTTGTAGAAATTTATTTTCTACTAGTACTGTTGATGTTGGGGAATCAAATGATTTGGTGACAGGTATGTTACTGGTTTATTTGAATTATGTCGATACCCTATTTGGCTCTAGATCCTCACATTATTTCATTTCAAATAAATTTTCATATAAAATGAGAATATCACCCCATGAAATGAGGAAAGTAAATTTGGTGAAAACTTTGGATGGAAATAATAATGAAACCATGAATTATTGGAATCTTACTATTTTTATCATTGGGGCAGTCTTTCTTGAAAATCTTATTAAACTATCCATAATAGAGTTTGATATCATTCTTGGTAAATATTGTCATTCATTTTATCATTATAAGATAATTTTCAAAGATATTAAAGTTGTGTTAAATGATTTCATGCCATTTATAACATACCAAAAAGGTGAGATATTTAATAGAGATGGTAGTGATAGTTTCATAGCACATATTATTGAAAGAAATAAGATATTAAATTAGTTATGTTCTAGTATTAAATGAATACATTGATTTATTTCATGTTTTTTTTCTTAGTGTAATTCCTAGCTAGGAGGATTATTTTTCTATTGAGTTAGTACATGATACTAAGACTATTTATAAACCCCCTTAATGAATGGCTCAAATGGATCTCTTAGAATTATAAAAGAAATTGTAGGAGTTATTAGATAAGGGTTTCTTCTGATAGAGCACTTCACCATGGGGTTTTCCTATTTAATTTTTTTAAATTGAGGATGGTTCAAGGTGAATTTTTATTTACTATATATATTTAAATAACATAATTTTTAAGAACATGTATATATTCCCTCATATCAAGGATTTGTTTGATCAGATCTAGGGAAAATATATATTGAATCTTATTTTTCTTACATTACTATTACATCCTTTTAAATATAAAAAAACATAATGTAATTACATATTGAGGATAAAAAGGTTTAGTGTATTGGGAAAAATATGACCATACAAAACTTTTAATAAATAAAACATAAACATTTATTTAATTCCTTCATCTCTAGCATTTTATTGGCCCTTGAATTATCATTAGTACAAGTAGCCACCTGAGGATATACACAAAAAAGGGGTGATCTAAAATCCAAGTAAAAGGATAAATAATAACATGAAACAATATAACATGGGGTGAGTATAATAATTATAATCATAACATAGGCATAAGATCATAATCATGAGAGGAAGCATTAAGAAAAGGCTTGGAATGTTGCTATGCAAAAAAATGAAACATCATGTATTTGTGGTCAACCACCACACTTAGTTATAAACAAAGATAACATCATGTTAATGAATATTTAACATTACTCGTGAGGTTTTTCACAATACCCAATTCATTTGATCTCTATATATTTTTAGGTTCACCCATAACATCATAACATTTACATTGTTCTATATAATTCTGGGCACACCTGTCACATCATAACATTTACATTACCATCCATGACACATAGAACATATATCAATAATGAAAATAAATAAACCATGTAATGGAATGGGTTTCATATCATAATTATACATTAAAAAAATTTGGGTTCCCAAATGAAAGGGGGAATAATATACTTGATATAAGAATCATCAACCTTGAGTTAGAAGTAAAAGGTGTGTTTTGAAAGAAGAGTTCTTTTGGAAAACATTTTGTTTTTCATAAACTCTAGTAGAAAACATGTATATCCTAGAAAAGATAATATAATTATTAATAAACTATTTTTACAGAATAACCATCCTAAAATGGGGTGAAAGAGGGAAAACCAAAAGAAAGAGTGTTGGGTTTGAGAACTCCCCTTACCTTTTTTCTAAAACCTTCCTTCAAATTAATATCCTATAAAACCATATGATATTAATTAATTAAAAATTTAATAACCTTTTATACATTATTATGAATCATTATGTCTTTATTATTATCTTTTATAGGATTTTTTATGTGTTATTGAGTTTAGATTCATTGTTCTGGAGTGTTCATTTTCTCAGTTTTCATGATCGGTTCACCTGTATACATGAATGGAAGTTCATGTAAGATGAGTAAACATAAATAATTTTTTTCATATGTTTTTAATGATATTATATAAGTTTAGATTATGTTATAAATTATTTGGTTATATACCATTAGGATGATACAATAGATAAAATTTAATGATGATCACTTTAGGTTAATTTTTTTGATTTTTTATCACAACAATTTTTTTTTGTTTTATCATTTAGTATTATGTATATAAGTTAGTTCCAAAACATAAAAGGGGTTATAAAATAAAATTTAAAATATGTTTTCAACCATTTAATGGTTTGATTAATAGCCTTGATGGTATTTATGGAAATTGAAAGTTCATCACCCACGATGTCAGTAAATTGACACTTCACGCACGATGATTTCATTTTTAAGATAAGAGAGAGAGAGAGAGGGAGGAATTTAATGTTGGATATTACATTAAAATGATATTATTATATTATATCTAAGTTAATGGAGTTATAATTCCATTTTTATGATGTTATTCTAGGAGATAATAATAAAATAAATTGAAATTTAAAGGAAATTAAAAGAAAATGGTCAGGATTTACCTCTTGAATTCTCCCCTTGAGATCCTCCTCAAGGAACTTAGGCTTAGTTTTTTATGATACCAAGAGCTCATATATGTGGGGTAGGGAATAGGGAAGATTATTAGGTAGAATATAGTCAAGGATGAAATCTTGAGAGGTGTGAGGGGTGGTATTTATAGTGGAGGATATGGGTGTTCTCTTAATATTTTAATCATTAGTTTATTATTGTCCTCAAGACAAGCAATATTTAGGATTCTTGTGAGTAAATATAGTAATTAGTGCATGTGAGTTTGAACCAATATCAATTTATATCATACATGACTCAATAATGAATAAAAAAATTTAGGTTCTTAGCATTTATCTTAATTTATCGTATTTTACTATTCACAAAAAATGAAATTATTTCCAAAAAATCCTAGAAATTCACCTTAAACATTATTCGATGTGTATAATTAAAAAATGAACTCAATTTTGTGAAATAATTTTCTAAATATGAGTAATTTCATTTTTAATTAAAATCATCATTTACTTGGAAAATACAAATTTTATAAATATAACGGATTTTATAACACATGAAAAAATTACTTAAGGTATCATAAAATTATATTAAAATCATATGACATAAAAATATTAATTTATGAATACATTTTTTGAAAATATATTTTATTTTAAATTAATCATAAAATAAATATGACTTATAAAAATACCAACACTTAATTAATAATTTTTAAAATATTTATTTACTTATACTATGATATAATTATATCACATTGTCACTTATAAAATGGATAAATTTTATTTATACTATCATTAATATAATTACTATTCACTTGGATAATTTACTATTCATAAAGGTCACATTACTATTCATAAGGGTAACATTACTATTCATAAGGGTATGTTACTATTCACTAAAAATTAAGTTTATCCTATAAGACTCCAAATATCTTACTGATCGCAGCCATGCATGTCGGATTTTTGAAATTCAAAACATAGAAGTGGAAAAATCATGTTTAACAGCTAGGATATAAAGGTAACATAGTATTTAATAGTTCATTTAATCATGATATGAAATTGTGTTTTCAAATGTGATTTTATGTGACATAATTATAAGAAGGGAATTTCCATTGATAAAACTTTGGGTCATTACATTCTTCCCCCCTTCTAAAATTTTTCCCTCGAAATTTCATTTTACAAAAACAGGTGAGGGTACTTCTCCTTTATCGCCTCCTATAATTCCCAAGTTGATTATTTATACTTATGGTTCCTCCACAACACTTTGACAAGGTGTGTTGTCCTATTGTGTAGAACCTTATCTCTCTGGTCTAGAATCTTTAATGATTTCTCCTCATAAGAGAGATCATCTTTCAGCTATACCACCTCTATGTTTAGTACATAAAAGGGATCTAGTATGTGCTTCCTTAGAAGTGATACTTGGAACACATCATGAACTTGAGACATATTCGGTGTAAGTGAAAGACAATAGGCCATGGATCCTGTAACATACCAACCCATCTCACCTCTAAGACGGCGGCCGGACTGGTGGGTCACATAACCTCAAGCACATATCCCCGAATGTCAGAGTATTTCGACTAGCAGTGAGGGCTTAGGGTGTGTTTGTTAGGATACTATTCCCTCATATATTAGAGTTTCACAATGTTATAATAGGGTAAAATAAAAGACAACAATGTAATAAGAAAATAAATATTTGACAGCAACATAATACAATATAAATAATTGAGAAAATAGCGAAATACAATAATTAACAATTTAATAAAAGTGGCCAATGCCAAATTATATAATAGTTGAATGCATGCCTTGGTGATGATACATACTAAAAGTAGTGAACAATACAACATGCTTTAAAACCCTACACAATATTAAAGAAAAGATAGAAAATCCCCATGGGAGATCTTCTTGAGCATCCCGAACTCTTGCTTGGTCCTTTGCTCCTAACTCCCAGATACAACAGTACAACATAAGAAATCAATCATCATATGCAGTCTTGCGAACAAGAAAAGTCTACTTGGGTACCCCAGTGCAATGGAGGACCAAGTAGGGTTTGAGATATAAATCTCAGTAGGCCAAAACCACCAGTGTCTAACACAACTAGACCAAGAAATATAATTAAATAGAGTGCAGGTTTATAGAATTGATGACAGAACTGGATAAATAAATGATGACCCATCCAGGTTCCTAAGGGACACCTGACGGCGATACCTACTTTGGATCATAGCTGGGATTTGAGTCCAAACAAGAACTCTACAATTCTCATACATAAATAACAATTGTCACACATTCATTTCATGTTCATTAATAGTTCAATTACATTGCATCACATATGTCTTGAGATCCTACCTAAGCCGGACATCCCCTATATAAATCAAGCACAACAGGTGTCTCAGAACACTATCTTAACAATCAAAAGTAAATACCAAGTCCAATATTGTATTTTGGTTTTTCAATCATTTTATAAGACATTCCATATAATTAATCAAAATACTAAGGCTGAGCTCATACACTAAATTAGTGGTTCACCCACAAATTGTCATTTTAATTATTCAAATATAAGTGTGAGACCGTCCACTAAATTAGTGGTTTACCCAAAACTTATCATTTTAATTATTCAAAACTAAGTGTGATCCTGTCTACTAAATTATTGGTTCACCCACAACTTATCATTTTAATTATTCAAAACTAAGTGTGAGACCATCCACTAAATTAGTGGTTCTCACGCAACTTATCATTTTAATTATTCAAAACTAAGTGTGATCCCATCCACTAAATTATTGGTTCACCCACAACTTATCATTTTAATTATTCAAAACTAAGTGTGATCCCATCCATTAAATTAGTGGTTTACCCACAACTTATCATTTTAATTATTCAAAACTAAGTGTGGGCCCATCCACTAAATTAGTGGTTCACCCAAAAATTATCATTTTAATTATTCAAAACTATGTGTGATCCCATCCACTAAATTAGTGGTTGTCCCACAACTTATCATTTTAATTATTCAAAAGTAAGTGTGAGCCTATCCAATAAATTAGTGGTATGCCCACAACTTATCATTTTAATTATTCAAAACTAAGTCTGAGCCCATCCACTAAATTAGTGGTTCTTCCATGAATTAAACGTAATCATTTAAATAATTGGTGTATAAACCCATGTCTAACACCTCAAGACCATCCATTAATTAATTCATAAATTAATTAATCAAATCTGTTAATTAATTCAACATCTAATTAACAACATAAATCACCCATCAAATTACTCAACAATTAATTAACCAGTAAACATACTGATAGTCAATAATTAATTAACAATTAATTATTATTAAACACAATCAAGTAAACTAGATAATTAACTCAATCTATCCAAAATGACATATCACATTAATTAATTAAACAATTAATTTATTACATCATTTCCATTAAATTAATTCACAATTAATTAACATGGTTCAATAAGGTCAACATCCATTACTTGACTCAATAATTAATTAACACTATTCAAGAACCACATATTCCAAAGATTAATTCAACAATCAAATATTCATTCTATGGAATCAACCTGTCATATATCAGTACTAATAGAAAGATATATGGAAAACTTAAACCGCACAAAAAAATGATGTAACACTACAACTACTTTTTGGGCTGAAGGTAGCGCACCTTCGTTGGAGGGGTTTTATTATAAAATCATGGTGTTTCTTTGTCACACAATTCATTTAATTATATTTAACATTTATTCTAAAACTCATTCAGCACATTCAAATGCAATAAGTTAAGCAAATAGATCAACATAACTATCATGGTGAGTTTTTGCATACATCACACCTCCATTAGAGGGGTTTTATTATAAAACCATGAATTTATTTACCAAATGAAACAATTATATTAAAGAACAATTATTCAAGATATGTGATTCAATATAATTAAGAAGAATTAAGAAAGAATCTAAATGCAATTTAAATCATTCATGAAATAAATAGGTTAGGAGAGGGACCCTACATAAAGGTGGAACCAAGCTGTCCACTTCGGCTCTTGGCACTTTCTAACTCAAGGTTGCTACTCACCCACTAATCATACACACTTTCACATACATTAAAGGACACATATCTCCTATGTACACACCTGCATGTCCATGGGAATGCGTAAGAGGATCCTTACATACAAGCTTATATGCATATTCTAGTCTCCACTCACCTACAGATGCATTTATATATATATATATACATGGGTACAACTAGCCCCATACATATTTAATCATTGAAATTTGTGATTGTACACGTAATAGGGGAACCCATATATATAAATTTCCATACCTATGTACTTGAAAGAGTGTCTCCCTTGACTTGGAGACTCGAAACCAACAAGAAGGGACCAATGCACTACACCAAGAAAACTACGAATCTTAAAACACATAAAGAACACTACATAACCAGTGTGAAACCAAAAAATAGAATTAAACCCTTACCTCAGGTATTAGAGATGAACCAAAACGAGAAGAAACCACATGATGTAGTTCAACGCACTACGCACAACTTTCCAGAGACTCATAAACACCGAAATCCCCAAATTAAATAGGTGAAAAAACAAGAAACATGAGAAAACCTTACCCTGAAGAAAATTAAGTGATCTGAAACACACCGAACCACCTCACCTTTGGCGATAGTTTCTAGAACACACACCACCACATCCCAATGAATCCTTTTCACAACCTAGAACCGAATGTAAGAAATTAAAACCAGGTTAGTCTCCACCTAGGTTTTGGTCAAACCTCGAGGCGTGACTTAGCAGCCGAAATCAGCCCAAAAGAGGAAGGAGACTAGGAAAGAATACCATACCATGAAGATTCTAGGAATAATCATGAAGAAATCTAGTAGAGAAATCGAATAATGGAGGAGGTGAATGGAGGGGGGTCAAGCACGCGGCGTAAGGGAGACCCCTTGGGGTGCTACGTTGAAATGAAGGGGGGTAGGTTAGGTTTTAGTTTTTATTTATTATTTATTTCATTTTTCATTTAATTTAAATTAATTCATTTTCACTTTAAATTTTTTAATTTAATTAATTTAAATTCTTTTAAAAATATCACACATTGAAGGGGGGTGGTTTCGACTCTCAGAAAGATGTTTCGATGCTCTGTTTTAAAAATGGTCTGCCCATCTAACAAAAAAGTTAATTTCATGTGCTTTTTTATCCTATTCAAAACACAGAATGTTACAGATCCTATGTGATCAAGGATATAAAAGAGTCCAATGTACCTTGGGCTTAGCTTCCCTTTCTTTCCAAACGGCATGACTCTCTTCCATTGTGATATTCAAAGGATGAATTTATCTCCAACGTCAAACTCCAAGTCCCTTAGATGGTTGTCAGCATAGCTCTTTTTCTGACTCTGAGAATCTTTGATATGTTACTAGATGACTTGAACCTTTTCTATTATCTCTTGTACAATATCAGGTCCAAGTAGCTTTATTTCTCTAACTCCATCCCAACAGGTTGGATTTCTACAATGATTTCCATACAGAGCTTCATATGGAGCCATCTGAATACTCGAGTGGCAGTTATTTTTGTATGAGAACTTAACCAATGGGATATTATAATACCATCCACCTTTGAATTATAATGAGTAGCATCTTAGCATATCTCTGAGCATCTGAATTTTCCTTTCATATTGGACATCAATTTGGGGGTGATAGGCCATGATAAAATTCAATTCAGTACTTAAGGCCTATTGAAGACTCCTCAATAATTTATATGTGAACCTGGGATCATGATCAGAGACAATCGAGAGTGGAACCCCATGTAGTATCACCACTTCCTTCACATATATATTAGAATGTTGTTCTAGTGAGAGATCTTATCTAATAGTGATCAAGTGAGAAGTATTGTTGAGTCAGTCCACCACAAACCATATTGCCTTATATCCTATGTCTTTGGTAGACCTGTGAAAAAGTAAATGGTGACAATATCCCACTTCTACATGGGTATAGGCAATGGTTTCATCATCCCTTTGAAAATTTTTCACTCTTATTTAACTTGATAACATATCAAGAACCTTGAGATATATTCTGTAATCTCTTTCTTTATGTTATCCCACCAGAAGTTTTCTCAAAGATTAAGATACATCTTGGTGCTACAAGGATGGAAAGAGAAGTGTGAGCTATGTACATTTTCAAATAGTGCATTCTTTATCCTAGGTGATGAAGGCACACATATCCTTGATCAAAACCAAATTACACCATCATCATAGATATGGAACTCTTACAACTTCCCTTCCTTTATTGCATTCACCCTATTTTGAAACTATGGATCATCTATTTGGGCCTCATTAATCTTCTCTTGGATAGATGGTTGGGAAATAATTTGGTTAAGGTATGATGTATTCCCTACAATTTTTATTTCCAAATCCATCCTTTTCATGTTGAAGAAGATAGAGTCTTTCTAAATATGAAACATGGATAGAGTAGCATGATCTTTTCTTCTTAGATAATTAGCTACCTTGTTCGGATTTCCAAGATGATAGTGAATAGAGAAATCATAGTATTTGATTATATCTTACCATATCCTTTGATGCATTTTGATATCCTTTTGTGTGAATATATAATTTAGTATCTTATGATCGGTATATATGTCACACTTCTCGCCATAAAGTTAATGCCTCCATATTTTCAAGGCAAAAATCACTGTTGCTGGCTCTAGATTATGAGTTGGTTAGTTATTCTCATGTATCTTCATCTTTTGTGAGGTGTAGAATATTACATTATCTTTTTTCATGAGTAAAAAAACCAATACTTTCTTGGAAGAATCACTATATATCAAAAAATATTTTCCACTTTTCAGTAATGTGAGTATTGGTGCAGTGATCATCCTTCCCTTTATCTCCTTGGAGATTTCCTCACATTCTTCTATCCAGACATAATTTTACCCCTTTCCTTGTTTACATAGTTATAGATCTTGAAAATTATGAGGAATTTATTACAAAACATCGATATTACCCTACTAATCCAAGAAAACTACATATTTCTATGATACTAGAGGGTCTAGTCCATTCCTAAATTTCCTTGGTTTTTGAAGACTCCATAGAAATTCTTTCACTTGTGATAACATGTCCCAAGAACATGACTTTATTTATCCAAAAGTCACACTTGTTGAACTTTCCGTACAACTTCTCATTCCACAATGTCGTAAACACAATTCCTAGATGTTTTTAATATTACTCCTTTCTCGTGGATTAGTTGAGAATGTCATCAATAATAACCACCAAAAAAAATTCGAGCTAATTTCTAAAGACTCTATTTATCAAATCTATGAAGATTATAGGGGCATTGGTAAGCCCGAAGGGCATAACCAAAAACTCATAATACCCATACCTTGTATGGAAATTAGTATTCTGAATATCTTCCTTATTCACCTTTAGTTGATGATATCCAAAATGGAGATCCACCTTTGAAAAGTACCAAGATCCTCTCAAATGACCATAGAAGTCATCAATCCTCAGAAGAGGATACTTATTCTTTATGGTGATCTTGTTTAGTTCCCGATAATCGATACATAGCATCATTGATCCATCCTTATTCTTGACAAAGATCATTGGAACACCCTATAGTGATTCATTAGGGTGTATAAACCCTTTGTCAAAATGCTCTTGTAGCTACTTCTTTAAATCCTCCAGTTCAATAGGATCCATCCTATAGTGACACTTTGAGATAAGAGTAGATCTGGGTATGAGTTATATTGAGAACTCTACCTCCCAATCTGAAGGTAGTATAGGTAACTCTTTGGGAAATACATCATGATATTCCCTCACAATGGGAATTTACCCTAGGTGGATAACTTCCTTTGACTCAACCATTTGAGTGAGGTATGCCTCTTCATAGGGAATCAATACCCACACCATTGAATGATTTTTAAAAGGAGATTCATGATCTTACATTTTTAGAGGATCATAGGATGGTTTGGAATATGAAAACATATTTCATTTTCCTGAAAATTTATATATGATCTATATAAAGAGAGTCAATTCATCCCCAGTATAGCATCGAATTCCACCAAGGTAAGTATCATGAGACTTGTTGGAAGAATATTCCCACATACGCCAACAGTTTAAGATTCCAACTCTTGGGTTTCAATGATATCACCACTAGGTGTTTTTATAGATATCCTTACTTCAAGGTTTTGTGGCTTTGATTCAATAGTTCTAAAAAAATTGTGAGATATACCGGAATTCATAAAACCAGAATCAAATAATACTTTTTCCATTCTTGAGTGAATAGGAAGTGTACCTTGTACAATATAATTTTTTTGATCCACTTCCACAGTAGTGATAGAATAGGCATTCATTTTCTCCTTTGGATTTTTTGGCTGATAATGCTAATTATCCTCAAGAACTCAAGGTTTAGTGCACTGTCTTTCATAGTTCCCATGTTCCCTACAGTTGTATCATTGGACCATGGGTGGTGCTCTCATTTCCTCTACCACATTGTCTGACCTTTTCAAGTATTTTTGACATTCATGATCTTGGTGACCTTATCTCCTACATTTGAATCATTTATCTTTCCTTTTTAGGCAGTTCCCATGATGATTCTTCCCACATTTTTTACATGTGTGTGGTTGAGTTTTCCTTCCACCTTTTTCATTATATCCTTTATCTTGAAACTCTATCTTTCATTTCTTATCACCATATCCATGGGAACATTCTTTATACTCCATATACACTTTATGATCACATCGAACAACTTCTTTATAACTCCCAAAGTCTTGAATTTCTAGAGACTTTAAAATTTGTGGTTTTAAACCACTAAAGAATCTATAAATTTTTCTATCATTGTTGATAACAAAACTCGAAGTATACCTTGCAAGCCTTGTGAAATTTTCTTCATAGGCAATGACAGATTCTCATTCCTTTTGATTTATCTCTATGAATTCTCTCTCTATATTAGTTTAAAGATTTCAAGGGAATACTTATTAAGAAATATTGTCATAAATTCTTCCCACTCTATCTCTTCAATTTCATCCCTCGTCTTGGTGTTCTTAATCAATGCCCACCATTGAACAGCCTCTCTAACTAAACGATAAATAGTAAGATTCACTATCTCCATATCAGAGAACTAAATAAAAAAAATATATTCTCCATCTATTTTACCCCCTATTTTGTATCGAGTGGATCATAAGACCCACTAAACATTGGTGGTCTTTTCCGCATAAAACACTCGACATGTAGTTTCTCCCTCTTTGGTGAAGGAGTACGTTCTACATTATATAGGTTGTTGTTAATAACCTGATACAGCTCGGTAGGAATCACCATGAAATTTTGAACTCCACCTCCCAATGAATCGGTGAGGTCATTAGATAAATCACTGCATTGTCCCTCGCATGAGTTGTTGGCCTGGTTTCTCTTGGTTCCCACCATTTTATAAAATAGAAAAGGTTAAAACAAAACATAAGTCAAGAATTCATGAATATATAATTTATTCTTTTATAAAATTAAGTATAAAGGCATATATTGTGGGATTATTATGTTTAAAAATTAATCTTGGGTGCCTAATTATATTTAGTCTCATACTAAATCTTTTCACTAATGTTCTCTAATCCTAATTCCCAAATTTACTAAATTGTCCTCTAATACAAACTATAGAGACCCTTATTTTTATTACATTACTATTACAGAATTTTAAATATAAACAACATAAATTCATTACACATTGAGGATCCAAAGGTTTAGTTTCTTGGGAAAACTATGACCATACATAAATTTCACAAAATAAAATGTAAATTTTTATTTAATTCTGTCTTCTATAGATTTTTATTGGCACTTGAATTATCCTTAGTACAAGTAGTCACTTGAGGATATACATCAAAAATGGGTGAGATAAAATCCCAGTAAGAGGACAGATAAGAACATGAAACAATATAATATAGGGTGATAATAATCATTATTATTGTAACATATGCATAGGAACATAATCACAGGAGGAAGCATTAAGAGAAGACTTGGAATGTGGCTATGCTTAAAAATGAAACATCATGTCTTAATGGTCAACTACCACACATAGTTGTGAAAAAATATAGAATCATGTTCATGAATATTTCACTTTACTCATCAGGTTATTTACATTACCTAATTCATTGTAGCACTATATAATTCCCGGCGCACCCCTCACATCATAACATTTACATTGCGCTACATAATTCTGGGTGCACCCATCACATCATAACATTTACATTATCATGCATGAAACATAGAACATAAATCAATCATAAACTTAAATAAACCATATAAAGGAATGGTTTTAATCTCATAATAATTCATTCATAAAAATTGGGTTCCCAAATGAAAGGGGGAATAACATACTTGATATAAGAATCATCAACCTTGAGTTAGAAGTAAAAGGTGTGTTTTGAAAGAAGAGTTGTTTTGGAAAACATTGTGGTTTTCATAAACTCTAGTAGAAAAAATTTATATCCCAGAAAAATAATATAATGATAAATAAATTATTTTTAAGGAATATCCATTCTGAAAATGGGGTGAAAGAGGGAAAACCAAAATAAAGAGAGTCGGTTTTGAGAAATCCCCTTACCTTTTGTTTGAAAGATTATTTCATATTAATATCCTGTATAATCACATTATATTCATTAATTAACATATCTAGAACCTTATATACATGAGTATGAT
Organism: Viscum album; assembly: GCA_963277665.1. NCBI lineage: Eukaryota > Viridiplantae > Streptophyta > Magnoliopsida > Santalales > Viscaceae > Viscum > Viscum album. The sequence goes on along the minus strand of OY728127.1, from coordinate 1,075,785,206 downwards.
TCGTTTTGGTTTTATTATTTTTTTATAGTCTTTTGGATGAGTTATAGAGTTTCAATTCATTGTTTGGGAGTGTTTGTTTTCTTAGTTTTGATGATCGGTTCACTTGTATACATGAATTGAAGTTCATGTAAGATGAGAATAAACATAAAAAATTATTATTATATGTTTTTAATGATATTACATAATATTAAATGATCTTTTTATGTATTTGGTTATATACCATGAGGATTATTCATTAGATAAAAGTTAATGATGATCATTTTAGGTTAATTTTGATGACTTTTGATCACAATGAACTAGTTTTGTTTTATTATTTAGTATTATGTGTATAAGTTAGTTCCATAACATAATAGGGGTTAAAAAATACACTTTATAATATTTTTTCAAACCATTTAATGGTTTTATTAATAGCTTTGAAGGCATTTATGGAAAGTAAAATTTCATCACCCATGATGTCTGTAAATTGACACTTCATGGGTGACGATTTCATTTTTAAGATAAAAGAGAGATATGGAGAGTTTAATGTTGGGTAATAAATTAAAGAAATATAATTCTAGTAAATTTAAGTTTTTGGAGTTATCATGTCATTTTAATGAAGGGAGTTGAGTAGAGAATAAGAAAATAAATTGAAATTGAAAGGAAATTTAAAGAAAAGATTAAGGATTTACCTCTTGAATTCTCCTCTTGAGATCCTCCTCAAGGCACCTAGTCTTGGGATTTGGATGATAACAAGAGCTCCTATACATGGGGGATAGACTAGGGAAGAGTATTGGGATGAATAAATTCAAGGTTCAAAGCTTCAAAGGTGTGAGGAGAATAGGGTGTGGTTGGTGGTATTTATAGTAGAGGAGAGGGATGTTCTCTTGTTATTTTAATCATTAGTTTATTATTTTTCTCCAGACAAGAAATAGTGAGGATTATTTTGACTAAATATAGTAATTATTTCTTGTGAGTTTGAATCAATGGTCACTTACATCATCCATTACTCAAACATGACTCAAAAATTCAGGTTTTTAGCATTTATCCTAAATTATCATATTTTACTAATTAATAAAAATTCATGTATTTCAGAAAAATCCAAAAAATTCACCTTAACCATTTTTCAATGTATAGACTTCAAAAATGAACTCCATTTTATGAAAATATGTTTTTAAATATGAGTTATTTAATTTTTTATTAAAATCATCATTTACTTGGAAAATACAAATTATAAAATTATAACTGATTTTATAACACATTGAAAAATTACTTAAGGCCTCATAAAATTATCTTATAATCAAAAGAAATTAAAATATTAATTTATGAATACATTTAGTGAAAATATATTTCCTTTTAAATTAATCATAAATTATTTATGAGTTATAAAAATACAAACACTTAATTAATAAGTTTTAAAATATTTATTTACTTATACTATGACATAATTATATCATATTATCACTTATAAAATAGGTAAATTTTATTTATACTCTCATTTGTATGATTACTATTCACATGGAAAATTTACTATTCATAAGGGTAATAATACTATTCATAAGGGTAACATTACTATTTATAAGGGTAAGTTACTATTCAATAAAAAATATGTTTGTCATATCAGACTCCAAATATATTACTAATTGCAACCGTGTATGTACGATTTTCAAAATTCAAAACACATAAGTGGAAAAATTAATTTTAATGGCTAGGCTATAATGGTCACATAATATTTAGTAGACCATTTAAGCATGATGTGGAATTGTGTTTCCTAATGTGATTCTATGTGACATAATTTTAGGAAGGGAATTTCCATTGATAAAACTTTGGGTCGTTAGAGAGTACTATTTTTTAGATTTACTTCTGGTCTGGGTACCATCAGCTAAAGGTAAAGGAGTATGGAACTCCTAACGCTGCATTTTGGACTAGATTTGGGAAGTATGAGTTTTTAGTTAATACTTCTGGTTTGTCTAGTGCATTTTTTGTATTTATGGACCTTATAAATAGTGTTTTTCATCAGTTCATGGAAAAATTAGTGGTTGTTTTTATTGATGAAATTTAGTGATATTCTAAAATTTATGAGGAGAATGAAAGAAACCTAAGGATTGTTTTGAAAAACATAAAATAAAAAATCTATATAGGAAATTTAGAAAGTTTAAAACTTTGTTTACAATAAATTTATTTGTTTGGAAATATTGTTTATAATGATGGTATTATTGTTCAACCTACTAATATTTTTTTATTAATGGACAAGACCCATATAAATCACATACATTTGTAATCATCCTATATTATTGGGTTACTATAGAGGGTTTATTGACATATTTTCTTGTTTTTCTATCCCACTTATTATGTTAGCTTCAAAAGGAGTTAAATTTATCTTCATAAAATAATGAGAAGACTGCTTTTAGGGAATGAAAAGAATATTGGAAATTACATCAATTTTGGACCTTCCTTCAAGAAATGGATAATTTTTCATCTATATTAATTATTTATTGAATGGTCTTGGTTGTTTCCTAATGAATAATGATCGGTTAATTGCTTATGTTTCCTTTCAGTTGAATACTCATGAGCGAAATTACCCTAGATATGATCTGGAATTAACTACTGTGGTTTTTATTTAAAAATTGAGATGAATAATATGCATGGAGTGAAGAGGGAGATATATACTGATAAAAAAAGTTGGATATAAATTTTCACTTGGAAATAATTAAAAATGAGATAGATAAAATGGTCAGAACTGATTAAGTATTTTTATTGCATGATTCATTTGCATCCTATAAAATCAATCAATGTGGGTGATGCTTTGGGTGGAAGAAATATTTATACATTTATTATATTATGTTTGAAATTTGAACCATTCATTAATGATTTGATAAAAATTTTCCAAGAAGATTTGGATATAGGGACATACTCTATTTTGTTTTAGGATTCAATGATTTCGACATTGTCAGAATGAATTAAAAAGCATCAATAAGAGGATCAATCATTACAGGAAAATGTAGAATCCGTTAAGAAGATAATGTTTACATATTTTAATATTTAAGAAGATGTTTTCTTATTTGGAAAAATATTATGTGTTCCTTGAGCTTCCTAATAGAAGAAAGAGTTATTATGTGAAGCTCATAGTTCTCCGTTTTCCATTCATCTAGGATGAACTATGATGTACAGAGACCTTCGAGATTATTACTAGTGGGATGAAATGAAAATGGATATTTCAAACATTACTATGAATTATATTACTTGTTATCATGTTATATTTGAATGATAATTACAAAAGGTTACTATTCATCCATATCTAGTTCTAGAGTGAAAATAGGGAAATATATCCATGGATTTCATAGTGGTATTTCCAAAGAAATTAGGTGATAACAATGTGATTTGAATTATTTCTGATAAATTAAATAAATATACACATTTCCTTTGAATTTGAGATAAAATGTTATCATATCAGCTTTCATTACTATATATAAAGGAGATATTTAGGTTTTATCAAGTGAATCTGTACATGGTATCAGACTGTGATATCAGTTTTACATCTAATTTTTCAAATGGAATTCTGATGATATTGGTTACTAAATTAAACATTATCACATATTTTCATCCTCAATCAAATTTAAAGACTAAGTGAATAAAACAAACCATTTAAGATATAATTCTTTCTTATTCAATTGATTACCAAGTATTTTTGGATCAATACCTTTATGATGTTTAAATTTTCTAATAATAATAGCGTTCATTCTAGTATACATATGGAACCATTTGTGGCCTTATATAGAAAGTGGTATCATATGACATTATGTTTTTGATGAATTAAGATAATTTATGTTGATGAGACTAGAGTTGGTATAGGGAATGGAAGAGAAGGTGTAGTTGATTCAGCAACATATAAGGAAAACTATAGGAAAGCAGAAAATTAATTTCAAAAATTTGAGGAAGGATATTTATTTAGAGGTAGGTGATCAAGACATTTTCAATGTTTCCCCATGGAAAAGTGTTATAAATTTTAGTAAAAATGGAAATTTATGACTTTATTTCATTTTACCATATGAAATCCTAGGGAATGTTTGATCAATTTCATATAGAGAGGCTTTGCCACAAACTTTATCTCAGGTACACAATAGATCTCCTGATTCAATGTTAAGAAGATATGTGCTAGATACAACTCATGTTTTGAGATTTGAAGTAGTTCATCTAGAAGAGAATCATTCTTATGGGGAATAAACAGTTTTAATTATTGAACATAGAGATTATATGTTGTGGAATATTTTGATTCCCCATGCAATATTTTTTTTGGAAAAACTATATAGTTGAAGAGGCAACAAGGGAATCTAAAAAATACATGAGAGAAAGATATAATAAATTGTTTCATATCTGAATAAAATTATGATGAGGAAATTTATTAAATGGGGAATAATTTAAAAACCCTGTTAATGATAGAATAATTCATTTTAATATTTAATAATATGAATTAGATATTTATATTCATTATAAAAATATTTAGTATTTTATAAATCAAAAAGGAAATAGTTTTAATTAATATTTTTCATTATAATGATTTATTTAAAATTTTATTTTCTAAATCTTATAATTTTAATATTTAAATATAAATATAATTTTTTAAATAATAATATCAAAATTTATCTATGGTGAAACTTTTAGATTTTTTAGAAAAATACTGATTTTTATGTGAATTACAGAAATAAAAATTTTTGTATAAAAATAATCTCATTTCAAAAAAATAATTAATTTAAAATTACCATTATGTTTTGAATATAATTTAATGTAACATAAATTTTATATATTTTTATTTAATCCACTTAATTACATTAAAATAAACTTTATATTCAATTTTAGTGTAATTTTGTTTTTGGGTTTAAAAAAGTGGTTTTCTAAAAATTATTTCAAAATACATAATGTTTCTCTGTTTTTATTTATTAAAATAATTACTAATGGTGAATTATTTAGTGTAATTTTTTAGATAATATATCGATAAATATTTTTTTTCATACAATGATTATTATTAATCATAGAGTTAATATAAACTCATATTTTCCATGAAAAATACACTTCTTTAAAACTCGCATTATCATCGTGACTGTGAGATTACATTTTAAATTAAATTTTTAAAATTAATGTGAATGGAATTTGTAAAAATATATTATATACTTGAAATTAGTTAAATTTATATTATCTAGTAAGTTTAACTTAATTTATTTCTAAAATGGATAGTGAAACTGGAAATTTTAATTATCACAATTAAGGTAAAAATGGGTTTACCAGGGGTTAAACTAAATATATAAGGGTTAAAATTACCTAAACACTTGTCTAAAATAAATTATATAGAAATATTTGACCTTATAATTTCTATTATGTATAATGGTCCATTACTAGATTCATGTGACATGAAAAATATGTGGGTGGAATTCATTCGTCTAAAAATTATAAGTGTACCACTCACCTCACATATAAAAGGCCACCCCTCTTCTCCTCTATTAATACATTGAAAACTCATTGGTTACACAATAAAATCACCAAATAAATTATATTAATCCCTCCTATCATCCTTTAATCCTTATTTTTGTGCATAAATCCTACCAATTAAGGCCTTGGTGCAAACCAAATGAAGTTACCTGAAGAATATGTAACGTTCTTTAACAAGAAGTTTTGTTTAATTTCTTCCACCAACCCAATATATTTATATTAAATTATTATTATATAATAAAATACGTTCCTACCATATAAATAGATGTTATTTTTTTAATATAATAACCTAAATCCTTATCATCTTTCATTAAATGGTTTACAAAATAATCATTTATGTGTACAGGGGACTACCACCTCGTGAACAAATATCATTCATTTTTCCACCACTACCTCTCAAATATGGGTATGAGGATGTATATAATGTATATATATGATATTTATAAAATAATAATATTTATGTATTCCTTATATCATATATACATTATTTTACATTCCATTTTTTTGGGGTTATGATAACGTCGCTCATCTGTACGACGGACTGCCGCCTCATATATACATTTTTTTACATTCCATTTTTCACTAACATGTTACATGGAAGGTAAAAAGGGTAATTATATTGAATATATGTGATATAAATAAAATAATAATTATATTCATAACATATTTATCATTATTAAAATATAATATTTCATTTTTTTCTTACCATTTCACTCCCTGAAAAAGTGATAACGTCAATCGTGTACGTATGGACTACCACCTTTAGGAAGCTATTAGAATCACATTACATCACCACACCACATGGATGAAATATATAGTAATATTTAGTAAAATAATATTATATATATGATATTATGATAACTCTATAAATATAACATATTACTTACCTCGTTTTCATAAGGATTGTTGAGTAATGGAAGCGTTACTCATGTGTATGTATGGTCTATCATCTCCATGATTGTAGCGTATTTAATTTTTGAAAACCAACATTCACATTTTCTCATAAAAGTATAATTTATATATAAATATGATAATTATTCCATAATTATCATCCTAGAGTTATTTAAATAATGACCTCTTTGACCATAGTCATCCGACCAATGTCCTTTTTGACACATATGCTGAATATAGTCAAAATATGTGACGTGAACATAATAGATTAATTAATTGCATATAACACAGTATAAAAAGAAATAAAATTTATTATAAACCTGTAAAATATTTCTAAACCATGTAAATAATTAACATAAATTTATTATTCAGGAAGATAAATATTCACTTGAAAAGTGAGACTCAAGGTAGTGGACTCTGTCTCAATTTCCTTTCATTGAGGCATATTATGATGTTATGAACATTTATTAATATATATGATCTATATATAAAAAATTTTAAATATTATATCATGTATTTATTTATTCTCACAATATTTAGTTTTTTTAATGTTATTCTTGCATGGGACGTATGATTCAATTTTTCCCATGTGATAAAGGACTTTTCTTTTAAAAAATAATATTTTAATGATTTCCTATCAACTCATTCTCTTCCATGTCAATGTTTTCAAAATTATTTTATGAAAGTTTTTATACGGAAATGAAATATTTATAAAGTAAATTTTATTTTTACTTTACATCAATGGTTTTCAAAAGGAATATTTTAACACATTTCATGTAGAACATTATGAAAAATGAAAAAAATAATGTTCTATTTTTATCGTACAAGGAGACAGTGACTTTTTACAATGCCATAAAAATTATTTGACTTTTATATACCATTGGAATATTTAATTTATTCTTCAAATAATGAATCTTTTCCCCCTTTTTTTATTTTTTATTGACAATTCATTTTTAAAATAAAAGTGTATTTCAATATCCAAAAAAACTAGAATGAGAGATTTACCTAAAATGAAATGTCTCAATTATTGAATAAAAACAACATAGAAAAAGTTTAAAAATGGAATTATAAAAAAATTTATTTGAATTAAAGAAGAGATTCCATTTGGCACATCATTAATCTATGTCATTTCCAGAGCATCTACCCCTTAAGTTCCATCCCATCAGGCAAAAAATTGGTCTCATGATATATTTGTGTGATGATAAAATTCATGGAGACTAGAGACTCCATGAATTTCATCCATTTTGTACTCAACATCCATGAAATATGGATAATTCCATTTCTGACAGCTTTCACAACAATGGTAGACTCATATTCAAGCCGCAAGTTGATCCATCTTCACTACTTCTCCATTTTAACTACATTGACAATAGCAAGCATCTCAACTTAAAGATACGTCATGATCCCAAAATGACAACATAGGTATACTATTGAATCATGGTTATGAATTCTAAAAAATTTACCATATCAAGAAGGGCTTGGAATCTCTATAGAAGATCTATCTGTGTTACAATTAGCTAGGCTGGGAATGATGAATTCCACCTAACCCCCGAAGTTCCAAAAGTAGGATGATAATTACCTTAAATCTCAAGATTATTAAGCATGGTAATATCATTAATAGAGTTATCAAAATAACAATTTTTTAATGAATTTTTATTTTTCACAGAAGGAATTATTAGAAATGGGGCTAGATTAAAATATAAAAAAACATTTTCATGAACACGCTTATTCATGATAGTCTAAAGAAAATGAATAATTTCTGAGAATTCAACCAAAAAAAGGTTAAATAGGTTCTTTTATAGAGGCATCTCAATATAGGACATGAGGTTCTCTTATATGCTGGTTGCATATGGGTCTCCCACTTCAAGTAGGGTATCATAAACTTTCCACAAAGAAGTTATAGTGACATGGTAGAGGAACATATTGACAATATCATCCATATGATGGTTACATAGGGCACATCATGAACATAAGTTTATTAAAATAGATTGAAGAAAATAATTTGTGCGAATTTTTTAATACATAACTCTCCAAATGAGAGATAATATAGATAGAATAATCTATCTTATACTAAAGTTCACAACCAAATTGATCTTTTCCCATGTAACGATTCTCGATAAAAAAGATTTTTAGGAATTTTTTCCATTATAGGAAGGTTCCCAAACCAAAAAATTATCATAATTTATATAGTTGTAATTCCTAATCATTTTTTTTTATTTTAGTAGGAAATATTTCCATGGACTTATCCATATTATATTTGATATACACATTTATTTCATGTGGGGGATCAGGCATGTTATTAAATTTATAAGAGGCATACATATCCAATTTTCTAACAACCAATTCATGGATGATATTATATTTTCCATTGAGTGAGAGTTCACTAAAATTATATCATATAATTCCTTAATATAAGGTCTTATGGAAGAGTCTATATTATTTTAATTTATATCTTTTTTATGATAAAAAATATACACCTCAGAAATGTATGTCCCTCCCACTTCACATTGATAATACTACACATGAAATTGGCATGTAAAATTGATTAGAGTTTTATCTATTTTTGATACCAATTCCTCTATATTCAATAATATAACAATAATGAATACATGGAATAGTGAAAAAAATTATAATTAATGTGTCCAATCTATACAAAATTTTTAATATAGGATTTAATATTTTTGGGAAGGACATCATGAAAATTATAAAACATAAATGAATTAAAAAAATTGACACAATAAATGCTTTTACAAGGATGATCATTATTTCCATCGAAAGATTCATTCCTTTCCAGGAATCTATCTAATTTTTAATGTGGCTCACAATGTGAGAAAATGAAAGGCACGTGGACTTACCCAAAACATAGAAACACCATTATAGATTATGGGGACAAATCTTTCACTAATTTCTGACTCATTAATGATATACACATTTATAGCTAAATGAGTATTTTTATAAAGTAAAAAAATGATTTATTCCGACTCATCACATTCCTTGATACTTTATCATAATAAATAAGAGAATTTATTATGTTTTTAATGTTTCTTTTCTCACTTGGAGTAAATAATATAATATCATAAGCATACAATTAATGAATGGGAATAAGAAGACCTCTAGAAGTTCTGATGTATTTGTGTTTTTTGGTGTTAACCATGTTGTGAAAATTAATTATTAGATAATATTCAGAAATATAGAAGATTATGGTTGAGTGAGTGTCACCTTTTCTAACACATCTGAAACATGTGAATTATCCATCAAGAGATCCATTTATAAGAACTAAAAAATGAGTAGAGATCAGAAGTATGTTGACCCATTTAAAAAATACCTCATCAAATCAAAAAATCATTAAAACCTTTAAATTAATTCCCCATTAAAGCATATCAAAATATTTTTTCACATTAATATTTGGAGAAATATTACGGCCCTAGATAGATTTCTTGAGAAAATTGACACATTTAGGAGCAGTGTGAATAAAATCTTGATAAGATATTACTTTGATGAAACTAAAATAATTTGGGGATACAATCCTATTGGAAATATTATCCAACCAAATACAGAGTGTGTTCACAATGGATTTTTATATAGTTTTAACAAGATACACATGCCTAAAAATATGAATCTCATTTTCATTATCCATGATTGGAATAAGTGAAGGAAATTGAGAATTGATTCCTTGTGTCAAATAACCACTATTTAAAAAATAAAAAAAATTGTTAAGACATATCAATGTATAATCTTCCAAAAAATTTTGGAAGAAAGAATTTGTGAACCCATATGGTTTAGTATATTTTCCATAATTTACCCTAAGGGATACTACATTAATATCAAAATCATAGGGAATTACAGTAAGGATAAGTTTTTATCATGATTAAATAGCCCAGGAATGACGTCTTCCATAATATAAATTCTATTATTTGACCCATCAAAGAGGTTCCTATAATAATAAAGAGTATGAGTATCCAAATCCACTCTATTATAAAAAACACCCCAAAATAATTCAAAATGGAAAAGGGTCTATTAATTTTTCTAAACTTTTACAAAGAATTTAAAATTTTAGTATTCATATCACCCCCTTTAATCTATTTAACTTTCCATTATTCCATTTGGATACCCTCCTTGACATATAGGATAGTGTTGAGATCACATGTGATAAAATTTTCCTACTGAAGATCTGAAGAAAAATCATGTCCAATATTATTTTATTATATGATGTGATGCATATATTCCAGCTGAATTATATTTTCATCCATGGGGACAATAGATTGTCTACTACAAAAATTCATCTTTTCCTTAAAAACATTAACCTCTAAAACAAAATCAATAGAATCATTCTTATAATTTATATAATTACACATGTCTTACACCAAGTTCTTATACTATGTATGAAAGGTACATTAATTATTAAATGTTAATAGAAATAGGGATTTAACCTCTCTCAAGACTAGATTTTCCAAAATAGGATGATTATATGAGTTAATTTTTTCAAGAGTATTATAGGAAATAGAAGATGGAACGTCCAAATAAATATCATTAAAAAAATTCTATACAATTTTTTCAAACATTATATTTACATGTATCTTGTACTATGTGAATTTGGTACCCACTATATTAACATCATGAAGATTTAAATTCTCTATAAAATTCCTAAGTTATCTGGATGAAGTGGAAGAATTTACCATGCCAGGCCTGTCATCAAGATTCAGAAATCCATTAAAGTATCCCAGAATAGACCATGAGTTTCTCATTGAGATTGTCAAATCCTTTATATTATTCATTCAATACCTTCTATCTTGATATCCAATGTATTTATATAATAAGGAGGAGGAATGTTTCATACCAATGTAGTTGCAACTAAGAGTGAACATATATTTAGTAGAAGTGATATTTGAGATACCATCCAGTCTTGAGTGAGAAAGAAACTACTGTATTTTTTTCATTACTGGACTTATTAGTATTAATGAGATTGTATCCCAAATTATTTAGAGAAGAAATAATCTTAAAAAATTATGTTCTGAGAGACCTAGATGATCAATAATATTCTTATTTAAAAATGTTTGAAAGGAACTGATTGATACTGGGTTGGCCAAGGCATGATGGTTCCAAAAAAAATAATCTTCATTTAAACTTGTATTTGGAGATAGAGGCCCATTTTTTCTTTCCACCATAATTTTTGTGTCATGAAAATTTATTGATAACAATAAAATACTATTTATATTACAAGGGCCTTCAATTTTCTCCTTGAATTTAATATCAGGACTAGATCACCACACTACTTGTTTTTTCTTGAAGAAATTTTTATAGAAGTACATTGATTATCCACCTCAATTTAATTTTTTCTTTAATCAGATTTCAAGTCACCATAATCATACGAAATTTACAATATAAATGCATTCTGATTAGATATTATTGTGATTTTAGAACTACCACTACTAGCCATTTTTTCTTCCACTGACACAAAATTTCAAGAAACAATGATGTTAATGTGAGTAGGAGTGATGATTTCCCTTTTAATATCACACACTGGTTTAAATTGAGTAGAAGAGGTAGCATCCATAGTGACATATTAGATTTAGTTCACATGAGGATTAACTTGAGTAGATAAACCACTATGTAATTTATTATTTTGTATAGGAATCACTTTAATATTTGATTGATTCTCAATTTAATTAACCTGATGAATATTTTTCTAGGGTAAAATGAAAACATTATTTTCAGTAGTAGCCCTATAGTTTTCATCCCTAGTATCCTAATGTTTATTTATAATGGATTAATTCAAATTCTTACCGTCATCTGAAAGATAAGGATCATGCATAATTTCATGAGGAAAATTGAGTGTAAAATAATTCTATGTATCAAACATTCTATCAAAATCTTCATGCTTTAGATATTTTCAGTACACATCAATTTCATCAATAACACTGGAAACTTGGGTTGGATTCTTCTAAATTTATATAGAATCACAATTGGAATCACCACAAGTGATCATAACATCAAATATTTTTTCAGAAGGACAATTTTTTAGGGCCTCAAAAATCCTGTAATGTCTTGATAAATTTCAGTAGATATGATAAAATTCACATTTATCACTAAATAATTATATTCTATGCTCCTCATAAGGATCTGAAAGAGCCCTCTTCCAATAGGGATCATTTTCCGATTAGTTCCAAACCAAAAAATCCCAATTATTTCTTTGAGATATAGGATAGGTCATGAAATATCACCCATGTAGTACATAATATTCCCAAGAATAGATAATTTAAATAAATCCTTTCACGAATAGAGGGAATCAGGATCAAGTACGACCAAGTAGAAACCATTATATGTTTTATTGAATAAATAATGTTTGGTGATATAATCCTTTGAAGGATTTGTTCCATGAAGGGCCTCCATGGAAGAAAACCCATTTCCTTTTTCTTTTATCATGTCTAAAATTAGATTTTGGTTATCCATTAGAGGATTTTTATTTATATTAGATTCATGAACCACATAATAAGTAGAATGGTCCCAGTGAGGATGGAATGAATCCATATGAATTTAGAGAAACAATCTGCTAGAATAATATTTATTGAATAATTTCAACAGAGAATGTGAGAATCCTTTCAGGAAAATATCTTTTTCAGTGAATTCGACAGTCTCCATTTATATAAACTCTTGATATCATAAAGTTATTTTCTTAAGAGTTTAAAATATTTTTTAAAAAATTTTATGATAAAAAATTCATGAATTAAAATGATTTATTCAAGATATTAGACTTGGGAATTATACATGATAAATAGGTGTTCCCAAAGAGTGTTGGTTGACCTAGTTACATATTATATTATGGGTGTTCCTAGAGAGCATGAGGTTAGCCCATTATAGAATCAATAGTGGATTGTCCCTAATAATGCTCTAATTCATTGGGTAATGTTTCTTATATTAATAGTAAATATGGAGGAAGTTTCTAAAGATTTTATCTAATGTATTTAAATGGGATCTAGTTACTTTTGACATAGGTTTAAAATTAACTATGAATTTTATTATCTAAGTTAATGAAATGGGGTTTTAATTTAATTTAATGGGTTTTCAAAGTGATTCATTTCATGAAAAAGTGTATATGGGTGTAAAGTCCTGTGTTTTTTAACCAGGTTTAAATTACGAAGGGTTTCGAATATTTTTACTATTTATCAATAGGTTGGTTTTTAAACCATGATCCAAAACATAAATTCAAATGTTGGAACACTTAAAGGTGTCGTTTTGGGACTTGAGAGTATACCCAATAATTTTCACAGGTGTCCTGATCAATCTTGGGTGCACCAGATCCAGAAAATCCCACTTTAATGGATCTGCATGGGCTGCGTACAGTTGCAGTCCAACCCATACAACTTACCCAATTTAATATTTTATTTTATTTAATTAAATAATATTTAATGGGATATTTGTGTTTAAATAGAATAATTAGTTAATAATAATGTTATTATTATTATTATTTTGGTGTCTTAAATTATTTGGATGTTAAAAGATTTAATTGAACGATTAATGGGGTGTAACATTTATGTTAAAAGATTTTAATTGCATGATTAATGGTGTGTAACATTTATGTGAAATTAATGTGTCTTTTGGGTATCTCAAATAAACTTTTAATTAAATAAAGTGTTTCAGAATTATTGAAGAAGCATTATTATTAAATGGAGGTTTTTGGTTATATCAAAGGTTTGAGTAATAATAACCAGATTATTATTATTATTATTATTACTATGGTTTTATGAGTATTATAATTATTATTAATTATGGTTTTTATTATTTTATAAATAATAATATTAATGGATTTACGATTTTTTGTTGGAATTGAAAAATAATGATTTTTTAATAATAAAAATAATGAGGATATAATTATTATTATTATTGAGTTAATTAATTAAATTAATTGAAAAGGCGAATTTAATTAATTGTGGGAATTAAATTTTTGATTTATTTGATGTCAATATTTTTTAATTAATGCGGAGTTTCAAATTGATTGAAGAAGAATTTTTAATTAAATGGGGGAGTTTTATATTTAATGTGAAAAACTTTTAATGGTTAAAATAATAATATTGGCATGACTATTATTATTATTGTCATAATGATAATAATCATTATTAATTATTGCAATTAATTTATGGGTTTTATTAAAGTTTTAACTTATAGGTTAGAAAATAAATTAAAGGGAAGGACCCTTCTCCCTTTCCCCGATGCTAAAGCACGCACCCCCCTTTGAGGCGTGGTGCACAGGAGGTGCATGATTCATCCATGGTGTGACCCTCCTCCTCCAGACCACCTGCAGCACCCCTCTAAGGTCGATCCTCCCAATGACGCACCACCTATAGCACAACCTACTCCAAGCTGTACCCCCTGCTGCAAAGCATTATACCCGAGCAGCACCCCTGTAACAGTGAAATTCCCCTCTTTGGCACACCACCCCCTCTCCTGGACTCCACTTTGCACACAACGATTCCTCTTAGAATCTTCAAAAATATTGTATACCTCGTCAAGGTGAGTTTTTCTATGTATAACTCGTGATTTGAATTGGCAATTTGACTCCTCTCTCTCACATTGTTTGCTCGGCCGAAACCCTAAAGTTCGGGTTTAATCTGGTTATTGCATTCTTCTAATTTTTGGGTATGCGGGTAGTATATCGGGACTCGTTCGTCCATGTTTCAGCATTCACCACCAAGTGTGAGGCAGATGGACTCTTTTCTCTATGACGCAATGTTTCGGGTAAGCTAATTTAACCATGGTTTGGTTTCACGTAATTTATTTAAGGTTTTGATATTGTATATGATTCCCTGGTACCCAATTAGAGGTGTGTTGGTTCTTACTACTGTAATTCTGGGTACCTGTTTAATATATTAAATTCTTTTGATGTTTGATAGGGTGCACGTGCACTTGTGTGTGTGTGTGTAAGTTGTGTGTGTGCGACTGTGGGCCATCTGCGTTTAGTTGCCGCCTAGTTTATAAAAGTTCTGAATATTTGATTGGTTCCACCCTAAGGTACGGTCCCTTTTCAAGTCCTCAACTTTAATAAATGCATTAATAAAATGATTACAACACCTTTGTTGGTATTTAAATTATGCAGTGAATTATTTATATAGATTTTAATTAAAATTTGAATTTAGTAATTTTTATTAAATTGTTAAATGTGATATGTGATATCTGGATACGTGACTTTTGATGTTATTAAATTATGTTACCCATGTGAGATAAATGAGGACATGATCATGTGTTTGTTTTAAGCTTGTATTACTAATTTGTTTAAAGTGATATGATTAAATAATTTAATTATTTGAATGGATATGGATGATTAATATGGTAATTAATCAAATAATTAATTATCAAGATGTGAGTTAGGAAATTGCAGTGTTTATTGTATGTTGGGAATATTGAATATGAATAATTACTTCACATGTTTTTTATTAGAATATAAATTAGATACTGGTAACGATTAATGGGTAGATTAATTATTACATGTTAAATGGAGAATGGTTAATCAATTGATGAATTGGTTATGAGATATTGATTTAGATGAATGAGATATTTGATCTGGTGATTATTTTTGTGATACATTGTTTTTACTAAATATAGATATCTATTGATGGATTTAATGACGTGATTTTGCAGTGTTATTTTGGATAATTAATTCTGGAAAATTAATTATGGGATGTGATTTGTTTTTTGGATTAATTAATTAATGGATTAATTAATGGAAATGTGTACTTAGTCAATTATTGTGTTAATTAATAGATTTGGTATATTTAACTAATAGATTAGATTAGTAATGTAATAAGGATAATTGATTGGTGAATTAATTATCATGTTATTGATTAAGGAATTGGGAAAATTAAATGTTGAGTTAATTATCTAGTTGACTTTATTGTGGTTAATAATAATTAACTGTTAATTAATTATTAACTTTTGTGATGTTGATTGGTTACATAATTGTAGAATTATTTGATGGGAGATTTATGTTGTTAATTAGTTGTTGAATTAATTAATGGATTTTATTAGTTAGTTTATGAGTTAATTAATGGTTGGTTTTGGGGTGTTAGACATAGCCTTCTACGCTGATGATAAATATGTATGTATGATTGATAAATGGTTTATGATATAGGGATTGATGCTCCAAATACTCATGGGGTTCTAGATATGGAGTTATACACCCATCTTGCATGCAAATTTCTCTTTTATAGGATAGGGACTGATGCTCCAAATACCCATGGGTTGTGATACAAGGACTGATGGTCTAAATACTCATGAGGGGTCTTGACATGATGTTCTATACCCATTAATTTACATTGGACTATGGGTACAATTGGTCATACATGGTTTGAATTAAATGGTTAATGAAATACGATGTGATGTAATGATTTTTGAATTAAATGTGATAAAGGGATTATACTTGTTAATGAATTGGGTGAATCACTATTTAGTGGATGAACCAAGGAGAAAATCACTATTTTCAGTGGATGGGCTTGGACTTAGTACTTGAAAGATTAAATTGAACATCTTATGATGCATTATCCAAGCCAAAGAACAAGTTTGGGTTTTGTCTTTACTTTGATTGCTTAGATGGTCTTTGGAGACATCTATTGTGAGTGAATTATATGGGGGATGTCAGGATTAGGCCGGATCTCAAGACTTATATAATTTAACAAGTCTTGAATAATTGATGAATGTAAATGAATGTGTGGTGACTATTGTGAATGCATGAGAAATGTATAATACAAGTTCAGACACCAACTGAGGGATGAGGCAGGTACTTTGGTATTTAGTTACATTGTACTTCTTAGTTTACTTGTGCATGCTTTCACACTGTTTAAATTATTTATTGAATGTCTAGATTTGGGGTAGACACTAGTGGTCCCAGCTTATTGTGATTTATATATCACACCCTACTTGGGTCTCCATTGCACTAGGGTACTCTAGTAGATTCTATTTGGTTGCCAGATTGTGATGTTTGAATATACTTGGTAGATCAGAGCAGAGGACTGAGCATAATCTTAGGATTCTCTAGGAGATTGCCCTCGGGACTTTGAGTCTTTAATTATTTATTTCTTTATTGA
The DNA here is from genome assembly GCA_963277665.1 of Viscum album. Taxonomy (NCBI): domain Eukaryota; kingdom Viridiplantae; phylum Streptophyta; class Magnoliopsida; order Santalales; family Viscaceae; genus Viscum; species Viscum album. Next base: position 1,075,767,780 of record OY728127.1, on the reverse strand, counting down.
TATTTAAAGAATGATGTATTGTTTATCGCTTTCATATTTGTACCATCATAACATGCATACATTGTATAACATTGACGTTGTCCATTTTTTATACAAGATTTATAAAATTATGACTTCCAATATTTTATCATTTATTAAATGGATTCCGCTATTTCTTACCATTGTCTATTATTAAACTCTGATATGAGGGTATAGTCTCCACACTGATTATCCATAGACCCTCGCTACTAGTCAGCAGCCTCTTGCATACAGGGAGATGCACTTGAGGTCATGTGATGACCAGCCTGGCCACCAGTTCAGGGGTGAGCTGGGGCAAGACATTAAAAGTGGTGTCATAGGGTTATTTTCTTTTTTCTTACTATTTTGGGGTTGGTAGATAGGATACTAGGAATGTTTCAGTGCTTGGGTTAATAGATATTTTTGGGACTGATCACCCCATGTACAGGAAATGACAAAGTGTCAAGGGATGTGAATTGATGTTTGTAGTATTTGAGGTTACGGTTGATATGATTTCACCTTTAGTGACAAGTGTATTTTTCCACTAATTGATTATGAAAATTTAAAAAAAATACCTTGTCCTGATATGGAAATAAAATTGTATTACATGCATCATATTAGGAACTTAGATATTAATATTCCATTCATATATGTCATGTCATGTAGTTTTATTAGTAGGATTCCTGTTAATATGGATTTTTTCCCTTGAATATATGCCATGTCCTGTACTTATTTAGCATGCCTTTTTAGATAACACATTTCAATGATGTAATTAAAATGCTTGAGTGATAATATGAAATGCTTATGTTCCATGCTTCTGTGTTGTAGCATGTTTTAGTGATTTCATCATGTTGATCTGTGTTATCTACTTGTAGTGACATGTTAGCTTACTAATAAATTATTAGTTTCTTTGGATAAATTTATTTGGCTGCAATTATGACAGAACTAGTTTTCAGTTTTAAGGTGTATGGGTGACTTATAACTGGGAAAAGGGTAACCTGTGTATTTGAACTTGTGAAAAAGGCTGCTAAATTAAATCATAAAGTGAATTTATTTTGATTAAATGGGAGCCAAATTCCGGCGGTAAGGTGTATGAGTGCCTTATCAATTGGTAGGTTACCACCCATGTGACTGAGACTTGTATAACCATAGTGTGTTAAAAATGTATATAAATGTAAAATTATTGAGTTTTGATTGAATTTAACTATTGTGGGGTTGCTTTTTGAATAACCTAGATTTAATAAGTTGGACCCTCAGAGGTTGCCTTTTTGTTAAAAGGAATTTAGATGCTAAATTTCCTGATAAAAATGAAATGACACTAAATGTTAAAAGTTAAAAGAGGAAGTTTTCTATAGCTTTCCTATTTGGCCCATGAGGTGTTGATTGAAAACCAAGTGACTTGTTTTGAAAAAGTACTTCTGTGTTTTTTTAATTCATTAAAATGTTAAAAGGTTAAAATGAATTGATTAAAATGGCTAAAAATGGAAAAGGGGATTTTGAACCTTATGATTTTAGTTTTGCATGACCAAGAGAGAGGGTCAACATTTATGTTTCGTAAGGTGATAAACCATGGTAGGTAATACCATTTGAATGTTTTTGGTGTTAAGTTAAGTTCTTCCCACTACTCGAGATTAATTTCTGGGACTTGAGTATTTTGACACGCTGATAGGTTTAAGTTACAGCTTTTATGATCAATGTTTGACATGGTTATTATGGTTCGAGGAATGTCACATGTATGCATTAAGGTCTTTTGAAATAGCATTATAGGGAGAAACTAATCTTTTATTTCTAAATCATGGACAATTTTAAGGTGGGTAGTTTTGCATAGATTTTGTTAAATGTGTCGGCAGGTGACACTGAACATTTTGAACAGAGCCATCCAGTAGTAGTTCAACTGATCTTTTTAGTGACCTTGGTTTTCTCTTAGTGTGCTCTTCAAATTGTGATGAGCATGTAACCCATATTGACCTCATCATGGAGACACAAAGATAGCGTCAGTCTTATACCATGCTAAAGTTTTAAATGTTGTTGGGCTTGATGAGTGGTTTTTATTTGGGTTATACACGGGATACTTGGTTTCTCTGGGCTATGCCTTCGTTCATGTTGGGGAATGTTAGTTTTTTTTAAATATATTTATGATGGATTGACTTGGTAATGTCACCAGAGGTCGAGTAAGGACTTTGGTGTACATTTGGTTGGTGATGTAATAATTTTAAAAGACATGTTGCCAGTTTTACGGGTGAGTGTGGGTTTTGGGACCGTAATGTCTTTCCAAGAAATCATGTGCAACCAGTTTCTGTTGGTCGATCGGCATTTGACCTTTTCCTTCAATGAGGTCCCTATAATTCCCTCAGATGTAAGCTCTATTTCGGTGAGATTTGGCTTGGGTTTTAAAGAATTAAGCGGTTGGAATTATGTTTTAGTTAAAAAGTAAGTTTGGCATTTGGAAACGTAAAATGATTTTTCAAACGAAAAATATTCTCAAACTTGGTAGCTCAACAAATTTTGTAGTATTTTATGATGAATTCTCAAGGATGAGAAGTTTTTAAGGTGGGTAGATTGTAAAGTCCCATGTTTTTTAACCAGGTTTAAATTATGAAGGTTTTCAAATTTTATTATGGTTTATCGACGGGTTGGTTTTCAAAAAGTGATATGAAAGTTAAATTCGAGTATTAGAACTATTAAAGTAATCATTTTTGGACTTGGGCGTATACCCAATAATTTTATTGGGTGTCCCTGTCAATCTTAGGAGCACTAGATCTAGATTAGTCCACATTAATGGATCTTCACGGGCTGCGCACAGTTGCGGTCCAACCCGTGCAACTTACCGAGTTTAATATTTTATTTACTTTAATTAAATAATATTAAACAAGATATTTGTGTTTAAATAGAATAATGTGTTAATAATAATAATGTTATTATTATTATTATTTTGGTGTCTTAAATTATTTGGATATTAAAAGATTTAATTGCATGATTAATGGGGTGTAACATTTATATTAAAAGATTTTAATTTCATGATTATTGGGGTGTAACATTTATGTGAAATTAATGTGGATTTTGGGTATCTCAAATAAACATTTAATTAAATAAAGGATTTATTGAATAATCATTATTATTAAATGGAGTTTTTGGGTTATATCAAATGTTTGAGTAATAATAATGAGATTGTTATTATTATTATGGTTTTATAAATGTTATAATTATTATTAATTATGTTTGTTATTATTTTATAAATAATAATAGTAATGGATTTGAGATTTTTGGTTGGAATTAAAAAAAATGATTTTTTAATAATAATAATAATGAGGATATAATTATTAATATTATTGAGTTAATTAATTAAATTCAAGGAAAATGAAAATTTACTTAATTTTGGGAATTAAATTTTTGATTTATTTGAAGTCAAGAGTTTTTAATTAAATGAGGAGTTTTGGATTGATTAAAGAAGAATTTTTAATTAAATAGAGAGTTTTATATTTAATCGGAAAAACTTTTAATGGTGACAATAATAATAATGGTATGCCTATTGTTATTATTTTTATAATAATAATAATCATTATTAATTATTTCAATTAATTTATGGGTTTTATTAATGTTTTAAGTTATAGGTTAGAAAATAAATTAAAGGGAAGGACCCTTCTCCCTTTCCCCAATAAAAAAGCATGCACCCCCATTTGAGGCGAGGTACACTGGAGGTGTAGGATTCCACCATGGAATGACCCTCCTCCTCCGAACGACCTACAACGCCCCTCCAAGGTCGATCCTCCCTGAGACGCACCACCTACAGCGTGACCTACTCCTGGTCGGACCCCCTGCTGCAGCACACGACACCCGAGTAGCACCCCTATAGCAGCGCGACTCCCCTCTTTGGCACGCCAGCCCCTCTCATGGACTCCAATTTGCACATGATGATTCCTATCAGAATCTTCAAAAATCTTATCTGCCTTGTCAAGGTGAGTCCGTCTGCGTATAACTCATGATTCACAGTGGCCATTTGACTCCTCTCTCTCACCTTATTTTCTCAGCTGAAACCCAAAGGTTTGGTTTAATCTGGTTGTTATGTTCTTCTAATTTTAGGGTATGCGGGTAGTGTATGAGGACCCATTGGTCCATGTTCCAGCATCCTCTACCAAGGGTGAGGCGGATGGACTCTTTTTGCTATGCTTCCATGTTTAAAGTAAGGTTATTTAATCATGGTTTGGTTTCACATCATTCATTTAAGGTTTTGATATAATATATGAGTCCCTCATACACAATTAGGGCTACATTAGTTCTTACTTATTTTATTCTGGGTACCTATTTAATATATTAAATTCTGTTTATTTTTAACAGGGTGCGCACACACGTGTGTGTGTGTGTGTGTAAGTTGTGCGCATGCGATTGTGGGCCATCTGCATTTTTTTGCCTCCTAGTTTATCAAAGTAATGAATATTTTATTGGTTACACCCTGAGGTAAGATCCCTTTTCAAGTCCTCAACTTTAATAAATGTGTTAATAAAATGATTACAACACCTTTTTTGGTATTTAAATTATCCAGTGAAGTATTTATATAGATTTTCATTCAAATGTGAATTTAGTAAGTTTGATTAAATTGATAAATGTGATATGTGATATGTGGATACACAACTTTTGATGTTATTAAATGATGTTACCCATGTTATATAAATGAGGATATAATCATGTGTTGGTTTTATGCTTGTATTACTGATTCGGTTAAAGTGATATGATTAAATAATTAAATGATTTGAATAGAGATGGATGAGTAATAGGGTACTTAATCAAAGAATTAATTATCAAGATGTGAGTTGGGAAATTGCGGTGTTTATCAAATATTGGGAATATTGAATATGAATAATTACTTCACATGTTTTTTATCAGAAGATAAATTAGAGAATGGTAATGATTAATGAATAGATTAATTATTACATGTAAAATAGAGAATGGTTATCAATTGATGAATTGGTTATGATATATTGATTTAGTTTAATGAGATATTTGATCCGACAATTATTTTACGTTATGTTGTTTTGACTAAATAGAGATATTTATAGATGTATTAAATGACGTGATATTGTAGTGTTATTTTGGATAATTAATTCTGGAAAATTAATTATGGGATGTGATTTGTTTTGTGGATTAATTAATTGATGGATTAATTAATGGTAATGTGTACTTAGTCAATTGTTGCGTTAATTAATAGATTTGATATATTTAACTAATCGATTAGATTATTAAGGAAATAAGGATAATTGATTGGAGAATTAATTGTCATGTTTTCAATTAAGTAATTGAGATAATTAAATGTTGAGTTAATTATCTAGTTAACTTACTTGTGGTTAAGAATAATTAACTATTAATTAATTATTAACTATTGTGATATTTATTGGTTAAATAATTGTAGAATTATTTGATAGCATATTTATGTTGTTAATTAGTTGTTGAATTAATTAACAGATTTGATTAATTAATTTATGAGTTAATTAATGTATGGTTTTAGGGTGTTAGATATGGTGTTCTACACCAATGATAAATATGTATGTATGACTGATAAATGGGATGTGAGAAAGGGATTGATGCTCCAAATACTCACAGGGTGCTAGAAATGGAATTTTACGCCTAGCTTGCATGAAAATTTCTCTTTTATGGGACAGGGAATAATGCTCCAAATACCCATGGGTTGTGAGACATGGGCTGATGCTCCAAATACTGAATATGGTTCTATACATGATGTTCTACACCCATTAATTGACATTGGAATGTGGGCCCAATTGGTTATACATGATTTTAATTAAATGTTTAATGAAAGACGATGTGATGTAATGATTTTTGAATTGAATATGATAAAGGGTTCATACTTTTTAATGAATTGGGTGAATCACTACTTAGAGGATAGACCCAGGAGTGAATCACTATTTTCAGTGGATGGGCTCTGACTTAGTACTTGAAAGATTAAATTTAACATCTTATGACGTGTTATCTAAGCCAAAGAACTGGCTTGGGTTTAGTCTTTACTTTGATTACTTTTATGGTCTTTAGAGACATCTTTTGTGAGTGAATTATATGAGGGATTTCCAGCTTAGAACAGATCTCAAGACTTATATAATTTAATGAGTCTTGAATAATTGATAAATGGAAATGAATGTGTGACGACTGTTGTGAATGTATGAAAAATATATAATGTGGGTTTAGACACCAGCTGAGGGCCGAAGTATGTATTTTGGTATTTAGTTATATTGTACTGCTTACTTTACTTATGCATGCTTTCACACTGTTTAAATTATTTATTGAATTTATGGATTTGGGGTAGACACCGATAGTCCCGGCCTACTGAGATTTATATCTCACACCCTACTCGGGCCACCATTGTACAGGGGTACCCGAGTATATTATATTTGGTTGTAGGATTGTACTGTTTGAATATACTTGGTAAATAGGAGGAGAGGACTGAGCAGAAGATTGGGATGATCAAGGAGATAACCCTAGGGTCTTTGAGTCTTTATTTATTTATTTCTTTATTGATATGTAAATCATGATATATTGTTTATCACTTTTATAGTTTTACCATCGTAACATGCATGCATTGTATAACATTGGCGTTGACCATTTTTTTTATATAAGATTTATAAAATTATGACTTCCACTGTTTTATCATTTATTAAATATCATCTACTATTTCTTTCTATTGCCTATTATTGAACTCTGATATGAGGATATAGTATCCCCACTGATTATCCATAGACCCTCGCTACTAGTCGGAAGCCTCTGGAATATGGGGAGACGCACTTGAGGTCATGTGACGACTGACCTGGCCACCGGTTCAGGAGTGATCCGGGTTGAGACATTATAATGGGTGTTTAACATGAAATTGTTTTATTTCATAAAATCAATAAACTTTGAATATAAAGGTAAATGTTACGTGATTTATCATGTTTCCACTAGACTAATGGTTTTATTTCTTCCTATACCCCTACCAATATTTTTGTGACCATCCAAAGTTTTTAAAATGTTTTTTAAAATATTTATAGGTGGTTAAGGGGAAGGAATAAGTAATGTAAAAATTTGGGAATATTTTTCACTAAATGAAATCATGTTTTGTTTTAATGTTTTATATGGTGGAATAAATGGATGCTGATCAAAAGTGTTGAATTTTTATTAAATAGTTATATATATATAGGTTATGGTTTAATTCTATAAAACACTAAACTGAAAATGATCCTTGAATTTAATAGGAATAATTCACAACATAAAAATCATTAATATGTAATGTCAAATTTTCGATTCTTATATTTGAAAACAAAGAAATAATTTTTGGAAAATAAGTATTTATAAATAGGCCATTATTTGGAATTTTCCATTTATATGCATGTATATATCTATATGTACACCTAGTGCACATATGTATATGTACATATCACTCCAAATTATATACGGTAATTCATCACTATACTAAAGGTTCATTTAAAGAAACATACAAAGCATCATGTCAATGAAAAATAGTTTATCCCATAAGCACCAATACCCTGAAGAGGCCAAAATACCATTCAGACCACAATTTCAATTGCCAAAAAATTTCATCAAATACTAAACAAGTCCAAAAAACATTTTAAGACACTTGCTGCCATTCTAAATTCCACATAACATTTTATCAAACACTTATCAAACAAATACATTTAACATACATAGGAATAATATGAAAAAACCTTTGAAAAAAACACTTTTAGTCAATCCACCGACATATAAAAACAAAAAAATTCATTTTTTTTCAAACTAATAACATAAATAACACATTTAAAATTCATTTAGGAAACCTCATGTGTCACATGTAATGTTCTGTAAAGGAAAATAATGGAAACACCTACCTCAATAATGTGTAAACCTAGTGAAACCTTCATAATAGGAAAAAAAATTCCCACAGACCTAACACCACTACCTAACATCAAGAGAAACACTTATATTATCCAACCCTCACTCTAGGATTTTCTGAGAGATAATCAAGGAAATAAAGGAGGGTTAAACAATTTGATAAGAATAAAATATTATAAGAGAAGGGTAGAACCAAAGGAAACATACTAAGAAACATAGGTGGAGCTTCAAACTAAAGAGTGTGACCAATGGAATATGGGTTTGGGATCCCCTTTTCAAGAAAAATATGAATGGGGAAGGAGAGGGGTTTAATGGACATTTTCTTTTTAGAGTGAAATTAGGAAAATAAACATTTTGTGATATGGGAAAACTGTCTGATTTACCTAATTGTACACCAACTGTGCGCACTCTACTATAAAGACAAACAAGCCTCACATGATTTGGCCACATAGTTTAGATACATTTCCCCTACCATGGTCCATCCTCAATAATGAAAACCAACCACACATGGTTTTAATACAAAATTTGATAAAATTTGCACCATCCATGCCAACTATTCCTTTCAAGATTACAGACACCCTCACATGTTTTTTGCACAATTTCCTTTAATAGTATGCATTTCGTGCACTTACTCATATAAAACCCATGAAAGTTACATGATTACTCATGAAAGGTTCATGGTTTCGGATAAACCATGATTTTTATATTTAATAAAAACCATGTAAGAATAAATTTAATTTAAAACACCCCATTGAACATCTAGCTGCATAGTTTCTATTAAACCGTGCATAGATCAATAATAGACCGAAAATTATAAAACTCTAAAATTCCATCAGGAATTCAACCCAAAAACCCACAAAAGGATCTATAAAAAAAATAAACAAAATAAGAAATTAAATAAACATAATTTTTTGAAAACTATCCCCATCATTTAAACATTATTCCCCTAGAAACTCACCTAGTCTATGATTGGTGGAAAACTGGGACTCTCAACCCCAAAAGAAATATCCTATAGAATGAAACATCCTTGATAATCCAAAAAAATAAAACCACATAATCTATTGTCACCTACCAACCACACAATTCAAAAATTACTATCTCTAAAAAGAGTTATTAATATGACTATATTGGGTCTCCTCACCATTTAGGATCTATCTAGAATGACACCAACCTCCAACATGAAAATACCCAACCAAAGAAACTCTAAATGAGAATAAAACCAAATAAAAATTCATAATTCCATAAGACACATTCATATCCAAATAGATGCATGATAATTAATCCCCACAAATAACATGCTAGTAAATGACAAGAACATAATAAGGGAAGAAAGAAAAAAAGAAGGATCAAATGAAGATGAATAGAGAAGTAAGAAAATATGATTACCTCAAAAGATCAAAGAGAAATGGTTTTTTGGATCAAGAATTTTCTTGGATTTATTTTTAATATCCTGATTTCCCACCCAAAATAATTTCTGAAGATATCAGAGTTGACCACGCCGGTGACATGTCTTTAGGGTGTTATGATAATACGGCTAAAAATTACAAAATAGACCACATTGGAAACACATTAGTGATTGGTCCTTTTTATTATAATAATTAATTAGTAAATAAATAATTTATAGAAAAATATCCTCCATATTACATTCATCATTAGATGGGGAATACTTACTAGAACCAAGAGAAACTAGGCTATAAACCTCCACAGGCTACCCATCAAAAACCTACTCAGAAAAAAATTCCTCATCCATAAACTTTATAAAAAATTATTTTCCATTTGAAATAACTCAATCATGTATCTCAAAGAGAATACCCCTATAAAATAGATTACATTTTAATGGATCACCCACACCACTACTAGGGAAAATGAAACTAGCTTATTGAAGTCTTCAACATATCCCTTCAATGTCTTTTGATCATGTTTAACAACTATAAATTATACCACATTCTTCAACCTCACCATATTAGTGATAAAACATTGAAAGAAAGTGTTCATGAATATTTCCCAAGTAATCCCACTTTATAATAAGGACAAAACAATCACCCTCCACTAATCCAAACTAGGTCCCTTGTGAAAACCCAAAAAACATTCATTATCTTCTATATTGGCATTCCCAAGGACCTAAAGAAACATTCAGTTTTATCTAGCCACTCCACAGCTTATTTTGGTCCTGGATCATCATGGTAAAAAGGAAACAGTTGAGAAGCTCTTGGCTCCACCATTCCCTTAATATTATAGGTAGAGTTAAAACCTAGATGACATTCCTTAGAAACCTTTGGGATATTTATATGTGGAATACTCGAAATAACTAGGAAATAAAAAATAAAAAGGAATCCACGTTTTAACCAAGACTTGAAAAAAAGTTCAAACCAAGATACCAAGATCCTAAAATAATATAAAACACAAAATAAAATTAAAAAAAACTCATTTTAAACCCCCCATTTTCCTTCAAAAATTTTAACTATTACACATCAAAACCATTTCCACTAACACAACCATTTCCAAATCCAATTTTCCATTTAAATTCATGTTGGAATGAAAAAAATACAGTTCATCCACTTTAAAACCCCAAACAAAATAGTCACTTTTTCTTTAAACCCACCAATTCCAATAGAAAAGTTACTATCTTTAATCTGTTCTAAAATTCAAAAAAATCACTATTAATTTCAAAACCCACTAATTCCAACCAATATGTATCCAATAACATCACTCGCATCAAATCCCTTAAATATGGGACAGGTGGTCATACATGACTTTTCCACATAGTTTTTCAGACCATGCACTAAGAATTAATTAACCAGTGGAAGCATATTTAACTATACAGATGGGCTCTACAAGGTTTGTAAACAATGTATTTCCAAGTGTGAAACCTGACCACTTCTATTATAATCCCTCAAAACACAAATAAAAAACAATCCAAACTAAGAACCAATAATAGATAACCAAAAATAAAAATAAAATAATTAAATCCCAACTATCCCATATGACTCATTTCTTAGGATGAGTATGAGTTTATAATGCTCTTCCTATACCTACCTCCCTTTTCCATAAAATAAAATCTACATTATATATGAAACCTAAAATAAATAAGGGTTGCTATGATAAAATTTATTTACAGATAAGATCAGGTCATCCCTGAACTGAAAAAAAGTATGGTTTGCAACAATGGATAAAGGGGATCCATGATCCACACTAGAATATGTAAAGAGTCAGGGTATCACAAGATAAATCATTGGGGTTGATTTCACCCAATAATAAAAAATATTAAATAAAACTAAGCACAAAACATATGAATGATACAACAATAACTGATGCCAAAGAATTTTTTTTGTGAAACAAAAAGAAGATCCAATTACAAGGTATAAAAAATAAAACAAAAAATAAACCAGAACTAGACACGGTCTCAATGTGACCTATTGGTCACCACCATCCACAAAATGAACATACTCTATAAGTGAACCTATAAAATAACCTAAACTTAGAAAATAGCTCAGGTGTACTGATTCCAAGAAAAACAAGTAGGGTGTGAGCATATTACATCTTATTAGTTAAACACCACAAAATCCATACATTACCATTCCCAAAAAAAACCCTAATAACTAGTTTTAAAATACTAATAGAAAATAGGTTTTTATCATTTAAACAACAAAACATATATTTCAAAAAATCCATTTTGAAAAAAATGGACTTACATTAAATAATCTTCCTAATTCAAATAACACCATGAAAAAAACTAAAAACCATGTACAATCATAAGAAAAAGGATTGAAACTGAACCAAGTAATATACTTTATCAGAAAAAACAATATCCAAGGAAGAGGAAGCATTATAGTTTATAAATAATCCAAAATAAAAAAATCAAGAAGCCAAAGTGAAAAAAAAAATTAGAAAATAAAATTCATATAATAATGGGAGGATCCTAAACTTCTCTAGAGGTGACTGAAGAAGTACTTATTTTGGCGCCATTTATTTTCATATGATGCAATCCATTGTGTATCATCAACCTGGCTATAAAACACTGAAATTGAAAATGAATAACATTTTATTCAATAGATTATATGAACACAAAAACCTATATTAGAATATTATACAAAACCAAAATAATTTTAATTATATTTCCTTTATAGTATATTTAATTGATGTTATAGATTAAGATATATGCAACAATGAGTTTCTTCTATAACTTTTATTACAGACAATACTGATTTTTACCGAATAACAATATACTTTTAATATAGTTTTATAATATGATAGTTATTATCTTGATGTTGTAAAGGATGATATGAATATGATTAATATAATTATGAAAAAATATAGGTATCACATATTTATTATTCAACTATTGATTATAAACAATAATAAGAATCATTTCAATGAAAAATAAATATTTTCTGAAAAATGGTATTTTTCTTAAAGACAGTTAAGTGACGCTTTACACACATAATATAAAATTAAATTCTTACCAATTTTAGAAAAAATATTTTACAAAATAAACTCCATTTTTAAAATTAGAATATAAAAAAAATTGGGGTGAATTTTTGGGATTTTTCTGAGATGTTTGATTTTTTGATGAATAGTGAAAATAATGGATTTTAGTTGAAAACATTCTTTTCATCTAAATACTTTTTTATGTTAAATTATATTTTGAATTGGATTTAAAGTCACAATAGTTCAATAATACATCTATTAATTCAATTTATGTTATTTAATCACTTTAAAATTTAATTATTATATAAAGACATTATAATATTTCAAAAAAAAAATCTTTTTTAAAAACCAACATTCTCATCCCATCTACATAATTAATTTTAAATTAAACATTTCCACTTTTGTGAGTTAAATATTTTAAAATGGATTCGATATTGGTAATAAGATTAATTTATATTATCTATTAAGTTAAACTTAATTTTTAACCATAATGATTAGTGAAAACATTTAATATTAATTATAGTGATTAAGGTAAAAAAGAGTTTACTATGTTGATAAATATAGAATATAAGGTGTAAGAATTACCTAACATGTGTCAAAAACCCATTTCAAATCCATATTTATACCCTTATGAGTTTTTATTATTTTTTATTAGTTTTATAAGAAATTTTCCATTAAATTTAAATATAAAATAAGTTAATTAAAGATAAAGGAAAAATGGAACCTTCCTTGCTTTTAAAATCTATAGAGATTTTTTATAAGGAAAAAAACATATGTTTAATTATACATATTTTTTTGAGATATAAATGACTTTTTTATTCTTAATAATTTTATTTAATTTTTAGATATGAAATTTTTTACTTAAAATTATTATGAAACACCGCAACTATAATTATTTAGTTTATAATTAAGAAAAATTAATTATACCAAAATTATTAAAAGTTAGGTCGACTGAATGAATTATTATCTTAAATTAATTTTTTAGATTTATATATCATGTTACATAGGTTTTTAATTAATATATTCAAATTACATCAATGTATTTATATTTTAAAATTCAAATTATATAAATAATGTCAAAATTAGAATTACTCCTATTTTATAATAAATGATATTTTATTAAATGATTTAAAATTACTAGAAATCCTATCATATAACCAAATATTTTCCAATTTTATTAAATATAAAATATTTTACATTCATATACCAATTTAACTTTAATATTGAACCTATTTACCCCTAAATTTAGAAAATAAATATTTGATAGCGTTGTTAATGTTAAAACACGGTTTTTTCACATTACATGCATTTGTTTTAAAATTAATTATTCACTCAAATTGGTTTTTTATTTTATAAATTAGTTAAAATATTTATAATAAGTGGGTCTATATGTTATAATATGTCTCGCTTTAATTTAGTCTTAACACACCAGTTACCTAGGTTATAAAATTAACTAACGAGATAAAAACTAAAAGGGTATAATTGAGTTAACATAGTGACTAAGGAATAACTTCATGAAAATAAGTTTACTTTTGTTTTTTGGATGTGTTTCTAGAAAAAATAAAATCTTACCTAAATTATTATTCAATTTTCATTCCACATTCGGTAAGGGAGACCTCCCAATAGTGAATAAATATAAGCCTTTGTAAAAATGCCACTACTCCTCAGTTATAAAAGGATACTCTATCCTCTCAGTTCTCCACACATATCAAGGAATTTTTCTCATCCAAAACCTACCCAAATAACTTACTAACTTCCATACCCTAATCTTATCATACTTATTTTGGGTATAAATCCAACCTATGAAGGGTTAGGTTAAAACCAATGGAAGATACCCGAAAAATAGGTAATATTCTTCAACAAGTATCTTTATTTTATTTTATTTTTTCACCTCCTTAAATTTTGATTTTAAAATTTTTATAATATAATCATTATTTATTCCATATACTGGGATGTTTTATAATTAGGTTTCATTCTAAAAATTTCTCCACATCCATCAAATGGGTTACAAAATCATCATTCAAGTGTACGATGGAGTACTGACTCGTGAATAAATGTTGTTTTTTCCATTCCCACCTCTCAATGTTGGGTATATTTTTGGATCTAGAGTATATATATGATATAAATAACATTATTATATGTATAAATTCATTATAAAATATATTTATTATTATATTACATTCCATAGGAGAGAAGACAATGTCGCTCGTGTGTATAGAGGGCTACCGCCTCATGAAATGATGTGATTCATTTTTCACTAACAATTTAAATGGAAGGTGATAAGGAAAAATGTTAATGATTATATGTGATAATACTAGAATAATTAGTATATTAATGACATTATTATCATTCTATAATGATAATATATATGTAAATTTATTTCATTCCTTTTCACTCAGGTAAGTATGATAACATCATTCGTGTATGTATGGACTACCACTTTCACGAAGTAGAGCGACTCTCTTTTAATCCCCACACCAAATTGATAAAATATATAAGTATATAATATGGTATTAATTATATTATGATCATTATATAAAGTTAAAATATTATATACAGCCTTTCCATAATGATCATTGAAAATTTAAAATGTTACACATGCATACCTACGACCTACTGTCTCTATGATCGTAATATACTTCATTTTTCATAACCATAATTCATTATTTATATTAAAAGTATAATTAATGTATATATAATGTGATTATTTCATTATTATTATTCAGTATATGATAAAAACTTTTTAATATGGACATGAACCTAATCTTTCTAGATGAAACACACATGAGAAAACATGGTAATTAACAGGAGAAATAATGAAAATAATGAAAGATTATTAATGAATTGGTGATAAGATGTAATAAAAAGATAAATTATTATATTATTATTATGAATGAGTTTAATTAATAAATTAAAAACATTCTTAAAACCATTATAATGGATGTTGAAACATTCTCAACTGAAGGAAAGTGTAAGGTTAGAGATTTCATCTCAGTTTACATTCCACTTAGTTGTATTTGTCATTATTCCCCAATTCATATTAATGTCGTGAATATACATACACTTTAAATCTAATATAAGTAATAATTAATTATTCATGGTATTTTATAATTAAATTTTAATTATATCATATGGGGATTTGACTTGAAAATTACCTAGTGGTAAAAGTTATTATCCAATCTTACTTTCTTTTGTGATTCTTAACTTTATCTTGAAACAATATCTCTATTGTAATCATTTTTAATTGGAAATTAAATTTATCTTAAATATTCATATTATTTTGTGATATATATTTTTATTTCCTAAATATTATACAATTTTTACATCTGGTGTTTATTTGAAAATTATTTGATTACCTGGGAAAATATTAATAAATTCATATCCATTACTCAATACAGTTAAATGATGATAAGGCACATTCTTTATGAATTGAATATATTATTTGATATATTAGGAATACTTTATAATGGCATGGAATGGTTTGGTACTAGTTAATATAACACCCCCCCCCCCCCCGATGTATTGGTAGTACCATCAGACAAATTTTTTGGCCATATCAGATAGGTTTTTACCCATTTTTAAACGAAATTTAGAAAGGTCTTGATGTAATTATTTCCTGAACTTGGGAAAAATGAAATCCATAAATTATTAATTTAATTAAATGATAATTCAGTTGTTATTATTATTCACGAGATCTTATATAAGACATTATCTATGGATTCTTTTCATTCTTAGTTATTGATTAAATGGAATGTGTTTTCAATTATATTCCTTTCCATATATATTATGCCTTATCCATATATTTATGTGTAATTTGTGTTTATTTATATATCTTTCCATGTTGATTATGATTATTTATCCATGCTAGAATTTAATATAATTAACCCTTACTAGGAATTTTTTCTCATCATTATTTAGTTTCAATTCCATAGGTTATGTAGTAGAGAACAAGAATGAGTTTTCCAGGATGTTGTGCAATTTATTTTTTTATGTACTATGTTTTATTTTATTTTCATAGTATATAATTGGTATAATTTATGTATCAGGTTCTCCAAAACTACTATACCAATTATTCCTTTGAGTTTCGACCCATTGTATCTATGAAAATGTAAAAAAGTAAGGCACCAACTTTGGGCTACTAGGGTAGGGGCCATTATAGTTGGTATGAGATAATGTTTAGTAGAAACATTGGGAACTTGATTTTTGAAAACAAATATTGGGGAAAAACCCTAATATAAACATTGATGATAAGTATATAAGAGCATCATAATATTTTGGTAGTGTAGAGATTATGTGGTTTTTCCAATCAATACATTCCTATCTAAATACTACATATAGACATGTTTTAGGAATTGAGGTTCTTAGGGGTAATACCTATGAAAAAGGAATGGATAGATTTACTTGAGCGTTAACTAGTACCTGAAAATGATCCTTTCTATGCACCTAGTTTGACACTCTCAGGGGATATGCTTAGTATAATTCAAATTTTCATTATAAACCATCATAAAATATTTAAAAAAATATTTCCCCAAAGTAAATAGTTTTAGGATTTCGATATTAACAAATCATAAATTTTAATTTATGCTAAGTTTCACATTATATTTTGAATTATACATTATGATTTAAAATTAATAATTTTAGGAGCTAATTCAACATATTACATTGATTAGAAATTGAACCTGGAATTAGAAGGGTATCTAAACTCATAGTCATTGCAGATATTTCCCTACTGAACAATCCAATTCAACTGGTATTGGAATAGAGATAATTATGTATATATTAGGGTAGATTAATTAGGTTATGAAATATATCCTTTGCCTAATGGAGAAACCTATTCTACTATGTAATTTTTGGATGCTGGATCAATTTATGTGATCGAGGCCCCCATTATTTAGTGGGACTACTAATCCAGTGGCAGCTGAGAAATTGATTAAGTATTTGGAGAAGATATTTATGGCATTAGGATGTGGTGAAAAGGAAAATTTTATAATTTTAGTGTAATTTCTAAATGGATATGATGATTAATTGTGGTCATTGACCTAGAATACTAAAGAGGAACATGAAATAGAACACATGTAATGGAAAGAATTTAAGGATATATTCATTGAAAAGTATTTCCCTCATGAGTAATAAACTGAGATTAAGAGATATTTCCTTATAAAAATAAAAAAGGAGGAAGAAGGTGTTGTAGAGTATAGACCTACCATTACAATGTTATCAAGGTATGATACAAATTATATTAGCAATATATAATTCATGATTAACCATTTCATTGATGGGACTAATCCATGTCCCCAAAGGGAACTGGTCATTGAAATTTTTTCATCATATGATTAAACAGTTTTATATACTATAAATAGAGAGAAATAATTCTCCATGTATTATGGATTCAAAGGGAAGAAAGAGAATAATATGAAGGCATATTAAAAATGTATAAAGGGAGAAGGGAAAGAATGATTTTCCCGCATGTGATAACTATGGAAATAATCACCCTAGGAAGTGCTTTAAGTGATTGGGTTCTTTTTATAAGTGAAAATAATTGTGTCACTATGAAAATTAATGAAAATGTAAGAAAGAAAACACTTTTATTAATTGTTTCATATATTAGGAGATGCGGAACAATGAAAATGAATTCCCCAAGAGTCAAGAGAATATACTTGAGAAGAAGATAAGGGATTAAAGTCAATAATATTCAATTGATACAACCAAATTTAAATTATTAATGTGCTTATGTATTCAGATCCTTTTAAATTGTTGTAAAATTATTTATTTGATGATATTATGGTTATAAGAATTATGAAATTTATAAGTATTATACTGTATTAAGATTTTATAAAGGATTTGAAATCATGTACTGAATTGTAATAATAAAAGTGATTCATTGGAAAGTTGAAATTCAAATTAAACACATAATTGAGGTCCCTTAATATGCTCTTGATGTTGAGATGATTGTGTTGGGATAAAATATGATTGGTATGCATGATGTAAATTGGATAGTACTGGATACTACATAATTTATTAGTGATTTTAGGACAATGATGTTTATCCTATCATTGATGTAATTGAAAATATTTTTGGATTTATGTAATATATATATATAATAAATTTGTTCTTATTTAATGATTAAGTAATCATGCATGTTTTCAATAAGTTTTTATTGTCATTTATGTTATTACCATGTTTATAGAGATTACATAATTAAGGTATTCACATGTTGGGTATGTGAAAATTAAGAGATAATTCATGTTATTGTGGGGATTAAAGGTAAGTTCATTTTGGAAATTCAGTGACCTTCTCTCTAACATTTTGGATGTTGATGTTTTTGAAAGGTTCATAAGGTTAACAATTTATGAAATGGTTTATGTTGACTATTGCAATAGGTTTTGGAGATTAATTTATTACTTCAAAAAAATATTTATTCATATTTGATTATCTGTACTAGAAATATTGGTTTTTAAAATATTTTTTGATTGATAGAAATACATTTCACTCTTTTATGTGTGTTATGATCTGTTAAAATTGAAATTTAGTGCTTTATGTATAAAAGATTTATTTTTGGATATTCATTTCTTAATGTAAGGCATGAATTGGAAATTGAAAAAAGCACAAAAAAATGATGAAATTAAACTTATATAATAGGTAGGTATAAATATATTATGTTTCTTTATATTTATAGATTGTATTATAATTAATGTACTCTAGTAAGAGGATCTTGAATAAAAAATGATATCCTATTGTCTTCATTTTAGATGATATAAATGACTTGTTCCATGCCTCTTTGGTATATGGATTTTTTGTTGTTAACCTTATTTGGATAAACCACTTTATTTTGATCAATGATCTCTATCACTCTCTATAATTATTTGGGTGTTAGTGTTCTCTTCAATACCCTTGTCTTAATTTCCCATCAATGTTATCCGACTCAGATTCCTTATTATGTGATTATTCCATTTAAACTTTATATTTTATAATCCCTCTCATTATGAGGATGCTTTACCAAACCTTATCATAATGCAAGTCTTGAATATTTTTATTTTCAAATATCAATCCCCCAATTATGAAGATCATGTTTGTATTATGGGGATGAAATTTATTTAAGGTAGGGATAATGTAACCCCCAAAAAATCTATAAAAAAAATTATTCACTAGATTATGAGACCTGAAAAAACCAATATTAGAAGAGAATATAACACCCACAGAATCTAAAATATATTTCTTTTATTATATATTTAATTTATATTATATCTTATGATACAAAGATTAAGTATTTTCTTCTATATATTATGTTATGTGAAAGACAAAGTTTTACCAAACAACAATATACTATTAATATTATTATTTTATATGATAGTTATTATCTTGCTGTTAGAGAGGTGGATATGAATAGGATTAACTAAATTAGGAAAAAATATATTTTACACACATTTATTTGTTATCAGTTTGTTATAAATAATAATAATAATAATTTAAAAGTAAAAGTGTTTTTTTCTGAAAAATTTTAATTTTTTCTAAAAGATGATTTAATCACGCTTTTCGCACATAACATAAAATTAATTTTTACCACTTTTAATTTTTTTTTACAAAATAAAATTAATTTTTTAAATCATAATACCAAAATTACCTTAGGGATAATTTTTTTATTTTTTGAGAAGTTTCATTCTTTGATGAATGTTGAAAAATACTAGATTTTAGTTGAAAACTACTTTTTGTTTAAATAATATATAATATATAATTATATTTTTAATTTGTTTTAATATTTAAATGGTTAAATTATAAATATATTAATCTAATTTAGTTTATTATAATGATTTTAATATTTATGTTTTATATAAAAATGTTTTAAACTTTTGAATATTTCCTTTTTTAAAACCTCATTTCTTGTCCCATCTATAGGTTTAATTTTAAATTAAAATTCTGATACTTATGTGAGTTTAATTTTTTAAAATTTATTCAAAATATGGAAAAATTATATATATATATATATATAATGTAATAATTACATATTAATTTTTCACCATAATGATTTGTCAAAACAGTTAAAATTAATTACATTGATTAAGGTAAAAATGAGTTTACTTAGTAGTTAAAAGTATAATATAATGTTTAAGAATGACCCAACACATGTCCAACATCCATTTCCTTACCATATTTTAACATTTATGCATTTTTTATCATTTTTTATGAGTTACAATGTCACTTTTCAATGAATTTAAACTATATAATAAGTTATATAATGAAAAAACAAAAAGAGAGCATTCCTTGGTTTTAATATCTTTAATGATTTTGGATAGGGAACAAACCACATTGATTAGTTTATAAATATTATTTTGAAACATAAATGAGTAATATATATCATAATAATTTATATTTTATTTTTAAAGATTAATGTTTCACTCAAAACTCACAACAAACACCAACGTAGTATTTATTTAGTTACTAATTAACTAAAATAAATGATAATAAAAATAATAAAAGTGAGGCAATTTTAGTGAATTATTTCCTTGAATTAACTTTTTAGATGAATATGTAATTTTATATAGGCAAGAACTTAATATATTCACATTACATCAGTGTCTTCATATTTTTGAATTCAATTTATATAAATAATATCAAAATTGACATTAATATTTTTTTTTAATAAATGATATTTCACAAAATGATTTTAAAGTACTAAAAAAAATCTGCTCTAAAATGTTTTTTAAATGTTAATAAATATTAAATATTTTCTATTAATGAACCAATTTATCTTTTATAATGAAAATATTGTCCTCCAAATAGAAAAAAATCATTATTAACATGGATAAGGTTTAAACATCGTTTTGTGCATTAAAGCGTTTGTATTAAAATTAATTCTACCCAAACATGTTGTTTTTATTTTATAAATTACATATAATATTTATAATAATTATTTATCTATTTTATAATATTTATCACTTTAGTTTAGTTTTTGTGGATAAATTACCGAGGATAAAAAATTAGCTACAGTGGTAAAAAATAAAATGGTAAAATTGAGTAAACATAAAAACTAAGGAATAACAAAATAAAAAAATATTTAGTTTTTTGGGGGGTGTTTTTTATTTACCAAATGAACCCTAATATCAATTATTATTATATTTTGGAACCTAATTAGGTAATATATTCCTCCAAATATTGAATAATTTTGAGTATTTACAAGAATTCCACTACTCCTCGACTATAAAAGGGCACTCACCCCCCTCACATCTCCACACCTATCAAGCAATTTGGATCATACAAAACCTTCCAAAATAACTTTGAAAATTCATTACACTCATATTAGAAGTAATATTTTGGGAATAAATCCATACTAGGATAGTTTTAATGAAAAATAAAGGAAGATACCTCCTGAATAGGTAATGTTATTAAACAAGAATCTTTATTTTGTTTTCACATCCACCTCATTAAATTGTTATTAAACCATGATTATAAAATAACATAGATATATTAAATATACTAGGATGTTTTTATAATATTTTAATTATCTAAAAATATCTCCACTTTCATCAAATGTGTTATGTAATTATCATTCGTGTGTATGAAAGACAACATCATCGTGAACTAATGTCATTCATCTTTCTATTTCCACCTCTCAAGGTTAGGTATAATGATGAAAATAAAGTATTTTTATGATATTTATAAAATTATTATACCAATTTATTCATTATATCATGTATTTATTATTATCTTTCATTCCTTATGAGATATGATAATATCTCATGTGTGTCCGATGGTCTACCGACTTGCGAAACACTGTGATTTATCTTTCATAGACACTTCACATGGAAGATGATAAGGAATATTGTTAACTATTATATGTTATATACATGAAATAATAATTATATTAATGAAATATTTATCATCATTTAAGGATAATATATATATTTAATTTTTTCCCTTCTCACTCACATAAAGATGATAACATCGTTCATGAATGTGTAGACTACCACATCCACGAAGCAACATAACTCTATTTTCATCACTAAACCATATGGATGAAATATATAAGTATGTAATTTGGTATTAATAATATTTTTATAATTTTATAAACATAATATATTAATTAAATCCCTTTATTAATGATCAATAAAAGATTGAAAATATTACTATTGCGTACGTACCACCTACTATCTCTATGATCACAACATACTTCATTTCTTATATCCATCATTCATGATTTATTTTTAAAGTATAATTAACATATAAATATGATAATTAATTCATTAATATTATTTTAGGGATGATATAACTAGATAACATGTGCAATAATTAGGTATTTCATGATGAAACATGCATGAGAAAACAAGCCAATTAACACATGAATTAGTGAAAATAATGAATTATTATTTACGAAATGGTGATAAGATGTAATAAGAGGGTCGTGTATTATATTATAAGTATTAATATGTTTCATTATTAAATTAAAAACATGATTAAAACCATTATACATGAGGATAAATCATGTTCAACTAAATAAAAGTCTGAGGTAATAGATTTCATCTAAATTTACATACTATTTAGAATTATTTCTCAGCATTCACAAATTCAATTTCATGTGGTGTATATACAGCCCATTTGACATATCCTGAATACTTCAATATTCATGGTATTTTATGTTTATATTTTAATTATCTCATCCAACTGGAGTTGACTTGAAAATAATCAAGTGGTAAACGTTATTATGCAATCTCACATTTTTAATTGTTATCTTTCTCTCAAAACAATCACTTTATTGTAATTGCCTCTCATTGGAGATTAAATTTATATTAAATATCCATATTATTTTATCACGGATATTTTTATTTCATAAACCATACACCATTTTTACATAAAAAGATCATTTTAAAAATGTTTTGATTAATTGTGTAAATAATTATAAATCTCTATCCTTTACTCAATTTGGATACTTGATGATAAGTCACATTTTTTATAAATTAAGTCAATTATTTTATATATAAGGAATGAATTTTACTATTATTACTTTTGTTTGGGACTAGTTAATTTAATCTGCACAATGCATCGGTAGTCACATGAGAGGACTCAGTGGGACTAATCAGATGAGTTTTTACCCAGTTTGTTTTAAACCATCTTTTGAATGGTTATTTTGATAAATGATTAATGTATATGGGAAACATGAAGTCCAAAAATTAATAATTTACTTCATTAATAATTCATTTATAATAATTATCCATGATAATTTCTCTATGAAATTATCTATAGAGGCATTTCATTCTCATTTTTTAATTAAATGGTATGTGTTTTCAGTTATTTACCTTTCCATATTGATTATTCCATATCAATATATTTATGTTCCATGTATGTTAATATATATACATTTATATTTTGATTATGATTATTGATTCATTCTTTCTTCCTTTTTACTTAACAAATAATGAGCATTCCAACTCACCCTTATTTTGTTTCCTTTCCCCAAGTTATGAAGAAGATATCTTGATTGACTTTTCAAGGATACTGAGAATATTATTTTGTTATGTATTCTTTTTTATTTTATATTCACAATGTAAAATGGTAATAATATATGTATATAGTTCTCCAAAAAAACTAAATATATTTTCATTTTTGATTTTACCCATTGTATATATGCCAATGTAGTAACATAATTCACTGACACTAGGCTATCCGGGTCAGGGTTGTTACATCGGCAACTCTCAACCATCCATGTCAGTGGTACACCCCACCATTTTAATTATTCTTTCATGGGGAATTTAGAAATTTTAATCAAGAATAAATAGTAATAGTATCTCAACCCTCTATTTATCATCTAACTTCTTATGATAACTGTAAAGGGAAAAGGTGTTGTAGGAAATGCACGATTGGCATTAATCATACTTCACAAATACTAACATACATTCCAAGACCATCTCCATGACATTGACACCATACATCCAAAGACCATATATATAGGAATAATTTTATAGAATTTTTTATCATCCTATAAACAATTCAAATATTCCAACTAATCTAGAACATCATGAGAAATTAAAATCACATTTCAAGAAACATCAAGAGGTAACAAACGAGACATAGAGTTTAAAAACAAAATCACTTTCTAGAGAAAGGACCATTCATCCCAACCCATTCCAAAATCTATTATAATCATAAAAATATATTTCAAAGGTTAAAAATATTCCATCCATGGTTCCAAACGGGCCTTGGAAGTATAATTTAAAAAATACAACTCAAAACTTTATTTGAAATAAATTTTAAAACCAAGAAATAAATTTAGGAAAACAATGTTTTAGAAAGTGGAAATTATATGGAATTTCTTTTATATAAATGTACACCCCAAGCACACATATATATCATCATATTATAAATACATATATATGGACATCCATCAGAATTCCAAAGGATCATTTTCTAAAACACATGAAGCATTGTATCAATTATCAAGAGTTTATCACATAATCACCAAAACACTAAAGAGACCAAAACCCCATGCAAATAATAATATAACTTTCCACACAATTTCATAAAATCTTAAAAATCTCTAAACAACATTTTAAGAAACTCAATTCCATTTTAAATTCAAAATGGTATTTTATAAAAAACTTAACATAAGTATACATTGAAAACACAAAGGCATAATCGCAGAAAACCTTTATAACCCCTATTTCATCAAACCAAAAACACATTAAAGCATAAGAATTCATTTTATAATACACAATGAAGAAAAAAAATGGTAAAAATTCATTTTTGAAATCTCATGCATCACAAGAAATGTTCAGAAAAGTAAATGGACGTAAACACATTCCTTAATGATGTGAGAATATGATAAAGTACTAGGAAGGGGTAAGAAAAATGGAGAAGGACCAAACCACATAACCAAAAATCAATATAAATAGTAAAATTATCCAACCCTCACTCTATGGTTCAACTAATAGAGAAATAAGTAAATGAAGGAGGAAGAAACAAGAGAGGAAGATGAGAAGAGAAAAAGATAGGGCTAAAACCTAAGGAAACATACCAAGAATCAAAGGAGGAGCTTCAAATCAAGGAGGATGAGAAAAGAAAGAGGTATTTGGGATCCCCTTCACATGAAATATACTAATGGTTGATGTGATAACCTAAGACATTATGATATATTTCTTTTTAAATAAATTTAATCACTTCGATATCTTGAGAAACACACAATACTGAGACTAAATGAATAGTAATATAGTATACCATTATAACGTAGCTATTAAATTTTGTGGGTTTGAATAGTAAACACTAAATTATGAGAAGTATATATTTTAAAAAGGTATAAATAAATTTTTCATCAATTTAGTAGAAATAAAAAAAACATTTTAAAGTAAAATGAATGTTTTTTTGAAAAACAAATTTATATGAGAATTGTGTCTTTATCTTAAAAAATTCAATTAATCAATATTATTGAATTGTTTTAATGAATATTATATATTATATATTCAATCAATTTATTTTATCAATTGTCTAATATTTTTCTAGACATATGATAATAATAAATCCACTTTTATGCGAAAAACTATATTATTATTTTTTCTAAAAAGCAGCTTCATCTCATCATGAATAAATATTTTAAAATAAATTTATAAGAATTTTATAAATTTTTTTGAAAAATTAATAATATTATTTAAATAATCCTTTAAAAATTTCTTAGAGGCAATTTTTAATAATTTCCTAAAATGTTTAATTATTAAATAATTAGTGAAAAATACCAATTTTTATTAAAAAATATCTTTTCATTTAATAAATTTACAAAGCTACATTTTTTAAATGATTTTAAAATTAAAATTATATTTTTTTATTAATAATCAAATTTAATTCATTAGAATAAACTTTATGTTGAATTTTGATATAAAATCCCTTTATAATTTAAAAAAATAATTTGGAAAACTATTTTTTGTCATGCTTGTTGGTTTAATTTTATATTAAATTATTCCACTTATATTACTTTAATTTGATAATATATATTACATATTTTAAATCATCATATGTTCAAATTCATTTTATTTATTATTTGATATTAAAAATAGTTAAAATCTATTACCAAGTTTAATGTTAAAGTGTGTTTATCGGGGGTTAAACTAAAAAAATAATGGTTTAATAACTAAAAACAAGTATAATTTATATTATATGGAAATATATATCACATATATCATTTAATTTTTGGAAATTATTTTTGGTGAATTATTTCCAGGAAAGTGACATGTCATTATTATAAAATTTTAAAAAATTACAAGTGTTCCACTCACCTCAATTATAAAATGGTACCACCACCCCTAATTCCATCACACATCTTCATCCATTTATCTCATCCAGACCCTAAAAAATTACCTCCATAAATAAATTATCCCAATTATAGAGATAATTTTATTTATAATAGAACAACCCTGGGGTTATTCATAAGAGATCCGGAGGATTATTTTCTTACTGAAGGTAATCATCTTCATTATGCCCCTTTTTTACTTCCACTTTTACAAAATTCAATAATTTATTAATAATTCCAATATAAAAAACAAAATATAACATATACAGGAATATTATTATTTTTATGTAATAATATATATCCATATCATCTTTAACCAAATGTGAAACAAATCTATTGATCATGTGTACAGTGGATTATCAGTTTGTGAATTGTTGTAATTCATTTTACATCATATCCTCTCACACTTAGATATAATTATGGAATATATATATATATATGGCCTAATTAAATTTTTTGAATTATAATATTAAATCTACCTTCTAACCCTCAAAACCATTGGAAAAATATATTAATGCTTGGGCGTATGTGTGAACTACCAACTCCACAAAGTGACATGATTCATTTTTCATTTATGCTTAACATGGATGGTAATAAATGATACATTTTATGAATATATGTGATATATATGATATAATAAATAGTCTTTTAAAGTTCAATTATTATTTACCTTCCTTTTTTCCCATCCATTGAAAAATGAAAATATCAATCATGCATACGTACAACCTATCATCTCCAAGAATAAAATAATTCATTTTTCAATATCAAAAAATTATGGATTACACTAAATATATATATATATATAAATATTGAATATATATATTTATTAATTAATTACATAATGATTAAAATTTTTGATTTTATGAAACCATGATCAAATTATAGGGACCCAAACTACCAAATCAAATCTTACATGAAAAAAAAGAAGAAGCTATCACCGAGAACAGTTATTTTAACAAAGAATTTTTTATAAGAGGGTGACAAAATATTATAAGAAATTATTATATGGTATGATATAAGGGTATTTTTCTATAATATATGTATAAAAATATATATATTTATTATATAAGAGGATCATATACATATAAATTATGTTAAAACATATATAAGGATTTATTTCACAATCCCATTATTATTAATAATTTTTTATGTTTAAGCCCCTATAGGGGTAATTATTTGATATTTATATCTTAAAAATAATATATTTTAATATTTAATGTTTATTTATTGAATTTTATAGTTTTCCATTAATTCTCCTCAATTTATTAACTACTGATACAAAATTAATTTATTAAGGAAAATGACTTTGTTTGTATACTCAGTTGAGAGTCTTTTTCTTCCATGTCCATATTTTCCATAAAATTTTTTAAATAATACTTTTAATGTTATTTAATTATTTGATAAATATATTTTTTACCATGTTTTAATTATTACAAAGTGGATTTTAAGGAATATTTTTAACATTTTACAAATGAGTTACTTTTTGAATTTTTACTGAAAATTTGAAAGGAATCTTTTTTTCGTACACAATATGAATTGAATTTCATGATGTCAATATGTCCCATTTCTTTGAAAAATACAATACATTATTTAATGATTTAATTGAAATAAAATGTCTTCCTAAATATATGAAAAATTAATGATTTTGAAAAAGTTTTTTCAAAATGAAATATGAAATTTATTCTTGAAATATTACATCGATCCTTTTAAATTATTTTCATTTATATATCTGTTTTTTATTAAATATTATGCTTTAATAGGGATGTAATCTCTTAATATCATTCCCTATATTACTGTAGATATATTATAATTATGTTGATTGATTTATGAAATTATTTATATTTAGTATTATAGTGTTCAATAAGAATTTTAATGTTAATTATACCTCCCCCATTTTATATAATGAATGATTTGGACATATTAAGTGATTTTAGGAGACCACCGTATCACCTTGTTGCATTTATTGGTCTCATGAGACAAACTAGTTTGGGTATTTGGTTGAGGCCCTACACATTTATGTATAACATCTTTCCATGAGGCCAATATAGTAATTTTATGATTTTTGAAATTATATATTCAATAAATATGAAAATATTTATTATTATAAATGTGATTATAAATGTTGTTATGGTATTCATGGATTTAGTACCCTATTTTATTCTATTAGTTATATGGGGTATTTTAAAATTTTACTTCTTGGCTATATTATTCATGTTTTATTTAATTGGTTCTAGTTTTTATTATACGCATACCATTATTGAGCATTTGATCTCACCCATTTATTATGTTTCCTTTATCTAGTATTGTAATAATATTTCTATTATTTATTAGTAGGGATATTGTAAAGGGGATAATGGAGTCGTAAAATAAAATATCATTTAGTATTTTAATTTTTAAATTTTATTATGAGATTCAAGTATTTAACTTTTTTCTCATAACTAATAAATCATTTAGTCATTTAGGATGTGATTATTTATCTCTAATGAATATTTAATAAAGTATCCACATACCTAAGGATGCTAAGGATAGGGCATTTACTATTGGTGTTAGACGAAGTTTAGGAGATTCCTTGGGAATAAGATTTTGGAAAACATATACTTGGAAATATAACCCTATAAATGAATTTGAGTATAATTATAAGTATAGGATGACATCATAGTGTTTTTTTACTGTATAGGTCATATGGTTTTCTTATAAATACATCTCTATCGAGATACTATTACATGATTTGGTTTTGGTAAAAATTAACTAGTGGTAATAACCCAAAAAAGAGTTTGTTTAATTATAACTCATCCATCATTATGTTTCAAGATTAATGTTACATTACTATGCACCTGGTTTAACACTCTCAGGGGATATAATTTATTTAATTCACATTTTATTTTCAAATAATTATGAATTATTTGGATTTTTTTAATTTTTAGAAATATTCTCAAAGAAACCAAGTTTATGATCCTAATATTTTTTTTCATTTTATGCTAAGTGATTCATTGGTTTTAAAATTATACAGTATGATTCATAATTTTAAGATAAAATGTAGTGTGTAACAGTATTTCATAATAGAGACTAGTTTAATTAATTAAAAACATACCAATAAATTAATCCATGTAGGGTTTTCCCTCCAATGAAGTATAATGAATCTAGAGCTCTGACTATAGCTGAGGCTGAAAAAATTATACCTATATTAGGGAAGCTGAATAAATTTATGACAAATATAATTTACCGTATTGAGGATCTTATATATCCAAAACATGGTCTAACAATGTTATGCCACTTCATCCATCAACAAAATCTATCATTTAATGGGACGAAAAATAAATTTTTAGGTATGAAATGGATAAGTTCCTCAAAGATGATATTTATATATTTGGGAAGTAATGAAAGTGATAAGGTTTTTAGGAAATATTATCATCTCTCAGGGGATGTGTATAAATCATTTCATTGATTCAAAAAAGGATTATGAGTAAATAGTGAGCTTGTGGTGGAATTATTTTAATGAAAATATAATGGAAAAGTATTTTCCTCTTGAAAAATGAGAAGATATAGAGAGGAAAATCTTTAGTATGAGATGAATGGAAGAGGAAAATTTTGTTAAGTATAAATAAAACTTCACAAGCTTAAGAAATAATGACATGAACTAAAAAATAATGCAATGAGTAAGATTGACCATTTGTTTGATATGATAAATAAAATCCTTTGTAGGGTGTAAAACCCTGAAAATTTTAAAATATAAACATCATATTTGATAGATTGTATGAAACTTAACATAAAACATAGAAAAAAATATAACAAACCAAGAAATTAGGATATATTTACTATTTTAAATAAACTAAATCTATTCCATATCTTTAAATTCATGCAATACTAAGTTAGCTTGAATTACACGCTACAATGACTTTTTTCGACGGCTTGAGTTAGATGAAGTAATGAGTTTTAATGAATACTATTAATATTATTTTTTGAAATGAATTATATATCCAAGATTTTAAATTGAAGGTTATTAATATAATTAACTAACTTATAAAAATATCTTTTGGAAATCATTAATTTCTAATTAATCTGAAATAAATATAAAAACCATTTGAATATAAAGGAAATGTTTTTATAAAATAAATATTACTATGATCCAAAGTTGTTTTATCATATAAAATTAAATTAATTACTATTAGTAGATTATATTAATTAAATTTATATATTCTATATTCAATAAATTATTTTAAATTAATCCAATATATTGTATAGGAATATGATAGGAAAAAATCCAATGTTACATATAAAGAAAGCTATTTTTTCAAAAGGAAGTCTATCCTCATTTTAATGGAGGACTTATTTTAAAACTAAATATTTACAAATTTATAAATATAATTTTACAAAATAAATTTTATTTTTGAAATATTAATGTCAAAATTATCTTAAATTTATTTTTTTTATATTTGAGTTGAACATGAAAAAATGGAATATGTTTTTGAAATAAAAATAAATTGTAATTTATAATAAGATAAATAAAATTTTTGTTCCTCAATTATTGGTAAATAGAGATAAAATTAGTTACATTGGGTAAAGTAAAAAAAACGAGTTTACATGGTGTTTAAACATAGAATATTTGGTGTAAAATGACCTACCAACTTTTCAAAAAACCATTGGATGGACATATATTGACCCTTGTGACATAGGATATAATTTTATGAGTATTTGGGATACCTTTCAAGGAAAATGACCTTTATAATAAGTTATAAAAAGAAGATTATAAAATGGGAACCTTCCTTTCCTTTAATATTTATAAAGAAATGGGATAGGGAAAAACCATATTGGTTCAATTATATATATTATTTTCAAAAATATATTAGTCTACCTATTTCGATAATTTACTTTTAATTTTTATAGATTAATTATTTATATAAAATTATTAATAAATTCCAAAGTATTAATTATATTATTAACAATAAAATAAAATAAATGATACAAAAAATTCTAAAAGTGAACAAATTGAATGAATTATTATGTTTCATTATTTTTATATATGAATTCATAATTTTACACATATTTGAAATTAAAATATTCAAATTTAATTATTTTCTTAAAATTTTTAAATTCAAATTAAATAAATAATTTCAAAACTAAAATAAGTTTTATTTCACAAAAAAATAATATTTTATTAAATCATCTAATATTACTAAAAATATAATAATATTCCATGTGATTCAGAAATATTAATAAATATCATATTTTTTCCATTTATGGTTCAATTTATCATTTATAATGAACACATTTACCACTAAATAGTAAATACTTTTTCAGCATGGTTAGGGTTAAAGCATTGTTTTACGCCTTACTAATGCATATGTTAAAATTAATTTCCATCCTAAAAGGGAATTTTAATTTATAAATTGGATATTATATTTATAATAAAATTTTATAATTTATCTAATAATTCTCAATTTAATTTATTCTTAATGGATAAATTACCTAGTTTATAAAACTATTAACCTTAGTAAAAAACCAAAATGGAAAAAGTGGGGAAACATAGGTATAAAGTAACAAAATTATAAAAATAAATTTCTTGTTGTGTTATGGAGGTGTATATAGACCATATAATATTTAAACCCCATTAATTATAAATATTGGAACCACTTGAGGTAAGGGAGGGATTCCAATAGTGATTGATTTTGAGTATTTGCAAGAATGTCACTCATCCTCAACTATAAAAGGGTACCAACTCTCCCCCCTTCTTAACTCCTCTCAATCCATTTGGCTCATAAAAACCCTACCCAAATCACTCCCCAACATCTCTATACTCATACTAGAAGACTTATTTTTATAATAAATCCAAAAATTGATGTTTTTTGTGAAAAACTATAGAGGATACCTAAAGAGGAGGTAATGTTATTCTAAAAACGTTTTTAATTTATTTCCTTCCCAACATAAATAAATTATTATTATAACCTAATTATATAAAAAATGGTATTTTAAATATAATTATATGATGTTATATTAATGTTACTACCTAAAAAACCACACACTTCCATAAAATGGTCCATGAAATCATCATTAGTGTATACGGTGGACTACTGCCTCATGAATCGATGTCGTGTATTTTTCCATTACCACCTTTAATGATTTGGAATAATGATGTAATTAATATGGAAAATATTGATAAATACATATTCTCCACTCAATAATGACATTTGATAAGGCACATTGTTATAAATTAAATCAATAATTCGATATATAAGAAATTATTTGAAAATTATGACACAGGTTGGAGATAGTTTAATGTAATTCCTTTGATCCATAGGTAGTCTCATGAGATGAAATTAGTTGGCCACATAACCTAAGTGATTCTAACCAAGTATTTTTAAACTGGCTGGAGGATAAAACTTAATAGTAGTGACTTGTGAATGGTTATTAAAAGAATTATATGTGTTTTTATCCAGCATGTTTTAAATCTTCTTGATGATAGATCTTTATTTTATAGGTATCATATTCTTGGGAAACTTGACATCTAATAAATAATAATTTCTTTCATTTAGATTCATTTTTCATCATCCATGGGATTTTCACTATGTTATGATCTTTGGATTTATCTCATTTATAGCTATTTGATTTAAATGGAATGCGTGTTTAGTTTTTTACCTTTCCATAATTTTTTTATATTACCACAGTAATCATGTTACTTAAATAGAATGTTTCTTAAATTTTTTACCTTTCCATATTTATTAGTCTTATTTATTAATGATAGATTCCACTGTACATAACATTTTCCAAGCATTTGACTTCACCTTTATTTTGTTTCCTTTCCACAAGATTTCATGATGTTTATTATTATTGATATGTAGTGATATTTTATAGGTAATAAAGATATAATAAAAAAATAGGTTTTAATTTTTTATTCATGTTTATTGAATGTCCCATGCATGTATCTAGTTTACCAGGACTATTAAACTATTAGATCCTTTGAAATTCAATTCCTTGGAGATTTTTTCAAATGTAATGGTAGCAAGCACTGGCTCTGGGATTTGGGGTTAGAGACTCTATAGTTAGTACTAAAAGAAGTTTAGAATAAACCTTGGGAACTATATTTTGGAAATAATAGATTAGGGAACATTAACCTATTATTGAAATTGAGGATTATATAAAAGAACATCCTATTGTTTTTATAAGTTAGAGATTATTTATTGAGAATCTTCCAAGATTAAAGACATTTTGAAGAAATTTATTGAAAGTATATGTTTTAGTGGAAAACTTATTTGAGTAAAAATAGAATTAAGTTTAATAATATCAATATTATTTAGGGTTATTATGATCATTAATTAAATTTTAATAATAGTCAAATACGATTATTATACTCTGTAAAAAAATTAGTATTGAGAACCTTAATAAAAAGGTTATTTTATGATTGATTTTATTTCAAGGATGTCCATAATATTTTTTGGGAATGTTATAGGAGTTATATTAAAATGATTTTAGAAAAAGTAAAACACATATGATGGGTGACAACCTATTATATCGGGTAAGACATTGTGGTTTGAATCCATGACCAAATGATGATAAGGGTTTCATGCCTACCATTGGCCTAAATGACGTCTTGGTTAATATGAAATTATTTTTTAGGTAAACTATTTGGGAAATAAATATTAATAACTAGTAGTATTACTTTTTAGGTTTAGATATTTACATATTAACTATTTTTTTGGAAAATATTTATTGATAGATGGAAAATTAATATCACTTTTATGGATCTTATGATCCATTAAATGTAATTTTAGTGCCCCAGACATAACAAATTTTATTTTTGGATATTTTTTGGAATAACAGATGAATTTAAGATTTATTGAAGAAAAAACAAAGGATAAAATTGTTATTATTAAATAGAAACATGTCTAGAAAATATATTTCCTTATATTCATATATAGAAAAGGAATTCCACAACTTTAGAAAATGGATCTTGAAATAAATAGTTATATTATTACTATCATTTCTTATGATATCAATGTTCTTTGCACACCTATTATATTTAGGGTTTTGATCCCCTAAACCATCCATTTATTATTCAATTATTTTTGATCAATGACCTAAATCACTTTCTATAAATATTTACACATTTCCTCCATGTTTATATCTTTACTTTCCACTAACGTTCTCCTACATAGAAACCTATTTATATGTTATCAAATGTGACCTTTATACTTCCCTTTCACTCTTATTAAGAGGATTTTTTTAAAATAGCTTATCAGGATGTGAGTTTTTAAAGAAGTAATTTTCAAATATACTACACTATATTACTGAGAACATGTTTAAATTGCAAGAATTCAATTTATTTATGGAGGAGATAATGTAACACCTAGAAATTTTAAAATATGAACATCATATTCAATAGTGTGTATGAAACATAACACCAAGAATAATAGAAATATAAAATCCCAATACATTACAATATATTTAAAATTATAAATAAATTCAATCTATTATATAGCTTGTAGTGTATTCAATACTGAGTCAGCTTGCATTACAACCAATGATAACTTTTTTCGATGGCCTATGTTACACGCAAGACTGAGTTTTACCAAATACTATTAATATTATTATTTAAAATTAATATTATATTCTAGCCGTTAAAATTAAAGTTATTAATATGACTAACTAAATGATGAAAATATATGGTTGAATTCACTAATTACCAATTAATTAGAAATGAATATATAAATGAATTGAATATAAAGGAATATTTTTTAAATAATAATTACTATATTCCAAATGTGTTTTATATTAATGAATTAAATTAACTACTATTAGTGGATGAAATTATATAAATTTATATATTATAAATTCAATAAAGTGTTTTTAAATACATAAAATATATTTCATATGAATAATATAATAATATATCCAATTTTACACATAAAAAGATTTATTTTTCTAAAGTTAGTCTTCCACCTTTTAAAGGAACAATTGTTTTAAAACTAAATTTTAACACTTTTATAATTTAAAAAAAATAAATATAAATTTTTTAAATTTAATGTTAGAATTAGTTTAGAGTGAATTTTTTGTATTTTTCTATGGTGTTTCATTTTTTATGAACAGTGAAACATTCTAAATTTTAATTTAAAATTGACACTTAATTTAATTAATTTATAATGAAAAATTATGTTTTGAAGTGGTTTTAGAGTCACAATACGTCAATAATACATATACTATCACAATTTAGGTAATTTGAAACATATTTATAATGAATTTACATATAAAACTTTTCAAACTATTTAAAAAATTTACTTTCAAAACTGGATTTCTCATCACATCTGTGGGATTAAATTTAAATTAAATTCTTCCAATTCTATGAGTTTCATTTTAAAAATCGATTCCAAATTTTGAATCAGAGTTATTTATAATTTCCTATCAGTTAAACTTAATTTTTGACCAAAATTATTTTTAAAAAAAACTAAAATTAATTACTATGATTAAGGTAAAAATGAGTGTACATAGTGGTTAAAAATGGAATGAAAGGTGTAAAATGACCTAAAAACTTGTCCAAAATCCATTAGATATCCATATGTAGACTATTTTGACCATTGGACCTATTTTTATTAGTTTTTGGGACTATTTTTTGTGAATGTTTCATATATAATATGTTATGTAAAGAAAATACAAAAAAGTAACCTCTCTTTCCTTTAATATTTATAAAGATTTGGGATAGTGCAAAACCACATTGGATAGGTTATATATATTATTCTAAAATATGAATTAGTTTTTATAATCATATCAATTTATCTTTAATTTTTATATTTTAATTAGTTACTTAAAAGGCTTAAGAAACATCAAATTAGTAATTATTTATTTAATAATAAATTAAAATAAATTATACTAAAAAATAAAAAGTGAATAAAATTGAATGAATTATCGTGTTTCATTTTTTTAGAAGAATATGTCATATTATTTTTTTTCAAATTAAATGATTCAAATTCCATTATTATCTTGATATTTTTTAATTCAAACTAAATAAATAATCCCAAAAATTAAATTAATGTTAGGTTACAATAAATGGTATTTTATTAAATGATTTGAAATTACTAAAATAATATCCTATTACAGGGTATTTTTTAATAATAATAAATATACAATATGGTCTATTTATGGAAAAAAATTTCTTTAATAATGAACACATTAACCCCTAAATTTTAAATATGTTGTTAGCACGGTTAGGGTTAATGTAGTGTTTTTGTACTTTACTTGCTCCATTATTAAAGTTAATTTACATCACACATTGGGTTTTTATTTTATAAATTGGATATAATATTTATAATAAGAGGTTATAATTTTTTTAATATTTCTCACTTTAGTTTATTTTTAATGGATAAATTACTATGTTTAGAAAATTAGTTACCTTTGTGAAAACCCAAAAATGGTAAAAGTGGGGAAATATAGTGTTAAGGAACATCATTATAAAAATGAATTTATTTTTCTATGTTGGAAGTGTTAATATAGCATATAATCCTTAAACTCTATTAATTATAAATATTATAGTCACATCAAGTAAGGGGGACCTCCCAATACAAAATAAATTTCAGTATTTACAGGAATGAAACTCGTCCTCAACTATAAAGGGGAACTCACGTGCCTCGTCCCTATACCTCTCATCCATTTGGATCATCTAAAACCTACTCAAATAACTCATAAACATTCCTCCCCTAATCTTATAATCATATTTTTTGGGAAGAAACCAATTCTATAATGTTTTAGTGCAAACCTAAGGAGGATGCTTGAAGAGGAGGTAGTGTTCTTTTAAAAGTGTTTTTATTTTATTTCCATATCCACATCCATTAAAAATTATTATAACAATAAAATATAATAACCAAATTATATTAAATATACTTATATTTTTATATTTTAATTGTATGACCTAAAAATTCACACACTTACATCAAATGGGTTATGAAATCATCGTTCTTGTTTATGATGGACTACCACCTCACAAACCGATGTCATTAATTTTTCTATTACCTCATTTAAGGGTTGATATTAATGATGGATTTATTTTTTTATTATGATATTTATGATGTTTTTATACTTCTATAATTATTATATCATATATAAATTCTTTCTTTCCATTTTTTGGGAATATGATAACATTTCTCATGTGTACGATAATCGTCTACCTCGCGAAGCGATGTGATGCATTCATGATTTACATGGAATGTATTAATAATGGATTTAATAAAAATATGTGATATATATGTCATAATTTTTTTAATTTAATGATAATATATATAACATTTACTTTTCCTTATTTAAATATTAAAAGAAAATGGAAATAGTGTGCATGCATACATATGACCTAAGATCTCCATGGACAGTGTATTTCATTTCAAATAACCAAATTATGTGTATTACTATAAATAAATATATAATGAATATATATGATATTTAAATCATGTCTTAAAATTGATATGATGAAATCATGATCAAAGTAAGTGGAATAAAAAAAATAACAAGGCAAAATATACTAAAAAACAAGGCAATTAACACACGAAACAAAGAAACAAATTGATGATTTTTAACAAACAGTTGATAAGATGTTATAAAATATCATATATGATTTAATAAATATTAATATTATTTTATAAAAAGTTAATAATATTTTTTAAACCAAAATACAAGATTTTATATAGCATTAAACCAAAAGTATGAATAAGTTAAGGGATTTCATAACTCAGTTTCCACTCATTGTTTTTAACGTCTACTTTGTTAATTATGCCATGATAAGATTTTTTTTATGATGAAATTTGAATAAATTATTTTTTATTTTAAAATTTTTATGTATATTTATAGTTTATTAACATAATCTATTCATTTATTAACTCCCACCACAACGTTATGATCATTTTATGGGTTTATTTTAAAATATCATTCTAATCAAGATTATTTATTATTGAATATCAGTTGAATTAAATTCCATGAGAATTTCCTAATAAACACTTCCATTTTATTATAATTTGGTTATTGATTAATTCTTTCATGTAATAGTACCATTTTTTCACTCTCTGGTACTTACAATATTTTATAAAAAATTCAATAAAATCTAACTTCATTTTTCTCTTGGGTTGAAAATATTTTTTCTTCCAAAACCATATTTTTTAAAAAAATAATTTTTTTAGGATTTTGAAAATGATTTATTAATATTATATTAACTCATTTTTACACATTCAAAAAAATTAAAAAGTTATGTTTTTATCTTTTTCATAACAATTCTCATATTTCTTTTACTGAAAAAGTAAAAGAAAACATTATTTTAACATTTAAGCAAGAATGGAATTTATAGAAATCATGACCAGTAAAATGTTTTAAATATTCCTTTATATGTTAAAATAGTTATTTTCAATGAAAAATATTTTTAAAAAACTTTTCTACAATTTTATTTTTTAGAAGTAATTTTTATAAAAAATTATTTTCAAAATTGATATTTTCCTCGCGAATGTTTTTAAAGATCATTTTATGGTATTTCAATTCATTAATGACAAAACCCATTATTCTTACTCCAATGGGTATATATTTTATATATACCATCCTAAATATTCTTTTGGATGGTCTATGAACAATTTTACTAAGTACTGACATTCACTTCCTTGAATCATTTTTATAGTCAATAACTTTCCCTTCTAATATTCACTATCCTATGATCATTGGAAATAAAATTTCTCATAAATATCCATATAATTATTTTATTGATATTATTAATTATATGATTTTAAACCATTTTTACATAGTGTGTTTACTTTGAATGTTATTTTATTAACTGGGGAAATATTTATAAATATTTATTCTATAGTTAATATAGATATTTGATAATGAACATTTTCAGGAATTAAATTGATTATTCAATATATGAGGAATGATTTTCACTTGTATGGAATGGTTTGGAGACTATTTAATATAATCCCCTTAATTAATCATTACTCTCATGAGATAAAATTAGTTGGCCAGAAACTCTTAACATTTTTCACCAAGTAGTTTAATATTTCCTGAAGGATAGATCATGAAATTAATGTCTTATGAATGGCCTTGGAAGGAATCATATTGTAGTTTACATAGAATGTTTTAAACCATATTGAGGTAGATATTTATGGTAAATGTAATATGTAACTAGGAAACATGATGTACAATAATTAAGCATTACCTTCATTTAGATTCATTTTTCATTATCCTTGAGTTTTTTGCAAAGTTATAATCTATGGATTAATTTAATTCTCAAATTATTTATTTAAATATAATTTATGTTCATTTATACACCATTCCATAAGGTATCTACCATATTGTACCATGATATTCATGTTATTTGAATGACATATGTGTTTAATAATTTACCATTCTATATTGATTATGCTTCTAAATTCCTAATAACTTCCATTGTAATTAATCATTATTGATAATTTGAGCTAAACCTTTTTTTATTTTCCTAGGATTCAATGAAGTTTAGTAATCCAAATAGATAGGGATATTCAAAATGGAATAATGTAATTAAAATAAATTTTTGTATTAATTTATGTGTCCAAATTTAAGGCAACTCTCATGTTTTTATCTTGTTTACCAAGACTATTAAACTATTTGATCCATCATGAAACAATCCCTTATATCTTATGAAAATTTAATTGTAGTTGAAATCGGATCTAGGTTTCTAAGTTTGGGGTCACTACATAGGGAACTAGATTCCCAAACATTCTCATTGTACGAGGACATAATATCACATGACATGATGATGGGGAATTAATTTTCCAAGAATTAAAATTTTAAATGAAGTACTTATATGAAGAGGGAGTATGATAACTCTTGAAAAATGTTTATAAAAAAGGGAAGAATGAGATGGTGTAATTTTCATATTTTAATAAATTTCATAGGAAGCACTATGGTACATTCTTATTTGGAATGGGATCATGATTCATGTATGGAGAGAAATTCCACTGGGCTCATGATTTTAATGGTACTGGAAGAAGCTTCTATTTTTTAGTGATTTATCTATAAGGAGAAGGGGAACTATGAAAATTAGTTTCCATACATCATGTTAATTTTCCCTGTAAAAGGCCAATAGAGAAATCCCATGATTATCTGATCACAATAGATGAGGATGAAGTTCCTAAGTATGTTGTGGAAGTTATATTAATCATATTATCAAATTTACCTAATTCATTATTTTATTATTAATTGTGAAACTATTTTAAATCATCCATGTTTTTCATGAAAGTTATATAATTCCCTATCACCTAAATAAGGGAGTTATCAGTCAAGAATCTATGGGGAAGTTTAACTAAAACAAGCATGTCTCGATATATTCCCATTCTCACACACAAACACGGCACAATTACAAAATTTATTATTATTCATATGGATTATTTTGGAACAATCATTGGTATGGAATAAATTTAAAAATATGAAGAAAAAATTTATTTTAATTGAATGAAATTATATTTTTTCAAATAGAAGTTGAATTCATTATCTTTAGGGGGAGACATCATCAACTGAGTTATGTCTAGATCCTCCCCTAGTATCCCTTCTGAATGTGATTATTGGGTAATAAGAGAAGAGAAAATATATATATGGAATTTTTAATCATGAAATTGAGGATTTACCAATTATATAATATATATATATATATATATCATAGGATTTTTATAGATATCCACAAGAGTTTGATGATGATTTTTCCATTGATTTAATCCCCTAATCAATAACCATATCAAATA
Source organism: Viscum album (assembly GCA_963277665.1). Classification (NCBI taxonomy): domain Eukaryota; kingdom Viridiplantae; phylum Streptophyta; class Magnoliopsida; order Santalales; family Viscaceae; genus Viscum; species Viscum album. The sequence continues at coordinate 1,075,726,494 of OY728127.1, read as the reverse complement.
CTCCCTATAGAATGGCCACAATTAAATTAGTGGATTTGAAGAAACAATAAGAGAATTTTTTATAAAGGGATATATATTCCATATATTTTCTCATTGAGGATTCCCCATTCTTTTTGTTAAGAAGATAGATGGGTTAATGAGTATATTCATTTATTATAGGGAAAAAATAAAATTAAAATAAAGAAAAAATATATTTTCCATCTAATTGAATACTTATTTGATCAACATCATATAGTTTAGTATTTTTCAAAGATTGATATTTGTTCTAGGTATCATAAATTGAGAGTATGAAAGGAATATATTCAGAACACAAAATTTTGTACATAGTATGTACATTATGAGTCTACAACAATTTAATTTGGATAGACTAATATACACAAAAATTTTACAGATATAATTAATAGAGAATTTAAGGAATGTCTTGATGATTTTTTGTGGTATTTATTAATGATATTTGGGTGTACTCTATTATCTATGAGGAACATGAGAATTAGCTGAGAATCATTTTTGATACTGATATATGAAAATATTTATATGGAAAATTTATAAAATTTTAATTCTATATTTAATTTATTTATTTTAATGGATATATTGTTTCCAAGGATATAATCTCAGTTGATCATTGGATTAAAAAGTCTACCTATGAATGGCATACACCAACAATTATAACCAAGATATGTAGTTTAATCGGTTTTTCAGGTTACTATGACCTATTTTTTCAAAATTTTACCTAATTGGATAACCCATTAACCAAGCATACTCATAATGTGGTTATTTTTATATTGATGAAGGAATGTTAATAATTTTTTTAATTATTTAATAGGATATTAGTGAATGCTATGATTTTTACTCTTCCATTAGAAAATGATGGATTAGTGGAATACAGTGATGCATGAAAAAAGGGAAATTATTGATTCCTTTTGTAGAATGATAATGTTATTTATTATAAATTTAGAAAATAAATGACTCATGAACAAAACTATCCAAACCCTGATATTGAGTTTATAGTTGTAATCATTTATTTGAAGACATGAGACATTATCTATATGGTAGAAGATGTAGAATATGAACGGATTATAAGAGTCTAAAATGCATATTTTCATAGAAAGGGATCAACATGGGGAAAATGCGATGGATCGAGCTACACAATGATTATGATTTGACAATACATTGACACCCAAGGAAGGACAATAATTTTTTGGATTCATTGACTAAGCAATATCGTGGAGTTCAAACCAAAATGAGGATCAATAGGGATCCTATGTTCATCAATTTAGTAACTCCTTTTTAAATGATTCCAAAACCATGTTAATTGTAAAAATATATAAATTTCCCAGCCTCATGATGGGAATTTTCAAATGAGAATTAAAGTTGTGAATTATAGAAAATTGAAAAACTGTTTTTGCGAAATTGGAATTCTGAAATTAGAAAAGAGAATATTTTTTCCATTTATACCTGAGATGAAAATGGAATTTTTAGATTAAAATCATATATCTAATTTATTAATGAACCCAAGTATAACCATGATGTATTTATACTTTAGGGAACATTTTTTATAGGATAATATGAAGTGGAATATTGATGATTTGGTGTCAATATTTTTTTTCAACAGTTGAAGTTAGAGAGATGATATCCTAAAGTAGTCATATAACCTATACCTATTACTATATGGAAATGGGATGATAATTCTATTGGATTTTTCACTGGATTAGCAAATAGTTTTAGAAAGAATGATATAATATGGGTTATTGGTGATCCCATTATAAATATGCACATTTTATTACAATAAAATATGATTTACCTTAGGTGAACCTTACATGACTCTATATTGATGATTTTGTAATACTTTATTCCAATCCTCTTATAATTATGTTTGATCAAGAAATAATATTTACATCCAAATTTATGAAGTGTCTTCTGATGGATCTTTATAGGGAACTATATTTGAGCACCAATTATCATCCTCAAATTAATGGGCAGCTCGAATGGACAATATGAACATTAGAATAAATGTTGAGGTCATGATCACTATACTTTCAATTTATGTGGGAATATTATTTATCTTTGGTATAGTTCATATATAAAAAATTCAATTCCAGTATCCAAATGGTACTGTATAAAGCATTATAAGGAAGGAGATGTTATACTCCAATATATTGGGGTGAAGATGGTTAAAGGGAGAATTTAGGACAAGAACATGTAGAGGATACAATGATAATGGAAAATACTATTCAAACCCAAATAAATGTATTTTAAAGAAGGAAATTTATTTATACCATTATCCTGAAGAAATATTTTTAATTTCAAGTGTAAGATCACATTTTCTTGAATATATCTCCATATAAGGGTGTTATAAGGTTCATTGAGAATGGAAAACTAATCCCTAGGTACATAAGACGTTTTTGAAATTCTGTAAAGAAATGGATTTATGGCATACAAATTGTAAATTCCACCAATCCTCTCTAAAGTACATGTTCTCTTCCATATCTCTTCATTAAGGAAATACATGATAGACTTGATGAATGTTATCACCTATGAATATTGGAACTTGATCTATCATACTATGAATATAATATCCATATTCGGGACACTAGAGAATAAGTATTGATGAATCAGACAACTCAGTTGTTAATGGCACTTTAGAGAAATCATATAATAGAAAAGGCGACATGGGAACCTAATTAAATTATGATAAATAACTACAAAAATATATTCATGAGGTAAAATTATATAAATATCCAGGATAAAATATTTTTAAGGGGAGAATAATATAACATCTGAATACATTATGATATATTTCATTTTAAATAAATGTAATTTCTTTGATTTCTTGCGATGCACGAAACCCCAAGTCAAAATGAAATGTAATATAGTATATTGTTACAACATATCCATTAAATTGGATTGTATTAATATGAATAAATAAATTTTGAAAATATTATGGTTTATATAATTATAGATAAATTGGTTATTAATTAATTTTAAATTTAAATTTTAAAAAATAATTTGAATATAAAATAAATTTTTTATCTTGAAAAACTATTTCAATACTCACAATGTGTTTTTGTATTAATAAATTAAAATAATCACTATTATTGAATTATTTTAATGATATTTATATATTATATATTCAATAAAATGTTTTATCACTCATCTAATATTTTTTACGTGCATAGGATAAGAATAAATCTTGTTTTATTCTTAAAAACATTCATTCCTTTTCCTAAGAAGACGATTCTTCATGTTGTGAGCACATATATTAAAAATAATTTTAAAAAATTATAAAATTTATTTTTAAATATGCAAATCATTTTTTAATTAAAAATTTTAAAATTTTCATGTAGTGAATTATATAGAATTTTTTTAAAATATTTATCTTTTATGAAAATTTAAAAATACCTATTTTATTAAAAAAAATATTTTCATTTAAATTATTTATAAAGATCAATTTTTTTAAATGGTTTTAAAATTAATATTATTTAAATTATATTATTAATCCTATTTAATTAATTATTAACAAATTTATGTGAAATTTTAATTTTACAACTTTTTATACTTAATAAAAAAAAATTCTTTGGAAAACTATTTTATATTGTCATTACAGGTTTAATATTAAATTAAATTATACCACTTATTTCAATTTATATTTATAAATATGATTTCATATTTAGAATAAAAATAAGGTCAACATAAATCTTGGTCATAATGAATATAAAAATAGTAAAAATATGTTGTCATGGTTGCTATTAAAACGAGTTTATAGGGGGTTAAACAAAAAAACAATGGTTAAAATGAACTATAAAATCATATAATTTATATTGGATAGCCATATTTTGACCTTATATCATATAATTTTTAGGAATCGTTCATTTTTTGAACCTTTATTTCATAAAATTGACTTGTAATTCTTGTAAAAGATTGAAAATTTTCAACTATTCCACACACCTCATTTATAAAACCGAAACTCCTCCCCTCACACATTTACACATATTACGAAATTATATAAATAAAAACCTACCCAATTATATCCCAAAAATATTAATAATAGTTCTATAGATTATTTTATTCCAAAATACCTTACATTTTTTTCTTAATAATAGATCAAAAGGAGGTTTCTCTAGGTGAAGGTAATCTTCTTCACCAGGCCCTCTCCTTTTACATCTTATTTTTTCACCTTAAATTATGTCTTAATAATTAACATTAAAAAACACATTTATCAACCATATAACATGATATTATTATTTTTATTTAATAACCTATATCTATCTCCTCTTCCATCAAATGATAAATGAAATTGAAAATCGTGTGCACGGTGGACTACCGCGTCACGAAGTGATATATATATATTTTATCACCGACTATAAAGGATGGATATAATGATGGATTTAATTTATATATATGTATTTTATATTTTTGATGTTATTATATTTATTTAATTATAATTTTACATTTACCCTTTTACCCTCAAATCCTTTGTAAAATTTTAACTTCTATCGTGTGTACGTGTGAACTACCGACCCCATGAACTAATGAGAATCATTTTTCCTTTATTCATTACACGGATGAAAATAAGGGATATATTTAATGGATATATATGATATATATGATATAATAATTATTTTTTAAAGGTGAATTGTAATTTTACTTTCTTTTGTTTCATCTTTCAAAAAGTGAAAACGGCGTTCTTGCATTTGTATGATCAAGTATCTCTATGAACTACATAATTCATTTCTATCTATAACATTTATTGATTACTCTAAAAAATATATATAATTAATATATATATATATATGATATTTATATCATGATTAATATTCTGGGGTTTTTGGAACAATGATCAATGTATGAGTACCAAAACTATCAAATCATAACGTAGATGAAAAAACAAAGCAAATATCACCCAAAATAGTAATTTTAATAAACAATTATTAATAATCTGGTGATATAAGATTATAAATAAATCATAAATTTTATGATAAAAATTAATATGGTTATATAATGGATTTATAATATATAGATATATATGTTATATAGGACATTAGGAAACATACATAAGAAGTCAAATAGAAGGTAAGGGTTTATTTCACAATTTCATCATTATTTAGGACTGTTTATGTATATGTCTATACAGGGGGAATTATTTAATATTTTTATCTTAAACTGATTATATTTTCACATAATCTAGTTATTTCTCAATATTCCACATTTTCCTTCCATATTCCACTATTTATGTACTCACAATTTATAAATACTATATTTAAGGAATCCTGACATTGATTTTTTACTCAGTTGGGAATCTTTTTCATTGATGGCCATATTTTCCTTAAAATGTTTTAAATAATGTTTTTACTAATATCCAATTTTTTATTAATAAAATTTTTTACCAATTTTTCATTTTTTTTAATGTTTTACAATAAATCTTTTCATCATTTTCCGAACAGGGTACTTTTTGAATTTTATAAAAAATGTGAAAGCAATCCTTGTTTTTATGCACAGAGTGTTAATATAATTTTATGCCGTCAGGACCACTCAATGCATCAAATTATCTATTAAAATTTTCAAAGTTTTTTTTCAAATAAAAAAAATTCCTTAATATTTTATAAATGTTTAGTTTTTGAATAATTATTTTTTAAATGAGAGGGTATTTTCCCCAAAAAAAATATTCCAGTGAACTGTTTAAAGTAGACTCATTTTTTAACATTATTTGGTAAATATTAACCTTTGATAGGGATGTTATTTTTTCATAAAATTCAAAATATTACTCTAGAATTATTAGGATTAATTTTATTTATTGTATAAATTATTATCATTTTATAAAATAATCTTTAATATGAAGGTTTATGTTGATTGTGTTTTCCCCCATTCATATGATAAATCCATTGGACTTAGTAAGTGATTGGAGGGGCCCAATATAGCCTTAAATGTATTTGTAATTTTCTTGGGAAAAACTAGTTTGGGTGTTTTTTTTGAGGCCTTAACCATTTATATATGATGGATTCTAATGAGGCATTAAGAATAATTTTTGTATTCCTGACATTATGCATTAAATAATTTTGAAACTACTTATTATTATCCATTTTACTATTTTTTTATGTTTTCCATAGATTTAGACACTAATATAATGGTATTTTTTATATGGAATATTTTTATTACTTTATATATTGGTAATATTATTAATGTCTTATTTACATTGTGTTTTCTTCTATTATACTCATACCCTTACTAAGAATCAGAGATGGCCAATATTTTATATTTCCTTTCATCGTGATTCTAGGATTTGGTTTATGATTAATATATAGGGACATCATAGAAGGAATAATTATGATTTCAAAGAAAATTATATTTGGTATTTTATACTTTAAATTATAATATGAAATTTTAGTATATTTTTTGTTTACTATTTCTAATAAACTATTAAATCCTTTAAGATGAAATTCCTTATATCTAGTTCCAAATTAATAAAGTAACCATTAACCTGAGGCTACTCAGTTTCGGGAATTACAAGGTTGTATAGGGGTTGAATTGAATTTTAAATTTATAAGGTAAAAATTAGAAAATAAATTTTTGGGGATTCTGGGAAATTTCCATGTCTAAGCCACACAATTTACTGAACGATGAACTAACCATGTGCAACCTAGTGGAAAGATAGACTAGCCTCACAGGATTTGGCCACATGATTTGGAGGTAATTTTCCAACCATTCTTTCTCATCTAGAAATACTTCCACCCTAACATGGTTTATCCTCATGGTTTTAGAAACCATTTTCCAACCATGAAAAATATGTGTATAAAGAGTTTTTTCACTCTTAGATTCTTTTCACATGGTTTTCTATAATTGTTCATAACCCATATTCCAACTCTGATACAACCAAATACATCAACATAGTTACTCATGAAAACCAAATAGTTTTTGATAAATTGTGAACTTTAAGTGTGTCATAAACCATTATGGAAGGAATTGAACTAAAATAACCACTTTGATCAATATTATACATGGATTATTATAAACCATTCTCACTAACCATACATATATAAAAACAGATAGGAAACTCTAAAACACAAAAATTCCACCATGAATTCAATAATTAAACCACAATAATTTAATTGAAAATTAAATAAATAAAACATTGATTAAAATAAATTATGGGGTGTTTCAAATATCCCAAAAATTAAAAATTTATAACACTATAAAGTCACAAAGTTCATTATGAGAATAAATCTTGGACTCTCGAAACAAAAAGAAATTGTCTCTACAATGAAACCACCAAGGTGAACCAAAAACTAAATGAAACCACCAACTCCGAAGTGACATATCATCCTCAAAAGTCTCACCATAATAGATCGATAGAGAACAACTAAGAGTTCTATAGTGTGTTTCCCCACTAATTATGATCCAAATAAAACAACACCAACCTTCAACATGAGAAGAATCCAATCAGTGAAACCCAAAAAATAAATTGTACTAAATAAAAATTCATTATTCAACAAGAATGATATATATCGAAATATACATGAGATTTTGAATCACCACCAAAAAAATTTAGGTCATATAAAATAGCATGATAGTTTGGGAGATACTAATAGTTGATTAAAATAAGAATAATAGATAAGTGGGAAACAAAAATGGGGTTTATATAAAAAAATAACAGAGGAAAGGTTTTGAGGATATAGAATTAGAATTGACTTATTTTTCCTCTTTTGATGTCCCGTCCTAAAGAATTTTTTAAGATTTAATAGCTTCCCACACTACTGACATGTCTTAGGGGTGTTATATTATAGATTCTTAGATTATCCAAAATAAAAACATTGGAAATAGATGAATGAGTGATCTTTATAATATGAAGTTGGAATTGGTGAAGAGACTTCAATGTAACAAGATCCTCTAGTGTACACTCCTAACTAGATTATAAATATTTACTATCACCAAGAGAAAATAGGCTAACTACCTCAAAAAGCTTCCCTCTAAAATCCAACTTATCCAAAATACCTCATCTTATAACATTCAAAGAAATAAATTCTTAGATGAAAAAACTCAATACAAGATCTTTATGTGAAGACCCATAAAAAATTTATTATATTTTACTAGGATAATGAAAACCACCTCTATGGAAAAAGAAACTAGATCATTGAAGTATTAAACATATCCCTTAACCATATTTTGACAATTTAGAACACCCATAAACTATGACACTTTCATCACCATCACACCCTCAAGGACAATCCATTAAATCAAAGTGGTCTTGATGAATTTCCAAGTCATCCCACCTTGTAAAAATGAATGAATTATCACCATCCACTGATCCAAATGATGTTCCTCAAACGAACCAAAAAAACTATCACCCTCAAGGATTATAGAATTCTAAAGGACCTGAGGATAATTTAAATTTCCTCTAGTCTCTTGGAAAAATCTAATATACCTTGATCATCATAGTGATCAAACAACAATTTAGAATATATTTTCTCCACCACTATAATAGGAATCTGGGTAGAGTCAAAAACATAATGAGAATCCATATGGTCTATTGTGATCTTTCTGGGAGGCATACTCTAAATAACGTATAAACATAAACCAAATAAACATAAAACAAAAAAATCCAATATAATTCCACAAACCATGTTACCAAGATCATAAAACAAGATATAACATAAAAAAATGAATGACCTCCTTTTACAAACCACCTTTTGCTTTCAAAATTCAAAACACTTCAACTACCAAAACTATTTCCAAAAAAAATTCCCATTTGAAGACCTATTGGAAAATAATAATTCCAATTAATCCTAATTCAATAACTTGACATAAATTTATCTTTCACTCTGAATCCAAAACTTCCAATAGAAAATTGTAACTCTTTTATCTATTTTAAAACTCCATGTATTAATTTTTTATTTCAAAACCATATGTCCTAAAAGCCACTAAATAGGGGAATGGTGGACATACATGACTTGGAAATATGGTTTAGTATACCATGATCTAAGAATTTATCAACCAATGGAAGCCTATTGAGTACTGAAATCTAGTCCTACATGGTTCGTTATGCCATGTGATCTCACTGTGTGACACTAGTTCACTTCTATTTTCAGTCACAACCCACAGAGCCCCAAAAATAAAAAAATGGAACCAATAAAACAAACTTGAAAATCCAAATGATAGACTCCAATCAAAATAATAACTTGAAACTCAAGGATCATAACAAGTAAGAGTTCATGAAACTCTTCCTATTCCTACCATTTAAGTCCCAAAATGACATTTTTTAGTCTAACTAACACCTCAAATAACCAAGGGATCGTCTAAACCCATTTTTTCACAAACTAGTTTAGGTCATCCCTAAATAGGACACCCAATCCAATTTGTGACATAGAATGGTGGGTGTCATCGACCTCTTAAATCTGATTAAAATCATCATGGAATTAATAGATAACTCATTGAAGATTATTTCATAAAATAATATCAAATATAAAATAAAATATTGTACAAGACACATGGAGAATACAACAATCACTGAGAAAAAATAAATAACTATAGTAGATTAAAAATAAGGTACAGATAAAATGTAGAAAAAATATAACTATAACCAAAATAGAACTAGAGACGGTATTTTTGTGACCTAGTATTCATCACAATCCACAAAAATCACCTTATCCAAAATTGAACTTATAATATATCCTTATCTTTAAATACATACCTGGTCTACTGATGTCGATTAGTAAAAGTAGGTTGTGTGAATACAACCACTCAGTATGTAGTCCCCACAGAGTCGATACATGTCTTTAATCGGAAGAGAATATAAATAGTAGTTTGAAAATGCATATAGTGCATAGGGTTTTATCAATTAAAGATCCAAACATAGCTTTCCCAATATAATTTTTTTTTTTTAAAACATGGATTTCCCTTTAAACAGACTCCCATTTCAAAAAACGGTTTTAGAAATCCAATTCCAAGAAAAAAACCACATCCCTGGTAAAAAAATAAAAAGGATTAAAACATAATATAAGGAATCATTTATAATATAAAAACAATACCAAAGGAATAGAAAGTTCACTGGATATAGATATGAAAACATAATAAGAGTAAGAATCCAAAGTTCCATAGAATATTAATGTAAAATAGAATGTATATAATCACATGCATGTCTTAAGCATCTCAATATGAGACCATAGATATACTCAGTTTAGAGCCATATTATATTATATGATGTCTTACACTATCTATCCCCAACCTAGTATTTGTTAACCACCCTCACTAGTGGAACAAAACACCATCGGAATTCATCTACAATGGGGAATCTAGTATATCTAATCTGGATGAAATAATTAACTATCAATCGACCCTCTAGATGACATCTAGGATCCATTGATAACAGTTAAGGGGGAGGTTTATGTTTCCAATAAATTCTTGGCATTAACCACCATAAAAAAGATTCCAACATGAATGTCAATCCCATCACCTCAATAGTTACACCATAAATGAAAATACCCTCCCAACTGGACGACCTCCACGAGGGTGTGCATCATCCAAGTAAAAATTCCCATGATCCAACTAGGATTGTACATCCTAAGAACATAAAATCACATTCCAAGAAACATAAAAAGGTATCAAATGGTCCATAGAATTTGAAAACCAAATAATCTTCTAGAGAAACCACCATTCATCCAAAAACATTCCCAAATACAATGTAATCATACATGTACATTTCTGGGGTTCCAAACAGGCGTTCGATGGTTCCAAATGAGATTTAGAATAAATTTTTAGAAAATACATATAAAAAACTTATTCAAATGAAATATTAAAACTAATCAATCATTTTAGGAAAATAAGGTTTTATAAAGAGGACACAATATGTAATGTTTCATTTATATGAATTCACACATCTATATGTACATTCAATACACATAAAGATTTGTACATATCACACCAAAATATATATAGGCATCCATAAAAATGTAAATGGTTCATTTAATTTATTATAAGAAGCATCATATGAAAAAAGAAGTGTTTATCACAAAATCAAAAAAACCCTAAATAGGTCAAACCCCCATTAAAACCACAATTTTAATGCCACAAAATTTCATCAATGCATAAATAAGAATAAAAAACATTTTAGGACTCCCAAATCCATTTTAAAGGACACATGAAATTTTATCAAACACATAGAATAAATATACTTTGAACACATATAGAAATAATCATAAAAAACCTCTCAAACCCCTCTTTTTATTAAATCAACAACATTGGAATAAATTTAAAATCATTTTAGAAAACCAAAATCCCAATAAATACTTTTAAAATTTTATTAGGAATTATTTCGAATCAGATGGAATGTTCAGAAAATGAAATGGATTGAAACACCTACCTCCATGATGTACAAACATGAAAAAACCATTGGATGATGGGTGAACAAAGTTGAAGGACCAAACCACACAACCTATCATGAAGAGAAACATTTACATTATCCTACCAACACTATAGGTTTCAGATAAAAGGGGAAAAATATAGTAATAAACAAGATAGGAACATGATAAGAGAAGAATAGAATGATAAACCCAAGAAAACATACCATGAAACAAAGGGGGATCTTCAAACCAAGGTGGAGGATCAAAGAAATAGGGTTTTAGGAGCCCCTTTGAATGATTAATCTAAGTGGTGGAGTAGAGGGTTTGAATATCCATTAAATATAAGAGGTAAATATTGAAAAAACAATATTTTGGGATTCATGGGAAGCTATATGGTTAGGACACATGGTTTAGAAAACCATGCACCAAATGTTCTCACCCAACTGGAAATATATACCATCCACACATGGTTTTCCAATATTATTTTGTGATGTAATGAAAACCACCCTATAACGGTTTGGTTGAATAGTTTGAAAAACTGTCCACTAACCATGCAAACTATGTCTATCAAGATTTTAGATACCCTTTAATGCTTTATGCATAGTTTCCACTAACCTCTAGAATGTCATGTTCTAACCATTGGACACCATAATGAAACCACATTTCTATTTATTAAACATTCACGGTTTGGGGTAAATTGTGTGATGTTCTTATGCTCCAAACCATATAAGAAGGAATATGTGCACACTAACCGTGAACAAATCCAAAAATAGGAAAAAACTCAAAAACTCAAAAATTAAAGTGAGAAATCAACACAAAAAACTGAAAATAATATCACATTACAAGGAATAAATAAAATAATAATGTAAATAAATGTCAGGTTTTGACACAAATTACTCTGGTGAAAACATTGAGAATTAAATAATTTCAATGAAATCAATTTACTATCACATGTAGAGCCTATGTGTTTTTATGAGGCTTCCAAATATGTAAATTAGGTCAATTAAATTACTAATTAACATTCATAAATATAAAATAATGAAACATGGGATGTATTTCAAAGACCAAAATATAAAATTTTAATTGTAATCAAGTAGTCGCTATAGAAACAACACGACTAATATGGTAGGGTAACATGAAATATGACATGGATGGTGTGAAAAGGGTAATCTAAATTTTTTTTGTTTAACATTGATTAGGAATTTTTCACAATTAATTGGTTAAAAACTATCCAAATTTTATTATAAATGTTAGTGAAAGGGGTTTTCAATGTGTATCAAATGTATATAAAATCAGTATTTTTAGTAGATTCTTTGAGGAGAAGGTGTAATATAATGATCTGACCCATAGGGACCCCGCCTCAGCCAACAGTAAGCCACATGTGACACCCCAAGTGAACATCCAATAGCCCAAGGTTTGAAGACTAGCATAGAGTATGAATATAACTAACATGGGAGGACTTAGGCTAAATTACCCATACCTATACACATAACTAGCTTTATACAATAGTTTATAGATATAATAAAAGACTGAAACATCTTTGGTCTAATAAATTCATACAAAAACCTCTAGGAAATATATCAAATAATAGTATGGATATATAATCGATATAAAGGTTCAAAATGCACTCCCAACCAGAAATTATGTCCTGACTTGTAAAAAAATAGATGAAGGGAAATAGAATATATTCTTACTTACAATCTATGAGGTCGTCCAGCGAACATGGTCAGTGCATCTAGGAATAATTATACTCTTTTGATACTTGTTCCATAAATGTAACCATTGATATACTTATCATCTTTATAAGAAATAGAAATATTTATGATAACCCATGTAGGTGTGAGTATAATCATACCCAATAGGATTCCCCAAAACCCAAGAGGTAAGCAAAAAATTAAAATAATAGTCATCTAAACCAATAAACATAGAAGTGGACTACACCCAAATAATAGTAATGCTCATACTAAAAAAACTAGTCCAAAAAGGAGAGAAGTATCAATCTAAAAACTCATCCAAGGATAATGACAACTCTTTTTAAAACACCAAAGTTTCCATATCATATTCCCAATACCATACATAACCTCAAAAGAATCCAGGTGGTGGACACGCTCCTTATTACTACGCTCCAAATATGAGGGATCACTATCTCTAATAGAGGACCCACTCCCGATAGGAGGTTGATGATGGGGTATTACTACTACATAGATAGAGTATCCCACCATCTATAGTACATTAGATTATTTCCTCTAATTTTTTAAAGATTATAGGGGACCTCTTCCAAGGTTAGATAGGGGAGTAATGACCCATGCATCTCTCTGATGGTCAAATCCAAATTTTTGATAGAGATAATATTTTCATCATTTTCTATATTTAATTCAATTATTTAATCCCTAAAAATTTAACAAGTTGAGTTAATTACATCAATTTTGGATTTATGATGTGCTTTGGGATAAAATTGGAAAACTGCTTAATTTGGAAATATTGACAAATTTTATTCACTTTGGTAATTAACGCATATATTTTAAAATATAAATCCAATTAATGTGATTATTTTTTTATTGGATTAAAATATTTATTTTATTAATCTTCTTTTTTTGAACCATAATTTAATTTGGCCATAAAAGGGTCCTAAAATTCATTCAATTTGGAAAGTTACTCTGGACGACCGCGTGGACCCCACCTCAATGAATAACTCATAACTCGGTCTACACATCTCAAATTTGGGTGATTCTAATTGGATTTGAAATAATATTAAATGGGGAGTTCTGATGTTGAATGGATTGAAGATTTTATACCATTAAGTTGGTCCATGGATGCTGAAAATTTGGGGCAGAAAAAGGGAAACATTCCTCTGGATTAAATTCTCAGCATTAATTATCCATATCTCGTAATACACAGGGATGTTAAATCTGATATTTTGTGATGAAACGTAAAACATATTTTTTAATATCTTTGTAGACGACATAATACCACAATTAGGCCATTAAATGGGCATACCATTATCAAAAATTTGGTGGACATATTCTGTAGAAAATCATAAAGAGAGATTTTGAAGATCTTAAATTTGAAGACCGAAGGATGGCACCCCCTTGGCCTATATAAGGAGGAGTTCACCCATGATGAAGGGAGAGTTTGACACCAACGTTGGAGTGGAGGCTCAGGGACATGCTGCTAACATAGGAATTTTTTTTTCTTATCTTTTTATTTTTAGTTTTATTTTCTCATGTAATGCATTCATATTTTAATTAAAGTGATTCTACCTTCTTTCCCACCGTCTTTCTTTTCCAAATTTAATCTAATTTCTTTCTCTCTCCCTTATTTCCATCGTGATCTCTATGCACTTTTCCATGGCAAGTGACTAACTTGAGTCTTTGACCTGGAGGAGGATTCATGGTGTTCTTTATTATTGTGCTACAATTCAAAATGTTTTTATTCTATTTGTGGTGGAGGCGGGAATAATGCACGGGTGCGGCGGTCATCCACCACGAAACTATTCCCAAATCCATTTATTTTCCTTGATTAATTAATATTCCTTACCTTCTCTTAGTCAATCCCTTCATACGGTGGAGTTGGAGTTGCCATAAGGGATGAAACGACATACGGTAGAGTCGGGTCTTGTAGGAATAACATTCTCGGTTGAGGTGTTATCCTATTTGACTATTTGAGGAGGTGTGGTTTGGTGTGCTGGATGCATACTAAAATCACACACTAAATAAATCAAGGGAATGTAATTTGTTAATGAGGATTCATAAAACAAATTATCAAATTGAATTTAAACAATAAATAAATAATGAATGAACTCGTGCTACCAACCCTAGGACCAAGTTCTTTCTTCAATAATTTCATTCTATAATTGCTTATTAGTATAAGTTTTAACATTTAATTTAAATTTTAAATTTCATTTCATTCTTAGATTAATGAAAAAGAGTAAAAAATAATTATTTTAGGTGATATAGATTAAGTAAATGAACAACTTAGGAAGCTCCTCAAGTGAGATGACCCTGGTCAGCCTCTGTGCTGCATTAGGAAAATAAATTACTTTTTCCACGTCCTATGATAGGCGTGCGTCAAAACTGGAACCGTTGTTGGGGAGCTAATCATTTGTTTACTTTAATTTTTCTATTCTCAAATTTTATATAGTTTTCATTATTTTAAAAAAAATCTAAAAAAACTTTTTTCATGATGTATTCAAATTCAAATTTTTATACATTGAATGATTACTCGCAGGTGAAATATCAAGAACCCGAAGTGGATTATATAGATCTAAATGCCTGGGTGGATAGGATTAGTAATTCTCTGGATGACTTGGGGAGAAAAATTAAAATCTCGTTTGACTATGTTCGAGCACAAAGTGGGCAATGCGAGCCTGGTCTGGAGCAAGAGCCTGAGCAAGCTGTGGAAGAAATTTCCCCACTGGTTTTTGATGTTAAAGAACCCGAGGGGGTAAAAGAGGATTTTCCTAAAGATCAATTACACCTCTCTCAACCATTTCTAGAGGAGATAGATGAATGATTATTTTCTACTAATTTACAAGAGGGCGCTCATGTGAATTTGTAGAAATTTTGGAGTGCATGGGCAGAAATTGAAATGCAACATGAACTCCAAATTCCTTACAAATTAGAAGAGAAACCACCTTTATACCTCTCTCAAGCCTTGGAAGATGAAGAAACCACCCAAGTGGGAGAATTCAAAGAAATAATGGAGGATCCTGACTACCTACCTCTATCAAGTGAAGATCAACTCCAAGAGGCACTTACACAGAAAAAGTGATTGAATCAGAAGTAGCTCAGGGAGATGATCCTTTCTTAAACTCTATATTTTCTTATTTCATTCAATCTGATTTGAGTAACACTTCTTATGATTTTGAATTTTTAAATTTAGGAAATCCTTGTATCACCTTTGAGGGAGATGAAGAAGGATAAATTGCGCCTGTTGAAGAACACCTGGAGCTCCCTAAGGATATTGATCATCTACTTCAGGAAGCCCATGAAAAGATACAAGTAGATCTGCCTGAAGAACCAAATCTACAAGCTTCCTGCCTTAAAAGGAAATATTTTTAAATTAATGTTTTAAATTTAAATTTTGAATATCCCTTTGATTATTCTTTTCATGCAACATATCTGGAGAAACCACTGGATTTTGAAGAACATGTTGCACAGAAGAAACTGAAGAGGAGGAGGATCCATACTTCATTCTACCCCTGCCATACAAGCTATAACACATTGTGAAGGGGGATATCTGGTGTACTCTATTCATGGAATTCTCCTCAACAATAACAAATAACTGCAAGATGGGAAGAACAACATGTGGTGGTTCATGTCCAAGAAGATCCACCCACTATCAGATTATGGATGGCAGCTGGTACTGCCCTCTGGAGGTAGTAAAAGAATCCAGGTCCCACTTGGGGGATCATACCAAGACTTATCTTTACTTTCTTTCTAGGAAGTTAGATTTCAATTTATTTTCAAAGAAGTAGCATAGAATACAGCCCAATCCGTCCTATATTTTTGAGCTTTAATGACATGATCCTTTCACTTAATCGAGTAATTCTATTTTTTAGGATCATGATGGCAGAAGGGAACCCCCAAATAGACAAAAACCTAGCTTCATTTCAAAAGGGAGTTCAATTTTAATGTTTAACTTTGAAACTCCTTACATTTTTTTTGGAGATTTAAACTAGAATTGAATTCCCACACTTGAATTACTATTTACTTGACATATCTAAGAGGCATGAGTGTCTTAGGAATATAGTGATTCCATATTTTTGATTTCAATATTAATGAGATTAAATGATTAAAATGGATAATTAGATGATTAAAGTGAAGAAAGGATATTGAAATAAGGACTCATGATTTGAGGGAATTAATTGATTCATGTAAATGAAATTTTCCTTCCATTTTTCATTCTTTAAATTTCAAAAATTCATGTGAATTAATTTGTTATTATTAATCATGCCATGAGTGATTGTCCAATATCATATTCCCATTCCTAGGAGGATTTATAGACCAAATATTTCCTATTTTATCTTGATCATATTTCTTGAGTGATCTTCGGACATGACACCTGCTAGAACTTTTATAGAAACTTGTCAAAGCTATGACTATGCAGAAACACATTTAAAATGATTGAGGCACTACATTTTCTAGCCACATATTCACCTAAGACCCACCCTTACATTTATCCTTCGTTAGGCCATATAATCTATGAATTGCCTTATAGGTTTAAGCCACATTACATGCTAATATTTCCTTACCTACTTACACTTTTAGTATTTTTGCATGAATATTTCAAGTTTGAGTGTGGGGGAAGGGCCTTTCGTACATTCATTGGGATGTATATCATTTTTGGGTGTTGTGAGGTGTGTTTCATCATTTTGGGCAACGTATTATTAGAAAATTTGGCATGAGTCTTCATTTCATTATGCTTTTTCCATTTCATCCAGTTATCCATAAAAAAAATTCAAAATAAGTTTTTCCAGTCTGGAGCTTTAAAAAAAAGAGAAAAATAAAGATGTGCCTTTATGGATATTTATAAAAAAAGGATAACATGGACGATATCATTCTTTGTAATCATTTATTGACTCATGACTCATGTCATTTAAAGGGGGGGTGTTGTGTTTCACATTAACAAAAGGGATTTGAGTGAGTTTCATCCTGTGTTTTCACTTGCTTAATCATGAATTATACATAAGATTCAAACCTCCTTCTTTTGTCCTTAAATTATTTCAATCATTTACCCACCAACCCTAATCCACGGAGTCATTTTAACCTTTATTGCTAGTCCTCATAATTTTATGTGTGTTTTTTCTTTAAAAAGTGGAGAAAGTAGTTCCTTTACAAGCCTATGGATAAGAAGAATGTTCTCATGATATGAGCATAACTCCACTATTAATTGTATCATGAGTGATGAGATAAAATATTCAAAAGAGATATAGATCATGATTTGGCATGTTTAATAATAATAAATTGAGAAGCTTGAATGAATGAAAGGAGAAGCTCCATCATTTCTCAAAGGGGAAAAGTAAAATGCATGAATTGATTGTTTCTTTGAAAAATGGGAAATTAAATTGATATTTCTTGTGGAACTGGAAAATTTGATTGGACATTGGTAATATTTTGATTTTATTGCATTGAAATTTAAATATCGGTAACATTGGTGCCCTTTGAATTCCATGTTGAGATTTTATGCTTGAGGACAAGCATAGTTTAAGTGTGGTGGAATTGATAGAGATAATATTTTCATCATTTTTTATATTTAATTAAATGATTTAATCCCTAAAAATTGAACAAGTTGAGTTAATTACATCAATTTTGTATTTATGATGTGTTTTTTGATAAAATTGGAAAACTGCTTAATTTGGAAATATTGACAGATTTTATTCACTATGGTAATTAATTCATATATTTTAAAATATAAATCCAATTAATGTGATTCCTTTTTTATTGGGTTCACATATGTATTTCATTCATCTTCTGTTTTTGAACCAGTATTTTATTCAGCCATCAAAGGGTTTGAAAAAATCATTCAATTTGGAAATTTACTCTGGACGACTGTGTAGACCCCACCTCAATGAATAACTCATAAATTGGTCTACACACCTCAAATTTGGGTGATTACAATTGGATTTGAAATAATATTAAATGGGTAGTTCGGATGTTGAAGGGATTGAATATTTTATACAATTAAGGTGGTCCATGGATGCTGAAAATTTGGGGCAGAAAAAAGGAAACATTCCTCTCGATTAAATGCTCAGCATTAATTATCCATATCTCGTAATACACAGGGATGTTAAATATGATATTTTGTGATGAAACATAAAAAATATTTTTTAATATATTTGTAGAAGACATAATTCCACAATTCTTCCATTAAATGGGCGTACCATTATCAAACATTCGGTGGACAGATTCTGCAGCAAATCTTAAAGAGAGATTTTGAAGATCTTAAATTTGATGACCGAAGGATGGAACCCCCTTAGCCTATATAAGGAGGAGTTCACCCATCCTGAAGGGGGAGTTTGACATCAAAATTGGAGTGGAGGCTCAGGTACATGCTTCTAACATAGTATTTTCTTTTCTTCTCTTTTTATTTTTAGTTTTATTTTCTCATGTAATGCATTCGTATTTCAATTAAAGTGTTTTCACCTTTTTTCCCACCATATTTATTTTCCAAATTTAATCTAATTTCTTTCTCTATCTCTTATTTCCATCATTATCTCTATGAAATTCTCCATGGAAAGTGACTAACTCGAGACTTGGCCCTGGTGGAGGATTCACAGTGTTCTTTATTATTGTGCTACAATTCAAAATGTTTTTATTCTATTTGTGGTGGAGGCGGGAATAATACACGGGTGCGGCGGTCGTCCACCATGACACTATTCCAAAATCCATTTCTTTTACTTGATTAATTAATATTCCTTCCTTTCTCTTAGGTGATCCCTTCATACGGTGGAGTTGGGGTTGCCATAAGGGATGAAACGGCATACAGTGGAGTTGGGTCTTGTAGGAATAACATTCTCGGTTGAGATGTTATCCTATTTGACTATTGGAGGAGGTGTGGTTTGGTGTGCTGGACGCATACTAAAATCACACACTAAATAAATCAAGGGAATGTAATTTGTTAATGAGGTTTCATAAAACAAATTATCAAATTGAATTTAAACAATAAATAAATAATGAATGAACTCGTGTTACTAACCCTAGGACCAAGTTCTTTCTTCAATAATTTCATTTTTTAATTTCATGTTAGTATATGTTTTAACATTTAATTTGAATTTTAAATTTAATTTAATTCTTATATTAATGAAAAAGAGTAAAAAATAATTAGTTTAGGTGATATAGATTAATTAAATGAACAACTAAGGAAGCTCCCCAAGTGAGACGACCCTGGTCATCCTCTGTGCTGCATTAGGAAAATAAATTACTTTTTCCACGCCCTACAACAGGTGTCAGTCACTTTTATATCATCCAAGAATTACTATAAAAGTGTAATGATTGAATCACCTTAAGTCTTATCTAAAAAAAATCTTCCATCACATCCTAGGTGGAAAATTACTCTGGATAGCTACACACAATCCCAAATCTGAGTCTTGAAGAAGGATATACACAACACAAATGTTCTAATAATATGTGAACTACATATAAAATGGGTTACACAATGTGTTACTCTACAAGATCACATGGTAGTGTCCTTACCTTTACATGGCAAGGACAACTATGTGTATCTACATAGAATAACTCTATGGGAACTTGAGTTTCCATACACTCAGGTTTATGGGTGCATACCCTCAACACACAGATAGGCTAATAATGTGGTTCCACATAACATGTATTTATGGGGACATGTCTTGTGTGTTCACTTGTAATCCTAATTTTTTAACATGTGCACATAATTTCACTACCTAGTTATAGTCACATGGTTTTTTGGCCTAGTCACATGTCATGTAATATTTAACTTCGGACGAAACATTATCCCTTGTGAGAACTAGAAATAAATGGAGTGTGTTTCACTAGGGTACACTAAATATAGCCACATTTTTCAATGAATGAAAATATAGTATTAATGTGGATTCCAGATCAATGATTCATTCTTTTTATTCCTCTATTTTACTCTCAAAAATAGTTGAAACAAAATTATTTCATCCATGATCACCATTTATAGGAATCTGGTTGAAAAACAATAGGATTTTGGTTACCTGAGTGGTAATCATAATGCCTCCCATCATCATTTGGGATGGTGATCCTTGAATCCATAAAAAAAATCCATAAATACACGTTGATATATCCATTAAACATAGATACCTATGATTATTGTTCATATTTCAAGAATATAGGGGTTCGATATTTCTTGAATCCACCCCCAGAAAAGTTGAATTGTCACCATGTGGGACAATGACGTAGCATGTGAAGAACGGTATCAGGAAGAGCACCAGAACAAAGTGAAATCATCATTTCCTGATTTGATTCAATCCAATGATATCATATTGAGAAATAAAAGTATTAATTAATGGTTTGGTTGATATAATCACTTTGGTTCAATAATTATAATCAAAACTAGGCTCATGAAAAGACCATAAATTCTATGAAAATAATCACATAAAAATCCTTTACTAAAATTTAAATAAAATGTTGGAAATCCAAAAAATAATTATCCTTACCTAGAGATCCAATTCATTATTGGATAAGAACATTTCCACTAGAAATGGAGGATAAGATCATTTTTTGATTTTCATTTTTTCCATGATTCTCCTAGATCCATTGGCGCTAATCCACATTATTGAGTCATTAATGCGAATGAAACACACAACATCCTCTCAGATATGATAGGGTTATGTGAGTAACCCTGAAGTTTCATCATAATTATGTATTTAAAGAGGGGTGTTATTTTTTAGTCTATTTATAAAATTAAATTAAAAAATAATTTTAATTTACATAACATACCCACAAAAGTCAATATTTCATAGAACATCCAATCCTGACCAACCTCATGTCATGATTGGGGTAAACCCCAAATTCTTAAAACTACTGTAGTCTCAAATTTTCTATCTGTGGTCTGGATGAAATTAAAAACCCATTTATTCTTAAAATATGTGGGCACATGCATTAATATATATTAATATTTTGAATAAAATTATTTCAGGGACCTATGACACCCACAACACAGTGCCATGTCTGAGGAACAATATTGAGATATATAGAAATATTCAATGAATCAATATATAGAAACTGAAGTCATTACATGTAAATTTTGTAACCATATATCTTTTGTATGCATAAATATGAAAGAAAATTATTCTATTTTATAGTAAAATTTTTATAGCCTATAGAATTGTCTAAGAGCTTTTTATTCCTTGAATTAGTTGTACCTGAGAAATATTGGATTCCAATGAGTTGTAGTTAATCAAAAACTCTATAGAAAGATAGATAATTATCAAAGGATATTGGTTATCATTTTTGGGGATAACATAATTTTTGGAGGATGGGATGATGAAAAATGAAAACTATTTTCAGAATATACACGGTGTGATTCTGAAATGTCTTCGATTGGTAAGTTATCTTTTATCCATTATTTAAAGGTAACTTAATCAAGGGATGGTTCATTTATTTATAAATAATTATATAATAATTAAACCCTCTAGAAATTTGGATTATAGGACTCTAAAACTATAAAAATTTTAATGGATACCAAGAATATTTTTTTAAAACATGTTGATGGAACTAAGGTTGATGTGATAAAAATAGAAAAATCAATTGAAGCATGTTGTACTTAATAGACACATGACCTAACATTGTGTTTCTACATGTAAAGATGCATGGAACTAATGTATTTCTAAGGGGATCCATCTGCTATCATTGAAAATAATCCTTTGTTATTTAAATAATAAGATGTATTTTGTACTATTTTTATAAAACATCACAGCATGATTTATTGGGGTACACAAAGGTGTATTGGACTTTTTCAATGTATGATCAAAATCCAAAATATGAAAGTTCATTTTATCATAGATACTTTTATATTTATTCTATAAGTGAGAATAATGAATATATCTCACTTAGAAATAAATACGATGAATACATGGAGGATACTCGATCATGTACTCAGATATGATGGATAAAAAACACATTTAGGATGTTGGAGTTAATATGAAATCCCCAATTGAAATCAGGAGCGATAAATTGAGTCATATTATTTAGATAAAAATCATTTACAGCATTCAGGAATAAAAAACAATGAGATAAAGTAACATTTAATTATGTATATGGTTTATTAATGTCTGGAATAATTAGAGTATGTGTGAATACATGATCATGTTATGGATATCATGTAAAAGGAACTATCCAAATCTAAATTTGAGAAGCATCGATTGGATCTTGGGGTCTAACTATATCTATCCAACAAGAAGTTTTATAGAAGGTCCCCCACTCCCCTATGAGATTTTTTATTTATGGTAATGTTTTATAAAACTTTACTTAATTTAATGTTAATATTTATAACTATTTTTTATAAATTTTTAAATAAAGGATATTTTTTTCACTAAAAATGGTGAGAAACAGTTCATAAATTACTTGGGAGAAGCTGAATATGTGGATGAAAGTTTCCTTGGAGTATTTATTCCTATTAGAAAATGGGAGTAAAGTGATTTGGAATGTTTGGTGTGCTTGATTATTTAATTAACTAGAGAAACTTAATGTATTTTTTGTTAAGGATCATGGAAAACATGGAAGTGTTTTCATGATAATTTTTTTATTTATCTATGGTTAATCATGTTAACAGTTTCTCATAAAATCATAAATAGGATAATATTTTATTAATTTATTCTCTATTTGGTGGCTGGAGGTTTTAAACTAATCATATTGATAGTTTATGTATTTTGAGAAAAGGTGAGTTGAATTTATTTTTAATAATATTAAACTTTTCAATAAATTAAATGTGGTAGACTGTTAGAAAAAAATTATAATTGTAGTTCTTTTTTGGGTGGTATTTATTAGAAAGGGTTTTAATGTTACTTAAAAATGAGTATATTGTGTTATGAAGAAGACTTCTGGAAAGTTGGAAGTAGGTATAAGTGTTCTGTCTGTAATAAATATGTCATATAGTGACACCATTGGTTGGATCATTAATGGTGGTTTTCAAAAAAATTGAAAAATTCATGGAGATCTATTTATACATATGGGTATTTAAAATATTATTAAGGGTACTCAATATTTTTATAATAATTTAAATATTTCAATAGATAAATAAGATACAATTTATCTATGACACTTTTGAATGTGTTATGGCCTATATAAGTTGTAAGGGTAAGATTCTTGTAGATGGAGTCATATAGAGGATTACACTATGATTAGAGATTGTGAGTTTTTTTAAGACTCTTTTGGATTTTCCTATTACTCCCTAATAGATTAAAAGGAATTATATTTTAATACCTTGTAGAGAAAAAAAATTGCAGCATGGGGTGTTTCCTCACAACATGAAGGGACTAAGTAAAAATCTGATGACTGAAATTTAAATTCCCTTACCCTTGTATCCTAAAGTCGATGGTTATTTTATTACATGGGCACTAGATATAAGGAATAACATACTAAATGAATAAATAGTTTAGTAGTCTTAGAAAACTAGAATCATAATTAAATTAAAATTTTAATTAAACCATAAAATACATCATAGAATTTTCATTGGCAACACTATTATTCCCATTATAATATCCCTTCCTATTAATTATAAAAAAATTCTGGAAATCCTGGGAAAATGAAACATAAGAATGGGTGATCTAAAATGTTCAGTAAGAGAATGTATAAAATGTATTTTTTCAAGATTCGATAATAAGTAATCAATATGGGAAGGTAAATATATGAAATAAAATTCTATTTAATCAATAACATGATCATGAAGAATAATAAGGAAGGAATAAATGATGACGAAATAATGTCATATTAATAATCACATGATCTTGAAATTATTCGATGGATATCAAAACTAATGAAATAATCAGTTGGACATCAATAACTAGTTTTATAATAAGAGATTTCATAATATCATACATTATAAACATACCATTAAGGAATAATTTGAATACATATTACAAAAATGGGTAATTCCTCATCCAAATAGACAATATAGTTTGCCTTAGAAGACCAACCAAGGAATCAAGGGTCTATAGAGGACCCCATCTATAACATACTAAGTCCAATGTAGTCTTTATATGAATTAGAAGAATCATAATAAACATAAACATTCATATTTGTAATATATCATACAAAATGTTAATAATTTCTCAAATCGATAAACATACTCAAAAACTATTCAGTGTAATATGGATAATGATATCAAAATGGTACATCCCCAGTAAAACTGATAATAAACCATCTAAAAAAATAATTAAGTTCAAATTATAACATATTATACTCAATAAATGTTATATAAAACAATGGGTTTTCTGTTGATGAATAGAAATACCAAAAAAATCATTAAAATATTTTTTTAGTGAAATACCCTTTTCACATTGAAAATCAATTTTTAAAACAACATATTTGAAGAAAAAATGAAAAAAAAATTATTTGAAAGGAATCATGGAAACTTTTAATTTAACAATAAAAATAATTAGTTATCATGTTGGTCGATAATTCTATACTTTCTATACAATTTTGAATATCATTCTTTTCACACTATTATAAAAAGTTAAAAAGTACCTCGATCAAAAACAGACCATAAAATACATTTTTAAAAGGTTTTTATAAAGAAAAACATGGGTAAATTTTTATTTAATAAATCATTTTTAGAATGATGAAAAAATTATAGAATATAATTTTTTAAAACATGGAAATGAAAGAAAAAGTATTTTTGACCAAATAGAGAAATAATGTCATATTTTCTTAAAAAAAGTTTTCAAGAAAATTTATGTACCAAAGAATGGAAAAAGGTATTATTACATGAAAATTTTATGAATAAATAAATTAGAATATAATTTATTGGTTTCAATATTTAAATATTAAATAATTCCTCTAAGGGATACATAAACACAAACAATCTCGTATAACAATGATATTGTGAAAAACATTCTAACCATTACGGTAAATTTTGAATTGTAATCCCCATGAAATAAATAACATTAAATGAATCATTAAATACTATGAATATAAATAAATTAATTATATATCATATCAAAGTGGAATTATATATTCCTTATAAAATTAAATAAGTTCATAATATCAAATATGTCTCAATGGAGTGGAAATTGAGATGAATTATATTACATAGATCATTATATTAAATTATGAATTAATAATTTAATTGATTATGTGTATCAGATTTAAATCTAAAAAAATAAAGTGAAAATAAAACATAACATAATAAAAATTAATTACACACATAATCTTAGAATATTATATCTAATTAATAATAAATATAACCCAATGAAAATAAATTGAGTTTTGAAACACATTATAACTTTTTACATTTAAATAAAATTAAACTTGGATGAAATAATTTGGATTTAAACCTAAATACCATTAATTATGAATTATTCATGATATAATATTTAAAATCTGTGGTTTTTACACCAAATAAAACAAATTTGGTGCATAAAAGAACATTTGTCTCAAAGAAGGGTGTTTTGAGACAGAAACCCTTTCAAATGTTGTATCATTGTAGTGTGAGTTAATAGATGAAGTGATTATATGTGAAAATTTTAAATAAAAAAACAAGTGTAAATTAAACATAAATAAATCAACGTTCCTTTCAGACATATTATGGGAATCATATAATCAATGGAGTATAATTATAACCCATTCAATGGAAATTGAGTTAAGAAACCCATCACCTTAGGTCTAAGTCATTTCAACCGTTTATAAAACTCCAGTATAATAAATATATATTTATTGTAAATAAATTAATGAAAAATTATCTTAAATATTATTCAATATATTATTTCATTATAACTTTTCATCCACCATTTATTAACAATCCATTATTAAAATTACTATTTTGTGTCATAGATGCTTCATTTTCCCTACATGTTTTGGTTAAATAGTTTTGATGCTTGTAAATTTATCATGGATGAATTATCTATATAATATTAAAATTTATATAAATATAAAATATATTCATTTTATACGTATCCATAATTTACTATAAAACATAGAGTTTGAAAATTTTGTTACATTATTCTTGGACACGGTAAGTCGTACGTACACTAAAACGTTGATTTCCATTTTTTCAAGGATATAATGAAATAAAGGTAATTAATGATAATAATTTATATAATAATTATTATGTAATATATGTTATATGTATTTATTAAATCATTCCTTATTACCATGTCAAAATAATATGAAAAACGAATTGTGTTGCTTCATCAAGGTGGTTGTCCACATGTGCGCATGAGCAATGTTGTAATTTTCTTATATATTGAGAGGTAATAAATAATATTAGATACAATAATCGTGTTATTAATATAATACATAAACACTAAATAAATAATTAAATTCATATGTCATACACGCTGATGTAAAACAAATTACATCAGTTTGTGAGGTGGCAGTCCGCCGTACAAATAATTGACCGTTTTTTCCCATTTGATGGAAGAGAAAATGTATATTTGTTATAATATTAAATTAATAAAATATATATATATTTATGATACTTGTTTCATTATATTATCAATTTTGTTTAATATTTTAATGGTATAGTGGAAAAAATAAAATGAATATGCATGATTAAGAACTTTACCTATTCTTCGAAGAAATTCTTTCATTTTATAACTAAATCCCTCCTAGAATGGTTTTCTGATCAAAAAAGGGACTCTAGGTCATGGTGAGGGATTTAATAAATGTAATTTTTTAGGTAAAATGTGTGAACAAAATGTATTTTCATGTGTGAAGAGGATAGGATAGGGGTTCCCTTTTATAATTGGGGGAGAGGATCCATTATGAATTTTTTAAAAGAATAAATTATACATATTTTGCCACATGAAAAATGAATAAAAAACAAACCATTATCTAAAATTATAAGATATAATTTATATTTATTTCTATAAAATATTAAATATAAAAAACATTAGGTCGTTTTACCCCTTATCTTCTTAGTTTAACCCCTAGAAAAGCTCATTTTATCCTTAATTGTAGTAATTAATTTTTACTATTTTTACCAGTCATTATAAAAAATATTATGTTTTATTTAATATAAAATAATAATTATTATAATTAAAAATATTTTATAAAATTTACTAAATTAAATTCATATAGTTGGAAATTTTTAATTTAATATTAAACTCAGAGATGTGAGGAAAAAACGGTTATCCAAAGTAAAGTTTTTCAAAAGTATACTTTTTATTATATAATAACTAAATATATAATTGATTAAACTAACCTAAATTATATTAATAATAATATTAATGAATTAATTTTTCTTTTAAATTTTCTTAAAACAAAATGGAACTTGTAAATAATTTAAATGAATAGAAAATTTTCCATGAAAAATTGTATTTTCACTATTAATTGAAAAAAAATATTCAAAAAATTATAAAAAATACAATTTAAGATATTTTTGACATGATGATTCAAAAAACTAATTTCATTTTCCCAATATATATTTTATTAAATTAGAAAAAAAATTGTTTTAAAATATTTGCAGAAAACGTGACGAAAAAACTTTTTAGTAAAACATTGTTTTTCAGAATAAAACTAGGTTTATTATATTATCATAGCTAGAATAAATATTATATTAATAATGAATAATTTTATTGAATTTAATATATATATATATATAATTAAAATAATTAAACATTAGTGATTAACATAGTTTATTAGGATAAAAATTCATTGCACACATAAAAATAGTTTTTCATAAAAACAATTCTTTTATATTAAAATAATTTTTATTTTCATTTATAATCAATTGATAACTAATTAATTTATTTAATAAATTTTCAAACCATATATTTATCCTAATTTAGTTATATCTTTCCATAATATCCAAATTGATGTCTATGTTATAAGTGTCATATTAAATAATATATTTCACAGGTCGTATACACTCATTATTGTGTGTGGTATACGATACTGAAAACAATGTTATTATTTTAAAATATTGGGATGTTACATTATCCCCAACTTCAATAAATTTAATTATTTAATTTTTAACATGCACTCTAAAAATAGGGGTTCACTATCTTAAAATACCTTTTTTGAAATCCCACATTGTAAAAAGAGTTAATGAAACGTCCTCTTGATAAGAGAGAAATATAAGTACGAAGGTCATCTAGAATATCCCATAACTAGTTTTACATGTAGAGAGACATTAGAGGTGTGTGAAAATATGAGCATTAAAGAAAATAATAAATAATTATGGGTATTGATACAAATAAATGATCACAAGAAAGTGAATGATCAAGAGAATGTGAATCACTACAGAACCATAAAGCTATGAGGTGTTAATAAGATCCATTGATTCATCGAAAAGAATGGAAAATGTATAAAATTTTAATTTTAAGACACATTTATTAATTTTGAGGAATTATTTAACTATCTAGATATTGGAAACCAAAAAATATAGTTAATTAATATATTTTTATTTCAAAATACCAATTCCATCCTTTAGTTGTTATTTTAACATTTTCTACTTTATTTCTTACTTTAAAAAATGAATATCCAAGATATATTTTTATGCCTAGAGCACTAAAATAAGAATATAAAGGATCACATAATCCATAAAATAATAATAGAATATTCTTCGTGTCTTTACTAAAACAAAAATTTTTAGAACAATGTAAGGTAATAATGAAAATCAATAAACCTTCCTACATTAACATCCAAAATTCAACAATAAAACCAATGGTTTAACATATATCATTAATTAAATAAATTACAATATATACCAAAAAGAACCAATAACCATAACATTAATGAATGTTTTAACATCAAAGGTTGTCTAATAACCTTCATCTTAAATATCCAAAAGAGTAAAATCATTCATTCCAAATAATCATTTACATTAAACCTAATGTATATAAATGTATTTAAACCCAATAAAATGCATCTCTAAATATCATTAAGAACATCAAAATCATAAAAATTCAAATATATTTTATCAGTATAATATTTATTCAAAAAACTATTCAATTAAAATAAATTTCATATTAACAAGTAAATCACTTAAGAAAGTTGTTAGGACTTCACCATTTTCTCCCTTCGGTTGTGGGTTCAAGCCCCATGGATTTTCTAGATTATATGGGTTTCACTAGGTATATAATTTTTCTATTTAATAAAACTATATTAAAATAATTACCATAATGTTCCAAAATAATATTATGAATATCCTTAAAATATCATTAATCATTAAATTAGATTTTAACTATTATGGTTTTCTATAAAATAAATAATATGTCCCCAAATTTTAGTAACACATAATTACCTCAAAATAAAATATAAAATATCCTTAAATGTTACCAATACCTATAAACTTATTTCCACAAAATTTAATGGCATTCCTCATCGAGTAACATTCTTACTAAAACATATACTAAATCAAAGGGTTGTATTTCCATAAATGGCTCCCAAAATATCATTTATCTTGATAAAATCTCATTACATAAAACCTTAATAAGGGTCTCTAAGACATTGAAATTATGATCAACCTTAAATCTAATAAATCCATGGTGGTATGAATATTTATTTTTTTAATCATAGAAGAAGACATGTTTTTTTCAAAAAACTAACACAATCTATAGATGCTTCGTGATTAAAATAACCAATAAAAAGTTGATAAAAATACTTCTACAAAATAATTATTATATAATAATACATAAATAATTTAACCCTTTTACTTAAATTTTTGGAATAAACTTGGTCCTTCCTTGGTTTAGTATTTATCCTTTAAAAGATATAATTGAGTTTGATAATGCCTAGGCTCCCCACATTTAACCCTAAAAACTATAAATAGGCATCTAGGATGAAATTTACATCCCTCAATTAAACTCACCAACATTCCTCTGAAATTTATTGATATATACCCTTTATTTCCACACATTAATGATTTTTATGTTCCTTTGAGACATTTTCCAGTGTGTTTCTTTTAAAATTTTAATCGTAAATAAAATTGATCTTTATTTATTTCATGGCATCCACCACTCGAGTTCTCAATAAACACCATCCTTTTCATCTTTTTTGTGTGTAGGAGTTTCCCAAGTTTTTGGTTGTTAATTATGTATCAGGATTATTGATTATGAATAATCATGATATATTTCATTCCAATCATTATCCAATTTTTTTAAACATAGTAACCACATTCTCCATCATAAATAAGATTCCATTGGGTTCTAAACTTTGACTAAAAAATCATGGTTTATGAAAAATAATCATATTGAAAAAAAATATCTTCATTTATATTATTTTTAAATCATGACTCCTTATTTTCAATATAATATGCATTGGGGTTATCCTTGGTCATTCACTATCCTTGTCTATTAAAATACTTCATGATGGTTCAAAAATAAAAAGTGAAATAACCTAATCCTATCCCCCATGAGTGTCAAAATAGATGTACAGTAAGGCACCATTATTGTGGACTAGGTGATGATCAATTCAAATCCCAAAGAACCGTTTTCAGTATTATTACCCTTATGTAAAACTATTCAAGAGCCACATCTACTTGTATTATCTATATAGGGACGTGTTTCTAGGAAAATCACATAATTTCTACTTTACCTAAAAGTTATGATTTTATCCTATACATATAAATACCCTCAAATTTATTCATATAGATAAATCCCCTCATCTATGTTTTCATAAATCTAGATCACAAGGTTTATACTAAACCTTCTTTGATACCAACTGTAAAGACCAGGACCTTAATAGCCTAGAATCATCAATTACATTATTAAATTGGAACTAGATACAAGGACTTGCATCTTGAAGGACCAAATAGTCTAATAATATTGGAAAACTAGATACATACTTGAATCACATATTATAATTGAATCTTAAAATACAACATATTATTTTATTTAACAAAATCATTATTCACATCAAAATATCCCAACATATAAATCATAAAAAAAATCCCAACATATTTGATAAAGGAAACATAAGAAAGGGTTGATCCCAAATGATCAGCATGGGTATGTATATAGTG
This sequence comes from Viscum album, assembly GCA_963277665.1. NCBI lineage: Eukaryota > Viridiplantae > Streptophyta > Magnoliopsida > Santalales > Viscaceae > Viscum > Viscum album. The sequence goes on along the minus strand of OY728127.1, from coordinate 1,075,694,539 downwards.
GAAGATATAGTGAATAAATAAGACATAATCAATATTTCATAATAATTGTCTGAAAACAATTTCTATTTAATTAATAACATGGGAATAATGAAAAACATGGAAGGAATAAATTAAGATCAAATAATTCAATATAAATAATCACATGATCTTGAAACAATTCAATGGATATCATAACTAATCTAATAATCACATAGAAATTAATAAATAGTCTCGTAATGAGGGAATTCATAATTCCTTATATTATTAAAATACCTTTAAGGCCTCATACCAAGATATCTTACTTAAATGGGTATGGCCTCATCCAAATAAAAAATCTAGTTTGTCTCATGATACCTACCAATGCATTGAGGGTCTAAATCAAGCCCCAACCATCATTTACTAAGTCCAAATCATTTATCATATTAAATGGGGGAAACATAATTAACTTAAAATATCTTATCTAAAACCTGGAATACTAACAGTTAATAATTTCTCCAACAAATAAACATATTCATAAACCTACTAGAGTAATATAAAAAATGGTATAAAAATCTTACATCCTTAGTAAATATGATGATAAAACATCTAGAGAAATAATAAACATGTTATTATCATAGAATTTCCTCAGTGGGAATTATGAAAAATAAGGGTGCATGCCAATTAGAAATAAGAATAAAATAAAAATTTCATTAAAAATGTTCTTGATGAAAATACCCTTTTCAATTTTAAAATCACATTTTAAGACTAAAATTTTTCCAAATATTAAGAGAAAATTTCTTTTAAAATAATCATGGAAATTGGTTGAAGAATCTTCCAAATGATGGGTGACCATGATAGTAGGTAATTCTGTATATGTCATATAACATCAAAAACAATTTTCATAGTGTCGTAAGAATGATAAATAGTAAGTCATTTAGAAAATGACATGAAGATCCTATCTAAACGAATTTATAAAAATTAAAATAATGCGTAAAAATTTATTTAATAAATAATTTAGAGAATTAGGAAAACATTCTTCAAAATATTTTTAGAAAACATGCATATTAAAGGAAAAATATTTTCGATTGAAGATTCAAATAACATCAACATTTCTAAAAAATGAATTCCCATTCATTTTTAGTAACAAAGAGTGGAAATTTTATTATGTTGTGAAAATTTATTGAATAAACTTATACGAAGAAAATATATTGTTTTTAATATATAAATACCAAATACATTCCTCAAGGGAGACTTAAACATAAACAATCAAAAATAACAATAAGATTGTGAAATATACCATTGCTATTTTGGTTACCTTTTAATCATAAGCCCAACAAAATACATAAAATCAAATAAAAAATTAAATATCATTAATATAAATATATTCATTATATAACATATAAAATGGGTTATATATAAACATCATAAAAATAAATAGATGTATAATATCAAATATGTCATAATATAGTGGAAATTAAGATGAAATATCCTACAAAGATCATCCCATTGAAGTTAGAATTAATCAATGGATTGATTATGTGTATCAAATATAAATCCAAAAAATAGAAATAATACATAAAATAATAATAATTAATTAAATTAAAAATCTCAGATTATCAAAGAAAATGAATGTCACGACTAGTCCCCTGGGGCCCGTGTTGTGACTACCCCAAGCCTACTTTCTATAGGACAAGGGCTGGTGACTAGCACCAAAAGGAATATTCCCCAAAACGGGAAGGCATTTCCTTTATAACCTGTAAACTCACACAAACCAAGCACACAACAAGATACGAACACAAATTAAACTATATAGTAAATAGGGTGTGTACATAAATAAAAAGGGGCCAGAATACAAGCCCAACTGAAAAGTACAAGTAAATTGAAAAGTACAAGTAAAACTGAAAACATCTCCTATAAACACACGCTAAGGATCCTACCAGAAGGGTAGTTATAGCTCTCGAACTGTCGTCTCTACGGTATTCCACGTCTAGTGTCCACCTTCGAGATACCTCCAGTCCTAGTACTCTCATCCTCAGTCAGCATTATCCATCTTCTGCACCAAACACAACAATGTACAGGCATAGCCCGTGTAGGGGTGAGTATAACGATACTCAATAGGGACTCCGAGACCCTCGAAGTTCTCAAGAAATCCAAAAAGTATAACTAAAAAGTATGAAAACAACTAACAACCCTACTTAGGTATATGCCCATACATATACCTAAGTTGTCGAGTAAACTCATCTCAATCATGAGGAAACACAAGCCCCAACTCAAAAGCCCAAAGCTCAACTATTCCACAAAGAAAATAATACCACAAGGGTAACACCATGAAGGTAAGTACCACAAAGGTAACTCCATATAGAATAATACCACAAAGGTATCACCACGAAGGTATGCACCACAAAGGTATTCCACATAGATGATTAACACAAAGGTAAAGACTCGTATCACACCAGATATAGCTTGTGCACGGTAGTAAAGATGATTAGATGTAACTACTGAATCATCTTACATTATTGAGAGGCAGACCCACGTAGGATCCTAAATCATCAGACCCACATAGGATCCTAGTATAGCAGACCCACTTAGGATCCTAGAGTAGTCCCATGTGGATTCATGGAGCGAATCCAAGTGGGATACTGGAACACATACCCACATAGGATCCCAAAGCACAGACCCACATAGGATCCCTTTCTCATATTACATCCAGCCATAGGGTTCCCACACTAAGATCGATTTATCATGGGAGGGTCTACTTCTTAAGACACAGTTAGATACTCCAACTACCACGAAGTCCCACAAAGAAGTATTCCAAACGACCTCCACATAATAGGGGTCTCAACGCAATATACGGTGCATCAATCGGATGATCGGTCTGTAAGTTATTGGCTTTTTAGTCCTGAGAGCCTGGTTGAATTTGTGTTCAATCCAACCCGATCATACCCCAACATTATCCAAAACTCAAGTGGGTTATACCAAAAGTACCGTCTCAATCCAAGGTTTCTCATGTTGAAGATGGTTCTTCAAACGGATGCATGTAGCTCAAGTTATGGTTGAAAGAGTGGAAAGGGGTTGAAGCTAGTCCGGGTCCGATCTGACCCGGTCGGACCGACCCAGGCCGACCTGACCAGGTTCGATTCAACCCAGCCTACTGGGTCTAGCCTGGCCAGCCGGTGTGGCCCGGCCTGTGTTGGTCGGTGGCTGGGTGGCCCCGCGGTGGGGTCCTCCCTAGCCACCACCCAAGGGGGAAGTTCCCCTAGGTACCCCAAATGGCCCAGCCGTTCGGGTTGGGAGGCCGACTGGCTGGCACCACGTGGCGCCGGTAGCAGGTAAGCAGGACCCGGGTCCCGCTTGGCTCCCCGGATGGTCGGACAGTCATCCCTCCTCCACAGTGCGGTCGCACGTCGCACCACCACCAGCGGCCGACAGCAAGTCGGCCGCCCTCCCTTCACTGCCGCAGCCTCGTTCCGCATCTCCTGCACGCCCGGAGGTGCGGACGCGCTCCATCTCCCCCTTCGCGCGGTCGGCCGTGCTCTGACCACCACCCTTTCTCTGCCATGGCCGATGAGCCGCGGCCATTCTCCGGTGGCGCAGTTGCACCGCCACCACTCCCAAGTCCTACCGGTGCTGGTCACCGATGATGTTCCTCGGGTCACTGGGTGCACCCCGGTGGCCCGTTCTTCATTCAGTAGACTCCCGCACTCGTCTCGAGATGTCACCATCGATTCAAGACCACCGAAATCCACAAAGTTTGTGGAGGGGTCGAGCTCTGTTCGTTTGGTTTGCACCCTCCTCGTTAGAATGGTAGCAAGAGGTATAATTGTTCTTGATATAAGAAGAAGAACAAGAACGGTGAAAGGGGTACTCGAAACAACAATCCCTACCTTTATTGCTCGTTTTAAGTGTTGTGAGATGAAGTCGATGAAGGTGATGAGGGTGCCAAAGATTATCGCTTCCGCAACACGGTTCTGCAACACGCTTCTGAAGTCGGGCTCATGCATCATCCTCGCTCTTTATTCTGAAGTATGTTCTTTGTTGGAGAGGGAATTCTTCATTTGAAGGAAATGTTTCTCCAAATTTCTCCCAACTCTCTCCTTTTCCAATTATTTCCAACCCGGAAAAATGGGGATCCAACCTATTAAAACATAAGTCTATCATTTAATTAAAGTTGGCATAATTAATTAATTGAAGTTGGAACAATTAATTAATTGAAGTTGGCACAATTAATCATGGAGAGTTGAAAGTTTTTCCCACATTAAGATGGGTTCGAGTGGTCCCCACCACCATGAATTTAAAATGGGAAGTATTCTAGCTCGGGTGGTCCCCACCTTCATAATTCAAAAAGAGAGGTTTCAAAAGAAAAATAAAGTGTTAATTATTTTATTTTTCTTCTTCTATAAAAAAATGAAAAACTAACTTCCACCCTTGACCTACTACGGTCAAGGTGAATGACTCCTTAAGCTAATATTGGCGCTGTGAGTTCAAAAGTGCCCTCATATTTCAATTCTGATCATTGGTTTAAAAGTTAGAAAACGCCGCTTGCGCATTTACGGAACATACCTTAAAAAAAGTTCAAAAATTCATTTTCGGAACACCGGGCCTTAGAATAACGTGCCGTAAATTTTAGAGGACTTTTAATATTCCCATATAATTAAAAAAAATACATGGAAAAAATCTGGGTCTTTACAATGAATATGAAATATAACCCAATGAAAAGAAAACGAGTTACGGATAAATTTATCACTTGCTAACTTTTTAGAAAATTAATATGGATAAAATAAATTGTATTAAAAAATAAAATAACAAGATGTATGAATTATTCATGATATAACATGTATAATTGGCAGTATATGAACCATATAAAAAAAATCTGCATAAAATAATGTCTTTCTCAAAGAAATAAGTTTTGAGATGGAAACCCTTAAAAAGTTCATATCATTAGAGTGAGTGTTGATAAATGAATTGATTATGTTTATCAAATGTAAATATAAACTATAAAAATTTTAAATATAAAATAAATCAATAAATGGTCATTTAAAAAAAATTGGCACAACATTATCAATAAATTAGATGTATAACCTAATGAATATAAATTGAGTCAAGAAGCCCTTTACCTTAGGTCTGACTCCCTTTGGATGTGTTTGATCCTCATATAAAATAAAAATAGATTTATTATAAATATATTAAATAAAAATACTATTATATATTATTCATTATATTATTTAATTAAAATTGTTCATCAACTATTTATTAACAAATCCTTATAAAAATTACAATTATGGGTGACAATTGCTTCATTTTTCACATATGTTTGGTTTGGTAGTTTTTGTACTTCTTAATTAATCATTGTTAAATGAACTCTATATTGGTAAAAAGATATACTTATCATATATATTAATTATAAAACTATTTATAATATTCCTAAAAAATAGATATTGAAAAATGAGTTACTCCATTCATGGAGACTGTAGGTCATATATACGTATGAAAGATGTTTTCATTTATTTACGGATGGAATGAAAAAGTGTTCAGTAATAATTCACATTTACTAAAAAAAATATTATACCATATATATAATTTATATTAATTAAATATATCTTTATTATCATCCACATCAAAATTATTTTAAAAAAAACGCATCGCTTCGTGGAGGATATAGTTTACATCTACCCACGAGCGACATTATCATTTTCCTAATGATTAGAAGGGAAGATGGTAGATATGATATTATAATAATTTATGTATAATTATGTCATAAATATATTATATAATCATTTAATCCATAATTATATCCATCCATGGGAGACAATGATGGAAAACAAATTATATTAGTTCGTGAGGTGGTAGTCCACTATACAAATGATTGATGGTTTCATTTTCCATTTGGTGTAAGAGGAGATGGATATTTCTTATGGAATTAATTAAATAATATATAATTATATGTAATATACTAATTTTATTATTTTATAATATTTTTAAAATATTTTAAGGTGATATATCAATAAATAATAAGATAACACAATGTTAATAGCGATACCTCTTCTTTGGGAAAACTCTTTTCAGTTATACCTAAAACCTTCCTAAATGGGTTTTTTGATCAATAATTTAATCAATGTTATATGTATGTATTTATTTAAGGTAATTTTTTAGATATTGGACTAAAAAATATTTGGATGTGTGAAGAGTAGAGGAGAGTGTGATCCCTTTTATAAGTGGGGTAGAGAACACACTCAAAATTTTTGAAAAGAATAATTTATACCCACATTTTTCACATGCTAAAAGGATCCAAAATGGATTATTATAAAACCCTAAATTATATAGGGTCTATTTATGGCTATAAAATAGGAATTTCAAAACTTTTTTTGTCATTTTAATCCATATCTTATTTATTTAACCCCCATGTAAACCCATTTTAACTTTAACGTCGATAATTAAGTATTACTTTTTTTGATATTCACTATAGAAAAAAATAAGTTGAATTGAATTTATAATATTAATTATTATAATTATAAATATGTAATCCATTTTAAAAAACTTAATTCATGAAATTTTTATAAGTTTTTTTAAAAATAAGCACGCAGACATGATAAAGAAATAGTTTTCCAAATGAAATTTTTTCAAAAGTATAAAAATTATTTTTATCCAAATTTCACATAGAATATATTCCAATGACATAAATTATATTTATATATATATAATCTAATTTACTTTAAAAACCATTTTATACAAAAATAAACTTGTACATTATTTAAACAAAAAAAAATTCAATGAAAATATTTATTTTTTCCTTTTCATCAAAAGATTAATCTTTTTAGAAAATTCCAAAAGAAATCACACAAAGATAATTTTTAAATTATGATTTAAAAAATTATGTTATTTTGTCCAAATACATTTTTCTGAATGTTTTAATAATTAATTATAAAATAATTTTACAAAATTCGATGAAACTTTTTTATTGGAAAATTCAGTTTTTAAACATAAATATGGGTTTATTCTCATGTCATACCTAACATAAAAATTATATTAATGATAAAAAATATTATAAAAAATATTATATATAAATTAAATTAAAAAATATAACCAATTCTGATTAATTTAGTTAATTATTATTAAAACAAATTTCATTTATAAGAATAGTTTTTCTGAAAAAAGTTTCATTTACTTTCAAATATTTTTTATTTTTATATCAAATCACTTATAACTAATGAATTTATTAAATACTTTTATAAACATTATATTTTTCATAATTTACATAGTCATATTCATGTATTCCAATTTATATTATAGGGTATAATTTTCATATTTAATTAACATATTTCACAGGTCGTCTATGCTCTGTATAGCACATCGTATATGCTATCAAACACAATGTTATTATTATAACATATTTGGGTGCTTCATGTAATATATTGAGTATGTCAACACTAAAGATACATTTACACACTATGGGGGTCAGTATGTATGAATTTTTATTTTTGGAGTACACGCGACCATGCTATGAAGGTGAAGGTCATTATAGGGTGTACGAGTTAAAGAAATATCCAAAAATTATTATTACGGCATGTTTTGTGGGAGCAAGCTAAGAAATTAAATTATGGTGGATTACACACCATAATGAAAAGTTCTACATCATAGAGGTTCATGATAATATTTTAAAGGACTCTATGTGAACTAAATAACATGTCATGATAGTGTTTCTTATTCTATGACACTATTGAGTCAGTATTCCTTCAAATTTATATTCTCAATCGTTTGGGAGGAATAAAATATAATTAAAGGGGTGATATTGACTCATATTTGAGGAGGGTATATAGATGAATTTCCCCACCTAACAAATCTATATTGACTATTAATCTATAAAAAAAATGGTGACTATTTGGAGATATTAGATATATATTTCCCTTTAAAATAAAAACAAATGGATCAAAGAATATTATAGAGAGGGAGTGTAGTGAAAGATTAAATTGAGGAATCCTAGAATTTTTAGAATGTGTGAACATTGATTTGTGATTTATTCTCTCTAGAGTCTCATTCAATTAATTAGTGGATGAAAGTGGAGAATAATTGATACCCCATTATTGTGTTAACTCACTTATTATACATGGATATTATGGAAACAAAACTAGTAGAGGATGTAAGATATTGGAGTGATTGAGATTAGAGAGCTTGTTATTTAATTGAGTTTTTTTATCCTAAAGTTTTAGCGAGGACAATCTAAATTGTAAATTAAATGAATTCCACTTATTATTTCATATGATCATCACATATCTGTTCCATTTTTCTTATATTAGTAGTGTTTGGGTGGATGAAGTAAAACTTATTATGTACTTATTTTATTTAATTATTGATTCATATAAATTTTGAGAGAAGTTAGTTTTCTTGATAATGATATAAAAATAAGTTGGTAAAGGTGTTGTCTTTAAATGATCGACACACCTTGATTCAATCACCATGGTATATATCATTCATTGAACTAATAGTATTTGAGAGGGGGAATCGTAACCTATTAAACATGTTTTAGTTATTATTGGGTTTGTGTGACCTTCCTTTTTAACTCTTAGGATATTATAATAAAACTATTGCATTTTTATTTAATAGAATTCCATATCATGAAGTTATAAATACACCATATGATATTTTCTCTATGAAATATACATATATGTATTTTATAAATATTTGGTGTTTTAAACCAAATGTAAGATGTTTGGTTTTTAATAGACATAATCCAACTCTAATAAATGCTTATTTGTTTTCATATAATGGAATATATGAGATACTGTTTCATTAGTTATACTAATAATAATGCTTTTGTGAAATGAAATGGTGTATTACTTGAGAAGAAATATATAAATCAGAGAGTCAGTAGGAAGAATGTTTAGTTTAGATAATTTTAAAATTAACAAATAATAAGTGTTACTGATATAGTATATGATCCATTTTCATAATCATTTTTGGAAAAAGAACTAAAAAAAGTTACACAATAACATTGATGTTCTGGGAGGATTTATTTGGATCATAAGTGATGTGTATTTCTCATAGAAAATTATGATTAATTAATGAAAAAATATGATGATCCTAAAAACTATTGAGAGTCCATTGAGAGTTTTAATACAGAGAAATTAAAAAATTCTATGATTTTTTAAATGGACTATCTATGTAGTAACTAAATTTGGAACTTTGTTGATATACCATGTAGAGTGATACCTATAGTTTATAAGTGGGTTTTCTATTTTAAAATTAACATTGATGATATAATTTATGCCTATAAATCTTTCCTTGTGTTAAATGGTAATTACTAGACACATTTATTTGATTATGAATATATTTTTCACCAGTTTTGATGATAAATTCCATTCAGATATTTCTAGTATAAGGACCTGGCCTTAAAACATTACATAATCTTGAATTAAATGGATATTTCACATTGAGGATATTTTCGGGTTTATAGTTTTAGAGAATTAGTCCATAAATATTACCTTACATATCAAAAGATACAAAGTAGACACTTCTACTCAGTTTCAATTTTTTTCATAAAATAAAAACTCTTAAAAAAATCCATGTCTAGTTTCATGTTTTAGACAACATGACTTTTCCTTGGTCCCATCCTTGACCCTATTCATCTTTAAGACCTATGAAAAACCATTCAAAACTTGGAATGAGCATAAAAATCTCAATAAGGGTTATAAAACAAAGAAAGAAAACATTAGTTTATCAATACACACATAACATAAGATCTTTATCATACCTCATGAAATCATAAGATTTATGAATAATACATAGAAATCATAAAGGTAACTTGTTTCATCCATATCATAATTACATTGTAGTTATCACAGCTACATAAGAATTTACATTTAGAATACCCATCACAGTATATTCCCTAAATCTATTAAGAGAAACATTCATTTTTACCTCCATCTCATTACCCAATTCATTGGAGAGCTATCTTAGGCACACCCACCCTAGGTTTATCATGGAACCACCCGTATACGTAAACAATGCCCAAGAACAAAAAACATATTCATAACACATAAAAGAAACATAAAGGAAAGATAACATTTCCACATTTCAATCACAATATATCATTTAAATATATTGAAATAACAAATCCATTATCAAAACAATTTTCAATACCAAAATACGTAAAAAGTGTATATGGTATTTATTTTCCTTTTAAAAACATTACGGCTTGTTAAGGAATCCAAAGATCAAATAATACTCGCAACGGTGGAAAAGTTCGTTATCACCGCTTACGTTAAAAAAAGAAACATTCTTTTTTTTCGTTTAGTAAAATACCTCATAGAAAAATATTCCATTTTAATGAAATTAAAAGGTAAAGGTTTTTATACACCGTATAACAGAAAGTCGTGCATAAAACAAAATATGCCTCAATGAAAGGAGATTGAGATGAAGTCACATACCTCGTGTCCGACTTGACCCATTCATTATTTAATATCCTGAATAATAAACTAAAGTTAATTTATACTTTCTTAAGAACCATTTTATAAGTTTATTATTCCTTTTATATCACTCATTACCATGTTATAAACATTATTTAATCATTTAAGTTAAAAATGGTCGTTTTGTTGATATTTGGTACTTGAGTCAAAAATGAACTTCTTATAATTACAAGTTGTTCATGTGGTAGAAAGTCCATTATCTCCAGAATGATATTAATTATTTATATATCATATATATCTTATATATCCATTATATATATGTATTTATAATTGTACATAACATTTGGAGATAAGAAATGAAATGCACCATTCATGGAGACAGTAAGTCGTACGCACGCATGAATGTTACTTTAATTTATATTTCATATTTAATGGAATGAGAAATTAATGATACATAGGTATATTATAATTCCAACATAATATCATATATAATTTCATTAAATCCATCCTTTATATGTTCCATGCATGGCATGAATGAGTCATATCACTTTGAGGGGGCGGTAGTCCGCACTTCCTCAAATGAAATTATCACGTTTACCCATTATGGAAACCATAAAGTTATGATATAAATGAAAAATAAAAAAGTATATAGACAATATAAATATAATATATATCACATATAAATACATTTCTATCATAATGGCCACCATAAGAGGTGGTAGGAGAATATTGAACAATCATCGTTTCGTGAGGCAGTAGTTCACTGTCCACAGAAACAATATGTTCTTTACCAATTAGATGGAGGTGTGTGTAATTTTAGTTCAAATAATTCTCATAACAACAACCTATTTTATTTAGGATACTTTTTTTGTTATAAAATAAATAAATAAAAATATTTTATGGGGTTGGAGAAGTAAAATAAAATAAAAGAACTTAAGAGAAGATGTTACCTTTAAATTGGGTATCCCCCTTTAGTTTGAACGAAATGTTTTACTCAAATTGTATTCTGTCTAAGGTAAGGCTTCCAGGATAAAGATAGGGATGTAGGGAGATTAATTGGGTAGAGTTTGGACGAGCCAAAGGGATATAGAAATGTGATTAATTGGTTATAGGTGAGGGATTTTTATAAGGGGGAGGAGGGGCTCTTTAGGAAAGTTTGAAAATATTATTTTATTATATAATGATTATTGTTTTATAAAGTTCCAAAACTCATTAAAATAGAATATAAGATGACTCGTTTTAGAAATAAAATCATACAATAATAATTGGACAATTTTTTGATATTATTTTAATCTTTATAATCTTATTTATTTAAATCATTCATTAATGAGGTAAACACTGCATCATTATTGTGTCATAAATAATTTTATTTATTTGATGTCTAAAAATTATAAACAAAATACCATGATTTATAAAATAATTTTATCTTTAAAATTAATATTTATAGTCTAATAGATAACTTATATAACCCTGTGTAATAATTGATTTACAAAAAGATATATGTTTAAGTCATTTTTGTCTTTACTTTCAATTAATTAATATAAAGTGTCATTATCACTCTTAAGTGGCTCCATGGGGTCCCAAAATCGACCCAAGTATGTACATGGTCATATATGTATCAACCAATAGGAATAGAATGCATGTTAGGGTAATTTGATATTATTATAATAATATTTTTTTATCCTTATTTACCCGATTTACCCTTTTACCATAGTAAATAAAATATTTACTAAAGTAAATATTCATAATGTCTAAAAATAAAAGTTACCTATTTACAAAATTTGGACCTCCTGATTCCAAATATGAAATCAATTTTTTCAAATTCAAAACACAGAAGTGGCATAAATTAATTTAAAATTAATTTCCGTTTTCAAAACAAAAAACATGTTTTTTAAGAAATAATAACTATCAAAAGATTGACACTTGTTTGTTTCTAATTTCAAGGTAAAATTAATTCAAATGATAAAAATTGGATTAAATGGTAAAAATATAATCTAATTAAACTTTAAAATCAATTAAAAATATAATCTATCAATATAAATAAATTAGATTAAAAGGTAGTTTTGAATTAAAATACAGTATTTTTCAATATTCATCAAAAAAAGAATTTTATCAGAAAAACATCAAAATTTTACCCAAGTAAATTTTGATGTCCCAATTCTAAAGAAGTATATTATTTTTTCAAATAGAATATATAAAAGTGATAAAAACTATATTTAAAGAGGGTTCTCCGTGAAAAGGCAGTAAATCGACCTTTTAAAGAATATTAGAGTATTTATGCTTAAAATTAGATTCATTCACATTTTTAGCCTCTTTTATTGGATAAATGTGAAAACATTTTACAAACATGTATAATCATTTTTTAGTTAGTTCTTTTCATTCCCTCTAATACAATGGCTAGGAATTAACTACCATTTAAAATAATATTATATTATTATTTTTCAGTTTGACCCAACGTTTTATGCAATATAAGATTTCAAAGAAACTCGTTGTTGCATATCAGGTTCACCATAAAAAATAGGATCCCCTTTACAGAAAATTTAATATTTAATTCAAAAATATTAATAAATATGAAAATGTATTATTCTTTATTTACTTGGAATGTTACATCCTTCCCCTCTTTTGGAAATTGCGTCCTTGCAATTTTATTCACTTATAAAATAAATGGGGGTATTTATCCCTCATGTAATTTTCATATTCCAACATTGCCTCTTAAACCATATGGTTTTTTCAAAAAAATATTTACCTGATGAATTATATTATTCGGAAACACTTACTCTCTTCGATCAATAATCTGGACTGTTTGTTCTTCATAAGAGAGATTATCTTCCAACTGAACTTCTTCTGGGCTTAAAACATGAGATGAATTTGGCATATACTTTCCCAACATTTAAACATGAAAAACATTGTGTACTTGGGATAAATTTGGAGGTAAAGCCGCTCTGTAGGAAATTGATCCAAATTTATCCAAGATTTCATAAGGTCCAATGAATCTCGGACTCAACTTTCCCTTCTTACAAAAATTCATCACACTTTTCCATGGAGAAGCTTTGAGAAAGACATGATCACCTACCTTAAAAAATATATCCTTCCTCTAATTATCTGCATAAATTTTATGCCTGCTCTGAACTATTCTCATGTGCTTCGGAATCAACTGAAATTTTTTGGCCATCTCTTCTACCAATTCTGGTCCCATCAGTTTCCTTTCACCTACTTCAACCCAAAAATCTGGATTTTGGCAATGATTTCTATATAATTCCTCAAATGGAGCCATCTGTATACTAGAATAAAAACTGTTATTATAAGAAAATTCAACCAAAGAAAGATGTTGGTCCCAACTTTCCTGGTAATCTAGTGAACAAGAACATAGCATATCCTCAAAGTTCATAATTGTACATTCTGAATGCCCATATGATTGATGATGAAAATCTATAATAAAATTTAATTTAGTACCCAATGACTTCTGAAGGCCTTTCCAAAAGTTATAAGTAAACTTGGGATCACTATCAGATACAATGGAGAGGGGAACTCTATGCAACCTGAATATCTCTTTAACATACAATCATTAAAGTTGATCTAGAAAAAAATTATCTTTAATAGGAAGGAAATGAGAAGATTTAGTCAATCGATCATCAATAACCCAGATTGCATTATTACCTCGATATGTATTTGGCAATCCCACAATGAAGTCTATGGATATATTTTCCTATTTCCACTCTAGCACCGGTAAAGACTGAAGCATCCCTTTCAATATATGTCGCTCTACTTTAACATGTTGACATGTCAAACACTTTACAGTAAATTTACAATGTCTCTTTTCATTCCATCCCCCCAGTAATACTCTCTAAGATCTCTGTACATCTTAGTACTGCCAGGATGAACTGAAAACAGAGAACTATGAGCTTCACATAATAACTCTTTCTTAAACTTTGAATCACATGGAAAACATAATCTCTTCCCAAACCTCAAAACACAATCATTATCAATGTTAAAATTAGTTAACTTACCCTTCTAAACCAACTCTTCCTTTTTCTACAACTCACTGTCTTCCTTCTGCACTTGCTTAATTCTATCTGATAGATACGATTTCACTGACACCTGAAACAAAATAGAGTAATTTCCCACACCAACAACTTCTATACCAAATTTCATCAAATCAAAAACCAAAGGATCTCATTCCAAACGTAGCATGGTTAATGAATAATTACTTTTTTGAATTAAATCATAAGCCACTTTATTTTCTTTTCCTGGATGGTAAAGGATCATGAAATCATAATCCTTGATTAATTCTAGCCATCTCCTCTATATAATTTTTAATTCTTTATAAGTAAATATATACTTTAAACTTTTGTGGTCAATATATATTTCACATTTTACTCTATACAAATGATGCCTCCAAATTTTTAAAGCAAAAACAACAGCAGCTAAGTCCAATCATGTGTAGGGAAATTTAACTCATGAGGTTTCAAATGACGTGAAGCATAATCAATTACCTAATCATTATACATAAGGACACAACCAAGTCATTTTAATGAAACATCACTACAGATAAAAAACTCACCATTTTTGGAAGGCAGTGCCAAAACTGGAGCATTCACCAATATTCTTTTCAATTCCTGAAAACAATCATCACATTCTTTTGTCTAGATGAACTTAACACCTTTTTGAGTTAACTTAGTCATTAGACCAGATAACCATGAAAAATTCTCAACAAACCTCTGGTAATAACCTACTAAACCAAGAAAACTACGGATCTTGGTAATATTTGTGGGTCTCGTCTATTCTTTAATGACTTTTGTTTTAGTAGGATCAACAGTTATTCCATTTTTTGAAACAATGTGACCAAGGAATGAAATTTGTTGTAACCAAAACTCACACTTGCTGAACTTCCCAAAAAGTTTATTTTCTTTTAAGGTTTTCAAGACAACCCTTAAATCACTTTCATGGTCCTCTTTACTTTTATAATAAACCAAAATATCATCAATAAACACAACCACAAACTTATCACCTGAATAAACTGAGCCATCACTGTAACAAACTGTTCAATTCTTATTCTGACCATCTCAGGATGCTAATTTGGAAGGTCATTTCCCTCTGTATTCCTTCGCAGCACAGCTTCCCTATTTCCTCTACGGAAAACCATTATGAACATATAAATATCTTAGGCAAAGAAACATGGAAATCGGTAAATGCTATATCATTTCAATCTTACCATAAATTAATTTATGGATATTAATTTAACAATATCCTAACTCTTAAAGTTGTCTAAACTGACCTCTGATACCAACTATAAGGACCCAGCCTTAAGACATTACATAATCCTTAATTAAATGGATAATTAACTTCGAGGATCTTTTCAGGATTAGAGTTTTAGATAATTATGCCATAACTATAACATTACATCTCAAAAGATATAAAGTAGACACTTCTACTCAGTTTCCATTTTTCATAAAATAAAAACTCTTAAAAAATCCTTGTCTAGTTCCATGTTTTAGACAGCATGACTTTTCCTTGATCTCATCCTTGACCCTATTAATCTTTAAGTCCTGTGAAAAACATTTCAAAACTTGGGATGAGAATAAAAAGCTCATAAAGAGTTACAAAACAAAGAAATAAAACATCATTTTATCTATACATACATAACATAAGCTCTTTATCATACCTCATGAAATCATAAGATCTATGAATAACACATAGAAATCATAAATCATAACGGTAACTTGTGCCATCCATATCATACTTACATTTTAGCTATCATAGCTGCATAGGGAGTTAGGTTTTGAATACCCATCACAGTATATTCCGTAAATCTCTTAGGAGAAACATTCATGTTTACCTCCGTCGCATTACCCAATGAATTGTAGAGCTATCTCAGGATCACCTTCCCTAGTTTTATCATGGAACCACCCATATACTTAAACAATTCCCAAGAACCAAAACATATTCATAGCACATAAAACAAACATAAAGGAAAGATAACATTTCCACATTTTAATCACAATATATCATTTAAATATATTGACATAAAAATCCATTATCAAAACCAATTTCAATACCAAAATACTTAAAAATGGTATATGATATTTATTTTCCTTTTAAAAACATTATGTCTTATTAATGAATCCAAAGATCAAATAATAATCATGGTGACAGAAAAGGTCATTGTCACCACTTACGCTAAAAAAAGAAACATTATTATTTTTGTTTAGTAAAACACCTCATAGAAAAATATTCCATTCGAATGAAATTAAAATTAAAAGGTGTTTATACACCATATAATATAAAGTCATGTATGAAACTAAATATGCCTCAATGAAAGGAGATTGAGACGAAGTCCCTTACCTCATGTCCGACTTGACCTGTTCGTTCTTTAATCTCCTAAATAATAAACTAAAGTTAATTTATACTTTCTTAAGAACCTTTTTTAAAGTTTATTATTCCTTTTATATCACTTATTACCATGTTATAAACATTATGTAATCATTAAAGTTAAGAATGGTTGTTTTGTCGATGTTTGGTACTTTATTCAAAAATGAACTTCTTATAATTACAAGTTGTTCATGTGGTAGAAAGTACATTATATCCAGAATGATATTAATGATTTAGATATCATATATATCATATATATCCATTATATATATGTATTTATAATAGTACATAACATTTGGAGATAATAAATGAAATGCACCGTTCATGGATATGGTTTGTCGTATGTACGCATGAATGCTACTTTTATTTCTATTTCATATTTAATAGAATGAGAAATTAATGATAAATAGGTATATTATAATTCCAGTATAATATCATATATAATTTTAGTAACTCCATCCTTTATACATTCCATTTATGGCATGAACGAGTCATATCACTTTGAGGGGGCGGTAGTCTGCACTTCCTCAAATGAAATTATCGTGTTTACCCATTATGGAAATAATAAAGTTATGCTATAAATTAAAAATTAAAAAGTATAGAGAAAATATAAATATAATATATATCACATATAAATATAGTTCCATCATAATGTCCACTGTAAGAGGTGGTAGGAGAAGATTGAACAATCATCGTTTCATGAGGCAGTAGTTTGTCGTCCACAAAAATAGTATGTTCTTTACCCATTAGATGGAGGTGTGTGTAATTTTAGTTCAAATAATTCTCATAAAAACAACCTAGTATATTTATTATATTGTTTTTGTTATAAAATAAATGAATAAAAAGATTTTACGGGGTTGGATAAGTTAAATAAAAGTAAAGAACTTAATAGAAGACGTTACCTTTAAATTGGGTATCTCCCTTTGGTTTGAACCAAAAGGCTTACTTGAAGTGCATTATGCCTAAGAAAAGGCTTATAGGATAAATATGGGGATTTAGGGAGATTAATTGGGATGATTTTGGACTAGCCAAATGGATTTAGATGTGTGAGTAATGAGTTATAGTTGAGGGATTTTTATAAGTGGGGAGGGGCTCTTTAGGAAAGTTTGAAAATATTATTTTATTATATAATGATTATTGGTTTATAAAGGTCCAAAACTCATTAAATTAGAAGATAATATGACTCATGTTAGAAATAAAATCATCCAATAATAATTGGAAAGGTTTTGGATATTATTTTAATCTTTATAATCTTATTTATTTAAATCATTCATTAATGAGGTAAACACTGCATCATTATTGTGTCATAAATAATTTTATTTATTTGATGTCTAAAAATTATAAAAAAATACCATGATGTATGAAATATTTTTATTTTTAAAATTAATATTTATAGTTGAATATATAACTTATATAACCCCATGTAATAATTTATTTACAAAAATATATATGTTTAAGTCAGTTTTGTCTTTACTTTAAATTAATTAATATAAAGTGTCGTTATCCCTATTAAGTGGATCCATGGAGTCCCAAAATAGACCCAAGGATTCCCATGGTCGTACATGTATCACAAAATAGGAATAGGACACATTTTAGGGTAATTTAATATTATTATAATAATATTTTTTACCCTTATTTACCCGATATACCCTTTTTCCATGGTAAATAAAATATTTACTGAAGTAAATATCCATAATGTCTAAAAATAAAAGTTAACTATTTACACAATTTTTACCTCCTAATTCCAAATATTTAATTCATTTTTCCAAATTCGAAACACCTAAGTGTCAGAAATTAATTTAAAATTAATTCCCCTTGCCAAAACAAAGTGTATTTTTTTAGAAATAATAACTATCAAAAGATTGACACTTGTTTATGTCCAATTTCAAAGTAAAATTACTTAAAATGGACAAAATTGGATTAAATAGTAAAAATATAATCTAGTTACACTTTAAAACTAATTAAAAATATAATATATCTATATAAATAAATTAGATTAAAAGGCAGTTTTGAATTAAAATACAGTATTTTTCACTATTCATCAAAAAATGAATTTTATCAGAAAAATATCAAAAATTTACCCAAAGTAAATTTTGTTATACCTATTCTAAAGAAGAATATTATTTTGTCAAATAGAACATATAAAAGTGAAAGAAACTATATTTAAAGAGGGTTTTCCATCAAAAGGTGGCAAATCGACCTTTTAAAGAACATTAGAGTATTTATGCTTAATATTAGATTCATTCAAATTTTAAGCCTCTAAATTTTATTGGATAAATGTAAAAACATTTTAAAAACATGTATAATCATTTTTAGTTAATTCGTTTCATTCTCACCAATACAACGACTCGGCGTTAACTACCATTTAAAATAATATTATATTATTATTTTTCAGTATGACCCAATGTTGTGTGCAACGTAAGATTTCAAAGAAACATGTTGTTGCGTATCAGGTACACCATTGAAAATAGAATCCCATTTAAAGTAAATTTAATATTTAATTCAAAAATATTAATAAATTTGAAAATGTATTATTCTTTATTTACTTGGGGTGTTACATCTATCCCTAGTTGCTCATTATGATTATGAGATATATTAGTGGCTTCAAAACCAATTTCATTAATTGGAATTTATTCAAGGAAATTTTTATGACCCAACCTAAATAATAATACATACCAACTAATAATTATATGGTTTGGAAGTTTCAATTATCCATTTATATATTTAATAAGTCCTATTAGAGTTGAAACATCAAATTTGATGATGCGATCAATGGGTTTAATTTCATAAATAATTATTATTATTCATGTATATATAAGTGGGTTAGTTGGATTATTGTGATAATTTTTTTATTTTGTGTAAATTACATAATACTTATCAAAAAAAATATCCTTACTTTTCATTATGTAAATATATATTTGGGAAAGTGTTTCTCAATGAAATACATAGGCAAAGAGACTTATGTACTAGGTATGAATATATATAGATATTGATCAAAGGGGTTGTTTATAGAGAGTCAAAACATATATATTAGTAATCTTATAGATATCATAGAGAACTTGGATAAGGGGTATTTACTAGTGTTTTAGGTCACAAATAATTTTAATATTCAAGATACATATTAAAATTTATAAATGATGGATATGATTTCTTATATGTCCATCAAAGGATCTGTCACATATGTCTTGTTATGTACTTGACCTGATCTCACTTATTCTATCATCCTAGAAAGTATATACCAAATCAAATTTTGGTGTGAGTAACTATATTACTATCCAAAAAATCCTTATATAATTAAGAATAATTAATGATATGCCCTAGGTAATTAGAGTATAGGATGAGATCATTTAAATGGGTTACACTAATAGTAGTTTCCAATATGATAAAGATGATATGAAATATTAATATGGTTTCATATTTTTTCAATGGAGGATATCTAAATTTAAGAAGTTATAAACAATATAACATAGTGCAAAAATCATAAAAGTCAGAGTAAATAACTTCATCAAATGTTGTGATGGAAGTTGTTTACATCAAGAATTTTATAACTATCCTTGAAGTGGTACATAGAATTGAAGGAGAAATTGATCTTTAATATGACAATTTTTTAATCTATTTATCATTTAAAGGAACCCGGATCTCACTAATAGACTAAAAAATCCATTAGAAATTCTATCTATTTTGATAGATCATTGAGAATAGCTATGTAATGATCTAATAGGTGGAAATATTGGATAGTACATTAGATTAATTGACAATGAAATTAATATAATAGAATTAGGAGGTTTATGTGATTTATTTGGGTATTGGAAAAATGAGAAAATTGATGTGAGGATTCATATTAATGGGATAGCCTAAAGGTTTAAAATAAAAGTAAATATCCATTTATAATTCTTTCATGAGTGCTTCATAATCTACATGAACTGTGGAATGATAATATAAAATAGAATTATGAATATGATTATTCCATAATGAATTATCATCATCAATAATTTAGGTTTATGAGGATATTTTAATATTATAATGATTAGAATCTTGTATGTGATATAAGGTGTCAACATGTGGGCTAATAAGTAGAGACTTATTATCTTGACTAAATCACAATAGTATATCACATGGAATATTATATGATCATTGATAAACTTAGGGATTTATTCTTATTTTGAATCCATATTAAATAAGGATATAATGATACTTAACATGTTGACCTTTAGACATTGATACCACTCTTACACAAGACATGAGGCATAATCAGTGACGATTGGTTCTGTTGTCAATTATTTTTTCAATTGAGTTTAACCAATATGGGATTTTTCCACTTGAATGAAATGAAAAGACACCTAGGATCATTATTTCATTATAATTATAAAATTAATTTCCATTTTTATTTTAGTGATATGTCACATTCCCAACTATTTATATGAATGTCATGTGATTTATTCATTTAAATAGTTTAATTTTTTCAAATAATCAAGAATGCCTGATATGGCCAATACCAGTTTGGCATGTTCCATATCTACTAATCACTCAATATCATTGGAAAAGGTATTATGAAATTATATATACAGTTTATAGGATACATCGTGTGGTGAAAATATTCATATAAAAATATTATTTTGTTTTATTGAGATCATGAAAGACCCCTTTAGGGCTTGAGTGTCACAAAATTTTTCCTATAATCCACTATTTCCATAAATATATGAATGATGAAATTCCTATTTTTTAATCTATAATGGGTCATATTGTCAAAAAATTAGGAATTAGATTATGAATCAGAAATTTGGGGATTTTTTTTAATTCTAAATTTATTATTTTTTTATAAACCTTTTCCAGAAGATTTGTAATGGATTCAAAAATATTTGTGATGTTTTTTATAGTGTCCTTATGGGATTATTGTGAAAGAGGGAGAATGATGGACATACACAAAAATTCATGAATAATTTTTTAACGGTTCATCCACATAATAATCAATGATATAAATTTTATTTATATTATTGGATATGATTTATCCATATCATTAAAGGCATAAGGTGCATGAATCATTTTTTATGGTTCAACATACAATAACAGATATTAGGATTATTGTGAATTAAAAATATTCTAAATGGTTTATCATCAACATTTAATCATCCTGCTAATTTATTTATGGCATTAAAATTATATTATTCTCATTTAAATGTTGAATGATCATAATTACCCAATGAACATGTATTATGTGTAACGTATAACAGGTTTCAAATATTGGAATATGATCCTTAACTCCATTTATTAAATTATTAAAGTATATATAAAGTATGGGATATCTATGTTGGGTGTATTTTGATTATATATAGTTAATTTAAAGCTCACCCCCATAATGTTCTCCATTTTTTATAGAGAAGTTGAAATTTTACCATTGGTGTTTGAGGGATCCTATCATAGTATACAAGTAATCTAGTGCCCATTATAATACCTATTAAGGATAGAGTCTTTTGGTTGTAACTAAGTGATATCAATCAAAAAAACTCTATTTATGGGGAACTTGTTGTAAAAAATGTATAAAATTTTATATTATATTCTTCATTTACATGATGATTTGATGATGATATATTTGACTATAAATTAGGATTCATTTGTAATTATGAGAAAGATATTTTCTAATAAAACCCACTATTAACCAAACTTGGAGTCATAATCTCTTTCTTACCCATGTATCAATGACCCATTCACAGTTAAACCCAAATGAATACATGATCACTAATTAACAATTTCATGGGTAAACATTGATTTTTAACATAAGTCTTTTACTGGCATTGAGTAGTCTTAAACCATTTCAAGATTAATTCTAAATATTTTTTCATCTCTGGTACAATACTAAATCCAATTTCATAAGATTCTCATATCATTTTATGATAGAGACAAGATAGAAAAGTACCTATATATAGGAACATGTATATATACATTTTAATAGATAATAGACATCTATTATTTTATGAGAATTCAACTAATGGAAGGTGATCCACCCATAAGACACAAAATATTTAACCAAAATATGATGATATATATTCCAGTATAGATATAGACTTCTTGAACATGAAATCAATTTAAAAATTATAGGTGGTACTCAATATAATATGAGCACCCATTTATCATATTAAACCATTCTAGAACCAAGAAATGAACCTTGGATCCCCATTAGAGATAATACTAAAAGGTAAACCATGAAACATTATAATCATTTTGAAATAGAAAAGTCAGAGTTCATCAATAGAGGATGATTTATTAACAAGAAAAAAGTGATCCATCTTGGTCCTACCATCCATGATCACTTAAACTACATCCAAACCTCTTGAAGATCATGTAATACTAGTAACAAAGTATATAGTTATCTCTCCCCATTTTGAAATAGGTAAAGTAACATCATAATGTTTTATTATAGGACATTAGTTATGTGATTGTTACATGTTGATAAGAGAATCATCTAGTGAATAACCATGAAATATCCTTTTTCATGGTAGGACACCATAACTAGTGAAAAACATCATTATACATATTATTCATACCTGGGTGTATATCCCATATATATGAATTATGTTCTTTCATTAAATTTTCCTTTATTTAAGTAGGTACCACTTACCATCAATGGAAAAATTTAAAGAAATTAAGAATACTAAATACTTATTTCAAGGATATCCCTACCATGAAGTCTCTCTCAAATGATGGCATGGTCATAATTTCATATTTTGAAGTCCATAAATAACTCCATAATAGAATATATCATATCAGTGTGGTTTAAATTTTTTTATCACCATCCCAAAATCACATATAAATGGATTTCATATAGTAGGGATATCAATCATAATTCACCATTATACTCATTCACATTTTGAGGGTGAACCTTATTTTTGAGGGTATCGGTAACCATGTTGTATATAAATAGAGCATACTAGATATCAGAATAAAAATAATAGATATATTAAACACTAATATATTATTTAAGATTTAATTCCCAGTAATAAAATATATATTCATTCTCTTGTGATCTATAAGAAATACAAATAAATAATTGAATATATAATTTTTCTTTAACTATAGAGTGTGATCAATGGTGGTCAATTCCAAATCATGGGTTAAATAGTTTCTATAAAGGCTATATACATTTATATACCATAAAACCAACCTAATGATCATGTTTGAGGATGAATCCAGGATTATAGAAGATTTCTCACAACATAAGTTCTATCTATTAGATGTTTGACATAGAACAAGAATAGGGGTTGAGGGGAAACTTTTCAATATCTCATAATATATTGATTCAAAATGGTCTATAATTTAACTCCATTTTTTTTTAAGTTATCAAAAAATTCATGGAATTATATAAATATACTATAATATAATGATCATAACTAAAATTTATAGGGATGATCAAAATTTATAAGGCATTTAAAGGAATATTCTAAGATATCACTGAATCTACCATCACAGGATCAACCAAGATACCATCCTTAGAGATCACATTTTTGAGTAATTTTACCACTTATATCCATAAATTATACTTACATAGCCTATAAAATATATAAAATTCATATAAGGTCTCCTAGATGATGGGAAGATATTGATCATGATCATCCTATGAATTGGAATATACAAGGATGTCATATAAAAAGACCATGATGATTGACTCTAAAAATGATTGAGTGATCCTGTTTATAAAATCCATGAACATGGTTGGAGAATTGGTTAAGATAAAATTAATTACTAGATATTTAAATGATCATAAAACTAAAAAAATTATACTTTATAATTTCATTTCATATTACATTAAGATAATGATTTCAAGAATATAGGTTGATATTGGAAAACCATTTTACCCTTTAACTGATCAAATAAATTATATATTCTGGGAAATAGATAATGATTCTTTATCATTTCCTTGTTCCATCTAGGAGAGTCTATAAAGAGATATAAATATCCATTAAATTTCACTATGAAGATAACTAGAGAAATGAAAGGTGATGTTCTAGACCTAATTAACCCTTTTCCCTCATGATTATATAACTAAATATGTATCCCACTCAGCTAATTTAGAGAAATTTTATATGAAACTATTAAAATAGGTTTAGTTTTAAGAAGAATATCAATATTAAAATCTAATTTCCTCTTAAGAGGAAATCCTAAAAAATATTCAGGGAATATATCATGTCAGAGATAAAATATAAGAGATAACCCAT
Source organism: Viscum album (assembly GCA_963277665.1). NCBI lineage: Eukaryota > Viridiplantae > Streptophyta > Magnoliopsida > Santalales > Viscaceae > Viscum > Viscum album. The sequence goes on along the minus strand of OY728127.1, from coordinate 1,075,669,602 downwards.
ACTAAAATTTTTAATCAACATCTATGAGTATATGACTAGACATTTTAGTTGTAATAGTACTAAAATTCTCTTGATTGGTACTTACATGACAAGAATGAATCAAAGATTCTCTAGGCATTTTATATTTTGTTTCATCTCGAGATGTGAAGGATTCTATTCTATTGTAGTAATAAATAAAGTCTTGGAACAAGGAAAACAACTCCATTCATATAATGAAATCAAATAATTCACTATTCATAACCACGAGATTAAACAAATTCCACTAATTATCAAAGATTAAATAACATGATAGTCACTTCCTAGATTACTCAATTCTTAGGGAGTATAAAGACCCACATATAAAGGTTAATATTTAATGTTAAATTCAAGAAGAAATAAAAATTGATCAGAAATGAAATAATTAAAATCACCAGTATCAAATAAAAAGCATGTTAAAGTATTAGATACCAAATTAACACCTATAATATAAGAATTCCTCACATTAGTATCATCAGTATTTTTTCCATGGAATAAATTTTTTTGACCCTTTATACTACCAAAAATTCATGAATACCTACTTGAATGATTTGAAAGATTCTAAACAACCATGATTTGTGTGTCAACTTCTTTGAAATGATCTCCTAGAATGAGTTGGACTACCACCTATAAATTATGTATTTTATTAATGTTATTATTCACATGTTATATGAGCTCACAACCTGACACTGTATGATTCACTTTGTCACTAAAAAATATTGAGAAAATTTTACTAACCATAAAAGTGAAACTACTATTTACAAAAGTAATAATCATGTTTTATGTTGCCTTACAAAACTCACTAATGTTACTGAATAAGAGTTTATTCTATGATAGGTGATATAAGTACACCATTATATTAATAGGGGGGATCCACCCCATCTCATCTTCTCACACCACCGCATCTATCCACTTGAAGATATATCACCAAATTTTCCAATCAGATAGTGAACCACCCATTTTGGAACCTTCCTTATATCAAATATCAATAACTACATTATTATTCCCCACTCTAAAGAAGATTGGCTGATTATATACCATTATTTATTCTTTTAATGGTCTATTAAAACCCATCTCGAAGTGATTTAACATTGAGTCCTCATCTACTCCCATATATGAATAAAATAAAAGAAGGTTTATATATTTAGAAGAATATTCCACGAGTGATATAAATCCTTTCTGAAGGATCATGAACTCTCAAGCCTTTACCCAATATAGATTATTAAGGTAAAAATTCTCCTAGAATAACTCATGGATGTTCTACCAAGTGATACCCTAGACGTTTTAGAATCATGAAAGAACTACAACCATTAGGGATCAACCCCTTTTAATATAAAGGTAGATATACTAAATAATTTTTTCTTTAATATCCCCATACTATAAAATATAAAATCTATATATTCAATCTATTCCTCAACATCCTTAGGATAGTTGTCACCCCAAAAGGATAGAGGATGATGAAATTTGAATCTCCTCATGGGATTAGAAGTTATTGGTTCCATTTATGTAACTCCTTGACTATTATCTTAAAGGGTTTGAGAAAGTCCATTTATTAACCAAGGATCAAATACATATTGGGGTAGTGTAACATGCTTATCATCCCCTTCCTGATTAGAAAATGGATATCATCTCGAGTAGATAATAACATAATTCTCCCCATATATAACAAGCTAAAATTTAGAATATCACTAATAAAGTAATGTATAACCCCATTTATATCTATTATAAATTTATTTCAATTTATTGAAACTCATTTCATATTTTTTTTTAAAAATATATGAATTTTTAAAATAATCTTACATTTTTACAGGAACATGTTGAACAAGTTTTAAGTATAACATTGAAGAAAATAGCTCCCAAAATCATATAAAATGTAATAAATCAAATGGATCAATTGATAACCTATATTAATGTGTTCATAAACAAAAAAAATATAAGGAAATAATATTTTTGATTATAGGTTCTTCAGTTAATATAGTTTAAAAGTTGGCTCAAAAAATTATAAAAACAAACGCAATTAAGCACAAAAAATTCATAATATCCCAAAACTTACTACCTATCAATTCCAATCATGACACATGATTATTGAGTATTTAGGACTTGACTAGAAAATAATTATAAATATATTATATATTACCCCTAATAACTCAATATTTCACCATAATTATTTGTCTCAGATTCTTTATGGGTTACTATCTGTGTCTTTAATTCCCCATCTCCTTACTACTCTCAATTTCAATCCATTAGATACCTTATTAAGTGAGAATATGTCATTTTTAAAAGTATGTGACCCGAATACCATAACACAACTCAAATAATTACATTAAAATACCTCAATAACGCATCCCAATCATTAGAGCCTAACATTAACATAGAGGGATGAATAATGATAAACTAGGTGATGGGTTTTTCTCATTAAGAAATGTCAAAAACCTTATAAGGATGATTTCAGTATTTGTAAGGACTTTTCCAAAAATTATTTATTCAATGTGGGTAATTAATATAGGGAAAATAGAGGTGAATAAATAAATTAAATGAAATGAAATATATAATATTAACATGAAATACTATTCAACCACAGTCTAAAATATTCACATTATTCTATTAAAAAACAAGATCCTATGTTTATACATAAATGAAATGATAAACATGGACTAAGGAGAAAATTAGATGGTTTCATTAGAGTAAAAACCCATGGTAAATCTTATAAATAAACCCAAATCCATATATAAGCCTTCTCATTGTGAACTCAAAAAACATTCTCCTCATACTAAAAATTCAATATGAAGTCCACATACTTTGTGCGGGAATGATATACCAAGTAGGTGGTCATAAACCAACACAATTTTACTATCATAAACGCAGGTACATTCCAAGATAAAATGATTATAGGGTGAAGGATGATCAGGTAAAACAAGAACTGTAATATTTCTATCAAACATAGTCATGTTTAACTTGAATGAGTAACTCCCAAAATTGGGAGGTCCAAACTTGTACTCATCTGATTTAGGTATATAATGTTATCAATTTAATTGATTGAGGGAGGGAAATATATTATCCCATCCCATATTTAAGGATATATATACTTGATCCTTGGAATAAGACATATACCATGTGAATAGGGAAAATTATTCTATTATATTCAGTTAAATTATTCATCAAATCATGTGGTAAAGTTGAAAGAGGTATACTAGAGTCAAGGAATTTTTATCCCATCCAATCCCACATAATTCAAACCATGATATATATAATTACTATTTTTCATGGAAGCTTTATATTACTTCTAATACACATACCATTCATCAAGAATCATTTAAAAATTTACCTATCTCAAGGAAACATTTCATTAGGGTATTATTTGAATTTCTCTATGAGAAAGGCATATATTTTGTGGTACTAGACCTTTTTAATAGATAAATATTGAGTCTAAAAATTACTATTTAATAAAATTATAAAATTATTCAAATGATTAATAAAGGGATATAAATTTTTTTTTAATTAACTAATATAAATTAAAACCAAAAAAATCCATAGAATTGTTTGAAAAATTATTTAATTGTTCTTTAACTTTTAAAAAGAATTATATTTACTTTTACTTGACCCTATAACATTTCTATCTAATAAATTTTATTATAAAAGAGAAAGTAGTGGTCATATTCCAATAGTTTGGGTAGATATCCCATAAGTTAAATAATAGAAAAATATTCCAACTATGAATTATTATATTATCCTTTAATAAGGATGGTTTTGGGTTAAATCCACATTCATTAAAGGATACAAAAATATCAATCATATTATTGATTCAATATGGCCAATACCCCATGATATCTTGGATAAAGAGAAATAAAATGAATTTGAGAATATCCCTATACCTAGTTTAGTAAAATAATATATTTTAATCAATTATATGAATAGAAGAGACATAGGGAATAATATATAAAGTTTATATCCATACCTTGTTGAAAACTAGATTCAATAACCAACCAAAGGAAATTTGGACCAAGGATGAATGTGCATATTCCAAGGGTGATAATAAGATTCATGAGATCTCCAATGGGAATATCCTTTGGTAAATGATGGGATAATTTTGAATTAAAGGTAATTTTATAGGTGATATTATAAGGTTAAATAAACAAATCAACCCTATTATTAAAAAAAACAAAAATGCTGGTGGGTACCCTATCTAGGTCCAATGGGTAATTAGTTAGACTTAGAGAAAACATATACCCCACATGGGTATACCAGGTACCCTATGTCTCAATATATCCTTGGGTCCCTTATCTTACTTGATATCCTATCATGGAACCACCATCCAAACAGAGTTCCACATGGCCTCATGCACACCTGCCCATACACTATAGGCTGCTGACTAGGGGAAAGGGCCAATCCATATAATGGGGAGATAATTTCATCGAATCAAAGTCATAAAAAGATAAAAAATTACCAAAACAACCACATGATAAAATCAGACTCCATACATATAAATAAACACAAATCTATATCAAATTATATTTGTAATTCATACAGATATACAATAATTGATCACCTATAAGGCTGATCACATATAAAAATAAAATAAATGATCAAAAATAAAACAAAATAACATTGTCACAACCATCATCCTTGGGCCATACCACACCATGTTTCCACATAACCATTATGATGTCCCATCCTAATCCATTTCATATCTTGTGGTGAACTTGTAAGAAAAAATGATGTATGCACACACACTGGAGTGCCCGTGTAGGGTGTGATAAATGCATCTCAGTGGGATCTCACCAAGTTCCCCAAGTATACCCCATAAAATATATATAGGAATTAGGAATATAAGAAAAAATTTCACAAATTTCTATTGAAATTTTTTGATAAATAGACCACCATGACACCAGTATATACATTCTTCAGTTCCATTATGGAATCTCCCTCATCGACTCATCTATTATGTGACATCATATATGATGTCTCACCTATACCTAATGAATTAGTGTATGGCTTCCTCCAAACCTCAACCCATTACTATATGGGACATATAATGTTATACATCCATATAATAACGAACTACATTATCACTCAAGGTAGGGTCCATTGATCATATCTCACATTTTACAATGACACATCCCTCTCAAGAGAGGTCTCTATCTCAATCCCACTAAGTCATGGTCCACAAAGATATTGACTCTACCCCATCATGATAAGTCCTTGACCTATTTCTTCTAATGAAGGGTAAAAATAAAGTACACTAGGCCATCCACACACAATCTATGGATGTCACATCAAGCACGTCGACACATCCTAGGACACTCAAGGGAGGTCACAACCTAGAACACCAACCCATACCCACACACTCAAGGGATGTCACAACCATGAACACTGAATTATCACTCCACATTCAAATTAGTTCACAATAAATCATGGTATCCATTACCTGCACACTAAAGTGAGGTCACATCGAGCACACCAACCCATCCGCACACACTAAATGGAGGTCAAAATGAAGCACTCCAACCCATCCACACACACTAATGGGAGGAAACAACCAAAAACACTCACAAAAACATATATACACAAGTGAGGTAACATCAATAACACATTCCCAGACCTGTAAACTCAAGGGACGTCACATGAAGCACACCAAACCATCTTCAAAAACTCAAGAGTGGATACCTCAAGCATATACAATATAAATAGGGCCCACAAACCATTACATTACTCACCAGTTTATCCCATGTCTCTTGTCACTCAACAAATATCCTCTCACCATGAACATCACTCACCTCACCCATTAGTTATCCCACTAGATCCTCCAACACATCCATGAGATCTAAATGTCAATAGTTTCTTATGTTTACCACCCCTTAGTGAAAACACTTCTCGAAGTCTCATCCCAACCTAAACCTATTGTTCTACTCTAACCTCACTAAAATCCTCATCAATTATGGTCCTACATTCCAGGGACCATAAAAATTTATCTTAACCTAAAACTTAAGAAAAATCCATTCCATTACCCTAGTCAAAATCCATGAACCACACAAGGGTCTCATCTCACAACATCAAAGGGATATCTCTCAAATTGAAACCAAGAGGAAACCCCACTTTTTACCACCTCATCTAATCTTAAAATATACTTGTCACTCATAATCCTCATTATTCCCTAAACCACTATATTAGGTGTCACTCAATAGGAATTAGATGAACGATATTCTCACCCATCATCACTTGGCCTAACCATCTCTCACCTAGCTAGCCAACCATAAGAAACCCATATGGGGATAACCATGTCACCCCTAATACCTTGAGACCTACCTCATGCCTCATTTAAGCTCAACCAGTATCACATCCCCTTGGTGACATAGTCACTAGGAGATCATGATTCACCCAATTCTGAAAGAGTACTTAACTAGAGTGATGGAGACCCAACGTCATCGTATCTTATTCTCTTGGGAACTCCTAGTCCCTATCCCATCCTATAAAACCCATGAAACATGCATGAAATTTGAAATAATTCATAACAACAATATGAAATTTAATTAAATAGACCACCTATGTGACACCAAAATATTTTTTGAATTATTATTTTTGAATTAATTTATCCTTTTCTAAATTTTTTATTTCATATAACACAAAAAATAGTTTATTTTATATTAAAGAACCATGTTTGGATTGCATTATACACAACACCATGTTAATCATGAAAAAAAACAACATAAATCTTAGCTTTCTATACATGGAAAACATAGGTTAGCTTGTGACTTGGAATATGTTACATGCAATACTGACTTATCATACGCAACACACAATATCGACTTGGCATACATTACATGCAACACTGATGTTTCTATGAAACATCATTTTATTGTTATAATTATTTAAATAAGATATAATCTAGACATTAAATTAGATTTTATCAATAGTATTAACAAATTTATTAAAATATATGGTTTATAAAAATATAAGATGAATTTATTGGTTACAAATTAATTATAAATTAATATTCAAACTGATTGAATATAAAAATAAATATTGTTATTTATATGGTCACAAAGCGGTTTTACCCTAATAAATTAAAATAAATAAAATTAGTAAGTGATATTAATTTAATATAAATTTTATATATTCTTCCAATATATTTGATCGACATAAGATAAGAACAATCCCATTTTATTCATAAAAAGCTATATTTTTTCTAATGGTATTTTATCGCCTTTTAATGGAGAACCCATTTCAAATAAAATTTTTGAAACTTTTATAGATATAATATGTCAAAATAAACATTATCATTGGATTAAAAAATAAAAATTAGGTTAGGATAAATTTTTGGTATTTTTCTGTAAGTTTTCATTTTTTAAGGAATATTAGAAAATACTGGATTTTAATTCTAAACTATTTTTTCATATAATTTAATTATAAGGTTAAATTATATTTTAAATTGTTTTATAAGTTTAATTAAATAATATTTTTATCAATAAATCTCATTTAGTTCATTGGAACTAATTTTACCTTGAAATTGGATATAAAATCTTAGCAAACATTTGATCATTTTTACATTAAAAATCTGTAATGTCATCTCATTAATGGGATTAATTTTAAATTAATTTCTACCATTTCTGTTATTGGGATTTGGAAAAATGGATTCCATATTTGGAAACAGAATAGTTTATAATTTCCAATAATTTTAAAATAATTTTCCCCAAAAATATTAGTGAATATAATTAAAATTAATTACATCGATTAAGGTAAAATTAAACATAACTAAGGACTAAACTTTAAATTTAAGACTCATAATGACCTATAAACTTCTAAAAAAGCCATTGGATGGAAATATTTTGACCCTATACTACCTATTATTTATTATTGAACATTTTTTTATCTACTTGGTACATGAAAAACATGGGTGGAATTCTCTCTTCAAATATTTACATGAGTTCCACTCATCCTCAACTATAAAAAGGTCGCCTCTCCTCCCACTTTCTCAAACCTCTAAATCCCATTGGTGAACCCAAAATCTATTCAAATAATCTCCCAACATCCTTAACTTACTAATATAAGCCTAAAATTGGGATTAAATCAATCCAAGGAATCCTTTTGTTATAAATCAAAAAGAGTTACGTGATTAAGAGGTAACATCTTCTCTCAAGTTCATTTATTTTATTTTCTTTCTTCACCCCTTTCACTATTTTTATTACATGATTGTATAAAAAACAGTATATTAAATAAAATAGTATTTTTTATTCAAAGGTTTCCACCTAAACTTACACAATTCTCTATCTACTGGGTAATGAACATATTGTTTATGTGTATGACAAACTACCACCTCACGAAAAGATGATTGTTCATTTTTCCTTACCGCCTCTCATGGTATAAATTATGATGGAAAGTATTTTATATATGTTATATATTATATTTATTATGTATTTAATATTATTTAATCCTTTTTAAAAACATATATTTATACTTTCCATTTAGTGTAAATACGATAATTTTGTTTGAGGAAGTGTGGACTACCGTCCCCTCAAAGCGATGTGATTCATTCACACAGTACAAATAATTTATTATGGATTGATTTAGTAAAATTATATGATATATATATAACATTATAATGATAATAAAATTATATTATATAGATATATACTTCTATTTAATTTTCTTTCTTTCAATACGGAAATAAAAACAGAAACATCGTTCATGCATACGTACAACTTACCGTCTCTATGAACGATGTATTCTATTTCACACTTATATATTATATATATTATTATAATACACATATATTGTATATAACTTATATTTATATCATGGTTTTAATTCTTTAAATCATGATATATGTATAAGGAACAAATATTTAACAAATTAAGACACATGTGAAGAACAAAGTGAATATTACCCAAAGTGAAACCTTAACATGGGAAGGTTAACAAGTGGCTAATATAAGGTCATAATTAAACCATATAGGGTATTAGATATAATATTATTATTATATAAAATATTTATAATAAACTTATATTTATTATACAAGAATATTGTATGAGTACGAAGAGAGTCAAGACACAAGGTATGGGGATTTCATCTCACTTTTTATTTGTTTGAGATACATGCCTTATTCATCACCCATTCATTTTTTGTGGTGTGTATAATTACCATGGATGTAATGAATGATTATTTTAGTTAAATTTATGGTTATTTAAATATCCATTCTATGATCTTTATTTCATTGGTTTTTAGTTTCAAAATTTACCAAATCGGTAAAATAGTTTTGTCTCAATTTGCCTTATTTGAGACTCATGTTTTTTAATTCACCTAACTTTGTTTTGAGGTGAATATACATCAATTTTATATGATATATCATGAATATCCATATTTTCATGATATTATAAGATTCATTTAATTTCATTTTATTACATATAGAGTATGATCCCAACTTACCAAGTGATAAGAGTTTATTGAAACAATCTCATTGATTTTCGAGATTGTTAATGATTATGATTATTTGATGAAATATTATGATCCATATATCAATAAAATTAATGAATTTTTTTATCCTTTAGTAATTAATGATATATTCATGTATTTTTTTCCATTTTTAGACACTTTTTTACATCTTTTAGTTAAGAAAGTGATTTTATGAAATCCCAAATTTACCATCTCTTTAGTCAGAAATATATGATTAATAAAAAGGGTTTCCAATAATATTGTACCATTCTACTATAACATTTAAAATAAATTTTAACCCTTTTTGTATTATGTTTATCTATTCAAAGGAATTTTCTTGTCACTTCCTAAATAGGGAATTTTTTTATCCTTTTTTCCATAAAAAAAGGAATTTTATTTTTACCTCTTATGGCATGTAATGATTAACCCACTGTCATTTCTTTGAAGCTTCCATTTCATTTTTTTATAGAGGTTAATTTTTAATATATATTTTTCAAAAAGCATTTTTTAAGGAAATTTTATTTCAATTTTTTTTCAATTTTCTTTTAAAATTATTCAAGGAAAATAGTTTTTAAAATGTTTTCAAGACTTATTTATATGTTTTCAATGTATTTTTATGTAAAAAGGATTTCAAAAGATTTTTAATCATTATTTACATGTTTTTAAAGTATTTTCAATGAAAAAAAAATTAAATGAATTGAAGCGTAATTTAAAAGTTTTCAAGAAAAAAGGTTTTCAAAATGGTTTCACATCTTCTTTATAATTTTTCAAGGTATTTTCTATGGATATTATTTTAAAATGGTCTTGTGTATTAAAAATAATTTTTAAAAGAATAAATGATACATTTCTAAAGAAATTTTTTTGAAATATATTTCAAAATTATTTTCCACGTAAGATGTCATTCATTGATGTTACTCATTCCATTCAGTGAATGATATAAAGGTTTCATTCATATATTTTCTATAAATGGTTTATTCTTACTATCATGGTATTTATGAAACCTATTTCTCTTTCACAAGATATAGGTTAATGAATCCTATTTCTATTTCATGGGTTATAATTTTGTGAACCCTATTTATTTTTCAAGAGTTATATGTTTATGGAATCTATTTCTCTTTCATGGGTTATAGATTTGATGAAATAATAATGAAACCTGTATCTTTTTCCACATGTTATGATATGATTTCATGTTATGATACCCATTTCATTACACGGGTTATGATATGATTGTTTATGATTTTGTGGCACATGTATTTATGATATAATTATGAGATTGGCGGGACCTATATCTCCCTCTAATTCATTGGGTAAAAATTTATATCTCATGAGATAGGCATGGATGGAATAAGAAATGAACTCAGTTTGGTATTAGAGGGATGGAATGGGAAATAAAATTAGTTCATTATTACAGGGATTGAACGAGGAGTGAACTCGGTTCAGTAATACATGGTTGGAATGGGGTGTAAACTTTGTTTAGTAAAGTAATTTTTCTACTATGATAGCCTTGTTAGTGATGCCTTGACAACTATGGAAATCATTATATATGATTATATGTCTGTCATAATTACATTTTTTATTCCTATATTATACTCTCATGGATTATGTACTTTATTTCCTTATGATTCATGTCTTATGAATTTCCAAGATTTATTTCATGATCCATGTTTAGGATATTTGATATGAAGGGTATGATAATATATTTTCATGAAAATGTTCCCATACCCTTATTCTAATGTTATGCTTATATATCCCCATTTTTACCATTACTGAGCATTTGATATCGCCCCTTTTTATGTTTCCTTACTCAGTTTATGAAGATTTTTATTAAGTATGATTTTTCTAAGAAGGGTACTAGTCATGGAGAACCTAGTGGGAGATGATTTATCTCACTTATGTATTAGTGTTTATGTTTCTAAGTTTCTAAAGTCACTATAATAATTATGGACTTTGGGTGTCTGTTTGTATAATGTTTTATTTATTCTGCAAAATTTATGTAATGTCTATGTATGAAAATAATGGGTTGGTATAGTTGGTATTAAATAAAAGGTTTAGTTAACCTTTGGAAACTAGGATGAGAAAACTTTAGGGATATCCCTAGGTATATTTATAAGGATTTTTCTAGATATTTATCTAAGGATAAGTATATGGATGTGTTAACATTTTGGAAAATATACTAAATTTTTTTAATGGATAGAGTAAGTGGTTTCCTAGAAATACATCCATGTCTCGATACTACATGTGGATGTGGCTATGGTAAAGATTTTAGTTGGGGTAACAACTCTAACAAGATGTTCCGGGCTTGACTCAGGGTAATCTGGTACACCAAAACAGGCCTTGTTTCACACCTAGTTTAACACTCCCAATAGATATTCTTTGGGAATTCACAAACTATTCATGAACTATTATGAAGGATTTAAATATAATTTGGATATGAATAACCTAGGATTAACATAAGATGTCATATACTAAGGAAAGATTCATGATTTAGACAACCTATAAGTTAATCTTTTCATGACTATGTGGTTCTATGCTATGATAATTAATTATCACATTATGCTTCTAGTTTTAGTAAATGGAGGGAACCAAAAGGAACTAGATTAATTTTGAATGTGATGGATGATTTTATAATGAGTAGTCAAGTGGGATGATCACTGGAGTGAAATATGTTGTGATCATACCTAATTAGTTTTCACAGAACATGAATAAAAAGGTGTACATTAACCAACTCTAGGACTCACCAAGGAAGATAAAGATGGTGTTCGCTGAGAGTTCAGGTAATGGAGACCATGGATGAAAAATAATCAGTTTCATTTGTGCCTAGAATGTGGAATGAATAATCTAATTTAATGTCTTAGTTGAACAATAAGATGTATTTAATGTGGAAAAAAAGACACAAATCAAGTGAATGTAAGGGAAAAATGAAGAGTTAAGTTAATAAAATAGATGAGAATATTGGACTCCCTAATACACCATTGAAGGTTAAGTGTTTTAAGTGTGAATAAATGTCCATTATGCAACTAAATTCCCCAATAGGAAATCCCCTAAAGAGAATCATCATGATGGTTGAGTAATGATTACATTACTGATGATTAAGAGACTATAGATGAAATGTTAAAGGAAATAGGTATTATTTAATATGATGAGGTAGACTTGTTAATGGATTAAGGATAAATTAATATATGTTTTTATGTATTTTTATTAAAAAAATTATTTTATATGAATGATGAAATATGCAAGGATTATACTACTTATGTTTTTTGTTCAGTATTTACAAGTGTTTGTTGAATGTTCCGTATAGACTGGTGAAGTGATTTAATGATAGGGAAATGTTTTTTTGACTAAGGGATGGTAGCCCTTAATATATTCTTTATGTTAAGATAATTTTTTTTTTATAAATTTATGCGGGTTATGAATAAGTAAATTGAATGGTACTGATTACATTGTAACTATATAAGGACTTGTTGACAAGTGGTTTATGCTATCATTGATGATTTTTACATTATTTTTTTATTTAAGGAATAGATCCAGTATACATTGGACTAAGAAAACATGCATTTTTTCAATAAGTATTTATGGTAATTTAGGAAATTACCATGTCTTAAGAGAAAAATATGATGGGGGTATTCACATATTTGTAATGTGAAAACCAAGTGGTACTTGGTGATATGTGATGAATCAATGTTAACCTGATTTCGTGGCATTATTTCTAGAGTTTTGGATTTTCATCTTTCAGAAGGGTTATAAGGTTAACAATTCATGAAAATATTAATTTAAAATTCGAAGGATTTATTTATGTATTGAGATTATATTGAAATACTTGGTTAAAAGGTCACTTGGTGAGTAACCTTACATCAAGGATTTCTATCATATTTATTTTGTAAATTATATTAGTGCGGCTTTGGAAAAAGATATCATGTATGTCGGGTAACAACCAATCAAATCTGGTAAGGCCATGTGTCTTTAACCCATAACTGAATAATGATAAGGTTTCCATGCCTACCAATGGCCTATGTGATGTCCTAGTTAATGTATAATTATTTTTAATGAATAATTATTTATGATGAAATAGTAGTGTTACTTTTTATGTTTAGATATTAATGTATTAACCATATTGATTTTTAAGAATAGTTGTAGATAAATAGTTATACATTTCATTCTATTATGGGCCATAATATCTACTAAAAGTGTATTTTAGAACTTTGGTCATCAACGTTTCATTCTTGAAATCCATTTATTTAAGTAATAGAGGAATTAGAAATAGTTAAAATCACAACTAAATAATGAAATTTTGTTTATGGAAATATATCAAGTAAGTATATTTCCTTATATTCATGGTCAATAAAAGAATTATTGAAATATAGGATAATGATTATATAAATGTTTTCATAATACCGTAATTTTTTTTTGAACTAATGAACTTATAAATCATCACAAATTTATAACTTTGAGGCCCTCAAATTTTCATTGATCATTCACTTGTTTGTGATTGATTACCTTAATCACTCCCTATAAATATTTATGCCTTTCCACCATGTCCAATATTCAGTCCCAACCAATGCTATCCTATGTGGAAACCCAGTTATATGTTGCTTTGGGTAACCATAATGATTCTAACATTCCCTTTTTATGGGAATATCCATTTTTATGATGTGTGTTTCTATGAATGAATCATTCAAGTATTAAACCTTTGACAAACTAGACAAATTTTGAGGGTGAAATTAATTTTAAGGGTGGAATATTGTAACACCCTGAGATTTGGTGATTTTTTTCAAATTAATTTAACCTTTTCTATATTTTTCACTTCACATAACACTAAAAATATTTTATTTTAAATTAAATAACTATGTTTGGATTGTGTTATATGAAACACCAAGTTAATTGTTCACTACACACAACATAAATTTTAGATTTATCTACAAGAAACACTAAAATTTTATAACAATTTGGTATACATTACATGAAACACTGACTTTGAATACATTACAAGTAACACTAACCTGGTGTATGCAACATGCAACAAAAACTTGGCATATGTTACACACAACACCAATGTTTCTATAAAACATCATTTTATTATTATAATTATTTAAATAAGATATAAACTGGAATTTAAATTATAGGTTATGAATTTTATTAACTAATTTATGAAAATATATGGTTTATAAAAGTATAAGATGAATTCATATGTTACCAATTAATTAGAAATTAATATCCAAAAACATTGAACATAAAAGTAAAAACTATTATTTATATGATCATAATGATTTTTTAGCATAATAAATTAAATTAAATACAATTAGTGAGTGATATTAATGTAATATATATGTTATATATTCATTAAAATATTTTGTATATTCATCCAATTGATTTTATAGACAAAATATAAGAACAATGCCAATTTTAAGCTTAAAATCCTATATTTTTTGAGGTATTTTACAACATTTTAATGGAGAACCAATTTTAAATACTTTTTTCAGAAAATTAACAGATTTATTATCTAAAAATAAAAATTATATATAGAATAGAAACATTAAAAAAAATTCAGGATAAATTTTTGGTATTTTTCTTTAAGGTTTCATTTTTTAATGAATAGTTAAAAATACTGGATTATAATTCAAAACTGATTTTTCATCTAATTTATTTATAAGGATAAATAATATTTTAAATAGGTTTAAAATTTTAACTAAATAAAATTTTGATAAATTAATGTAATTTAGTTCATTGGAACAAATTTCACTTTGAAATTGGATATAAAATCTTAGCAAACATTCAATCATTTTTACTTTAAAAACCCGCAGTGTCATCCCATTAGTGGGATTAATTTTAAATTAATCTCTATCACATTTGTGATTAGAATTTGAAAAAAAATATATTCCATGTTTGGAATAATTTTAATTTATAATTTCTGATAATTTAAACATAGTTTTTGACCAAAAATATTTATGAATGTAATTAAAATTAATTTCATCGATTAAGGTAAAATTGTGCTTAACTAAGGACTAAACATTAAATTTAAGACCCAAAACAACCTAGAAACTAGTCCAAGATCCATTATATGGCCATATTTCTACCCTATACTCCATTTTATATAATTTTATCATTATTGGATCCACTTTCAACATGAGAAACGTGGGTGGAATTCACTTTTCAAATATTTACAAGAGTGCCACTCCTACTCCACTATAAAAAGGACACCTCTCCTCCCTCTTCCTAATAGCTATAAAGCCCATTGGATATCCAAAAATATGCTCAAATAAGTACCCCAAATTCCTCCTATCCTCCTAGAATCCTCTCCATGGGTAGAAATCATTCCATGGAAGCCTTTTGGAACAAACCAAAAGGAGTTACCCGATTAAGAGGTAGTGTCTTATCTCAAACTCCTTTATTTAATTTTCTTTCTCCACCCCTCCTATATTTTTATTCCATGCATGTATAACAACACCAGTATATTCAATATACTGGGATGTTTTTATTATTAGGGTTTTACCAATACTTTCACAGACCTCCGTCTAATTGGTAACGAACATACTATTTATGTGTATGGAGAACTATCACCTCACAAAACGATAATTGCTCATGTTTCCTTATCGCCTCTCATGGTGGAAATTATGATGTAAAATATTATTATATATTTTATATATTATATTTATTATATCTTTAATATTATTTTATCCTTTTTAAAATAGATATCTTTTTACCTTCCATTTGGTGTAAATATGATAATTTTGTTTGAGGAAGTGTGGACTACTGTCTCCTCAAAGCGATGTGATTCATTCACACACTACATGGAATATATTAAGTATGAGTTTAGTGAACTAATATGATATATATAACTTTATAATTCTAATATAATGATATTATATACATATATACTTATATTTAATTTTCATTCCTTCTTTCAAAACGGTAATAAAAACTGAAACATCATTCATGCGTACGTACATATTACTGTCTCTATGAAAAATGTATTACATTTAACACTTATATATAATATATATTATTATAATAAAATTTAATGTATAAGGTAAGTGTATTTCATCTCACTTTTTATTTCTATGAGATATATACTTTATTCATCACCCATTCCTTTTGTGTGGTGTGTATACTACCCATGGATGTAATAAATGATTATTATATTTGAATTTATGGGTATTTACATATCAATTATATGTTATTTATATCATGTGGTTTATTTTTCAAATTTTACCAAATCAGTAAAATATTTTTGTGTCAATTTTCCTTCTTTGTGACATAGTTTTTCTTATGCACCTAAATTCATTTTGAGGTGTATATACTTACATTTTATAATATATATCATGAATATACAATTTTCATGATATTATAATATTCATTTAATTTCATTTTATTACATGGAGAGTATGATCCCAAATTACCAAGGGATAAGAGTTTACTAAAACAATCTCATCACCTTTTGAGATTGTTAATGATTATGATTTTTGATGAAATTTTATGATCCATCTATGAATAACATTCATGAATTTTCTTCTCCTCTGGTTATTAATGATATATCGATGTATTGGTTCCATTTTTCTACTCTTTGGTACATAAAATATTTAATAAAGTGTTTTTAAGAAAGCCCAAGTTTACCCTCTCTTCGTTCAAAAATATTTGTTTTCTAAAAAGGGCTTTCAATAATATTGTACCATTCTCCAATAATCATTAAATGTAATTTTTACCAATTTTTTCTTTTACTAATCTCTTCAAAGGAATATTCATGTCTCTTTCTGAATAATTAATTTTTCTATCCTTTTTACCGTAAAAAGGGAATGTTCTTTTTACCTTTTACGACATGTACGAATTTACCTGTTATCATTTCATTGAAGTTTCCTTTTCATTTTTTTAAAATGGTTAAATTTTAAGAAAATTTTATTTAAGAAAATTAAATTTCAAGGAAAATTATATTCAAATTCTTTTTCAAGATTCTTTTATAAAATGTCAAGTAAAATTTACTTGAAAATGTTATGAAGCCTTATTCATAAGTTTTTTCAAGTAAAAAGGATTTCAAAACATTTTCAATATTATTTCATATGTTTTCAAGTAAAAAAAATTTCAAAAAATTTTATGATTTCATTATAATTTTTCAAAAGTGTTTTAAATGAGAATTTTTTTTAAAATATTTTAAAGTATATTTTATAAATTTTCAAGGAAAAGGGTTTTTAAAATGGTTTCAAGTATTCTTTATAAGTTTTCATGGTATTTTCTAAGAATCTTATTTTCATATGGTTTTATGTATTAAAAGGTATTTTTCAAAAAGAAAGTATATTTTCCCCAAGAAACATTTTTGAAATATATTTAAAATTATTTTCCATATCATATGACATGTGTTGATGTTACTCATTCCCTTATAGGAAATGATCTAAAGGTTTCATTCATATTTTTTATATGAATTGGTTATGATTAATGTCATGGTATTTATTTAACTTGTTTCCCTTTCAGGGGTTATATGTTTATGAAACCTATTTCTCTTTCATGGGTTATAAGTTTATGAAACCTATTTCTATTTCACGGGTTATATGTTTTTGAAATCTGTTTCTCTTTCATAGGTTATGATTTTGATGAAATGATTATGAAACCTATATATTTTTCCACAGGTTATGATATCTTTACATGTTTATGATACCCATTTCATTACATCGGTTTTGATATGATTGTTTATGATTTTGTGGAACATTTATGTATGATTTCATTATGAGATGGGTGGGACCTATATCACTCTTCATTTCATTGGTTAAATATTATTATCTCATGAGATAGAAATAGATGTAATGGGAAATGAAATCAGTTCAATATTACAGGGTTGGAACAGGAAATAAACTCAATTCAGTATTATAGTTATAGAATGAGGAGTGAACTCAGTTCAGTAATATAGTGATAGAAAGGGGTGTGAACCTGGTTCAGTAAATGACTTTTTTT
Organism: Viscum album; assembly: GCA_963277665.1. Classification (NCBI taxonomy): domain Eukaryota; kingdom Viridiplantae; phylum Streptophyta; class Magnoliopsida; order Santalales; family Viscaceae; genus Viscum; species Viscum album. The sequence goes on along the minus strand of OY728127.1, from coordinate 1,075,651,227 downwards.
ACTATGATGTCCTTGGAAGTGATTCCTTAACTACTATGGAAATCATTATATATGCTTATGTGTCTATCATAATTACATGTTTAATTCCTATGTTACGATCTCATGGATTTTTTTCTTTATTTCCTTATGATTCATGTATTATGAACTTCCAAGATTGATTCTATGATTCATGTTTAGGATCTTTGATATAAAGGGTGTGATCATATATTTTCAAGATCATGTTCCCATACCCTTATGTTCAAGTTTATTCTTATATATCTCCATTGTTTACTCGTATTGAGGATCTAATATCACCACTTTTTATGTATCCTTACCTAGGTTTTGAAGATTTCTTATTATGTATGATTTTCCTAATAAGGGTGTTAGTCATGGTGGACCTAGTGGGATATGATGTAGCTCACTTATGTGCTGGTGTTTATGTTTCCTTGTTTCCAAAACCACAGACCAATTATGGTCATTGGGCATCTATTTTTACAATGTTTTAAGTATTCTGCAAAAGTTATGTAATGTATATATATAAAAAGAGAGGCTCTCTATAACCTACCTTTATTAAGGAGTTACCACCCAATCTAATATTGAACATGACGCATAAAATCATATCCATGTCTTGTCCAAGTACATTCCAAAAGCTAAGATCCAAGAGTTTATAATTCACCAAAAACCCCAACTCTCATGACCTGACCCATGTCGGGGCTCAAGATGCAACTACCCCAAGCCCGCCTCTATAGGCCAGGTGTGGCGACTTGCACCTAAGGAACAAAAAACTAAGGGAATCATTTTCCCAAGAACCAATACACATGCACACATAGCCAAATCAATCCAAAAGTGTAGAGGTAAATGGAACAAAAGATACAATACTGCTATATGAAACCACAAACATGCATCGAACTCTAAATATTACTAAGTAAAAAAAAGTAAACTGAAAGGTAAAGAGGAAAAATAAAAACCCAACTAGAAAAGTGCCATAACCAGAAAATAGGGGGGAAAGTAAAATAGCTAGGAGAGCCTCGCTCCTGAATCCCAAGTCATGACCACCACACGCGGTCCAAGTACTTTGTATCCCTAGATCCTCTGAAGTCATGATCAACCTGTCCTTCGTATGTAAAGTCACACTATGTGAAGGAAACAAACAAGTATGGGTGAGTATAAAAATACTCATTAGGATGCATCAAAGGCTCATGAGAGCAACAATAGATGTGCTAAAGAGGGGAGTAGTAGATAGAACCAGGTACATGAAAATGAGTGCATCTCAACCCAACAATATAGTGAAGTAAGCTCATCCAGAAACAAGGGGCTAGAAATGGTGATAATATAAAATTCTCATTGAGTCTTCGCTACCTATAGTATGAGATTAGACTCGTCCAACCATGAGATGAAAGACATAGAAAGCACGCGGCATACCTCGTTCATCTTCGCCTCTCTTGGAAAAAGAGTAACCAAAACCCAAGGAGTGGATACTAAGATATGATATAGACATATTTTCAAAAAAAGAATACAAAACAAGAGAGTAAGGGTATCTCCATCTCACAACTCATCCTAGGAAAACTGTATCCAAAAGTTCCATAAGTAACCACCATCGATGCCCAATATCCCACATGTCTTCTCTGAATTTCATGCCAAAGGGACTCAATCACCGCACCTTGATACTATTCCCTTTGGGTGGCACTGCCTCACCGTCATGGTTTTAGATCGCATCACAAGGATGTGTCTTGGTGGTAAAATTGTCCCTCTTTATCAGGATTAAAAAGGTATGTCAACCACATCTCGTCATTATGCCGCACAACCGAGGAATCATAAACTCATAGTAGAGGACCCACGCCCTAGTATGTTAGGGGGATTTCACTCTGATAGTAGCTGATAGAGGACCCACAACCATGAATATGGGGTATTCCACTCTGAAGTAGTCTATATGACCAACACCCTGATGTGCCAGGGGGTTCCACTCTGAATTAGTCATAGAGGACCCACACCCTGATGTGCTAGGGGGATTCCACTCTAGTTCATCAAGGGCCCACCCCCTATTATATCAGGGGATTCCACTCGCAACTTCTATCAGGGACCCACTTCCAAGACCATATAGAGGGTAATATTGGAACTAATCTATCCATCCTTGCTAGATAGTACCTCTAATAAAAATTCCACTTTAATCATCAGGTTATTCCATGGATAAGTGTCACTCCTGAAACATCTCACATCAAATCTCAGAAGCCACTATGAATGGAACCATCATGTTCTACATGGAAAAACATTCAGGATAAGCTACTCCTATCCAAAATCCAAGTCAAAAATAAATAGATATGATAGATAAAATATTTTTAAATTAGTACACACAATCTATGGGTCCCACACATCATGTGGCCCTACCTTGTCATCTGGTTGTGTACCTATCCATTCTTAGGTACTAAACTATTATCAAGTACCCCTAGGAATGCTAATGTACTCCATGAGTACACAACATATCTGCCCAAAAGGCTATCTAGCGCATGACCCTTGATGTTGATTTGAAGGGTAAAAATGTAATTTCACTAACACACCTCCTCAAACAGCCCAAGAACATTTGACCATATTTGTTCATATATCTTCTCCAATCTCACAATAGTCAAAGCTAACCCACGTCGTGGGTTCTCTTCAAACATAATCGAAGGATATTACACTGATATTCCATTCATTTTTCCACATTTAATACGATCATGAAAAAGGTCCACATGTTCAACGAGATCACACCGTTGAAATCCATGTGAAAAAACACGCAATATCAACTAATTAATCACCCTAGACGGATTTCTGATGGAATGGATACAAGTCATTGTATTTATCTTGAAATGAGTCATGTGGGGCCCACTCCTTGATCCTGAAATAAATTATATGGATCACTCTATTGTGATTATCATAGAAAACACATGAGATGGAATACTCATTTGTCCAAAATGGATAACCATTGAAGAAGCTGCATTTCACTGCAACACATGCAAATAGGACCCCATGGGGCCTGGATATCGAATTTTTATAAAATAATCTGAAAGTAGTCTTAAAAATTCATCACAAGGACTAGGGTCTCACTGCTGCTGATGGCACATCAAACAGATGTCTTGTTTAGAAGATAGTTATGATGCAAGAACCCTGAATAATAATAAATATTTTATTATTATTAAACATAGTGGTTTCATGAAACTGAGCAATGAAACCAAGTCCTAAATGTCTCGAACCAGTCTAGAAATATATTTCTCAATGATAGGGGCATGATTCCATAGATATTGTGTCAAACAAAAGGGTGGTTTAAGAGAAAATCTCATTTAAAGGTTCTCAGTCAAAAATGGGCCAGTTCGGCCAAAATTGGCAGGACCCCTCCGCCTGGGCGGGCCTGTCAGGGCCAGCCCAGTCCACATTGTTGTCCCACGGCCCAGCCGCAAGACCAAACCTTCCTCCTCTGTATCCTGGTCCACCTCTCCCTAACCCGGTCTGTGAGCCTCACCTCACTGGCCAACTAACCAGTCACCCTCATGACCCATGATGTTCGAGTCACTACCGGTCGTCCGTACCCCACCTGAGAGCCTCAGTGGCCCGCTTTCCACTAACACCATAGAATTACAGAGCCCCCCTCCCACATCCACCCACACATGCAATCCCACTTTCGGCCTCCTCGTCCCAGCATAATCCATCCAGCGCACTGCCACTATCTGATCGCCATCTTTCGGCTCACCCAACCACACGGCCTCCTGCTCCACATGGCCATTACCGTTGTGCACCGCTGCTGGCTGCCGCGGTAGTGGTTCTCCAGTGGTCCTTTCTTCAGAACAACCGGAATCCTCTTATTTCCCAATTCCAGATCTAAGGATAGATAGGTGCTCCCTGTGATGGGATCTTCACAGTTCCTGCCTGTGATTGATGATCTGATGGTCTGTTGATGTGTCTGAAAGTTAATTGCGGATACCCGTGAAGAATGGATGAAGAAAGAGGGTTTAAACAAAGAACGATGGACGTATTCATGCAGCCATAGATGATTTATCAATGTAATAATGAACAATAAGTCAAAGAAACTGGTTTTCAATTTAAAACTTGAATTGGATCTCAAAATCATAAGAAAACCTACCTCGATTCGATCGTTTGGCATTAACAACATGTCTATTGCGACCCCGCATCAAACCATCGAGGTTTCGATGAAGATTTCTCTTTGATCCAAATAAGAATGGATGAATGGTTGAGATATATATAGAGAGAGAACTTGTTCTAACCCAAATCCTAAACTCTTAAGTTTCCATTTATATAATCCTCGTTTGGAGTGAAATCCAAAATTCCCACACCACCTCTTTTTATGTCACACATAGAAAAAAACACCCCATTCCAAACTCAACGGTGGTCTCAAATTTCCAATCTGAGTCTGAATTTGAATGTTATTTGATCTGACATCCAAAATAAATAAATAAATTTATTTATGAAAACTCCCTCGATAACTTTTTCCATAGGAGGATTGCGCTCATAAATGTTATACCATTCTTAGGGTAAATTCCACGTTCTGAACTCAACTATGGCATTAGATTTATAATCAGAGTTACCTTTTGAGATATATCCCATTTCTGTTGCGTGTATAGTATAAAATATACTTAATATTTTTTATAAATTTATTCTTCCCACTCTGGTCCTTGGAATTGCACACTATCTCAGGGCCTTGCTTTGGAAATATTCTTAGAAATATTTCGAACTCTTACAAGGAAAAAACCAGGTATTTAAATCATTCCCTCATTAAATATTTTCTTCCCTGAATATAAAAACTAGGGATACAACATGGGATACTAAGCCCACCCATGGATCTCTGGCTCCTAAGAAAAACCTACATGTTTCCATTCTAGCATAGTACATGAACCATAGGTATGTCCTGACTTCATAAGGTATTCTCATATCGATTATGTGTGTGGGAACATGCATGTATCTCCTTAGTTGCAACACATGGGATATGTTGTGCACACACTCCAGCTGTGGGGGTAGGGAAAGGTGGTAGGAAAATTCACCCACCCTTTACATGGTCTCGAATACCTCAATGAAACTCGGGGGGATGGTTTGTCTCCATGGCTGAACCTTTTCATCCCATTTCATGACTAGAATCACTATTTTTTCATGGATCAGGTTATCGTGATTGCCTCCTTCATAATATCCATCTGGTGAACACCAAAGGTGTAAGGACCTGAACCTAGTTGCTCAGAGTTGGTGCCTTATTTTATTTCATTAGAATATAAATAAGGAATATGCATCCAGAAGTAATGAGTATTTTAGTATCTTTGAAAACAATATATATACATAAGTTCAACATTACAACTTGAAATGGAAAATAGCTTAGAAACTCCTTTGACAACATCCATAACTCCTAGGTAATTTCTGCATGTCATTCATAATATACCTTTTCATACCCTAGGAAAATGAAACATTAGAAAGGTGTGATATCAAATTCCCATTAAGGGTAAGCAATAAAGTGTAATATGTCATAAACATAAACATTAGGCATGAAGAATAACTAAAAAACACATGCCATTAAAAATGAACTTGAACACATTATATAAGGAATAAGAGATGAATAAAAAATTCCATAATAAAGCATAATAATGGTTATTATACTAGTCGAATAACCTCATGAAATTTTAATTACTAGTTTCATAATGATGTAATGCATAATTTCGAACATCATAACCATATCGTCATGGCCTCATGCCAAGACCATAAATAATCATTTTGTCAGGGCCTTGTGCCTAGACCATAATTTGTCTCATGAGACCTAAATATGCAACGAGGGGCTATAGAGAGTACCAAATTTCACTTATTAAATTAAATTAATTCCTAATATGAATGGGGATCAACAAAAACAACATATAAATTCATATCTAAACTAACATATGAAATGTAAATATCTTTCCCCAAACATTAAGTATAAACACTAACCATTCTGAGTAAATTGGTGAATGGTTTCAAGATAGTAAACCCATAGTAAAACTAATAATATACCATTAAATTAAATATGGTAAATTATATCATACATAATAATCAAAAAGAATGTTGAAAAAAATGAAGACACTCTTATAAAATCATTGAGTAATTCTTGAGATAAATACACTTTTACTTTGAAAAGAAGAGTTATTTTGGAAAAATCCTTGTATAAAACCAGAAGTGAAGTAAGATATTAATTTCATAATAAAATGATTTATTTTTTAATGATAATGGTTTCTAAAACATATTATAGAGTGTCCTTGATAATAGGTAGGAATTTGAGAAATTCTCTTGAATCGGGCTTGTATTTCAGGAAGAATTTTTGAAAGATCCTTTTAAAACATATAACTCCCATGAAATAAAAAAGGATTTTGGTTTGTAAAAATAAATATAACATTCATACATAATTTATGAGTAGTAAATAATAATAATTAAGAAATTAATTTGGGATGAAGAAAGACAAAGAGTAACCCGACAGAAAATGGAGGTTCGGGTAGGAAACCCTTTCTGTAAGTCTGATGGTGTTCCTCACTTGATTTTAATGACCTGAATAATCAAATTAGGTTCATAAATTAATAATTAAAGAACCTAATATAAATTTAATTTATTTATTATAACCTTATTAGGTTCATTCATGGCCTTTTGATGGGTTAAGAGATTCAATTTCATTGTTTGGGAGTGTTTTCTTCCTTGGTTTTCATGATCAGTTTCCTTATATTCGTGTAAGGATAAACATGTATAATGATAATGGTTGTATAGAATAGAAGTTTTATGTTATTAGTGAACAGCCAGAATATTACATGGTCATAAATTTTATTTGGTTATTGGTAGTGAAGATGAATCATTATATAAAACATCAATGACAACTGTTTGGGTTAATTGGTGGTTCTTGATCACAATGAACTTATTTTTATTTATAAATTAATATCATGTGTTGAGAAAGAATACAGAACCTAAAATAAATTATAACACATATATTATAGTCTTTTTAAACCATAAAAATTGTTTCATGACTATAATTGAATATGGTAATATAAATTGAAAACTCATCATCCTTGAATGTGATAAATTAACACATCTCAGATGGTATTTTCATTTCTAGTATAAAAGAAAAAGAAAGATAGATGATGAAGAATTATTACTTAATCATAACAAAATTACATTACATGTAAGTTTATGTAGTAATCGCAACATTTTTATTAAAGTAGGTGAGTAAATAAAAATAAAATAAAGGAACTTGAAATAAAAGAAATGAAAAGAGGAATTTACCTATTAAAGTTATCTTCCTTGAGAGCCTCTTTAGGGGAAAGGTTTTAGACTTTTTATGAGACCAAGGGATGATTTATGTGGGGGATGATCATGGGAGTATATTTGATCATAATTTAGACAAGTCACAAGGCTTTAGAGAAGTGAATAGAAGAGGGAGTGAGGGGGTTTATAGTGGAGGAGAGGGGTGATTTGTGAATATTTTATTCATTATTTTATTATTTCTCTCCATAAAACCAATAGTGTTGATTCATGTGACACATAATAGTAATAAGTTCATGTGAGTTCTAACCTAGTTGGCTAACATTCCTTACCTCACTTATGACCCAATAAATCATGTATTTATCATTTATTGTAAATTATCGTATTTAAATATTCACCCAAAATTCAAGTATTTTAGAAAAATCCCAAAAATTTACCCCAATAATTTTTTGATGTGTATAATTATAAAATGAAATAAATTTTTCAAAAATAATTTTATAAATATTTATAATTTAATTTTCAAATAAAATCATAATTTATTTCAAAAAACAAAATTAAGACTATAACATGTTTTATAACACCTTGAAAAATTAATAAAGGTCCATAAAATTGTTTTATAACCATAAGACAATAAAATAATAATTTATGATTACATTTTATGAAAATACATTTCCATTTTAAATTATTAAATTAATCATAAAATTTTAATTTAAATATTTATGACATATAAAAATACCAATACTTATACTATTATCATTTCTTCACTTATAAGATATCTAAATTGTATTTATACAATCATGGGTGAAGTTTCTATTTTTTTGTCTAATTTACTATTCGTTACTATTTATTAATATTCAAAAGGGTATGTTACTATTCACAAGTGTAAGTTACAATTCATCAAAAACTAAGTTGATTCTATTAGACTCTAAATATATTACTGAACGCAACTGTGTATGTAATTTTTTAGAAATACAAATCACAGAGGTTGAAAAATTAGGCTTAATGGAAAGGTAATAACAAAGTGGTGTTTGTAGAGACTTAGTGTTTCATGAATTCAATATTAAATTTATTTTCAAAATCTTGGGGTGTTACATTATCCCCTCCTTACAAAAATTGCATCCTCAAAATTACCAGAATGTTACCTCACAAAAATATTTGGGTAGTTCTTCATCATAAGATCCTCAAGCTCCTATGTTTCCTCTTCGATTTTATGATTTTTCCAAATTATCTTTACCAGTCAAGTTGTCTGATTCCTCAACACTTATTCTTTAGTGTCCAAAATCTGGATAGTCTCTTCACAATAAGATAGGTCGGGTTCCAGTTCTCTACCTTCTGATGTGAGGACATATGTTGGGTCTGGTATGTACTTTCTCAGCAATGAGACATGGAACACATTGTGTACTTTAGACAGGCTAGGTGGCATAGAAAAATGATAATCCACAACTCTAATTCTCTTCATAATTTCAAAAGGACCAATGTACCTAGGGCTAAGTTTCCCTTTCTTCCAAAATATTATAATGCCCTTCCATGGAGATACTTTCAAGAAAACGTGATCTCCCACTTGAAATTCCAAATCCTTTCTTTGATTGTTTCCATATCTCTTTTTCCTGATTTTAGTTTCTTTGATATGAGTTTGAATAGACTTTACCTTTGTTGTTGTTTCCTCCACATGTTTTAGGCCCACTAGCTTCCTTTCACCAACTTCATCCCAACATGTTGGTGTACAACATCTCTTTCCATAAAATGCTTCATATGATGTCATTTGAATACTTGAATGGAAACTATTATTATAGGAAAACTCCACTAAAGGTAAATATTAATCCCACATACCTTTAAGGTCAAGTGAACATGATCTCAATATTTCTTCTAAGGTTTGGAACATCTTTTCTGATTTCCTGTCAGTCTATGGGTGATAAGCCATACTCAATCGAAGCCCAATATCCAAAGATTTCTGAATACTTTTCCAGAACATTGATGTAAATCATGGATCATAATCAGAAACAATTGATATATGTTCTCTATGAAGACTCTCAACTTCATTGATATAGAGTTGTGTTAGGCATTCTAGTTGAAAATCTTTCCTTAAAGAATAGAAATGTGTAGATTTTGTATGTCGATCAACAATTACCCATATCATATCATTATTACTTAAGGTTTTGGGTAATCCAGTAACAAAATCCATAGTTATTTCATCCCATTTCCATGTATTAATAGTTAGAGGTTGCATGAATCCTCTTGGATGTTGTCTTTCGACCTTCACTTGTTGACAGACTAAACATCTTGCTTCATAATCAGCAATTTCCCACTTCATGTTGTCCCACCAAAAATTTTAATTAAAATATCTATACATTTTAGTTATACCATGGTGTATATATAAATTTGAGCTATGATAATCATCCAATAACTCCCTTTTCATCTCGGGTAGAGAGGGAACACATAGCCTCTTCCAAAATTTCAGAATTCCATCTTCACATACAAAGTCAGCATACATCCCCTATTTCACATCATTAATTTTCTTTTCCAGGTTATCATCATTAAGATGAGATATTTTAATACTTTATAATAAATATTGTTGGGAAACCATTTGAAAAAGTGGTGATGTTTCACCTTCTTTAATAATTTCCATATCCATCCCCACTAGATCCATGTACAAAGGATCCTTATCAATCCTCATTTTGTTAAAAACTCCATGATCCTTACATATAAATGCATCAGCTACCTTGTTTTCCTTTCCTGGGGTGTATTGTATGGTAAAATCCTAATCCTTGAGTAGTTTGAGCCGTCTCCTTTACCTCATGTTGAGTTCTTTCTGTGAGAAGATATATTTCAAACTCTTATGATCCGTATATATCTCACATTTTTTCCATAGAGATAATGTATCCATATCTTCAAGAAAATATTATAGCCACTAACTCTATATAATGAGTATGATAGTTTTATTCATGATTTTTTATCTACCTTTATACATAGGTAATAACTCTATCATTCTGCATAAGGACACAACCAAGTCCTTTCTTTAATGCATCACTATAGATCGCAAACCCATCATTCCCATATGGTAGAGTCAGGATAAGATCATTCACTAATCTCATATTCAATTCCTCAAAACATTCCTCACATTATTTTATCCATACAAACTTAACCCCCTTACGTGTAAGCTTGGTCATTGGGTTGGCTAAATGGGTGACGTTCTAAACAAAACGTCGATAATGACTTTCCAAACCAATAAAACTATGTACCTGAGTTGTGTTTTTTTGGAGTAGGTCATTCTTGAACAAACTTTGTCTTCATAGGATAAAAAAATATTACATCCTTAGAGACAATGTTTCCAAGAAAGGAAACTAATTGAAGCTATAATTCACACATGATAAATTTCCCATATAATTCATTTCTTCTAAGAGTCCTCAGAATATTGCGTAAGTGATTATCATGATCTTCGTATATTTTGGAGTATACCAAGATATCATCAATAAATACCACCAAAAATTCATCAAGGTATTCCTTAAAAACTCTATTCATTATATCCATGAAAATTGATGGTGCATTAGTCAGTACAAAAATCATTACTGTAAACTCGTAATGCCCATACCTAGTTCGAAACGCTATCTTTGGAATGTATTCCTCGTTTACTAGAAACTAATGATATCCATATAGAAGGTAAATCTTTGAAAAATATTGGGATCTATAAAGTTTATAAAATAAATCATCAATTAGAGTTAGGGTATACTTGTTCTTTATTTTTATAGCATTGATCTCCCTATAGTCAATGCACAACCTCATAAATCCATCTTTCTTCTTAACGAAAAGGACAGGGGCTCCCCATAGAGAAACACTAGGGCAGATGAATCCTTTATCACTAAATTCCTCTAGTTGTTTCTTAAATTATACTAATTATATAGTGTCCATTCTATAAGGGGTATTTGATATGGTCCTTGAATCAAGAATTAAGTTAATGGAAAACTCAATTTCCTGCTCTGGAGGATGTCCAGGTAAATCCGCTGGAAAGACATCAAAATATTCATGCACTATAGGTATATCCTCTATTTAAACATTTTTTTCCTCACCCATATTTATTTCATTTTATTCCTCACTAATAATTCAATTCAATAGAGCTATTGGGGGTGGATCTAGATGAGAATCACATGGTGATGTTTTTTCCCTAAAGATAAGGGATTCCACATCATCCTCAAAAATTATAGCATCCTTCTTCTTACAATAAAATTTTGTATCATAGTTCGAAATACAATCCATATCAAGGATTATATCAAATTAAATCATGGGTATGATAATAAAATTAGCAGATAAAGTATGTTCATATGCCATAATGGGGATTTCCTGACGCAACTTTGTTGCAATGATAATTCCCTTAGGAGTTTTGACTGGCAACTCCCCTCTTAAATAAAATTGTAAATATCTAATTTTCTTGGAAAACTAGGAATATGTGAAATAATGTGATGATCCAGAATCAAATATAGAATTGGCTAAGTTCTAGGAAATGATTAAAGTACTTTCCACTGCATCGTTTGGAACTTCAACCTCTGTATTTGTGACCGCATAAGCTTGGCCTTTCTCCCTTGGACTTCTTTGGGGAATTTCTCCCTTCTGCTTAGTAAATTCATGTGCATAATTTCTCATCTCCCTACAATTGTAGCATTGAACATTGGTATCTTATTTCTTCCTCTTAAAATCCCAATATAGGTGTCATTTTTCTCCATACTTGTAACAAACAACCATACCCTTCAGGAAAGTACCAGGGTGTCTCTTCCCATAATTATCACGGGGTGGGAGGTCAACTCTTTCGTTCTTCCCCATTTCCTAATTTCCTTTTATATAGTTTTCAGAATCCCTCTTATTCTCTTACTTTACCTTAAAATCATAAGACATAGACAATTCATTTTCTATCTTTATAACTCTTGATACTATATCTTCATATGATGAGAAGATTTGGGTGACTAGAGCCCTTCAGATGAATGGTTTTAAACCATAAAATAATTTATCAATGTTGCTCCTTAGATTATGTATGTAGTCCACATATTTTCTTGCTAACATTGTGAAGTTAGCTTCATACTTTTTAACATTCTCATCCTCATTTTTCCATAGATTCAGAAACTACCTTTTCATATCTGCTCACTGTTCACAAGGGAAGTATTTTTTCAAGAATATTTCCTTAAAATCCCTCCATTCCATTTATTCTATTTATTCCTCCTACTTTTAGTTTTGGATTAAAGACCACCAATGATCTGCATCTCCTAATAGTCAACAAACTACCATCACAACCTTATATCTTTAATTACATCCCAAAAAGAGAAATATCTTCTCTAATGAACTTATCCACTTCTCCACTACGGATGGGTTTGTAGTCCTATTAAATGATCAAGGATATTTTCGCATAAAGATATCTAACATAGCTCCTCCAAGTTGTGGATCTAGATTCTCCATATGGGTATAGTTATTATTCATAACCTGAGTTAATTGTCCCAGTATAGTTATAAGTTGCTCAGCACCAGTCACAGCACCAGAGCCAACATCATTATCTTAAATCAGAGGGAAATCACTACATGGGACACACACGTTCATGCAGTTTCCATTACATCCATTAGGAACTATTTCTAAATATTTTAATACACTAGATTAGGTTATTAATCATAATGTATAATATCAACATAGAAAAATACTTATCATAAATTGAAATTATATACATAGTTAATCTCATAATCATAAACATGGTTTCTTTGAGGAAAAATTTACATTTAAAACCTTCATAATGGATTGTAAAGAAAATGTGTATTATCCTAAGAATACCCCCCATGAGTGTCAAACCAGATGCACAGTAAGACCTGTTGTCATATACCCTGGGTCATGCCCGAAACTCCTTGTCAGAGTTTTCACTCCTAGGTATATATGTGCCAGAACCACATCCACTTGTAATATCTAGACATATATTTATTTTATATAAATATCCAAATAATATATTCCTTAAAAAAAAATCTATAATGTTCTTGTATATTTATCATCAAATAATATATTAGGGTTTTGTTCCCTAATCGATGTTTTATAAATCTAGTTTCCAAGTTTTCTAATAAACTTCTTTTGAAACCAACTATAAGGACCTGACCCTTGTTGTCTGGAGCTGGTGCCTTATTTTATTTAATTGGAATATAAATAAGGAATATGCATCCCGAAGGACCGAGTATTTTAGTAGCCTTGGAAACAAGATACATACATAAGTTCAACATTACAACTTGTAATGGAAAAAAACTTAGAAACTCCTTTGAAAACATCCATAACTCCTAGGTTATTTATTCATGTCATTAATAATATACCTATTCATGTCCTAGGAAAATGAAACATAAGAAAGGGGTGATCTCAAATTCTCAGTAAGGGTAATCAATATAGTGGAAGATATCATAAATATAAACATTAGGCATAACGAATAACTAAAAAACACAAGCCTTTAAAAATGAACATGAACACATTATGGAAGGAATAAGAGATGAATAAAAAATTCCATAATAAATCATAATAATGGGTATTATACTAGTATAATAACCTCATGAAATTTAAATTACAAGTTTCATAATGAGGTAATTCATAATGCCGAACATCATAACCATTCTGTCAAGGCCTCATGCCAAGACCATGAATAATCATTTTGTCAAGGCCTTGTTCCAAGACCATAGTTTGTATCATGAGACCTATAAGTGAATAAAGGGGATATAGAGGGCCCCATACATCACTTATTAAGTATATTTAATTCCTCATATGAATAGGGACAAAGATAAACAACATATACATTCATATAAAAACTAACATATGAAATGGAAATAACTTTCCCCGAACATTAAGCATAAACACTAACCATTCAGAGTAAATTAGTGAATAGTTTCAAGATAGTACATCCACAGTAAAACTAATCATTAACCATTAAATTAAATATGGTCAATGATATCATACATAAGAATCAACAAAAGTGTTGAAACAAATGAAGACACTCTTGTAAAATCATCGAGTAATTCTTGAGATAAATACTCTTTTACTTTGAAATACAGAGTTCTTTTGGAAAAAAACCTTGTATAAAACAAGAAGTGAAGTAATATAGTATTTTCATAATAAAATTATTTATTTTATAAATATAATGGTTTCAAAAACATATTATAGAGTGCCCTTGACAACAGGTAAGAATTTGAGAAATTCCCTTGAATCGGGCTTGTATTTCAGGAAGAATTTTTGAAAGATCCTTTTTAAACTTATAAATCCCATGAAAGAAAGAAGGATTATGGTTTGTACATATACATAGAAAATTCAAACAGAATTTATGTGGAGTAAATAATAATAATTAATAAATTAATTGGGATTAATAGAGATAAAGAGTAACCTGAAAGAAAATAGAGGTTCGGGTAGGAATCTCTTACCTTAAGTCATAATGTGTTCCTCACTTGATCTTAATGACCCAAATAATAAAATTTAGGTTCATAAATTAATAATTTAATAACCTAATATATATTTAATTGATTTATTATAACCTTATTAGGTTCATTCATGGTCTTTTTATGGGTTAAAAGATTTAATTTCATTGTTTGGGGGTGTTTTCTTCCTTGGTTTTCATGATCGGTTTACTTATATTCATGTAAGGATAAACATGTAGAATTAGAATGGTTGTCTAGGATATAAGATTTAGGTTATTAGTTAATAACCAAAAGATTACATGGTCATAAATTTCATTTGGTTATTGGGAGTGGAGATGAATCATTATATAAAACATTAATGACAATTGTTTGGGTTAATTGGCGGTTCTTGATCACAACAAACTTATTTTGATTTATAAATTAATATCATGTGTAAAAAAAGATTCCATGACCTTAAATAACTTATAATACATATATTATAATCTGTTTCAACTATCAAAATTGTTTCATGACCATAATTGAATATGGTAATAGAAATTGAAAACCCATTGTCCTTGAATGTGATAAATTAACACATCTTGGATGGTGTTTTCATTCCTAATATAAAATAAGTGGAAAGGAGAGATGATGAAGAATTATTCCTTTATCATAGAAACATTATAGTACATGTAAGTTACTAGATTCATCACAACATTTGGATAAAAGGAGGTGAGGAAAGAAAAAGAAAAGAAATTAACTTGAAATAAAAGAAATGATAAGAGGAATATACCTCTTGAAGTTATCTTCCTTGAGAGCCTCTTTAGGGGAGATTTTTTGGAAATTTTATGTGAAAAAGGGATTCTAGACGTGGGGGAGGATCTTGGGATGATATTTGAGCAGAATTTAGACAAGTCACAAGGCTTTATAGGAGTGAATAGAAGAGGGAGTGAGGGGGGGTTTATAGTGGAGGAGAGGGGTTATTTGTGATTATTTTATTCAATATTTTATTATTTATCTCAAGACAACCAATAATGTTGATTCATTTTAACAAAAATAGTAATAAGTTAAAGTTAGTTCTAACCTAGTAGAATTACATCAACCTTACCTCACTTATGACCCACTAAATCATGTATTTAGCATTTATCGTAAATTATCGTATTTTACTATTCAACTAAAATTCAAGTATTTTAGAAAAATACTAAAAATTTACCCCAATCATTTTCTGACGTGTAGAATTCAAAAATTAAATCCATTTTTTGAAAATAATTTTATAAATATTTTTAATTTAATTTCTAAATAAAATCAAAATTTATTCCAAAAAAACATTAAAACTATAACTCATTTTATAACACCTTGAAAAATTAATCAAGGTCCCCTAAAATTATCTTATAACCATAATACAATAAAATAACAATTTATGATTAAATTTTATGAAAAAGAAAATCCATTTTAAATTATTAAACTAATCATAGAATTTTAATTAAAATATTTATGACATACAAAAATATAAATACTTATACTATGAGTGTTTCTTCGCTTATAAGATGTCTAAATTGTATTTATATAATCTTGGGTGAAGTTTTTATTTTTTCCAATTTACTATTCATTACTATTCATAAGGGTATGTTATTATTCACATGGGTATGTTACTATTCATAAAAAATTAAGTTGATTCTATCAAACTCTAAATATCTTACTGAACACAACCGTGTATGTCAGTTTTTAGAAATTCAAATCACAGATGTGGAAAATTTATGATTACTGGATAGGTTATAACAAAGTGGTGCTTGTAGAGATTCAGTGTTTCATGCATTAAATATTAAATTTATTTTCAAAATATTGGGTGTTACACAAGGATATATGGTCAAGAAGGATTTCATAGTCGATATCACAGTGTAGACACTCTTACATGCTCAAGAAGCGAAGGAGTCAACACCATCAACTGAAGAAAACTGCACTCTCCTACTCCACCAGGGTCAGCTGTAGGGAAGTTAACTGCTCTGAAACTTTCTACACTAAGTGAACTTGGGAATTCTTACTAAGGGAATATGCAACAATGTTTCCCTTTCCTATATTATAGACTATATTGAAGTCTTTGTCCTGTAGGAAGTTCAACCAGCATCACCGCCTCAGGTTCAAGTCTCTCTGAGTGAAGACATACCTAAGGCTCTGATGGTCTATGAAAACCACAAAGCGCTCTCCTAGAAGATAGTGCCTCCACATTATCTGGGTGAAGACTACCGTTGTCAGCTATAGGTAGTGAGTCATGTAGTTCTATTCATAGGGTCTTCATTACCTTGACCTGTACTTGATAACTAGTGTATCAAGGTTGACTTTGAGGACACAAAGGTACCAATGAATAGGGAAGGTGAGTAAACTCATCTAATTGCAAGAGGATAAACATAGAAAGCACATGGTATACCCCATGCATCTTTTCCCCTCTTGGAAGGAGATTAATTCCCAAAACATGGACTCTACCGAACCCACTAGTGGCATCTCAAGCAAAATGAGGTCAAGCAGAAAAAACTCCACCAAAAAAGTTAGGACCTACTCCGACACTCCACTAGACAACCTCTATCTAAATGCAAAATTCAGAGGGACTCATCCACCACACCTTGATATTAACCTCTTTGGGTGACACTGACCCACCTTCATAGTTTTTTCTCATGTCACAAAAATTCATCTTGGTGGGGGAAGTACCCCTCTTCCTCATGCATTCGTAGCTACATCAAACAACACTAAAACATGGTTACACTGATGCCTCGTGTCACCCTGGTAAAACCTAAAGAAAAGAACATGGAGAAAATAGTACTTTAAAAAGGTCCTAACAAGTTCTACTATAAAAAGTAGAAAATAAATAGGGCCAACCTATTATCATCTCATACTCTATAGGATCATAAACATCCAATGATTGCAGATTCCCATGGACCCAGCTGCCAACTTCCTGATCCATACGTGGGCTGCCTAGAAGAGGTGTAAAGACATAATAACATCATACCACACCTCCATAATCTCTTTCTCCTCCTCAAAAACTGCCTCTCTAGGGATTTCCCTGATCACGACACTGCCTCTACCGTGGTTTCCCACCTACTACCTTCCTAGTGTTCTCAACATGTCTGTTTGGGTAGTCTCATGAAAAGTGACCTCACCTATCACATGCATATCACATGCCCTCTCCGATTTCACCTGGTGATGTCTGACCATGTGCCTGAGTCTGATCATGACAAGTTCTCTTATGTTGATATCTTTTCATCTGATGCCTATTAGCTGCAATACACATCTCAGCCAAGTTGTGCTCACTGCCACAACCATCTATATAGAAGCCCTCTGAAAAAGATTTATCTATCAAAAGCACCTTCTCTAGCACCCCATAATAAGTGGAGACGAAAAAGGGTACTATGATAGCATAAATATCTCTACAAAGTTCCTAATCAAACCTCCATGCTCAGAAATAACCATCATGGATCATGTCCAGAGAGTAGCATGAAAGTTCTGTGAACCTGGTCGCATACTCAATCACCGTCATCCCACCCTACTGAAACTAAATTATCTCCTAAAGTTGAATGTAGGACAAGAATGAGGTGTTTTAATCCTCATGAAATAGATGATGTAAGTCATACCACGAGAGTGTTGACTCATCATGTATTTTATTAACCAAGCTCCACTAACGTCCAGCTTCTCTGTAGAAAAGGTTGGCTGCTAAAGACACATTCTGATCTTCCAATTTCTATACAAGCCTAAAGAGGGAGACCACCAACTCTGGTCAAACCTATTCTGTCTGAGGGTCTAGCTCACCATAGATCCTCGGCGGTCTTTGGAATTGGAACTCACAAAGTGCGCTCATCCTGTGTACATCCTCATCCTTTGCTTCTAGGGATATATACTACTCAACAGTTTGAGGTGGTACTACCTACCCACCTATAGAAAGGGGCTTGCCCGATGGGTCCTGAACTAAGGCATCATTTCATACAAGGTCGTCATCATGAACTGGAGATAGTATCCTGGTTTGTTGTCATCATAGAGACATCCAAAATTTTATCAAGGAGTATCGCGGTCATATGATCATTTATATACATTAACAATGATGGGGAGATGACTCAAGAAAGAAAATTAAGTACTAAATCCTATATTATTCCTATATAATTGTTTCCTAAAACAAGTGTCTTAGGGTGACGAGTCAAAAAGAGGGTAATCATGGTCCTAGTGAATGGATATGTTCGCCACTCATACCATCATTACACTCCCTAGACTGAGATCCGCTCTCAAGACACTTAGATACTATTATCCTAAACCCAACAAAGACCTTTTTCAAGTATATATACAAACAATTTCTCAAGGATCGAACCACCTCTGATACCACTCTGTCTCAACCTAACCCATGATGGGGCTCGATCCATAACCACCCCAAGCCCACCTCCATAGGCCTAGAGGAGTAAAATTGCACCAAAGGAACAAAAAACTCAGGGAGGACATTGCCTAAGAACTTGTACACATAAAAACACAAACATCTCAATGAAAAAGTGAAAATGGATAAGGAATAAAAGATACAATACTTATATTTAATATTGAAAACATGCATGGACCTCAAAACAGTACAAGTACAGAAAGGTAAACTTCAAGTTAAAGTGGAAAAATACATGCCTAGCTAGAAAAGTGACACAACCCAGCAATAGGTGGAAAATTAAAAAAGCTAGTTGAGCCCCTCTCCTGAATCCCAAGTCACGACCACCACATACAGCCCAAGAACTTTGTATCCTTATCTCTTCTGAAGTCACGATGAACATGTTCGTCATTTGTAGGGACACACTAAGTGCATGAAAATCCCAAGCAGGGTTGAGTATAAAAATACTCAGTTGGATGCCTCCATGGATCAAGGGAGTTGCAATAGATTTACTTAAGAGGGGAGAAGTATATAGAACAAGTTGTATTCAAATGAGTCTCGCTCAACCCAATAAGTTAGTGAAGTAAGCTCATCCATACATAAGAAGATAGAAACAGTGAGAATATGAACTTATCATCATGTCTTTGCTTCCTATAGTAGGAGATTAGACTCATCCAATGATGATATTCAAGAAACAGAAATCACATGGCATACCCCATGTGTCTTTTCCTCTCCTAGAAGAAGAGTAAACAAAACACAAGGAGTGGGTACTGAAACAGGATATAAACATATTCTCAACCAAATAAACCCAAATAATAGATCATGGGGATCTTTATATTAGAGCTCAGCCTAGGAAAATATTATCCAAAAGTCCCATAAGTAACCACCATCGATTCCCAACATCCCACGCGTCTTCTTTAAAACTACAAGTCAAAGGGACTCAATCATTTCACCTTGATACTATCCACTTTGGGTGGAACTATCTTACCCTCATGATTTGTGTTCATGCCACAAGGGTGCTTCATGGTGGGAAAAGCATCCATATTTCTCATGAGTCTAATGGTACATGAACCACATCTCATCACTATGTCGCACGGCTGAGGAATCAAAAACTCATAGTAGAGGACCCACTCCATAGTATGTCTATGGGATTCCACTCTGATAGTAGACGATAGATGACCCAAACCCATGCTGATGGGGGATTCCACTCTGATGTAGTCATAGAGGACCCACACCATGATGCACTAGGGGGATTCCACTATGAAGTAGTCATAGAGGACCCACACCCTAATGCTCCAGGGGGATTACACTCTAGTTCATCAAGGACCCACTCCCTAGCACATTAGGGGGATTCCACTCGAAACTACCATAGGGGACCCAATACTCAGGCTAGATGGAGGGTAAGCCCAAAACTACTCCATCCATCCCTGCTGGATGTTACCTCTTAGAAAAATTCCTCTGTAGTCATTGGGTGCCACCCTTGATAGGTGTCACTCCCAAAACATCTCACATCAAATCATAGAATCTACTATGAAGGTCACCATTACGTTCTACATGAAAAAACATTCAGGATATGCTACTCGTGGCCAAAATTTGTGTCCAAAGGAGGATATATGAGAGATATAAGATTTGTAAATTAGTACACTACGCATGTGGGGCCCACACATCATGTGGCCCCACCTCATCGCCTAGCCATGTACCTATCCATTCTCGGATACTAAACTGCGATCAAGTACCACTAGGCATGCTAGTTACTCCAAGAGTACACAACATATCTAGTGAAAGGCTATCAAGTGCATGAAACTCGATGTTTATTTGAAGGAAAAAAATGTAATTTCACTGAAATGCCTCCTCAAATGGACCCAGAATATTTGACCATATCTCTTCATAAATCTTCTCCACTCTCACAAGAGTCAAAGCTGACCCAATTCATGTTTTCTCTTCAAACACAATAGAAGGATCTTCCACTAGTATTCCTTTAATGTTTTCACATTTAATGGAATCATGAAAAAGGATTCTCATATCTAAATGGATCACACCATTGTGATCCTTGTAGAAAAACATACAAGATCGACTAATTAATCTCCACAAACCGTTCGATAGAAAGGTTGCAAGTCGCTGCATTTTTCTTGAAAAGTGTCACGTGGTGCCCACACCTCTATCTTGAAACAAATTATACATATTTCACCATTGTGATCCTCATGGAAAAACACATGAGATGTACTACTCATTCGTCCAAAATAGATAACCATTGAAGAATCTTCATTTCACCACAACACGTTCAAACAAGGCCTCATGGGGCACACACCATGACTTTGTTTTAAAAACACAAATGTAGTATTAAAAATATGCACAAGGACCAGGGTTGTGTTGCCACTAACATCACATCAAACAAGTGTTTTTTTTATAAGATAGGTCTGATGTAAAACCCCAAATAATAATAAGTAGTTTATTATTATCAAACATAGGAATTTCATGAAATAGAGCAAAAAAATAAAGTCTTAAATGTCACGAACTATTCTATAAATATTTTTCTCGGTGATAGGGACACATGTTCATAGACGACATGTCAAACAGATGCATGGTTTAGAATAAAAGGCTATTTAAAGGTTCTCAGTCCAAAATGGGGTGGTCTGGCCCAAACTGGCCGGACCCCTCCACCTGGGCTAGCCCACCCTGGTTGTTCCAGACCACATACCCAACCCATGCCCCAACTATAAGGTGTATCCCTTCCTTATCCATAGCCCGGTCCATGCACCTCACCTCACTAGCTAGTTGGCCAACCGACAGGTATCCCTCATGGCCCGTGATGCCTGGATCACTGTTGGACCTAGGTCCCCCACCTGGGTTCCTCAGTGGCCCACCATCCACCGATTCCACAGCACACCGGAGCTACCCTAGCCACTTGTGATCACCATCCCACACCTAAACCCCATGTCCCAGCTTTCCCTGTCCAGCGTGCCACCATTGTATAAGTTCTAGTCACCGGATCACTTAGATGCACACCCTCAAGCTGCATGCGGCCACTGCCACCATGCGCCATCACTGGCTACCACACCAACGGCGCTCTGTTGGTCCCTTACTTAGAAAACCGAGACACATCCAATTTCCTGATTACATATCTGAGGATAGATTAGTTTCTCCTATGATGTGATCTTCGCAATGCCTACCTCTGATCGACGATCAGACAGTCTATTGATGCATCTAAAAGTTGATGGAGGATACTGCAAAGAACGGATAAAGAAAGGGGTTTAAACAGAGATCTATGGCTATGTTCATGTGTACATTGATTATTTAGAAATGTAACAAAGACAAAAAAATTCAAATAAATGGATTTTCAATTTAATATTTGAATCAAAACTCAAAATTAGAAGAAAACCAACCTCGATTCGATCATTCGGTGTTAACGACGCATCTGCTGTGATCCTGCTTCAATCTGACAAGCAATGTTTGAGAGGGAGAGAGAGAGAGAGAATAAGGGCTAACCCTAATCTTGAACTCTAAAGTTTCTATTTATAGAATCCTCATTTGGTGCAGAATCTGAAATCCCAATGCCCCCTCTTTTTATGTCGCTCTTAGGTAAAACACCTCATTACAAACTCAACGGTAGTCTCAAATTTCCAATCTGAGTTCCCATTTGAATTTTATTTGATATGACATCCAAAATAAATAAATTTATTTATTTATGAAAATTCCCTCGATAACTTTTTCTATAGGATGATTGCACCCACAGAATTTATAACCCACCTAGGGTAAACACCACGTTCTGAACTCAACTGTGACCTCAGATTTCTGATATGATCTATTTGTTGAGAGATATACCATTTCTTTTGTGTGTATAGTATAAATTATAGTTAATATTTTTTATTAAATTTATTCTAGGAACTCTGAGACTTGGAATTGCACTCCGTTTGAGCACCTAGATCTTGAAATATTCCTAGAAATATTTCAAAGTCTTACAAGGTAAAAAATGGGTTTGTACACCAACCATCCACCCATAGAATATCCATAAAACATCCCCAAAACCATCACACCCAGAGGCCTTGAACTTAAAAAATTAAAGACAACATATAACATATCATTGAGTCCTCCTCTAGCTGATGAACATGAATGATGCATCTTTATTAAATGATTTCACTATTCAGTAATTGAATCATCACCAAAACCATAGAAAAAAATTGATTTAGAATAGAGTGATAGGGATAAGGGAATAAAAAGGAAATTTATTAACATACCTTGAATCATCATCATATTTAAAATAAAATAATCCCCACTCAAGGAGAAACCAAAGGATAATGAGAGGGAGAAGTGAGTCAGTCAAAATAGATCTCCCAAATTTTCCCTATCCCTCGAATTTAAAGGGTAATTGACCATAAAAATTAATCATACCCATGATAAAAACACCCATTCCCCATTTACTTGGTGAAAACCTGGTCTATGCATGAACCATTAATGGTATATGTCCTAAAAGAAATATCTAACACTTTCATGGTCTAAAATCTTTGTGAGGTTCCCTTTCCACCTATATAAGGGCCACATTCACATTGTGAATTACCTATTCATAGTATATAACACCTAAATAAGGGTCATGAACCTAAATTGACATCATTTATTATGGGAATGACTTATTTACAATGTGAATGGATGACATGTGAAAAGTTTCTTCTACCTTTCCACCTGACCCTTCTCTAATGCTCACCCGATCACTTGAGAAATGAATTGAGCCTCATTCAATATAAAAAATCATCAATAATGGATTTAAAAACCCATATTATCTTTATCTAAGTTTCAATTCTAAAATTGAACCCTCACAAAATCAATAATTAAAATTCCCTCAGGAATTCACAACCCCTAACCATATGGGTCATTATAATATCCCCACTATAATGATTCTCATCCCAGAGAAGTTGTGGTAGTCCTCAAAAAAATGTATCAAAAAATGTTATGGTCATCAATTGAATAACAAAGGTCTAAATTCCATTTATTAGTTACAATGAGTCATCCGCTATGCAACTCTAAAAAACCATCTCATATAAAACATATTTTTTCTTCGAAAACCACTATTATTAATTGAAAACCATCTCAACCATGTGATCTAAGATAATCTAGACGTGGTTATATTTTCAGGATGTCCCATTCCATGGAAAAAACTAGTCAAACCTTTTTTGGATGACATTCATAAAAAATGATCATCCTCAATTGTTGATACATCACCAATCCACCCGATCATGATACCTTATCAATTAGTGGAATCATGAGATCTTATGGACACCCACACTTTTTTTTGAACCTAAATTTTAGTGTAATTCCCTGGTTTCATAAAAAACAACCAAATCCTTCCTCCTTTATCTCATCCTGAGAACTATTATACCACTGATCTGACTCAATCTTGGATAATTTCGCAACCACCTAGATACATATTCCAATGCGCTGACTTCAACCATCACCACATACAATTATTGATTCTTGTAATTTTTTAGAAAATATATAACATTAAACGCTTTACACACCAGTATCTAGATGTAACCTTGACTGTATAAATAACCAATATCATAGAACTAATTACCCCAACAACTACAAGGTCCATTCCACATTGATCGATATCATACTCCCCACCATAATAGTATCGTTATCCTCACCCAAATGAACCAACACCTAAACTCCAAAACACATGCTCCATCACCTACTAAATATAATAATTGGATGTGGTTGTAGTTCTCTTATATGAGTTCCAATAAAAAACACCATTGATTCACATTCCTACTCACTATAAACAATATTATCTAACATCAAATGGGGCACCCCCTCAAATCAGCTTCCCAAATCCCATTCCTTGAGAACAAACCCTAAAAGGGTCCCATTAATATGCCTCCCAAAAAAACCCTTATCAATGACCAAAACCCTAGGTTGTTACTATAACACCCTGATTTGTTTTTTATTTTTTTTTCAAATTAATTTATCCTTTTTAATATTTTTCATTTCACACAAAATAGAAAATAGTTTATTTTATGTTAAAGCACTATGTTTTGATTGTGTTATATACAACACCAAGTTAATCATGCACTACACACAATATAAATTTTATATTTCTATACAAGTAAAACCAGTGTTATCCTGTGTTACATGCAATAATAACTTTCCTATATTTGTTTTTTAACACACAAGACTGAGTTTTACCGAACAATAGTATATCATTAATATGCTATTACATAATATAATAAGATATAACCTATCTATTAAATTAGGGGTTATAAATAGTATTAATTAATTTATGAAAATATATGTCTTAAAAAATATAATATTAATTCATAGGTTACCAATTTATTAGAAATGAATATGAAAACCATTTGAATATAAAGGAAAGTATTATTATTTTTATGGTCATAAAGCTATTTTACCCTAATAAATTAAATTAATTACTATTAGTGAGTGATATTAAGGTAATATATATGTCATATATTAAATAATTTTTTTTATATTCATCCAATTGATTTGATAGACATAACATAAGAAAAACCAAATATTAATCTTTAAATCCAATACTTTTATTAAGGCATTTTTACCACCTTTTAATGGAGAACACATTTTAAATCCAATTTTTGGGAATTTTGTAGATTTATTAGGTAAAATAAACTTTTTATTTGAAATAATAACATAATAATTAGGTTATGATAAGTTTTTGGTATTTTTCTATGAAGTTTTATTTTTTAATGAATAGTGAAAATACTGAATTTTTGTTAAAAACTACTTTTTCATCTAATTTATTTATAAGGATAAATTATATTTTAAATTGGTTTAAAAGATTAATTAGATAATATTTTAATAAATTAGCATAAATTAGGTCATTGAGATCAATTTCACTTTGAACTTGGGTATAAAAACTGAGCAAACTTTTGGATGTTTTTACATTAGAAACCCACAGTGTCCTCCTGTTAATGGGATTAATTTTAAATTTATTTCTAACACTTATATGATTAAAATTTGGAAAAATTGATTTGATATTTATAATCATAATAATTTATAATATCTAAGAATTTCAACTTAGTTTTTGACCAAAAATATTAGTGAAAGTGATTAAAATTAATTACAACGGCCAAGAGAAAAATTAGGTTAATAATGTACTAACCCTTAAATATTAGAATAAAATGACCTAGAATAATTTCCAAAACACATTGTATGGAAATTAATAGTCTTTTAACCTTAAATTATTGAGTTTTTTTTTGTATGACCTTTTTAGGAAAAAATGTGGGTACAACAAACTTTTTTTCCAAAAATGCAATATATGTCCTTTCACTTCCCTATAAAAGGCCACCACCACTTCCTATTCTTAAAAACTATCAAACCAATTAGATTCCGAAATTATGTAACAAATAATATTACTAAAATATTTCCCTTAATATTTTAATCCACCATTTGTTCATAATGAAATCCAAGGAAGCTTGTTGGTACAATCCAAAAGGAGTTACCCGATTAAGAGATAATGTCTTCTCTCAAGCTCTATTATTTTATTTTCATTCTACAACCCTACACTCCATTTATTCCATTAATATATAACAAAACATGTATATTCAATATACTAGGATGTTTTATGGTAATTTTTCAATCTACACTTACACACACATTCATCTAAAGGGTAATGAACATATTTTTTACGTGTATAGAGAACTACCGCCTCATGAAATGGTGATTGTTAATTTCTATATTACCACCTATCATGGTGAAAATTATGTTGGAAAGTATATTTATATATGTTATATATTATATTTATAATGTATTTAAGCTTCTTTTATGATTTTACAACACATATCTTTATACTTTTCATTTGGTGTAAATACAATATTTTCATTTTAGAAAGTGTGGACTACCGCCCCCTCAAGGCAATGTGATTCATTCACACACTACATGGAATGTGTTCAGGATGTGTTTAGTGAAATTATATGATATATATGAAATAATAGTTCTACTGGAATAATGATATGTGTGTGTGTGTGTGTCATACACTCTCTTTCATTCAAAATAATAATAAAACAGAAACATTGTTCATGCATACGTATGACATACTATCTCCGTGAATGGTGTATTCCATTTCATAATTATATATTATATAGATTACAATAATACAAATATAATGAATATACATGATATTTATATTATGGATTATATTCTAAAAATCATGATATAGTTATAAGGACTAAAGATATAAAAAAATATGACACATGTGAAGAACAAATAGAATATTACCCAAAGTAGAACCATAACATATGATTTTTAACAAGTCGCTAATATAGGGTCATGATAAACCAATATATGGTATTATATATAGAAATGTGCTCCTATAAAATATTCATTATAAAAAAAATTATAATACAAGAATCTTGTATGATTATGAAGAGATTCAAGATACAAGGTAAGGGGATTTCATATCACCTTTATTTTCTAGAGATACATGCCTTATTTTTAAGAACATGGATCTTCATTTCAGGTATGGATCTTGATTTTGGGTTTTTTTTAGGAAAAAGTAAGAATTTAGAAATTTTCTAAGTATACACTGGGTACTCTTGAGTACACGCTGTGTACTCGGTTTCCGCGTGTAGCCATGTACTGGCTATGTAATGGCCAAGTACATGGCCATGTGGACCGCCTAAAGAGGGGGCCGGTTGAGGCTATTATATGGTGTGTACATTAAATGAACACACCATATACTTTTCTTTTTAATTTATTAATTGGATCGAGGTCATTTCTAATATCCAGAATCATCTTCTTATAACCTTGGTTCGTCCAGGAGCGACCGGGAGTGACGATCAAAGTCTTAGCCACCATTTATCTATACATGGTATGATTTGAACTATGGTAGGTGCATTCGAATACCACCAGTGAGTTCTTCCTTCTTATAGATCCTCTCTTCCTAATTCCTCTTCTTTCGTGGGTTATTCAAGGTTGAACGATTTTAACCTTTTTTTAGATCTACAACATTCTAGGTTGATTCAAGGGTTGATGTTCAAGAGTGATCATCATACAATGTCATGGTAGGTGGTTTGTGCCTTTATTTAGTTGTATTTTGATTATATATGCTAAAAGAGACAAATACCCTTGTTTAGGGTATTGTGTGTTTTGTAATTTAACCCTGTTTAATGCTTGATATGGTTTGTTTTATTGATAAAGGGTTATTTATTATGAATAAGTTTTATTACCTTGATTATGGAGGTGATACCCATGATTGTTTTGGTTATAGTATTTGGGTCTATAAAGCATGTTAGGTTGCTTTGTTTCCATGCCTAGTGTTGTTAGGATGGAGTTGCTGTTAAATTGAGATGCATGTGTTTCACATTATAGAGGTATGACCAAGGGGAATTGACTGTGATACCTTCCCAAATTATGGTATTTTAATTATGAATTGTTGTTATTATTGGACAGAGGAATTGACTGTGAGAGCTTCCATGGGTCATTGAACAGAGGGGTTTTACTGTGAGAGCTACCCATAGGGTCGTTATTAAATAAATGTTTGACCATAGGGAATTGACCGTGAGAGCTACTTGGAGGTCATGTATAAATTATTGATGCCATGTGGACCAGGGGTATTGACCATGATATCTTCCCTGGTGGTCGTTTGAAATTGATTAGTGATTTGTTAAACCAAAGGGGTTAGATCGTGAGATATTCCTAAAGGGTTGTTATGTATGATTGATTGTTTGTATGTGACGAGTCTTCCAAGCCAAATCACAAGCTTGTACTTAGTATTTATTGATTGTTAGATGGTCTTTTAAGATGTCTGTTTGTTATTGTTATATAGGGGGATACTAAGCTTAGGTTATATCCCAAGGTTAATTTATTCAACGTTTTGAATAATTTATAAATGTAATGAAAGTAATTGAAACTGTAGGATTGTTTACTTTTGAGTACTTCCTAGTTTATTGCTTTATTTATGCATATAACCTGCTATATATATTCACTGACAGTTAGGAATAGATCTTTTTGTGGTTTCCTATTGGGATTCGTCTCACACCCTGTTTGGGTCATGCTTTTGGTCCCAAACATATTATATGGTTGCAGGTATAGATAAGGGAAAGTGCCCTTTGTCATCAGGTACTTGATTTTTGTGGAACTAGAGATCATGGGACCAAGATGAGGCCTGCGATTCTTTTGGATTTTACTTGTTTTCTTTTTTTACTTTGGATTAGTATTTTATTTCTAGCATTGTGACTTTTTTGGAATTTTCCAATAAATATGCGACATGCATCATTTATATATGTTCTCCAGTTGTTTATTTACTTTCAGTCTTCTACTGTTTGCTTTTTGTATAGTATTACTACTTCCACTATTTTTTATTATTTGTTTTCATTGTGTTACTCTGCCTATGAGGGAATAGTTTCCCCACTATCATACCCAATGCACTCACTGCTAGTCAGAAGCCTTTGGCATTCTGGGAAATGTGCTTGAGGACATGTGGTCAACCGAGTACGGGGAACCTTTGGGCGGTACCCAGAAACAGGACGTTACAAAGTGGTATTAAAGGAGGTTATTTTTTGATTTGACTTACTGTTTGGATCATATAGATAGGGATAGGAAGGAATAGGTAGTTGGTAATAATATGTGCCTAGGAGTAGCTAACACGTGTACAGGTAAAATCCAAGTTTCCTCAAATATTGAAATTTTTCTAGTTTTTCAACAGTTGATTTGATTTCACCATTAGGTGATTCACATGATTTGTGTTGTTATGATATATATCATTGAGGTTATATTTCTATCCCAACCTAATGATATGAGGGTATTCCATCTCATGCATCATATAGGAACTTGTTGGAGATCACATGTCATGCATTCTTATCATGCCATTTAGGGTGCATTACTGATTTCATGTTGTTTTGATAGATGTTATACTAGATATTCATGTTGTTGTGATAGATGTTGTTATAAAATACTTGATTTTTTGATAGGGTATTGTATTATGTAAAGTTTCATTTGTATAGATGCCAAAATTTGGTCCCTGAGGTGTATGGGACCTCTTGGATCGGAATTTTGTGGATCATGTTTGAACTTTAATTGAATTATTTCAAGTTATGATATGAATAAGGATGCCAAAATTTTATTCACAGGAGTATGGGATATCACAAGTTGGAATTTTTCATTCCTTGGACAAAATTGTAAGTTTTTAGGGGTTTTGGAGAAGTTTCATAGGATTGCTTTCTAGAAACCCAAACAACATGGCATGTGGTGTTATGAACACATTCCATGTGTTCTTATGTTCTATAAGAAATAAATTTTCTTAAGTACACACCATGTACTGTATGTGCACACCATGTAGTCTTTAACCGTGTGACTGACTGTGTGAGAAGAGACACGGGGTTGGGAAACTTTTGGTAGAACATGTTGTGTATGGATTGTACATGTCATGTCGTAAGGACCATGTATCTAGTAGTGTGAATAACTACACAGGTGGATGAAACTTAGGTTGTACATGTCGTGTCTCATTATTTCATGCCATGTAGAGTCAACCATTTCTCCAATCGTGTGACTAATGACACAGGTGGTTAAAAATTAAGTGGTACACACCGTGTGTAGGGTGAACACACCATGTAGTATTACCCATGAGAGAAATGTGTAGTTTGAGCCATATAGAATAACTTGGGAAGGAAGGAAGATTCAAGTACATGCCATGTATGAGGATGAACACACCGTGTGTAGGGGTATTACACCACCCGGTTTGGAAGAGGTGCACGCCCATGTTGAAACCTAAAGGAACATGCCATGTGGAGGATATATATGTTGTGTAACCCTATTTTTAAAAACTTGAATGTTTTATTATCCTATTCCATTCTTGCACTTCTAAGTTTTAGTCCTTGATAATCTTGAACTAAGGTGTGCGCTTGACCTTGCAGATTCATACTGCCAAGATGTCCTCCGGTTGTATGCCAGGTGAAGGGCGATTACCAGACACCGGAAAAAGATAGATCAGGGACTACCAGCAGATCCTCCTGTCATTCTCATCTTGGAACCAGCTGTTATACCAGACACAGGTGCTGATGCACAGTTCCGTGAAGGCTTTTTGAGGATGTTATAGACCTTATAGGGAGCACCACATCTTGCCCCTTCCATGGAAGAGTTGGTCTGGGTGTTCCAGTAGCATAATCCTCCCACTTTTTCTAGGGATGGAGGACTACAGGCTATAGATTCATGGTTGGAGGCTATGATAGCTATCGTTGAGTATCCTGAGATGCCTCTAGAGAGGAGGGTGAATCTCTCTACGTACATGTTACGTGATTCCACCAAGAAATGGTGGGATGTTATCTCATAGGTAGGACGTCATCGGGATATGGTTTGGGAAGAGTTCCAGATGATCTTCTATGATTATTTTTATCCCAAGACATTGAGGGCCGATTGAGCCCAAGATTTTATGCATCTAGAGTAGGGTTATCTTTCAGTGATGGAGTAATCTTCTCATTTTATAGAGCTACAGTGCTTCGCACCTATTCTAGGAGGTGGTTAGTTATATTTGGCTAGGTGATTTGAGGATGGTCTTAGGTATGACATCTGATCACAGGTGAATGTCTTCAGGCTAACTTTAGTGATAGCTATAGTAAACCAGGTGATGATTACCAAGTGTAATCTGAGGGAGTTGGGAGCTATGAGCCAGGGCGGTTCAGCATCCAGGGCTAGTACTCTTTCAAAAGATAGCAGGAAGCACCGTAGGGAGCTTTCATGAGATGTTTCTTCAGGTAGATAGATGGTATGATACTAGTATGGGAAGAGTGGGAATATGAGACCTCAGTGCTCGAGAGACCCAATTGAATGCCGATCTAGAGGTAAGATGGGTCATCTTTAGTGTTTTTTCTAGTTTTTCTCACTATCTTCTAGTGATAGGGGTTCTGTTATGACTCCACATTCAGGAGAAGGACCGCCAATTTCTCATCAGTCAGGGAACTGGAGTTTCGTCTGGTTGTTTAGACTGAGGAGGAGGTCATGGTCATGGTATCCAATCGACAGGTTTTTAGTGACAGTAAGGTTTATTAGATCAGGGTAGTCAGGTAGGGTCATAGGTCCACGATATAGGTTAGACTTTTTTAGTGGATCAGACCCAGAAGTAGAAGGATCTAAAACCCTCTACAGTTAGAGGTCCAATTCTAGTTGCCTCGGTTTTAGCTTCTCCTCTTTTTGATAGAGGGGCTTCCCATAGTTTCATATTTGTTTCTATTATGGAGATAATTGGGCTTTGTATCTTCACTTCTAAGGATTTTATAATGCTGGACACTCAGTTGGGGATTAGGACGGCTAGTGTATGTCAGTGCAAGGAGTTCCCTCTTGAGATTTTTGGGTGTCACTTATTATGGTACCTATATGTCTTATAGATGATAGGCTTCGATTTCATTCTCAGAATGGACTAATTGGTCTCTTTCTGGGCCTTTTTTGATTTTTATCGTCGTAGGGTGAGTTTCACATCACTAGAGGGCAAGTCTTTTCTACAAAAGGGTGAATAGGATGTCCAGGCAAGCAGAAATGGACTCAAGCATCATGGGTTGGGAGGAATTATAGCCTAGATTTATAGTTTGTATTTGGATGACCAGGTGACTTCACATATGGATTTTCCACCAGTGGTGGATCATTTCAGGGATGTCTTTCTAGACAAATTTTCAAGTTTACCTCTAGAGAGAGAGGTAGATTTCTCTATTGAGCTTGTTCCAGGAGCGGCACCAGTGTCCATTCCTCCTTATAGAATGGCTACACCAAAGTTACAGAAGATCAAGAGGTAGTTGGAGGAGTTGTAGGTAAAGGGTTTCATCTGACCTAGTACTTCTCCTTAGAGTTATCCTATCCTTTTGCGAAGAAGGATGATGGTACCCTCCGAATTTGTGTGGATTATCGAAAGCTAAACCAATTGATAGTTACTAACTAATATCCCATGCCGAGGATTGATGATCTATTTGATCAGCTTTGAGAAGCCCGGGTGTTCTTGAGGATTGACTTGAGATACGGTTATCATCAGTTGTGAGTTAGACCATCATATATACCTCTTACATCCTTTAAGAGTAGGTATGGACTATATGAGTATTTGGTTATGCCGTTCAATCTTACGAATACACTGGTAGTTTTCATGGAACTAATGAACCGAGTGTTCCATCCTTACTTGGATTCTTTTGTGGTAGTCTTCATAGACGATATCTTGGTGTACTCTCACACTCGACATGACCATGACACCCATCTTGAGATCATTTTGAGTACACTGAGAGATAATCGGTTGTATACTAAGCTCTCAAAATTCCACTTTTGGATGGACCTGATTCACTTCTTAGGTCATGTTATCTCAGAGAAAGGATTTTAAATAGACCTAGAGAAAGTGAGAGTATTATTTTCTTGGGATCATCTGAAGAACGTCTTTGAGGTACGAAGTTTTATGGGGCTGGATGGTTACTATAATAACTTTATAAAGGACTTTTAAATCTTATCAGTTCCACTGATAGGCCTCACTAAGAAGGGTGTGAAGTACTTGTGTAAAGATTCCTACGATTCAGCCTTTCAGGAGCTGAAAGGGAGATTGACTTTAGCACCGATACTGATTTTTCTAGAACTAGGAAAGAGTTATACCATTTACTACGATGCATCAGGTATCGGGTTGGGAGAAGTTCTTATGCAGGGGAAGGGGTCATTGCGTATGGGTCTCAGTAGTTGAGGCCACATGAGAGGAATTACCCAACACATGATCTTGATTTGGTTGTAGTAGTGCATTATTTGCGATGTTAGAGACATTATCTTTTGGGAGAGCATTTTGTGGTGTTCACTGACCACAAAATCCTCAAGTATATCTTTACTCAGTGTGATCTGAATTTGAGACAGAGAATATGGGTTGAGTACCTTCAATATTTTGACTTTGAGCTTACCTATACGCAAGGGAAAGACAACATATTGGCTGATGCATTGAGCATGAGGACCCAGATATAGGGAGTTCAGGAGGCCAGTAGTGAGTGGCAGCTTATGGATCTATTCTCTAAGATGAATTTAGAGGTGCATGACAGACAGGGGAAGATGTTTCTTTCTTTTATAGCAGTTACCTCTACTCTACTGGATCGAGTGCGAATGAGGTAGCTATTATATTCTGAAGGCTTATTCCTATAGGTGAGTGTTTCAGGAGGGGACTCTACTCCTGGGTGGACCATATGTGAGGATGAGGTCTTTCATTTCCATGGTCATGTATGGGTGTTAGCAGAAATACGTAAGGATTTGATGTAGAATTTTTATTCCTTAGTTTGGGTAGTTCATCCTGGTGTTACCAAGATTTATCAAGATTTACACCATAAGTATTGGTGGCCATGTATGAAAAAGGATGTTGCTAGTTTTTTTATGGGATGTTCCACCTTTCAACAGGTGAAGACAGAGCATCAACGACTGGAATGGATTTTATAGTAGTTACCCATTTCTGAGTGGGAGTAGAATGATGTCACAATGGATTTCATGATGGGTTTACAAAGGTTTCCTTGAAGGAATGATTCAGTTTGGGTTGTTTTTTATAGACTCGTGAAGGTTTCACACTTCTTACCGATCATGGAGACCTTTAGTGTTGATGATATTGGAAGGTTGTACATTTGAGAGATTGTACGTTTCCTTGGGGTTAAACACTCTATTTTTTTAAACAAGGATTCCTATTTTACTTCTCATGTCTGACAGGGACTACAGAGGGCTTTGGGTACACAGGTAATTCTGAGTACAGATTAACATCCCCAGACAGATGGCCAGTCCAAGTGCACGATTCAAGTTTTAGAGGACATGCTACGAGCATGCGTCCGGGATTTTGGGTTGTCTTGGGAGAGACACTTAACCCTAGTGGAGTTTTCCTATAATAACTTTTATTAGGCAATGATTCTGATGGAACCTTATGAGACTTTGTACAGTAGGTCATGCCGATCACCCCTATATTGGATAGAGAAAGGAGAGGCAGCTATGTTGGGACCTTGTCTTGTCCCGGAGACCACTGAGTAGGTTGTGTTGATTCGGAAGACGATGGCTATAGTAAAGTCTCGCCAGAAATATTATATTGATTGACAGAGACGACCTCTGGAGTTCGAGGTCAGAGATCAGGTTTTCCTTCATGTCACACCGAGGTTGGGACACAGGAGGATTAGGAGATAGGGAAATATTTAACGGAGATACGTCGGGCTGTTTAAGGTTTTGGAGAGAGTCGGGCTGGTTGTCTATTAGTTTCTGTTACCTCAGAGGTATCGGTCTATGCATGACGTCTTCCATTTTTCTCAACTACGATGATACTTTTCAGTCCCGTCTCACGTTTTTCAACCTGAGGAGGTTTAGTTAGAGGTGGATGCATCCTTATATGAGAACCCTATTTGAATTGTGGATCACAACATGAAGGTTCTATATGGCCATTCTATTCCTCTAGTATGGGTTCTATGGTAGCATGGTCAAGTACAAGACAAGACATGGGAGAGGGAGGACGAAGTATGATCACAGTGGCTAGAGTTGTTTGAATATTCTTCTTCACTACCCTTAGAAGGGAAATTCGGGGATGAATTTTTTTTAATGGGGGAGTTTTTAAGAAACCGGATCTTTATTTTAGGTATGGATTTTGATTTAGGGTTTTTTTGAGGAAAAAAAAGAATTCAGAAATTTCCTAAGTACACGCCATGTACTCTTGAGTACACACCGTGTACCCTGTTGTCGCGTGTAGCTGTGTACTGGCTTTGTAATGGCTGAGTACATGGTCGTGTGGACCATCTAAAGTGGGGGCTAGTTGAGGATTGTACATAGCATGTACATTAAATGAACATGCCATGTACTTTTATTTTAAATTGATTAATCAGACCGGGGTCACGCCTAATCTCCAGAATCATCTTCTTCTAACCTCGGTTCATCCAGGAGTAACCGGGAGTGACGATAAAAGTCTAATCCACCGTTTCTCCATCCAAGGTCCGATTTGAACTCTAGAGGGTGCATTGGAATCCCACTATTGAGTTATTCCTTCTTCCAGATCCCCTCTTCCTGATTCCTCTTCTTTCATGGGTTATTCAAGGTTGAATGATTTTGACTTTTTTGTAGATCTACGATGTTCTCGGCTGATTCAAGGGCCGACATTCAAGATTGATCATCATACAACATCGAGGTAGGTGGTTTGTGACTTTATTTAGTTGTCTTTGGATTATACATGCTAAAAGTGACAAATATGGTTGTTTAGGGTATTTCATGTTTTGGAATTTAACTTTGTTTAATGCCTGATATGGTTTGTTTGATTGAGAAAGGGTTATTGATTATGAATAAGGTTTATTACCTTGATTATGGAGTTGTTACCCATGTTTGTTTTGGTTATGGTCGTTGGGTCTAGAAATCATGTTAGGTTTATTTTTTTCCATGCCTAGTGTTGTTAGGATGGATTTGTTGTTAAATTGAGATGCATGTGTTTCAAATTATGGAGGTATGACCAAGGAGAATTGACTGTGAGAGCTTCACAAAGTAGGGTCTTTTAATTATGAATTATTGTTATGATTGACCAGAGGCATTGATTGTGAGAGCTACCATGGGTCATTAACCAGAGGGGTTATACTGTGAGAGCTACCCATAGGTTCATTATTAAATAAATGTTGGACCATAGGGAATTGACCGTGAGAGATTCTGGAGGGTCATTACATTTTATTTGTATTCTATGTTGACCCAGGGCGTATTGACCGTGAGAGCTACCTGAAGGTCGTGTATAAATTATTGATGTCAGGTGGTCCTTTGACATTAATTATTGTTATGAAAAACCAAAGGGGTTATACTATGAGAGCTTCCTAAAGGGTTGTTATGTATGATTGATTGTTTGTCTGTGACGAGTCTACCAATCCAAAGAAAAATCTTGGACTCGGTCTTTCTTGATTGTTGGATAGTCTTTTGAGACGTCTGTTTTTTATTGTCATATACGGGGATACTGAGCTTAGGCTAAATCCCTAGGTTACTTTATTCAACTTTTTGAATAATTTATAAATGTAATGAAAGTAATTGAAACTATAGGATTGTTTACTTTTGAGTACTTCCTAGTTTATTGCTTTAGTTCTACATATTACCTGCTATATATATTCATTGATAGTTAGGCATAGATATTTTGGTGGTTTCCTACTGGGATTCATCTCACACCCTATTTGGGTCATTCTTTTGGGCCCAAATAGATTATATGGTTATAGGTATAGATAAGGTCAAGCACCCTTTGTCATCAGGTACTTGATTGTTGTGGAGATGGAGAGCATGGGACTAAGATAAGGCTTTCGATGATATCATAGTTTACTTATTTTCTTTTGTACTTTGGTTTAGCACTGTATTTACAACATTATGACTTGTTTGGATATTTTCTTAGACATATATGAAATTCATCATTTATATATGTTCTCTAATTTTTTATTTACTTTTAGTCTTTTGTTGTTTACTTGTGGTATAGTATTACTACTTCTGTCATTGTTTACTATTTGTTTCCATTGTATTAATTTTCCTATGAAGGCATAGTTTCCCCAATATCACACCCAATTACCTCACTGTTAGTTGGAATCCTCTGTAGTTTGGTGAAATGTGCTTGAGTCCATGTGGCTAATCGGGTACGGGGCACCTTTGGGCGGCACCCAGAACCGGGACGTTACATTATTCAACACTCACGTCCTTTTCTTGGTGTATGTAATTACCATTAATGAATTATATTTATATAATAATTAATTTTATGGGTATTTACATATCCATTTTATGATCTTTCTTTCATGGGGTTTATGTTTCAAAAGTTACCAAATCGATAAAGTAATTTTTTTCTCAATTTTCCTTCTTTGAGACACATCCCATGTCATGCACCTATATCTTTCCATAAGGTTTATATACTAAATTTTAAATATTATATCATCAATATTCTTCTTTTAATTATATTTTAAGCTTAATTTTATTAAATGGGGAGTGTGGCTCAAATTTACCAAGTGGTAAGAGTT
The DNA here is from genome assembly GCA_963277665.1 of Viscum album. NCBI lineage: Eukaryota > Viridiplantae > Streptophyta > Magnoliopsida > Santalales > Viscaceae > Viscum > Viscum album. Next base: position 1,075,613,305 of record OY728127.1, on the reverse strand, counting down.
TATTGAAACAATCTCATCACTTTTCGAGATTGTTTATGATTATTCTTCCTTTGAAGAAATCCTATGATCCGTCTCTGAATAACACTCGTGAATTTTATTATAATCTGATTATTTATAATATATTAATGTATTGGGGCAATTTTTTCACTCTTTGGTACATAATACAGTTAATAAAGTGTTTTTTTAAGAAATCCCAACTTTACCCTCTCTTCGGTCAGAAATCTATGTTCCTTCAAAACCATGTTTTCTAAAATGGTTTCCAAAAAATACTATACTATTATAATATGATAATTAAATGAAATTTTTTCCCATGTTTTAACGTTTTAAAAAAGTGTTCTTAAAAAGGAAGATTATTCTTATTTTCTGGTCGAGGCACTTTTCTAAACATTTTATGGCGCAAAGGGAATGTTAAGCATGTATGGATTTACTGCCATCATGATTGTCATTCCCTTGAAGATTCATTTACAATATTACAAGTTTATTTATTTTAAAATAATTTTTTTCCCTAATATTCCTTAAATTATTTAATTTAATGTTCTTTTCATTGAAAAAGTTTTTCAATTTGTTTTTATAGTTTTAAATGATTTTCAATGAAATGGTTTTCAAAATGATTTCAATATTTATTTATAAGTTTTCAATTTGTCTTCAAATAAAAAGTTTATTAAAATTTTTTGAAGATTAATTTATAATTTTTCAAGTAAAAATATTTTCAAAATTATTTCAAGCCTTTATTCTATGTTTTAATTGAATTTTCATAGAATATGGGTTTCTGAAGGTTTTATGTATTAAAAATAATTTTCAAAGAAGAAAGGGTATTTTACTAAATAAATGTATTCAAAATATCATTCCATGTTATTTTCAATATAAGATGACATCTGTTGATGTTACTCATGACCATTGAGGAAATGATCCAAATGTTACATTCCCGTTCTTTCTATGAATGGTATATGTTTTGATTGAATGATATTTATGAAACTCGTTCCACTTTCATGGGTTTTATTCTTTCGAAACCTATTCCTCTTCCATGGGTTTTAGGATTTTTAAAGCCAATTATTTTCATAGGTTATGATTTTATTAAGTGATTATGAAACCTATCTCTTTTCATAGGTTATGATGTGTTTAAGTGTTAATGATACTGATTTCATTTCATGGGTTATGATTTGATGTTTATAAAACCTTTCTCTTTTATGGGTCATGATATGATGAATGCTTTATTTTTTAGAACATGTATTAATGATGTTATTATGATATGGGTGGGACCTAAATATCCCTCCAATGCATTGGTTAATGATGGATGACTCAAGATTATAAAGATTATGTTTGAACCTAATTATATTTTTACAATGTTATGTATGGACCTGGTTGTATGTCCATAAGTTTATGTCTGAACTTTATTACATGTTTATAATTTTATGGGTGAACCTTATTATGTGTTCATAATGTTATGAGTGAACCAAATTACATATTTAAAATTTTATACATGGACTAAGTTTCATGTCCATAAGTTTATGTGTAAACCTTTTAACATGTTCACAATTTTATGCATAGACCTAGTTTCATTTACAAAATTCAATGATACGGCTTGATTTATTATCCTTAAATTAATGTTTAAGCCTATTTCTTCTTATAAATTTTAAATATGTTAAATGTTTATGTGTGTTCTAAAATTCCATGTCTTATTCCAATGTTATTCTTTCTTGTCTTATTCTCTTGATTTCCTTATGATTCATGACTTATGAACTACATATCACTATTCTATGATTCATGTTTATGATCTTTTATATGAATGGTATGATATTATAATGATATTGACCATGTTCTTCTACCATTATGTTTATGATATGCATAGGAATTTCCTTTATTTACCTTTACTAAGAATTTGATCTCAAAACTTTCTTATGTTTTCTTTCCCCAGGTTATGAAGAAAGGATTTTAAATAGAATTACTATGGAGAAAGATCTTTGTGAGAAACATTTATGATCTTTCACTAAGCTAGAAGATTTTTATTCTAAGTATCCAAAGGCACTAATATAATATGGTCTTTGGGAGTCTGTTGATTTAATATTTTAAGTATTACACAAATGTGATGTAATGTATATATATGTTATGATCGGGTCGTTATAGTTGGTATGAGATAAAATGTTTAGTTATTATTTAGAAACTAGGATTAGAAAATATTAGTGATATACCTAGGTATATTTCTAAGGATATGTCTTAAGATGTCTCTAAGGATATGTATAAGGATGAGATAACATTTAGAAAAATGTCTTGGACATTTGGTAAAGGATGGAGTAAGTGGTTTCTATGAAATACATCCCTATATGGATACTTCAAGTGGATGTGGCTCTGTAAGAAATTTACCTAGGTGTAACAACTTCGAGAAGATGTTCAGGGCCTCACTCATAGTAAAATAGTTAACACTCTTGGGGATATGCTTTGGGAAGTCACAAACTCTTCATGAACCATCATAAAGTATTTAAATAAAGAATGACTATGAATAACCTAGAACAAACCTAAGGTTTCATAGATTATAGAAATTTGAGTCATGATTTAGGCACCCTATAAGTAATTTTCCAGGATTATATGGCATCATAATATGATAAATGTTTCTCACAATATGTTTCTAGTTTTCTTCAATGGAGATAACTAGAAGGAACATGGTTAATTTTTAATTTTTAATATGAGGAATGTATGGTAATTATGTTAATCAATTTCCAAATTGGAAATATCATAACGATAATCAAGAAGGTGGTAAGATTATTGGTTATACTTCTGAATTTAAAGAGACTGAAAATGACATGTAAAAGGTATGTGATGTTCGTCCAATATTTTTTACATTAAACATACAAAGAATGATTATATTGAGGCCGCATAACCTTAATACATGATTTATATTTAATATTATAGGAAAGAGGTATTAAGTAATAAGTTGATAAATCCTAAGAAATTGTTCGAGAATATTGTTGGATGAACGAAGTATTTATTTTTTGGAAATCAGAGATTATGTTATATGAATCATGAAATATATAAGTTTTTTTAGTATAAGTTTTCATTAAGTATTGAAAATTAAATGTTGAATGGTGACGAATACATAGAAAAATGATTTCATGGAAAGGTGATATTTTGATTAAGGGAAGGTAACCCTTAATTAATGGCTAAAATTTAGATAATGATTTTTTTATATGGATATGTAAGATATGACTAAGTAAATTAGACTGTATAGATTACCCTAGACCTGATTATTGAAAAAGTGATTTATGTCATCATGGATGAAGTTTAAAATTTCATGGTTTCAAAAATATATCTAGTAACCTTTAGAATAATGAATCATGCATATCTTCCAAAAGGATTTATAGTAATTCAAGTTATTAAAAATTTTCAAGAATATTTATGATGAGTTTATTGATATGTTTGGAATGTTACATCCAAGAGATACATAGTGATATATGTGGTATCAATGTTTATCTAATTTTTTGACTTTTTTTCTAATGTTTTGGATTTTAATCTTTCAAAAGGGTTATAAGGTTAACTATTTATGGAAAGTTTAAGTTAAACTTCAAATTAAGTCAGTAAGATTAAAGTATTGTCTCTCTGTATGAGGATTTAGGAATATTGGATGGCCTATTAAAATTACATTGTGTTGATAATAACTGATGAAAAATAGGATGTAATATCATGGATATCATGATCTATTTGTACATTAGGAAGGAGAAGTCACCTTCCTTTTTAGAGAAAGAGGTGAAGTATATCAATGAACATGAAAGAGTGGCATTGTTCAGAAATCATGCAAGTATATCATTTCATTAAAATTCCTCAACTTTTGGAAAAAGTATCCTGAAACCAAAAATGTTGTCCTAACACCTTCGTTTTAAAATAATATGAAGGTCCCTTAGGTAATCACATTTTTATGGATTTGTGATTGTTAACTTTATTCTGACCTAGTTATCTATCACTCTCCATCATAAAATGATAGTTATATTTCACTTGCATATCCATGATTTCTCTTCCCACCTATGTTATCCTATGTGGAAACATATTTATATGTTAAATTGTGTAACTATTATGGTTCCAACATCCCCTTTTTAAGGGAAGTTATTGTATCCATTTTTATGATATGGGTTTCTATGAATGAAACATTTAGGTATTAAACCATTGACAACCCAGATGAATTTCAAGGGTGAAATTAATTTTAAGGGGGGTAGAATGTAACACCCCTAGATGTTGTGATTTTTTTTCAAATTAATTTAAGTTTTTCAATATTTTTCATTTCACACAATACTAAAGATAATATATTTTATATTAAAGAACTATGTTTGGATTGCATTATATGCAACACGAAGATAATTATGCACTACACACAACATAAATTTTAGCTTCCTATATAAGGAACACATAGGTTATCTTGTGTTACATGAAACAATGAATTTCCTTGATGTCTTGCGTAACACGCAAGAATGAGTTTTATTGAACAATAATATATCATTAAAATGTTATTATTTAATATAATAAGATATAACCAATCTATTAAATTATAGGTTATGTATATAATTAACTAATTTATGAAAATATATGGTTTACAAAAATATAATATGAATTCATAGGTTACCAATTAATTATAATTGAATATTAAAACCAATTGAATATAAGGGAAAATATTATTATTTTTATGATCACAAACCTATTTTACCTTACTAAATTAAATTATTTAAAATTATTTATTGATATTATGGTAATATATATGTTATATATTAAATCAAATAATTTTTATATTAATCCAATAGATTTGATAGACATAAGATAATAACAAACCCAATTTTATGCTTAAAACCAAATATTTTTATTAAGGAATTTTTACTACCATTTAATGGAGAACACATTTTAAATCTAATTTTTGGTAAATTTGTAGATATAATATGTCAAAAAAACTTGAAAATTTAAATATTAACATAATAATTATTTTAGGTTAATTTTTGGTATTTTTCTGTGAAGTTTCATTTTTTAATGAATAGTGAAAATACTAACCTGACCTGAAAATTAAATTTTTATTTCAAAACGCTTTTAAGGAAAAAGTGAGAAACCCGCACAAAGTCCATAGCCAAGGTTTATTTTTATCTAATTTATTTATAAGGTTTAATTAAATATTAAATAGATTTAAATGTTTAATTATATAATATTTTTATCAATTAATATAATTTAGGTCATTGATATCAATTTCACATTGAAATTTTGTATAAAAATTAGAAAATTTTTGGACATTTTTACTTTAAAAACCAGGAGTCTCGTCCCATCAGTGTGATTAATTTTAAATTTATTTCTACCATTTATGTGATTCGAATTTGAAAAAATGGATTCCATATTTTTAATAAAAATAATTTACAACATATAATGAGTTCATCATAGTTTTTTACCAAAAATATTAGTGAAAGTGATTAAAATTAATTATAACGGTTATGAGAAAAATTTGGTTAATAAAGTACTCAACCTTAAATTCAAGATCCAAAATGACCTATAAACTTGTTTGAAACCCATTTTTGGGATATTATTTGTCCATTAACCTTCCATTATTAGGATTTATTATTTTGGTATTACCTTTTTTAGGTAAAAACATGGGTACACCTAACTTGTTTTCAAAAATGCTAAGTGTATTCTTTCCCTTCCCTATAAATGGACACCACATCTCTCTCTTCTTAAATCGTATAAAACCACTTAGCTTTGCTCAATATCTTCCCAATAAACTTTCCAACATCTATAAATTTATCCTTGAATCCTCCATTTATTCATGAAACATTCCATGTAAACCTTTTGGCAGAAACCAAAACTTGTTACCTAATTACGAGGTAACGTCTTCTCTCAAGATTCATTCTTTTCTTTTCTTACTCCACCCCCTCCACTCTATTTATTCAATAATTTTATAAAAACAAATTTATATTAATAAAATAGGATTTTTTATGATAAGGGTTTTACCTACACTTAAACACACCTTAATCTAATGAGTAATGAACTTATTTAAACCTTTTACAATACTTGTATTTATAATTTCCATTTGGTGTGAGTATGATAATTTCATTTGAGGAAGTGTGGACTACCGCCCCCTCAAAGCGATGTGATTCGTTCAGACACTACATGGAACGTATTAAGGATGTGTTTAGTGAAATTATATGATATATAATAAAAAATAATTATAATGTAATAATGATATATATATATACATATATATATATATGTCATTTACTCTCTTTCAATCAATACAATAATGAAACGGAAACAATGTTCATGCGTACGTACAGCTTACCGTCTCCATGAACAGTGAATTCCATTTCATAATTCTCTATTATATAGATTATAATAATACAAATATACTGAATATTAATTATATTTATATCATGGTGTACATTCTAGAAATCATGATATAAGTATAAGGACCAAAGATAAAATAAATTAAGACACATGTGAAGAACAATGTGAATATTACCCAAGGTAAAACCTTAACAAAGGATTGATAAAAAGTGGATAATATAGGGTCATAATAAAAAATATATTTTTTATTAGATATAATAATATTCTACTTTAAAATATATATTATAAACTTATATTTACTATATTGGAATCCTGTAAAAGTACAAAGAGAGTCAAGATACAAGGTAAGGGGATTTCATCTCACTTTTATTTCCCATGAGATACATGACTTATTCACAACTCACTTATTATGTCTTGTGTATGAAAAAAACATTAATGAATTTTATTTATACTATACTTATGTTTATGGGTATTTACATATCCATTTTATGATCTTTCTTTCATGGTATTTATGTTTGAAAAGTAACCAAATCGGTAAAGTAATTTGGTCTCAATTTTCCTTTTTTGAGACACTCACTATGTTATGCACCTATATCTTTCCATGAGGTGTATATATGGATTCTGAAATGTTATATCATGAATCTAAAAAAATTCATGATACATTAAGAATCATTTTATTAAATGGGGAGTATGGTTCAGATTTACCATGTGGTAAGATTTTATTGAAACAAGATCATCGCTTTTCAAGCTTGTTTATGATTATGATTCCTTTGATGAAGTTTTTTTATCTGTATCTCAAGAATATTCATGAATTTTATTCTCACAAGTTTATTCATGATATATTCATGAATTTATATAATTTTCCACTATTTTTGACATATGGTAGTTAATAAAGTGTTTTTTATAGAAATCTTGACTTTACCCTCTCTTTGGTTTGAAATATGTGTTCCTTTAAAACCATGTTTTCTAAAAAGGTTTCCAAAACTAAAATATTATCCTATTATAATTAAAAAAAATTACACATGTTTTACCTTTTCAAATTAAATTGTTCTTAAAAAGAAAACTTCTTGTCATTTTTTATTAGATTCACTATTCTAAACTTTTTATAGAGTAAAATGAATGTTTGGAATGTACGGATTTACCACCATCATGATCATCATTCCTTTGATGAATACTTTAAAATATTACAAGGAAATTTAATTTAAAATAAAATTTATTCCAAATATCCTTGAAATTCCTTGTTTTAAATTCCTTTTAAATGAAAAATGTTTTCAAAAAATGTTTTATTGTTTTAAATGATTTTCAATGATTCTATTATACGTTTTCAATGAATTTTCAAAGAAATGGTCTTCTAAATGTTTTCAAGATTAATTTATATGTTTTCAAAGTTTTTTCAAATAAAATGGGTTTTAAAATATTTTGAAGATTATTTTATAAGTTTTTAATTAAAATGGTTTATAAAAATGATTTCAATCCTTCTTTATAAGTTTCCATTGAATTTTCAATGAAAATAAGATTATAATTGTTTTATGATTTAAAATAGTTTTCAAAGAAAAAATGATATTTTCCTCATAAAATGTATTCAAAATATCTTTCCAAGTTATCTTCCATCTCTGATGAAATATTTTGTTTTTACTCATTCTATTCTAGGAAACAATCCAAATGTTCCACTCACATTATTTCTATGAATGGTATATGTTTTCATCGAATTATGTTTATGAAACCCATTTCACTTTCACAAGTTATATGATTTTGAAACTCGTTCCTCTTTTATGGGTTTTATGCTTTCAAAACCTGCTTCATTTCATGGGTTATTATTTCATGAATTGATTATGAAACCTATCTCATTTCATAGGTTATTATGTGATGATATGTTAATGACTCCCATTTCAATTCATGGTTTATGATTTGATGTTTATAAAACCTATCCCTTTTTATGGGTCATTATATGATGAAAGTTTTATTTTGTGGAACATGTATGAATAATTTTATTATGAGATGCGTGGGACCTATATATGCCTCTAATTAATTGGTTAATTATGGATGAATCATGAGTATAAATGTTTTTCATGAACCTAATTACATGTTTACAATATTATGCATGGACCTAGTTCCACGTCCATAAGTTTATGTGTGTATTTTATTACATGTTCACAATGTTATGAGTGAACCTTATTTTGTGTTTATAATGTTATACATTAACCTGATTACATGTTCACAATGTTATGCATTAACCTGGTTTCATGTCTATAAGTTTAGGCATGAGCCTAATTACATGTTCACAATTTTATGCATAGACTAAGTTTCATGTCCATAAGTCTATAAGAGGGCATAATTTCATGTCATTAACTTAATTTGTGAACCAATTTCTACTTATGGAAGATCAATATGTTATATTTTTATGTTTATTCCAAAATTCCATGTCTTATTACTATGTTATGATTTCATGTCATATTCTCTTGATTTCCTTATGATTCATGTCTTATGAACTTCAAATATTTATTCCATGATTCAGTTTTATGAACTTTGATATGAAGTGAATGATCTTCTAATGATCATGATTACATTCTTATACCCTTATGTTTATGATATGCATATGCATTTCATTTATTTACCCTTACTGGTCATTTAAGATGGCCCCTTTATTATGTATCCTTTCCCTAGGTTATGAAGAAAGGTTTTCATTTATAATTAATAAGGGCAATGTTAATTGTGAGAAACATTGAATATCTTTCACTGAGCAAGAAGATTCTTATTCCATATTTCAAAAAGAACTAAACTAATATGATATTTTAGCATTAGTTTTTATAAAGTTTTATGTATTCCATAAAACTAATGTAATGGTTATGTACATTATCATTGGGTCATTATAGTTACACCTAAAAATATCTGACCTAACACTACCACTATAGAACCACTCAAGTTTATCCACAACCCAAACAAATATTTATAGACCTATACATGGACCATTCACTAATATGTATCTTAACCAGACATTGCATGTTACCAGTGCAAAATTACCCTCAATCACCTAGAATTTTTCAAAAATATAGACTAATATTTACTCTATTCTATCCAGGGTAGTGTTATCTATTAAGAACCCTCTCATAGGTTCCCACTAAAGATCTTACTTGGTCTTATCTGAACCCAATGGCATATGTTTCTATACAACTAATTGCACACACAAACATACACACCATTAAGTCACAGCATACCAAACTTTGGCTCATATGCCTAACCCACTGACTATTCTAGAATTCATGTTCGGCTCAAATAATATCCCAAGTAATCTCACTCATTCTACGGCTACCCACTTGATCACCCACCACACAACTGTCATCTCAAAAACATTGAGTGTTAACCAATGATCCCACCATGCCACTTAAATTATATATAGAATCCGCTAGGATAGGAATCCAACTAATAATACCCTAATTCACATCCTCAATACCGTGATCAAGTAATCCTTATTCCATTTCTCTTCACTCATAATAGTTACCTAAGTAACCACTAGGTTCGGTTAAATAGAATTCATCCTAGGAGATAAATGGGGAAAATCATATTGGTTTTTATTCAAACATTAAGTAACCAAACCTACATCCTCAAGGAAATATGTTCTTATCCATGGACCATTATTCGAGCATTAAAATTCCTATACCGATCCCACAAGGGTTCCATTTTCATGGTATTGAATATCAATAAAAACCCATTACATGTATACATAAATCCCTTGATAAATGGACTTCATTTCCTTCATGGAAGAATATCTGAAATAAGATCCACATGACCTTCCATTATAAAAAATAATCATGGTTCATCTAAGTAGGATTCCACCATCATGTTATATAGGAAAATTTCATATATGCTTTTATTAACATATTAAACAACCAAAACCTATTTTCATAAGATCTAATCACAAACATGTTATTTTTTCATATTAGTACAATGTCCAAAATATGATACATGAATGATAACCTCTTTATAATGATATAGGATCCAAAAAACGAAAATAAAATCTCTGGTAAACCCATAATATTCATCTAAAATATCAATAATAATAACACAAAGTAAGAAAAATGAGCTCAGTACCCTAGATACTAGGAATTACAACTAGAATAGTGTTCAAGACTCACCAATTTGTGGTCCATCACAAACTATAATACATTCCTAAGACACATATTTTCCATGTAATCAAATCATAAAAAAACAAGAGCTCTAATATAAATTTGTGATGCTCAGACCTGAAACTGCCACCCCATCTAAAGTTCTACGTGGTCTCAAGTACACCTCCCCATATGATATAGGCTAACAAATAGTGGTGAGGGACTAATCCATATAATACATAGACTATAACATATAATTAGAGTATTAAAACAATTAAAAAATAACCAAAACATATGAATCATATTTTCAATGAATATTGAAACAAATAAATAAAATGTTATATTAAATGTCATGCATAAGTCATAAAATCATACATACACTTACAATCCATTGGGATAATAAAATAAAAAAATACCATAAATTCAACACATGAACACTAGACCTACTACCATCAGTAAGGAACACTACAAATTGTCTACACATTACCATAAATATTCCATATCCTATTCAATCATAAGTCCGGTGTCTGACTAGAAATCCGACGTAAGGACTGCACGCGTACTACGCTGCCCATTAAAGTTTTGAGAAACACATATCACTTGGGTCTCACCAAGTTCCCCTATTATAGGACATCATACACATGTATAAATGGGGGAAATAAACCAACATGTGACACATGTGAATCAGACATAATGTGCTAACTAGACCACAATGACACCATACACATCAAGGTAACTATGTTCTAACTAAGATGAAGCATCACCTAACCAAACCTGCTTTGACATCATTCCCGAATTCACCTCAACACATCATTCACCTCATTCTATTGCAACTGACTTCCACCCTATATTCAAAGACTCAAAGTAGTGTGTCATCTAAACCATTATCACTACATAAAGGAATGGGTCATAGTCATACATCTACATCCTGACCCATTGCCTTATCACTCAAGGTTGGGTTCATCTATCATGTATCAAATCATACCATGACAATCCCTCTCATGGTCAGTCCTTATCCCAAACCTACTATGGAAAGGTCCACCTAGAACATGATCCAACCCTCTCATGGGATTTCATTGACCCAATACCACTAAATTAATATAAAAATTAAGAACATTGACCTATCCTTCACACTCAATAGAGGTCACATCATACACACTGACCCATCACCACACACTCAAGGGATGATACATACAAACACACTGACCCATCCTAGAACACTTATTGGAGTTCACATAAAGCACATTGACCCATCCTCAAACAATTAAGGGAGGTCACAAAAAAAAAGAACATTGGCCCACCCTCATCCCCCACTCAATGGATGTCACACCTAAGAACATTGTCCCATATCGAAACACTCAAGGGTGGTCAGATCGATAGTAATGAAAAATCCACTCACAATCAAGGGAGGTCACTTCAATCACAACAAACCATCCATGAACACTCAAGTGAGGAACCATTAAGAACCTTAATTATATTTTAGGCCCACATCCAATCAAAACACTTCTAGATAAACCAATAGAACTAGTCACTAGAGACTTATCCCCTCATCATGAACATGACTCACTTCACCAATCAGGGTTCCCACTAGGTCCTATAGAGTCACCATAGTATTTACTCATTGATATAGTGTCAAAAATTCCCCAAGTCTCATCCTAGACCATGCCTCAATGTCTAGTACAACCTCCCTAAAACCCACATCACTCAATGTCCCGCTACCCAGGGACCATCAAAAGACCTCTCTTCCCAAACCCATTGACAACCCCATGCCACATACCGAGTCAAAACCCACTACCTGCACAAGATTCACTTCTTATATACCCTAAGGGAGATCTCCCAAATAACTAAAATGATGAAACCCCCCTCTATCACACCTAATCCCATCCAAAATGGCCAGTCATGCTCACAATGTTCACTAAGCCTCAAACCACCATCAGTAGTGTGTCACTCATTAGGCATGAAATTAATTATCATACTACCCATTATCACTAGTCATGGGACTATAGAACCTACCATACCATATCTAATGAACATGTACTTAGATAACCACATACCCACTAATAACCTGAGACCTTCCCATATCTTTACGTCAACTCAAACAACCTCCCGACCCCTTGGCGACATATTCACAAGGTGATCCCAATTCACCCAAGTAAAAATGTTCACTTAAAACAAACATAGGATACTCATCATAATCATATCCCTTTCTCCAAAAAACTCTCAATCCTGCATTCTTGACAAAAAATCAAGAAACATGCATGCAGTAGGTAGTCCTAATTAACAAGTATGTGGACTTATATTAAAGTTCTCACCAATATCCATCAAGGAGTTACCGGCCATTCCAAGATTTATCAATTGTCATCCATTCCCATCCAGGCCTTGTATAATATGGCACCACAACCAAAGATTTAGTCAACATTATCACACTAAAACCTCAACCAACTTAATTGATAAGATCTTTGGAACATGCCCAACACCATCCCCACCAAAATTCCTTAACCAAAATGATGATATATGTCATGAAAAAATCATTTAGGGTCTTCATATTTCCACTGAACATGAATTCCCCACCATTAATAGATGATTTCAACATAATATACTTAAATCCTCACTAAAACCCTATATTAAAAACACGATTCAAAACAAAGGTATAGAAAAATTGGAATAAGAATAGAAGAAAACAAATCATCTAACATTAAATCATCATTGGAATACAACAAAATTCACCCCTTCCAAAGGAAATAATAGAGGGGAATGAAATGGGGAATGGATTTGTTATAAATATTCCTATCACATGGACAATTATTATAAAAATTTAAGGGGTTCAACTATAAAATGGAAATTCTCCCCTGACACTTTCACATCATGAATCCCTATTTCACATTGTGAAATATGAATGAGGGTCTCTTCCACCCTACGTATGGTTTACATTCTTTCTATGAATTCCACATTCATCTAAGGAACCACCTATGTAATAGTATTTACCTTATTTAATAATTTTTCATGGTTTGAATGAAACTATCATGAAAAAATGGACTTTGGCAGTAACATTTTAATGGTCCGACCATCTAACCCTTCTCCAATGATAAATTGAGCACTCAAGAAACCAACCAAGCCTCATTTCATGTCCAAAAGAATCATTTAAGGGTGCGAAAACCCTCATAATACTAATCTTCATCTGAATTCTCATAGGGACCACTCAACAGTTCAACAATGTAAATTACCTTTGGAATTCAAAACATGTAACAACACAATTTATTACATCTTCCACCCCTAATTCCTCAAATTTCATCAAATTCTCACCTAACTTGTAATGTCACCTAGAAATAGATATAAATCCAAAATTAAATAGAAAACAAACCTAAAATTCACTATATTTAAATAATGTGTGGTTTTGGTGTTAGTTTATATTATTTAGGATTGAAATCTGTGTTGTTTTCCTCTAGTGGATTTATATCTACTAATAGGTTGAAATGTGAGAGAAAGAATGTGGGGACTTTTTTAATGATTTTTTTATTTAGACTAACTATGTGATGTGTATTGTTTGTGGGAGGTAATTTAGATAAGTTGATGGAGGAATAGGGACATGGGAATTGAGGATTAGAGTTACACCACCATAGTGATCACCTCCCTAGGAATATTGGGAGCATCATGGTAGAGTTATTTGATTCCTAGCTGTATACATATATGAGTCCATATAAGTATTAAGAATTATACACATATGTTTTTTATATGTTACATTATGAAATTTTTTATAGTTTCATGTAGGGGATCCATGCGTCCTTGGGAATCAGGGTTTGAAGTACACTACCTAGGTGTCATAATTTATATGGAGATCATAGGTGAGTGACAAGATCTCCAACTATAAATTTATGTGGGTGTAGATTTGTTATATATTTCATTGATTTAATTATTATGTGTTTTAATACTCATGTACCTAGGTTTGGATATCTTATTCCTTTCCCTGATAGGACTCTTGTATGTGGTTTTTTCTTTATTATCTCTCTTCTAGATAAATTTATCATATAATGTGGTAATAGAAGATATCACTAATAAAACTGGCTAAATCAAGTGGGGTTATGTGTCATGGTGGTCTAGTTAGCACATGATGACCAAATTTGATTAATTAAACAATATATTTTATTTATATAATTATTTTATTATGCATACATACATATGATTTGATAAAATATCTAACTATCATAATAGGTAGTTCCCAACTAAGTTTTATGCTCACACCCATTATGAACAACATGTTATATATGAAGACTCTAATGAATTTATTTCTCAGTTAAAGTCTTGTATAATTAACCAGGATGGAGAATCTTTATGGATATTGGGAGATGGAATAAAGGATATACTTTAGATATTATAGTTATGTCTCCATTATATTTGTTTTCTTAGTTTGGTTTTGTACATGATCATTATATTTCATGATACTTCGAATATATGCATGTATGTTTGGCATGGGTCAATTTTGTTATAACAATACTTATGTCATATATTATTAATGGTAATATCTTAGCTATAAATACATATGAATACTCTTATGTTATCTATTTTAGATTTAAGTTTCTTCTATTATTATATTATTAGATATTGTGATACAAATATTATAGTATCACAAAAATTGGTCATATACTCTCACCTCTTATTTCTAGATTTTAGAAACATGGAGGTATTGGTCACTATTAAATTAGGCTATTACTAGGGTTTTACAATAACTATCTTATTTGAGTTTTTGTTTTTCAATAAACAGGTTTCCCAATATCATATTTTAACTCATCCTTCTCTTATTTTTTCTATTATATATATAATTTTGAGTTATGTGACATTGAATTTTTTTCTTATTCTTCTACCAACATACATAAATCTCACAAGAGTATCCTCAAACTCTAATTTGAGTTATAGAAGTCCCTAAAATTGATATTCATTATCTATAATATCCTCATTATTTTTTAATTTTTTAGTAAAATAATTTAATATTTTTTTATTGAGATATGTGAATTCATCGATCTCTATTATTTTCATTTCATCCAATCCAACATATTCCCATGAGACGAGGTTACCCCTTTTACATAAATTCTTCATTGTGTTTTTATTTTATTTCACATTCCTTGTAGATTTCATTATAAGTTTCTTATCATCATCATCATCATATAAATTCTTTGTATAATTTATAGCAATTTTACATGCTTTTTGTTGTCCAATTTTTGTGATTTTAGGAATGTAATGGAAGAAATTCATTGACCTCATTTCCTTTTAATTTATCTTTCATAGTACATTACTTCATATAATTGAAATATGATTCCATTAATAAGTGCTTTATTTTCATATCATCCTCTTCATCATGATTATGTATGAAATAATGTTTCATTGAAAATCATCTTTGGATATAGTCATGAGATCTCATTCCTTAATTATTGATACCCTTAGAATAATATAATGAAATAGATTGTGTATTATACAGTATGTAATACTTATATATTTATGTACCTCACCATGTACATATATGTTCCCCCATAAAAAAGATCACTTGATCAAATAATACATCAATATTTTCTATTAGGTTCATCCTCAAGTCCTCATATTTGTTCCAAAGAACATCAAAATTATCCTACCTCACCATTAAATCATCATCATAGATATTATATAATTTCACCGACATAGTATTCAAGTACATACATGAAATCAAATTTATTTATATTGTGTTAGATAGTACTCAACTATAGAATTGTGTGATTTTTTATCAATATATAACTCCTTTGAATATCTTTACATGTGGTCTTCACTTTCCATATTGACAATAACTTCATGTTTGACAACAATGTACACATATATTTCAAATAATAGGAAATAGTGACACGTTTTATTCTTCCATCACTGAATATTATTCCTATCTAATATTATAACTCCCTTTTAGTTAATATTAATTTACATTTTCATTTAAGAGAGAAAAAAACCCATTAGAAAATGATTATTTGTCTTTAATACTACTTCGTGGACTTAATATATAATGTCCCTTGAGGGGGAATGGGTGAATCTAGGTCTAAAAATTTAAAAACATTAATTTCAATGATCTTGTTCATTAAATTTATTAAAAAACTTCAATAATATTCCAAATATATTAAATCAATAAAAAATGACCCAATTAATTTTTACATGGTTCACCTAAACTAGTAAATATCTAGGAAGACTATAATAAATGTGCATTAATATAATAAATGCTCTAATAGAACTACTTTATAAAATATTTATTGAACACACACTCTTCTTGGAGGTTTACAAAATTTACTCTTGAATTATCACTACTATCTTGATAAGTTATGATGAAAAATAAATTATTAGGGATATATAAATTCTTTTGAAATAAAATATAATAATTTCATATTTTTTTTAGTAGTATGAATCTCTATTTTCATCATGTTGGTAACCTAAACCTTCTTCTTCCTTTGACATAATATTTCAATAAGTTACAAACTCTTTCTCTTATAGTCTTTTAAATATTATCCTCTCTAATTTCAAAATTGGATCTCCAATCAAAATTACTATTATATGATATTTATCATATATTAAAAATGGATCATATATTTATTCCATAAATATTGGATGGTCAATAATATGTAAATAGTTAATAAAAAACCATGTAAATTTTCTCCATTAAAGTCCTTATACACCTATCCTTAAATGACATATGAATCTTTAGTTCTTAACATAAATATTCAAAACCAAGATGTACTTCCCTAAACCATGAAATGGTTTCTTCATTAAACCATTGACTTATAAAAAAAATACATCAAAATATTTAGCATCCCCTTCTATTTTCTTATTTTAGATTTTATGTCATAAATAAACCATTGATAGGCCTTATACAATTTATAAAATTGTTTTATAAATAAAGATAGATCATATTTCTAAAGTAAAACATATATCTCCACATTCAGAATCATGGGAAACCAATAGTTTAATAAAATGATATTGTAAAACAAAAACATTTCCCTGACATAAATTATGACATATTTTCATTCTTTTAGTCATGGGAAGTTATAAATTTTTCAAAAAATCTATTATATATTCCTAAAAACCATGACATAGTATTGTTTTATTCACTATGTTTCTTCTATATTATAAAATATTTCTAAACTCTCAATATGACATTCTAAATTTTTATTTCAGACTATGATATTGAAATCTTATATTCAAATGGTAAGGTTTACGATGGAATTTTTTATCATGGTGGAGAATAACTATATAATGTAACCTTCATTAAACGATCATGTTGAACTCTAACCATTGTTCCCAAAACATAGAAAAAATGAGGACATTTTATGACTAATAATGAAATGCTTATTGGTTTTCTAATAAAATTTACTATAAAATAGCTAAACATTATGAAATTCCAAATTATTATTTCTTAATATAAATTTTTTAATTGAAGTGTAATGTCTTTCAAAAAAACATGGCCAGGAAAATAATTTTATGAATTTTTTTAAACAAAATTTATGGAGAAATTATAAATTACCCTAGATATGTAAGACCACTAATACTCCCTATGTTCCACTAATATCTAAATCTCATTGATTTCATTATTAAATATTTTTTAGTGGATGATAAATTATCTATTTATATATAAAACATCCCAATTGAAGGTCTATAACCCAACATCACTAAATTTATCACATAACTCAAAAACTCTACACTATGAATTACTATACTGATAGAATATCAACTTAAGGCCATGTTTTCATGATATTTGTATTTTTCTATTGGGATACCTTATTCATGATTTTAAAGTTTTACTTCAAACATCGCATTGGAATTAATAAAATAATACAACAATGTCATTTAATAATTACATAAAAAATAAATATAATGGAATCAAAACAAATCCAAAATTATGATAACATGATAAGTCAATTTAAATAATAACCTGGGAAATTATATAAATTCATCTTCCTTAGAAAAGTATTTAATTGTGAGTACTATTCTCTCAACCCAGGTTTTAGCCAAAATAGGTATTCCTTTCACACATTAATGATATCATTATCTAGTATGAATCCATAATGTTAGTAGATTAATACCTATTATTATATATCATTATCCAATACTTACAATTTTATATCCATTTGTTATATTTTTTATTTTTTATTAACTATTACCACCAAAAGGGCTCAAAAATCCTTGATCATAGAAGTACTATAAAATATATGTTCAAAATTAATGCCTTATACTAGAGAATAACCTCTTTATACTAATATAACATCATTTATTATAAAATTATTTTACCATAAAATTAATTTTTGAATACAAATATGATTATAATTATAATATATTCCTCTAGTCGTCAAAATAAATCAATAGAGGCATTATTTTCAATCAGGTCAACCTCATGAATTATAGTTGTTACCCATTTTATATATTCAGTATCATCAACCATTGTAGATAGATTTGTTTATGAGATTAGATTTATGTATCTTTCTAATTTTGAAAATTATCTAGTTTCAATAGATGTAAATTGTTATTAAATAATTTTTTTAGAATCTATATGTTTCTACATAATTTAATAAATCCTTTTTAAGCAACCAACTTAGTCATTACTATGAGTAAACAGTCCTAAAACTTTCACTCCTTCAAAATCTAGTTTAGTATTATCATAAAAAATATAGTCAAATATGTCATTAAATATGACTTAAATTCTACAGTTACTTCACTCTAAATTGATTTATTTTCAATAATCAATTAATCACACCAATATTATATATTTTGAAACATTTCTTCAAAAATATGTATTCATTTACATAAGAATGATATCATATAAAAAATAACAGTCCTAGATTTTTACTAGATATTTTAATCAAGTAAAGGATTCAAAATACTCTAATGAATTTTTTAGAAGGATTATTATTGTATCACAACTATGATGGTGATTTATCATATCTATGTATTAACAGTCATGTAATATAAATATGTATAATGGTAGAAATAGTTTCTCTACAAAAGAACTTTTAGTTTTGTGTTCAACTAACATTATTACACCCTTCTCAACCAATCTATCATTCTACTATTTAGGCACCAATTTTTTCAGAAAACAATATGATTAATTATATTAATCATTGAATACATTATTGTTAATATAATTTTCAAATATAATGGATATAAAATATTTACCATTACTATATATCTTATTATTAACACACAACCCAAATAATTTTCTAGATTACCTTATAAATAATTTGAATTTATCAGGTAGTTATAAATTATTATTTAGAAACATAATGTGACATATTATTCTAAAATTATTTATAAATAATCTTAAATATTAATCACCTTGATAAAATTAATTCATTATTTTTCCATTAATTCAAGAATTAATTAATTCATATGACCTTTTTATTGTATTTTCACCATTTAATGGCTTGGTTATTTTATTTTCTCTTTATCAAAAAATTTCACAAACAATATCCCTTTCACTTTTTAACTTAGTAAAGTGTCTCATATCTTCGATATATTTTATTTTATATCTATTTATTTATTAATAATAATTAATTCTTCTAAGATACAATATATTTTCAACTTTTATACTAAAATAAAATATATTTTTTAATTTATCAATTTAAAATAAGTTTCCACTTGTTCATTCTCCATTAGTAATAATTGTTTTTTATATAAATATTTTTAATATATATGTTTTATTTATATAAATTTACTTATTTCCATCATCAAAGGGTTGACTAACACATAACAAGTTTTGTTTCAACCCATCATGATATGAATCCTATGTAGATTTTAGTTATTTAGCTTCAAAAATAGTAATACCAACTTCATTGATCTTTAAGGATATTTCAATATAATATTCAATAACCCACATTATTATATTAAATATTCTTTAGAATATGGATGTCACATGTCATTTGATAATTATTTCCATTGTATCGGATCCATGAATTGTTCTTTTTACAGTCATTTAAATCCACTTCCATCATAGATGATTTTTAATCCCAATTTTTATTAAAATTGTCAAAAAAAACACTATATTATTATAATAATATAGAGAATATATTCATGGATTATTTGATATAATTAAAAATTGTTTAAATATATTAAATTTTTTCTATAAATTTTAAAAAAAATTAACATATTATAATTTTTCACCATCTTCATATCTTAATTTTTCTCTATAGTGTTTCTCAACTTTATGGATTAACCCACTAAAATTCATTAATATTATACAACATATAAATTTATATATTTGACACCAAATATAGGATTTATTACCATAATAACCAAAAAATAGTAATCTCCATAAAACCAATCATTTAAACTCTAAAATGTGTTATTTCTAGTTTTAGTAAGTTTTAATTTAAGAACTAAACTAGTAACTTATTGATATTATTTTGAGAAATAATATTTCCTAGGAGTTCATGGAATTTATCTAGATATATATTTTTCATTTGATAATTTTTATAAACCAATATTTTTCCAGAATAACTCTTTAAACCTATACCATAAAAAGGGATTTAGTATATTTTAATGTTTCTGGAATAAATTTTATCACCATATGATTTTACATAGAATTAATTATCTTAAATCTAAGACACACGTGAAAGATAAATATATAATTAACATTCTTCTTAGAATATTATGATTAATTGGATTTATAATTCCACAGATTTATTAAATTCATACTTTATCTTTCTAAGAGTATATTTATCAAAAGGATATTTTTAATAAAAACCCAAAAGTTATTTAGATTTTTTAAAACATATTTTTGAAGCATGTAGGTGATGATAATAATATTTAAAAATTGTTTTGATTTTTTGTAAATTATTCCAGAATAAGGATAAATTTCTTTCATGATGATCAGTGATTATGTGATTGGATATTGATGATCGATCAAAAAATCAGTAAAGGTATACTCATTTCAACTATACTATTCTATGATTTCATGAATGAAATTTTAAGGATAGGATAATTTATGGAAGGAATTATATAAAATTATTGTGATGTATTAATGTTAATTACAATTCCATTATTAGTAAATAATTGATATTATAAAATTTAAAGTCATAGTGAATCCCATTTTTTCAAAATTACATAACATAAAAGTATATGAATTATTTTTATTCTATTTTATCATGATTTCCATAAACTTAAAGTAATGTGATCATTAACTCTCAAGTGATGTTACCATGTGCCTTAATGATAAGTGATCCTAAATTATAGGTTAACTAATTGAATACATTGGAGGAATTGACTATGAATGTCATCCAAAGTGATCATAATTCTTCTTGAGAAGTGATCACAACGGTTTTATTTAGAAAATAAATATTTCCATGCTTGATTGTTTTATGAATTATAATGAGATGATGAATATTTGGGTATTATTAAAGTCAATAATATATATAATAAAATATTTTCTTTTTTGATAATTTAATTTCATGACTGAAATACACATTGAATATTTGTTTTAATTTTTTTCACCATCATAGTTACATAAAATATAATATTTTATAATACAAGATATATATTAAATATATAATAAATATTAAGGGAGAATAAAAAAACATATTTTCCCTTGGATCATTAAATTATTTTCTTAAAAATAAAATATAAGGAAGAAATATTAAGAAAATTATAAAGTTGTAATCTTGTGAAAAAAAATAGTAAACATTTGGGAGTGATATTAGAAGTAGTTTAGGTCTTTAACCAAGATAAAAAGTTAAAGAATTTCTTGATAAATTCATATTATATACTAATATAATGAATGAGATAGTGATTATAATAGTATGATGTTGTACATGGAATAGATGAAATAAATATTCTAATTTCTTCATGACTATATTTATAAAAAGAAATATGGAAAACTAGAAAAAAATGCTAAATTATTTAGAAAAATATTGAAAAAATATTATAATAAATTTCACATAGAGACACATATAACATTTAAGAGAGTAATATAAATGAGATAAATATTAAATATTAAATAAACATGAAGACCTTCAAAAAAAGAATATTTCTCTCATTAGTGAAGATCCATCATTTAACTCATGATTGATCATCTTTATCACGTGTTAATAAATATTGAGTAACCAGGTTAGATAGCTAATTTATCTAGGTTGAATTTTAAAAAAAATTAAGGATTATACCTTCTCTCTAAAACATTTAATCCCTTTATTATATTATTTTATTATTTTTGAATGAGATATTTATACTTTCATAACAATTTAACAGTCATCCAAACTTGGAAAAAACCTAGGTAATCTTGTGTGTCCTCGTGTTCATGCAATGTTCATTATTATATCCCATAACATTAGTGGAGGAAAATAATAAAAAAAATTATAAAAATAATCCTTAAAAATTTACAAAAGAATTATAAAAAAATACCACTAATTTTCCCCTCTATTAGTAGAATATTTTCTTCTTTTAGTTCCTCAAATTATTTCATAATCATGGTTACCTCTGTCTATCATTATGAGAAGATAAATATTTAATATTTATGTTCATTAAGATTATTTTTTTAATTTTAACTTAATTAAGATATAAATTTTATGCTTTTTTATAATAATGATATACCAATATATTATCCATTTATTAAAACATATTTTAAATTAATCAATGATATTCAAAGTTCTATAAAAAGATATATAGAAGCTCTAATATATTCTATTATTTTCCTTAATCTATTAATAATTTTCCTTGAATATTTATCATTATTTTCTCTAAGGAATACTCTTTTGATAATATATATGTGGATTTGATTAATTTTGATGATCTACATTATATAAATTTCATTTAAGATATAATAAAGGCTCTTATTTTCAAAAATAATTAAACAGGACCAAAAAATCATCAATTCCAAATAGAGTTTAAAGCCAAAAGAGTAGGAGAGATAACCTTTTACTGATTTTGAATGGTATCATGAGAAAAATATTATGATCATATTATTTTACTATTTAAAAAATAGAAGGAATAAGGAATTATAAATGTAAATTGAATGTGAAATAATTTATTTATCGTGGCATAATAAACTTTTCAATTAAATGTCAAAGAATAATATATTTTTAAACTAATAGGTAATATAAAATGTATTTATTACCAAGAAATAAATTCATAAATATGTACAAGTTAAATTAAATATGTAGTAATTTCACTAAAAATATTTATTTCAAAAGTAAAGTGAGATATATATTCATGAAATAAGGAAAGAGTACAACTTATAAAACTGAATCTGAATATGATGTGAAACTAAATGTTAAATAGTGAACATCCATTAAACATTATTCTACTAAAAAAATTTATTTTATGATTAAAGTTATAATTTAGAAACCAACATAGAGAATATATTAATTTTTTTAATCCTAACTTGAAAAAATTACAATAAATAAAAAAATGATTAAGAAGATAGAGTATGCTAGGAAAAATAATGAAGGTGAAACTTTTTTCTTATAAAAAAGTTGAATATATTAAAGAAATTAGTATCGTCAATGATTATGTGGATACACATGAGAAAATTAATGATATGAATAATAATAATATTTATTTTAAATGAAATAACTACTAGATATAAAAAAATGTGTTGAGGATAGAATAACTCTAATGAAATTAAGATTTGATTATGAAAAATCCATTAACATCAATATTGAATATTTAAAGGATAATGATTAGAGATATGTTTCCATCAAAAAATTATATGAATTTATTATCATTAAAGGACCTCATTATATGGGTGGAAAATTATTTTTTATTGTGAATATATATCTTTCTATAATTAGAATAAAAAAGGGCTAATATTTATTCTAGAAAAATCAAAAAATTAAAATTTATTTTTATAAATAATGTAGGTTTCATAATAAATTTAAGATAATTATTGGTTAGGTTTATTGAATAAAAATTCAACATTATAAAAAATTATGCTGAAACACTTATATTATATATATCTCTAATAAGGGACTATTAGATTGCATATAAGAATAAAGAATGAAATTCAGATAATCTTAAAAAATGGAAGAATAATGGTGGTTTAAGGGGTACTGTAGGTGTTGTCATATTTTCAAAAAAAAAATCTATACATATTGGTGTAATATATCATTTGAAAGAATAAAATTTAGAATAAATTATTTTTTTGTAATGTTTAGTAAAAAAATAATGAATAAATAAGTCATATTATAAATAAATATGGTTTAGATAAATTTTGGGAAAATTTGGAGGCTACTAGTAGAAGACTGGTATAAGAAACCAAAATCATTCCATGGTTATCCCTAAAACATTATAGCCATATACGATGTAAAAATTATAGAATGTATACAAAACAATCACATAGTGTACTGTAAAATTTTTATAGTTATAAGGGTAATTATGAAAACACATGTGAAAATGAAATGTATGTGATAGTGGATATAAAGGTAATTATATCTTGTCATGTGTGTCATGAAAAAATTGAATAAATTATATCATAGAGGTGATAGTGTTTTTGAAAATAAAATAACCACACTCAGTTCACTATTTCTTAAAGAAAGGGTTTATATTGTGGTGTAAGGCATGGTTAAGATGTTCATTGATCCTCTCACCAGGTGGAATTCCCATGATAGATAATAAAATCCATTACCATATGACTATTTTTTATAAGATAAAATTAATATTGTAATGTAAGGAATATTATATGTGGTGTATCTAGGAAGAAATAGAAAAATTAAGAAGATATAGAAATTTTTAGGATTGAGTCATAGAACAATATATGAACATTAGGTGGATTTTGACTAAGAAATTCCATATAATGTTGAGTAGTGACGTAATATAGTATTCCTCAATTTGGAAAAAAAATATTTACTTTTTATATAGAGGTTATTAATATATGGTGATTAAATTGGTTGTTCCCAATAATATTTTAAGGATTAAGTTTTGGGGTATATGATTTTCTTTTAATGTGTAAATAAGATGATGAAATCAAGAGAGTAATTTAATAAGGGTGTGAATATATATTCTAATAAAGAAAATTAATCATTTAATAAGGAAGTAAAGAGGTAATAGAGAGAAGAAATATGTTTTCCTAGATAAAAGTTCTATGTGATGCTATGTGGATTTTATCCTATAGTATAAATTCAATTTATAAAATGAAATGTGTTAAACAATTTCACAGGCTAATGAATATTTCTTTCAATGATAAAAATTCATTATAAAAGTGTTATCATTATTTTATATTAATATATTTAATTATAATAGTAATGATCTAAATCATTTTGAAAGATATAATCTTTTATGGATAGTGAGTCCTATTAAAACAAATTGTTACCATGTTCTGATTATAGTGAATATATAAATCATTAATGATATATTCCATAACCTTGGTTGTAGTCTCTACATCTTGGGTGAACCATGGAAAAATATTTCGTCCCTTATATTGTAACATCTCATATTGACTTTTCACCCCTTAACCACACCAAAGTAAATCTGGCATGTTTCACTGACTAAGTTGTGTCATCTTGATCACTAAAGGTAGAGACCCTAGTTATTTCTAATTAACACAATGATAAATATTTATATTTGGAGTCTTGGAACCATTATAAGGGAAATATATTAAATTTACCCAATCATGAATACTCATAAAAACTAACTAATGGTCCTCTTACTTTTTTTTTGTGAAGATTCCCTCAACCAGAGTTATTGAAAATTTTTGAGTGGGGTAGGGCCTCGATAAAAATATATTAGGTAAACAAAATTATCCACATGTACATAATTTTGAAAAATTAGTTATATCTCATATATTGTGCCTTTTATTGGAAATATTTTACCATGAATTAATTTGGAAAGGGAAAATTTACTATGGTGTGGTATAAAATTTGTTCTCATTAAATCCCTCAAGTTCATGATTTCTCATGTGAAATGAATAAGTAATTATTTTAATTAACGATTTTTAATGTTCGGTAAAAATAATAATCTAGTCCCTTTAAATATAACATTTACCCCTATCACTAGGATTATCCACAAAAAAAACCTATCTTGAGAGGGGGAGAGGAGTATATCATGGAGGAATTGGGAATGGTATGTTGATTTCTTCATCTGATCAAAGGAACATATTGAATAAATTCTCAATTTTCCCTGAGGTAGGGATTATCTTCAGTTTCCCATGTTTCATTCTTATCATGGATAAAAACAATTCTTACATTTTGTTTATTTAATGTTTTTATCGATATATTTTTACTTAGAGTTACGATTATGTGTAACACCCTGAGATTTTGGGAATTATTTTTTTTCAAATTAATTCAATCTTTTTGATATTTTTCAATTCACACAACACCAAAAATAGTTTATTTTATACTAAAGAAGTGTGTTTGTATATTTTTATACACAAAACCATGTTAATCATGTACTACATGTAACATAAATTTTTCCTTTCTCAACATGGAACACCAAGGTTATCTTGAATTACACGCAACAATGACTTTCCTCGATGTCCTGCATAACACACATGATCTAGGTTTACCAAACAATCATATATTATTAAAATATTATTATATAATATGATAATATATAACCTAGATGATAAATTAGTGTTTAATAATAGCATTAACTAACTTATGGAAATATATGGTTTACAAAAATATATGATGAATTCATAGGATATCAATTAATTAGAAATGAATATGAAAACCAATTTAATATAAAGGAAAATATTATTATTTTTATAGTTCCAAAGATATTTTACCATATTAAATTAAATTAATTACCATTATTGATTCATATTAATGTAATATATATTTTTATATTCAATAAATTATTTTTTGATAATCATCTAATATTTTTATAGACATAAGTTAAGAAAAAAACAAATTTTATTCTTAAAAACCTGTATTTTTAATAAAGGTAGTTTTACCAACTTTTAATATAGAAACCATTTTAAATATAATTTTTGGAACTTTTATATATTTAATATTTCAAAATATAAATTATATTTTCAAGTGAAATATAAAAATTTGGATAGGATAATTTTTTGGTATTTTTCGATAAGGTTTCATTTTTTAATGAATAGTTAAAAATAATGGATTTTAATTCAAAATGGATTTTTCATATAATTTATTTATAAGGATAAATTATATTTTAAATTGGTTTAAAAGTATAATTACATAATATTCTTAAAAATTAATCCAATTTAGTTCATTAGAACCAATTTCACATTAAAATTGGATATAAAAACTTTGCAAATGTTTGATCATTTTTAATTTATAAACCCGCATTTTCCACGCAACTACAGTATTAAATTTAAATAATTTTCAACCATTTATGTGATTGAAATTTGGAAAAATGGATTCAATATTTATAATCATCATAATTTATAATTTCTAAAAATATAAAATTAGTTTTTTACAAAACTAGATGACTAAAAGTAATTAAAATTAATTATATCGATTAAGGTAAAATTAAGATTAACAAAGGACTAGACATTAAAATTAAGATAAAAAACAACGTATACGTATGTACAAGTTCTATTGGATGTACATATTTTGACCCTATCATCCCTTGGCTCAAATTAGGTCTACTATTGTATCCACATGACATGTGAAAAATGTGCATGGAATTCCTTTGTCAAAATATTACAAGAGTGTCAATCCTCCTCCACTATAAAAAGGCCTCCTATCCTCCCACATCTTCACACCTCTCAAACCACTTAGGTTCCACCACACACAACTCAAATATCCTAAAAAAATTATCCCTTACTCCCTGAATCCTCCCTTTTGGACAAAAGTATTCCATGGAATCCCTTTAGAGAAAACCAAAAGAATTTACCTGATTAAGTGGAGGCTTGAATGATTATGATGAGTGTTAAGACACTAAGTAAGATAATTTCATCTCACTTATTATTTCCTTGATATACATGCTTTATTCACCACACATTCCTTTTGTGTGGTGTTTATAAAGACCATGGTTGTATTCTATGATTATTATACCTATATTTGTGGGTATTTATATGTCCATTTGATTTTATTTCTTTCATGGGGACAATGTTTCAAAATTTACCAAGTCAATAAAATGATTTTGTCTCAATTTTCCTTATTTGACACACAAGACATGTTATGAACCTATATTTTTTCTTGAGGTGTATATACTAACTTTGATAAGTTGTATCATTAATATCATTCTATTCATGATATTTTTTTCTTCATGTGATTATATTTTCTTAAATGGGGAGTAAGGTTCAAATTTACTAAGTGGTAAGAGTTTATTGAAACAATCTCATTGCATTTCAAGATTATTTATGTTTATGATTTTGTTGATGAAATGATATTATCTATCTCTTAATAACTCTCATAAAATTTATTCACCTGTGATTTTTTATGATATATTCATGTATTGGTACCATTTTTACACTCATCGGTACATAAGATAGTTAAGGAAGTGTTTTTAAGGAATCCTGATATTACCCTCTCTTCGGTCGGAAATCTATGTTCCTTCAGAACCATGTTTTCCTAATAGGGTTTCCAAGAATATTATAATAATCTCCAATGTTCATTAAAATAAATTTTTAACCTTTTTTCCTTTTACCAATGTTTTTAATAAATATTCTTGTCTCTTTTAGAGTGAGGTATTTTTCAAACCTTTTTACTGTGTAAAAGGAATGTTCTTTTTACATCATATGACATGTATGGATTTACCCATAGTAATTAATTTGATGATGTCTTCTCATGTTTAAAAGGTTAATTTTTAATATTTTTTTAAATTATATTTTGAAATAAATTACTTTAAAAAGGTTTTCAATCTTGTTTTATAAGTTTTCATGGAAAAAGGTTATTAAAAGGGTTTTAAGTTCCCCAACATGTTTTCCAAGGGAAAAGGTTTTCAATAATTACCTTATAATTTTTCATGTTTATTTTCATGAAAATGGTTTTCAAACGTTTTTACATTTTAAGATGCATTTTTTAAGGGAGAAAATATAATTTCATCATGATGTTTTTTTAAAAGTTTTTTAAAATTTATTTCCCATATAAGATAACATATGTTGGTCTTAATCATACCTTTCTGGGGAAATTATTCAATGATTCCATTCATATTCATTCTCTGAATGGTTTATATTTCATGGAATGATGTTTATGAAATCTGTTTCTCCTTTATGGGTTCTATGTCTATGAAATACACTTCTTTTCATGGTTTATACTTTGATGAAATGGTTTTGAAACCTATTTCTTTTTCCATAGGTTAAGGTATGATTTCATATTTATGAAACCCATTTAATTTCATGGGTTATGGTATAATTGTTTAGGATTTTTTGGAACATTTAGGAATGATTTAATTATGAGATGGTGGGACCTATATCATCCTCCAATGCATTGGGTAATAATAATTGATTAATGATCTCAAAGGGTTCACATGAGGGCATACCATGCTCGAAATAGGAGGGTACACTGGAGGACATCCCAATCCCAAAACTAAATGGTACATAAGAGGACATCACATGCTTGAAACAAGAGGGTACATAGGAGGAAATATCATTCCCAAAACAAGAGGGTACACGGGAGGGAATCTCAAGCCCGAAGCAGGTACACAGGTGATTAACCCAATCCTAATATGTTTTAAAGGACTTGGTATACCACTTTGACATAGGGTTTTTATATGCTTATGTGTGTTCCACAATTCCAAGTCTTATTCTTATATTATTATTTCATGGCTCATGTTCTTTATTTTCTTATGATTCATGTCTAATGAAAAGAAAATATTTATTCCATGATTCATGTTTATGATTTTTGATATTTAGGGTAAGATATTATAAAGATATTGATAATGTTATCATACCCTTTTGTTCATGATATGCTTACTAATTTACTTTATTTACACTTACTGAGCATTTGAGCTCACCCCTTGCACGAGTTTCCCTTCCCCATATTATGAAGAGTAGTTTTTAAGTAGAAAAACTAAGGGGGAGATTTTTTTGGGAAACATTGAAGATATTTCACTAAGTTATAATAATTTTTGTTCAATGTTTCCAATGTCACTAAATTAATACAGTATTTGGGCGTATGTTTTTGTAATGTTTTATGTATTCTGAAAAAGTGATGTAATTTCTATGTATGTTATGACTGGGTTGTTATAGTTGGTATCAGAGTAAAGGTTTAGTTAGCCTTTGGAAACTAGGATGAGAAAACTTTAGTGAGATCCCAAGATATATTTCTAAGGATATGTCTAGTGATGTATCTAAGGATAAGTATAAGGATGATTCAATGTTTAGGAAAATTTCCTAGAATTTTGGTAAAGTATAGAGTGATTTTTTGTCTTGGAAATACATCTATGTATAGATACTACAAGTGGATGTGGCTCTAGAATAGATGTTCTTAGGTTTAACAACTCTGAGAAGATATCCTAGGCCTGACTTGGGGTAATCTAGTACACTAAAATAGGACTTGTTTCACACCCTGTTTGTCAGTCTTGGGGGATATTCTTTTGAAATTCAAAAACTCTTCATAAACCATCATGAAGGATTTAAATAAATGATTTATATTTATAACCATGTATAAAATGATGGTGTCATTAATTACGGAAGGTGTAATAATTTAGAGATCATATAATTTTTTTTCATGATTATATGATTCCTCACTATGATAATCATTTCTTACCCAATTCTTCCTGGTTTTATTCAATAGAGCTAAACAGAAATAACTAGATTAATGATTAATATGATAGAAAATATATGGATGAGTAGTCAAATGGGATAATAACTGGAGTGAAGTATGTTATGATCATGACTAATATGTTTTCAAAGAACATGATCAAAAACATGTACCATAACTAAATCTCAATATCACCATGGAAGAGAAGGAAGGATATTGATGAAAGTTTGTGTAACGAAGAGCATATAGGAAATAAGTTTCAATTTCCTTTCTATCGTGAATGTGGAATGAATTAGCTAAGTGAATGTTTTAGAGAAAAAAGAAGGTGTTTTTACTATGGAAATGAAGGACATGGAGTAAGTAACTGAAAATAAAAAAAAATGAAGGGTTTGGTTAATGAAAAGAATGGTAATATTGGCCTCCCTAAGTCATCATCAAAGCTAAAATGATCTAAGCGTGGAATGAAAGGTAATTATGAAAGTAGATTTACTAAGGGTAAATCTCCAAAAGAGAATCACCAAGGTGGTGAAAGTAATGGGAATATTGATAATTATGATGAGATTATAGATGAAATGTGAAAGGAAAGTGGTATTAAATAATAATATGGGGTATCCTTCTTATGTCTTATGGATAAAGTACAATAATTGATATTTTTATGTATTTAGAATAAAGAATTATGTTATATGAATGAAGAAATATACAAGGATTGTTCTTTTTATGTTTTTTTAGTATTTATAAACATATGTTTAATGTTTCAAATGACTAGTAAAGTGATTTAATGACAAGGTGATATTTTTACTAAGGGAATTTAACCCTTAATATGTTATTTATGTAAAAATAATTTTTTTTGGATAAAGATATGTGGGATATTAATATGTAAATTGCATAGTACTGATTAACTTCAAACTACATAATCACTTGTTGATAGGTGGTTTATTATATCCTTGATAAATATTAAAACATTTTTGGATTTAAGGAATAGATGTAATATACTTTTAAATAAGGAAAACATGCATGTTTTTAATTAGGATTTATGGTAATTCATTTCATTGAAATTTTTTTCAAGAGAATACTTGATGAATGTATTCACATGTTTGAAATGGGAAAACCATATGGTAATTTGTGATATATGGGGGACTAATGGAAAGATTATTTTGTGACTTTCTTACCAATGTTTTGTATTTTCATCTTTCAAAAGGGTTATAAGGTAATCCATCCATGAAAATTTTATGTTAATCTTTATAGGAAGTATTTATATAATATTTATATATTGAAAACCTTGGTTAAAAGGCTATTTAGTGATTAAATATATTTCAAGGATTTACATCTTATTTATTTTTCAAATTATATTAGTGTTGTTTTAGAAAATGACATCATGTTTATCGGGTGACAACCAATCAAGTCTAGAAAGTCTGCATGGGTCTTGGACCCATGACCAAAGGACAATAAGGGGTTCACACATACCACTAGCCTAAATATGTCTTGTTCAATGTTTAATTATGTTTGTTGAATAAATATTAATGATGAAATAGTATAGTTAATTTTTATGTTTAGAGATTAATGAATTAACCATATTAATTTCGAAGAATAGTTAGAAAAAATACTTATACTTTCTATTATTTTATGGAACTTAAGATCTTCTAAAAGTTTATTTTAGTACTTTGGGCATCAAAGTTAATTTCTGAACATCCCTTGATGTGACCAGTATGACTCAAAGTGTGTGTTTCCAGTTTAAAATGAAATTTTAGTAAAAAAGAAAAGTGATGTACTCAAAACTAAGAAAATGCATTCAGATTGTTTTGATACTTTATTAAAATGATCCATAAGTCATTTTTGACATGTAATAATCATATTCACCTCAATCTAGTACATGAAATTACTAGTATGACTCCAAGTGTGTCTTTTTATTTAAAATTGACATTAATTTTGTAAAAAAGACAGTGATATACTCAACACCAAGAAAATACATTCATATTATTTTTATACTTTAGTAAAATGATCCATAAGTCATTTTTGATGTGTTGGAATCAACCTCACCATAATCTGTTACACGGTGTGCCTGGTATAACTCAAAGTGTTTGTTGTCAGTTTAAAATTGACATTTTAGTTCAAAAAGTATGTCACTCACTGAAAACTAAGAAAATGTGCTTGTATTGTCTTTATAATTTATTATAATGATTAATAATTCATTTTTAGCATATAATAATTAGTCTCATTTTAAACTGACACACTATGTGACTGGTATGACTCAAAGTACGTGCTTTTAGTTTAAAATGACATTTTAGTAAAAAAGACAAGTGACATACTCAAAACGGATAAAACACATTCAGATTGTTTTTATACTTTATTAAAATGATCCATAAGTTATTTTTGACATGTAGGAATCATCTACATCTCAATATGATGCATGGAGTGACCGGTATAACTCCAAGTGTGTCTTTTTAGTTAAAATTGACATTAATTTTAGTAAAAAAGACAATTGACATACTCAAAACCAAGAAAACATATTTATATTGTTTTTATACTTTATAAAAATTATCCATAAGTCATTTTTGATGTGTAGGATTCATCTGTACCTCATTCTGACACATGGTGAGACCAGTATAACTCAAATTGTGTCTTTTTATTTAAAATTATCATTAATTTTAGTAAAAAAAAGACAAGTAACATACTAAAAACTAAGAAAACACATTCATATTGCTTATATACTTTAAAAAAATGATCCATAAGTCATTTTTGATGTTTAGGAATTAGATTCACTTCAATATAATACACGATGTTCCTGGTATAACTCAAAGTGTACGTTATTAGTTTAAAATTGACATTTTATTTCAAAAAGTGTGTCACTCACTGAAAACTGAGAAAACATGCTCAGATTGTCTTGATAATTTAATACAAAAATTCATAAGTCATTTTTTATGTATAGGGATTAGTCTCATGTCAAACCAACACACGATGCGAATGGTATGACTAAAAGTGTGTGTTTCCAGTTTAAAATGACATTTTTGTAAAAAAGACAAGTGACATACTCAAAACTGAGAAAACATATTCTTATTGTTTTCATACTTTTTGAAAATGATACATAAGTCATTTTTTACATGTATGAATTATTCTTACCTCAATCTGATGCATGGTGTAACCGATATGACTCCAAGTGTCTCTTTTTATTTAAAATTGGCATTAATTTTAGTAAAAAAGACAAGTGACATACTTGAAATTGAGAAAACACATTTGGATTGTTTTTATATGTTATGGAAATTATAAATAAGTAATTTTTTACATTAAAAAATCATCTTCACCTCAATCTGATACATGATGTGTCTGGTATTCCTCAAAGTGTCCACTATCAGTTTAGAATTGACATTTTAGTTCAAAAAGTGTGTCACTCACTGAAAACTAAGAAAACATGCTCAAGTTGTCTTGATAATTTAGGAAAATGATTCATAAGTCATTTATGATGTGTATTAATCATTCTCAAAATAAACTGACACACGATGTGATCGGTATGAATCAATGTGTGTGCTTCAAGTTTAAAATGACATTTTAGTAAAAAATGCAAGTGAAACACTCAAAATCAAGCAAAAACATTTGAATTATTTTGATACTTCAGGAAAATTATCCATAAGTCATTTTTCACATATATAAATTGACTACATTTCAATCTAACACATGATGTGGTCAGTATGACTCGAAGTGTGTGTTTTCAATATATAAGTGTCGTTTTAGTTTAAAACGTACACATGTCGCCAAAACCGAGCAAACAATATCAAATTGTTTTCTCATCATTTTATCTTCTATTACCTAATTAATTTAATTATTATTTTTATCTTATAATTATTTAGTTAATTTTCATAAATATAATGCTTTAAGATGAACAAAAAATGGTGTGATGTGCAAGAATCAACTGCAACACAATATGATATATGGTGTTCCTGGTATGACTCAAAGTATAAGTTTTTATTTTAAAATTTATACTTTATTTTTAATTTATTTCTTTATATTATTACTAACATAAGAATTATTTTATTATATAGGTGCATTATTTTACTTGAGGTGGGGTGGTTTGTTCAGCAATAGCATGATCGGGGGTCAAGGGCTAAAGAAAAAGTAACATTGATGTTTTTGAATGTTTGTGATAATGTGTACTTATGTAATTGTACAAACCAATGTTTTAAATGTATATAATATAGTTTTTTCCCTTATATTTGTGTTGTAAATTTTATTTCATTTAAATTTTGTATTTTAAACTGGTATTTACAAACTGTATTTGTTGTTTTTTCTATTGTTTTTACTACTACGGTGTGCTGTAATTTTAACAATATATTGCAGCAATATACCCCTTTATCATCAATTTCAATTGCATTGATAAAGGGTTACCTTTATTAGTGCTAAATAAAAGTTCTGATAAAGGAACATTTTATCATCGCTTTTTTAGTGCCGATAAAGTGTGACTTTATCTGTGCTTTTATAGTGCTGATAAAATCCTAGGGATTTTAATCATGCTCTGGTAATCAACACTTTTTTCACTGATAATAACTAATTTTAGCATTGTTAAAGGCCATATTTATAGTATTTCTATCAAGGATTCAATGAATATGGAGGATCTTAGTCACTTGTATGTGTGGGATATTTTTAGGCTCTATGGCGTGTCATCGACTATCATTTTGGATAGGGACCCCCACTTCAAATCCTAATTTTAGAGTTTATTACAGATAGTGATGAGTTCTCAGTTGAATTTGAGCACAACTTATCATTCCCAGATAGATGTCTAGTCTAAGCGAGCCATCCATATTCTTGAATACATGTTTAGGTCATACATTCATGGATTTAGAGGATCCTAGGAGAAACATATGCCCTTAATGTATTTTTCCTATAAAAAATAGTTATCGTGTTTTGATCAGGATGATTCCATTTGAGGCATTGTATGGGTATCCTTTTAGATCACCTCTTTGTTGGTCAGAGGTTAGAGAATAGTATTTGGTTGGACTAAGTATCATCCAGGACATGATGGATATTTTCTATTTTATTATTAAAATGTTAAAGATAGCTTATATTCATCACAAATCATATGATGATTAGCATCATTGTCCGTTGGAGTTTGAGGTAGGTGATCAGGTTTTCCTCATAGTTTCACCTAGGTTGGGATATAGATGTTTAGGGAAGAAGGGTAAGATGGAACCTTGTTATATTGGCCCATTTTATATTGTGGAGTGACTTGGGAAGGTGTATTATCGATTGGACTTATTAGCTCATTTTACTTTTATCCATGATGCGTTCCACGTTTCCCAATTTAAGAGGTATCAGTTGGATATGTCTCATACGATCAAGTGAGAGGATGTTTAGATTGAACCCAACACCTCAGTGGTTGAAAGACATATTCATATAGTGGACCAATAGAGTAAGGTACTATGTGGTAAGACAATCCCATTGGTTCGAGTGAGATGGAAGTGTGGTGGGGACAACTATGATACAAGGGAGCATGAGGCCTCAATGATACAACAATGACCTTACCACTTTTTGGGTTTGTGATCCTGATTATTTCTAGGGATAGAAAGATTTTATGGTGGGGAGAGTTGTTACACCCTGGTATTTTGAATTAGGTATGGAGCCTCTCTCATCTTTGTCTTTTCACTTTTAGGGGAGTTGTAGGTGCACGGTGGCTTAAAAAGAAATTTTTAGGCATTATGGTTCAAAATGGATGAACCAAGGTCATGGTTGTGGTCGTGGTGTGTTGGTGTGATTCCTATATGAAACATCCAGGACAAAAATGGCTAGCACTAGGTGTGGCCTTGGGTGGAGCACATGGGTAGTCACCCTGTGTTCCACGACGAACAAGCCTCACCACTGCCATGGTGGAGGCTGTGGTCAGGCCAAAATGGCTAGGGTCCAAGGTCCAGAGCATGGTCGGTGCCCATGGTCAGTCTCCTAGCTAAGGCCATAACACCATAGTGGGCAGCACTTGGGCATGGTGGTGAGGGTTTTAGTTTTTTGAAATAATCATTTTCCGCATGATCTTCTGAGGGCGGTTACTTCAGCCGCGTACAATCTTAATGGGGGATTTTAATGAATCTCTTAACTTGGTTTTCTTCTATTAAACTAATCTTCCATATCCCTTTAGCTTATATTCTAGATCTATCATTCCAATAATGAGTTTTGGGATCTCTTATTATTTCCATCAGTGGTTTTGGGTGATTCTATTCTCCTTTGGTGTGCCATCAGTGGTTTTGGATGATTCTATTCTCCTTTGGTGTGATCCTTGTAGATCTAGGCTCATGAGGACCAGATATACTCATTTTTCTTCAATGGTTTCAAAGGAAACAAGGTTCTATTTGTAGATGATGTGTCTCTATCCTATGGTCAATTTGGAATTCCTTTTTTTCTTATGGAATTCCTTTGTTTTTTTATTTTTAAAATAAATGAATTTAAATCCATGAAATATGAATTTGATCATTGTTGGATATGCAAGTGTTTTCAAAAGGGTTTTATTTGAAAACTGGTCAAAAATTCAATGGAATGCCTCAAATATAGTTTTGAAAATGAAATTATTTTTCAAGAATGAAAGTGATGTGGATCGCTATAGTAAATTTTTTATGAAAATATGATCATGAAAATGAAATGTAAATGAAATGGTCTTTACCTTGAAATTTTTTTTATGAAACATAAATTTGTTTTCTTGAATAAAATAATGATGTAATATCACATTGGGAAGATCTTGGGGTATGGGGAAAACTCAAAATATGTGATCCCTTATGGAGTAAACTATCACTAGGGGAGGTACTCATGATTCCATGGTTGTTAGTGTGTAGCCTTTATGAGGAACTAAGGTTCCCAGACTTTATATTTTACTTATTCTAGTAAGCGTGCATTGTTTACCTTATTTTTGTACTCCCTTGTGTTGTGATT
Source organism: Viscum album (assembly GCA_963277665.1). Taxonomy (NCBI): domain Eukaryota; kingdom Viridiplantae; phylum Streptophyta; class Magnoliopsida; order Santalales; family Viscaceae; genus Viscum; species Viscum album. Next base: position 1,075,575,408 of record OY728127.1, on the reverse strand, counting down.
TTCACTTTGGTGCTTTGAGAATACATTACATGCTTGTTTACTTTATATGCCCATTTTTCCAAATTGATATGTATATTGATGCTTGAAAACTATTTTATTCATCCACTTATGCCTCATAGATATTTTTTATATCATATTGCTTTGTGTATTTGAATATGGCATGTTTTTTAAAAGCAACCCAAAGTATGATTTTTATGTGGAAAATTATTACTTATGGAAATTTTTTAGAAATTTTTTTTATATGATAACAAATAGATGCACGTTGATAGATATTGTATAAATTCTTGGTTTATCCTACTAATATTTAGTTCTCACACCCTGCTTTTTCCTTGAGTGTTTTTAGCCATGGTTTTGTAAGATACAGGTAAAGGGAAGAGAATAATGTAGAGGAAGAATCTCCTAGTTCATGTTTCCTTCTAGTGGGTTGAGATGGTAGTGGAATATAGTCACATGGAGGTGTAACCATGGGTTGTTTCAGGTTCCATGTTTTTAGCTTATTAGTTTGTTCATTTAGGTTTTATTATTCAGTTGTTGGATGTTACTATTTTGGTTTGGTTTCCTTAACATATGATGTATCTTTGGATATCTACTATGATACTTTTTTTGTTTCTATCTTATCATATGTTTTTTGAGGGTGAAATAATTCTGATGTTTCATTGTATGATACTTTGGTGCTTTTCACCAGCCTGTGGTGATCAGGAATGTGCTTTGGGCCTTGTGGTAGGGAAATTCAGGTGACATTATTGGTTGACTTGGGTTGGTTTGTTAAAAATACTATACTTCTTTATTTTTTAGATACCTAGGGATCATACATGAAGTGATGTCTCCTTATACACCTCAAAAAAATGGTGTAATTGAGAGAAATAATAGAAAATTGATGGAAATGGTTAATTCTATGATGTCTATTTCAACTATCTCAGAAGGATTTTGGGGATTGGCATTATTAACTACATTTCACATCCTAAATATTGTTCCCACAAAATATAAGGTCATGACTCTGTATGAATTATGAAAGCATAGGAAACCAAACCTAAATTATTTAAAGGTTTGGGGTTATCATGTAATTATAGGAGTGTCTAAACCTAAAATCAAAAATTTGGGTAAAATAGGTATTGATAGAATTGGGAAACAGGTCTATGAAATCAATTCCCCAAACGCTGAATATTTCTACTTCCAGTATAGGGTTCTGGGAAATTTCGTTATGTTTCTCAATGGTGTCTATTTCCAGACATTGATCACAGCTCTGTACAAAATTTCTTGCATCCCAATGTAGTGTGGGCCAAAATAATCCAATCTGAAGAATCTTGGCCACAGTACTCTCCGACCCATGATGTCCACTAGTTGGTGACGTATGATAGGACTCTAGCACACTTTGAGTTTCCTCTGGAATGCATTATCACATTAAACTATCATCACATTGTTTGAATAGCAGTGATTCATCCTAGTAGTAGTGTGAAGTATCTAATAAAAACTTCTTCCTATATTGATAGGAGAGGTGTGGATAGAGGTTTATGGTCGTGAGATAGTTTACTATGTCAGCAAACCATGGTCATGCTTTCACATCCACATTGAAGAGTTTTTAATCCGTGAATTATTCTAAAATATTCATCTATTTATCATATTCAAGATTGGGCAATGGGATTCGGTGCAATTGATCAAAAATTACATTCTTGGTTCCCTTCATGTCTTTTATGACAATGTCGAACTCTTGCAGAAATAAGATCCACCTAATCAAGCGAGATTTGGAATCTTTTTTATTCATAAGGTATTTCAAGGCTGCATGATCAATGTACACTATAACTCTAAAGAACATGAGGTATGACATAAATTTTTCAAACTCGAAAAATACTGCCATAAGATATTTCTTTGTGTTTGTATTATTGATTTGAACATCATTTATAGTATGGTTGGTATAGTAAATGGGATAAAATATATGTCCAACCTATTATCCTAAAACAGCGCCAACAATGAAGTCACTGACATCGCATATAAGATCGATTTATTTGTCCTAATCCGTCGAGACAATGACAAGAACGAACACTAGGTTATTTTTCAAAGCATCAAAGGTCCATTTACATTCCCCATTGAACTCAAAAGGAATGTCCTTAGATAGTAAGTGTGTCAGTGGTCAGGTTGTTTGTGCAAAGTTCTTAACAAAGCGGCGATGAAACCCTACGTGGCCCAAAAAACTCCTTATTCCTTTCACAGTTGTGGGTTCAGGTAATTCTTTGATTGCTTTGATTTTTTTTGGGTCAACTTTTATGTCATGCTTTGAAATTTTATACTTGGGGAATATGCTCCCTTGGACCATGAAATGGAATTTCTCCCAATTCAGCACTAGATATTGCTCTTCAAAGCATTGAAACGCCAGTTCCAAATTTCTCAAATAAACCTCAAAGGATCATCCATATACGGAAAAATCATCAATGAAAATCTATAAAAACTCCTCCATATCATGGAAGATATGTTTCATGCACCGCTGGAATGTTTTCAACACCCTAAACATTCCAAATGACATTAGTTAATAAGCAAAGGTTTTGAATAGACATGTGAATGTTTTTTTTGAATAATCAACTCAGTCGATGGCGATTTGATTGTATCTAGAATATTCATCTTGAAAATAATAGAATTCATGCCCAGCTAATCTCTCAAGCATTTGATCCATAAATGGAAGAGGGAAGTGGTCTTTCTGGGTTGTTTTACTGAGATTTATATAGTCAACATGAACTCATCATCCAATAATGGTTTGAGTTGGAATTAATTCATTTTCATTATTTTTTATTACATCCAATATGCCTTTCTTTGGTACGACTTGCAGTGAGCTCACCCATTCGCTGCCAGGGATGGAAAAAATAATACTAGCATCCAAAAGTTGCAGAACTTCATTCTTAACTACTTATTTCATTATTGGTGTGAGCCACCTATGGGGTTAGCATATTATTTTTGTGCCTTCTTCCAATATAATTTTGTGGGTGTGGATCATGGGCTTAATCCCCTTGATATCAGCCACACCCCAAGAGATTGAATTTTTGTGCCTATAAAGGACTTTTATCAGTTTCTATTCTTTCTATTCATTCAATTTCAAACATATGATTAACGACAATGCCTCTTAGGTCTCTAAGAATGAATATTTCAATGTGCTCGATAGAGGCTTAAATTCTAGTGTTGGTGGCTTAATAACCAAGGGTGTGAACTCTAGAAATGAGTTTCTTGTTAGGGTTCAATGTATTTTACCTCCTCATATTCACTGCCATCTTCTTCATCAGGAGACAGAGTCTCCCTCTCATACTCAATATCCATGAAATCATCTTTTTCATCAGTCGGTGAAATGGCTTGATAATCAAATGAGTCACCACTTTGCTTGGTAGCTTTTACTAGATCAAACACTATATGTTCTTCACCAACCCTGAAGATCAGTCTACCTTGGTTTACATCGATTAAGTATTTTTTGGTGGAAAGAAATGGTCATCTTAGAATTATGGGGACATCTCTTTTTACCTCCATATCTAGGATAAGAAAATCAATAGGGGATATGAACTTACCAAATTTTACTAAGACATCCTCGAGAAGTCCCAGGGGATACTTGACAAATCAATCTATGATATGAAGTGCTACTCATTTTGGGTTTGAGTCTTCTAGCCCTAATTTTCGAAAGGCACTCATTGGAATGAGATTTATACTTGCTCTGAGATCACATAAATATTTCCTGAAATTGCATGAGATGATGGTGTATGGGATTGAGAAGCTTCCAGGGTCTCTTATCATTGGTGAAATTTTATACTAAACCACCGAAGAGCACTCTTCCTTCAAGGAGATAACTCTTCGTTCTTCCATCTTTCTCTTATTAGAGAGTAGATCCTTTAAAAAATTAACAAAAGTGGGCGTTTGAGAAATAGCTTCTGCAAAGGGAATATTGATGTGGAGTTGCTTAAACATCTCTATAAATTTCTTGTACTTCCCCTCTATCTTCCCTTGTCTCTTCCTCTCAGGGGATGGAAGGGGGTTTGTATGGTGGTGGTCCATATAGGCATCTTTTTTTGTGAGATGCTCTTGTACTTGAGGTTTTTCATTTTTCTCGGATTCCAGATTTTGTACTTTATCAGCTTTGTGTGTGCTATCATTGTTGTCATTGTCAATGACTATCACACATGATTCAGGTTCTTTTATCCTATGTTCCTCACCTTTGCATGGCTGTTGAAAATTCATCTTTTTCCACTTCTAAGAACAACAACCTTATCCCCTTATCTTGGGTGTGTCTTGATATTACTAGGTAGTGTACCCTATAATCGGTCCAATAAAGTCTTAGAGATCTTCCCTACTTGGTTCTCAAGGTTGTGAAGAGTGGTCCTTTGATTTTATATTTCTGTTTCTTGCATATTCATACATTGGTATACTTTTTGAACAAATGCGGTAAACATATTTTCTAAGTTCGTTTATGGAGGTGGGCCTGCTTGTGCCGGTCGAGGCGAAGCTTTTTGAAATTATAGGTTTTGATGAGATGGAAATTCATGAGCCCTAGGTGTAAAGGGTTATTGTGGAAAGGGTGGTTGTGGGCATGGTGCTTGGTTATACGATGGGTGTCCAGGTGGTCCATGATTCTGTAGCGGGGATTGACTACTCCGCTATTGATAATACCCTTTATTTTATTGTTGTTTCTGTTGAACGAGTCTTTGTGGGTAAAATGGTAGTTGGTATTATTGTTTTGTTTTTTAACTGTAGGGGTTGTTGATTGTAATTCACGTAATTACAATCTTGTTTTTGATGTTTCTTTATCCCTACCTAGAATTCATGATATGGGTGTAAACCCCCACACATCTCACGGGATTAGACTTCCATAACTTTCGTGGGTGGTGGTGTTTGGGATTGAGTTAGTTGAAGATTTTCTAGATTTTTTGTAAGGGTTTCAACTTGAGATACAAGGCAAGTGTTTTTTTTTCACTTGGTGAATGCCACATCAAGGAGGCCCTCGATCGCTCTACTAAAGACTAGCATTATGTGAAACCTCATCTAAAAGGTCTATCCCTACTTATGGTGTCGTCAGAATGAGTCCACCATCAGCGAAATCATCTACCACAGTTTGTGAAGCAAGTTGTAGGCCCTAGTAAAAGGTTTAAAGTTGTAGTCAGACATCAAGTCCATGATAACAGCACTTTCGAGTCAATTCCTTAAAACAATTTCAAGCCTCCCATGCTGATTCGCAATCTTCCTAGGTGAAGTTTTAGATGACATTCCACATCTTCTAGGTATGTATGGGTGGAAAGTACTTGTCAAGGAATTTCTTAGCTAAATATTCACAAGTAGTAATGGACTCAGGAGCATGGATTTTAAGCCAATCCTTGGATTTTTTGCATAAGGAAAAGGGAAGGACCCTAATCCTGATGACATCAAAAGATAAACCCTGATTTCTAAAGGTGTCATAGACTTCTATAAAGTTTAAAATATGTTCGTGTGGATCTTCAATCTAAATTCCTCTAAACTGTCTCATATTCTAGATAAAATTTATGAGGCCAGATTTTATTTTGAATGTGTGTTCTTGGATGGGAGGCTGAACAATGTTGGGTGCAACACCATTGATGGATGACAAGCCATAGTCTATAATGGTGTGCACCAATAGTAGAGGTTGTGCTCTTTGTTATTCAAGCAGCACATATTGGTCATTCTATGGATTAGGTGGTGCAAGATCATTGCACTCATCCATGGTTGTGTGACAGTGTTCAAATAGGTACCTCTTGATTTCGGGTTCAAATTAAAGAGTTTTTTGATTGTTAAGGCTCCTTGAATGATTCAGAGGGGCCTAAATCATGCACTAGTAAAACAAAATAGACAAAGCAACTAATCTGTGTGTAAAAATTGTAAAAAGAAATGGGAAAGGTAAAGGGGGTGTGAGACAATCCTAGGTTTGTGTCGAAGGTCAGTGTGATGAAGCAAACAGCTAGTTCCTTGGCAACAACACCAAAATTTTGACCAACCCACGCATCATCGTTGGTTCTGCACGGGCGTGATTAGATTATAAATTTATATAAACCCAACTAGAACTATTATGAAGGTATGTAGAACAGTGGAAGTCTGGGGTCGAACCCATAGGGAAACCCTGGCAATGGCTGGTGACCTAGAAATTTGGAACCTATAAGGGGATTCCTCACATGATTCTATGAGTTGGGTTTTAACTAAGTAGATTAGTTTAACTTTAGTTCATGAAAGAACGGTTTGGGATCAATTTTGGGGTGCCTACACATAGGATAGATCTAAATCTAAAAAAGGAAAGTCTATTGGATTATACCACATAGTTGTCCAAGAATCACCAATTTATCTTTGGTCTGAAAAATTGGATCTACCCAGATTGGCAACCACTATTTGGTCCAGATGTTGTTGTCAGTCTAGATGCATTAGGTGAAACAACAAAAACGGAAAGCAGATCAAAATATTGGTCCTAGTTTGGTTTATTTCAATTAGGTCGGGATCCTTCCCTTGCAATCTCCTAGTCTGGATCATGTAAGGGAATGAGATATGATTTTATAAACAACCTAATTCCTTAGACAATAAATTACCCAGGTTTTGATTTAGAAATTCATTAAAGCATTACTACCCCTACTCTCAATCCCTAACCCTAGTTAGTTTATCCATGCATGGAAAAAATTAGAATAGATCGTGCAAATAATTAACACAAGTGCATCAGACATCATGGTAGTGCAATAATCAAATAGAAAAGAATTGAAAACTTCTTTAAAGAAAATCATTTTAGCAACACTGGAATGAAAAAAAAGCAAAAATGAGAGAAAATGAGAAACTTGGTTAAGATAAACATTAAAACTGATGAAAGAACAAAGGATTGAAAAATGTCTGGCCACCTAAAATATTTATAAGCCATGCCACCTTACAGCGTAAACAACTTTTACACCTTAAGTCTTATTTTAATTTCTCTATGCTCGACACTTTTATGTCATAATTATTTCTTTAACACCATAAATGATATCTTTGTAGTCTTCAGTGCTTTTATCTCTCCATGATTTATAGGTTGAACGAAATTCAAAGGGTCTTTGAGACCTGATGGTTTTATAATGTAAGTATTGCTTTTACATCGTAATATCTTCTTTAACAGGGTGGTTTTATGACTTGAAGGGATTTTACATTTTGGGTCTCGATTGACCTTTCTTGAGTTATTTACACTATAAATAGGTTTTTATGGCTTAAATAGTCTGAAGCTACATACTTTTGTAGCACTTATCCTTTTTCAACCTTAGCTAAATTTTCTTGTAAAAACTAACCAAAAACCACAGTATCAATGTAAAAAACATGTTCAAATACCAAAGAACTTATTCCAAAATATATTTATGTGAATTAATCTTATCAGTAACCTCAATGAGTTTCAATAACATGTGTGTGTCGCTCCTCTCGAGCCATGCTCATCCACTGCCAACCTATGACAACACATGTCAGGGACCACCCTTAGTTAAACCATCCCACAGCACCAGGTCCATTTCCAATGTCTCCTCTACCACATAGGGACATTTCAAATTATCTTTCAAAATACATGGGTCACCATTCCCGTGAGTGTTTTATTTATTCCATTGGTCATTGTATTGCACACAGTCATTTACTAATCCACAATTCGATGGAATCATGTAACCATCGAATTCCACCTCAATATTATTTAATCATCATGGCGTACAATCTTATACCACCTAACCACTAAAACCCAAATCATGTTCTTGTGATTCACACACCATCAAACTATAATAACATGCCAAAACTACTGACCATGATCTAAGGAATATCATTTCCATCTAACCAAAGTGCCCTTGTAACTCTTCAAAATCGATCACTTCATCAGTGTTGTGTTTAGTCACGTGACCGCTTAGTAATTGGCATCGTTCCAAACCCATGATCATCAAGCCGTACTCTCACCATGTACTAAAACACATCTATAACAACAGGTTTAGGCACTCGAATTCTCCTTCCCTTCGAATCCAACCTTGATACCAAAACACTAACACCCAAGGTTCTTAAGCCCACAAAACCCAAGGCGTAACCATGCCTTCATCATTAACTCAATAGTACCTATTGTGCATCGATCACAACCTGAGGTTTCCAACCATGATTCTATCTCTAAAGAACTCAAAATACTGGGCTAACCCCTCACTCAGGCAGCCCTCATAATAAAATTAAGCATTGACTCGCCAAAACATGAGGTCGCATCCCAAGGTCACTAGGTCCTCCCACCTAACCTGCAAACTGAAACTCAACAAGGGTCACAACTCATGGGACATCCTACATGCTCCTGTCTCAAATCCATATGGCCTCACACGTTCCAAGACACCCACTCTAGGGTCTCATGTATACATACAATGACATCTCACACCAACCCACCCACAAGGGCACAAATTCTCAAGACCATCCACACATAGGATTGCCCCTCGAGAATCACACAGGCATGCTCATACAACTGGCATATCCCTATGACGATCTATATCTAATGAATCATAATACATGGTTTGGTTAAGTAGAATTTCATTCCAAGATATATGGTAAAATTTCATATATGTTGTTTTTATAGACACTTTAATTAATCAAACCTGAATAATAACCACCCACTAGGGGTTTCTCATAAAGGCATCGCATGCTTGTACCGACCCACTAGGTTCACCCCACGTCTCATACACAAAAGGAGTGTGTCATCGTCATCATGATTGTCTCACCATGGATCCATATGACATTTCATTAGAAGGAAACATGTGCATTTCAGTCCCGTTGAGTAGAATGTCACTAAGAACTTGTACAAGAAAACTTTATATGAGCTATTGTTTACACTTTAAATAGTTGAACCTCTATATTCAATGATAAAAATCACACTAGTAGGCCTATATTTCATGTGAATTTCTACATGACAAATCATTATGCATGATATACCTCTTAGATTTGCGATCAAGATCCCAAATCTAATAGTAGACTTCTTTCTAATGGTCCAAGATCCAAAAATCCAAAATAAATCATAGACCTCAAACACCATGTGTGTCACGGGAATTGAAAATCATATAATTATAACATCGCATATCAAGAACAGTAATCTCGAACCCCTAGTAACCTGGACATCCCACTAGAATAGGTGTTCATGATGCACTAGCCCGGTATCCATCACAGGATCTGACACATTCCTATATATCCTGGCTACCGTATCCCAAATAGTAAAATAAAAGAAATGCTCTGATACCACTTTGTAATGTCATGTCACCCTAGACTGTTAATCGATTCCCAAACTGACGATCACTATTGTATATTAGGTGCGACTCCCCATACTCCAGAGGCTTCGAACTAGTAGCGGGGGTATAGGGAGGTATTGTGGAGAGCTTATACCCCCTATACCAGAGTTCACAAACATGAATAAATAACCAAGTATCATACACAATAGAAAAAGTCAAAAGTACATAGAATAAATAAAAAATACAATAATAATCATTTGAAAAGCTAAGACATACACACAGTTATACATGCTCAATCACCGACTAGGTTGATCACATATAAAAATAAAAATACAATGACAAATAAATTCCGAAATAAAAGTAAAAGAGGATTTTCTATAATCTCAAATTCCCACCTCATCCCGACCTCCAAATCTCATCCAATCTCTTCTAAATAGATCATGCAATCTCAGGACTCAACCCAACCTAAACTTGCAACAAGTGAGGGTTGATCGGGTACCCTAGTGCAACGGTGGCCCGAGGAGGGTGTGAGTATGAAACTCAATAGGGAACCACCAACACAGTCCCATACATGACAGGAAATGCAATGATATATGCATGTGATATGCTCAGAATAAATACATAAATTGTTGAACAATAAATAAAATAAACAACCAACAATACTGGATTCATCCAATTCCAGAATGCCTCTAAGCACATCACATGGACCGTGTCAACCCATGTACAATGTACCATACTGTTGTCGATCCTTAGATATGTTACCCTAATGGACCATACCTATTTTGTCTGGTGTTAAGGTGTCTATGATCACATCACAATGGCTGTGTCTCTCAATATAAGAGACTCAGGTCTCCCCAATATTCATATCAAGTATCACAGACATCCCCTAAGAGATTTTTCTCAGCTAGTTCATAAGCCCACAAGTAACATGGACCTCCCCGGTAGGATTTTTCTCATCCATGGGATAATCCCAAAAGTAACACGGATCTCTCCTAGAAAAGTTTTCTTATCCAAAAGTAACACAGACCACCCATACTGGTGTTTTATTAGCTAGTAATCAAGATTTCCTAAGTATGTTTTCCATACATAATAAAATACCACCCCAAGGGAATTTTCCATTAAATATACACAAGAAATAATACATAAAAATAATGAAAAATAAAGTGCCTTGGGGAAATCCCATCCTCGGTTTACTAAGGAACAACAAACGCCCTCTCACAAGGGTTAAAACATCACTGAGGTACCCATCATGTAAGGGTCCAGATATGCATTGATTGACCATTTGTGTGTTCTTGAAGATTGAGGTGCTCAGAGAAGGATTAGGGGAAGTTTGGAGGAGTTCGGTTGTGGAAAGATGGAAGCAGTTAGGCTACACAAAGTGTACAAGGCCTACACAACGTGTACTCTTTAAGGTTTCCAAAAATAAAATAAATGCTGAGGCAATAGGTTTTTCAGCAGAACCCGAACTCAAGGAATTACACGATGTAAATGAGAGGTGCATGTCATGTACTTATCCACTGTTGTATATTTTAAAGACATTCGGCTGCTCGGGTTTTCCAAACCCTACAACCTTGCCTCTTTTATCTCTCATCCTAGGAGACCTGACACCTCCTTACAGGGCATTTTAGATATCCCTTTTACAGTAATCAATCTTGGGCATCCTTCTTCAATCCATTTTTTATTCGACTTAAGATCTACCTCTGTTCTTATGGTTTTCTTTGATCCTCTTTCTCCCATTTCTATTTTCCATGTGATGGAGATTGATCTCCATGGTTTTAATAGAGTTTTCTTGGTTGTTGGTTTGTGTGGTTGTGTTACAGTGTCCTCGGGTTGATACATTTGTTGCAAGGGGAGGTGATCGTGATCTGTTTCATAGACCGTTCTTGTGAAAAGAACATCATAAACCCTTTGAGGTAGGGGATTCGTGGCTTTTATATTCTATTTATGTGAAATAGTAGAGTTATCATGATTTATCCCACTATATCATAATGAAATTGACCTAATAATTATTTGAACCAGATTAAATAAATAATTTCGATCATATTTTGTGGCCTCTTGTTTTAATAGATAGTGTGATATTTATGTCTTTCTTATTTAGCATGTCATTCTTGATGGAAATTGGTAAAGAACGTAAATCTGGGATTAACTGTAAATTAATTGGCCAAAGATAAAGAGGCATGTAAATGAATCTGGTTCTTGTTGTAATTTGATGATAATCAAATTGATGAAGTAAGAATGTTTGATTAATTTTTTGATAGCTATGGTATCTTACTGGTTAGGTTTCTCATAGTTAGAACCTAATAATAATGAATCAGTTAATTCAAGATAGATTAAAGAACTAGTTGTTGATAAATGATAATTCCTAGTAGGGGTCTGATTTACCCTCTTTATTTTAAAGGCCAAGATCCTTAGGATTAGGATTCGTGAGTGCTCATTTTGGGTGAAGGATGAATGCCTTGTTTGGGGACAAGAGCTCAGTTTCTTGTTTTTTCCTTCTTCTTTTGATGTGATGTGATCGTAGAAGCTTGTCGGGGTATGTAGGGGCAAGGTGACCCAGTGGTTGTGGCAGCAGTTGACACCTAGAGTGTCCATATGTATCGGTTTATGAATATGGGTGTTGGGGAGGACACTGGGGATGATGGAATGGGTTAAATCAGGGCTTATTGTTGATATAAAAGTGGTTGTAGTTGAATCTATTGTGTGTTATCTACTTTACTTTTCCCACTGCTTGAGGCAGTTGGTTTTTCTTACTCTCCTTCCAAAAGAGTTGAAGACACATAGGGTATGTCGCATGATTTCCATGTTTAGATTCTCGAGGATGGATGAGTCTAAACTCTTGTTATAGGTGGAAAAGACTCAACAAGTAGTTCACCTACTCACTGTGTTGAGCCACCTGTGTTTGGTAGCTTAGAATGATTTTCTAGAATGATTGGGAATTATGGAAAAATGATAATGTTGTTAATAAATTATTGAATAAATTATGTTAACCCATGGGGATGGAGCTTTATGGGATGTAATCCTGAGGTTGTAACTTTAAAGGAACAATGGAATTGGTTTAGTTGTTCCTGGAGGGCATGAATATTGGTTGGAATGCTAATGAAATTTAATGTGGAATGATAATGGTTAATTAATGGTTAAATAATTAACTAACGTAAAGTGAAATAGATAAAAAGGGATAAATTTATCTAATGTAGCTCTTTAAATGGTTGTGTGCTTATAGGATACATAGTCTTAGCAGTGGCAGCCAGGAGTCCGAGAGACGTTAGCTGCATTTGATTCTAAGACTAGGTTATTACCATAGTGTGGTTGTGTGCTATAGTATATTATGTAATTTTTGTGTTTTTATATGCTAATCCACCCTATCGGTTAGGGAAACTGACGCCCTGGAGATTCTGAGCCCCGAGGGTGTTTTCCCCAACATCTTAGTGGGAGGATGGATGGTTGACTACCCCATTTGGGCCCACTCTCTTCTCTTGGTAGTTACTTGTGCTGGTAGGCATGACGGTTATTTTTCCCCATATATGTGTGTAGAGGTTTGTAATGGATTGTGGTTATTCACACACATATATTCTATATATAGTTTCCTACGGACTATTATAGGTGTAACGTGTATAGGTTGTGATGGCTTGAGGATCCTTATTCGGTGTATAGGTTGTAATAGCTTGAGGTATAATACTCGATGTATGATACATGTTATGTGAGTTGTGGTGGATCCCAAAAACTACCTAGTTACCTTGGTTACGTGTATGTGGTGGTTGTGTTCCATGAGGTTCATGTTGTGGTGCTTCGCCCAGGTGTCTACGGGCAATCCTTTTTGGAGAGAGATGCTTGGGATGTGCGTCATTGGGGAAAAGTGACAAACCAATGGGCAAGTGGTAGTGGGGTACCCTTGATATTATTTATTATATTATATACTCTTGTATGTGATACTTGGTGAGATTAGTCATAGTGAGTTTGGTAACATAGTATACCTGTTTAGGTGACGAGTTAGTTTCACTTGTTGTTCATTGTGTTTTAGCATGCTTTCTTTACTTTTGCACAAGAGGCTCCGAGGAGGATCCTATTGAGTACACTGTTATACTCACCCTACTTATATATAAACTATTTTTCAGGTCACTTAGAGAAGGTTGGAGATCAGGATGGTTACTACTAGCTTGGGGTTGTAGGAGCTGTTCAGGCTTCATGGTCGTTGTCGTTTTACTTTCTTTCGATACTTGAATTTTTTCCTTTCAGTTGTAGTAGTTGTTGCATGAAATTACATATGTGTAATTAGTATTTATTTTATATTGTATTTTGAGAAAGAGTTGGTTGGTTTCTATCTTATCTCTCTCTTTCCTATGTGTTCTCTTAGAGGGTAATGCCTCCCATTTGTGTGTTTATTATACCATTGGTGCTAGTTGACAACCCGGGGCCTACTAGAGGTGGGACTCAAGTGTCACTATCTCTCTCCTCTCATTTCCAACCCAGGAGGGGCACACTTTGTGGGGAGGGGAATGATAGAGTGGTATCAGAGGTTCTGGTTGATGGATAGGATGGATTTTGGATTTAGGAACAGGTGAGGTTTCATTGGTTGGTAGGGAAATAGTGTTAGCTAATTTTAGAAAGCACTATAAACATGGGAGATTGGATGAGACATGGGTATTTAAGGACACTTGTGATCTTATGAATGGACCTTTAATGTTACAGTGGCTACTAAATGGGGTGATACTTGTTGTAGGGTAGGGACCTAGGAAAGGATCATGCATAATTCTTCTTTGTGGATGTGTTTTAATGGGTATACCTTGGGATAGGTTAACCTAAAATGAATAAAATAAAACAATTAATTAATGTTAAGTCTTTTGTATTCCAAGTTTAGGAGCTCTAACTATTTGTTATTTTGCAGTTATGGATCCAGGTCGACATCCTCATCAGGTTCACGCAGAAGATGTTCAACAGGTTGTTCCAGCTGATCATCATAGAGTATAGGTTGATGATGAAGACACTTGGAGGAGGACACTCTGAGAGTTCTAGCACCAGAGTCTGTAGAAGTATGAGGGCCCTGTTTTAGATGCGGTCATGGAAGACTGGTTGGAGGAGGTTGAGATAACTTTTAGTTTGATCTGTACTCAGAAGGAGAACTGGGTGTCATTGGTTGTGACGATGCTTCATTTGGTAGTGAGGTAGTGGTGGTTCTTGTTCCTTGGGGATCACGAGAAGTCGGTAGTCTCATGGGAGGAGTTCTGAGACGAGTTTAGAGTCGATTTTCTTTCTTCGACCATGAATGTGGCCAGTCTCCAGGAGATTATTACCCTTCGATAGGGGAGATCTAGTGTACAAAAGTTTGGAATCCATTTAAGTAACCTTTTATGATATTCTTCGGACCTGTTGCTAGATGAGGAGGCCAGAGTGAGGCATTTTGAGGAGGCTTTGTGTCCAAAGATCCAGTTCCAGGTTACCCTGTTTATGATGAAGACGTATCTCGAGGTGTTGACGAGGGAAGAGGTCATTGAGAGGATTTTATCCATAACTAAATCATCAAGAGAGGGGAGTTATCAGGATTCCTCACGAAGTAGAGCTATGGTCCAGGGTTTTTTATTTTCAGGGCAGAAGAGTTTCTGTTCATTCAGGGTAGGTCTCAGCCCTCAGTATCGCGTTTCTCTGGGGGAAATGGCTCTTAGACCTATTCCAATAGATCGGGATCTTGTTTTTCTTATGGAGTTTAAGTTCATTAGTATTGAGAGTGCCCAACCTTTCTGAGCAGTCAGCATGTGCCAGGTGTTTCGATTCAAGTTCCTCCTTTGAGGCAATTTCAGCAAAGGCAGCAGCAGCAGGTTACACCAGCTTTGGATCAGTAGAGAGAAGATGGGGTAGAAAGAGTAAAACCCCGGGATGCTCCCCATCCTCATATAGTAGAGCACGGTCTTGGTGGTGGTTGTTCGCAGGGTTAGAGAGGTCATGGAGCAGGTCGTGGTCAGCTTCATGCTTTAGCATTTCCAGCATCAGGTGAGCCAAACATCGTTCGAGGTACCCTTTGATTGTTTTATACTTGGGTGTATTCCTTATTTGACTAAAGAGAGACTCACTCCTTCATATCACCTACCCTTATCCATGCCTTTGGACTTGAGTTTGAGAGGCTTCCAATGCCCCTGGCGTTGACTACGCCAGTTGGAGGTCGAGTTGACTTTTTTGTAGTCTGTAGAGACTGTGAGCTAGTGTTGGGGCAGCACCGCTCTTGGGGAGATTTCCTATATTTAAAAATAAAACCATATGATTTCATCCTCAGTATGGATTGGTTGTATTTGGTGTAGGCTATCATGGATTGCTTCAGAATCCAAGTGATGTTCTTTGATACTGATGGAGAGCCAGCAGTGTTTGTTAGTGAGCGAGACCCTCATATGGGTCAGAGACGTGTTCCGTTCTTGACATCCTTGATGGTTGAGTTGATGTTGAGTTCATTATAGGTTCAGTATTTGGCATTTCCTAGGGTCGTATAAGAGTACCCTGATGTATTTCCAGAAGAGGTTTTAGCGTTACCCCCTCGATGATAAATCAAGTTCAGGATTGAGTTATAGCTAGGTGTGTCTCCTTTCTTGATGTTTTCGTATAGTATGGTATCTTCCAGGTTGTGAGATCTACGTATACAGCTCAATGGTCTGTTGTAGTGTAGTTTTTTACATCTGATTGTGTCGCCATGGGGTGCACCGATTTTGTTTGTGAAGAAGGCCGACGACAGTTTTCAGTTGTTTGTCGATTATCATCGCTTAAATAAAGTGATAATGAAGAACCAATATCCTCTTCCATGGATTGATGATTTGTTCAATCAACTAAAGGGTGAAATTTGGTTCTTGAAGATCGATTTGCGGTCAGGATATCATCAGATATGTGTGAAGGATGAGGATATTCTGAAGACTATTTTCTATTGTCGTTGTAGAGACCCGTATCTTGACGTACATGGACATTACATTACATTTGCGGAATACTTAGTACATAACAAAAACACACACACAAGGATCGTAATAGTTTAGTGTCTTTGGAAACTCGGAACATAATCTTCTAATCATGGTGAAAGTTCTTCAATATCTCCCATAAAGGTCATCCCTTTTTTCTACCTAAAACCTTTCTTTATATCCTGGGGAAAAGAAAACATAAAAGGGTGAGCTCAAATGCTCAGTAAGGGTAAACAAAGGAAATATCAATCACATAATTTTCATAAGAACATAACATTTTTGGAAATCTTAACCTGCAAAAGAGAGCATAATTTCATAACATGGGATAAATCATAGTAGTGAAATGAAATCATAACTTAAAACATTACTCATTGTGGCATACACACATAATCATAGAGAATCATTTCTTGTTAGTCAAGACTCATTGCCAAGACTATCTTAGTGGACAAAGTCCCTTTCTGAATCGAGTAATCCTCGTTTCAGTCCTGTTTCACTGAACCGGTATAACCTACCATTCCAGCCATGTCTATCTCATGAGATATAAAATCTTTACCCAATGCATTGGAGGGAGATATAGGTCCCACCCATCTCTTAATGAATCCTTTCTTATGTGTGCCACCAAATCATAAATCATACATCATTGCATAACCCATGTAATAAAAATGGGATTCTTAAACAACATGACATCATAAAACCATTCATATAAGATAAAGGAATTCATAAACATAATTCCATCACAACATAGTCAAATCATTGTAAAAATATGGATAGAAACAGAACCCTTTATTATCTTAGATGAAAAATAATTTTGATAAAACACTTGAATTGAATTCTTGAGGAAAATATCCTTTTTTCTTCAAAATCAATTTCTTTTCACAAAACATCATGCAATTTTAAAAGAAAAAGATTTTATTGAAAATAGTCATGAAATATTTTGGAGGAAGGTTCATGAAAATAAGGCTTTATAAAACCGTAAAAAATCCGTTCGTGCCGTATAAGTTAAAAAAACATTCTTCGTACTTTTGTCGGAAAAGTCAAAAAGTACCTCGTACGAAAAAAACGAAAAAAGATTACTTTCATATCCTTTACTAAAAACTCATAGAAGGGTAAAATTGAATTTAAACAATTTTAGGTGGATGGAAATAATATTACATATTGAGGGAACATGGATGTGGATGATAAAATACACCCCAGTAAATACTTACGAATAAACAATCTCGGATAAAAATGAGATTGTGATATTTCCCTTACCTTAGGTCCAATTTGCTTCGTATGTGTCCGAACCTCCTGTATAATGATTTAAATAATGTCATTGACTTATTACAGAATCATGATATCATATATGGTTCACTTATGACATTATATTACCCGTTCTTTTGTAAATTCCATGTTAAAGAAGCGTTTTGGGTAAAATCGTTTCATTTATCGTAGGTGTTTTGACTTGTTGTTCTTGACATCATTATTACTTATATCATGATTTACTTACTTCCAGAATATAAAATATGATTTATATATCATATATATTCAGTATATATATATATATAATAGATAGATAAATAAAATGAAAAACACCGTTCATGGAGACGGTAGTCCGTACGTACGCATGAACGCTGTTTTTCTTTCCTTATTGTCTTGAAATGGAAGTAAGTAGATGACATACATATGTATATATATATACATAAATCCAGTAGCTTTATAATGTCATGTATTTCATTATTATTTCTTATATATACATTATAATCATTCTTAAATGGTTAACATGGAGAATGAATCTCATCGCGTCGTGGAGACGGTATTCCGTACGTACGCACGAGCGATGATATCATTTCTATAAATATTGAATTGAATTGGAGTGGATTATAAAATATATCAGAATCATTATGATGTTGTAATAACTATGTATAGTTATTCTTTACACCATTATACCCATCCATGTAAGGTGGTGGTGGAAAATAGATTACACCACGGCGTAGAGACGGTATTCCGTACGTACGCACGCGCGGTGATTTCTTTTTCCGTAGGATGGATAGATGGTGAAATAGGGTTGTTTCATACTTATAATAACATATCAGTATATGAGTGATACTGATGTTATTACTTCATAATGAAACAACCTAAGAAGAAGAAGTGGAAGAAGAAATAAAGATGAAAGAATTGGTAACGGTAATTACCTCTTCTTTGAAGTGCCTCTTTGAGACCTCCTCTTAGGGCACTAGAATTGGTCTTTGAGGAAGACCAGAACCTCTAGGATGTTGCTAGGGAAGTGGAGAAGAGATTTTGGCAGGGGTTGGCCGAGCTTGAGTGCTCAAATTGGTGTGAGGAGGAGGGGGAGGAGGTGTCCTTTTATAAGGGAGGAGAGGGGCACCTTAGGAATTCTTAAAAATATTAATTTATAATAAATATAACCCCACTTAAAAACCTCCAAAAATGACTCATATTCGAAGCTTAGATGAGATAGGGTTGTAATCTCATCAACCAATCAAATTTATACATGTTTGGATCTTATTTTAAACCTTATCAATTAGATTTAACTCTAAGTTAAATAATTTAACTTTTACCGTGTCTTTTTGTTTTCTTTCACTATATGGTTAATACACTTACTATAACATGCCAAACGAACCCCAAATTGTATATTATTAATACATATATCCTTATCTAAGTCATTTGGCCGAACCTTAGATTTTTAGGAATAAAATAACAATTAATAATATAATATTTGATTTAAAAACTATTTTGTGTCAATTTTGACACTATTTGATATATGATTTTTTTGAAAGTCATAAAAGAACTATATATTCGAACCAAGTTTATTAAATCAACACTAATATATCAGAGTAACCTAGAAAATTAGTGGAATTCATAAAAAGTCTTAAATTACATTTATTTTGGTATTTATATTATCAATTATGTCAATATTTCATTAATAAGATAATTACTGCATCATCTTTGTGTCATAAATAAATTATATTATATGCTGTCTAAAAATTACAAATAAAATACCATCATGTAGGAAATCTTTTTAGCTTTCTAATGAATATTTATAGTCGAATTTATCTTATGTATAACCCCATATTAAAAATGATTTACTTATTAAACTTTGATTTTAACTATTTTAACCCTTCTTTAAATAAATTAATAATAAATGTCCTAATCTAATCCAAGTGGGCCTAAATGGTCATATTTTATTCCTAAGTTTGTTTTTGGTCGAATTACACTTGTCCAATAGAATTAGGACATGTGTTAGGGTAATATTAATATCATATTTACCCTTAGTTACCCTATTTACTATTAACCGTGGTAAAAAAAGTAAAAAGTTACTATTCACCAAAAAATTATTTTCATCTCATTGAACCACATTTTAGTCCTTGATATTAACCGTGTCTCTCGGATTTTCGAAATTCCATTCACAGAAGCGGTAAAATTAAGTTTTATGCAAAATTCTGTTTTTAACCTACCACTTAGTGGTTTCACTATTCATCAAAAATTGAAAGTTTTCAGAAAAATGCCAAAATTTCATCCTAAGCTATATTTCATATTCCGAATTCAAAAATGAAGTCTATTTTACCAAATTCATAACATAGAAGTTGCATTAATTAATTTTATAATTAAATCCCGCTGTTAAAACAAATAGCGTGTTTTTTAAGAAACAAAATCTATCAAAAGATTGACACTTGATTATGTCTGGTTTAAATGTGAAATTACAAACAATGACCAACATTGTATTAAATTGTAAAAATATATTCTAAATATACTTTAAAACCACTCAAATTAATAATTTATCACTATTAATTATTTCGATTAAAAAAGTTGTTTTTGATTATAATTTAGTAATTTTCACTATTCATTAGAATATGAAAGTTATCCGAAAAGTACCAAAATTTCACCTTAGGCTAAATTCGATACTCCGAATCCAAAAATGAATTCCATTTTGAAAAATAAAATTTACAAAATTTCCAAAAAGTGGTTATTACTATTCATAACGGCTAGTTTTAATAATATTTTAATAGCATATCGTTGTTTCGTGAAACTCAGTATTGCGTACTACACACGCTATCGAGGAAGGTCGCGATTGCGTGTAACGGAAGGAAAGTCAAGGATGCGTATTTTGAAAGCTTCTTTTGTTGTAGCGTACAACACAAGACATTAATGAAATTAAAAAGAATATTTTTCATAAAATCTTGGGGCGTTACATTCTACCCCCCTTAAAATGAATTTCGCCCTCGAAATTCGTCGGGGTTATAAATGGTTTACTATTCAAAATTTTCTTTGATAGAAACCCACATCGTAAAAAGGAATATCAAAACCAATCTTTAAAAACAAAAGTATGAAACGTAACGGTTACTCAAATAAACTAATCATTGGGTTTCCACATAGGTGAAAATATGGATATGGAAGAGAAATCTAACCATCATGTTCTGATGGAGAGTGGTAGAGAACATGGCTATGGAAAAGCCAGTAATCACAAATCCATAGATTTGTGATGATATAAGGTACCATCTGATTCATCAGGTATAAGATCACTAGGACAACATTTTTGGTTTTCAAGATCATTTCCCTAAAGTTGAAAATTTGAATTGGAATAAATACTTTCTTTATTTTGGTACAATCTCACTATTGTTCGTGCCTAGAACAATTTCCACTTCATCTCTTAAATAAATGAAGTTGAATTTGTTATTCGTGAAGTGTTAGTAGATCATGTGATAGAATGACGGGTCATTCCATCTGTCTCAAACAAAAGGTTAGCAAAAATTATATACATAAGTCGATATATAGTGAGATTAATCATATATAGTTCCTAAAATGGACTTATACTTCATATATCATACTGCTTAATATAATAAAACTAGTTTCTACTAAACAGGGACTTCCTGTAGGTCAGTGGTAGGCGATAAAGGCCAGTCGCACTTCGGTTGTGGGTTCGATTCCCACAGCCTTGTCCGAAGCGATGGGCTGTCGCCCGTCCTGCAGGTTGTCCTTTTTATAAAACTATATTACTATAAAATCCCATCAATAATATCGAAAAAACTTCTATCCTTAAACAATACTAACTTATGTCCAACATAATCCATTCCAATCTTTAGGCTTATCCATAATACTGCAGTCCATTCTCATAACATAGTGAAAACGATTACCAGAGATTTAATACCATCGTTGATCCCCATATATCATAAGATATATCTTGTTGGTCACATTCCAAACATTCAAAGGCCTTAATCTCGTACTCTCTTGAATACCCATTGAACCTTAGTGAAAACTTGAATGCAGTTAAAAGTTAACACTTTACACATACCAAAATCCTCAAAATTATTTATACTCAAACCATGATATCACTTAGTCCTTATATCAATCATGAGCTCATGAATACTATTAAACATTTCATATCATCTTATTTCCAAAAAAAATATCTCAATCACTTTGAATACCACATCAATAAATATTGCAATACTCAATGATACAACATTATTTTGGAATCCCATTACATAAACACTTAATCATTCCACCACATCGTTGTCATATTCAACATTGCCAATAGTGATCGCATGTGATTTCCCTTTGTCCTTTGCCTTCAGTGGTTGCTCATGTTGATCATCACTAACCCTTGGATTAGGGCAATTATTAGCATAATGCCCCATTTCCTTGCACTTGAAGCATTGAAGTGTTGGCAGTGCGTTCTCTGCAGTGTTTGCTTTATCATTAGAAACCCTTTTTCCATTACTTCGACACTCAGCTGCTCGATGACCTTCTTTTCCACACTTAAAACATTTTCTAGTCCCTTTTAGACAATCTCCACCATGCTTCTTTCCACACTTTGTGCATAAGGAAACATTCATCTTCTTTTCACCATTATTCTGAGATTTCTCCTTGAACTCCATCTTTCGTTTCTTGTCAAAACCATGAGATGGATATGTAACACCAACTTCCATTTCTACCTTGATAGCACAACGCACAATTTCTTCATAGCTACTGAAGTCTCTTATAGCTAATGCCCTTCGAAGACTTGGTTTTAAGCCACTGAAAAATCGATCAACTTTACTTTCAGGTTAGATGATAATTCCAGAAGCATACCTTGCAAGTCTTGTAAAATTTGCTTCATAGGTACCAACAGATTCATCGTCCCTTTGCTTCAGTTCAAGAAACTCTTTCTCCATCTTTGTTCGAAGAATACGAGGGAAGTACTTATTGAAAAATAAGTTCTTGAACTCGTCCCATTCCATAGACTCAATTTCATCCCTTTGCCTTGTATTCTTAATAAGATTCCACCATTGATCAGCATCTCCTTCCAAACGATACACTGCTAGGATGACTTTATCATGTTCAGAACATTGAAGAACTGAAAATATCTTTTCAGTAGTATTAATCCATTGTTCAGCAACTAATGGATCAGTAGACCCACTGAAAGAAGGTGGACGCTGCCTCATGAAGGATTCAACAGAATGTTGCTCCTTCCTTTGCTCATTTGGAAGTCCTGCATGATTCATAGCTTGAGAAAGTTGTGTGATCATGGCTACAAGATTTTTCATTCCAGCTCCTATATCGTTTGGTTGCTCAGGGGTACAATCATTGCATTGCCCATCACATTCCGCATTAACACGGTTCCTTCGGGTTCCAGCCATCGTCTAAAACCCCAAAAGAATTGTGTGGGAGGCAAAAATCATGCTAGGGAAAACAACATAATAAAGGGTTAGTACCCTCAATATCTAACATCTTAGGTTAAATTCGAAGATCGTTAGCGTAATTCTAGGACTATAACCTATACGTATACTTAACCTTAGAGACATCCCTAGACATGCCTTAGAAATATCTCTAGGGATCTCACTAAAGTTCTCGCATCCTAGTTTCCAAAGGTTGACTAAACCTTTCCTCTGATACCAACTGTAGAGACCCGTATCTTGACGTACATGGACATTACATTACATTTGCGGAATACTTAGTACATAACAAAAACACACACACAAGGATCGTAATAGTTTAGTGTCTTTGGAAACTCGGAACATAATCTTCTAATCATGGTGAAAGTTCTTCAATATCTCCCATAAAGGTCATCCCTTTTTTCTACCTAAAACCTTTCTTTATATCCTGGGGAAAAGAAAACATAAAAGGGTGAGCTCAAATGCTCAGTAAGGGTAAACAAAGGAAATATCAATCACATAATTTTCATAAGAACATAACATTTTTGGAAATCTTAACCTGCAAAAGAGAGCATAATTTCATAACATGGGATAAATCATAGTAGTGAAATGAAATCATAACTTAAAACATTACTCATTGTGGCATACACACATAATCATAGAGAATCATTTCTTGTTAGTCAAGACTCATTGCCAAGACTATCTTAGTGGACAAAGTCCCTTTCTGAATCGAGTAATCCTCGTTTCAGTCCTGTTTCACTGAACCGGTATAACCTACCATTCCAGCCATGTCTATCTCATGAGATATAAAATCTTTACCCAATGCATTGGAGGGAGATATAGGTCCCACCCATCTCTTAATGAATCCTTTCTTATGTGTGCCACCAAATCATAAATCATACATCATTGCATAACCCATGTAATAAAAATGGGATTCTTAAACAACATGACATCATAAAACCATTCATATAAGATAAAGGAATTCATAAACATAATTCCATCACAACATAGTCAAATCATTGTAAAAATATGGATAGAAACAGAACCCTTTATTATCTTAGATGAAAAATAATTTTGATAAAACACTTGAATTGAATTCTTGAGGAAAATATCCTTTTTTCTTCAAAATCAATTTCTTTTCACAAAACATCATGCAATTTTAAAAGAAAAAGATTTTATTGAAAATAGTCATGAAATATTTTGGAGGAAGGTTCATGAAAATAAGGCTTTATAAAACCGTAAAAAATCCGTTCGTGCCGTATAAGTTAAAAAAACATTCTTCGTACTTTTGTCGGAAAAGTCAAAAAGTACCTCGTACGAAAAAAACGAAAAAAGATTACTTTCATATCCTTTACTAAAAACTCATAGAAGGGTAAAATTGAATTTAAACAATTTTAGGTGGATGGAAATAATATTACATATTGAGGGAACATGGATGTGGATGATAAAATACACCCCAGTAAATACTTACGAATAAACAATCTCGGATAAAAATGAGATTGTGATATTTCCCTTACCTTAGGTCCAATTTGCTTCGTATGTGTCCGAACCTCCTGTATAATGATTTAAATAATGTCATTGACTTATTACAGAATCATGATATCATATATGGTTCACTTATGACATTATATTACCCGTTCTTTTGTAAATTCCATGTTAAAGAAGCGTTTTGGGTAAAATCGTTTCATTTATCGTAGGTGTTTTGACTTGTTGTTCTTGACATCATTATTACTTATATCATGATTTACTTACTTCCAGAATATAAAATATGATTTATATATCATATATATTCAGTATATATATATATATAATAGATAGATAAATAAAATGAAAAACACCGTTCATGGAGACGGTAGTCCGTACGTACGCATGAACGCTGTTTTTCTTTCCTTATTGTCTTGAAATGGAAGTAAGTAGATGACATACATATGTATATATATATACATAAATCCAGTAGCTTTATAATGTCATGTATTTCATTATTATTTCTTATATATACATTATAATCATTCTTAAATGGTTAACATGGAGAATGAATCTCATCGCGTCGTGGAGACGGTATTCCGTACGTACGCACGAGCGATGATATCATTTCTATAAATATTGAATTGAATTGGAGTGGATTATAAAATATATCAGAATCATTATGATGTTGTAATAACTATGTATAGTTATTCTTTACACCATTATACCCATCCATGTAAGGTGGTGGTGGAAAATAGATTACACCACGGCGTGGAGACGGTATTCCGTACGTACGCACGCGCGGTGATTTCTTTTTCCGTAGGATGGATAGATGGTGAAATAGGGTTGTTTCATACTTATAATAACATATCAGTATATGAGTGATACTGATGTTATTACTTCATAATGAAACAACCTAAGAAGAAGAAGTGGAAGAAGAAATAAAGATGAAAGAATTGGTAACGGTAATTACCTCTTCTTTGAAGTGCCTCTTTGAGACCTCCTCTTAGGGCACTAGAATTGGTCTTTGAGGAAGACCAGAACCTCTAGGATGTTTCTAGGGAAGTGGAGAAGAGATTTTGGCAGGGGTTGGCCGAGCTTGAGTGCTCAAATTGGTGTGAGGAGGAGGGGGAGGAGGTGTCCTTTTATAAGGGAGGAGAGGGGCACCTTAGGAATTCTTAAAAATATTAATTTATAATAAATATAACCCCACTTAAAAACCTCCAAAAATGACTCATATTCGAAGCTTAGATGATATAGGGTTGTAATCTCATCAACCAATCAAATTTATACATGTTTGGATCTTATTTTAAACCTTATCAATTAGATTTAACTCTAAGTTAAATAATTTAACTTTTACCGTGTCTTTTTGTTTTCTTTCACTATATGGTTAATACACTTACTATAACATGCCAAAAGAACCCCAAATTGTATATTATTAATACATATATCCTTATCTAAGTCATTTGGCCGAACCTTAGATTTTTAGGAATAAAATAACAATTAATAATATAATATTTGATTTAAAAACTATTTTGTGTCAATTTTGACACTATTTGATATATGATTTTTTTGAAAGTCATAAAAGAACTATATATTCGAACCAAGTTGATTAAATCAACACTAATATATCAGAGTAACCTATAAAATTAGTGGAATTCATAAAAAGTCTTAAATTACATTTATTTTGGTATTTATATTATCAATTATGTCAATATTTCATTAATAAGATAATTACTGCATCATATTTGTGTCATAAATAAATTATATTATATGCTGTCTAAAAATTACAAATAAAATACCATCATGTAGGAAATCTTTTTAGCTTTCTAATGAATATTTATAGTCGAATTTATCTTATGTATAACCCCATATTAAAAATGATTTACTTATTAAACTTTGATTTTAACTATTTTAACCCTTCTTTAAATAAATTAATAATAAATGTCCTAATCTAATCCAAGTGGGCCTAAATGGTCATATTTTATTCCTAAGTTTGTTTTTGGTCGAATTACACTTGTCCAATAGAATTAGGACATGTGTTAGGGTAATATTAATATCATATTTACCCTTAGTTACCCTATTTACTATTAACCGTGGTAAAAAAAGTAAAAAGTTACTATTCACCAAAAAATTATTTTCATCTCATTGAACCACATTTTAGTCCTTGATATTAACCGTGTCTCTCGGATTTTCGAAATTCCATTCACAGAAGCGGTAAAATTAAGTTTTATGCAAAATTCCGTTTTTAACCTACCACTTAGTGGTTTCACTATTCATCAAAAATTGAAAGTTTTCAGAAAAATGCCAAAATTTCATCCTAAGCTATATTTCATATTCCGAATTCAAAAATGAAGTCTATTTTACCAAATTCATAACATAGAAGTTGCATTAATTAATTTTATAATTAAATCCCGCTGTTAAAACAAATAGCGTGTTTTTTAAGAAACAAAATCTATCAAAAGATTGACACTTGATTATGTCTGGTTTAAATGTGAAATTACAAACAATGACCAACATTGTATTAAATTGTAAAAATATATTCTAAATATACTTTAAAACCACTCAAATTAATAATTTATCACTATTAATTATTTCGATTAAAAAAGTTGTTTTTGATTATAATTTAGTAATTTTCACTATTCATTAGAATATGAAAGTTATCCGAAAAGTACCAAAATTTCACCTTAGGCTAAATTCGATACTCCGAATCCAAAAATGAATTCCATTTTGAAAAATAAAATTTACAAAATTTCCAAAAAGTGGTTATTACTATTCATAACGGCTAGTTTTAATAATATTTTAATAGCATATCGTTGTTTCGTGAAACTCAGTATTGCGTACTACACACGCTATCGAGGAAGGTCGCGATTGCGTGTAACGGAAGGAAAGTCAAGGATGCGTATTGTGAAAGCTTCTTTTGTTGTAGCGTACAACACAAGACATTAATGAAATTAAAAAGAATATTTTTCATAAAATCTTGGGGCGTTACAGTCGTCATGGGCATTATGAGTTCTTATTAATGTCATTCGGTATGAAAAATTCTCCAACTGTGTTCATGGGGTTGATGAAAACTGTGTTCTATGAGTTCCTAGATAAGTTCATGGTGGTTTTCATTGATGACATCCTTATGTACTCTGCATTTGAGGAGGAGCATGTAGAGCATATGCATGCCATTTTGGGAGTCCTTCGTCGATAGCAGCTATTTGGGAAGTTTTTAAAGTGTGATTTTTGGGCTCAAGAAGTCCGTTTCTTGGGGCATGTTGTATCCTAGCAGGGAGTTGTTGTGGATCTATCAAAGATAGAAGCAGTTGTGTCTTGGGAAGCCCCTAAGATAGTGGTAGAGGTGTGAAGTTTCCTTGGTCTTACAGGCTATTACCGAAGTTTCATAGCTGATTTCTCTTAGGTTGTGACTCCTCTGATATTATTGACCATAAAGGATCAGGCATTCGTATGGACTGATCAGTGTTAGGTAACATTTGAGTATCTAAAGAAGAAGTTGTTCGGTGCTCCAATTCTTTATTTTCCAACATAAGAAGTTCAGTTTTATGTTTTCTGTGAAGCTTTACGTTTGGGGTTAGGATGTGTTCTGATGTAGTAGAGATCGATCATTTCTTATGGGTCTTAGCAGTTACAACCCCATGAGCGTAATTATGCCACCCACAATCTAGAGTTTTCAAAAACGGTGTTTTCCCTGAAGTTGTGGAGATATTACCTCATCAGAGAGCACTTTGGTGTCTTCGCTAATCATAAAATCCTAAGGTATGTTTTCTCCTAGCATGACTTGAACTTGCGAAAACGTCGGTGGATGGAGTTCTTATAGGATTACAACTTTGAAATATCATATACACATGGTAAGGGGAATTTTGGAGCTGATGTACTGATCAAAAAGTCATGTAGTGATGCGGTGCGTGAATCAGGTGATTCTTGGAGATTAATAGAATAAATTTCAGCATTACATTTCAATATGGTAGAAGTTGCGGGTACAGGTTTTCTTTTTCAGATGACGATGCAGTCATCTTTGGTGAGGCTGGTGAAAGATTCCCAATTAGGGGATCTTGATGTGGAGGTCTAGAGAGACCAAGTTGTTTTTGGTGAGGCCTCTTATGGATGGTATGAGGATGAACAACACTAAGTGTTGTTTCAAGGAAGACTTTTGATTCCTCTGGTGATGCGTGAGACGGTTCTCAGAGAGTTTCATAGTTCTATCTTAGTGGTACATCTTGGCGTAATAAATATATAACAAGCTTTGAGGAGTCAATTTTGGTGGCTTGGGTTGAAGCGTGTAGTTGTAGAGTTTGTGTCTCGGTGTTTGGTATGCCAGAAAGTGAAGCTCGAGCACCATGTTCCAGTGGGTTTCTCCAGCCATTAGATGTTCCTCAATGGAAGTGGGAGGACATGTCAATGGAATTTGTTACTGATTTACCTCGAGATCAGGGAGGATATGATGCTATATGGATAGTTTTGTATCGTTTGACTAAATCATCCCACTTTATAGCAATCAAGGAGTCAGGATCAATGGAGGTTTTGTCGAAACAGTATCTGGAGGAGGTGGTGAGACTCCACAGTGTCCTGAGTATGATCATTTTCGATTGAGATTCTCATTTTACCTCCAGGGTCTAGAGAGGTCTCCAGCATGCTTTCGATTCTCAATTATACCTTAGCACTGCTTTTCATCCATAGATGGATGGTTATACAGAGCGTACCATCTAGACTCTTGAAGACATGTTGTTCTCTTGTGTCCTGGATTTTAGTGGTTCATGGATGAGGCACCTTCACTTGGTAGAGTTCACTTAACACAATAGTTTCCACTCCAACATCGGTAAGGCGCTATTTGAAGCCTTGTATGGACAACCTTTTCATTCTCTGTTATCTTGGACTGGGGTTGGAGAGTCAGTAATTCTCAGGGAAAAACTGGTACAAAACACAACATATATGGTTTAGGTGATTTGTGAGAGGATGAAGGCAGCATAGGATCGTCAGAAATCCTTTACTGATCATAGGAGGAGACCTTTTTAGTTTGACTTAGGGGATCATGTGTTTTTTAAGGTGACTCCCCATCATGGGAAATGAAGGTTTGGTCATGGGAGTAAGCTTTCTCCCTGGTTTGTTGGGCCTTTCGAGGTGTTGGATCATGTTGGAGTCATGGCGTATCGGGTAGCACTTACCCTGAAAATGAGCAGGATACATGATGTTTTTCACATGTCATAGCTTCGTCGTTATCTTCATGACGACTCCCAGGTCATCAATTGGGGTGAGATCGATGTTGACGATGATGCGACCTTCGAGGAGCGGCCTGTCAAGATCCAGGACCGTAAGGAGAAGGTGTTACGCGGGCATTCTATCCCCTTGGTTTGTGTCTTGTGGCAACACGATGGCATGGAGGAGAGTACTTGGGAATGTGAGTCACAGATACGTGCTCAATACCCTGATTTGTTTGATGTTTATCTCTTTTCTTATAACAATGTTCGTTTTGTGGTTGTAGATATTTCCTGGTAATGAGATGGCTTTCTCTTGTTGTTTGTTGTGCCTTTCTCTCTTTTGAGATGTATCTCCCCCATGAGAGTTTTTAGGAGCTGGTTGTGGTTGTCGTGTGGTTTCACATTGTTCTTTTTCTAAGCAGTTGAGCTCTTGTGGTGGCGAGAGCCTTGAGAGGTATCTCGTGGGGTGGCTGGTTGGACAACCCCTTTTTGGTTTTCTCTCCAAGTTGGTTTTAGATTCTTGAGGACAATAATGTTTTGAGAGGTATCTGATGTAAGGGTCTGGATCTGCGTAGATCGACCCTTTATGTGTTTTTAAATACTTAGGTTATCGAAGAAGGCTCGGGAAAAGTCTGGAGGAGTTCAGTCACGGAAATCTAGAAGCAGGGAGGCTACACAACATGTACAAGGCCTACACGATGTATAATATTTTGGGTTTTGAAAAATAAAATAAATTCCAAGGCAATGGGTTTTTTAGAGGAACCCAACCTCAAGGAAGTACACAACATGAATGAGAGGTACACATCTTGTACTGCCCCACTACTATATGTTTTAAAGACATTCAGTCTCTTGGGTTTTCCAAATCCTACAACCTCACCTCTTTTCTCTCTCATCCCAAGAAACCTGACACCTACTTCCAGGGCGTTTTAGAGATCCCTTCGACAAGAATTGATCTCAGGATTCCTTCTTCGATCTATCTTCAATCTGAGGTAAGATCTACCTTTGTTCTTGTGGTTTTTTTCAATCCGATTTCTCTCATTTCTCTTTTCCATGCAATGGTGCTTGATCTCCATGGTTTTAATGGATTTTTCTTGGTTGTTGGTTGGGGCAGTTGTGTCGCGGCGTCCTTAGGTGGATGTAGTTTTCATAGGGGGAGGAAATCATGATCCTTTGTGTGGACCGTTCTTGTGAAAAGAATGTTAGAAACCCTTTGAGGTAAGGGATTCATGTCTTCTATATTCTATTTATGTGAAATACTAGAGTTGGCATGATTTATCCCACTAGATCACAATGAAATTGACTTAATAATTATTTGAACCGGAATAAATAATTGGTTTTGATCATATGTTATTGCCTCTTGTTTTTCTAGATAGTGTGATATCTATGCCTTGCTTGATTAGCATGTCTTTCTCGATGGAAATTGGTAAAGAATGTAAAGATGGTATTAATTGTAAATTAATTGTCCAAAGATAAAGAGTCATGTAAATGAATCTGGATCTTGTTTTAATTTTATGATAATAAAATTGATGAAGTAATAATGTTTAATTAATTTTTTGATAGCTATGGTTGCTTTCTGGTTAGGTTTCCCATAGTTTGAACCTACTAATAATGAATCAATTAATTCAATATGGATTAAAGAACCGGTTGTTGATAAAGGATAATTCTCGGTAGGGTTCTGAGTTACCCTCTTGCTTGAAAAGGCTAAGAGCCTTATGCTTTAGATCTGTGAGTGTTTGTTATGGGTGAACATTGAATGCCTTGTTTGGGGCCAAGAGACTAGTTGCTTGTTGTTTCTTGATTCTTGTGATGTGATGTGAGCCTGAAAGGTTGTTGTGGTATGTGGGGGCAGGGAGACCCAATGGTTGTGGCAGCAGTTGACGCTTAGAGTGGCCAGATGCATCGTTTTATGCATATGGGCGTCGGGGAGGACACCAGGGATGATGGAACGGGTTGAAGCAGGGCTTACCATTGATATGAAAGTGGTTGTTATTGAATCTATTATTTGTTATCTTCTTTACTTTTCCCACTTATTGAGGTAGATGTTTTTTCTTACTCTCCTTTCAAAAGAGGAAAATATGTGCGAGGTATGCCATGTACTTTTTGTGTTTAGATTCTCAAGAATGGATGGGTCTATGCTCTTATTGTAGGTGGAAAAGACTCAATGGGTAGTTCACCTACTCACTGTGTTGATCCCCTTGTGTTTGGTAGCTTAGAATGCCTGGGAATCATGGAAAAGTGATAATGTTGTTAATAAATTATTTAATAAATGATGTAAACCCATGGGGTTGGAGCTTGCTAGGATGTAATGTTGAGGTTGTAACTTTAAAGGAACAGTGGACTTAGTTTGGTTATGCCTAGATGGAATGGATCTTGGTTAGAATGCTAATGAAATGTAATGTGGAATGATAATGGTTAAATAATTAACTAACGTAAAGTGAAATGGATAAAAAGGGATAAAGTAATCTAATGTATCTCTTTAAATGGTTGTGTGATTATAGGATACATAGTCTTAGCAGTGGCAGTCGGGAGTCTGAGAGATGTTAGCTACAGTTGAGTCTAAGACTATGTTATGCCCATAGTGTGGTTGTGAGCTATAGTATATTCTGTACTTTTTGTGTTTCTATACGCTACTCCACCATGTCGGTTAGGGTATAAGAACTCGGATCTTCTTTTGAGTTATGTTTTCCTTTTTCTGGTGTTTTTTTAAGAAAAAGAGGAATTTCTTGAAATTTTTGAAGAACACATCGTGTACTTTA
Source organism: Viscum album (assembly GCA_963277665.1). Classification (NCBI taxonomy): domain Eukaryota; kingdom Viridiplantae; phylum Streptophyta; class Magnoliopsida; order Santalales; family Viscaceae; genus Viscum; species Viscum album. The sequence continues at coordinate 1,075,543,235 of OY728127.1, read as the reverse complement.
TGAGTACATGTCGTGTACTCGGTTACCGCAGGTAGTCGGGTGCTGGCCATGTAGCGTTCATGCACACGGCTGTGTGCAGTGACCTAGAGTCCACCTAAAGCAGGGCTCGGTAAGGGAAATTACATGTCGTGTACTTATAAAGTACATGCAATGCACTTTCTTTTTTTTCATTAAACGTACCGAGGTCACGTCTGATGGACAGAAACACCTCCTTCTAGTTTTGGTTCATCCAAGAGCGCATGTACGACTGCGATCCTTCTCCAAGACCCCGACAGAGCATCTGACCTCTGATTCTACCGTCGTTGATTGCGTTGGGATCGCATCGGTAATCTATTCCTTCTTCTAGATCTTTGTTTCTCGATTCCTCTTCTTTCTCAAGTTATCTTCGGTTGAACTTTTTGGGAGTTTTTGTAGATCTATGGTGTTATTGGGTGATTCAAGGCTTGAGGTTAATGTATAACAATCCTAAAACACCAAGGTAGGTGGTTTGTGCCTTTCCGTAAATATTCTTTGAGTTATATGTGCAATTTTTTCCAATACCCTTGAACGGGGTATTGCGTGTTTACTATTTTACCCTTTTTAATTTCCTGCTATGCTTGTATACTTGAATAGAGGTTAATTGAATGTGATTAGGGTTGATTGTTATGCTTTGGAAATGTTTTCCCATGCATGTTCGTTTATGACTATTTGGTCCTGCTTAACCTATTAGGCTGCCTTGTTTGTTTTTCCCATTCCTAGTATGTAGGATGGAGTGATTTTTATTCTGACTTGTTGTTATGTTGTAGACTGATTAGCCAAGTAGTTCTTAAGGTTTACTTTGGCCGCTATGCTTTTCTATACTCGATTGACTTACACAGGGCCGTGAGAACCTGGTGTAGTAGACCATAGAGAGAATTTATGTAAGGGATTCTCCAGAGTGTCTTTATAATTTACGATGCAAGACCACATGGGGAATTGTCATTGAGTGCTTCCTCAGAGTGTCTATAGTTCCTTGACGTGGGCCACAGGGGGAATGATACGTTGAGTGCTTCCCCAGAGCATGTTTAGTACCGATACGGTACTATAGGGGGAATTGATGGTGAGTTCTTCCCCAGAGAGTCTATACTTAAGCTAAACCAGAGGGGTTAGACTGTGTGTTCTTCCCAGAGGTTTTCTTGTACTTATTTGGTTGAACCAGAGGGGATAGGCTGTGAGTGTACTTCCTAGAGGGTTACCTGCTTTGTTTAGCTGCTTGCTTGTTATGTGAAATTTGAATACATTAAAATTGTAGGATGTTTACTTGAGTATTTCCTTGTTTACCACTTCCTATTTATTATTACCTACTATATACTCACTGACTGTTAGGAACAGATATTTTGGTGGTTGCCTACTGGTATTTAGTCTCACACCCTGTTTGGGTCATGCTTTTGGGCCCAAACAGATTATATTTTTGTAGGTATAAATAAGGTAAAGTGCCCTTCTACTTCAGGTAATTGATTTTCCATGGAGCTAGAGAGCATGGGACCAAGCAATGGCTTTTGATATTGAGGATTTGTTTACTTTATGTTCTTTGTACTTTGTCTTAGTTCTGTATTCAGCATTGTGACTTGTTTGGTAGTTTTCCTAAACATATGTATCATGCATCATTTTATTTATGTGATCCAGTTTTTATTACTTATAGTCTTTTGCTGTTTACTTTGGTATGGTGTTATTTCTACTTCCTCTATTGTATATTTGTTTACTTCCGTTGTTTTACTCTACCAATGAGGGCATAATTTCCCCACTATCACACCCAAGGCCCTCGCTACTAGTCGACAGCCTCTAGCATTCGAAGAAATGTGCTTGGGGCTATCCTCATGTATGTCTGTAGACACCCATATGCGCCCCTAGAAACACAAGATCTCATCCTCGCCTATGGTCCTTCCAGGAATAGGGTCCTCTCCTGACACACTTTCCCATAGGACTAGGCCTTCAGAATCTGATAGTTGCCTCATCCAAACTCGATCAAGAAGACCTTCGGTGTTGGTGAGCTAGAAGGTTGTACATCTGAGAGATTGTACATCTACATGGGTTTCCACACTCTATTTTTTCAGATATTGATGAAAATTTTACTTCTGAAGTCTGGAAGGGGCTTCAAAAGGCTTTGGGTACACAGGTACTTTTGAGTATAACTTACCACCCCCAGAGAGATGGTCAGTCAAAGCGTATGATTCAGGTGCTTGAGGACATGCTCTGAGCATGCATCCTGAATTTTGTAGGTTCTTAGGAGAACCACATACCTCTTTTGGATTTTTCCTACAACAATAGTTTTCAAGAAACTATTCATATGGAACCTTATGAGGCTTTGTACGATATGTCATACTGATCACCCTTATGTTTGATGGAGGCAGGAGAGGCAGCTATGCTGGGACCTCGTCTTGTCCAGGAGACCACAGAGTAGATAGAGTTGATTCGGAAGAGGATGGCTTCTGTATAGTCTCGACAGAAGTATTATGTTGATCGAAGGAGATGACCTCTGGAGTTTGAGGTCGGGGATCAGGTTTTCCTGCGTGTCTCACCGAGGTTGGGACACAGGAGGATTAGGAGATAGGGTAAGCTTTCACCGAGGTACGTCGGTCCATTTGAGGTGTTGGAGAGATTTGGGCCGATTTCCTATCAGTTGCAGTTACCTCAGAGGTACCTGTCTATGCACGACGTTTTCCACGTTTCTCAGCTTCGAAATTACTTCTCAGACCCATATCATGTTCTTCAACCTGAGGAGGTTGAGTTAGAGGTGGATGCCTCATTTGAGGAACATCCTATCCGGATTTTTGATCATAGTACGAAGGTTCTTCATGGTTGTTCTCTTCCTCTGGTATGGGTGCTATAGTAGCATGGGTGAGTACAGAACGAGACATGGGAGAGGGAGGCTGATGTACAATTTTAGTGGCCAGAACTATTCAAGGTTTCTTCTTCTGTGCCGCCTTACTAGGGAAATTTGGGGACGAATTTCTTTAAGGGGGAAGTTTGTAAGAACCTGAATCTTCTTTTGAGTTATTTTTTCCTTTTTATGGTGTTTTTATAAGAAAAAGAGGAATTTCTAGAAATTTTTGAAGTACACACCGTGTACTTGGTTACCGTGGGTAGCCGGGTGCTGGCCATGTAGTGGTCATGCACATGGCCGTGTGCGGTGACCTAGAGGCTGCCTAAAGCGGGGTTCGATAAGGGCAAGTACATGTTGTGTACTTTATTTTTTTTCACTAAACGTACCGGGGTCGCGTCTGATGGACATAAACACCTTCTTCTAGGTTTGGTTCATCCAAGAGCGCACGTACGGCCGTGATCCTTCTCTGACCCCCCAACCAAGCATCCAACCTCCAATTCGACAGTCGTTGATTTTGTTGGGATTGCCTCGGTAAGCTCTTCCTTCTTCTAGAGCTTCGTTTCCTGATTCCTCTTCTTTCTCAAGTTATCTTCGTTTGAACGTTTTGGATGTTTTTGTATATATATGGTGTTCTTAGGAGATTCAAGGCTTGAGGTTCATGTATAATGATCCTACAACACTGAGGTAGGTGGTTTTGCATTTCTGTAGATAGTATTTGAGTTATATGTGCAATTTTTCTTAATACCCTTGAACGGGGTATTGCGTGTTTACGATTTTACCCTTGTTAATTTCCTGCTATGCTTGTATGCTTGAATAGAGGTTAATTGAATGTGATTAGAGTTTATTTCTATTCTTTGGAAGTGTTTTCCCATGCATGTTTGTTTATGACCGTTTGGTCCTGCTTAGCCTGTTAGGCTGCCTTGTTTATTTTTCCCATGCCTAGTTTGTAGGATGGAGTGATTTGTATTCTGACTTGTTGTTATGTTGTAGACTTATTATCCAAGTAGTTCTTATGGTTTACTTTGGCCTCTATGCTTTTCTATACTCGATTGACTTATACAGGGCCGTGAGAACCTAGTGTAGTATACCATAGGATGAATTGGCGTAAGGGCTTCTCCAGAGTGTCTTTATAATTTACGATGTGAGACCATAGGGGGAATTGATGTTGAGTGTTTCCTCAGAGTGTATGTAGCTCCTCAACGTGGGCCACAGGGGGAATGAGATGTTGAGTGCTTCCCCAGATCACCTTTAGTACCGATATGAGACTATAGGGGGAATTGACAGTGAGTGCTTCCCCGGGGAGGCTATACTTAAGGTGAACCAGAGGGGTTAGACTGTGTGTGCTTCCCAGAGGGTTTCTTGTGCTTGTTTGGTTGAACCATAGGGGATAGGTTGTGAGTGTACTTCCCATAGGGTTACTTACTTTGTTTATCTGCTTTCTTGTTATGTGAAATTTGAATTCATTGAAATTGTAGGATCTTTACTTGATTACTTCCTTGTTTACTGCTTCCTGTTTATTATTACCAGCTATATACTCACTGACTGTTAGGAACAGATCTTTTGGTGGTTGCCTACTGGTATTTAGTCTCACACCCTATTTGGGTCATGCTTTTGGGCCCAAACAGATTATATTACTGCAGGTATAGATAAGGGAAAGCACCCTTTTACTTCGGGTACTTGATTTGTCGTGGATCTTGAGAGTATGGGACCAAGAAATGGATTACGATGTTAAGGAGTTGTTTACTTATTGTTCTTTGTACTTGGTCTTAGTTATGTATTCAGTATTGTGACTTTTCTGGAAGTTTTCCTAGACATATGTATCATGCATAATTTTATATATGTGCTCCAATTTATATTACTTCTAGTATTCCACTGTTTACTTTAGTATGGTGTTATTTCTGCTTCCTCTATTTTATATATGTGTTACTCTGCCAATGAGGGCATAGTTTCCCCACTATCACACCCAAGGCCCTCGCTGCTAGTCGGCAGCCTCTGGTGTTTGGGGAAATGCGCTTGAGGCCATGTGACCAACTGGGAATGGGGCGCCTCTTGGTGGATTTTGGAACCGGGACTTTACATAGGGAAACTAAAACCCTTGGGATTCTGAGCCCTGGTGGGGTGTTTTCCCCAACATCCCGATGGGAGGATGGATGGCTGACTACCCCCTTTGGCCCCACTCTTTTCTCTTGGTAGTTACTTGTGCTAGTAGGCACGGTGGTTAGTTCTTTCAATATATGTGTGTAGATGGATGTAATGGATTTTGGTTATTCACACACATATATTATGGATATAGTTTCATATGGACTACTATAGGTGTAACATGTATAGGTTGTGATGGATTGAGGATCCTTACTCGGTGTATGGGTTGTAATGTCTTGAGGTATAATACCCGATGTATGATACACATTATGCGAGCTGTGTTGGCTCCAAGAAACTACCTAGTTACCTTGGTTATGTGGATGTGGTGGTTGTGTTGCATGAGGTGAATGATGTGGTGCTTCGCTCAGGTGTCTATGATCAAGCCTTTTTGGAGAGAGATGCTTAGGACGTGCGACGTTGGGGAAAAGTGGAAAACCAGTGGGGAAGTGGTAGCAGGGTACCCTTGATATTATTTATTATATTATATACTCGTATATGTGATACTTGGTGAGATTATCCATGGTGAGGCTGGGAACATAGTATACCTATTTAGGTGATGAGTTAGTTTCACTTGTTGTTCACTGTGATTTAGCATGCTTTCTTTACTTTTTCATGAGAGGCTCTTGGGAGGATTCTACTGAGTATATTGTTATACTCACCATATATATATTTAAACTATTTTTCAATTCACTTGGAGCAGGCTCTAGATCAGACTAGTTACTACTAGCTTGGGGTTGCAGGATCTGTTCGGGCTTCGTGGTCGCTGTCGTTTTACTTTCTTTTGGTACTGGTAGTTTTCCCTTTCAGTTTCAATATTTCTTTCATGAAATTACATATGTGTACTTGGTATTTATTTTATATTATAGTTTGAGTAGGAGTTGGTTGGTGTTTGTCTTATCTCTCTCTTTCATATGTGTTCTCTTAGAGGGTAATGCCTCCCATTTGAGTGTTTATTATACCCTCGGTGCTAGTCGCCAACCCGAGGTCTACTGGAGACGAGACTCAGGTGTCACTATCTCTCTCCTCTCATTTTCGGCCCAGGAGGGGTACACTTTGTGGGGAGGGGTACACTTTGTGGGGAGGGGTCGTGACACATCGGGGGTCCCCTAGGTCTCATCGCGGCTCAGACACCTCATAAGGGTCCCTCAATCCCAACTTGTCTATCGGGTCAACACTCGTCATAAGGGTGATGGCCTCAAGCCTGCCCCTATCCAAAACACTATAGGTCAGCCCAAACACCCAATTTTTCAATTCATCTCATCATGGTATAACCCTCCTAGGTCACCATATCTCAGTGGGGAAAGAACACCCCACAATCATCTCACTAACCTGAAGGCTTAAAGGCACCTCTTAGGACTCACATGGCCAATCCCTAGGTCATTCACCTCAGGTCGTCACTAACCTCTACCTAGAGTTCTCTAAGGGCTCCTACTACGAGGTCCACTACATTTTTTAAATAACATCTAGTGTGTGCCCCTCAGGGACCATACATCATAAATCACACAATAATAATCAGGGCTTCAACAATTGATAACTGAGGCAACCCATCCAATTCCCAAGGTCCATCGAGGCCTTAGTACTTTGTGCATCCTAACCGATGGAATTTTAATTAAGAAGGCAAATCATTTTAATTTAAATATTTCAGTTAATTTAATTTAATAATTATTTTAACATAACAGTTCAATGCCATAGTGGTGAGACAGCATATCAAAAGTACCATAACAGTTGCATGAAAACCATAGGGTGTGTACACAAGACCACCTAACTCATTTAAAAGCTTAATACTATTTTAATTCATTATTCGGTTGTCATTTCCAAGACTCACCCAAGGTCGTTCATGCCCAACTCAAGCCCAATCCAACACTCGAGTCCCTATATCAACCCATTAAATCCAATTTAATTAATTATAGCATTTATAGTTAATTAATTAATTCAATTTAAACTCAGAATAATGTCAGATAACTCATCAAGCCTTAATCACCCGTCGAAACTTCAAGTGACAGGATGTTGGCCAACCCCAGCACACCCCTAAACCCATGCCAAGCCAAATACCCAACCTATAGAACCAAAATAATAATTAATTTAATTAAATTGTGGGAGGAAATATAAGAAGATTCATATCGATGATATACCTTGTCGAATCTCCAAACAACAAGATGCAAATGATGTTACGGGATGTCCACTTCCTAAGCAAAGTGAAATCCCTATCACGCCTGACCGATTCCTCTATACTTTGGTGGAATCAACATCAAATCCATACATGGAGAGTGGAAATTATAACGATATAAGAAAAGAAGTGGAGATCATCATAGGAAGATAATTACCTCATATCACCAAGAAACACTAAAGGAAACCCCCCTTAGTTAGGGAAAAAGAGGGGAAGGGAGGGGGCTCAGCCCATAGTTCACACAAGAGAGGGAGGGAAAAGAAGTGGGGGTTTCTCCTTCTTAAGTTTGAGGGGGGAGAGTCTTTTTACCCCATTTAATCTCACTAGCTAGTCGATAGCCACCTGTAGAATGTAGGTGGCACTGTTTAGGCCACTAACCAGCCAGTGGATACAGACTGCAACCCGGCTTTATCGGCCTCTTCTGATGCTCTCCCACTTCTCTCTCGAGCCCTATAGCCACCCTTCAAGTTTCACTCCATGTCCAAATATCCTCCTTTAAAAGGTTCCAGCCTTTTTAATTCCATTTTGAAGACCAATTTAAAATTTGATCCCTCCACTAGTTCAGAAATTCAAATTATTTCTGAAATTAGGAACTCGTATGGACATGCAGACTTACAAAGGTTCACAACCAATAGGTTGTAAGTGGGTATTTATAAGAAAATTAAAATTTGATAGTACAATTGAAAAATATAAATCTAGATTGACAACCAAGGGGATTACTCAAAAGAAATGAATCGATTATTTTGATACCTATGCTCTCATGGTTAGGACTGCTTTGATTAGTTTTCTTCTCGCTTTAGTTTCCATATATAATTTAAAAAGTCACCAAATAGATCTTAAAACAGCATTATTAAATGGTGAATATGATGAAGAAATATATGGTTCAACCTGAAGTATTCATAGTACCTGATAAATAAAAAATGTTTGCAAATTGGTAAAGTCCCTATATGGTCTAAAACAAGCTCCAAAACAATGGCATGATAAATTTAATGAAGTAATTTTATCATATGGTTTTATAATTAAAAAATGGATAAATGTGTTTATAGTAGGTTCCATAATAACAATGGTGTTGTTATTTTTTTATATGTTAATGACATTCTTATATCTAGATCTGATATGGATCAAGTAAATAAGGCTAAGTCTATTTATCTAGAAACTTCAATAAAAGAATTAGGAGAATCTAATGTTAATTTTGGGAATCAAAATTTTTAAGAATAATAATTTTATTCCACTTTATCAATCTCATTATATTGAAAAGGTCTTAAATAATTTTGAAAATTTTGATTTTTCACCAGTTTCTACCCCATATGCTTCTAAGAGTAAGATGCTACCAAATCCTGGTAGGGAAGTTGCTCAATTGGAATATGCAAGGGTGATCAGGCGTCTCATGTATGTCATGACATGCACAAGACCTGACATTTCATGTGCTATTGTAAATTTGAGCAGGTATACAAGTAATCCAAGTTATTCACAATGGGATGTGATTAAAATAGTACTCAAGTATCTAAAGGGTACTATGGATTAATGTATATGTTATAGTGGAAACTCAAGGTTATTGGACGATTTTTCCGATGCGAGCTCGATAACTAATCTTTAATATTACTCTTATATGAGTAGTTGGGTTTTTACACTTGGGGAGGATCGAAGAAACAAACATGTGTAACAACCTCTGCAATGGCTTCTGAGTTTGTTGTTTTAGCATCTAGTGTAAAAGAAGTGGAATGTATTAAATATGATCTATCATACCTAACATTGTGGCCTATGTCGATGTCTACAGTTATACACTGTGATATTCAAACAAAATTAGCTAGGGCATACAATAATACTTATAATATAAATTCAAGAAACATTGGTCTCAGACAAAGCTATGTGAGGCAGTTGATACATGATGGTATTATAACTGTGGAATTTGTTAGATCATTCCAAAATTTTATAGATCCACTAATAAAGGGGTTTTTTATACAAAACTTCCTTAGGGATGAGTTTAAAGTCCTTGTCAAAAATTCATCAATGATGGGGCCTCAACTTAACATGTGATAACTTCGTATATATAAGTTCAATGTAGGAAATTCCATCATATGTGTGAAGGAAACACCAAAAGTATATTTCATCCCAATAAAATGGTTTTTGGTGTCAGAGGGTGAGTTTAAAACTCTTAATAAACCAATGATTCCAAACAGGTGTTGAAACATGAGAACACTTCTTGGTTCACCTATGAGAATGTAGGAGTGGGGTCACTCAAAATAGCTTATGACTTTAGCTCTTAAACATTTGTGAAAGAATAAGTGAAACATGTTCATAATGGTGTCTAGGAGTAGATAAAGAACTGTGAAATTTTAACAGACTTGTGTAGGATGAATTTGGCCGATAACAAGAGTTTCATTTTCAAGACAGTGTTTGTTTGTTTCTCTATTTGGCTTTGATTTGTCTCTACTATGTAAAATTTCAAATCGAGAGATACCTTTATTTATGAAATTTCTTTCCAAGAAAGTATGATGCTTTATTTTTTTTTTAAATATTTTAAAATGGTGGGGGTTGTTGAATTTTTTAATGTTTTTAAAATATTTAATTTGTTTTGTTTTAAGTTTTTAAAAGTAGAAGGATTTGTTGGAATCCCACACTATAAAATGGGTTGGAATGGACATGTTTGATCACTGGTGAACACGCCCGTTTTCTAGTGGGTGCGATTAGGCCCACTTATTCGATTGAGTGTGATCTGACGGATGATATTAAATCTATAAAATATATGCCTTTCTAGGAAAGGTGTCAAACCTATTTCAAAGGGTGTGGTATCATATCTGAATGGGTTATTTCATTTCTATAAAATTGAGTCCTCGTTGGATGAGAAAATGAATTCCATCCATTCCCAAGCACTCCAATTATTCCTACAAATTGAGATTCCTCTAAAATCCCTCAACAAGCATCAAAGGAATTTTGTTGGTGTGCAACAACAAAATAATTTTATTACTCTCTTGTTTCCAAAGTTCCTTCCAGGGTTATTCTCCACTTAGTAAAGGTGTAGAATAGAGAGCTACCATTTTATCCCAAATAGGATTCACCAGCAACCCATTGTACTATCAGTTTGGTAGGGTGAATATACTCTTAAGGAGAGTGACAACATAATGTGTATTGGCGAGCTCCTTCTACCATCATCCAAGAAAAGGTCATATTCATTATCCATCAGTATTTCCCGAACATATATACCCTATAAGGACCATATATAGACAATTATTGAATATTATTATTTAATTTTGGGTCCTCTCAGCAAACTATTACCATTGTGTTATTTTGTTTCTTTCATCCAATAATTCATCATTTTAAGGCTTCTTCCATCCCTCACCTTTACTCCCTTTGTAAGGGCCTAAATTCATGTAGTCCAACCCTTTTCATGTTTCTGAAACTCATGGTGCTCAGAGGAGGCCTAGAGTGGGTATATAGGATATCAACTACTAAAAGCTGGAAGCAAGGAGAATACATGGTGTGTAAGTGTGTTTCATGTCATGTATTTGAAGTTCACGGCTTGTTGAGGATGGTTCAAGGGGTGTTACATGACTTGAAAATGTTCAAGATTAAATCCTTTGAGGCGATGCATTTTTTGGAGAAACTTAAATCCTGACATTTACATGACATGAAAAGGGGTTTCACGTCATGTAAATGCTTTGCATGGCATGCCTATAAAGGTTGTAGCGCCTCAGGATTTTCTCAAACCCTATGACTCTCCCAACTTCCAGGTGATCTAGTGACCCTCTTCCAATGCATTTGAGGATTCCTTTGTTGAGGATCGATCCTTTGTCTTCCATCTTTGATTCATGGTGATATGTGGTGTGTTCTAGATCTTTTCTCTTGGTTCTTCAATTTGGTTCCTCCCATTTATTATTTTCATGTGATGGTGGTTTATCTCTATGTTTCTAATGGAGTTTTTCTTAGTTGTTTGTTGTTGCGATTATGTCGTGGCATAATTGGAGGGATGCAGCTTCTTATGAGAGAGGTAATTAGGATTCGTGGTGTTGTTCTATTCTCATGTGAAGAACGTTAATTCCTTTGAGGTAGGGGATTTGTTTCTTCTCTATTTATTTACATACAATATTAAATTGATCATGGTTTAGACCCTTTTATGGAAATGAAATTAACCTAGTAATGATTAAACCAGATTAATAAAAAATTGGTTACCGATCGCATGTTTATGTGCTTTGTACCATGATATCAGTTTGCCTCTTGATTTTCTATATAGTGTGATATCTATGTTATGCTTTGTTAGCATTTTATTATCCTCAGATTAACATGTTGAAATTGATAAAGAACATAAATCCATAATTAATTTATAATTAAATGGATTAATAATTAAAGAAGAGACATGTTTGTAATATGGTGTTTGTTGTAATTTGATAATGATTAAATTGATGTAATGTGCATGTTAATTAAATGTGGCCTTCCATATGTTAATGGAATTGATAAATAATGTGAAGAATGATAATGCTTGTTGAGAATGTTGATAATAAATAAAAGTCATGTTAATTGAGAATGGTTCTTCTCACAGTTTGATGAAACTGGTTTTAATGCTATGAGCATGTTTTAACTTTTATAGCTTGTTATAGATTGATGTCTTAGGTTTCCCGTAGTTGTAGCCTATGAATAATGAATCAGTTAATTCAAAGTGGAATAAAAATTGGTTTTGTAATAAAGATAATTGTTGGGGCTTGAGTTTCCTGTTTTCTTGTGAAGGCCGAAGTGCCTTGAGTTTGGAGTTGTGAAAGATCGTTTATGTGTGAAGGCTGAATGTCTTGTTTTGAGGGCTCAGTTTCCATGTTGGCTATGATTTTTTGTTCATGCTTCTCTTGTGATATTCTCTAGATGTGATCTTCTCTATACGATATGATATGGGGCGGGGTGGCCTGGATGATGTGAGATGAGCCTGGGATGACTGATGTGATATGTGGGTGAGGAGGCTCAGATGATGTGGTAGCAGTTGAATTCTGTGATGACTAGATACATCAATATATGCATGTGGGTGTTGGGTATGACACTGGAGATTATGGAATAGTTTGAATACAGGCTTACCCATTTATGTGATAAATTTGGATGCTTTCTTGAATGAATTATTTTAATAGATGATGGTCGGGTTTCTTGTTTTATCTGTATTCTTTTCCTCACTGCTTGAGGTAGTTGGATGTGCTCGGTTGCATGTTTCCTCTTGGTGGTATCTTATGATGGTTTTCCTATAATACCTGGATTATGGAATGATTCTGATGATTAATATATAATTTTTAACCCGTGGGGTTGGTGTTATGGAATGAAAATTCTAAACAGATATTAATCTTGATAAACTGAGTCCTCAGTTTGGATGATGTCTGGAGGACATGGATTTACTCTGATGATTAATGTAATGTAATGTGGAATAATTTTAATAGATAATTAATGGATAATGAATTAATTAATGGAAGTAAATGATAAAAATTAAAGAATTAATTAATTTAGATCTTAAAAATGTTTGTGTTCTTATAGGATATCTGGTCTTAACAGTGGCAACTAGGAGTCCGAGCAACGTTAGCTGTAATTGATTCTAAGACTAGGTTATTCCCATAGTGTGGTTGGGATCTATTTATATCATGTATATTCTGTGATTTCATGTGTTGTCGCACCCATATCTGTTAAGGGAACTGACACCCAGTGGACTCTGGGAGGGTGTTTTCCCCAACATTTTGGTGGGAGGATAGATGACTAACTACCCCCTTGGGCCCCGCTCTCTTCTCTTGATAGTTACTTGTACTGGTATGCACAGTGGTTAGTTTCCTCATATATGTGTGTAGAGGTTTTTAGTGGCTTTTAGTTATTTCACACGCATGTATTTTCGAATATAGTATACAAATGATTATTATAGGCATGATGTGTGTAGATTGTGGTGGCTTGTGGTACCTTACTCAATGTATGGGTTGTAATGAATTGAGGTATAATACCCGATGTATGATACACGTCATACAGGTTGTGGTGGATCTCAGAAACTACTCAGTTACTATATACAAATATGTGGATGGGATGATGTGATGCATGAGGTGTATGTTGTGATGCCTTGCCTAGGTGTCTTCAGGTTGGCCTATTTTGGAGAGAGATGGCTCAGGACATGTGACGTTGGGGTAGAGCAGAAAACCAGTGGGGAAGCGGAAGAAGGATACCCTTGATGTTTCATTATTATATTATATTCTCTCTTGTATGTGATACTTGGTGAGAGTTATTCATGGTGATGCTGAGAACTTAGTATACATATTCAAGTGATGAGTTAGTTTCACTATTGTTCACTGTGTTTTAGCATATTTTCTTTATCTTTTTCAAGAGAGGCTCTGGGGAGGGTCCTACTGAGTATATTTCTATGATCACCCTACGTATATATAAACTATTTTTCAGGTCAGCCTAAGCAGTTTGGAGATCAGGTTGGATATTACTAGCTTGTGGTTTTGAAGGAGTTGTTTGGGCTCCATGGCCGCTACCATCTTTACCTTTTGGTACTTGTATTTTTCTTTTTATTGGTTATAATATTGTATGGAATTTCATGTTTTCACTTAGTATTTATATATATATATATATATGTCTGAGCAGGTGTTGTTTGGTGTATCTGCCTCATCTCTCTCTTCTGCATGTTTTCATAGAGGGTAATGCCTCCCATATGCATGTTTATTATACCCTTGGTGTTAGTAACCAATTGAGGACCTATTGGAGGAGAGACTTGGGGAGTCACCATCTATCTCCCCTCATTGCGGTATCTTTGTGGGGATGGGGTCATGACATAGTGATATCAGAGGATCGGGTTGAGGGATAGAATGGATTTTGGAGTTAGGAACAGATGAGATTGAATGGGTTGGTAGGGAAACAATATCAACTAAGTTTAGTGAGCAATGTAAACACAAGATAATGGTTGAGACATGGGTATTTAGGGCCCCCTGTGATCTGATGCACGAACCTTTAAGTTTACTGAGCCTACTAAACAAAGTGATATTGGTTTCGGGGTAGAGACATAGGAAAAGATCATGCATAATTCTTCTTTTCACCTATGTTTGAAATAGGTATACCTTGGGATAGGTTAAAACCTTAACAAGATAATAAATAAATAATTAATTGATGTTCGTATTCAATACTCCAAGTTTAGGAGATCTAACAGTTTTTTTGTTTTGTAGGCATAACTCTAGGTCAACGTCCTCATCAGGTTCGCATCGAAGATATTCAGCAGGATGTGCCAGAAGATCACCATAGAGTAGAGGTCGACGACGACGTCACTTGGAGGAAACTCTGAGAGTTTCGACGCTAGATTCTACATAAGTATGAGGGCTCCATTTCAGATTCATTCACAAAATACTGGTTGGAGGAGGTTGAGATAGCTTTTATTTCGATCTGTGCTTGGAAGGAGCACTAGGTTTCGTTGGCTGTGATGATGCTGCGTGGAGAAGTGAGGCAGTGGTGGTTCTTATTCCTCGGGGGTCGTGAGGATTCGGTAGTCGCATGGGATAATTTATGAGACCAGTTCTGAGAAGAGTTCCTTTCTTCAACCACAAAGATGACCAATCACCAGAAGCTACTTACCCTTCAGTAGGGGAGTTCCAACGTGAGAGATTTTGGGATCCGTTTATGGACCCTTATACGATATAATTCAAACCTATTTCCAGATGAGGATTCTAGGGAAAGAAATTTCAAGGAGGATTTGCATCCAGAGATTTAGTTCCAATCCACCCCATTTATACTGAAGACATATATCAAGGTGTTGGAAAGAGTAGAAGTTATAGAGAGGATGTTATCCAGAACTGGATCATCACGAGAGGGGAGTCCTTAGGATTCCTCATGAAGCAAAGTTATGGTATGGGGTTCCCAATTGTTGGGACAGAATATTTTACAGTCAACCAGGGGTAGGTCTCAGCCCTCATCATCTCATTTCTCCAGGGATAGAGGCTCTCATACCTATGTTGTAATGACCCGCCAATTCCCATTGGCTTGAGATCTCAACGAGTCATTACTAGTCCTTAAGAGACATCCCCAATGCGCCAAAGGCTGTCAATAAATGCTGAAGGATTTCAAAACAAGTGGGGGACGATTTACCCTTTTAGAACATACCACAGAGCCAACAACCATAACCAAACAAATCAACTAAATGATGCATGATAAAAACTAAGACAACTCAACCATTTATTTTATCATAAACCAACCAAGAGTACCATAGTGGAAACCAACATTAAATCAGAGTAAACAGAGGATGGAAAAACTAAAAGACTACAAGATGACAACCCAACTCCATGCTTCACAAGCTCCAAGCTCCAATCATCACGAACCAGCCCAAGCATCACGAATTAGTGCTATAAACATGTGACATTTTACCTTTGCCAACATCCCGGTATACGACATCTGCAAAAGCACCAACATGCCAAAGCAGGGGGTGAGTAATGAAACTCAGAAGGTTTTCCCCGATGACTTCCCAACCCATGACTCTAGGATAAAACATGTTAGCACATTTATATAAAACAATTTATATAAAACAATTCCAAAACATTTCACAATATAACAAGTTCCATGTCAAAACCATTTTCCAACAAAAACCATCTTTCACAAGAAAAGCAATCAAGCAAAGTTTCCAATCAAATTCCCATTTCCATTTTGGCACATTCATTCCATTTCACAAATCCACAAAACCAACCATACATGAAACCTGGACCTCCTTATACTCACGAGTGGTGAGTTATCCTTCCACTAAGTTGTCACTTAGTGGACTACCTTGACGGGGGTACTTCACGCCCTTATCTGTCCCTTTTGATGGGGGTACTTCTTGCCCTTATCCATCCAACCTTTTGATGGGGGTACTTATCGCCCTTATCCATCCCAAGGCATATGAACACACACCAAAACCCATGAAAATTCATGCCAAAACCAAGTGTGTTCAAAAACTTTCAATAAATCATCAAACCTTTTATTGAAAACCATTTATTTCAAGCAACAAAACCATAACCCATTTAAAATCACCATTTTAAATTCACTTCAACAAACACTTTCCAAAAACACACAATTTCCATCACCCGTTACTAAAAAGGGGTTTCAACCATTCTTTCACAACAGATAAAAAAACCATTTCAATCAAGGAAAACAATTTGAAACTAAGCCTTCAAGTTCTAAGAAAGAGGAATCGAGAGTGAAGCTTTCTACCACAAAAAAATAGTCTAAACCAACCAAGAACCGGGTCAAAACACCACGAAACCTCCTTAGATTCCTTCCCCTATCACCAACAAGACCAAAACCCAACTTAAAAGTCATCCACTACCTTAGATCTACCCACCTTGGGCGTAGATATAAGTATCCATCAAGAGGAAAGAAGGAGATCTAAGAAAAATAAAGGAAACGAGACTTACCTCAATCAACCAGCCTCTAAACGCCAAGGCAACCCTCCGGATCACTTCCAAAATGCCTGGTAAGTGTTCTCCCACCTTCACTGGAGAGAAATCCCGAGTTAGGGCCATCTAGGAGAAAAAATGAGTGGTTTTAAAGATAAAATGGATTAGATCCTTAAAATAGGATCTAAGTTGACTCCGCACATGGTTAGTCTGCACGGTTAGTCAAATCATGCGCTAACCGTGCGGTAGTCACTGCTTGGAAGAGGTGTTCTGCATGGCCTCCTCGCATGGTTTTCTCAAACCGTGTGCACACCGTGCGGTCTCCTCTATCCAAATTGACACCACCTGCACGGCTTCCACACGGTTTGGGCAACCCGTGCGAAGCCTGTGCGTCACCACCTTTTTTCCCTTTGACAGTTTAAAAGTCTCCAAAATTTCCCAACCATTTCTCATATGCTTAATGTACTTAAAAAGCATAAAACAAGGGTTACTTTCCAAAAACCGGGGGTACTACATTCTCCCCACCATTGTCCTTTCCGTACCTGGAAAGTAGAAAACCATCGCTTGCCTGAAAGAGTTCTGGTCACTTCTCTTTCATTTCTTTCTCACATTCCCAAGTCTCTTCCTGAATCTGACCATGCTGCCATAAAACCCGCACTAGACCGATGCTTTTTCCACGCAAGACTTTATCCTACCAATCCACAATCCACACCAGAATATGTATCAACGAAGCATCCGGCTCTAGGTCAACGTGATCCCATCTGATCACATGGTCGGGATTAGGCTGATACTTCTTCAACTGAGATACATGGAACACATTATGCACTACACTGAACCGTGGTGGTAATGCCAACCGATATGCCACCTCGCCAACCCATTACAGTATCTCAAAACTGCCTATATATTGAGGAGATAATTTTCCATTCTTCCCAAAACGTTGATGTCCAATCCTTGGAGAAATTCTCAAAAAGACATGATCACTCACCGCAAACGAAAACAGTCTTCGGCGATGATCCACATAAGATTTTTGACGACTCTGGGCCGTCTCCATTTTCTTTTTTATCAACGAAATCTTATCTATTGTTTCTTGGACAAGGCTTGGCCCAACTAGTGAAGTCTCACCTGTTTCCACCCAATATAGTGGAGAATGACAATGACGCCCATACAATGCTTCAAACGGAGCCATGCGTATCAAAGCTTGATAGATGTTATTGTATGAGAACTCCACTAAGGGTATATGCTCCTCCCATGAGCCACCAAAATACATTACACAAGCCCACAACATGTCTTCCAATGTCTGTATCGTCCTTTTGTATTGTCCATCCATCTGAGGATGATACGCCGTACTCATATTCAACTGAGTTCCCAGGGATTTCTGTAAGGATCGCCCGAAATAAGATGTGAACCTCAGATCTCTATCCGAGACGATAGACACTGGTACACCATGCCTCTTTAACACTTCTCAGATATAGATTTTTGAAATATTTTCCACCGTATGAGTTTCACGAATAGGTATGAAATGGGCCGACTTGGTTAGACGATCAACTATCACCCAAATGGCATAGTGTTTCCGGACCGTTCTTGGAAGACCTGTAAAAAAATCCCTTTCTATCTGATCCCATTTCCACACTAGGATAGGTAAATATTGTAACATACCAACTAGTCTCTGATGCTCTGATTTAACCTTCTGACAAGTTAATCACTGTGAGACAAACTCAGCCACCTTCATTTTCATGCCACTCCACCAAAACTGCACCTTCAATGCCTTATACATCTTCTGTGTACCTGGGTGTACAGCCCATCTTGAATGGTAGTAAGCATGAAGGAGTTGTTCCTGAGCAGTTAAAGGTACAACCATCCGATCTCGAAACCGCATAACTGAACTCCCATCCAGCTTCCATCCCTCAATGGTCTCCCCACCATTTAGTTTTGAACTCATTGCAACACAGTCTACATTGGATGCATGTGCCTCCTTTACTATCTCCACCAAATCAGGAACAAGCGCAACTGGAAAGAAAACCGCAACATCACCAAGGTCTTCACATTCCACATGCATGTCAGATAAGACCGACATTAACTACCATTCATCTGAAGCTTCTTTCACAAACTGAGCATATGACTTTCTGCTTAATGCATCCACCACCGAATTACCTTTTCCTGGTGTGTACATCAAGTCAAAGTCAAACATCTGGAGATACTTCATCCATATCCTCTACCTCAGATTCAAATCTCATTGTGAGAAAATGTGTTTCAAGCTTTTGTGATCCGTAAATACAGTAAATTTCTCACCGAAGAGATAATGAAGCCAAGTCTTCAAGGCATGGACAACTGCAGCTAACTCCAAATCATGTGTTGGGTAGTTATTTTCATGCACTCTCAACTGTCTTGAGGCATAAGCAACAACATGGTATCCTTGCATGAGAACACATCCCAACCCAGATCCTGAAGCGTCACAATACACCACGTACCCCTGTCCTAATTCTGGAAAAATCAAGATGGGTGCTGATGTAAGGAGAACTTTCAACTCTTGAAAAGATCTCTAACATTCCTCAGTCCATTGAAATGCACTGTTCTTCTTTTTCAATGTTTTCATAGGTGAAGATAGTAGTGAGAAGTCACACACAAAGCATCAGTAATAACCAGCTAGACCAAGAAAACTTCGTATTTCAAATACATTCTTCAGTGGTTTCCAAGAAAGAACGGCTTCTATCTTTTCTGGATCCACTGAAACACCTTTCTCAGAAACAACATGGCCCAGAAAGCATACCTCTTGTATCCAAAAAACGCACTTTGATAATTTGGAATACAACTGATGGTCTCTCAAGATATCCAAGACTATCACCAATTGTTGCTCATGCTCAGCCCTTGTTCTTGAATACACCAATATGTCATCCACAAATACCACAACAAAAGAATCTATATTTCGCTGAAATATCTGATTCATCAATGCCATAAATACTACTGGTGCATTCGTAAGACCAAAAGGCATGACTACATATATGTAGTGTCCATATCTACTTCTGAAGGTTGTATTCAGAATATCCTCCTTCCGAACTCGCAACTGGTGATATCCTGACCGCAAGCCAATCTTAGAGAACCACTGAGCTCCCCTCAATTGATCAAAAAGGTCATCAATGTGTGGAAGTGGATATATATCCTTTATCGTAACTTGGTTAAGTTTATGATAATCCACACATAGCCACAAAGTTCCATCTGCTTTCTTTACAAACAAAATGGGTGCTACCCATGGAGACACGCTTGGCCAAATAAAACCTTTGTTTTCCAGTTCTTCCAACTACACTTTCAATTCCTTTAACTCTATTAGTGCAATACTATAAGATGGAAGTGAGATAGGACTTGTCCCCGGAAGGAGATCAATCGTAAACTCCACTTCTCTTATAGGTGGTAACCCTGAGAAGTTTTCAGGAAAAACATCAGGAAGTTGATCAACGACTACTGGAAAAATATCATTCGTGATCTTTTCCATTGATTCCAAGTTTAACGCGGACAACTGGTAAGAGATCGTTGCCACTACTGGTTCCAACAAGCCCGTTGCATGTGCCTTCACCACTCTTTATTCTCTAAAGAGATGCTCAATGCCATCCTCAGTCGTGAAACTGACTTGTAAAGACCCGTAAAATCCAAGGGAAATTTTTTCTTAATTTTCTTTGGAATTTTACGAGAACGCAGTTTCTGACGGCGCCTGATTCCGAGCCCTAGTGTGCTCGGAATCAATTTCTGAAGTTTAGCTCGGGTACGTTCAGTGAACGAACGAGTGGGTTTTTCTAACTTTTGAACCGGTGCTCGGAATCGAAATCTGAGGGCACTGATGAAACCGTAGTGCCAGTATTTTCTTAGGAACACCTATTCCAGAGTTTCGTTTGCTCGGGTGTTGATGGGGAATAAAAATATAATTGTTTTATATTTTTATTTCTTCACTAAGCGGTTTAAGTGAAAATTAAGTTGTGTCTCAACTTAATTTCTCTCTTCTAAGTGGTTTAGCCCATGTGAGGGAGTTGGGGTGGGACCCACTGATGTTCTAACCTCCCTTGAGAGGATTTAATATGATTTGGGGCCCACACGGGCCCCCACCTTTTCATCTTCCCTTAACTCTCTTAAACCCCTTTTTCAAAAACCCCTTGTTAAATTTTGATAACTCACCTCATTTATGGGACCTCTTCACTTTCTTCTCTTCCATTAATTCATGACACCACCTTAATTAATAATTGAATCCTCCAATTTAATGAGAGGGGTGTATGAATTTGAAATGGATGAGTTAATGAAAATATTAGTCAAGTCTAATATTTTTTTTAAGGGAGGAGTCTTTTAATGAGAGGAGGGTCCATTGGAGAACTTCCTCTCCTTCCATACCTCCCTCTCCTTCCTCCATTGTTGCACCACCACCGAGGTTCCATCTTCTCCGATGAGACACCAATGAATGAGGAGGGATCGGTGGCGTGGTGCGGACACAATGATCTATGTTGACTTCGACGTCTTCCCTGTGTCGGATCCAACGAACGATGCTCGAGCCGGGATCAAAGGCACTTTACGGAAGTGAAGAACGCCAACGGCCGTCGCCACCTTCATCTCTTTCCTTACGACGACGTCAACGAGCCGATGTCCACCCTTTCACGACACCGTCATCCACGATGCTCGGCTACCGCGGATCTTTCTCGAGGTAGGGAATTAATTTGAGAATGATTTTATTCCCTTGATTCTTTCTTTCTAAAGAAAACAAAGAACACGGATCAACTTATTATCTAGTTTATCCACGAACGTTTTCCTTGTGGGTTGGGAATAATTTGTTGTGGGAAGTTGTAGGGGTTTATTGCTTCTTGTTCGTGAAACATCCTTTGTTGTTCCTCGTCTTATATTTTTTGGGCCGCTTGTTATCATCTTAACGAAAGGAGGTCGGACCGCACGAACACGGCCGACCCTCCTCCCCCCTATATTGTTGCGTTGTTGCAGTTTGGAATATGGCGGCATGGGGCAACGGCACCGCGCGAGAACCTAGAGGGATGCGGCAAGGATGCGCGGCGCCGTCGCACTGCGCCGTCAAGGCCGAATGAAAGTGTGGTCGTAATTGGGACCGTGAAGGCGAACGGAAGACTCCACAGTTTGTTCTTTTGACGTGCGGATCGACGGGCATTGACGGAACGGGCCACAGAGACGTTTTGATGTTTCCGCAGTGAAGATTGGGACCTGGGATGAGCATCGGTGCAGTCGGAATTGAAAACGGACCACCGGAGCAACTCTGGTGGCCCGCGGACACCATCGGCGACGCGGGTCACTGGTGCGGCGGCGCCCCGGTGCGCTGCCTGGAGAAACCGCCATGGATTCAGCCGCGGCGACGAGCTGATGGATCCCGCGGCCGCGCGGGATCCAAGGGGGGACGCGGCGCGCGCCGCGTCCGCGGAGCCTCGGCTCGCTGGCCGAGCCAGCGAGCCACTCGGTCGAGCCGAGCTGGCTTGGGCGGACCGGTCCGGGTCGCGCCCAGCCGGGTTGGGCCGCGCCCAGCCGGGTCGGACCCGGACCCGGGTCGGGTCGACCCGGGGGGGTTGGGTCGGGTCGGTCCGGGCCAAGACCCCCCGTTTTCGGACCTCTTCGGTCTTTTGCCCATAACTTGGGGTACTGACCTCTGATCGACTCACCGTCAGTTGTGTAGAGATCCTTGGATCGAGACGGTCATTTTGGTATATTAAAATCAAGGTTTTGGAGAACTTTAGGTTCGGCCGGGTTGGTTCGGATACGAAACCAACCGGGCCCTCGGAGCGGAAACGCCTATATCTTGAGCTCCGGACGTCCGATTGACATGCCGTCGACTTTGTTGGACTCCTCTTGATGAGACGGAACTTTTGGCTTACTCCGCTCGAGGTTTGGATGTCGTTGGAGTGCGGTCGAGTTGGTTCGCTCACGAAACCAACCGGGCCCCTGGAACGAAAAAGCCAATAACTCACAGACCGGGCGTCTGATTGACGCGCCGTCTATCTCGTTGAATTCCTCTTGAGGAGACGGAACTTTTGGCATACTTCGCTTGAGTTTTGGATGCAGTTGGATAGTGGTCGGGTTGGATTGCACCCGAAATCCAACCGGGCCCCTGGAACGGAAAAGCTGATAACTTTCAGACCGGACGTCCGTTTGACGAACCGTCAGCGGCGTTGGTGATCATGTTGAGAAACGGTCCCTATGAGTATACCCTATGTGATTTCGGGGTACAGTTGAGATACGGTTGGGTTGGTTCGTACACGAAACCAACCGGGCCCCTGTAACGAAAAGGCTAATAACTCACAGACCGGGCGTCCGATTGACGCGCCGTCTGCTGCGTTGAGACCCCTATGACGAGGCGGTCCTTTGAGATACTTCTTCGTGGGACTTTGTGATACTTGGAGTATCGACCAGTAGCTCGTGGAGCGGACCCTCCTGGAGACGAGCGTGCGGAGTACGGAGACCGTGTAGCCGGCTGAGACCTGACGACTGCTTGACTGATCGACTCGGTGTGTTTCGGATAGCCCAGTGGGGAGCGCTTGGTTGTAGCGGCAGACCCACGGCGGATGAGTGCTTGGTTGTAGCGGAAGACCCGCGGTACTCAACAGAAGGAGTACCTCTGGAGGCTATGAGGGGAGCACTTGGTTGTAGCGGCAGACCCACGGTGGAGGAGCACTTGGTTGTAGCGGCAGACCCGCGGTACTCAACAGAAGGAGTACCTCTGGAGGCTATGAGGGGGAGTGCTTGGTTGTAGCGACAGACCCATGGTGGGAAGCGCTTGGTTGTAGTAGTAGGCCCACAGTACACGACAGGAGGAGTACCTCATCAGTCTTAGGTTAGTGATCAGTACCTCGGAGTTGTGACAGGACCACTGTACACTCCAGAGACAGGGCTCTTCAGCAGTTACGGTTTCGATAATGAAAATTCTGGTTTGAGCTGAGTCTATGACCTTTATGTTTACCTCATGATTGAGATGGGTCACTTGATAACTTAGGTATATGTATGGGCATATACCTGGATAGTGGTTATCTGTTGATTTCATAATCTTTGTGTTTCCTCATGATTGAGATGGGTTACTTGATAACTTGGGTATATGTATGGGCATATACCTAGGTAGAGGTTATCTATTGAAATATTCTTTGTGGTTACCCTTTTTGGATTTAGTGAGACCTTGAGGGTCTCGGGGTCCCTACTGAGTATCGTTATACTCACCCCTGCACGGGCTATGCCCGCACCTCGTTGTGTTGGTTGCAGATGACGGGCAACGCAGACAGAGGCCGAGTGTTCGAGGACTGGATGGTACCCGGAGGTGGACCTCACGACGAGACAGTATCTGGTGGTGAACTTCACGACGAGACGACACTCAGAGGAGGTTGATGGGCGAGAGCGTTGCGGAGGCTATCTGTACCTACCCTTCAGGTAGGATCCGTGGTGGACGATCCAGGAGCTGCGCTATCTGTACCTACCCTTCAGGTAGGATCCTCGGTGGACGATCCAGGAGATGCTTGTCAACTTCCGGTTGTTTTGTCTTTTACCTTGTACTTTACAGTTGGGATTGTATTTTCGGCCCCTTTACTTTCAGCACTACTTTTGTTTTCAGTTTTACTTAGTGTTTTCTTCCGCTTGTACTCTGATTGGTGTTTGTTTACTTTTATAAAGGCAATGTCTTCCCAATTATCAGGATATACGTCTTTGGTGCTAGTCTCCAGCCCCTGGCCTTTGGAAGGCGGGCTTGGGGTAGTTACGACACGGGCCCCGGGGGACGGGTCGTGACGAATTGGTATCAAAGGAGTTCGGTTCTATAGCAGAACTCAGGACTCTGATATTTTTCTATGTGAAGTAATAGTGTTAAGGGTACCGAGTGTGGTCTTCAATTCAGGGAGTCCAGTGTTGGTGCGGCGGCCGACGTATCCGTACACCAGGACCCTGACTACTGATTTCTGACTTTGTACACGAAAAAACTGATTGCGTGTGTGTTTCCAAAGTTTTAAGTCATCTCAAACCAGGTCAGCTCACCAGGTATAAATCGTTGACCATGTCCCATATGTTCAGGATGTCTCCACACAGACAGTCAGATGGAGTTCCGAGAGAGTACTCGATGACGGCCCACCGAGCGGCGAGGCTCCAGTGCGGGGCCCTTTTTACTATGTTGGCACCCTCGGGTGGTGTACCAGCAGCACCACCACATGTTGGGCAGCAGATTCCACCAGCCTTACTAGCAAACTATGCACGCCGGCAGAGCACGTTGCACGAGTTCCAACAGTAGAGGCCTCCGAGGTTACGAGGTGAGACAGATTCCCAGACAGCAGAGCACTGGCTGGACGAGATTGCTAGAGTTTTCCGCCTAACTGAGACATCAGTAGGGTGGGTGGTGGACTTGGCCACTAGTGTTTTCCAGTGAATTACCATGAGGATGGTCCTCATAGTGAAGAGGCTTCGGTACGTGGACTGATGCCTGAGATAGTGCCTTCGGTTAGTGTGTCAGCAATACATCACTACCTGTTGGTCAGCAGTTACAACCGGCGGTACCGGTAGGTGACACATGTAGGCTTACTGCCTTATACATGTTCCAACATCAGATACCCTCAAGTTCTGAGGTGAGCCAAATGCACAGGCAGCTGAGAACTGGCTTGAGGAGGTGGCTGAGAGTTTTTTTAGAGCTTATACAGCTTCAAAAGGATGATATTTCAGTAGCTGAGTAATCATCAGGGCGTACCGATCGTTTTTGGTACTTGATGACTACGATATGATCAGTGCTTAGAGATCGGACCTCAGAGAGAGGTGTGTTTAAAGGATATCTGAGTAATCACTCTTTTCTCTACGCATTCCTACTTATGTTAGGGTGCTAGAATGAACTTTTGTGGTTGAATGTTCTTTGGATGATCGATTTTAGCCAGTGAATGTTAACAGTGGGAAGATGCAAACTGGCGTCAGTCTCAGAGACTTGGACGTGTAAAATGTTTCAAGAAGAAGTGTCAAGGAAAGATGAATCTGCAGAGCAGCAGACGTGGAAGCAGAGCTAGGAGAGTAGCATGTGGTGGTGTACTTTTCAACATGTTACAACCACCCGCCTTTGTTTTCCCCTCCATGCTCAGGGAGCTGGAGGGCAGGGGAAAAGAGTAGTTACATGCGGTCAAGGAGTGCGAACAAAAGGGCTCTAAGGATGATTCGAAGTGCGGACTTTGTCTTTTACTAGCTTCCGTAGCCACAGACATCGATATGAATCATCCCTTCCTTCCACGAATCTTGTCCCAGACCTAGAGTTTCTGGTAAGCCGTAGACTTGACCCTCACGTCTGGAGATACCTTTGGGAGAAGACTCAATAGTCACACTTATGCCGATGGTGTGATCTGACCCTTGAGGTGAGAGTCTCGGTTGGGACCTCTTGGTAGCAGCGTCGAGGCCTTACGATGTTAGTTTGAGTATAGATTGAGCAATCACTATTCATACTCAAATTGACAGTATTAGGAAAACGTCAGGATGGGTTTTCCTTGGTCGGTGAAAAGGAAACCCTAGGAAGCACAGGTTAAACTCATGCATGGGAGGGTGTACCTGATCATTCTTAGGTCGGCCAACCTTACCCTCATGGCATCAGGAGTTTTGAGTTTCAGTTCTAATCAGGAAAGGGAGACCTCTAGAGTTCGAGAATGGCAACCACGTTCTTATACGGTTCTCACCTCGACGAGGTTTATGGAGATGTAGCTGAGGCGGCGAGATATCTCCGAGGTTCAATGGACCTTTTCAGGTCCTCAGTAGAGTAAGCGAAGTGGCTTACCGTTTGACCCATCCACCTCAGTTGCACCGAGTGCACGATGAATTCCACGTATCTCAACTGGGGAGATACGTGCTTGACCCGACGCATATAATCGGCCATGGGGAGCTGGAATTTGGTGATGGGGTGACTTTGTGGGGTTCTAGTAGTGGTTGAGGATTGACCGGAGCGGGTCCTACGAGGACGGTCGATTCCTTGGGTGCGCTTTCACTGGCAGTACGGGAACCTCCAGGTGACCACATGGGAGCGGAAGGCTCAGGTGCATGCTCAGTACCACTTTTGTTTCCCTAGTTTGTGTTAAAGCTTTATGAGGACGTAAAGACCTATGGTGGGAGTAATTTAAAGACCCATAAAATCCAAGGGAAATTTTTTCTTAATTTTCTTTGTAATTTTACGTGAACGCAGTTTCTGACGGCGCCTGATTCCGAGGCCTAGTGTGCCCGGAATCAATTTCCGAAGTTTAGCTCGGGTACGTTCAGTGAACGAACGAGCGGGTTTTTCTAACTTTTTAACCGGTGCTCGAAATCGAAATCTGAGGGCACCGATGAAACCGCAGTGTCGGTATTTTCTTAGGAACACCTATTCCGGAGTTGCGTTTGCTCGGGTGTTGATGGGGAATAAAAATATAATTTTTTTATATTTTTATTTCTTCACTAAGCGGTTTAAGTGAAAATTAAGTTGTGTCTCAACTTAATTTCTCTCTTCTAAGTGGTTTAGCCCATGTGAGGGAGTTGGGGTGGGACCCACTGATGCTCTAACTTCCCTTGAGAGGATTTAAGATGAGTTGGGGGCCACACGAGCCCCCACCTTTTCATCTTCCCTTAACTCTCTTAAACCCCTTTTTCAAAACCCCCTTGTTAAATTTTGATAACTCACCTCATTTATGGGACCTCTTCACTTTCTTCTCTTACATTAATTCATGAAACCACCTTAATTAATAATTGAATCCTCCAATTTAATGAGGGGGTGTATGAATTTGAAATGGATGAGTTAATTAAAATATTAGTCAAGTCTAATATTTTTTTTTAAGGGAGGAGTCTTTTAATGAGAGGGGGGTCCATTGGAGAACTTCCTCTCCTTCCATACCTCCCTCTCCTTCCTCCATTGTTGCACCACCACCGAGGTTCCATATTCTCCGACGAGACACCGATGAATGAGGATGGATCGGTGGCGTGGTGCAAACACAACGATCTATGTTGACTTCGACGTCTTCCCTGCGTCAGATCCAACGAACGACGCTCAAGTCGAGATCAAAGGCACTTTAGGGAAGCGACAAACGCCAATGGTCGTCGCCACCTTCATCTCTTTCCTTACGACGACATCAACGAGCCGACGTCCGCCCTTTCGCGACACCGTCATCCACGATGCTCGGCTACCGCGGATCTTTCTCGAGGTAGGGAATTAATTTGAGAATAATTTTATTCCCTTGATTCTTTCTTTCTAAAGAAAACAAAGAACACGGATCAACTTATTATCTAGTTGATCCGCGAACGTTTTCCTTGTGGGTTGGGAATAATTTTTTGCGGGAAGTTGTAGGGGTTTATTGCTTCTTGTTCGTGAAACATCCTTTTTCGTTCCTCGTCTTATATTTTTTGGGCCGATGGTTATCATCTTAATGGAAGGAGGTCGGACCGCACGAACACGGCTGACCCTCCTCCCCCCTATGTTGTTGCGTTGTTGCGGTTTGGAAGATGGCGGCATGGTGCAACGGCACCGCACGAGAACCTAGAGGGATGCGACAAGGATGTGCGGCGCCGTCGCGTCGCGCCGTCAAGGACGAATGAAAGTGTGGTCATAATTGGGACCGAGAAGGAGAACGGAAGACTCCGCAGTTTTTTCTTTTGACGTGCGGATCGACGGGCATTGACGGAATGGGCCGCAGAGACGTTTTGATGTTTCCACAGTGAAGATCGGGACCCGGGATGAGCATCGGCGCAGTAGGAATTGAAAACGGACCACCGGAGCAACTCCGATGGCACGCGGACACCACCGGCAGCGCAGGTCACCGGTGCGGCGGCGCCGGCGGCCGGAGGCAGTGACCGGCACTGGCCGGCCGCCCGGAGGTGGCGGCGTCCCGGCGCGCTGCATGGAGAAACCGCCGCGGCTTCAGCCGCGGCGGCGAGCTGATGGATCCCGCGGCCGCGTAGGATCCAAGGGGGGACGCAGCGCGCGCCGCGTCCGCGGAGCCCCGGTTCGCTGTCCGAGCCAGCGAGCCCCCGGCTGAGCCCGGCTGGCTTGGGCGGACCGGGCCGGGTCGGTCCGGGCCCAGACCCCTCGTTTTCGTACCTCTTCGGTCTTTTGCCCATAACTTGGGGTACGGACCTCCGATCGACTCACCGTCAGTTGAGTAGCGATCCTTGGGTCGAGACGGTCGTTTCGGTATATTACACTCAAGCTTTCGGAGAACTTTGGGTTCGGCTGGGTTGGTTCGGATACGAAACCAACCGGGCCCTCGGAGCGGAAACGCCTATATCTTGAGCTCCGGACGTCCGATTGATGTGTCGTCGACTTTGTTGGATTCCTCTTGATGAGACGGAACTTTTTTCTTACTCTGCTCGAGGTTTGGATGTCGTCGGAGTGTGGTCGGGTTGGTTCGCTCATGAAACCAACCGGGCCCCTGGAACGAAAAAGCCAATAACTCACAAACCGGGCGTCTGATTGACGCACCGTCTGTCTCGTTGAATTCCTCTTGAGGAGATGGAACTTTTGGCATACTTCGCTTGAGTTTTGGATGCAGTTGGATAGTGGTCGGGTTGGATTGCACCCGAAATCCAACTGGGCCCCAGGAATGGAAAAGCTGATAACTTACAGAC
Organism: Viscum album; assembly: GCA_963277665.1. Classification (NCBI taxonomy): domain Eukaryota; kingdom Viridiplantae; phylum Streptophyta; class Magnoliopsida; order Santalales; family Viscaceae; genus Viscum; species Viscum album. Next base: position 1,075,514,158 of record OY728127.1, on the reverse strand, counting down.
CGGACGTCCGTTTAACGAACCGTCAGTGGCGTTGGTGATCATGTTGAGAAACGGTCCCTATGAGTATGCCCTATGTGAGTTCGGGGTACAGTTGATATACGGTCGGGTTGGTTCGTACCCGAAACTAGTCGGGCCCCTGTAACGAAAAGGCTAATAACTCACAGACCGGGCGTCCGATTGACGCACCGTCTGCTGCGTTTAGACCCCTATGACGAGGCGGTCCTTTGAGATACTTATTAATGGGACTTTGTGATACTTGGAGTATCGACCAGTAGCTCGTGGAGCGGACCCTCCTGGAGACGAGCGTGCGGAGTACGGAGACCGTGTAGCTGGCTGAGACCTGACGACTGCTTGACCGGTCGACTCGGTGTGTTTCGGATAGCCCAGTGGGGAGCGCTTGGTTGTAGTGGCAGACCCACGGAGGATGAGTGCTTGGTTGTAGCGGCAGACCCGCGGTACTCAACAGAAGGAGTACCTCTGGAGGCTATAAGGGGGAGCGCTTGGTTTTAGCGGTAGACCCACAGCGGAGGAGCGCTTGGTTGTAGCGACAGACCCGCGGTACTCAACAGAAGGAGTACCTCTGGAGGATATGAGGGGGAGCGCTTGGTTGTAGTGACAGACCCATGGTGGGAAGCGCTTGGTTGTAGCAGCAGGCCCACTGTACTCGACAGGAGGAGTACCTCAGTAGTCTTAGGTTAGTGAGCAGTACCTCGGAGTTGTGACAGGACCACTGTACACTCCAGAGACGGGGCTCTTCAGCAGTTACGGTTTCGATAATGAAAATCCTGGTTTGAGATGATTCTATGACCTTTATGTTTACCTCATGATTGAGATGGGTCACTTGATAACTTAGGTATATGTATGGTCATATACCTGGATAGTGGTTATCCGTTGATTTCATAATCTTTGTGTTTCCTCATGATTGAGATGGGTTACTTGATAACTTGGGTATATGTATGGGAATATACCTAGGTAGAGGTTATCTGTTGAAATATTCTTTGTGGTTATCCTTGTTGGATTTAGTGAGACCTTGAGGGTCTCAGGGTCCCTACTGAGTATCGTTATACTCACCCTTGCACGGGTTATGCCCGCACCTCATTGTGTTGGTTGCAGACGACGGGCAGCGCAGACAGAGGCCGAGTGTTCAAGGACTGGATGGTACCCAGAGGTGGACCTCACGATGAGACAGTATCTGGTGGTGAACTTCACGACGAGACGACACTCAGAGGAGGTTGATGGGCGAGAGCGTTGCGGAGGCTATCTGTACCTACCCTTCAGGTAGGATCCGTGGTGGACGATCCAGGAGCTATGCTATCTGTACCTACCCTTCAGTTAGGATCCTTGGTGGACGATCCAGGAGCTGCTTGTCACCTTCCGACTGTTTTGTCTTTTACCTTGTACTTTACAGTTGGTCTTGTATTTCCAGCCCCTTTACTTTCAGCACTACTTTTGTTTTCAGTTTTACTTAGTGTTTGCTTCCGCTTGTACTATGATTGGTGTTTGTTTACTTTTATAAAGGCAATGCCTTCCCAGTTATCGGGATATACGCCTTTGGTGCTAGTCGCCAGCCCGTGGCCTTTGGAAGGCGGGCTTGGGGTAGTTACGACACGGGCCCCGGGGGACGGGTCGTGACATGACTGTTCTGCTATAACAGCCAATGTGATCCCTGAACTCTGTCAACCAATCCATACCCAGGATTACATCATAGACATCCATCTCCAGCACAGAGAAATCCCATTTCAGCTCAACTCCATCAACTGTTATAGAACATGCTCTACACACGAAATCTCTACACTTTCTTTCACCGAGAGGAGTTTGAAGTTTTATCACAGAAGGCATCATTTCAAGTTTTAAGTTCAAAAAATCAGCAATATGAGAAGCAAGAAAAGAATGTGATGCACCAGTATCGAAAAACACTTTCATGAGGGTAGAATTCAAAAGAATCGATGTCATCAGCAATGAGAGTGTCCGACCTTTCTAAGCAGTCAGTGTGCACCAGATATTTCGCTTTAGGTTCTTCCATTGAGGCAGTTTTAGTTGAGGTAGAAATAGCAGGTTGTTCCAATATGAGATTGGAATAGAGGAGATTGGGTGGGCAGAGTACAGCCCCAAGATTCTCCTCATCCTCAGAGAGAAGAGTGCGACCATGGAGGTGGTCATCAGTAGGGTCAAAGAGGCCTCAAAGTAAGTTGTGTTCAGCTTCATGCTTTAGTGTTTCCAGTATTGGGTGAGCCAGATGTTGTTCGAGGTACCCTTTTCTTGTTTTCTACATGTTTGCATGTTTTGTTTGATTCAGGAGCAACACTCTCCTTTATATCACCTACCCTCATCCATGCTTTTCGGACTTGAGGTAGAGAGGATTTCAGTTCCCTTGGCGTTGACTACACTAGTTGGAGGTCAAGATGAATTTTATAAAGTATATAGAGACTATGAGCTAGATTTGTGGTGACACCACTCTTGGGGAGACTTCCTATGTTTACAAATATATCCATATGACATCATCCCCAGCATGGATTGTCTATATTCGGTGCAGGCTATCATGGATTTCTTCAGGAGGAAGGTTGTGTTTTATGTTGCTGATGGAGATCCAGCAATGTTCGTTGGTGAGAGAGACCCACATATGGTCCAGAAACGTGTTCTGTCCTTGTCTTCTTTGATGGTTGAGCTAATGCTAAGTTTGTTGGAGATTCAGTAGTCAGTGTTTCCTAGGGTTGTGGAAGACAGAGGAGGTTGTAGCATTACGGCCTCGATGGGATATTGATTTTGGGATCGAGATATAGTCAGGCGTGTCTCCTATCATGATGTCTTCGTATAGGATGATTCCTTCTGAGTTGTGATATCCGCGAGTATAGCTCAATGATCTATTGCGGTGAGGTTTTTTTTTGAGTGTGTCACCTTGGGGTGCACCAGTTTTGTTCGTGAAGAAATTTGATGGCAGTTTGCAGCTTTGTATCAATTATTACCACTTGAACCAAGTGGAAGTGAAAAACTGCTATCCTATTCTTTGGATTGATGATTTATTTGATCAGCTGAAGGGAGCAAGTTGGTTCTCGAAGATCTATTTTTGGCCAGGATATCATTAGATGCGGGTGAATCATGAGGATATTCAGAAGACTACTTTCCATTGACATCATGGGCATTATGAGTTTATTGCGATGTCATTCAGTATGACAAATACTCTAGGTATGTTCATGGGGTTTATGAACATAGTTTTTAGAGAGTTCCTGGATAAGTTCATGGTGGTTTTCACTGACAACATCCTTGTGTAGTCCGTGTCTGAGGAGCATGCAAAGCATCCATGTGCTGTTTTGGGAGTTCTTCGTCATGAGTAGCTATTTCAGGAAGTTGTTGAAGTATGAGTTTTGGGCTTAGTAAGTCTGTTTCTTTGGAAATGTAGTGTCTCAGCATGGAGTAGCATTGATCCTTTGAAGATAGAGGTGGTTGTTTCTTGGGAATCCCCCAAGATAGTGGCAGAGGTGAGGCATTTCCTTGATCTTTCAAGATATTACAAGAGGTTCATAGCCGATTTCTCTTGGGTTGTGAATCCTTTGAAATACTTGACCCAGAAGGATTAGGCATTCTTATGGACTGACTAGTGTTGGGCAGCTTTTGAGTACTTGAAGGAGAAGTTGATCAATGCTCCAGTTCTTTGTTTTCCAACAGAGGGAGTTTGGTTTGAGGTTTTCTATAACGTTTCATGTCTTGGCTTGGGATGTGTTATGATGCAACATTAATCGGTTGTTTCTTATGGGTATCGACAATTACATCCTCATGAGCATAATTATACCACCCATAATCTTGAGTTAGCGGAAGTGGTGTTTTCTTTGAAGTTGTGGTGACATTACCGCATTAGTGAGTGTTTTGTGGTTTTTACCAACAATAAGAGCTCGATGTATGTCTTCTCCCAGCATGACCTGAACTTGCGTTAGTGTCGGTGGATGGAATTATTGTAGGATTATTACTTAAATATTTCATATATGCTAGGTAAGGGAAATTTTTTGGCTGATGCGCTGAGCAAAAAGTCACGTAGTAGTGTGGTGCGTGGGTCTGGGGATTCCTATAGAGTGGTGGAAGAACTCTCAGCGATACATCCAGATATGGGAGATATTGGAGGCAGAGGTTATCTTTTCCATATGATAGTGCATTCATCTTTGGTGCAGTAAGTGGAGGAGTCCCAACTAGGGGATTCTGAGGAGGAGGTCTGGAGGGGCCAATTTTTTTTGGTGATTCCCCTAATGGTTGGTCTGAGGATGGACAACACCAGGTGTTTTTATAGGGAAGGATTTCCATTCATTTAGTGATGCATGAGATGGTTATCTGTGAGTTCCATAGATCTCCTTTGGTAATACATCCCAGTGTGAAAAAGATGTACCAAGATTTGAGGGGTCGGTTTTGGTGGTCTAGGTTGAAGTGTGCGGTTGTAGAGTTTTTTTCTCGATGTTTGGTCTGTCAAAAGGTGAAGGTCGAGCACCGTGTTCTCGGTGGTTTTCTCCAACCTTTAGATGTTCCCTAGTGGAAGTGGGAGGACATATCGATGGACTTCATTACTTGTTTACCTCAAGCTCAGGGAGGCTATAATGTTATATGGGTGATAGTGGATCATTTGATGAAATCAACCCACTTTATAGCAATCAGATAATGAAGCTCAGTGGAGGTTTTGTTGAGGCAGTATCTAGAGGAGGCGGTGTAACTCCACGAATTCCCAAGTAAGAACATCTCTAATTGAGATCCTAATTTTACCTCCATGGTGTGGAGAGGTATCTGCATGCTTTTATTTCTTAGTTATTCCTTATAATTTCTTTTCATTTGCAGACAAACAGTCAAACAGAGCAGACCATCCAGACTGTTGAAGACATGTTGTGCTCTTGTGTTCTAGATTTTGGAGGTTCATGGATGAGGCACCTGCACTTAGTCAAGTTTTCTTACAATAATAGTTTCTAATCCACTATTGGTATGTCATCGTTTGAAGTTTTTTATTACCAACCTTGTTGTTCTCAATTGTGCTAGATTGGGATTGGAGAGGAATCAATTATCAGCTCAAAGCTAGTACAGAATATGACAATGATGGTTCAGGTAATTCGTGAGAGGATGAAGGCAATGAAGGATTAGCAAAAATACTATGTCAGTCATAGGAGGAGACCTATGGAGTTCGACAATGGAGATCACATGTTTCTGAAGGTGACTCCTCATTGTAGGCAGTGAAGGTTTGGTTGTGGGAGTTAGCTTTCTCCCTGGTTTGTTGGGTCTTTCGAGGTGTTGGCACTAGTGCAGAAAACATTTTTTACGGTGGTTATTTTTTATTTTTAACGTCAGATTTTGGCCGACGTTATTATAGGAGATGTTATAAACAGAGTTTTTTACGTTGTTTATTTTACAACCGATGTAAAAAACACAAATCCAAAGCGTTTTTCATGTCGGTTGATAAAAACCCGAAATGGAAAACGCTTCAGAGGAGTGCTTTATTATGTTGGTTATTTAATAACCAATGTGATATAAACCCTTTCACATTGGTTATTATATAACCGACTTCATAAAGTACTCTTCTGAAGAGTTTATCACATCGTTTATTTTTATAACTGACGTGATAAACCTGTCTACCAAGCGGTTTTCAACGTCGGTTATATAATAACCGACGTAAAAACACATCTATGACGTCGGTTATAAAATAACCGACGTAATAGACTATCCATTTCAATTTATTACGTTGGTTGTTTAAAAACCGATGTGATATAAACCCTTTCACATCTATTATTATATAACCAACATCATAAAGCACTCTTTCGAAGTGTTTATCACATCATTTATTTTTATAACCGACGTGATAAACCTTTCTGCCAAGCAGTTTTCAACGTCGGTTATATAATAACCGACGTAAAAACATATCTATGATGTCGGTTATAAAATAACCAACATAAAATACTATCCATATCAATTTATTGCGTTGGTTATGAAATAACATTCGTAAAAACCATTTCCCATGAAGTTATTACGTCGGTTTCCAAATAATCGATGTTATAACAAATACCAATTCATTTTTTATGTCGATTATAAAATAACTGACGTAAAAAAAATTAAATAAACCCAAACCACTACTATGCCCAGCCAAATCACCTAAAACAGAGTAAAAGCTTACCAAAAATAGACCAGAACATTCCAGAACCCCCCCCCCCCCACCACACCCCTGGACACCCCCCCACACACACACACCCCTGGACAGCCCCCGCCCCTGGACATCCCCCCACACCCCTGGACATCCCCACCACCCCCTGGACAGCCCCCACACACCTAGAAAACCCCCCCACCCTCCTGTATACCCCCCACCCCCTGGACAGTACTCCCACACCCCTGGACAGCCCTCCCACACCCCTGAAACAGACCAAAAAGTTACAAAAAATAGACCAGAACCCCCTCACCCCACTAGAAAGCCCCCACCACACCCCTGAACACCCCCACACCCTTGGACTACCCCCCCCCCCCCACCCCCCACCCACCCCCTGGACAGCCCCCAACACCCTTGGAACCCCCCCCCACCCTCCTGGACACCCCCCACACCCCTGGACAGCCCCCAACACCCCTGGACAACCCGCCACCCTCCTGGAAACCCCCACACCCCTAGACTGCCCCACCACCCCCTAAACACCCCCCCCCCCACCCCTGGACAACCCCCCACCCTCCTGGACACCCCCCCACACCCCTGGACTGCCCCCACCTTCGGGACTGCCCCCACCCTCCTGGACACCCCCCACACCCCTGGACACCCCCCACACCCCTGGACTCCCCACCCCCACCCCCTAGACATCCCCCCACACCCCTGGACAACCCCCCACCCTCCTGGACACACCCCACAGCCCTGGACTGCCCCCCCCCCACCCCCAGGACTACCCCCCACCCTCCTGGACACCCCCCCCCCACACACACACAACACACCCCTAGACTTCCCCCCCACACCCCCTGGACACCCCCCCCCCCCCCCCCGCCCCCTGGACAGCCCCCCACACCCCTAGAAAACCCCCCACCCTCTTGGACACCACCCCCCCACACACACACACCCCTGGACTGCCCCCCCCCCACACCCCTGGGACTGCCCCCCCACCCACCCCCTGGACAGCCCCCTACACCCCTGGACAACCCCCCCCCCCCACCACCCTCCTGGACACCCCCCCCCCACACACACACACCCCTGGACTCCCCCCCCCCCCACCCCCCACCCCACCCCCCCGGGACTGCCCCCCACACCCTTGTACATCCCCCCACTCTCCTAGACATCCCTCCCACCCTCCCAGACACTCTCCCACCTCACTGGACATCCCCCACCACACCCCTGGACACCCCCCCACCTCACTGGACACCCCCATACCAAAACCCGACCAAAACCAGACCAGAACCCCCCCCCCCCCTCCCCCCACCCACCCCACTGGACAGCCCCCACCCCACCCTTAGACACCCCCCCCCCCCCACACACACACACACACACACCCCTGCACTGCCCCTCACCCCCTGGACAGCCCCTGGACAGCTGGTGTTGGGAGAGGAGGCACCGCCATCCCTCGGTGGGCACGTCGTTGTAAGGTACTCATCACTCCCACATGTGAAGCTTGAGCTATCAAAATGTTTCACATGTGGGAGTGATGAGTACCTTCTAGCGGCGTTTAGCCCCCCGGGGGATGGTGGCGCCTCCTCTCCCACACCCCTGGACTGCCCCTTACCCCCGAGACTACCCCCCACCCTCCTGGACACCCCCCCCCCCCCCCACCACACCCCTGGACTACCCCCCACCCCCTGGACAGCCCCCCACAACCCTGGACAACCCCCCCCCCCACACACACACACCCCTGGACTGCCCCCCCCCCCACCCCAGGACTGCCCCCCACCTTCCTAGACACCCCCCACACCCCTATACTGCCCCCCCCCCCACCCCCTGGAGATCCCCCCACACCCCTGGACAACCCCCCACCCTTCTGGACACCCCCCACACCCCTGGACTACCCCCGCCCCCAGGACTTCCCCCACCCTCCTAGACAGCCCCCCCCCCCCCACACACACACCCCTGGACACCCCCCACACCCTTGGACTGCCCCCCACCCCCTGGACAGCCCCCCACCCTCCTAGACACCCCCCACACTCCTGGACTTCCCCCCAGGACTACCCCCCCCCCACCCTTCTGGACACCCCCCACACCCCTAGACCCCCCCCCCCACACACACACACCCCTGGACTACCCCCCCCCACCCCCTGGACAGCCCCAACACCCCTGGACAACCCCCCCCCCACCCACCCTTCTGGACACCCCCCCCCCCACACCTGTGGACTGCCCCCCACCCCCTAGACAGCCCCCCACACCCCTGGACAGCCCCCCACCCTCTTGGACACCCCCCACACCCCTGGACACCCCCCCCCCCACCCTCCTGGACACCCCCCACACCCCAGGACTGCCCCCCCCCCCCTCCCCACCCCACCCCCAGGACTGCCCCCCACCCTCCCGGACACCCCCTAGACACCCCCCACACCCCTGGACAGCCCCCCCACCCCCTGGACAGCCCCCCACACCCCTGGAAACCCCCCCCCCCCCACACACACACCCTTCTGGACACCCCCCATACCCCTGGACTCCCCCCCCCTCCCCGGGAATGCCCCCCACACCCCTAGACACCCCCTTGACATCCCCCCACTCGCCTAGACATCCCTCCCACCCTCATGGACACCCTCCCACCTCACTGGACTGCCCCCACCACACCTCCTCTCCCACCCCCTGGACTCCCCCCCATCCCCATGGACACCCTGGACCCCCCCCCCCCACCCACCCCACTGGAAAGACCTCCCACACCCCTAAAAAACCCCCCTCACCCCACAGGACACCCCCAAACCCCTGGACACCCCCTGGATAGCCCCCTACTCCCATGGACAGCCCTTCCACCCTCCTGGAATTGCTCCCACCCCCTGGACTGCCCCCCCCCCCCCCACTCTCATGGACACCCAGGATACCCCCCACCCCATCGGACAGACCTCCCACACCCCTGTATACCCCCCCCCCCACCCCATTGAACACCCCACCCCCCCCCACACCCTTGGAACCCCTCCCAGACCAGAATCCATACCAGAAAAACCATCATAAGTAGACCAAAACAAGAAGTAGAGAAAAATTAAACAATCACATATATAACATTCAAAACTTACAATGTCAACTTAAAAAAACTAAATCCAACCTAAACAACTACCAAATACACAATTATAATGACAATATTCAAAATTACATTTTACACTACAAACAACTAAAATTCAATCAAACTTGTAAAATAATTTGACCATTCCACTTGTAAGTGTTTGACTTCTTGAGCACTATAGGGTTGAGGGTCATCAAATAGCTACAAATTAAAAGTATAGTAGTTAACATGTATAATGAATAAATCAAATGAAATATTATGTCAAAGTTTAAAAGGAAATCTTACTAGGTCAAAGTTCACAACTATCCCAGCTGTTATTATTTCATACATAAATCTTAACTTATAATATCTGCATTCTATGACGCCTTGTTGTTCATGAAAATTCTATTTGAATGAGTGTAAATTCAATATATTATTTTTATGTAATAAATCAAAAAAGTACAAATTATAAATGGATATTTACCTTTACATTTACATATTTGATCTTTGCACTCCTTTTCTTTGTGTTTTTTTGAAAGTAGACCCATCCCCTGTTAGAAAATAATACGAATGGGATAAATTTAAAATTCATTATAATATATAAAACTATTGAGAAATTGAAACTTAATTTTCCAATATTTTCTTAAAACTTTCCCGCACATCACCATGGACAGAGCATATCCAATAAAGTGTCTTCTCCCTTGGGAAAAAACCCCTAACATCCAATGATCACTGATAAAAAAAAATTTAAGGTTAGTGGTTTTTTATGTTAAAAGATAATGAACTATTTGAGAGAGATTTGTTTCATACCTCTCACAAAAAGGCATCATCCAACATTTTGTGACTATATTTTGTTCAAGTCTTTCAGCAATATAAATCATTCTTTGTTCCTCATCCAATGCACATGCTTCAGGGGAAATCAAATGCGGGTCCATGAACCCATATACATTTGTCCGCTTATTATTCTCACAAATGTTATAAAGATACCTAATACAAAACAGACATAAGTATACAATTTTAATAAATATAATGCAGGGAAAAGGTGTTAAGACTTACATGGAAAAAATTTGAACCACATTGATGCCCAACTTATCTCCAGTAACAAGCTCCATGATATCAGCTTTCATAATCCCCACAGTTATTGCACATCCACAAACATGAGCATCCATTGGAAACTCATAATGATCTGCCAACAAATTTGAATATCTTGATAATATGTCAAAACTACTAGAATCTGTATCTGATGTCATAGCCATTTGTCTTTGTTGTTTTCTATACAGTATTTCTTTACCTTTGAAGTATTATTGTAAAAATAAATAGAAAAATATATTAGTTTTCAAATTATAAAACAACTTTAATAAAAAAAATAGAATATATAACATACATACCTCTATGGTAATGAGTCGAAGAAGTCTGGATGGACAAATTAAAAAATGGATGATACTATGTCCAACTGTCATCACCTCATCTGTAGGTAATGGTACTCGAGCTGATCTATCTATAATATCCCGTACAATGACCCTTTGATTCTCTACCTCTAATTTTTTATGATTAATTGTATCTCCTATACAATATACCAACCCATATGCAACTATATGATATTGAGGATCATCAACATACAACTCGCAATAAGTAGGAAGTTGCGGTGAAGGAGTAGGATAAAAAATGGGGTCCGCGGGCTGAGGTGGGGGAGTGAGAGCTACTAGCGGAGGTGGAGGATAAATAATGGGGTCTTCAGGGGGAGGTGGGGGAGTGGGAGCTACTGGAAGAGGTGGAGGATAAATAATGGGGTCTGTAGGGGGAGGTGGAGGAGTGGGAGTTGTAGTCTGAAATTGTCTTTGCATGTCTGCAAACATAGACTGTACCAATGATCTAATATTTTCCTCCATAGTCGCATTAATATTATGAACTTCAGCCGCTAAGGATTCTATTTTTTTATAAACACCCTCAACTTAAGTAGTTGAAGAACATGGCAACACTTTTCTTACTGATACACCTTCTGGATATCCTCATACACGACCAGGATGTTCGGGCTTTCCCAATACTGCAGATAAAATATCTTGCCTCCCAGCAGCTATAAATACCATCTGTGAGCTCTGCTCCTTAAGAGAGTCTTGTATTAATTAATTGAACATTTTTGTAATGATTGAAATTATATGAAGAAAATAGTTGACTTAAATAAATAAAATATATATATTACAATCCTCTCAGCTACGATTCTCGAATCTTCCGAAAGATATTGCCCTTTTTTTCCCATCTGAGATCTCTTCCATTTTTCATGTCTAGATGGAGGGGATGGAGGGGACACCTCTCCAGAACTTGAAGACTCGGCTCTTAGTTTTTGTAATTTTTCCACCATCATTTGTTCTTCCAATAATGTATACCCTCCCTGAGATAAACTATGAGGGTATACATTTTTAGATTGGATCTCCTGATGAGATTTCCTTGTTTGTTGTAAATTAAGAATAATAAATAATTAACAAAACAGTAATAAGATCATTTATATAAGAAAGCTTATAAAAGTTTACATTTCCCTTACCAAAAATGAATCTTTTATTCTACTTTCAACAAACTGTCTCCATGTGTCTTCATCTATGAAAGGATATATACAACATGGATTATCATGACTCCTATGACCAAAAATGAAATCATATGTGAGGGTTGATTTGAAATCCCTCCATCTCCTGGCAGCCATCGATAAGCATTTCTTCCTGACTCCTCTAGTGTCAGGAATATCAAATTTCATCTGATAAAGAAGACGTTAAATATATTATATATACTAGAAACATTTAAAGAATAGGCAAACAATAGAAAAATATCTTACCAAAATCGTCTCCCACAATTGAGAGATTATTGCTTTGTCCACACTTCTCCAGTCATCATACAAAATGCCTACTTTTCTCTTACCCTGAGTTGATACAAAACTCTTAAAATATTTTGCATTTGGACCTCTAGGAATATCATCCTCATCAAACTCAATGAGTATCCTCTGATCCTGCGTATGGGAAAGTGATAATTTTGGTAAATGTTTGCACCCACATTTACCAACTCTTGAACTCTTTGTAGTAATGGGAGCACATGAGGAAGATTGGGGAACATCAAGAGGAGCATGTGAATGTTCCTACCCAGAGTTATGACCAATATGCTCATCTCCATAATCATAGGGTTGATCAATTGATTAATTTGTCATTATCCTTCAAATCAAAAAAACAAACATTAGTTCACAAATATACAAATTCAAATATTATAATACTAATGTAATCAGAAAATATAAAATTGTACTAAGTTACATAATAGTAAACATGGTTAATATGGTAAGCATGTTAAGCAATGGTAAAGATGGTAAAGATGTTCAAGATGGTAAACATCGTAAACATGGTAAACTTGGTAAACATGGTAAACATGGTAAATTAATTGTCACTAAACAAAAATAATAGATATATAATTTATGTAATGGTAAACATGATAAAGTAAACTAAACAAAATTAAAACATGGTAAACCTGGTAAACACGGTAAACATGGTAAAGTAATTGTCACTGAACAAAAACAATAGATATATAATTAATGTAATGGTAAACATGATAAAGTAAACTAAACAAAATTAAAACAAAAAAAACATATACTTATTTTGTTTTAATACAAGTTTTAATAAAGAAAAAACTTACAATATCTACCATTTTATGAAAATAATAAATGTAAACAAGAAATAAACAAATGTTACCTGTAATTTTAGGAATGTAAAAATGGATTGTTTTTTAAAATTCCTTCATTGTGATCATTCCTTAGGGAAAAAACCATGTCTTCAACATTCTCATCATTATGTTCTATTAATCTTTCCATAGAAGTAGGGATCTCACATAAATCAGCATCTTCATCAAGTTCATCCTCACCAACATATTGTTTTTTCCTTGTAAAACAATAGCCCACTGCATATCTGATTGATCTACTACATAGAAAATTTGTTTTTCATGTGTTACCATTATAAAAGAATCAGTTGTGTCTTCCAATCTATTCATATTAACAATTTTCATTCCAAATTCATCATGTTTGACACTGTTGTTACCAATAAACCATTTACAGTTAAAAATAGGAACTTTAATTTTAAAGTAATCCACCTCCCATATGTCTTCAATCACTCCATAATATGCACTTGATGCAGAAATTGGGTTTTTGTCCTTAGCACTCAAAAAATGCATTGCTTCTGTAAACACTAATACACCACTATTCTGAACTTCACTTCTATTGTCCTGATCTTTCGTATGAAATGTATAGCCAAAAATGTCATAACTGAACCATGTTATCACATTTAAACATGGACCACCCACTATCCATTTTAATGTCTCTGATACATCTGATCTACCAAGAAATTTCTTTTTAAACCATGACAAAAATGTCTTGTTGTGCTCATTCAAAATCCACATTTCTTTATTCTTTGGATGACATTGTTTCAACTCATTAATATGCAATGTGATATATGGTTGAGCATCATCTATGTTATTCAAGATGTATGATTCTAACTTCTTCATATGTTCAGCTGACAACGGTTTGACTTTAAAGCTAAGAATCCCCTTTCCCTAATTATTAACTCATTCATGGCGAGATGGAGGCAAACCTATGTGCTACACCGCAGCCAAGTAGCTCATACAAAACTCTGCAACCTCCTCAGAAATATACTTTTCAATAATGGAGGCTTCAGGTCGATATGGATTCTTAACATACCCCTTCAATATTTTCATATACCTTTCAAAAGGATACATCCAACGAAGATATACAGGTCCACAAAACTTTATTTCTCAAACCAGATGAATCATTAAATGTACCATTATATCAAAAAAAGTTGTAGGAAAATACATTTCCAATTGACAAAGTAGACAAATTGCATCCTTTTCCAAAATGTTCAAACCATTCACATAAATCTCCTTATTACAAATTGAATTGAAAAAATAACACAACTTGATTATAGTCTTTCTAACATGGATGGGCAATATTCCATGCAATGCAACTGGTAGAATTTGTTGCATCATGACGTGAGAATCATGAGATTTCATACCTATCAACTTCAATTCCTTTAATGAGACAAAAAATTTTACATTTTAAGAATAACCTTGAGGCATTGTGATATCATGAAGACACTGACAAAAGCTAATTTTCTCCCTCTTCAATAATGTATGACAAGATGGGGGAAGAAATGTTCGTCTTCCATTAGGAGTGGGAGCTAACTCCAAACATATTCCCATTGATAGTAAGTCTAATCTTGCATTAAACCCATATTTTGTCTTTCCTTTAATATCTAACAATGTTCCAATAAAACTATCATAGATATTCTTCTCCACATGCATGACATCAATATTATGTTTAACTTCATGATATCTCCAATATGGTATCTCAAAAAATATTGACCTTTTCTTCCAAATATGTCTATCATTACCAGATTTCTGTGTCTTTACCAATGTCACATCAAGGTATTTCACCCTCTCAAAATATATATCAGGGGATAAAGTTTTTGGAAAAATATCAAATTCTTGTGAGCCATTGAATGCCTTTTTTAGTCTTCTATAAGATTGATCCATAGGCAAAAACTTTCGATGACCCATGTACACTGTTTTCCTCCCATGATGCAATTGACAATATGACATCTGTTGTTCACAAATTTGACATGCTTTATTCCCTTTAACACTGTATCTAGAAAAATTTTCATATGTTGGGAAGTCATTTATAGTGAACAAAAGCACTACATGCAGTTGAAAATATTCCATTTTATAAGAATCATACACCCTAATACCATCCTCCCATAAAAGTTTCAAATCATCAATCAACGGTGACAAGAAAACATCAATATCATTGTTGGGTTGCTTTAGACCAGAGATCATTATACTCAACATGAAATATTTGCACTTCATACAAACTTCAGGAGAGAGGTTGTAAATTACCAATAAAACAGGCCATGAACTATGTGTGCTACTGAGGGTTCGGTATGGATTCATTCCATCTGTGCACAACCCTAGTCTGAGATTTCTAATTTCATTTCCAAATGTAGTATACTACTCAACAATTTTCTTCCATTGTGGAAAATCAGCTGGATGACGTATTTTTCCATCACATAACCGCTCATCAGCAGGCCATCTTAACCTTTTTGCATCATGTGAATTAGCGAATAAAAGTTTGAAATGATGAATTATAGGAAGATACCAAAATACCTTTAAAGGGATCTTTGTAATCTCTACATCAGCCTGTGATTTTTCTTTCACCTTATACCGTTATGTCCCACATTTAGGACACTCTGACATAAATTCATATTCCTTCTTATATATCATACAGTCATTCGGACAGGCATGTATTTTCTTGTATCCCAATCCTATCGGGCATAATATTTTCTCAGCCTTATAATGTGAATCTGGAAGATCATTATCTTTTGGAAGAATGTCTTTCATCAATTGTAGTAGCTCTGTAAAACTTCTATCACTCCATCCATGTTTCACCTTCAGGTTAATCAATCTTAACACCGCCGAAAAAAACCATAAAATCTGTACAACCAGGATATAATGGTTTTTCAGCATCACCATATAGACGCACAACTGCTGGTTCTATCTCAATTTATTCTGCTTCAATATTGTGAATCATTTCTTCAATTCCATTGGAGTCACCATCTTGCGAATCATCATCATTAGTGACATTCTGTCCAGTTTCACCATGTCAAATCCAAGGTTTGTAACTCGAATTAAAACCATGAAAAATCAGATGATCTTTTATCTCTCTACTTTTCAACTTCTTCATATTCAAACATTTCAGGCATGGATAGAAAAAAATGTCACTACTTGGAACATTTCGTTTAGAAAATTCCAAAAAAGGCATCAACACCTTCCTCATATTCATTGCTCATTCAATGTGCCATAATCCAACTTCGACTCATTATTACCTATAAAAAATATCAAAATTATACATCTTTTTAAGATAAGACAAATATATGTTTATATGAAAAACATCATAATTTGAATGTAAAACAATTTTGAAATATAAAACAAATCTATGCGTATTTAAAAAAATATTCTTGAATATGATTTTAAAAAGAAAATATAGTTAGATATAACAGTTTTAAATTCATCTTGGATCCTTTCTTCTTAATGTTTACAAAGAATACATCCTAGTGCAATTGGATAACAAATTCATCCTTCCCTAAAAAAGAAATATTAAGTATAAATATTAAAATATGTATACATTCACTACTGAAAATTACACAGATCCTAATGATTTGAAACCTCTGGACAGCCCCCCCCCCACCCCTCTGGACAACCCCCCACCCCCTGGACACCACCCCCACCCCCCTGGACATCACCCCCACCCCCCTGGACACCACCCCCCACCCCCTAGACACCCCTACCCCCTTGGACAACACCCCCACCCCCTTGGACACCACCCCCACCCCCTTGGACACCACCACCCACACCCCACACCCTTGGACAGCCCCCCACCCCCTGGAAACCACCCCCCACCCCCTTTGACACCCCCTGGACACCACCACCCCCTTGGACAGCCCCCACCCACCCACCCCTCTGGACAGCCCCCCCCCCACCCCCTGGAAAGCCCCCCACCCCTCTAGACAGCCCCCCACCCCCTTGGACACCCCCCACCCCTCCTAGACACCACCCCCCCCCCACCCCTACCCCTTTGGACACCCCCCAACCACCTGGACACCCCCACCCCCTTGGACACCACCCCCCCCCCCCCACCCACCCCCTTGGACAACCCCCCACCCCTCTGGACAGCCCCCCACCCCCTGGACAGCCCCCCACCCCTCTAGACAGCACCCCCCACCCCCTTGGACACCCCCCCACCCCTCCTAATAACCCTAGAATACATTGATTTCTATTAAACCATCAATTTAAAAATTACCAAACATCACTAATAATAGAAGGAATAAAGGAGAAGAAGAAGTGGGTGAAGAAGAAAAAAATAAAAAAATAATAAAGGAAGAAGAACATGGAATAAGTGACTTATTTAAGGAAATTCCATGGAATCCAAGAAAACCATGGGGCCTCCAATTTTTGATAAAAAAATTGGAGAAAATGGAGTAAACCTAAGAATCAAATCAAATTTAAAATAAAAACTCATATGGAGAAAATCATAGCGTAAATCCTGTCATCACGGAACATTGGGGTCAGGATAACTACGCATCTTTGAAAACCATGACATGGTCTCCCCCATAACCCATAATTTTCTCATAGTCAATGATTAGTCAAAATATATATAACCAAATAGAATCATATTTCAACACCCCCCATCTTTTCATAATGCTTGAATCCATAAAAATCATAGTGGAAACCTCAAACATATACTGTACCAACCCCCTTGGACACCACCCCCCATCACCTTGGACACCACCCCCCATCCCCTTAAACAACACTAATAAACTATAGCCTAATATCCATGAAACAATACAATCACCATGTCATAATCTCACAAACCATGATGCAATAGTCAATCTCAACTGACACCACCCCCCACCCCCTTGGACACCACCCCTCACCCCCTTGGACACCCCCTGGACACCACCACCCCATTGGACAACCCCCCCACCCCTCTGGACACCCCCCCCCCCACCCCCTAGACAACCCTCCACACCTCTAGATAGCCCCCCACCCCCCACCCCCTTGGACACCCCCACCCCTCCTGGACACCACCCCCCACCTACTACCCCCTTGGACACCCCCCTGGACACCCCCCTTCCCTAACCCTCTGGACATCCCCCCTAAACCCTCTAGACAGCCCCCACCCCCTGGAAACCACTCCCACCCCCTTTGACATCCCCCACACCCCCTTGGACACCCCCTGCCCCCTTGGACAGCCCCCGCACCCCCCTAGACACCACCCCCCACCCCCTTTGACACCCCCTGGACACCCCCACCCAACTGGACAACCCACCCAACCCCCCTGGACACCCCCCCCCCCAACACCCCCCCCCCCCCAACACACACCCCTGGACTGCCCCCCACCCCCTGGACTGCCCCCCACCCCCTGGACACTACCCATACCCCCTTTGACATCCCCCACACCCCCTTGGACACACCCAACCCCCTTGGACAGCCCCCCGCACCCCCCTGGACCCCACCCCCCACCCCCACCCCCTTTGACACCCCCTGGACACCCCCACCCAACTGGACAGCCCACCCAACCCCCCTGGACACCCCCCCCCCCCACACCCCTGGACTGCCCCCCACCAACCTGGACACCACCCCCTTTGACATCCCCCGCACCCCCCTGGACACCCCCAACCCCCTTGGATAGCCCTCACACCCCCTGCACACCACCCCCCACCCCCTTTGACACCCCCGAGACACTTCCACCCAACTGGACAGCCCACCCAACCCCCCTGGATACCCCCACCCACTTGCACAGCCCCCCCCCCCCCCCCCCCCGCCCCCTTGGAAACCCCCTGTACGCACGCACACACATGATAGAACACAAAAAAAATGTAAACTTGCATGAAATAACTTCCATAGGTTTATTTTACCATAAAATAATTTAGCATGGTATAAATGAACACTATGAAACTAACCATGATTTCAAGAACAAAGAAAAATAGCATCTCAACAAATTAGTTTAGGGAATCGCGAAAAAAAAAACTAAAAAGGAGTCGTGTGAGGCTTACTTGAGTGTTGTGAGTCGACCTGATAGATCTGATAATAATAAATATAAAGAATTATGTTGGCAAAACAATTCTTGAGGGCACGACTTCGACGAATCGATTCTAGGTTTTCTGCACGAGAGAGACGAGTCGCAGGTCGCCCGATCGAAGAAAACATAATGACTGAATACAGGGTGCGATAAATCATTTAAAAGATTTATCACGTCGTTTATTTAATAACCATCATGATAAACTATTTTTTTTAATTTTTATAACTTCATTTATTTAATAACTAACATAGAAAACTATTTATCACGTCGGTTATTTCATAACCGACGTGATATATGTCGCTTTATACCGATGTGATAAATTGTTGAGATTGGCTTTATCATGTCGGTTTTTTATAACCGACTTGGTAAAGTGCCGAGCTTTCCTTTATCACATCAGGTATTTTATAACCGACATGATAAAGCGTGCCAGATTCGATTTTCACGTCGGTTATACAATAACCAACGTCAAAAAGCTAATCTTCATATATTTTACATCAGTTATTTTATAACTGACATAAAATATGGATCCTAATCAATATATCACGTCATTTATAAAATAACCGACGTGATATATCGATCATTACAGCTTTGCACGTCAGTTATATAGAACCGACGTGAAAAATTCCGACGTGTTAAACGTTTTTTCCACTAGTGTGGCTCGTGTTGGATCATGTTGGAGTCTTGGTGTATCAGATAGAACTTCCCCTATATATGATCAAGATACATGATGTATTTCACGTGTTTCAGCTTTTTCGTTATCTTCATGATGACATGAGAGTCATCAATTATGGTGAGATCGATGTTGGTGATGATGTAACCTTCAAGGAGCGGTTTGTGGAGATCCAATACCGCCAGGAGAAGGTGTTACATGAGCATTATATTCCCTTGGTTTGTGTCTTGTGGCGGCATAGTGGCGTGGAGGAGAGTACTTGGGAACGTGAGTTAGAAATGCACACTCAGTACCCCGAGTTATTTGATGTTTAGCTCTTCTCTTGTAACGTCTCTTGTGGATGTTGACCTTTCTGGTTTATGAGATGGCTTCCCCTTGTTGCTTGTTGTGGATTGACTATCATTTGAGAGGTATCTCCCTCAGGAGAGTGTTTAGGATCTGTTTGTTGTTGTTGCATGTTTTTGTGCTTGTTTCCTCTGATGAGGTGGTTGAGCTACTGAGATGGTGAGATCTTTGAGAGGTATCTCATGGGATGGATGTTCGGATGACCCCTTTCGTTTTCTCTCTGGGTTTGGTTTTGGATTCTCGAGGATGAGAATTAAACTTTTTTAATTAAAATGCGTGAAAAGAAAGAAAACTGACCCAAGGATTTGAGGATGATAATTGTTTCGGAGGTATTAATTTAAGGGTTTGGATCCATGTAGTCCGACCCTTTGTGTGTTTCTGAAGCTCATGGTGCTCAAAGGAGGCCTAGAGTGGGTCTGGAGATGATCTCCTGCTAAAAGTTGGAAGCAGGGAGAATACATAGCGTGTAAGTGTGTTTCACATCATTTATTTGAAGTTCATGGCTTGTTGAGGATAGTTCACGGGGTGTTACACGACGTGTAAATGTTTGGGATTAAATCCTTCAAGGTGACACATTTTTCAATGAAACTTAAATCCTAACATTTACATGATGCGAAAAGGGGTTTCACATCATGTAAATACCCCATGCGATGCATCTATAATGGCTGCAGCACCTCAAGTTTTGCTCAAACCCTACGACTCTGAAGACTTCCATGTGATTCAGAGACCCTCCTCCCATAAGTTTGGGGATTCCTTCGAAGTGGATCAATCCTTGGTCTTCCATATTTGATATGTAGTGATCTGAGGTACATTCTACCACTTTTCTCATGGTTCTTCAATCTGGTTCCTTCTATTTCTTCTTTCCATGTGATGGTGGTTCATCTTCATGTTTCTAATGGAGTTTTTCTTTGGTTTTTTGTTGATGTGGTTGTGTCGCGACATCCTTGGAGGGATGCAACTTCTTGCAGGAGAGGTAATCAGGATTTGTGATGTTGGTCCATTCTCGTGCGAAGAACGTTGATGCATTTGAGGTAGGGGATTCGTTGCTTCTCTGTTTATTTATGTAAAATCATAAATTGGTCATGGGTTAGCCCTTTGGATGATAGTGAAATTAACCTAATAAATATTAAACCAGATTAATAAAGAATTGGTTAGTGATCACATGTTGATGTGCTTTGTACCATGATAGCGGTTTGTCTCTTGATTTTTTAGGTAGTGTAATATCTATGCTATGCTTTGTTAGCATGTTCTTATGCTCGGAGTAGCATTTGAAATTGATAAAGAACGTAAAGCTGAAATTAATTGATAATTAATTGTCTTAATAATTAAAGAAGAGGCATGTTTGTAATCTAGTGTTTGTTGTAATTTGATAATGATCAAATTGATGTAATGTTCATGTTAATTAAATGTGATCTTCCATGTGTTAATGTAATTGATAAAGAATGTGAATCATGATAATGCTTATTGAGAATGTTGATAAAGGGTGTTAAAGGGTGGGTTAGGGTTTAGAGTGTGGTCATGGGGTCAAGTCCTCAGGCCAGTGGTTTCTTTGCCTTTCTTTGTAGCGTCGTGTTCCGCATTTGCATTTGTACCCAATTTTAAATAAATAAAAGGCGTGTTAATTGAGAATGGTTCTTCTCGCAGTTTGATGAAACTGATTTTAATGCTATGATCATGTTTTTCCTTTTAAATCTTATTATATCTTGATGTCTTAGGTTGCCCGTAGTTGGAACCTGTGAATAATGAATCGGTTAATTCAAGATGGAATAAGAACCGGTTGTGTGATAAAGATAATTGTTGGGGCCTGATTTTCCCATTTCCTTATGAAGGTTGAAGTGCCTTGAGTTGGGAGATGTGAGAGCTCATTTATGTGTGAAGGATAAATGTATTGTTTTGAGGGCCTAGTTGTCCTGTTGTCTATGATTGTTTATTCTTGTTTCTCTTGTGATGTGATTTGGATGTGAATTTTTCTATATGATGTGATATGGAGTGGGGAGGCCCAGATGATGTGAGATGAGCCTAGGATGGCTGATGTGATATGTGGGCGGGGAGGGTCAGATGATGTGGCAGCAGGTGATGCCTATGATGGCGAGATGCATTGGTATATGTATGTGGGTGTCGGGGATGGCACTGGAGATGATGGAACGAGTTGAAGCTAGACTTACCCGTTGATGTGATAAATATGGATGCTTGCTTGAATGAATTTTTTTAATGGTCTATGGTCATATTTCTTATTTTATTTGCATTCATTTCCCCACTCACTAGTGCAGAAAGCGTTTTTTACGTCGGTTATTTTTAATTTTTTACGTCGGTTTCTAGCCGACGTTAATACGTGCGACGTTATAAATAAGGTTTTTCACGTCGGTTATTTAAAAACCGACGTCAAAAACATAAAATCGTGATGTTTATCACGTCGGTTATTTTAGAACCGACATGATAAAGGGGCCTGGAGAATGGTTTATCACATCGGTTATTTTAGAACCGACATGATAAAGGGCCTGGAGAATGGTTTATCATGTCGGTTATCGAAGAACCAACGTGATAAACTGCCTGGACAATGGTTTATCACATCCGTTCTTAAACAACCGACATGATAAATAGGGGTGAGGGGGTTTATCACGTCGGTTCATATAGAACCGACATGATAAAGGGGCCTGGAGAATGGTTTATCACGTCGGTTATTTAATAACCGACGTGATAAAGGGCCTGGAGAATGGTTTAGCACATCGGTTATTGACTAACCGACGTGATAAACCCCCCTTCCCCGGTTTTTCACATCGGTTATTTATGAACCGACGTGATAAACTGGGCTGAGCGTGGTTTATCACGTCGGTTCATAAATAACCGACGTGAAAAACCAGGGGAGGGGGGTTTATCACGTCGGTTATTGTATAACCGCCGTGATAAACCGGAGGGGGGGGTTTATCACGTCGGTTAGTCAATAACCGACGTGCTAAACCATTCTCCAGGCCCTTTATCACGTCGGTTATTAAATAACCGACGTGATAAACCATTCTCCAGGCCTTTTAACCGACGTGATAAACCATTCTCCAGGCCTTTTATCACGTCGGTTATTAAATAACCGACGTGATAAACCCAATTTTTTTTTAAGCAGAATGCAGTGATCTTCTCTCCACCAAAATCAACCAGAAAATAAATCAAGAAATCGTACCACAAAAACAGAAGTACATAAAAATTAAGCATGTACATAGATAACATATAAAACTTACCCACTAGACAGCATCCACCCTCATTTATACCCCATGGACAGCCCTCCCCCACCCCGTTGGAGCCCTCACCCTCATGTATACCCCCTGGACAGCCCTCCCCCACCCCTTTGGAGCTCCCACCCTCATGAATACCTATGACAACCCTGCTTTTTATTACAACTTAAACATGCTTTATTACATAAAACTTCACTTGATACAACAAAGAAGATCGAGAGGTTTAGTGTCTTTGGGGCTTAGGATCATTACATAAAAACTTTAAACTTGAAATACAACATCTTTATTGAAAACTTCCTTTACATGACCACTACATTCCTTCGTACTTAGCATTGCATGGGATAACCTGAGGACATGCATAAGAAAAGGGTGAGCTATAAAGCCCAGTAAGGGAGTAAACAATGAATAACATGAGGGGTGAAATACATGTTAGGCAATAGGCATATCAATAGAGCATAAGAGAAACATGAACATAAAGGCATGATAAAGCATGATAATCATAACATGGAAATGTGGCAACAACACTTAACATTGAATTAGCATGAGCCAAGGCTCATTGCACATGGAGCATGAGTAAACCCTCATTGCACTTGAAGCACGAGTAAAACCTCGTTTCACTTGAATTAGCATGAGTCAACACTCATTGCACATGACGTATCATGATACTATACTTTACCCAATGCATTGGAGCGCTATAAAGGGCGCACCCTTCTTAAACATTTCATTTCATGCATAAGTGTGCCACATGGATCATAAAACATGGATTCATAAAACATAATCATTTATTCCACGATAAAGGAATGTGGAATTCATACATGAAACTTTATAATCCATAAGTAAATGTGCATAAAGGTGAATACCCTTGATGGAGAAATGGGCATGGTATTCACTACACAAAGACATTGGCTTAGAAAATCGGTGCGATTTCGGCAGCGTAACGGCGTGACATAAGAATTCATAAAAAAAGGTTGATGAGAGATAAAGGGGTTCCTAATCATATTTACATGTAATGGAAAGTAAGGAGATCATATATATACATGTCCCAACAATAGAAATGTAATTTAGATTCATGATACAAAAGTATTTCTTGAATATAAAAGAGGAGAAAAAGGTTCCTTTCGGAATTTCGGCATAGTAACGGGTGTACATGGGAGGTATTTAATGAGAGATAAAGGGGTCTCCCATCATTCAAACAATAAGAGGGTAGTATGGGAGAGGTTTGAAACCATACCCCTACATTCATAATTGAAATTAAAAGGGCAATACAACTTAAAGAAAATTGACAAAAATGAGAAAGGAAGAAAAACCCTTACTTGGAAGTGTGCTTCCAAAGGCTAGAGAGAGGATTGTGAGAGGCTTCTTGGGAGATTGGGGCACCTTGAGAGGATTCCAGAGAGAGTAGGGCAGAGGTTGGACGAACTTCAAGGGCTTTGAGTGAGGAGGAAGTGGGAGCTTGGGTGGGTTTATATAGGAAAGGTGAGAGAATTCTTTATTATTTAGGTTTGGGACCCCATATATTAAAATAATCCAAACCACAAACCAACCCATGGTATTTGCCCATGGTTTCTGGAAAAGGAAAGAGGAAAACAATATTTTACAAGTCCAAGGTCCGAACTTATTAAAAAATTAGGGTTGCTTATGTGGAGGTGAGTCACACTCCCATGGAAATTAATTTAAAAAGGCAAAGTGTTGAATAAGTCTTGAGGGCTCCATTAATGCTTTGAAAAGTAAGTCAAACAAACCCAAAACCTCATTATTTTAATGATAAAACACATATTGTCCGAACATAAGAATT
The DNA here is from genome assembly GCA_963277665.1 of Viscum album. Classification (NCBI taxonomy): domain Eukaryota; kingdom Viridiplantae; phylum Streptophyta; class Magnoliopsida; order Santalales; family Viscaceae; genus Viscum; species Viscum album. Next base: position 1,075,489,311 of record OY728127.1, on the reverse strand, counting down.
ATGGTATTTTATTACATCACTATTGGGTCATTATGATGTCATAAAACACATTATATATTTAAATGGTATTTAATTTTTACCCAAAAATTTGACTCTCATAAAATTATGAAAAATTCACCGTTGGATAATTTCGACGTCCTGATTCCAAAAATAATATTTATTTTATCTAAATAATTTTCTAAATATGTGAATTTTCACTTTTAAAATAAAAACCGACATTTATAAAAAATTCACGGGTTTTGACAGAAATGGCTTTCAAACCTTAATAAAAATTTTAATTGCATTCATAAAATTATAAGATCATTTATATTTAATAAAAATTAATTTAATATTAATCATAATATTTTATTAAAATATTATTTAATTCAAAAATCTATTAATTTAATAAAATATAATTCTTAATTAAATAATAACTAAAAACACTATTTGTACTTTAAAAACTAATTACAATGTATCAAAAAAATTATATTCATTATTATATACAAAAAATAATGTACATGAACATGGTGCTACTTATTTGTTACATAACCCCTTAAAATAGCCGCATAAGACCTAAGGGTAAGGTGTGTGATGGTGACAGACTCTTGGGGTTGCTCGGATAACATCGCTCGAGTGGTAATCTCTATCAACTTCCATTTTTCCCATAGACGATCACGTTCGAGCTTGAATTGATGAAGCTCAGCTTGGGATTGGTCAAGGGCAAAGCCCAAAGACGCCACCTCTTTTCCGAGCTCCGAAAAATGGGCTTCGTAAGGGGCAATTCTACTGGATGAGTCCATCGCTTCCTTTGTCTGAGTAGAAATGGTTTCGTTAAAGCCTTATATTTATACTACTCAGATGATCACTGTTCAACGGCTATAAAAGTAACGGTCACAAATCTTAACGTTAAACTAAAGAAGTTGACATCTTATAAAAACATTTTTTTTATAAAGAAACGTTTAACTGGATCAAGAGGGGTTTTCCATTAATGAAACTTTGGGTCGTTACAACATTCCCCCCTTAAGAAATTTCGCCCTCGAAATTTTCCTTTTCCCACACTAAAACAAATGTGGGTAACTTAGCTTCATCATATCCTCCGACTCCCAAGTTTCTTCTTCAAACTTGTGGTTTCTCCACAACACTTTGACGAGGGGCATTGTCTTATTTCTTAGAACTTTTTCTCTACGATCCAAGATCTTCACTGGTTGCTCCTCATAAGAAAGATCGTCTTCTAATTGTACCACCTCAGAAGAGAGTACATGTGAAGGGTCTGGTATGTACTTCCTTAAGAGGGATACATGGAAGACATCATGCACCTTGGCCATATTAGGTGGAAGTGCTAGTCGATAGGCCACAGCCCCAACACGATCAAGAATCTCGAAGGGGCCGATGTACCTTGGACTTAACTTCCCTTTCTTTCCAAACCTCATGACCTTATTCCACGGAGATATGCGTAAAAACACCATGTCTCCAACTTTAAACTCAAGGTCTCGTCGACGATTATCTGCATAACTCTTCTGTCGACTTTGGGCTGCCTTGATATGCTGCTGAATGGTTTTCACCTTCTCCACCATTTCTTCGACCATTTCTGGTCCAAGCAGCTTATGTTCACCGACCTCATCCCAACATGCCGGTGTTCTACACCTTTTCCCATATAGGGCTTCATATGGTGCCATTTGGATGCTCGAGTGGAAACTATTATTATAAGAGAACTCAACTAGAGGAAGATGTTGATCCCATCCTCCTTTAAAGTCCATTGAGCACGCTCTCAACATATCCTCAAGTGTTTGGATAGTCCGCTCGGATTGGCCATCAGTTTGAGGATGATAGGTCGTACTGAAGTTCAGTTCAGTATTCAGAGCATGTTGAAGACTCTTCCAAAACTTAGAGGTAAATCTTGGATCTCGGTCAGACACAATAGATAGTGGTACTCCATGCAACCGTACCACTTCCCTGATATATATCCGTGCCAGTTGATCCAAAGAGAAATCCTCTCGAATAGCAGTGAAGTGTGCAGTCTTTGTAAGACGATCCACAATAACCCAAATTGCATTGTTGCTTTTGGATGTCCTTGGAAGTCCAGTGACGAAGTCCATGGTGATGTTCTCCCATTTCCATTCTGGTATGGGCAATGGTTGCATCATTCCATAGACTTCTGCCTCTCTGCCTTCACTTGCTGACACACCAGGCACTTTGATGTATATTCGGCGATCTCCTTCTTCATATTATCCCACCAAAAGTTTTCTCGGAGATCTCGATACATCTTTGTGCTCCCTGGGTGAATAGAGAAATTTGAACTATGTGCATCATCCAAAAGTTCCTTCTTCAGCTCCGAACTTGATGGGACACATAGTCTTTTCCCAAACCGCACAATTCCTTCTTCATTAACATTAAACTCTAAGGATTTTCCCTTTTTGATAGCTTCCACTTTTTCTTGGATTCTCGCATCATCCTTTTGAGCATCCTTTAACCTTTCCAAAAGAGATGGTTGAGCAATCATTTGTGAAAGGATTGATGATGTTCCCTTCTTTATGATTCCCACGTCCATCTTCATCAAGTCTAAGAAGATTGGATCCTTCTCAATTCTCATCATTGATAGAATTTCTGGATCCTTTCCACTTAGGGCATCTGCCACCTTGTTCGCTTTCCCAGGGTGGTAATGTATTGAACAGTCATAATCCTTGATGAGCTCTATCCATCTTCTATGGCGCATATTAAGCTCTTTCTGTGTGAATATATATTTAAGACTCTTGTGGTCAGTATATATCTCACATTTCTCTCCATAGAGATAATGCCGCCAGATTTTCAAGGCAAAGATCACCGCCGTCAACTCCAGATCATGCGTTGGATAGTTTTGCTCATGGATTTTCAACTGCCTTGAGGCATAGGATATCACTTTATCATTCTACATCAGCACACATCCTAAGCCCTTCTTCGAAGCATCACTGAATACCACAAAAATCTCCCCACTTGTGGGTAAAGTGAGCACGGGTGCAGTGATAAGCCTCCTTTTCAACTCCTTGAAGCTTTCTTCGCATTCATCACTCCAAGAAAACTTTACTCCCTTTTGAGTTAGCTTGGTAAGAGGGTTGGAAAATTGTGAGAAGTTTCTCACAAATCGTCGATAATATCCAGCTAACCCCAAGAAGCTACGGATATCAGTTACCGATGTTGGCCTCGGCCATCCCTCAATTGCATCTGTTTTGGAGGGGTCCACAGATATCCCATTGCTTGTGATGATATGGCCCAAGAATGAGACCTCCTTCAACCAGAACTCACACTTGCTGTACTTGGCATAGAGCTTCTCCTTGCGCAAAGTCTCCAGTACAGTTCTTAAATGCTCCTCATGGTCCTCCTTGGTTTTGGAGTATATTAGAATATCATCTATAAAGACTACCACAAATTTATCTAGGTAATATCTAAAGACTCTATTCATCAAGTCCATGAATATTGCTGGAGCATTGGTGAGTCCAAAAGGCATTACTATGAATTCATAGTGCCCGTACCTTGTACGAAAAGCAGTCTTGGGGATATCTTCCTTCTTCACCCTTACTTGATAATATCCCGACCGCAAGTCGACCTTGGAGAAGTATTGTGCTCCACGCAGCTGATCAAACAAGTCATCGATTCTTGGGAGAGGATACTTGTTCTTTATCGTGATTTTGTTAAGTTCACGATAATCGATGCAAAGTCGCATTGACCCATCCTTCTTCTTGACGAAGAGGACTGGTGCACCCCATGGTGATGCACTTGGGCGTATAAACCCTTTATCCATATTCTCCTGTAGTTGTTTCTTCAGTTCTTCAAGCTCAACCACAGCCATTCTATATGGAGTCTTGGATATTGGTAGCGCCCCAGGTATAAGTTCAATTGAGAACTCAACATCTCTTCTTGGAGGAAGACCAGGAAGTTCCTCGGGAAATACTTCAGCGAATTCCCTCACAATAGGCATTTCTTCAAGGGTGGTTTCTTCCTTGGACTCAATCATCTAAGCCAGATATGCGTGCTCATAAGGCAGTAATATCCATGCTTGAGATGCTGGAGCTAAAGGAGATTCATCTTCCTCTTGACACTTGTAAAGAATCGAGGGTCGATTCTCCATATGGAGTGTGATTTCCCTCTCCCGACAATTTATGTTGGCTCTATATAAGGAAAGCCAATCCATGCCAAGAATTGCATCAAATTCCACCAAAGGGAGTATGACGAGGTTCGCCGGGAAATTCAATCCACAGATTATAACAGGGGAGGACTTATACTCATGGGATGCAATGATTGCCCCATTTTTCGTACTCACCGACATCTTTACTTCCATGATTTGTGGTGGTGCAGGGATTGTTCTAATAAACTTTTGAGATATAAAAGAATGCGTAGAACCTGAATCAAAAAGTACGTTCGCTATTCTTGAATGAATAACTAGCGTACCTGTCACCACTTCGTTGTCGGGGTTCACTTCGGCAGAAGTGATGGCAAAAGCTCTTCCTTGCTGTCTTGGAGGTTGTTGATTGCCTCCGACAACCCTTGGATTAGGGCACTGATTCGCAAAATGACCTGGTTCTTTGCATTTGAAGCATTGAACAACGCGTTGAGGTTCGAACGGAGCGTTCCTCCCCTCTGTCGCAGCCGCGGGTCCTTCTTGCTGACAGTTAACAGCTAGGTGCCCTTCTCTTCCACACTTGAAGCATTTTCTTGTCCCCCTAAGGCAATTTCCAGGGTGCTTTTTTCCACACTTTTGGCAAGTGGGGTGCTGGAATTTCTTAGCGCCGTTGGATTTATCCATCGGACCACCAGCATTGAAGTCCACCTTCCGCTTCTTGTCCCCATGATACCCCTATGATTCTCCGATCTCCATTTCAACCTTGAGGGCACATCGGACAATTTCCTCATAACTGTCGAAGTCACGGATCGCTAATGCTTTCCGCAAGCTAGGCTTCAGCCCACCAAAGAAGCGGTCAACCTTGCATTCGGGGGTAACGACAAAGCCGGAAGCGTATCGTGCAAGCCTTGTGAAGTTTGCCTCGTACGCTCCCACAGATTCATTATCTTTCTGCTTGAGGGAAAGGAAGTCCCTTTCCATCTTAAGACGGAGGGTGCGTGGAAAATATTTATCGAAAAACATCTTCTGGAATACCTTCCACTCCAAAGCCTCGATCTCCTCCTCAGGCTTCGTATTTTTGATCAACGTCCACCATTGATCAGCTTCACCCTCCATACGATAAGCCGCCAGGAGAACCTTCTCTTTTTCAGAGCATTGGAGGATGGAGAATATCTTTTCAATGGAGTTGATCCATTGTTCAGCAATCATGGGATCAGATGATCCACTAAAAGTAGGAGGCCTTTGTCTCATGAAGCTTTCAATAGCGACTTGTTCTTTCTTAGGGGGGGTTGAACGTTCCTCTTGACCAGTGTTTCTATTCAAAACTTGAGTTAGCTGAGAGAGAAGCGTGACAAAGTTCGTGATTCCCACTCCCATTGGATTGGGCATCTCATAAGTACAATCATCACACTGATCTTCACAACGGTTGTTAGCCCGAGTTCTCCTATTACCGGCCATTGGCTGGAATAAAAGAAAGTTAGGGGTAACACATAAAGGGTAATCCAAAGACAAAAGTTTATGATTTATAAATAAACTTTAATCTCTTTAACTCATGAGTCTATAGAATTCAATCCAGGCTTTTCATGATCTTCCTTCTAACATATATTCTTAGGGGCATTTTTCCCTTAATAAGGGTTCATACTAAGATTGTGAATTTATCAAAACATATCCCTCGAGAGTGTCGTAACCAAGAGTGCAGCAAGGCCCGTTGTCGTGCACCAGTTCCCGTTCGAGTCTAGCTCAAAGCGGTGTTTTCGGGTTTTACCCCTAGGATACATCTGTGCCAGAGCCGCCTCTACCTGCTCGTATCCAGACAGGGATGTATTTGTTTGATAAACCACTTACTTAGTATTTACCAAAACTTAGGGATGTTTTTATTATGCTTAGTCTTGTATCTAAGGCTCTACTAGGGTTTCCTAATCCCAAAAATAACTAAACCTATCCTTTGATACCAACTATGACAACCCTGCTTTTTATTACAACTTAAACATGCTTTATTACATAAAAATTCACTTGATACAACAAAGAAGATCGAGAGGTTTAGTGTCTTTGGGGCTTAGGATCATTACATAAAAACTTTAAACTTGAAATACAACATATTTATTGAAAACTTCCTTTACATTACCACTACATTCCTTCGTACTTAGCATTGCATGGGATAACCTGAGGACATGCATAAGAAAAGGGTGAGCTATAAAGCCCAGTAAGGGAGTAAACAATGAATAACATGAGGGGTGAAATACATGTTAGGCAATAGGCATATCAATAGAGCATAATAGAAACATGAACATAAAGGCATTATAAAGCATGATAATCATAACATGGAAATGTGGCAACAACACTTAACATTGAATTAGCATGAGCCAAGGCTCATTGCACATGGAGCATGAGTAAACCCTCATTGCACTTGAAGCACGAGTAAACCCTCGTTGCACTTGAATTAGCATGAGTCAACACTCATTTCACATGACGTATCATGATACTATACTTTACCCAATGCATTGGAGCGCTATAAAGGGCGCACCCTTCTTAAACATTTCATTTCATGCATAAGTGTGCCACATGGATCATAAAACATGGATTCATAAAACATAATCATTTATTCCACGATAAAGGAATGTGGAATTCATACATGAAACTTTATAATCCATAAGTAAATGTGCATAAAGGTGAATACCCTTGATGGAGAAATGGGCATGGTATTCACTACACAAAGACATTGGCTTAGAAAATCGGTGCGATTTCGGCAGCGTAACGGCGTGACATAAGAATTCATAAAAAAAGGTTGATGAGAGAGAAAGGGGTTCCTCATCATATTTACATGTAATGGAAAGTAAGGAGATCATATATATACATGTCCCAACAATAGAAATGGAATTTAGATTCATGATACAAAAGTATTGCTAGAATATAAAAGAGGAGAAAAAGGTTCCTTTCGGAATTTCGGCATAGTAACGGGTGTACATGGGAGGCATTTAATGAGAGAGAAAGGGGTCTCCCATCATTCAAACAATAAGAGGGAAGTATGGGAGAGGTGCAAAACCATACCCCTACATTCATAATTGAAATTAAAAGGGCAATACAACTTAAAGAAAATTGACAAAAATGAGAAAGGAAGAAAAACCCTTACTTGGAAGTGTGCTTCCAAAGGCTAGAGAGAGGCTTGTGAGAGGCTTCTTGGGAGCTTAGGGCACCTTGAGAGGATTCTAGAGAGAGTAGGGCAGAGGTTGGACGAACTTCAAGGGCTTTGAGTGAGGAGGAAGTGGGAGCTTGGGTGGGTTTATATAGGAAAGGTGAGAGAATTCTTTATTATTTAGGTTTGGGACCCCATATATTAAAATAATCCAAACCACAAACCATCCCATGGTATTTGCCCATGGTTTCTGGAAAAGGAAAGAGGAAAACAATATTTTACAAGTCCAAGGTCCGAACTTATTAAAAAATTAGGGTTGCTTATGTGGAGGTGAGTCACACTCCCATGGAAATTAATTTAAAAAGGCAAAGTGTTGAATAAGTCTTGAGGGCTCCATTAATGCTTTGAAAAGTAAGTCAAACAAACCCAAAACCTCATTATTTTAATGATAAAACACATATTGTCCGAACATAAGGATTATGGTATTTTATTACATCACTATTGGGTCATTATGATGTCATAAAACACATTATATATTTAAATGGTATTTAATTTTTACCCAAAAATTTGACTCTCATAAAATTATGAAAAATTCACCGTTGGATAATTTCGACGTCCTGATTCCAAAAATAATATTTATTTTATCTAAATAATTTTCTAAATATGTGAATTTTCACTTTTAAAATAAAAACCGACATTTATAAAAAATTCACGGGTTTTGACAGAAATGGCTTTCAAACCTTAATAAAAATTTTAATTGCATTCATAAAATTATAAGATCATTTATATTTAATAAAAATTAATTTAATATTAATCATAATATTTTATTAAAATATTATTTAATTCAAAAATCTATTAATTTAATAAAATATAATTCTTAATTAAATAATAACTAAAAACACTATTTGTACTTTAAAAACTAATTACAATGTATCAAAAAAATTATATTCATTATTATATACAAAAAATAATGTACATGAACATGGTGCTACTTATTTGTTACATAACCCCTTAAAATAGCCGCATAAGACCTAAGGGTAAGGTGTGTGATGGTGACAGACTCTTGGGGTTGCTCGGATAACATCGCTCGAGTGGTAATCTCTATCAACTTCCATTTTTCCCATAGACGATCATGTTCGAGCTTGACTTGATGAAGCTCAGCTTGGGCTTGGTCAAGGGAAAAGCCCAAAGACGCCACCTCTTTTCCGAGCTCCGAAAAATGGGCTTCGTAAGGGGAAATTCTACTGGATGAGTCCATCGCTTCCTTTGTCTGAGTAGAAATGGTTTCGTTAAAGCCTTATATTTATACTACTCAGATGATCACTGTTCAACGGCTATAAAAGTAACGGTCACAAATCTTAATGTTAAACTAAAGATGTTGAAATCTTATAAAAACATTTTTTTTATAAAGAAACGTTTAACTGGATCAAGAGGGGTTTTCCATTAATGAAAATTTGGGTTGTTACAATACCCCTTGGACAACCCTCCCCCACCCCATTGGAGCCCCCACCACACTCCTGGACTGCCCCCCGACCCCCGGACACCCCCAAACACCCCTCGAAAACCCCCCACCCACCTGAACAACACCTCCTCACCCCCTCACCCCACTTGACAGCCCCCACCACACCCCTGGACAACCCCCCCACCCCTGGACAGCACTCCCACACCCCTGGACCGGCTTCTCACACCCCTGAACATCCCTGCCACCCCCCAGGACTGCCCCCACCCCACCAGACAGCCCTCCCAGACCGCTGGACACCCCCAACCCCACTGAACACACCCCCACACCCTTGGAACCCCTCCCCCACAGACCCAAATCCATACCAGAAGAACCACCAAAAGTAGACCAAAACAAGAAGTATAGCAAAATTAAACATTCATTTATATAACATTCAATACTTACACTGTCAACTTCAAAAAAAACTAAATCAAACCTAAACAACTACTAAATACACAATTAAAACGACAATATTCAGAATTACATTTTACATTACAAACAACTAAAATTCAATCAAACCTGTAAAATAATTTGACCACTCCACTTGTATGTGTTTGATGTCTTCAGCAGTATAGGGTTGAGGGTCATCAAAAAGCTACAAATTAAAAAGAAGATAGTTAACGTGTATAATGAATAAATCAAATTGAAATATGATGGCAAAGTTTAAGAGGAAATCGTACCAGGTCAAAATTCACAACTGTCCCAGTTGTTATTATTTCATAAATAAATCTTAACATATAATATCCACATTCGATGAGGCCTTGTTGTTCATGACATTTCTGTTTTGAATGAGTATAAATTCAATATATTATTTTTATGTAATAAATCAAAAAGTAAAAATTATAAATGGAAATTTACCTTCGCATTTACATATTTGATCTTTGCATTTCTTTTCTTTGTGTTTTTTCGAAAGTAGACCCATGCACTGTTAGAAAATAATATGAATGGGGTAAATTTAAAATTCATTATAATATATAAAACTATTGAGAAATTGAAACTTACTTTTCCAATATATTCTTAAAACTTGCCCGCACATCACCATGAACAGAGCATATCCAATAAAGAGATTTCTCCCTTGGGCAAAAAATCCCTAACATCCAATGATTACTGATAAAAGGAAATTTAATGTTAGTGGTTATTTATGTTAAAAGATAATTAACTATTTGAGAGAAATGTGTTTCATACCTCTCACAAAAAGGCATCATCCAACATTGTTGGATTATATTCTTTTCAAATCTTCCAGCAATATAAACCATTCTTTGTTCCTCAGTCAATGCACATGCTTCAGGGGAAATCAATTGCGGGTCCATGAATCCATATACTTCTGTCAGTTCATTCCTCTCACAAATTTTATAAAGATACCTAATACAAAACATATATAAGTATACATTTTTAATAAATATAACGCAGGGAAAAGGTGTTAAGACTTACATGGAAAAAATTTGCACCACGTTGATGCCCAACTTATCTCCAGTAACAAGCTCCATGATATCATATTTTGTAATCCCCACACTTATTTCACGTCCACAAACATGAGATTCCATTGGAAACTCATAAAAACCCAACAACAAATGTGAATATCTTGACAATCTGTCAAGACCACTGGAATCTGTATCTGATGTCATAGCCTGTTGTCTTTGTTGTTGTCTATACAGTATTTCTTTACCTTTGAAGTATTCCTGTGAAAAAAAAATTGAGAATTATAGTAGTTTTAAAATGATAAAACAACTTTAATAAAATAATAAAATAAAAGATATAACATTCATACCTCTATGGTAATGATTCGAAGAAGTCTGGATGGCCAAACTAAAAAATGGCCGATACTCTGTCCAACTGTCGCCACCTCATCTGTAGGTATTGGTACCCTAGCTGATCTATCTATAATATCCTGTATAGTGACCCTCTGATTCTCTACCTCTAATTGTTGATGATGAACTGTATCTCCTATACAATATACCAACCCGTATGCTACTATATGATGTTGAGAATCATCAACATACAACTCGCAATATGTAGGAAGCTGCGGCGGAGGCGTAGGATAAAAAATGGGGTCCGCAGGCTGAGGTGGGGGAGTGGGAGCTACTGGCGGAGGTGGAGGATAAATAATGGGGTCTACAGGGGGGGTGGAGGAGTGGGAGCTGCAGTCTGAAATTGTCTTTGCATTTCTGCAAACATAGACTGGACCAAATCTCTAATCTTGTCTTCCATCGTCGCATTAATATTTTGAACTTCAGCCTCCAAGGATTCTATTTTTTTTATAAACCCCCTCAATGTTAGAAGTTGAAGAACGTGGAAACACTTTTCTTACCGATACACCTTCCGGATATCCTCTTACACGACCAGGATGTTTGGGCCTTCCCAATGCTGCAAATAAAATATCTTCCCTCCCAGTAGCTGTAAATGTCCCCTCTGAACTCTGCTCCTCAAGAGAGTCCTGTATTAATTAATTGAACATTTCTGTAATGATTGAAACTTATATGAAGAAAAAAGTTAACTTAAATAAATTAAATAGATATCTTACAATCCTCTCAGCTACGATTCTCGATTATTCTGAAAGATATTTCCCTTTTTTTCCCTTCTGAGCTCTCTTCCATTTTTCATGTCTAGATGGAGGGGATGGAGGGGCCACCTCTCCAGAGCTTGAAGACTCAGCTCTTAGTTGTTGAAATTTTTCCACTATCATTTTTTCTTCCAATAATGTATACCCTCCCCGAGATAAACTATGAGGGTATACATTTTTAGATTGGATCTCCTGATGAGCTTTCCTTGTTTGTTGTAATTTAAGAATAATAAATCATTAACAAAACATTAATAAAATCATTTATATAAGAAATTTTATAAAATTTTACATTGCCCTTACCAGAAATGACTCTTTTTTTCTAATTTCAAAAAACTGTCTCCATGTGTCTTCATCTATAAAAGGATATATACGACATGTATTGTCATGAATCCTATGACCATAAATGAAATCAGATGAGAGGGTTGATTTGAAATCCCTCCATCTCCTGGCAGCCAACGATAAGCATTTCTTCCTGACTCTTCCAGTGTCAGGAATATCAAATGTCATCTGATAAAGAAGAGGTTAAACATATTATATATACTAGAAACATTAAAATAATGGTCAAACAATGACAAAAGATCTTACCAAAATCGTCTCCCACAACTGAGAGATAATCTCTTTATCCACACCTCTCCAATCATCATACAGAATGCTTACTTTGGTCTTAGCCTGAGTTGCAACAAAACTCTTAAAATCTTTGGCATTCGGACCTCTAGGAATATCATCATCATCAAACTCAACTACTATCCTCTGATCCTGCGTACGGGAAAGTGATAATTTTGGTAAATGTGTGCACCCACATTTACCAACCTTTGAACTCTTTGTCATAATTGGAGCATGTGAATGTTCATCCCCAGAGGTATGACCAGCAATATGCTCCTCTCCAGAATCATGTGGTTGATCATCTGAATGATCTGTCATTATCCTTCAAATCAAAAAAACAAACGTCAGTTCACAAATATACAAATGCAAATATTTTAATACTACTTTAATCAGAAAATAGAAAAGTGTACTAGGTTACATAATAGTAAACATTGGTAATATGGTAAACATGTTAAACAATGGTAAAGATGGCAAAGATGTTCAATATGGTCAACATGGTCAACATGGTAAAAAATGGAAAAAATGGTAAACCTGGTAAACATTGTAAACATGGTAAAGTAATTGTCAGTGAACAAATATACAAATTCAAATATTTTAATACTACTATAATCAGAAAATAGAAAAGAGTACTAAGCTACATAATAGTAAACATTGGTAATATGGTAAGCATGTTAAACAATGGTAAAGATGGAAAAGATGGTCAAGATGGTCAAGATGGTAAAAATGGTAAAAATGGTAAACCTGGTAAACATTGAAAACATGGTAAAGTAATTGTCAGTGAACAAAAATAAGCATTTTAAAATTCATGTAATGGTTATAAACATGATAAAGTAAACTAAACAAACTTAAAACAAACAAAAACATATACTTATTTTATTTTAAAACATGTTTTAATAAATAAAAAACTTACAATATCTAACATTTATGGAAAAAATAAATGTAAACAAGAAATAAACATATGTTACCTGTAATTTTAGGAATGTAAAGATGGATTGTTTTCCCAAATTCCTTCGTCGTGATCGTTCCTTATGGCACAAACTATGTCTTCAACATGATCGTCATTATGTTCTGTTAATATTTCCATTGAAGTAGGGATCTCACATAAATCAGCATATTCATCAACTTCATCCTCACCAACATATTGTTTTTTCCCTTGTAAAACAACAGCCCACTGCATATCTGATTGATCTACTACATAAAAAATTTGCATTGCATGTGTTGCCATTATAAAAGAATCAGCTGTGTCTTCCAATCTACTCAGATTAACAAGTGTCATTCCAAATTCATCGTGTCTGACACTATTGTTACCATTAAACCATTTACAGTTAAAAACGGGAACTTTAATTTTAAAGTAATCAACCTCCCATATGTCTTCAATCACTCCATAATATGCATTTGATGCAGAAATTGGGTTTTTTCCCTTAGCACTCGAAAAATGCATTGCTTCTGCAAACACCAATACACCACTATTCTGAACTGCACTTCTGTTGTGCTGAGCTTTTGTATGAAATGTATAACCATTAATGTCATAACCAGACCATGTTATCACATTTAAACATGGACCACCCACTATCCATTTTAATGTCTCTGATACATCTGATCTACCAAGCAAAGTCTTTTTAATCCATGAAAAAAAAGTTTTGTTGTGCTCATTCAAAATCCACATTTCTTTCTTCTTTGGATGAAATTGTTTCAACTCATTAATATGCAATGTGATATATGGTTGAGCATCAGCTATGTTATTCAAGATGTATGATTCTAACTTCTTCATCTGTTCAGCTGACGATGATTTGACTTTCAAGCCGCGAATCACCTTTCCCTCATTATTAACTCGTTCATGGCGAGATGGAGGCAAACCTATGTGTTGCGCCGCAGCCAAGTAGCTCGTACAAAACTCTGCTACCTCCTCAGAAATATACTTTTCAATAATGGAGGCTTCAGGTCGATATAGATTTTTAACATACCCCTTTAATATTTTCATATACCTTTCAAAAGGATACATCCAATGAAGATATACAGGGCCACAAAGCTTTATTTCTCGAACCAGATGAATCATTAAATGCACCATTATATCAAAAAAAGTTGGAGGAAAATACATTTCCAATTGACAAAGTATAAAAATTTCATCCTTTTCCAAAATGTTCAAAGCATTCACATCAATCGCCTTGTTACAAATTGAATTGAAAAAATAACACAACTTCATTATAGTCTTTCTGACACGAATGGGAAATATTCCACGCAATGAAACTGGTAGAATTTGTTGCATCATGACGTGACAATCATGTGATTTCATACCTATCAACTTCAAGTCCTTCAATGAGACAAAATTTTTTACATTAGAAGAATAACCTTGAGGCACTTTGGTATCATGAAGACACTGACAGAAGCTAATTTTCTCCCTCTTCGATAATGTATGACAAGCCGGGGGAAGAAATGTTCGTCTTCCTTTAGGAGTGGGAGCTAACTCCAAACGTATTCCCATTGATAGTAAGTCTAATCTTGCATTCAACCCATCTTTAGTCTTTCCTTTAATATCTAACAATTTTCCAATCAAATAATCACAGATATTCTTCTCCACGTGCATGAAATCAATATTATGTTTAACTTCATGATACCTCCAATATGGTAGCTCAAAAAAAATTGACCTTTTCTTCCAAATATGTCTATCATTACCAGATTTCTGTGTCTTTCCCAATGTCACGTCAAGGTTTTTCACCCTCTCAAAATACAGATCAGGGGATAAAGGTTTTGGAGCAGTACCAAATTCTTGTGATCCATTAAATGCCTTTTTTAGTCTTCTATAAGGGTGTTCCATAGGCAAAAAATTTTGATGACCAATGTACATTGTTTTCCTCCCATGATGCAATTGACAATAGGACGTCTGTTGTTCGCAAATTGGACATGCTTTATGCCCTTTAACACTGTATCCAGACAAATTTCCATACGCTGGGAAGTCATTTATAGTGAACAGAAGCACTGCATGCAGTTGAAAATATTCCATTTTATAAGAATCATACACCCTAATACCATCAGCCCATAACAATTTCAAATCATCAATCAACGGTGACAAGTAAACATCAATATCATTACCGGGTTGCTTTGGACCAGAGATCATTGTACTCAACATGACATATTTGCGCTTCATACAAACTTCAGGAGAGAGGTTGTAAATTACCAATAAAACAGGCCATGAACTATGTGTGCTACTGAGTGTTCGATATGGATTCATTCCATCTGTGCACAACCCTAGTCTGAGATTTCTTATTTCATTTCCAAATGTAGAATACTGCGCATCAATTTTCTTCCATTGTGGACAATCAGCTGGATGACGTATTTTTCCATCACATACCCGCTCTTCAGCATGCCATCTTAACCTTTTTGCATCATGTGAATTAGAAAATAAATGTTTGAAACGATTAATTATAGGAAGATACCAAAATACCTTTGAAGGGAGCTTTGTAATCTCTACATCACCCTGTGATTTTTCTTTCACCTTATACCGTGATGTCCCGCATTTTGGACACTCTGACAGAAATTCATATTCCTTCCTATATATAATGCAGTCATTCGGACAGGCATGTATTTTCTTGTATCCCAATCCCATCGGTCATAATATTTTCTTGGCTTTGTAATGTGAATCTGGAAGATCGTTATCTTTTGGAAGAATGTCTTTCATCAATTGTAGCAGCTCTGTAAAACTTCTGTCACTCCATCCATGCTTCGCCTTCAGGTTAATCAATCTTAACACCGCCGACAGAACCGTAAAATATGTACAACCGGGATATAATGGTTTTTCAGCATCACCATATAGACGTGCAACTGTCGGTTCTATCTCAATTTGTTCTGCTACAATATCGCGAATCATTTCTTCAATTCCATCGGAGTTACCATCTTGCGAATCATCATCATCAGTGACATTCTGTCCAGTTTCACCATGCCAAATCCAAGGGCTGTAACTCGGATTAAAACCATGACATATCAGATGATCTTTTATCTCTCTACTTTTCAACTTCTTCATATTCAAACATTTCAGGCATGGACAGAAAAAAAATGTCACTACTTGGAACATTTCGTTTTGAAAATTCCAAAAAGGCATCAACACCTTCCTCAAATTCATTGCTCATTCGATGTGTCGTAATCCAACTTCGACTCATTATTACCTATAACAAATATCAACAAAAAATATATATTTTTAAGATAAGACAAATACATGTTTATATGAAAAAAATCATAATTTGAATGTAAAACAATTTAAAATATAAAACAAATCTATAGGTATTTAAAAAAATATGCTTGAATATTATTTTTAAAACAAAATATAGTTAGATGTAACAGTTTAAAATTTCATTGAATCAACGAAAACCATGACGCCTAATGATTCTCCAAATAAAATATACATCAATAAAACATAAACAAAATGATTTTTATCTGGAATAAGTGAATATGATCAGATGATACACATTTATAATAATCTCATGCCAATATACTAATAAACATGTTAAAATATAGGAATACCTAATGGAGCATATAACATGTGTTATTCATGCTTGTTGTTCAATCATTATGATCTAAAGTACTCAACACTTTCAAGTGCCAAAATCTTGAAAGTAGTAGTAGTTTTCATAAGTACCCAACACCAAATAGCTATACATCGTAAGTGTCATGTTAGAAATATGAATATAGACCATTTGTTTTATGTTTAATAATATTGTCATATTATCTGATCATTCTGATTATATATTAGAATTACTATATCCTTTTTATCCGATATATAATCTAAGGATTAATATTTCTTTAGAAAAAGTAATGTTAATATCATGGTAATGTAAAAAAAAGTATATGTCGAACTATATATATGTAATACCAATAAAAAAATACATATGTGTTTGGCCTGGGTTTCACACATAAAACAACTCATCTCACAGATTAAATTTTTGAATCATCCTACATAATACTTATTTTTATAACTTAGGGAATGAAAATAATAAAAGTTTTGATTTACGATACTCATTATGGGTAAACATGATATATATAAATATAATATCTAATCTCATAAAAAGATATCCATGGGGGTATAAGAGCATACACAAAGCACATGATCAAAAAGATAAGTGAAACAGTTCTATATAATCATAGATCATAAAACTTGAGTCCAAGTATAACAATTTTAGCATAACATAAGACATTAATTATATGATAGTGGGAACATGATTTAAAAAACCTTATTCACAAGATCAAAACATTGGTATGTGTAATAACATAAGAGTGTGTCACAAACATAATCATATAAGTCATAACATATGTCAAGGGAAAACATAGTTTTATTCACCTCATATTGGGATATGTTAATCACCTTTCCTATAATTTATTATAATATTTCTTACGAGACACATCACATAACACATTGGACATTGTATAACCATCTGTATCCCATATTGATCTATGATATATAATGCATTGTCGAATGCATTAGAAGGATATTATGGACCCAAATGTCACATAATGACTAACCATATATATGGGTGAATCGTGATCATCAAATCATTTATAACACTTTCGTAGATCAATTAACTAACAAAAATGAAATGGGGGTCATAATTGTTTTTACAAAACATAATAATTATTAATACATAAAAATGTGTTTGGATGGTAAGATAAGATAATATACCTAATTCAATCTAATTATCGTTAAATTATTTCTACCTAGATAGAAAAGACCTTTATAAAAAATATAATTTAACTTGAGAATGAAAAGAAAGCACCCTTTACCTTTTTTATAATGAAAAATCTGAAAAGGATGATAATAATATTTAGGTATTATAATTTTTTTATGAATTATTAATAATAAAAGAAATCACCTCACTTGGTTTTGTTGAAAATCGGACATACCATCGTATTCAAGAAATCAGATACACTTTGCATGAAAAGGTCCATCATTTTTAGGAGATGACTGAAAGAAGAAATGTATTATCAGACTCACCATGAGTCCAGAATGAAATATTTGATTGTAATAGGTATGAATTGATATTTTTATGAATGCAGATGAAAACAGATGATGGTTTTCTGATCTAGGAGTTCTAAAAATCATAATTTTTTGAAAAAATATTATGATGTAAGAATGTTGAATGAAATTTTAAGGATAGGTATTACCGATTGTACCTGGTCCAATTTCATTCATGAAAATCATTTTTTGGACAATCATATTGAAAATATGATTTTAAGAAAATAATTACTACCAATCTTCATCCAGAAAGACACATTCCAGCTAAGTAGGAAATAATAATGTTGCTGGAAGAATGGAACGTTACAGTACCACCCATTATTTTTCAGATTTTGCTGAAGCTAATCCTCAATGTTTTAAAATTAATTATTCTTTCTAAATGATTGAATAATTTGAATGGTTGTGAAGTCAAATATCTATGTTCTCATGGTCATAGTAATATTTTTATCAGATATTGATTTATTTAGATACTTAAGAGGTTGCTTGTAAGCGTATATCAGAATGAAAATCTAGAATAAGAGTTAAAAATAGTCTTATCCAAAATACACCTGCTTGAATGTTGCGAGTTGAATGTTGCGAGTTGAATGTTGCGAGTTTAATGTTGCGAGTTTAATGTTGCGAGTTGAATGGACATAATAACCATTTGCAATGACAAAAAATTCCACGAGATTCAAAAACGAACGAAAAGCACATCAAGAATCGAAACAAAAACGAACGAAATAAATTCGTGGAAGGCTTACTTGAATGTTGCGAGTTGAGATGATAGATCCGAGAGGAGTGAAGAAGATAAACAATGAAGGCAAAATGAGTTTAATGCAGGCTATCGACGAGCCGATTAGGGTTTACCGCGCGAGAGAGAGACGAGTCGGCGACTGTCAATCAAAAAATCGTAAATGACAGAACACGGGCTTTAATTTTTTAAAATGTTTTATAACGTCGGTTATATAATAACCGACGTTATAAACTATTTTTTAGCTTTTTTACGTCGGTTATTTTATAACCGATGTAAAAAACGAGATATCTACGGGTTTTTTACGTCGGTTATTTTATAACCGACGTAAAAAACCCCCCGGGGCTTTGGTTTTTTACGTCGGTTATAAGATAACGGACGTAAAAAACCAATGCACGGGGGGTTTTTTACGTCGGTTCCCAAATAACCGACGTAAAAAAACCCGATATCTACGCGTTTTTTACGTCGGTTATTTGGTAACTGACGTAAAAAACCCGATATCGACGCATTTTTTACGTCGGTTATATAATAACCGACATAAAAAACCAAATCCCCGGGGTTTTTTACATCGGTTATTTGATAAACGACGTAAAAAACGCGTCGATATCGGGTTTTTTACGTCGGTTACCAAATAACCGACGTAAAAAACCCCCGCGCATTGGTTTTTTACGTCCGTTTTAAGATAACTGACGTAAAAACCCAACAGGTGCGATTTGTAACGTCGGTTATTAAAATAACCGGCGTGAAAAATCTACTCGCCGCATTTTTACGTCGGTTATAAATAACCGACGTAAAAAATGGTGACATAAAAAACGATTTCTGCACTAGTGACTGCTTGAGGTGATTGGATATGTTCGGTTGCATGTTTCCTCTTGGTGGTAGTTTAGGATGGTTTTCCTAGAATAATAGGACTATGGAATGATGATAATAATGAATAAAAAATTATTAACCCATGGGGTTGGTGTTGATGGAATTTAAATGCTAAAAAGATGTTAATCTTGATAAACCGAGTCGTCAGTTTGGATTATGCCTGGAGGGCGTGGATTTACACTAGTGCAGAAAACGTTTTTTACGTCACCATTTTTAACGTCGGTTATATAAACCCGACGTCATAATATGTAAAATGAGGTTTTTTACGTCGGTTATTTAATAACCGACGTAAAAACCTGTGTTTAGTACACCTTTAACGTCGGTTATTTTTATAACCGACGTTATTAATCGCGCGGCTTCGTTTTTTACGTCGGTTATACATTAACCGCCGTAAAAAACAGAAGCGGGGGGTGTTTATTATGTCGGTTATTCAATAACCGACGTAACAAATCGACATATGTATGAGTTATTACGTCGGTTATTGAATAACCGACGTAAAAAATGCGGTTTTTGAAGGCCTTTTTACGTCGGTTATTTTATAACCGACGTAAAAAAAGAATCCGCAGATGTTTTTGATGTCGGTTATGGAATAACCGACGTAAAAAAACGCGGATTTTGAGCCCTTTATAACGTCGGTTATAAAATAACCGACGTAAAAAAAGAATCGGAGGAAGGTTTTTACGTCGGTTATTGAATAACCGACGTTATAAATGTTTTTTAAAAAATTATAACGTCGGTTATTGAATAACCGACGTGATAACTCATTTAAAAATTTACCCAGACCCGTGGATTGTCATTCGCGAGTTTACCTTCGACAGTCGCGACTCGTCTCTCTCACGCGTAAACCCGAATCGGTTCGTCCATTTCGTTGGTTTAGATTCGTTTTGCGATCATCGTTTCTCATATTTAATCTCCTCGGATCAATCATCTAAACTCGCAGCACTCAGGTAATCCTCCCACTCGTTCGTTTTTTTTCGCGGATAGTATATATATATGTGTTGTGATTTTTTTGTTGAAACTAGCTAAGATTCTTCGATTGCGAACCCTTTTAACTCGTTTTGGCACCATAATCTTATTTATCATCCCTAGATCTATTAGTTCGACTTGCAATATTGACTAATTTTATGATTTCACTAATTTTTCATCGTTTTCTATAAATCCCCGAGAGGGTTGGGGCGTGTCCATTTGGATGGATTGCCCTTTTACAGTTGTTACTACTTTATTCACACACAACCATGGCATAGGTGCATGGATTTGGGATCACATCACCATTTTCACCCCCTGCAAACAAAGTTTCACGAGGAGGACTCGCCAGAATTCCCCTCGGCATGTTAAAAATTTTAGATACCCTCTTTTCAGCAAGTAAAAAATTAACTAGTTTTTTCTTCACTACTTATCCTAAACAAATAAAACCACCATTCTTTCTAGAACCTCTACTAGATCCATTGCATCCATCAACATACATATTTGGATCTGAAATCATCCCTTAAGCCTTATGTTCGATGCTAACATCCTTTACTGATCTATAGAAAATATGATGGTCTGCTAAGCTCTCCATTTAAAAGTCAAACCCCACCAATTATTCATCCTCATCATGAGAAAATGGCACAACATCTGAATTTCTGATTCAATCTCTTGGGTCACTGAACAAACATTAACTCCTTCAAATCCACACCTGGAATAGACAACCTAATGTCGAGTTCCTTCTCTATCTATTGAAACTCAGTTCTTCCTCCACACCTAAAAACATTCTTTGAATGGCCCAACTTCTTGTTATGGTAAATTTTCAGTGATTCCAGGGGGGTGGGAGGGCTATCAAGAGGGTTGGGGGGTGTCCAGGGGGGTGTCCAAGGGGGTAGGGTGTGGGGGGTGGTGTCCAGGAGGGGTGGGGGGCTGTCTAGAGGGGTCAGGGGGTGTCCAGGGGGGTTTGCAAGGGGGTGGGTGGGTGTGGGGGGCTGTCCAAGGGTGTGGGTGGGTGTTGGGGGGTGTCCAGGGGGGTGTCCAAGGGGGTAGGGGGTGGGGGTGGTGTTTAGGAGGGGTAGGGGGGCTGTCCAGAGGGTTGGGGGTGTCCAGGGGGGTGTCCAAGCAGGTCGGGGGTGGGGGGTTGTGTCCAGGAGGGGTGGGGGTGCTTTCTAGAGGGGTCGGGGGCTGTCCAGAGGGGTCGGGGGGTGTCCAGGGTGGTGTCCAAGGGGATGGGTGGGTGTGGGGGGCTGTCCAAGGGGGTGGCGGCCTGTCCAGAGGGGTCGGTGGGGTGTCCAGGGGGGTGTCCAAGGGGTTGGATGGGTGTGGGGGGCTGTCCAAGTGGGTGGCGGCCTCTCCAGAGGGTATTTGGGGTTGTCCGGGTGGGTGGGGGGGCTGTCTAGAGGGTTGGGGGATGTCCAGGGGGGTGTCCAAGGGGGTAGGGGGTGGGGGTGGTGTCCAGGAGGGGCGGGGTCTGTCCAGAGGGGTCGGGGGGTGTCCAGGGGGGTTTACAAGGGGGTGGGTGGGTGTTGGGGGCTGTCCAAGGGTGTGGGTGGGTGTTGGGGGGTGTCCAGGGGGGTGTCCAAGGGGGTAGGGGGTGGGGGTTGTGTTTAGGAGGGGTGGGGGGGCTGTCCAGAGGGTTGGGGGGTGTCCAGGGGGGTGTCCAAGCCGGTCGGGGGTGGGGGGTTGTGTCCAGGAGGGGTGGGGTGCTTTCTAGAGGGGTCGGGGGCTGTCCAGAGGGGTCGGGGTGTCCAGGGTGGTGTCCAAGGGGATGGGTGGGTGTGGGGGGATGTCCAAGGGGGTGGCGGCCTATCCAGAGGGGTCGGTGGGGTGTCCAGGGGGGTGTCCAAGGGGGTGGATGGGTGTGGGGGGTTGTCCAAGTGGGTGGAGGCCTCTCCAGAGGGTATTTGGGGTTGTCCGGGTGGGTGGGGGGGCTGCCCAGAGGGTTGGGGGATGTCCAGGGGGTGTCCAAGGGGGTAGGGGGTGGGGGTGGTGTCCAGGAGGGGTGGGGGCTGTCTAGAGGGGTCGGGGGGTGTCCAGGGGGGTTTACAAGGGGGTGGGTGGGTGTGGGGGGCTGTCCAAGGGGGTGGCGTCCTGTCCAGAGGGGTCGGTGGGGTGTCCAAGGGGGTGTCCAAGGGGGTGGATGGGTGTGGGGGGCTGTCCAAGTGGGTGGCGGCCTCTCCAGAGGGTATTTGGGGTTGTCCGGGTGGGTGGGGGGCTGCCCAGAGGGTTGGGGGATGTCCAGGGGGGTGTCCAAGGGGGTAGGGGGTGGGGGGTGGTGTCCAGGAGGGGTGGGGGGCTGTCCAGAGGGGTCGGGGGTGTCCAGGGGGGTTTACAAGGGGGTGGGTGGGTGTGGGGGGCTGTCCAAGGGTGTGGGTGGGTGTTGGGGGGTGTCTAGGGGGGTGTCCAAGGGGGTAGGGGGTGGGGGTGGTGTTTAGGAGGGGTGGGGGCTGTCCAGAGGGTTGGGGGTGTCCAGGGGGGTGTCCAAGCAGGTCAGGGGTGGGGGGTTGTGTCCAGGAGGGGTGGGGGTGCTTTCTAGAGGGGTCGGGGGCTGTCCAGAGGGGTCGGGGGGTGTCCAGGGTGGTGTCCAAGGGGATGGGTGGGTGTGGGGGGCTGTCCAAGGGGGTGGCGGCCTGTCCAGAGGGGTCGGTGGGGTGTCCAGGGGGGTGTCCAAGGGGTTGGATGGGTGTGGGGGGCTGTCCAAGTGGGTGGCGGCCTCTCCAGAGGGTATTTGGGGTTGTCCGGGTGGGTGGGGTGGGCTGTCCAGAGGGTTGGGGGATGTCCAGTGGGGTGTCCAAGGGGGTAGGGGGTGGGGGGTGGTGTCCAGGAGGGGCGGGGGGCTGTCCAGAGTGGTCGGGGGTGTCCAGGGGGGTTTACAAGGGGGTGGGTTGGTGTGGGGGGATGTCCAAGGGTGTGGGTGGGTGTTGGGGGGTGTCCAGGGGGGTGTCCAAGGGGGTAGGGGGTGGGGGTGGTGTTTAGGAGGGGTGGGGGGCTGTCCAGAGGGTTGGGGGGTGTCCAGGGGGTGTCCAAGCCGGTCGGGGGTGGGGGGTTGTGTCCAGGAGGGGTGGGGGTGCTTTCTAGAGGGGTCGGGGGCTGTCCAGAGGGGTCGGGGGGTGTCCAGGGTGGTGTCCAAGGGGATGGGTGGGTGTGGGGGGTTGTCCAAGGGGATGGCGGCCTGTCCAGAGGGGTTGGTGGGGTGTCCAGGGGGGTGTCCAAGGGGGTGGATGGGTGTGGGGGGCTGTCCAAGTGGGTGGAGGCCTCTCCAGAGGGTATTTGGGGTTGTCCGGGTGGGTGGGGGGCTGCCCAGAGGGTTGGGGGATGTCCAGGGGGGTGTCCAAGGGGGTAGGGGGTGGGGGGTGGTGTCCAGGAGGGGTGGGGGCTGTCTAGAGGGGTCGGGGGTGTCCAGGGGGGTGTCCAGGGGGGTTTACAAGGGGGTGGGTGGGTGTGGGGGGCTGTCCAAGGGGGTGGCGGCCTGTCCAGAGGGGTCGGTGGGGTGTCCAGGGGGGTGTCCAAGGGGGTGGATGGGTGTGGGGGGCTGTCCAAGTGGGTGGCGGCCTCTCCAGTGGGTATTTGGGGTTGTCCGGGTGGGTGGGGGGGCTTCCCAGAGGGTTGGGGGATGTCCAGGGGGGTGTCCAAGGGGGTAGGGGTGGGGGTGGTGTCCAGGAGGGGTGGGGGGCTGTCCAGAGGGGTCGGGGGGTGTCCAGGGGGGTTTACAAGGGGGTGGGTGGGTGTGGGGGGTTGTCCAAGGGTGTGGGTGGGTGTTGGGGGGGTGTCCAGGGGGGTGTCCAAGGGGGTAGGGGGTGGGGGTGGTGTTTAGGAGGGGTGGGGGGGCTGTCCAGAGGGTTGGGGGGTGTCCAGGGGGGTGTCCAAGCAGGTCGGGGGTGGGGGGTTGTGTCCAGGAGGGGTGGGGGTGCTTTCTAGAGAGGTCGGGGGCTGTCCAGAGGGGTCGGGGGGTGTCCAGGGTGGTGTCCAAGGGGATGGGTGGGTGTGGGGGGCTGTCCAAGGGGGTGGCGGCCTGTCCAGAGGGGTCGATGGGGTGTCCAGGGGGGTGTCCAAGGGGTTGGATGGGTGTGGGGGGCTGTCCAAGTGGGTGGCGGCCTCTCCAGAGAGTATTTGGGGTTGTCCGGGTGGGTGGGGGGGCTGCCCAGAGGGTTGGGGGATGTCCAGGGGGGTGTCCAAGGGGGTAGGGGGTGGGGGGTGGTGTCCAGGAGGGGTGGGGGGATGTCCAGAGGGGTCGGGAGGTGTCCAGGGGGGTTTACAAGGGGGTGGGTGGGTGTGGGGGGTTGTCCAAGGGTGTGGGTGGGTGTTGGGGGGTGTCCAGGGGGGTGTCCAAGGGGGTAGGGGGTGGGGGTGGTGTTTAGGAGGGGTGGGGGGGCTGTCCAGAGGGTTGGGGGGTGTCCAGGGGGGTGTCCAAGCAGGTCGGGGGTGGGGGGTTGTGTCCAGGAGGGGTGGGGGTGCTTTCTAGAGGGGTCGGGGGCTGTCCAGAGGGGTCGGGGGGTGTCCAGGGTGGTGTCCAAGGGGATGGGTGGGTGTGGGGGGCTGTCCAAGGGGGTGGCGGCCTGTCCAGAGGGGTCGGTGGGGTGTCCAGGGGGGTGTCCAAGTGGGTGGATGGGTGTAGGGGGCTGTCCAAGTGGGTGGCGGCCTCTCCAGAGGGTATTTGGGGTTGTCCGGGTGGGTGGGGGGGTTGTCCAGAGGGTCGGGGGTGTCCAGGGGGGGTGTCCAAGGGGGTAGGGGGTGGGGGGTGGTGTCCAGGGGGGGATTCGTGGCTTGAAAGTCAAATCACTGTCAGCTGAACAGATGAAGAAGTTAGAATCATACATCTTGAATAACATAGCTGATGTTCAACCATATATCACATTGCATATTAATGAGTTGAAACAATGTCATCCAAAGAAGAAAGAAATGTGGATTTTGAATGAGCACAATAAAACTTTTTTTCCATGGTTTAAAAAGACCTTGCTTGGTAGATCAGATGTATCAGAGACATTAAAATGGATAGTGGGTGGTCTATCTTTAAATGTGATAACATGGTCCTCTTATGACATTAATGGCTATACATTTCATACGAAAGCTCAGGACAACAGAAGTGCAGTTCAGAATAGTGGTGTATTGGTGTTTGCAGAAGCAATGCATTTTTCGAGTACTAAGGACAGAAACCCAATTTCGGCATCAAGTGCATATTATGGAGTGATTGAAGACATATGGGAGGCTGGTTACTTTAAAATTAAAGTTCCTGTTTTTAACTGTAAATGGTTTATCGGTAACAACAGTGTCAGACACGATGAATTTGGAATGACACTTGTTAATCTGAATAGATTGGAAGACACAGCTGATTCTTTTATAATGGAAACACATGCCAAACAAATTTTTTATGTAGTAGATCAATCAGATATGCAGTGGGTTGTTGTTTTAGAAGGGAAAAAACAATATGTTGGTGAGGATGAATTTGATGAAGATGCTGATTTATGTGAGATCCCTACTTCCATGGAAAGATTAACAGAACATAATGATGAGTATGTTGAAGACATGGTTTGTGCCATAAGGAACGATCACGACGAAGGAATTTGGGAAAACAATCCAACTGTACATTCCTAAAATTATAGGTAACACATGTTTATTTCTTGTTTACATTTAGTTTTTTCATATAATGTTAGATATTGTAAATTTTTTACTTATTAAAACATGTATCAAACCAAAATGATAAAACAATAAAAACCGTAAAGAGGAGAAGTCCTGGGCGCACCGGCTGGCCAGTGGTGGATCACCGGTTGGCCGGTGGTCCAGACAGCAAAGCTCTGTCTAGTCCACCAGCCGGCCGGTGATGAGCCAGCGGCCGGCCGGTGGTCCAGACAGAGAGGAAGGCTCTCTGTCTGGTCCACCGGTTGGCCGGTGGTGAGCCAGAGGTCGGCCGGTGTTGAGCCACCGGCTGGCCGGTGACACCAGGCAGTGGGAAAATCTACTTCCTGGGTCCTCCGGCTGGCCGGTGAGCTCACACCGGCTGACCGGTGGACTCAGTGAGTCCACTTTTCAGCTTTCTTGGGCCAACTCCTTGGAAACCTTTTGCCTATCAACAAAAACACTTGAAAATAAGTTAGAACATAATAAGAGTGATTGTGATCATTAAAATCCAAGAGAGAGGGGTACAACAGACTGTGTTTACCATGTTTATCATTGTTTAACATGCTTACCATATTACCAATGTTTACTATTATGTAATTTAGTACACTTTTCTATTTTCTGATTAAGTAGTATTACAATATTTGAATTTGTATATTTGTGAACTAATGTTTGTTTTTTTGATTTGAAGGAAAATGACAGATCAATCAGTTGATCAGCCACATGATTCTGGAGATGAGCATATTGGTCATACATCTGGGGAGGAACATTCACATGCTCCTATTACGAAAAAGAGTTCAAAGGTTGGTAAGCGTGGGTGCACACGTTTACCAAAATTATCACTTGCCCGTACGAAGGAGGAGAGGATAGTCGTGGAGTTTGATGATGATGATCTTCCTAGAGGTCCAAATGCTAAAGATTTTAAGGGTTTTGTAGCAACTCAGGCTAAGAGCAAAGTAAGAATTCTCTATGATGATTGGAGAAGTGTGGATTAGGAAATAATTTCTCAGCTGTGGGAGACCATTTTGGTAAGATCTTTTGCTATTGTTTGACTGTTCTTTAAATTTTTCTAGTATATATAATATTTTTAACCTCTTTTTTATCAGATGACATTTGATATTCCTGACACTGGAGGAGTCAGGAAGAAATTCTTATCGTTGGCTGCTAGGAGATGGAGGGATTTCAAATCAACCCTCTCATCTGATTTCATTTATGGTCATAGGAGTCGTGAGAATCCATGTCGTATATATCCTTTTATAGATGAAGACACATGGAGACAATTTTTTGAAAGTAGAAGAAAAGAATCATTTTTGGTAAGGGCAATGTAAACTTTTATAAGCTTTCTTATATAAATGATCTTATTATTGTTTTGTTAATGATTACTTATTCTTAATTTACAGCAAACAAGGAAAGCTCATCAAGAGATCCAATCTAAAAATGTATACCCTCATAGTTTATCTCGGGGAGGGTATGCATTATTGGAAGAACAAATGATGGCAGAAAAATTTCAACAACTAAGAGCTGAGTCTTCAAGCTCTGGAGAGGTGGCCCCTCCATCCCCTCCATCTAGACATGAGAAATGGAAAAGAGCTCGGAAGGGCAAAAAAGGACAATATCTTTCGGAAGAATCGAGACTCGTAGTTGAGAGGATTGTAAGATATCTATTTTATTTATTTAAGTTTACTATTTTCGTCATATATTTCCAATCATTATAGAAATTTTCAATTAATTATTACAGGACTCTCTTGAGGAGCAGAGTTCACAGGGGACATTTACACCATCTGGGAGGGAAGATATTTTATCTGTGGCATTGGGAAAGCCCGAACATCCTGGCCGTGTAAGAGGATATCCGGCAGGTGTATCGGTAAGAAAAGTGTTGCCACGTTCCTCAACTTCTAACATTGAGGGAGTTTATAAAAAAAATAGAATCCTTGGAGGCTGAAGTCCATAATATTAATGCGACAATGGAGGACAAGATTAGAGCATCGGTGCAGTTTATGTTTGCAGACTTGCAAAGACAATTTCAGGGTGCAGCTCCCACTCCACCTCTCCCAGTAGCTCCCACTTCCCCACCTCAGCCTGCGGACCCCATTTTTGATCCTCCTCCTCCTCCGCAGCTACCTACTTATTGTGAGTTGTATGTTGATGATCCTCAACATCATATAGTTGCATATGGGATGGTATATTGTATAGGAGATACAGTTCATCATCAACAGTTAGAGGTAGAGAATCAGAGGGTCACTGTACAGGATATTATAGATAGATCAGCTCGGATACCATTACCTACAGATGAGGTGACGACAGTTGGACATAGTATCAGCCATTTTTTACTTTGGCCATCCAGACTTCTTCGACTCATTACCATAGAGGTATGGATTTTATATCTTTTATTTTATATTTTTATTAATGTTTCATCATTTGAAAACTAATATATTTTTCAATTTATTTTTACAGGAATACTTCAAAGGTAAATAAATACTGTATAGACAACAACAAAGACAGATAGCTATGACATCAGATGCAGATACTAGCAGTCTTGACAAATTGTCAAGATATTCAAATTTGTTGGCGGATCATTATGACTTTACAATGGAAGCTCATGTCTGTGGACGTGAACTAAGTGTGGGGATTATGAAAACTGATATCATGGAGTTTGTCACTGGAGATAAGTTGGGCATCAACGTGGTGCAAATTTTTATCATGTAAGTCTTAACACCTTTTCCTTGCGTTATATTTATTAAAAATGTATACTTATGTCTGCTTTGTATTAGGTATCTGTATAAAATTTGTGAGAGGAATGAGCTGACAGATGTATATGGATTCGTGGACCCACAATTGATTTCCCCTGAAGCATGTGCATTGGATGAGGAACAAAGAATGATTTATATTGCTGATAGATTTGAAAAGAATGTAATCACACAGTGTTGGATGATGCCTTTTTGTGAGAGGTATGAAACACATCCCTCTCAAAGAGTTAATTATCTTTTAACATAAAAAACCACTAACGTTAAATTTCCTTTTATCAGGGATCATTGGATGTTAGGGGTTTTTTGCCCTAGGGAGAAAGCACTTTATTGGATATGCTCTCTCCATGATGATGTGCGAGAAAGTTTTAAGAATATATTGGAAACGTAAGTTTCAATTTCACAATAGTTTTATATATTATAATGAATTTTAAATTTACCCCATTCGTATTATTTTCTAACAGGGCATGGGTCCACTTTCGAAAAAGCGCAAAGAAAAGGAATTTCAAGATCAAATATGTACATGCGAAGGTAAATATCCATTTATAATTTGTAAATTTTGATTTATTACATAAAAATAATATATTGAATTTACACTCATTCAAACAGAAATGTCATGATCAAAAAGGCATCATCGAATGCGGATATTACATGTTAAGATTTATGTATGAAATAATAACAACTGGGACAGTTCTGAGTTTTGACCTGGTAAGATTTCCTCTTTCTCATAATATTTCAATTTGATTTATTCATTATACACGTTGACTACTATTCTTTTCCTTTGTAGCTTTTTGATGACCCTCAACCCTTTACTGCTGAAGATATCAAACACTTACAAGTGGAGTGGTCAAATTATTTTACAGGTTTGATTGACTTTTAGTTGTTTGTAATGTAAAATGTAATTTTTAATATTGTCAATGTAATTGTGTATTTCGTAGTCGTTTAGGTTGGATTTAGTTTTTTTTGAAGTTGACAGTGTAAGTTTTGAATGTTATATAAGTGAATGTTTAATTTTTCTCTACTTCTTGTTTTGGTCTACTGTTGATGGTTTTTCTGGTCTGGATTTTGGTATGGGGGGAGAGGTTCCAAGGGGGTGGGTGGGTGTTTGGGGGGTGTCCAAGGGATATGGGAGGGGTGTACAAGGTGTGTTTGGGGCTATCCTAGGGGTCGGGGGGTGTAAATGAGGGTGGGGGGTGTCCAAGGGGTGGGGGTGTCCAAGGGATATGGGAGGGGTGTCCAAGGTGTGTTTGGGGCTGTCCAAGGGGTCGGTTGGGTGTAAATGAGGGTGGGGGGGGGCTGTCCAAGGGGTGGGGGGTGTCCAAGTGGTGGGGGTGTCCAAGGGGTGTTTGGGGCTGTCCAAGGGGATGGGGGGGTTTCCAAGGGGTCGGGGGGGTTTCCAAGGGGTCGGGGGGGTGTCCAGGGGGTGGGGGGGCTGTCCAAGGGGTGGGGGGGTGTCCAAGGGGTGGGGGATGTCCTAGGGATATGGGAGGGGTGTCCAAGGGGTGTTTGGGGCTGTCCTAGTGTCCGGGGGGTGTAAATGAGGGTGGGGGGGCTGTCGAAGGGGTGGGGGTGTCCAAGGGGTGGGGGGTGTCCAAGGGATATGGGAGTGGTGTCCAAGGTGTCTGGGAGTTCTGTCCAAGGGGCCGGTTGGGTGTAAATGAGGGTGGGGGGGCTGTCCAAGGGGTGGGGGTGTCCAAGGGGTGGGGGTGTCCAAGGGATATGGGAGGGGTGTCCAAGGGGTGTTTGGGGCTGTCCAAGGGCTCGGGGGGGTGTCCAGGGGTCGGGGGGGTGTCCAAGGGGTCTGGGAGGGCTGTCAAGGTGTGGGGGGTGTCCAATGGGTGTTTGAGGCTGTACTAGGGGTCTTGGGGGTGTAAATGAGGGTGGGGGGTTGTCCAAGGGGTGGGGGTGTCCAAGGGGTGGGGGTGGCCAAGGGATATGGGAGGGGTGTCCAATGGGTGTTTGAGGCTGTACTAGGGGTCGTGGGGGTGTAAATGAGGGTGGGGGGCTGTCCAAGGGGTGGGGGGTGTCCAAGGGTTGTGGTGGGGCTCCAATGTGGTGGGGGAGGGCTGGCCAGGTTGTTAGGTGGGTATAGATGAGGGTGGGGTTCAGTTGGGGCTTGGGGGAGGGCTGGCATGGTTATTTTTGTTGTTTGGTTTCTGGTTGCTTTTTGGTGAGAGCAGTGTAATTATTTTAAAAAAAATATCGCTTTCACGTCGGTTATTTTATAACCGACGTGGTAAATAAATCGGTAGGGGTTTATCACGTCGGTTTTTTCGAGAACCGACGTGCTAAACCGTTCCCGGGCCTTTTATCACGTCGGTTCTTAATATAACCGACGTGCTAAAAGGCCTGGGAATCGATTTACCACGTCGGTTATTGGATAACCGACGTGCTAAAACGTTTCCCAGGCCTTTTTATCACGTCGGTTATTTAAGAAACCGACGTGATAATAGGCCCGGGGAAGGGTTAATCACGTCGGTTATGTCATAACCGACGTGATAAACGATATCCCAGGCGTTTTATCACGTCGGTTTAGAAATAACCGATGTGATAAACACCGTGATGTTAGGGATGTTACGTCGGGTTTTAAATAACCGACGTAAAAAACGTTATTTATAACGTCGTCCGTATTAACGTCGCCTAAAAACCGACGTAAATAATGAAAAATAACCGACGTAAAAAATGTTTTCTGCACTAGTGTTACTCTGATGGTTAATGTAATGTAATGTAATGTGGAATAATGTTAAGGTTTAATTAATGGCTAATGAATTAATTAACGGAAGGAAATGATAAAAAGGAAAGAATTAATTAATGTAGATCTTAAAAATGGTTGTGTGCTTATAGGATATCTGGTCTTAACTGTGGCAGTCGGGAGTCTGAGCGACGTTACTTGCAGTTGAATCTAAGGCTAGGTTATGATCATAGTGTGGTTGTGAGCTATATTATATGTCACGAACCAACCCGGGTCGACCCTGAACCGATCACCTGAGTTGGTCCGCGACATGGCCCGAGGAGCGTTCTCGATCCCCACGAGCTGGAAACTAGTGTTAGGCATCAAAATTCAATTGCTGGGAATGATTTGGCCCATAAAGACATATAAATAAAAAGGAATAAACAGAATAATAAAACTGAACTCGAGAAGCGAAAAAAGAAAATAAACGGAACAGCTCAACGTACCTCCCGTGACCTTCCAGGTCACCTCCCAACCAAAGTCCAACCTTGCTCCAATAATGAGCAACTCATCCAAGAGAAACTGAGAAAAGGAAACCTACAACTAAAATGATAAAGATAGGCATGATCATTAAAATGCTCAGTAGGGTTGCCGAGGGTGAGGTCTGTTGGAGCTGGTCAGCAAGCTGGAGTGGAGGACGGTCGAGGGCTGGGAGCTGGGTGTGGTGGCCTAATAGAGTGGGGAATCAATGGAGGTTGGTCGGAGATGCGGGGTGAGGCCAGTTGGCCGGAGGTGCGACGGGGCGAGGTGGTTGGCCAGTGGCGCGGCGCGGGTGGGGGTCGGCTGGCGGAGGCGACCTAGAGCGCGAGGACAGCGAGACGAGGGTGCTGGGGCGGCTGTAGGAGGGGAGAGTCTTGTAGGGTGGCGTGAGGCGACAGGGAACCGAGGGGGGGATCCTGGGCGCGGCACACATCAAGAAAAAGGGGGGGTTTAGGGTAGCGCTAGTGTTAGTTTTCCTTTTTTTATTACAATAATAATATTATTATTATTATTATTATTAACAATAAAAATAATAATAATAATAATAATACAATAATAATAATAATACCATTAATATAATAATTTTAATTTTAATAATAATAATTTTTAATTACCTTTCTTAAAAACAAAAACAAAAACAATAATAATAATAATAATAATATCATTAATGACATTAATATTCTTAATAATAATCATAATAAAAATAAAAATAACAACATAATATTTTTATTACTATCAAACATTCTTTTAAGTTTTAATCCATTTATTTATCTTCTCCTAAAAATCGGGTAACCGCGCGCTCGTTTCACGACTTAATAAACTGCGCGCAACTTGCGCGCCTCAACCCAGACCACTTGGGCACCCGCACAACACCTTGGGCGACTATGCAGCTACCGCCAGTTGTGCGGTGACCGCGCACGGGTCCAAAACCTAGTAAAAACATTAAACGTCAACAATTTTTGACCAGCGCTCAACCCACACCTCGACGAGGTTAACCGGAGCCCAGAAATAACAAAATTAAAAAAATTAAAACGTCGGGGTGTGACATTATATCATGTATATTCTGTGATTTCATACTTTTCCCCACCCATTTCACTTAGGGAGACCGACACCCAGTGGACTTTGGAAGGGTGTTTTCCCCAACATCCCGGTGGGAGGATGGATTATTGGCACCCAGTGGACTCTAGGAAGGTGTTTTCCCCAACATCCTGGTGGGAGGATGGATGACTGAGTACCCCTTCTGGCCCCGCTCTCTTCTCTTGGTAGTTATGATTAGCCACTAAATGAGGATAATATTAATTGTTAATTTATATAATATTCATGTTCTTTATTAGTCATAAACACCATTTTAGTACATTTTACACTTTGAACATCATTTCACATTATGATTGTAATTCCTTCTTAAAATGCACTATTATGTGGTACATTTTTTAACATCATTTAAAGTACCCAATGATTCATCTGATTTTAAGGAATTTAATTATCCATATTTCAATTTTATATTTTGGTAAATTGATCTAAACTTCAATATTAATATGTTTCATTCAGGGATCAGTGGATAATTCATGGAAGAAGATGGGGATATTTTGTGATTAAAGGAAACAATTCTGGAGAAGTCAGATTGGACACCATCCCACTGATGCGAATGTGGGGCCCAACATATAGGCCCAATGAAGCCCAAATGTCATGAGATAATATAAAACATATATAGTAACAAATAATTATTTAGGATCCAATGCTAATTCGGCCTCTATGGTGTTCATTAATGTGTCCCAATTTGGAGATAAAATTATGGTCCAGATTCTGCGACCCATAAAAAATACTACCAATATAATTATATATCGGAATCCATAACTCCAAATAGGTCCAAATTTTACAGACGGTTAGGAGACATATGGGGCTCCATTTTCTTCTTCTATGTCCCACTCTTATTTTGCCATCTAAAAGGACTTCCAAGCGCATCTGTTCGATGGATGAAAGCTAGCTTCCACCTCGGGTCAAGTGTGGAAAAGTCCAAGTTCCACAAGCTTTCCACCACCCTAGGCCTACCATAATCAAGTGGGATGCTTTGTTCTATTGGAGGCTCGACCCAATGCTCCCAAAATGCCTATTTAAGGCAGTGGTGGTGGAGGAGTTTTTCATCTTTGAGATTTGTTTTCATCTTAATGTTATGATGCCAATTTGTCTTTGTAACGTTCTTCCTTCACATGTAAGTTGTTTTAATTCATCCTAGTTTCTTAATAAAAGTTCTTATTCTACTCTTATTATGTTGTTATCTATCTCACTTTGATATTGTTTCATCAAGGTGTGAATTTATTCACACCAAACCTTGTGAAATTATTCACACAACGGTGGAGTGATCATTTTCTTTTTATTGTTTTCTTTACTTCTTCAATTCCTCCCACATGAGTCTACTTCCCGCTTCCATTGAAACCATAGCATAAATGGAGGGATAACCCACTTATGGGTTGATCCAAGGGAGTATAAAGGGTCTTAATTGGATGTTATTTATCACCCCATTAATTTCTAATCACTTCTTTAATTGATATTTTTATTTGATGATTTTTAAACTCCATCGTCCTTGTTGAATTTAAGGCCACACACTTCAAGTGCTAATACGAACTTTTACCTTGAAGTGCTCAAAACTTTGATCCTTCAAGTGTATAGGTGATTAGTATTAAAGGGTTTAGGTATTAAACCAGTAAGTGATGATGTTGTTTGATCTTCTTAAATTAACTCATCTCAAATATAAGAAATTGAAATAGTTGAAGAAAAAATTTCATCCAATCCACCCTGAGTGATAACCTAGGATCAACTCATTCTTTTAAATTGAATTCACTTAAATCTGTTAGATATCCTTTAAACCCATCTAAAATCAATCCAAATTGGCCACTTCATATCCAAAAATAGTCCATAGAATGTATGTGTGTGTAGGTTACTTCTTAGGTCTCTGAGGATTCGACAACCCAAGCTAGACTACAAAGACCGTTCTACCTTATTCTCTTGGGTAAATTTGAGCGTGAATCAAATTTTGGCGTCATTGAAGAGGACCCAAGTAATTAATATAAACACCCATTCTATTCTCCACCATTTATTCTTTTCTCATCCAAATTCTATTATCTTTTCCCTTTCTTGTTTTTTTTTCTTTTGGCGCATGTCTGCCTACACCCGCGATCAATCAAACCGTCTAGTTAGGGTGGATAGTCCTGGGGTTGGGGAGTCAAGTATACCAAGGGAACTCTTTCCATTAGATCCTAATCTTACTAATACTCCAGAGACAAAAATTGAGCCTATTTCAATGAAAGGTCTTCAAAGAAACCAACTCATAAACCCAGGTGGGAACCAAAATGGAAACCCAAATGAGGCAGCCCCAAACTTGGGGAATGCAATTGATCAAACCATGAATGACTACCTCACACCTTCCTGGACCAACGCCCCCTCATGCATTAGACACAATTACCTAGGATATTCCAACTACATCTTTAAACCCCATGTCCTAAACCACCTTCCCACATTCCATGGAATGGAGTCCGAGATGCCCTACCTTCACATTAAGGAGTTCAATGACATTGTAGAAACCATGTGTCCCCCACATCAACTAGAATCATCTAAGATGAGGATATTTCCTTTTTCTTTAAATTATCGAGCTAAAAATTGGCTAAACAATTTGAGACCATCATCCATCAACTCTTTGGACCAGCTACAAAGAGAATTCTACAAAAAATACTTTCCCCACCACAAAATAATTGCACTTAAAAAGAGCATGCAAAACTTTTTTGAAAAAGAGGGAGAGTCATTCTATGAAACATGGGAGAGGTTCAAGGACACTCTAAACATGGTTCCACATCATGGTTTTTCTATTCCAGAACAAGTGAGAATTTTCTATGAAGGGTTGGGTCCAGGGAACAAACAATTCATTGACATGATGTGTAATGGAACCTTTAAGAACGAATCCTCAAATGATGCTTACGAGTATCTAGAAAGTCTTTCTGAACAAAACCAAACATGGGGAACTTCACCTTATTCTGAAAAATCCACAAATAACTACAAGAATTCATACACTTAAAGAATAGGAAAGCCTTAGGGCTAAACTCGCAGCACTCTCTAGGAAGGTTGAAGAGATAGACCTTAGGAAAGTCTATGAAATCCAAACTGTTGACCCTGTTTGCACAATTTGTGACAAACATGACCATAAGACAGACAACTGTCCAACCATTACATCCATAAAGGATGTTCTTTTAGGAGGACCCCCAGCGGAAGTAAATGCTTTGAACTTCCAAAAGCCTCAATACCAAAACAACTTCAACCCAAGGTATAATGACCACCCAGGCTTCCGCTGGAAAGATAACCAAAAACCTAGCCAACCATAGGG
Source organism: Viscum album (assembly GCA_963277665.1). Lineage (NCBI taxonomy): Eukaryota > Viridiplantae > Streptophyta > Magnoliopsida > Santalales > Viscaceae > Viscum > Viscum album. Next base: position 1,075,452,941 of record OY728127.1, on the reverse strand, counting down.
ACAAAATCCTTACCCCCATCAGAACTACCAAACCCATAACCAGTTCCAAACCCAACCTATCCAATACCAACAGCCACCGGTCCATTTTCAACAAACCACCCCACCTCTAAAATATACCCTTGGGATAAACCAATCTTCTCAAGCACCAACCCAAACTGTTCCACAAAGCCTACTATAACAACTGTGCAAACAAATGGAGAGGATGAACTCGGAAGTCTCTTCCCTAAAACAAGAACTTCAAACCATCAAAACAGGAAATGCACCCATTCCTAGTCAGGTGGTACCATCCTCAACTTCAAGGGGAGAGTCAATTTACACTCAAACAACTCATGAACAACTAAAGGCTCTAACTATTTTAAGAAGTGGGAAATCAATTGAGAAACCTGAACAACTAATTCAGAACCCATCTAAAGATTCAAACTTTGATGAAAATTCAAATGAACCACAAGATCAAACTGAGGAAACTGATAACAATGTGAAAGAAACAACTCTTCAACAAACAACCCCAAAACCTGCACCATTTCCTCAACACATGAGGGGGAAAACCAAGCCTGAATTGAGTGAAACATTGAGGGAAATCTTCTCACAAGTCAAGTTGAACATTCCCCTTCTCGATTCCATCCAAATCATACCTGCCTACTCAAAGTACCTTAAGGACTTGTGCACTTTTAAAAGAAAATTTTCACATAAAAACAAAGTCCTTTTGGTTGCTAATGTGAGTACCACCATTCAAGGGACCATTCCTCCTAAGTTGAAATACTCGGGTTGCCCTTACATCAATGTTGAACTAGGAGAGAGCAAAGTTGTCAAGGCCTTGTGTGACCTAGGTGCTAGTGTCAATCTCATCCCATATGCTGTGTACTGCCAGTTAGTCCTAGAAGAGCTCCAACTCACATCTATCGCACTTCAACTTGCTGATCGTAGCATTAGGATTCCAAAGGGGATTTTAAAGGACATTCTGGTAAAGGTTGAAAACTTCATCTACCCTGTCGACTTCATTGTCCTTGACAACCATCCAAACTTAAGAAATAAGGAACAAACCCCAATCATCCTTGGTCGTCCTTTCCTTGCAACAATCAACTCTGTTATCTGAGTCCGAAATGGGAACATGACCATCACCTTTGGAAACATGAGTCTAGACTTGAACATCTATAATGCAAGCTCACAAATAGGGGATGATGAGGACATTCATGAAGTAAACATGATAGGAAGCATTGATAATGAATCCATAGAACATTAAGGAATATTTGATGGATGTCTAAGTCGGGATGAGATTGATTTCCTTTGTTCACATGAAGGAATTTTATCTCCTTGGCTTGAATCATTTTCAAATTGATCTTATGATGAAGTATAAGGTCCAACAATCAGTGAAACCTTTCAGCAAACCACATTCATGGAGACCAATCAAACTTCCTTCCCTAAATCTAATCAAACCAATCTTGTATCTTGTTGAAGCTCCTTTTCATCACATTGTTTAAAGGAATGGAAAGGGAAATGACTTAGCACAAATTGATTCATCCTTTGAAGAAAACATCAAAAATTGACAAAGGAATGAAAAAGGAGTCAAAGAACCTTGGGTCGCGCAAGTTCCCTTACTGTTGCGCAAGTACACTTGCGCGCCACCTAATGGTCACGCAAGTGACTTGTGCGCCCTATTTGAAAACCACCCAGGGTATTCTCCAGCCTATAAATACCCCCATTGGGCCCCCCATTTGGAGGAGGAATTTTTACAGAATTCAGATACAGACCTCTGAACGCCCAAGTCTCTTCTTCAAGTCTTCCGAACACTTCTAAGGAAATTCTTTACCTAGAATGGAAGGTCTAAACAAGAGGAATAAGGTTTAAGTGTTAGAATTCACTAACACTTGCGCACTTAAGTGTTTTACCCTTAAGGGAAATGGACACACTTGTGTGCCTCCTTACATACTCATTGAAACTTGCGCGCCACTATTCTAGAAGTACCTAGGGATAATTCTAAAGCCTTTCATCAAGGATCACCCAAGTATTACCCTTCTGGTTATTAGTCACGCAAGTACCCATGTGCCGTGCAGGAATACCTGTGCGCCCAGTACTTGCGTGCCCACGCAATACCTGCGCGCTTGCCAGGACTTGCGCGCCCTTTCTATTTTTGGGTGCCCTTCCTATCTATTTAACCCCTCTTATGCCATTCCACCTATCCTATTCAAGATTCAGTCTTCAAGACACTCTTCAAATCCATTTATGGCATGTTTTCTTGATTGACATCCTTATCTGAAAGGAATTCCGTGGAACATCTCTCAAAACCTAGTGATTTACACATCTTTATGTCACTAAAGTTAGAGAGTTCATTCATTCAACCTCATCCTTTAAGATGAGATAATCCTTAACCTGGGATTCCTTTTCAGGAGTAAGCCCCAGTCTCAAATATGGGCATCCTGCTAAGGAGTAATCCCCAAGTCCTCATTAATTTGGGCATCCTTTTAAGGAGTAAGCCCCAAGTCCTCTAATCTGGGCATCCTCCTCATGAGTAAGCCCCAGTATTAAAGTCCCCTAATCTGGGCATCCACCTTAGGAGTAAGCCCCAGTCTTAAAGTTACCAAATATGGGCATCCTCCTCAGGAGTAAGCCCCAACCATAATTCTCTTAACCTGGGCCTCCTTTTCAGGAGTAAACCCCAATCTCAAATATGGGAATCCTCCTTAGGAGTAAGCCCCAAGTCCTTTAATTCTAAAATTATTTTAACCTGGGCCTTCTCCTTAGGAGTTAAGCCCCAGTTTTCAAATCCCTTTTAACCTAGGACTCTTTTTCAAGAGTAATCCCCAGTCTTAATTTCTCTTGACCAGTCATAATTCCTTTTGATCTGGGCTTCCTTCTCAGGAGTAAAACCCAATCATAAGTCCCCTCCTAACTTGGGCATCTTCCTTAGGAGTAATCCCCAAGATTAGAGTATCCAAATCTCCATGAATCACATATACCTTTATGGACCCTGTTCATGGATTTATTCCCTAAATTAAATCTTAATCCTCATCTATTTGGGCAGTCATACATACATAAGCCCCACATCATTGCATGGAACAATTGTCTGGTTTCACCAATACCTCTTGTTTCTCACATCGAGCATGACTCATGTGAGCTTAGAGTGTAAAAGTAATCATGACATTTTTCTTTGAGCCATCAATCATGCATAAACATCATACTCCCTTACTCGAAATATGTGGGTTCTGATTCCTTTTCCAAAACAAAGGATACGTAGGTAGCCTATCTGCGGGTACAATCCCAACTCTGAAATAATCAATGTCCTTCTGAATGACAATAAACTTCAAGTGCCCCACTGAGTGGCTTTAAAACCTGTATGGTCATTATAATGACCAAGATATTTTTATGTATTGAAGGATACCATTTACTAAGAATCTCTAAAAAATACAGATGATTCTCTATCGATGAAGAACCTCGAATACATATAAAAGATTCTCTAAATTTCCTACATATCAATCATTGATTGTCAGATCTAAAGGAAAGCTCATTTTATACTTGGTAATGTAATAAGGATTCACGAACATAACTTAAATCTATAAACAGAGTCCCAGAGTAGACAATAATTCCCATCAAAAAGGTGTGATGAGTCCGACCTCCCATCCTCTCGACCAATGAAAATTCCTAAGCCTCATTAGTTCACAACTAATGAGCACCTACCTTTGGAAAGTAGCTTCAAATGGATATGGAATCATTGGATGTTTCCGGTTCTATGAATAAATCCGTTTGAAACCGCTTGGAATGTTTGAATCTTAAATCAATGAGATCATCCCCAATTCTAGAGGAAACAAAAAATGGTGAACCCGTCGTGAATCCTTAACCAAGTTAAAATGATGTTTTTCTTATTTGTTAGGCCCCTATTTAAAACTCAATGAGAGGGCCAACAAAACAATCAATAAAATATTTGTTCATCCAAAAGATGTAGTGGCCGGACTTATCTTGATTATGTCTGTTATATCAAACAGGAACTCTTTTCCAAGATCTTCTACATTACAAGAATGGCTTCTCTTAAGTTCACACCTGTGAATACGTCTGATGTGAAAACCTCTGCTGCAAATGCCATTGTTGCTACTCCTGTTGGATCGTCGTCCACTCTGAGGACAACATCACCTACTCAGCGTCTTCAACGTTGGGTATCAAATGCGCTGGTTAAGGAGTACCGTCAAAACGCTACTATTCCGAATCTAGAGGCTGCTCGTCAAGCCCTCCAAATCAATAATTCAACCTAGTCATCCGGACAGTGACAACCAGTAATCAAGAAATAGGCGGTGCTAACCACCGTCTCCAACCGTTTCGGGTCGTTATCCTCGGAACGTAATCACCATTCACTCCCATATTCTGAGGAGGTGAATGAGCAGGTCCCTCAGGGTCTTAATTCAAGGAGACAGGAGTCCTTCCCGAGGGCTCCCATCAACAATCGCCGCCAGACTCGTGCGGCAGTGCGCCCTCAACATGATGAGGGTATCAACTCCAGGCGTTCGGCTCAGGTTCCTCAAACCCGAGCAGGCAAGAAGAATCGCCAAAGGAGAAATCCGGTCAACAGTGATCAGGTTCTCATCTCTTCCATCTCCGGAGAAGTCTACCAACCTAACTTGGTGGCAAGAAATGATCGGGCACATACACCCGTCCGTTTTAATTCCGCTGTCCAGCAGACTCATCTGGCAGCATCACGCCAATCCCGCCAGGCAATTCCGGCGGAGTACTATAGGAAGGAACATACACATGTTTATACATCATCAGCTAGTCAGTAGGATCGTCTGACTACATATGATGGAGCTTGTCAACCACGTTCGGTGAAGTACAATCAGCAGGCACATACACCTACTAATATTGATCAATCCTACCAACAGTCTCGCTTGGTAGCACTCGGAGAAGTCAGTCGGAAAGCTCCGGTGACAAATAGGAGGCAGACTCAACTCTCTGCCCCCACACTTAAGTACTGTCAGGATTCACTGACAGGAAAAGGAGGACAAGAGCAGGCACACACACCTACTCCAAGCACGGAATGGATGTATATCCTCGTTCCGGCAGCTAAAGTCACCAAGCATATTCTATCAATGGTGAAAGAGCAGAAGAAAATCCCTGCTCATATTCTGGATGCTTGCCAGGATATTGTAACAGCTTCAGTAGCATCTTAGGGAAAGACACATAAATCTATCCCTACTAGTGGAGTGACACATCAACAGTCCACTCCGGAACAGACACACACATCTGTTCCAGTCCAAGAGGGTTGTGGGGCGTACTCCCCCATATCATACGGACAGCTAGGTCAGGCACATACACCTGATTTGAGTGGAGATTGTCAGCCTAACCTGGCCATCTCTCCTGATCAGGCACATACACCTTCTCAGAGTAGCCAATTTCGTCAACAAGTGGTTTCCAAGGCGAGTAAGAAGTCGTCTAAGAAGAAGACTTGCCCAGCACAGTTAAGAGATCAAGATCCAATCTGTAACAAGGCCTTGCTTGATGCTGGAGTTCTTGAAACCTTCAGACAGTTATCTGTTGGAATCCAAGATTCTACTCTCTCAGTTCCCAATAGTGGTAACATTAATTCCGAAGGTCTTCAACAAACACTTACTCATGAAGGCTTGCTTCATGACAGTTCGGTCGATCTCAAAGTTTCATCTTCAGATGAGAGCCACAGGAACCCTCTATGTGGTCAGAAGACCGAGGAGCAAGAGATTTCATCTTTTGTTGTAACCCACTATGGTGGTCCTCCCCATGATGATGAATTTCGCTGCGCAATTCCTCTCCGCAGTAGTGATGCACATTGCCCAGAAAATGCTCCAATGGACAATGTAGTGTTGAGAAAGCCCTCTTATCTTGAGGCACTTGCAAATGCGAAACCAGTCATGTCTGATGCATCATCGCTAGCAGGTGAAATACTTTTTCAATCCGAAGATAGCCTAGGGTGTAGGTCATTCACCGAACCACCCCTAAGTCATGAATCTTCTAGTTTAATCAGTGATTTCTCTACCAATATTGTTTAATCTGATGAAGCAACAAGGAAGCACCAGCTTTGGTCAAATCAGGTAGAAGAATCTTCTTTGAATGATAAAGAGGAAATGCTGAACATGAGAAAACAACTGGCGAAAGGTAAAGTGTCAGTTATGTTTTGGCCTCTGGCTGACCCTCAGTATGACATTCCAGAGATGTTGACGGAAGATGGAATTCATAATATCCATCTCAACATATGGAAAACTCTTTGTCAGTTGAAAAAGAAAGTATTGTCTTATGATTCATATTAAAATCATGTTAAGATAATAGAAGGGTTACAACGTCAGATTGATTTGGCATCTCTATCAGTCTCTCGATATCTGAAGGCTAAAAATCAGTAGAGAGCCCTTCAACGTTCATGCCTTGGCGCACTAAGAAGATTGCACTAGTTAATTGCCAATGCCCCATATGGTATTCATGTTAGAGGATGGGGTGTTCATGGAGCACTACATTTCATTGTGCTCTCCAGTCAGCAAAGACCGCCAAAAATGGTCTCATGCAATGTTATTGCCCGTGGCCGGCCATAGTCAATGGGTTTTGTTTGTAATCAAAAGCTTGCCCAAGAACAGGCATCAACTAGTTCTTCTCAAAATCAAGAATACAGAGAACAATTTGCTGAATTACTCCTGTATCAAGCAAACGAGAATATTGAACAGGCCTCTCGTATGGAGCAAGCACATCATCAAGTGACAGAAGTGTCAGAAATCATCCAATGGTCTTTTGAGCTGGGTGATAAAAGTGGATGTCGATTGATGCATCCAGCTAATTTTCAGACTAAGGTCCGCAAGATCAGGAGAGATTTTAAAAAAGTCTCATACATAGCATGTCAAGAGCCACCCCAGTTTTCCAGAGTGGGGACTCTTTTAACCCAACCCTCAGAATCAACAAATAGGATTCGAGGAGTTGAGCGAGAACAGCAGGAAAAACCCCAGTCCACCGGACTGGGGTCTTTTTCAAATCATCAATCCCCTCCTTAGCGAATTCGGTCTTCTCTCGATTGGGGAAGAAGCCACAATAGGAACGAAGATCCAAATTATCAGGAGATTCTCTCCAAATTATGGTTCACCAAGAAGTTCCTGAGGGATCAAATCAATAGAAGGCAATGTCTCGTCAGGGGCATGGAAAAAAGACAATATCACAGAAATGCTGATAGAAGGTATGTGATGCGTTATGCATCAATTAATGTCATCAATGTCGGTGTTGCTGATCCACCAGATGAAGCTCACTCAGAGGGATCAGATAAAGAGGTTCCTGCTCAAGAAATTGTACGCACAGAACAAATGAAGAAGGTGTGCGTACACGAAATCAAAGGCTTACCCAAAATCTGGGTGTTCCTTCAAGTAACCCACTTCCCCCTCTCCGAAAGGGATTCAATAAGGGGAAAGGAAAGAACCAGGTTACATACCCTTCCTCTGGAGAAGGTCAATCCCTCTCACTAGAGCAAAGATTTACGCAACAAGAGGAAGAAATGAAGGAATTGAGAAGGATGAATGCAAAACTACTTCAGGGTAGTCTTCTTCCTAAGCGTGCTGGATTCAGTCAGTCAAAGGAATTTGTTGTGGCTACTGAAACGGATCAAGAATATCCTCCTCTATCAGTACACCCTCACAGGTCTAATCCTACGGGTCAAGTGCAACAACAATCGGTGGTGCTACCATAAGTTGCAGTACCATCCACCATACCTGTCCAGACTCCAATTATTGCATCTGCCCAAGTCCAAGTTCAACCAGATGTTTCTCAAAAGTTAATAACTACCATTGAGTCATTAATAGCTCGGTTAGAGACTATGGAAGGGAAGCGTGCACAGGTTCAACTAGAAAAGAGAGCTTACCCTGAATGGGTAGATTCAATCTCTCCCCCATCAAGTTTTGGGAACCCTTTTTTCCCTATTTTCAATGGATCAGGCGATCCTGAACAGCATTTGACGCATTACGTGTCTTGTTGTGATCCTATGATGGGAACTCTGGAACAGCAAGAAGTAGTGAAACTCATATGCTTCGTGCAAACCTTGCAAGGACCAGCTTTTTTCTGGTACACAAGCTTGAAATCCTGGTCAATTACCATATGGTAGGATCTTCGTCAAAGATTCCTTCTCCAATTCAGCTCAACATTACCAAAGACAACAGTTTTTTATCTTACGAACTATAAGAAAATGGAGAATGAAAGGGTTTCAGATTTCATTCCTCGCTGGAAGGGATTAACATATTCCCTAAGCTTAGCACTCCCTCAAGAAGAATTGTTTCCAATCTGTGTGGCGAATTTACGTGATGAGTTGCGCACACCGCTGATCCCTGTGAAATACATAGGAGATTTTCGAGACCTTACTTCAATCGCTCAACAGATTGAAGATTCTCTTATAAATACTAAGGATAAGGCTCGTATAATTCCATCAGCTCCAGGAAGGATACTAGGTAGAGCAGAAACTGCTACAGTTATGCTTAAACAAGAACCTGTACCTACTTCTACTTCAAAACATTCATCTTGTCGAAGGGCTCCACCTCCTGAGCGTCAACAACAGAGGCCATTTTTTCAAGACGATCAAAGAGATCAAATATGGAAACAATTTGAGGATCTGAAGAGAAAAACATACTCTTTCCGAAATGAAAAAGTTCCTGGTTACTTCATTTTGGATATGGAAAATAATTTGGTTCAATTGCCAAGGCCCAAGAGGCCAAATAAGGAAGGAGATGAAGATTGTCCCAACTATTTCCCCTTTCATCAAATTTTGGGGCATCCCATACAGGAGTGTTTTGTCTTTAAAGACCTCCTGAAAAAGATGGTCGACTCGGTACAAGTCAAATTAAAAGGCTCTTCATCCCAGGTAGCATGTGTTACTGTTACAGTTCCAGAGGAAGAAGGCGAATGGCAAGAAGTCAAAAGCAAAAATGCGCAGAAATATGATGATTGGATGGTTAGAAAAACGATCAACCGAACTCATGCCATTTTTTCGAACGCAATTGAAGAAACCCATTGTGCCTTCTTCCATGAATGCCGCAGCAAAACCCTCTTCATCAGAGAAAAAATACTCAAAGAAACAGCATGATTTAAAGAAAGAAAAAGAATCATAAGAAGATGAGTATGTGTCAAAACCTAAGTTGTCTTTGACTCTGGCAGACTTCATGCCATCTACTTCAAATTCACGGGTACCGCCTCACCAAACAGCACATCCTAAAAGGGCTAATCAGGCAGAGTCTTCATCGGATGAAGAGTTGATTTTCGGTTCTGTTAATATGATTCAATTAATAGATCCATATGCCAGTCGCAGTTTCGATTTTGATGAGCCCGAATTCCCTATATCAAATAGAGGAATCAGAGGAAGTTCCAGAGGCTCAGGATACAGGGGAAGACATGGATCTTTCAAAGGTCACTATTCCAATTCTACCCCTGCTAAAACTGTGTATGCGGCAAAAACTCATGGTAGAGCCCTTCAACGAGCCCGACAAGAACAAGAAATTTCTTCCACACAAGGCAGACTCAACCCTAGCACAATTATTCTAGAAGATCGGTTGAAGGTTCCATCTTCTTCCTCTGAGCAAGTAAATAGACCTAATCGGTCTAATCTTCCAAATCCAGGAGTATTGCCAATTCCTATCCCAGTACAAGATGCATCAAATTCCAAAGCATCAACTTCCAAGGAACCTGCTAAACTACATGTTCCTATTGGGAAATGCAGACCTTTGGATCAAAAGTATGATATATTGAAACACCTGGCCCAAGTACCGGCCAAGTTATCAATTCTGGATGCCTTGAATGTATCAAAGGATCTTCGAGAGACACTCATCGAGGCTTTGTCAAGTACTCTGGAGTTTGAGACTAAAATTGTTGCAGCTGAAGTCTACCATGTAGAGAATAATCCTGCAGAATGCCATGCAGTGATATCTTTTACTGATGAAGATGAAGATGATGTCGTGCATGGATATATTAGACCTGTGTACTTATCTGGAAAGGTCAATGGTGGATAAATCTGAAGAGATTTCATTGATAATGGTTTAGGAGTCAACCTCATTCCCATTCATACACTTTGTCGATTGGGCCTCACGGAATCTGATTTATCTCCTTCAACTATGATGTTACAAGGATATGATAAAAATGAATAAGAACCACTGGGAAAAATTACACTCAGAACTCAGTTTGAAGATCTTGTGTCCAATTCAGATTTCATGGTTATTGATCAAGACTCAGCCTTTAACATCTTGCTTGGAAGACCCTGACTACATTAACATGTGGATATCCCTTCATCATGCCATCAATGTCTCAAGTATTGTTTCGATGGTCAAGTTAGGACATTGTATGGTGATAAGGCCCCATTAAAAACATGTGAATCTCAATACATTGAGGCGGAATTCTATCACATGAAGGGAAAGGAGGAATCCACAACAAAGGAGATTACCAAAGTTAATGCTCTGTATGGTTTGGAAAAGATTCCAGTAAACCCATTAGCACATATGAGTACAGATTATGTGTTACCTATCAGTCAAATTGACAGGATAGACCCAAATCAAAATACTCTTATGGAAAGATCCATAATATCAATTACGGCAATCGAGCCAAACAACATGGGAGAAATGGGTGATCCACCAGGCAATGATGAAAGCTAAAATGGAGATGTCTTCATTTCATCTGCTGAAATCCAGCAAGTCTATACATCGCCAATCAGGCCGGGGCAAGTTATAGCAATATCAGAGGTAAATGATGATTTCAATTCTCAATCCATCATCTCCTCTTTATTTCCCAAAGAATACCCTTCATCATCAATCGGGTTAGAAATGGAAGCTTCTTCTTAAAGATGTTCAAATTTTAACATCTCTTCTGATCATGGAAATTCTGCTTCATCATCTACTATGCAAGTAGAAATGGAAGAAATAACACATGCTGAAGAAGAAAAGGAAGATCTCAGAGATGCTCCTCCAACATTTGAAGAGGGTATCTCTACCACTGTGGATGAACTCATAGAAATCAATCTGGGTACAAAAGAAGATTCACGCCCCACTTTAATCAGTGCGTCCATGACTCTTGAAGAGAAAGAGATGTATATTTCCTTTTTAAAGAAAAATTGATATATATTTGCTTGGAACTATACAGAGATGTCAGGTCTTGATCCTGATGTTTCCACTCGTCATTTGGGTTTTCCAGAAGAACATCGAGGATTCAAACAAGCTGCTAGAAGAACACACCCAACCTATGCTTCCAAAATTGGGGTTGAAGTGGATAAGCTTATCAAATCTAACTTCGTTAGAGAAGTTCAATATCCCAAGTGGTTGGCTAATATTGTCCCAATGAAAAAGAATAATGGGCAAATTAGAGTTTGCATTGATTTCAGAGATCTTAATCGGCATTGTCCTAAGGATGATTTTTCAGTTCCGATTACAGAACTTTTAATCGACGCAACAGCTGGCTATGAAGCACTTTCCTTCATGGATGGATATTCTGGATATAATCAAATCTGAATGGCTCCAGAAGATGAGGAATCTACATCTTTTAGAGCCCCTCAGGGTGTGTTTTTCTATCGGGTAATGCCCTTTGGCCTAAAGAATACAGGCGCAACATATCAGCGTGTCATGCATCATATCTTCAAACCCTTTTTAGGGAAGTTTGTTGAATGTTATGTGGACGATTTAGTGGTTAAATCCAAAAAAAGTTCTAATCACTTAGCTGATTTGGAAGTCATATTCCACAAACTTCGGCAACATAATTTGAAGATGAACCCCTTAAAATGTGCTTTTGGGGTAACCTCAGGAAAATTTCTCGGCTTTTTTGTATGCCATCGTGGTATTGAAGTCGATCATGGGAAGACAAATTCAATCCTTGGTATGTCACCTCCTTGAAATTTGAAATAATTGAGAGGACTTCAAGGACACTTAGCCTATATTCAGCGTTTCATCGCCAATTTGGCAGGCAAAAGTTTACCCTTCACCAAATTGATGAAGAAGGGAGTCACTTACCAGTGGACTGAAGAATGTCAAGAAGCATTTGATATTATCAAGAAGTATCTCTTGAGTCCACCGGTACTTATTCCACCTGTTGAAGGAAGACCACTTATTCTCTATGTGACAGCTTTAGAGTGATCATTGGGTGCCTTTCTTGCTTAGAAAAATGATGCTAGAAATGAGAACAGCCTCTACTATCTTAGTCGGACTATGATTGAAGCAGAAACCCGATATTCAAGTACTGAGAAGTGCTCCATGGCATTAATATTTGCAGTTCAGAAGTTGAGACACTACCTGCAACATCACGAGGTCCAATTGGTATCTCACAATAACCCGCTCAAATTCATCCTTAGTCGTCCAATGCTTACAGGACGTCTGGAAAGGTGGGCAGTTATCTTACAGCAATTTGATATTCAATATGTGTCTCAAACGGAAATAAAGGGTCAAGCTCTGGCTGATTTCCTGGCTGAACACCCTTCAGTGGAAGACACATCTTCAGATATTGAACTCCCTGATGAAGAAGTCTTCTCTATTCAAGAAAGTCTTCAAACATGGAAAATGTACTTTGATGGTGCTTCCAGAAGTCCAATAGGGAGGAAAATGGAAAATCCTAAATTCAACAAGGTTGGTTTAGGAATTGTACTCATTTCCTCGGAAAAGGCATTGCTACCTTATTCTTTCTCATTATTGGGAGGTGGTACAAATAATGAAGCAGAATACTAAGCTCTCATCGCAGGCTTAGAATTGGCACTTCAAGCACAAGTGAATTACTTAAAGGTGAAAGGTGATTCAGACCTGGTAATCAAACAAGTCAATGGGGATTATGCCATCAAAAAATAAGAGCTAATCCCTTTGTATGATTATTTCAGAGAGTTAATGGCGGATTTTCCTTAGGAACCGACATTTTCTTATGTCCCAAGATCACAAAATGCCCAAGCTGATACACTGGCCAATATAGCCACAACTCTGGCAGATCCAAATCGGGATGAGACAACCATCAGTATTGCCCACCATTGTACAATTTCACCTTATGTTCAAATCAGAACAGAGAAAATCAATGAAATTAGTCCCATTTCTGAACCATATGGTCATACTATAGGATGGATGACACCTATCAAGGAATATCTTCAAAATGGAACACTTCCACCTGATAGAGCCGAGAAAGAACAAATTTGGCGACGTGTGGTCAATTTTACTCTTTATGATAGCCCATATCACCTAGAGAAAATTCTCTACAAGCGTGGTTTTGATGGAGTTCTCTTCAGATGCATTGATGGTGAAGAGACAATGGCTATCATGAAAGAAGTGCATGCAGGAGTCTGTGGTGCCCACCAGTCTGGACATAGACTATCTGATCAGATTCAAAGGCTTGGATACTTTTGGCCTTCAATGATACAAGATTGTGTTGATTTCACAAATAAGTGTCATTCATGCCAAGTACATGCCAACTTCATTCATCAACCTCCAGAGTTGCTTCATACAACTAAATACCTGTGGCCATTTGCCACATAGGGAATGGATGTGGTGGGACCTTACCCTTCAGCTACGTCCAAGCAGCTTAAGTATATTCTTACTCCTACTGATTTATTTTCCAAATGGGCAGAGGCAATACCTCTCAAGGAAGTCAGCTCTAAATGCATTGTTAGCTTCATAAAGTCTAACATCATTACCAGATTTGGTGTCCCTCATACCATATTGACGGACAATGGCACCAACTTCTGTTCATCCGAGGTGAAGAAGTTGTATCAAGAATACAACATCAAATCCAATCATTCATCTCAGTATAATGCAGTGGCCAATGGCCAGATAGAAGCTTTCAACAAGACTCATTCAAATATACTGAAAAAGATGGTGGATAAAGATAAGAGGTCATGGCTTGATAAACTCTTTCATTCTTTATGGGATTATCGAATTACCACCCGCACTGCAACGCGATCAACTCCATATTCACTGGTATATGGAACGGAAGCAATCTTGCCCATTGAAGTTAAATTGCCTTCGCTCAGAGTAGCCATTTGTGATCAATTATCTATAGATGAACAATCTCAAAAGCGATTGGATGAATTGGAATGGTTAGATGAAAAAAGATTGTGCACCCTGCACCACTTGGAAGTCTATCAAAATCGAATAGCACGAGATTTCAACAAAAAAGTTTGTCTTCGTTCATTCGTTCAGGGAGAGTTGGTATTAGTTCTCAGAACTCCAATGATACCAAGAAAGAAACCTCCCAAGCTTGAACCAAAGTGGGAAGGACCTTATTCAATACATAAGGTCTATTCCAATGGAGCTTATTCTTTAATCTCAATGGATGGAGAACTCATCACTACTCCAACCAATGCCAGATTTCTGAAGAAGTATTTTGTATAAACACAAAATACATTGTTGCGGTCCATACATATGACCTTAAACTATTTGTATTACTTTCATCCCACACGACGTTAAACTGTGACGTCCTAAATACATGACGCTAAACTGTACAGAAGTCTCTTACGTCCAGAAAGATGTTAAACTGCATCATCCAGAGTCCATGCATATGACTTTAAACTATTTGCATTTCTTTCATCCCACATGACGTTAAACTATGACATCCTAACTACATGACGCTAAACTGTACAGAAGTCTCTTATGTCCAGCACGATGTTAAACTGCACCATCTACGGTCCATGCATATGACCTTAAATTATTTGCATTTCTTTCGTCCCACACGACGTTAAACTGTGACGTCCTAACTACATGACGCAAAACTGTAAAGAAGTCACTTACGTCCCGCAAGACATTAAACTGCATAACCAACGGTCCATGCATATGACCTTAAAATATTCTCACTTTCGTCCAACATGACGCTAAACTGTATCATCCTTTTTTTCACCCAACATGATATTAAACTTTGAAAAAGTCCCTAATACGTCCAACATGACGTTAAAATGTGTTCTCTTTTGTCCTTACTGCATGACATTAAACTGCACAGTTCTCTTTCGTCCAACATGATGTTAAACTATATTGTCACCATCATCCTAGCTACATAACACTAAACTATACAAAAGTCCTTTAATATGTCCTACATGACATTAAACTGTACTTTGTCCCTACTATATGACATTAAAATGTGCAGCACCAATAGTCCTAACTGCAAGACTTTAAACTGCATAATCCCCTTTATATGTCCTACATGACATTAAATTGTGCATCGTTAGGGTTGTTGCTAACTCTTGTTTCTCACACCGAGTATGACTCACGTGAGCTTAGAGCAAACCTCAACCATAACACTCTCTCTGGGCTATTAACCATGTGTAAGTCCCAACACTATTTTTTAGGTCGTTGTCCCCAAGAACAACTTGATCACTAATTCGTTCTTTAATTGAACTACGCAGACTTTGATCCTTGCCTTCTAGGATGGGTACGTAGGCAACCTCCTGAGGTTCAATCCCAAAACCAATCTCTTCACTTCAGTTCACCTCCATCTTGTATGATGTTGATTCGTGAAACCGCCCCCAGAATCAATATCTTTACATTGGTTCACTTTCATCCTTGCTATATGACGTTAAATTGTACAATATTTTTGTCTTGTATGACAATAAACTACAATATTATTTGATACCCTCACCTGAGAGGGAATCATTATTTACATTGATTTTCAATCATGTTATATTCAAACAAAAAATTTATGTGCATACATGGAAATTCCCGAACCTTTTATCTTGGGTTAAACCATCATTGCACTAAAGTCCACTTTCACCCTTCACATGTACAAACCAAATTTGTACAGAGGGTATTTCTAGAACTACGTGGGCTTGATTACCATCCTTATGGGATATGTAGGAACGTTCGAGTGTCCCTCAAATCCAGCCCCAAGTCTTTTGGGCCTAACCCCAAATTCCACTTTCAGTCCCTTGGCTAAAAAGTCCCCATGAAAACACACATTGTGTATTTCTTGTAAATGGTCCAAGCTCTATGACCCTAAACTAAGATCTCCTATATTTTTCATCCAACACGACGTTAAACTATAGTTTAAGAACTACGTATGGCTTGATTCCCATCCTTATGGGATACGTAGTGAAGTCCAACATTTCAATTCAGGATCCAGCCACAGCATGATTATGGTTATCATTGATCCGTGTATCTCTGTATATATTGGAAAATAGCCATCTTTATGTGTCATAATACTAGTCTTGAATACTTCCAGATCTTCATAACCCTTTTCTTGACTTCTGGTCACAAAATGTCCAATTTATGAGAATTCTTTTGCTTGACCATGCAGCACGTGCCCTTAGGCGGCCTTGCATAAACAGTCTACATAACGGACCTGTCAACCAAAAGATGTTATTATTTGACTATGCAGTCAATGCCCTTAGGCGGCCCTGCATAATTCAACCCCCTAACGGGTTTTTCAAATAGTGGTAACTTCATTCTTGGGAGGAAAATCTCTTTTGTCCTTGGTTGTCTTAATGACAATATGTAAGGATCCATAAAAAAAATGGCTATCCTTAACATATCTTTCCCATACTCTTTTTCATGATCTGAAATTATCCAAGTCTATGGTTTATATTTTCCTTCCCTACGTTTGGGTCAGACCTTCATAGGAGTAACATTCATCCAATTCTTAGACAATCATGTTTGGAAATATCTTCTCCATATTCAAGTACCTCTCTCCATACAGCAAACTCAATGCTTTGGAAAATTTGAATCCTCATAAACTTCCACTGGCTTTTTAGCAGTAGAAAAGTAAATTTCTGAGAGTTTTTTTACATGACTATGCAGCACGTGCCCTTAGGCGGCCTTGCATAAACAGTCTACATAACGGACCTGTCGGCCAAAAGATGCTATTTATTTGACTATGCAGCCAATGCCCTTAGGTGGCCCTGCATAATTCAACCCCCTAACAGGTTTGTTAAATAATGGTAACTTCATTCTTGGGAACTACTTCTTATAATGCCTTTTAGCTCTTTTTCATATCATTCCTCATATTCAAATTTTCTTAAGTCATAGTTTACATATTTTCCCTCATACTTGAGTATGGTAATATGTTTTGAGATAAATTGTCAAGGAATTGAGTCAATTCTAATTCATTCAGTCAAAGCTATTTCGACCTTAAACATTAGCATCTTTATGTCCGACGTGCATGACTTTAAACTGCCCAAAAAAGACAAGGGAACTCTGAATAAAAGTCAAGTTCCAGCTCACTAAACATACATTTTGTATGATTTAGGTAATATTGAGCAATTAAAAGATTCAAAGTTTGTAGGGTTATTTATAATAATCCTAGTAAAAATCAAACTATGCTTACTAGGCCCATTGTCTTAGGTAAAATTTAAAGTAGGTAGCAGGAAAATATGTGCACAAGTGATTGAAGATGAAAGCATTCTTTCCATTTGATGTACAAGAATTAGAAGGACATCCACAGACTGGAGTCTCTTCTCTTTTCTAAGAAATTACAAGAGGTTGTCAACATAAGTCTTCACTTGATGAACAGCATCCCAATCTTCATCAGCAGCTACTTGAAGCTCATGCACCCGACCAACTTCACTCTTTTCAGCCTGATGGAGTGCTTTCTTAGCATCTGCGATGGCCTTCATACCATTCGTTTGAGCTCCCTCCAATGAATTATTGAGTTGCTCAAGTTCCCCAGTAACAGCATCTAACTATTTCTGGAGGTGCATCTACTGGACAACTTTATCTTTGATCTTATGCTTCAACTCCTTCATCTTGGTAGCATAGTCAGCCTCATCTCGGGATACCGCAGCCTCAAATTCACTAATATTGGCTGACAGTTTCACCCTGGTCAGATCTTCGCGACACTTTTGCTCTTGCTCCCTCTTGAAAATGACCTGTTTCACCGCGGCATGGATCTTTTCATATCCAAAACCGCCAAGTCCTAGCATGACGAACAGGGATGACAATCGAGGGATCTTTGATGATAACTCTTCTAAAGGCACCTCAAATATGATTTTCCATATGTTGTTCCATGCCTTGCGTCGTGAAAAACTGAGCGCCTTAAGTACCTCCGGGTTTGATTCAACATCATCATCACAGGGGGGCATGTAATATGGGATTAATGCACTTAGGGAAGTTCCCTATTCTGCTCCTTCCCCCCTGACATGAGCTTCTTCACTTTCAATTCCCATTGGGGTGGAGGTTGAGGCCTCACCTCCAGATCTAGCCACTGCAATTGATGGTCCTGCATAATTAATTGAAAGCTTTGGTTAATTTCAAAGGATAACAAAAGAATTGGTTGTCTTGCAAATTGAGTACAATCACAAATTTTGTTATTCCTTACCCAACGGTAGATCAGTAACCTGAGAAGGATCCTCCCCATATTTCCTAGCTTTGACAGGATTTTCAGGATGAGTTTGAGGAAGCTCTACTAGGTTCAACTCCACTTGTGCTAATGTCTCTGTAATGGAAGGTTTTTCTGTACCCCCTTCAGGAATGGGTAGTTCAGCAGCTTTCTCAGACAAATCTGCACATTTGAACAATCATGATTAGACATGTAATA
Organism: Viscum album; assembly: GCA_963277665.1. Taxonomy (NCBI): domain Eukaryota; kingdom Viridiplantae; phylum Streptophyta; class Magnoliopsida; order Santalales; family Viscaceae; genus Viscum; species Viscum album. The sequence continues at coordinate 1,075,434,512 of OY728127.1, read as the reverse complement.
AGAAGTTATTCTTAATAGGACGAAGGATAACACTCATGTCCATAATCTTCTAAATTACATGGTAATTTAACATGATTTATAAAATCTTCGAAAGATGCGCCAAGTTCCATAATTTCATCTAATGTCATCTCAGAATCCTGGTTAGTCTCACCAGTGGGAGCATTTGATGTGTCTTCTTAGTGACCTTCATCCTGTGGTCCCTGACCCTGGGCAGCATCTTCAGATAAAATTGCGGCATCAGTTGCAATAGCCGCCAAAAGCTCTAATGAAGGGGTTGAACCTGAAGTATCATGGAATGGAAGTCAGTTGATGTTTCATTCAACATTTTTATGAAGCATTGTTAACTTACCAGCAGTAGGTTATTCTCTTCTTTCAACAGTAGCAGGAGGGATACTGGGAACAGATGCTGGCTCTTTTCCAGGGGCAGCCAAGTCAGCCTGAATTTGTGATTGTTCCACAGCACCCTTTGTGGTCCTAAGAGGAGGATTAGTCCTCTCCCTTAGAGGGTAAATTGAAGAAGCCCCTGCAATCCCCAGAAATATGAGAAAACTTTTCATGGGTATAGATTCATGATTATCCGAAGGACTTACCGCTACTAATGAAGCGTTTAGCTTTGGAATTCTTCCTCTGATGCCTTTACTTCTTTGGTTTTTTGGGAGTGTCAGCAATCTCCATTATTGGAACTTGAATTGGCGAATGGAAGGCCATGTCCAACTCCTCATTCATGGCCTGCTGGCCTGGAGATATCTCGCCCGATTCGCGAGGAGATTCATCAGCAGCTCCAATGGCAGTACCACCAGGGCTATACTGTGGTGAAGGAACCTCAGTAGTTCCTTTCTTTGCAAGCTGCAGGATGAAGAAAATAATTTCCTTAAGTAATAAAGTTATGACTGAAATAAGTTGAAAAGCAAATAAGGAAAGAAAAACTTACATCTTCAGGGGCCACATAATCGTGTCACTCCTCATCAGTCCCCTCAGCGGCACCATGATCTATCATTTCCTTCACCCGTTTTGTGACAGGAATGGAATCGTCAGTGGCATATATGAGCATTTCCAGCTCTCTGATGTAAGCCCGCACTTCATTGGGGTTATCCTCGTATTGGATATCTGTAGAAGCCACAAGATTCCCTATTCTAGGGAGTTGTAGACCCTCACACAAATCCAGCCAGGCGGTCTCAGTACCACAATATAGACTTTGCCATGTCTGGATAGCCTCTGGTCGTAGATATTCAGTGCGTGTACCAGAAGGCTACGAGGAAGGTCCTACAATCTTCGACTTCAATTTCGTCCCAGCTCCTGCACCAGTTGATAGAGAATAAGAAAATAAGACTTGTTGCTTTATGTGATGGTGATTAAATTACCACAATGAAGTAACTCACCAGGAGTTGATGGAGTAGGTCTTTTGATTCTAACCGGAGGATTATATCGGGCACGAGGCCACTTTTCCACTTGTTGTTCCTCATCATCCCCATCATGGGAATCCGGTGAATCAGTCTTAGAGGAGGAATCTGGCGAATCAGCTTCAGGTGGGGAAGCATCACCTTCATGAAGAAGGGTTTCTTTCTCTATAGTCCTCTTCCTTTTCCCCACCTGATAAACTGGGTGATTCAACACCCCTTTAGGGTATGATTCTATCCAGTGCTCGGCATACCATGTAGTCAAGTTATGTGCCGCTTTTTCAACTGGTAGATCAAATACCGCCCCAGTCTTCTCCCTTGACGTCAGCAGCCACAGTTTCCGAGCAACCATCGGATGTTGCTCTAAACTGACATGTACTGGGGGAGATACAACAATCTGTTGCAGACACTTGAATTGACATGAAAATCTATATGGAGCATAGGCATCGCATATAATTTCTCCGTCAATCTTGGCAACTAGCACACCATCTCTACAGGCTAGCATGTATGCCCTCAAATCCAAGTGGGTTGTTCCATCATCAACAAATCGCCCGGTTGGCGTATTTTCATAGGGAAAGAAGTTGAATTCCTTAAACATGCTCAGCCTCACTTTCATGTCATAGGCATTAAGATCTAATGGAGCAACTCCAGATAATGCTTGCACTGACGGCCTGAAAGAACTTCTAGGAATTTTTACTCCATTCTGTACATTATAAGTCCTGAAGTGAGTGGCGATCCATCCCCATAAAACTTGGAATGGTCCCACTATTCTTAAAGGAGATTTACCCATGAAGACATGAAGTAAAATCCTGTGAATCTTTGCTAAAATGGGGGTAGCCAACCCAACCATTTTTCCCTCAGCCAACTTTGCCGCAATAATGAAGGTACCTGGCCTAACGCCTCCCTTCAAATCCCTGACTGGAAAGAGATAAACGTTGAGCCACAAAGCCAAGAAGCCCGCCAGACGAGTCTTCTTCGGGATCCTTTGATTCACCTCATATCCCCATTTCTCAAACTCTCCTGCTTCTAGAGTTGGCCAGAATGTGCCAGGAGCACCCCACTTCTCAGGTTTTGGGAAGGTGGTAGGATGGGTGGGCCTCTTATCCTTGGATTTCTTTTTCTTGGATCCTTTCTCCTTCGGCTCCTTCTCCTTTGGCTCCTTGTCTTTCTTCTCAATAATAAATATATTCATCCACTCTTCCGGATGAATATCCTTTCTAGAATGAGTTAAGGAAGTCTCTGAACTCTTGAGCCTGTGGAAGATTTTAAATAATTCCTGAGCCAAAGCAGGAGTCTTCTCTGAATCATTCCAAGTCACCTTGGGAGGAATGAATTCATCATACATGTCGCCCAAAATTGGAGCCCTTGAGATCTTGTGAACATCCCACAGACTGGTGCCTACTTCTCCATGAGTCAGATGGAAAGAATTGGTTTCTGGGATCTGGTGGCTAAGTATCTCCAGCACGAAGTTATCATGTCTGTAAACATATGTTTGCCCAACCCAGACAGCTTCGTATATCGCCACTCCTTTCAGATCCTCGACAAACTCTGCACAGGTTTGTCACACCCAGTATGCTCACATCCAAGTTGGCTTCACACCTCCCCCAGGACGGAAGTCCCAACTTTTCTTCCATCCTTTGGATTGATCCATCTGAGCATTTCGGAAGATTGAAAGATGACAATGTGGTTGCAGCTCAGGCTTATGAGGTTTCAGATCTGGCGTACAAGGGTTATGATGCATCATGTGGGCCTTCTCCACTGCTTCAGCATTTATAAATCCTCCTCCACATGAGATATTTTCTGAAGCAAAGTTGGTGTAATTCTGAAACCATGAAAATGGGAGATAGTTCTTTGCTTCTGGAATAGTGACTTCTCGCAGATGACCATAACCATACAAAGGAAAATAATTTCTTTGTGGGAAATCAAAGTGATATTTCTTCAGATACTTGGTCAAATCCGGAAGAGTGCTATCACAGACAGTATAATAATCGTGGCCAATGATATCCATCATATCATCAAGACATTTTCTTTCCAATTCATCAGTCGTTCCAATTCTTATTGGAGCCATTGAATATGCACAAAAGTTGAATAAATTAACTCTTAAAAAAGTTTATTTTTCATAAAATTTGTGAAAGAATTCTAAAAAAATGGCAAAGGCATTAAGGCGCGCAAGTCTAAACTTGGCGCGCAAGTGTGGATATGTCGCGCAATTATAATGTTCCACGCAAGTATTTTGCGCGCAAGTATCACCGCGCAGGTCCATATACCTTGACAGCAGCGCAACAGCAAAGGAAAAGCGGAAAAGAGAGCAACTTGCGCGGCGGAGGTAACCTGTGCATCGAGAGCTCAAAAATCTGAAGTTCGGTGCAATGCGCGACAACTGAACGCATATATATAGGCCGGGTCGGCCACCTGCGCACCTACAGCTAGCGCGCTCCAGCCCTGTGTGACTCGCACCTGCGCGATGACAGTTGCACGGTGAACACCTGCGCGCCTCTTTCCCTTTGGTTTTCTTCTTTTCCTCAAGAGTCACATCCTTATTCTTTCGGATCCAACTCTGAGGGGGGACTTTTGTTGACGCTCCTTTTTGTCACATTGTTTAAAGGAATTGAAAGGGAAATGACTTAGCACAAATTGATTCGTCCTTTGAAGAAAACATCAAAAATCGACAAAGGAATGAAAAAGGAGTCAAAGGACCTTGGGTCACGCAAGTTCCCTTACTACCACACAAGTACACTTGCGCGCCGCCTAATGGTCGCGTAAGTGACTTGCGCGCCCTCTTTGAAAACCGTCCGGGGTCTTCTCCAGCCTATAAATACCCCCGGTGGGCCCCCCATTTGGAGGAGGAATTTTTCCAGAATTCAGATACAGAGCTCTGAACGCCCAAGTCTCTTCTTCAAGTCTTCCGAACACTTCTAAGGTAATTCTTTACCTATAATGGAAGGTCTAAACAAGAGGAATAAGGTTTAAGTGTTAGAATTCACTAACACTTGTGCACCTAAGTGTTTTACCCTTAAGGGAAATGGACACACTTGCGCGCCTCCTTACCTACTCATTGAAACTTGCGTGCCACTATTCTGGAAGTACCTCGGGATAATTCTAAAGGATTTCATCAAGGATCGCCCAAGTATTACCCTTCTGGTTATCAGTCGCTCAAGTACCCATGTGCCGCATAGGTATACCTGCGCGACCAGTACTTGCGCGCCCACGCAGTACCTGCGCGCCTGCCAGGACTTGCGCGCCCTTTCTATTTTTGGGTGCCCTTCCTATCCATTTAACCCCTCTTATTCCATTCCACCTCTCCTATTCAAGATTCAGTCTTCAAGACACTCTTCAAAGCCATTTATGGCATGTTTTCTTGATTGACATCCTTATCTGAAAGGAATTCTGTGGAACATCTCTCAAAACCTAGTGATTTACACATCTTTATGTCACTAAAGTTAGGGATTTCATTCATTCAACCTCATCCTTTAATATGAGAGAATCCTTAACCTAGGCTTCCTTTTCAGGAGTAAGCCCCAGTCTCAAATATGGGCATCCTCCTTAGGAGTAAGCCCCAAGTCCTTATTAATTTGGGCATCCTTTTTAGGAGTAAGCCCCAAGTCCCCTAATCTGGGCATCCACCTCAGGAGTAAGCCCCAGTCTTAAAGTCCCCTAATCTGGGCATCCTCCTCAGGAGTAAGCCCCAGTCTTAAAGTTCCCAAATATGGGAATCCTCCTCAGGAGTAAGCCCCAACCATAATTCTCTTAAACTGGGCCTCCTTTTTAGGAGTAAGCCCCAGTCTCAAATATGGGCATCCTCTTTAGGAGTAAGCCCCAAGTCCCTTAATTCTAAAATTCCCTTAACCTGGGCCTCCTCCTTAGGAGTTAAGCCTTAGTTTTCAAATCCCTTTTAACCTGGGCCTCCTTTTCAGGAGTAAGCCCCAGTCTTAATTTCTCTTGACCATTCATAATTCCTTTTGATCTGGGCTTCCTTCTCAGGAGTAAAACTCAATCATAAGTCCCCTCCTAACTTGAGAATCTTCCTTAGGAGTAAGCCCCAAGATTAGAGTATCCAAATCTCCATGAAGCACATATACCTTTATGGACCATGTTCATGGATTTCTTCCCTGAAGTAAATCTTAATCCTCATCTATTTGGGCAGTCATACATACATAAGCCCCACATCATTGCATGGCACAATTGTCTGGTTTCACCAATACCTCTTGTTTCTCACATCGAGCATGACTCACGTGAGCTTAGAGTGTAAAAGTAATCATGACATTTTTCTTTGAGCCATCAATCATGCATAAACATCATACTCCCTTACTCGAACTACGTGGGTTCTGATTCCTTTTCCAAAACAAAGGATACGTAGGTAGCCCATCTACGGGTACGATCCCAACTCTGAAATAATCGATGTCCTTCTGAATGACAATAAACTTCAAGTGCCCCACTGAGTGGTTTTAAAACCAGTATGGTCATTATAATGACCAAGAGATTTTTATGTATTGAATGATACCATTGACTAAGAATCTCTAACAAATACAGATGATTCTCTATCGATGAAGAACCTCGAATACATATAAAAGATTCTCTAAATTTCCTACATATCAATCATTGATTGTCAGATCTAAAGGAAAGCTCATTTTATACTTGGTAATGTAATAAGGATTCACGAACATAACTTAAATCTATAAAGAGAGTCCCAGAGTAGACAATAATTCCCCTCAAAAAGTTGTGATGAGTCCGACCTCCCATCCTCTCGACCAATGCAAATTCCTAAGCCTCATTAGTTTACAACTAATGAGCACCTACCTTTGGAAAGTAGGTTCAAATGGATATAGAATCATTGGATGTTTCCGGTTCTATGAATAAACCCGTTAGAAACCGGTTGGAATGTTTGAATCTTAAATCAATGAGATCATCCCCAATTCTAGAGGAAACATAGCTGAAACTTCTATATGTGGGGAATCAATCCTATCTAAAACTCTAAAAAAAGAAATTTATATTGATCCAATGTCCCAATATTCTGCTGAAATTCTGAACCAAACTGATCTTGAATTGAAGGAACTTCCCGCTACACTCAAGAATGCCTTCCTAGGGGACAATCAAACACATCCTATTGTCATTTCTTCTTCTCTTGAATCCAATCATGATAGGATGCTTCTATATGTCCTTAGGAAACATAAGAAAGCCATTGGTTGGACCCTGTCTGATATTCCTGGGATTAGCCCACTTATCGAGACTCATAGGATTGTTCTGGAATCTAATTCAAATCCATGTCATCAACCTCAATGACGAATCAATCCTAATATCATGGAGGTAGTAAGGAAGGAACTTCTGAAATTGTTAAAAGCTGGTATCATATATCCCATAGCTGAGAGTGAGTGGGTCAGCCCAATCCAAGTGGTTCCTAAGAAGGCAGGAATCACAGTGATAACCAATAAGGATGGATAGATTCTTCCAACTAGGGTGAGTAGTGGATGGAAGGTATGAATTGACTATAGGAAGTTAAACTCATTCACCAAGAAGGACCATTTCCCCTTACCATTCATTGACCAAGTCCTTGAGAGAGTGGCGGGTCATGCCTTCTACGGTTTCTTAGATGGATACTCAGGGTACAATCAGATTGAGGTATCCCTAGAGGATCAAGGGAAGACTACATTCACATGTCCATTCGGCACCTTTTCCTTCAAACGCATGCCCTTTGGTTTATACAATGCCCCTGGAACCTTCCAGCAGTGCGTGATGGGAATCTTCTCAGACATGGTAGGGGATTTTCTAGAGGTCTTCATGGATGACTTCTCTGTGTTTGGGGATACATTTGAGGGATGTCTGCAGAATGTGGAGAGAGTCTTGTCAAGATATGAAGAAAAGAATCTAGTCCTAAACTAGGAAAAATGTCATTTCATGGTTAAAGAGGGACTAGTTCTAGGCCATCTAGTCTCAGGTAGGGGAATTGAAGTTGATAAAGCCAAGGTTGACATCATTCGTCACCTTCTATCACCCAAATCTGTCAAGGAAGTGAGGTCTTTCTTAGGACATGCTGGTTTCTATAGAAGATTCCTCAAGGACTTTAGTTCAATCTCTCATCCCCTTTGTACTCTGCTAGTAAAGGATGCTCCATTTGTTTGGACAGAAAGCTGTGAGGGTTCATTCTCAACCCTCAAATCCTCTCTCACCTCTCCTCCCATTATGAAATCTCCAAATTGGAACCTTCCTTTAAAACTTATGTGTGATGCTAGTGACTTTGTTGTAGGAGCTGTGTTAGGACAACGTTGTGATAAAACTCCTTATGTCATTGCTTATGCAAGCAAATCCTTAAATGATTCCCAAATCAACTACACCGCTACTGAAAAGGAGTTACTTGCTATTGTGTTTGCCTTAGAGAATTTTAGGTCCTACCTCTTAGGATCCCCCATCACTGTGTTCACTGACCATTCTGCACTAAAATACCTCTTCCAAAAACAAGATGTTAAGGCTAGACTGATTAGGTGGGTCCTTCTCTTACAAGAATTTGACCTCGCAATCAAGGATAAAAATGGCGTTGAAAATGTTGTAGCTAATCACCTCTCTAGGATGGAATTCAAAGACAACTCAAATCACCTTTATGTGGATGATTCATTCCCTGATGAACACCTATACTCTGTGAGTGACTGCCCTTGGTATGCCAACAAAGCCAATTTCTTAGTTACAAGAGTCATCCAAAAATTCTTAGGGACTCAAGCTCAAAGGAAATTCCTTTCTGATGTTAGGAACTATGTGTTTGATGATCCATACCTCTATAAGTTCTGCCCTGACCAATTCATTAGGAGGTGTGTCCCAGAATCTAAACAATAGTCCATCCTTAAATTCTGTCATAGTGAGGCATGTGGAGGTCACTTTTCCTCTAAGAAAACATCTGCTAAGATTCTTCAGTGTGGTCTCTTCTGGCCCACTCTCTCAAGCGACTCCTACACATTTTTTCAAAGTTTTCCTTGGTGTCAACAAGTAGGGTCCATCACAAAAAGAAATCAAATGCCACTCACTCCCATCTTAGTGATTGAAATCTTTGACTGTTGGGGAATCGATTTCATGGGTCCTTTCCCAAACTCTAGGGGATACCTCTACATTCTCTTAGCTATTGATTATGTCTCAAAATGGGTTGAGGACATTCCCACAAAATTCAATGATCATCAAACTATGATTAGATTCCTAAAATAAAACATATTCTCTAGATTTGGAATTCCTAGAGCTATCATTAGTGATCATGGAACTCATTTTTTCAATCGTCCATTCTCATCACTCATGGAAAAGTATGGAATTTCTCACAAAGTATCCACTGCTTACCACCCACAGACCAATGGTCAAGCTGAGTTAGCCAATCGAGAAATCAAACAAATTCTTGAGAAAACTGTCAATCCTTCTAGGAAAGATTGGTCCGAGAAACTCTTGGATGCGCTTTGGTCATATCGTACAGCATATAAAACCATCCTAATAATGTCACCATATAGGTTGGTTTATGGAAAAGCATGTCATTTACCTGCTGAAATTGAGCATAAGGCCTTTTGGGCAATTAAGAAAATGGATTATGACCTCTCATTGGTCGGGACAAAAAGGAAATTAGATCTCAATGAACTAGAGGAACTAAGGATGGAGGCTTATGAAAATTCAAGGATCAATAAAGCTAGAGTTCAAGCCTACCAATCTAGGAATATCAAAGTCAAACATTTTGAACCTGGAAAATTTGTGCTCTTGTATAGTTCAAAACTTCATTTACACCCAGGAAAGTTAAGGTCTAGATGGTCAGGTTCATACATAGTGCATAAGGTGTACCCCCATGGGGCTGTAGAAATTCAAGATCCCACCAATGGTCAAACCTTTAAAGTTAATGATCATAGAGTCAAATCATTCATTGAATCATTCCAAAAACATGAAGTTGATGAAGAATTGTGTGAACCCACCTTATATGATGAAAATAATTAATCAATTAGGGGTCTAAGTCGAGCTAATGACGTTAAACATAGCTCTGCATGGGCGGCAACCCATGGTTTTCAAGTTTCCTATCATTTTGTTGTTTTAATCAACTTTATATTTTAAATAGGATTAATTAATCATTTTGATATTTAATAAAAAAATAGATTGTTGACATGTTCTTCTATTATGAGTATGGATGGGTACGAAAGGGGAGCGCCATATTCATCAGTGTCACGTGGTGTGATCCTTGAGTAATACCTTACCCAGAAATTTAAAAAGAAGACAATGTATCATCAGTTTATTTTATTTTATTTTTATGTGTTTGTAGGTTAAAATAAAAATACAAAAAAATAAAAATAAAAATATAATAATAATAATAAAAGTCCACATCATAGGTCGTGGGGCAAACCCCGTCACAACCGGCGAAGCCATGGGGATTCGAACCCGGGACCGAAGGGAGACAGGGGCGCGCGCTTACCACTGACCTACGGATTTTTGTGCTTCCTTATTCTTTAATTTTTATATATATATTTATATTTTACTTTATTTATTATATAAATAAATATATATATATATATATATTGTTTTTTCTTCTTCTTCTTTTTTCTTTTTCTACTAGGGAACTCTGTAAGTGACATCAAGATCAAGGGATTAAATTGGAGCAGCAAGAACTTCAACTTCAACCACCAGGTGACTTCATTCCATGATCCTCATATTTCAATTTCCTTTTTGAAATTCCCTTATTTGTCTCTACTCTTTATAAATTTTCATTTCTTAAAACACTGGGGACAGTGTTATTTTAAGTTGGGGGGAGATGAAATAAAAAAAATTGCTTTTGTGAAAAAAAAATGATTTGAAAAAAAATGTGTGTAAATGGAAGGAAAAATTCCTTTAACTTTGAACATGATATTACACATTGAAAACTTTGAAACTGAATATCAAATAATTTAGCTTGCCCCGATTCTGATTTTAATCCATGTATAATTTCATGAGCATGGATTTTGGAAAGTGTGGTTGTCCAATGTGATATTTCATTGTTTATATTTTCATCCAAATAAAAAAAGATCACAATGCACGTCCTTTGGATGGTGGGGTATTAGTTTGAGTTCATGGGGTCTCCCAAATAAATAGCATAGGTTTGGTGATCATTTTAGTTTTAATATGAGTATTCAATAAAAAAACAATAAATTTGCGCGTAGTGCAATGAAATGACTTAATGCGTGGCTTTCGGTACTTGGGGATCGTGACTCCATAGTTGTCTGGCCCAGAGTTAGTAATTTTATCTCTATTTTTGGTAATTTGAATTTGTTTTTTGACTGATTTAACTCAAGATGATGCCCGAGTATGTGGGTTTCACTTGGTTCCCTAAGGTCTTTGAGCCTGGGAGTCATCGGCAAAGTCTCGCTATAGGGGTTGACTCTTTTGAGTGCAACTTCAATTACCATGGCAAAATTGCAAAAAAAAACAAAAAAAAACAAAAAAAAATTGAATACTCATCTTAATATTGAAATGTGATTCCACCTAGCGCTTCCGTCATTTCCCCCTTGAATAAAGATGAACCCCTATGTCTATTGTGATACACAACACATCCTCATACTTAATTGATATTGGATGAAATATGGCAATGAATTTGAACAAAGGAATGGGCTTGGGATTGGGATCTGCTTATGAAATTATCTTGTATTAAAATATTTTGATGGGTTTCATGATTTTTTGGTATAATGATTTTTGGTGATCATTGTGTATTAAAATGTTTTTGGAAAAGGGAATTCGAATTTCATATTGTTGAGATACATTTTGCTCGGGACTAGCAAAACTCAAGTTGGGGTGTGATTAGCCACTAAATGAGGCTAATATTCATTGTTAATTTATATAATATTCATGTGATTTATTATTCATAAATACCATTTTAGTGCATTTTACACTTTGAACATCATTTCACATTATGATTGTAATTCCTTCTTAAAATGCACTATTATGTGGTACATTTTTTAACATCATTTAAAGTACCCAATGATTCATCTGATTTTAAGAAATGTAATTATCCATATTTCAATTTGATATTTTGGGAAATTGATCTACACTTCAATATGAACATATTTCATTCAGGGATCAATGGAGAATTCATGGAAGAAGATGGGGATATTTTGTGATGAAAGGAAACAATTCTGGAGAAGTCAGATTGGACACCAGCCCACTTATGCGAATGTGGGGCCCAACATACAGGCCCAATGAAGCCCAAATGCCGTGGGATGCTATAAGACATATAGAGGACCAAATCATTCTTTAGGATCCAATTCTAATTCGGCCTATATGGTGGTCATTAAGGTGGCCCAATTTGGAGATAAAATTATGGGCCAGATTCTGCGGCCCAGAAAAAATCCTACCAATATGATCATATCTCGGAATCCATAGCTCTAAATAGGCCCAAATTCTACAGGCGGTTAGGAGACATCTGGGGATCCATTTTCTTCTTCTATGGCCCACTCTGATTCGGTCATCTAGAAGGACTTCCAAGCGGTTCTGTTCGGTAGATGAAAGTTAGCTTCCACCTCGGGTCAAGTGTGGAAAAGTCCAAGTTCCACAAGCTTTCCACCACCCTAGGCCTACCATAATCAAGTGGGATGCTTTTTACTATTGGAGTCTCGACCCAAGGCTCCCAAAATGCCTATTTAAGGCAGTGGTGGTGGAGGATTTTTTCATCTTTGAGCTTTGTTTTCATCTTAATGTTATGCTGCCAATTTGTCTTTGTAACGTTCTTCCTTCACATGTAAGTTGTTTTAATTCATCCTAGTTTCTTAATAAAAGTTCTTCTTCTCCTCTTATTGTGTTGTTATCCATCTCACTTTGATACTGTTGCCTCAAGGTGTGAATTTATTAACACCAAACCTTGTGAAATTATTCACACAACGGTGGAGTGATCATTTTCTTTTTATTGTTTTCTTTACTTCTTCAATTCCTCCCTCATGAGTCTACTTCCCGCTTCCATTGAAACCATAGCATCAATGGAGGGCTAACCCACTTGTGGGTTGATAAAAGGGAGTAGCAAGGGGCTGGATTGGATGTTATTTATCACCCCATTAATGTCTAATCACTTCTTTAATTGAGATTTTTATTTGATGATTTTTAAACTCCATCGTCCTTGTTGAATTTAAGGTCACACACTTCAAGTGCTAATACGAACCTTTACCTTGAAGTGCTCAAAACTTTGATCCTTCAAGTGTTTTGGTGATTAATATTAAAGGGTTTAGGTATTAAACTAGTAAGTGATGATGTTGTTTGATCTTCTTAAATTAACTCATCTCAAATATAAGAAATTGAAATAGTTGAAGAAAGAATTTCATCCAATCCACCCCGAGTGATAACCTAGGATCAACTCATTCTTTTAAATTGAATTCACTTAAATCTGTTAGATATCCTTTAAACCCATCTAAAATCAATCCAAGTTAGCCACTTCATAGCCAAAAACAGTCTATAGAATGTATGTGTCTGTAGGTTACTTCTTAGGTCTCTGAGGATTCGACAACCCAAGCTAGACTACAAAGACTGTTCTACCTTCTTCTCTTGGGTAAATTTGAGCATGAATCAAGTTACTTGTACTGGTATGCACGGCGATTAGTTTCCCCATATATGTGTGTAAAGGGTTGTGGTGACTTGTGGTTATTTCACACACATGTATTACCGAATATAGTATCCAAAGGATTTTTATAGGCATGACGTGTGTAAGTTGTGATGACTTGTGGTACCTTACTCGGTGTATGGGTTGTAATGGCTTGAAGTATAATACCCGATGTATGATACACGTCATACGGGCTGTGGTGTCTCTCAGAAACTACTCGGTTACTATATACGGATATGTGGATAGGATGATGTGATGATGTGATGCACGAGGTGCATGTTGTGATGTCTTTCTCAGGTGTCTTCAGGATGACCTATTTTAGAAAGAGATGGCTCGGGACGTGCGACGTTAGGGTAGAGCAGCAAACTAATGGGGAAGTGAGAGTGGGATACCCTTGATGTTTCATAATTATATTATATGCTCTCTTGTATGCGATATTTGATGAGTTAGTCATGGTGAGGCTGAGAACTTAGTATACATGTTTAGGTAACGAGTTAGTTTCATTGTTTTTCACTGTGCATTAGCATTCTTTCTTTATCTTTTGCACAAGAGACTCCGGGGAGGATCCTACTGAGTATATTGTTATGCTCACCCTACGTATATATATAAAATGTTTTTCAGGTCAGCCGGATCGGGTTGGAGATCGGGTTGTATATTACTAGCTCGTGGTATTGCAGGAGCTGTTTGGGATTTATGGTCGTTGTCGTCTTTACCTTTTAGTACTTTTGGTTTTCCTTTCAGTTGTAATAGTGTTGTGTGTGTCACGACCTCCTCCCCCCTGTATAGTATTTGAGCGAGGACTTCCCCACACGCCGCCACTGATTGGCAATTATCTTCGATTCCCTTGTCAGTTGTAAACCTTCCCCACATCACCCTCCATATCATACTATTATGTAATCTATTCCATCAAGCGACGAATAATGCTGACCAATGAGCACGGGGTTGAAGATTATCATCGGCATAATTTATTCCAAACTCGGTGTCGGGTTAATAAGAAGGTACTCGAGGTGATTATCAATGGGGGAAGTCAGGAGAACTTGATCTCTAAGGAAATAGTTGAGAGGCTCCATCTTGAAACAACACCCCATCCTTTACCCTATAAAGTTGGATGGATCATATTGGTGGGTGACATCAAAATCACTAAGCAATGCAAAGTTTCTTTTTCCATTGGTTGCTACAATGACCATGTCATATGTGACGTGGTGGATATGGATGTATGTCACCTATTGCTAGGATGCCTTTGGCAATTTGACATTGATATTTTCCACAATGGTTGTGCCAACACGGTTGAATTCGCCAAAGACAGTGATAAATTCGCTATGTGCCCTTTAATAAGGAAACATTTGATCAACTGTAGTTGATCCTTTTTGGATTGGGGTAGCCCGATCCTTGGATGAAGTTGGGACAACTGTTGGTGGCTTATACTGCACACTACGCTACAACTCACATGGTTCAACTTCCGCAATGAGGTCGCTAGGGGTTGTAGGGGGCAGCGCACCTCTGCTCAAGGGGCTCGGGGATCGAACACCTTCGATTCAAATTTTTGGCACTGCAATAACTCTAGTCAAACTGTAGCAAAGCTAACCAGCAACACCGAAAGGACACTATAGCAGTGTGTGTGTGTGTGTGTGTGTGATGCTTTGAAATTCCCCATGTTATTCTGCTCCCAAATTAGTAAATTTATTCTACCTCTCTGTGGACATAGAGATTTTTTTCGAACCACCTAAATCATTGTGCCATGTGATCTTCTTCTTGTTTTGTTTTTTCCCCTTTTATTCTTCTATAAATCGTTAGTTGCTTGTTGCTCCCGGCATTTCTGCATAAATCCTCCATCTACAACTCCACCCACATGCCAACCAAAACACAACCCCCGACCACAAGACACTCTCACTGTGGTCAAACCAGTTAGGGGTGATGTTGGCGTCCACACTTCCTCTAACAATGTCACTACCCATGCATCGTTGGAAGGAGTTAATTCCAATGCGGCGATAGAAGGAACCACTGCATGTGCACCCCATCATGACTTTGCTAAACTCATTTGTGATGAAGTGGTTGTCCAAACTCCCTTGATGGAGATTTCAACAGACTTGGACCCTGATGTGAAAGATGATAAGAAGAAACTGTAGACACTAACTACAAAGAAAACAACATATTCAAAATCTAAGCTAAAAGAAAAAAATTATAGGTGTGCTTCGTATGGCCGAACACGAGCACAACCCTGAGTGCGGGCTAGCAGAGGTAGTGCCCTCTCCACTGCAAGTCATGCCAAAACATCCACAACATCACCAACTTTGTACTTTTGGTGTTTCCCAATTTCAAGCTTGTTGGTAGCACCACATCCACCATCGCTATCAATACCAGAGCACCAACACCTACACCAATTGTGAATCATAAAACTCAAACTTGTGACTGAACATGTCTGGTGAACCACTACTACCCAAGTCCCTTTAGGGAAGGTCGTCATTAAGGCTCCCCAATCATGGCCTACCTAAGATGTAATCTAAAACTCTTGGGGTAATAATGATGTCATGAAAACTCTTAAGTTACATCGTTCCTCGCACACCATTATCAGGCAAGCATGAGATACGACCACTGATGTTAAATGGAGATCAGTGATTCTACAACACGATGAACCAACTTTATTTGAGGTCACCTTTGTTACAAAATATGTCACATTGCATTTATCCGTTCTACCTAGATGACACGCTTTAGAGGGCAAATTCTTTTCAATCCGAGGTGAATAACTATTGTGTTATTGTATTTCTTTTAATACATCAATGTTACGTTGATCAAATATAAAATCAGTTAGAAATTTCTATACTAAATTGTCATTAGCATAAGACATCTTTTGACTTCCAAACATCATCCATTGTCGATGTCTTCTTGAAGGTGGATACACCATCCATTCAATAACTTAGTGATAATCTACAAAATCACTCACCTGAAACAAGAAATAAAGTTCTTCCACACTGCCTCTGCTCTACCCATGTCATCCTCTGCCTTCTTTCTCTCCTCAGCCATGGAGGAATTCTTTACCATCAGCCCATCCCATTCAGCTTTCAGCACCGCCACCTCCCTCCCCACATCAGCATACACTTCCTCAAGCTCTCTCAGACGCTGTTGCAGTGCCTCTATTACATTTTTTATGTCATCCATGGATGTAAAGATCACCGTCTGAGACTTGTGCAATTGCTTCAACAACTCCAGTATCTCATCCTTTGTATGGAAGTACTGATGAGCAGTTCTGGAGGCAGCAATGGCAGAGTCGTAGGTCTGGCAAAGGTCTCCAAACTGCTTAAAGAAGTCATGGATCGCAGAAGCTTGTTCACCAGGGAGGGTGTCAACCTTATCTAGCTGCTGAAATGAAGAAGTCAAGTCTGCTCGGAGATTCAATGCAATCTCAGAGAAGGATCGAATGGACATTCCCTTCAACAGAGACAAGGATTTTTGGGTATCTTCTTCTGGGTGAGCAGCATGCTCATCTATCACCTTGGCAATCTCTTCAAATAAAACACCAAAATATGGGGGAAAGCTTTTAGATGGATCTATTGAATCAAACTGTTCAGTGCCTTCCGAAGACAAAAACAAGTATGCATGGACATGGAAAAATGAAAGCAAAATAAAGGAATAATGGTATGAAGTTTACATACCAGGGGGTGATGAAGGAGGTTCAGAAGGATCTATTGAATCAAACTGTTCAGTTTCTTCATGCGCATAACATTTTTGTGCACCCATCTGATCTTCCCATGGCAGTTCACAGCTTCCATTTTCACCCATCCGTACTCCTTGCTTTCCACTTTCCTCATTCATGGAAGCTTTGGATTCTTCATTATTCTTGCCCTCTATGACCTCAGAAATTTTCAGGGTGTCAAACTTCACTTCAACCATACACGTATCGTTTACGAGAAAACCTGCAGTACTATGTAGTGTGCTTGAAGGCATCATTTTTGCAAAACCCCAATCGGATGCACCAGCAAGAAAATAATGCATACCAGCTGCAGAATTAATACAATATAATATTATTTTAATTCATTTAGAAGAAGAAAAGGAAAGGCCGGAAAGATTTGCACACATATCACAAGCATAATTGAATCCACACGAACTGGGAAAATGATTGAGAAAAAACTAAAACCATAAATCATGAGTTTTAAGTGTCTAAACTACATGACTGGTGATGTGCCATCTAATCTACAATTTATTCCATTATTTCATATCGATCATTGAAACTTAACAAGAAGCCCTTTCTAGAGAGCCATGTGCCAACAATAAAAAATGAGACAAAACAAATAGAGAAAACTTTCTTGGTAGATAAAATGTTTTGAGTGAAATAAGAGCTCAAAGATATTTCCTGGTCAATGGAGACAGGGGGTTTATTTCAGAGGCGTAACAAAGGAGTGGGAACAAATTAAACTTGGAAATGTTTTGGAAAACAGTTTTTAGATAAAAATATGAACTCAAGTGCTTATCAATGGGAAAAATGGGGTGGAACAAGTACCCTTCCTCACGGTCAGATTTTTGTTGATTTGGTTGATTACAGCTAAGCTGAAACCTACAAATCTATACCCCTCGTATGGCAAATTTTCTAAATCTGCAGCAGCCAAATACAGAGACAGACTGTTTACTCCCTTAAATCCATTCCCACTGGGGAAAAGAAGCAATCGCCTGCCCAAAGGAACCAGCATAGGTCTGTCAACAGAAAATATTAGAATAATACAGTTGAAACGATAGAAAAGGGAATCATGTACCACTTATAACCACCAGCTATGAAAATGTCTGAATATAACTTCTCCTTCCTCGAACTAGAGAAGTTTTTAATTTCCCATGTGAAAAATGATGCAGAGAAAGGATCATCAACTGCCTTCTTCTTTTTCTCCACAAAAATGACTTCATCTGCTAGTGATATCAGCAATAACCCACCAGCAAAGAAATTAATCAGCAATAAATAATAAACGAAATACTTGAGACATGCCATAAATTTGTTCAAAAACTTAAACAACATCTTGAAGAAGAAGCATGGGCTCAGATGATGATGATAATCATCATAGTACCTTCCTCAGTTTGTGTCTTTGTATCACCAAATGGCTGCAAAATCCACAGAAAAGGCACAATGCTGAGAAAGTTGGGAATTTGTAAACAGGGTCATTAAATAAAAATTTACATGGATATGCAGACATGATGATAAAAATAAGGGGGCTAATCGGGGAAGCAGAGAAGAATTACCCATGGAGGATTGAGGAACAGGAAACGGGGAGATGGGGTGGGTGCTGTATGAAAAATTCATCATAAATGTAACGTTGGAAGATGTAGAAGAATTGAGAACTCGTGCTATTTTCATAGAAAAATATACAAGATTGCCCTAGAAATGTATTATGAATCACCGGATGTTAGGATAAAATGCAAAGAAAAAAGGATACTAAAATTTCCAAGTCACTTGAAAAATTCCCTCACTTTATATGATTCCCAAAAGGAATTTTAAATTAATAATGATTATTATGAATATAAAAAAATGTAATAAAATTGTGATATCCCTTGAATGAAAGAATTAAAATACTTGCTATTCATGATAGCAAAGTACAACAATGTGGATTTTTATTTTCAAGAGTTTATTGTGGCGGAATCGTCGGGAGTCACAACGACAGAAACGAGAAACGAAAGAGAATGCAGAAGAAAAGAAAACACACAGAACACAACAATTTACGTGGTTCGGGAATAATCCATACGTCCACGGAGAGGCAAAATATTCACTATATCGGGAGCACAATTACAGAGTTTTTTGCAATCGTAACCCTAGCCCGAAAATGGGCTATAAAATGGAAAAGACGATCCACTGTTTGCACAGGAAGTCCGCGTTACAATAGTGAAAGGCGGTCAGCTTTGTCAAAAGTGCTACAGTGGCTGCCGGCTGGAAGTCAAAAGTGTTGCAGTAGCTGCCGGCTGGAAGTCAAAAGTGCTACAGTACAGTTGACCCCGAAGTCCGCACTGCTACAGGACCTGTCGATGTCGATCGATCAGCTCTGCTACAGTGATCAAAGATGCTACAGTCCCCAAAAAATTGGGCTGGGGACCTTCGGCCCCCGAACCCCCGGAGCAGGGGCGCATTGCCCCCTGCAACCCCCAACAAGTTCACCGCGGAGCTCGACCCGCGACAGTTGCGGACCACAAGCGTTCGGCCCAACCGGATCGGGCTACACCAATCCAACATTTATCTATCTGATAATAACCACGCATCAAAGCATGTTTGGGGCGGCCTTCTGCATCTAACAAGATATATTTTATGTGACGGTTATTTAACCACCTAAAGATTGTTGATGCAAGATCCATTGCTGATCATATCAACGAGTTCAATGCACAAAGACCAGCATGCAATTGAAACAAGCAATGGGAGTGAAGGATTGGGCTGCCACGAGCAAGTTGGGGGGATGGGTAATAGCTGTCAGGGGCGGGGCAGTTGGTAGTAGGTCGGGGCCGTGGGTAGTGGTTGGGGTATTAAATACGGGGGTTTGCTTGCTGGGGAAGGGGGGCATATTATTTTGGCTTGGCTTCAGCTGTTGTTGTGGAGGTCTCGGCCTTAGCTTCGGGGAGCGTCATCCTCGGGGAGCTTCTTCTTCTTTTACTACTACTGTAATCCTCAGGCAGGTTCATTTCTGTATATTATAATACAATGTTTATGGTTTATTCTTCTACAATTCTTCACTAGCACCTACGATCCTGTCATTTTGGTGCTTCCATTGAGTTGGTGAAGGAACTTGGTGCTGCCGTTAGATGACAACCGGGATGGAATCGAGCGTTGCTTCGGTGGAGTCCACAAGTGCCGGCTTGGAGCTGATGCTGCAGACGCACGTAACAAACACACTACAACACCGAGAAATATTGAGGACACGTGACCAATGAATCTTGGCAGTGCAGTCAGCCATTGACATTCTTGTCAAAGGGCAGAGGGAACTCATGAGGCAGCAGTGGGAGCTACAGATGGTGATGCAGCAACAAAGGCATTTGCAGACGAGGGAGGCGAGCATGCAGATGAGCTGTGTAACAAATTATGAACTATTGCAAAGAGGGTTGAGAACTTGAGATGTCGACATTTGCTGGAGTGGATCCTATTGTTTGAATAGCACAGGCAGAAACATATTTTATGATCCATAAAACACATAAAAATTTACGAGTGCTGATTGCATAGCTTTGTATGGAACAGATCGTGCAAACCTTGTTTGGGAAGAGCTTAAAGAGGAGCTCCTAGATCGCTTTGAGACTGCTTTGGAAAGTGAACCGTTGAAACAGCTGAAAGACATTAGGCAGACCAGAACAGTGGAAGAAGCAACAGTGAGCTTGAGGAGTTACCAGACAGATCGGGAAAGGTTCTGCAAGGAGCAGGTTGATTCCAATCTTGTTCCGCCAGAAGAGATAAATTCCAATCCAAGTTCTAGTAAAGTCAAGTGGAATAAAGAAAACGATGTTCCTGGATCGACTTCGGGAACAGATAGACAAAGGAACACCGGAGAGGAAGAGATGAGGAATGAACTGAATTGTCAATTAAAAGAAGTTTCTATTGATATCAAAGTTGCATCGAGTGTTCACAAGTTGTCCAAAGGAGGGATTCTTTTTGCAAATGGAGATACATTGTTGTCAAAGCCAATGTCGTGGGCATGTACTTTGCGGAGTCCTCAGGATGTACTGCACGCTAACAGTGACAAGATGTCAAGGTCTGCGTCACAGGTAATTGACGAGCCAATGGCACATTTGTGGAATGCAGAAGTGAAGTGCCCACGTGAGTTATTCATTTGAGGAGTTGTCAAGCCAGACATAAGCAGCAGTTTCAACTCCCTTGGTTTTGGGGCTGAATTATTCATCGGAAATGGGCCGTAATGATGGTTTGGAGTGGGCAAGAGTGATTTTGTCTGCAGAAGCTAGGGTCCGTAAGGAAGACATAAAGAATCAAGAATCACCCCACCGAAAGGAGCATCATTGTGTTCCAACTACTATTGCTATAGAGGAAGTGAAAGTTGTTGTACCATATTATCTTAATGATTTCTTTGAGGAAGCTCGTAAAATAGTAGGAAAGACACCTTTTAAAGCAGCAGCTGCCAATAAAGAAGAATGTGGTCTTCCTTGGACAACTGCTGGACTTATCATGGAAATTTCCACACTGTTCACTGATTAGTGGCGCAATATTAAGGCCCTTCCAGATGCTGACCGATTGATTAAACATTTGAGCAGTCATGGTGTGTCAGTGGCATTGGCTTCAAACCCTGCAAAGGCCAGCGTAGAATCAAAAATTTCTTGTCATGGGGTCCGAAAAGAATGCCTCTCTTGGAAGCAAATTTTCTTGGGTTGGTTCTCTCCGAACGACAAGCTTCTACTTGTTCAGGTTCGAAGAAAGAGAGAGTATGTTATTGCTATAACTGGAACTGGCACTCATGAAGCTCCAGCCCTACATGAGGCAGCTATTGATCATGCTATGGGTAACCAAGGTACAAAGGCACTGTTCGGAGCTTGGCAATCATGCTAGTTTGGGAATTTTTCCTGCATCACATGATGGGTGGTCTCATCAGATTATGGGCAACAAGTGGCGAAGTGTTAATGGAGATGCTTGGTCATGCTTCCATTGTCTATTTTGTTGCCTAGCACTCATCTAGACTTATTGTCATTGGTAGTGGAGATTGTATTACAAAAATCTGGAAAGATGAGATTTGTGTACAAAGCATAGAGCATCCTGGTTGTGTTTGGGATGCAAAGTTCTTAGAAAATGGAGACATTGTAACAACATGTTCTGATGGTATTGCGCGTATTTGGACTACACATCAAGAAAGAGTTGCCGAATCCACAGAAATTGATTCATATATGTAAAGATCCGCCCTTTTCCGGGTTGGGAATTTCAGTAGAAATTTAAATTTTTTATTCAGCGGGGGTTTGTTTTGAGAACCAGGACTCGAATTGGGATTCCGAGTGTTTGGACGTCCTTAAACAGTGTTTTTAGACATGGTTTGAGGCTTAGTGGATGCCTTGGGGGTTCGGGAGGATATTGGGGCAGGTTCGGAGTGGTCGGGCTGTTGGAAACAGCAGCTGCAGGTTATTCACAGTGTGACCATGAGGGTCGAACCGTGAATGTATCGGGCAGAGGGGTTGACCCTCTGCCTGGAGAAGGGTTCACGCCGTGAACCCTTGTCATGGCGTGAACTGGTGTCGGGCAGCCCCTTTTTGCAGGGGTTGTCTTGTAATTTGTCGGGGGTCCTTTTTTAGGAACTCCTCAGGCTCCCTCAGCAATAGCCGCTCAAACGAAGGGGGAGAGCCCCTCTTGGCTCTCCCTTTACCCTCCCTTTGGTGGGCTTTGATCCAGGTCATTTGGCAGTGATTCGCCACGCCGATTCAAGGTAAGACCTCTCCTCTTGTCTCCTTTGTTCTTCCTCCTTTGTTCCCCTCTGATTTGATTCGGCCGGCTAGGGTTTTGGAGGAACGATTTCACCGAAGTATGGCGAAATTGTCGCACGTGATGGGGTTTTCGTGTGCGGCTCATAGAGGAGGTCCTGAGAGGACATATTCAAGCCGTCATTCGTTGTTTGTCTTGAGCTATGCCGCCATTTCACTTTAGGTTTTTTGGCGAATTTGGGTTAAATTGGGTGATAAATCATCAATGTAATTTGAGGCTTTTGTGTAGCCTGGGGTCGGGTGTGTGTCGGGAGTGGGTCGCACCCCGTTGCTCTAAGTTCCAACGAGCAGATGACGTCCGTGGGATTTTGGGCATTATGCCTAATTGGTTTAATTAGTAATTTAATTATAAATTGTTATAAATGAACTAAATAATTAATTATAAATTGTTATAATTAATTATTGGATGTCGAGCCTTGAGATGGGTGTCTGGGAGTTGAGGCGATGCTTGGACAAGCTCAGGCAGTGATAGTCGAGCAATGAACTAAAGGAAATGGCTCTATTTGAGGTGGGTGGCCTTTACATTACTAAGTCCCTTGGTTATTTGGTGATTTTATGTTCGTTTGTCATCAATATTATATCTTTCTGCATATTGCGTGATTTGTGTGGTTTCGTCATAAGGTTAGGACGAGCTCGCATCGGCCTAATAGTCAACATGGACCGTATAGCTTGCTAAACGGTTCGATGGTGGCGCCTTGGTCAAACGAGTGTCGGTGGTCCTCTTTATGGTTTGTTTGGTGGCGTGAGTTGGGCTTAAAGAGAAAAATGGCTTTCTTTTTAAAATGTGATGTTAAAAAAAAGATGAATTTAAATGAAAACTTCAAAGGAAATGGGTGATTTGGTAAACGGGCTTTGAAACGGCATTTCAAAACAAGTTGGTGGTTTTCTAAAGATTGCTTTAACCAAATTGGGCCAAAGGCCTAGCGTGAGTAAAATGGCAAGTGATGCCTTTTTAAAATGGTTCGAAAAAGGGGATTTTGCCTTGGTTTCCAAAGGAAAGCTGGAAGAGGCTTGGCTTGAGTTCGTTTTGGTCAGTTTGACCTCATGAAAGTGATGCCCAGTTTTTCTAAAGCATGATTGCCTTGTTGCACTTCTTGTTTGTGATTGCCTATGGATTATGTGTATGCATGATGATGTGTGGTGCATGTAGCCCTGTGAAAACTAGCTTGTGGTGTCAAAATAACAGGTTGATCCAAATAAATGTGACAAACCCCTTAGAAGGTAGAGACGGATATGAAGGACCCTACCGAGTTTTGAGGGACGTTATGACCGGAATGACGGGCTGAGATCGAGTGATGGAAATGTGATCAAGGAACCCAAGTAAGGTGTTCGTGTTATGATGTGACCCAAGGGACCTCGTTGGGTGCCCCAATGTTATGTTGACCCTAGAAAAGGGTGTGTGCGAGATATGGGTATAAGCGATTGCGGGTGCCACCTTAGGACCCGAAGCTGAGGTATGAGCCTGTAAGGCTGTAGTGACGATGTTAGGTAGTGCGTTTGAGAGGTCGACCTCTTGCTACGTGAGATGGGTTCGGGCAGATGGTTGACTCGGTCTAGTTGCATTATGTGAGATAATTTGGGAAGGACGCACTACCCACCAAGATGTATGCAGATACATGGGATGTCTTGGACTAACTCCTTGGATCCAGCCTTTGCACAGCCTTCGCACCTGATACTAGTTTCGAATGCCTTAGGGCAATCCCCCTTGGATTCAAATTGACTAGCTGTTTGGATTGCCTTGGACAAGCTCCTTAGAATCAGGGGTAGGAGATGCAACCCTCCCAGTTACTTGGTTTGGAATGTCTTGGACACACTCTTTGGATTCATATGTGCTACCATGGGATGCCTGGGACTTGCTCCTAGGATCCGACCATTGGGCCTGATACTACTAGATTGCCTAGGTCTTACTCCTAGGAATCGGACGTGGGCTTGATACTGGTTGGCACACGCTCAAAAACACAGGTATGATATTGGATATCGATTTCAAAGTAGAACTTGGTCCCCCTGGTTAGCTTGACATGTTCAAAGACACTCTGGCATTTGTAGAAGCAGATATGGTCAGGGTTCGAAATGGTCTGGTTGACACCCGACGATCCAACATTTATGTTTGGTGTGCATTGAGTGTTAGGTTTCTGGGTGTGTGTGTTGCACGAGCACAACCGCACTCTTTATATATGTACAGCATGCACATGCACTTGATCACAGCATCACTCGATATTGTAAAGGCATTGGGAAATCCTACTGGATCGTTGGACTCACCCCCTACCCGCGTACAGGACATGAGTTTTGATGTACGTGGGTAGACTTTCCTGTTTTCTCTCGAGACACAAGTACTGCAAGGAACTAGACACGAGGTACGGGTTTAGCAGGTTGTGAAGGTCGAGGATTCAACGGGATGATTATGTGAATTTGGTTAAGAGGCCCGTGTAGTTTATTTTCAATTATGGTTGAGCACGTATTGGCCAGTGTGCCATTTTTATATATATGATGTCTGTTTATTTATTTATTTGTCGTTGTTACTCTGTTATGGTTACTGTTTTACAGCGTTTTATTCTGAACTATGGGGGCCCTATCGGCTCCCTGTTTTATATCAATAGGTTTTTGAGATGTCCGTTGTACGGACGGGTCGTGCCAAATTTTCGATAGAATCGGGCATGACCCTCAAAGCCTTGTATTAGAGGGCGTAGTCTCCCCACGACTATTCCAAGCCCTTGCCGCTAGTCGGCAGCCACTGCCGTACAGGGAGGTGCGCCTGAGGTCAAGTAGTGTCCCCGCTCAAGCGTCGTTCGGGCGGTTTGGGTCGGGATGTTACAATATATTACCTAATTTCTCAATACAAGAGCAACAGAAAGAAGATAAGAGGATTGCACTTGAATGACTTGCTAGGGCTCAAGGCTCTAATGATTCCAGGAATAATTAATGGCCAAACAAATATCATCGGGGAAGGGGACAATGGTGTTGCATATTCATGGAACCTAAGAGATCATAAATGGGATAAAGTTGGCGAAGTTGTTGATGGACCTCATAACGTCCTTCCCTTAATGGAATCCATTATGATTACATTTTTTATGTAGATATTGGAGATGGTGAGCCAATTCATAAATTGTCGTACAATCGTTCAGATAATCTCTATTCTGCTGTTGACCAGTGGCTTCTTCAAGAAAATCTCCCACCTTCCTATGGACAGCAAGATATAGAGTCCATACTATAGAATTTTGTACAAAGAAACTTTGCTCTTTATGCTGCATTTTGTGACCTGTACATAGGCTCTGATGCCTACATTCTTGGAGGACCCTCTAACAAGCATGTTTTTTCTATGGAACCTATTTTCAGAAATGGGGTCAGTTTGTTTATGCAAACATTCAAAAATTCATCAAGTTTTTTCAACTTGAAGACAAGGTAGCTTTTCAAGAGGGTGGAAGTGAATGGAATGTGGGCACTAGGCTGTCGAGTGGGGGGATGGGTAATAACTGTCAAGGGCAGTATTGCACTTTATTGGGGATGGTGGGTTGGGGCTGTTGGTAGTAGGTCAGGGCTGTTGGTAGTGGCTAGGGTATTAAATATGGGGGTTTGCTTGTTGGGGAAGGGGGGAAGATATTACTTTGGCTTGGCTTTAGCAGTGGCTGTTATGGAGGTCTGGACCTTGGCTTCCGGAGCGTCTTCTCTGGGGAGCTTCACATGTAATCGTTTTTTCAAACTCTAATCTTTCTCCATTTATAGAGTTTTGTGAGATACATCTCCCAGAGATGTATATTTATTTCAAATAAGATATCTCACATCCTTTACTTTTTTCAAATTTCAAGTCTCCACTTTGTCTACTTTGTCTACTGTAATGCCCTGGTCCGAACTACTGGGCCCGAACCAAAGTGTCACATGACCTCATGTGTGTCTCCTTGTACGCAAGAGGCTGACGACTAGCAGCAAGGGTTTAAGTCCATCAGTGGGGAGACTATACATTCTATCACGTTATAGCACAAATAAACAAATAATAAATAATATGATGATCAGAGTAACAAGCGAAAACTAAATAATCAAAAGGTACACATGTCATACAAGCAATAAATGGGCTCCCAAAGTGGTCAAACCAGAGTAATAAAAACAGCAAATAAATAAATAAATAAAACAATGGGATCCTCTGGAGTCTGTCCCGGTCCGTTGTTAACTCATGTTGGATCGTAAGAGTTATAATGGGTACAAGAGTGGGAGTGAATTGTAGTTAAAAACTTTTACTATTTTAAAAATCCAAACCTCTTTATCACAGTTTATCGGACTCTGATTGAGTCCGGTTATCAAAGTAATAAAAACGGACTCCGAGTATGTCCAGTAAATCAAATTATAGAAAAGTTTAGTAAAACAAACTTTCCTTATTAATTGCACAGCAGAAAATATAACTTGTAGAAACAAGTAAAATTAAACTTTACAAAGTTCTTTAGTAAAACTAACAAAAACATTATAAAATAAATGAGTACATTTTAACCTTCAGCGTAAAAAACAACAACCTTGACTTGAGGTATTCATAGTTTCAACCAAACTGTCAGGTATGTTTTGCTTCAGCAGAAAGCCCTTGATCACAAAGATCGGAATTAGCTTTGTCTTCCTATCCCTGGAAGCGCTCGATCAGCATAATCAGATCGAGCTCTGTTTTCTTATCCTCAGAAGCCCTCAATCTAAACCTTGATCAGACACAGAATACAATTGCAAAAACTGATCTAAGGATTTTACAATCCTCACACAGAATCCTTAGAACGAAACTCTCTGAAAAAATTACAAAGCAAATCATAACGAGAAGTTACAGCAAAGCAATCTTAAGACAAGTTGAGTTCACGAAAGCATCAGCTCTCAGCTCCTCGAATGCACCTCTATTTATAGGCACTGCTCCAACGGTTATATTTCTGTGATTCTTAGAGTTGGTTGCAATGATCTCGGATGATCTTCAGTTTGACAGCTCAGCAAATACATCTTCATCTGATGTCGTTTGGGTAGCACCATTACAATGTTAAAAAGTATTTCATCCATTAGATATAATTCTGACTCTGATTATAAACTTTATTATTTCGATGGAATAAAAAACATTGTCGGTCTGATGGACTTAACTCAATCACACCAATAGACTAAATTCAGTCACACCGATAGACTTAAACTTAATCATACCGATAGACTAAATTCAGTCACACCGATGGACTAAATTCAGTCACACCAATGGACTTGACTTTGGTCAATCCGATGGATTAGACATTGATCAATCCGATGAACTCGACTTTCATCATCCCGATGGACTAGATTTTGGTCAATCCAGTGGTCTAAACTTTAGTCAATCCGATGGACTAGACTTTAGTCTGAAAGATGGATCAGACTAGTATAAAAAGTTTATATTATCAGTCTAGAAATATTTCTACATCCAGTAGAATATATATGTTTTCTACAAAAACATTCTAAAAACACAGGATATATAAAAGTTAGTAAAACATAGATTATAAGAAAGTGTGTTGTGATTTTCAAAACTAAGGATAAAAGGTAGAAAGTAAAACTTTAGACTCAACAATCTTCCTCTTTTTGAAAACCACAAAACGCAACATTTAAAAAATAAAAACCAACTTTGAAAAACTCACAAACTCATTGATCCTTTAGGAACTCTTTTCCCTTTATTTTTCTTATCTCTTCTTTTCTTTTTAGCTCCATTTTTGTTAACATAATTTGTCCAGAAGAATAAGATAGATAAAATCTCCTTTAATAACTACTTCCCCAAAATAAGATCTTTCAATGACTTCTCCCCTAATAACTTCTTCAATAATAACTTCTCCAAAAATTTCTCCCCCAATTAATAATCAATATTTTATCCCCCTTTGTGATTTTCAAAAAGAAAGGCAGAATGTAGAAAGTAAAACTTTCAACTCAACAGCTCCAAGCTCCTCCGCTCAGTCATCAGCCGCAGACCCCTTGCCCTTACTCAGATCTCTAACCATGAAGTCTGCACACACAACGGGATGCTCGTGTAGGGTGTGATAAATAAAACTCAATAGGACACCACCAATGCATCCTTAACAAGTGTGTTGAAGTATAACAGATATATGTCATGATAATAATAAATGTGTTGAAGTGCCTCAGGCCGAATTGACGAGGGGAGGGGTGAATCAGTGATTTCTTTTTCTTTTTACAAATTGTTTCTTTTCAATTAAACCTATGTGGCTGGTTAAAGGCTTGATCCACTCTTCTTGTGTCTCTCAACCTTACCTCGAGTAATGCAGTAAATACAAAGGCACGAAACACAGAGATTTACAAAGTTCGGTACAAAGACCTACTCATTATCGTGTTGGTTATTTCTCACAAGAGGTTCTTTATACTGCATCCCACAGTGTTACCAGAATCCACACAAACCTACTTCAGAATCCACACTAAAGACTTCTGCTCCCAAATCACACAAGAATTCTTGCTCTGACTCCAACCGAAGACTTCCACCTTTCTTCAAGGTTGATCCACTTCAGGATGATCTGTTCATCTTCCTCCACAAGCTCGTTGAATCACACACTGTCTGTGTTCTGTGTATGAGTATCATGCATGTGCATATGCACTTCCTCCTTTGCACGCACCTGAATGATTGTACATTGCCCTTCTGCCTCATGTGCGCTACACCTTTGCACGTAACAGTGTAGCACCCAGTGTATCTACATGCAACTCACTGTCTCAAGGTTGAGTACGTGGCCTTCTCAACTTCCTTCACAAGTATGAATAGATGCAAGTTCTCAATGCTTCGCGCAAACCGGGAGATATATGCGTAGAGTATCGCACTACCTCGTGTGGCTTCGTGAAACAAGTTCCTCACAAAGCTCCTTCGAGAGTGATAAACACTTATCGAAGGCTCGCGACTTCCTCTGCAAAAGCAAAATGCTTCGCAGATCCCCTCTGTCCTTCGTGAACCAAAGAGGTTTGTGGATGCTCTGTTTCTTCATAAACGAGAGCTCTTCAATATTTGCAACACCTCTCTCGGTCGAGAGCTTCTCCTTTTATAAGAGTATCTCCGCACTTCGCACCGCCTTAGATCTGCATTTCATGCCGGATCCAAGACTTATTCAAACACCCTACAAATATTGTAGAGTCTCGGCCAGTTACATGCCCATCGATCTCTGGTTAATTAAATCTTCATGCGACGTCAAAAAACATGGTGTCTCAGTTTCGCAAACCCCTTTGCGGTGATAACCTCACGTGCATGCGATGAGGATCGCATTCCCTTCACCTGTTAAGCTCGAACTCCTCATGACTGAATGGCCTCCTGCAACTAACATTTGAAGTTCAGTCATAGCTCATTCTTCAAGTTATCACATGCATGCAAAACATAGTTGCATGCATGATATCAGTTCGATAAGACGATCCTCATTTCGTAGGCTAGATCTTCAAAGATGGTCAGAATCAATCAATCGATGGCTCGGCTTGTGCTCCGACATACTAGAGTGCTCAGGGATGCCGAAGGAAGAAGATGAGCGCCTGAAATGATTGGACGACTCAAACAAGCCACATCGTGCAGCTTACGTTTTGTCTATCATTTTAATGACGGAGGAACAGTATGCAGGATCAACTGTCCCACATCAATTTCACCATTCGTTGGGGTCACGGTTTATCAATCAACCGCTCCCATGAGCGGCCAGAAATCCCGAACCCCCTGCCGTTGTGCTGCCTCGCACGGTGGCGCCACCTCTTCTCCATGCGCTCTCTGGGCCTTATACACAGGCCTATATGGGCGCGCTCCTACACCCACCCATGTCGCCTACTGGCTTGGCCCGAGCTAGTTCCTTCGGTCGTGGTCAACCCTCAGGATCCCACATATGACTGAGGTCAAGCTGGCTAGGGGTGGCCCTTAGGTTGACCATTTTTTTAAGTAAGCCCCATACAAAATTACTCAGAATGAACTAAGTATCAAATGAATTACAAAGCCATCCTTAATAAGAGTCAACAAAACTTTTCTTCTCTTCGCATCAAATCTTCATGCAATGTTTATATATGAACTTATATTTTTACATGGCCTCCTCTTCGTATCCTCATGCATTAAAAACATAATGTCATGGGTTTCTTCAATTCTTCTTCAAGCAATTACTTTTTGCATGGCCTTCAATTGTTGTAACCAATGTGCAAACTCCTTAGCACATGTGTTTAATCATTGAAGATCAATTGAACAATCATCAGAGTTCAAGCATGACATCCAATGTCATAATAATTCTCTATGCATCACCACTTCTCATCAACTTACCAAACAAATATTGACATATCATTAACAAATGCAACATTGAACCCAACAATCTCCCCCTTTTATTTTGTTGTCAATACCTCTTTAGCACACAGTGTAAGAGTCAATATGTGTGCTCAAACTTTTCTCCCCCGAATTGGCAATCAAATGCAAAGGAAAAGTGGGGATTTTCTCAAAAACAGGCCATCCTCCCTTTGAAGATTATTTCTTAAAAACCTGTGAGAGAGGGATGATATCACATGGTTCACTTAGCGAAGAGTCTTTAATTAATCAACTCTAAGTCTACTTGGGCTAACCCGGTGTAGAAAACAAGAGAGATATGACCAAGGTTTTCAATAATGTCCATAAACAAACATACATGTGAAATCATGCTTAGAATGTCTCAATTCTCATCCAAAGGTTTATAAATAATCAGATTTATCAATGACATGTTAAATCATGCACATACTTCAACAAACACATCAAAAAAAATTAGTGCAAAGATAAATCTCCCCTTTTATCTCATTTTGTCATCAAACAAGCACTCTCTCTTAATTGATATGATAAACACAATTAGGAATGAGAGATGGAAGTGTGATTAGCATACCTCAAAGTTTGTAATCTGTTCAAAATTTCCAAATTCATTCTCAAGGTTGCCCCCCCTTAAGGGATGAACACTTCTTCCATATCATGGAAGTAGACTCCATGAAGGACAATCTTATTAAACTATCCAGAAGTGACAACCTCAAACATCTCCTTCAATTATTTGCATTATTAGTTCTAAACACATAGAATAATAGGGAATAAGGAGTAACCTCTTGGTTTCTCAAAAATAACATTCTGATTGAGAGCTTCCTCTCAATTTGGACTTCTTTGATTTCTTCGAAGGTGTGATTAATCTTTCCTCATCAGTTGATACTTCTGATGTGGATGTACTTTCCACTTCAGCATCAGATGCATTGTTTTTTACTTGCCATATCTTATTAATGCTCTCTTCTTAGGCTGGTAGAATTGTCATACGATATCTTATGTCATGCCCAGTTTGTTCGCACCTTTCACGCTTGATGATAATCAAGTCATCACATGTGGATGACTTTTTATCAACTTTGTGTGGAATAACTTCTTCCACCTCAGATTCTGTAATAACTTGTTTTCCTTTAATTTGAGCAAGTTTTTCAGCTTTCTCCAATTGCTTAGCCAATCTCAATTGGTTTGGCCAAATAACTAGGCATTCTTTCTTGACTTTTTCTGTATTCTCAAAATCTCCACAAGACTTGCCACTGTTTTTATGTTGAACCTTTTTCCCTGTCTCAGTATAAGAAATATCTCCTGGCAATCTTGCCAAGCACTTCTCAGCTTTGTAACCTTCTTGACTATATTTACCACAAATTATCTTCAAGCATTCAAATTTGCTCTATGCTGACAGTTTTGATGATGTTTTGGTCGCAAACCTCTCTTTCTGATAATCTAACCTCATTTGTTCAGCATTGCTCCCCCTTGATTCACACCTCATTCCTGGTAATGACATGTTGTACCAGCATGAATAAGATTTATGACCAAACCCTCCGCAACACCAAGAATAGCCTCTGAAGCTTGATCTTCCAGACTGATAATAGGTCTGCTCGAAAGATTGTTGTTGGTGCCTTTCCACAGATTGTGGGTGTTTCAGCTTAGGAGGAAACCTTCTGGCTGAATTAATCTTGTCTCTCAAGTTTGCTTTGTCAGAAGTAACAAATGTACATCGAGATTCATTAGGTATAGAAACTACCTTTTTCTGTGGACCCTTCTTCTCAGCGAGTTTAAAAGATTCACCCTTAAGCTCAACAACTTTGCTGTAATCTTCTTTCATCTTTTTCAACTCACTTTGAGCTGAAAAGCTCATAAACTGTTTCTTCGATAACTTTACCTCTTTCTCAGCAAGTCTTCCTTCAAGATCATTCACCATTGTTACATGTTCAATTATTTTCAACCTGTTTTGTTTGTTCTCTTCAATGAGTGTTGTTTCATCATTGTTGAATTCTTCTTTTCCAGGTGAATTTTCTTCACAAGCTTTTAGTTTCCTTTCTAGCTCAGCTACTGCCTTCATATATACCCTCATCTCATTGAGTTCCTTCTTGACACGTTCTTCATTCTCCTTCATCAATTTTCTTTTCTCCTTTTTGAGCTTCATGTTAGCTTCAAGATTATCCTTATCATTTTAGCGAAGCTCTCTCTTGACCTTCTGCACCTTTAAATGTGTCTTTAGCGGTTTTGGATTTTCCCATAAGGCATACCTGATGTCTAGAAGGTCGTTCATCTTCTATCTCACTGCTTGATGATGAAGATTCATCAATTTCCCTGCTCATCATATTTCTTTTATTTTTCTTTGAGTACTTCTTTTTCTTCTCATAGTCACCCTTTTTATATTTCTCAGACTTCTTAAAGTAGTCTTCTTCTTCATCAGAATCGGTGACATTGGCTTTCTTCTTTAGACAGACATATGCAAAATGTCCCAACCCATGACAGTTGAAGCATTTTAATGGCTTCTTCCCTTTACCTCTTCTGTCTCTGTTATACATCCTTGTAATCAAGGCCCCCATTTGATTGTAGTCCTCTTCAGCTTCTTCATCCTCATAATCACTTGATTCTGGTTCTTCTTCGACTCTAGTTTTACCTTTTATTAGGGATTTAAAGGTCATCTCATCCTTTGTTTTCTTCTTAAAAGCTGTTATTTTTCTCATCTCATATGTTATGAGAATATTATGAAGTTCATCTAGTGATAGAACTTCTTGTTCTTCCAATGGAGAAACTTTTTAATCATGGTTGAATCATCCAACTTCTCACCAAAACATCTGATGTTACTGACAATTTCATTTACTCTTATAAAGTAGTCATCAACACTTTCTTCATCACCCATTTTAATATCTTCAAATCTGATTCTCAAGTGTTAAACCCTCTTTTTTATTCTTTTTATTATTATGGGTATTTCCGAGTCCCACATCAGAATACCCCTTTGTGTATTCCTCTTTCTCAATCTATAAAAGAAGGCATCTGCCTCACCTTGAAGGTAAGGGGGTTTTCCCAATCTACATGGTATCAGAGGAAACCCTATTCCCGAGCCCTCCCTCTCATTTTTTTTCCTCCCGCCTCTGCCCTAAGTGGCATCCTTCCCTCCTAGGTATGCCCTACGCGGCACCCCCCTCCCTCCTCGGTCAGGCCTCCAGCGGCCCTTCCCCGGCAACCCTCCTCCTGTGCGCGCGGCGCCTCCCGGACCCTCCTCTGCGCGCGGCGCCTCCCGCGGCCCCCCAGCAGCCCTCCATCGCGACTGCGCCGCTTCCCCGCGCGACGGCCCCGCCCTCCCAGCGCGCTCGTCCGACCTTGTCCCGTTGCTCCCTGGCGACCTCGCCCAACGATCCTCCACACCGGCTCCCTTCCCAGCGGATCCCTCCCGACACCCTCCTGTGATCCCGACGTCCACACCGACCTCCCCCCCTTTCCGCCGACAACCCCTCCTAGCGCTACATCCCAGCAATTTTTTTTCCCAACCACAGCTCCCTCCAGGCAAACCAGTCCAGGCAAACCGGTCAAGGCGGCTCCCTCCAGGCGAACCGGCTCCCTCTAGGCGAATCAGCATCCTCCCGGCTCTTCCTACGCACGGCGTGCACCGACTCTCGACGCCCTCCCGTTGTCCGCTGCATCTCACAGCTTCCTGGCACGCCCAACCCCCCGCTGATTTTGGCGCTGCCCACATCTGCATCTTAGACCGCTACCCAACGCTTCCATGGCACTCCTCCCCTCTGCCTCAGATGATCACCGCTTCCACCCGCCTCGTCGATGACCGGTTGGACTCCACAAATTTCTCCATCTAGCGGAAGACTGTGGTGATGTCCCTGATCGGGATGGACCTTGATCGTCACCTTGAGGATCCTCCCCCGGCTTCGACTAACCCCAAATACCATTCATGGAAGCTTGCTGATAGCAAGATTTTCGCTCTGCTGGTCAATTCAATGGATCAATTGGTCAAGGATGTCACCCGCACGACAAATACAGTCAAGGAACTATGGGACTCCTTGAATATCATGTATTCCGAGACCAACAACCTGGCTCGGGTTTCCGATATCCTCCAGTGCCTGTCCCATATTCGACAACAGGACCAGTCCTTCACCGTATATTTCATGGAATGGAAAGGGCTTCATGATGAATTGCAGGAGTTGTGGCTCATTCCCCAGACACCGGTAGAGGCTCAGACCCAACAGGACCAACCCTGCATCTTCACTCTTCTCAGCGGCCTCACTCCGGAGTTTGTCACCGCGGCAACCGAGCTGCTCGCCAGCCCTTCGTCCCTGGAGATCCCACAAGTTTATCATCAGCTGAGCAAGGCCCAGCGGGCTCTTCCCCCTCCCGCCCCGATCATCGACCACTCCGCTCTCGTCGGTCATGGCGGTGGACGCTCCTCGGACCCTCGTGAACGTGGACGTGTGGAAGGTCGTCCACGTCCCCTCTGTCAACATTGTGGCAAGCTTGGCCACCTGATCGACCGATGTTGGGTTCTACATGGTCGTCCATCTCAGCGCCCGAGGCAGGGACAAACAGCGGTCCAGGAGGCTTCCTCGGCAGTCGTCACTCTTCCACCATCTCTGGACCTGTCTATGGCCGACATCCGGCTGACTCGTGATCCTCGGGACCCCGCAAGACCCGGCCCATCCTCGGCTTCTCTGGCCCATTATGTTCGCTCCGCTGCCTTTGTCGGTCGTCACTCCCATGCATGGATGCTCGATTCAGGTGCCTCCGACCACCTCACTGGTGATGCTGGTATGTTGACCTCCTACTGCCCTTATATCGGTTCATCAGCCATCACCGTCGTTGATGGCTCCACTATCCCCATTGCGGGCTTCGGCGCCTGCTCCCCAACTCCATCAATTCACCAACCATGTGTGGCACATGTGTCCCGCAGTCCATTTGATCTTCTTTCCATCAGCAAGAAGACAAAAGATTATAATTGTGTTATCATATTTACCTCCTCTGGTGTTGTATTTCAGGAGCGGAATACGAACCGGGAACTTGGTAGAGGCCAGTTTCGGGACGGGGTCTACATGTTCGATGGACCGGCACCCATCGCTTGCACATCTGCCTCTGCTCGAGCATTGGATCTTCATTCCCGGTTCGGACACCCGCCTGCCTCCACCATTCATCAGCTTTTTCAAGACTTTAGTCGGCATAATTCTTTTCATTGTGAGTCATGTACATTTGCGAAACATCATCACACTACATACATTCCTCGCATGAATACAAGGGCCTCAAACCCTTTTGATCTAGTTCATTCAGACGCGTGGGGTCCTTGTGCCATTTCGAGTCATTTGGGATATAAATATTATATATCTTTCATTGATGATTTTGCACGAATGACTTGCTTTATCTCCTTCGAGAACGCTCCAAAGTGCTTTCCACATTCCAAACCTTTTACAATGAGATTCAAAACCAATTTTCAATCTCTGTAAAATGTCTCCCCTCAGATAATGGTCGTGAGTATCTCTTCACTCCCTTTCGGCGGTTTCTTCAGACAAAAGGCATCCTTCATCAAACCTCTTGTCCTGATACACCCCAGCAGAATAGCATGGCCGAGCGGAAACACCAACACATTCTGGAAACTACTCGTGCCCTCCTCTTCCACCGACAGGTGCCTCTGCATTTTTTGGGAGATGCAATTCGCACCGCCACCTACCTTAAACCGTCTTCCTTCCTCTATCCTTCAGGGGGAGACTCCTTTTCGGGCATTGTTCTCCTCTCTCCCTCTTCACTCCCTTCCCCTTCGAGTGTTTGGATGCCTCTGTTACATTCGTGACACACGTCCTGGCCTCTCCAAACTCTCTCCCAAATCCCCCCAGTGCATTTTTCTTGGCTACTCCCACACTCAGCGCGGATATCGCTACTTCTCACCCGACCTACAGCGATATGTCATCTCGGCCGATGTCACATTTGTTGAGAGCTCTCCGTTCTCCCTTCCCTCTCCTCATCCTGACCTCGCCATCGATGATTGTCTTCCTCTCATCATCCACCCTCCACCGGCATCAACCCCTATTGACACCCATTTTGGTCAGGTCTACTCCCGTCGTCCATCAATTGTATCCCCCGTCCCAGCCAATGACACTGTCGTCACCGCTTCGTTCGATGCTCCTGCCCCGCCACCCAAGGACTTGCCCATTGCCTTACGGAAAGGTATTCGCTCCTGTCAGAGTACTCTATTTGTATCTTCATACAGGGGTCTGTCCGCTCTGGAGACAGTTTCCTCGCACAGTTGGTGATGCCAAATCTCACCCCGGGTGGCTAGCAACAATGCGGGATGAATTGCAGGCTCTGAAAGAAAACCATACTTGGGATCTTGTCACCCTTCCAACAGGCAAGCAGGCGGTCAGCAGCAAATGGATTTACACAGTCAGGCTGAATCCCGATGGCACTCTCCATCGCCTCAAAGCCCGCCTGGTGGCCAAAGGCTTCGCGCATACTTACGGTATTGACTACTTTGATACCTTCTCCTCAGTTATCAAGATGGTCTCCGTTCGATTATTCATCTCTTTGCCACCCATCATCATTGGTCTCTTCATCAACTGAATGTCAAGAATGTCTTCCTACATGGCTTTCTTGAGGAAGAGGTTTATCTGCAGCAGCAGCCCGGATTTTGTGCCTCCAGCGCCGAGTCTCAAGTCTGCAGACTCCGCCGCTCTCTTTACGGCATCAAGCAGTCTCCCCGTGCTTGGTTCGGCCGCTTTAGCACAGTCGTCACCGACTTGGGCTCTCTCGCAGCATGAAGGACCACACTGTGTTCTACAGGACGACCTCCGCTGGCTGCATCTTATTGGTCGTTTATGTGGATGATATCATCATCACTGGCAGCGACTCTGCGAGTATCACTCATCTCAAGAGGCATCTTCACCAGCACTTCCACACTAAGGATCTCAGTCCTCTCACATACTGTCTCGGCATCGAGGTCTCCTATTCTTCGAACACCATCTCCCTTTGCCAACGGAAGTATGCGTTGGATATTCTGCAGGATGCTGAACTAACACAGGTCACTGCTGTCGACACCCCTCTAGAGCATGGGGAACGGTCTCTTATGCCTCTTCGACACTGTATCCACATCCAGAGCGGTACCATCGACTAGTGGGTAAACTCAATTATCTTACCATGACTTGTCCCGACATTGCATGTGTTGTTGGCAAAGTGAGTCAATTTATGGAGCATCCGACCACCTCACATTGGGATGTTGTCATCTGCATCGTCAAATACATCAAGCGAGATCCTGCCTGTGGTCTTCGCTACTCCCAGCATCCTCATCTACATATTGAGGCCTTTTGTGATGCTGATTATGCTGGTTGTCTTGCTACTCGAAGATCTACTTCTAGGTTTGCTATATTCTTGGCAGACAACCTCATCTCTTAGCGCAGCAAGAAACAGACTGTCGTCTCCCGATCCAGTGCGGAGTCTGAGTACCGTGTCATGGCCACCATCACTACGGAGATCTTTTGGCTTCGCCAACTCCTCCAGGAGCTTGGCTTTCCTCAGCAGACATCTGATCACATCTGGTGTGACAATCAGGCAGCCACCAAGATTGTTTCAAATCTCGTCTTCCATGAACGCACGAAGCATATTGAGGTGGACTGCCACTTTCTTCGACACCACCTGGAACACAATCATATCAGCTTTAGCCACATTCCAACGACGGACCAGCTTGCTGACATCTTCACCAAAGACCTCCCAAGGGCTCGCCTAGCATCGCTCAGTTCCAAGCTGGGCATCCACCGCATCTGCAGTCCAGCTTGAGGGGGAGTGTGTCTGGTCTTGTATGATGTCATTTTTTGTGGGACACATTGTCCAAGCTGGGCATGTCCAGCTTGAGGGGGAGTGTTAAACCTTCTTTTTTATTCATTTTATTATTATGGGTATTTTCAAGTCCCACATCGGAATACCCCTTTGTGTATTCCTCTTTCTCAATCTATAAAAGAAGGTCTCCGCCTCACCTTGAAGGTAAGGGGGTTTTCTTAATCTACATCAAGATTTACAGCTTAGCTTCTTTTACTTTAAGATTGTCTTCATAACTGTTTCTCAATTTATCCCAGATTTCCTTAACGGTTTGGAGACTCATCACTTTAATATATACATTTTCTGATAAAGCCATCAAGATTGCATTTTGAGCCATGTCGCCCATCTCCAAGTTCCTCTTATCTTCAAAAGTCATAGGAGCACTCTCAACATAGGGTGGATATCCCACTGTGCCAGCATCTCTCACTTATACCCCAAGTGATAGGAGATAAGGTATCAACCTATTTTTCCAGCCATGATAGTTCTCACCATTGAAAACTGGAATACCCCTGCTGTTAACTGAATTCATGTTCTCCATCCCCAAAATTCTGTTGAATCTTTCAAAGGTGACCTTGCCTCTAATACCACTTGAAGTGCCCCAGGCCGAATTGACCACTGAGAGGGGAGGTGTGAATTAGTGGTTTCTTTTTCTATTTACAAATTGTTTATTTTCAATTAAACCTATGTGATTGGTTAAAGCCTCGATCCACTCTTCTTGTGTCTCTCAGCCTTAGCTCAAGTAATGCAGTAAATACAAAGGCACGGAACACAAGGATTTACAAGGTTCGGTACAAAGACCTACTCGTTGTGTTGGTTATTTCCCCCAACACAGATTCTTCACTATAATCTTATCTCAGTGATTACAATGGTCAATAAGAATCACATTGTATCTCTCCTAAATCCTCATAAGAGGTTCTTTATACTGCATCCCACACTGGCCTACTCCAGAATTCACACTGAAGACTTTTGCTCCCGAATCACAAGAGATGTCACGACCCCCTCCCCACAAGGTGTACCCCTCATAGGTCGGCAATGTGAAAAGGGAGATAATGACCCCCAAGTCCCGCCTCCAGTAGACCTCGAGTTGGCGACTAGCACCGAGGGTATAATAAACACACAAATGGGAGGCATTACCCTCTAAGAGAACACATGCGGAAGAGAGAGATAAGATAGACACCAACCAACTCCAACTCAGAACTGAAATATAAAAGAAACCCAAGTGTACATATGTAATGTCATGCAAAAGTATGAAAAGGGAAAAACTACAAGTACCCAAAGGAAAGTCAACCACAAACCCGAACAGCTCCTGCAACCACAAGCTAATAGAAACCAGCTTGATCTACAACCTGCTCCAAGTGACCTGAAAACAGTTTATATATACATAGGGTGAGTATAACAGTATACTCAATAGGATCCTCCCCGAAGCCTCTCGTACAAAAGTAAAGAAAGCATGTTAAAGCACAGTGAACAACAAGTGAAACTAACTCGTCACCTAAACAGGTATACTAAGTTCTCAACCTCACCATGGCTACTCTCACCAAGTAACGCATACAAAAATATAGCATATAGAAAAGAATATCAAGGGTACCCTGCTATTACTTCTCCACTGGTTTGCCGCTTTGCCCCAACGTCGCACGTCCTGAGCATCTCTCTCCAAAAAGGCTTGCCCGCAGACACTTGGGCGAAGCACCACACCATCCTCACAACCAAAAGTAACCAAGTAGTTTCCGGGAGCCACCACAGCTCGCACAACGTGTATCATACGTCGGGTATTATACCTCAAGCCATTACAGTTCATACACCGAGTAAGGATCCTCAAGTCATCACAGCCTATACACGTTACACTTATAGTAGTCCATAGGATACTATATCCAGAATATATGTGTGAATAACCACAAGCCATTACAGCCCTCTACACACATATATGGGGAAAACTAACTGTTGTGCCTAATGGCACAAGTATTTACCAAGAGAAGAGAGCGGGGCCAAAAGGGGTAGTCAGTCATTCATCCTCCCACCGGAATGTTGGGGAAAACACCCCCCAGGGCTCAGAATCCCTGGGGTGTCAGTTGTCCTTACTGACAGGGTGGAGTAGCGTATAGAAACACAAAAAGTACAGGATATAATATAACTCACAACCACACTATGGGCATAACCTAGTCTTAGACACAATTGCAGCTAACGTCTCTCAGACTCCGGGCTACTATTTCTAAGACTAGGTATCCTATAAGCACACAACCATTTAAAGAGCTTTATTAGATTACTTCATTCCCTTTTTATTAGTTCCACTGTACGTTAATTAATTCTCTAAACATTAATTAACCATGAACAAATCCACATTAAATTTCATTAGCATCACACCCAAAGTCAATTGTTCCTTCAAAAGATTACAACCTCACCATTATGTTTCAGCAAACACCAACCCCATGGGTTAACACCATTTAATCAAACATTTATTACAGAAACACTTTCCCATATTCCAAGTCATTCTAGAAAAGCATTCTATGCTACTAACACAAGGGGGCTCAACACGGTGAGTAGATGTACTACCCGTCGAGTCTTTGTCGCATATAGCAAGAGCATAGACCCATCCTCCCTGGAGAAGCTAAACACGGAAAGCACGTGGCATACCCCGCGCGTTTTCGCCTCTTTCGGAAGAAGGGTAAGCAAGACCAACTGCCTTGAGCAGTGGGGAAAAGTAAAGCAGATAAACTATCAAAGAACCCGCAAGCATCCCACAATCACATCCATCCCATTCCATCATCTCTGGTGTCCTCCCTGACACCCACATGCATAAACCGATGCATCTCGCCACTCTAGGCGTCACCCGCTGCCACAACCAAAAGGCCTCTATGCCCCCACATATCACAACACCCCTCCAGGGTTACATCACAACACAAGCAGCAGGAAAGCAAACATCACGTCAATTGGGCTCTTAGCCCTTTAACAATCAAGAGGGTAACTCAGAACCCTTCAAGGAATTATCGAACAATCAAATTCTTTATTCCATCTTGAATTAACAGATTTATAATCCCTTGGTTCCAAAATCGGGAACCTACCCAGTAAGCTATCACGAATGATTAAACATGCTTACTACGCCAATTTGATTAACATCAAATTACAACAAGAACCAGATTCGTTTTCATGCCTCTATATTTAGCCAACCAATTATCAATTAATCCCGATTCACGTTCTTTACCGCTTTCCATCAAGAACAACAGCTAAGCAAAGCAAGCATAGATATCACACTATCTAGCAAAACAAGAGGCAATAACATACGATCGATACAATTCCTTTATCCGGTTCAAAATATTTATTAAGTCAATTCCATTGTCATCCAGTGGGATTAAACATGCTAACAATACCGTTGCACGTAAAAGAAAGAGAAGCAACGAATCCCCTACCTCAAAGGTTTTCGACAAAAACCCCAACAAATGAAAAACGCACAAGAAAGCCGGGTTGATTCTCCAAGAATCCTCCTTAAATCTCTTCTCCTAACACAACCAATACCAAATCTCATCATATTTGGCATCCACACACTTAGATCTACCCTTAACGGGCATAGATCTAAGAAACCGAGAGAAGAGAAGTAGATCTAAGAAGATCTAAGAAACCAAACAAGAACGATCACATACCTCAAGAAACCGACTTCGATTCGCCAAGAGAAGCCTTCGGATCACCTCTAAAACGCTTGGGAGAGGTTCTCCTATCTTTGAGGAAGGGTAATCCCAAGTTATGGCCGCTTAGGAGCTTAAACGAACCATTTAGAGGCAAAACGAGTTAGATACACAATTTTAGGATCTAAATTTAAGTGTCTGCACGGTTTGCTCGCACAGTTAAACAAATCGTGTGCTAACCGTGCGGTCACTACTGTCTCGCCAACCACTCCTCGCACGGTTAGGCTGCACGGTTAGACAAACCGTGCGCTAACCGTGCGTTAGCTCCTGCCTCCAACACCAACCTCACACGGTTTGGCCGCACGGTTTAGACAAACTGTGCGCCTCCCGTGCGAAAGCTATAGCCCTTTAGTTTCCCTTAAAAGTCCACCCAAACGCACCCCAAGTCACCTTAACCTCCCAAAACACCTCAACACCGCATTTTCACAAAGTAATGGACTTGAGAGGTCCGGGTCATTACATCAGATACCTCTCAAAACATTCTCGTCCACGAGAATCCAAAACCCACCTAAAGTGAAAACGAAACAGGGTCTGAACAACCACCCCTCGAGATACCTCTGAAAAGGGAGCAAGCCACAAAAGCAACAAAGGGAGTCATCTCATAAACATGAAAGTTTCATAACCACGTCAGCTACAACGATACATGAAAAGAGTTAAACATCAAACAACTCTGGGTACTAAGCACGTATCTGTGACTCACGTTCCCAAGTACTCTCCTCCAAGCCACCGTGTCGCCACAAGACACGAACTAAAGGAATAGAACGCTCGTGCAACACCTTCTCCTTGCGGTCTTGGAACTTCACAGGTCGCTCTTCAAAGGTTGCATCATCATCAACATCGATCTCTCCTCAATCGATGATGTGAGAGTTGTCATGAAGATAACGACGGAGCTGTGATACATAGAAAACATCATGTATCCGACTCATCTGAGGGGGAAGTGCCACTCGATACGCCACAGCTCCAACACGAGCTAACACCTCGAAAGGCCCAACAAACCGGAGAGAAAGCTTACTTCCACGTCCAAACCTTCGCTGCCCACGATGGGGAGTCACCTTCAGAAACACATGATCCCCAACATTAAACTCTAAAGGTCTCATTTGATCGGCATATGATTTATGACGATCTTGCGTTGTCTTCATCCTCTCACGAATCACCTGAACCATCTCTGTCGTATTCTGCACGAGTTCCGGTCCGAGAATTGCTGACTCTCCGACCCCAGTCCAGCACAACAGAGAACGGCAAGGTCGGCCATACAAGGCTTCAAACGGCGCCATACCGATGGTGGAGTGAAAACTATTATTGTAAGCGAACTCCACCAAGAGTAAGTGTCTCGTCCATGAACCTCTGAAATCAAGAACACAAGAGCGTAACATGTCTTCAAGAGTCTGGATGGTTCGCTCTGTCTGACCATCCGTTTGAGGATGAAAAGCAGTGCTAAGGCATAGTTGAGAACCGAAAGCATATTGGAGACCTCTCCACACTCTGGAGGTAAAACGAGGATCTCGATCAGAAATGATCGTCCTAGGGACTCCATGAAGTGTTGCGGAATCACCGGGAGACAGAACGACAGAAACCGAGAAAACGAAAGAAAGAAAAGCAACAATGAACACGACGATTTACGTGGTTCGGGAAAAATCCCTACGTCCACGGGAGAGGCAGAATTTCACTATGATTCGGGAGCACAGAAATTACAGAGGATTTTCAACAACAAAAACCTAGCCCGAAATGGGCTACATATGAAGAAGACGGTCTACTGTTCTGAATAGTAGTCCGCGTTGCAACAGTGATCGGC
Organism: Viscum album; assembly: GCA_963277665.1. Taxonomy (NCBI): domain Eukaryota; kingdom Viridiplantae; phylum Streptophyta; class Magnoliopsida; order Santalales; family Viscaceae; genus Viscum; species Viscum album. The sequence continues at coordinate 1,075,390,615 of OY728127.1, read as the reverse complement.
GGCTCACTTTGTCAAAAGTGCTACAGTGAACGTCGGCTAGCTTTGTCAAAAGCGCTACAGTAAAGTTGACCCCGAAGTCCGCACCGCTACAGTGTCTGTCGGTGTCGGTCGGTCAGCTCCGCTACAGTGGTCAGCATTGCTACAGTTCCGAAAATTTGGGTCGGGGGCCTTCGGCCCCTGGACCCCCGGAGCAGGGGCGCGTTGCCCCCTGCAACCCCCAACGAGCTCACCGCGGAGCTCGACCCGCAAAAATTGCGGGCCACAAGCATTCGGCCCAACCGGATCGGGCAACACCAATCCAACATGAAGTCTCACCACCTCCTCTAGATACTACCTCGACAAAGCTTCCACTGAACTTGACTCCTTGATTGCTATAAAGTGGGCCGATTTTGTTAAACGATCCACTACCACCCAAATAGCATCATGTCCTCCCAGAGCTCAAGGTGAACCAGTAACGAAGTCCATTGAGATTTCCTCCCACTTCCACTAAGGAATCTCTAATGGCTGAAAAAGACCACTAGGAACACGGTGTTCAGCATTCACCTTCTGGCAGACCAAACATCGAGACACAAACTCCGCAACCACACGCTTCATCCCAGGCCACCAAAACTGGCTCCTCAAGACTCGGTACATCTTTGTCACGCCAGGATGCACTGCTAAAGGCGAACTATGAAACTCTTTGAGAACCATCTCGCGCATCGTCAAGGGAACAAAAAGCCTTCCATGATACAACACCCTGTGTTGTTCATCCTCAGACCAACCATCAGGGGCCTCACCACAAACAACTCGGTCTCTCCAGACCTCCACCTCAAGATCCCCCAACTGGGACTCTTCCACATTCTGCACCATGGATGACTATACCATCATGTGAAAAAGACAGCCTCTACCCCCCAACTTCTCCCATATCAAGATGTAATGATGACAGTTCTTCCATTACTCTCCAGGAATCACTAGATTCACGCACAGCATCACTACGTGACTTTCGGCTCAGCGCATCAGCTACAACATTCCTTTTTTCAGGTGTATACGATATTTCGAAGTTGTATTCCTGTAAGAACTTCATCCACTGACGCTGTCGTAAGTTCAAGTCATGCCGGGAGAAAACATAGCTCAAACTCTTATGATCGGTGAAAATCACAAAGCACTCACCAATGAGGTAATGTCTCCACAACTTCAGAGCAAACACCACGGCTGCCAACTCAAGATCATGGGTGGCATAGTTGCGTTCATGGGGACGCAACTGCTGAGACCCATAAGAAACAACTGACATCTGCTGCATGAGAACACAGCCTAACCCCAGATGTGAAGCATCGCAGAAAACATCAAACTGGACTCCCTCAGCTGGAAGACAAAAGACTGGAGCACTTACTAACTTCTCCTTTAGATACTCGAAAACTGTCTGACACTGATCAGCTCATATGAATGTCTGATCCTTCCTAGTCAAAGTTGTTAGAGGAGTCGCAACTCGTGAGAAATTGGCTACGAACCTCCTGTAGTAGCCTGCGAGACCAAGGAAACTTTGCACCTCTGACACTGTCTTGGGGGCTGCCCAAGACACAACTGCTTCAATCTTCGATGAATCCACAGCTACTCCCTATTGGGACACAACATGCCCCAAGAAACGGACTTCCCGAGCCCAAAACTCACACTTCGACAACTTCCCATACAGCTGATGTTGACGAAGAACTCCCAAAACAGCTCGTAGATGTTGTGCATGCTCCTCTTCAGATGTGGAGTACACAAGGATGTCTTCGATGAAAACTACCACAAACTTGTCCAGGAACTCACGGAACACAGCATTCATCAATCCCATGAATACAGCTGGAGCATTCGTCACGCCAAACGACATTACAACGAACTCATAATGCCCATGACGACAACGGAAAGCAGTCTTCGGGATATCCTCATCCCTCGCACGCATCTGATGATATCCTGACCGCAAGTCGATCTTTGAGAACCAACTTGCACCCTTCAGTTGATCGAATAAATCATCAATTCGCGAAAGAGGATAGTCATTCTTTATTGTCACTTTGTTTAAGCGACGATAATCAAAACTGGTGCACCCCATGGTAACACACTTGGCCGAACAAAACCGCACTGCAACAGACCATCAAGCTGTATACGTAGCTCTTGTAACTCAGAAGGGGTCATCTTATATGGAGACATAGAGATAGGAGACGCTCCTGGCTGTAGCTTGATCCAAAACTCAATCTCTCGTCGAGGAGGTAATACTACAACCTCTTCTGGAAAGACATCAGGGTACTCCTCTACGACCCTAGGAAACGCCAATTGTTGAACCTCTGAAGAACTCAGCATCATCTCAGTCATCATGGATGATAAGGACGGAACGCGCCTATGACCCATCCGAAGATCTCGCTCGCCAACAAACACCACTTGTTCTCCATCCGCACCAAAGAAAACGACATCCTTCCTGAAGCAATCCACGATAGCCTGCACCGAATACAACCAATCCATGCCAAGGATGACATCATATGGTTGTATTTGTAAATATAGGAAATCTCCCCAAGAGCGGTGTTGCCCCAACACTAGCTCACAGTCTCTACATATTTCAAACAAGTCAGCTCGACCTCCAACTGGCGTAATCAACGCCAAGGGCACTGGAAGCCTCTCTACCTCAAGTCCCAAAGCATGGACAAGGGTAGGTGATATGAAGGAGTGTGTCGCTCCTGAATCAAACAAAGCATACACCAAGGTAGAAAACAAGCAAAGGGTACCTCGAACGACATCTGGCTCGTCTGGTGCTGGCAATGCTAGAGCATGAAGCTGACCACGACCTCCTCCACGGCCTCTCTGACCCTGATGACGACCACCACCACGACTGCGCTCTGCTCTCCGAGGACGGGGAGCGTCATAGGGTTGTCCCCTGCCTGCCCCATCTACCCTCTGCTGATCTAACGCTGGTGCAACTGACTGTTGCTGCCTCGACTGGAACTGCCTCAACGGAGGAACCTAGAGCGTAGCGCCCGGTGCACGATGACCACTCTAAAAGGTCGGGCACTCCCGCTGCTGATGGCCACGACCACCACAAGAAAAACAAGTGCATGATCCTTTGGCATAGGCCTGAGAGTTGTTGCCTCCGGAGAAACGAGATGTGAAGGGCTGGGACCTACCCCCAGCTGAACGGAAACTCTTCTGCCCTGAAAACCGGGAACCCCGGACCACAGCTCTGCTCCGTGAGGAATCATGACGATTCCCCTCTCGTGATGATCCAGTCCTGGCCAAAGTCCTCTCGACAATCTATGCCCTCGCCAGCACCTCAAGATATGTCTTCAGCATAAATGGGGTGACCTGGCGCTGGATCTCTGGACGCAAAGTCTCCTCGAAATGTCTCGCTCTGGCCTCCTCATGTGGTAACAGGTCCGAAGCATATCGTAAAAGGTTCCTGAAACGGATTCCAAACTCTCAAACAATAGAGCTCCCCTGTCGAAGGGTAAGAAGCTCCTGGCGACTGGACACCTTCGCAGTCGAAGAAAGAAACTCGACTCTAAACCTGTCTTGGAACTCCTCACATGAGATCGCTGACTCCTCACGATCCCCGAGGAACAAGAACCACCACTGTCTTGCTGCTCCACGCAGCATCGTCACAGCTAAGGACATCCAGTGCTCCTTCCAAGCACGGATCGAACTGAAGCCTATCTCGACCTCCTCCAACCAGTCTTTCGTGACTGCATCTGAAACAGAGCCCTCGTACTTCTGTAGACTCTGGCGCTGAAACTCTCGAAGTGTCTTCCTCCAAGTGTCGTCGTCGTCAACCTCTACCTTGCGGCGGCCTGTTGGAACAGCCTGCTGGACCTTTTCTGCGCAAACCTGACGAGGACGTCGACATGGAGCCATACCTGTAAAATAACAAACCATTAGAGCTCATAAACCTGGAATATAAAAGACTCGACATTAATTAATTAATTGTTTTCTTTTATTCATTTTAAGTTAACCTATCCCAAGGTCTACCCATTCAAACACAGGCACAAAGAAGAATGATGCATGATCATTTCCTAGGTCTCTACCCTGCAACTAGTATCACCTTGTTTAGTAGTCATTGTAAACTTAAAGGTTCATACATCAGATCATAGGGGGCCCTAAACGCCTATGTCTCAGTCAGTCTCCAGTGTTTACCTCACTTGCTAAACATGAATGACAATGTTGCCCTACCAACCCATGCAACCTCATGTATGCCTAACTCCAAACTCCATCCTATCCCTCAACGAGAACCTCTGATGTCACTCTGTTGCGACCCCCTCCCCACAAGGTGTACCCCTCCTGGATCGGCAATGTGAAAATGGAGATAATGACCCCCGAGTCCCGCCTCCAGTAGGCCCCGAGTTGGCGACTAGCATCGAGGGTATAATAAACACACAAATGGGAGGCATTACCCTCTAAGAGAACACATGCAGAAGAGAGAGATAAGATAGACACCAACCAACTCCAACTCAGAACTGAAATATAAAAGAAACTCAAGTGTACATATGTAATGTCATGCAAAAGTATGAAAAGAGAAAAACTACAAGTACCCAAAAGAAAGTAAAAACAGCAACAACCACAAGACCGAACATCTCCTGCAACCACAAGCTAGTAGAAACCAGCTTGATCTCCAACCTGCTCCAACTGACCTGAAAAACAGTTTATATATACATAGGGTGAGTATAACAGTATACTCAGTAGGATCCTCCCCGAAACCTCTCGGGCAAAAGTAAAAAAAACATGCTAAAGCACAGTAAACAACAAGTGAAACTAACTCATCACCTAAATAGGTATACTAAGTTCTCAACCTCACCATGGCTACTCTCACCAAGTAACGCATACAAGAATATAGCATATAGAAAAGAATATCAAAGGTACCCCGCTACTACTTCCCCACTGGTTTGCCGCTTTGCCCCAACGTCGCACATCTTGAGCATCTCTCTCCAAAAAGGTTTGCCCACAGATACCTGGGCGAAGCATCACACCATCCTCACAACTAAAAGTAACCAGGTAGTTTCCGGGAGCCACCACAGCTCGCACAACGTGTATCATACGTCGGGTATTATACCTCAAGCCATTACAGTCCATACACCGAGTAAGGATCCTCAAGCCATCACAGCCTATACACGTTACACCTATAGTAGTTCATAGGATACTATATCCAGAATATATGTGTGTGAATAACCACAAGTCATTACATCCCTATACACACATATATGAGAAAAACTAACCGGTGTGCCTAATGGCACAAGTATCTACCAAGAGAAGAGAGCGGGGCCAAAGGGGGTAGTCAGTCATTCATCCTCCCACCGGAATGTTGGGGAAAACACCCCCCAGGGCTCAGAATCCCTGGGGTGTCAGTTGTCCTTACTGACAGGGTGGAGTAGCGTATAGAAACACAAAAAGTACAGGATATACTATAACTCACAACCACACTATGGCATAACCTAGTCTTAAACACAATTGCAGCTAACGTCTCTCAGACTCTGGGCTGTTATTTCTAAGACTAAGTATCCTATAAGCACACAACCATTTAAAAAGTTTTATTAGATTACTTCATTCCCTTTTTATTAGTTCCACTGTATGTTAATTAATTCTTTAAACATTAATTAACCATGAACAAATCCACATTAAACTTCATTAGCATCACACCCAAAGTCAATTGTTCCTTCAAAAGATTACAACCTCATCATTATGTTTCAGCGAACACCAACCCCATGGGTTAACACCATTTAATCAAACATTTATTACAGAAACACTTTTCCATATTCTCAAACATTCTAGAAAAGCATTTTATGCTACTAACACAAGGGGGCTCAACACGGTGAGTAGATGTACTACCCGTCGAGTCTTTACCGCCTATAGCAAGAGCATAGACTCATCCTCCCTGGAGAAGCTAAACACAGAAAGCACGTGGCATACCCCGCACGTCTTCGCCTCTTTCGGAAGAAGGGTAAGCAAGACCAGCTGCCTTGAGCAGTGAGGAAAAGTAAAGCAGATAAATAATCAAAGAACCCGCAAGCTTCCCACAATCACATCCATCTCATTTCATCATCTCTGGTGTCCTCCCTGAAACCCACATGCATAAACCGATGCATCTCGCCACTCTAGGCGCCACCCGCTGCCACAACCAAAAGGCCTCTATACCCCCACATATCACAACACCCCTCCAGGGTTACATCACAACACAAGCAGCAGGAAATCAAACATCGCGTCAATTGGGCTCTTAACCCTTTAACAATCAAGAGGGTAACTCAGAACCCTTCAAGAAATTATCGAACAATCAAATTCTTTATTCCATCTTGAATTAACAGATTTATAATCCGTTGGTTCCAAAATCGAGAACCTACCCAGTAAGCTATCACGAATGATTAAACATGCGTACTACGCCCAATTTGATTAACATCAAATTACAACAAGAACCAGATTCGTTTTCATGCCTCTTTATATTTAGCCAACCAATTATCAATTAATCCTGATTCACGTTCTTTACCGCTTTCCATCAAGAACAACAGCTAAGCAAAGCAAACATAAATATCACACTATCTAGCAAAACAAGAGGCAATAACATACAATCGATACAATTTCTTTATCTGGTTCAAAATATTATTAAGTGAATTTCATTGTCATCCAGTGGGATTAAACATGCTAACAATACCGTTGCGCGTAAAAGAAAGAGAGGCAACGAATCCCCTACCTCAAAGGTTTTCGACGAAAACCCCTACAAACGAAGAACGCACAAGAAAGCCAAGTTGATTCTCCAAGAATCCTCCTTAAATTTCTTTTCCTAACACAACCAAGACCAAATCTCATCATATTTGGCATCCACGCACTTAGATCTACCCTTAACGGGCATAGATCTAAGAAACCGAGAGAAGAGGAGAAGCAGATCTAAGAAGATCTAAGAAACCAAACAAGAACGATCACATACCTCAAGAAACCGGCTTCGATTCGCCAAGAGAAGCCTTCGGATCGCCTCCAAAACGCTTAGGAGAGGTTCTCCTACCTTCGAGGAAGGGTAATCCCGAGTTATGGCCGCTTAAGAGCTTAAACGAACCATTTAGAGGCAAAACGAGTTAGATCCACAATTTTAGGATCTAAATTTAAGTGCCCGCACGGTTTGCTTGCACGGTTAGACAAACCGTGCGCTAACCATGCGCTAACCATGCGTTAGCTTCTGCCTCCAACACCAACCTCGCACGGTTTGGCCGCACGGTTTAGACAAACCGTGCGCCTCCCGTGCGAAAGCTATAGCCCTTAGTTTCCCTTAAAAGCCCACCCAAAAGCACCCCAAGTCACCTTAACCTCTCAGAACACCTCAACACTTCATTTTCACAAAGTAATGGAGTGGAGAGGTCCGGGCCATTACAAGAGACTTCTTGCTCCAGCTCCAACAGAAGACATCCACCTTTCTTCAAGACCGATCCACTTCAGGATGATCTATTGATCGTCCTCCACAAGCTCGTTGAATCACACTTGCTTGTGTACTTGTTCAAGTACCTTTGCAGTTTGCTGGTCTTGCTCAATCAATTATGATCACTTGTATTTGATCAGTTGCCTCAGTGCAACTATGTTCTGGCTATGCTTCTTTCTGAATGAAGACTCGGCCTCGCTAAGATGTGTGCAAATGGTGCACACAAATTCTTCTTTATATTATGCAAGAATAATGCTTGCACAATCTCAATCTTCTTTCAAGTATTCTTCATATGGGCTCCGTAGCACATATTATCATATTTTAATATTTTATGTGCTTATATTTTGTTTTGATATCTCAAATGATATTCACATGTGCATGATCATGCATGAATGCATGCAATGTTGAAAGTGGATGCCCTAAACCCAACTTGTATTGTACTTTGATTATTGTTACATGTATTCAGTTTGTTTTTATACATGTGTTTATCTTGCCATGATAGTGTAGATACTTCTGCATCCACTTCATTAATGGCAATATCCTTAGATTACCTGTCGCATCAAATGGTTATAGCAAGTCCCAGGCTATAATGAGAACCCTGAGATGCCATGACAGTAATCTTAAAGTAACATCCTATGGTCCAGTTACATCATTCTGAAAGGACACAGATGATGTGTGACCATCAGGTGCTGGGGGCTCATAAGCATTGAGACTTTTTCTCGTGAAGTTCGCACTTGATGATCTTTAGCTATTGAGATCATGAGGACAAACCCGCTTAATAGGAACACCACATGTTTTTGGTGTCATTGGTCGTTCCTATCTACGGACATGTGTAATGGTCTCCTGACTTGAGATCATTATCAATGAATGTCATTTAATTACGTACATTTGATATAAGGCGAAAACCATGGCGACAAAGTCGTGGTGAGGTAGTTTGTATCGAGTACGTCATTAATGGCATGGCATTGATTGAATGATCGAGAAAGGATTTGTCGCTTCCGAGTTCAGGAAGAGATATCTCGGGCCTGGTTGATTAGGATGGTTGCACCTTCAATAAATCCATGGTCATGCTAATCGAAGGTAAGACCGTCCGGACAAATCAACAAACAAAATAAAGCAAATAAAGAATGATGACACTAGTATGCATTCTGCTTTATTGAGATATCGATGACGAAGAGATTATATTACACGGACTGTGTTCGTAGGAAGACAGTCGTTGCTTTGACTTTGCCTTATCTCTATAGGGGCATCAATGGGTTGCTAGACCTCGCTCTAGGTCGGTGGTATTATTCACTGCTATTGAGATAAGGGCCTAGAGGGTCACACACAATAACGCCTTGAGAATCTGCCCTATTCTGGGAATAGGAATTTAGAACTTGGTGGGTCCCGCTAAAGGGTCCAAGCACTATCCAAGTTCTATGGATCACCAAAGAATAAATAAATTCATTTATTATTCGAGTTTAGAATAATTCGTTGAATTTATTTATAACATATATTTACAAGTTATATAGTAAATACAAGTATTAATATTATTCGAATGGATTTAAATATCCTAGGTTCGTTTAATATTAGCAGGAGTGAGTCGAGTTAAAGACTCAAATTTATCACGTAATATATTTATATATTACAAGTGATAAATTGTAAATAATATTTATGGCATAATTTTATTTGTCATAAATAATTATTTATATCACTTATATAGCGGGCGTCTATTACACGGGGGCCGAAAACCTGCACCGCGTGTTTTTAAACACTCCCTATATAAGTGAGAGAGAGGCTCTCTCATGATTACTATTCATGTGTCAAGATTGAGAGCATCTCTCTCCTCCTGGAATTTAGAGAGAGAGACTCTCAAGCAAAGAAGGATCTTCAAGATCATCCATCCCGGATCGAAGATTCCTCCTTTGCGGTGATCATCGCTGCGCTGAAGTGAGCGTCGAAGATCCGCACTAACACCCAGATCTTGACGAACGGAGCGCGAGCAGATTTGCGAAGCGTGTGTGGACGATCTGGAGGGCTTCGACGTCGGAGTCTTCGAGCAACGATCGTCGACGTCCTGCACGTCAATTATGAACAAGGTAAATGTTCAATTTAATTTTTGTGCTCCTTATGAACCTTGCGAGATCCTCGGACCAAGCCGGGACAAGATCACCGGAGTTGACAGGGTTATGTCACTCCGGTGAAGCAGAAAATTTTAAATTTCTGGCCCACCGGCTTCCGCTGCGCGGTCCCGGTACCCAACATGCAAGTGTTTCCACGTGAACCATAGAGGTTTGTGGATGCTCTGTTTCTTCAAAAACGAGAGCTCTTCAATATTTGCAACAGCTCTCTCGGTCGAGAGCTTCTCCTTTTATAGGAGAGTATCTTCGCACCTTACACAGCCTTAGATTCGCTTTTCATGTTGCGTCCAAGACTTATTCAAACACCCTGCAAATACTGATGAGACTCAACCTGTTAAATGCCCGACGATCTTGGGTTAATTAAATCTTCATGCGACACCGAAAAACATGGCGTCTCGGCTTTGCAAACCACCTTTGCAGTGATAACCTCACATGCATGCGATGAGGATCGCATGCCCTTCACCTATTAAACTCGAACTCCTCATGGCTAAATGGCCTCCTGCAATTAACATTTGAAGTTCGATCGTAGCACATTCTTCAAGTTATTGCATGCATGCAAAACATACTTGCATGCATGATATTGGTTCGATAAGACGATCCTCATTCTGTCGGTTAGATCTTCAAAGATGGCCAGAATAAATCAATCGGTGGCTCGGCCTGTGCTCCAGCGTACTGGAGTGCTCGGGGATGTCGGAGGAAGAAGATGAGCGCCCGAAATGATCGAACGCCGCAGATGAGCCGCATCGTGCGGCTTACGTTTTGTCCGTCATTTCAATGACGGAGGAACAATATGCGAGATCAATTGTCCCACATCGATTTCGTCGTTCGTTAGGGTCGTGGTTTATCAATCAACCGCTCCCATGAGCAGCCAAAAATCCCGAACCCCGCTGCTGTCATGCCGCCCCGCACAGTGGGGTCGCCTCTTCTCCATGCACTCTCTGGGCCTTACGGGCCTATGTGGGCGCTCTCCTGCGCCCACCCATGCCGCCTACTAACTTGGCCTGGGCTGGTTCCTTCAGTCATGGTCGACCGTCAAGGTACCACATATGGCTGAGGTCGAGCTGGCTAGGGTTTGCCCTTAGGTTGGTCATTTCTTTAAGTAATGGCCATACAAAATTACTTAGAATGAATTAAGTATCAAATGAATTACAAAGCTATCCTCAATAAGAGTCAACCAACTCCTCTTCTATTCTCAACAAATCTCCTTGCGATGTTTATATATGAACTTATATTTTTGCATGGCCTCCTCTTCATATCCTCGTGCATTAAAAACATAATGTCATGGGTTTCTTCAATTTTTCTTCAAGCAATTACTTTTTGCACGGAATTCACTTATTGTAACCAATGTGCAAACTCCTTAGCACATGCGTTTAATCATTGAAGATCGGTTCAACGATCATCAAAGTTGACACGGAGAATTGATCAAGCGTGACATCCAATGCCATGACAATTCTCCAGACATCACCACTTCTCATCATCACCTTACCAAACACATATTGACATATCATTGACAACAAATGCAACATCGGGTCAAACATACATAGCAAGCATAACAGTCATACCGCACGTACTGAGCAATCAAGCGCTAACCAAGCCGTCAGAGACCCCCAACCATACCTACTTCGGCTCTATGCCAGTAGGATAATCATAGGATGTCAAAAGTGAGCAAAAACAAGCCACTAGGCTCGTAACACGTATCTCGGTTGTCTCAAGGCATCGAGTCGGATCAGGCCCCCAGACTGTCGTATCCCACCTCTGTCATGGGTCAGGCCTCCAAACTGCCGTACCCCATCTGTGCTCTGGGTAAGACCCCCAGGCCGTCATGCCTCAAACGCGCTGCCTCGGGCCAAGCCCCCAGACCGTCATGCTTTTACCATGTGCTCAGGTTCATCGTCGTTATTGTTGCAAGTCGTGTGCACTCCCACGCTAAGGGGTAAACATCACACGACAGTCCACCTGTCTCAAGTACCAATAACAACCTCCAAGACATGATAACACACATAACAGGGTAGAGAATACAAGGCAATCAAAACATATCATCATGAGAATATAACAACAACACATAACATATGATCATGATCAAACATGGCAACAAGCTACTCTAGCAATACTCACGGGATCAAATATCATAACGGGTCTCACATGCAACACACACCCACATGTTATCATAATCAAGCACGGTAAACAAGGTGTGCCAACACAAGAATTATGTCAAGGAAACATGTGTAAACGAGAGCACCAAAAGATAAGGAACTTTCTACCTCAAGATTGTCAGACATCAATGTCATGGTTTGCCAAAGAATCATCACTCAAATCACATCCACGTGTTCGTCGGCTCAAACTGCTCGCCAAGGATTCTTAAAACTGATTCTATTATTTTATTTCCAAAAGAAATAAAACACCACATGAGATAACACTTTCTCTCTCTTGGATAATTTTTAAATTATTCACTTAAGTCATGGCATGTGTATAACAGTTTCTTTCGTAATAATTATAATTTCACATGCGATCATATTCCATCACTCTAAAATAATCCGTATTAAGCATGATAATTATTCTTTACCCTTTGATAATTTCAGGTAAACCATTTAAGAATTCTTCATCAATTTTCCAAAAGGCTTAAAAAAGCTCATTTTTATAAATTGAACAAGAATAAGAATACCTAAAGATTATCCCTTAAAAACACTGCACCCTAGAACGAGGAGAGGGGGTGAGGGTTCTGCCACGCCTGGAACCCATAAGAAGAACTCGTACTGATCGAAGAAAGCTTCACCAATCTTGAACAAGGGAATTCTTGGACTGCCCAGACTCAAGTGAATAACAAAAAACGAAGGCAGAAAGGTTCGGGTATTTTTCAAGAAGGAAAAAACGTGTACAGGTTCACAGCATTAATCCCCACAAATTAAACTAACCATTTAACTTGCCTTTTACTCAAATCTTGAATGTGGGGCATTTGAAATCCTTCATAAAGGGGTTACAAACTTTAAATGACTCAAAAGAATCAATTCCACGATTTTAGGCTTTTGAAATCATCAAAAACGCGTTACAGGGTCGAGTTGGGGAAGAAAAAACACAAAACAAGGTTTTTAAAAGTATTTTTCTCAAAAAGGGCGTTGCGTAAAGGTAACATGATTTTACCCTTACTCAACCCCTTGGTGTCGCGTAAGGGTATCGGGTTACTGAAATTTAATTCGGTACCCCACGACTTCTAAATGTCTTTCCAAAAATTAGAGGTAAATCTGGGATCACGATCAAATATAATGAAGAGAGAAACTTCATTACTGAGCTTTTTTTACTCATCTCACGTTTTAAAATGTTTTTCGCCCTTACACATCGCTTGAAAATGACTTACCTTTACACAATACGGCCCTACCCTTACACGAGTTTTGGAAATCTCGGTTGACCCTTACGCAGCTTAAGAGCTGACCCTTGCACGAGTCGATACCCTTACGCAAGCTGCGAGCTACCCTTACGCGAGGGTTAGAATCCACAACTTACCTTAACGCAAGCCTTAGAAATAAGGGTTGACCCTTATACAGGTCGAAGCTACCTTTACATAGCCTGTTTAAAAACTCGAATACCCTTACGTGACTCCACCCTTACGCGAATACCCTTACACAACCTTAAGGATTTCAGTGCTACCTTTACGCAGCTAGAGGGTACCTTTACGCAGCGCATGAGATTTTTAAGTTGCCCTTACGTACAGAAGGAAATATCACAGTTACCCTTATGCAACCTTTTAAAAACATGAGTTACCCTTACGCAGAGCATAAGTGTGGCGTAAGGGTAAGAATTAAATTGAAAAATTTTAATTTTTTACAACAGCTTTATAAAACATAAACAAAAGAGGGTTTTAAGAATATTTAAAGATTGAGAACGTTACATCTACCAACCCATTTCTTTAAAATATCTCATGAACTCTTCGAATTAAAAAAAAAATGAAACCAAAAAAAGTCATTTCCCATTATCTTCAATTAAAATTTTAAATCAAATATCCCAATAATTTACACCTTAGTTTAAAATTTGAATGTTCCATTATAATCGACTCCACTGCCATTGGCTTCATCGTCATCGGCTCAATTTTCATTGGATCCTCCATGTTAACACTGAAATAACTCATTGTACTCCTCACAGGCATCATCATTGCAGATCTCTGACAAACAACTCGATGTGGCTCCACTTATTTGTCTCTATCATCTAATATCAAAAATAACTCTTTCATATCGGTTTTTTTTTTTTTTGAGAAAGCATCGTCGTAGGGGAACGACGTCACAAAACACCGAAGATAGTGCGGATCGGTTAAAGCTTACATCATCAAAGACCTCTGCAATTTTATTATCAAATACAAAACTGCAAAAACTCTCACACATCATCTCTCTAAACACTCGAGTTTTTCAATCTACAAAACTTACTCTCTCCACATAATTTTTTATCACGCGTAGAAATTTCTCAAACCTGAAGGAATTCTCTTCGCAGGATGAGACAAAAGATTCTCCACATGCAGCATTGTCTTCGCCTCTTAATACGGGCTAACGCATGGATGACAACTCCCATCCAACTTCCCACTCAAGAGACTACATTTTGGCCAACTCACTCTTCTTCACATGTAGTCATCACTTCAAACTCTCGTCTTTCTCTATAATATTGAGCCTCGTGGCAAATCTCTCTGAGAGATACCTATTTATTTCAAATAAGATATCCCACAACTTTTACTTTTTCAAATTTCAAGCATTCATTTTATCTCCACAGCTCGTAATCAAAAATATTTCAAGACACCTTTTTCAATTAAAAAAATGAAATAAAAAAATATTTCTCCTTGTCTTCAATTCAAAATTTAAACCAGATATCTCACCACATATTTACTTACCGCTATTCTCTTCATTCCTCTATTTTTCTAGTTTCAGCTTCTTTGATTCTCTTGACAGGTTTTCTTGATTCCTTTCTTCCCTCCAACTTTTGTATTTACCTGTTTAAATCACATAGCACTTGAAATGGAGAATAATGTCCAGAGAAAAATTAAAAGATATTATTTTTAAATAACAACTCATGTTACGGTGATTTTACCACCCCACGTTATACAGTCCAGAAGCTGATGTATTTCTACAGCAAGTGGATTTCAAGATATCAATGTATAAAATGAAAAAAAAGTACTTAGTTTTATCGCTCCCAAAACAGAATCACAAAACATTTAGCATTCGTAATTGAGGTAGGCAAGCAAAAAGAAAAAAAATAAACTAGCATCTAGAAAAAATCTCTAACTTGCAAAGTGAAAGGTAAGGGATTGAGAACAACACGATTTGCAAATCTATAGCAGGCTTTAAGGAACTATGGAACATTGATTTTGGATCGTAAAGTAAAAAAAATATATCGCTTAGTGGGTATCACTCATAGGGCATTCATCATTCGTGGATGAGTAGTAGTAATAATGAACACATCTTCTCGTAATTCTCCTGCAGCACAAATGCATGCATTCCAGGAGAAAAAATCTAAACAAATGACTTCTCCAAAAAGGGGGAAATCACTTCCCATTTCGGTTTCAAAAAGAACCTGGATGCTCTAAAGCCTGTCCCCAACCCCCTTTTTTGTTGCCCAAACGAAAATTTAAAGATCAAACAACCAATAAAAAAGACATTTTTTTAGATTTCAAAACCCTTGTATGCTTTAAACGCTTTCAGAAAATCAATTTCTGAGACCATTCATGTTCTCTTGATATTCTACGTAAAACAAAATCGACTGCCTCAAAGGACATCTGGAGCAGCCAAATCAAAGCATTGACCAAGAAAAAAATTTAAACTCAATGAAACCATCTTTGCATTAAAATAATAACTGTGAAAACCAATATACATTAACAAATCACCTGGAACTGGGCAGTGTCGCCCTCCGCAGCGACGGCGGTGACTCCGTCAGAGTACACCTAACTGTGATGCATCGTTAGTGTCATTTTGGTTTGCGAGGGATGCGAAGGGCATAAATTCCACGATTGAAATGAAGGCATTGAAGGGATGTTGACTAAAAGACCCGCCAAAAGACGAGGGATTCCCTCCAAAATTGACAGCGGCGGGACAGGTACAGTGGTGAGTGGGATGGTGGCGGCACGTATTACCCGATCCAATCGAGTATAATTGGTACACTGATTAATTGAATTTTAACAGTGTAAGAATAGAAAATTAAAAACTCCAGGATGTCCTAAACCTCGATCGGATTAAAATAATCAACATTTATTTATTGATTAAGTGTTTTTGGATAATAATAAAATTGTAGAGACAGCGTGTGTTTAGATTTTTAATAAGATTGCAGTTCTCAATTGTGTTTTAAAATCGTTTAAAGATATATGTTATGGGCAGAACTTGTTATGGACTTTGTTTTGTTGAAACAAGCGGTTATGTCATCATTTTTAATTATATTTCATGTATTGTTTTTCTAGTATTCTTTTTAGTTTGTCCTTATTTATGTGTGTATAGCTCGTGTTTTAATTTTCATATAGTTTGTGATTACGGTCTTGATTTTATAAGTTTGTAATGCTGCATGTTCACAACATAACATGTTAAGGATTCTTAAGAAAAAAATTGTTCTGTACTTGTTTTATGTTTTGTGACCTATTCTTTCGATTTGTTTATAGTTAATGGGGATATTTGTTTTAATATTTATCATTTGTTATATATATCAATATAATTTACACTTTGTTTGCATTGTTTATAATCAAGTTATTTCTTGTAAAATAATAAACATGTTCAAAACATGACATATTACGCGTTTTTTAAACAAAATATGTTGTGTGTTAAGATTTTACGTTCCATGATAACTGTCTCTTGATATGTTTAATGTTTTGCGATTTTTCATGTCCCGGTATGTTAATACTTGTGTAGATCAATAGGGTTTCATACATTTTTTTGCATAGATCATCTTTATACATATTTTATAAGTTTATATAAAGCAGTATGTTCAAACCAAAACACATTCTATACATTTTTAACGGAGTATGTAGTGTGTTAAAACTCTCACGCTCTGCACTTTTTCTCCTAACATGTTTCTTCTTCTATATTGATTTTTGTTATGATATTATATTTTTCATGTATATCATCAAGTTATACATTTTGGTTGCATAATTTATATTTAAATTATGTTCTGTTAACTAATAAAGTTGCATGGTCATAACAAAATATGTTACACGTGACTTTTATATTATGAGATGTATTTTTATTTTTAAACTTTATGTTGTTTCGTTTTGAATGGTTATAGAGGGGATAACCATGTCCAAGCGTCATGAAAATAAATAACCAAACCCCATTTTGACATAAATCCATTCATACTTTTGAACTCGATAGAATAAATGAACACATACATTTTCTCTAATTATCTGGTCTTTCCAAGCTTCTTCCACACAAGCTTGTTTGGGATCATTAAGAAGCAACCGACTGACTTTTTCCTCCCAAGGTATCCATGGGTTGAGTGAATCCCCCGACATTTGAGAGGGATTTCCCTCAATTCACTGCTTGCTAAAGCCTTTGTTCAAAGGCTTGAACAAAAAACGAGAGGTTTGATATGCTTTGGTTCAAGGAGTCTCTATGACAAGAATGATGCACAATCATCTCATGGTGTTGACTTACCATTTATAAGCACCGAGGACACTCCCTGAGGCTCCAAACATTTCATAAACATTTGATAATAATGGTGAACATTATAAATGTCTTGTAACTCCATGGTTGTTTGTCTTCGAATCATTTATCACTAATGATTCATTTGAAACTCCTTCAATGCTCCCTCATAAAGTTTAATCGATAATGATAACATTTAGTGGGAAGAAACAATGGTTTGTATGCATTATGATATAATGCATATTCTGTCATGCACAAAACCATTACATGGTGAAATTCACCACAACGTGGTTTACCCCAACACAAACCATGACGTGGTTAAGATCACCACATTACGGTTTTAGCTCTAGTGCATAATTTTACCAATCTCCCATTTGTACCTGACACTCATCGACTTAATGCACTTTCACATCATGGTACATCGTATATAATAAATTGTGAAAACATATCCAAAACCCCTCTTGGATATCTTCCAGAACTCCATTTGGAAAAAGTTGTCATTCATTTTCTCCACATGTTACATCATACACAACAACCCATGAAAATCCATCAAAAACTTCTTTTTGGATATCCTCCAAAACACACTTGTAACAAAACTTAATCCTTATTCACACAACCACAACGTTTGACCCCACAAATCTTCCCAACATTGACAATAATCACGAATTCTCTAATCCATATAATTATAAGAAAATAGAGACCACTAGCAAAACATCCATGCTACTCAAGTTACAAAGGGATCTGACGTGATTTCAATCAGACACATGTATCTCTATATCTATGTCCACCAACTATATCATGTGCAAGTATGCATAATCATACAATCCCTTTATCCAAGACATGTGATGACATGAGACATGAAGTATGTCAATCTCATATAACCTACTCACATGTTCTCGATTCTCCAAGTATAAACTAACTCGAGGAATGAACACATCACTTGTCATTCACTTGAATAGATGAGCACATTGCATACCCCCCACCCAAATAGACAAGCACACCACACACAACATCCCAAATTTCTAATGGATGTTTTTATAAATTTTCTTCCATAAATATAAGCATAAATGCTAAATGAATTCCTTTCTTTCAATAAACCAAATATTTATATAAATATTTATCACCTAAGTTACTTGTTTACATATTTCTCAAGTAAAATGGAAATTTATTAAAATGGTTTTAGCAAAAGGGAAGCTCGTAGGACGAGCGAAAACTCATCCCATTCGATGAGGCCACGGGGCTCGAACCCATGACTAAAGGGCGACAAGGGTATATCACCTACCACTAGCCCGTGTGTTGTCTCATTTTCATCTTCCATATTTATATATGCGCTCATATCACTATTATTATATTTACGGTTCTTTTTGCATACATAATTGTATTTGATAACTACATTAATTTTATTAATAGTTTTAGTATCATGATAATTATGTTATTAAAAGATAACGGTTAAATATCATCTTACACTAAAAGAATAACTCATCATATATTGTTAATTGAATTTTGGGTCATTCAATTTTGAAATGGTTTTTATCAAATTTGGTCACATGTTTTATTACTTTAAAAATTTCCCTTTAAATACGATTAGTAACATGTTTCATAATAAAACAAAATTATGAAACATGTATTATTTTTATTACCATAAAAAGATTATTATATTTTTATAATATAGTTTTTAGAAAAGTAAAATGGTCATTGACGTGTCATTATAAATATGAAATATAAAAGTTGTTACACTAAAACCAGTTTTTCTCGATTACATATTTGGAAACTAAATTCCAGCTGAGTAGAAGAATAATTTCACAAAATTCATAAAATAAGATTATATTAATATAATCTATACAAAAAATTCAATAGTAACATGGATACACACCTCTCATAATGAAATTAGATTTTCTAAAAGCGGAGTTTTCAAATTTTACGCATCGAATTCTAGATTTTAAAATACAAAAGTATTTTTAAATTTCGCATAGCTAGAGAATTATTTTGAATAAAAATTTGTTATTTTTAAACTAAAAACATTAAAATTATATCAGGGTTTATTTTTAGGATTTTTCTAACAAAGTTGTTTTTTTGACGAAAATGTGAAAATTACAGGTTTACGAGTACCATGATTTTGATGATATCATTATGTTGTAAAAATTACATAGAAATTTATGAAATATTTTCTTCGATAAAAATAGAATTTAAGGATTATGATAATGAATTTTAAATGTTAATTTTAATTTAGAAATTTATACTTGAAATTTTGGAACCTTAATTATATTTTTCATTAATAAAAATCATTTTTGGATTCTATGAATTAAATGAGGTATTTGGAAGCTTAATTTTAGTTTTGGCCTGATTAAATGGTCAACCAATCCTCTTTTCATCATTAATTATCTACTAAATTCATTGAAATTGATTACACCTACAAGTGGTTGTCTTAAATAGTAAAATAAACCATATTTTAACCCTTAAATACATCCCTCCTCAAGTATAAATACCCACCCATTCACTCCTCACTCTCCAATCCAAATACACTGAGCACAAATCCTCTCTCATTCCCCCTATAAATAGTCTCTCCAAGGTGGTTTTAAGTTTTTAAGGTTTCCTTATCAATCTTTAAGAAGTTCACTAGCATGGTAAGAGTTTCCCCAATCACCCTCTTTCCCTTTCAAGTACATTGCATTTGTTATATTTTCTTTTAAATCCCTTTTTAATATACTTCCATGCTTATTATTCCATGGTTTTATCTTTTATTTGATATACTTTTACTGAGAGTTTATTTATTCCCTCTCATTATAGCCTTTTCTTAAGTCGTTACTGCGTCGAAACAAGGGTTCCTCACCCCTCCTTTTTCGTTACTTTTGCAGGAATTTTTAAATTCCTTTTCATTTCAATGGGAAATGTTATTATATATCATTTTTATAATTTCTTTACTATGTTATCAATGAGATATCACCATTCCCTCTCATTATACTACCTTTATAAGCTGTTATAATGCTCAAACTTTCCTTTATACATAAAACCATCCTAAATTTGGTAAATAAAAGTGTGCATGTATCTCCTAGAAACCACATACCTTTATAAATACAAAAAATTGGATACAAGCTCTGACACAGATTTACCTAGGTTAATAACCTTGGAAAGGGAGAACTAGGTATTAACTCGATCATCACCTGGTACACAACAAAGAGGCTTAACTGCACACCTGGTCTGACACTCTCAGGGAATATGCTTTAGATAATTTACATGATTTGTATGATCCATAATGAAGGATTTGAATATATGGATTGAGATTCACTTTCAATTTATATCCTCATTCCATGAAAGTACCCTCCACTACTACTTGAAGATATTTCTTTGATTGGAGTGTTGGATTTTGTGCCCTAGAACCAATTTTTGTGTACTTTATGATAGCTTGTATTCATGGTTTTGAATATTAATAAACTAATTATAACATCATGATTGTTCTTCTGCATAACATAGTATGTGATAATGTCTTAAGAGTAACTATCATGCTAAAAGGTCACAACAGTTCCTCACTATGATGAGAACCCAAAAGTGCTACAACACTATTCTTGAATAAATGTTCTATAGCTGGATGATATCATTCGAGGGACACAAATGATATAGGCTATTAGGGGTGGATACTCATAGTACTTTGAGTCACCTTCTCATGGTGTACACCCTTGGTAATATCTAGTAGGATATTAGGAGAACGAGCCCTGCTAGTATGAAATCCACATCTATATGTGTCATTAGATGTTCCTATCTGCAGACATGTTTATTGGTCCTTAGACTTTAAGATTATTATTAATGAGTATTGTGATTCACACACTTAGATGTATTGGTGAAAACTATGATGACAGATGTTCGCGGTGAAGTAGGATATGTTGGGTGCATCACGAGTAATGTTGCATTAATGATTAATGTGAGAAAGGATTTTTCCTTTCTGTTTTTAACAGAAGTTGATATTTTAAGCCCTTTGATAGAAATGATATAGACTAAATAAATCCATGACCATGGTATTCTATAGGCAAGTTCATTTTCTGAGAAGTCAAAGAAAGAGACATCGAACACATAGGTTGATGACACCGATATGCAACCTGCTTGATTAGATATATCGTGATAAATGAATTATATTACATATTTAGCATTCATATGAGATATCATGTCATTGTGACATTAACTTCTTTCTCTATGGGTGTATTAACATGTTGCTAGATGTTAACCTTGAAATTTAGGCTGCTTCACCTAATGCCACTGAGAAAGAGACCTAGAGGGTCACACACTAAGTGTATCCATAATCTCAGTTAAATAATATATTATTATTTATTATTTAGCAAGTTGAATAAATATTATTCCCAGATGTGGTTTAATAATTATTAATGTATGCTTGATCGCATATATTTCATCACCAGTTATTAAAGAGAAAACAATGTGAGTATAATATTTAATAAATATTTATTTTCTATTTAATGAATATAATGTTTATTTATTTATTTACGAATAATGTAGTGATATTTATTTAATAAATAAATAGTCATTATCCATGGCCTGATAAATATGGAGGAATGACAGACTAGATTTTTAGGACTGGTGAGAAATAATAAATATTGAATATTATTTAATTAAATAATATTTAATATAATTCGTAAGTTAAGTGCATGTCAAGAAATAATAATATTATTATTATTATTTGACACGGGGTTCCGTAGGGATTAAATAAATAATGAATGGCACTTGTGCAGTTATTTTATTTTAACCCTAACAATATATAAACCCAATTATGTAATTTTCTCAAAAGAGACATAATGAAATTGAAGAATTCTATTAAGCCCTAGAGAGCTCTCTTCTTTAAGAAATATCACAAGAATGGAGAGAAATCTTCCTCCACCAAATCAAGGAGAACGCTTTGGAAGCGGTTCTCGAAGTGATCAAAGGCGAATGACGCAAGCGCAAGGATCTGCCATGCTAGCTCCTGGATTCTCCTTCGACGACATCTGGAGATTCATGGAACACGTGTGCATCACCATTAAAGGGAATCTGCACTTGATTACTGCAACACAATGATGATGCACCGCTGATCTGTTACCAGATCCATCAATGAATAAATAATTCCATCAAGGTAATTCTTATTTAATTAAATTGATTATAAAAAATATGTGATGATTCTCCCTTTGGTTTCGGCGTGATTACCCTTGTTTGATTTTGTTGATCCAATTCCGTAGATCACAGCATTTATCATTGTGTAGATCTCGGATTGGTCATCGATCATGACAAAAAGCAATGTTGGGAACCACCGATCATATACTTCCGCTGCACTCAAAACCTACAAGTGGTATCAGAGCAGACACATAATTATTTATAATTATTTAAAGATCATTGGTGATTTACACATTTGTGATTTAGTTTTTCAATTCAAGTTTAATCATTCTTTTAATCTGAATTGCAAGATCTGCTTCTTCCTCCTTCGTTTCTCATAGATCTAATCAAGACAATTAATTTTATGAATAAAATAAAATCCAGGAACTCATCTGGAGGTGTCGAGAATTCTGGTCAGGTGACACATGAGTACATGCCATGTAACCATAGTTACATGCCATGCACTTGTGTTCAATGCATCAAGAATTATTTTGGAAATTAATTCAAAAAACATGCATTGATGACACGCGGTGTAGTTAATTCTTACACTGCGTGTTGACCAGGCTAGGGTGGCACATGGTCAACCGGAGTACATGCCATGTAGCCCACGTATATGGTGTGTTGTCCTTTTGAGTCATAGATGGCCTCTATATTTCCATACATGACCTACCTAACTGGTGACTGTGTGACTCGGAGTCCTCACACCGTGTAGTATTTTCTACATGTTATGTACTTCATTTTTCAAGGCATGATATACACGTTGAGTCCTTAGACATGTGCCTTAGATAAATGGTGAGAGATGTACACACCGTGTAGCTTAGTTGTACACACCGTGTACTTATACTAAATTACACAGATTTAAAATTTATTTATTTTACTATGTAAACCTTGAGACATGTACTTGCGTGTGGTCATAAATATAGGACACGCCATGTGATAGGTTTTAATATATATAAATATATAAATGTTTAAATAATATCTGCATAATGTTCATATCTATATATCATGTATGATTCATATTACAAGTTTCCACTCTATTTGCATTGAAGCATAACACGTGATTGAAAAATCATGTAATTCATGTAATCATCTGCGAAGTACACATTGTGAAAGTACAAGATAAGTTGTGTATGCCATATGTCACAAGAGTAAAATAGTATACGAGTATAATACAAGTTGGGTAGAATCGGATGAGTATTCACCATGTTTCCTCCAAGATACATTTATGTACATAGTTAATTTTAAATAAATTTATTTAATTTGATTAAAATTATAATGGATGATAATCTCAAGAAAATTCAGATGATAATTAAGATAAAATAATTGATTTATTAAATATAATAATTAATTGATTCAAGGGTGATTTATCTTAAATAATAATGATTAAGAATTGAATTCTAGTTTTCTTAGATACGCAATCTGTTGCATGTATGTGGATGATCATGAAAATAGACCAGACCTTTGTATGTGATTGATTTCATTTAATTTATTATTAAATTAAATTATTGTCCTTTTAGTTTTCTCTCCTCTTATTATATAGGTTCTGCATGCCCATGGTTTCTTTTATGTAAACCCATTTCCCCTCACCTGCATGTGAGTAAAAGCATATGTAATATATGGAGATCCCAAGCTAGTGGAGGCAGTTCAAGTTCGGAGCCAAGGCGAAACCAATCCAAGGAGATACATAGGTGGACATGTGAAAAGCTATAACATGAACCTTAATTGGTTAAAGGTGTTTTTCCCCTAGTTCAACAGTTATTTTATCAACCGCTAGATAAAATAACCATTAGTAGAGCTCATGATCATACCACTTTATTAATTTATTTCTATCAAGTTTCATGGTTATTTCATTGTGGATGTTTTTTCACGATCACATAATTTAATGAATTAATGGGCATTAAAGGTAGAACTAAAATAAATTATATTATGTGTAAATGTTATCTAAGACATTTTTAATCAATTAAGTAAATCCACTTAATATTAACAGGCATGTGATAAAGATAATAATTGGAAATTTACACATAAAAGGACAAAATCCCTCAATAAAAAATTAAGTCAGTATAGCCTTCCATTACTTCAGTTAAAATCAAACCATAGTTCAAAGTGCTTGACCAACCAAACTTGGGGTGATTTTAATTATAGGGGAATTCTAACTTGAAGTTTTGGGTTGAATTAACTTATTTTACATCAAGGGTTGACCGTCAAAGTAGGATTTGGTGTAGTTGAGAGGTAAAGGTTGAGGAAATCCATTTAAAGATTTCATGATTGGGGATTCCACTCAGTAGATCAAGGAACTGTGAGTTAATGCAATTAACATTTGGAATGCCTACCTAAAACCATTCAAGTTACTTAACCAACCCAAGTTGGGGTAATGAGAAGGGGAATATGGATCCTTGCCACTTGAATATCCAAGCAATAGGATATTGCAAATCCAATGGTGAGGGCTATTAGGTTTTGATGAAATAGTGGGAAACTAATAAATATAATATTTATTTATTTGTCTAAATTTTATCAGATAAAGAACTAAAATCTCTACTCATCTTATTTTTAGAAACAACAATAAAATGACATCAAACGTATCATTGTGATCCATACTTGAGAATGAAAACCTTCTCACCGACATAAATTTACAAGAATGGAAAAGGCGCTTGCGTGTCATCCTTCACCATGAAAGGAAATTATATGTGTTGGAAAAACCATTTCCTAAAGCACCTGGTAATGAGAAAAGTGATGAAGAGTTATCGCTCTATGAATTTTTTTTGAACAGTTCCACAGATGTTCAATGTTTCATGCTATCATCCATCTCTAATGAGCTTTTAAAGAACATGGGGACATGGATGCATATAGCATGATGTCTCATCTTCAGGTTATCTATCAAGAGAAGGTGAGACAAGATAGGTATGAGATCTCAAATTCTTTGTTTATAACTAATCTCGGAGAGTCTATGCCAGTTGGGACTCATGTAGTCAAGATTATTGACTACATTGAATGCTTAAACATCTTAGGGATTAAATCCCTAGATGAGTTGCATACAGATCTCATACTTTCATTACTTCCTAAGACCTTCTCTTGTTTTATTGTTAATTATAGCATGAACAATAATGAGAAGAGTCTTTCATAACTTCTTACTTTAATTCACCAAGTGGATAAGGACATGGGGCATGATAAACCCATGGTCCTTATGGTGAATAAAAAAAGGAAGAACAAGACAAATGATCCCAATACCTATGAACAGTCTAAAGCTCCCAAGCACTATCCTTTTAAGAAGAGGAAGGTCTATAGGCAAGGCAAGGAAAATGAGGCAGTATGTTTTGCATGTGAAAACCCAAGCCACTGGAAGAGGAACTGCACTTAGAATCTAGGTAAATCTAAAGATGAATTCATTATCGAGTGTAATATTTCAATATATACACATTAGTTAATAGATACAGCTTATGGGGATCACATTTGTATTCAAATGTAGGAACCAAGTAGATTCTGAAAGATTTCTAGAGGAGAGGTGGATCTGAGAGTTGTCAATGGTGCATGGTTGGCTGCTCTAGCCATTGGTGACTACCACCTCTCATTGCCAATGAGAATGATTATGGTTTTGAAATATTTTTATTATGTACCTATGTTTACCAAGAACATAATTTCTGTATCATGCCTAGATACATATGGGTTTATTTTCAAGTTTGGAAATAAAATTTGTTTCTTTTATAAGGACAACATATGTTGTGGTATAACACATTTAAATAACGGTCTTTATGTATTAAATCATGAAAACAAGTATTGTAAATTGATAACAAATTTTGTTCACATGACTCATATAACACCCAGTTTTGGCATCACTGTCTTGGTCATGTAAACGAGAAGCATTTGAAAAATCTATGTTAAGATAGTTATTTAGACTCATCTGAGCTAAAACCACTTAAAAAATGTCATGATTGTTTACAAGAAAAAATGACCAAACCACCATTTTTTGGATAGGGTGAAAGGTCCACAGAGCTTCTAGGATTGCTACACACTAATGTGTGTGTACCATTTCCAATAGAAGCTAGAGGTGTATATTCATACTCCATAACTTTTACTGATGAATTGAGTAGATATGGCTATATCTACTTGATGAGGTATAAGTGTGAGTATTTTTATAAATTCAATGAATTCAAGAATTAAGTAGAGAATCAACTTGGTAATAAGATAAAGAAACTTCAATCAGATTGAGGTGGTGAATATCTCAACCAAAATTTTATCAAATTTCTATGGGAGTTTGGGATTATATCTCAACTCACTCCACCTTACACACCATAATGTAATGGTGTTAATGAAACGAGGAACCTTACCTTTTTAGGCATGGTAAGGTCTATGATGAGTCATGAAAATCTTCCATTATTCTTTTGGGGATATGCATTACAAACTATTTCATATATATTAAACCGAGTACCGACTATGAGAACCCGAGTTTTTGGAACGGGTCAAAATCTTGACCCTGTTTGATTTTTTGGCTTGTTCTGAGAAAACTGGGAGAATCTAGGAAAAACTTTTAAAGTTGTGGAGGTCGTAAAGGGGCGCACGGTTGGTGCACGGTTTGAACAAACCATGCGGCCAACCCAGGAAATCGTGCACCCTTGACAGTGGGCTCCACACGGGCAACGCACGGTTTGTCAAACCATGCGGGAAAGCTGTGCGAAGTCCCTGGGAGAGACAGTGGAAACCGCACGGTTGGTGCACGGTTTTCTAAACCATGTGGGGTAACCATGCGGCCACTTAAAGTTTGGGTTTTTAGGTTCCGGGCCACTCGAGATTTTCCATTCCTCCATCATTCTTCCTCCCACTCATGGATCACGCGGAAGTTCCAATTTTCTGAGGTTGGGGGATCTCCTTGGCTCGTTTTGGAGGTAAATCAAAGGGGTTTCTTGGTGGATCAAAGTCGGTTCTTCTCGGGTAAGTCTCTTATCTTGGTTCCTCTTTGGTTTTCTCTAGGTCTTATTTTCCCTCTCTCTTATTTTCTTAGATATACTAGGGTTGCATGTAGATCTAGGGTTGTGTTGCCTTTGTGTGTTAAAGGTTGAGCTTGTTGATGTTAGGGAAGGGTTTTTGAGGCGGTTTCGAGGAGGCGTTCACCGGCTTGGAGTGTGTTTGGGTGAAGGGTTGATTTCTCCAAACCCTAAAGGTATGTGGTGCATAACTCTTTTTGTGTTTTTGTGGTCATTTGGGTAGCGCGACCTTCAGCACGTTTCAGGTATTTTAAGAGAGACCCTAATTTAGCTGCTACTGATTATTTAAATTGCTTGTTAGACCTATGGGATACCTTTGGGTATGCCCTTTGTCCTATCTTGATTGAGTAAGGTCGGGCGAGAGGCTATTGCTCACATAGGGTGTTTTGGATGGGGTTTCCAAAATGATAATACTTGAATTGTTTTGGTTTAAACTGTTAGGTTTAGTTATTTAAACCTTGATATGAATTGTTGGAGACCTTAGAAACCTCAGTGTTGGTATGAGACAACACTTTCTTAGTAAAATTCATCTGTTTAGATGGTTTTTCCTGTTGATGTGTTCTGTTTAATTGTTTTTTATATGTAAATGTTGAATTGCATATGCTGGAACCTTCGGGTTGTGATAAGCATGGATCAGATATCGTTGAGTGATGCTGATCACAAGTTGGGCTTGACCCAGGTTACTTTGGGTGGTTTTGACCATGGGATTGGGTGTCATGGATGTCGGCTTGAGGTAGTACGACTGTCAGGTTGGGCATGGCCTGGGTTACTTGGATGACGAGACCATAATACTTGAGTGGCATGGTCGCAGGGACACGGGGTGTCAGATGTGTGGTGTCTTAGGTACTATTTTGGTGATTACCGCTCACCCGAAACTTTGAGTAGTGTGCACACAGAGATACTCCGTGATGAGGTGGTTTTGACCACTCGTGTGGGTAGAGGCCCCCGTAGATGTGGTTTAGGTAGTTTGGTTAGGGGTGATTTCCATAGGAAGCCACATGGGAGGTGAGGAGCCTCCAGGGGATAGCTTGAGGCTATCGGGTTGGGGGTTGAGGCTCGCTGTGAATTGAGGGCAGGTATCATTGTCCCTCCGGTTACTTATTTGAGGGCGGATATCACTATCCCTCTGGTTACTTTATTTGAGGGAAAGTATCACTGTCCCTCCGACTATTTATTTGAGGGCAGACATCGTTGTCCCTCTGGTTATTTATTTGAGGACATACATCACTGTTTTTCCAGGTTACTTCTTGGGCGTGCCTTCGGGACGTCGGTACTTGAGGCACGAGGTGTCAGGAGGCACAAGGTGTCGAGTTACTATTCTTGGGCGTGCCTTCGGGACGTAGGTAATTGAGACATGCAGTGTCAGGGGGAACATGGTGCTAGGTTACACGACAGAGATTCTGACATTGACCGAAGTAGGTGACACTCCATGGTGGCTACTGAGCGCCAGTGGAGTTTGTGTTTATTTGTGAATTGTACTGTTTACTGTTTTCCTTATAAATGCATGCCTGATTAAACACTTATATTAGGTATGCACCATTGGGTGTTATCCTACTAAGATTCATCTCACACCCTGCACGGGCCCTTCGGGACGCGTGCAGACTTTATAGATTTACGTGCAGGAAAGAGGCCAGCTTCAGGAGCTGGGCTGCATTAGCTGTTGCATGGAGATGGTATGGACCTTGAGGTCTTGCCTAGTTGAAGTTTATCTTGTTTTGTTTCCATTCCTGTATTAGCATGCTTATTTGTTATGTAGCTATATTTGGTTAGCCATTGACGCCTTTTTATGTTCAGATATGTATGACCTGCTTTGGATCCATGTTTTATTGTTCAGTAGTAGTTACAAGTGATAAACATGTTGTTGTGTTTATTTCCACTGTAGTTGTTTATATTTATTGCTTCTGTTGTTTATTGATATTAAATGTGCTTCCACTCTGTGGGTCTGGTTCGAGTCTGCCGAGTCATTTGTTCTGCTGCATCATTATTATTATACTTAGACCAGTACCATTATTATCCTCCGAGAGGATATAGCCTCCCCACTATACCTATAAGACCCTCGCTGCTAGTCGGAAGCCTTTGGCGTTCAAGGAGGTGCGCTTAAGGTAGTAACACTCGACACGTTTAGCACTTTTTAGGTGGATGCTCAGATCCGGGTCGTTACAAAGTGGTATCAGAGGAGTTCTTGACAGAGATTTAGTAGCAACATTTTATTGGCTACTAATGATATTAAGACTTCTCTTTTATTTTTGCTGGTTTACTATTTGGGATATGGTAGACTGAAGATAGGTTGTTACTGGAACTGGGTTTCTAGCTTGTTCTTGGGTGCCTATAGCCCTAGGTACGAGGGATATACCAAGTTTCCATGGGTGGGAATCGCTATTTTCTTCTTGATAAGATTACAGTTTATATTATTTTCACCTCAATGGCTCACTTGGTATGTGAGGTTATTGATTGTGATATATAACCCTTGACCCGATGTGGTAAGGGAGAATTAGACCTTGGCCCGGTATGTTAAGGCTTGTTTGCTTGGCTTTTGATAGACACATTTCTAGGGTATTTCAATTTCACAACTGCACGCATGCTTTGTGATGTGATAATGACATGTGAATAATATCAATTTCCATGCTATGTATTCTTGAAATGAGAATTGGTGAAATTCCTGATATAATTTCTTGTTGATTTCAATGTGTTATGCCATGATTTGTATATTTGTACAATTGCATGTGGCAGGGTATTTGGGTCTGGCTCTTATGAGAGCAGGCATGTACTATCAGTTGAGGTGATTTTGATCACCAGGATTGGGAGACTCGGTCATCGGTTTGAGGCAATGTTGGTTATCTGTACGAGAATGGCCCGAACGAGTTCCTTTTTGGGAAACTCAGATGGAGTGTCAGACGAGAGATGGTACAGTGCTGCAGGTGCAGGATCGGGTTCGGGATTTGGTGCAGGCAGAGCAAGAGCCACAGGTACAGGCTCAGGGACAGGATCGGGTTCAGGATCCAGTGCAGGCAGGACAGCAGCCAGGTTTGGTAGTGTTCAGACCATGGCTCGACGAGCAGCTCCGAGCTAGCCTAGTGCGTGTCTTGCAGGGGATCGATAGAGGCACGCAGGGTATAGAGCCATCTATGGATTATCTGACGCAAGAGTTTTAGTCGCAGCACCCACCACTTTTTCAGGGTGAGGGTGGTCCATAGGCGGCTGAGAACTGGATAGAGAGCATGCAGATGATCTTCGAGTAGCTCGAGATGCCTCCAGGGTGGAGGGTCAAGCTGGTGACATACATGCTGCGAGGACCGGAAAATTGTTAGTGGGATATGCAAGTTTAGGCTCGCAGGCATGAGGGACTAGCATGGAAGGACTTCGAGAACAGGTTCTTCGAGCACTTTTACCCAGAGACATTGAGGGCAGAGAGGGCTCGAGAGTTCTCGAGTCTTCAGTAGAGAGACATGTCCGTTATGGACTATGCAGCTAATTTCACCAAGTTGTCTCTATTTGCACCCGGTATGGTAAGCGATGACGCGACTAGGGTGAGATGCTTCGAGGATGACTTACGACACGCCATTTGGATCCAGGTAAATATTTTCCGGCTAGGTTCTTTCTCAGGGGTAGTGAATCAGGCGCTCATAGCAGAGGGCAATCAGAGGGATATGCCCTAGGTCGATCGGGCGATAGCGTCATGTGATGGTTCAGACAGCAGGAAGCGAGGACAAGATGAGTTCTAGCAGGGCGGTCAGGACAAGGACCCAGCTAGACCACATCGTAGCAGTTCTTCAGTGGTTTTTTTTCAGTGTGGACAACCAAGACATGTTTGAACCCAGTGAGATAGGATTCCAAATGAGTGTCGGGCATGTAGACAGGTCGGGCATTTAGAGAGGTTCTACATGCAGCATTCTCATACATCCGATAGGCAGGGACCAGGACAGATGGTGGCATCTGGAGTTGGTTCAGTTTCAGTACTGGGAGAGGGTAGATGAGGTTTAGCTTCATGTGGAGGACATGACAGAGACAATGTGATCCAGCTAAGGGGTCAGTGGCCGGTGACTAGAGTAGCACCGCAGGGAGGTTAGGCATCAGACGGCCGTGCTTCAGGCCAGGTGCACGCTGTGGAGCTACCAGAGTTTGAGCAGGCTGGTGATTCGACGGTGGCTAGAGGTACACCACAGGTGTGGCCGTGATTTCCATGTTTCCTTTTGGCATGACCTGTAGAGGCACGTCCATTTTTAGTGCACGTGATGCACAAGATCTATGAGGACTGACTAGATGCTAGTCAGTGGGATTGACACCATATCGGGTGCGTGATATATTTATATATATATGTATGAGATGTGTAGCATCAAGGGCATAGAGGATGCGGGTTACTTGAGGTGTCGTGGCCATCGGTGCATCGAGGATGCGGGTTACTTGAGGTTCCGTGGGTATTGAGGCATCGAGGATGCGGGTTACTTAAGGTTCCATGGGCATCGGGGCATCGAGGATGCATGTTACATGAGGTGCTAGGTACCAGGTTTGTTTTGAGCATCCATAGGATGCAGGACCTCATGGAGGTGGACACCGATGCGGTTCGGGAGATGTTGGAAGTGGCACGTGGGAGCCAATGAGGCGCAAGGGTGACGATTCATCATGAGAGGACCTTGAGTCCGGGAACAATTTAGTGAACCTTTGCTTGTTCTGAGTCTTGTCGGGTTGAGACTGAGTTGGGCGATTCCTAAGGTGGGGTGCCCCCTTGAGGAATTTAGTCGGGACCTTTAAGACTGGGAAATTTCGGGTTACTTTGATCGGGATTGTATGTTTGGTGCCATCTCTGGGTTTCGTTTGATAGCTCGGGGATGAGCTATGTTAAGTTGGGGAGATTGTAAGAACCCGGGTTTTTGGAACAGGTCAAAATCCCGACCCTGTTTGATTTTTTGGCTTGTTCTGAGAAAACTGGGAGAATCTAGGAATTTTTTTTAAAGTTTTAGAGGTCGTACAGGGGATCACGGTTTGAAAAAACCGTGCGGACAACCCAGGAAACCGTGCGGCCAAGCCGTGCGAAGTCCCTAGGAGCAACAGTGCCAACCACATGGTTGGAACACAGTTTTCCAAACCATACGGGGTAACCGTGCGTCCACTTAAATTTTGGGTTTTTAGGTTCCGGGCCAATTGGAATTTTCCATTCCTCCATCATTCTTCCTCCCACTCATGGCTCACGTGAGAGTTCTAATTTTCTGAGGTTAGGGGAGCTCCTTGGCTCGTTTTGGAGGCAAATCAGAGGGGTTTATTGGTGGATTGAAGTCATTTCTTCTTGGGTAAGTCTCTTCTATTGGTTCCTCTTTGGTTTTCTCTAGGTATTCTTTTCCGTCTCTCTTAGTTTCTTAGATCTACTAGGGTTGCATGTAAATCTAGGGTTGTGTTGACTTTTTGTGTTAAAGGTTGAGCTTGTTGATGTTAGGGAAGGGTTTTTGAGGCGGTTTTGAGGAGGCGTTCACCAGTTTAGAGTGCGTTTGGGTGAAGGGTTGATTTCGCCAAACCCTAAAGGTATGTGGTGCATACCTCTTTTTGTGTTTTCGTGGTCATTTGGGTAGCGTGGCCTTCGACGCATTTTGGGTATTTTGAGAGAGACCCTAATTTATCTTCTACTACTTATTTAAATTGCTTATTAGACCTATGGGATACCTTTGGGTATTCCCTTTGTCCTGTCTTGATTGAGCAAGGCCGAGCGAGAGGTCATTGATCACATGGGTCATTTTGGTCAGGGTTGCCAAAATGATAATACTTGAATTGTTTTGGTTTAAACTGTTAGGTTTAGTTATTTAAACCTTGATATGAATTGTTGGAGACCTTAGAAACTTCAGTGCTGGTATGGGACAACACTTGCTTAGTGAAATTAATCTGTTTAGATGGTTTTTCCTATTTATGTGTTCTGTTTAATTGTGTTTTATATGTAAATGTTGAATTGCATATGCTGGAACCTTTGGGCTGTGATGGGTGTGGCCCAGATATTGTTCAGTGATGCTGATCACAAGTTGGGCTTGGTCTGGGTTACTTTGGGTGGTTTTGACCATGGGATTTGGCATCATGGATGTCGTCTTGAGGCAGTATGACTATCAGGTTGGGCATGGCCCGGGTTACTTGGATGATGAGGCCATCAGACTTGAGCAGCATGGTCGTAGGGACACGAGGTGTCAGTTGTGTGGTGGCTTAGGTATTATTTTGGTTATTACCGCTCACCCAGAACTTTGAGTAGTGTGCACACAAAGATACTCTGTGATGAGGTGGTTTTGACCACTCGTGTGGGTAGAGACCCCCGTAGATGTGGTTTAGGTACTTTGGTTGGGGGTGTTTGCTGTAGGAAGCCACATGGGAGGTGAGGAGCCTCCAGGGGATAGCTTTGAGGCTATCGGGTTGGGGGATGAGGCTCGCCGTGAATTAAGGGTAGGTATCGTTGTCCCTACGGTTACTTATTTGAGGGCAGATATTACCGTCCCTCTAGTTACTTGATTTGAGGGTAGGTATTGCTATCCTTACGACTATTTATTTGAGGGCAGATATCGTTGTCCCTCCGGTTATTTATTTGAGGACAGACATAGCTGTTCCTCCGGGTTACTTCTTGGGCATGCCTTCGGGACGTCGATACTTAAGGCACGAGGTTTCAGGAGGCACAAGGTGTCAGGTCACTATTCTTGGGCATGCCTTTGGGATGTTAGTACTTGAGACACGCGGTGTCAGGGGGCACATGGCACCGGTTTACACAATAGAGATTACAGCGTTGGCCGAAGTAGGTGACACTCTATGGTGTCCACTGAGTCCAAGTGGAGTTTGTGTTTATTTGTGCATCATACTGTTTATTGTTTTCCTTATAAATTCATGCCTACTTAAACACTTATATTAGGTACGCACCATTGGGTGGTATCCTACTGAGATTCATCTCACACCCTGCACGGACCCTTCGGGATGCATGCAGACTTTATGGATTTACGTGCAGGAAAGAGGCCAGCTTCAGGAGGTGGGTTGCATCAACTTTTACATGGAGATGATATGGACCTTGAGGTTTTTCCTAGATGGAGTTTATCTTGTTTTGTTTCCCTTCCTGTATTAGCATGCTTATTTTTTATGTAGCTACAGTTGGTTAGCCATTGGCGCCTTTTTATGTTCAGATATGTATGACATGCTTTTGATGCATGTTTTATTGTTCAGTAGTAGTTACAAGTGATCAGCATGTTTTTGTGTTTATTTCTGCTGCAGTTGTTTATATTTTTTGCTTTCGCTGTTTATTGATATTGAATGTGCTTCCGCTCTGCGGGTCTGGTTCGAGTCTGCTGAGTCATTTGTTCCGCTGCATCATTATTATTATACTTGAACCAGTACCATTATTATCCTCCGAGTGGGTATATCCTCTCCACTATACCTATAAGACCCTCACTGCTAGTCGACAACCTTTAGCATTCAGGGAGGTGCACCTAAGGTAGTAACACCCGACCCGTTTATCACTGTTCGAGTGGATGCTCGGGTTCGGGTCGTTACACCGACTAAAGTGGAAAATGGAATTCCCTTTGAGCCATGAAGTGGAAATAAACCCATTTTGTCACATACACGTGTATGGGGTTGCGAGTCATTTGTTAAGGCCTTCTCAGGCAACAAACTAGCACCCTAGGGAAAAAAGTGTATCTTTATAGGGTATCCCACAAAAACAAGGGGATACTACCTATACAACCCCTCAGGAAAGAAATTGACTATCACTAAACAAGCTGTCTTTCTTGAGAGGGATCACATCCTCAAAAAGGATAGTGGGAGAAAGATTGAATTCGATGAATTTGATGCTCAAGATACATAAGAGTTGGTACAATAACATATTCCATAGGCCCTCATGAAAGAAGTAGTTTCTGAAACACAAGTACCATGTAAGAGTGTAAGAGAGGTAAGAGAACCAAAGAGATATGATCTTCTAGTCATCGAAGATAGTGACTTATTATTAGTTTATAATGATTAACATCTCTCCTATATAGAGGTATTAGATGGCTCATAAGCTACAAGATGGAAAGAATCCATGAATTCTAAAATGGATTCCATGTATCAAAACCAAGTTGAGGTTTTGGTCGATGTTCCAGTTGATGTAAATACCATTAGATGTAAATGGGTATTCAAGAGGAAACTAGACATAGAAGTTAAAGTAAGTACCTATAAATCAAGGTTAGTGGATAAAGGGTCTAAACATCATCAAGGAATTGACTATGATGAAACATTTTCATCAGTTTCCATGTTTATATCCATCAAAATTATACTTGATATAACAGCTTACCATGACTATGAGATTTGGCAGATGGATGTCAAAACTGTATTCCTTAATGGGAACCTTCAGTAAGATGTCTATATGACACAACCAGAAGGGTTTGTGACTCCAGGTGATGCCAAAAGGATTTTCAAGTTGTGTAGATCCATTTATGGATTAAAGTAAGTATCCAAGTCATGGAACATTCGATTCAATTAATCCGTCAAAGAATTTGGTTTCATTAAGAATGAATGTGAGTCGTGTTTTTACAATAGGTTTAGTGGGAATGAAGTTGTTATCCTAGTAGTTTATGTTGATGAAATATTACTTATTGGAAATGACATACCATTATTACAGTTAGTTAAAGACTGGTTAAACAAGTGTTTCTCCATGAAGGACTTAGGCAAAATAACCTATATTCTAGGGATCAAGATCATTCGTGATAGATCCAAGAGGCTTCTTAGACTAAGTCAAAGTACATATGTTGATCAGATACTAAATAGATTTAGTATGAAACAGTATAATAGGGTATTGGTTCCAATGCCACATGGTTTATATCTTTCTAAGAAAATATTTCCTCAGACACAACATGAGAAAGAGAGAATGAGTAAGATCCCATATGCTTCGGTGATAGGATCAATCATGTATTCCATGTTATGTACTGGAATTTATGTTGCCTATACATTGATATTAGTAGGAAGATATCAAGCATATCTAGGATAAAAACATTGTATTATTGTTAAGGATATCCTTAAGTATGTGAGAAGAACTAAGGATATGTTCCTGGTGTATGGAGGAGATGAGGAGATGGTCATCAGGGGTTATACTGATGTTGGTTTTCAGACAGATCAGAATGATCTAAAGTCACAATAAGGATATATTTTTCATCTCAACGGAGGAGCTATGAGATGGAAGAGTTCAAAGCAGCCAGTTTTCACTGATTCTACTATGAAGTCTGAGTATATAGCAGCTTCTGATGCAGCCAAGAAAGCTGTTTCAATTTAGAACTTTGCCTAGGAGCTTGACGTAGTTCCTAGTAATAAAGAACCTCTCATATTGTATTGTGATAATACTATAATGACTACTCTTGAAAAAGAGAAAAGTTCGTATCAATGGACAAAGAATATACTATGGAAGTATCACCTCTTGAAGGATATCTATGAGAGGGTGGAGTTGTAGTAAGTAGAGTAACCATGGAAGAGAGCATGGTGGACCCCTTAACTAAAGTCCTATATTAGCAAAAGCATGAGTATCATGTGAGAGCTAGTATATTGAAGGTTATTAGTAGTTGGATCTAGTTCAAGTGGGAGTCTGTTGGAGTTGGTGCCATAGAACCAACTTTTGTGTACTTTATGATAAATTTTATTCATGGTTTTTAATATTAATAAACTACTTATCATATCATTATTGTTCTTATGTGTAACATAGTACATGATAATGTCCTAAGAGTAGTTGTCGCACCAAAAGGTCATAGAAATTCCCCACTATGATGAGAACCTGGAAGTGCTACGACACTATTCTTGAATAAATGTTCTATATCCAGATGATATTATTTGAGGGACATAAATGATACAAAATATCAGGGGTGGAGACTCATAGGAATTTGAGGCACCTTCTCATGGTGTACTCCCTTGGTAATATTCAGTAGGATATTATGAGAATGAGACCCGCCAATAGGAAATCCACATCTATATGTGTCATTGGATTTTCCTATCCATGGATGTGTGTATTGGTCCTTAGACATTAAGATTATTATTAATGAGTACTACGAGTCACATACTTATATGTATTGATGAAAACTGTGATGACAAATTTATGTGGTGAAGTAGGATAAGTTGGGTGCATCATGAGTAATATTACATTAATGAATAACGTGAGAAAGGATTTTTCAATTATATTTATTAATGGAATTTTATATATTAGGCCCTTTGATGGAAATGATATCACCTAAATAAATCTATGTCTATGGAGTTTTATAGAAAAGTTCATTTTTCAAGAATTCAAAGAAAGAGACATCGAGCACATAGGTTGATGACACCGGTATGTAACCTTCTTGATTAGAGATATCGTGATAAAGAGATTATATTACCTAGTAAGCGTTTGTATGAGGAATCATTTCATTGTGACATCATATTATTTCTTTATGGGTGCCTTGACGTGTTTCTAGATGCTAACCTTGGACTTTATGCTACTTTTCCCAATGCCAATGAGAAAGAGACCTAGAGGTTCATACACTAAGTGTATCCAGAATCTCAGTTAAATAATATATTATTATTTATTATTTAACAAGTTGAATAAATATTATTCTTGAATGTGGTTTAATAATTATTCATGTATGCTTGATCACATATATTCGGTCACCAGTTATTTGAGAGAATATAATGTGAGTGTAATATTTAATAAATATTTATTTATTATCTAGTGAATATAATATTTATTTATTTATTGGTCAATAATGCAGTAACATTTATTTAATAAATAAATAATCATTATTCAATCCCTGATAAATATGGAGGAATGACAGACCAAGTTTTTAGGTCCAATGAGATATAATAAACATTGAATATTATTTAATTAAATGATAGTTAATATAATTCACAACTTAATCACATGTCGAGAAATAATAATATTAATATTATTATTTTACATGGGGTTCCATAGAGATTAAATAAATAATAAAGGGCACTTGTGAAATTATTTTATTTTAACCATAGTAATATATAAACCCAATTATGTTATTTTCTCAAAAGAGACAATTCATTTGTTTGGGTAGTGCACAACAGAATTGAAGAATTCTCTCAAGACCTAGAGAGTTCCCTTCTTCAAGAAAGCTCTCAAGAATGGAGAATAATCTTCCTCCACCAGATCAAGGAGAATGATTTGGAAGTGGTTCTCGAAGTGATCAAAGGCAGACGATGCGAGTACAAGGATTTGTTGTGCTAGCACCTGAAGATTCCTTTTATAACATCTAGAGATTCTTGGAACACATGTGAATCACCACTAGAGGGAATATGCACTTGATTCCTACAACGCAATGATGGTGCACCATAGATATGTTACTAGATCCATCAATGAAGAAAGAATTCCATCAAGATAATTCTTATTTAATTAAATTG
The DNA here is from genome assembly GCA_963277665.1 of Viscum album. NCBI lineage: Eukaryota > Viridiplantae > Streptophyta > Magnoliopsida > Santalales > Viscaceae > Viscum > Viscum album. The sequence goes on along the minus strand of OY728127.1, from coordinate 1,075,352,040 downwards.
ATTATAAATAATATGTGATGATCCTCCCTCTGGTTTCAGAATTATTACCCTTGCCTAATTTCATCGATCCAATTCTGTAGATCATGATGTTTATCATCGTGTAGATCTCAAATTGGTCATCTATCATGACAAAAAGCAATGTTGGGCACTTCCCATTTCATGCTTCCACTATGCATAGAACCTACATGGAATGCTACCCATAACATTGTGAATATCCTATAATTTCTAAAGTTGATTTTAGGATATTCACCTAGATAACCATATTAATTCATTTAAAGGTGTTATTTCCCACTCATTTTATAACCAATGATTATGTTTTCTATCACTCTATATCTTTCCATTGGATTTAATTTTCTCCTTCATTCCCTTATTCCTATGTGCATTTTTTTTGTGGTGGAAAAGAAATCTCCAAGTGAATAATGACACATCACTACCTTTGTCTTGACTTATCATCATTTATGCATAATTTTTCTTCAAATATCTTTCCATTATGTATTCCCTTGTATTGTTCTTATATTTGAAGGGTTTTCACCTAGATACCCATTCATCGATTAACTGGGGAAATTATTAACTAAATCATATAACATTTATTATATATAGTGTAAATACCTTATAATTTATTATCTTGATTGAAAGGTATTTACCTAGAGATATAACTAATTTCATTGGATACTCATTTATTTTCCATGGGTTCATGTTATGATTATTGATGGATTTATGTATGATTCCCTTATGTGAAATACACATGCATGTACATGTTATGAAATTGAAGGGTACACCCTGATTGCGATCCAATACACTGGGTATTTTTTTTCATTTGATGAGATACCATGTATGGGGCATGGGTGGTTAGCCTAAGCACACTATGTTATGACATCTTGGTAGTTATCCTTGACTTATGATTATGATGTCACTTTTATTTCGTTGTTACATTCCTATGATGCCTTGATCTTATGATATCATCCTCTCATGTCATGATTCAGTGTTTATGTATATGATTCTCACCTTTTTATATTATCATGATATACCCATCGAGTCACATGTATTGTTTTTTATCATGATACGATTAATTATACCGTTACTGTACTTTATAGATCACCCTCTATTATGTTTCCCCTTTTCCATAGGATTTATAATCAAAGGGATTCATATAGTATAATTACATATGCGTATAATCTTTGTGGAAGAAATGTGTATTGTACCATGAGTTTAGATGGATGTGTACCTAGTTCCCAAAGGCACCAAACTTTTTATCTCGAAAGTTTTTTGTAATTCATATGATGTATAAAAGTATGTATGTTTTATCACCAAATCCAAAAGTGAAGGTCTGAGGCATCTCAACATATGTCACTTATATAAGTATGGTCATACACTTACTCAAACCATCTCAATCAAGGGCCTATATTTCATACTCATTATATGGGAGGAAAAATATCATCTTACTTAAACCCTTAACGATGACATAATCAATAGCATTACCAACTACCCCCTGATTAGCTCAACCTTAAGGCATGTGTAAGAAAGGTATTAAAGTATGAATTTTATCATGATAGGTATATTTTTAACCTTGGTTAATATGGATTAAATATGAAACATTCACTACCAGTATGCTAAAGGCATAGTGTTTGAGACTTCATGTTGTATGCGTAGCAGGTCATCTAGCACAAAAAAACCCCCTCTATGCCTCATGAGTGAATTTCATATCTCTATACAAAAACCAACCCATGTTAATATTCACATGTGATCACAAACTATAATACTACATGATGAACATTAATTGGGGATAACTCAAAATCATACTTTGATAGTTCAATTATCATTTCACTTCACGTAACATGCCCAAATAACATGCTAAATGATATAGTGAAGATTGAATTTTGTATAACATGAAAAAAATTTATATTATAAAATCCTTTAAGAATATATAAACTCTTAAACATTTAACTCTTTATTATCAAGTCATATTTGACTATGATTATCAATTTTCTTCATGGATACACTCTAATCCATTGGGATGAGGTGTATAACATCAAGGAATATTAGAGACTGGTTGATTAGATTGTAATGAACTAACATATGTGGCATGAAGGAAACAAGGATGCTGACATCCTAGATTTGAAATGAAACCCATAATATTCTCTCTAAATTTTATTTAGTATAGGCTCCATTCCTATCAACTATTCTCATATTGTACACAAGGATTCCCTTGGGCTCTATCACTTTAGACCTCTTTAATTCCCCTCAAGTGTTTTACCAGATTGTTCAACTTTAATTGTAATAAAAAGTATTCTAGAATGAATGAATATGTGTATGAAAAATCAAAATAAAATATTGGTAATTGTAACACCCTGAAATTATAATATATGACTACCATTAAATAAGTCAATGTGTTCGATAGCTTTCTTCACACACAACACCAAACTTAAATGAAACCATCATATATTTAGATAAAATATAAATATTTAAGTATAACAATTTAAAAACTAGATATTGAATTAGAAATAATGAATAGGGGTAACTCCTTTATGAATGATTTGTATATATAAAATAAAGGCTACTTTTAATATGAATGAAATTCAATTAGTTTAGCTAAAATGACAAATAAGATCATTTATTGTTTAGAAAAGTATTTTTCTAAAAAAATTATCTTTTATGTAGTGTGAATTTATATTTAAAGAAACCTATGATTGGTGATAAATTATGTTTGATTTTAATAATTGGTTAAAACCAATTTAGTTGTTAAATGATATGAAATAAGAATGATAACAATTAATATTTGAAAATGTCATTTTCCAATTAAAATAGTATTTCATTATATTTTATAATATTTTTCAAATCCTAAATTTATAAATTTTGGAATTTGAAATTAATAAAAATTAACTTCATTTTTCAATTCCTCATATCAAAATTAACATAGTATTATTTTTTGAGATTTTTTCTGAAAAGGTCAATTTTTAGTCAAAAAATGTGGGATTTACGAAAATTATAATTTCCACGATACTATGTAAGCATAGACTAGATGATTTAAAAATTATTAAAGAAATAAAATATGATATTAATGAATAACATTATTTATTTTTAAATATTATTTATATATATAAAACCTATTCCAAACATATTTAGAACTAAAGAAAAATGTTACTTTAATATTAAAAAAACCATTTTTGGTCTTCTCTTTAAATAAAGTATTTTCATGAAAAGGTTCAGTTTTGGATTTCCTTGGAAGACTAATAAATTTTATTAAATTCATAATAAATCAATTTATGGCTCTAAAATTAGTAACTAAGATAACTTTATCATTTATAAATTTAAAATCTTAATAATGTTACTTAAAAAATGGTTTTACACATTTAAGAGTTTTTATTTTAAAATTAACTTTTCATACCCATGGAAATTTAATTTTATAAAAATATTTTAAATTTTCAAATCATAAGGTTCAAATCAGGTAATCAGGTCAATTTTACATTTTTTTCATTAAAATTAAAGTTAAAAATTAGTTGCCTCGGTAAAAAGTAAAAATGATAAAAGTATTTTACTAAGGGGGAAAGGAAAAAATATGTAAAAAAATGTTTCCAAATGGATTTTTGAGGCATGGATCGACCAAAAATCACCTAATTTACTAATTTTTCCCCTTTTATTCCCTTTAACATTTAGTATTGAAATTAAATTATTAAAATTCAATGGGTATTTCAAAAACTACCCTTCACATCACTTATAAAAAGGTAACGATTCCACCACTTAAAGACTCACCTATCTATAAAATTCCTTCTTTTAATTATTTTATTTTACTCTTTCTAGATCCCTATACTAATTTAAAAAGCTTCTATCCACCATTAGTTAGCATATGTCTCTTATTACTAAGGAGACTTCCAAGGAATATTTAAGTCCTTAGTGTGGGCATTATCAACTACTTAGTTTTTCATATTAATTATATTCTTTAAAATTTATCCTAGGCACACTAATATAATTATATTAGTATCATTTATATACTATAATTTAACTATATTAAGGGTATTATCATTATTTATTCATATACCAAATCTATTAAGAAAAACAAAACCGTCGTTCATGTGTTGTGCCGACTACCGCCTCCACGACACAACGTGTTTTGTTTTCCTTAACCATTTCAAAAGGTTGGATATATGGATGATATTAAAGGATAAATATGATTTTTATAATATAATTAATATTATTTAATGAAAAAATTAATAACCTATTAATTATATGATCAACAAATGATCATCGTTAATTTGATCGTTTAAAATAAGCATAATAAGTTGATAATATTTTATTCAAATTGTATAATGTTTTAATATACATTAATTATTATTCAAATTAATTATAATTATTATATATAACACTAATAAACACTAAAAAATATAATTATTTTTTTGTTATAATGATATTACAACAAAACCACCTCATAATCATTCATTAAATTAGGGTATGTTCATGTTTGGGTCGGTTTAACCACCTAATTGAACAATACTATGAATTTATTTAATGAATGACTATAGAAACATAATTACTAATAAAATATTATATAATTTTTTTAATAATTATTATTTTTGGTTCTATATATTTTATATCAATATTTAACACATTAATTAAAAAAACACACTTCAATCGTCAAGAATCACCAAAACATGCTTGTGATCAATTTCATCTTAAAGGATAAAGATTAAGACACTCATGAAAAGAGTTTGAAACATCATAATTAATTATAAATATTTCATAAAAATAGATTTAATTATATATTAATTATTAACGTTTAATGATGAATGAACACAAACGCCGCTATTATGAAACTAGTACAAATGATAACAACTATAAACACTCGATGTGAAAAATTGGTATAATTAATATAGATAATGACTAACTAATAAGAGTATTAATTAAAATGTATATGATTAATGTTATTAATTAATTGATTAATATATCAATGTTTTTTGATACAATAGGTTAATGTACATTTATGGAAGTTAAGACAAGAGGTAATGACTTTCATCTCAGATTCCTACCTTTGAGATGTGTTTGGTATTATGCACCTAATTTAATTTATGTGGTGTATATAGTAATAATTTTAAATATTATATCATGAATTATCTTTTAATAATGGTATTTTATGTTAAATTATGATCCCTTTATTTCAATAGGTTTTGATTAAAGTGTTACCCAAGCTGCAAGGGTTTTTCTTGGTCTCAATTCTAATTCTTTGATACATGTTACATGTTAAGAACCACGATTACTTTGTATGTATTATTCACTACCAATGGATATGTTTTTATCATACTATTTTTATTTCATGGGATTTAATATCCAAATCATGTTCCCTTATTCAAGTGGATATTGAAACATTTGTTTCCCTAGTAGTAAGGTTTTTTGGCAACTCAAATCCCATTCTTTGAGTTATAATGTTTTATCTTGAACATTGTTATTACATTATTGGGTTATACCACACTAATATTTTATATAATTTTATAATACTCTTTGTGAAAATGATGTTTTAATATAAATAAAGTTTTATTACTCTTTTTACAGTGAGGTTTTTCAACAAAGGCAATTTCAAGTATTAAAAATGTATTTTTCATAATCAAATGTTTTGGATCCACATTTCCTATAGAAAACATTATTTTATTTTCAAGGATAAATTATTGGAGATTATTTTAAAATTAAAGTTTTTAAATTATGTTTCACTTCACCTTTTGAAAAATACTTTTGGAAGTGACCCGTAACTTCCTTTTTTACGTTAATATGATTATTTTTCTCTAAAAGATCTTTTAAATTTTTACTTCCATTTCACTTTCTATTTTTAAAAGGATTTAACCTAATAGAGTTTATGTTTCACTATTTATACTCTAATATATATATTTATTTTTTGGGGAATGAACTCATGATACTAAACAATCTAATTCATGATCCCCTCTTGGATAGTATCATTCAATCATTCTTTTTCAAGGATGTTTTTCATCTATGCCAACATACTTCTAGGCTTCCTTTATTATACTGGGGATATGTTCTTTTGAAACCATCCACATTATTTCTTTGTATGACTTATGATCATGATTATTCTATTATTTTCTTAGCTATATTCTCATTTCTCTATACAGTGTGATAATCACATTTTACATATTCCAGATTGGATGATGTTCATCTAGAAATAATATTATTCTATTGATATGGGTAAAAGTATTGGCATTCCATATATTTTTATTAAAAAATGGATGATATTGGATAATAAAGTAGGTTGATCATGTATTTATAATATGTATTCTTCTTTATATATATAACCATGTTTTTATTCATCCAATGGTTCCTTAGGGAATGGTATGAAAGGCCTTATTAACTCTTATGGTGAATACACTGGATTTAATTAGGTGATGGTAGACCCCATAATTTCATATGCCATCGATTCATCGATAAGTCTCATGATACAAAATAGGTTTGGGTATTTGGTGTATGTATTCACAATTCTATAAGATGTCTTGGCTACAGTCTCGATGAAAAGTAAAGTGTCTTGGGAAAATTCCTTGAAAATAGGTTCTTGATGTTTGACATTATGCATTCAATCAATATGAGATCAGTATTATTGATATCTGTGTTTTTATTTATTTCCATGGTTATAGTATTCTCTCAGTTTCAAGTTGATTATGTATTTATGTTGTTTACCTATTCCTTCCATAATATTTATTTCATGTTTATGCCATGATTGCTTTAGTTATATATTTCCCATATTGAAAATTTGAGTGTACCTCTTCTTATGTTTCCATTTTCCTAGGTTATGAAGAAAAGTAGTACACATGACATGTTTAAAAGGATAACACGTGTGGAAGAATTTGTGGATGATATTGAAGACTTATCATGAATTAAGTAGTTTCTTATATAGAATGAAAAAATTTACATTAGTTGAGAAAGACATGGGATTTATTAGTTTATGACGTGTCCTAATTATATAAAACTATAAACCTGAAAAGATACTTCAGATGTTATAAATTCAATAATCACTATTAATCTTGTAATTATGGATGGTTATATCAATGATTTTATAGCTGACATCAAGAAAGTATGTAAAGTATATGTCTATGAGCACCCAATCTTAGAGTGTGGGTTCGGGGCATCAAAATTGGTATAAAATGAAAGGTTTAGATAACTCTTTATATTAACATATTTTTAGAGGATAATTTAAGGTTGATCACAATTTCAAAGGTATAGATAACCCTTTTTAATAGTATATGATTTAATTTTAAGACAATAATTCACATTTTATTTAGGTATTAGGATAAAAAAACTTCTATAAAAACCCTAGGAATAAGCCTAAGCATTGGATAACATCCTATTGTTTTGGTAAAGCATAGATTATGTGGTTTTTCCTAACAATACATCTCTATCTGGATACCGGAAAGTGGATGTGGTTGTGACACATATGCACCTAGTGTTAATCACCTTGAAAAGTCTTGGTTGAGCATTGAATCAATCATCACTCTGATAAACGATGAGTTGGCCTAAGAATGCATGCTTGGTGTGACATTCCCGAGGGATATTATTTGGTTAATTACATTCTCTTTACGAACCATTATGAATGATTTAATAATGGTTTTAACTAATTAAGTTAGAGAACCTAATAGAAAAATGTCCATGGATAACCAAAGACTGAACAAAGAAGATTCATAGGTTTATCTAAAAGCATCATATGTTAAAAAAATGTGCCATAAGAGAAGCACTACTAGAAACATAGGGTATACCAACAATTTCAAACTATTGGGAAAAGATGGAAAACCATTGGTATACCCTATACCAATGGTTTTCCAAACCATTGGTTGTTGAGGTGTGGGGATAGCTCTATACCAACAGTTCTTTAGTAACTGTTGGTATATGGAACTATTTATTACTCTATTCCAACAGTTTTTGAAAATTGTTGGAATATATCTTTATTAGTAGTTTAATGTCGTTGGTGTATATTGAAAATTAACTCTATACCAACAGTTTGAGAACTGTTGGTATAGAGTTTTACCAACAGTTCTAATGAAACTGTTGGTATAGATATGGTTTTGAGATCTATACCAATGGTTTTTAAACTGTTGGGATAGTTTTCTACAATTTCAGACAGTGACCCACAACTACCTCCCCCCTCCAATTACTTGAAATTGAAAACAAATTGACACTAATGCAGATAATACAAAATTAAAAATGACACTAATTCAGAATTCAAAATGAAACTACTACAATATACAACATAAAATACAATTGAATTCTAAAAACAATACAATATAAAAAATGAACTTCAATTGTAATTACATTGAAAACAATACAATATACAATACATAATTCAAAATGACACTATGGACACTTCCAAATGCAAGTTAATGAGTAGTGGAATAGTTCACACCATCATGTCCTTGAAAAGATGTCATGGCACTATGAGAGGGTGGTAAGGAGATAACATAGAAGGGGGTACTAGGAGGGGACATGGACATGGGTGGTTTTGGTAGGGAGGGTGGTGAATTGGGGAGTGTGTCATGGATAAGGATGGATAGGGTTGTGAAATAGCTTTGATACCATGTAAAAATAGAATTCATAGAATCCAATTATAAATAAACAAATAAATGTACAAGCATAATGTTTCCTACCTAATCACACATATATTTAGTTATAACAAATCAGAAAACATAAAATGTCAGTAATATCAATAAAAAATGTAACAGATCAATTTGTCCCTCATCACCATAACCATAAATATCACCACCATCACTATTAGCCTCATCCTCATCCTCATCCCTGCCCCCATCCTCATCCCCATCCTCATCCTCAGCCTCATCCTCATCCTCATCCTCAGCCTCATCCCCACCCTCATTCTCCGCCTCAGCCTCTACCTCTCCCTCGGCATCGGCCTCATCCTCGACCTCGGTCTCGTTATCATTGTCATCCTCAGCCTCTTCCTCGCCATTATCATCGTCAGGAATGACATCATCTCGACCAACACTAGAATTTCCACTTGGTTCACTATATATTGAATGCATCGATGACATATATTCATCACAAGCTATTATGACCTCTGGTGGAAGTGATGGACATAAAACTTTCACAAGTTTCATAAATTCAATGTTTTCCCTAGTAGACCATTCTTCCACCCGTGTGTCCCTTTTTTCAGCCTGTTTTGCCCATACCTTAATGTGTTCAAACTCGGTGGTACTAAAACTAGTACCTGAAGAGGGCCAATACCTTGTTGGGACTATACTCTTCTCAGGTTGACAACATACTCTTCCAGGGTGCTCATCTCCCAACACCTAATGTAAGTGATCATTTGGCCCAAAATTGTCAGGTTCTTGGGAATCAAGGGCCTCTAAAGAATCCTGTTACAAATATAAATAGATTATTAAGTTACAAAATAGATATTAAAATTTTAAATCAACAAATCAAAACTTACAATCTACTACTATGTCGATTCATTAACCGCGCTTCCATCTTTTTCCCTTCTACTAGAGCAAAACTATTTTACTCAAGGCACACGTCCTTCAATATTAAATATCTGCCTCTATAATGACATTGAATATAGGGAACCATAATTAAAAATAGTTTATAAATAATTAATTTCATAAATAAAATTATATGAAAACATTATAAATTAAATAAATTATGTAGGAAACAATAGAAAGTGTAAGTCTTAAATAAAAATTATAAACAACTGTCATACCTGCTTCCTCTCATGATCTGACATCGCAGTACGTCCCAATGTGTGGAGGTATTTTTTAGCATCAATGTTTTTTTTATTTTTTTCATATGATTTATAAATAAAATTAAATAATACAAAAGATAGTATTAATGAAAAACATGAAATTTTCATTTAAATACCTCAAATGTGATTAATACCTTAAACTTGATAGTCATCCAATGAGTAATCATTTGTCAATATTGTTCTATTGTACAATCATCCACGATAGGTACCACCTCTAACTCTATTAAAACTCTATAATTCCAACCAATATACAACTCATTATTATAGGCTCTCCAAATCCCATCTAACTCATTTAGACATGTTGGCTGTACACCCTCACCATCGGGAAAATTAAACTGAAGTTGACACCAAAATATTAATTCATATAAATAAAAAAATAATATTACATTAAATAAAATAGATTTTTTTACCCATATCTGTGCCCAATAATTATCCTTGACTTTGTTTGAAAACTGTCTCCATGAGATCAGACTGACAGGAATGATGTCGGAGTATTTGGAAAACGTTTCCAAAAAACTACGACATTACTGCCCTATTTTTTCGATCATTTGATTGTCTTAGTTGAAATCCACCATCAACTACATGCAGAAGTTCCACACCAAATGAATTCATGTATTTCCTCTCCCCCATAGCCTATCAGTAGATGTATCTATTATGATAAAAAAATATTATATCAATACATGTTATATTGAAAATAAATTATGGTAATATTTTTAGGGTTCTAAAATATACCTGTGGTAATCTGCTCAATGGGCACCTCTGGATCCACTTACTTTGAAGAAACATCACCTTGTACCGGTGGAGTGGGTCCCAGTGTATTCTATGTAAGCACAGACTATGTCGGAGTAAGAGTTGAATAAGGTATGTAGAAGTCTAAAGAAAAAGAAGTAGATGGTAAAGAAGATGACATGGATGACTGACCAACTACATAATATAGATGAGGAGTGAGAATCATCATGGGATACAATAAATATGTATGAGGAGGCTCATATTTAAAGGGTGGTGAAAACATGGGAGGCCTAAATATCCCATGTGTCCCTAACAACACATCAGGATTAGAATGTGTGGAAAATGGAACATCAGTGGGAGGGGCAGGGTCTAAACGAGTATGCTGACTAGAGCACCTAGCTCTTGTACCAACCCCCTCGTACCACTGTCCTGAGTACTGGGACCATTACTAGGCTTCTTATTGAATAACTAGCACCTCAGTAGTGGATCCTGCATAAAATTTTAAAACAAAATTAATCACATAACATAATATGTTATTGATATATATATATTTGAAATAAAATACTCACAATAGAAACTAATAGAGGAATTCCCATCTCAGCCTTTTCAACGATTGTTTTTTTCCATATTTTTTATTCAGTCCTCCTCATATGGTTTCATTTCTTTCATTTGAAAACAAATATGAAAGTAATTAGAAAATGATAACTACTATGTAACCCAAAAAACAAAAAATTTGAGACATGGATTATTTTTCTTAGGTCATTTGGTTCATATTTTTGGTTAGGTAATTTAGCTATTTTTTGGGTTAGGTAATTATTTTCATTAGTTTTGATTTTTATATTAATTAGTTTATTATTTCCAATTCATGTAATCTAGTTTTTTTGTTACAATTTAACTATTTTGGTTTTGTTTGGTTTGGTAGGTCTGAATACAATTCAATTCAATATTATAAAATGAAACTCAAAGAAAACTGCAACCAATAAATATTAAAAATGCACATGAAGGTCTAGTTGGACAAACTATCATGATTGAAACCACTAAAACCCAAATTCAATATAGTTTTATACTAATTTATGCACATATATGAAATGGTAAAATAATTATATTGTAACTGAAGTTTTAACAATAAGGAAAAAGAGATCCAAATAAAATATTTCTATATGAAAATAGAATAACACTAAAATAAAATATAAAATAAATAGAATAAAATATTCAATTTTGGTTCTTGTATAATATAATAATACAAATTATATTTATTTTCATTATACTGAAACTCTGTATCCTTAAGAAAAAAATAAAAAAAGCTGAAGACATTATTTCAATGACACAGATCAATAAGTATAACATACGAAACAATATATTATATTATAATTAATATAATATAATATAATATAACAAGAACATAGATGCACATAGGAATATAATAACACATAAAATGAGTGGTTTTAAATAAATCAAAACTAAGAAATCAAAATCTCCCAAACAACCTCCCACTTTTGGATTATTTCAAAACATGACTGAGGGTCCAACAAATTCCCCCCTTGAAATAATAAAAATATAAAACCAATAAGTATAAGTCATTTTAAATTAAATTAATATAAAATTAAGTAGATAGATCATGTTATTAACACAAATAAATTTCTTCCCTATATAAAATAATTAAGCATATTTAGAAAACGATAAACTATGGCTAACATGATTAAAAAAAACAAGGTACAAAGCAAACTAAGACAACAAATTGTATCAATTAAGGGGATATCAAATGTTAAAATATAAACAAAGGTAATATAGTAAAGGATAATCCCCCTTAATCCAAGCATTTATCCCCTTTGAAAAGATATTCCAGTGTAATAACCATCATTTTTAAACTCCCTCTAAATAAAAAATTTAATACAAGCACCCCCAAAACAAGCTAAAGATATTTTAGAAATTAAACCAAGGCATGTAATGAATTAAACAGAAATATATTATCATATATAATGTACACAAATGATAAATAGAAGAAACAAAACTCACCAATTTGAAGATAAATGTAGGAAGTAATGGAAGAAACCAATTTAAAGTGGAATAAATATATTTAGAACCACAATGGATCTGGTGTTGGAAGACAATAGTCACTGACTGGGAGAGAGCATTGCGTGTTAGGAAAAAACTATTGGATCTGGAATGGAATGGGGAGGGGGATCAACTGTATTTGGGGGAAATATTTCCCAATGGTTTTTAAAAACCATTGGGATATAGTCTCTATACCAACAGTTAAGAAAAACCATTGGTATATGCATATTTTTCCCAATATTTTTAAAAACCATTGGTAAAACATTACCCTGTATACACTTTCCCAACAATTTTGAAAAACCGTTGGGAAAACTTAACATAATTTACACTTTCCCAATGGTTTTGTGTAAACCGTTGGGATATGGGTGTTGGTATAGAGGGGAATTACAGTAGTGAATAAATATGCAGATTGATGTTTTCATATACATATTTAGGATATTATCATAACTATTTTGGTTTTAGTATTTAGTTTAAACAGGATCACCAATATGTAGTTAAGAAAGGTTTATATCTAGAAACCGCTATGTATTATAATTGAATAATGAGGCATACATAAATGATTAAGAATTTTAATATACACCTATTATTATGGAAAAGGAAAGTTTCCTAGTCTTACCTGTAGTAGTGATATTGATATCATTATAGAAATTAATTCTTTATACTCTTAGTTATTGTAATTAGTGAAGTTATAATTATCGATGACATTTTGATATATTCTAAATGTTATCAAGGATTATGTGAAATATCTAAGGATTATTCTCATTTAGTTTTACATTAAAGGTATAAAAACATATATTAAATGGTATTAATAACCTTGAAAAGTGATTTTATGATAAGGTTATATTTTTGGGGATAACTATTGGAGAACACATGATTGAGGTATGGATAACTTTTAAGTTTAAAATACACATGATGCTGAGATAATTAAGGGCAGTTTGATTTTGAATAAGTAAGTTAGATGGTAATTGGTAACCTTAGGATTAATAATTTATTAATGATATTTATGGAGAAGTTCATCTCATTTTTGGGATTATGATATATAGTGACTAGTGTGTGACCTTATGAAGTAGTGGTTAATACAATTTTAGGGTTAAATATAGAATTAATTTTTAGAGGAATAGATAATCTTGTGGTGTCTTAATGTCTTGGAAATTCAAAAATGTTTTGGGAAAGGTAGGTTATTGATAGTATATGATTATAGTAATGACTAAAGTTGTTTAAGGAAAGATAAGTTTGGTTTTGAGAGCATAGATTTTAGTGATAATTGGGAAAGTTCATGGTAATTTGGGATATATTTTAAGGATTAGGTTAATAAGTATGAGTAAACCTAAATCAAAGTAACCAAGATTAAATAAATAATGTGAAGGTACCTAACATGCAGTAGAAGCCCTAAAAAATGCATTTTAAAAAATTTCACCAATGATCAACATGAACTTGTAGACATTGGCGAATTGCTACCCAATTACTTCATGAGGATTAGGCATGAAAGAAATTAAGCACAAAATAAAAACCATAATATACCTGGTTAGATATAAATCCATGCTTGATGTTTGATCATAATTGGTGATCGATGCTCATAGAATCCAAATATGAATTCCTCTAGATAATCCACACACACTTCAGAAATTTTTAGGAGCATCGATCGTCGAAATCTAGGTGCTAGCGTGGAGTTCCGACGACTTCTTCGATGCTCTGACGATCACCGTATCGTCTTGCCTGCAATACATGAGAGGGTGCTTGATCTGAACTCTTTGGATCAAGATCCTCTCTCTCTAAAACATGGGATAGAGAATAATAGAGAGAAATCCCATGAATAGTCCTTAGAGAATCCCTTTCCTACTCTAAATATAGGGTGTTAGGAAATTATCCAGAAATGTATGCCCGACCCCCGAATAATTAACACACTATAAATGACATATTTCGACTACTGTACTAAGTAATAAATATTATTATCCCTTTCCTACAATATAATAAATATATTACGTGATAATAATTTAGCCATTAACTCAACTCATCATTCCTGCAAATATTAAATGAACCTTGAATATTTTAAACTAATATTCATTCAATCAATATTTTCCATGTATTTACTTTAAACTGGTAAATACATTTAATAAATAAATTCAATGCCAATTATTCTTAACTTGAATAATATGAACTTATTTATTCCTTTGGTGACTGTATCTCCTTGGAAAAACCTAGATCCCAGTGGAAGGGCCCACTATGTTCAATATACCTATTCAAATAAATATGGAAGATTCTTAAATTATCTATTGTGTGTGACCCTCTAGGTTCTTATTTTGATAGTAGTGAATACTATTCACAGACCAAGAGTGGGATCTAGCAACCCATCATGCCCCCTAAAGAGATAAAGTGTCACAACAACAACAACCAACCTATGCCCACACAATGTGTAATATAATCTCTTTGTCTTTAATATCTCATAAAGCAGGACACACACCCGTGTCATCATCCTTTTCTTGATTTATTATTTTTTGATCTAATTGGATGGATTTACCCTTGATTTCCATGACCATGGTCTTATAAAGGTACTACCATCTAGATCAACGTGACCTGAGATATATAACTTCCTTAACTTAGAAGCGAAAAATATTTTCTTGAACATTAAACCAATGTCATACCACCAATGACACACCCAACCCAAACTACCTCATAGTTATTTCATTATCATAGTTTTCATCTTGCATCAAAGCACGCAATCAAATGAAACACATTGGTAATAATCTCAAGTCAGGAGACCAATACACATGTCCATAGATAAGAACATCCAATGACACCCAAAACATGTGGTGTTCCTATTGGTAGGCATGTCCTCATGATCTCACTAGTAGAGATCACAAAGTGTGAGATTTATGAGAAGTATCAATGATTATGAGCCCCCATAACCTGATAGTTAAACATCTATTGTGACTAGTTAGTAAGATATATCTAAACCATAAGAATTTTTTTTAAGATTAATATAATTGTATCTCGAGTTTCTCATTATATAATGTGATCTAATATAACCTTTTTATACAACAATCAATCTATATACATTACCATTAAATAGTGGAAGTATAGATATCTACACTATAATGGTAAGAATACATCATGTATAGCTAACTGTATACATGATATGGTAATAAAAAGTACTGCATAGTTGGGTCTAGGGAATCCACTATCGCAACAAAATGATGTATGTTAAACTGAGAGTGATAAAGGTTGAACCGAGTATGATACAAGTTGATTTGTAAGAACCATAGGCTAACATGATAGTGGTATTAAGTGATACATCTTGAGGTTAAATTTTCCTATGGTTATTTATGATAATTCACTAATAATTATTTTTACTCATGTCAACTCTTTTGGTTTTAATAATGTATGGAACTAGAAGGAACTAGGGGTGCGAGGGACAATGCAGAGATTACCCCAATGAACAAACCATAAAAATGTGATCTGGAGTGAGAAACCTTATGATTATTCCAAACAAACTATAAAGAAACATGATTAACAATGTGAACATAGTCAAAGTACTAAACACACTAAGGAAGAGAAGATGAAGTCTCATGAAAAATAAAGTGGCGAAGATGATAAAGGACAAAGAATTCAATTTCCAATATGTCAAATATGTGGGGAAAACATGTGAAAATTTCCTTAAAGGGAAAATTAAATGCTATAAGTTTGGAAATTAAGGTTATCAGACTCAAAATTTTAAGGGAAAGAGAGAAGCTATAAAAATCTATTACTTCAATTATAAGAGAGTCGATAATTTTGTGACTCAATGTACCAATACAAAATCCAACAAGGAAAATAGTCACCAACTACCACATGAGAAAGGAAAAGTCCATAAAACTGCTACTAATTAATTAGATAGAGAGTTTTCACTCTAGAGTTTCTAGGGTTCTATGTCATGTAAGTTTTCACAAACTACTGGATATTTAGTTATAAATAAAAACCTCCAATGGTATGATTATCATATAAATCATTTTCAAGGTTTGTGGGAAGTTATTCCTTATGGATATAGATATTCTTCCCATATTATAATTCTATGTGAAATTATTAATGAGTTAAATCTCTTTATAAAGTGACTATAATAATTTTTCATATAGATAAATATGATCCCATGTCCTAAATAAACCCATTATCATCTAGCAATGTATGAATTAATTATGAGTTCCCTATAGAAATTACTATGAATAAAATTGCGAGGATGAAATTTATTTAAGGGAGGGAGAATGTAACAACCTAAAATTCTTATATATGATTACATTTAAATAATTCAATGTGTTTGATATCTTACTCCACATGCAACACTGAACTTAAATGAAACCATGAGATATTTAGATAAAATATAAATATTTAAGTATATATATTAAAAAACTAGATGTTGAATTAGTGAGAATTAATAGGGGTAACCTCTTAATGAATTATTTATATATATAAAATAAAGTCTACTTTTAATATGAATTCAATTTAATTAGTTTACCTAAAATGACTAATGCGATCATTTATTGTTTAATTTATTGTTTAGAAAAGTATTTTTGTAAAAAAAATATCTTTTACATGCTATGAATTTCTATTTCAAGAAACATGTGATTAATGATAAATTAGTTTTTATATTAATAATTGTTTAACACCAATTTATTTGTTAAATTATATGAAATAATAATAATTACAGTTAATATTTGAAAATGTCATTTTCCAATTAAAACAAATTTTCATTATATTTTATGATTTTTTCAAAGACTGAATTTATAATTTTTGGAATTTGAAATTAATAAAAATGAACTTCATTTTTTAATTACTCATATAAAAATTGACTTAGTATGAATTTTTTATCTTTTTTTGAAAAGTTCATTTTTAGTCAAAAATGTGGGATTTAGGAAAATTATAATTTCTATGTTTTTTATCACTATGTAAGAATAACCTAGAAGATTTAAAAAACATTAAAGAAATAAAATATTAAATTAAGTAATAACATTATGAATTTTGAAATATTCTTTATGCATAGAAAACCCGTGCCAAACATTTTTAGAACTAAAGAAAAACATACTTTAATATAAAAAACTATTTTTGGTCTTCTATTTAAATCAAGTATTTTCAAGGAGAGGTTCGGTTTTGTATTGAATTGGAAGCCTCATACCTTTTATTAAATTAATACTAAATTAATTTATGGATATAAAATAATTAACCATGATAACTCTATCATTTATAAATTTAAAGTATTAATAATGTTATTTAAAAAAATGGTTTTATGTGTTTAACTGCTTTTTATTTTAAAATTAACTTTTAATACCTATATAAATTTTATTTGATAAAATGGTTTTCAAATTTGAAATTAGAATATAAAAATTAAGTAATTAGTTCAATTTTAATTTTGGTCATTAAAATTAATGTTAAAAATTAGTTACCCAGGTAAAAAGTAAAAAAAGGTAAAAAGTATTTTACCAAGGGGGAAAAGCCAAAAAAGTTGAAAACATGTTTCCAAATGGATGGATGAGGTTTTGATCGACCAAAACTCACCCACTTTATTCATTTTTTCCCTTTTTATTCCCTTGAACCTTTAATAGTGAAATTAAATTATTTAAATTCAATGGGTATTTCCAAAACTACCCTTCTCTTTACTTATAAAAAGGCAACACTTACACCAATTCAAGACTCCCATATCCCTCGAATTACTCTTTGAAACAATTCCATTTTACTCTCCCTAGAACCCTATCCCACTTTTAAAATTTTCTAGTCACCATTAGTTAGCATAAATCCCCCATTCCTAAGGAGACTTCTAAGGAAAATTCATGTCCCCAACATGAGTATTATCAGCTACTTAGTTTTTCTTATTAATTATATTCTTTAAAATTTATCATTTCCAAACTAATATACTGATATTAGTATCATTTTTATAATTTAATGTTATTATATTAAGGGTATTATCATTATTTATTCATATAACTCATCCATTAATAAAAAAAATCACTATTCGTGCATTGTGCAGACTAATACCTTCACGAAACCACATGTTTTGTTTTCCTTCACTACTTTATAATGTTGGATATATGGATGATATTAAAGGATAAATATGATGTTTATGATATTATTAAGATTTTGGTATGAAAATTGAATACCATTTGGGATGTTTTTTAACACGTTTTTTATTTTTTGTCAATATATCTTGTTATTAATATCTTTATATCACATGCAAGAAAGAGTTACTTGAAAGTCTAAGAAAGTTTTTGTTAAGAAGTTCTTGAGGAGGTGAAGGATATTTCCTTAAACATGTTAGGAAAATTTTATAAAGTTAAACGATGATTTACTATTCTACAAGTTCCTCACATCATGAAGATCATCGTGATCCAAGTAAAGTTTGTACACATTCATAAAAAGTAAGAAATGTCCCAAGGAGAAGATTGAGGCTATCGAATTAATATTATTTGATATATATGGTCGAATGGAGTTATAGTATATGTTCCAAATTATTGTTACATAATATTATTAGATAGACCATGTCAGTTGTTACTAGATGAAATTTTTCATGAAGTACTCACTGATAAATTAGTACACACTTGTACAAAGTATAAGAAGTACAAAGTGGAAGAAGTACAATGGTGTGAGAAGTTTGATGTTCGAGCAAAAGTACAGAGCTAAATCTAGAATACCAGATGATGTAGGTATGTTGTAACTAGAAAAAGGGAGAGTGGTCAAAATTCGAGTCACCATAACCAATGGAGAAGTATTTTGTGATGGAATTATTTAGAAGTTGAAATAATGCTATCAGGCATATAATGAATCGAGCATACCAGACATATAAAACTAAAGTTATCAAATATACTATTTATAATAAGTTTCCATGTAGATAAAGTTTTTTTCAAGATGTTTTAAATTCATAGAGTGTGATGATGTATAAAGGCTTTTGTTTGAGTGCATTGGACAAAGAACCATTGGATGAATAAATGCAAGGAAATGCATTGGACAAAAAAGATGTATGATTAATGAATTTTTCAGAATGAGTTCAATAAATTTATGCAATTGGTAAAAGACCCATTAGATAGACATGAAATAGAAAATCAATGAGATACACCAGACAGTGCCATGTTGACACATCGGGAAGATCATATTAGATAAACGAATGTGTAGTCTATCAGTTAGAGGATGCCTATACAGAACACTAGACAGAGAGATACTGGGATCATTGGACCGAGTCAATCAGTCAAAATTTTATCAAAAAAAGGAGAGTAAAATAGAAAATTCTATCAATTGAATAGTAGGTTGAGTAGATCAGAAGTATATTTAATAAGACATGAGACATATAATCCATTTGAAGAGGCAAAAAATAAACATTACTAGTCAGAGTTATGAGAATCTTTACATTACTTTATAAATCCCATTTAACATGATGAAAATGAACTAATCTTTCAAAGTTTTTTATATAGACAAGATAAAGAAGTTAGAAGAATTTAATTAATGGTGAGGTTAAGGAAGTTTGAAAAAGGATGGGAATATTGGAGTCTTCATGAATCTTCAATAATATTCTTTAAGAAATGATAAGTATCCAATGAATTTAAAATGAGAAGGATTTTCAAAAATTGAGTTTTCCTTGAGAGGTAAAATGAATTTGGTTTCCCACATTTTCTCCTACAAGCGCACCTATAAAAGGGTATGCAAGTACAACACATACTAACACTATTCACCCATACGAGATATCCATAATCTAAAGTTTTTGGGGGTTAGACTGAGTTTATAACTGAGATTACATTCTAGTTGAAGGAGATTTATTGAAAGGAGTTTTTAGTTAGATTCATCAAACATATATTTTGATCAGTGTTATTAGATATATATTTTAATATGAAACATTGGAAAAAAGCACCAGTTAGAGATACTAGAAAAAAGTATCAGTTAGACATCGAGGCACATTTTTTCTTCATTGAATAGAGAACCGATTATAGGTGTATTTTTTTCTAAGGAACACTATATGAAGTATACCAAATGAGATCTAAAGGCACACTAAATAGAGATACTATATAGACACGTCAGATAGATAAATTTTGAATGAAATTTCAATGAGATGATAATAAATGTTCATATCTTGTTTTGGATCAAGGTTTCATAATAAAACTTTATAAATGACGATATTTAGTATAATTACTTGTCGGGAGATAGAATGAGTCTAATAGGAGTTGTCTAATTGTATTCACTTTTCTATTATAGTGAATTTCTATGGACTAATAGGAGTTTCCATGGAAAGGATATAGTCACCCACACTGGGGTAAAACCTTTTAAATCTTGCGTTCCTTGATTTACATTCCTATCTTTACATGCTTGTGATATTTTTATATAAATATCGATAAGGATAAAACTCTAAAAAGTTGTCGGGGTTAATTTCAAGGAAATTGAAAGTTTAAAAGATCACCATTGATTCACCCCTTCTTCTTAGTGATTCTCATGATCCTAAGGAACTTTAAGTGGTATTATAGAGAAGGTTCCCACTAATATATACTTATCATAGAAAATATCAACTTAGTGAATAGTAGATGCATTTTTACCTTCTAGAGAAAAAATTATTATGGATGGAAAAATAAAATGATACCCTATCTTTTGTCTCTTGTGATGGATGTAATTAAAGCATCAACAGTTGGGTTTCCACTTATTGAGAAAGATGATTCTATGATATTATCCAAAAAAAAGAAATATTTAGGTAGATGGGAAAACTAGAAATTCTATTATTATGTTATTTAGAAATTTTTTATATAAAGGTGATGTGTATCAAGATAGATAAGGAAACTTTAGACAAATTTGAAAGTATTTTTGAGGGAAAGATCAAAGTTAAGGAAGAAAAAAATGCAAATATGGAAAATCAAGTTTAGAGTTATCAAAATAGTTTATTATGAAACTATTTATGAGTACTTCACTAGATTAAATTAAGTTTTTTGAAACATAAAAGGATTCATAGATGTCTTATAAGATTCCACCATTTTTAAGAAACTCATGAGAAACTTATTTTCAGGTTTGATTATAAAATATCTAATTTAAAAGATAAAGATGATTTATCTCTTGATGAATTGCATAAATTTATTATTAACTATGAGATGAGAAGACATATAACATTAAAGAATAATATTAAGGAATAAAAGTCCTTTGAATCTATAAAGAAACTGAATATTAGTGAATATGAACATGTGATAGTGATTCCAAAGATAAGGAATTTGATGATGAATAAAATGAAAGAATCATGTCTCTTATATCTAAAAATTACCCAAAAGGTAGATTAATGTTTAAATTCAAGCTCCTAATTAAATGTTTTTAGTGTGAAGTAATTGGAAATTTTTCTATTAATTGACCTAATATTAAAGTTAGAGAATAATTTTGAAGAAAAACCTCAGTGGAATAAGTGGAGAAAAACTTCAATTGGAAGTAAAAACAAGTTCACTTGAAAGAAAAAAAAGTATGTTAAGTAAGAAATTTGAATATGAATCCACTGAAAACAAATCTTAAGATGATTAAAATCGAGATAAGTTTATAAATTTTTTTGCTAATGTCGTGAGAAAGGAATATTCCTCAAATAGTGAAGAAGAATACGGTGAAAAAACCTACTGATAATATCAGTTGAGATTAGAACTTTTTTACTTGTCTTGAGAAAAACAAAAAAAATCAAGAAATATATTATAATGATAAATAAATAAAGTGTAAATAATAATTAAGGAAATAAATATTTTCTTAAATCAGAAGTTTTTTATATTGTGGAAATCAAAAACCTCAAGCTGAAATTCCTTGAACAAGGAAATATGGTGGAATATCTTTGTAAGAAACATTATGCTAAGGACAATGAGGTATTTAAAAACAAATAAATATTTCTTGAGGTTGAAAGTACCTTGAAAAAGATAATATTTTTTTAACAAGGCCTTAAAGGTAAAATATGAGTCACCTTGAGTTGCTGAGAAAACCCATTCTAAGAATTAGGTGAAATCTATACCAAATAAACTTAAAATTTCACATGGTTAATCTAACCATGAAAATGTTATATTTTTTTTGGGAAAACTTAGGTTGTTAAATGATGTGATAAATCTAACACATCAATAAAAGTTAAAAATAAACTCTGTAAGAATTATTTCCCATGACAAGAAGTTTATTATATAGAAAATTATATTGAACCTTAACAAACTAATCACACAGAAACATCGTTTTTCTACAGAAGATAGATATTTAGTGGATATTTTTAGTGCTATGATATATATGGGAATAAATCTTATAATCGTTGGAACAACATGAATATACCTAAAAATATACATGAATTTAGGGGGATAAATAGTGGAATAAAAGAGAGATACTTTCATACACCATGTAAGGAAGCAAAAATTAAATCATCAAAAGTTATAAAGTTCCCGATTTTTTTTTTGATTTAATGGAGAAAGATTATGGAAGATGGGACCAACCAGGTCACTATGCTGATGAATTTATGACAATACATCCATGACAAGTTTATTATGCTATAAAATAAAATAAAGTTATAAAGAATAAAATTGAGGAAATAATTTTTTTTAGAATACTTTAAAAGCTAGCAAAGGGAATAATCTTGAATTCTTGATAGTGGATGTTCCTCACATATGATAGGTGATATAAAAGTCTTAAAAGATATTGAATAATGTGAAGGATGAGTAACTAATTTTGGAAATGATAGTTCCTTAAAAATAAGAGGAATAAGAACAACCGATATTGAAGCTTAGAGACTGGAATCAAAAGGAATTTTTGTATGTTGATGTGCTCAAGAACATATTACTAAGTGTTAGATAACATTATGGTAATGGTAAGGAAGCTATCACCATGAAATATTCTTGTATCATAATAAGTTTAAAATATAGAAAAGTTATCACTAAGGGAGAAAGAACTAGTGAGAATCTATTTTAGATTAGAGATCTTTGTAACTCTTGTTACTTAAGTGTTGAGGATGAAAATAAGTTATGGCATCAAAGACTTAGTCATCTTACACAGAAAAGTATTATAAAACTTTCTAAGGAAGATATTGTAATAAACTTACCAAAATAGAGTAGGAAATATAATGCGGTTTGTACAACTTATCTCAAAGGAAGGATGGTTAGTAACATACACAATAAATTTGAAATTAAATCCATAAGAACTCTTGAAATTATTCACTCTAATATTTATGGGCTGATGAGACATCAATAAAAAAGGTGATTTTGTACTTTATTACTTTCATTGATGACTTTACTTGGATGACCAACATAATGTTTATGAAACATAAATTAGACACTATAGATATGTTCAAAAGATTCATAAGGGATTTTGGGAAATAAATGAGTGTTTATATACCGAAGTTGAGAACTAACAATGGAAAGGAATAAATAAGCAATGATTTTGAGTCCTATCTGAAGAAACATGGAATCAAACACCAATACAGTGTTCCCTACCCTTTTCAATCAAATTGAGTTGCATAAATGAAAAATAGAAATTTATTTTAAATGGGATGAAACATGCTTGATGAATACAAACTTTCTAAATTCTTCTAGATATAATATTTAAGTATAGTTGTTCATATACAAAACAAATGTTTATTGTGACCAGAATAAAAAATGACTCTTTATGAGATGTGGTATAAGAAAAGGCCAATGGTGAAATAATTCAAAGTTTTCCGAAGTCCTTTCTTTATAAAGATAAAAAATCAGGATCATGGAAAGTTTTATGAGAAGTTAGAGGAAGGAATTTTAATAGGTTACTCATCAGATGGAATAAATTACAAATATTGGAATAAAAAAATTCATAAGTTGGTGGATTTATATAATATAAAAGTTCTCAAGAATCTAAATTCCTTAACAAAAGTTGTTGAATATGTTGCAAAAGAAATATTGAAGGCATACAATAATGATAATTAAAGGGAATATAAGTACAAGATAAATCATGTATAAGATGAGTTAGACGGATCATGTGATAAAAAAAGTGATTCCAGAAGAAAATATATTAAATTTTGTACCTTATAGAAGTAGGTTGATTCTGAAAAAATCATGGGAAATTAGATTTATCTAGTTCAGAATAGAAGTAATTTGAGGTTAGATAATAAGACATTTCTTATCTCACAGGTTAAACCATAATGAGTTTCAGAGTTAGATGAACATAAATAATGGATAAATGCAATGAATGAAGAGTTAGATTAGATTGATAAAAATGAAACCTGAGATCATGTTCAAAGACCGATGTCAAAGAATGTTATAGTAACAAAGTGGGTGTTAAAAAACCCAATGAACATGGATAAATTTTAATAAGAAAATCTTGACTTGTTTTCAAAGGTTACTCATAGGTGTAAGGTGTTTACTTTGAAGAAATTTTTCCCCTATTTCAAGATTCGAAATTATAAGATTGTTACAGGAAGTTATTGAATATTGTTGTTAAAAACTTAATCAAATAGATGTTAAGTTGACTTTATTAAATGGAGAAATTGAAGAAGTTTATATTGATTAGCCCAGTGGGTTTTTTCTTGAAAATGATGGAACCATGGTGTGTAAGTTGAAGAACGCCTTGTATGAGTTAAAACACGCTCCACGTGCATGATAATCTAAACCTGAAAGTTTCTTGAAACAATTGAACTTTTCTAAAGGAAAAGTTGATAGAAACCTATATATTAAGGAATTAATAACAAGTACCCTGATTTTCATTATTTATATTGATGATATTTTTTTTGCAGGTGATAGGGGTAAAAACTGTGAAGAATTTTATGATAAAATGAAGAAGAAATTTGACATATCAATGCTTAGAGAGTTAAATTTCTTTATGGGATTACAAGTTTAATAAAAAAATATATCTTTCTATCATAGAAAAATATGCCAAGGAGTTGTTAAATTTTTTTGGCATGACATAATTAAAATAATTTTCTACACCTATCTCTATTGGTGTGAACTTGAGTAAAGATGAAGATAGGAAAAGTGTGAATTGGAAAGAATTATAAAGTTTTGTAGGAAGTTTAATCTATATTACTACCTCAAGACTAGAAATTATATATTATTTTACATTGTGTGAAAGATATCAGAGTGATCCTAAGGAATCACACATGATGGAAGCTAAAATAATACTCAAGTATGTGAAGGTAACATCATCTTATGGCCAGTTTCATAAAATAAGTTAAGAGATGAACTTTCTTAGATACACTAATGCTGATTAGGTTAGATATTATAATGATATAAAGTAAAAATATAGATAAACCTTTTTCTTAGGAGAAATTTGTGTGAGATGGCATAGTAAGAAACAAAGTTTTGTCACTTTGAGCACAATGAAAGAAAAATATGTCACCACCACCCAAGCTTGTACCCAAATGATGTGGATGAAAGTTTAGCTGGAAGATTTGAGAGTAAATTTTAGAAAGAAATTGAAGAGTATTTGTGATAATAAATGTGCCATTGATATTTCCAAAAAACCCTGTATAACATTCCATATCAAATAACATTTTTATAAATTATCATTTCATTAAATAAAAATTTACTGGTGGGGATGTTATGCTTGAGTACATTTCAACAATGTATCAAATTGCTGATGTTTTTACTAAAGATGTGACAAGGGAAATATTTAAGTAATTGAGGATGAAACTACATGTTCATCCTCCACCAATGACTTATTAAACTCCATAAGGAAGATTCCCCATGATCCTTTGGATTCTATTGTCAAAGGGCGAGAAAAATGTAGAACTCTATACAAAAATATTTTATGATTCCGAATTTAGTTTTATCATAAAATGGGGGTGTAAAAAAATTAATGGGAAGTTTATATATAATGGATAAAAATTACTTTTCATTGAGGGATGGAATTACTTCAAAAACATTACTTTATTCATTAATGTGGTTCAGGATATTTACTATGAGAAAATCCATGTTTTGATAAAAAATGAGTTGTGGAAAAGTTGTGTTGTTAAAATTGTTTTCTAATGTTGCTAAAAAATCCAAAGAGGGAGATTAAAGATCCTTTGAGAAGTTTTTATAACATGTTTTATATTTTCCATCAAAATATATTGTTATAATTTTTTTTTATCATAGGTAATAAATAGTTACTAGAAAGATTAAGAAAGTTTTTATTAAGAAGTACTTGAGGAGGTGAAGGAAGTTTTCTTAACTATGTTAGTAAATTTTCCTAAAGTTAGATGATGCTTTTACATTATACAAGTTCTTAACATCATGAAGATCATCATGATATAAGAGAAGTTTTTACACATTAGTACAAAGTGAGAAACATCCCAAGGAGGAGATCGAGGCTACCAGATGTAGATCATCAGATAGATATGATTGGATGAAGTTACAATAGATGTATGAAATTATTGTTACACAATGTTACCCGAAATACCAGGGTGATTGTTATCAGATGGAAGTTTCGATGAATTCCTTGATGATAAATTTGTACACACTTGTATAAAGTGCAAGAAGTATAATGTGTAATAAGTACAATGGTGCGGGAAGTTTGATGTTTGAGTTATACATTTTTCTTAAATAGAGAAGTCTTTTGTTACAGAAAAAGGGATGTTGTAACTAGACAAAGGGAGATAGATCAAAGTTCGAGTCACCATACCAAATGGAGAAGTATTTTGTTACATAAGTATTTATAAGTCACAAAAATGTTATAAAACAGACAAAGACTCAAGCATATCAGAAAAATGCAGCTGAAGTTTCTATCTAGAAAGTTTGCAAGAAGTTTCCAAGAAGATAAATATTATGTTTCAAGATATTTTAAAGTGAATGAGTGTGATAATATATGAAGTATTTGGTTCAATTACATCAGAAGAAGAATCAATGGATGAAAAAATTCAAGGAAGTGCATCGAAAGGAAAATACAAATGATCGATAAAGTCATCATAATGAATTCAAAAAATTCATGTGATTGGTCAAAGATCCATTAGATGGATGAGAAATAGAAAAATAACGAGATTCACCATACTGACCCATGTTGAATCATTAGGAAGATTTTTTAGATGAATAAATGTATAGTCCATCACTTAGAGGATGCATGTGCAGAACACCAAAAAAAGAGATTTTGGGGTCATCAGAATGATTCAATCGATCAAAGATGATCAATCAAAGGAGACTCGAATAAGGAATTCCATTGGTTGAATAGTAGGATGAGTACATCAAACATAGATATATTAAGACACTATACATATAAGACATTTATAGAGGCACCAAAAAAAAATTTATCATAAAAAGTTCTGAGAAACTTTACATAACTTTGTAAATCCCATTTAACATGATGATGCTGAGATGATCTTTCAAACTATGTTATCCATCCAAGATAAGGAAGTTATAATAAGTTACTTAATGTTGTGTTTAAGTAAGTTTAAAGAAGTTTGGGGATTCTATAGTCTTTATAAAACTTTAATAATATTCTATAAGAGTTAATAAGAATCCAAAAAATTTCAAATGAGATTGAGTTTTGAAAATTGAGTTTTTATTGACCGTAATAATAAATTTAGTTTCTAGGATTTTCTTTTATAAGAAAACCTATAAAGGGGGGTGGGGGTGGGGTGAAAGTATAGTACAAACTAAAACTATTAACCAGTATAAGAGAACCGAAACACTAAAGTTTTTTGGGTATACCGAGTTTCCAAACGAGATTACATTCGGTTGAATAAGAGTTACAAAATGGAGTTTCTAGTTAGAGTTATCAAACATAGATTTAAATTAGTGTTAGAAAATAGAGATTTTAATATGGGGAATTGAATTATAGGCACCTGTAAAAGATACCAAATATAAGTATAATATAGATAGTGAGGTAAAAGTTTTGTTTATTGGATAAAAAATTAATTATAGGCATAATTTTTTCTGAGGAACACCAGACTGAGTATACCAGACAAAGGCTAAAGGCGCACCAGATAGAGATACCAGACAATCAAATTATAAGGAGGAATTATAGATGAAAATTAAGTTATATGATGATAAAATATCTTATCTTTTTTTTGGATCTAGGTTTCATAAGAAAACTTTTTAACTGAAGGGAGTCATCATAATTACCCATCGGGAGACAGAAGGAGTTTAATGTGAGTTGCCTCATTGTATTCACTTTTATATTATAGAGAATTTTGATAGACTGATGAGAGTTTCCAGGGAAATTATGTAGTCACACACACTAAGGTAGAACCTTTAAATCTTATGTGAATTGCTTTACTTTCCTATCTTTTCATTCTTGTGATATTGTTATATAAATATTGATAAGGATAAACTCTAACTAGTTGCAAGGGTTAATTTCAATGAAATTGAAATTATAAAACATAACCAATGATTCAACCCCCCATTATTAGTAGTTTTCACAATCCTAAGGAAATTAAAAAAATTTAAGAACCTATCAATTATATTATCAACAAATGATTATCGTTAATTTAATTGTTTAAAATAAGTGAACTAAGTGGATAATATTTTATTCAAATTGTGTAATATTTTTATATCTATCACTTTTTCTTACACTACCTTAAAATTATGATATATAAAACTAATAAACACTAAAAAAATACCAATATAGTTATATTATAATGATATTATAATAAAACCACCTCATAATCATTTATTAAATCAGGACATGTTCATGTTTGAGTCGGTTTAACAACCTAATTGAACAATACTATGAATTTATACAATGAATGACTATGAGAACATAATTAATGGTAAAATATGATATAAAATTTTAAATAATTATTTTTTTGGTTCTAGAGATTTTATATCAATATTCAATTCATAAATTAAGAAAACACACTTCAATCGTCAAGAATCACTGAAACATGCTTGTTATCAATATCATATTCAAGGATAAAGACTAAGACTCTCATGAAAGGAGTTTAAAATTATGTAAGTAATTATAAATCATAATAATCATTAGATTTAATGATATATCAATGATAAAGTTTTAAATATGAATGAACATGGACACTATTATTATAAAACTAATATAAACAATCAAAACTATAAACACCCGATGTGGAAAATCAATATAATTCATATAAAGAATGATTAATTACGAAGAGTATAAATGAAAATGGATATGAGTATGGTTTTGAAATAAGTGATTAATATATCTATGTTTGTGATACATGAGGTTAAAGTATGTTCATGGAATTCAGGACAAGAGGTAAGGGTTTTCATCTCAAATTCTTGAGGCATGTTTGGTATTATGCACCTAATTTAATTTATGTGACGTATATATTAAAAATTTGAGATATTATATCATTAATTTTCTTTTAATAATTGTATTTTATGTTAAATTATAAGACATATCTTTCAAGGGGTTTTGATTAAAGTGTTACTAAACCTGTAATATTTTTTTCTTGGTCTCAATTCAAATTCTTTGAGACATATTACATGTTAAACACCATGGTTACTTTATATGGTGTATTCACTTACTATGGATATGTTTTTATCATACTATTTTTATTTTATGGTATTTATTATCCAAATGATTTTCCCTTATTCAAGTGTCTATTTATACCATTGTTTCCCCAGTAGTAAGAATTTTTGGTAACTCAAATCCCCTTCTTTAAGTTATAATGTTTTATATTGAACATTATTCTTCATTGATTGGGTTTTCCACCCTATTATTTTATGTTATTTTATAATACTATTTATTAAAATTAAGTTTAAATATAAATAATGTTTTATTACTCTTTTTACAATGTGGGGTTTTTAACAATGGTAATTTCAAGTATTAAAAATGTCTCATTCATAATCAAATGTTTTGGATCCACATTTCCTATATAAAATATTATTTCATTTTCAAGGATCCATTATTAGATATTATTTTAAAATTAAAGGTTTAAAATGAGTTTTCAATTCACCTTTTGAAAAATAATTTTGGAAGTGACCTATAACTTCCTCTTTTGTTTCAACGTTCAAAATGTTTTGTAAAAGCACTTTTAAGTTTTCAATTCTATTTGATTTTCAATTTTCAAAAGGTTTTTCCCTAATAGGGTTTACGTTTAACTATTTATACTATAATATATATATATATATATATTTATTTATATATCTTTTTTGGGAATAAACTCATGATACCAAATAATCGAATTCATGCTCCCTTCTTGCATGGTATCGTTTAAGCATTATTTTTCATGGATATTTTTAATCTATGCCAACATACTTCTTGGTTTAATTTGTTATACTGTGGATATGTTCTTTTGAAATTTTAGATTGGATGATGTTCACCTAGAAAGAACATTATTCTATTGACATGTGGAAAATTATTGGAATTCCATATGTTTTTATTCCAATAAGAATTATTATTAGATACTGACATAGGTTTATCATGTATTGAAATTTTGTATTCCTCATTATATAGATAGCCATGTTTTTATTCAGCCAAAGGTTCATTAGGGAATGACATGAAAGGTATTTGTTGACTCTTATAGTTAATGCATTGAACTTGATTAGGTAATGGGTGGGGCATGAAATTATATATCCCCTATATGAATCAACAAGTCTCATGAGACAAATAGGTTTGGGTATTTGGTGTATGTATTCCCAATTCAGCAAGATATATTGACTACAATCTCGATGATAAGTAAAGTGTCATGGCACAAAGACTTGATAATAGGTTTTTGATGCTTGACATTATTCATTCTATTATTATGAGATTAGTATTA
Source organism: Viscum album (assembly GCA_963277665.1). Classification (NCBI taxonomy): domain Eukaryota; kingdom Viridiplantae; phylum Streptophyta; class Magnoliopsida; order Santalales; family Viscaceae; genus Viscum; species Viscum album. The sequence goes on along the minus strand of OY728127.1, from coordinate 1,075,320,922 downwards.
TTGATATCAATGTTTTTATTTATTTTCATGGTTATAGAATTCTCTCAGTTTCAAGTTGATTATATCTTCATGTTGTTTATTTTTTTATACCATAATATTAATACCAGGTTTATTCCATGATTGCTTCAGTTACATGTTTCCCTTACCAAGGGTTTGATTTCACCCCTTATTATGTTCCCATTTATCCAGGTTATGAAGAAAATTATTACACATGACATGTTTATAAGTATAACATGTGTGGAAGAATTTGTGGGATATGTTTAAGTCTTATCACGAATTAAGTAGTTTCTTATATATAATAAAAAATGTCCATTAGTTGATAAATACACGAGATTTATTAGTTTGTTGATGTTTCCCAATTCTCTAAAAATCTAAACCTAAAAATATCCTTTATATATAATAAATTCAATAATCGTGATTAATTTTGTAATTTTGGATGGTTATATCCAAGATTTTATAGGTGGTATCAAGAAAGTTTGTAAATTACATGTCTATGAGCATTAGATTTGGGAGTGTGGGTCTAATATGTCATAATTGGTATCAAAGGAAAGGTTTATATAACTTTGTGGATTATAATGTTTATTGAGGATAATTTAAGGGTTGATAAGTTAAGGTTGATAAAAATTTCAAAGGTGTAGGTAACCATTTATAATAGTATATGATTTAATGTTAAGAAATAATGAACATTTTATTTAGGATTGAGGATCAGAAAACTTTAGTGAAAACCATATAAATATGTATAAGTATTGGATAACATCCCAATGTTTTGGTAAAGTAGATATTATATGGTTTTTAATACCAATAAATCCCTATTTGGATACTGAAAAATGGATACAACTGTGGTACAGATGCACCTAGGGGTAATCACCCAGAAAATGGTTGGTTAAGTTTTGAATCAATCATTACTCTGATGTACGATGAGAGGGACTAATACTACACACTTAGAAAGTTACTCTTAGGGGATATGATTTTATTAGTCACATTATTTTTATAAACCATTATGAGGTGTTTAACAATGATGTTAAATAATTAGGTTAGATAACCTAATATAAAAACGACCATGGATAACAAAGGATTGAATAAACAAGGGTCAAAATTTTATTTGAAAGTATCATATGTTAAAAACAAAGGTTCTATAATGGAAGAACTATTCATATTGATGTTTTCATATAAATATTTTGGATAATATCATAACCATTTTGGTTTTAGTATTTGGTTGAAACAGGATCACAAGATTAAGCAGAGATAGGTATGTATCTAGAAACCACTATGTATTATAACAAAATAAGGGAGTATACATAAATGGTTAAGAATTTTAGTATTTTCCTTTAATGATGTAAAAGGTGAGTTTCCTAGTATTACCTATGGTAGTGAGGTTGATATCATAATAGAAATTAATTCTCGATACTCTTAGTTATTTTAATTAGCGAAGTAATAATTATCGATGGTATTTTGGTATATTATAAATATTATTTAGGATTATGTGAAACATATAAGGATTATTCTTAAATAGTTTTACTTTAAAGGTATGAAAATATATATTAAATGGTATTAATAACCTTGAAAAGTTATTTTATGATAAGTTTATATTTTTTTGGGATAACTATTGGAGAACACATGATTGAAGTATGGATACCACTTAAGCTTAAAATGCACATAATGTTGAGATAATAAAGGGTGGTTTGATTTTAAAGAAGTAAGTTAGATGGTAATTGGTAACCTTGGGATTTATAATTTATTAATGATATTTCCATAGAAGTTCATCTCATTTTTGGGATTATGATATATAGTTACTAGTGTGTTACCTTATGAACTAGTGTTTAATACCATTTTAGGGTTAAAGAGAGAGTTAATTTTTGGAGGAATGTATAATATAATTATGGATTAATTTAATAGAGATTAAAAATGGTTTTGGGGAAGGTATGTTATTTATAGTATAGGATTATAGGAATGAATAATTTTGTTTGAGGAAGGAAATATTGGGTTTTGAGAGCATATATTTCAATGATAATTGGGAAAGTTCATGGTATTTTTGGATCTCTATTTTAAGTATTAGGTTAATAAGTATGAAAGAGACTAACTCAAACTAAACTAGGTTAAAACAAGAATTAAATATGTTAAACTAAGAGTGATATAGGTTTAACTGAGTTTGATACAAGTTAATTTGTAATAGATATAGGATAACATGATAGTTTTACAAAGCAATACATCTTGAGGTTAAATTTTCTTGTATTTATTTATGATAATTCACTTATAATGATCATAAATAATGTTAAATATTTTGGTTTTAGTAATGTATATAACTATAAAGAACCAGGGGTGTGAGGGGTAATGAAGATATTACCCTAATGATCAACCCATCAGAATGGGAGATGGAGTAATAAATCCTATGATTACGTCAAATCAACTATTACAAAATATAACTAACAATGAAAACATAGTCAAAGTCCCAAACACACTAAGGAAGTGAAATATGGAGTCTCAAGAAGGATCAAGTGAGTAAGATAATGAAGTAAGAGGATTAAATTTTCTATATATAAAAAATGTGGAAAGAAGAAAAGGGGAAATTACCTTAAAGGGATAGGTAAATGCTATAAGTGTAGAGATAAAGGTTATCAAACTCACAAGTGTAAGAGAAAGAGAGAAGATACAAAAATCCATTACTTCAATTGTAATAGAGTTGGACATTATGTGACTTAATGTCCTAATACAAGGTCCCATGTGGGAGATATTCACCAATAACCATATGGGGAAAAGCCTATGCAACTACTACTAATGAATCAGATAGTGAGTTTTCACTCTATATTTTTTAGTGTCCTATGTCATATAATATTTCACCAACTATTAGATATCGAGTTACAAATAAAAACACCTTGTGGTATGATTATCATATAAATAATTTTAAGGGTTTGTAGAAAGTTATTCCTTATAGATCTATATCTCACTCCCTTAGTATAATTCTATGTGAAATTAAGAATGGTTTATATCTCTTTATAGAGTGATTATAATAATTTTTCATTTAGATAAATCTCATCCTATATCCTAAATAAACCCATGATCATTTAGAACTGTATGAACTAATTATGAGTTCCCTATAGAAATTACTATGATTCAAATTGCGAGGATGAAATTTATTTAGGGGAGGGATGCAACACCTCTAAATTATAATATATGGTTACCTTTAAATAAGTCAATGTGTTCGATATCTTTCTCCACATGCAAGACCAAACTTAAAATAAACCATGATATATTTAGATAAAATATAAATATTTAAGTAAAACCATTAAAAAAATAACCCATAAGATTTAAAAACCATTAAACCAATCAAATGTGAAATTAAATAATAAAATTATTCATTTTTAAATATTATTTTTACATAGAAAACCTATTTCAAACATTTTTAGAACTAAAGAAAAATGTCACTTTAATATAAAAAACCCTTTTTAGTCTTCTATTTAAATCAAGAATTTTCAAGGTATGTATAGATTTTATATTTACTTGGAAGCCTAATAAATTTTATTCAATTCATAATAAATCAATTTATGTCTCTAAAATTATTAACCATGATAAATTTATCATTTATAAATTTAAAATCATAATAATGTTATTTAAAAAAACAATTTTACTCATTTAAGTGTTTTTATTTTAAAATTAAATTTTCATACCTATAGAAATTTTATTTGATCAAATTGTTTTAAAATTTGAAATAAGATGTTTTAAATTAGGTAATCAGGTCAATTTTAATTTTGGTCATTAAAATTAAGGTTAAAATTAGTTACTCAGGTAAAAAGTAAAACTCGTGAAAAGTATTTTACTAAGGGAAATGAGAATAAATGTTAAAAAATGTTTCCAAAATGGATGGTCTAGGTGTGTATCAACAAAAAAACTCATTTTCCTAATTTTTTACTTTTTTAATCTCTGTAAACTTTAATAGTGAAATTGAATTATTGAAATTCAATGGATATTTCCAAAACTACCCTTCTCTTCACTTATAAAAAGGTAACACTTACACTACTTCAAGACTCACATATCCTTTGAATTCCTTCTTTAAACTTGTAAGTTTTACTCTCTTTATATCCCTTTCCTACTTTAAAAGTTTTATGGTCACCATTAGTTATCATAAGGCCCTCATTCCCAAGGAGGCTTCTAAGGAAAATTAAAGTCCACGAAGTGAGTATTATCAACTACTTAGTTTTTATTATTAATTATCTTCTTTAAAATTTATACTATACACACTAATATAATGATATTATAATAATTTATATACTTTAATGTTACTTTATTAATGGTATTATTGTTATTTATTCATATTCCCCATCCCTTAATAAAAACAAAACAGTTATCTGTGCATTGTGTAGACTACTTCCTCCATGATGCAATGTATTTCATTTTCCTTCACTGCCATACAAGGTTGGATATATGGATGATATTAAAGGATAAATATAATGTTTATGAAATCAACAAGTTTATTTTATGGAAAATTTAAGAACCTATTACTGATATGATCAATAAATGATCATTGTTAATTTAAATGTTTAAAATAAGTGTACTAAGTGGACAATATTTTATTCAAATTGTATAATGTTTTCATATCCTTTAATTAATATTAAAATTAATTATAATTCTGATATAAAACACTAATAATCACTAAAAAATATCATTATTATTCTGTTATAATTATATTACAACAAAACCACCTCATAATTATTTATTAAATCAGTGTATGTTCATGTTTGAGTCAGTTTAACTAGCTAATTGAACAATACTATGAATTTATATCATTAATGAATATGGGAACATAATTAATAATAAAATATGATATAAATTTTTAAATAATATATTTTTTTGAATCTGAATATGTTATATCAATATTTAATTCATTAATTAAGAAAATACACTTTGATTGTTAAGAATCACTGAAACATGTTTGTTATCAACTTCATATTCAAGGATAAAGACTAAGACACCAATTAAATGAGTTTGAAACATAATTTGTAATTATAAATCATTCCTAAAATTATATTTAATGATCTATAAATTTTTAACTTTTACAGATGAATGAACATGGACACTGCTATTATGAAACTAGTACAAATGATCAAAACTATAAACACCCGATGTGGAAAATTGGTATAATTCAAATAGAGAATGAATAATTATGAAGATTATAAATTAAAATGGATATGAGTAAGGTTATAAATTAATTTATTAATATATACATGTTTTTGATATATGAGGTTAAATTATGTTAGTGGAATTCATGACAAGAGGTAAGGTTTTTCATCTCAAATTCCTCTCTTTGATACATGTTTGATATTATGCACCTAATTTCATTTATGTGGTGTATATACTTAAAATTTGAGATATTATATCATGAATTATATTTTAATCACAGTATTTGAAGTTTAATTATTGGCCCACTCTTTCAAGGGGGTTTTATTAAAGTGTTTTTCAAGATGTAAGGGTTTTTATCGGTCTCAATTATAATTCTTTAAGACATGTTACATGTTAAGCACCTTGATTCCTTTGTATGGTGTATTAACTTCCCATGGATATGTTTTTATCATAATATTTTTATTTCATGTAATTTTTAGACAAATTATTTTCTCTTATTCAAGTGGCTATTGATATAGTTGTTTCCTCAGTAGTAAAGATTTTGGTAACTCAAATCCCCTTCTTTGAGTTATAATGTTTTATATTGAACATTGTTCTTTAATGATTGAGTTCTACCACCCTAATATTTTATGGTATTTTATAATCCTATTTGGTAAAATTAAATTTTAATACAAATAATGTTTTATTAATCTTTTTACAATGTGGGTTTTCAACAATGGTAATTTCAAGTATTAAAAATGTTACTTTCATAATCAAATGTTTTGGATGCACATTTCCCATAGAAAGAATTATTTCATTTTCAAGGCTTAATTATTGGATATTCTTTTAAAATTAAGGGTTTTCAATTATTTTTCACTTCATCTTTTAAAAAATAATTTTGGAAGTGACCCATAACTTCCTATTTTATGTCAATGTTAAAAACGTTTTCTAAAATCTATTTTAAGTTTTCAGTTTAATTTCCCTTTTCATTTTCAAAAGGTTTTGCCCTAATAGGGTTTATGTTTCACTATTTATACTAATATATATATATATATATATATTAGGGGAATTAACTGTAACTTCTTTTCTCAGGTTCCACACACTAGTGCCCCAAGCCAGTTCGATACGTGACCTTAAGCACATCGCCTCATAAACTAAAGGCTGCTGACTAGCAGCGAGGATCTGATAAGTCGATCATGGGAAGACTATACCCTCTTTTATTAGAGTAATACACTAGTAGAAATAAATAAACAATATAGGAAAAATATAAAACCATAAATAATACTAATATCTCAAGATAATCAAGCAAAAAATACAATATCCAATCGAAGAAAAAACATCCCATGATAATATAAGTGTCAAGTGTCTAAAATGAAAACTGTAATAAAGACACCGATGACTCCAAAGAGGGTCCCAAACCATTTATGGTTCCCTCATCCAAGCTCCATCCCCAGATCAACCATCTAATCCAGGTCCCTTTCCCTTAACCTATCTTACAACCATGAAATCTATTTGGGTATCGATTAGGAAGCCCAAGTAGGGTGTGAGTACAACTCAGTAGGCCACCACCAACGATGTCTAAAAAAATCCAGTCAATAATAGCATATGCAGTTTTAATAAGAATAAAATAAATTAATAAATTAAACAATTTACTTTTATTTAATTATCCCTCATTTAATTTAACTACGTAACTCCTGGGTTTCCAGGGACACCCGAACCACAATACCTACTTCGGCCCATGTCGGAGTCTAAACCATTTCTCATATTCAATTCACAGTCATTATTACACATGATCTATCATTATCCATTTAGTTTAATTCATATTTGGCCAATTGGATCCATAGTCCAATGTTAATAAATAGGTGTAGAATTTCATTTCTATCACCCTTGTGATTATTTGGAGCATCAGTCCCTATCTCACACCCCATGGGTATTTGGAGCCTTAGTCCCTATCCCATACCCAAATATTTGAATTCATGCCATTGGGTCTAGAACGCCATGTCTAGAACCACCATGGGTATTTTTAGGGTCAGTCTATATCTCAAACCCCATTCTAAATCAAGCACCTATATCATATATATCATAGTATTCAAGGCTAATCAACATTAACCTTCAATCACAATTCTCATTAAAAAGATTGATTAATTAATTCAACAATTAATTAATGCACTTCAATCAATTTTAATATTATAACAATTTTTTCATTAATTAATTCACAAATTAATTAATCCAATTCCCAACTTCAATCACCCAATAATTAATTCAATAATTAATTACCTACATCAATTTCATAATCTCAATCACCCCATTAATTAATTCACAAATTAATTAATCACATTACAACCATTAAATAACTCAAAAATTAATTAACCAAATCTACCTTCACAAAATCCTCATAATTAATCCATCAATTAATTTTTTAAATCAACCAATTCCATTCCCTAATTCCAAAATCCTTAAATTAATTAATTTAATCAATTAATTAATTGAATATAGAAAACTCAATTGTTAATCATACCATAGAAATTATACAATTACATATGTATAAACAAAATTGAGACTATGGGATTGGAATTTAGGCCACCCACCTCAATTTTTCAAAGAATAAATGCCCAATGGAAATCCAAAAAAATTGAGCAGCACAACGACGTAGAATAAGATCCAAATCTAAAACCCTAAATCAAAATTAAACAAATCAAGATCTTATAAATATAGATCTAGATCCATAATACTAGATCTAGATTCATAAAATAAGATATATATCTATCAAAACAAATCATAACTTCCCACCGAAGGAATAATAGAAGAAATTAGAATGAATGAGGAAGCAATGAGATAAGATCCACTTACTAGGAGAGGAGAATATCTTTGATCTAGGATTTGAGTCATGAATAAGGGAGGTATAAATACCTTGTAATCCCTCCAGAAATCACTAAAATCATCCAAAAATCATAAGGGTTTAGAGTTTGGGTTGAAATGGGTAAGTTTTAGGGGTTTGGGGGAAATAAAAACTAATTTTTGGGCCACTTTAAAAATCATGCACGATTTATTGGATAGGGGTGCACGGTTTTCCATAACTGTGCACCAACCATGCACCTATTAATTTAGGGGTGTACAGTTTCTCCTTTTATGGTGCATGGTTTCCAAACCATGCGCTAGCCATGCGAATCCCCTCTGCTTTGGTTTTCATGGTTAGCTGGGCTGGAGAGCAAGGTTTTCTCTAACCGTGTGCCAACTGTGCACAACCCTCTTTCCTTAAATTATTTTCAAAATTCACCCAAACAAACCTCAAGGTAAAACCCAATAAAAAAGTACTCAACATGAGGAAAAAGTTTACCTATAAATAATCCTGATTCAACTCTAGAAAATGTCTGGATCTTACAATCTCACCACCTTATAATAGCTCGTCCTCGAGCAGAACTTCCAAGATTCTCTAAGATTCTAAGCCAAAAATATTGGGCCACTAAGCCTGCATATCTATTTCCCTTTACCATGTCTCCTCCTACACATGACCTTGTTTCCACAATACACAAACTATCATTATGGTCTTTCACTGCAACACTTTCTCACTGCAATCCAACACATGTATAGGATGCTCCTCAAAGGATGCATCTATCTCAAGATCAACATCATCCATGACAATCACATGAGAAGGGTTGAGGTGATACCACTGTATTTGTGACACATGGAAAACATCATTCATAACATTGTATCTCTGTTGAAGATCCAATCAATATGCCATCGAATTGATTCTCTCCACAACTTCAAATGGTCCAACGAATCTGGGTGCCAACTTGCCCTGCCTCCATATCTTGCGGTAGAAAAACCTAGGTTACACTCAAATGAATAAATGATCACCCTCTATAAACTCTAGGGGTTATCTCCACATGTCAGAATACGACTTTTGTTTATTCTTATCCATGTCTATGCACTTCCGAATCAGCCGCTCCTGCTCCAATGTCTCTTGTACAAGACTCGACCCCAACAACTCTGACTCACCTGCCTTAATCCAGCATAGTGATATTCTGAATGGTATACCATAAAGATCCTCATCTGGTTCTATTTTTATTGATGCATGATAACTATCATTATAGGAAAACTCCACTAAAGCTAAGTGATTATCCCAAGACCCACTGAAGTTAATAATGCACTCCCGTATCATATCCTCAAGCACTTGTATAATATGTTCCAACTTCCCATCAGTCTGTGGGTCGAAGGCTGTACTCAATAATACCTGTATACCGAGCACATTTTGTAAGATCTTCCAGAAGTGTAAAGTTAAATGTGAGTCTTGGTCTAAAACAATAGTTTGTGGAACCCCATGTAGATGGAATTTATCCTGAATATACAAAACTCCCAGCTACTCCACTGAGAAAGTCTCCCTTATAGGTAAGAAATGCACTACTTTTTTCAGTCGATCCATAATAACTCCAATAGAACAATTATTCCTAAGAATATTCAGAAGACCTATCAAAAATTCTATAGTCACATAGTCCCACTTCCATTCCAAAATGGGCAATGACTGTAGAAGACCTCCAGGCCGTTGATGCTCTTCCTTCACCTACTGATAGGTGTATCATCGTGTCATGAACCCCACTATCTCCCTTTTCATACCCGAACACCAAAACCATCATCATAGGTCATGGTACATTTTGGTCACACCTGGATGCACCACCGACTTCGAGGCATGAAATTCCCATATGATCTAATCTCTCATGCTTGTAGGCACAACAAACCGATTCCTGACATAGTTGATCTCATCCTCATCTATCCTCCAATATGAAGGTTTCCCCCTACATTCAAGGATTTAACTAAAGGTAAAACATTATGGATCCTCATAATGTCTATCCCCAATCCTTCTAAAAAGTGTAGACTCCACTAAAGTTGATATGAGAGTCATTTGATCCTAATTCTCCTGAACCACCACATGCATATCAACCAACAAAGTCATCATATTCCACTCAAAACTAGACTCTTGACCTGTCTAAGTATGAGTTTTCCTAATCAAATCATCAACCACACTATTCTCGTTCCCCAACATATATGCTAGATAAAAGTCGAAATACTGCATATACTCAACCCATATCCAATTCCAAAGATTCACATCATGCTATAAAAAGATGTACCTCAAGATCTTATGATCAGTATATGCAGTAAAATTTTCACCCAAAAGATAGTTCCACCAACACTTTAAATCATAAACCAATACTTCTAACTCAAGTTCATGCATAGATTAGTTCCATTCATGAGGCCTCAACTTTTGAGCCCCATATGCCACAAATTAATCTTCTTGTATCAATATAACTTCAAGTCTGATCCCAGAAGTGTCACAATACACCATGTACTTCTCACCCGAATTGGGTAGGATCAATATTGGTGCTGATGTCAAACAAATCTTCAAATACTGGAAATCATTCTTTCAAGCTTCCAACCACTCAAACTTTATTTCATTTTTGTTCAATCCTGAAAGTGGTGTTTCCAAACGGGAAAATTCCTGGATGAATCTACGATAATATCCAGATAACCCCAAAAGATATGGATATCGAATATGTTCTTGGGATTATCCCAATAAACCACTACTTAAAACTTATATAGGTCCACTAACATGACTTTTTTGAGATTATGTGTCCCAATAAGTGTACCCGATCAATCCAAAACTGATACTTAGATAGCTTGGTGCATAGTCGATGCTCTCTCAGTGTACTCAGGATGATGTCAAGATGTTGATCATGATCATCACGAGTCTTGGACTACACCGAGATATCATCCACAAACACCAACACAAATTGATCCAGGTATGGGTGGAAGATCCTATTCATCAAGGCCATAAATACTACTGGTGCATTCATCAACCCAAATGGAATTAAGAAAAACTCATATAGGCCATACATACTTTTTAAAGTAGTCATAGGCATATCAAAAGTCCAAACTCTCATCTGATGATACCCTGATCTCAAATAAATATTTGAGAACACACAAGCTCCTCTCAACTGGTCAAATAGATCTTCAATAAACAAAAGAGGATAACGGTTATTTATAGTCATCTGGTTTAACTTTCGGTAATCAATGTATAAGCGTAGAGTCCCATTATCCTTCTTAGAAAATAGTACTAGAGAACCCCAAGGCGATGCACTCTAATGGATAAATCCCCTATACTCCAACTCCTCCAGTTAATTCTTGAGTCTTTGAAGCTCTGTTGATGCCATTCTGTGTGGTGGAATAGAAACTGGCTTATCCCCAGGCATGTGCTCAATTATAAATTCCACATATCTCTCATGTGGAAACCCTGATAAGTCTTTAGGAAATACATCCTGAAATAGGTCTAATATAGGTGTAAATACATCATATTTCGTATATCTGTCATCCAAAATTAGACTAGAAACTTGGGTTATAAGCTCTCCCAGTTGTTGAGTAATTGGTCTTGCTTGGTCTACCTGAATATTCCACTCTTCGTAGTGAAAATAATTGTCACCCTTTAGGTATGTAAAGGTCACTCTCCTCCGGTAACAATCAATGTGATCTCGATATGCGAATAGTTAGTCTATACCCATAATTAGGCCGAATCCTGATATATAGAAAATATATGGATTCTAGAGAAAGTGTTACTCCCTGATCTTAAGAGAACATCCCTTACACAAACAAATGTCTATATACTATACCCCCAATGATGTATCTATAGTCAGTGCCCTGCTTAGAAACTCCACCTCCAAGATCAAACTGTTAATAATTTTTGTAGATATAAAGGAATGAGAGGCACCAATATCAAATAAGTCACTAGCTAATGTAGAATCTACAAGAATACTACCTCTCACTATCAATGGTACAACATCGTTATCCACAAGTGTAGCCTACACTGCATGCAACTATCCTGCTCCTCTTCCTTGTACTGTAGTATGACTCCCATGAGCTGAACCACTTTTCTAATATAGACATTCTTGACTAGAATCACAATATTCACTATCTCTACTACCTTGATTAGTAGAACTCCAAATGCTTGAATAATATGGTGCAGAAGATCCTCTTCCAGCACCCTGGTTCTGTCTAGCTCCTCCATCACTACCTATCTATCATGGGTTCCTGCAGAACTTATGTAGATGTCTTATCCTACCAAAAAATCTATACTCTATAGGGTGTTAGGGACAATGACTACGATAGTGTCCTGGATGATATTCTCATAACATTTCTTACTAATATAAAAAAGTCATATCACTTGACTGTCCAACAATAATCACCCATCCACCACTAGAAGCCTCCTTCAAGCTCCCCTCATAAATGAGATCTTGATTTTCCTCCTCTGCAAAATTCTTCATCCTGAAGATATTTACCTGGGTCTTAATTTCACATTTTAGTCTGTCTTGATTCCTCTTTGATATAATATCATCGCATCCTTCCAACATTGGAGAAAAGCACTATAAATCTATGAAGCATCCAACATAGTCCACCATAAACATATTCCCCCGAGTTAATCTCATGAACTCAATTGCTTTATCCTATCTTAGTATGTCTGGATAAAAGTGATCTAGGAATTTATATTGAAATTACTTCCATTCCATAGCTTCCAGCTTTCTAGTCAGAGTTTGAACATCCCACCAGTGCTTTGCTAACCCTTATAGCATATAAGCAGCCAACTTGACCCTCTTCTCATCATGAGTCTCCAATTGGTCAAGTATAGTATGGATAGACTCAATTTAGAACTTATCTCCCTTAGGTATACCCTCTCTAGTAAAAGTTGGAGGGTGATGTAATTGAAACTCTCATGTAAGGTTAGACATGATTTTCACAACCTGCCTTGGGTATTTATCCATTAATTTCATGACTAAAGAAAAGTTCCCTTGAAACTTCTCTCTGACTTCCTCAACCAGCACCATCAGTGCCTTAGGTTCCACTACGGAGGGAGAATCTCTAGCCATATCCTCCTGTCATCCTCTCAATAAGTGTCTTCATGAAGTCATATCTTTATAAGTAAAAACATACACCTTAGGACACAATTAAAAATTTTAACATGTTTATGTAATAGGGAAACACAAAAGGCACAACCATCCTTTTCCCCAAACCTCACCACATAGTCAAAAATGAGGTGCTATCACTACCCTTAACCATCCTACACTTGGGTCCTAGTTAACAACAAACATTTTCATATTAAGTTTCTCCTTTAGGCACCCATTTATTCACATCTTTCATCATTTTAAAGTTTTCAAATTTCACATTAGGCACCATTTTTTTCAACTTAATTTTACAATCCAAGAAAATAGTTCAAGCTCAACAACTTACCCAAAAACAGTTTTCCTATGCGTGCCTAAAATGTTGCATGACACAATTAATCCTGAGTGCCTATAATGATTCATGCAGACTCAAATATCTTTCCATTTTGAGCCACAATTCAATTCTCAGAAAATCTACAAAAAAAATTCACATCACACAACAAGTGCTTCACCCAAGGTGAAATAATATTCAACTCTAACAAAAAATATTAATAAAAACAATCCCACCCTGGGTAATTGGGTTTCCCTCTATACATAGGTTTTAAACTCCTATGTATGATCTCATTACCAAGTCCTGACTCTTCCTATGATTCTGTATACCTTTCCCCAAATAGTAATACAAAAGAAAATAAAATAAAATTAGGCTTTGATACTAATTTATAATGTCCCGACCTAGGTGCCACACACTGGTGCCCCAAGCCAGTTCACTACATGACCTCAAGTAAGCCTCCCCGTATTCCATATGATTTTGATTAGCAGTGAGGGTCTAATAATTTGATCATGGGAAGACTATACCCTATTTTATAAGAGTAATACACTAGTGAAAATAAATAAACAATAGTAGAATAATATAAAACCATAAACAATACCAATATCTCAATATAATAAAGAATGAAATACAATATTCAAACAAAGAAGAAACATGCCATGCTAATGTCAGTGTCAAGTGTCTAAAATGAAAACTGTAATAAAGACACTAATTAATCCAAAGCGGGTCCCAAACCACATCTAGTTCCCTCATCCAAGCTCCATCGCCAGATTAGCTATCTAACCTAGGGTCCTTGACCTTAACCTATCCTACAACCATGAAATCTATTCGAGTACTGATCAGGTATCCCAAGTAGGGTGTGAGTAGGCCACTACCAACTATGTCTAAAAAATCCAGTCAATAATAATGTATGCAGTTGTAATAAGAATAAAATAAATCAATAAAGTAAAAAATTTACTTTTATTTAATTATCTCTCATTTAACTGCATAACTCTCAGGTTCCTAGGGACACCTGGACCACAATACCTATTTTAAACCATGCTTGAGTCTGAACCATTTCTCATATTCAATTCATAGTCATTACAACACATGATCTTTCATTATCCATTTTATTTAATTCATATTTGGCCAATTGGATCCATAGTCCAATGTTAATAAATGGGTATAGAAAATCATGTCTAGCTCCCTTGTGAGTATTTGGAGCATCAGTATCTGTCTCACACCCCATGGGTATTTAGATCCTTAGTCCCAATCCCATACTAGAATATTTGCATACATTCCATTGGGTCTAGAATTCTATGTCTAGCACCCCCGTTAGTATTTAGAGCGTTAGACCATGTCCCACACCCCATTCTCGATCAAGTACATATATCACATATATCACAGTATTCAAGATTAATCAAAATTAACCTTCTATCACAATTATCATTCAAAAGATAGATCAATTAATTCAATAATTAATTAATACACTTTAATCAATTTTAATATCACAACAATTTTTCCATTAATTAATTCAAAAATTAATTAATCTAATTACCAACTTCAATCACCCAATAATTAATTCAATAATTAATTATTTACATCACTTTCATAATCTCAATCATCCCATTAATTAATTCAAAAATTAATTAATCACATTAAAACTATAAATTAACTCAACAATTAATTAACCAAATCTACCATAAAAAATCCTCATAATTGATTCATCAATTAATTATTTAAATCAACCAATTACATTCCCCAATTTCAAAATCCCTGAATTAATTAATTTACTTAATTAATTAATTGAATATAGAAAACTTAAATGTTAATCATACCATAACAATTCTACAATTTCACATGAATAAACAAAATTGATACTATGGGATTCAAATTTAGACCACCTACCTCAATTTGATAAAGAATAAATAACCAATGAAAATCCCCAAAAATTGAGTGGCACAATGATATAGAACGAGATCTGAATCTAAAACACTAAATCCAAATTCAAAAAACCAAGATCTTATAAATATAAATCTAGATCCATAAGCCTAGATCTAGATTCATAAAATATAGATATAGATCTATAATAATAGATAATAACTTACCACTAAAGGAATGAGAGAATAAATAAGGATGAATAGGGAAGCAATGATATATGATCCACTTACCGGGAGAGGAGAAGATCTTTGATCTGAGATTCGAATCATGAAAAAAGGAGGTCATGTGACCTTGGAATCCCTTTAGAAATATATGAAATCATCCAAAATCATGAGGGTCTAAGTTTGGGTTGAAATGGGTAAGTTTTAGGGGTTCAAGGGAATTACAAACTAATTTTTGGTCCACTTTAAAAATCACACACAGTTTCCTGGGCAGGGGCGCACAATTTTCCCTAACCGTGCACTGACCATGCACCTATTATTTTAAGGGTGCATGGTTTATCCTTTCAGGGCACATGGTTTCCAAATCGTGAACTAGTCATGCGAATCCCCTCCACCTAGGTTTGTATGATTAACTAGGATGGGGTGCATGGTTTGATCTAACCGTGCGCCAACCGTGCACAACCCTCTTTCCGTCAAGTCTTTTAAAAATTCACCCAAGCACACCCTAAGGTAAAACCCAATTGAAAATTAATCAACATCAGAGAAAAGAGTACCTACAAATAATCCTGTGTCAACTCTAGAAAATGTAGTGATCTTATATGAACTCATGATACCAAACAATCCAATTCATGATCCCTTATCGGGTGGTATCATTCAAGAATTATTTTCAAGGATATTTTTCATATATTATAATATCCTTATAGGTTTCCTTTATTATACTGGGGATATGTTATTTTGAAACCATCCAATTTATTTCTCTATATGGGTTTTGATATTTATTATTCTAGTATTGACTTAGCCGTATACTCATTTCTCTATACGGTGTGATCATCACATTTTAAATATTTTAGATGGGATGATTTTCTCCCAAAAAGGATTTTATTCTATTGACATGGGAAAAAATATTGGAATTCTATATGTTGTTATTTCAATATGGATGATTATTGAATGATAATGTAGTTTGATCATGTAATGATATTCCTTATTATTCATTATATGGATAACCATGTTTTTATTTAGCCAAAGGTTCCTTAGGGAATGGTATGAAAGGTCTTGTTGACTCTTATGGTGAATACATTGGACTTAATTAGGTGGAGGGTGGGGAAAAAAATTATATAGCCCCTTAATGTATCGATAGGTATCATGAGACAAAAAAGGTTTGGGTATTTGGTGTATGCCAACCCAACTTAGTATGATGTTTTGACCATGGTCTCGATGAAAATTAAAGTGTCTTGGAGCAAGGCTTCAACGGAAGGTTTTTTATATAAAAAATTATGCATTCTATCACTATAAGATTAATATTATTGATATCCATGTTTTTATTTATTTTCATGGTTATAACATGTTCTCGGTTCAATTTGATTATGGATTCATGTTTTTTACCTCTTTCTACCATAATATTTAGGAAATTTTTATACCATGATTACTTCAGTTATATGTATCACTTACTAAGTGTTTGAGATCAACCCTTCTTATGTTTCCATTTTTCCAAGTTATAAAAAAATTAGTACATGTTAAATGTTTAAAAGGATAACACATGTAGAATAATCTTTAACAGATATTGAAGACTTATCATGAACTAAGTAGTTTCTTATACATAATGAAAAAAATATCGATTAGTTAAGAAAGATATGGGCTTTATTAGTTTATGATGTGTTCTAATTATCTAAATATAAAACCCTAAAAATATCATTTAGATATAATAAATTTAATAATAATTATTGATTTTTTAATTATATACGGTCATATCCAGTATTTTACAGATGGTATCATGCATGTAGAGTATATTTCTATGAGGACCAGATCCGAGAGTGTGGGTCTGGGGCGTCACAGTAAAAATTTATTTTCTATAAAAAAAGTAATACTAAAAAAACCATAGATAATAACCAGTATAATCATATCTCATGTGATAAAAAAATAGAGTATCCATATGTTTTCTTCAATTTTAGAGTTTTTTATACCCATTACATCGCTATGTAATTCCCACCACATATCTATTTAACCATTTGACAAATCTTACATCCAAAATCTTTTAATGGGTGACATTTTTAGATAATTTTTTTTGAATGATAGTGAGATTAGGATTTAAAATCCTATTTTTTTTAACTTTATGAACATAATATTCAAACTTATTTACTTTATAACATCCAATTTTATAATTCTAATGAATTCTATCATCTAAGAACTGTTTCTATGTTTGTCATCATCATCTTTAGAACTATTCTATACAAAATTTTCTTTGTGATCAGTTAGTAACAAATTTAAATGTGACTCTTTACATTAAAATCATTATTTACCAACTTATCACAAACCCTTTTTGTATGTAAGGTGTATTTTACTTTGAATTATACTACTATAGTCATTTTTTTCTACACTCTTAACTTTTACCAGTTTTAACAGACTCCCAATAGCCTCTTAGAAATTATATTTTCTTCCAAAATATAATTATAAGACACAAAATATTTTAGTTCAAGAAATAAGAATTCATTGGTGAAAATATTTAGAAAATAAATTATTAACATCTATATCCCACATGGTATTCTATGTTTTCAAAGAAATATTCTAAAAATAATATTTTGTTCTTTAAAATATTTCACTATTGGATTATTATAACTCTTTTCCTCATATTTTAATAAATAACTATAATGACAATTTTAACATAGAGAAAAATCCTTTTATCCTTATCTTATTTTCATATATGTTATATAATTGGATCAAATCATAAACTATGCGTATAGAGACCCAAGGCTTTTACACATATTATTACATAATTTTTAACATAAATATCCAATAAGCACAAAAGATAAACGTCACCCAATGATAAACATCACCCAATGAATTTAATCACTATCTGAATGTACCCATCATAAAATTTACATGCTTATGTGTGCCACAAATTCAAATTAATCATAAGGCATAAACATAATAATTACCCATGGAAAGAAATGGTTTACATAATCATATCTCATATCATAATCAAAGAATAATTAATAAAAATTCCAAATAATAGAATTAATTAAATATTTTAGACATTAATATATTAATAAATAATAATAGGTCTCGTATTTTGTGTTCATTTTAAAAAAAATCATGAGAAAGGGTAGATAATTAGGTATAAAAAATGAACTTTCAAAATGATGTTTTAAAGAATCAGTTTAAGACTTTTGAAGAAAGAATGAACATGTAGTTTTCTTTGAAAACCAGAGGTAAAATAGAATGTATATCCCTAAAATATTCTTTTATTTAATGAAAACATTAATTAAAATAAATACTTTAAAGTATTTTTATATAAAAGGATTAAGGGATCAAAAAGTTCCCCTTAATCAGGATTGATTTTAAAGAAGGCATTTGAGAAGTGAACATAATATATGTATGACCCCATCAATAGAAGGGAGGATAAGATATGTATATATTTAAGATATATATATATATATATATATATAATTTATAAGCATTCCATGACATCAAAGATAGATATATAAAGGTCATAACCCAAAGAAAATAGGGCGGTTCAGAGAGATCCCTTACCTTAGTTTCCAGAATTGTTTTTCACTTACACTTAACATCCAGAATAATCAAATTATATTGATTAATTACTTAATTTAGAAACTTTTAAATATATATTATATTTACTACCATTATTTTATATTCATTTACAACCATTTAAATGATATATAAAGTTTAATTTCATCATACCAAGGTTGACCGTTTCATGATTCCAAGGTTGGATCACTTGTGGATAATTATAGATGTTATTGTGAAAAGGAACTACAAATACAGAAGTGAAATTAAATGTAATTCATGTACTCACATAAATTTAAATATTCCCAAATATACATATGTGTTTTTATATAGGGATGATTAATTTAGTAAAAATGTTAATGTTATATGGTTAGTTCATTTAGGCGATTTTACTGACCATCACAAACTAGTTTTGTTTTATTTAATATAATGACTATATATTCATTACAAAATGTTAAAATAAATAAATAATATACATATTTAGTTCAATTTAATCCATTATAATTTAAGTTAAAACTTCCATTAAGGTGGAAATGGAAAACGAAAATTCATCATCCATGAAGGTGGTGAATCGACATAATATGGATGATGTTTTTGCCTTTAGAAGAAGAGGAGAAGAGAAGAGGATTGATGATAGATATTCCATTAACATAATAAAATTACATCATATATATTATACTATAGTTATTATTCCATATTTAATGGAATTGTTTTGGAGGATGAGGAGGAAGAAAAAAATAAAATACCCGGTTGAGGGTATTACCTTCTCCTTTGGATGTATCCTATTGGGATCCCACTTAAGGACCATGGATTGGTCTTTGATGTGAAAAAGTATTATAGGTAATTATGAGAGATATTATGATATATTTTTATATATTTTAGTTAAAATCCAAGTCTTATAAGGTGATAAGAGAAGGGGTGGTGAGTGGTGATTTTTATATGGGGAGAAGAGTGGTGTTTTTGAATATTATATTCATTAGTTTATTATTTTGCCTCAATACTAACAATAGTGTTGATTATTATGAATATATAAAGTAAATAGTTCATTTTAGTTTAAACTAATGGGTGATTACATCACCCCTTTTGCAATTAATCATGTATTTAACTTATAATGTTAAACACCATATTTTACCGCATTTCACTATTAAAAAAATTCTTCTATTTTATAAAATACCAAAAATTCACCCTAAAAATTTTATGATATATAGATTCAAAAAATAAAATTCATTTTATGAAAATAATTTTATAAATATGAGAAATATATTTTTTAAAATAAAATCCTTATTTATTTGAAAAACACAAATTTTAATATTATGTTTAATTTTCAGACCCTTTGAAAAATTATTTATGGTGTCATAAAATTATATTATCCTTTTGATACATCTTAGTATTAATTTATAAAACCATTTTGTGAAAATAAAATTTCCTTTAAATTATTATATTTTTTATAAATATTCAAATAAAACATTTATGCTTTACAAAAATATAAACACTTATTTTATCATTTTTAAAATATTTGTTTGCTTGTATCATGATATAAATATGTTATATTTTCTATTTATATGATAAATAAATATAATTTTACTCTTTATTATGTGAGGATATAATTATAATGGTTAGGTTATTATTCCTAACAGTCAGATTACCATTCTAACAGTTAAATTACTATTCTAACTGTTAGATTTATAATGGTAATTTGTATTCCTTAATTTCTATAAATACCTCATATTTCATTAATTATTAATTAACTTATATTTTATCTCAAGGTTTTTTATATTTTCAATTTCAAGATTTATATTTCATTAATAATATTCTGCTTTATTTCTACAGTGTTATTCATGAGTGCGGTTATTCTGGTGGATTGAGCAGATCCAAATTTTCATATTTTAATTATATTATTTTTTATTCCATTATAATATTTTTAATTCCTATAACCACATTTATTCTCTAAATGTAATGTTTAAATTAATAAAATTTTATTGGTTTTATCATGTAGTTTATATGCATTATATAACATTGCATTACTAAATATGATACATTTATTTAAGAAGAAAAATTCCATTGATAAAATTATGGGTCACTACATTCTTCAACCCTTAACAAATTTCACCCTTGAAATTTTGTTTTTCATACTAAGGTGAAAAAATGTGAGGGCACTTATAATTCATCACTTCCTTTGGTTCCCATTTCCCTACATTATACTTTTGGTTCTTCCATAGTACATTGACTAGGCGAGTTGTCTTATTGTATAGAACATTGTCACTATGGTCCAAGATTTTCACCGACTTATATTCATAAGATAGATAATGTTCCAGTTGTACCACCTTAAAATTCACTACATATGAGGGATCTGGTATGTATATCCTCAAGAGGGATATGTGGAACACATTATGTATTTGAGACAAGGTTGGTGGTAGTGCTAGTCAATAGACCGCATCTCCGATGCGATAAAGAATCTCAAAGGGGCCAATGTATATGGGAATTTGATTTCCCTTATTCCCAAATCTCATGACTCTTTTACATAGAGATATATATAGAGACACTTTATCTTCAACATCAAACTCCAGGTCTTTCCGATGGCTATCAACACAACTCTTTTTTTGACTCTGAGTTGTCATCATGTACTACTGAATCATCTTGATTTTTTTACCATTTCTTTAAAAATTTCAGTTCCTAGTAGTTTTCGTTGACCAAATCCATCCCAACATATAGGTGTTCTAAATCTATTCCCATAAAGGAATTCATATGAGGCCATTTGGATACTTCAGTGAAATATATTATTGTATGAGAAATTGACCAGATTAAGATGATGATACCATCCTCCTTTGAAGTCCATTGATCATGCTCTCAAAATATCCTCAAGTATCTGGATAGCCCGCTCATATTGGCCCTCATTTTGTGGGTGATAATCCCCACTGAAGTTCAACTTAGTGTTTAGATCATATTGAAGATTCTTCCAGAACTTGAAGGTAAAACTTGGATCTTGATTGAATAATATCAATAGTGGTGTTCCATGCAGCCTCAATACTTCTCTAATGTATATCCTTTCAAGTTAATCGAGTGATAAGTCCTTTAAAATTGTAATAAAATGATATGTTTTTATAAGGAGATCTACCACAACCCATATATCATTATTTCCTTTGGTTGTATTCATAAGACCAATGACAAAGTACATGATGATGTTTTCCCATTTCCATATAGGTATGGGAAATGGTTTCATCATCCCCTTATAATTTTTTCTTTCTTCATTCACTTACTAAAATATGGGGCACTTTGATGTATATTACACGATCTCTTGATTCATATTGTCCCATGAATAGTTCTCTTATAGATCTTGATACATCTTTGTGATCCTTGGGTGGATGGGGAAGGTCAAGCTATGTGCATCATTAAAAAAATACTTCTTTATCTAATAATTTTATGGTACCCATAGCTGTGACTCAAATCTTACAACTCATCCTTTATAATTTTTAAACACCAAGGATTTACAATTTCTTATAGCTTCCACATTCTTTTGTATTTCCACATTATCTCTTTAAGAATCCATTATCTAATCTAGAAGGTATAATTGAGTAATAATATGAGAGAGGAATTATGATATTATTTCCTTTATGATTCCCATGTCCATACTTTACATGTCTAAGATGATCATATCCCTCTCAATCCTCATTATCTATAAGGTATCAAGATCCTTTCTACTTAGAGAATATTTCACTTTATTTTTTTCCCAGGATGGTGGTGGATTGAGCAGTCATAGTACTTGATTATCTCTAACCATATTAATTGGAATATATTATGATCCTTATATGTGAATATATATTTCTGGATCTTATGATCCATATATATTTCAAACTTCTACCCATAGAGGAAATTCCACCAAATCTTCAATATGAAGATCACTACAACTAACTCTGGATCATGTATTGGGCTGTTCTTCTCATAAAATTTCAAATTCCTTGAGGCATAGGTTATCAATTTTTCATTTTTCACCAATACAAAACCCAAGACATTCTTTGAAACATCAACATATACTAGATTTTTTTTCCAATTGAGGATAGCATGAGTGTTGGTGTAGTGATAAACTAATTTTTAAATTCCATGAAGCTCTCTTCACATTCATTTTTCCAGATAAACATCACTACCTTTTGAGTTAGCTTGGTCAGTGGGATTGAAAATCATGAGAAGTTCCTAAAAAATCATTGATAGTACCCATATAGTCCAAGGAAACTATTGATCTCCATTACAAATGTTGGTCTGAGCCACTCATATATCACCTTTATCTTAGAGTGGTCCATAGACATACCTTTGTTGGTGATAACATTCCCCATGAATGATACTACCGCCATCCATAACTCACATTTACTATACTTTTCATATATATTTTACTTTTTCAAAGTCTTTAACATAATATTTAAATACTTCTCATTCTCCTCCAATCTCTTAGAGTAAATAGGAATATCATCTATAAAGACTACCAAAAATTTATTTAGGTAATCTCTAAATACTCTATTCATTAATTCCATAAATTTTTCTGGAGAATTAGTGAGTTATAAGGGAATCACCCATTACTACAAATTGGGGCTTTAATAGAGATATTTAAGTGGTTGTATCAGTTCTTCAAAATCACTGATATTGCAAGCGATGTTGGGGGGGGGGGTGGGTGGGTCTTTAATAGTGCTAAAAAAGCACCGTTAAAGACACCGTTTAATAGTGATAAAAAAATCCCTGATAAAAGAACCCTTTATCAAGTCTTTTTGTGCTTACAACTCCCTTTCTCAACACTTTCCACTACCAATTTTCCACCACACAACCCAAACCCCTTCCTCAGTGCTAAAAGGCTACCCTAAATTCCCACGTACACCTAGATTTGATCCCAGGACCCCCTTATGTGACTGAAGCCCTTTACCACTATTCCATGTGTGTTTTGTTGTATATTTAACAACTTTACTATTTATTTGTATATATTTTGAAATGTGTGATATATACACAAACACACGCACACAAAATTATTTTTATTTAAATATATTATATATTAATATTCATTTATATATATCAAAATATATATATAAGAATATATATATATATATGTTTATTAATACACAAATATGTATATATAAAAATTATATATACATATTATTGATTTTTTATAAGGTAAACAAAATGGATATTTTTTTCCTTTAAATAAAATGAATAATAAATATTTATTTTATATATTTAAAAATACATTTTTATATAAATATGTTTATATATGTATTTATATAAGTGACTTATTGTAAGTAAATATAAGAAAACATTCATATATTTAATTATAAATAAAACTACATTGTAAAAAATGATAAAATTTCAAAACCATAATATCAATACGAATTTAATCCCTAGTAATAAATTGATTCCTCACCAAAAAATCAATAAGACCCCTTTAGATGAGGCTCAAAGTCCATAAAATGTTAAAAAAATTGGGGTACCCCGACTAAAAACTCAGTTTTGGAGGACTTATGGGCCTTTTTTGGCCTTAAAAAATGCGAATGGGGTTCCCATAGTTTACAAGGCATAGAGCTTGTCACGAGATTATATTTGATATGTGGTAGAGCCCAAATAGACACCCGAATCAAAAGTTATGACTATTTGAAGTTCGAGTTACGTTTTCAAGTTATTTTAGATCTTTTATTAATTTTTTGATTCTTTTATTTTAAAATTGTTATTAAATGACTATTACTATATAATAATTAGAAAATTATTAATTAATTTTTTTTAATTATTTTATAATCCATTTTCACTAAATAACTTATATATTAGGTGTAAATGTTTATTTAGCCTGATCTAAAACATATTTAAAATATATATATTATATTTATATCAATATAAATATATAAATATATAAATATATAAATATATTATTTTTAATGATTTTGTTTCGAAATATACCTGTTATCAGCACTTATAAAAAATCACTAATGGGGGGGGGGTCTTTATTAGTGTTTTTTAGAAGCATTGATAAATGAGAGGTCTTTATCAGTGCTTGTAAAAAATCACTGATAAATGGGGGCCTTTATCAGCACTTTTTTTTAGCTCTGTTAAAGACCTCATTTAATAAAAAAATTTATAGTGCTGATAAAGGGGGTATTTAATAGCGCTTTTAGCTAGTGCTGTTAAAGACCTAATGCTAGATAAACCCAATTTTGCAGTAGTGACTATAAACTCATATTACCTTGTTCTAAATTTAGTCTTGAGAATATCTTCATTATTCACCTTTAATTGGTGAACCAAAGGTCCACCTTATAGAAATATTGTTCCCATAAATTTGATCGAATAAGTTATCTATCCATGGTAGGGGATACTTGTTGTTGATCATGATTTTTGTTGAGTTCATGATAATCAATGTTGAGGCACATTGATCCATCTATCTTCTTGAAGGTGAGAACTGAAATACCCCATAGTGAAGCACTCTAGCATATAAAACCCTTGTACATATTCTCTTATAGCCGCTTCTTTAGTTATTCCAACTCAATAGTGGCCATTCTATAGGGATTCTTGGATATGGGCAGAGATCCAAGAATAAGTTTTATTAAGAACTCAACCTATTGGTCTGGAGGAAGACCATAAAAATCTTCAGGGAATACAATAGTATAGTCCCTCACAATGGTCACATCTTCAAGCATGATTCTCTCATTTGTCTAAATCATTTGAACTAGATATTCTTTCTCATAATGAAATAATATCCATGCTTGAGAAGAATAGTCTAAAGGATATTCATCCTCCACCTTACACTTGTATAAAATTAGAGGATGAATTAGGATGTGAAGAGTGATCTCCCTCTCCTAACAGTTGATATTGGATTTATATAAGGACACCCAATATAAACCCAATATAGCATAAAAATCCACTAAAGGAAGTATGAAAATATTTTTCAGGAGGTTTAGTTCACACACATTGATTGGTGAGGAGTTATATACTTGGTATGTAATAATTTCACCATTTTATATTCTCATATATAGCCCAACCCCCATTTTTTGAGATGGTGTTTGAATAGTTTTACTAAACTTTAAAGATATGAAAGAATTAATAGGTTCATAATCAAATAGTATGTTCTCTATTCTTGAATGAATAACTAGTACACCCATCACCATGACATTGTCAGGATCCACCTCAACAATGGTGATAAAATATTCCCCTCCTTTCTCTCTAGGCCTTAGAGGTTATTATAGTATATTTTATTCAACAACCCTTATCTTAGGTAATTTTCTTGTATAGTGCCTATTTTCTTTATAGTTTAATCATCGAACTACATGATGAGTGTTGACTAGAACCTTCTTTTCCTTTTTTTCATTATAAAGATTATTTATCTCCCTTTAATATTGATTAGCCTTATGCCCTTATTTTCCACACTTGAAGTATCTCTAGATTCTCTTGAGAAAATTTCTAGGATGCTTCTTCCCACATTTTTGACACATGGGATGTTGGGTTTTCTTTCCTTCATGGGATTTATTCATTGATCCTCCTAAATTAAATTCTATTTCCCACTTTTTATCTCTATCCCCATGAGACCATTGAGAGTATCTAATTTCCATATCATCCTCAAGGGAACAATAAATGATATATTTATAGCTATAAAAGTCTCAGATTGATAAATATTTTAATAGACTTAGCTTTAATCCACTAAAGAAGTGTCCCACCTTACTTTTGGAGCTGATGATAAAGCCAAAGGTGTATTATATAGGACTTTTAAATTTTTTCTCACACTCCCCAATTGACTCATATTCATTTTTATTAAGTACGAGGAACTCACTATCAATTTTAATATGGAGAGTTTGGGAAAATTATTTATTAAAAAAATATTTTCTTGAATCCATCCCATTCTATGAAATTGATTTCCTCCTTAGGTGTCGTGTTCTTGATCAGTGTCCACCACTGACCATCTCCCCCTTTCCAGGAGATAAATGACCAATATGACTTTATCTTATTCTAATAATTAGAGGACATATTATATCTTCTTAATAGATTTAATATACTATTCTATGATAAGGGGATAAGAATATCCACTAAATTAAGGAGGCCTCTATCATATAAAATACTTGATCACAACTTGCTCTTTCTGAAGATAAGGATGAAGTTCCACACAATTCACATTATTATTCATAACTTGAGTTAGTTGAGTCAATAATTCCATAAAGTTATTTACTCCCACTCCCATAAGGTTAGGAATCTCATTAGTACAATCATCAAATTTCCTATCCCATTTGTTCTTGGTGTGGTTCCTCCTATTCACACCATTAACTAAAATAAAGGAAATAAAATTAGGGATGAGAATACTCAAACTAAAAATCATATAAAAAGGGAAACAATGGACATTCAATGAATAAATTATACATTGCATGTAAATCCTAACTTATGAGTCTCTAGGTTTCAATCTAGGTTATTCATGGTAATTTTCCTATTAGGTTTTCTAACCTCACAATTTATTCAAGTCCTTTATAATGGTTTTGTAAAGAGTTTGTGAAATTTCCAAAGCATATCCCCTAAGAGTGTCAGAATAGGTGTGCATTAAGGACTCTTTTTCATGCACTAGGTGATGATCTAGTTAATACCCAATAT
Organism: Viscum album; assembly: GCA_963277665.1. Classification (NCBI taxonomy): domain Eukaryota; kingdom Viridiplantae; phylum Streptophyta; class Magnoliopsida; order Santalales; family Viscaceae; genus Viscum; species Viscum album. The sequence continues at coordinate 1,075,293,383 of OY728127.1, read as the reverse complement.
ATCCTTTTTAGGGTTATTACCCCTAGTTATAACTATTCTAGAGTCACATTCACTTGTTGTATCTATATAGGGATGTAATTTCTTGGAAACTAGTCACTCTAAACTTCACCAAAATTTCAGGACTTTTATTATACTTATAATTATCCATATAGTTTTTACCAATCCATTTTAGTCATAATCCCAAAAAATAACTAGACCTTTATTTAATACCAAATATAGAGACAAAATCCTTTTATATATATTATTATACAATTTTTAACATAAATACAAAAAAACCCAAAGATCACGAGGCCTAGTGTATTTGGAAGACTTCATACATAAAACATCAAGATGAAACTAAAATAAAAAATATTTGTTTTAATCTCTATAATGATCTCCTAAATCCCCATGATATCTTAAAATTTCATAGGATAACCTAGGTAATACATAAACAAAAGGTGTGAGCTAAAAATCTCATTAAGGGAATGAACATGATAATGAAGCATGCCATATGAGTCAAATGACATAATATGATATCATAAAAGACAAGGATCATGAATAATCACATGTAAGAATAACATAAATAAAATTTAATCATAATACATGGAAATATAGGAATGTGGAAACAACATGAAACATGACATAATCATAAGTCAAGACTAACTACCAAGATGACATCACATGGTGAACAGAGTCCCATCATGGATTAGGTTTACTCCCCAATCCCATGTATATCATCTCATGATACATAAATGTTACCAAAATTATTTGAGTGATATATTTTTGCACTAATAATAACATGTAAATGTTTATATGTGCCACAAATGGAAATCAAACATAAGGCATAAACATATGAATTGCCCATGGAAAGAAATGGGTTACATAATCTTAGCTCATATCACAATCGAAGAATATTTCATAAAAATTATAAAGAGAAGAAGGAATTAAATATTTTTTTACATTAATATCTGAATAAATAATAATAGGTATAATATTTGGTTTTCATTTAAAAAAACATCATGATAAAGGGTAGAGAATTGGGTATAAAAAATTAACATTCAAAATGATGTTTTAAGGAATCAGTTTAAGAATTACAAAGAAAGAATGAATATGGAGTATTATTTAAAAACCAAATGTAAAATAGAATATTTATCCCTAAAATATTAATTTATTCAATGAAATCATGAATGGGAATAAATAATTTAATATAGTTTTATATAAAAGGATTAATTGATTGAAAAGTTCCCCTTAATCGGGTTTGGTTTTAAAGAAGGCATTTGAGAAATGAACTTAAGGTATGTATAACCCCATTAATGTAAGGTAGGTTAAGACAATTATATATACAAGAGACATAAATACATAATTTATAATATTTAAATAACATAAAATAGAGATATAGAAAGTGACTTATAGAGGGGAAGGTCATAACCCAAAGAAAATAGGATGGTTTGGAGAGATCCCTTACCTTAAGTTATAGAATAATTATGAACTTACAATTAATGTAACAAATAATAAAATTAAATTAATTAATTAATTAATTCAGAAACTTTTACATCTATATTTTATTTACTATAATTATATTATATTCATTTACAACCATTTCAACGAGATATAAAGTTTAATTTCCTCATATCAAGGGCGTTCGTTTCATGGTTCCACAGTTAGATCTGCTGTGAATAATTATTGATGTTCTTGTCAAAAGGAACTAAAAATATTGAAGTTAAATTAAATGGTATTCATAAAATTAAATAAATTTAAATTATCTCAAATATCCATACATGTTTTGATATAGGGACGACTCATTTAGTAAAATGTTAATGCTACATAGTTAGTTTGTTTAGGCGGTTTTACCAACCATCACGTACTAGTTTTGTTTTATTTAATATTATGAATATATATTCACTATATAATGTGAAATAATATTTAATATACATATTTAGGTCACTTTAAACCATTATAAGTGAATTTAAATCTTCCATGAATGCGGTAATGGAAAACGAAAACTCATCATCCATAGAGGTGGTGAACGAACATAAAATGGATGATGTTTTCAATTTTTAGAATAAGAGGAGAAGTGAAGAGGATGGATGATAGATATTAAAATAAAAAAATAACATTATAGAATATATATTATATTGTATTTTTTATTCCATGTTTAATGGAATTGTTTTGGAGGATGAGGAGGAAGAAAAAATAATAAAATAATTGGTTGAGGGTATTACCTTTTCCCTTCGAATGTCTTCTCTCGGGATTCCACTTAAGGCACCTTGGATTGGTATTTTATGAGACCAAGGATTATAGAAATGTGGAGGAGAAATTAGGAGATATTTTGACCAAGTTTGGGTAAGCTCCAAGGCTTAAAAAGTGTGAGGATAAAGACCAGTAAAGGGTGGTATTTATAAGGGGAGCAAAGGGGTGTTTTTGAATATTATATTCATTAGTTTATTATTTTGCCTCAAGAATACAAATAATGTTGATTCTTATGACTATATATAATAAATGGTGGTTTGAACTAATGGTTTCTTACATAATTCCTTATGAAATTAATCATTTATTTAACTTATAATGTCAAATTCCATATTTTACCATATTCCACTATTAAAACAATTCAACTATTTTAGAAAAATAGAAAAAATTAACCATAACCATTTTTAAAATTTTATATTAAAAAAATAAAATCCATTTTATGAAAATAATTTTCTAGATATGTAAAATTTAATTTTTAAATAAAATCCTTATTTATTTGAAAAATACGAAGTTTAATATTATGATCAATTTTTGGACACTTTGAAAAATTAATTATGGTGTATTAAAATTATATTATCAATATATTAAATCTTAATATTAATTTATAAACACATTTTATGAAAAAAACTATCTTTTAAATTATTATATTTGTTATAAAAATACAAATAAAAGATTAACGTTTTACAAAATTATAAACACTTATTTTATCATTTTTAAAACATATGTTTTTTTTATCATGATATAAATATGTCATATTATAATTTTATAAGATAACTAAATATTATTTTACACTTCCATAAGTGAGGATACTATTATAATAGTCATCTTATTATTCTTAATGGCCAGATTACCATTCCAACAGTTAGATTACTATTCCAACAACCATATTAATATTCCAATGGTAAGATTTTTAATGGTCATACAGGTTCCCTACCTTCTATAAATACCTAATATTTAATTCATTATTAATTCACTTCAATTTTATCTCAAGGTTATATATATTTTCAATTTCAAGATAAATATTGAATTACTAATATTCTGCTTCAAATCTACAAGTGTTGTTCATGAGTGCTATTATTTCGGTGGATCGAGAAGATCCAAATTTTCATATTTTAGTTATATTATTTTCTATTTTTTATCCCATTGTAATATTTTAAATTTTTAAATCCATATTTATTATCTAAATTCAATTTTAAAATTAATTTAATGTTGTTGGTTTTATCATGTGGTGTGTGTGCATTATATAATGGTACATCTAAATATGACACTTTTATATAAGAAGGAAAATTCCATTGATAAAATTTTGGATCATTAAAATGTGAATTGAATACATCATATCATACTATTCATAATAATTATCTATTTACAATAATAATTCACTTATCAAATAAGTGAAAATGAGATAAAAAAAATACATTTTATATTTTTTAAATCCATTAGAGATTTGAAGTAGTCCAATATATTTACCTCTTTGATTTAGAATCCCTTTTATTCATCATATGAATACACAGTTCAAGCTATAACTATTAAGTCTTTATAAGTTTTGAACTCTTATACATATTTATAACATTTTTATGATGTATAGTTGGTATCATTTACCCTTCAAAATAGAAAAATTGAATTTTATAACAGTAATACCTGATAGATACTACCCTTTATGATTTTTTATCCCTATATGTAATTTGGGAAATTCCACATCCAATTACCAAGTTCTCATTAAAGGAAACAATGCCCCTCCTACTTGTGATTTCCATTAGGTTTTAATAACCCAGGATATCTTTTTGAGCCTCCAATCCTCTTCTTATAACTTAAACCTTTATCATTTTTCACTAATTACACAAAAATAAATCTTGTAACTCTGATGTCCTACCTATAAATCCTTAACATTTTAAGGATATCAGGCAAACCTTTATTGAAATAATTCATATTTTAGTTTATAATGATTTTTTGAAACCTTTACAGCAATGATTTCATAATAAATTTTGTGACTAGATCAAGACCGAGTAGTGATACCACTATCTCTAAGTAATTTACATACTCAATCATATGGAGTACATAAGTTTATATTGTAGTACCCTCAACCATCTTACACTTAAATAATTCTTTTGAAAATTCATATCTCTCATGTCTATCTTATTCTTCATAGATCCTTTTTTGGATTTATATTATCCAAAAATGTCTATATTTTTATGTTTATATTGAATATTTTAATCCATATAAACAAACATCAACAAAATAATGTTAATAAAATCCTTTCTATTCTTAATATAAACACATATTTTCTCTTGACTAGATTCACTGACATGGGATTTCTCAGGAAGTTTTTTCTCTAACACATAAAACTCCCCTTATCACTTGAGAGTGATTCCCAAGTTATTATACCAATTTAGGAAGTTTATTTTCTTAAGATTTTAAAATTTCTAGAATATATATGAAAGTCAAAATTGATGATGATTATTCCATTTTATCTATAAAAAAAGTTTTTATTAGATGAGCATCATGTTTTATAATCATTTAATAAAGAATTTTATTAAATATCCCCCCTCTAAAATTATAGACACTTTTAATCACATCATATCCTTTATGTAACGCCCTGACCCTAGTTACCCAGAATCGGTGCATTATTACATAACATTTGCATGATCACAAGAAAGATCAATTCTCGAAAGACCGATTAGTTTAGTAGCCTTGGAAACACTAGATATATTCATAAAGTTTACATTACATCATAAAATGAAAACTAAAACAATATAGTCTCCATAGTCCACACTCATATCCCCATATACTATCCCAGCAGGTCATTCATAAATTACTTCTTCACATCTTGGGAAAAATAAAACATTGAAAGGGGTGAGCTCAAATTGCCAGTAAGGATAAAAATATAGCAGAAACTTTCATAAATAAGAATAAACATTTAAGGAAATGTATAACTAAAACAAAAGCCTTTTAAACTTTAACTTAAACATAATATGGAAGAAATAAAATGAAATAATTCCATTTACTTATTCACATGAATATTCTACTAATCGAATAATCACATGCAATATCAATAACCACTTTCATAATGATGGAATGTATAATGCCAGACTATCATAACCACATAGCCAAGGCCTCGTGCCAAGACTAAAAATAAGATTTTGTTAAGGCCTTGTGCCAAGACACTATTTTGTCTCATGAGACCTACCAATGCATCGAGGATCTATAGCGGGCTCCACCCATCACATATTAAGTCCAATGCATTCCTCATATGAATAGGTTTAAACATAACATAAACATTCGTATTAAAACTAGCATACGAAATGTCAATACTTTCTCCATAAACCATGAATGGTATAAAAATAACACATCCACAGTAAAACATATCAAAAAACCTTTAATACAATATGGAAGTTTTTTATCATAATAAATAAACTTCAAATAAGCTTAAAATCCATCAAAGGATGTTGACATAGATGAAATCAAAACTATTTGAGAGAAATATCTCTTTTTTTGAAATCATTTAAAAGTCAAATAATTATAAAATAAAACTTTTACTTTGAAAATATTCTTATAATATTTTAAGGGAATATTCAAAGATTTTATAATGGTGGAAAATAGCCGCACCCGCCGTATAAGTTAAAAAAAACATTCTTACCTTAATTCTGTCGAAAAGGTTAAAAGGACCTTATTTGGAAAATCACAAAAAGATTACTTTATAAACCACTTATAAAAAGTCAAAAAAGGGTATAAATGAATTTAACCCATATTCTAGTAAATAGTAAAAATGTTTTGAAATATATTTTTAAGAAACATGGATGTGGATGATAAAGAAGTCCCAGTAGATTATTACATATAAACAACCTCGGATAATGAAGAGATTGCGAAATAAACCCTTACCTTGTACTTTTCATTGGTTGGGGGTAGTTTAACCTCCTGTATAATGGTTAAATAATTGTTATTAAATTATACAAGAATCATATACATTAAAATGATATCATATATGATCTTTTAACATTGCTTTGTTAATAATATCTTAATATTATTGTCGTTTTGGGTGTTAACTTACTCATTTTCTTTTATATGTTTTGTTACATAAGACATGTTTGTTATGGATAGGTTGTATCTTATTCATATCCATAATGATATTAAGTCCTTAAACATTATTATTAATCATCAAATGAGAATTATACTTTAATGGATACGATGGAAAATGAATCTCATCGCGTTCGTGGAGACGGTAGTCCGTACGCACGCACGAGCGACAATATCATTATTTTGATATTAAAATAATATTTAATTGGATGGTATATCATATATACAGAATAATTATCATGTTATATTTATTATTTACATGAATTACATATCATTATTATACCCATCCAAATAATAATGTTTTGAATAACAATTACACCACGACGTGGAGACGGTAAGTCGTACGTACGCACGTATGGTGACATGTCATTCAAAGGATGGATAGAATACTGAAATATGGTTTTAACATGTTTATAATAACATCAAAGTATATATAATATACTGGAGTTATTATTTTATAATGGTAATAACAAATAAAGAAGAAGTGGAAGAAGAAAGGAACTTGAAAAAGGGTGGTGAAATCATTACCTCTTCTTCAGGTTCTTCCTTTTGATTTGATCGAAAGGGCTCCTTAGGTTGGATTTCTGACTAAAGTAAGGACTCTAGGATGAATTTAGGGAAGTTTAGAGAGTATTTTGGCAGGGTTTGGCTAAACCAAAAGGCTTTTACAATGTAAATTAATGAGAAGGGGGAGTGCCCTTTTATAAGAGGGGTGAGGGGCACCTTTGGAAAAGCTAGAAATATTATTTTATAATAAATTGATATTCGGTTTCTAATGGCTCCAAAGTGGATTATTTAAATATTAAGGTGGTTATAGGTCTAAAACCACTCAACCAATAGTATTTATACAGGTTTGGGTTACTATATTAACCTTATCTTTAAGTATTAACTCTTAGTTAATTAGTTTCACTTTTAAAATGTCTCTTTGCATTTTTATATTATATGGTTAATAAACTTACTATATACATCCAAGAGACCCCCAAGTGGTCCATTAATGATAAAAATATCATTATATAAGTCTATTTTCCTAACCTTATATTTTTAGGAATTTAATATCAATTAATAATATAATATTTCTTTTAAAAACTCTTTTATGTCAATTTTGACAATATTCAATAATTGATTTTTGTAAAAATCATCAAATAATTATTACTCAGAAAAACATTAATTAAATAAATCATAACATGTCATATTAACCTATAAAATTATTTTTATTTATAAAATGTCTCAAATTACATTTATTTGGGTATTTATAATATCAATTATTCTAATTTTTCATTAATTAGGTAATTACTACATCACCATTGTGTCATAAATAACTTAAATTATTTAATGTCTAAAAATTATAAATAAAATACCATCATGTAGGAAATCTTTTTATCTTTCTAATGAATATTTATAGTCTAAAATCCAACATATATAACCCCATGTAAAAATTGTTTTTCTAAATGATATATGCTTATGTCATTTTTGTATTTATTTTAACTTAATTAAAATAAAGTGTCCATGTCACCTACAAGTGGCTTCATGGGGTCCCAAAATCGAACCAAAGATGCCAATGGTCGGAAATGTATCCACCAATAAGGTTAGGACACGTTTTATAATAATTTAGTATTATTATAACATTATTTTTTAACCCTTATTTACCGGATTTACCCTTTAACCATAGTAAATAAAATTTTTACCGAAGTAATTATTCAAAATGTATAAAAATAAAAGTTAACTATTTAAACAATTTGGAAATCATGATTTCAAATATTTAATCCATTTTTACAAATTCAAAACACATAAGTGGAAGAAATTAATTTAAAATTAATTCCTGTTGTTAAAACAAAAAGCGTGTTTTTAAGAGATAATAACTATCAAAAGATTGACACTTGTTCATGTCCGGTTTAATTGTGAAATTATGTCCAATGACCAAAATTGTATTAAATTGTAAAAATATATTCTAAATATAATTTAAAACCACTCAAATTCATAATTTATCACTATTAATTATTTCGATTAAAAAAGTTGTTTTTAATTAAAATTTAGTAATTTTCACTATTCATCAAAAATTGAAAGTTTTCAGAATAATACCCAAATTTCACCCTAGGATAATTTCGATATTACGAATCCAAATATTAAGTCAATTGTGAGATATTAAATTTATAAAATTTCAAAAAGTGGGTATTAATATTCATAAAGGCTAGTTTGATTGGTTGTGGTGTGTGTTAGAACTTGAAGTTGCGTACAACACACGCTACTGTATTATTCAAAGGGAAGCATACCGTCGAAGCTTGGGGTGTTACATTCTCCCCTCATTCAAATAATTTCTTCCTCAAAATTTCTAGAATATTACTGCATAAAAATACTTGGGTGTTTCTTCATCATAAGTTCCTCGGGTTCCCACGCTGCCTCTTCCATTTTATGGTTTCTCCATAGAACTTTTACCAGACGAGTCATCCGGTTTCTCCGAACTTGTTCTCTCGTATCAAGAATCCTGATGAGCTCTTCGCAATAAGACAGATCGAGTTCCAGTTCTAATTCCTCATAGGTGAGTACATGCGTTGGGTCAAGCATGTATTTTCTCAACAATGTTACATGGAACATATCGTGAACTTTGGAGAGACTTGGCGGCATTGCCAAACGGTAAGCTACAACCCCAATTCGTTCTAGAATTTCGTAAGGTACGATGTATCTGAGACTCAATTTACCTTTCTTACCTAAATGTATGACTCCCTTCCATGGAGATACCTTCAGGAAAACCTGATCACCGACTTGAAATTCCAAATCCTTCCTTCGATTATCGGCATAGCTCTTCTGCCTACTTTGAGATACTTTAATGTGGTTTTGGATTACCTTTACTTTTTCCATTATTTCCTCCATCAGTTCTGGGCCTACAAGTTTTCTTTCACCAACTTCATCTCAACAGGTTGGTGTGCGACATCTCTTTCCGTATAACGCTTCATATGGTTCCATCTGAATACTCGAATGGAAGCTATTGTTATAGGAAAATTCTTCCAGAGGTAAATATTGATCCCACATACCCTGAAAGTCAAGCGAGCAGGATCTCAACATGTCTTCTAAGGTTTGAATAGTCCGTTCTGATTGTCTATCTATTTGAGGGTGGTAGGCAGTGCTCAAACGAAGTTTAGTATCCAAGGCCTTCTGAAGACTCTTCCAGAATCTTGAAGTAAAACGGGGATCACGATCAGAAACAATTTATAGGGGTACTCCATGAAGTCTCACAACTTCATTAATATATAGTCTTTCTAGACGTTCCAGTGGTAGATCTTCTCTTATTTCAAGAAAATGTGCTGACTTGGTAAGACGATCAACAATAACCCATATTGCATCGTTCCTTCTAGGAGTCTTTGGTAGCCCCATAATAAAGTCCATCGTAATATTGTCCCATTTCCACTCCGGTATGGGAAGAGGTTGCATGACTCCTCCGGGCTTTTGCTTTCCAACTTTCACTTGTTGACAAACCATACATCTTGACACAAAATCAGCAATCTCCCTCTTCATGTTGTCCCACCAAAAATGTTCCTTCAAGTCTCTATACATTTTGGTGCTCTTAGGGTGTATAGAGAAATTGGAACTATGAGCATCATCAAAAAATTCCCTTTTTAGATCAGGTATATTGGGAACACAAAGTCTCTTCCCAAATTTCAAAATTCCATCTTCATACCCAAAGTCATTCAATCTCCCATCATTCACAGCTTTAATCTTATTTTTAAATTATTCATCATCAGTCTGAGAACTCTTAATAATTTCTAGTAAAGATGGTTTGGCAACCATTTGAAAAAGCACTGATGTTTCACCTTCCATGGTTATTCCCATGTCCATCTTTACTAGATCCATGAAAATTGGATCCCTTTCAATTCTCATCATGTTCAAAACTCCATGATCTTTTCTACTCAAAGAATCTTCCACCGTATTTGCCTTCCCTGGGTGGTAGTGTATCGTGCAATCATAATCCTTGAGTAGTTCAAGCCATCACCTTTTCCTCATGTTGAGTTATTTTTGTGAGAAACTATACTTCAAACTCTTGTGATCAGTATAAATATCACATTTTCACCATAGAGGTAGTGCCTCCATATCTTCAAAGAAAAAATCACAGCTGCTAATTCGAGATCATGAGTAGGATAGTTTTTCTCATGAATTTTCAACTGTCGTGATGCATAGGCAATAACCCTATCATTCTGCATAAGGACACAACCAATTCCTTTATTCGATGCATCACTATAAATAACGAACCCATCATTCCCCGATGGTAGAGTCAATATAGGAGAATTGACTAATCTTCTCTTCAGTTCTTCGAAACATTCTTCACACTCTTTTTTCCAAACAAATTTAACCCCTTTATGTGTGAGCTTTGTTAATGGGTTAGCCAACCGGGAAAAATTCTGGACGAAACGTCGATAATAACCTTTTAAACCAATAAAACTGCGTACCTTAGTTATACTCGTTGGTGCAAGCCATTCTTGGATTTCCTTGGTCTTAGAAGGATCAACAGAGATTCCATCTTTAGAGACAATATGGCCAAGAAAAGAAATCTCCTGAATCCAGAATTCACACTTGCTAAACTTCCCATATAATTCATGTCTTCTCAGAGTCTTCAGGATAATACACAAGTGATTTTTATGATATTCGTATCTTTTGGAGTATACCAAGATATAATCAATAAATACCACCACAAATTCATCTAGATATTCCTTGAAAACTCTATTAATTAGATCCATGAATACAGAGGGCGCATTAGTCAGCCCAAAAGGCATTACCGTAAACTCGTAATGCCCGTACCTGGTTCGAAATGTTGTCTTCGGAATGTCTTCCTTCTTCACACACAACTGATGGTATCCAGAATGAAGGTCAATATTTGAAAAGTATTTAGCTCCATGCAGTTGGTCAAATAAATCATCAATGCGAGGTAGGGGATACTTGTTCTCTATTTTTATAGCATTAATCTCCCTGTAGTCGATACATAACCTCATAGATCCATATTTCTTTTTAACAAAAAGAACAGGGGATCCCCAAGGAGAAACACTAGGGTGAATAAATATCTTATTACTCAATTCCTCTAGTTGCTTCTTTAGTTCAACTAATTCCACAGTGTCTATTCTATAAGGGTTCTTCGATATAGGCCTTGATCTAGGAATTAAATCAATGGAAAACTCAACTTCTCATTCTGGAGGATGTCCAGGTAAATCTTCTGGAAACACATCTACATATTCTTTCACAATAGGTACATACTCTATTAGAACATTCCTTTCCTCACCCACAGTCATTTCATTCTCTTCCTCTCCAATAATTGAATTTAGTTGAGCTACTGGGGGTGGATCTAGATAAGAATTAGGTGGTGACGATTTTGATCTAAAGATAAGGTGTTCCTTATCATCATCATCAAAAATCGTAACCTCCTTCTTATTATAATAAATATTCGCATCATAGTCCGAAATCCAATCCATACCGAAGATTATATCAAACTCAATAATAGGTATGACGATGAGATCAGTGGATAAAGAACATTTATGTGCTCTAATGGGGACTGATTCACAAAACTTCGTTGCAATGATACATCCCTTAGGAGTTTTAACTGACAACTCCCTTGTTAAATCAAATTGGAAATATCTAATTTTCTTAGAAAACTGGGAATATATGAAACAATGCAATGATCCAGAATCAAATAATGCATTTACTAAACTTGAGGAAACCATTAAATTACCTGCCACCACGTCTTTCGGAGCTTCTACCCCAGCAATAGTGATAGCATAAGCTTGGCCTTGATCCCTTGGCCTTTTCTGAGGTAAGTTCCCCTGACGCTTAGGACATTCATTTGCTTAATGTCCCATCTCCCTACAATTGTAGCATTGGATATCAGTAGCTTCCTTCTTCCCCTTGCAATCACGAGCTTGGTGGCCTTTTTCACCACACTTGTAACAGACTCCCATTCCTTTTAAGCAAGTACCGGGGTGTTTCTTCCCACATTTACTGCAGGATGGATATTCAAATTTTCCCTTCTTCCCTTTATTTCCATTCCCAGATTGATCAGAAGATCTCTTCTTCTATTGCTTTGCTTTAAAGTCATAAGACTTAGAGAATTCCTTCTCTGTCTTGATAGCACATGAGACAATGTCTTCGTACGATGAGAAGGATTGTGAGACTAATGCTCGACGGAGAAATGGTTTTAACCCATCAAATAAACAATCAATCTTACTTCTTGGGTTACGTATATAATCTCCGTCATAACTTGCTAACCTCATAAATTTATCCTCATACTTTGCGACATTATCATCCTCCTTTTGTCTCAAACTCAGAAATTGCCTTTCCATATCTGCTCGTTGGTCACGAGGAAAGTATTTTTCTAAAAATAGATCTTTGAACTCCCTCCATTCCATATTTGATACTTCATTATCTTCCTTCGTGTTTTGAATCAATGACCACCATTGATCAGCATCTCCAGTGAGGCGGTAAACTGCCATGATAACTTTTTCTCTTTCACTACTCCCAAGGCCTGAAATATTTTCTCTAGGGAACTTATCCATTGATCAGATACAAATGTATTTGTACTCCCATTTAATGTTGGTGGTTTTTACCTCATGAAGCGATCTAACATTGATCCTCCACACTGCGGATCAGGGTGCTCCATACGGGTAAGGTTATTATTCATAACCTAAGTGAGTTGTCCCAGTATGGTGATTAGCTGATCAGCAACAGTTGCACCACCAACTCCACTATAATTATCTTGAGTAGGAGGGAAATCCCTACATGGAGTGCATGCATTGATACAGTTTCCATTTCTTCCACTAGGCGCCCTTTCTAAACAATGGCATAAACTAGATTAGTTTATGAATCAAAATACATAATTCCATACTTGTAAAACACTTAACATAAATTGAACTATTTATGGATATAATCCATAATCATAAAAATGTTTTCTTTGAGGAAGTATATACTCATAAACCCTTCATAATGATTTTTAAAGAAAATGAGAGTTATCCTAAGCATATCCCCCAGGAGTGTCGTAAGAAAGAGTGCAGCAAGGCCCGTTGTCGTGCACTAGTTCCCGTTTGAGTCTAGCTCAAAGCGGTGTTTTCGGGTTTTACCCCTAGGTACATCTTTTCCAGAGCCGCCTCTACCTGCTCGTATCCAGACAGGGATGTATTGCTCGGAAAACTCACAAAATCTCTACAATACCAAAATTATAGGAAGTTCTTCTATACTAATCCTCAAAGTCTATCTTAGGTCCATGTGCTCTAATCAGAGTTTATCTAAATCTAGCTTCCAAGGTTTTTACTAAACTTCCTATGATACCAACTGTAACGCCCCGACCCCAGTTACCCAGAGTCGGTGCATTATTACATAACATTGGCATGATCACAAGAAAGATCAAGTCTTGAAATACCGATTAGTTTAGTAGCCTTGGAAACATTAGATATATTCATAAAGTTTACATTACATCATAAAATGAAAACTACAACAATATAGTCTCCATAGTCCACACTCATATCCCCGCATAATATCCCAGCAGGTCATTTATAAATTACTTCTTCACATCCTGGAAAAAATAAAACATTGAAAGGGGTGAGCTCAAATGCCCAGTAAGGATAACAATATAGCGGAAAATTTCATAAATAAGAATAAACATTTAAGGCAATGTATAACTAAAACAAAATCCTTTTAAACTTGAACTTCAACATAATATGGCAGAAATAAAATGAAATAATTTCATTTACTTTGTAAAGACCCGTAAAATTCAAGTAATTTTTTTCTTAATTTTCTTTAGAATTTTACAAGAGCGCGGTTTCAGACGGCACCTGATTCCGAGGCCCGAAGTGCCCGGAATCAATTTCCGAAGTTTGGCTCGGGTACGTTCAGTGAACGAACGAGCGGGAATTCCTAACTTTTGATCCGGTGCTCGGAATTGAAATCCGAGGGCACCGATGAACTCGCAGCGCCGATATTCGCTTAAAGAGACCTTTTCGGAAGTTGCGTTTGTTGCGGGACGAAAGTTAGTTTTTGGGAGATTTACAAAAAGTTGAATAAAAAAATGTGGAATTCTTTTTATTTAACTTTTGTAGGTTAACTCCTCTCAAAGGGAGTTAGGGGTGGGACCCACACCCACTTAACCTCCCTTGAGAGGATTAAGTGTGGTGGGACCCACACGAACCTAAACCTCTCATCTTCCCCCTTAAACTCCCCTCTCTCCCTCTTAAATGTTTGTTAACTTAACATCTAAATTAATTACACATGAAATGTATAATTAATTAAGTGTTATGTTTTGAATTTTGAAGTTTTGAATTCCTTGGCTAGGTAAATAAAATAAGGAGGAACCTTATTTTATTTGGTGAGTTTTGTTTAGCCAACTTGTGAGGATTTTTGAGAGCTCCTCCTCTTTCTTCTTCAACTTGACGAAGAACGCTCAACTTGACGAAGAACGCTCAACTTGACGAAGAACGCTCAAGTTCCGATGAAGAACGCCGCTCCGCTCTTCTTCGTCTTCCGTGTCAACGAGAGGGAACGCCGCTTCCTCCTCGGACTCCCTTCGTCGACATAAGAAGTCTCGCCAACGACGTATCTCATCGGACGCACCTCTTCTTCATCGGATTTGACGAACGACGACCGCGACGCCCGAACTCCGCGACGTTGTCTTCCGCGGGACGTTGTCAAATCTTCGAACCTATACCCGAGGTAGGGGTTGTTGATTTTTGTTTAATTATTTTATTCTTGCTCGTGGTTCGCATGACTAACGTAAGGATATTGAATATTTAAGTTGTGTTTTAACGTGACGGGGCCGGACCGCATGAACACGGCCGAACCCCCTCCATCGTTCTTGTTGATTTACCTTGCGGGTGGAAACAAGGTGGCGTGGTGCCGTCGCACCACGCGGTTAATCGTACTATTATATTACGCGACGCCGTCGCGCCGCGCCATGGAAGAAACATCAAGAACACGACGCCGTCGCGCCGCGTTGAAGAAATGAAGGTGCGGCGGAGGGGCACGGTGCCGTCGCACCGCGCCGGACGACGAACACCGCGGCCGATTCCGGGCCGCGGCGGAATGAGAAGACCGGCGGCCGGGCCGCCGGTGTCGGAAGCCGAAGAGGGGACCGGATTTTTCGGTCCCGTTGGAGAAAACCGGCCGGCCAGCTGGCCGGCCGGATGGCATTAAACCGGGGGAAATTAATCCCCCGGCCAGCTCACAAAACCCCCCTCTTTATGAGGGGGGCGGTTCCTTTGAGGGGGGGGGGGGGCAGGCGGCCCCCCCGTTTCCTGCCAATCAAGCCCCCCACGTTGGGGGGGCGGTTTTGCAAACAGGCGCGGCTAAAAAGCCGCGCCGCCTTCCAATCAAGCCGGGGGCTTTGCCCCCCCCGCGTGCTGCCTCCGTGCGGCGCCGGGCCGCCGCGCCACCGGCCGGCCGGCCAGCCGGGCCGGGTCGGACCCGGGTCGGGTCGACCCGGTTCGGGCCGACCCAGGGGGGGGGGGGGGGGTCGGGCCGGGTCGGCCCGGACCCGGACCCCCCCGTTTCGAATCAGTTTCGGTCTTTTGGCCATAACTTGAGCCACGGACCTCCGATCGACGAACCGTCTGCGACAACGCGATCCTTGGATCGAGACGGTCGTTTCGGTATATCGCACTCATGGTTTCGAATTACTTTGAGTTCGGCCGGGTTGGTTCGTTCACGAAACCAACCGGGCCTTCGGAACGGAAACGCTCATATCTTGAGCTACGGACGTCCGATTGACGTACCGTCAGCTTTTTTGAGTTCCTCTTAGTGAGAAGGATCTTTTGGCATACTCCGCCCGAGGTTTGGACGCAGGTGGAGTACGGTCGGGTTGGTTTTGCCTTAAAAACCAACCGGGCCCCGGAGACGAAATTGCCAATAACTCTCAGACCGGGCGTCCGATCGACGCGCCGTCTGTTGCGTTGAGTTCCTGTTGACGATTCGGAACTTTTGGATACATCAACTCTGGACTTTGTGACAGTTGATGTATCAGCCTCTCGGCTCGTGGAGCGGACCCTCCGAACGAGCTTGCTGTGTGCGGGAACCCTAGTGCTGGCTGCGACTGTTACTGTGACTACTACTGCTACTACTGCTACTGTGACTGCGACGACGACAGTACAGATATCCTGTGTGGATTCGACGACGACGACTACAGCACTCAGCGATCCTACGTGGATCAGTGCTACAGGTCCTGTGTGGGCCCGATCCTGTGTGGGTCCGATCCTGTGTGGGTCCTTGCGCTCAGCGGTCCTGTGTGAACCAGCGCCTACAGGTCCTACGTGGGCCGGATCCTGTGTGGGTCTTTTGCGGGGGTTAGTTACCTATTGATCCTTCGTGGGTCCGACGACTTAGATGGATCAGGGATCATCTTATCGTCCTTTGAAGAAGTATACCTGTGTGAGCTGAATCCTGTTGCTTTCCTGTGTGGATTGTGTTGTGCAATCCTGTGTGGATTACGTTTTACTTTCCTGTGTGGAATACGTTACTTTCCTGTGTGGACTGAGTTGTACTTGGGCTCGGAGGTTGGAACGTATTTGAAATTGATGACTTAGGTATATGTATGGGCATATACCTAAGCAGTGTCGGTTGTTACTTCGTGATTGTACCTTTCTTCGTGGTTTATCCTTTGTGGATTTGAGAGACCTTAAGGGGTCTCGGGGTCCCTTCTGAGTAGCTTATACTCACCCCTGCACGGGCTTTGCCCGCACTACGTTGTGTTGGTTGCAGACGACGGACAGCGTTGACCTTAGCTGAGGCTTGCAGAGCGGGACGGTACCCGGAGGTGGACCACTGGGCGGGACGTGCACGGAGCGGACGGCGGGACCCGTGGAGCAGAGGAGCTATCTGTACCCACCCTTCAGGTGGGATTTCCAGTGGACAGCTCGGAGTAGAGGCTTTTACTTTTCAGTTGTTGTTTTCCCTTTCGAGTTGTACTTTACTTTCAGTTTGGGTTTGTATACTGGCCCATTTATTTTTCCGCACTTTCAGTTGTACTCTGCTTTTGTTTAGTGTTTACTTTCCGCTTGCTTACTCTGTGGTGCTTGTTTACTTTTCAAAGGCAATGCCTTCCCTTTTTACCGAGATTTACGCCTTGGTGCTAGTCGCCAGCCCCTGGCCTATGGAAGGCGGGCTTGGGGTAGTCACGGCACGGACCCCGAGGGCCGGTCGTGACAAATTGGTATCAGAGGAGTTCGGTTCTACCGCGAACTCTGATCTTTTCTATGTGAAGCAATAATGTTAGCGTATTGAGTGTGGTTATCAGTCCAGGGAGTCCAGTGTTGGTGCGGCGGTCGACGTATCCGTACACCAGGACCCTGACTTCTGATTTCCGACTTAATGCACGAAAACATTGATTGCGTGTGTGTTTCAAAGTTTTCTTTGTGATTACTTATATCAGCTCACCAGGTATACTGTTCTGACCGTGGCGCACCTGTTTCCTTTCCAGGATGGCCCCACGACGGCAGCCAGCTAGGGTTCCGAGAGTCGAGCGTGACGACAGCCCACCGAGCGACGAGGCCTCGGTGCAGGGCCCTTTGTCAACAGTGGCACCGGCGGTAGCTCTACCCGCCGAGCCCCCGATGCTTCCAGCAGCAGCCGCTGACGATGAACGTCGCCTCAGCGCACTGCATGAGTTTCAGCGCCAGCGACTGCCCAGGTTTCGCGGGGAGACGGATCCCCAGGCAGTAGAGGACTGGCTGGAGGCAGTGGTTCGAGTGTTTAGGCTAGTGAGGACACCAGCAGACCTCATGGTGATCCTCGCTGCGAGCCTACTACACGCAGCAGCAGGACGGTGGTGGAGCTTGATGCTTCAGGTGCACGATGAGGCATCTCTACTTTGGACGGACTTTGAGAGCCTCTTCCGCTCGGAGTTCGTCCCAGCCACCCTTCGTGCGGTGCGTATCCAGGAGCTTCTACAGCTGCGGCAGGGCAGCATGACGGTTGCTCAGTACTCGGCGAGATTTACCGATCTCTCGCGCTACTCGACCGACATGGTACGGGACCCATTCTTCCGGGCCCGGACCTTCGAGCAGGGTTTGAGACACGAGATCAGGGCATCGCTGATCTCCCTCAGCATACCGACTCAGACAGGAGTACTGGAGCGGGCCCTCCTGATCAAGAGCTTCCTTGCTGAGTCTACACCAGCACAACGACCCACCGCAGGGCGGCACGTGGCAGAGTCATCTGCAGCAGGCAGTCGACAGATGACTCAGGGGTCCAGACAGACTAGACCTTCGGGCAGACGACCTCAGGACACTGGCTCAGCAGTGCGGGGCACACAGCACGGAGCCAGTCTTTCGAGAGGCAGACAGTGCTACTCGTGCGGCGGGCAGGGCCACATGGCTCGTGACTGCCCGACCCGCCGTGCCGAGGAGCAGCAGACGGTTGAGGGACCACCGAGGCAGAGGCAGAGGGTCGACCGTGGCGGTCCGCAGGGAGGAGGCGGACGAGGCAGAGAAGCTGGACGAGCAGCCGGTGGTGGGCGACGCTTTGAGGCTCTGCCACCACCACCACCAGGAGGTCCACCCCGACCACAGGGAGCTGGCGGGCAGAGACAGGCACAGCTCCAGGCAGCAGAGGCCTACGACCACGGCGCACCCGAGATGATTCGAGGTACTATCTGTGTCTATTCCACCCTTGCTGCAGTTCTTATAGACACAGGAGCGAGTCACTCTTTCATAGCCGCTGCCCTTGTTCGGAGCTCAGAGATTCCGACAGAGCCGTTGGCTCGATCCTTACGGCTAGAGACTCCTACGGGAGCAAACTCGACGATTACGCACTGGTGCCGGCAGTGTGAGCTTACTCTAGGAGGCGAGAGCTTCGGCTGGGATCTTCTTGTAGCAGCGTCGAGGCCTTACGACGTCATCTTGGGCATGGATTGGCTATCTACGGTCCATGCACAGATTGACTGTTTTAGGCGCAAGGTGCGATGTGTACGCACCGACGGGAGCAGGTTCACCTTCACTGGCGAGAAGGGAGCCTTAGCAGCACAGGATGGACTTCCGCGGAGGAGAGGACAACCCATCAATCATCAGTTGGCTAGCCTTATCCTTGGAGCAGTTGACGTGCGGAGTCCTGGTTTTCCTGCAGTGGTGGATCAGTTTGCGGACGTTTTTCCCGACGATGTTCCAGGGCTACCTCCTCGCAGAGAGGTAGACTTTTATATTGACTTGTACCCCGGGACAGCCCCGATATCCACTCCAGCATATCGGATGGCCCCTGCCGAGCTTCGAGAGCTACGGGTACAGTTGGAGGACTTGCAGGGCAAGGGGTTCATCCGACCCAGTGTTTCACCCTGGGCTTCCCCGATTTTGTTCGCCAAGAAGGCGGACGGGAGCTTGCGTCTTTGTGTTGACTATCGTCGCCTGAACCAGGTGACAGTGAGGAACAAGTATCCGCTACCGAGGATTGATGACCTCTTTGATCAGCTCAAGGGAGCACGGTGGTTCTCGAAGATAGACCTCAGGTCAGGCTATCATCAGCTCAGAGTCAGAGACGAGGATGTGCAGAAGACAGCCTTCAGATGTCGGTATGGCCACTTTGAGTTCTTGGTTATGCCATTCGGTGTAACCAATGCTCCAGCAGTGTTCATGGCTCTCATGAACAGGATCTTTCAGCCATACCTCGATCGGTTTGTTGTGGTCTTCATCGACGACATTCTGATTTACTCTACGACAGAGGAGGAGCACGCCTATCATTTGCGAGTTATACTAGACACAATCCGAGAGCACCAACTTTATGGTAAGCTCTCGAAGTGCCAGTTCTGGATACGTGAGGTCCACTTATTGGGACACGTTATCTCTGAGGCGGGAGTTGCAGTGGATCCCGCGAAGATTGAGGCTGTGTTAGCATGGGAGCCACCCAGGAGCGTGACTGAGGTTCGGAGTTTCTTGGGACTAGCTGGATACTATCGGAGATTCGTGCCAGACTTCTCTAGAGTTGCGGCACCACTCACAGCTTTAACGAAGAAGGGGAAACCCTTCGTATGGTCAGACAGATGTCAGCAGAACTTCCAGGAGCTGAGACAGAGATTGACCTGCGCACCTATCTTGAGGTTGCCTGAGGAGGGAGTAGGGTACTTAGTTTACTGCGATGCGTCAGGGACCGGACTCGGATGTGTTCTGATGCAGGAGCGGGCATTGATCGCCTATGGATCACGTCATTTGAGGCCGCATGAGCAGAACTACGCTACCCATGACCTGGAGTTAGCAGCAGTGGTCTTCGCTCTGAAGACATGGCGACACTATCTGATGGGCGAGCGCTTTACAGTCTTTTCTGATCATCAGAGTCTCAGGTATATCTTCTCGCAGAAGGACCTGAACCTGAGATAGCGGCGATGGCTCGAGTTCCTCCAGGACTATGACTCTGAGATAGTCTATACTCCTGGGAAGGGGAACGTAGTAGCCGATGCCCTTAGCAGGAGGACGGGCATTCAGCTACTTAAGGAGGTGACGGAGCAGCTAGCCTCTTTGCGGATATCCTTCGTGGATAGAGATGGAACAACCTTCCTTCAGTCTCTCACAGTCACTCCTCCACTACTGCAGCGGG
This sequence comes from Viscum album, assembly GCA_963277665.1. Classification (NCBI taxonomy): domain Eukaryota; kingdom Viridiplantae; phylum Streptophyta; class Magnoliopsida; order Santalales; family Viscaceae; genus Viscum; species Viscum album. The sequence goes on along the minus strand of OY728127.1, from coordinate 1,075,272,551 downwards.
TCAGAGAGGCACAGCGTGAGGACGTTGACTGTGAGACACAGCGTGCACAGATATCCTCGGGACAGACACCTGATGGTTTCTCCCTTGGAGCAGAACACGACATCCTTTTCAGAGGACGTACCATGGTACCAGTCGCTTTGCGAGAGGAAGTACTGAGAGAGTTTCACACTTCTCCTTTGGCGGTACATCCTGGAGTGACGAAGATGTACCAGGACCTCAGACGACAGCATTGGTGGCCGGGCATGAAGAAGGCAGTAGCAGAGTTCATTTCTCGATGCCTCACCTGCCAGCAGGTGAAGGTAGAGCATCAGGTACCAGCGGGCTTGGTACATCCCTTGGAGGTTCCAGAGTGGAAGTGGGAGGGCATATCTATGGACTTCGTGACTGGACTTCCACGCACTTCTAGAGGTCACGACTCCATCTGGGTGATTGTTGACCGACTCACCAAGTCGGCACACTTCTTACCCATTAGAGAGCAGGGCTCAGTAGAGAGCTTGGGACGTCTCTACGTTCAGGAGATTTTGCAGCTCCACGGCGTGCCATCATCTATCGTATCCGATCGAGATGCCCGATTTACTTCCCGGCTTTGGAAGGGGTTACAGGAGGCGTTCGGGACGCAGCTACGTCTGAGCACAGCCTTTCACCCTAAGACGGATGGTCAGACGGAGAGGACCATTCAGACTCTCGAGGACATGCTTCGCGCATGTGTCCTCGACTTTGTTCGTAGCTGGGAGGACCACCTACCCTTGGTGGAGTTCACGTACAACAACAGCTACCACTCCACCATCGGGATGGCACCGTACGAGGCGTTGTACGGCCGACCTTGTAGATCACCTTTGTGCTGGACAGACCCTGGAGAGTCAGCACTGGTGGGACCGGAGATGGTCCAGGCTACGACAGAGAAGGTCCAGGTCATCCAGGAGCGGATGAGGACAGCACAGAGCCGGAAGAAGTCATATGCTGACAGGAGGCGAAGGCCACTTGAGTTCAAGGATGGCGACCACGTCTTCTTACGGGTCTCACCTCGACGTGGTATTCGGAGATTTGGCCGAGGCGGCAAGTTATCTCCGCACTTCATCGGACCCTTCCAGGTCCTCAGCAGGATTGGTGAGGTGGCTTATCGCCTGGCTCTACCACCTCAGTTGCACCGGGTGCACGACGTCTTCCACGTGTCTCAGCTGAGGAGATACGTGCACGACCCGACGCACATCATTGATCATGGGGAGCTTGACGTTGACGATGGGGCGACTTTTACGGAGGTCCCGGTGGAGATAGAGGATCGACAGGAGCGGGTCCTGCATGGGCGATCGATTCCTCTTGTGCGCATCAGATGGCAGCACGAGAATCTCCAGGAGAGCACATGGGAGCGGGAGGCTCAGATGCGTGCTCAGTACCCTCATTTGTTTCCCTAGTTTTTGATGTATCTTTACGGGGACGTAAAGCCCTGAGGTGAGAGTAATGTAAAGACCCGTAAAATTCAAGGAATTTTTTTCTTAATTTTCTTTAGAATTTTACAAGAGCGCGGTTTCAGACAGCACCTGATTCCGAGGCCCGGAGTGCCCGGAATCAATTTCCGAAGTTTGGCTCGGGTACGTTCAGTGAACGAACGAGCGGGAATTCCTAACTTTTGATCCGGTGCTCGGAATTGAAATCTGAGGGCACCGATGAACTCGCAGCGCCGATATTCGCTTAAAGAGACCTTTTCGGAAGTTGCGTTTGTTGCGGGACGAAAGTTAGTTTTTGGGAGATTTACAAAAAGTTGAATAAAAAAATGTGGAATTCTTTTTATTTAACTTTTGTAGGTTAACTCCTCTCAAAGGGAGTTAGGGGTGGGACCCACACCCACTTAACCTCCCTTGAGAGGATTAAGTGTGGTGGGACCCACACGAACCTAAACCTCTCATCTTCCCCCTTAAACTCACCTCTCTCCCTCTTAAATGTTTGTTAACTTAACATCTAAATTAATTACACATGAAATGTATAATTAATTAAGTGTTATGTTTTGAATTTTGAAGTTTTGAATTCCTTGGCTAGGTAAATAAAATAAGGAGGAACCTTATTTTATTTGGTGAGTTTTGTTTAGCCAACTTGTGAGGATTTTTGAGAGCTCCTCCTCTTTCTTCTTCAACTTGACGAAGAACGCTCAACTTGACGAAGAACGCTCAACTTGACGAAGAACGCTCAAGTTCCGACGAAGAACGCCGCTCCGCTCTTCTTCGTCTTCCGTGTCAACGAGAGGGAACGCCGCTTCCTCCTCGGACTCCCTTCATCGACATAAGAAGTCTCGCCAACGACGTATCTCATCGGACGCACCTCTTCGTCATCAGATTTGACGAACGACGACCGCGACGCCCGACCTCCGCGACGTTGTCTTCCGCGGGACGTTGTCAAATCTTCGAACCTATACCCGAGGTAGGGGTTGTTGATTTTTGTTTAATTATTTTATTCTTGCTCGTGGTTCGCATGACTAACGTAAGGATATTGAATATTTAAGTTGTGTTTTAACGTGAGGGGGCCGGACTGCATGAACACGGCCGAACCCCCTCCATCGTTCTTGTTGATTTACCTTGCGGGTGGAAACAAGGTGGCGTGGTGCCGTCGCACCACGCGGTTAATTGTACTATTATATTACGCGACGCCGTCGCGCCGCGCCATGGAAGAAACATCAAGAACACGACGCCGTCGCGCCACGTTGAAGAAATGAAGGTGCGGCGGAGGGGCGCGGTGCCGTCGCACCGCGCCGGACGATGAACACCGCGGCCGGTTCCGGGCCGCGGCGGAATGAGAAGATCGGCGGCCGGGCCGCTGGTGTCGGAAGCCGAAGAGGGGACCGGATTTTCCGGTCCCGTTGGAGAAAACCGGCTGGCCAGCTGGCCGGCCGGATGGCATTAAACCGGGGGAAATTAATCCCCCGGCCAGCTCACAAAACCCCCCTCTTTATGAGGGGGGTGGTTCCTTTGAGGGGGGGCAGGCGGCCCCCCCGTTTCCTGCCAATCAAGCCCCCCACGTTGGGGGGGCGGTTTTGCAAACAGGCGCGGCTAAAAAGCCGCGCCGCCTTCCAATCAAGCGGGGGGCTTTGCCCCCCCGCGTGCTGCCTCTGTGCGGCGCCGGGCCGCCGCGCCGCCGGCCAGCCGGGCCGGGTCGGACTCGGGTCGACCCGGTTCGGGCCGACCCAGGGGGGGGGGGGGGGGGGGTCGGGCCGGGTCGGCCCGGACCCGGACCCCCCCGTTTCGAATCAGTTTCGGTCTTTTGGCCATAACTTGAGCCACAGACCTCCGATCGACGAACCTTATGCGACAACGCGATCCTTGGATCGAGACGGTCGTTTCGGTATATCGCACTCATGGTTTCGAATTACTTTGAGTTCGGACGGGTTGGTTCGTTCACGAAACCAACCGGGCCTTCGGAACGGAAACGCTCATATCTTGAGCTACGGACGTCCGATTGACGTACCGTCAGCTTTGTTGAGTTCCTCTTAGTGAGACGGATCTTTTGGCATACTCCGCCCGAGGTTTGGACGCCGGTGGAGTACGGTCGGGTTGGTTTTTCCTTAAAAACCAAACGGGCCCCGGAGACGAAATTGCCAATAACTCTCAGACCGGGCGTCCGATCGACGCGCCGTCTGTTGCGTTGAGTTCCTGTTGACGATTCGGAACTTTTGGATACATCAACTCTGGACTTTGTGACATTTGATGTATCAGCCTCTCGGCTCGTGGAGCGGACCCTCCGAACGAGCTTGCTGTGTGCGGGAACCCTAGTGCTGGCTGCGACTGTTACTGTGACTACTACTGCTACTACTGCTACTGTGACTGCGACGACGACAATACAGAGATCCTGTGTGGATTCGACGACGACGACTACAGCACTCAGCGATCCTACGTGGATCAGTGCTACAGGTCCTGTGTGGGCCCGATCCTGTGTGGGTCCGATCCTGTGTGGGTCCTTGCGCTCAGCGGTCCTGTGTGAACCAGCGCCTACAGGTCCTACGTGGGCCCGATCCTGTGTGGGTCTTTTGCGGGGGTTAGTTACCTATCGATCCTTCATGGGTCCGACGACTTAGATGGATCAGGGATCATCTTATCGTCCTTTGAAGAAGTATACCTGTGTGAGCTGAATCCTGTTGCTTTCCTGTGTGGATTGTGTTGTGCAGTCCTGTGTGGATTACGTTTTACTTTCCTGTGTGGAATATGTTACTTTCCTGTGTGGACTGAGTTGTACTTGGGCTCGGAGGTTGGAACGTATTTGAAATTGATGACTTAGGTATATGTATGGGCATATACCTAAGCAGTGTCGGTTGTTACTTCGTGATTGTACCTTTCTTCGTGGTTTATCCTTTGTGGATTTGAGAGACCTTCAGGGGTCTCGGGGTCCCTTCTGAGTAGCTTATACTCACCCCTGCACGGGCTTTGCCCGTACTACGTTGTGTTGGTTGCAGACGACGGACAACGTTGACCTTAGCTGAGGCTTGCAGAGCGGGACGGTACCCGGAGGTGGACCACTGGGCGGGACGTGCACGGAGCGGACGGCGGGACCCGTGGAGCAGAGGAGCTATCTGTACCCACCCTTCAGGTGGGATTTCCAGTGGATAGCTCGGAGTAGCGGCTTTTACTTTTCAGTTGCTGTTTTCCCTTTCGAGTTGTACTTTACTTTCAGTTTGAGTTTGTATACTGGCCCATTTACTTTTCCGCACTTTCAGCTGTACTCTGCTTTTGTTTAGTGTTTACTTTCCGCTTGCTTACTCTGTGGTGCTTGTTTACTTTTCAAAGGCAATGCCCTCCCTTTTTACCGGGATTTACGCCTTGGTGCTAGTCGCCAGCCCCTGGCCTATGGAAGGCGGGCTTGGGGTAGTCACGGCACGGACCCCGAGGGCGGGTCGTGACATACTTATTCACATGGATATTCTATTAATCGAATAATCACATGCAATATCAATAACCACTTTCATAATGATGGAATGCATAATGCTAGACTATCATAACCACATAGCCAAGGCCTCGTGCCAAGACTACAAATAAGATTTTGTCAAGGCCTTGTTCCAAGACACTAGTTTGTCTCATGAGACCTGCCGATGCATTGAGGAGCTATAGCGGGCTCCACCCATTACATATTAAGTCCAATGAATTCCTCATATGAATATGTTTAAACATAACATAAAAATTCGTATTAAAACTAGCATACGAAATGTCAATAATTTCTCCATAAACCATGAATGGTATAAAAATAACACATCCACAGTCAAATATATCACAAAACCTTCAATACAATATGGAATTTTTGTATAATAATAAATAAACTTCAAATAAGCTTAAAATCCATCAAAGGATGTTGACATAGATGAAATCAAAACTATTTGAGAGAAATATATCTTTTTTTGAAATCATTTAAAAGTCACATAATTATAAAATAAAACTTTTACTTTGAAAATATTCTTATAAGCTTGTAAGGGAATCTTTGAAGATTTTATAATGGAGGAAAATAGCCGCACCCGCCGTATAAGTTAAAAAAACATTCTTACCTTAATTCTATCGAAAAGGTTAAAAGGACCTTGTTTGGAAAACGACAGAAAGATTCCTTTATAAAACACTTATAAAAAGTATAACAATGGTATAAATGAATTTAACCCATATTATAGTAAATAGTAAAAATGTTTTGAAATACATTTTTAAGAAACATGGATGTGGATTATAAAGAAGTCCCAGTAGATTATTACGTATAAACAACCTCAGATAATGAAGAGATTGCGAAATAAACCCTTACCTTGTACTTTTCCTTGGTTGGGGGTAGATTAACCTCCTGTATAATGGTGAAATAATTGTTATTAAATTATACAAGAATAATATACATTAATATGATATCATATATGATCTTTTAACATTGCTTTGTTAATAATATCTTAATATTATTGTCGTTTTGGGTGTTAAATTACTCATTTTCTTTTATATGTTTTGTTACATAAGCCATGTTTGTTATGGATAGGTTGTATCTTATTCATATCTAGAATGATATTAAGTCCTTAAACATTATTATTAATCATAAAATGATAATTATACTTGAATGGATATGATGGAGAATGAATCTCATCGCGTTCGTGGAGACGGTAGTCCGTACATACGCCCGAACGACAATATCATTCTTTTGATATTAAAATAATATTTAATTGGATGGTATATCATATATATAGAATCATTATCATGTTATATTTATTATTTACATGAATTACACATCATTATTATACCCATCCAAATAATAATGTTTTGAATAACAATTACACCACGACGTGGAGAAGGTAAGCCGTACGTACGCACGTATGGTGACATGTCATTCAAAGGATGGATAGAATACTGAAATATGGTTGTACCATGTTTATAATAAAATTTAAGTATATATAATATACTGGAGATATTATTTTATAATGGTAATAACAAAGAAAGAAGAAGTGGAATAAGAAAGGAACTTGAAAAAGGGTGGTGAAATCATTACCTCTTCTTCGGGTTCTTCTTTTTGATTTGATCAAAAGGGCTCCTTAGGTTGGCTTTCTGACTAAAGTAAGGCCTCTAGGATGAAGTGAGGGAAGTTGAGAGAGTATTTGGGCAGGGTTTGGTCGAACCAAAAGGCTTTGAAGGTGTAAATTAATTAGAAGGGGGAGTTCCCTTTTATAAGAGGGGTGAGGGGAACCTTTGGAAAAGCTAGAAATATTATTTTATAATAAATTCATATTCAGTTTATAATGGCTCCAAAGTAGATTATTTAAAGTTTAAGATGAGCATAGGTCGAAAAAAACTCAACCAATAGGATTTAGATAGGTTTGGGTTACTATATTAACCTTATCTTTAAGTATTAACTCTTAGTTAATTAGTTTCACTTTTACAATGTCTCTTTGTATTTTTATATTATATGGTTAATAAACTTACTATATACATCCAAGAGACCCCCAAGTGGTCCATTAATGATACAAATATCATGATATAAGTCTCTTGGACTAACCTTAGATTTTTAGTAATTTAATATCAATTAATAATATAATATTTATTTTAAAAACTCTTTTATGTCAATTTTGACACTATTCAATAATTGATTTTTTTTAAAATCATAACATAATTATTACTTCGAAAAAAGTTAATTAAATAAATCCTAAGATGTCATATTAACCTATAAAATTATTTTTATTTATAAAAAGTCTCAAATTACATTTATTTGGGTATTTATAATATCAATTATTCTAATTTTTCATTAATTAGGTAATTACTGCATCACCATTGTGTCATAAATAACTTAAATTATTTAATGTCTAAAAATTATAAATAAGATAACATTATGTAGTAAATATTTTTATATTTCTAATGAATATTTATAGTCGAAAATACAACATATATAACCCTATGTAAAAATTGTTTTGCTAAAAGATATATGCTTATGTCATTTTTGTATTTATTTTAACTTAATTAAAATAAAGTGTCCCTGTCACCTACAAGTGGCTTCATGGGGTCCCAAAATCGACCCAAAGATGGCCATGGTCAGAAATGTATCCACCAATATGTTTAGGACACGTTTTAGGGTAATTTAGTATTATTATAACATTATTTTTTAACCCTTATTTACCGGATTTACCCTTTAACCATGGTAAATAAATTTTTTATCGAAGTAATTATTCAAAATGTCTAAAAATAGAAGTTACCTATTTACACAATTTGGAAATCCTGATTCCGAATATTGAATCCATTTTTCCAAATTCAAAACACAGAAGTGGCAGAAATTAATTTAAAATTAATTCCCGTTGTTAAAACAAAAAGCGTGTTTTTAAGAGATAATAACTATCAAAAGATTGACACTTGTTCATGTCCAGTTTAATTGTGAAATTATGTCCAATGAACAAAATTGTATTAAATGGTAAAAATATATTCTAAATATACTTTAAAACCACTCAAATTCATAATTTATCACTATTAATTATTTCGATTAAAAAAGTTGTTTTTAATTAAAATTTAGTAATTTTCACTATTCATCAAAAATTGAAAGTTTTTAGAAAAATACCAAAATTTCAACCTAGGATAATTTTGATATTCCGAATCCAAAAATGAAGTCAATTTTGAGAGATAAAATTTCAAAAAGTGGGTATTACTATTCATAACGGCTAGTTTGATTGGTTGTGGTGTGTGTTAGAACTCGAAGTTGCGTACAACACACGCTACTATATTATTCAAAGAGAAGCGTATCGTGGAAGCTTGGGGTGTTACACTTTAGTGGCCCAAGATCTATATTTCACCAATATTTGAGTCCACTTTATTGTTCCTTTCACTACTTAGTTATTTTGGTAAAATATCATATCAATCAGATCATGTATGACTCTTGGATGGTTGAGAAGATAAATCCTTGCCAAAATCCATTATATAGATTATCCAACTTTATTCCTCTAGTATCCTAACTCAAAAGGTTTCCTATCCAAGTATAACCTAATGATCATAATGATATTTTGTTACCTTACTCTTAAGGTTATTCATTTATACCATGCTTTACAAAAGGTAATCCATGGTAAAACAACTTTAGCATGAACCTACCATGTTAGATGATTGAGGTTTTAACATGTATTTAATTTTGAAGGAATACAACACTTAGTATTTTTAAGGGGTATTAACACATCACCATTTTATCCAATTTATTACCTTATATGTATGTATGCTCTAATTATTTTCTTTTTATGTCCAATACCTTCAACCAAATTAATATGTTCGATACATGTTAATGTATAACACTTTATACAATACATGATTTGTGTTATTTACTCAAAAATAAAATCCAATTATATTCACACATATTAAAATTAATCACATGCATAAATTAAGTAAACCCTTTGATGTAAAGTTTTAGAATAATATAAAACAAAATTACCCATAAGAGCAATCACAATGTTATGGGTAACTAACCCCACTTTTCCAGTCAGAGCATGAGTCCCCAAGCTAGTGATAAGTATCACCCAAAGTCTTACTATCCATGGATTAATACTCAAGAGAGAAATAAATTCCAATACAATTCTAACACATAATTTGTATAGATAATAATTAACATTTAATTTTAGGATCACAACCCACATATATATCATAGTCATGGTCAAACATAACTAAATATTATGTCATACCCAATATGTAACTCATTATATGCATGGTATGACATCATAAACTATTCTAAAATATTAAATTAAAGTATAAATGCATCCATAATATAACACTTTGAAGTTACATCGGTTGATTCATTGTCTTTTTTGTCAATAAGTGTCAATATGTATGTCTTGGTGAAAGATGGTTGATGGAATTAGTGTCCACCCAATGAATAAGATGAGAATATACCCATGGATTATGGGATAAGTAAAGAAGAATAATAGGATACCATTAAAGTTACAAAGAAAATTTAACATGTTGGAAATGAAGTTTGAAAGATCCGGCTGCTATCTATGAAACCCCATATATATTAGTCAATTGTTTGAGGTGATTCTCATGGATAAGAAAATTACTGAATCAAAATGAATTTTCTACTACAATTTATAAAGGTGAAGTGTTGGATGATATAAATTGATTTGAGAGTTGTTATTTATGGAGTTAATAGTTATATGATTTGGGTGATTGAAGATCCATGGTGTTGGAGATACCATCCAAGGAATACTATTCAATGAGACAGGTTAATATAATAATCAATATCCTATGGATGAAGGTTTTGAATGCTAAAAATACATGTGAAGTAAAGCTTATAGAAATAATCAGACTTGAGTATTCATATGTTTCAAGAGTTATTGGGAATGGATTTGAAGAGTTTTATAAGGTCTTATAAATTCTCATGGGTGTTTTGAATAGATTAATAAGGGATGGAATTACTTGGAAGTGAATCTAAATTAATCTAAAAGTATTATATATTTTAGAGTCAAGGATAAAAAATGGTATTGTTTGGATCTAAATATTAGTCGCTGTTTATTAGTCATTCCTATCTTAATATGTAAAATATTTGAGAAAAGGTAATGTGCATATGAGTCATTGGCATGTTGTGTACGAGTGAATAAAATCTGCACATGAGTCAATGTAAACTGGGTACAAGTGAACTAAATCTATGTATGAGTTAGTGGGAGTTATGTACAGGTCAATCTAATCTATGAATGATTCATTGGAATCTATATATGATTCATATAAAGTTTCATTTGAGTCCTCCAATACTTAGAAAAGTTTTTCAATACTACAGATTGAAAAGTGAAGTTTCCAGAATAAAATTATGAAGAATAAATAAAATTGGATGATGAAAAATATATTATTAATGGATTTAAATATATATATAAAAAAGAAAATGTGTTTGTGATTCAAGATTGAAAATCTAGAGATCCTCAAGCCTAGAGAAGAGGGTCGAAGGAAGAATTTTTTTAGAGGATTTAAAGTTATGTTTAATTTGATAAATTATATAATAAATTAAGATTCAATATGAAGATGCTCAAGCTATGTTGAAATGTTTGAAATATCATAAGATATTATGATCCAATCTAGTTTGAAGAAGATCAAAGCAGGATAATTTTTTAACATATAAATTAAGTCTAAATAGAGGAAATTCCAGGTTAACTAAATTTGGAAATAAAAATGATGATGGTATAGATAATATTCATGGATTGAAACATCATATTTAAAATTTTATTCAAGAAACATGAAGATTATTTGATCCAAACATCATGAAGATCAAAGTTGTCAACTGTTAAAATCGAATGAGGGCGATCTCAATAAATATGAAATGTAATTATTACATTTTAAAGAATAATGAAGATATATAAATGGGACAATATTTTTCTATTATTGATTTCCTAAAATCACATTTTAAACAATCTATGATTCAAGATGAATTTTATTGGAAATTTTATTTGTTTTTGAAGTTGAGTTTGAATGAAAAGTTGAGTCATGAGATATCCTTCATTCCCTGAGTGATAATGGATATTTTTATGCATGTAGAAATTACAAATGATTTCTCTTGAGTTTTATAGAGTTTTCATGAGTTGTAGGTGATTGAATTTTCTATATATTAGAGTTTTTTTATCTAATGAGAATAAGATAAGGGTATTATTAGAACATAACTTGAGAACATTGGAGGTCGATCCTTATTTAGGGTTGATGATATTTTCTTGAGTAGTTAAAAAATGAATTTAATTTTATAATTATTTTTTTTGGAAGGATCAATGCATCTTATTATATACCAACTCAGATATATGAAAATAAAATGAGAAATTAATGATCTAACTATTCAAGAAAAGTGCTTTATCAAGGTGATATAAAATTACTTCTTGGAAATATCAAGGCTATTATAAATTTGAGTATGTATGGGAAGAATAAAATATCAACATAGAGATGTACAAAAGTTTAATTATGATTAGAGAAGAACCGTACCTATCAAGGAAGAAGAATGAGGAAAATTTTCTATAAGTTATAGAGAATAAAAAACTATGAAGACATTACTACACTAACCAAGAAATTGAAATGAGTATCCAATAATAAGAAAATAAAAAGAATAATATACCAAAATAAAACTACTAAATAGATTCAGTGAAAAAAAGGAAGATAAAGAGAGAATAATAAGTACTTGAAATTGAGGCTATGTGAACAGTGAAAAATCTAAATACCCAAGCTTTCAGAGGTGAGAAGATGAAGAAGGAAGATGATTTCCAACAACTGAGGTTGTTTTCCTTTATATATATATATATATATATATATATATATCTTACTGAGTTATATTGTTGATTTTTGGGAGTAGAAGAAGAAGAATATCCGCAAAGTGTTACGCATGCAGTGAATTTAAAAGCCTAATATCTTTAGGGTTTATTCACTAGGTAAATTCATAAGTGGCTATTCTTGAATAAAGTGAGTTGTAATTCCCGGATATTATTTGTTTAGCTTGATAGAGAGGATTTCACATATGTTTCTAAAGCAATATGACTCAAAATATCTCTCTCATCTAGTGGTGTTCTACATAATTATAACTATTAGGAGATAATGGACCTATGGGAGGAAGTGTAAGTTTTGGGAAGCATGGGTTCCTGATAATAACTATCCCAAACACTTTTATTGATAATAATATATTAGTGGATAATCTGTAGATCTGTATCAAGGGATAACAACCTACTATAGTAAGAAGTAGGATCACAGATCACGATTGAACCTTGTAAAACAAAAGTGTTAATTTACTACTTCCCATTAATTTTATAACATCCCGCCTTTTTATCACATAAACTTTCATTACATTAGACAAAACCGAGGATCTTTAAGGTTTAGTGTCTTGAAAACCAGGAACTTAAAACATGAAAACATAAAAAATTATTCTTAAACACTTAAAAGGCTTATCCTTATGTTCATCCTAGGTTCATTACGACATCTCATAACTTGGGGACATACATCAAAAGAAAGGGTGAGTAGAAGGCCCAGTAAGGGAAACAAGGGAAACATTTAACATGTGAACTTGAGATACATCAATAAAGTCATGAAAAAGAAATTTAAGGCATGAGAAAGAAATAATGAGGAATATCATAATAAAAATAATGTATTTCATAACTTGAATATGTGGCTACAACATTTAATATTGACAATCATTTCCGTTTCACCAAGGTCCATCCCCAAGGTGTCATTAAAAATTACCAAGGTTATTCACCAAGGCGTCATTAAAAATGGTCATCTCTAGAGATTAAGTCTTTACCCAATGCATTAGAGTGCTATCAGGGTGCACCCTTATATTTTTATTTAATATCATGTGATCCACATCTATCATCATAAAAAATTTCATAAACAACCCACATAGCATAAAATAAATGGGTTTCATTTCATAGTCATCACATTTTAAAAAAAACTGCTTTAAAGACATGATCTTTATGTAACTTTAAACCCACGGAAAAAGGAAAGCGGGTCTCATATATGTAAATCCCAGAATTAAAATAGAACATTTTGATATATATGTGAATACACCTATAGAAGAAAGATCTTTGAGTATTCACTTAATAAAATAACATAATTTGAAAAAAGAGAGAGATATTTTGAGACGAAAATTCTGCAGCATAACGACTACGATACATGGTTTTAGAAAACATTGAAAAGAGAGGGGACATTGGTCAACCACTCATAAATAATACATAAAATAGTAGGGGAACATAATATAAAGGATTTAAGAACATGGTACTGAAATTTGAATGATATACCATATGAAACGAAGAACTTGAAAGGAAGACAAAAAATAAGATTTCTCTTATGAGAATTCGTCAGCCTAACAACGTCACTTAAAACTTCCAAAAATGGATTGACGAGATAAAATAGGGTCTCTAATCATATGAAAATAAATTATCATTATGATATATATAGAGATAATACCACAACATAATAAAAAGTAACTTGAAATACTTGACCAGAAAATAGAACTTGAAAATGAGAAGGGTGAACGAATCCCTTAAAAATTCGGCAGCCTAACGACGCTACTTAAACATTCATAAAACGAAATGATGAGAGTAAGAGGGGATCTCTAATAATATGAAAATGAAAAATTAAGTAATAGGAATATAAAAAAACATCCTCCAACATAATAACATGGAGCATAAAAGAAATGACTTAAAAGAGAGTATTTGAAAAGAAAGAGAGAGTTTGGATCCCTTACCTTAAACGTAACTCTTAAAACTCAAAGGTTGGGACCTTGAGGGCTTGGGGGCACCTTGGGAGGACTCCTTGGGAGGTAAGGGGACCATAACTTCGTTGAGTATGATTTTGGAGTCTAATGTATAAGAGGGTGGCTTGGTATTTATAGGGAAAGTGAGGGGGCAAAGCATTAATGGCCAAGGGACACCTCATTGGTGGTTTTGGCAAAACCATGGGCTTTCCCATGGTATTTTCCCATGGTATTTTCCACTTGGGACACCTCATACCTTATATTACTATTAATAAGTCGACCATATTGATTACATACTTAATACATCATTTAATGATGTCATTAAACACCCGTAACTTAAAAACTGTATTTTCATTATTCATCGAAAATTCAACTTTCTCAGAAAAATACCAAAATTTTACCTTAACCAAATAACGATGCTCTGATTTCAAAAATGAACTCCATTTTATAAAAATATTTATAAAAATATTTTTAATTTAATTTTTAAATTAAAACACCATTCACCGAAAATTCATTTTTTTTAGAAAAATCCCAAAAAATTACCTTAGCATAATATCGATGTTCTGAATTCAAAAATAAATTCCATTTTATAAAAATAATTTTCTAAATATTTTTAATTTAATTTTTAATTAAAAAACACAATTCACCCAAAAAAACTAATACTTGACTAATAATTTATGAAACCGTTATTTAACCATTTTATTGAATCACATTACTTAATCAAGGTGCCTAGATTATATTAATAATTTATTTAAGTGAGATTACTAATCCATTTGGTCACATTACTAATCCTAAGCATAAAATCACTATTCATAATTTACTATTCATCAAAAAATAAGTTGATCTTATTAGACTCTAAATTTCGTACTGAACATAATTGTAGAAGACCATTTTTTGAAAATCATTACACATAATTAGTTATCTAAGGTTTACATAATTATTTTCAAATATCCTTTTTCTAGAATTCATCAAAAATATGCATACTATATTTATCCGGACATTTGAAAATTCACAAACTTCATCACAAGGAAAAATCACAATTTTTATTTAAAACAAAGGATTACACAAGGCAGTTACGATCTCCTTACATAGACCCTTATAACCCCAGCATAGGACCTAATTGTAAGGTGTTCTAAGGTGAGAGAATCTGAGGGCGGCTCGGACAACATCGCACGAGTAGTAATTTCTATTAGTTTGAACTTCTCGTGAAGGCGATTCCATTATAACTTTATACGATGAAGTTCAGCTTGGGTTTGGTCCAGAGCAAAGCCCAATGGTGCTACCTCCTTCCCAAGTTCCGTTAGATGGGCTTCGATTGGCCGGAGACTACTGGATGAGGTCATCAAATCTTCTTTCTATATTAATTAACCAAGATCACTTGTATTTAGAGACAATAATCGTAACGTTTAGTTTCCAGCGGTTATATTGACCAATGGTCATATAACAGTCAAAACCCAATGGTCTCATTTTAATTATACTCATGTTATCAAATGAAATAGTTTTGTTGAGTATAAAAAAATAAAATAACACACAAAATTAGGAATCAAGATTTATTCAAATTTTTGGGTCGTTACAATCTTCCCCCCTTAAGAAATTGCGTCCTTGCATTTTTTAAAAATTGGGTTTTGAAAATTTATTGAAGGTCCCACATTAGAAAAGGAGTCAGTAAAACTATTACTTTAAAAGAAATAAAGGGAAGTACAAAGGTCACCCGAGTTAACCCACACTAGGATTCCAAGTAGGAAAACATGGACATGGAGGAGAAAACAAAGGGTCAAGTTCTGAGGGAGAGTAGCAGAAATCATGATTAGGAGAAAGTTAACCACGAGAAAATCACAAACTTATGATGTGTGTAAACAGTCTTTGATTACCTAGTATGAAATGTAAACCAACAATGTTTTTGTTTTACGTTCCTTTTCATAATTTTGAGGAATTCATTTACTACATAGAACAAAAACATAAGGTAATATACCTACCTTCAAGTAGAGTTTTATCCTTTAATAAGTTTCTACCAAAACTAATCTTTTCTCCAAACGATGAGCATTCAAAAACACTTGGTCTCATCAAAACACAAGAATCATCTTCTTGAGAGTCACGTAATCCACAAAAGATTAACTATCAATTTCTTCTATCTTTAAACATTATCCCAAAAACAGAAAGGGTAAGATAAAACAACTCTTCAAAAAGAAATAATCCCATAAGAAGGGAAACTACTTTTAAATCTTCAAAGTTCCATGGTACTACCAAAAGTTCATCATAGACCATTCCATAAATAACTATCCTTAAAATTACTCAAAATAAAAGAAACTAAGATTGAAACCCAATTATAAGAATGATCTCATAACATAGTCTTCCAAGATAGACTTTATCATTCATCTCCAAACAACATAAACCACTCTTATCATCTTATAACAAAATTAACTAACCTAATTACATTTTCCCCAAGATAGGTTAATCATTTCCATAAGTAACCTAAATTACTATAAGTCCTCCTTAAATTCATCGATTCTTCAAAATATAAGTCAACCTTTAATTCTCAAAGAAAATACCGTAGTAATCTATTTACCTCGATCAAATATGGTTCCCAAAATAGTGAACGTCTTCCAAAATAATAATAATCTTTTAATCCCCTAATCATCTTTTTCTTAAGAAGAACAGCTTCACAACATCGACATATGGTACATAATAATAGATGTTTTCATTAATGATATAAAACCATCTTAGGTAGTGACTTTATGTTCTTAGAAAACATTAAATATATGCTCATAGGGCATGAACTAAAAAAAACAACATGACATAGACAATTATTGCGAAGAAGTCACATGTACTTTAGTCATCAAGATCCATCTCAACATAGGACTTGCATTGTTCCCTTGTCCTTGAAGATTGTTGCTGCTCATCATGTTTCTCACCCCTTCCAAGAGAGCATTGCCTTGGATAATTTCCAACTTCTCCACAATTACGATATTGAAAAGTATAAGGTACATTAGATCGAACCTTATCTCTATTCATCACATTATCCATTTTTTAAAACAATTAGCTACTTTATGCCCTATCACCCCACACTTAAAACATCTCCTGGTTCCTTTGTGACATTCCCCTAGGTGCCTCTTTCCACACTTTTTTCACAAAGGAAATTGGGACTTCTTTCCCTTATCAAATTTATCAGATGAACATCCTTGAGACTTCTTCTTCTTCTTCCTTGATGAATTTGGGCATTCAACTAGGTACCAATTATTAATTGTGATTTTTGATAGCTGGTTTGGCATAATCAAAATATGTTCAACTTGATCTCTCATCATCTCTATCACATTAATAGGGTAATCATCACATTTCCTATCACATTGGTTGTTGGGACAAGTTCATCCATTTCCCGCCATTAACTAAGAAAAGAAAGTATAATTAGGAGGCTTAAATACTTAGGCAATAATCATAAAAAGGAAACTTAAAGCATAGAAGGATAAACTTGTAGAAGAAAAGTATACCCTAAATTGTGATCCCCTAGGTTCTAATATAGGTTATCCATGATCATATATTCTTATGTGAATCTTTATTTTATTTTATCTTTGTTCCTTTAATAATGGTTCATACTAAGCTTATGAATTTACCAAAGCATATCCCCTGGGAGTGTCATAACCAAGAGTACAGCAAGGCCCGTTTTCGTGTACCAGTTCCCGTTTGAGTCTAGCTCAAAGTGGTGTTTTCGGGTTTTACCCCTATGTACATCTGTGCCAAAGCCACCTCTACCTACTCGTATCCAGACAGGGATGTATTTGCTTGGCAACCCCTTACTCAATACTCACCAAAATACCAGGAATATTTCCTATATTTAAACTTTTCTATAGGGTTCTTCCTAAAATTTTCATATCCTAATTTCTAAAAATAACTAAACCATCCTTTGATACCAACTATAAAATCCCGCCTTTTTATCACATAAACTTTCATTACATTATACAAAACCGAGGATCATTAAGGTTTAGTGTCTTGGAAACAGAAACTTAAAACATGAAAACATAAAACATTCTTCTTAAACACTTGAAAGGATTCTCCTTATGTTCATCCTAGGTTCATTACTGCATCTCATAACCTGAGGACATACATCAAAAGAAAGGGTGAGCAGAAGGCCCAGTAAGGGAAACAAGGGAAACATTTAACATGTGAACTTGAGATACATCAATAAATTCATGAAAAAGAACTTTAAGGCATGAGAAAGAAATAATGAGGCATATCATAATAAAAATAACGTATTTTATAACTTGAATATGTGGCTACAATATTTAATATTGACAATCATTTCCGTTTCACCAAGGTCCATCCCCATGGTGTCATTAAAAATTACCAAGGTTATTCACCAAGGCGTCATTAAAAATGGTCATCTCTAGAGATTAAGTCTTTACCCAATGAATTGGAGTGCTATCAGGGCGCACATTTATATTTTTCTTTATTATCATGTGAGACACATATATCATCATCAAAAATTTCATAAACAACCCATATAGCATAAAATAAATGGTTTTCATTTCATAGTCATCACATTTTAAAATTTTTTTTTTAAAGACGTGATCTTTATGTCACTTTAAACCCACAGAAAAAGGAAAGCGGGTCTCATGTATGTAAATCCCAGAATTAAAATATAAAATTTTGATATATATGTGAATACCCCTATAAAAGAAAGATCTTTGAGTATTCACTTAATAAAATAAAATAATTTGAAAAAAGAGAGAGACATTTTGAGATGAAAATTCTGCAGCATAACGGCTATGATACATGGTTTTAGAAAACATTGAAAAGAGAGGGGACATGGGTCAACCACTCATAAATGATACATAAAATAGTAGGGGAAAAAAATATAAAGGATTTAAGAACATGGTACTAAAATTTGAATGATATACCATATGAAACTAAGAACTTTAAAGGAAGACAAAAAATAAGATTTCTCTTATGAGAATTCGGCAGCCTAACAGCGTCACTTAAAACTTCCAAAAATGGATTGATGAGATCAAATAGGGTCTCTCATCATATGAACATAAATGATCAGTATGATAGATATAGAGATCATATAAGGCCCCAATATTAAACCTTACTTAATCTTGAGTTATTACAAGATTACACATTGAGGATCTTTTCAGGTTTAGAGTTTTAGAGAATTAGATCATAAATCATGAATTACATTCCACATTAAAACAAAGTGGTTAAATAAAAGATAGTATTCGTTTTTCCCCATCAACGGAAACATATTTTAAATAAAACATGGATTCTTTCTTGACACTTTCTTGACACTATCATCATAACATGCACCTTTCCCTTGACCTGTGAAAAACATTTCAAAAACTTGGGATGAGCATAAAAAACTCAGTAAGGGATATAAAAGTACAAAAATAAAACATTATTCCATGTATGAAATCATACTTTACTCATAAAACATAAGCATTTTAACATACCTCATCAAATCATGAATAAATCATAGAAATCATAAGGCATAAAGGTAACTTGAGGCATTCATAACATTCTTACATAGGGAGTTACCCTCTTAGTTATGTTTGGAATACCCATCACAATATATTCCCTAAATCTCTTCGGAGAAAGCTTAACATTTAACTCCTTCGCGTTACCCAATGCATTGGAGAGCTATATCGGGCTCACCCGCCCTTAGTTTATCACGGAACCACCCGTCTTCATAACAATGCCCAAGAACCATAACATAATCATAACACATAACTTAAGAATAAAGGAAGGATAACATTCCCACATTGCAAGAACAATATAGCATTTTAAGATATTGAAATAATGAATCCATTCTAAAAACCATTTTCAAAACCATTTAAAACATTTAATAAAGATATTTTTAAATCAAAGTGTCCCATACCACATTGAAGATTTTAACATTTTAATCCATTAATATCCATATAAATAAATCCTTAAAACCATTTTGAAAACATGGATATTAATGATAAATATTTATAAGAATAAATCATTAAAACATTTAAAACGATATTTTAGTTAAAGGGTTTTTAACAAAACGAGAGACACTTGAATACAATAATTGAAGAATAACATTTAATAAAAACTTTATAATATCAAGAGAATAAAGGGATTCATGATATAATATTCCAAAGGACAATATATACATCATATAAGAGTTAACTGGTGCATAACAACAATGAAGTCTCAATAGAAATGTAAAATGAGATGAAATCCATTATAAAGAAGGTATCCTTAAATTAAGGATAAATCAATCTCATAATTGTGTGTGACAAATATAAATACACCCAATATAAGTGGATATTAAGTGTAAAATAATCAAAGGTCATTCACACATATTCAAAGGATGACATATTCAAAGGATGACATATTCAATAACTACATGTTGAACCCAATGAAATTGAAATTGGGTTAAGAAGTTCCCTTGAAATCCTAACGACGTCACATAAAATTTTAGAAAAAGAGTTGATGAGAGAGATAAAGGGTATCTCATCACTTGGAAATAAAATTTACGGCATTAAGGATATATAAGAACATATCCCCACATAATAAGATGAAAATTAAAAGACATAACAAAAGAAGTCTTTTAAAAAAAGGAGGGTGAAAGGTTCCCTTACCGATTTGGGTAACTTTCGAAACGTACACGCCATGAAAGAAGGACTATAAAAAATTGATGTAAATACTAATAAAAGAAAGTATGTTACACAAAGAGTAGAATAATGGACAGTACATACACCACTCAAAAGAAAATATTGGCAAATGTGGCATGAATCTCACGAAAGCACAAAGTGAGATAAAAATCCCCTTACGAAATTTCGGCAGCTAACGGTGCCAATTAAAACTTCCAAAAATGGATTTATGAGATCAAATAGGGTCTCTCATAATATGATCATAAAAAGTACAGAATTAGGAATATAAAATAACATCCCTAATCATAATAAAGATGAGCTTAAAATAAATGACATAAAAGAGAGTACTTAAAAAGGAAGAGAGAGGTAGGATCCCTTACCTCGGGTCCGACTTGACTTGATCGTTCTTTAACCTCATGAATAATAAACTTGAGTTAATTTATACTTGCTTAAGAACCTTTTTCAAGTTCATTATTCCTTTTATATCTCTTACTACCATGCTATGAACACTATGTAATTTTTTTTAAGTTAATAATGGTCGTTTTGTAGATCATTGCTACTTGAGTCAAAAATAAACTCTTTATAATTACAAGTTGTTCATGTGGTAAAATATATATTATATCCAGAATTATATTCATTATGTATATATCATATATATCATATATATCCATTATATACATGCATTTATAATATTACATAACATTCAGAGGTAAGAAATGAAATGCACCGTTCATGGAGACGGTAAACCGTACGTACGCATGAACGCTACTTCCATTTCTATTTCTTATTTAATGGAATTAAAACATAATGATACATAATAGTAATATAATTCAAGTATGGTATCATATATAATATCATTAAATTTTTCCTTTATACGTACCACATATGGTGTTAACGAATCAAATCACTTTGAGGGGGCGGTAGTCCGCACTTCCTAAAATGAAGATATCACATTTACCCATAATGGAAACCATAAAGGTATGCCACAGATGAAAAATACAGAAGATTAAGTAAAACATAAACATATTATATATCATATATAAATATAGTGTCATCTTAATGGCCACCTTTTAAGGTGTTAGAAGAATATTGAACAATCATCATTTCGTGAGGCAGAAATTCGCCATCCACAGAAACAGTATGCTCTTTAACCATTAGATGAAGGTGTGTGTAAGTGTATCTCGAATCCTTCTTATAGAAAAATCCTATTATATCAAAGATACTGGTGTTTTTACATAATAAAATAATAAAAATATTTTAGGGGGTTGGAGAAGCAAAATAAAACAAAAGAACACAAGTGAAGACATTACCTTAAAATCGGGTATCTCTCTTTGATTTGAGCTCGAAGGCTTCCTTAGAAAGACTTTTGACCAAAGTGAGGCTTCTAGGAGTAATATAGGGATGTGGAGAGACAAAATTATCAGGGGTTGGCCGATCCAAAGGCTTGAGAGGTGTGGGTAAGGTGGTAGAGGTGGGGGCCTTTTATAAGAGGAGAGGAGGGGCACTCTTGGAAAGTTACAAAAGGATACTTTATTATAAAATGATTTTCAGATTTAAACGGTCCCAAAATTATAAATTTCGAGGATAAGGTGATAAGGGTTAGAAATCCACCCATCCAATAGGTTTTTGAAAAGTGTAGGTCTTAGATTTTACATTATATTTTCATTTTATTTAAATCGTTAAATAATGAGGTAATCGCTGCATCATTATGGTGTCATAAATAATTTAATTTATTTAATATCTAAAAATTATAAAAAAAATATATGATGTAGGAAAGATTTTTAAATTTATAATTAATATTTATAGTAAAAAATATGACTTGTATAACCCCATTTAAAAATTGTTTTAGTAAAATAACTCATGCTTGTGACATTTTTATTTTAACTTTAAATAAAAAGTTATTTATGTCATTTTCTAACCAAAGTGGCTCCATGGGGTCCCCAAGTTGACTCATGGATTGTATTGGTCGGCCATGACACATACAATGAGGGTAGGACATGTTTCTAGGTCATTTCATATTATTAAAATATTATTTTTACCTTAAATTACACTAATTACCTCTAATCGTGATTAAAAACTTAAAAGTTACTATTCACCAAAAAATTATTTTAATCCCATTGAACAAAATCTTACATCCTAATGACAAACATGTATTTCAGATTTTTTAAATTCAAATCACAGAAGTGGTAAAGTTTCATTTAAATGAAAAATCAGTTTTTAAACTACCACTTAGTGGTTTCACTATTCATCAAAAATTGAAGTTTTTCAGAAAAATACCAAAAATTCACCCTAAGCTATATTTGATATTCTGAATTAAAAAATGATGTCTATTTTAAAAAATTCAAAACATATATGTTGCATTAATTAATTTAATAATTAATTCCCACTGTTAAAACAAATAGCTTGTTTTTAAGAAACAATATCTATTAAAAGATTGACACTAGTTTAAGTCCAATTTCAAAGTGAAATTAATTCCAATGACCACTATTAGATTAAATGGTAAAAATATATTCTAAATACACTTTAATATAAATTAAAAATATAATCTATCCATATAAAAAAATCAGATTAAAAGGAGGGTTTGAATTAAAATGCAACATTTTCAATAAAAATGATCTTTATCGGAAAAATAACAAAATTTTACACAAAGTAAATTTTGATGTCCAGATTCTAAAGAAGGATTTTATTTTGCCAAAAAAACATATAAAATTGTTAAAATTATATTTAAAAATGGTTCTCCATCAAAAGGCGGTTAATTGACCTTTTAAAGAATATTAGAAGATTTATGCTTAAAATTGGACTCATTTGCATTTTAAGCCTCTAACATTTATTGGATAAAAGTAAAAATATTTGAAAAACATATATAATCATTTTGTAGTTAGTTCTGTTCATTCCTGCCATTATAACGGCTAGGCGTTAACTACCTTTTAAAATAATATTATTTTATTATTAGACTGTAACGTAAGATTTCTAAGAAACTCGTTGTTGCGTATTGGGTACGCCCTCGAGCATAGCATTCCCTTTAAAGTAATATTAATATTTTATTAAAAAATATGGATAAATATGAAAATGTCATATTATTTATTTACCTGGGGTGTTACAGATCAGACCACAACATAATAAAAAGGAACTTGAAAGACTTGACCAGAAAATAGAACTTGAAAATGAGAAGGGTGAACGAATCCCTTAAAAATTCGGCAGCCTAACGACGCCACTTAAACATTCATAAAACGAAATGATGAGAGTAAGAGGGGATCTATAATCATATGAACATGAAAAGGGTAGTAAGAGGAATATAAAATAACATTCTCCAACATAAGAACATGGAGCATAAAAGAAATGACTTAAAAGAGAGTATTTGAAAAGAAAGAGAGTTTGGATCCCTTACCTTAAACACAACTCTTAAAACTCAAAGGTTGGGACCTTGAGGGCTTGGGGGAACATTGGGATGACTCCTTGGGAGGTAAGGGGACCATAACTTCGTTGATGATTATTTTTGAGTCGAATGGATGAGAGGATGACTTGGTATTTATAGGGAAAGTGAGGGGACAAGGCATTAATGGCCAAGGGACACCTCATTGGTGGTTTTGGAAAAACCATGGGCTTGCCCATGGTATTTGCCCATGTTATTGGACACTTGGGACACCTAATACATTATATTACTATTCATAAGTCTACCATATTGATTAAATACTTAATACATCATTTAATGATGTCATTAAACACCCGTAACTTAAAAGCTGTATTTTCACTATTCATCAAAAATTCAACTTTCTCAGAAAAATCCCAAAATTTCACCTTAACCAAATATCGATGCTCTAATTTCAAAAATGAACTCCATTTTATAAAAATAATTTTCTAAATATTTTTAATTTAATTTTTAAATAAAAACACTATTCACCAAAAATTCATTTTTTTCAGAAAAATCCCCAAAAATTACCTTAGCATAATATTGATGTTCTGAATTCAAAAATAAAGTCCATTTTATAAAAATAATTTTCTAAATATTTTCAATTTAATTTTTAATTAAAAAACACTATTCACCCGAAAAAACTAATACTTGACTAATAATTTATGAAACCGTTATTTAACCATTTTATTGAATCACATTACTTAATCAAGGTGCCTAGATTATATTAATAATTTCTTTAAGTGAGATTACTAATCCATTTGGTCACATTACTAATCCTAAGCATAAAATCACTATTCATAATTTACTATTCATCAAAAATTAAGCTGATCTTATTAGACTCTAAATTTCGTACTGAACATAATTGTAGAACACCATTTTTTGAAAATCATTACATATAATTAGTTATCTAAGGTTTACATAATTATTTTCAAATATTCTTTTTCTAGAATTCATAAAAAATATGCATACTATATTTATCCGAACATTTGAAAATTCACAAACTTCATCACAAGGAGAAATCACAATTTTTATTTAAAACAAAGGATTACACAAGGCAGTTACGGTCTCCTTACATAGCCCCTTATAACCCCAGCATAGGACCTAATTGTAAGGTGTGATAAGGTGAGAGAATCTGAGGGCGGCTCGACCAATATTGCACGAGTAGTAATTTCTATCAGTTTGAACTTCTCACGAAGTCGATTCCATTCTAACATTATACGATGAAGTTCGGCTTGGGTTTGGTCCAGAGCAAAGCCCAGTGGTGCTAACTCCTTCCCAAGTTCTGTTAGATGGGCTTCGATTGGCCCGAGACTACTGGATGAGGCCATCAAATCTTATTTCTATATTAATTAACCAAGATCACTTGTATTTAGAGACAATAATCGAAACGTTTAGTTTCTAGCGGTTATATTGACCAATGGTCATATAACAGTCAAAACCCAATGGTCTCATTTTAATTATACTCATGTTGTCAAATGAAACAGTTTTGTTGAGTATAAAAAAATAAAATAACACACGAAATTAGGAAACAAGATTTATTCAAAATTTTGGGTCGTTACAAATTTCACACAGGTGTATTCTACGTTAAATAATTAAAGATACAACAGTATTAACTGACATTAGAGGTTCAAAGTTCAAAGTGGTTGAATGCTTTAAAAAAGAAATTGGAATTTGGTAAAAATTAGACCACATGTAATCCCCCCTCTCAGGTTTGTCTGTATAGATCCTGTGATATTTACACACTTTATACTTATGAATTGTATAAACATGGAATAAAATAAATAAATAAATAATTCATAAATTTAAAAATGAGATAAAAATTTATGAAAATTTTATAAATAAATAATTATAAACACTATAATTAAATAATCTTTATTCATATTCCACAATATAAATGAACATGAACATTTCATATTATTTCTATATGAACTCTTTCATATTATAAATTTACATGACATTTAATATGAACTCCTTTATATTCCAAATATATTATATTTATAAAAAAATTATTATCATATAAACATTTCATATTTTATACAAAAACTTCACATAAGAAAAATATCACATATTTTATTTTATTCAAACCTTGTTCAAATCCACCAAAATATTTTTTATATAGTTTAAATAAATTTCCAAATAAGGCTTTTAATTATGAACATTTCATATTAAAATATAAACTATTTTACATTTATTATTATTATCTAATTGAAAAATAGTTTATAAATTATTCTACCATGTAAATCCACTTTAAACATATATCACATTCATTAAAACATTTTTGGGATGTTTTAAATCCCCACTCAAGCCTGTACCAACAAATATTTTTTTTGTAAATTTTAATAAAAATATTTTTTCCATAAAATATAAAGACATATTAATTTTTTACATAAACCACTATGTGGTTTATCCAATGTGACAACACTTTACAAGGTAAAACATGGAATTTTTCACTGAGGGAATCCGATTCAGGTATAACTTTTAAAAGTCTCACACTCAAAATCATGATGTGGTTTTACTCAAATTTTTTATGGTTCTTATAGAAATAATGCTTCAATACAAACCATGACTATTTTCCAAAAAATCCATGGTATAATATTATTGTTTTACAATGATATACTTTTCTAAAAAATTTCCATACCGTTTTCATAAACCCTGACTTAATAAAGGGTTTTTTAGGGGGAAACCCTTATCTAAAAGAAATGGAAATAAATAAAAAAACCCATTTTTACATAATATACATCCATGTGTTTTAAATACATAAAATAAATGAAGATCATGTACCTTTTATTTGATAAACCAATCTATCAAAGCTTCTTCCACACGATCTTGATAGGGATCACTATGAAGCATCCCAGAAATTCCTTCCTCCTAGGGTATCTATGACCTATGTTCATATTTGGTATAAGGGAACCAAGGATTTGGAAAGGGAAAGGGAAAGGGAAATCTATCTTCCTATGTTTGGTAGGGTATTAAATGGGATTCTTGGGAAACTAAAATTTATTCAAATAATGGAATTTAGATTCCTTCAATTTGGATATATAGTTTTTACTATTCATGAGAATCATGATTCTTAGGACTATGCTACCCCTATCCCTTGATTCCTCCTCCTCCTCCTTCCCATACACCACCAAACTCTTCCCCTTGAATCACTAAACATCACTCCCCCATAAACTGAAGACCATCACCCTCTACATTGACAATCATGGATCTATTTTCCTCAATGACCATTACCTCTTACGTTAATGATCATCACCCCTTGTTTTAATGGCCACATCTCATGCTGCATCAATGAATATTATTCCCTATTCCAATGACTACTGCTCCCCCTACACCAACAACCGCTACTACCTTTGTACCAATTTACACCACCCATTTATTGAAGACTACTACACTCACCCCCTTAACTAATGACATTCTCCTTATGAGGAAGAACAACAAGTGAATGAAAAAGATGGATTTTTTTTTCATTTTGATAATATTTGATTTTTTTAAAATTAAAATAATATAAAAATTCCATTAAAAGTTTCCAATTCACTAAACATGATTTTATTTGTTATTTTCTTTCCATTTCACATTCCTTTACCATTTCTATTTTCAGTTCCCTATCCATAAAAATCATTCTATTATACCAAACCTGGACTAATTTAATCTTCTAATTCATGGGATGGATTTCCTCTAAGTCATAATTTTATAATACCTTTAGTTAAAGGATTAAATAAAAATAAGAACTTTAGTATGAATTGTTTTAAGGAGTTTTTATGAATAAAATGTTATAAATACATCTCATGATATTTACTTTACTTTTATAAACACTAAGGACACTCCCCATGGCTTCAAAAATTTCATAAAATTTTATAATAATGATAAATGTTACAAATGTTTTATAACTCCTTAGTTATTTGGTTTTAAATCAATTACCACTAATGATTTATTTGAAAGTAATTTAAAATTATCTCATAAAAGTTGATTGGTAATAATAGAATTTAGTGGGAAGAAACAATAGTTGGTATGCATTATCATATAATACATATTCTGTTTTTCACAAAACCATGATTTGGTAGCATTCACTACAATGTGCTTTACCCCAGTGCAAACCACGACATGGTTAAGACCACCATAATGTGATTTTATATTTAGTGTATATTTCTACCACATTTTAGACATTTTATGTGTTTACTTTTCTTCATTTTCCATGCTTTACATTTTATAAACATTTTATATTTATTTTTTTGTTTGTTTTGTGTATTGAATGTATTATGTTATGAATATTATATTTTATATGATATGTGTAGAATATGTTTCATGGTAAATATTAAATGTTTCCTATTTTATTTTTCCTTATAATACATGTGAATTATTAATGTTTTATAAAATTTTATGTATACCTTTCTATATGCAACATTTTTCAATTACACATGTTCTATAAATTTCTAATTAAATACTAAAATTACATTTGTTTGTGTCTTACAAATAAATAATAAATGTTTTTGTGTCGCATGATTTAATATTTTGTGTATATTTTATGAAAAATAAAATTATTTTCATGTTATATTTATTTTTAATATTCTACCTTCATTTTTTAGTTTATAATTTTTATAAATGTTTTTCACAATTTTTTTGAGTACTTAATTATTAGAATTTATTATTTTATTTTTTTCTTTTGAAAAAACAAACATATATCACAAATTTAAACTTTTAAATAAAAATATATTTAATTTTAAATTTATACATTTAAATATTATATTTTTAAAGTAAAAAATATTGAGTGGTCTAACGTGATAAGTTAAGGTAAATAGAATTTAATGATGTGTGAGTTTTTATGTGGATCCCCTAATAAATTATTTTCTATTTTTTAGATTTATTGATGTATTCCCCTTTTTTAAATATCAATAATATAATAAATTTTTTATTTATAGAGGACTGAATTTTTAGCGCATACTTTCCTTAGTTTGTTAGAGAATTTGGAGAAGAATGAGTAATTTGTAGAGTGGGGTTTGAGGTGAAATTTTATCCGATTCAACAATAAATTCATAATGGATTCCATTACATTGTGATTTGTTATAAGGAAATGGATATTAATTTTATTGATAGAGAGTGTTGCACTGTGAGTTTCAGATCAATCCATTTACTAGGCGCATTATAACTTAATGGTATCTATTATGTCACAATGAAATTTTATATTATCGAATTTAAAATGTGGGTTTCTATGATATTTAAGGGGTGATAAGGATATTTTCACCTTGATTTTTATATTTCCAATTGGATGATCCTCATTGCATTATCATTAACTCCATTATAGAATGATTTTTTATTTCTCCTTTTTATTTAAAAATCTAGGTGGTTTTTATTCTTCCACTTGGTTTATTCATCTCTTAGAAATATTTTTTTGATGGTGAACTATTATTTGTTTTGGAAAGTGGGGGCATCTCAACTAGAAGATCCTAAGGTGGAGGTGTATAGAGATCACATCTTTCATGGAGATGATTTTGATGGATGGACAGAGGATCATTATCATTAGGTGTTATCTTAGGGGAAGTTCTTTGTTCCATGGGTGATGTGAGAGGAAATTATTTGTGAGTTACATATCTTACCTCTGATAGTGAATCTTGGTGTTTTGAAGATGCATGATGCCTTGAAGGAGTAGTTTTCAGTAGTCTGTTATGAAGAAGATGGTGGCATAGTTCATGTCATGGTGTTTTATTTGTAAGTAAGTTAATTTTAAACATTAAGTTTTGATTAGTCTATTGTATCCTTTGGATATTGCTCAGTCAAACCTGGCCATGAAAGAGTGGAATCAGAGCTAGTGTTTCTTTTATGATGGATTTTGGTAGGGTAATAGTACCATATAGCTTAACCTGTAATGTAGGCCATAAAAACTAGATAAGATTTATAATGTCCCTTGCAATGTGATTCAAGGACCCTGATACTCTAATAAATATTACTAAGTGTACTAGTTTTGGGGTAAAAACTTAGGTATAGTGTATGAATCATCCTTGGCTATGTGTGTATTTGAATTAAGATCTTCATATTCAATTTCACTACCGACTTAAGAGGGGATCTGGTGGAACCAGTTCATGAAAATATTATTAAAAAAAATCAATTTTGGTATTTTATTTTAAAAGAGGGTTCATTAATTGGAGATTATACTTATATTGAACTTGAAATCGGCCAATTAGGTTAGGATTAAAGAGCTATCATTAACCCATTTCAATCCTTAAAGGCACTCAATAGAGGGTGGAGGTGTTGTTAAGACTTGAACATGATATTTTCACAAATATTCCATGAAAAAATGAATCAATGCTAAATTTATAAAATAACTATATTTTTCATATCAACTTTTAACATTTGAATATAGTATAAATTAATATTTTAAAAAATTGATAATGGTGTGTCATGTCGTTTGTGTGTGTACAGGTTGTTCAAAATGCATATATAAATGATACAAGCATATAATTTAATGATATGTTGTTATATGAGTTATAAAAACATAATTTAATGATATGATGGTGTACTAGTTATTGAAACATATGTATGTGGGTGGATGTGTTTAATTGATAAGAAAAAATGACCCTAGTAATGCAAAGAAATTATCATTTCCTAATAGTGTTATCATAAAAAACATTAAATTTATAATTTTTTAATTCATTTATTAAAAAAATACACTAAAAATATTTTAAAGAATTATATTAAATCAATAAATTATATAAGTTAACTATTTATCCTTTTTCATGTTGTAGGAATATGAAATCAAGTTTTTCTATAGTCTAAAACTCATTATTATTTGTTTTTATTTTATTAAATGGTATATGTGACATAATTGTAATAATGTTCACTAATATGTGATTACGGAGTCAGAGAAAAGCTGGGTTCCAATGAAAAGATAACTAGGTCATTTTTTAATTTTTGGATTTGAATAAATAAATGGCATTCATAGATGTTTTTTAAATTATTAAAAAATGTTTTTAGGTGTACTCTCTGATGGAGAAGACTCGAACTATGTTTTTGGGAATCATGAAAAAATGAGGTTTTATAAAGTGGTTGTAAAAATTGGACACCAAAACCCTAATGGAGGCCACTAGAGTTCTAGTTGCCATGATAATAGTTGAAAATTACCCCATCATAAGGCCAGTCAGGGGTTTTTAGAACCTTATTATTACCATCAGAAGTTTGGTGGAGGCCATTGGAGTTATGATGACCTTTAATAACCCACACTTCAAGATAGATAAGTTTGGTCATTTTTGGATCTTTTATTTTATACCCCCTTCATTTTTAGGCTCCTCTAGCTGACAATAAAAGTGGTAAGATATCCTATTTTCTACCATTTCCTTCCCTATTTATTTCCTTAGATCCTAAGTGGTTGGAGAGAATTGGTTTACCATTTAAGGAAGGCTCTTCTTATCTCGATTACTCTTTTCCTTCTACCTCACTATGATATAATTTTGGGATGATTCATTTTGGGATTTGATATTTATTACACTAGAGCATGGTGGAATCAAGCTTAATATATGGGTATTTTTGTTCATAACATCTTAAAATATGAATAAGAGATCATGACTCACACCTAAATCTTGTACAGTAAGGCTTCGCCGCTTGATTGATGAACAGGGTCTTTGGTTAGTAAATTATTCTACATGATAAACAACTCTTTTATGTTGGTTCCATATGAATCTTATACAGTGGAACACTGGAGAAGATGAAACTATGTACTTGGTTGGTCACTATATGATTTATATCAACACACCTATAGGATTACACCCCTCAATATGGATATTTACCATAATATTCTTGGAGTTTAAAGTTTCCCTTACCACATTGAACAAGAACTCAAAAACATGGTTTTTTAACCTCATCTATGTGCATTATGATAAATTTTAGAACACTGCATACCCAAACTATTGTAACTAAAGATGATTCACTATGCTAAAGATAATGTTTCATACTAATATATCACACCTTGTATGCATTCTCATGAAATATAAAGCACTATAATATTGATATCAATATGAAGGTGATGTCTACGTATTATTTAAGTGAGAAGAAAGCCCATGACATGGATATAGGGAGATAATATATTTTTCAAATGGTTTACTAGATATATAGATGGGATTATTGATTTATTAGAAAATCATGGAATGAAGGAAGACAAACTTCCTATTTATTTTTATAAGGTTATGATACTCTATTTCATATGTTTAATGGTATTTTTATTTTCATCATTTTAATCTGGAATATTTTCAATGATTGATCTATTGGATAAATTCTCATAAATTCAAAGGATTATGATTGAAGAATTTGTGAAAGTTTTGTTGTAGAATTTAAATAGAAAAATTATTGGATTATTTCAATGTAATTTTTCTATTGATGTAAAAGGAATCATAGTTATTTAAATTAAAATATTTGAATTTACTTATAGATGCTACTGCTAATTTTCAATGATTATTTATGCTATTTTAAGGAATATTTAAATAGTATTTTGAATCTATTTCAATGAATTATTCAATGCTGTTAATATTTTGGATATATTAGCAGAGGATTTACTCAAATTATTTTGAATGTATTTATTATAAATTAATTCCATAGTTGATTGAATATGAAAATGGTTATAGTGACCCTATGCTTTTTCATATATCATTAAATGATTTTGAGAATAATTAACATAAAATTACACAACAAGGATCATAAAGTCTAGTGTGTTTGGATGATTTGGTACATAAAAATGAAAACATGGGGAAAAATATTTTATTTAAACTCCTTAATGAGATCCTAACTTAATTTTATCCCTTAAATCATCATAGGACAACCTAGGGAATACATGAATAAAAGAGATGAGCTAAAAAACCCAGTAAGAAAATAAACATAGGAATAAAACACAAAACACGGGTTAGAAGGCATAACATGATGGAATAAAAGGAATGAAACATGAATATACCTAAGTAATAATAATATGTATAACATGGGAACATATAATCATGCAATCATAGGAATGTGGAAACAATACATAACATGACATAAACATAAGTCAAGGCTAACCACCAAGACTATTTCACATGGTGTACAAAGTCCCATAAAGGAATCATGTTCACTCCCTATCCAAACATGACGTCTCATGTGACTAAAAATTACCCAATTAATTGTAGAACTATCTGGACACACCCATCATAAAATGTTCATGAATATATGTGTCACATGAATAATAAACACAAGGGTTACCCATGGAAAGAAATGGGTATCATAATCATGTCATAAGGAATAAAAAATAAGCATATCATAAATGTGTCCATGAAAGAATGGATTAAAAACTTACATAGACATTAATAAAGGAAAATAGGCATGGGCCATGATAAGTGATGTAAAATTTAAGTGGAAACATGTAAAAATAGTGTTTAAGAAACTTTATAAATGAAACATTTTAGTACGGTTTAAGGAAAATATTAAAGAGAATTTAAAGAAAAAAAGTAATATTTGTTTTCATAAAAATAGAAATGAACCAAGATATTTTTTAATGAAAAAATTATTAATTTTATAAAAATAATGGTAGATTAAGACATATTATGGAGTGAACTTGAAAATGGGCAAGAAATCAGGAATTTCCCTTGAATCAGGCTTGTTTATTAGGAATAATTGAGAAGGGAAACTTTTTAAAACATATATTTCACCATCATAGAAGGATGATATGATCAGGATATATAATTTTAGAACATATAAAAAGAATTTATAATAATTACACAAAAATAAATAATCATTACATTATAGTAAATATAGATAAAGAGTCCCCCGAAGGAAAAATGGGGGTTCAGGTAGAATCCCTTACCTTATGTCCGAAAAGGTTATTCACTTGAACCTAATGTCCTAAATAATAAAATTATACTCATTAATTAATATGTAAAGAAACTTTTTTACATGTAATTTATTTATTTTTATTTTATTAAGTTTATTTATGGCCTTTTTGATGATTTATAAAGTTTAATTTCATCGTTCAGGGAGTGTTCGTTTCCTTGGTTTTCATGATCGGTTTATTTGTATATGATTATAGAAGTTCATTTAAAATGGGAATAGATATCTAGAATTGAAGTCATATGTTTTAAATGAAAATATATAATATTAAATGGATATATAAGTCATTTTTTTATTGAGTATTAATCATTATATAAAACATTATTGATAATCGTTTATATTATTTTGGCGGTTTTTCGATCACCACAAACTAGTTTTGTTTTATTAATTAAAAACATGCGTATATAATGGTTAAAAAACATTAAATAGAATATAATACATATATTATAATTTTTTAACCATAAAAATGGTTTAATGACCAGCCTTGAAGGCGTTAATGGAAAATGAAAATTTATTGTCCTTGAAGGTAATAAATTAACACCTCACAAACGACGTTTTCATTTCCAGAATAAAAGGGAGTGGAGAAGGGGGTTTGATGATGGATATAACAACCCTGATATTTATTCCATATCTAATCATGATTTATTACATAAAATTTCACTTAATAAAATTCATAATATCAAGAAATATAATGTCTTGGGAAATTATGAACATTACATAAGAACTTAAAACATGAAAAGCAACATATTTATTGAAAACTTATTTCACATGATCACAACATTACTTCATGCTTAACACTGAATGTGATAACATGAGGACATATATAATAAAGGGATGAGATATAAATCCCAGTAAGGGAAAAACATGACATAACATGAGGATAATAGTACATGTTAGACAAGGCATATAAATGAGTCATAAAGGAACATGAATAATAAGGCATGATATAGCATGATAATAATAACATGGGAAATGTGGAAACAACTTAAAACACTTCATCATAAACATAAGTCAAAGATAATCCAAAAATAATTCATGGTGGACAAAATTACAATAAAGAAATCAGGTAAACCCCTATCCCAACATGACGTATCATGATACTAAACATTACCCAATGCATTGGAGCGCTATCAGGGCGCACCTTTAATAAACATTCCAATCTCATGCTTAAGTATGCCACATAGATCATATAACATGGATTCATTCAACATAATAATTTATTCCACTATCATGGAATGTGGAATACATACATTTAAGTAACCAATAAACTACTATATGTGTATAAAGTCGAATACCCTTGATAGAGAAACAGGTATGGTATTCACTATACAATGATTTTGGTATGGAAAATCGTGGTGCAAATTCAGTAGCATAACGACGTCATATAGAAATTCATAAAATGGGTTGATGAGAGTGAAATATGTATCTCATAATTTATACATGATATTTATAGTAATGTGATAAAACACTATTTTTTTTGAATATTTTATTGATAATAAATGATATAATTTCCTCACAATGTGCTAAATATATTCATTTATGAAATATTTGGGATTAGATCATTCATTTGAAAATTTGATGAAAATTCCAGTTTTACCCTTTTAAAATGTACTGTAGTATTTTGAAGATAAATATTATAATATTTATTATTTTAACTTAATAGTTTTTAGAAGTGTTCCTAACTTAATTTTCTACAACTTTTATTCTGGACACTAGAGCTAAAGAGTGCATTTGGATGGAGTAAATGGGACATTAAGTCAATGGTGGGATGGACTTGGCAGAATGGACATGAGTTCTGTATTTGGGCCATAACTTCTTAATACGTGCTTGGATCAGGCCCAAATTTTTAGAGGAGCTACATGACTCATTTTCTCGCGGATCATACTACTGGAAGGAAAGATGATTCATGCATTTTGGTGGTCAAATGGGCGGTGAAATTTGGCATAAAATATTTGGCCGAGATTCCCCATTCACACTTGAAACCACTCTGATCCTAGCCTCCCCACCACTCTATAAATTGGTGTTTTTATAATTTGGTGGGGTTGGGATGTGCATTGGGAAGTTGAGGGAATATGATAAGTGGATCCACTCCAATTCTCCAACCATTTTAATAAGGGTATCTCTTGAAGTAAGGATCCCTTCGACGAAACCTTCTTCTTCTCCTTCGTGTTGTAATGCTTTTGTTTGTGTAATAAATTTCTTTGTACTTATTATATTTCTTCTCTTTTATTCTATTTTATTAAAATTTATTATTCTCTTAATCTTATTCTTTGGGATTTAATTCTTGAGTAGAAGCGTTATTGGGTTATACCCATTATAAACTTTTGTAAATGCAATTCACTTCTATGATGATTACGCCACCCATGGAAGAGTAGTATTTTAGTAATCAATATATCTCTTACCTTCTACATTCATTTATTTTGAATAAATGATATACTTTAATTCACATAATATGATCAATGAATTGAGTTTTTAATTTAATTGAAACTAAGCAAGCAATTTAACAATTAACACAAAAACACACGAGAACGAGATTTTGTGTAAATTGTGAGAGTGAGAACTTAATCGGTTATAAAAAACTATACGGGATCAATTTGTAGTGTTCAAATATAATCACTAAAATCAATTAATTCTAATTTTTAGAGGGGAAATGTGCCTTAATTTACCACTGACCATAAGCTAATCTTAGAACATCAATCAAAGCAGGGTGTTGCGATTGCATGTTCCGAAGTTAGCCTAGGGTTAAATTCACCTCATCTTTGTGGTAAAGTTAATTCTCGTAGGGTTCGAGGGTTAACAAGTTAAGGGATCATAATTAAGTGGATGTTAATTTAAATTATAATGATAAATAATTGATTGAAGAGGTAGAGTTAGATTGATTACTTCTTTTAAATATTGTCTAAAAACATCTTCTTGTTGTGTCATTTTAATCAAAACTCATTTCAAAACTAAGAACAAAAAAAATACAATCTTCTTCCAGAAAACTTCTTCTAGTTTTGTAAACTATAACATACCCCCATACTTTCAATTAGTGTTTTCATTCTCTTTTATTTTATTTTTAGAATACCTCTAAAAAGTTGTTTTAATTCACTTCCTCCTTTGAGAGACGACCTTGGTCATCCATTCTACTGCACCTAAGTACCCCAAAATCACACTAATCATTTGAGGGAAACCACGATAGCGCCCTTTCAAATTGGCACCACTTCTGGGGAGGCGAGTAATTTATTCAACCATTTAGGGGTATTTCTTTTATTATTTTCTTGACCTCTCTCTTTCATCTTTCCCCTTTCTCAAGTTTTCTTTTTTTTTCATCCTCTTCTTTTCTTTTTGGACCATCAACTCAAACTTCTCATTTTTATTATGGTAAACTTTTTCTATTTTCATTTTTTGATTTATGTAACAAACTAATTCTAAGGATCTCTTAGATCTTGACCCTTAGATTGAATGTATCCTTCGAGCTCGAATCAGACAGTCTCAGTCTACAGGAAGTTTCAATATTAAACCAGTTGGTTAATTATTCTCTTCTGGATATATTGAAATTGGAAGCAATTCAAATTCAAACATAAAAGAAGAACAAATGGCTGGAAATAATAAAAATGAGATAAATAGAACCATTCGAGAATTGGATACACCTGATATTAATTATCAACCAAATTGTATTGCATACCCAAATCTCGAATCAGACTTTGAACTAAAATCTGGGTAAATTCACTTACTTCCAAAGTTTCATGGCCTCTCTGGTGAGGATCCTAAAAAACATTTGAAAGAATTTAATGTGGTTTTCTCAACCCTAAAACCTAGAAATGTCTCTGAAGATCAAATCAAATTAAGATCATTCTCATTTTCACTTGATGGAGCTGCAAAGGATTGGATGTACTATTTACAACCTGAAGATGTAACATGTTGGAACGATTTGAAACATCTTTTCTTGCAGAGATTTTTTCCAGTATCGAGGACCACTTCCATTCGTAAGGAGATATCGGGGATCAAGCAAGCACAAGGGGAGTCAATGTATGAGTACTGGGAGCGATTCAAGAAGTTTTGTGCAAGATGTCCATATCATCAAATCAGTGAGCAACTCTCATTCAGTACTTCTATGAAGAAATCACACCTATGGAGAGGAGCATGGTGGATGCCGCAATAGGAGGGGCATTGGTGGACAAGACACCAATAGCCGCATGTGCATTGATCAACAAGATGGACCAAAAATCCCAACAATTTGGTGATAGAGGTACACCACATGTCAGAGGAGTACATCAGGTAAGTTCTTCTTCTCTTGAAAGTCATTTGATTGATACCAAGTTAGAAGAATTGACCACTATGGTGAGGTAGATTGCTTTGGCTCAAAAGACACCCCAACCCACTCCTTCAAGGCCATGTGGAATTTTCACTGAGACAAGCCACCCAACTGACTGTTTCCCCCAACTACAAGAAACAAAATATTGTGTAGCAGTATTCCCTGGGAGACCATATCAGCAACAACAACAACCACATCCCCAAAAGAAGTATGA
Source organism: Viscum album (assembly GCA_963277665.1). Lineage (NCBI taxonomy): Eukaryota > Viridiplantae > Streptophyta > Magnoliopsida > Santalales > Viscaceae > Viscum > Viscum album. The sequence goes on along the minus strand of OY728127.1, from coordinate 1,075,234,527 downwards.
CTCCTTTACACCAACATCTAACCAAGGGTGGAAGGATAAATCAGACATGAGGTATGGCTCTGGGTAACAACAAAGGCCCCCTTTTCAACCAAACTTTCTGCAGGATCCACCTTACCAACAGGGTTTCCAACAACCCTAAAGGAGATTCGAAGCTCAAACATCAACAAGTCAGCAAAAAGGGAATTTACAACATAAGGTAGACTCTAACACTGATTATCTTTTGAAACAAAATTTTCTTAATCAACATAATGGTATGAAGAGTCAATGCTCGGAGTTGAGGGAGTTGAAGACTCAAATGAGCCAGATTGCCACTGCCCTCCATGAAATGGTAAGTAATAATTCTAGAAATCTTCCTTCCCAACCTACTCCCAATCCAAAGGGGAATTTCAGTGCCATTACATTGAGAAGCAGGAAGCAAACAACTGATGCTTCTCCTCCTATCATTCCACCGGGATTCACCTCAACTCCGGAGAATCCCCATTCCATACCAATTGATGAGGAATCCAAGGAGAAAGATAAAGGTAAGAAAAAGATTGATGATGTTCCTCCTAAACTTCTTCCCTTTCCAAATAGGGTTGTTCAAACCAAGAAGATGGCTGAAGAGGCAATGCAAAAAGAGGTTTTGGACACATTCAAGCGTGTTGAGATCAAAATCCCTCTACTTGAATCCATCAAACAAATCCCAAGGTATCACTACTAGAATTCATGGTATTTGCGATGGGTTATTTACGACGGGATCCCGTTGCAAATAGGCTTTAACGACGGGGCCCCATCACAAATAGCCCGTTGCAGAAAATGCTGTCGCAAATAATTGTATTTGTGACAGGAAACATCACCATCGCAAATAAGTCTCCGATTATATGTATTATATATACATAAACTTATTTGCGACGGACCCGCCGTCCCGTTGCAAAAAAAAAAAATATATATATATATATATATAACGTTCTGCGACGGGCCTATCACAACAAAGTATTTGTGACGGGTAAGTAGTTCTGTCGCAAATATGTTCTTTTAAAATATTTAGTTAGAATATTTGTGACGGGACCCCGTCGCAAAAGGTCCCATCATAAATAATAAATTAATTTTAAAAAAATAAATTTAATAAAATTATGATTAATGAAAAAATAATATTACTATTATTAAAAAAATAAAAAATATTAAAATTCTCAATATTCACAAAAAATAAAAAAAATAAAAAAATCATAAAATAATAATAATAATATTATTATTAAATAAACAAACATTAAAAAATATAATACTAAAAAAATATATTTAATAAAATAATAATAATATTATTAAAATAATAAAAAAATAAAAAATATTAAAATTCTCAATATTCACAAAAAAATATAAAAAAATAAAAAAATATTAAAAGTTAAATTATGTAATATTTGAACCGATATAAAAGACAAAAAATGTAAATAATTCATATTACAATGTTAAATTCAAATGTTTTTAACATAAAAAAAATCACTGGGGGGGTCTTCTTCTGGAGGAGGTGGAGGAGCTGAAGGAGCTAGTGGAGGAAACTCCATCCCTAAACTACAAGTCAGACGGCGCATGTACTCCATCTGCTCGTGATGCTGCTGCTACCATCGATGAATCTCCTCCTCATGCTGCTGCTACTGCTACTGCCATCGATGCATCTGCTCCTCGTGATGCTGCTCCTGCTGCTGCTATCACCGACACATCTCTTCTTGCTGCTTCTGCAAAGTCTCTATAAGCTCAGTCTGAGCTCGCAACTGCTCCTGATACTGTGAGCCAGAAGATGATGCCTCTCCACGAGCTTCTCTCAAGCTGGACGCTGACATCGCAACAATACCATAATAAGTACCAGAAGTCAAATGAGAGATGATACCAACTACTCTTACCTTCTCAAATCCATACTGAGTCGCCTGTATCCATGCCGCCTCATCGAAATGGTGTGCACTGGTTTGCTCAGTCGTCTCGTCCCGATCCTCAGCCTGTGTTTGAGAGTTCGCAGCCTCATATGACTCCTTAAATTCCAATTTAAATTTAAAATTATGAAAATATTATATGCAGTTAATTTTCAAACTGAAAAAATAATACTAACCACAATCTGACGCTGACGATCACTTCTAATCTCTCCAGTGGCTGGATCACTGTACATCCTCTGATAAATGTCGAAATCCGTAATATCGGGATGCTCGAATGCCTACAGAAATATAAAATAAACTTTTTATATTTAAAGTTATATAAAATATTTAAAAAATATACTTACCAGATGATCTTTATGAGAACTGAATATACGACTACCAGCTCGATGCATCACCTCATGTCTCCCCCGGTTCTGTCGTCCCACTGAAGATCTTCTCTGAAATCCACCACCCAACCAGTGTAAACATAATACATCCCAAACATGAGATGAAATGTACTCTGGTCGGTGGGCTCTACACGACTCATCAAATTCTGTCACTCCTGCTTTCTTAATGGCTATACTTCTCAAATTGTGCAAAAACTGACGAAAACGGTCACACATAGAAACCTGCCATGCCGTGTGGATAGCGTCGTGCATGCTATCATCGATAGGATACCATAAACCCTACAAATAATTTATAATATCAAGTTGTTAATAAAATAAATTTCAAAATAAATATTTTTTATTTACGTACCAGCCAATGATGGAACATGTCACGTCGCACATCAACGGAAATCTGTTCCCATGTGATCCATGGCTGAGAAAAATAATTGCGCAATATAGCACCCCCTTATCCAATATCTACATGCACAAAACTGTGAAAAAGGAATAAATAATCAAACAATTAGTATATATATAAATAAATTAATGAAATCTAACTAAAATATACAGGTTACCATACCTCCGTGTGCATGGATCGAAACCAATATGTGGACGTCACTCGGGGATAGGGTCAGGAATCATCAGTCGCGCAAGACCGTGCCCCCTCCATGTACCTCCTGAACCACCAGTAGGCTAAGAGTCAGATGATCCCACATCCCCATCATCCAAAGGTAGCTCAGCCTCCTCTAACTCGTGCAATAGATCAGAGTCCATCTAAAACAAAAAATTATTGTTGTTAGCAGATAGTTGAAAATAACTATTATATATAGATATATATTAGTTATGATTATAACCAGCATTTAACTGTTGTTCATCTTCATCCTCTTCTCCATAGCTATCAATGTCAATGTCTTAATATTCCTCCTCAGCATCATTAATATCCATATGAGTTTTAGTTTTAGCATCTCTTATCATTTAAAATTCATTTGTAACATCATTAACATCTTCATCACCATCAATCCTTAATTGTGGGGTGTTATCATAGATATTCACGTCTCTTTGTGAATCAGATGGATTTTGAGCAGTCTCTTGAAAAATTTCAATTTATTCCACTTTAGCGGAACCACATTTAGTTTGAGAAAACTGATTTTCCCGAGATTTCATTTTTATTATGCTCCAACAATCTCTCATGGATCTTAAAGTAGCACAATACATTGCATAATAAATTTTATGTGCATGTTGAGCTAGTAAAAATGGTTCATTTACTTCAAGAAGACTTTTATATTTAATATCGACGATTCCATGAGTTGGATGAACACACAAGCCTCTCTCAGTATCCAACCACCAACATTTAAACATTGTTATGTAATTCTGTCCCAGATAACACGACTCAATAATTTCATCCAAAATGCCATAAAAGTCAACTTCAGTTTCTCTATGATGTGATCCTCTCAAGAAAACTCCACTATTCATTGTTTTTTTGATTCCCCGTATGCATGTGTATGAAATCGAAAACCATTCACTACATATGCATTATAAGATTTAACCATTTTGGATGGTGGGTTACTCAATATACACAGTTTCTTATCAATTTTATCAGCATATTGAGACACATGAAAATTTGTAAAACAATTATCAATATAATAAATAATAAATGAAATTGATATTAAACCATCAATAATTTATGTTACCAGTTTTTGAAACCATTGAGATAACTTTTTTTGTCTGCGCTCTTCAAGAGCAGCTGCAGTAATTTGTGGAAGTTGTTTCTTGATATGATTATCATATAAACTATAAATAAAATAAGTTTAAATACTGTAACATAAATTATAGAATAAGTGATAGAAGCACTCACATGACAAATGATGTCATTTCTTCACAGTTGAGAAGAACGTATGTATGAGCTTTGTGATGTTAATTTTCTGAAATCCATCGTTCATGAACTCCACTGAAACCAAGATTTGGCTGATTAAAAACTGTTAATTGATTGTACATTTCATCATTAACCTTCCCCTCATTTCGTCCCATGCGATTGTGTTTTGAGGGATATTGAGATTCAAAATAATGAGAGCAGAAAAAAGCAATTTCCTCTTGCAAATAAGCTTCAGCAATTGAGCCTTCAACTCATGCTTTGTTACGTACTTTTTTCTTCAATTTCTTCATGCATATATCGAATGGGTACATCCATCGAAACTATACTAGACCTCCACATTTAGCTTCATGTGGAAAATGTAATATCAGATATTCTATTGAGTCAAAGAAAGCTGGTGAAAATATTTTTTCCAGTTTACATATAATTACAGCAACATCTTATTCCAGTTTTCTTAGCGCATCGTAGTCTGTTGTCGCTGCACAAATGTCTCAAAAAAAATATGATATGTATGTTATTGAATCCCAAATCATAGAATTCAACAAACCTTTGAATCCAATCAGCATAAGTCTTTACATTATAACATGACAATCATGAATTTTTAATCCAGTAATATAACCATTCTTAACACATCTTCCCAAATTACAAGCATAACCATCTGGAAGTAGCAAATCTGCAATCCAATGACAAAATAATAAGTGACTCTCTTTGGACAGTGTATAATCTACTTTTGGCTTCATTAACCTCTATGATCTAACATTTTCAAATAGTTCAAGTTTTGGTCACCTGCAAATTTGGGCAAGATCTAATTGTGCCTTTAAAGTATCTTTGGTCTTACCTGGTGTATCCAAAACTGTATGAAATAAATTATCAAAATAGTTCTTCTCAATATGCATAACATACAACATGTGGCAGACCAACAAATCAGACCAATACAGAAGATCCCAAAAAATGCGCCGTTTTATCCAATTATGTTCTTTTCCAAAGCCATGAATTTTCTGTTGGTTTTTTATTGGTCTAAATGTGATGGGGGGAAATGAAAATACAACTAATTTTAACTCTGTACCTGATATCATATTTGGAGGTTCATCCCTTTCAATTGTACCTTTTTTTGAAATGATATTTGTTCCTCCGAAGAGGATGATCGGTTGGAAGAAATCTACGGTGACAATCAAAATATCAAGGTTTTTTTCCATTGACGAGCATAAAGGCTTTGTTTTCTTTCATACAGTAAGGACATGATTTCGGACCATGTGTACTCCAACCAGATAACATTACATATGCCGAAAAGTCACTAATCATCCACATCAATGCATATTTTAATATGAAATTTTGTTTCGCAGCAACATCATATGTATTAACACCATCACTCCACAATGCATTTAACTCATCAATCAATGGTTTCAAATAAACATCAATATTCTTTTTCGGATGTCCTGGGATTAATAGAGTAAAAAAGATATAAGGATCCTTCATCAACATCCATGGAGGAAAATTGTACGGAGTTATAAAGACAAACCAACATGAATACTGACTACCATAAGAACCAAACGGACAGAAACCGTCAGTAGAAAGATCCAATCGCACGTTTCTGGCTTCTATAGCAAAAGAAAAATGCAGACGGTCAAAATGTTTCCATGAATCACCATCAGATGGATGATTCAAGCTTTTATCAGTTGAAATATTGGTTTTATGCCATGAAATCATTGATGCAGTGTTCTGAGACATAAATAAATGCTGCAACCTGGGTGTAAGGGGGAAATATCTCAACTGTTTTACTGGAATTGATCTAGACTTCTCTGGTTGAGCTTTTTATACCTCGATTGTCCACATGTGGGACAACTATCCAATGAATCATTTTCTCCAGAATATAAGATGCAATCATTTGGACATGCATGAATCTTTCGATAACTAAGGCCCAGATTACGAATCAGCCTCTTTCTCTCATAGTAATTTGCAGGCAACACATTTCCTTCAGGTAACAATGTTTTAACCAAAGAAAATATCTGATCAAAACAATTGTTTGACATTGCATTATCTGATTTAATAGCCATACATTTTGCAATCACTTTTAATTTTCTTATCTTGCAACCATGATATAATGCATCCTCAACAGACCTCAACAACTCATAAAATTCAGATGGTACTAACTTAGGAGTTAAATCAATATCATCATGAGTTTCAGTTTTTTACACAGATGGACCTGCAACATTATGTACTAAATTTTGAAACCGTGATGGATCCAGAATCAAGTTATTAGGATCTTCTCTGGAACTACGTTCACTGTGTGGATACCAAAAAACATAATCTGATTGAAAACCAAACCGCAAAATATATCCCCCAACCTTGTCAAATGTGTCAAACGTTCTCAGAGCACATTTTTTTACAAGGACACTTAATTGTGCCTTCTGAAACATATTCTGGTTTTGATGATGCAAATGCTAAGAAAGCTTCAATACTCTCAATATATACAGGATTTAAACCAGAACCATTTGGATTTCTGCACTGATTTATCCAAGCGCGATCATCTAATAATGACTGATGTCGACTTCCTTGTTCCATATTTTTCTATATAAAATATAAAATCATCACTGTTTTTGAATAATTTGAAATTATAAAAACACTATCTGAAAAAAGAAGATAAATAATTACAACTACTTAATAATTATAATTAATTAAGGACGACACAATTTCCAGTGGATTGACGGCTACTCTTTTGTCTGACGACACATTTAATTGCATCTTTCTCACACTAATTATTGCTAATTATTTATAATTATTCTTAATTATTCCTAATCATTCCTAATTATTACTAATTATATCTAATTATTACTAATTATTTCTAATTATTCCTAATTATTCCTAATTATTACAAATTATTACAAATTATTACAAATTATTACAAATTATTACAAATTATTACTAATTATTACTAATTATTATAATTTATTACTAATTATTACAATTTATTACTAATTATTACAATTTATTACTAATTATTACTAATTATTACAATTTATTACAATTTATTATTAATTTATTACCAATTTAGCAATACTTAGAAATATATAGCAAAATAAAAACTGCTTGAATAATGAAAGGAAATTTGGTAATCATCGTTGTGGAGATGATTACAAATTTTCCCTTCATTATCCAAGCAGTTTCATTTACTAATTATTACTAATAAAAAAATTATATTATCAATATTTATGAAAAAACAATATTAATATTATTAAAATAATAAAAAATTTATAAAATATTAAAATTATTAATATTCGCAACAAACTTTTCTCTATTCTTAACATGTTCAAATCTCAAAGGGTCGTCAATTGTCAGGTCATGTGCAATAAAAAGTTTGTGTCAGCCATGTCTAATGTAAACTCTATAATTGTACTTGCATGGTTGATCACCTCGCAAGTAGTGTTGCAATAGGACGACCAAAGTAATGTTGTTCTCGTCTTTAAGAATCATCCCGCTCCCTTTACATAGATCATTCTTCCTTAAAAATTTGAGGGGATATCCATATCTTTCCATTAAATTTTCAAGGAAGAATGGTCTATGTAAAGGGTCATGTGAGATAATTATTATAGATGAGAAGGGCATGAATTGGGTTGTCCTATTGCCACACTACTTGCGAGATGATCAACTATGCAAGGAAAATTATAGAGTTTACATTGGACATGACTGACACAAACTTTTTATTGCGCATGACCTGACATTTGGCGACCCTTTGAGATTTGAACATGTTAAGAATAGAGAAAAGCCTATTGTGAATATTGATAATTTTAATAATTTATAATTTTTTTATTATTTTAATAATATTTATATTGTTTTTTCATAAATATTGATAATATAATTTTTTTATTACTAATTATTACTAATTAATACTAATTATTACCAATTATTACTAATTATTACTAATTGTTACTAATTATTACTAATTATTACTAATTATTACTAATTATTACTAATTATTACTAATTATTACTAATTATTACGCATGACCTGACAATTGACGACCCTTTGAGATTTGAACATGTTAATAATAGAGCAAAGCCTATTGCGAATATTGATAATTTTAATAATTTATAAATTTTTTATTATTTTAATAATATTTATATAATTTTTTATAAATATTGATAATATAATTTTTTTATTATAAATATTGATAATATAATTTTTTATTACTAATTATTACTAATTATTACTAATTATTACTAATTATTACTAATTATTACTAATTATTACTAATTATTACTAATTATTACTAATTATTACTAATTATTACTAATTATATCTAATTATTACTAATTATATCTAATTATATATAATTATATCTAATTATATCTAATTATATCTAATTATATTTAGATAACTAATTATATCTAATTATTAATAATTATATCTAATTATTACTAATTATATCTAATTATTACTAATTATATCTATTTATTACTAATTATATCTATTTATTACTAATTATATCTATTTATTACTAATTATATCTATTTATTACTAATTATATCTATTTATTACTAATTATATCTAACTATTACTAATTATATCTAACTATTACTAATTATATCTAACTATTACTAATTATATCTAACTATTACTAATTATATCTAATTATTACTAATTATGTCTAATTATAACTAATTATATCCAATTATTACTAATTATTTCTAATTATTACGAATTATATCTAATTATTACTAATTATATCTAATTATTACTAATTATATCTAATTATTACTAATTATATCTAATTATTGCAAATTAACACTAATTATTTATAATTATCACTAAAAATATCAATTTCTTAATAAAAATAAATATAAATAAAAATCAATTGAAATCTAATTTAATAATAAACAACAATTAAAATTAACATAAAAAAAATATAAAAAAATAAAATATAAATACCTTAAACTTTGATATTCTGAAGATATTGGCGCCCTTCAATTGCTCTCGGACAAAAAATTTTAACTAAAAGAAATTTCTTCCTTGAAACTGAAGAACAAAAAGAGAGAGATAACAAGATCTGAGTGATTTGAGGAAAAAAACGGATGAGGGTATATATAGGTTAGATTAGTTGCGACGAAGTTATTTGCGACAGAAAAACCGTCGCAAATACCCTCGCCCGCATTAATTATAGTTGGTGGTTAAAAGGGTATTTGCGATGGGCCCCATTTCAAATAGTACCTGCCGACACTCCTTTTGCGATGAGATGACACCCCTTCGCAAAAAGCTATTAACCGCCGCTGGGTATTTGCGACGGGTACCGTCACAAATACTCTTGCGCGGTTTGGCGCGCAAGCCATGCGGTTTGGTGCGCAAGCTGCGCAATTTGGCTCGCAAGTCGTGCCAAACTATTTGCGACGAGAGACGAATTCCCATCGCAAATAATAGGTTATTTGCGATGGGAAAACTGCCCCGTCGCAAATAACCTCCTGGATGGGTTATTTGCGATGAGAATAAATCCCGTCACAAATAAGCCATCGCGAATATTGATTTTTCCCATAGTATATGCCAAATTCTTAAAAGAACTCTGCACCAATCGAAGAGGGCTCAAGGGAAATGAGAGGATCAACCTTGGAAGGAATGTATCAGCACTCATTACACCAACTCTAGCAATGCCAACAAAGTGAAAGGATCCCGGGACATTCACCATCCCATGTACCATAGGGGAGTTGCACTTCTCTAATGCTTTTTGTGATTTAGGAGTTTCAATAAATGTGATGTCTCACTCTGTATTCTCTTCTTTACAAGTTGGTGAGTTGAAGCCGACGAGAGTAGTGGTGCAATTGGTGAATAGAGCTACGACATATCCAGCGGGAGTCCTTGAGGATGTACTTGTCCGGGTAAGAGACATGATCTTTCCAGCAGACTTTTATGTGCTCAAAATGAAGAGTGATCAGGTAAGTTTTCGTTCTCCCATTATCTTAGGTAAAACCTTCCTCAAAACTGCAAAAACTATCATAAATGTTCATGAGGGTACACTTTCCATGGAGTTTGGAGATGAAGTTGTAATTTTTAATGTTATGGACTCCATGAAGTACCCCTCTAAGGACCATTCTGCTTTTGTTGTCTCCCATTTTGAACCACCAAGTAAAAACTCCATGGATTTTGATTGTCCTATGCTTAGGGAGATTATGATTATTGGTTCTAGTTTGATGTCTAAGAGTACTTCCGCACCTGTTTTTGATGGAAAAACCTCTATTGGATTTGATTTTGATGTGGATTCAAATTCTGATCATATAAAATCTGATTATGACATGGCTGTTGAGTATGCTGATGGATTTGATGCATTATTTTCTAATTTTGTTGTTTTTTATTCTGATACTGATGTTCATTGTGTAGATATGTCTGTTGCATCAATTTCTCCATCCATACATCACCCCCTACATTGGAACTCAATCCATTTCCCCCAAATCTTAAATATGCATACTTTCTGAGTGGCGATAGATTACATATTATCATTGCTAACAATCTCTGTTTTGAACATGAAGAAAAACTTTTGAATCTTTTGAGAGATAACATTAGGGAAATTGGTTGGACATTAGAAGACATATCAGGTATTATCCCCTCCATTTTCATGCATAGGATTCTCTTGGATGATGGGGCTAAACCGATTAGGTAGCCACAAAGGAGACTTAATCAAACACTTTTGGAAGTTGTTAAGAAAGAAGTTGAAAAATTACTTGAGGTGGGTATCATTTACCCTATTTTTGACTCACAATGGGTTAGCCCTATCCAGGTTGTACCAAAGAAAACTGGTTTCACTGTTATAAAAAATGAAAATGATGAGTTAGTTCCTGTGAGAGTACAAAACAGTTGGCGAGTGTGTATTGATTATAGGAAACTAAATCAATCCACTCGTAAGGACCATTTCCCACTTCCATTCATTGACCAGATGCTTGAGAGACTTGTAGGTAGGACACATTATTGCTTCTTGGATGGTTTCTCTGGCTATTTTCAGGTTCCCATTTCAGCATAGGACCAGGAGAAGAGGACATTCACCTGCCCATTCGGTACCTTTTCTTACTGAAGGATGCCATTTGGACTTTTCAATGCCCCAGGTACCTTCCAGAGATACATGGTGAGTATTTTCTCAGATTTCATTGAGACTTGCATGGAGGTATTTATGGATGATTTTACAGTTTATAGATCCTCATTTGATGAATGTCTCTCTAGTTTGGGTGATGTTTTGCATCATTGTATTTGAGAAAAATCTGGTCTTGAATTTTGAAAAATGTCATTTCATGGTCGAAAAGGGAATTTTCTTAGGTCATATAGTCTCACAACATGGTATTGAAGTTGATAAATCTAAGGCAGAAATTATTTCATCCCTGCCATATCCTACATGTGTGCGTGATGTTCGATCATTCCTTGGACATGCTGGATTTTATCAGTTCTTCATAAAAGATTTTAGTAAGATTGCTCTTCCTATGTCATGATTACTTCAAAAGGATTTTGATTTTGTGTTTGATGATTCTTGCAAGACTTACTTTGATGAGCTAAAGAAGTGTCTGACCACTCCACTGATCATACATCCCCCATGGTGGGAGATTCCTTTTGAGCTTATGTGTGACGCCTCCAACTTCACGGTTTGAGCTGTCTTATCTCAGAGGGTGGAGGGACGTTCACATGTGATCGCCTATGCATCGAGGACACTGGATTCATCCCATCAAATTACACTACCACGAAAAGGAGTTTCTTTATGTTATATTCACTTTAGATAAATTCCGTTCATATTTATTAGGATCTAAAGTAGTTGTTTTTTCTGACCATGCAACTCTAAGGTACCTCTTGAAGAAGCCATATGCAAAGCCCAAGCTGATCCGATGGATGCTCCTTCTTCAAGAATTTGATATTGAGATAAAGGAAAAAAGGGGTCAGAAAACTTGGTGGCGGACTACATGAGTAGGCTTACTCATACACTAGAGGATGACACCTTGGACCAGGTACCACTTCGGGACACTTTCCCTGATGATCATCTTTATTCCATCTCAGGTACACATCCTTGGTATGAATATTTAGTTAACTACCTTGTTTTCATATAAATCCCTACAAATTTAAAGAAACATCAAGTCCAAAAATTAAAAAGTGAGTCTCGGTATTATGTTTGGGATGATCCATACCTATGGCGCATGTGTAGTGATCAAGTTGTTAGGAGGTGTGTTCCTAATCATGAGTTGGAGTCTGTTTTACATTTTTGTTATACACTTGCTTTTGGTGGACACTTTGGACCCCAACGGATAGCTTGGAAAGTTTTGGACTCTGGATTATATTGGCCTAGATTATTCCATTATACCCATGTGTTTTGTAAGTCATGCTCTCGTTGCCAACACACTGGGAACATTTCTAGGAGACATGAGATGCCCCAACAACCCATACCATTCTGTGAGATTTTTGATGTATGGGTCATTGATTTTTTGGTTCCTTTTCCTAGTTAATTTGGATTTTTTTATATTTTGGTTTCTATTGATTATGTGAGTAAATGGGTGGAGGCTAAGGCCACCAGGACTGATTATTCTCATGTTGTTGTGGACTTTGTCAAAGCACAATTTTTTTGCAGGTTTGGAGTACCGAAGGCCATCATCAGTGACCAAGGGACACACTTATGCAATCAGAATTTTTCTTCCCTTCTTCAGAAGTATGGGGTGACACACAAAACATCAACACCATAACACCCTCAAACAAATGGTTAGGCTGAGGTTTCAAATATGGAATTGAAACAAATTTTGGAGAAAATCGTGCATCCAAATAGGAATGATTAGAGCAAGCACTTGGATGATGCATTATGGGCTTATAGGATAGAATACAAGACACCCATTGGTATGCCCCCATTTCTGACTGTTTTTGGGAAAGTGTGTCATCTCCCTGTGGAAGTTGAGCATCGAGCTTATTGGCCTATAAAGAAATGCAACATGGATTTGGACCAATATGGAATCCAAAAGAAGCTACAAATTCAAGAGATTGAGGAGATTCAATTGTCTTCATATGAGAAGTCAAGGCTCTATAAGGAAAAATAAAAATCATCTCATGATAGAATGATCCAACAAAAAGAGTTTCATGTTGGAGAGAAAGTCCTTATCTACAGTTCACGACTGAAGCTGATGCCTGGTCAGTTGCATTCCAGATGGTTAGGTCCTTATGTTGTGACTAATGTTTTTCCTTATGGTGCAGTGGAGATCACACAAGAGGACACATGAAGGATATTTACAGTCAATGGGTAATGTTTGAAGAGATACATTGAGGGAATTCCTACTGATGCAGTAGATTTTATCACACTGCATGACCCCATCATCACTTGAGCACATCAGGCTGTTCCTAAACCTTTAACTTTTTTTATTCTTTGTCCTATTTAAAATGATACATTTCATGTGCATATATAATCTCATGGGTTAACATTGAGGACAATTCAATATTTTAAGTTTGGGGGAGGGAACCTTTTAGTTTAGTAATTTCAATTGTTTTCCTGTTTAAAAAAAACAAAAACAAAAAAATTGTGTGTTTTTCAAATTGTGTGTGTTTATTTTTCAATTTTCTATGTTTTTTTGAAACTTTTGTTATGAAATGATTCTCATCACCATTTTTAAATCCATATCAATAATTGAAACAATTTATCCCTTGAAACTAAGCTTAAATGAATGCTGAAATGACTTTGTTTCAAGTTCAAATATTTAGTAATTTCATGAAAAGTACACTGAATTTTGAATCCCATGCCACATCTCACTGTATTTATATTTGAAACCACTTTCCTTTGAGGCTTGTAAACCATTATTTTCATATTATTTACATTCACCTCACTTCTTGAGAGAACCAAACCATGATTGATTTAACCAGAATTTGATTTATTCATGTCAAAATTTGAGGGTTTGAGGTACTTATGTTTAAATGATTGAGGAATTTGTTTGGTATTAAAGCCCATATTTCAAATAATACTTTTTTATAATTGCCTAACTTGAACATTTAATCCTTTTATACCTTAGAATCCATGCACAACCTGTTAGGTTAGCCACATTACAAGCCAATTTTCCCTATCCAACCAACTCTTGAAGTGAAATTGCATAATCTAGTCGAGCTTAAGTGTGGGGGAAGCTGTCTTGTGTTGTGCTACCACATTTTGTGATACTTCGGGTGAAAAATTAAATTATGAAGAGATGTATTTGCTGTTGAAGAAAAACATTATATTGAAAGCTGTGCCTTTCTAGAGCTTTCATGATAAAATAAGTTGTGCCTTTCTGTAGCTTCTAATAGAGGGGGAAAGCTGTGCCTATCTGGAGCTTTTAAGAAAATCATGTTTGAGAAGATTGACATTTTTACTGCTAAAATGTTGAATGGTGTACACATTCATTTATTTTTCATGATGATTAACATGAATCAATGCTATGTCGATTGAAAAGGAGACCATATTTAAGTGAAAATTAGATTAATGCAATTTTTCTTCAAAAAGAGTCAAGCCCTCCTCATTCAGCCTTAGAATTTTTCACATCTAAATTCTACCAACCAAAAGCCACAGAACAACCCTAAAAAGTCCTCATGATAAACATATATCCTTGACTCACATCGAGTAGTGATGTAGGAATTTATCAAGCCTATGGTGACCCTTGTATGAGTTTGTATGAGAAAGACATTGAAAAAAAATTGACATTTGTGTGATAAGAGAAAATTCAAGTGAGGTAAGTGTTTTGTGCATGAGAGGATAAATAAAGTGGAAATATATTGAATTATATAAATGAATAACTTGAAATAATGGTTTTTTTATGATCCATGATATCTTTTGTTTCTTGGTGTGGAATTGTTTAATCTCAAGGATATGTGTTTTAAAATTGGTTTTGATTTGATATTGATGTTTACTTGATATGATGTTTTTCCCAGGAGTGCAAAAGGGTAAGTGTGGGGGAGTTGATAAAACAGTATTTTGTTGAATATTTTATTGATAATAAATGATATAATTTCCTCACATTGTGATAAATATATTCATTTATGAATTATTGGGGATTAGATCATTCATTTGAAAATTTGATGAAAATTCCAGTTTTACCCTTTTAAAATATTCTATAGTATTTTAAAGATAAATATTTTAATATTTATTATTTGAACTTAATATTTTGTAACAGTTTTCATAAATTAATTTTCTACAACTTTTATTCAGGACACTAGAGTTAAAGAGTGCATTTGGATGGAGTAAATGGGCCATTAAGTCAATGATGGGCTGGACTTGGCAGAATGGACATGGGTTCTGTATTTGGGCCATAACTTCTTCATATGTGCTTAGATCAAGCCAAACTTTTGAGAGGATCTAAATGAATCATTTTTCCGCGGATCGTACTACTGGAAGGACATCTTATTCACGTGGTTTGGTGGTCAAATGGGTGGTGAAAGTTGGCATAAAATATTTGGCCGAGATTCCCCATTCACACTTGAAACCACTTTGAACCTAGCCTCCCCATCACTCTATAAATTGGTGTTTTCCTCATTTGGTGGGTTTGGGAAGTGAATTGGGAAGTTTAGGGCAGATGAAAAGTGGATCCACTCCAATTATCCAACCATTTCAATAATGGTATCTCTTGAAGTAAGGATCCCTTCGACGAAGCCTTCTTCTTCTCCTTCGTGTTGTAATGCTTTTGTTTATGTAATAAATTTCTTTGTACTTATTTTATTTATTCTATTTTCTTCTATTTTATTAAAATTTCTTCTTCTATTAATCTTCCTCTTTTGGCTGGAATTCTTGAGTATAAGCGTTATTGGGTTATACCCATTATAAACCGTTGCAAATGCAATTCGCTTCTACGATGATTACGCCACCCATGGAAGAGTAGTCTTTTATTAATTGATCTATATATTACCTTATACATTAATTTATTTTGAATCAATGATATACTGTAATTAACATAATATGATCAATTAATTGAGTTTTTAATTTAATTGAAACTAATAAATCAATTGAACAATTAACACAAAAACACGCGAGGACGAGATTTTGTGTAAATTGTGAGAGTGCGAACTTAATCGGTTATACAAAACCATACATGATCAATATGTAGTGTTAAAATATAATCCCTAAACTCAATTAGTTATAATTTCTAGAGGGTAAATGTGCCTTAATTTACCACTAAACATAATCTAATCTTAGAACATCAATCAAAGCTGGGTGTTGCGATTGCATGTTCCGAAGTCAGCCTAGGGTTAAATTCACCTCATCTTCGTGGTAAAGTTAATTCTCATAGGGTTAGGGGGTTAACAAGTTAAGGGATCATAATTAAGTAGATGTTAATTTAAATTATAATGATAAATAATTGATTTAAGAGGTAGAGTTAGATCGATTACATCTTTTAAATATTGTCTAAAAAACATCTTCTTGTTGTATCATTTTAATCGAAACTCATTTCAAAACTAAGAACAAAAAAAATACAATCTTCTTCCAGGAAAATTATTCTAGATTTATAAACTATAACCAACCCCCATTCTTTAAATTAGTGTTTTCATTCTCTTTTATTTTATTTTTAGAATACCTCTAAAAAGTTGTTTTAATTCACTTCCTCCTTTGAGAGACGACCTTGGTCAGCCACTCTACTGCACCTAAGTACCCCAAAATCACACTAATCATTTGAGGGAACCCACTAAAGCGCCCTTTAATAATGGTATCATGGAATATAATATCCCAACATATGAAATTTAATTTAAGATATATAATAAAAATGAAGTGCATGAATGGAAATGAGAAGAGAGAAATGACTTACAGAATTTTGGCATAGTAATGGATTAGGTAAGGGTCAAAATGGGGGAGTATAAATGATCCCAAATTGAAATAACATAAAATTTATAGTAGGTAAATGATTATAAAATAATGATAATATAACCAATTGAAATTAAAAAGACTAATTTCGAACAAGGTTCTTGAATTAAGAAGGGGAGAGGAAGGTGAGGATCCCTTAATTGGATGTGTGACTCCAAAGGCTTAAGAGAGGCTTCTTTGGAGTTTGGGGGAACCTTGGTAGGACTCTAGGGAGTATAGATCAGAGTTTTTAATAGGTTAAAGGAGTTTTAGTGAAGATAAATGAGATCATGGGTGGGTTTATATAGGAAAGGAGGGGGATTTCTTTATTATTTTGGTTGTGGACACCACATAGTAAAATATTGAAAACCACAAACCATCCCATGGTTTTTTACCATGGTTTATGGAAAAAGGGATTGTATTGAATTATTTTATAGTTCCAAGGGCCAAATATAATAAAATATTTCCCTTATGTGGGGGTGAATCACACTTTCAAAGAAATGAGTTTAAAATCTTAAAATATATTATAAGTCGTGGAGGATTCATAATGGATTTAAAAAATAAATAAAATAAACTTAAAAACAACATTATTTTAAATAGAAAACATATATTTGGCTGAATATACCATTTATAGTATTTATTATGTCATTATTTGTCCTATTATGATGTCATAAAACACACCGTATATTTATACGATATTTAATTTTTACCTAAAAATTCGGCTGTCTCATAACATTATGAAAAATTCACCATTTGATAATTTCAACATCCTAATTTAAAAAATAATATTAATTTTATCTAAATAATTTTCTAAATATGTTAATTTTAACTTTTAAATAAAAACTGAGATTTATTGAAAATGACAAGTTTTTGACAAATAACCACTTTTAACTCTTATAAAAATTACAATTGACATCATAAAAATTATATGATCATTTATATTTGATAAATATTATTTAATAATAATATTCCATTAAAATATTATTTATTTCAAAAAATCCATTAATCTATTAATTCATTAATTGAATTTGAATATTAACAAAAAATACAATTTGTGATTTAAAAATCATTTACAAATTAACAATAATAAGAAAAAAATATATTCATTATTCTATACAAAAATAATGTACATATTCTTATTTTTAGGGTATTGATACATATCCCTTTATTACCCTAGTATATGACCTAAGAGTATGGTGCGCGATGGTGGGGTTTTCATGGGGCCGTTCAGTGAACATGGTTTGTGCCATGATCTTGATGAGATTGAAATTCTCCCATAATTGGTTTTGTTTACGCTTAAGTTGTTGGATCATGGAATGGGATTGGTCTAGGGAAAATCCAAAAAATGACATCTCCATCAGAAGCTTTGATAAATTGGCTTCATAGGGAATGATCCTACTGGTTGAGGCTATCACTTCCTTTGTATGTGCCAAAAGGATTTGTTAAAACCCTATATTTATACTGGTCAAGTGATCACTATTCAATGACTATACTATCAATGATAAAGATATTTAATGCTCATTTAAATCCAATTATATATAATAAAACAAAAGGATTTCATGTGTTTTCTATATCTATAAGACATCTAATTAAAACAAAAAGGGGAATTTTATTCATAACAGTTTGGGTTGTTACAACATTCCCCCCTTAAGAAATTTTTCTCTCAAAATTTCAATTTTATACACTAAAACAGATGAGGGTAACTCTGCTTCATCACTTCCTTTGGTTCCCATGTTGTTTCTTCAAACTTTTGGTTTCACCACAACACCTTGATGAGAGGGCATCATCTTATTTCATAGAAATTTTTCTCTAAAATCTAATATCTCCACCAGATACTCCTCATAGAAAAGGTAATTTTTCAATGGTACTACCTATATATTGTGTACATGTGATGGGTCTAGTATGTACTTCCTTAAGAGTGATACATGGAATACATTATGTACTTGAGATAGGTTCGGTGGGAGTGTTAGTTGATAGGCCACTACTCTGATGTGATCAAGGATATCAAAAGGGACAATGTACCTTAGACTAAGCTTTCACTTATTCCCAAATATCGTCACTCTCTTCCATGGATATATATAGAGGAATACTATGTCTCCAACATCAAACTCTAGATCTTGTCGATGATTTTCAACATATCTCTTTTATCAACTTTTAGAAGCTTTGATATGCTGTTGGATGGTTTAATATTCTTCACCATTTCTTTGACCATTTCCAGACCTAGAAGTTTTCATTCCCCAACTTCATCCCAACATGCTGGTGTTTTACACCTATTACCATAAAGGGATTCATAGGGTTCCATTTGGATGCTTAACTGGAAACTGTTGTTGTAAGAGAATTAAACCAAATGAATATGTTGATCCCATCCACATTTGAATTACGTCGATAAAGCTATCAACATGTAATCAAGTGTTTGAATAGTCTGCTTAGATTGACCATCAGTTTGGGGGTGATAATAGATACTAAATTTCAGCTTAGTGTTTAGAGCTTGCTGGAGAATTTTACAAAACTTAGAGGTGAATCTTGGATCTCAATCAGAAAGAAATCAATAATGGTGCTCCATGTAGCCTTACCACTTCTTTGATATATATCCATTCTAGTTGATCTGGTGAGAAACCCTTTAGAATCTCAATGAAGAGTGTAGTATTTGTTAGATGATCCACAAAAACCCAACTAGCATTGTTTCCCTTTGATGTCTTTGGAAGTCTGATGACAAAGTCCATGGCGATGTTTTCCAATTTCCATTTTAGTATGGGTAATGTTTGCATCATCCCCTTAGACTTCTACCTTTCAGCCTTTACTTTTTGACATACAAGACACTTTGATGTATAATCGATGATCTCCTTCTTCATGTTATCCCACCAATAGTGCTTTTAGAGATCTTGATACATATTTGTGTTTCCTAGGTGAATGGATAAATTCAAACTATTCTCATCATCCAAAAGTTCATTATTTAGCTCAGGATTTGACAGAACACATAGTCTTGACCCAAATCTCACAATTCCTTCTTCATTCACATTGAAATCTGAGAATTTTCCTTTTCTGATAGTTTCCACTTTCTTATGAACTCCCACACCATATTTTTGAGCATCCTTTAACCTTTCCAAGTGAGATGGTTGAACAATAATTTGTGAAAGGATTAATAATTTTCCTTTATTTATGATTCCCATGTCAATCTTATTCAATTCTAAGAAGACTGAATCCTTCTCAATTCTCATTAATTATAGAATTATCAGGTCCTTTATACTTAGAGCATCTGACACCTTGTTCTCTTTCCCAGGATGGTAGTTGATTGAGTAGTCATAATCCCTGATGATATCTAACCATATTCATTGACGCATATTCATATATTTCTATGTGAATATATAATTGAGACTTTTGTGATTCGTATATATTTCACACTTCTCCCCAAAGATACAATGCCGCTATATTTTCAACACAAAGATCACAGCCACCAACTCTAGATCATACGTGGGATAGTTTTGCTCATGAATTTTCAACTGCCTTGAGGCATAGGAAATGACTTTGTCATTTTGCATCAACACACATCCTAATCCCTTCTTCAAAGCATTGATGAAAATTATGAAAATCTCCCCACTTGTGGGTAGTTTGATCACATGGGTAGTGATAAGCCTCCTTTTCAAATCCATGAAGCTTTCTTCACATTCATTATTCCAAGAAAATTTGACTCCCTTCCGAGTTAGCTTGGTAAGAGGGTTTGAAAATCATGATAAATTTCTCAAAAACCATAGATAATATCCAGATATCCTAATGAAACTATAAATATCTGTCATGGATGTTGGACTCATCTATCCCTAAATCGCTTTTTTCTTGGAAGGATCCACATATATCCCATTGCTTATGATGATATTCCCTAGGAATGAGACTTCCTTCAACCAGAACTCACACTTGATGTACTTTGCATAGAATTTCTCCTTTCATAAGGTCTTAATAATAGTGTTTAGATGCTCCTCATGATCCTCCTTCATTTTAAAGTATATTAGAATATCGTCTATAAATACTACAAAAAATTTGTTAAGATAATCTATAAAGACTCTATTAATCAAGTCCATGAATATTTTTGGAGCATTAGTGAGTCCGAATGGAATCACTATGAACTCATAATGACCGTACCTTGTATGAAAAGTATTCTTGGGGATATCCTCTTTGTTCACCCATACTTAGTAATATCCTGACCATAGATCCACCTTAGAGAATTATTGTGCTCTACATATCTGATCAAACAAGTCATTGATTCATGGAAAAGGATACTTGTTCTTTATCGTGATTTTTTTGAGCTCATGATAATCGATGCAAAGGCACATTTACCCATCCTTCTTCTTAACGAAGAGTATTGGTGCACCCCATGGTGAAGCATTTGGGTGTATAAACCCTTTATGTAGATTCTCATGTAATTGTTTCTTCAGTTCCTCAAGTTTCACAATATCCATTATATACGAAGTCTTGGATATTGGAAATTCCCTAGGTATAAGATCAATCAATAATTCAACATATCTTCTAGGAGGAAGACCAAAAATTCCTCGAGAAACACATTAGAAAATTCCATCACAATAGGCATGTCTTCAAGGATGGTTCCTTAGACTCAATCATCTGAGTAAGATATGCATGCTCACAGGGTAGTAATATCCATGCTTGGTATGATGGTGCTGAGGAAGATTCATCCTCCTCCTTGCACTTGTATTGAATCGGGTGTTGATTCTCTATATGAAGAGTGATTTTCCTCTCATGGAAATTTATGTTGGATATATATAGGGGAAGCCAATCCATGCCTAGAATTGTATAAAATTCCACCAAGGGAAGTATGACAAGGTTCTCTAGGAAGTTCGATCCACAAATTGTGATAGGGGAGAATTTATATACATGGGATGAAATAATTGACCAATTTTTCATTTTCACTCACATCTCTACTTCCATGCTTTGTAGTGGTGTTTGAATAGTTCTATTAAACTTTTTTGATATAAAGGAATGTGTAAATCCAGAATCAAAAAGTACATTCACTATTATTGAATGAATAACTAGCATGCCTATCACCACTTTGTTTTAGAGATTCACTTCAGTGGTAGTGATGGAAAAAGATTTCCCTTTCTCTAAAAAACCCTTATCTTAGGGAACTGGTTCTCAAAGTTCCCTGGTTCCTTGCAGTTGTAGCAATGAACAACATGTTGAGGGTCGACTAGAGCATTCCTTTACTCTATCACATTGGCGGGTTTCTCCTATATTCAATCATTGTAAATGTGCCATTCTCTTCCACACCTAAATCATTTCCTTGTCCCCCTTATGCAATTTTTGGGGTGCTTTATTCCACCGCTTTGGAAAGTGGGGTTCTGGAATTTCTTAGCACCATTGGATTTATCCATCGGAATACTAGAATTAAATTCCACTTTCTAATTCTTATCCCTATGATACCCTTGAGGTTCACTAATCTCTATATCAAATTTTAGGTCACATCATACAATTTCCTCATAACTATCAAAGTCACGAATTGCTAAGTCTTTTTATAGGCTAGACTTTAACCCACCAAATAAGTGGTCAACCTTTCATTTGGGGGTAACAAAAAAATTAGAGGTGTATCATGTAAGTCTTATGAAGTTTTCCTAGTATGCCCCATTAGATTCATCGTCCTTTTTCTTGAGTTCAAGGAAATATCTTTCCATATTAAGATGGAGGGTGTGGGGAAAATATTTAACAATTTTTTTTTTCTGAATTTCATTCCATTACATTGCTTCGATATCTTCCTCAGGATTTGTATTTTTGATCAATGTCCACCACTGATCAGATTTACCCTCCATATGATAAATATCCAAAATAACCTTCTCTTGTTCAGAACATTGAAGAATGGAGAATATCTTTTCAATGTAATTGATCCATTGCTCCAGGATTAAGGGAATATATGATCCACTAAAAGTAGGAGGCCTTTTTCACATGAAGCTATCGACTATGGGTTTCTATCTCTTGGGGGGGGGGGTGATCCTCCTGGTCCAGGTTTCTATGAGAATTATGATAAAGTTTTCGATTCCCGCTCCCATTAGGTTGGGCATCTCATTGGGGAAATACTCACATTGCTCTTCGCATCGGTTATTAGCATGATTCCTCCTATTTCCGGCTATTGGATAGAATAAAAGGAAAATTAGGGATAAGTACCTTAAAAAATTAAACACATAAAGGTGAATCTAATGATATTAAAGAGATAAATTATAAATTAAATTTATTTTCTTAACCTATGAATTTCTAGGATTCAATCTATGTTATCCATGATATACTTCCTAATATATATTATTATGGGAATTTATTTATCCCTTAATATTGGTTTGTAATGATATTATGAATTTACCAAAGTATATCCCTTGGATGTGTCAAAATAGGTGCACAATAAGGACTGTTGTTATGTACCATGTTACCCCGAGTCAAGACCAGAACACCTGGTCAAAGTTGTTACTCCTAGGTACATCTGTGCTAGAACCACATCCACTTATAGTATCCAGACATGGATGTATTTTCTTGATAAACCAATTTCTCTATACTTACCAAAATTTAGGGATGTTTTATTATACCTAGTCTTATCCCTAAGGGGTTTCACTAGGGTATTCTAATCCTAATCCCAAAAATAACTAAACCCATCCTTTGATACCAACTATAAAAACCCTGCTCTTTATTCCATATGTAATCAGAATTTATTATATGAAATTGCACTTAATACAACTCACAAGATCAATAGGTCTAGTGTCTTGGGAAATTAGTAACATTACATAACAACTTAAAACATAAAAATCAATATCTTTATTGAAAACTTATTTTACATGACCACAACATTCTTTCATACTTAACACTGCGTGGGATAACCTGAGGACATACATAAGAAAGTGATGAGATATAAAGCCTAGTAAGGGAATAAAAATGGAATAACATGATGATAATAGTACATGTTATACAGGAATATCAATGATGCATAAAGGAACATGAATAATAATGCATGATATAGCATGATAATCATAACATGGGAAATGTGACAACAACATAAAACACTGCATCATAAACATAAGTCAAATCTAAACCAAAAATACTTCATGGTGGAAAAAATTCCCATAAAGGAATCATCTAAACCCCTATACCAACATGACACATCATGATACTAAACACTACCCAATGCATTGGAGCACTATCAGGGTGCCCCTTAATAAACATTTCAATCTCATGCTTAAGTGTGCCACATAGATCATATAAAATGGATTCATGAAACATCATAATTTATTCCACGATCAAGGAATATGGAATGAATACATGTAAGACACTAATAAACTAATATATGTGCTTAAAGGTTAATACCCTTGATAGATAAATGAGTATGGTATTCATTACATAATGATTTTTTCATGGAAAATCAGGGTGAAAATTCAACAACATAACGATTTCATAGGGAAATTAATAAGATGGGTTGATGAGAGAGAAATGGGTCTATCATAATTTATAAATGATATGGAAATTAAGAGGATAATGAAACATAATATACCAACATATGAAATGGAATTTAAGATACATAATAAAAATGAAGTGCTTTAATGGAAATGATAAGAGAGAAATCCCTTACAGAATTTCAGCATAGCAACGACTTAGGTTAGGGTCCAAATGGGGGAGGATAAATGATCCATAATTTAAATAACATGAAATGGATTGTAGGGAAATTATTATAAAATAATGACAATATAACCAATTGAAATTAAAAATACTAATTTCCAACAAGGTTCTTGAATTGTAAAGGGGAGAGGAATGTGAGGATCCCTTACTTGGATATGTGAATCCAAAGGCTTAGTAGAGGCTTCTTGGGAGCTTGAGTGGGTTTATATAGGAAATGAGGAGGATTTCTTTACTATTTTGGTTTTGGACACCACATATTAAATATTCAAAACCACAAACCATACCATGGATTTTTCCCATGGTTTATAGAAAATGGGAGTGTATTACATTATTTTATAAGAACAAGGGCTGAATATAATAAAATATTTCCCTTCCTTATGTGGGGGTGAGTCACACTTTCAAAGAAATGAATTTAATATCCTAAACTATATTATATGTCTTGGAGGATTCATAATGGATTTAAAAAATCAATAGAATAAACTTAAAACAAAATTATTTTAAATATAAAACATATATTTATACGAATATACCTTTTATAGTATTTATTACATCATTATTGGTCCTGTTATGATGTCATAAAACACACTGTATATTTATACGGTATTTAATTTTTACCCAAAAATTTGACTATCTCAGAAAATTATGAAAAATTAACCATTGGATAATTTATACATCATGATTTAAAAAATAATATTTATTTTATCTAAATAATTTTATAAATATGTTAATTTTAAATTTTAAAATAAAAACCGACATTTATTAAAAATGATGGCTTTTTGATAAATAATCAATTTTAAACCTGATAAAAATTATATTTGACATCAGAAAAATTATATGATCATTTGTATTAGATAAATATTATTTAATAATAATATTCCATTAAAATATTATTTATTTCAAAAAAATCCATTAATCCATTAATTCATTAATTGAATTTGAATATTAACAAAAAAAGTACAAATTGTGCTTTAAAAATCGTTTACAAATTAACAATAATAAGAAGAAAATATATTCATTATTTTATAAAAAAATAATATACATATTCTTATTTCTAGGGTCTTGATACATATACCTTTATTACACCAGTATATTCCCTAAGAGTAAGGTGTGCAATGGCGGGGCTTTCATAGGGCGTTCAGTGAACATGGTTTGGGCTGTGATCTCGATGAGCTTGAACTTCTCCCATAATCGGGTTCAATCATGATTGTATTGTTTTATATCATCTAGTTATTGGTCTAGGGAAAATCCTAGAAATTATATCTCCCTTGGAAGCTCTGATAAATGGGCTTCACAAGGAATGATCCTACTGGTTGAGGCCATCACCTCCTTTGTCTATGCCAAAAGGATTTGTTAAAAACCTATATTTATACCGGTTATGTGATCACTGTTTAAGGACTATATTATCAATGATAAATATAATTAACGATCATTTAAATACAATTTGATATAATAAAACAAAATGAGTGCATGTGTTTTATATATCTATACGACATTTAATTAAATCAAAAAGTATAATTTTATTTATAATAGTTTGGGTTGTTACAATGGATTAATCCACTAGCATAATAAAATTTTATTATATGTAAGGTATTGGATTTATAATGAAATTTGGATGAGGGGAGGTGATGAGAGAATAATAAAAGAAAAGAACTTGAAAATAAAATAAAATAAAAGGAAAGAGGAATTCACCTCTTGAATTTCTTCTCCTTAAGAGCCTCCTTAAGGAAAATATTTTGGTCTTCTGATTAGACAAAGAGATCCTAGATGTGGGGGATAAGTTTGGGAAGATTATTGAGAAGAATTTTGACAATGATAAAAGCTTTTAAGGTGTGAGGAGAAGGGGTGGTGAGGGGTGGTATTTATAGTGGAGGAGATGGGTGTTTTCTCATTACTTTATTCATTACTTTATTAATTTGGCTCAAGAATATGCATAGCTTGAGAATTATCACAAAATATACTAAAATAATGAAGGTGAGTTCTAAATTATGGTTCTTAGATCAGTGATGACTCGATGAATAGTGTTTTTAACTTATAATGTATAAATACCGTAAATTACAGTATTTTACTATTCACAAAAATTCATGTATTTTAGAAAAATCCCAAAAAATCACTCTTACCATTTTTCAATAGTGTTTTTAATTTTCTAAATGTTAGAAATTTAATTTTTAAATAAAATCATCATTTACTTGAAAAATAAAACTTAAAATTATAACTGATTTTATAACACTTTAAAATATTAATTATGGTCTCATAAAATTATATTATAATAATAAGATAAAAAAATATTATTTTATGAGTATATTTTATGGAAATAAATTTTCTTTTAAAAAATTATATTAATTATAAAATTGAAAATAAATACTTATGTTTTATAAAAATATTAACACTTAATTAATAATTTCTAAAACATTTATTTACTTATAATTTGATATAATTATATCATTTTACCATTTATAAGATGATTTAATTTTATTTATACTTTCATAGGTGATGTTACTATTCCATTTTCTAGTTTACTATACATAAGGGTCACATTACTATTCCAAAGGTCTAGTTACTTTTTCATCAGTACAAGTTCTTTAACTTCTAGAAATACTTCTTATTTCATTATTTCTTCATTTATAAAGTTTATATTGTGTTCTTTATGTGATTTAATGTGATTTATACTATATGACATAATTTTAAGAAGGGAATTCCCATTGATAAAATTTTTGGGTCATTACATTCTTCCCCCATTATGAAATTTCACCCTCAAAATTTTGTTTTACATTATAAGTTGAAAACTGGTGTGGGTAATTCTCCTTAATCACTTCCTCAGGTTCCCATGTTGCCTCTTCATACTTATGGTTCCACTATATTAGTCTGACCAGGTGAGTAGTCATGTTGCGTAGAACTTTATCTCTATGATCTAATATCTTCACTGGCTACTCCTCGTATGAGAGATATTTTTCCAACTATACCAACTTTAAATTTAGTAAATGTGAAGGATCAGGTATGTACTTCCTCAAGAGGGATATGTGGAATAAATCATGTACTTGAGACATGGTTGGAGGAAGTTATAGTCGATAGGATATAACTCCAACATGATTAAGAATATTGAAGGGGATGATGTACCTGGGACTTAGCATTCCCTTCTTTTGAAATCTCATTATTCTATTCCTTCGACATATGTGGAGGAATACCATGTCTCTAGTCTTAAACTCAAGGCCTCATTGACGATTGTCTGCATAACTCTTTTGTCGAATTTGGGTTGCCTTAATGTGTTATTGAATGGTTTTCACCTTTTCCACCACTTCTTCAAACATTTTATGTCCCATCAGCTTACATTCACTAACCTTATACTAATATGCTTATGTTATACATCTTTTCCCATAGAGGGATTCATATGGATCCATTTGGATGTTCGATTGGAAATTATTGTTATAAGAGAACTCAAATAGAGACAAATATTAGTCCCATCCTCCCTTGAGATCCATAGAACATGATCTCAACATGTATTGTAGTTTCAGAATAGTCCATTCAGATTGGCCATCATTTTGAGGATGATAACCCATACTGAAGCTCAGCTCAGTGATTAGAGAATATTGGAGGATTTTCCAGAACTTGGAGGTGAATCTCAAATCTTAATAAGATACAATCAATAGTGGTACTCCATGAAGCCTTACTGCTTCTCTGATATATATCCATGCAAGTTGATCTAGTGAGAAATCATCTTGAATTGTAATAAAGTGAGCTGTCTTTATAAGGTGATCCACAAAACCCATATATCATTGTTAAATTTGGATGTATTTAGAAGTATAGTGACAAATTCCATGGTGATATTTCCCATTTTCATGTTGGTATGGTTAATGGTTGCATCATCCCCTTAGACTATTGTATTTCGGCCTTCACATGCTAACATACGAGACACTTTGATATATATTCAATGATCTCCTTCTTCATATTGTACCACTAATAGTTCTCTCAGAGATCTCGATACATCTTTGTGCTCCCTAGGTAAATAGAAAAGGTTTATCTATATGCATCATTTAGAAGATCATTATTTATCTATGGATCGAATGGTACACATAGTCATGACCCAAATCTCATGAATCCTTCCTCATCTATTTTTAACTTTTAGGATTTCCCTTTTCTCATGGCTTCCACCTTCTTATGAATTTCCTCATCATTTCTTTGAGCATTCTTTATTTTCTCCATAAGGTATGGTTGAACAATCATTTGAGAAAGTATTTCTGATGTTCGTTCCTTAATGATTCCTATGTATATCCTTTTTAGGTCTAAGAATATTTTATCCTTATCAATTCTTATCATTGACAATTTTATAGGATCCTTTCTACTTAGAACACCCAACACCTTGTTCTCTTTACCATGATGATAATGGATTGATCAGTCATAATACTTTATGAGATCTAACCATATTCTCTGGTTCATATTAAGCTCCTTGTATGTGAATATATATTTTAGACTCTTTTGATCAGTATATATCTCACACTTCTCCCCATAGAGATAATGCTACCAAATTTTCAATGCAAAGATCATAACTGCCAACTCCAGATCATGTGTGGGATAGTTTTTCTCAGGAATTTTCAACTGCCTTGAAGTGTAGGATATCACTTTATCATTTTTAATCATTATATAGCCTAATAATTTCTTTGAAGCATCACTGTACACCATAAAGAGTTCCTCGCTTATTGGTAGTGTGAGCATTGGTGCAGTGATAAGCCTTTTTTACAACACTTTAAAGTAGTCTTCACATTTACTAGTCCAGAAAAACTTTTCTACCTTCTGAGTTAGCATAGTTAGTTGGTTTGAAAATCATGATAAGTTCTTCACAAATCTCCAATAATACCCAGCTCGACCAAGGAAATTATAGATCTATGTTACAAATGTCGTACTAGGCCACTCTTTGATTTCCTTTTTCTTGGAAGGGTCCACATATATCCCTTTTTAGTGATTACGTTCCCCAAGAATGATACTTACTCCATATATAACTCACATTTGTTGTAATTCACATATAGTTTATACCTTTTAAAAGTCTTCAACATAGTATTCAAATTCTCCTCACGCTACTCCTTGCTTTTGGAGTATATCAGAATATTATTGATAAAGACCACCAATTTTTTTGAGGTAATCTCTAAAGACTCTATTCATCAAGTCCATGAAAATTTCTGGAGCATTAGTGAGTTTGAAGGTCATCACTATGAACTCATAGTGTCCATACCTTGTTCGAAAGGTAGTATTGGGAATATATTCTCTTTTCACCTTTAATTGGTGATATCTCGACTGAAGTTCCACCTTAGAGAAAGAACTGCCCCCATATAGCCGATCAAACAAGCCATCTATCCATGATAGGGGATACTTATTCTTTATCATGATTTTGTTGATCTCATATAATCAATGAAGAGGCACATTGATGGTGCACCCCATGGTGAAACACTTGGGCATATAAAACCCCTTTCCATATTCTCCTATAACTACTTATTTAGTTCTTCCAGATCAAAAAGTGGCCATTCTATAAGGTTTCTTTGATATAGGAAAAGATCTAGGAATACGCTCAATTGAGAACTCAACCTATCAATTAGGAGGAAGACCTATAAATTATTCAAGTAATACATCAGTATAATCCCTTATGAAAGGAATGTATTCGAGCATGATTCTCTCATTTGTCTCAATCATTTGAGCTAGATATTCTTTCTAATAAGGTAAAAATATCCACAATTGAGATGATGATTCTGAAGGAGATTCATCTTCTTCCTTACACTTGTATAGAATTGGAGGATTATTTAGGATGTGAAGAGTGATCTACCTTTCCTAATAGTTGATATTGTATTTATATAAAGATAACCAATCCATGCCCAATATAGCATAAAACTCTACCAAAGGGAGTATGAAAAGATTTTCTAGGAGGTTCAGTCCAAAAAAATTATCCGAGGAGGAGTTATAAAATTTTTATGCAATAATTGACCCATTTTCTATTCTCACAGATAACTAAAACTCCAAATTTTGAGTTGGTGATTAAATAGTTCTACTAAAATTAAAAGTTATGAAAGAATGAATAGAACTAGAATCAAATAGTACATTCAATATTCTTGAATGAATAACCAGAATACCTATCATGAAATCATTTTGGGATCCACATCAATATTAGTGATAACATATGCCTTTCCTTACCGCCTTAGAGGTTGTTGTTGTTTATTACATCCAACAACCCTTAGCTTATGTAACGTCCCGGACCCGGGTGCCACGCAACGGGTGCCCCGATCCCGGTTCGCCACATGACCTCAAGCGCATTTCCCCAAACTCCAGAGGCTGCCGACTAGCAGCGAGGGCCCAGGTCTGATAGTCGGGAAACTATGCCCTCATTTGTCAAAGTGTAGCGCAGTGAAATTTAAATAAAACATACAACAACAACAGAAGCAGTAAATCATACACAACTGAAATAAACTACAGTAGTGGATATAACCAACAATATATAAATGATGATGCTACATGTTTCAAGTTCTAAGAAAACATCCATAACATGTTATACATCAGTGCAGTACAAAAAAATACAAAGTACAACAAAACAAGCAAAACATCAGGCAGCGGCATCGCGAGCCTAGGCTCGGTCCCATGCCCTCCTACTCCTCAGAAACAGTCAAGTAACTATATAGGGACTCTTGCCCCTATCTACACCTGTAGAAACATAATCTGTTTGGGCCGAAAAGCGTGACCCAAACAGGATGTGAGAAATATATCTCAGTAGGCACCCACCAAAGGCCCGTGCCCAACTGTGTGTAAAACATGCAACAAGTGTGCAATAGTAAAATGAAATAAACTAAGAAGTACTCAAAAGTAACTAACTTAACAGTTAAATTTCCATTTTATTATTCATTTAATTCCTTTAATTTAGTAACATTCTTTGGTCAACAGCACCAAGCCCTCAGGCCAACCAGAACCGTGCCCTTAGGATATAATAGTAAACCACACCCTCAGGCTTTCCCTTAGGCTATATAGAATCCAAACCGCAGGTATTTCCATCAGGTGTAACAGAAATTCTCACCCTCAGGCATATGAAGTTTCAACCTCAGGCACAGAAGTCAAGCCCTCAGGCATGAAAGGTTTCTCTCAGGCGAAATAGAACGTCGCCCTCAGGCTAAAATAGTCACGCCCTCAGGCTAGTCACAACAACTCCCTCAGGATAAATAGGTAACTGGGCCATGCCCAACATGTCAAAAGAAGTAAAAAAGCAATTCCTCTCAAGGAAATTCTACGATTACTACTTTAAATGTATACCCTCGGGTATCCTGGCCAAACGGCTAAACAGTGAAACACACCCCTAGGGTGGTTCCGGATCCAAGAAATGATCCCAACCAGCATTTTATTATCACAATTTAATCACCTATTCAATTATAGGAATTAAATATAGCAAATTACTCAGCCACACGACACCCCAACATGGGTTCATGGCACAAAAATGCACAAAAACGCACGACAGTTGGAAAATAAACACAAAGCCACCTACCTTATACGCCAACGAACGTTATACTCGAACACTGACTCCAGAAACGCCCAAGAACGACGTAGATCTGTCGAAGAACAAAACCCATTAAAACGTAAATAACTTACATTAGGAGAATAATTGGTAAGCAACGCGCTAGGAGAAGAGAGGGCTTACCCGTGCGGTTCCAACGGGATCGTCCGAGGCGAAAACCGATTCCAGACGAACCCCCGACGGATCTTCAAAAGTCAGGCCGTCCTCCTTGGCTCCAAAATGGCTCAAACACCTCCTCTGCAAAATGAGGAGGCTACTGCCTGTTTTAAGCTGAAATAGCAAAGTACACGGCGTGTACTTCTGAGTACACGACGTGTACTTATTTCATTTAACTGTTCATTTGGCGGCACCGCCACACTGTTCATCCGTCGACATGAGTACACGACATGTACTCCGGAGTACACGGCGTGTACTGTCGCCCAGCTGGCGGCGACTCCACCGCCTTACTATTCAAGCCTTCCGACTGACTATACAGCGTATAAGGTATCACTACACGACGTGTAGTCGGTTCCTACACCATTCGTCGCCGGCATGGCTACACGCCCCGTGTACTCATCCCAACACAGCCAAAAGTACACGGCGTGTAGTTCCAAAATTTAGGATTTTCCCCATTTTCCATATTTTCTCAAAAACAATTAAGGAAAAGGAAAAATAAGAAGCCCTTACCTTCAAAAATAAGAACTGGGTTCTTACAAACATCCCCCCTTATAGCAATTCGTCCCCGAATTGCCCTTCCAAGGGTGGCGAAGATAGAGCTCAGAACATCTCTGGCCACTGAGCACGTACGTCGGCCTCCCACTCCCAGGTCTCTTCCTACACTTGGCCATGATGCCATAACACCCGTACGAGAGGAACTGACCGGCCTCAGAGAACCTTTGTGCTCCTTTCAACGATACGGATCAGATGCTCCTCAAAGGACGCATCATGCTGCAGCTCAACCTTCTCTGGCTAAAAGGTGTGAGACCGGTCTGAATGGTAGTGACACAACTAAGACACGTGGAAGACGTCATGCATGGCTCGGTACCGCTGCGGTAACTACAACCGATAGGCAACCAGCCCGATTCTCTCCAGAATTTCAAATGGCCCCACATACCTCGGTGAAAGCTTACCCTGTCTCCTGATTCGCTTGTGTCCCAGCCTTGGCTAAACACAAAAGAAAACCTGATCCCCGACCAAGGACACCAAAGGTCATCTGCGGCGATCAGCATAAGACTTCTGACGAGACTGCGCGGTAGTCATCCGATTTCGAATCAACTGGACCTGCTCAGATGTCTCCTGCACGAGCTGTGGCCCCAGTAAAGCTGCCTCACCTGCCTCTAACCAGCACAAAGGTGATCGACATGGCCTACCATATAAATCCTCTTATGGTGCCATCTCTATAGTTTCCTGAAAACTATTATTATAGGCAAACTCGACTAAGGGTATATGTTTCTCCCAAGAGCCCCCAAAGTCTAGGATGCATGCGCGCAACATGTCCTCTATCACCTGTATCGTACGCTCTAACTGGCCATTTGTCTGAGGGTGGTATGCTGTGCTCATAAGCACCTGAGTACCCAGTTCCCTCTGAAAACTCTTCCAGAAACGAGACGTAAAGAGGGCGTCCCTCTCAGAAATGATAGAACAAGGGACCCCATGAAGACGTATGATCTCTCGGATATACAACCTTCCAAGCTCGTCAACATCGAAGGTATCCTTGATCGACAAGAAGTCAGCTACCTTCATGAGTCTGTCCACAACAACCCACACGGAGTCATTGCCTCAAGGTGACCTCGACAATCCCGTCATGAAATCCATCGTGACATCATCCCATTTCCACTCTGGAATGGGAAATTTCTGTAACAGCCCGGCTGGCCTCTGGTTCTCTGCCTTCACCTGCTGAAAGGTGGAACACCTTGTAACAAAACCAGCTATCTCTCTCTTCATACCTGGCCACTAGTACTGAAGCCTCAAGTCACGGTACATATTGGTAACCCCGAGATGAACTGCCCAAGCTGAAGCATGAAACTTACACATCAGCTCCTCGTGTATATCCCATGGAACCCATACACGTCCATGGAAACACAAAACCTCATCATCGCCTATCGTCCAACCGATAGGAGGGTACTCACTTGCCACCGACTCCCATAGAACTAGGCCTTCTGAATCCGATAGATGTCTCATCCTCACTCTGTCCAGAAGGGTAGACTTCACAAATAAAGAGGAAAGATAAGTCTGCCCCTGACCATCGTGCACCTCCAGATGCATCTCAGAGAACAAAATCCATGAGCTCCCACTCACCACTGGCCTCCTGCACTTCCTGTATCTGAGTCTTCCTGCTCAGTGCATCGACTACTGCATTACCTTTACCAGGTGTATAGGCAAGCTCAAAATCGAAGGACTGTAGGTACTTGACCCACCTTCTCTGCCTCAGATTCAGGTCACGCTGAGTAAAGATATACTTGAGGCTTTTGTGGCCGGTGAAAACCACAAAATGCTCCCCCAACAGATAATGTCTCTAACAGCGCAATGCATGAACAACTGCAGCCAACTCGAGATCATGCGTCGGGTAATTCCTCTCATGTGGCCTCAACTGCCGAGACCCATACGCAAAAACTCTGTCACCCTGCATCAACACTACTCCCAGCCCAATCCCTGATGCATCACAGTAAACTGTATGGATCTTCCCATGCTCTGGGAGTATCAGGATCGGTGCTGATGTCAACCTTCCCTTCAGGTCCTGAAAAGATGTCTCGCAAGCTTCTGACCAAACGAACTTCACACCCTTCTTAGTCAGACATGTCAACGGTGATTCTAAGTGGGAGAAGTCCAGTATGAAGTGTCTGTAGTAACCCGACAACCCTAAGAAACTTCATATCTCAAACATGTTCTTAGGCTGCTCCCAGGAAACTACTACTCTCACCTTCTCTGGGTCTACTGCAACTCCTGCCTTTGAGATAATGTGACCCAGGAAGTGAATCTGGTCCATCCAAAAGTGGTACTTCGAGAGCTTAGCATATAGTCGATGCTCTCTCAGTGTACTCAATACGATCTCAAGATGGGTGGCATGGTCATGTCGAGTGTGAGAGTACACCAAGATGTCGTCCACGAATACTACCACAAATGAATCAAGATACAGATGAAACACACGATTCATCAGAGCCATGAAAACTGCTGGCGCGTTCGTCAGTCCGAACGGCATAACCGTATACTCATATAGACCATACCTACTCCTAAAAGTTGTGAGAGGTATATCAGATGGTCTAATGCGTAGCTGATGATATCCAGATCTCAAGTCAATATTTGAGAACACTCGTGCTCCATGAATCTGATCAAAAAGATCATCAATCCTCGGCAAGGGATATCGGTTCTTAACCGTCAACTGGTTCAGCTTCCGATAATCCACACAAAGTCTGAGGGTACCATCTGCCTTTTTCACAAAAGGACCACAGAACCCCAAGGAGAAGTACTGGGTCGGATAAATACCTTTGATTTTAGCTCCTCTAACTACCTCTTGAGCTCCTAAAACTTAGGCATGGCCATCCTATAAGGAGGAATGGACACCGGTGCTGCTCCTGGCACAAGCTCGATAGAGAAATCCACCTCACGCACCGGAGGTAGACCTAAAAAGTCGTCCGGGAAGACATCCCTGAAATGATCAACAACCAGAGGGAAATCCATCTGACAAGTCCCCTGATCATCCATATATAAGCTCGCTATCTGGGATATGACTCCACCTCTCCCATGATGCTCTAGTCTAGCTCGACTCGCCTGAACATCCCATTCTCCCTTGTATAGAAACTCCCCGCCCTCTGGTGACGTGAAACAAACCCTGCGACGGTAGCAGTCTACAAAGGCTCGGAAGGGAACCAACCAGTCCATCTCGAGAATGACGTCATAGCTCGCCATCTCCAAGACATAGAGGTCCCAAAGGAAGTGACACCCTCCAACCTCAAGGGGAACTCCTTGAACTGACGCACACCAGCTGTTATAGTCCCCAACAGAGTGTCTAGTGTCATGATATCAGAAGAAGAAGAAACACTGAGCCCAAGGCTCTCCACAACAGGTACAGATATGAAACTATGCGTAGCACCCATATCAAAAAGTATTGAAGACAAGACAGAAGCTACTAGAATAGTACCTATGACTGTAGAAGGTCCGGGATCCTGCTCCTACTGGGTCTGTTGCACTGCATATGCCTGCCCAGTGCCGCGACCCTGTGACACAACCTGGATACCCTGAGCTGTCCCGCCCTGCTGCCTCTGCGATCCCGGCGTCTGGCTACCACGACCACGACCACCATCTCGGCCTGCACGCCCTGACGTATTCCAGTTCCCTGACTGGTAAGAATCCACTGGTCCTGCTCCTACACGCGGAGTCTACGCAGAACCCCTATCACTAGCCACTAGTAGAAACACCCTACAAAAGTGCTGCAGATGACCAATCTTGCCACAAGCTCGGCACTCCACTGGGTCTCGTGGACACTGCGGCCCCTTGTGTACCTCTCTGCCACACTGGTAGCACCTGATCGGGCCAGCTGAAGAAGCTGCCTGGCTGGTACTGCCACCCTGAGAGAAGTCCATCTGTCTCTTCCTGTTGCCAGCAGAAATAGTACCAGTAACTAGTGCTGAACCGCCCTGGCCCACACCACTAGATTCCCGCAGGTTCCTCTCAGAAATCTGCGCATATTTTACAATAGCGTGTACTGAAGGTAACCTAAAAACATTCACTAGCGCTCGGATGTCATACCGAAGACCATCCTCAAAACGTCTGGCTGTCAACGTCTCATCACCCACTAGCACGGGTGTAAAATGCTGAAGCTCCGTAAAACGAGTAGAATAGTCCATCACCGACATAGCGCCCTACTGCAGATTCATGAAATCTCAAGCTCAATCTTCCCTCAGCATCTCAGGGAAGAAGAATTCATAGAATACTGCCTGAAAATCTTCCTACGCCATGTATCTATGATGCTCTGACTGGGTGGTAACATCCCACCACCTCTTGGCGGAATCACGCAGCATGTAAGTGACGAGCTTGACCCTCCGCCCTGGAGGCATATCCAGATGCTCGAAGATAGTCTGCATCAATCCTAGCCAAGACTCCGCAGCCTGTGGTCCACCATCCCCTGTAAACGTGGGCAGATGCTGCTGCTGGAAGATACATGTTAGCTCAGCCATAGATGTGGCAGCCTGCGGTGCTCCCTGAAAGGTCTGCATGAACCGCATAAGGCCTTCACGGAATTGCGCCTCTGCGCCTGTGTCCGGTATAGCAGCTGGCACCGCATCTAGCTCTGCTGGTGGATCAACTGGTAGCCCATGGCCCACCATCTCCGGAGTATAATCGTCGCCGCTCTCCTAGCGAACAACTCGCGGTCGTCTAGGCGGCATGGCACTACAAGGTCAAAAGCATGCCTCAGATTCAAGATTATTAAGACCAAAAAGCAAAGGAACCACAAAGGAAACAAGAGGAAAGAGGCATTCAAAATTTTCAAAACAAGACTACACGGCGTGTACAAGGATTACATGACGTGTACTTGACTTATCTTCCCCTGCCCTGGTCCTTACACACGGCTAAGCCACACGGCTTCCGTCGAACAAAACTACATGACGTGTCTAATATCTACACAGCGTGTACGGTGTTATTTTCCAACTGTCCGTGTCATCTGTGAAATGGCCGAATACTCGGCTTGACACTAAACGACGTGTTACACCCGCACACGGCGTGTACACCACCCTATTTCCCAGCCACATGGCTAACTCCACACGGTCTGTCCTCGGACAAGACTACACGGCGTGTCCCACTGGTACACGGCGTGTTCAGGAAGAGGTGACACCAGCCCGTGTTGTTAGTTTCACGGCTGAGTCCCCAGGTCACACTACACGGCATGTCTATAATTGACACGACGTGTTCTATCAAGGAGTTCACCGACCCGTGTTGTTAGTTACACGGCCGGACTCCAGGTCACACTACACGGCGTGTCCATTCGGTACACGACGTGTTTTACCCAAGCTTCGCCCTACCCCGTGTCACCGCCCACACGGTTTGTGACACGGGAAGAGACTACACGGCGTGTACTCAGGTTACACAGCGTGTACTCAAAAAGTTCGTTTTTCTTCCCGAATAGAAGAGCATACATGACGTGTATAAAAATACTACACGGCGTGTATACTGGGTTTCCAGGCATTATGCCTCAGAAACTTCCCCGGAACCTAGAAAATACTAAAAACCAACGCCTAAGTGTCAAATTCCGATCCTTGAGGGCCCATACTCTCCACGAATCAAAATTTGACATCTTATATGTGTTATAACCAATAAACAGTCAATGATCCACCAAATTCTGGTCAATGGGGGCCCATACTCCCCAAAAACCAAAGTTTGGCATCCATTCTATAAACAAGCTCACACAATAATGCCCTATCACATAGCAGGTATTTATCAAGCAGCTATCACAATAGCATGATTTATTAGCACAACAACTATCACAACAACATGAAATTTCTAATGCACCTACATGGCATGGAAACTATGTATGGCATGTGATATCTAGAATTTTCCTATATGATGCATGAGATGGCATACCCTCATCTCATCGGATTGCAACTAAATAGAACCCATAGATAAAATATAAACTCCACAATCTCAAAGTGCATCACCCAACGATGAAAACATATCAACCGTAAAATTGTAAAATCAAAAGAATGAAAAATATGAGGTAGACTGGCTTTTCCCTATACACGGGTTAGCTACGCCCGAGCACAGCTTATTACCAATGAATGTTCCATCCTATCCCTGACTACGGATCCAAATAGTAAGTCAAAGAAAAGAACCCATTTGATACTACTTTGTAACGTCCCGGACCCGGGTGCCATGCAACGGGTGCCCCGAGCCCGGTTCGCCACATGACCTCAAGCGCATTTTCCCAAATGCCAGAGGCTGCTGACTAGCAGTGAGGGACCGGGTCTGATAGTGGGGAAACTATGACCTCATTTGTCAAAGTGTAGCATAATGGAATTTAAATAAAACATACAACAATAGCGAAAGCAGTAAATCATACAAAAATGAAATAAACTACAGCAGTGGATATAACCAACAATATATAAATGATGATGCTACATGTTTCAAGTTCTAAGAAAATAGCCAGAACATGTTATACATCAGTACAGTACAACAAAATACAAAGTACAACAAAACAAGAAAAACAGCTGGCAGCGACATCGCGAGCCTAGGCTCGATCCCATGACCTCCTACTCCTAAGAAACAATCAAGTACCTATATAGGGACTCTTGCCCCTATCTAAACCTGCAGAAACGTAATCTGTTTGGGCCGAAAAGAGTGACCCAAATAGGGTGTGAGAAATATATCTCAGTAGGAACCCACCAAAGGCCTGTGCAAAACTGTGTGTAAAACACGCAACAAGTGTGCAGTAGTAAAATGCAATAAACTA
Organism: Viscum album; assembly: GCA_963277665.1. NCBI lineage: Eukaryota > Viridiplantae > Streptophyta > Magnoliopsida > Santalales > Viscaceae > Viscum > Viscum album. The sequence continues at coordinate 1,075,195,000 of OY728127.1, read as the reverse complement.
AGCAGTACTCAAAAGTAACTAACTTAATAGTTAAATTTCAATTTTATTATTCATTTAATTCCTTTAATTTAGTAACATTCTTGTGTTCAACAACACCAAGCCCTCAGGCCAACCAGAACCGTGCCCTCAGGCTATAATAGTAAACCACGCCCTCAGACTTTCCCTTAGGCTATATAGAATCCAACCCGCAGGTATTGCCCTCAGGTGTAACAGAAATTCTAACCCTCAGGCACATGAAGTGTCTCCCTTAGGCACAGAAGTCAAGCCCTCAGGCACGAAAGGTTGCCCTCAGGCGAAATAGAACGTCGCCCTCAGGCTAAAACAGTCACGCCCTCAGGCTAGTCACAACAACGCCCTCAGGGTAAATAGGTAACCGGGCCATGCCCAACATGTCAAAAGTAGTAAACAAGAAATTCCTCTCAAGGAAATTCTACGATTACTACTTTAAAGGCATACCCTCGGGTATCCTGGTCAAACGGCTAAATAGCGAAACACACCCCTGGGGTGGTTCTAGATCTAAGAAACGATCCCAAACAGCATTTTATTATCACAATTTAATCACCTATGAAATTTTAGGCATTAAATATAGCAACGACCTCATCCACACGATAGCCCAACATGGGTTCGTGGCACAAAAACGCACAAAAACGCACGACAATTGGAAAATAAACACAAATCCACCTACCTTATATGCCAACGAACGTTATACTCGAACGTTGACTCCAGAAATTCCCAAGAACGATGTAGATATGTCGAAGAACAAAACCCATTCAAACGTAAATAACTTACTTTAGGAGAAGAATTGGTAAGCAACATGCTAGGAGAAGAGAGGGCTTACCCGTGCAGTTCCAACGGGATCGTCCGAGGCGGAAACCGATTCCAGATGAACCCCCGATGGATCTTCAAAGGTCCGACCATCCTCCTTGGATCCAAAATGGCTCAAATGCATCATCTGCCAAATTAGGAGGCTACTTCCTGTTTTAAGCCGAAAAAACAAAGTACATGACGTGTACTTATGAGTACACGACGTGTACTTCTTTAATTTAACTGTTCATTTGGCAGTACCACCACACTGTTCATCTGTCAACATGAGTACACGACATGTACTCCAGAGTACACGGCGTGTACTGTCACCCAGCTGGCGGAAACTCCACCGCCTTACTATTCAAGCATGCCGACTGACTACATGGCGTGTAAGGTAACACTACACGATGTGTAGTCAGTTCCTACACCCTTCGTCACCGGCATGGCTACACGCCCCGTGTACTCATCCCAACACGGCCAAAAGTACACAGAGTGTGGACAAAGTACACGGCGTGTAGCTCCAAAATTTAGGATTTTCCCCATTTTCCATATTTTCTCAAAAACACTTAAGGAAAAGGAAAAAGAAGAAGCCCGTACCTTCAAAAATAAGAACCAGGTTCTTACAGCTTAGGTCAATTGTTTGCATAATGACCATGTTCCTTACAACTAAAACATTACAATATAGTCTGTGTATTGATCTGAACCTTCCTTTATTATTATGCATTAGTGGGATTCTTCATATCCCTTCGGAAGTTATTAGCCATATTCCCTTATATTCCACATTTTAAGCATCTCCTAGTCCCCTTTATGTAGTTTCTAGGATTCTTATTCCCATAATTTTGACACATGGGATGTAGGGTATTCTTTCCATCATGGGATTTATCACCCATATTAAACTCCATTTTTCTCTTCTTTTCATCAGGCCAACGAGACCACTAAGAGTCTCCGATCTCCATTTCAACCTTGAGGAAAAAATACACAATCTCACCATATCCAATGAAGTCTTGAATCACCAATGGTTTTCATAAACTTAGATTTAGTCTACTAAAGAATAAATCCACCATGATTTTGGTGTTCATGAAAAGTTGAAGGCATATCTTGTAAGACTTATGAAGTTTGCCTCATACACCCTAATAGATTTGTCTTCCTTCTGCTTCAATATGAGGAATTCCCTTTACATATTTAGATAGAGGGTTCATGGAACATATTTATTGAAAAATATTTTCTTAAATTACTCTCAATCCATGGAATAAATTTTCTCTTTGGACATTGTGTTCTTGATCAGTGTCCAAAACTTATCAACTTCTCCATCAAAATGATAGATTGCCAGCAAAACTTTATCTTCTTTTGAGAACTTGAGGAAAAATAATATATTCTCAATATATTTAATCCATTATTCTGCGGGGAGGGGATCATGAGATCTACTAAACATGGGAGGCCTTTTCTATATGAGTGATTCGATGACAACTTGTGCTTTATTTAGAGAATGATGGATTTCCACACAATTCAAGTTATTATTCATAACTTGAGATATAAGAACAACCACTATCATAAAGTTTTGAGCACCCATTCCCATTATATTTGGAATATCATTAGGGAAATCATCACATTTCCTATCACATTAATTTTTTTCATGAGTTATTTTATTTCTAGCCATTAACTAAGAAAAATAAAGTAAAATTAGGGGGATTTAATACTTATCTAATAATCACATAAAAAGAAAACATTGAACATAGATGAATAAACTTGTAAATGAAAAGTATACCCTAACTTGATATTACCTAAGTTTCAATCTAGATTATCCATGATCTATTTCCTAAAATATATTCCTATGAGGTTTTTGTTTTGTTCCCTTAATAATGGTTCATAATGAGCTTATGAATTTACCAAAGCACATCCCCTGGGAGTGTCAAACCAAGTTCACAGTAAGGCCTATTGTTGTGTACCAAGTTACCTCGAGTTAGGTCCATAACACCTTGTTAGTGTTTTTACTTCTAGGTAAATCTATTCCAGAACCACATCCACTTGTAGTATTTAGACAAAGATGTATTTTATTGATAAATCACTTAATCTATACTAACTAAAATTTAGGGATGTGTTTTCATACATAGTCTTATCCATAAGAATTTTTCTAGAGTTTTAAAATTCTAATCCCCAAAATAACTAAACTTTTTCTCTATTACCAACTATAGTGACCCTATCCTTTTTCACACATCATCACATGATTTTGAGCATAATTAAACATCAAATTACAATCCAAGGATTATAAAGTCTATTGTCTTTGGATGACTAGGTACATAAAACTAAAAACATGGTAAAAAAAATATTTTATTTTAACTCCATAACGAGGTCCTAACTTCATTTGAGCCCTTAAATCAGTATAGGATAACCTAGGGAATACATAAAAAAGGGATGATATAAAAATACCAGTAAGAAAATAAGCATAAGAATAAAAAATAACACATGGGTTAGAAGGCATAACATGATGGCATAAAAGGCGTGAAACATGAATAGAAATAAGTAATAATAATATGTATAACATGGGAACATATAATCATGGAATCATATTAATGTGAAAACAACACATAACATGTCATAAACATGAGTCAAGGATAACCGCCAATACTATATCACATGGTGGACAAAGTCCCATAAAGGAATCAGGTGCACTCCCTATCCCAAAATGATGTCTCATGATAATAAATATTACCTAATAAATTGGAGCACTATCTGGGAATTCCCATCATAACAAGTTCATGAATATGTGTTCCACATGAATAATAAGCATAAGGGTTTCCCATATAAATAAATGGGGTATCATAATCATGTCACAAGGCATAAAAATGATAATATCATAAATTTGTCCATGAAGGAATGAATTAAAAACAAACATGGACATTAATAAGGTAAAATAGGCATGGGAGATGATAAGTTTTGTCAAATTTAAGTGGAAACATGTAAAAACAGTGTTTAATAAACTTTAGAAATGAAACATTTTACTGTAGTTTAAGGAAAATATTAAAGAGCATTTAAAGAAGAAAATGAATATTTGTTTACATAAAAAAAATGAAACAAGATAGTTTTTCATGAAAAAATTATTTATTTTATAAAAATAATGGTGGATTAAAATAGATTATCGAGTGCACTTGAAAATGGGTAAGAAATCATAAATTTTCCTTGAATCAGGCTTGCTTATCACGAAGAATTGAGAATGGAACCTTTTTAAAACATATATTTCCCCATAAAATAAGGATTATATGATATAGATATATGATTTTGGAATATATAAAAATAATTTATAAGAATTACACAAAAATAAAGAAGCATTACATTAGAGTAAAGAGAGAGAAAGAGTAACCCGAAGGAAAAATGAGGGTACGGGTAGAATCCATTACCTTATGCCCGAAACGGTTCCACACTTGAACCTAATGTCATGAATAATCAAAATAGATTAATTAATTAATAAGTAAAGATACTTTTATACATTTAATTGATTTATTATTATTTTATTATGTTTATTTATAGCCTTTTTTATGAGTTATAAAGTTTAATTTCATCATTCAGGAGTGTTTATTTCCTCGATTTTCATGATCAGTTTACTTGTATATGAGTATGGAAGTTTATTGAAATAGGAATAGTTATCCAGAATTGAAGTTATATGTTATTAATGAAAATACAAAAGATTAAATGTTTATATAATTCATTTGGTTATTTTTATTTAGGATTAATCATTAGATAAAACATTAGTGATAATCATTTAGATTATTTTGGCAATTTTTCAATCATCACAAACTAGTTTTGTTTTATTAATTAAAATCATGTTTATATAATGGTTCCAAAACATTACATAGGATTAAATACATATATTATAATTTTTTTAACCATAATTTTTTTTTCATTACCATATTTGAATGTGTTAATGGAAAATGAAATTTTTTCATCCTTGAAGGTGATAAATTAACACCTCACGAACAACGTTTTTATTTTTAGAATAAAAGGGAGAGGAGAAGGGGGTTTGATGATGGATTATTCGACTAGAATAATAAAATTTAATTATATATAAGGTGATGGAGTTATCATTCCATTTGGATGAGGGGAGTTGAGGAGATAATAAGAAAAGAAAATAACTTGAAAAGAAAATAAAATAAAAGGAAAGATGAATTTACCTATTGAATTTATCCTCCTTGAGTGTCTCTTTATGGAAAAGGTTTTGGTATTTTGATGATAAAAATAGATCTTGGATGTGTGGGAGAGGTTTGGTAAGAGTATTGGTCAGAAGGTGGACAATGATCAAAGCTTGGAAGGTGTGAGGAGAAGAGGTGGCATTTATAGTGGAGGAGATGAGTGTTTTCTCATTATTTTATTCATTACTTTATCATTTTGGTTTAATAATATGAATAGTTTGAGAATTATCACCAAATATATTAAAATAATTAAGGGTAACTCGAGATTATGGTTCTTACATCAGCAATAAGGAATAATTTATTTAAATTATAATTTATAAATACCGTAAATTACTTTATTTTACTATTCATAAAAAATTCAATTATTTTAAAAAATATAAAAAATTAAACCCAACCATTTTTTTATGTTTAGAATTAAAAAATGGACTCAATTTTATGAAAATAATTTTCTAAATATGAGAAATTTAATTTTTCAATAAAATCATCATTTACTTGAAAAACACCACTTTGAAAATTATAACTGATTTTATAACAATTTGAAAAATTAATTAAGGTATCATAAAATTATATTATAATAATAATATAAAAAAATATTAATCTATGAGTACATTTTATGTAAATATATTTTCTTTTAAAACATTATATTAATTATAAAATTGAAAATAAATACTTATGTTTTATAAAAATATCAACACCTAATGAATAATATCTAAAACATTTATTTACTTATACTATGATGTAATTATATAATATTACCATTTTTAATATGCCTAAATTTTATTTATAATTTCATAGGTGAGGTTACTATTCCATTGTTTGGTTTACTATTCATAAGGGTCACATTACTATTCCAAAGGTCAAGTTACCATTTCATCGGTATAGCTTCCTTAACTTCTAGAAATATTTCTCATTTGAATAATTATTCATTTATAAAGTTTATATTGTGTTATTTATGTAATTTAATGTGATTTATACTTTATGACATAATTATAAGAAGGGAATTTCCATTGATAAAAATTTTGGGTCGTTACAACGGTGCTACGATATTCTTGGAGAAATTTATGAAAACTCCTGAATAAATTTATTTTGATTATCTGACGGAGGAGGATTTGTTGAAAAAACCTTAAAATATTATTCTTTATATATATATCTCACTAGAAGGTGAAGCAATATATGTATAAGAGACGATATATGAAAACAATTAAAAAAATAAAAGTGCTTCAAAATTACTGCTCATCATTTTTAAAGAGATAATTAAAATAATTTGTATATCCTTTATTATATCACCATGTGAATAACAAGAAGAATAATATATCTTGTTCAAAAGAAGAAAAATATTATCTTTCTATTGTTTAAATAAGAAGGAATTCTATATGAAATTGATGATTATTTTTTCTACTGCATCCGTGTGTTGAAGCTGTTTCAACTTCTGCGCCTCATCTAATTTACGTTGAATTGTTGAATGTCATACTTATTCATGGTGGAGTGTCAAATTCTCATACTAATATTAGATATTTTTTTCCTTATAAAATAACTAGAAGGCCCAATAAAATCTGTGTTGTTAGGTTTCAACTGCCTGCACTCAATTGTAGATGTCCTATGGAAAATGACCTGTTAGTGAAAATAACTAAGCTCATGGAGAGAGAATTGGTGGAGAAGGATATGGGATTTATGCGAAACTAACCACTATACATCTCCATGTCCAATTATTTCCTTTATTTATTTTCCACTTCCTACTCATTTTTAAGAGAGAAGGAACGTATCTCTCTAATTTAAGGGGGACGTTTATAATTTTTCAAGATTTTTAAAAGGACACAATTCACCCCCTATTATGTATTAATAATAATTATCCTAAAAAATGGTATTAGAGTCTAGGATCTATTGAATATTTCTTTTTGTTCTAACAATCCTGAGTTAAATATTCAGATAAAGGAAAAATTCAATAGCTGATCTTAGATAAGGTATGTTGATGATCTTTGCTTCTTATTTTAATGGAAATAATTATAGATGATAGAAAGCTTGTATGACTATCTATTTAAAGAATCTTGGTTTCAATTTATATATGAAAAATTTCAAGCCTTATGTAATACCCAAATAATGAGAAAAGTGGGATGCTATGAAGGAATATAAATATTATGTAAATTTAATATCTATGAATGTTATCGTATACAGTCTTGGTGTAGATGAGTTTAATCACATTTCTCAATGTGCTACTGCCTATGAAATGTAAAATACTATTGTTGTTGCATATAAAGTAACTGATAATGTTTAAAAACTAAGTAAAATACTGTTAATCTTAAATTTTACACATTTAGGATATAGAAAGATGAAAGCAGCACTCATATGAATGGGAGATTGACAGAAGCTATCAATGATGTTACTGCCTTTGGAAATCAAATTCTAGAACTAGATCAAAAATTAAAGGTACTTAGAGTTTTACCTTATAAGTGGAATGGAATCTCTACTACTATTCAACAATCCATGCTGGTAGAATATCTAAAGATTAAATAACTTATTGGAACCTTGATGATGTATGAATATAAGATGAAAATAGGATATGAAAATCATATTTCTATCAAAAAGGAAACCACTGCACGCAAAGTTTTGATGGTTGAATTTTATGATTCATATTTTAGTCATTTAGGTTCAAGTGATGAGATATAAAATATTTCTAAAAAAATTGGAAAGCTATACAAAAAGAAAAAAGGGAAATTGGAGATGAATAAAGAGAATGAATTTAGATGCTTTGAATGTAAAAATAAAGTTTATTTGATACCTAACTATCCTTTTATTAAAACACAAAGGAAAGATGATTATAAAATAAAAATTAAGAAATCCATAAAGGTTACTTGGATTACTTATAAAGAATCAAGTGATTAATCTACTCAAAACTCTAAAGCTAAGCATAAAAATCAAAAGGTAAATCTATGTCTTATGGTTCATGCTAATGAGGAATAACCATCTTTCTATTAAAGTTATAATTATGAAATTATTTATTATAGTGAACTAATTAAGTATTGTTTTATGCTTCAATATAAAATTTAATCCCTAATGAAAGATAATAGAAAACATATAAAATATTATGATGAAATTTCTAGTGAAAGAGAATGTTTGGATAACCAAATTGATGATTTAATATATAATCCTTCCAAAAATTCTTATGCTTTGCATGAAAATAAAATTAAGGAATTATTGGATGAATTTAATACTTTAGAACAAGATTCTAGCATACTTATAAAGGGATAGAATTAATTAAATAATATTATTAGTAAAAATAGAATTCATAAAGGAAAATTTGGTATTGGTAATAATGGAGAAATTCCAAAATTATATAGGAATTATTTTGTTCCTAGTTCTAATAGAAAAAGAATGTGTACTATTAAATGTTTTCATTATGGTATTAATGGACATTATGCTAATGATTTTTATTTTATAAATCCTCAATTTTGTGGTGTCAATCATGTTCATTATTCAAAATCTTTAACTAATTATGAAATTTATACTGAAAGTAAAATGATTTGGCTACCTAAGTCTTTAATTGATAACATTGATGGAACTAAAAGCATATGGGTCCCAAAAGACTCTTGTATTTGATATTTTTAAAATATGAACCATTGGACTTCATTTTTATATCATCAAGTGGATGATTGAAATATGTGGAGATTTATTTTATTTTTATTTCTTATAGAAATATCATTAGAGTTGGAACTTTTAATCCATGATGTATTTCATTTCTATTTTAATATTCGATTTAAATGAACTAAATGTTTTATACATGGGGGATTTTTTTTAAATTTTTTATTTTTTATTCCTCTACATTTGATTATTCTTATGTCCAAACAATTAAATTATTTTATCACTCTATTATTTTATGAGATGAATTAATTCATTGAATTATTTTTTTAACCAATGACAATCAAGCATAGTCTTAATATTTTATATGTATCATTATCTTTCTTATAAGAATGTGTTTAATGTTTTAACATTTAAAATACTTGCATGCACTAAAATTAATATATTATTATATTTAATAAACTGTTCTATTATTAGATTCATTTTTTGGTCATTTATGACATATAAAAAAGTTTTTATATTTTTTTAAAATACTTTATTTCAATTATTTGAAAATAATTTATTTAAAATTCTTTGAAAATATTTTATTTTAAATTACTTTAATATTTTAAAAATATTTATGCTTGGTCTAAGGGAGAGTTATTTTAAATATAAGCATGTGTTTAAATATTTTATGGCATGAATTAATTTGAATGATACTTTTTTAATTCTAGGAAATCTATTGTTATTCTTTGAATAATATTTTACATGTTTTAGAGGTTCCTTGATTATATATTTTTTATCTTTTTATAGGAAGCATGATTTAAGGGGGATTTTATATAATTGTATGTATTGAAAATATATTTTGGATTATCTTCTCATGAAATCCTCTTTATTATATTTTAAAAAGGGGTAAGAAGATTTTGTTTTTCAAATTTTAAATCTTTTTGATACTACTGCTTAAATTTCAAATTCATATTCTTCATAAAATGGGTAAATATATTGTGTTATTTAATATTTTCATTTAATTATCTTTTTTATCCTTACAAAAAGGGAAGAAAAATTTGATAGAGAGTTAGGGTTTTGTAATTATCAAAAAGGGGGAAAATGTTGAGTGGATCCTTTCCATACTCATTTAGGCTTTGATAATTAATTTAACCCATTATTTGTTTTCTAATAATTTTTTAAGTGATTTAAAATTTAATGTGTTACTGTATTTGTTTCATATATGAAACGATATTGTTCATATTCTTACAATTTTTGTTCCATTTGAAGTATAAGAATATTATCTTTATTTTATCTGTTTATGTTGAAATCTAATTCAATTTTTTTATATGGTGGAAAAATTCACTGAAGCTATTATAAGTTGTTTAGTGATAATTCCATTTTTATAATTAAAGTCACCTATTTATCTTAATTATATATCAAGATAAACTTCTCATATTCATGCAAATTTTATCAAGTTGGATATCTAAGATAGTTATCTAAATTTAATAAAATTTAGAGAAAGTAAAAAAAGATCTCTTTGGTGGTCTAAAAAATCACCAGAGTTGCTGCAATAGTTTATGCTTTCTATAATTTATATATTTGGATAGCTACTATTTTTAATTTATTTCATATGCTAAAAATATCTAAATCCTACACTAAATGGTGATATTGAAAGAAAATAAAATTATATTTATTTAGTTAGTTTTCATTTAAGGTAAAAAAGGTCTTTTGGATGGTCAATAAATTATCTGAAGTTCTATGATGTATTTCGTGAGCTGTAGTTTTCCATAATTTTGTTGCTTCTGTTTTTCAAAGATATTTGAAGATGTGGAGTTCAGATTTTTGAAATTATTGTTTTTTTGGAAATTTATATAAATTTACTGCAAATAAGTCCTCTAAGTTGAATTATGAATCTGATGTTAAGAGGATTTGAAAAATTATTAAAGTTTATAAGGTAAATCTCCTCAGATTTTCATCTCTACTTTGGTTTTGTGGGACCTAATTTTGAAGTTAAAAGTATCATGAATGAAAAATTATTTAAATAAAAAATATGATACATGAACCCTACATTGGATAAAAAGTATGTTAAATGAACCCTACATTAGAAATCATTCATATGCTATGTTTTAAATGAAGTTGAAACTTATGCGCTGCTGCTGCCGGGCTGAAGCTAATAACTCACGTTGCTGCTACCAAAGTGGAACTTGGTTTTCTAAAAAAATGGTTTTGTATATGATATTAAAAAGTATATTTAAATATACTGTATGTTTTTGAAATATTATCATCACATGTTTTTTTTCACACATACTGTGTAGTTCTTCTCAACTGAAATACTACAATAGAAGCCATGTTGAACTGTAACTCAAAAATGAAGTGGTTCAAATTGGAAACTAAAATTTTATATCCACTATGCATGTAAAACATATTTATTTATGAATATGATTTAATTACTTACACCTAGATCCTTTAAATTAATGTTTCACCACTTGATCGATGAACTGGATCTTAGGTCGGTAAATGATTCTGCATGAGAAATAACTCTTCTACGCTGGTTCCATATGAAGCTCGAACAGTGAAACACTAGAGAATATGAAACTCTAAACTTTGTTATTCATTGTATGATTAATCTCAATGAACCTATAGGTGTCCTCACCTCAATATGGATCTTTACCATAATATTCTTGGAGTTCACATTTTTCCTTATTACATTGAACAAGAACTCAAACACATGGTTTTTTCAACCTCATCTATGCATAGTATGATGAATTGTGTAATGTTGCATACCCAAACTATTACTATTGAAGATTATGTGCTATGATGAATATAACATGTCATGTTGATATTTCATACCTTGAATTAATTCTCATGTAATATAAATCACTGTAATATTGGGATCAATATGAAGGTTATGTATCCATATTATTTAATCAAGAAGAAATATTGTGGCATGGCTATAGGGAGATGATATATTTTTTAATGTTTTTCTAGAGATATAGATGAGATTATTGATTTATTGGAAAATATTGGAATTATGAAAGATCAACTTCCTATATTTTTGATCAGGTTATGATACTCTGTTTCATATGTTCATTAGTAATTTATCTGCTACATTTTTATCTGGAATATTTTTAGTTATTTATATATTGGATAAATTATCACAAATTAAAATGATTATGATTTAATAGTTTTTGAATATTTTTTTGTATAATTTAAAGAATTTTATTATTATTTCAACATCATTTTCCCAGTGATGTCAGAGGAATTATGGTTATTTAAATACAAATATTTGCATTTACATGCGAATTTTGTTGCTAACTTTCAATAATTATTTATGATATTTTTAAAGAATATTTAAATGGGATTTTGAATCTATTTTAAATAATAAAGTATTCAACATTACTAATATTTTGGATATATTATCAAAAGAGTTATTCAAATTATTTTGAATGCATTTATTATAAATGTATTCTACATTTGAAAGAAGATGACAATAATGCTATGGTATTCTTAGAGAAATTTATGAAAACACTTGACTTAATTTATTTTGAATATCTAAAGGAGGAGGATCTAATGAAACTGACCAAATATATCATTCTTTATATATATCTCTCTCTGGAAGGTGAATCAAGATACAAAAAAGATCGGAGAGGTGAAAACACTTAAAAAAATAAAAGTTCTTAAAAATTGATGATCATCATTTTAATGAAGAGAGAATTGAAACAATTTGTATATCCTTAATTCTATCACAGTATAAAGAAAAATAAGAAGAATAAATACTTCACCAAAGAAGAAAAACATTATCTTGCTGCTTTTTAAAGAATAAGGAATTATGCATGAAATTTATGATTATTTTTACTGCTATAACTGTGTGCTAAAGCTATTTTAACTTCTACATCTCATCTAGTTTCTATTGAAGTATTGACTACTCTTACTCAGTTATGGTGGAGTTTTAGCTTCTTATACTAAGTTTTAGATATCATGGTTCCCTATAAAATAACCAAAAGGTCCTATAAAATCCTTGTTGTATGGTTTAAACTGCCTACACTCAGTTGTCGAGGTCCTTGGGAAAAGGACCTGCAAGTGAAAATCACCAAGCTCATGGAGCGAGCATTGGTGGAGTGAATTAGGAGATTTTTATGCCCTGAACACTATACATTACCATGTCTAGTTCTTTACTTTATTTATTTACCACTTCTTACTCATTTTTAAGGGATAAGGAAAGGATCAATTTAATTCAAGAGGGACATTTCAAGTTTTTCAAGTTTTTTAAATAGATTCAATTCAACCCCATATTGTATCTTATTCATTATCATTACAACACAAAACATAGTTTCTAGAGGTGGTTTGGGGGATATTAACACACATGGTCACATGAGGTTATGTGAGAGGAAAGTATCTGATTTAATTTTTCTTTGGTTTTCATTAAATTTAAATGAAATTGGTGAATCGAGTGATTATTTTTGGGTATTTTAGTCTCTATAGGTCTTAAGGAATTATAGGAGTGGTACACACTTTATTGCATGAGGTTTTGACCTTGGGAGGCCACCTGGTAAGTTTCACCATGATTATGACTAAATTAAAAATGATGAATTGATTATATAAATTGATTTTAAGTTGTTTATAATGATAATAAAGTCCTTGGATTGAGTTAGGGTCTCTTGGGAAATGAAGATGGTGGATGATGGTTCAGTCAAGGATGGAGCTGAACTTGGTTTAGGAGTAAACTTTTTATTGATGTTGGTGGTCCCTAATACTACCTATTTATATGTGACGAATATATTGTATGGATTTTAAGAAAGGTTAATCTCATTTCCCCACCTCGGTTTACTTTTAATTGTAAATGGATCAGGTTGCCACATGACCTTAGGCATGCCTCCCCATATACTAGAGACTGCTGACTAGCAGAAGGGGTCTAGGGTGTTACCATGGGGAGACTATAACCCATATATTAGAGTGCGAAATAATAAAAAAATAACCAAAAACCATATATATTAATAATTTAGAGTAAGAAAAAGAAAATAAATAACAATAATTCTATCTCAAAATGTAATGCAAAAGCATATAGTCATACAAACTCACAGTCATGCTAGTATGAAATGACTGATAACCCACTAGGCCAATCACATATAAAAGATAAATAAATAAAATAAAGGACTTGGGGATTTACTTCCATCCCCAAGCCTAATCTCATCCAAATATCCAATATCATATGAGCTAAATTGCTCGATAAAGTAGCATTGGGCCTCTGCCCAACCTAAACCTATGATCAGTAAAGTATGATCAGTTACCCAAGTTCCATGGAATCCTGAGCAGGGTGTGAGTACAACTCAGTATGGCACCATTAATGTGGTCCAATACACAACCATTAAATGTTGTTTATGTGCATTTGACATGATCAGTTGAATAAATAAACAAACTATGGAAGCATAAAAAAATAACCACCATCAATCCTTGGGTTGTGACATGACACTCGAGATCGACTATACCTACTTCATCCAGTAATAGTGTATCTTTGATCATGTTAGAAAATCATGCCAACAAGTAATAGGAAAAAACACCCCAAGAGGTCATCCTAGGTTTTATATAGTATCATGAAAAAGATGACCCCTAAGAGGTAATCCTAGTTGATCCAATAGTCATCAAGAATAATAAAACCACTAGGAGGTAATCCTAGGAGTTCAACAATATCAGGAATCATCATCGACCCCTAGGAGGTAATTATAGGTGATAATAAGAATCAAGTGTCATTGATGAATCCTAGGGGGTGACCCAAAGCTTTCCTAAGAATTAGGAATAACTTTCGAATCCTAGGGGCTAACCCTAGTCCATCATAATAATCAGGTATAACTATCAAATCCTAGGGGTAAGCCTAGGCCATGATAAAAATTAGGAATACAATCCAAATCCTAGGAATCCTAGGCCTCCTATACATAAATAAGAAACTCAAAGGGGTAGTACATCCCTCATATGATATCTCATTTCAAAATAATAATGAAAACATAGGCTGTCCATCTGCCTAAACCTATCCCACAACCTAAGGTTAGCCTCTCAAGTGCATGACCTATCATCGCTAAGGATAAATAATGATCTCATCATCGATCCAAATTCTATGGAAACACTCAATACCATGACCATCCATTTCCCGAACTTCCCTCTACAGGTTCAATATATCAATGAGGCACCTACCTTAGTGTCCCTAAGTCACACCATCACACAAACACCCTTACATGGGTTCCCCTTTATCATACTAATTTCTAGGTTCGACAAACATATCTCAAGGGTAATACATCCCTCAACCTTATCATTATCTTTATACAACATCACTATCCTCATAAGGAAATCATCATTGGAATTGGTCTCAATAGATGGTATAAGTACTATCTCACAACCCAAGTCATCTCAGGTCGGTCCTCTTTCTTAACTCATCCTCAATCTACCCCATACATACCCACATAGTGATCATATACTAGTGGGGTTATAATAATCACTCCATAGTATTATCAACTATACCTTTGGTTATAAGGCATATCAGAACTCCATCATGGCCTACTTAGGCCAATCAACCTTGTCCAATACTCTTCTCTATAAGGAGGTGTCCAAGGATCTTACACTCAATCCATTATGTAATGTTCACTTCATTTAATTTACAACCTCAGGTTCTAAGTGGAATAAGGAATATAATGATAACCAAGGCCTCAACCATTGAAGGTTAAGGAAATCAAGTCAGTTCCCAAGGGTCCATCATAGCACTTGACACTTTGTTTAGTCTATAAATTTCATTTTTAAGAAACAATTCATTTTAAATAAAATTTTGACTACCCTTAATGGAGAGACCACATATCACATGCCATAATTAAAGTGCATAATAACATAGGGGCATGTTTTAGGGACCACCTACCTTAGTTAAAAATCCATTCCCTTTTTGAAAGAATGCTCGACCATCCTGGACAAGACCCATCCAAGATCATATCAACATTTCGAGAATCTATCTCAAATCACAATATCCAATAAATAATTATTATAACTTATAATTAATTATTAAAATTACTTTTAATAGTTTATAATTAATTTTAAAATTTAATTCAATTAGGCATAACCCCTAAAAAATCACCAGTCACCATCTGGTTGTCATGATTTTGAGAAACAGGGTGTGGCCCACTCCTGTCATGAACCTATAACTAAGCCACAAAAAACCCCAATTATCATTCCTGACTAGATGGCTAATTTCATAAAATTTCACTAAAACCCTAAGAAAAATAACACATTGATCTACCTCCATCATAAAAATATGCTTCAATGTGTATAAATTATCTTGTGATGTCTTCTAGATATGCCATATGAAATCCCCATCAATCAGGATGATTCCACTATGATTTCGTGGAACAATCTCTCAAATCCCTAACTGATTCACCCAAATTATAGAGAATGTAAGAGAAATAAAGAAAAAGTCAAAAAAAGGATAAAATCACCAAGAATTGTTAGAAAATTCCACAAGTATTTCCTAAAATCAAAGGGGAATCAAAGGAGAAAGAGGATATGAGGAAACTAGACCATGTGCATGTGAAGGAGGAAGAAGAGGGTCTTCCCTCTTAAAAATTTGGGAGGAAAAATGGTCATTTCCCCCCTTTAAAGGTTTACACGGTTTGGTTACATGGTTATCCAAACTGTTAACCAACCGTGCAACCTTTACTATCCAAGGATACCACTCTCACACAGTTGGGACATAGAGTTTGCTAAAATGCACACCAATCATGCATATCACCTCTACAACCAAATTTCAGGTCTCACATGGTTTGTCTGCAACATTGTGGTGTCCGTTCACCTCACCCCAAACCCAAAAAAGATTCATGGTTTTCTCTAAGCTCTATAGAGTTCACACTTAACCATGAACACCGAATGTGCACTATATAAATTGAACTAAAAACCTCCTCACAATTAGGTTGCTACATGGTTTCCCCAAAACCATGCACACCAAACTAAGAATCGAGGAAAAAACCCTAAAAAACTTCCAAAATTTAACCTGAAGCTGCACAACGACTGTTCACTATATAAATTGACTAAAAATCTCCTCACAATTAGGTTGCTACACCATTTCCCCAAAACCATGCAAAAAAAACTAAGAACCGGGGAAGAAACCCTAAAAAACTTCCAAAATTTAACCTGAAGTTCTCAAGACTCATTTAAGAACTCAAGTCACTTCTCAGGATTTAATTCTTATCCAAAATATAAAATTAGGGTTCTCTAACTCTCAGATATAAAATGTGAATCCCGATTCAAAAAGTGATCCATGCTCTAGAATTTTTAAAAATTAAAATCCCCTTTGAATTTATAACTCACAAAGGATTAGGGTTTTATAACCTCTTCACCATATCACTTCTCATCCCCAAGAATCATTGATGGTCATTCAACTATACATTTCAACCTTTTTAGGTCATTAATCCACACTCAATTCACCATGTTATATCCATGAATGATGAACAATATTTCACTATATAACACCAAACATGAGGTTCAATATTCATTGAAAACTAATCCAGCACTCATCACCATCACCAAAAAACCTAGATGACACTCCATGAATTTTTTTTATCCTTATACATCATGGTGCCATAGATTAGTTCATCTACATGATTATGGATCTCTCCACCATAAGGCTCATCTCATACAATATGCTCATGAGACATGGTGCTCCACACTATTAGAACTACCAACTGAAAATGAATACTCAACAGTCCAATAATAGGATCAATGTAGTTTTAATCTCACCACACCTGTTAACATGAGAAAAATGGGAATATATCCTTTTAACAACTATTCTCGAAGATTATTGACCACAACCACTAATACAATATCTCATCAACTAAACATGATGAACAACTCCCCATAGAAATAATGAGACCATTTAAATGCCCCGCACTAAATTTTGAACTTGAATTATAGTGTAATTCCATAGTTGAGTCCTTATCTAACCAAATTAGCTATCATGAACTCACCCGAGCATTGGAACATGATCGACTTGACACACCCTTGGACACTATTGGAAAATAGAGCTATACCCACGGTTTTTCCCAAAACTATGGGTATAGGCACCGCTATACTCATGATTTACCCAAAACTGTGGGTATAGGTATTATATGGGGACCTATACCCATGGTTTTACCAAAAACGTGGGTATATGCACCTCTATTTCCACATTTTTCTAAAACCGTGGGTATAGGCTCCACTATACCCATAGTTTAGGTAAAACCATGGGTATAGGTTAGTTTTTCGAGACCTATACCCATAGTTTAATAGAAACTATGGGTATAGGGTTGATTTTTGAAGACCTATACCCAAGGTTTTGTAAACCATGGGTATAGCTTTCCCGCCTTATGGCACGATTTTTTTTGCGGGGCACAATTTTTTTTCGTGGGAACACATATTCACATGGTTTGCTATCTATAGAAATGGTTTATATAAATATATATAACTGAATATATATTTATATACCAATAATACATATAATCTAGTGGTTAGGCGCTGGAGGAATAAAAGGGCGGTCTAGGGATCAAATCCCGTAAATGATTTTTTTTATCAAAGTTATACCCACAATTTTAAAACTGTGGGTATAGATGAATGACACAGTGTCATGGTGACTGACATGGTGGATAGGACCTATACCCACGGTTTCCAAAACCATGGGTATAGCTCTATGGATATCCCAGTGCCTCGGGAGGCCACGATTCCCAGAAACCGTGGGTATAGCCTATACCCACGGTTTTAGGGGCCAGACCCATAGTTTCAAACCACGGGTATAGGTAAAATTTCAAGTAGTGTCACCTCAAAACTATCTTGATATTGATTTCAGTACTCAAGCTCCATCTAATACTATATCTGATTCTCAAACCTATTATTTATAAGAAACCAAATAATATCAGATTTTATTTTTTCACCAACATCTAGTTCCACTTCGACTATACAATGACTAGTTTTATCACATCTACAAACCTACCAACAAAAGGTTCATTATTCCACATCTCAAGCTTGATCCATTACTAAAAATGATGAATTGACATGGTTGTACCATTCATACTTGGGTTCTAATGTAATCATCAACAAAAAACCATTTAAAATTCAAAAAAACATCATCCTCAACATTCTAATAAATTCATCCATGATGAGGGTCACACCCTCAAATGAAAAATAGTGAACTCCCCACAATATGAATTCCCTTATACATCTCCTCAATATAAACCTCAATATTTTCTATCATTACATGCATGTCACTTATCTTGAGCCACACTCATCCCATCCTAGGCTATATCTTTCTATGATAAATTCCTAGATCAACAGTTCCACCACACCTAATCAATTTCAAAAGAAAAACATCACCACATAGGGAATTTATCAGTTCATTAAATCCCAAGAAACCATTATTTCAAGCATTTCATAAATCCATCAGTCATTAACCCATACATGGTTTCTCATCAGTCCATAAATAAATGGCACTGTAGGTACCCAATGCATACCACCATAGTCTCATCCAACCCAATAATGATACTCTCCTATACCACTCATTCAAATAACCAAACTCATGATCCTATGTATCTCATTTAATCAGACTCAGGCTCATGCACCTAAATAACTAACCATGCTTCATGACATGTCAATCTCAACCATCCCAGAGTACCCTTGGTGTTCCTATTCAAAATCAAGAATTTCACATATTCCATGGGTTTTCACATGATAACCCATCAATCAACATCATTTCCAATATCAAAAGAATCTACCCACACTATAACCATTATCCTGAAAGCATATCCATAATCAACAAGGACATACACTCAAATGATCCCACCCTTTAAAATCCAAACTTGATACCAAATCAGGTGCTTTTTCTCATGAATACCCAAGGCATCCCACATGCCTATACCATATAAATAGTAGCTCCAACTGTGTATCGATCTCAACTCAAAGCACCTACCCATTTTCCCCATCTCTAAATTTATTCACTAGCTCATATTAACCCCTATCTTGGGTTATCCTTTCAAATCACATCACATCCATAATTCTTGGATCACTAATACCTTGAGTTGCATCTCAAAGGACAATAGTATCTCTCACCCAACCCTTAAGTGATACCTCATATAAATCATAACTCATGGGAAAAAATCATTGTTACCATATCAACCATAAAAAAGTAAACTTACATGCTAAAATACACACTTTTGGGTCCTCATATTCACATACATATCATGCATCACATTCCAAGTCATTGGCCTACTAGGGAACTAATCCTCACCAGGCATATGCATATGAGACTATCCTCTATTGGACCATAGTTTAATCTTAGAACCCATATATATACAAACATCATACCAATATAATATATATTGAATACACCATAGTCATATGGTTTGGTTAAGTAAAATTCTACCAAGAAACTATATTGGAAAACACCATATGGGTTGTTGTTGACACTTTAAATAACCGAACTTATTTTTCTCTCAGAACTAATACCATAATCAACCACAAGGGTTTTATCACCAAGGAATCAAATTCATGTACCATACTGTTAGGTTCACTATATATCCCTTATGAGAATGAAAATACAATTATCATCAGGAAACATCCATCCATAAGATCCACATAGACTATCAGGAGAAGTAAATATAATATGGTATAGATGAGTAAAATAAAACCACTATTTTATATGTGAAAACTCTATATAAGTTATTACTAACACCAAAAATAGTTTAAAACTCTATCATCAGTAAAACTAATCACAAACAGGCATACATATGTCACATGGATCCTATGTACCAAATATGATGCACGTACATAGCCTCTTTCCATTGGTCCAAGAGCCAAAAACCATAATAAATCATAAAATACAAAACTCAAGTACGTCATGATTGGTGAAATAATATAACTATCACATTAAAAACCAATAATAGTAATCCAATTTCCTCGGTAATCTAGATTTACTACTAGAAAATGTGTCCACAATACACCAATCTGATATCAATCAAAATCCTCGACACATTCCTATAATACCTATCCACCATCTCCTCAAATAGTAAGATAAAAAAAACTATGATATACTCCGTGATATGAGTCATATAATCTATGATACCAACTTTTCACATCCCCACCCTAGTTCAATATGAATAGTAATTTAATAGGGTCACTACATGATCTTAGGAGTGCCTCCCTGTACACCAAAGGCTGTTGACTAGTAGCGGGGGTCTAAGGTGTTACTATGGGGAGACTATACCCCCATATCAAATTGTGCATTAATAATTAAAAATTACCAAACACCATAAATAATAATAAATCTGAGTAATAAGAATTAAATAAATAATAAGAATGCTATCATAAAGTGTAATACAGAAGCATACAATCATACAGACTCACACTCATTCTAGAATACAATTACTAACAACCCAATGGTCCAATAAAATATAAAATATAAATAGACAAAATAGTACATTTAGGCTCTCCTTATATCCCCGAGTCTCATCTCATCAAAATATCCAATCTTTTTTGAGTTAACCCGCTCAATCATGCAACACTGGGACTCTACCGAACCTGACCCTGCAATCAATGAAGTCTGCTCAGGTACCCATGTTCCATGGCCTCCCAAGAATTGTGTGAGTATGAATCATTAGGGAACCACTAACATGGTCCAATACATAAATAGTAAATGTAGTGTATGTGTATATGACATGCTCAGATGAATAAATAAATAAAATATGGAAGTATAAATAAAACAACCACCATTAATACTTAGGTTCTAAAATGAAACTTGGGATCAAATATACATGCTTTTTACAGTGATAGAGTATCAATGATCATGTCAACTAGTAATAATAAAAACCACCCCATAATAATTTATCCTCGATTTTCCATAGCATCAGGCCTAAATCCGACCCTTAGAAGGCAATCCTAGTTAATCTAGTAGTCATCAAGTATAATCCAACCCCTAGGAGGTAATAATAGGTGATCAATAATATCAATCATCATTGAAAAACCCTAGGAGGTAATTTTAGGAAATCATAAGAATTAGGAATCATTGTCAACTCCTAAGGGGTAACTATAGGTCATCATAAAAATAAGGTATAACTATTGATTCCTTTGGGGAAACCCCAAAATGTAATAAACATCAGGAATACAAGTCAAATACTTGGAATCCTAGGTCTCCTATACATAAATAAGAAACTAAAAGGGGTTTTACATACTTTCTATGATATATCATTTCAAAATAATAATGAAAACACGGGTTTTACATACGCCTAAACCTATCCCACAACCCAAGGTCAGACTCTCAAGTGCATTAAATATCATCAGTAAGGACAAATAAGGCTCTCATCATCAATCCAAATTCCAAGGTGACACATAATAAAATAACTATTAATTACCTAAAATACCCTATCTAGGGTCAATATATCAATAAGGCACTTACCTCAAGGTCCCCTTAGTTACACCATCACACAAACACCCTTACATGGGTTCCTCTATCACATACTTGTCTCTTGGGTCAACACCCATCACTCATGGGTAATACGTCCCTTAATATTATCATGATATTCATAGGGACTCATTGGACTCATAAGGAAATCCTCATTGGCATTAGTCTTAAGAGATGGAAAAATTACCATCACACAACCCATATCATCTCAGTTTAGCCCTCTCACTCAAATTGTGCAAAATATACCCTGGGCATACAAAACTAGTACTCATATACTAGTGGGTTAGGAACACTCACCCCATAGTTATCTCAACTAGACCTTGGGATATAGGTATTATCACAACTCCATCATATCCTACTTGGTAAAATCAACCTAGTCCAATACTCTCCTCTGAAAGGAGGTGTCTCTCATGAACTAACCCAGGTCGACCCTGAACCGATCACTCGAGCCAATCCGCAACAAGGGCCAAAGAGTGTTCCCGATCCCCATGGGCTGGAAACTAGTTCCAGGAATCAATAGAGAAACAATAGGGAATTATTTCTCCCAATATAAATAAACAAACTAAATAGTATAAATAAACATAACAACCCAATAAAAATAAATAATTTCAAAACTGAACATATTTTATACAAAACTAAAAAAGGAATAATAAAAATTGCAAAAAAAATCTAACTAAACCAGATGAACACAACATCTCTATGTGGCCTCAAGGGTCACTCTCCGATACCAAAACCAACCATCTTTCACAGTGATCAAGACCAAGATGAAAAACTGCACCAAAGGCTAAAAACAAGAAAGAACTATAGGTGTGAGTATTAAAACTCAGTAGCAATTCATAGATAATATATTACCAAAGAAATTACTTTAAAAATAAAAAGAAACATCAAACTAAATTTTGAAATAATATATATATATATAAGTAATATTTTTCACACATTTTCCACTTTAATACCAAACACGGTCCATTTCTATTTTTACCATTTAAAACCACACTATTTTCCAAGGTGGAATTGCATGTATTTTAAAAAGAAAGGTGAAATTTCATTTATAAAGGAGAGAAGGAGTGTAAAAAATTTACAAAACTTTTTTCACATAAACACTTAAAAAACATTTCATCACTTTCCAAATAATTCATCACACATGAGAGAACAAAAAATGATCACACAACATGGGAAATAGAAATAAGCATACAAGAGAGTCTAACCAACAATGCATCATGATCATTCACTACAGAAAACTAAATTTCAATAGACATGGGTCAAACTAGAAGCTTTTGAATAATCGAGAACATACTATACATGTTGACTCATCACAAAAATCATGACTTACTCAATGAAATCAATAACACCCTCACACACCCGACCACACCCTACCTGGTACAGAACAAGGGGCACTATCCCATAGCCATAAAACCAACCAGACTATGGGCCACTATTCAGAGCATAATCCTAATTAGTGAAGTAATCATTCTTAGAAAATTCTCTCACTATTCCAGGTTCCCATGTCAAACTATGAAGAGGGTGAGCCAACCTATTCCAACCAATCATCCAATCGCATTCACATATATAATATTAATTTACACAACATGCATAACTTGATTCACAACAAGGACTAATATCTTTCTATAAATAAATATATCTCAAGGGAGTCCACACCGAGGATCTCCCATTCCACACAAGGTAAATGGGTCACAAGGACTTCATAATGAGGATGTCCCACCCATTAAAATAAGTGTATCCCAAGGATTCTATAGTGAGTTTATCCCATCCATTAAACACAAACATGGAAAGAATATTATTCAAGGAGAATTTTCATGATAAACACTTTCATCATTTTCACAAAATTTCCAAATGGTCCTTAACACACTTCACAAAACCATCATTTTTAAAAGAACTAAATCCATTTTTTAAAAAAGGTAAAAATAAAACAATTTTAATTTTACAATAATTTAGGAGAAAATTACTTAAAATAAATCACACCACATTTATGATCCAAAGTCACTTTCATCAAGATTCCAAATGAGCCACAATCCACTATCACTTGTTAAACCACTTTCAAAAGCCACATACACACTTCTTTTAAATCCAAAACCTTTTGGAAACTCTTTCAAGAAACTCAAGTCATCATTTCAAATGTAACAAATATATTTACAAATCCAAACCATGCTTCACATACCAAAAAATTACTCATAAAATCCAACTGGGCATTTTATCAAACACTTGGTATGAAACATTTAACACAACAAAGAAATTTATCACAAAACAAGGAAGAATCACCATTTTTCACACCAAAAAATTATTCCAAAAATGAAACATCACTAATTAATATTCCAAGGAGGTTCAAAAATCATGAAACCAATGAATCGTAAATTATAAAGGCAAGTTAAAAGGGAAAACTACCTAAAATCACATGCGCTTCAACAACGCACACCCGAAATGACTCCACAAAGGTTCCAAGAGCCAAGATATAACAAGAGGAACCCTAAACAAGAAAACACCCAAAATAAATCATGGGGAACATGAAACCTATGTCTAATAGACCATAGGATAGGAATATATTAAAATAAAATGGAAGGAGAATGAAGAGGGATAATAGGAGAGAAGATTACCTTAATAAATCACCCTTGGAACTTGAAGAAAACCCTATATCCACACCATGGGAGAGGAGTGGAGGATTGAATAGAAAGTTAGGAGGCCCCTTAGTCTTGCATGAAATAGGAAGGGAAATGGGGAGGATTTTTGGGGCTAAAATCCTGATAGGGTAGAATAGGAATTTTAACTTTATAATGACTTGGGTGTTGCACACAGTTTGGCCACACAATTTACCAAACCATGTTCCAACCATGTGACCCTCATTGGACACACTTTGGAACTCTCACAGGCTGGCCACATGGTTTAAAAACCACTTTTCAATCATGCATAATAGTTTTTTCCCAAGGTAGAGGCTTCTCGCATACCTTAAGCACGGTTTGACTAACCATGCATAGGACATGAACCCTTAACCACGAGCATACAAAATATCACATGGTTACCTTGATCATGCTGCACGGTTTTCATAAACTGTAAGATGACCATGATCCAATAGAAAAACACCTCAAAAATCTAAATTCAAAACCATCACACTCGGAACTTGTTCCAAAAACCCAAGGCCAAAAGACAAACTGGATCAGAGGTCAAAAATAGAAATCAGGGTTTGACAGTGTATAAAAATCTTACATTCAGGACACTATGTTATGTTCATTTTGTTTAATGTAAACCCCTCAGGGTCCAAGTTTCACAAGACATATAATGATAATGAAGGACCTAACCATCATTTACTGAGTAAATAAATCCAGTGCCTAAGGGTCCATCGTTGCCTTTGGAACTTTGTTTATTACATACATTCCATTTTTAAGAAATAATTCATTTTAAATAAAAGGTATACCACCCTAGATGGAGATACCAAATATCACATTCTATAAGTAAAATGTATAATAACATAGAGTCATGTTTTAGGGACCACTTAACATTGTTACAAATCCATTCCCTTTTTTAAATCATGCTCGACTATCCTGGATGCGACTCATCCAAGATCTCATCAACATTCCAAGAATCTATCTCAAGGCATAATATCCAATAATTAATAATAATAACTTATAATTAATTATGAATATCACTTTTGATAATTTATAACCAATTTAAAATTTAATTCAACTAAGAATAATTCTTAAAAAATCACCAGTCACCATCCAATCACCAAGAATTTAACAAATGAGGTGCGGTCCACACACAAAATTCACCCGTACCCAAGCCACACAAAATACCTAATTATCACTCCTAGTTCAATGGATGATTTCATTAAATTTCACCAAAAAACCTAATAAAAATCATACAGTGATGTAACTCCATAACAAAAATACGAGACAATGTGTATAAATTATCTTGGAATGTCATATAGCCATGTCATAAGAAATCCGCATAAACAGGGATGATCCCACCATGATAAGTGTAATCTTCTCTTAAATCCCTCACCGGGTCACCAAAATTAGAGAGAAAGTAAGAGAAATAAAGAACAGAGCCTACAAAAGGAGAGACTCTCCAAGAATTGTCCGGAAATAAGGATTTCCCAAAATCTAATGGAAATCAAAGGATAATGGGGAGAGGAGGAAATTGGTCCATACACATGTGAAGGAGGAATAATATTGGCTACCCTCATAAAAATTATAGAGGGTAAATGGTCATTTTACCTATTTTAAATGTTCACATGATTTCGATGAATAGTTGGAAAAACCATTCACCAAATGTGAAACCTTCAATATCCAAGGCTACCTCACTCACATAGTTAGGATGCATGGTTAGATAAACTATGCACCAACCATTAAGAACACCTCTACAACCAAATTCTAGGTCTTTCATGATTTTTATATAACCGTGCGGTGACCATGTGCCTCACCCCAAAGACCAAACAAGCTACACAATTTTCTATGATATCTACATGGTTCACCCTTATTCCTTCATGCCAAATGTGAACTATATAAATTGAACAAAAAACCTCCTCACGATTAGGGTACTGCATGGTTTCCCCTAAAATGTGCACAAAAAACCAAGCACTAGGGAAAAAACCCTTAAAAAATTACAAAATTTAACCCAAAGCTCTTAAGACTCGTCAGAGCACCCAAGGCACCTATCAATCCTTAATCATTATCCAAAACATCAACTCAGGGCACTCCAACTCTCAAATTTTAAATATTAATCTCAATTCAAAAAATGGTCCATGGTCCAAAATTCTAAAAAATTCAAATTCCCTTTGAATTTATAATGTACAAAGGAGAGGAATTTTATAACCTCTCCACTATATCACTTATCATCCCTAAGAACCCTTTATATCCATTCAACCATAAATATGAACCTTCTTAGGTCATCAATACAAACCCAATTCACCATGCTCTATCTGATTGATCTTTTTCTATGTAACTCCAAACACAATCCACACTATTCATCAAAAACTGATACACTACTCATCACCATCAAAAAACACCTAGAAAACACTTCATGACACCCGTTTATCTCAAGAAATTATGGTATCATCAAGTAATTCATCTCCAGGATTATGAATCTCCCCACCATAAGGATAAGATCATAAGAGTCGATTTCAAGCCACAATGCTACCTATTATTAGAACTTCCTACAGAAACCACATCCTCAAATTTCCAAAAACATGGTTAGTGTTGTTTTTTTATCTCATATCACTTGATAACATGAAAAACAATGATCAAATATTCTCTAGAAAACTATTCTTGAATATGATTGTCCACACCCACTGACACGCTATCTCATCACCCAAACATGATGCCTAACTCCCCATAGAAATAATGAGATCATTAAAATCACCCACACTAAAGTCTAAAACTAACATCTAGTGTAATTCCATAGTTGGGTCCTCATCCAACCAAATCAGACATCATGCTCTCACCCAAGCACTGGAGCACCATAGACCCGACACACCCTCAGATCACCTAAAAACCATCCCAAGTTCGATTTCAACACCCTGGATCCATATAATACTACATCTAATTCTCCAACCTCAAAATTATAAGGAACAAGATAATATCAAATTTATTTTCTCACCGACATCTAATGCCACTTTGACCATCAAACGACTAATCTCATCACATCTCTGACCCTGCCAACACAAGAATCATTCCTCCACATTCAATGCTCTATACATTACCACATGTAATGAATAAACATGGTTTTCCGACTTATAATTAAGTACCAATGTAAAACATCAACCATAAATCGTTCTTGATTTATAGGAATTTCATCCTCAACATCCACTGAATTTTATCCATAACGAGGGTAACACCCTCAAATAGCCAATATTGCACTCCCCACCATATTAATTCCTTTATAACACTCCTTGAGTTCAAAATAAATAGGTTTTATCATCACATGCATGTCACTCCTCCTAATCCATGCCCATATCATCCCAATAAACACCTGTCTATGATCAATTTACAAATCAACCATGCCACCACACCCAATCTATTTCCAAGGAAAACCCTCACAATAAGGGATATTTCTCACTTCATTAAACCTCATGAAACCATTCCCACATACATTTAATAAGTCCATCATCCCTCAACCCATACATAACTTATCATTAATCCATAATTCAATGGCACCACACATACCCAACATGTACCACCTAGGTCTCATCTAACCCAATATTGATATTCTATCATACCACCCATTCACATAACCCAAATCACAATCCTATGAATCTCATGTCATTAAAACTAGTCTCATGCACCTGAAAAACTCACTACGCTCCATGACATGTCAATCTCATCAATCCCGAATCACCCTTGTCATTCTTCTTCCATATCGGGCATTTCACCTATTCCATGGTTTACCACACAATCACCCACCAACTAGCATCATTTACAATATCAAAAGAATCTACCCATACTCTCACCATGCTCCCAAAATAACATCTAGAATCAACTAGGTTAGGAAATCAACCGATCCCACCCTCTAAACAACAACCTTGATACCAAATCACTTAAGGTGGGTTTCTTATGAAAACCCAAGGCATCCCACATGCCTATACCATATACCTAGTAGCACCTTCTATGTATCAATCTCAACTCAAAGAACTTACCCATTCTTTCCAATATCTAAAATCACACATAATCTTAGGCTAACCCCTATGTAGGGATACCCTTTCATATCACATATCATCTATAATCCCTAGATCACTAATACCTACAGCCACATCTCAAAGTCCACTAGGCTCTTCTTCCAACCCATAGTTCATACCTCATATAAATAAAAACTCACAGGAAACACCTTACTATTCCTATATCAAACATCACTAGGGAACTCATGTGATAAAATACCCTCTCTAGGGTCCTCATGTACAAATACATATTAGGCATCACATGAAAATTCATTAGCCTACTAGGGTACTAATCCTCAATGGGAATCTGCATACGAGACTACTTCCTATAGGAGCACAGTTTTATCTCAGAACCTATATATATAACAACATCATACCAATAAAATTCTTGTTGAATACACCATAGTCAAATGGTTTGGTTAAATATAATTCCACCAAGAAAAAATATGGGAAAACACTATATAGGCTTTTGTTGACACTTTAAATAACCAATACTATCTTTCTCTCAGAATTAATACCATAGTCACCCATGATGGTTTTATTCCTAAGGCATCAAATTCATGTAACATTATACTAGGATCACTATCCACCCCTTAAAGTAGGGACTATATAGTCATCATTGAGAAGATCCATCTATAAGATCCACATGACCTGTTATTAGAAGTAAATATACAGTGGTCTAGCTGAGTAAAATATAGACAACATTTTATATAGTAAAACTCCTTATAAGTTGTTACTGACACCTTAAATAGATGATACCTATGTCATTAGTAAAACTAGTCACAATAAGGTATGCATAATTCTTGTGAATAATATGTTCCAAATATGATGCATGTACATAGCCTGTTGCCATCAGGACAAGAGACAAAACCACGATAAATCAAAAAAATCCAAAACTCAAGTACATCATTCTAGGTGAAATCATGTAACTGTCACATTGAAAACCAAGAACAATAATCCCATGTACCTAGTAATCTACACCTCCTATCGCACAATTTGTTGGTAACACACCAATATGATATCAATCACAAGCCTTGACACATTCTTATAATACCTATCTACCATATCCCTAAATTGTAAGACAAAAAAACTATGATACAATTTGTGATATCAATCACATAGGCTTTGATACAAATTTTTCACATCCCCCCTATCTCAACCTTGATTTCAAGTAAGTAACCACTTTTCTATGATTTTTAAGTATGTAAAGTGTTTGAGTGAAGTTTGGAAGGGTTTGGAAGACTTTTGGAATTTTTTTGGGACTTTATAACGGTGATTTTTTTTGTAAACCGCGAAAATCCTATAAGAAACCGTGCATAGTGAGACATGGGATAATGTGTTGGCACATGATTAGGAGCATGATTTGGAAAAATCCTGTGGACACCCAGGAGAAACTGTGTAAAGTGGGATAGAGGTATTTTGCACTGTTAGTGCACGATTTGTCTAATAGTATGTAATAATCATGTGAGGTTCTCCTTGTGGCAGAGGCTAGCACAGGGTTATTGCATGATTTTCCTAACCATGCAACTAACTATACACAGTTTAAAAACAAGTTCCAAAAAAAGTGGATCTGGATCGAGATTAAGTTTAAACCCCTCATTTTTCTTCAATTTGACCTTAAATCAAGATTACTTCCCCACAAAGGATTAAGAATCTTTCCCCATCAATCAATAGGTGATACAAAGGCTTTTCTTGGTACTTTTAAGCCCGATTCCATTGGTAAGTCTCCTTTTGTTGTAGTTTTTCATGGTTTTTATTAGATATACTTTCCTCCCTCTTTGGGATTCTTAGATCTAGTTCATTGAAGATAGATATAAAGTTTTTATGCCAATCATGGTTAGATTTGGATTTTTTGATGTTAGGGGAATAGATCTAAGGAATGTTTTTGTAGATTCAACCCAGTTTTGTGGGTGTTTTCATGATTTTCTTCATTTTCATCATAATTCTCAAGGTAGGGGGATTCAATATCAAATCCTCTTATTAGAAAAACAAGGTTTGATTTCAAATTGATTGTGAAATTTTTGTGCAATAATTTTTGGAAACCTTATTTAGTGATGGTTTATGGAATTTTACAAAATTGGGTGATTTGGTAAAAGTTGAAATTGGTAGCTTGATTTTAAAATGATGATTTTAAAATGGTTGATTAGTTTGATACTTGGAATTTTTTTAATAAAAGGATATTTTGATTGAAATGGTTTGGAAAATATGGTTTTTGCATGTGGTTGTCTTAAATGGTTAATCGTGAGTTGTATGGGATGGATAATGGTCATGAAGTGCCACCATCAAAGGGATAGGTTATGGACGTGAAGTTACACAATCAATGGTAACACCAAGCATGTGTTGTTGAGAGTGCGTGTTTTTGGTTATTTGAAATTGAATGGGTTATACCAACATGGAAGTTGATAATGGTTTGTATGACTTTTTTGGGTGCTTTTCTTGGAAATTGGTTTATTTGAGAAATTTTTTTTGGTATGGAATTGTGTGGTTTTTTTATAAAGTGTTGAATTTGTTAGGTCCAAGCTATGTTTTGGCTGTATTTTTTTTTCAATAAATTAGTATACTGAAGAAATAGAGGATTTTGAGAAAGATGATGAATGTGAATTCAGATTGAAAGGGATTGAATAAAGTTTTCAATCATATTTAGAATATTTCGACGAGTCAATACAATCTATTAGATTGGGATGTTGATAAAAAGTAAGAAAATATTTGTAATTTAATTCCCCATCATAATTAGAAATAAGTTTGTGGGTGATTGGTTTTGATGGGAAAGAAGAAAGGAATTCTGAATCACTTTATTTTTGGAAAAAGTTGCATTATATTCAAAAGAATTAGACTAAAAAATTGTTCTGAGAATCAAATCAGGATCACTCTATTTTAGAAAGTCTATTGTATTGAGAATAAGTGGTTTTTAATAAAATATTTTGACTGGACTCACCTTGGGTCTGACTGAAAGTGAGAATATCTTACTAGAAGTAAATGGTCATCGATATCCCTCTGGATCTTATACAGGAGATGTAGTTGTTTTGGTGAAAAATAAAAGTCTCTATGACATTGATAAATTAATTGTGACAATGATATTATGATATGTATTTCATATAAATCGTATCTAGGTAGAATATAGAAAAATAGTTGGTACTAATTGTTTTCAAAATAATCAGACTCTAAAGGAAGAAGAGTAAGAGATGGAATCGATTTACTGTAGCATCTGATTATCCATCAGACAAGCCATAAACTTTTCCTACCTAGGATGATCGTACTCAGACTTAAGAGAAAATTAATCATATCCAGAAATGATCATAACTGGGCCAATTATATCCAGAAATGATCGTACCCAGCCCAATCTTATTCAGAAATGATCATACTATGGACAATCATAATTGGGCGAAGTTAGAAAGAAAATCTGGTTGGTGGAATTATGAATTGCTGAAGGAAGAAATATATGAACTCTTACTATTTTCAAATGTCTTCATTAAGTGGGTCAAGAGTTGAATTACTTTCTTTCCTATTAAAGTGAATTTTCAAATGGGTCAATAGAATAAGTGAAGAAGAAGTTTTGTATTTCAAGTGGGTTAAGAGAAAAGGTGTAATTGTGAGAAGTGGTTCAAGTGTAGAGATGAAGAAGTTTTCTGAATGTGTTGTCGAGGGGGGGATTTAATTTTAAAGAGTATTTTGTTTTTCTTAATTTATGTATTAAATAGTATAAATCATTGTTTTGAAAAAAAATCATACTTGAAAATTGAAATCAGACTCAACAATTGAAATTAGACTCATCAATTGAAATTAGACTCAGAAATTGAAATCGGTCTGGTGATTCAAATAAAGAGTTAAAGAAGAAGATAAAGTTTGAAGAATAATTGAGAAACTTCGAGAAGAGTTGATGAATTCAAAATATATCTCTAGATTTTAGGGGAAATTTAAATTTGGGTGATTTTTTTGTGAGTGGGA
Source organism: Viscum album (assembly GCA_963277665.1). Classification (NCBI taxonomy): domain Eukaryota; kingdom Viridiplantae; phylum Streptophyta; class Magnoliopsida; order Santalales; family Viscaceae; genus Viscum; species Viscum album. The sequence continues at coordinate 1,075,162,416 of OY728127.1, read as the reverse complement.
AATATTTTTGGGAATCCTTCCAAAACTCTTGAGGGTCTCCAAGAAAAGGTAAAATGCACAATGTACTTTTCTAATGACAAGGTATTATTCACTATAGTATAGATATAATCTTTGAGATTTTAGTGATAGAAATAAGTTACCGTATTGATCTTTTTTGAATAAGTTTTTGATGGGAATAAGACATAGGAGAAGAGGCAAGATCATAGAATTGTATTTAGATGATAATCATATTTAGTGATTATCGTATTCAGTGGATTATTGTATTCGGCTTGTCAATTGTATTAAGCTGATCATCGTATCGGGCTGGATTAATCACCTTTGGGATTTCCATATTGGGGTTTCCAAAATGAGGAAGAATCATACTGAGTTTATTGTACTTAGGGATTGAAGTGGTTCTGATTCATTTATATTGTATTCTAAAAAGAAAACCGGACTGGAATAATTTTATCAGAGAGAATTGTACTTGGAGGGAAACAGAATCAAAAAATTAAACTGTGATTTACTAAACAGAGTCCAGAAGGTTCTTACCTTTCTTTTGGGTAAATAATTGAATAATTTTATTTCAATTGAATACATTTTTGGAATTGAAAATAATCACAGGTAACATGAGTTGTTATACAAATGTTGTTTTGACCTATTTGTGTAAAGAGGGTGAACACACACTTGTGGATTGTTTTCAAAGTGCTACATGAGTGAAAGGATATATCCTACTCATTGTAATATAAGGATTGTTTTGTAGTGGATTATATGGTATTGGATTGTCTCCAACAATTATTGTCAACATGGAAATTTTAGAGGAAAATACTCTTTCTATGGATATTTCTAGTATTGTGGTGGATTTGGGCATACAAAAAATATGTCTTGGTTTAACCAAAAACACTATTATTATTCCACAGTATATTAAAATAAAAGGTTGAGAGTGAGTCAATCTCCTCAAAGAAATAATTTTGAAAATTTTGTTTCAAATAATCCTAAAAATAATGAAGTGAAGATTGAAAATAGGTTCCAACCCCTAGAAACTATTTGTGAAAGATGTGATCAACTTGGACACCTTGCAAAAGGATGTCTTGTTTTGTTACTGGAACAACACAAGTTTTTAAACAATTCTCAGTATCTAGATGTTTTTGAAGTTAAGAAAGAAAGATCTGCTAAGTCCGAAAAGAAAGAGTTCTTAGTTTTATAGATATAACACATTGACATAGCTAGGAAATTGGAGGAATCACAAAAGAAAGCGAAATAATAGAGGAAGAAAAATGATTTTGAATAAATAATAAATTGTGAGAAAAAAGTATCAATAGATTGTGGATATGAGAAAGATAAGCATGATATCAATAATTTTTCAACCATCTTTATAAAACAAAAGAAAAGCATGGAAAAAATGTTACAAAATTACTATAACAAAGATGTTTCTATAGATGAAGAAAATTTGACATCCTCATCAGAAGATTCTATAGATAAGAAAGAAATTGTTACAAAATCTGATAAGGATAAACAAAAGGAAGCAATAATGTCCAATGAAAAATCCAAGAAAAAGAAGAAAAAGAAAAGATTGAGGGAGGAATCTCAGTCCGATTTTTGTTTCTAAGAAACAATAGAGGTTATTACTTATTTCCTAAATTCTTTGTCTACTTGTGCTAACTTTCTGGGAATTGAATGAGTGGAAATAAGGAAGCTATAATTGATGAAACTCATACTATTCTTGCAAAATAAATTAATGAGATTATGAAGAAAATTTGGTTTTGAAAAGTTATGTTTTTATACACCCAAAATTTCTGATGTTTTTGTTGAGATGGGTACATGTTACTTTTATCTTAAACAAATTATTTCAATATTTTCTCCAAATCATGAAAATATTTGATGAAGCATGAAAAAGGTTCTACATGAAATATGTGTTATGTAAAAAATTGATCACCTTGATTATACACTCTTGTTTTCTACACTGGGTTCACCCACGTAGACTTAGAGTTGTTTAGTTGAAGGTTCTTTGTTAAGAAAATCATGTGATGCCTATGTTGATAAAAAGTACTGACCTATGGAAATGAATATCATTAATCAATAAGGGAGAGACTTATCATGATATCCCCATTGAAATAATTTTCAATAAGGGGGAGATATAAGAGAAAGAGGGAGAGATAAATGAAATAGGGGGAGCAATAAAGGGATGGAGAGAATAAAAAGTGAGAAAAGAAAAAATAATACAACTTATTTTTTTTCATGTGGTAGAAGTAATTGAAGTGGGTATTTAAAAAAAATACAAAGGGGGAGATTTTTAAGCCCAATTTTTGTTTTGGTTGTATTTTTTTTCAATCGACCGTTATGCTGAAGAAAGAAAGGATGTTGAGAAAGATGATGATTGGGAATTAAGATTGAAAGGGATTGAATAATTTTTTCAATTGAATTCAGAATATTTGGATGATTCAATATGATTAATCAGATTGGGATATTGATAAAAAGTCCAAAAATATTTTTAATTGAATTCCCCATCATAATCAAAAAGAAGTTTGTGGGTGATCGGTTTTGCTGGGAAAGAAGAAAGGAATTATGAATCACTTTGTTTTTGGAAAAAATCGCATTGTATTAAAAAACAATAAAACTAAAAAATTGTTTTTAGAATCAATTAGGACTCACATTATTTTAGAAAGTCCACATTATTGAGAATAATTGGTTTTTAAGAAAAGGTTTTGATTGGAATCACCTTGGGTCCGACTAAAAGTGAGAATATATTGTTGGAAGTAAATGGTCATCTACATCCCTCTAGATTCAATGCGGGAGATGTAGTTGTTTTAGTGAAAAATCAGAGTCCCCATAACAGCGATAAATTAATTATGATGATGCTATGATGATTTTTATTTCATATAAATCATAAATTGAATAAAGAACTTATGATACAAGCTTGGTGGAAGAAATGTTGGAAGTGGTGGTACCGATTATTTTCAAAACAATCATATCTGGGTGGGAGTGAAGAAAAAGATATTGCTGATTGAAAAGGGATCATACCTAGATTAATCGTATCTGGGTGGAAGAGAAAAAAAGAGGTGGTACCAATTGTTTTGAAAATAATTGGACCTGGAAGGAAGAAGAGTAAGAGATGGTACCGATTTATTGCAGCATCTGACTATCCATCAGACATGCCATAAAATTTTCATACCCAAGATGATTGTACTCAGAATTAAGAGGAAATTTATTGTATCTAGAAATGATCATACCCAGGCTAATTGTATCCAGAAATGATTGTACCCAGGCCAATCATATTCCAAAATGATCATACTCTAGACAATCATAATCAGGATGAGTTATAAAGAAAAGCATATTGGTGAAATTATGAATTGCCAAAGGAAGAAATAGATGAACTCAGATCTATTTTCAGATGTCTTCATCAAGTGGGTCAAGAGTTGAATTACTTTTTTTCATCTTTAAGTGAATTTTCAAATTGTTCAAGATAAGAAGAGAATAATAATTTTTGTATTTCAAGTGGGTCATGTGAAAAGGTGAAATTGTGAGAAGTGGTTCAAGGGTAGAGATGAAGAAGTTTGTTAAAGTGTTATCAAGGGGGATATTGAATTTCAAAGAGTATTTTGTTTTTCTTAATTCATGTATTCAATATTATAGAGTATTGTTTTGAAGAAAATCAAACTTAGTAATTGAAATCAGACTCGGAAATTGAAATCAAACTCAACAATTAAAACCAGTCTCGACAATTGAAATCAGTCTAGTGATTCAAATAAAGGGTCAAAGAAGAATATGAAGTTTGAAAAAGTATCGAGAAGATTTGATAAGATTTGATGAAGTCAAAATGCATCCTGAGATTTTAGGGGAAATTTAAATTTGTGTGAATTTGTGTGAGCGGGAAAGATTTTTGGGAATCCCACCAAAACTCTATATGGCCACCTATAAAAGGAAAAAAGTATACAATACTTTTCTGATGATGAGGCACTGTCCACTACAGTAGAGAGAGAAGGTCCGAGTTTTTAGTGAGAGAAAGAAGTTACCGTACTGATCTTTGTTGAAGAAGTCTTTGATGAGAAGAAGACATAGAAGAAGTGACAAGATCATAACATTGTATTCAGCTGATAATCATATTATGTGATTATCATATTCAGTGGATCATCATATTCAGCTTGTCAATTGTATTCAGATGATCATCGTATTAGGCTAGATTAATCAGCTTTTGGATTTCCATACTAGGGTTTCTATATTGAGTAGGAATCCTATTGATTTTATTACACACAGGGATTGAAGTGGTGTTGATTCATTTCTATTTTATTCTAAAAGAAAATTGTCATGGAATAATTATATCAGAGAGAATCGTACTCAAAGGAATCCGAATCATAATATCAGACTGAGATTTACTTAACAGAGTCCAGGAGGTTCTTACCTTTCTTATGGGTAAGTAAAAGAATAATTTTATTTCAATTTAATACATTTGTGGAATTTGAAAGAAGCACAAGTAACATGATTTGTTACACAAATGTTGTTTTTCCCTATTTTTTCTAAGAGGTTTCACACACACTTGTGGATTATTTTCAAAGTGATACATGAGTGAAAGGGTATATCCAACTCATTGTAATACAAGAATTGTTTTCTAGTGGATTGTATGGTATTGGATTTTCTCCAAACCATACCAAGGATGTAACCATTCTCATTTAATAGTGAACCTTGTAAATCTTTGTGTTCCTGTGGATGTGTGTCTAATTTGTTTTAACCAGAGAATTGAAATATTTAATAGGAGGCGAAGGTTGTTTCAATTGAAAAGAAACATAAAATAAAAGTATCACTAATGCACCCCCCTCTCAATGATACAATAACACTAACTAGGCACTTATAGAATTGTTTTAAATAGTTTTTAAATAAATTGTTTATATAAATGTTATAACTTGTTCTATCCTAGTGGCATGAGTTGGAAAGTCATTCAGGGAAAATCTATTGAGTTTTATTACCCACCCCATACTCTGTCATGTTGGTGATTTTACAGATGTTGTTTATCAGGACACAAGTAAAGGTAAATAATCACACTTGTTTTGTGGTGCTTCGTGATATTGGTTTTGTATTGTAGAGTTGGAGCATGGAGCATATTGGGAGCTATGAAGTTATGTCTTGAAGTCTTAAAGTTTTTTTGGCTTTTCTTCTACTATGTACTTTAACATTGGTAGTCTTAGACTATGGTTATCATTTGGTTTTAATATCAATGACATTAATTTGAGTGGTTTTACATTGGTATCATGCATCATGTAGTGGTTATTTTATTATGGTATGTTTGGTTGGGTTATTTTATTTTCAAAGAAAAAATCACCCCCCATCTATTAACGAATCCCTTGACATTTATTTCCAGCATTTGGTGTCTTGGGTATATCACCAAAGGCCAAGTAGAAATTTCATCTTGACTTAATCCAATGAGGAGGGTTGGGATGTTACAAGTGGTATAAGATTATTCGGTCCTTTACAAATGATATCAGTCATGGATGGTCTAATCTTTTAAGAAAAATGGTATTGATTTTCGGTCTTGGATTTGAAATTAATATTGGTTTATTCCTTGAGTTGGGATGGAATAAAGGAGAAATTTTGTTGGGAATTGAAATGTAGAGCATAAAAATATATAGCTAACCTTTTTATGCTGAAATTAAAGTTACTAAGGATTTGGGTACATAAGTGTTTTGGAGACACTTATAGGAATTGCAATCTCATTGTCATGGGTTCATCCAATTAGATGATCATGACATGCATTATAGAAATGACTTCCCACCAGAAGTTCATATTTAATTTTGAGTAATGATTTATGATTTTGGGTACAAAGATGTTTATTTTTTCAAAGTATTGTTTTTTTCAAATGTGAGATTTTGAAAAAGGGCATGATTATAGAATTTTGAAAATGGTTTGATTTTCAAAGAGTATGGAATTTTCAAAAATTATTGAACGTGAGAATGTTGAATTTTGGAAAGAAATGTTGTGATAGTATTATGTGATAGAATTTGAAATCGTTAATCCTTTAGTTGTAAGAGAGCAAGACTTTTGACACTGTTATGTTTATAGAAAATGTCACCTAGTAAGCATTGTAGAAACCAAACAGTAGAATATACAAAGAATGTGGTTACACCTGAGCCATATATAAACCAATGGTTGGTTTAGAGTATAATCAAAACCTTTCAATCTATGGATGGAGGTAATAGAAGATATGGACCAATACAAGTGGATTATTCAGTTTAGTTTCAAAATCAGAATCCACCCATCTTTCGAGGTGATTCAAAACTAGAAATGTAGAGGTTTGGATGAATAGGATGAATCAAATCTTTGATTTACTTGGCTCACCGGTAGCGTTGAAAGTCAATCTAGTTATGTACTTACTGGAGGATATTGCATTCTTGTGGTGGGATTTATCATTTTAGGCTAAATTAGACCAAGGACTTTCATGAGAGGATATTGAATAATTTTTCAACAAAATTTTTTATCCTTATACGTTTAGAATCTCTATTACAATAGACTTCTTCCTCTTGAAGTAGGAGAGCCTCAGAGTGATAGAGTATATAGATAAATTCATGAATTTAGTTCACTTTGCACCCAAAGTTTCTGCTAGTGTGTCCTAGAAGGAACACATCTTTGAATTGGGACTGAGGCAAGAGATTCACTTGAATATTTTCATACTTTGTATAAAGGATTATATAGAGATGGTCAATGGAGATATGATAGTAGAAAGGGATATATCAGGATCTACGGGAGGAGGAAACATGTTGATACCTATGGGAAATGGTGGAAACTCTAATGCTAGGAGAAAGGGGAATAGGGACACCTATTTCCAAGGTAGCAGGATAGCTCAGAATCAGACGAATGGATCATCGAATCTTCCTCCAAGAACCAAGAGCGAGGAATGATGTTTCTAATGTGATTGTTTTGACCATATGATGTGATAGTGTATGGAACCACTGAGATAATGGAACAATTGTAATTATATGAGGCATCTTCAGCGCTATTGTCATAGTGCTACAAGGTTGGGTGTTTGAGACACTTGTCAGGTGTTGCATAAGTCGTATGCTTCGATGGGACAAGGGTAGAAAAATCACTCTCATCAGAAAAACAAAGATAGCCATGTGGATTCTAGGAATTCCATGACTCCTCAGGTAGGGAAATCTCAACTAGGAAATAAGGAACAACGTTCAACGAGTAAGAAATTATATGAATCTAAGAAAAATATTATGGATGATCAATCTGGACCATTGACGGTGTGAGGTACTATTATTTTTAATTCTACCATTATGAAATCTTTGTTTGATATGGTTGTATCCCATTAATTTATTTCTTATCATGATATTGATTTTATAGGTTTAAATATTGATATGATGCCTTATGTGTTGAAAATTCAAACTCCTCTTGGTCAAAGAGAATGTCGAGCCTTTATATGTAAAGCATGTTCTATTACTGTTGATAGAGCTAAGTTGATATGGGATTTATCTATAATTGAGATATATTTCTATGACATAATCCTGGGTATGGATTGGTTGACAATGTTCAAGGCTCATATCAACTATTATACCCAAATGATTAGTTTCAAAACTGATGATGGTGTCATGCATCTCTTTACTGGAGAAAGGGATGTAAAGGCAGTTGGAACGGGATTCTTGGCACCAGTAGTTGGAATGATCTCATAATAGTTGGTAGTGTTGACTTTGGAATTGATGGAAGAGACTGAGAATAACATTTTACAGCAGTTTTTGATCAGTTTTTAGATGTTTTTCTAAAAAAATTCACAGGGATTCCAACCTTTAGAGAAGCGTAGTTTATAATTGATCTCCTTCCTAAGACCAATCCTATTTCACTTTTGTATTATCAGTTAAAACCATAAGAATTAATGGAATTAAAAGTGCAGTTGGAATAGCTAGAATGAAAAGAGTTTATTAGGCCGAGCATGTCTCCATGGGTAGCACCAGTCTTATTTATCTATAAAGAATATGTAACTCTTCAGTTATGTATTTATAATCATAATCTTAACCAGGATATGATAAAGAATTGATATCCTTTTCCATGAATTGATGATCGATTTGATCAATTGAGGGGAGCTTAGTGGTTATCCAAAATTGAATTGTGACTGGGATATCACCAATTGGGCATTCAGAAGGAGGACATTCTAAAAACATCTTTCAAAAGTAGATATGGCTATTAAGAGTATGTGTTTGTGCATTTTGGTATTAAAAATTCACCAACAATATTTATGGAATTAATGAATTAGATATTTCAAAGATATTTGCATTCTTTTTTGGTGGTGTTTGTAGATGACATATTGTTGTATTCAAGGAAAAGATATGAGCATGAGAAACACTTATCGACAGTGTTTGTAATCTTGAAGGATCATTGTTTGTATGAAAAATTATAAAGGTTTGATTTTTTGATACAAGAGGTATATTTCCTTGGCCATGTAATCTCTGAAAGTGGTGATTCTGTGGATCTAGAAAAGATAGAGCTGTTATCTATTGGAAACCGTTAAATAACATCTTTGAGATATGCAGTTTCCTTGGTCATGTTGGTTATCACAAACACTTTTTTTCATGATTTCTCATGACTAGATTCACTTATGACAGATTTGAAAAGGAATAATGTTCCAATTAAATTAAATGGGAAATTTCAGAATTCTTTTCAATAGATAAAAGTTCTAATTACATAATCACCTATCTTGATATTTCTGGAATCTGGACAAGGGTACGTGCTATATTGTGATGTTTCAGGATCAGGGTTGGGATGTGATCTCATGTAGGGAGATAATGTTGTTTCTTATGGCTCTAGTAAATTGTAGTTTCATGAGAATAACTACCCAACACATTATTTGGAGTTAGCTACCATAGTCCATGCTTTGAAAACTTGGCATCATTACCTCTTTGGTGAGAAATTTACAATGTTTATAGATCATAACATCTTGAAACATATTTTCTCACAAAGATATTTTAACCTAAGACAAAGAATATGGATTGAGTATCTCCAAATGTTTGACTTTGAATTGATGTATACATCGAGTAAAGGAAATACAGTGGCATATGTGTTAAGAAAAAAGTCATATGCTTAGTTGGGAAAATAGGCTTCAGATCAATGGTAGTTGATGTCAGTGATAACAAAAATGAACCTGGAATGTGAAGATCAAGGTGATGTTGTAGTTTTATTTCCAATTTATTTTGTTACTGATTTGGTTGAGACATTTAAAGAGGCATAAAAATTTGATTCAGAATGTGCTTATATAAGGAAAAAACTCATTGGTGGGGAGACTATTTAGGAATGGAAGCTGGATAGAAATTCAGATTTTTGGTTTTGAGATCAGATGGTTGTACCAATGGATTTTTAGGAACAAATTCTTCATTATTACCAACATTTGAGATGGTATGTTGATTATCCAATAAAAAAATATATTTTAATTACATTTTAATGGTATTAAATGTTCAATTTTGATCTTATGGGCCTGAGTTAGTGCATTTTCATTATGAACATCCATTCTCATCATTTGTGCACATCATGCCTAATATACATAAATTTAGGCCCAATGAGTCATATGATTCTAAGGAATGTAATTATAAATATTTTAATTTTATATTTTGGGAACTATATATACACTTAAATGTGAACATTTTTCATTCAGGGATCAATGGATGATTCAGAAACGATGATGGAGATATTTGGAGATGAATGGAAGCAATTCTAGAGAAGGAAGATTGGACACCATCCCACTTATGAGACTGCGGGGCCCAACATACAGGCCCAATGAATCCCAAATTTTTTTGGATTCTAGAATAAATGTATAGTAACAAATCACTCTTCATTATCCAATGCTAATTATGCCTACATGGTGTCCATTTAGGCTGCCCAAGTTAGAGATAAAATTCTGGGCCAGATTCTGCGGCCCAAAAAAACATCCCACTAATTTGATCATATCTCAGAATCCACAACTCCAAATGGGCCCAAATTTTAGATTCGGTTAGAAGACATCATTATAACCATTTTATTCTTCTATGAACCACTCTTATTCGGCCATATAGAAGGTCTTACAAGCACATCTGTTAGGTAAAGGAAAGCTGGCTGCCACCTCGGGTCACGGGTGGAAAAATCAACTCACCCTTACTTTCCACCCACCTATGGCCTACCACAATTAATTGAGGAGAATTATACTGTTGGAGTCTCGACCCAAGGGCTAAAAAATTCCTATTTAAGGCAGTGGTTTTGGAGGATTGAAGAATCTTTGAGTTTGTTTTCATCTTAATGTTATGCTGCCAATTTCTCTTTGTAATGTTCTTCCTTCACATGTAAGTTGTTTTAATTCATCCTTGTTTCTTAATAAAAGTTCATCTTCTCTTATTATTATGTTATTCTCCTTATCACTTTGATACCGTTGGTTCAAGGTGTGAACTTTTTCATACCAAACCTTGTGAGATTATCACACAACGGTGGAGTGATTGTTATTTTATTGCGTTTTTTTACTTCTCCATTTCCTCCCTCATGAGTCTACTTTCCGATTCCATTGAAACCATAGAATCAATGGAGGGATAACCCACTTATGGGTTGATCCAAGGGAGTATCAAGGGGATGTATTGGATTTTATTTATCACCTAATTAATGTATAATCACTTCTTTAATTGAGATTTTTATTTGATGATTTTTAAACTCCATCGTCCTTGTTGAATTTAAGGCCACACACTTCAAGTGCTAATACGAACCTTTACCTTGAAGTGATCAAAACTTTTATCCTTCAAGTGTATAGGTGATTAGTATTAAAGGGTGTAGGCATTAAAACAGTAAGTGATGATGTTTTTTTATCTCCTTAAATGAACCCATCTCAAATTTAAGAAATTGAAATCATTAAAAAGGAAATACTTCCAATCCACCCCGAGCGATAACCTAGGATCAAATCATTCTTTTAAATTGAATTCACTTAAGTATGTTAGAGTTCCTTTAAACCCATATAAAATAAACCCAAGTTGGCCACTTCATATCCAAAAATATTCCATAGAATGTACGTGTCTATAGGTTTCTTCTTAGGTCTCTGAGGATTCGATAACCCAAGCTAAACTACAAGGACCATTCTACCTTCATCTTTTGGGTAAATTTGAGCGAGAATCAAATTTTGGTGCCGTTTCCGGGGACCCAAGTAAGTCATATAAACACCCATTCTATTCTCCACCATTTCTTCTTTTCTCATCCAAATTCTCTTTTCTTTTCCCTTTCTCGTTTTTTTTCTTTTGGCGCATGTCCGCCTACACCCGAGATCAATCAAACCGTCTAGTTAGGGTGGATAGTCCTGGGGTTGGGGAGTCAAGTACACCAAGGGAACTCATTAAATTAGATCCTAATATTCATAATACTCTAGAGTCTAAAATTTATCCAATTTCAATGGAAGGTCTTCAAAGAAACCGACTCATAAACCCGAGTGGGAACCAAAATGGAAACCCAAATGAGGCAGCCCCAAACTTGGGGAATGCAATTGATCAAACCATGAATGACTACGTCACACCTTCCTGGACCAATGACCCCTCATTCATTAGACACAATTCCCTAGGAGATTCCAACTACATCTTTAAACCCCATGTCCTAAACCACCTTCCCACATTCCATGGAATGGAGTCCGAGATGCCATACCTACACATTAAGGAGTTCAATGACATTGTAGAAACCATGTGTCCCCCACATCAACTAGAATCAGATAAGATGAGGCTATTTCCTTTTTCTTTAAAGGATCGAGCTAAAAATTGGTTAAAAAATTTGAGACCATCATCCATCAACTCTTGGGACCAACTACAAAGAGAATTCTACAAAAAATACTTTCCCCACCATAAAACAATTTCACTTAAAAAGAGTATCCAAAACTTTTTTGAAAAAGAGGGAGAGTCATTCTATGAAACATGGGAGAGGTTCAAAGACACTCTAAAAATGGTTCCACAGGATGGTTTTTATATTCCTGAACAAGTGAGAATTTTTATGAAGGGTTGGGTCCGGGGAACAAACAATTCATTGACATGATGTGTAATGGAACCTTTAAAAACAAAGCCCCAAATGATGCTTACGAGTATCTAGAAAGCCTTTATGAACAAAACCAAACATGGGGAACTTCACCTTATTCTAAAAATCCACAATGAACTACTAGAATTCATACATTTAGAGAATAGGAAAGCCTTAGGGTTAAACTCGCAGCACTCTCTAGGAAGGTTGAAGAGATAGACCTTAGGAAAGTCCATGAAATCCAAACTGTTGACCCTATTTGCACAATTTGTGACAAACATGACCATAAGATAGAAAACTGCCCAACCATTCCATCCATCAAGGATGTTCTCTTAGGAGGACCCCCAGTGGAATTAAATGCTTTGAACTTTCAAAAGCCTCAATACCAAAACACCTTCAACCCAAGGTATAACGACCACCCAGGATTCTGCTGTAAAGATAACCAACAACCTAGCCAACCACATGGACAAAATCCTTACCCCCATCAGAAATACCAAACCCATAACCAGTTCCAAACCCAACCTATCCAATACTAACAACCACCGGTCCATTTTCAACAAACCATCCCACCTCCAAAATATCCCCCCTGGGATAAACCAACCTACTCAAGCACCCACCAAAACTATTCCACAAAGCCTACTAGAACAAATGTGCAAACAAATGGAGAGGATGAACTCAGAGGTATCTTCCCTAAAACAAGAACTTCAAACCATCAAAACTGGAAAGGAACCCATGCCTACTCAGGCGATTCCATCCTCAACTTCAAGGGTAGAGTCAAGTTGTGCTCAAACAACTCATGAACAACTAAAGGATGTGAATGTTTTAAGAAGTGGGAAATCAATTGAGAAACCTGAACAACTAATTCAGAACCCACCTGAAGATTCAAACTTGGATGAAAATTCAAATGAACCACATGATCAAACTGAGGAAACTGATAACATTGTCAAGGAAACAACTCTTCAACAAACAACCCCACAACTTGCACCATTTCCTCAACGCATGAGGGGGAAAACCAAGCCTGAACTGAGAGAAACATTGAGAGAAATATTTTCACAAGTCAAGTTGAACATACCCCTTCTCGATGCAATCCAGACCATACCTGCCTACTCAAAGTACCTTAAGGGCTTGTTCACTTTTAAAAGAAAATTTTCACATAAAAACCAAGTCCTTTTGGCTGCTAATGTGAGTAACACCATTCAAGGGACCATTCCTCCTAAGTTGAAAGACCCAGGTTTCCCTTACATCAATGTTGAACTAGGAGAAAGAAAAGTTGTCAAGGCCTTGTGTGACCTAGGTGCTACTGTCAATCTCATACCATATGCTGTGTACTACCAGTTAGGCCTAGAAGAACTCCAAACCACATCTGTCACACTTCAACTTGCTGATCGTAGCATTAGGGTTCCAAAGGGGATTTAAAGGACGTTCTGGTAAAGGTTGAAAACTTCATCTACCCTGCTGATTTCATTGTCCTTGACAACCATCCAAACTTAGGAAATAAGGAACAAACCCCAATCATCCTTGGTCATCCTTTCCTTGCAACAATCAACTCTGTTATCCGAGTCCGAAATGGGAACATGAACATCACCTTTGGGAACATGAGTCTAGACTTGAACATCTATAATGTAAGATCACAAATAGGGGATGACGAGGAAATTCATAAAGTAAACATGATAGGAAGAATTGATAATGAATCCATGGAACATCAAGGAATATTTGATGAATGTTTAATTTAGGATGAGATTGATTTACTTTGTTCATATGAAGGAAGTTTATCTCCTTGGCTTGAATCCTTTTCAAATTGCTCTTATGATGAAGTCTTAGGTCCAACAATCAGTGAAACCTTTCAAGAATCCACTTTCATGGAGACCACTCCAATTTCCTTCCCTAAATCTGATCAAGCCAATATAGTAGCTGAAACTTCTACATGTGGGGAATCAATCCTATCTGAAACTCTAAAAAAAGAAATTGATCTTGATCCAATGTCCCAATCTTCTGCTGAAATTCTGAACCAAACTGATCTTGAATTGAAGGAACTTCCTACTGCACTAAAGTATGCCTTACTAGGGGAAAATCAAACACATCCTATTGTCATTTCTTCTTCTATTGAAGACAATCATGATAGGATGCTTCTATATGTCCTTAAAGAAGCATAAGAAATCCATTAGTTGGACCCTTTCTGATATTCCTGGGATTATCCCACTTATTGGGACTCATAAGATTGTTCTGGAATCTGATTCAAAGCCATGTTGTCAACCTCAACGATGAATCAATCCTAATCTCATGGAGGTAGTAAGGAAGGAACTTCTGAAATTGTTAAAAGCTGGTATCATATATCCCATAGCTGAGAGTGAGTGGGTGAGCCCAATCCAAGTGGTTCCAAAAAAGGCCAGAATCACAGTGATAACCAATGAGGATGGAGAGATTCTTCCAACAAGGGTGAGTAGTGGATAGAGGGTCTGCATTGACTACAGGAACCTAAACTCATTCACCTAGAAGGACCATTTCTCCTTACCATTCATTGACCAAGTCCTTGAGACAGTGGTAGGTCATTCCTTATACCGTTTCTTATATGGGTACTCGGGGTACAATCAAATTGAGGTCTCCCTAGAGGATCAAGGGAAGACTACATTCACATGTCCATTCAGAACCTTTTCTTTCAAATGCATGCCCTTCGGGTTATGTAATGCCCCTGGAACCTTCCATCGGTGCATGATGGGAATCTTCTCAGACATGGTAGGGGATTTTCTAGAGGTCTTCATGGATGAATTCTCTGTGTTTGGGGATACATTTGAGGGATGTCTGAGGAATGTAGAGAGAGTCTTGTCAAGATGTGAAGAAAAGAATCTATTCCCAAACTGGGAAAAATTCCATTTTATGGTTAAAGAGGGACTAGTTTTAGGCCATCTGGTCTCAGGTAGAGGGATTGAAGTTGATAAAGCCAAGGTTGACATAATTCGTCACCTTCCATCACCCAAAACTATCAAGGAAGTGAGGTCTTTCTTAGGACATGCTAGTTTCTATAGAAGATTAATCAAGGACTTTAGTTCAATATCCCATCCCCTTTGTGATCTCCTAGTAAAGGATGCTCCATTTTTTGGATAGAAAGCTGTGAGGGTTCATTCTCAACCCTCAAATCCTCTCTCACCTCTCCTCCCATTATGAAATCTCCAAATTGGAACCTTCCTTTCAAAATTATGTGTGATGCCAGTGACTTTTCTGTAGGAGCTGTTTTAGGACAACGTTGTGATAAAAATCCTTATGTCATTTCTTATGAAAGAAAATCCTTAAATGATGCCCAAATCAACTACACCACTACTAAAAAGGAGTTAATTTCTATTGTGTTTGCCTTAGAGAAGTTTAGGTCCTACCTCTTAGGATCCCCCATCACTGTGTTCACTGACCATTCTGCACTAAAATACCTCTTCCAAAAACAAGATGCTAAGGCTAGACTGATTAGGTGGGTCCTTCTCTTACAAGAATTTGACCTCAAAATCAATGATAAAAAGGGAGTTGAAAATGTTGTAGCTGATCACCTCTCTAGGATGGAATTCAAAGACAACTCAAATCACCTTTCTGTGTTTGATTAGTTTCCTGATGAACACCTATACTCTGTGAGTGCCCTTGGTATGATGACATAGCAAATTTCTTAGTGACAGGAGTCATTACAAAATTCTTAGTGAATCAATCTTGAAGGAAATTTCTTTCTGATATTAGACACTATGTGTTTGATGATCCATACCTCTATAAGTTCTACCCTGACCAAGTCATTAGGAGGTGTGTTCCAGAATCTGAACTAGAGTCCATCCTTAAATTCTGTCACAGTGAGGCATGTGGAGGTCACTTTTCCTCTAAGAAAACATCTGCTAAGATTCTTTAATGTGGTCTTTTCTGTACCACCCTCTCAAGGGACTCCTACACATTTTTTTAAAGCTTTCCTAGGTGTCAACAAGTAGGGTCCATCACAAAAAGGAATCAAATGCCACTCACTCCCATCTTAGTGGTTGAAATATTTGACTGTTGGGGAATTGACTTCATGGGTCCCTTCCCAAACTCTCAGGGATACCTCTATATACTCTTGGATGTTTATTATGTCTTAAAATGGGTTGAGGACATTCCCACTAAGTCCAATGATCATCAAGTTGTGATTCGATTTCTGAAAGAGAACATATTTTCAAGATTTGGAATTCCTAGGGCTATAATCAGTGATCGAGGAACCCATTTCTGAAACTGCCCATTCTCTTCACTCGTGTCTAAGTATGGTATTTCTCATAAAGTGTCCACCGTATACCATCCTCAAACCAATGGTCAAGATGAGTTAGCGAATAGGGAGATTAAGTAGATTCTTGAAAAAACTGTCAACCCCTCTAGGAAAGATTGGTCTGAGAAACTCTTAGATGCTCTTTGGGCCTATAGAAACGCATATAAAACCATTTTAGGAATGTCCCCATATAGGATGGTTTATGGTAAAGCATTCCATTTTCCAGTGGAGATTGAAAATAAGGCCTTTTGGGAAATTAAGAAAATGGATTATGACCTCTCATTGGCCGGAACAAAAAGGAAATTAGATCTCAATGAACTGGAGGAACTAAGGATGGAGGCTTATGAAAATTCAAGGATCAATAAATCTAGAGTTGAAGCCTACCAATCTAGGAATATCAAGGTCAAACATTTTGAACTGGGAAAACTTGTGCTCTTGTATAGTTCAAAACTTCATTTACACCTGGGTAAGTTAAGGTCTAGATGGTCAGGTCCTTTCATAGTGCATCATGTATACCCCCATAGGGCAGTAGAGATTCAAGATCCCACTAGTGGTCACATTTTCAAGGTCAATGGTCAAAGGTTAAAAACATTCATTGAATCATTCAATAAACAATAAATATATGTTGAGTTAATTGATCCAATCTATGAACTAGGAAAAAATTGATAAATTTAGGATCTATGTTGGGCTAACGACGTTAAACAAAGCGCTGCACGGGAGGCAACCTGTGGTTTTTATGTTTCTAATCTTTTTGAATCATCTTTATTTTTCAAATAAGATTAATTAATCATTTTTATATTAAAAAATAAAAAAATAGACTTTTGACCTGTTCTTCTATTATGAGTATGGATGGGTACGAAAGGGGAGCACCATATTCATCTGTGTCATGTGGTGTGATCCTTGAGTAATACCTTACCCAGAAATTTAAAAAGAAGACAATGTATCATCAGTTTATTTTGTTTTATTTTTATTAATTTATAGGTTAAGATAAAAATAATAAAAATAAAAATAAAAATATAATAATTAAAAAAGGGTACACGCCATAGGCCGTGGGGCAAACCCCGTCACAACCGGCGAAGCCACGGGGACTCGAACTCGGGACCGAAGGGTGACAGGGGCACACGCTTACCACTGAACTACGGCTTAATGTGCTTACTTATTCTATAATTTTTATATATATACTTATATTTTACTTATATATATATATATTTGTTTGTTTGTTTTCCTTTTTCCACTAGGGAACTTTGCAAGCGACATGGATATGAAAGGACTAAATTCGAGCTACAAGAACTTAAAACTTCAACCACCAGGTGACTTCATTCCATGATCATAATATTTTAATTTCCTTATTGAACTCCCCTTTTATTCCTCTACCCCATTCTAAATTTTATTTTTACGAAACTAGGGACAATTTCATTCTAAGTTGGGGGGTGTGGAAACAAAATGTTTGTTTAAAAAAACAATGATAAAAAGAAGAAGTAAAATTCCTTTATCATTCATATAATAACATCTTTGCTCACATTAAAACTATATATAAAATAACTTTTATTTCCTTGAATCTTAATTTAATTCATGATTAAGTTTAAAAGCATTGATTTTGGAAGTTTGGTTGTCCAATGAAAATTTTCATCATTTTTATTTTCATCCATTAAATCAAAATGCCACATTACACGTCCTCTAGACTGTGGGGTACTAATTTGAATTTTTGGGGTCCCATAATAAATAGCATAGGCTGGTTTGATTTTTATGAATAATATGAGTATTCAAAAAAAATAATAAGAAAAAAAAATTTGCGTGTAGAGCAATGGATTGATAAAATGCGAGGCTTTCGGCACTTGGGGATCGTGACTCCAGAGTTGTCTAGCCCTGATTTTTTCAATCTATCTCTATTTATGGTAATATGACTTTGTTTTTTATTAAGTTAACTCGAGGCGATGCCCGAGTATGTGGGCTTCACTTGGTGCCCTAAGGCCTTTGAGTCTGGGAGTCATCGGCAAAGTCTTGCTATATGGGTTAATTTGATTAAATGAAATCTCAATTACTATATCAATATTGCAAAAAAAAATCCAAAAATAATAATAATAATGAAGAATACTCATATTAGGATGAAATGTGATTCCACCTAGCGCTTCCATGATTTCCCCCTTGAATGAAAATGAACCCCCATATCTATTGTGATTCACAACACATCATTACACCTAATTGAGTTGGATGAAGTATGATGATGGATTTGATCAAAGGAATGGTCTTGGGATTGGGATCTGCTTTTAAATTCATCTTGTTTTAAATTATCTTGATAGGTTATAAAAATATATTTGTGTGTAGTTTACACTGTGAGCACTGTTTGTTATAATGTGTTTGAAGAAAGGAATTCAAATAAAATCATTGAATTATTTGCTCGGGACTAGAAAATATCAAGTTGGGGGGTGTGATTATCCAATAAAAAAATATATTTTAATTACATTTTAATGGTATTAAATGTTCATTTTTGATCTTATGGGCCTGAGTTAGTGCATTTTCGTTATGAACATCCATTCTCATCATTTGTGCATATCATGCCTAATATACACCAATTTAGGCCCAATGAGTCATCTGATTCTAAGGAATTTAATTATAAATATTTTAATTTGATATTTTTGTAACTATATCTACACTTAAATTTGAACATTTTTCATTCAGGGATCAATGGATGATTCAGAAACGATGATGGAGATATTTGGAGATGAATGGGAGCAATTCTAGAGAAGGCAGATTGGACACCATCCCATTTATGAGACTGTGGGGCCCAACATAAAGGGCCAATAAATCCAATATTTTGTGGTATTCTAGAATACATGTATAGGAACAAATAACTCTTCATTTTCCAATGCTAATTAGGCCTACATAGTGTCCATTTAGGCTTCCCAAGTTAGAGATAAAATTATGATCCAGATTCTGCGGCCCAGAAAAACATCCCACTAATATGATTATATCTCGGAATCCACAACTCCAAATGGGCCCAAATTTTACAGGGGGTTAGAAGACATCTGGAGAACCATTGTAATATTTTATTTCAAACTCTGATTCTGCCATCTATAATTTCTTACAAGCACGTCTGTTAGGTGAAGGAAAGATGGCTGGCACCTCGGGTCAAGGGTGGAAAAATCAACTCACCCTTACTTTCCACCCACCTATGGCCTACCACAATTAATTGAGGAGACTTGTACTGTTGGAGTATCAACCCAAGGGATCAGAAATGAATATTTAAGGCAGCGGTTTTGGAGGATTGAAGAATATTTGAGCTTGTTTTCATCTTAATGTTATGCTGCCAATTTCTCTTTGTAATGTTCTTCCTTCACATGTAAGTTGTTTTAATTCATCCTTGTTTCTTAATAAAAGTTCTTCTTATATTATTATTCTGTTCTTCTCCTTATCACTTTTATACCGTTGGTTCAAGGTGTGAACTTGTTCATACCAAACCTTGTGAGATTATCACACAACGGTGGAGTGATTGTTATTTTATTGCGTTTTTTTTACTTCTCCATTTCCTCCCTCATGAGTCTACTTTCTGCTTTCATTGAAAACATAGAATCAATGGAGGGCTAACCCACTTATGGGTTGATACAAGGGAGTAGAAAGGGTCTGGATTGGATGTTATTTATCACCTCATTAATGTATAATCACTTCTTTAATTGAGATTTTTATTTGATGATTTTTAAACTCCATCATCCTTGTTGAATTTGAGGCCACACACTTCAAGTGCTAATACGAAACTTTACCTTGAAGTGCTCAAAACTTTGATCCTTAAAGTGTATAGGTGATTATTATTAAAGGGTGTAGGCATTAAACCAGTAAGCGATGATGTATAATGTGTTGAAAGCACAATTTTGGTGGGTCAGTATGAAAAGGAAAGTGGATAAGTTTTTTTGGAGGTAGTTAACTTATTAGTAGGGTAAGACAGAGCATCAACGAATGGAAGGTATGTTGAAGTATTTAACTATTCCTTATAGAAGTCCATTGCAACTCAGTTGACCATGAGTATGACATATCACCCTCATACGGATGGGCCATCAGAAAGGATGATACAAATGTTGGAAGACATGTTGTGGGTTTGTGTAATGCATTTTGGTGGCTCATGGGAAGATCATGTACCATTAATGGATTTCTCATATAACAATAGTTATGAGGACTTGATACATATGGATTTGTTTCAAGCTTTGTTTGGGAATCCTTGTCATTCTCCAATTTGTTGGATAGAAAGAGGTGAGACTTCACTAGTTGGGATGATCCTTGTACAAGAAACAAAAAATAATATTCAGTTGATTAGGAAATATATGGATATGGCTTATAGTCATCATAAATCGTACACAGATCATCATCGACGATGATTTTCATCTGTAGTGAGTGATCATGATCTTGAGGATCTCTCTAAGGCTGGGGCATCATCGTTTTGGGAAGAATGAAAAGTTATATCCTAGATAAATAGGCCATATTAATATAATTTAATGGGTTACAGAGGTGGCATATTGGTTGAGTTTTCTACCACAGTTCAATGTTGTGTAGAATGTGTTTCATTTATTTCAGTTGAAAAAGTACCAACCTGATCTTGACCATGTGATTTGATGGGATCACATTGAGCTATATCCAGAGGATTTATTGGTATATGTGACAATACAAATTACAGATAGGAAAGAAAAATTCTTATTTTTTAAAAGTGTAACACCCAAATATTTTATGGTATGATATTCTTAAATAAATTCAATTTCTTCAATAGTATACATTGCATGCAACACTGAACTTAAACGAACTGTGATATAGTATTAAATATTATTATTTTAAAAATAGTTTTTAAGTTGGATATTGTGAATAGGATTAACTAAATTATGAAAATATAGTTTACATATGTTTATAAAATTAATTCATTGGAAATTAAAATAAAAACCAATTTAATATGAAGGATACATTATTATTTAAAAACTATTTTTATGCCCACAAAGGTATTTTATCATAATAAATTAAATTAATAAATATTAGTAAAATATATTAATGAAATATATATGTTATATATTCAAAAAAATATTTTAAATTCATCCAATAAGTTTCATAGGCTTAAGATAAGAATAAAAATAATTTTAATCATAAAGGATTTATTTTTCTAAAGGCGGTTTTTCCGCCTTTTGATGGTGCACTTGTTTTAAATCATGTTTTTACACTTTTATATATTATATTTTAAAAAATAAAATTCTTCTTTTAAATAAAAAGATAAAAATTTACTTTGTTTTAATTTTTGGTATTTTTTGATAAGTTTTATGCTTTGATGAATAGTGAAAAATCCTAAATTTTAATTGAAAACAACTTTTTTCATCGAAATTATTTATAGTGTTAAATTATATTTTTGATTAGTTTTAAAATATAATTATATAAATTTTTTATCATTTAATACAATTTAGTTCATTGGAATAAATTTCACATTAAAATTATATATAAAAACTTATTGAACTTTTGAACATTTCTACTTTAAAAACCTGCTTTCTCGCTGTGTCTGTGGGATTTTCTTTAAATTTAATTTAGCCACTTCTATGAATTTAATTTGAAAAAATAGAAATAAATGTTTGTAATAAGTATTATATTTATATTATAATATGATCAATATAATTTTTGGACATTAATAAGAGTAACTTTAGTAATTTTTTATTTACCACAGTTAAGGGTAAATCGGGTAATTAAAGGTAAAAATAATATTATAACTATTATAAAATTACCCTAAAACTTGTCCTAATTTAATTTTATGAGTTTTTTTGACAAAAATCATCGTTGGGATGAAATTATAACTTTTTTAAGCCACTTGGATGAGATTATGATATTTATAAAATAATATTCAAAGAAAAGTCAATCTTGTCACACTTTTGTTTTTAACAAGTGAAATATTTTTAATATGGGGTTATATAGAATATATTTTCGACTATAAATAGTATTTTAGAATCTAAAATGTTTATTTTTATAATGATAATTTATTTTTAATTTTTAGAGAAGAAATAATTTTATTAAAGGCTTGCATAATGATGATGTAGTAATCATTTAATTAAAGGAAATATCAAATAAATGATATTAAAAATAAAAAAATAAATATAATTTGAGATTATTGATGTCACAAATTAATTTTTAATATTAATTTTATATGTTAATTATTTTTTAGAAGTATTGGTTCGAATTTATCTCACCATTATTATATTTTTAAAAAGTTAAGTAATGAATAGTGTCAAAATTGACATTATTGATATTTTAAAATAAATAACATTTTATTAAATGATATAAAATTTATAAAAATATAAATTTTGGAAGAATTATTGATATAATCAATAAAATTTCATCAATGACTCATTTATTGGTTGTTTGTCATTTTATATTAATTATATTAACCCTCAAAGTGTAAATTATATGATATCTTGGTAAGAGTTAGGAGGGTTAAATAAGGGATAAAACAAAAAGATAAGGATTAAAAAATAATAAAAAATGTATAATTTTTATTTTAAGAATTTAATTTAACAAAAACTAATAATATCTTCGAAATAAATCACTTTAAACCCATTTGGAATAGAAAATATATTAATTTAATATTTTGAAGACTTCCAAGAGTGCCTCTCCCCTCTCTTATAAAAGGACACCTCTTCTTCTCTTTTATTCACACTTTAGAACCTATTTTTTTCATCCAAAACCTATTAAAATATCCTCCCAACATCCCTAAATTCATTATAGAATATTTAATTTTGTAATAAATCCAACCAAATAAGTCTTTTCTACAAATAAAAAGTAGATACTTAAAGAAGAGGTAAATTTAATCAACAAATATTTTTGTGTTATTTCTTCCTTGAACCCACAAAATTATTATTATTAAATTATTATATAATAACATGAGTATCATAAATATAATGAGATATTTTTATTTTAAGGGTTCAACATACACATACACACACTTCCATCTAATGGGTGACAAACTTTCTGTTCTTGTGTATGGCGAACTACCGCCTCACGAAATGATATTGTTTATTTTTCATTTACCACTTCTCATGGTTGGGAATTATGATGGATACTATATTTTTATATTATATATATGTTATTTATTATTTATTTATGATTTTTTAAATATTATATAAAACATACCTTCATTCTTTTCATTTTGTGTAAATGCGATAACATCGTTTGTGGAAGTGTGGACTACCGCCTCCTCAAAGCGATGCGATTCATTCATACTATACATGGAACAGATAAAGTATGGTTTTAAATAAAAAAATGTGAAATATATGAAATAAATATTATAATTTAATTATAATATACATATATATCATTTAATTTTCATTATTTTAAATACAACAAAGAAATCGAAGTAGCGTTCATGCGTACATATGACCTACCATCTCCATGAACGGTGTATTTTATTTATTATCTCCAAATATTATGAAATATTAAAAATACATATATAATGTATATATATGATATTTAAATCATGTTTTAAATTCTATAGATGATGAAATTATGATCTAATTAATAGGAACAATAAGTAATAAGTCAAAACATACTCGAAAAACTAGGCAACTAACACCCAAAATGGTGAAAATAATGGAAGATTATTAATAAATAGGTAAATAGATATTATAATAAGTTAATATATTATATTATAAATATGAGTATGTTTATTTTATAAGTTAATAAAATTATTAAAACCATTATAAATAAGGTTAAATAATGTTCAACTAAAGGAAAGAACAAGGTAATGGATTTTCTCATCTCACTTTTTTTTACTTCTGTGAGATATATGCCTTACTCACCAATTAATCCTTGTGTGTGGTGTATATACTGAAATTTGATATATAATATAATTAATATAATTAAATTAATGGTATTAAATTTTTAATTTTATAATTATTACTATTATGGATCATACGTTTTGACTGATTACAAGTGGTATGGGGTTTCTTAACTCAATTTCCATTCTTTGGGTTATACGTCTACTTCATTGATTATATTTTTCCCAAATTATGTGTGGAATGCACTATTTATTTATTTATGTTATATTTAAACTTTTAATAGTGTGTATATATTGTTGTTATACATAATCACCCCATTGATAAATTCTCACCTCAATGATACAAACATTGTAAGGGGATTTCTAGTTTCATTTTTATTTCTATGAAACTTATGCCATATTCACCACTTATTATTTTTGTGTGATGTATATACTATCCATGAATGTATTTTAAGTTATTAAACTTAATTTTTGGGGATTTAAATATCCATTTGATTATCTATCTTTCATGGCGTTTACAGTTTCAATGTTACTAAAGCAGTAATGGATTTTTATCCCAATTTGCTTTCTTTGAGACATTTGTTATCTTATACACCTATCTTCAATTATGAGGTGTTTATACTAATCCTTTTAAATTTAATATCATGAATCTAATTATTATAATGATATTATTGGTTTAATTTAACATTATTCCTTCACGGTTATTATGATTCAAATGTTTCAATGTGGTATGGGACACTTTGAAATGTTTAAAAATTATTTTCCTCAAAAAAATTTCAATTGCCTCCTCTAAAGTATTTTCATCAATGTGAACATAATTTGTTGAATATTGTACTTAATTTAGGTTTATATCTTATTATACCATATACCATATTTCATTGAAGAGTTTATAATCATTTTGACTATGGATGTGATATTTTGAAACTATTCATGGTTTATGGTTAAATAATTCACATTTTATATGCTAGTTTTTCAATACGAATGTTTATATTGATTATGTTTCACCCTTTAATAAGAGGAATGAATTGGAATTAGTAAGTGATGAGAGGTCCCACTATATACCCTTAATTCATTAGTAGGTATAATGAGATAAACTAGTTTTGGATTTGGCTAATGTCTTACTCGTTTATGTATAGTGTCTTGGTTGAAGCCTTGACGAAACGTTTATGAAGTCCCACATTATGAATTCCCTAATTATGAGATTAGTTATTGATATTACATATGATTATTATGTTATTAGAATATTTATGGTTAATTTTCATTCCCATGTAATTATTTATATGGTATTATTTGATCATTTTTATTTCTTCCAGGTTATGCTCAAGTTATTGATTAAATGACATGTTTTTTAGTTATTTACCATGAGATATTGATTATTATAATTGATTCATTATTTATTATGTAATATTTAACCCTTATTGATCATTTTATATCACCCATTTCTTATGTTTTATCTTTCACCAGGATTCCAAGAATAATATTATGACTGATATGTAGGGTTATGCTATGGGAAATAATGGTTTTCTCAAAAAAAATATTTTTTGTATTTTATGTTTAAATTTAATTTGTATTTAAAATATATATCTAGTTTAACAATACTACTAAACACTTTGATCCTTTGGAATTTTCTTCCTTGTAATCATGCCAACATAATAAATTAATGCACCAGATCTGAGTTTTTGGGGTCAGGGCGTTACAGTTGGTATCAACAGAAGTTTATTAGAAACCTTATAAACTAGATTTAGGAAAAAATAGATTAGGATACACCAACCATTAGTTTATTATGTTTAAAAAAGTTATTTAAGTAACAATTCCTTTATATTTTATGGACATGTGTTTAAAGTCAAGGATAACTATTATGGTTTATTTGATCTTTGACTTTAGGGTAATTATGTGTTATTATATTATCAGGAATAAAAAAAGAAACATATGAGATAAAATTTATGGTTAAAAAATTTCTTTAATGTAGAATATATTAAGGTTATTTTTGAGGATTATTATCACATTATTGGATAATATTAATCTAGTTTTAGAAAAAGGACAACCTGTAGGATGGATGACAACCCTTCATGTCTTGCAAGGATGTGGGGTTTGAACCCACAACCGAAGGACAACAAGGGTGCATCACATACCACTAGCCTATGTGAATTAATAGTTAGCATGACATTATTTTTAGTCAAACTACATAATTTATAAAGGTTATTTTGATTTTAGGAACATTTTTTTATCAAATTGATAACCTTGGTATTGGAAAATGTTTTAGTAATTAAGTGATTAATGTTATTTTGAAAGATGTTCACTATTTTGGGAATCTAATAATATTAAGGTAAAAAAAATATTTTGGGGAATAAAGGTTGAATTGTAATTTTTATTCAAATATGATTTTATTTTTGACTTATGGTGATTCAAGTTATTTATTGAAATGATTATCATATCTTGGCGATTATGTGATTTAGGAAATTAATTTTTTTGGTATAATAATTTAAGAGTGATTGATGTTATTTATAAGACTATATGATTAAACCCTTCTAATTTTTGGGTCTTAATCTTAGTAAAGAATATTTTTGAGGAAGGAAAGTTATTTTATAAATGATCTATGTTAAACATCAAGTATTACTGTTTAATTTTGGACATTAAAGTTTTTTTTCAACATATATTTTTTTATTATTTTTGGTGAATTATCTTATCTTATCCTAAAATTTTTTATTTTGGTAAATGTATAAAGATAGAAGGAATAAATAATTATAATTTTAAGGATTTTTTGATCCATACAAGTTGATACAAATTCTTCAGGTGTGAAAAATTCAACTTAAATACTCATTTTTTGGAGAAAAAGATATGTTTGTGGTGGAAATTGATTAAAGTATGAAACTCTACTAGTCAAGAAAGTATGTTTTATTATATTATTAGTATATTAAGTAAATTAATTTTTCAACTTGAGGGAAAATATCTTGATACCAAAATTTTTATCCTAGTACCTTTTTTTGATGAATCAAATGGTTCCTTAGATCATTAAAGATTTATAGCTTTGTGATTGTTAAATTTATCTTGACCATGATCTCTATCACTCTTTACCGGAACTTGGTGGTTATATTTCTATTTTATGTCTATGTTTTCCTACATATAACCCTAGTATGTTTTATCTCTGGTGACCTTTATACTTCCCTTTAATTTAAATTGGAGGTCTCGTTAATCCTTTTTCTGATGTGGGATTTCAACAAAGATATTTTAAAAATTCAAGCCCCTAGTTTTTTATCCTGAGTTCAAATTTAAAGGATGAAATTTATTGAATGGAGGAGAATGTAACACCCTAATATTTTATGTTATGTATTTTAAATAAATTCAACATCTTCGATAGTATACGTTGCACACAACACCGAACTTAAATGAACCATGATATAGTATTAGATATTTTTATTTTAACACTAGAAATTAAGTTGGAGATTATGAATAGAATTAAATAAATTATGAAAATATAGTTTAAACATGTTTTTAAAATGAAGTCACTGGAAATTAAAATAAAAACCAATTGAATATAAAGGATGTGTTTTTATTTAAAAACTATTTTTATGCCCACAATGGTATTTTATCATAATAAATTAAATTAATAACTATTAGTGAAATATATTATTGAAATATATATGTTATATATTAAAAAAAATATTTTTAAATTCATCTAATAAGTTTTATAGGCTTAATATAAGAATACAAAAAAATTTAAGCATAAAGGCTATATTTTTCTAAAGGCAGTTTTGCCGCCTTTTGATGACGCACTTGTTTTAAATAAAGTTTTTGACAGTTTTATATATTCTATTTTAAAAAATAAACTTATTTTAATTTAGAATATAAAATTTAATTTGGTTTAATTTTTGTTATTTTTTTGATAATTTTCATGTTCTTATGAATAGTAAAAAATACTAAATTTTAATTAAAAACAATTTTTTTATCAAAAATAATTTACAGAGTTAAATTATATTTTTATTGGTTTTAATAATAAGACCAAATTTTTATTATTTAGTAAAATGTAGGTAATTGGAATCAATTTCACATTAAAATTGGATATAAAAACTTATCGAACTTTTGAACATTTCTACTTTAAAAACTTGCTTTCTCACCACGTTTGTGGGATTTTCTTTAAATTTAATTTAGAAACTTCTATGAATTGAATTTTGGAAAAATGAAAATATATAGTTGTAATCAGTATTATATTTATATTATAATATAATCGACTTAATTTTTGGACATTATAAATAGTAACTTTAGAAATTTTTTATTTACCAAGGTTAAGGGAAAATCTGGTAATTAAAGGTAAAAATAATATTATCACTATTAGAAAATTACCCTAAAACTTGTCCTAATTTTATCGGATGAGCACGTTTCAACCAAAATAATACTTGGGATGAAATTATAACCTTTTTAGTACACTTAGATTAGTTTATGAAATTTATAATATTATATTAAAAAAAGTCAATTTTGCCACACTTTTGTTTTTAACAAGTGAAATATTTTTAATATGGGTCATATAGGGGATATGTTCGACTATAAATAGTATTTTGGAAGATAATTTTTTTATATTTATCATGATAATTTATTTGTAAATTTTATATAATAAATAATTTAATTAAAGTCTTGCACAATGATGATGCGATAATCATTTAATTAAAGGAAATATCAAATAAATGATATTAAAAATACTAAAATAAATATAATTTGAGATGATTAATGTAATAAAATAAATTTTTATATGATTTTTACATTTTATTTATACTTTATAATAATTGGTTCAAATTTATCTCACTATTATGATATTTTTAAAAAGTCAAGTAATGAATAGTGTCAAAATTGACATTATTGATATTTTAAAATGAATAATATTTTATTTAATAATATATTTTTCTTAAAAATATATATTTCATCCACATTTTTGTGATAAGTCATAAAATATCATCAATAAATCATTCATTTCTCGTTTTGAATTTTATAGTAATTATATTAACCCTCGAAGAAAAAATTTCAAGATATCTTGGTAAGAGTTAAAAGAGTTAAATAAGGGATAAAATAAAAAGATAAGGATTAAAAAATAATAAAAACTTATATAATTTTTATTTTATGAATTTATTTCGACCAAAAATCATCCTATATTCTAAATAAATAATTTTATACCCATTTGGAATAGAAAATTAATTTATATTAATTTAATATTTTGAAGACTTTCAAGAGTGCCCATCCCCTCTCATATAAAAGGGAACCTCTTCTCCTATTTTATTCACAGTTAAGAACCTATTTTTTTTTTCAGAAAAAACCAGTTTAAATATCCTCCCAACATCCATACCTTCATTATATAATCTTTACTTTGGGAATAAATCCAACAAAAGAATTCCTTTTGGGAAAATCAAAAGGAGATACCCAATGAAGAGGTAACATTCATCAAAAAATGTTTTTGTGTTATTTCTTCCTTGAAACCCCATAAATTATTCTTAATAAATGATTATATAATAATAATAGTATCCTAAATATACCTGGAAATTTTTATTATAAGGGTTAAAACTACACATACATACACTTCTATCTAATGGGTAATGAACTTACCATCCTTGTGTACGGTGAACTACCGCCTCAAGAAATGATGTTGTTCCTTTTTTCCTTTACCACCTCTCACGGTTGGATATTATGACGGAAAATATGTTTTTATATGATATATATGGTATTTATGATTCTGTAAATATTATATAAAACATACCCTCATGATTTCCATTTTGTGTAAATGTGATAACATCATTTGTTGAAGTGTGGGCTACCGCCTCCTCAAAGAGATGTGATTCATTCATACTATGAATGGAACATATAAATGATTTTTTAAATAAATATATGTGAAATATATGAAATAAATATGATTCTAGAATTGTAATATACATATATATAATATAATTTCTATTCTTTTAAAGATGAAAAATAAATAGAAGTTGCGTTCATGCGTATATACAACCCATCATCTCCATGAATGATGCATTTCATTTATTATCTCCAAATATTATAAACTATTATAAATACATATATTATAGATATATATTATATTTAAATCATGTTTTATATTCTTTATATGATTAAATCATGATCTAATTAATAGAAACAAGTAACAAGTCAAAACATACTCGAAAAACCAGGCAATTAACACCCAAAATAGTGAAAATAATGGATGATTGTTAACAAATGGGTAAAGATATGTTATAATAAGTTAATATATGATATTATAAATATTATTATGGTTATTTTATAAGTTAATAAAATTATTAAAACCATTATACATGAGGTTAAATAATGTTCAACTAAAGGAAAGAACAAGGTAAGGTTTTTTCTCATCTCACTTTTTACTTCTCTGAGATATATGCCTTAGTCACCACTTAATACTTGTGTGTGGTGTATGGGCTGAACTTTGATATATAATAGCATGAATATAATTAAATTCATGGTATTAAATGTTTCATTTGATAATTATTACTATTATTTATTATACATTTTGATTGATTACAATTGGTAAGAGGTTTCTTAACTTGATTTTCATTCATTGGGTTATATGTCTACTTCATTGATTATTATGAAAAGATTATGTGTGGAATAAAATATTTATTTATTTATGTTATATTAACACTTTTAATAGGGTGGATATAATGTTGTTACACCTAATAATCCCATTGATAAATTCTCACCTCAATGATACAAACTTTATAAGGGGATTTTTTGTCTCACTTTTATTTCTGTGAGACTTATGCCATATTCACCACTTTTTTTTGTTGCGTGGTGTATATAATACACATGAATGTATTTTAAGTTATTATAATTAATTTATGGGGATTTAAATTTCCATTTTAGTATCTCTATTTCACAGGGTTTATGGTTTCAGAGTTACTAAAGCGGTAATGGATTTTTGTCCCATTTTTCTTTATTTGATACATTTGTAATATTATACACATATATTATTTTATGATATATGTATACTAATCCTTTGAAATGTTATATAATGAATAAAATTATTACCATGATATTATTGTTTTAATTTAATGTTATTTCTTCATGGGGATTATGATTCAAATGTTTCAAAGTGGTATGAGACACTTTTGAATATTTAAAAATTATTTCCCCCAAGAATTTTTCAATTGTCTCCTCTAAAGTATTTTCATATTTGTAAACATCCTTTATTGAATCTTGTAATTAATTTAGGTTTATATATTATTATACTATATACCATATTTAATTGAATGGTTTATAATTAGTTTGACTATGGATGTGCTATTTTGATACCGTTAATGGTTTATGGTAAAAGAATTCAAATTTTGTATACTAGTTTTTCAATACGAATATTTATGTTGATTATGTTTCATCCCTTTCATAAGAAGAATGAATTATACTTAGTAAGTGATCATAAGGGCCCAAAATATACCCTCGATTCATTGTTAGGTCTCATGATACAAACTAGTTTGGGTTTTGGATATTGTCTTACCTGTTTATGTATGGTGTCTTGGATGAAGCCTTGACAGTATGTTTATGATGTCCCACATTATTAATTCCCTAATTATGAGATTAGTTATTGATATTTCATGTGATTATTTTAATAGTAGACTATCTATGGTTAAGTTTCATTCCCATGTGATTATTTATATGGTATTATTTGATCATTTTTTATTCTTTCCATGTTATTCCCAAGTTATTAATTAAATGGATTATTTTTCAGTTATTTACCTTAATATAATGATTATAAACATTGATTCATTATTTATCACACTATGTTTAACCCTTAATGAGGATTTGATATCACCTATTTATTATGTTTCATCTTTCCTCAGGATTCCATGAAGTATATTATGACTGATATGTAGGGTTACACTAAGGGGAATAATGGTTTTCTCAAAGAAAATAATTTTTTTATTTTATGTTTAAAATATAATTTGTATTTAAAATATGTATCTAGTTTACCAAGGAAAATAAACTCTTTGATCCTTTAATATTTTATTCCTTCTAATCATTCCAATGTAATAAACCAATGCACTGGCTCTCAGCTTTTGGGGTTGAGGACTTATAAAAAGCATCAGTCTAGTGTGGGTTTTGTGGAAATATGGTAAGATTCAGGAAGCGACTTGGGAATGGGAGAAAGAAATTATTGAGCAATGACCCAAAATATTTCAAGGTAATGATGGTTTTATACTTTATAATTATGGAAATATTAATAGTGGGGAGAATTTAGCACCCCCAGTTTTAAGTTAGTATACATTTATTTATGATTTTTAAGTATGTAAAGTATTTGGTTGAAGTTTGGGAGGCTTTGGAAGAAATTTGGAATGTTTTTAGGAGAATTTATAAATTTTAATTATTTGAGAATTGTTTTTGGAAGTATTGAAACTTATATAGGAAACCATTCATCATGAGACAAGGGATAATGAGTTAACACACAGTTAGGCCCACAGTTTCGTTAAACTGTGCAGACACCTAGGAGAAACTGTGCAAAGTGGGACAAATAGATTTTTCATGGTTGTCACATAATTTTTATAACCATGCAGTTCAACCATGCGAGGTTATCCTTAAGGTAGATGCTAGAACATGATTAGTGCACGATTTTCCTAACTATGTTACTAACCATGCATGGTTTAAATAAAAGATCCTAAAAAAGTGGATCTAGGTCAATACTAACTCTAAATAGATAATTTTTTCTCCAATTCAACCCTAACTTGAGATTACTTCTTCCCAAAGGCTGATTAAGCTTTCCCCATATATCCAAAGGTGATATAAAGGCTTTTCTTAGTGTGTTGAAGCCTAATTCCCTTGGTAACTCTCCTTTTGTGGTAGTTTTTCATGTTTTTTCTTAGATCTACTTTCCCCACTCTCTTAGATTTTTAGATCTAGTCCATTGAAGATAGATATAATGGTTTTGATGAAAATCATGGTTATATTTGAATTTGTTGATTTTAGGGGAGGATATCTAAGGTGGTTTTTTGGAGATTCAACCTGGTTTTCTAGTAATTTTCATGCCATTCATCATTTTAATAATAATTAACAAGGTAGGTGGATTCAATCTATAATCCTTTTATTATAATTGGAAGGATTTATTTAAAATTTATTTTTTTTCTTGAATGTGGTTGGGAAATTTTTGTGCAATAATTTTTGGAAACCTTATTTAGTGATGGTTTTTGGAATTGTGAAAATTGGGTGTTTTGGTAAAAGGTGAAATTGGTAACTTGATTTTAAAATGATGATTTTAAAATGGTTGATTAATTTTGATTCTTGAAAAAATGTTTTCAATAAAAGGATGGTTTTATTGAAATGTTTTGGCAATGATGGTTTTGGCATGTGGTTGGATTAAATAGTTAAGTGTGAGTTGAATGGGATGAATAATGGTCGTGAAGTACCACCATCAAAGGGATGGGTTATTGATGTGAAGTTCCACAATCAATTTTAATGCCAAGCTTGTGTGGTTGAGTGTGTGTGTGTGTGTGGTTACGTGAAATTGAATGGGTTATGCCAACCAGGAAATTGAGAAATGGTTATATGACTTGTTTGGGTGATTTCCTTGGAAATTAGTTTATTTGAGAAAACTATTTTGGTATAGAATTATTTGGATTTGTTATAAAGTGTTGAATTATTTTAAATGGGTTTATATAAATTTTTTATATAAATTTTCTAACTTGTTCTATCCTAGATGCATAAGTAGGGAAATCATTTGGGGAAAACCTATTAAGTTTCATTAATCAACCCCTACTCTGGAACGTTGGTAATTTTGTAGATTTTGTTTATCAGGACACTGGTAAATGTAAAGAATCACACTTGTTTAGCGATTATTCATGATATTGGGGATATTTTTTGGAGTTGGAGCATGGACCATGTTGGGAGTTATGGATTTATGTCTTCAAGTGTTTGAGTTTTGTTGGTTTGTCTTCCGCTATGAACTTTTATGTTGGTAGTCTTCCACTATGGTACTTGGTTATAGTTTGGTTTTAATATCAATGGAATTACTTTGACTGTTTTTACATAGGTATCATGCATCATGTAGTGGTTATTTTATTATGACATGTTTGGTTGGGTTGTTTTATTTTCAAAAAAAAAATCACCCCCATCTATTAATGAAGCCCTTGGAATTTATTGCTAGTCTTTGATGTCTTGGGGATGTCGCCTTAGGAAAAGTATCCATTCTTCCTCGACTCAAGTCAATAAAGAGGGGAGAGATGTTACAACCACCCTATTTTACTTTGAAAAGTAATAATATTTGGTTTCCATGTGACCTCAAGCATTCCTCCCCATACACTATAGGTTTTTGACTAGTAGTGGGTGAAGATCTTGAGCACAGTGGATGCTTGTGGGTGGATGTGCCCACTTGGCTTTTTGTCATTAGAAATGATCAATTAGGGATCAATACGATGTTAAATGCCAGAATCCATGGATCAAATCACAGAAATAGACAAAGAAGAATAATAGCCCCAGAACCACAAAGGAAGGATCATCACAGGTTGATTATAATTAATTTAATTAATTGATAAGAAATACCTTTTATGGCGTTCTTTCTTCGTTGATATTTCTGATCACGTTCCGATGTGATTCATCATTGCGTCGTAGAAGCCAAGTGTATACTTCCTCTAGTGGTGATCCACACGTGCACCATGTATCTCTAAATGTCGCCAAAGTAATCTCCGGGTGCTAGCGTGGAGAATCCTTTGCTTGCGTTGTCTGGATTAGATCACCTTGATCTGATGGAGGTGGATCTCTCTCAGTCTTGAGAGCATTCTTGGAGGATGGAGTTTTTTATTCTTGAGAGAATTCTCCAGAATTTTTGTGCACAACGATTCTTTTTGGAAAAGTGTTGGGGTTGTGAGGATATTTATAATCAGGTTTGAGGTTATAGAGTTATGACAATAAATAAATGCGTTACATGTTTTATTTATTTCATTAACTCTTATTGAAAACCCCATGTCGAATCATTAATTCCTTGACATGCACCCACACTGATTATAATAAATATCATTTAATAAAATGATATTATTATTTCCTCAAAATCATGACTAGAAAAACTACACGGTGTGTAATCATTAATATACGGCGTGTATTTGGTTTTCATTAAAAACTACACGGCGTGTACATTCAATGTACACGACATGTATATCTTGTTTTCATTTTCCATTTCCTTTCCAAAATGAAAACTACATAGCGTGTACATTCAATGTACACAGCGTGTATATCTTATTTTTCATTTTATTCTTCCTCCAACATTAAAATAATTTAGGCTTACTTGAATAATTATTAAACCACATACAAGAATAATATTTATTCTACTTGAGATACTTGGATACACTTAGTGTGTGACCCTCTAGGCCTCTTTCTCGTTGGCCTTAGGAGGGCTTGCCTAAAGTCCAATATTACTGTCTAGCAACAGGTCAAGGAACCCAAGAGAAATAAGTTGAATCCACATTGAAGTGTCACCTCATATGAATGCTTACTGCATAATTTAATCCCTTTGTATCAATATCTCATCAAGCAAGTTTCATGGCAGTGTCATAAACCTATATGCTTGATCAACCATTCTTTGACTTCCAGAAATAAACTCGTCATGACACCATGGACATGGAATTTGAGCGACAGTTATATTTCAATCAAAGGGCCCAAGATATCTACTTCCATAAATATGGAAAGGACAAATCCTTCCTTGACTTATCCATTAACAACATGTCATTCATGAGGCACCCAACGTACCCTACTTCCAGCCAACTGTCTTCATGACATTTTTCATCAGAAAATCTAAGTGCGCGAGTCATGACATGAGTTAATTATAATCTTCCAGTCTAAGGACCATTACACGTGCTCGTAGATAGAAATTTCTGATGACACCAAGAAATGCAGAATTGCTACTGGTGGGTCTGTTCTCATAATCTCCCATCTTGGAGATTACCAAGTGTGAACTCCATGAGAGAGAGTCTCATCTTCTTACGAGTACTTGCACATGAAATTCTGTATATCATGTGTCCTATCATAGTATGTCATCCAACCGTAGAACTTTATTTAAGAATATTGTTGTAGCATTTCAAGGTTCTCATCATAGCGGAGATCTGTCATGACCTTATTAATGAAAAAAATATTCCTGGACATTATTATATTATAGTCATGCAGAACAATGAACAATATATAATAAGTGTACATTCATGTAATCAAAGTATAAATAGTTGGTTCTTAGGAAACCAACCCTAACAAACTCCCACTTGGACTAAAGCCAACTTCCTACGACTTTTAGTATGCTAGACCTCACATGATGATCATGTTTCTACTGAGTCAAGGATTTATTCAAGGGGTCTTCCATGTTGTCTTCCATGGAAATACTGCTCACTGCAACTTCACCACTCTGAGAAAAATACCTCAAGAGATTATACTTCTGAAGTATGTGCTTTGTTCGCTGATGTGACCTTGTCTCTTTTGCAAGTACCACCACTGTAGTATTATCACAATAGAGTGTGATAGGATCTTTACTGCTAGGTACTACATCTAAATCTTGGATGATGCTTCACATCCATACTGCTTCTTTAGCTGCCTCAAAAGCTGTGATATACTTGCACTCTGCTATATAATCTGTGACCACACCTTGCTTTGAGCTCTTCCAGCTCACTGCACCTCCATTCAAACTAAAGATGTATCCAGTCTATGACTTCATGTCATCTTGATCAGTCTGGAAACTAGCATCTACATGTCCTATGATGACAAGTTCCTTATCTCCTCCATAAACCAGAAACATATCCTTTGTAAGCCTCAGATACTTAAGGATAATCTTGACTACTATCCAATGGCGGTCTCCTAGATCAGATTGATATCTTCCTACCACACTTAATGTGCAAGAAAAATCTAGCCTTGTACATAGCATAACATACATGACTGACCTAATTGCGGATGCGTAAGGGATCCTTTCCATTTTCTATCTTTCCTCATGTGTCTGAGGACACATTTCCTTGGAAAGATTAATGCCATGTGACACTGGAAACAATCCCCTCTTGGACTGTTCAATACCGAATCTCTTCAGTATCTTGTCAATGTATGTACTTTGACTTAGGCCCAACATTCTCTTAGATCTATCACGATGGATCTTGATCCCAAGAATATATGCTGCCTTTCCCAAGTCTTTCATAGAGAAACATTTATCCAACCATGCCTTAACTTACTGTAAGACAATTACTTCATTTCCAATTAGAAATATGTCATCAACATATACTATTATGAAAACGAATGCACTTACACTAAACCTTTTATAGATACAAGGCTCACATTCATTCATAATAAATCCAAATTTCGTTACGGCTTCATCAAAATTAATGTTCCATGACCTTGATGCTTTCTTTAATCCATAAATGGATTTCTGAAACTTGCATACCTTGTTGACATCCTTTGGAGTCACAAAACCTTCAGGTTGTGTCATGTAGACATATTCCTAGAGGTTCCCATTATGGAATGTTGTTTTGACATCCATTTTCCAAATTTCATAGTCATGGTAAGCAGAAATGGCTAATAGTACTCTGATGGATTTCAACATCGCAACTGGTAAAAAGGTTTCATCATAGTCAATTCCTTGATGCTGTCTAAAACTTTTTGCAACCAGTTGTGCCTTATAGGTGCTAACTTGTCCCTCCATGTCCAGTTTCTTCTTGAATACCCATTTATTACCAATAGTATTTACATCAAATGGAGGATCTAGCAAAATCTAGACTTGGTTTTGGTAGATGGAATCCATTTCAAAATTCATGGATTCTTTCCAATTGGCAACTTCTGTGACTTCAAATGCTTCCTTGTAGGTAAGAGTATTATCATTTTCAACCAATAATGAGTCACCATCCTCAGTGACAAGAAAACCATATCGTTCTGGTTCTCTCAACTCACTTGTGATCCTACACAGTTCTTGTGTCTCTGGAATAGATTGTTCTTCCACGGGACTTTGTGGAATCTGTTCTTGTACCAACTCCTATGTATCCTGATCCTTGAATTCATCAAATTCTATATCGATCCCACTATATATTTTGGAGATGTGCTCCCTCTCAAGGAATATGGTGTGTATTTCCACTATAACCCTTTTATCTGAGGGATTTTATAGGTAATATCCCGTTGTTTCCTTGGGATATCCTATAAAGGTACACTTTGTGCCTCAGGGTGAAAGCTTATTACCTGAAGAGGCCTTAACAAATGCTTCGCTACCCCACACATGTAAATTTGATAACATGTCTTTGTGTCCACTCCACAATTCGTATGAAATACCATTTTTCGATTTAGTTGGTACTTGGTTTAGTATGTGTGCTAATGTTTGTAATGCATATCCCCAAAATGATAATGGAAGAATCGCATGACTCATCATTGATCTCACTATGTATAATAGGGTACGGTTCCTCCTTTCACTTACACCATTCCACTGAGGTGTGTAAGGAGGAGTGAGTTCAGATAGAATCCCAAAATACCGTAAGAAATCAATGAAGCCCTTATTAAGATATTCTACTCCTCTGTCTGAGCAAAGTTTCTTAATATTCTTACCAAGATGGTTCTCAACTTTATTCTTGAATTCTTTGATCCGATCAAAAGAATCTGACTTATACCTCATTAAGTAAATATATCCATATCTACTAAAATCATTAGTAAAAGTTATTAAGTACAAGAACCCACCCCTTGCTTCAAATAGAAATGGTCCAAACACATCTGTGTGAACTAATTCTAGAAGCTCTTTATCCCTTTCACCTTTCCCACTAAATGGGGCTTTGGTCATTTTTCCTTGTAGACACGCATGACATACACCAAGTGGTTTTAGTTCGAGAGAATCTAAATACCCATCCTGATGTTATTTTGTCAAACGTTTCTCATTGACATGTAAACCAGTGATTCCAAAGTTGGGTGTGGTATGAGTCATGTGAATTAAATTTTTCATTTATTTCCATTACTTGGTTTGTGTAGTCTAACACATAAAGGCTGTTATATAAATGTGCCCTACCAAAACAAATTCTATCTTTATAAAAGTAGCAACATTCATTTCCAAAATTGAATATGAATCCATCAGTATCTAATCTAGATACTGAAATAATGTTTTTGGTTACATAGGGAACATAATAACATCCTTTTAATACCAAGACCATCCCAATAGGCAATGTGAGGTGGTAGTCTCTGACATATACAACAGCAAGTCTGGCTCCATTGGCTGCTTGCAGATCCACCTCACCTTGGTCAATCTTTCTAAATCTACTTGGTTCTTGTATTTGGATATAGATGTGAGCACCACAAGAAGTATATAATACCCAATTGGTAGAAATAGATAGATTGCATTCGATAACAAACTCACATGAAGCTTCCCCTTGCTTCTTTGGCTAGGTGAAGTTTTTCTTCCAATGGCCCTTCTCTTTCCACATGTGAAACAAACAGCCTCCTGTTCTCTTGCCTCCCCTTTGATCTTCCTTTTCTTGGAAGGATTTGAAGAAGCTTTGGGCTTAAAGCTCTTCGCCTTCCCTTTACTTTTATTCACCATAAGTACAAAAGGCTTTTCACGCTTCATATCATTGTCCACTTGGAAAATGAGGATAAGAAGATCAGATAGAGACTTCTCAATGTTGTTCATGTTAAAATTTACAACAAAGATAGAGAAGCTCTGGGGGAGTGATGAAAGAATGAGATCGGTACCCAGTTCTTTAGGGAGATTAAACCCTAGAACCTCCAAGCACTCAATGTAGCTAATGAAATTGACTACATGAGGCCCAGCTGGGGAACCCTCTCCAAGATTTCTCTAAAATAGAGCCTTGGAGATCTCAAACCTTTCCTGTCTTGCTCTCTCCTGGTATAGACCACGGAGGTGCTCGAGCATGCTATAGGCATCCATGTATTCACGAGACTTCATGAGCTCACTAGACATTGATTACAACATCAAACATTCAATGCTGAGTGCATCACTCAAATGTTGATCATAGACCAGGAAATATTCATCACTCTCCCCTTGGGTAGGAGAATCAGGAAGTGAGGACTCCAACATGTAAAACTTTCATTCATGGAGTAGGATAACCCGAAGGTGCCTAAACCATTACTGAAATTTACTGCCGGTGAGGATATTGTCTTTATCTAGAATTGATCACAGAGAAAATGTGGTAAACAAGTTTTTCATATTGATTCTACAAATTAAATGAGAATATTTCTTAGTACATTTTGATTACATTTTATGAAAAATAATAAATGAATTTATTAATTCTCCCACTATTTTATCAAGTCCCAGTGGCCCTCACCATTGAACTTGGAATGTCCAGTTTCCATGACATTATAGTGGCAAGGATCCATATTCACCTTCATATAACCCCAACAAGGGTTGGTCAAGCTATTTGAAGGTATTTAGGTAGGTAGGTCTTTGCCAACTGTGAGCTTATGGT
This sequence comes from Viscum album, assembly GCA_963277665.1. Taxonomy (NCBI): domain Eukaryota; kingdom Viridiplantae; phylum Streptophyta; class Magnoliopsida; order Santalales; family Viscaceae; genus Viscum; species Viscum album. The sequence goes on along the minus strand of OY728127.1, from coordinate 1,075,122,017 downwards.
TCCTTGATCTGTTGAGTGGACTCCCCAATCCTGAAATCCTGAATTGGATTTTCTCAACACTTGCCTCCATTTTACAAAAAGTCTAGCAAGGGCTACTCCTCTTGATGTAAAATGTTTAAGTAAACCCTAAACTTTCATAAGAGATTCTTTTATAAAAGTAAGTGTCCCAACAAGGGTTGGTCAAACACATAGTTTTATTGAGTCTTGCCCTTAATCAAGTAACGGAAGGCTTGGTCTGACTTAATATGTTATTTGAGGGATTTTAATCATTTATGCATTTTTTCGCATTATCACATGCTTGTTAATATTAAGTGAAGCTTGATTAAGTGATTAACCATGTTCTGATAATGTTTACGCATAGTCCGGTTTTTATTTTATTCCATATTTTCATTCTTGTTTATTAATTATGTGAATGCGACAACACATACATAATAAATAAACCATGCAATCAGATAGAAATAAAATAAGATGGCATGATCATGAGCTTCTATTGGTTATCTTATCTAGAAGTTTTGATAACCTAACCCCGACCTAGGGAAAAACACCTTGAACCTGATGGTTCATGTTTTTGCAGCTCCCACCTATCCACCTTTTTATCTTCTTGGGTTGGTTTCGCCTTAGCTTTAGATTTTGAACCATATCCTCTGGCTTGGGAGATCCTCCATTACATGGGGTTTACATTAAAGAAACCATAGGTACGCAGGCCCTACATTTTATTGGAAGAAGGCGCGCAGGACAATGAATTTAAATTAAATAAATTTAAATGAAACCATACACACACAAAGGGTCTTTGGTCTAGCTCATGATCATCCATAGAATACAACGACATTTACACATTTTTAGTATTCAAATTCTTTTAATCGTTCTTTTATTAAAGATAATTCATGCTTGAATTCAATTAATTATGATCTTATAATTAATCAATTATTTATCTTAAATTCCTTTATGAATTTCCTTGAGATTCTTCTCATCCATATTACTTGTACATGTCTTTTTTACTTTGGAGGAAACTTGATGAAATTCCATTTCTAGAAAGTACACAACGTGTAGGCTATATTACATGGTGTGTATTTGTTTTCACCTTTTATCCAAAGTACATGCCGGGGGCTTTGGTGTGTTTTCTATACTTTGGAAATTTTGGAGTACACGGTTTGTAGATTAATCTAACATGACGTGTATTCCCTTGTTAGGTGGTTACCAGCTTGGCAATCCCATGTATGCGGTACATGGCTTCTCCTTGTACACAGTTTCACCTGGGCCAGATTGAAGTACACAACGTGTTGATTCAACATACACATCGTGTATTCCGGTTTCCATGCGCCATTCAGTTCTGGTCAACACGGTGTAATAAAAACGTCAGTATGTTCAATTCACACGGCGTGGGTTTGGTGGACCAGTACCGATTCATTGAACCTAAGTACATAGCATGTAGTTTTTACTACACACTGTGTATTCTTGTGTTGTACAAATTGAATGAAAGGCTCCTCCGGATGAGTTCCTAATTTTTATTTTAATCAAAATTAAAATTAAAAGGTTGTTTCTATGATTTGAATCGAGAAACGAAGGAGGAAGAACAGATCTCGCTCATTCAGTTTTATAGAATGATTTATCTTGAATTGAATCAAATATAAATGTGTAAATTATAAATGAAAATTAAATAACTATAATCAATGATGTGACCGCTCTGATACTAATTGAAGGTCCTGGGCGCAGAGGAAGCTCGTGGGTGGATGTTCCCACTTGGCTTTTTTTCATTAGCAATGATCAATCTAGGATCAATACGATGATAAATGCCAAACTCCACGGATCGAATCACAGAAATAGACAAAGAAGAAGAATATTCCCGGAACCACAAAGGAAGGATCATCACAGGTTGATTATAATTAATTTAATTAATTGACAAGAAGTACCTTTTATGGTGTTCTTTATTCATTGATATTTTTGATCACGTTTCGATGTGATTCGTTGTTGCTTCGCAGAATCCAAGTGTAGACTTCCTCTAGTGGTGATCCAAATGTGCACCATGTATCTCTAGACATCGCCAAAGGAATCTTTGGGTGATAGCGTGGAGAAGCCTTTGCCTGATTTTTTTGCCTTAGATCACCTTGATCCGATGGTGGTGGATCTCTCTCGGTCTTGAGAGAGTTCTTGGAGGATGAAGTTCTTTCAGTCTTGAGAGAATTCTCCAGAATTTTTGTGCACAATGATTATTTTTGGAAAAGTGTTGGGGTTGTGAGGATATTTATAATCGGGTTTGAGGTTATAGAGTTATGAAAATAAATAAATGCATTATGCATTTTATTTATTTCATTAACTCTTATTGAAAACCCCATGTCGAATCATTAATTCCTTGACATGCACCCATTCTGATTATAATAATTATCATTTAATAAAACGATATTATTATTTCCTCAAAATCCTGACTGGAAAAACTACACGGCATGTAATCATTAATACACGGCGTGTACTTATTTTTCATTGAAAACTACACGGTGTGTACATTCAATATACATGGCATGTATATCTTGTTTTTATTTTTCATTTCCTTTCCAAAATGAAAACTACACGGCGTGTACATTCAATGTACACGACATGTATATCTTGTTTTTCATTTTATTCTTCCTCAATCATTAAAACGATTTAGGCTTCCTTGAATAATTTTTAAACCACATACGAGAATAATCTTTATTCTACTTGAGATACTTGGATACACTTAGTGTGTGACCCTCTAGGCGTCTTTCTTGTTGGCATTAGGCGGGCTTGCCTAAAGTCCAAGATTACTATCTAGCAACGGGTCAAGGCACCCAAGAGAAAGAAGTTGACGCCGCATTGATGTGTCACCTCATATGAACACTTACCATGTAATTTAATCCCTTTGTCTCAATATCTCATCAAGAAGGTTTCATGGTAGTGTCATAAACCTATATTCTTGATCCTTCATTCTTTGAATTCCAAAAATAAACTCGCTGTAACACCATGGCCATAGAATTTGAGCGACTGTTATATTTCAATAAAAGGGCCCGAGATATCTACTTCCATAAATATGGAAGGGAAAAATCCTTCCTAGACTTATCCATTAACAACATGTCATTTGTGACACACCCAACGTACCCTACTTCCCGCCAACTGTCTTCATGACGGTTTTCGTCAGCAAATCTAAGTGCGTGAGTCTTGACATGAGTTAATGATAATCTTCCAGTCTAAGGACCATTACACACGCTCGTAGATAGAAATTTATGATGACACCAAGACGTGCAAAATTGTTGTTGGCGGGTCTGTTCTCATAATCTCCCATCTTGGAGATTACCAAGTGCGAACTCCATGAGAGAGAGTCTCATCTTCTTATGAGTACTCGCACATGACGGTCTGTATACCAGGTTCCCTATCATAGTATTTCATCCAACCGTATAACTTTATTTAAGAATATTGTTATAGAATTTCAAGGTTCTCATCATAGTAGGGATCTGCCATGACCTTATTAATGAAAAAATATTCCAGGACATTATTATATTATAGTCATGCAGAACAATGAACAATATATAATAAGTGTACATTCATGTAATCAAAGTATAAACAGTTGGTTCTCAAGGCACCAACCCTAACAATGGGGGTCTAGGGTGTTATTTTTTGGAGACTATAACCCCATATAATAGTGTGAAATAAAAAACAAAAATAACTAAACAACATCAATAATAATAAAATAGAGTAAGAATAATCAAATAAATAATACCAATTCTATATAAAAATTTAATGCAAAATAATATTGTTATAAAAAATCATAGTCATTCTAGCATAGAATGACTGATCAAACACTAGGGTGATCACATATATAATATAAATAAATAAAATAAACAAATTGAGGATCTACTTACATCCTTGAGTATCATCCCATCCAAATCTCCAATCCCATCTTAGCCAACCCACTCGATCATGAAACATTGGGTCTCTTCCCAACCTAAACCTATGATCAGTGAAGTTTTCTTGAGTACCCAAGTTCCATGGACACTTGAGTGTCTCTGAGCATGTCAGATAATCATTCCAACCACTTACAGGAGAAACCATTAAACCCTAGGAGGTTATCCTAGGCGATCCATAGAATTAGGTGTAAACACGATCCCTATGAGGAAATCCTAAGAAATATAGTATCATTAGAAAAAGAAAACCCCATAAGCTAATCCTAGGGGATTAATTGTATCATGCATCATCATCGACCCCTAGGAGATAACACTAGGTGATAATAAGAATCAATCATCATTTCTGAATCCAAGGGGGTAATACTAGGATTTCATAAGAATTTGGTATAACTACCAATTCCTAGGGGGTGACCCTAGGCCATCATAATCATCGGGCATAATTGCTGACTCCTAGGAGTGACCCTAGGCCATTATAATCATCAGGTATAACTACTGACTCTTAATGGGTTATACTAGTCCATTATAATCATCATGAATATCTGCCAACTCCTATGGGGTGACCCTAGGCCATCATAAACATATTGTATACAATCCATATCCTAGTCACCCTAGGCATTTTATATAGAAATAATAAATTCATTGGGATACTATATTCATGCTACAATATCTTATTTAAAAATAATAATGACCACATGGGTTGTACATCTGGTCAAACCCATCCCAAACCCTTGGTCATTATATAAAGTGAACAAACTATCATTAGTAATTATAGATAGTGTTATGATTGATTATTTGGGTTCTAATGTAACACCTAAGACCATTATTATCCAGCACCTAAACTACCCTCTCTAGGGTTAATATTTCACCGGGGAAACTACCTTATGGTCTCCTAAGTCACACCATCACATGAACACCGTTAAATAGATTCCTCTATCTCATACTCATCTCTCAGGACTACACCCATCACTTAGAGGTAATATATCCATCAACTTTATCATTACTTTCATACAACGTCATTGACCTCATAAGGAAAGCCTCATTGGAATTTCTCTGAAGGGATGGCATAATGAGCATCTCATGGCCTAGGTCGTCTTAGGTCAGTCCTCTCATTCAACCCATCCAAAATATACCAAGGGAATACCCACAAAATTCTTATATACTTATGGGGGAGGAAAAATTTCCCCACAGTCATCTCAACTAACCCTCAGGCTATAGGTAATCTCATAAATCCATCATGTCCTACTTAGAACAATCAAACCAATCCAATACTCTCCTCTACAAGGATGTTTCCAAGGCTTCTACACTAGGTACACTACATTACATTAACTTCATTTAATTTACACATCTTCGGGTCTAATAATCATATGGTATATAATCATAATCAAGGCCTTGACCATTAGAGACCAAGGAAATCAAGTTAGTGTGAAAAGGTCCATCTTGGACCATGGAAATTTGTTTAGTCTAGGAATTTTATTTTAAAAAAATTAATTTTAAATAAAAGTTTAATTACCCTCAGTGGTGAGATCATATATCACATGCCATATGTAAAATAAATAATACCATAGGGTAATGTATGAGGGACCACCTATCTTAGTTATGAATCTATTTCCTTTTTTAAATAATGCTCGACCATCCTATCTAAGACCCATACAAGCTCATATAAACATTTTGATCACCTATATCAAGGAAAAATATATACTAGTTAATTATAATAAATTATACTTAATTATTCAAATCAATTATAATAATTTATAATTAATTTTCAATCGAGTTCAATTAGGAATTACACCTAAAAACTAATTGGGTGTCATTCATTCATAAAAAACTTGATAAAAGGGGTGATTTCCACTCCTGATATGCACCTAGACTTAATCCTCACACAATACCCAATAATTTAATGGCCAATTTCATAAAATTTTGGCAAAAAACCTAATAAAAATCATATGATGCTATGAATACAACAAAATTATGTGTGATGACATGAAACAAATCATCTCAGGATGTCCTATAGATATACCATACAAAAGAAGCATCAATCAATAAAATTACACCATGATCTGGCAGAATTATCTCTCAAATCCCTAACCTGGTCACCCAAATTAGATATAAAGCAAGTGAAATCAAGAATGAAGGAAAATAGAAGGATAGACTCAACAAGAATCTCTAGAAAATTCCACAAGTTTTTCCCAAAATATAAGGTAAATCAATATAGAAAGGGGAGAGGATGTGGCTGGACCATGTGCACATGAATGGGGAAGAATAGGGGCTACGCTTTTAAAAATAAATGAGAAAAAATGGTCATTTCCCCTCTTTTATAGGTATACATCATTTGAAAAAACCATGAAACCTTCACTATCTAATTTTACCTCCCTCGCATTATTGGGATGAAAGGTTAGCCAAAACATGCACCAAACATTTAGATCATCCATGAAACCAAATTTTAGGCATCACAAGGTTTTTCTATAATTGTGAAGTGATCATGTACCTCACCCCAACTCCAAAATAGCTATATGATTTTCTCTAATATCTTCATGGTTCACCCTTAACCATGTGTTAACCATGAAAACCAACCATGAAATATAAAAATTGAACTAAAACCACTTCATGCTTAGGGTGTTTCATGATTTCCCCTAAATTGTGCACACTAAACAATACACTAGGGAAAAAACCCTCCAAAACTTCCAAAATTTAATATGAAGATCCTAAGAATAATCAAAGAATTTTATGCCCCTATCAGGACTCAATCCATTTATAAAAAAATAAATTCAGGGTACTCCAACTCTAAAATTTAAAATCTGAATCCCAATTCATAAAAACCCCCCTGTTCTATACTTATAAAAAAATAAAATTCCCTTTGAATTTATAACTTAAAATGGAGTGGGGTTTTACAAGTAAGTAGGTGTGAGTGACACAAGATGGAACCACATGTGAATTCCTTTATGTGTGGAGGTTTTAATGAGTTTTTAGACTCTTATAGAGTCATCGTGTGTTATGTGTTTATTACATAGTCCTTGATGGCTATGTCATATATGGGGGAGGCCTATTAAATTGGAATTGAAACCTAGGGAGGGTGTCTATATTTGATATTTGAATCTAATGACATAAGGAGGTTTGGTAATTGAAGATTGCATAGAGTGATGGATAGAGTTGATCCAATGGATTATTTTTTGATTTGTCATATGATATGTGAGTATTTGAAATCATGTAAGGACAACTAAGAATGGAACCAAGTGTGGGTTTTACATCTTAAGTGACGAATATAGACTATTTAAACCATGATAGTCCTTATAAACTTTATGGGTTAAAAATAGGGATGTTAGTGGCTATGTCACCTTAGAGTAGTGGTGAGATACATAGGGAATGGAATCATGAGGGGTATACATGTCCCTAAATTGAGTTTGTGAGCCTTTTATAGTGTCTTTGAGTGTTCCTTGATGATGTAAACTCACATATTGGTTAGGACAGTTGATTAATTATAATTTGTGATGTGACTTTAGTATGATGAATGGATTTTATGACATGAACCTTTTGATATGGGTAATTTTATTGTATTTAAATCCATGATGAGGGATCTTGGGATTAACATATAAGTACTAAGTGTAAAACATCATGAACATGGGAATCTTAGTGAATGTATTGGGTTCAGGTGAACCAATTACTAGGGTGATGAATCGATAACCATGGACATGGTTATGTTTTGATAATGTTATGGGGTATGGTAATTTTAAATTAACCCTTGTTTATGTTATTAATTATAGTGACAAACCATTCATAATTTCTTATTTTATGTTTATTGGTGATACATCATTCACCATTGTGATGACTACGATTATAGATGACACCCTATATTGGGTGTATTTATAACTAATGGTTATTGATATGGTTATTGGTATAAGTGTTAGGCCCACTTAATTGGATATTATTATAGTACAGGATGTTATGACCACTTACCTTGATGTTTTTATAGTATGGGATATTATACCCACTTACCTAGATATTGTTATAGTATGAGACACTATGACCACTTACCTTAATGTTTTTATTTCATGGGATGTTATGCCCACTTACCTTGATGTTGTTATGATATGGAATGTTATACCCACTTAACTTTATATTATTATGGTATGGATTGATATTCCCATTTACCTTAATTTTGTTATAGTGTGGGATTCTATGCCCACTTACCTTGATGTTGTTATGAAATGGGATGTTATTACCACTAATATTGATATTTTTATAGTATGGGATGCTATTCCCACTTACATATTCTCACGATGTGGGATGCTATGACAACTTACCTTGATGTTGTTACAATATGGTTTATTATGCCCACTTACTATGAAGTTATTATTTAATGTGATGATATGACCACTTAACTTGATGTTTTTATGGTATAAAAGGATATTACCACTTTCCTAGATGTTTTTATTATAGGTTCTGGGTGAAATGGAAGCTTGAGATGGGTCATTCCCAACTTTTATTTTTGTCATGATAGATGATCAATATGATATCTATAGTATGATAAAATCCATTATCAAAAGAATTAAATCAAAGAAAATAGACAATAGATAGAATGTCAGAACTAGAGGGAGGATCATTACATATTATTTATAATTAATTTAATTAACTAAATAATTACCTTATTGGAATTATTTCTCTATTGATGGGTCTGTCTATATCATGAGATATAAATATTTACCCAATGAATTTGAGGGATAAATAAGTCCCACCCATAAAATAATGAAAACATACAAATTTTTTCCAGAAGAACATAAATCATTCATCATATCAGAACCCATGAAAGAAAATGGGTTTCTTAAACATGATTCCATCATAAAATAACCCATGGAAAAGAAATGGGTTTCATAAATATCATTCCATAATAAACATAAACCAACCATAGTAATATTAAGGATAATATACTTGAAAAATATCCCCATTAAATCACAAATAATACTAAATAATTTTATCTTAGATGGAAAATAATTTTGAGAGATTACTTGAAATTTTTTGAGGAAAATATTCTTTTTTCTTTAAAAATGTTTTCTTTTCTTAAAATGATGTGAAATTTTAAAAGATTTTTTTATTTAAAGTAACATTATAATATTTTAAGGTAATATTTAAGGAAATAATTTATTTTGAAATTCTAAAAATCCAATTATTCTGTATAAGTTAAAATAAAAACATTCTTCTCGTACTTTTGCTAGAAAAGTCCCAAAGTACCTCGTTAGGAAAATAAAAAAAAATATTACCTTCAAACCATTTAGTAAAAAGTAAAACATGGGTGAAAATGAATTTTTTTTATAATAATATTAAGAATATTTTTGAAAACATTTTTAAGAAACATGTACGTATAAGATAAATATTCCCTAGTGAATACCAATGTATTAAAATCTCAGATAATAACGAGATTGAGAAATTAACATTTACCTTAGGTATGATTTACTTAGTATGTATCTAAAACTCATGTATAATGTATTAAATAATGTTATTAACTTATTAAAGAACCATATTCATATTTATGATATAATATATTATCATATTATCACCCATTGCTTAATAATATTTCATTATTACTCTTCCTTCGGGTGTTAACTACTTCATTTTCTTATGCATATTTTGTCGTATAAGTCTCGATTATTTCTCATAGGATATAGTTCCATAATTTAAATAATTATATTAAAGTAATATATATGTATAATATTTATTCATTATATTTATATAATCATTCTTTAATGGTGAATATGGAACATGAATCACATCGTTCCGTGGAGACGGTAGGTCATACGTACATAAGAGTGATGGTATCATTCCCTTAATAGTAAAAATTTAAGGAAGTGGGTGGTATATATTTTGTACCATAATCAATATAATGTTATAATCATAATATATAATTATTATTTCCATCATTATACCCACCCAAGTAAAGTGGTGATGAAAAACATATTACACCACGACGTGAAGATGGTAGGTCGTACATACACACACATGGTGATTTCATTTTTCATAAGCTAGATAAAAGATGGAATATAGTTGTTCCATAACCATAATAACATATTATAATATAGGTGATACTGGATTTATTAATTTTGAATGGAAACAACACATGAATAGGAAGTATAATAAGAAACAATCTTGAAGGATTCGTTAAAGATGATTACCTCTTCCTTGGCGAACCTCCTTTAGATCTCCTCTTAGGGACACTGGAGTTGGTCTTTTGAGAATACCATAACCTATAGGATGTGGATATGGAAGTTTAGAAGAGAATTGGGTAGAGTATGGATGATATTTAAAGCTCAAAGTGATGTGAATAAGTAAATGAGGAGGTTACCTTTTATAATTGAAGTGGGAGCACTTTTGGAATTTCAAAAAATATTAATTTATAATAAATTCAATAATATACCAAATACCATAAAAATTCCATGGATTAAAATATAATATGATATAATATTTTAATCTCATCAACAAATATATTTTATACACATCTTGGTATTGTTTTAAACCTTATTATTTTGGTTAACCCTTAGTTAACCTATTTTAATTTTAACTAAGGTAACAAATTTTTTAATATTAAAAGGTTATAATTTTTTACTTGTGTGATGTCGATTAGACCATAAATGAACAATTTATAATATTTTTGACCATATTATAATTATTTTTTATTTTTAAATATGTTTTATTATTTTTAAATAATTTAAGAAAATATTATTTTGATAAAATATCATTAGTGTCAATTTTGACACTATTCATTATTTGGAATTTTAAAAATTTCTATATATTAAATTAACTTAGAAAAAAACATTTTATTATATCCCAAGAGGTCAAGTTCATTTATAAAATTCATTTATCATATTAATTATCTCAAATTATATTTATTTTAATATTTTTAGTAAAATATATTTGATATTTCCATTAATAAAATAATTACTACATCAGTGTTGTGTAATTATTTAATATACTTATTTGTTCACTGAAAATTAAAAATAAAATACCATGATGAAGATAAATATTCTATATTATATAATAATATTCATAGTTGAATATATCTTTTGTATAAACCTATATTAAAAATGATATATTATTTAGAACATGAATGTGACATCTTTAAAACTTCATTAAATAAAATATTGTAAATATTATAATCTCATTTATGTGACACGAAAATTTAGAAGTAAATTTATATCATGAAAATATGTATATTATGTTAAAAATTTTCATTGATATTCGTTAATTACATAACTTTTTCCCTATGTGACACATAAGGGATATTAAAGACAAAGAAACCGATATTTTGTGTCTTTCTTTGATTTAAATATTTTATAAGTCATTTTCATGAAAAAGTGTCCATTAAACGACTTAATTTAGATAATTTGGTGTTAAGGATCTAATTTTATTCATAAAATAAAATTTTGGCATGTGTGAGGGTCATTTTATAAGTTTATTTTAACCTAAATTACCTAATTTACCCTTTACTGTGGTAACAAAATTTACCTTAGTTACTATTCATATTGGTAAAAAATAAAAGAAAACTATTTACTAAATTTTTAACTTATGAATATAAATTTTGAATCCATTTTTAAAAATTCAAAATCTATAAGTTTTAGATTTTAATTAAAAATAAAACCAGTTATACACCATGAAAAATAGTTTTTTTAGAAAAATTCCATTTTAAAACACAATTTTTTTAATAATAAATTCACGTATAAAATCATTTTAAGAAACCATAATTGGATTATTTAAAAAAATTTAACTAATTAAAATTTAAAACTAATCCAAAACATAATTTAACCTTGTAAAGAGAAAAATATAGTTTTCAATAAAAATCACAATTTTCACTATTCGTTAAAAAATAAATGTTTTCAGAAAGATAATTTTGGAATAATAAATTCAAAAATTAAATTAATTTTTCAAATACATTTTTTATAACCTCTAAAAATTAGTAAAAACAAGAAAAAATCATTTTTTAAAGAAAACATATTTTTTGAATAATAAAGTGATATTACCAAAATTGTGCAATTATTTTATAAGCGCTCACTAATACATTCATATTGAGTTGGAAATTTATTTTTATTTCATAAATTAGTTATTCTTATTTATTACTTATAATTTAATGGATTGTATATAGTGGTCATTTTATATTAATAGTGTCTCACGGTTTCGTTTAAACTCACGGTTATGTGTAACGCAAGCTATTGAAGAATTAAAATTATTTAAAGAGAAATATTTATTAAAATATTGGGGTGTTGCAATAGATATTTTTTGCATTCTCATTGAATTATAGGAATCAAGATTATATTTCCTCCATTTGTGATCCACACATATTCCATAAATCTATGAACGTCGCCTTAGGAATCTTCGTGTGCTAGCACGGAAGATCCAATCGCTTGTGTTGTACGCCTTTGATCACTATGAGAATCAATTCCAAAGCATTATACTTTATCTCTCTTGACTTGGGAGTGGGAGGTGGAGGAAGATATCTCTCTGTTCTTAGGAGCGTTCTTGGAGAAGGGATCTCTCTTGGGAGGATTCTCTAAATTTGTTGTGCATAACCAAAAAAATGAATTGGCTCTTCAAGAAAATAATATAACTGGGTTTATATACCACTAGGGGTAAAATAAAATAAATTCACAACTGCCCTTTATTATTTATTTAATCCATGCGGAACCCCATGTCAAATAATATTATTTTTATTATTATTTATTGATACACGCTTAACTTGAGAATTAAATTAAATATTATTTAATAAAATAATATTCAATATTTATTATTTCTCACATGAACATTTAAACTCAGTCCTCTATTCCACTACAATATTTATAGATCCTTAAATAATGACTATTTATTTACTAAATAAATCTTACTGAATTATTCTCTAATAAATGAATAAATATCATTTTAACTAAATAGAAAACAAATATTTATTAAATACTCTGCTCACATTATATTCTTTAGAATAACTATCAATGAAATATATGCGATCAAGCATACATGAAAAATTATTAAACCATGTATGGGAATAATATTTATTCAACTTATTAAATAATAAATATTAATATTTTATTTATCTTATATTCTAGATACACTTGTGACTCTCTAGGCCTATTTCTCAATGACATTAGGCAAAGTAGCCTAAAGTCCAAGGTTAACATCTAGCAACATGCCAAGGTACCCATAGAGAAAGAAGTTAATTCTGTAATGACATAATACCTCACAAGGATTATTACTATGTAATATAATACCTTTATCATTATATCTCTAATCAAGCAGGTTTCATGTCGGTGCCATCAACCCATGTTCTCGATGTCTCTTTCTTTGAATTCCCAGAAATTGAACTTTCCAATAGAACACCATGGCCATGTATTTATTTAGGCTATATCATTTCCATAAAAGGGCATGAGACATCAACTTTCTTTAAAGAACAGAAGGGAAAAATCCTTTCTCACATTATTCATTAATTCAATATTACTCATGACACACCCAACGTATCCTACCTCACCACGAACATCTGTCGTTAGGGTTTTCATCAATACATCAAAGTATATGACTAATAATACTCATTAATAATAATATTAAAGTCTAAGAATCAATTCACACAACTATAGATATGAACATCCAATGAGACATATAAATATGGATTTTCTACTACCGGGTCTCGTTATCATAATATCCTATAATGGATATTAATAAGGTAATACACCATGTGAAGGTACCTCAAAGTCCTATGACTCCCCACCCCTGATATCTTATATCATTTATGTCCCTCAAATGATATCATATGGATATAGAACATATATTTAAGAATAGTGTTTCAAAACTTTTAGGTTCTAATCATAGTGGAGAACTACTATGAGCTTTTAGCATGACAACTACTCTTAGGATATTATCACATACTATGCTATGCAGAAGAATAATCATGATGTGATAAAGAGTTCATTAATATTCAAAAACCATGAATACAAGTTATCATAAAGTACACAGAAGTTGTTTCTAGGGTACCAACTCCAATAGAGCCCCACTTTCACTATAACCAACTACTAACAACCTCCAGTCCCTAGCTCTCACATGATAATCCTGATTTTGCTAAGATAGGTATTTAGTCAAGGGGTACACCATGTTCTCTTCCATGGGTACTCTTCTTACTATAACTTCACCCTTATGATAAAAATCCATAAAGAAGTGATACTTCCATAGTATATGTTTTTTCCATTGGTGTGATCTTGGATATTTTTCAAGAGGCACTACTCTAGTATTATCATAATAAAATGTGATAGGGACTTTAATACTAGGTACCACATCAAGATCCTAGACAATGTTCTACATCCTAACAAATTACTTAACTATATCAGAAGGTACTATATACTTAGTCTCTGATATAGAATGAGTGATAACTGACTGCTTTGAACTCTTCTAGCTCAAAGCTCCTCTATTGAGATAGAAAACATATCCTGACCGCGACTTCAGATCATTCATATATATAAAAAAACTATCATCAATATAACATGTGATTACAAACTCCTCTTCTCCTTTATACTCCAGGAACATATCTTTAGTTCTTCTCAGATATATAATGATATCCATAATAGCAGACCAATGCTATTCTCTCATATCTACTTGATATCTTCCCACCATGCTCAATTAATAAGCAACACCAAGTCTAGTACATAACATGACATAAATGATTTATCCTATCACCGAAGAATATGAGATATTACTCATTATCTCTTTCTCCTATTGTGTCTGAGGACACATTTTCTTAGAAATATGTAAACCATGTGATTGAAAATTTATGTCAAACCACCCACTAAAGTAAAGTATAAGGAAAAAATTTAAGGAGGTCTAAAATGATGAAGACCAAGTGCATCCTTATGAATAATATCCTTACATTCAATTGGAAGTGAACCCAAGTTAGTGTAGATGCTGAGAGTTTCATCTACGCTCCCTCCATGAGCTAAGGCGTCCACTGCAAAATTTTCTTCTCTTAATATGTGATTCACATGAACCCCTTGATTCATTTCAAGTATGAATCTTATAATAATGTATATTAGTTACCATGTAGGGTCAAATTTCCCTTGGATCATTCTCACTAACACATTCGAGTCAGATTACACTTTATTAACCTACAGGTGATACCTTTTTCCTAAAATGATTCTTGTGTGAAATGCTCTTATCTCAGCACCCATGGAGTTACCCAAACTATAAAAATCACTGAATTTTAGTATGAATGATCCACAAGGATCTCTAATCAGCCCACACCCTTCATCTTCCCAGCCTAAAATGAGCCCCCCACATTGATTTTTAGTCCAATGTTGGGAGGATTCCATCTAACCCACCATCCCTAGGATCTTTGGATGAAGGGTTGGTTGAGGAATCTATAGAGAGTAAGAGTTTTCTTCTTAACTTTGAGCAACACACATAGTTCCCCCACCAGTTTTTTTGTTCTAAAATCTAAGAGAAGCGTTGAATTCCTAGATCCCATTCTTTCTTTATTTATTTCATCCCAAAGTGTCCAACAAACCAATGTGAAAATAATACTATAGATATTTCTCTCCATTTACTTGTGATCTAAGACATGGAACCAGTTGAAAATAAAATCATGCATGGATTTCACTTTATTGTTGATGTATATGTTTCGACCCATGGAGTCCCAAAGGTCCCTTTCCTATTCACTTTTGAAAAACAGATGCATCACTGATTCAATTTGTGGTATATCACAACACTAGCATCTCAAAACCATGGGTATACCTTTTTTTTAACATTATAATCTATAAAGATTACCTGGTTTCTCATCCTCAAAATAATAAAATTCATTTTTTGGGGATTTCATTACACCATAAATTTTCATCCCATTATTCATGTTCATTATCCACATGAAGCATCATTTTAAAGTCCCGACCGTTAAATCTACCAAAACCTGAGGGAGTGAAAAAAAATCTATTAGGTTCTCCATTAATGATAATATTTCTGAAAACCTACTTATATTCTATATTTAAAATAGCTTCCAATAGGACTGGGTACCAGTTGGACTCCCTGAAAGTTATGTTAGGAACATGAAATCTCAGGAAAAATAAATTCATACAAGAACAATTATCTTTCCATAAGTTGATATCACCACACCCCACAATCCATCAAGTTAAATAATCAAGTACTTAAAAATTTCTGAGCATACATATTGAAATATTCTAGCATCTATTTATTCTACTCTCCCAATCCTCCCATTGTTCTCCATTTCTTTTTCTGATAAAGGAATCCCATAAAAACTCCCCTTAAAAAATTTCCCATGCAAGACTCACTTGCATGGATTTCCTAGTTTCAGTAACATCCTGGATACCGACACCACCCTCCTTTACCAGCTTCGCTATATGCCTCCAATAGGCCTAGTGGCATCAGACCACTTGATTTTCATCCCAATGAAAATCTATCATAACCTTCTCCATTTTGGAAATAGTCCCTTTAGGGGGATTGATGATTGAGAGTACGTGAATCGAAATAGAGGGTGACACACTATTGATCAAAGTGAATCTTCCTCTAAATAAAAAGAGATTACTTTTTTAGTTATACATTTTACCTATGATCCTGTTAGTAATGTAATTGAAGAATGAATTCTTGATCCATCCGTTAGAAATCAGTGCCCCAAGATAGGTCATTGGAAAGTATGATCTATAGATACCGAGAATATCCTGGATTTCTCTACTGTGTCTACCTAAGAATTTGTTAGAAATAAAAAATTTATTTTCCTTGAGTTGATGATTTTCCACTCAAATACCTGTATGTAGAAATAATATTCATGAAATTATAGAGATATTTACACCTACCATTCATAAAAATTATCACATCCGCCAAAAACATGAGATGATAAATGGTACTGCTTCCAAGATTATTGTAGTATGTCCACATCATTCTGTCAGCCATATTTTTTTGAATGTTTTTAGAGATATACTCTTAAGCCAAAATAAAGAGATTGGGGGAAAATGGATCCCCTTGTCTGACTCCACAAACACTTTTGAAAAACCCAAATCCCTTCCCCATTAGAGATATGGTGAGCGATGGGGAGGAATAACACCTAAACAATAAATCAAAAAACCATTCTTGGAAACCAAAATTTCTCGTTGCATGAATTATAAAGCTTAATTAAATCCTATAATAAGCCTTATACATGTGGAATTGAATTATAATATTGGAACCAATAGATTTTTGTTGATATTTTCCACCAATTATTTGGAAATTCCAATCTCCCCTAGATGTGACGACCTTTCACAAACCCATGCTTCTCTTTGGAAATAAGTCTTGGGATAATATCATTCAATATCCTGGTAATGAGACTTGAAATAATTTTATAGGAGACATTACATAGATAGATGAGTCTATATTGGATGATACTCATGGTATCCTTCACCTTAGGGATTAAAAAAACTATAGAGGTGTACAAACTTATGTTAAGAGGGCTTCCTATGAAAAAGTATTAAATGGATTCAACAATGTGAACTACTAAAAAATTATAGTTAGTGACATAAAAGTATCTGGGAAATCTATCAAGTCCAAAAGAACTTTCACGATTCATACTGAGAATAGTACTTTTGATATCTTCCTCCTTCGGTATTTCCCTTAGAAAATCATTATCATAACTCTCCACTAGTTGTGTAAGGTAGCTCATAAAGGTTTCTTCTACTTATGAACCTCCATAGAAAACATTACTATTAGTGCCAACACTCACCAAGAGCCCTTAAAAATGGCCCAGTGCCATTTTACCTGCCACGTTAACATTAGAAGTATATTTTCCAATCTTAGATTGATCCTTGTATTTTTCATTTTATATTTTAAACCGGACTAAAAAAAGTAGTGTTTTAGTCTCCTTCCTTTAACCATTGTATTATGGACTTAATAATACAAGCCTTCTATATTTCAAAAAACTTATCAAGAATCATGGTACGCTTGTCACAAAGGGTAGAGAAGTTTATATTATACCTATTTCCATGAAGCTCCTCTTCCATCCATTCAATCTTAGCTTTAAGGTTATCAAAACTATTATCCCCAATCATATTGTTCAAAAACCACACCTTAATGTACTTTCTAAGATAGAAGAGGCATTTAGATAGACTGAACCATGATCGTTCCACCACCTCAGCTTCCCATGAGTTTTTCATCATTTTCATGGAACCTTCTATTCAATGCCAACTATCAGAATAAAATAAGGTCTAATTTTTTGGCTATGCTCTTCTCAGTTCCTCTAATAATGGATTAAGATCTAATAAGGAGTGGGTTTAGTGCGTAACATAATCCTAGAAAAAGAAGTATAATCCTTGTAGTTTAGTAAGGAATCTATCAAGTCAGCTCCAAATATGGTTGCTTCCCCTACGATTATTACACCAAGTTAATTTTCTGCCAAAAAGACCCCATATCAATGAGACCTTTAGAAGCCAGGAAGTCTTTAAAATACTAAATTCCACTATTGAATATAATTTTACCTCCTCTATTCTCTGTAATATCCATGATAGTGTTGAAATATCCTCCAACAAACCAATGAATACTACCCAGGTAAAATGAATCAAGATGACGCCAAAGATCCATTATTCCATGAGAATAACCACTGCCATAAATGAAGGAGAAGAGGAAAACATTGCCTCCATGGATGATCCTAATAGTAATACACTGAACCATTTAATTAAACATATCCTCTTTAATGTTATTCTTACAACAAATCAAAATGTGTTTATTATCAAGGTGAGCATGTAACTGATTCCCATAGCCCATTTTATTTGCAAAGAAACTTAACCATCCATCCTTCTGCTTCAGTTCTGAGATAGAAACAATAGAATTTTAGTGTTTCTTGGAATTAGAAGCAATGAATAAACACTTTTCACACACCCCCAAATCCCAAGAATTAAAAATTATAATGGATAAAATTAAAATGAAAGGGCGATGGCCTTCCGGACAGGGTTACCTGCATTAGAGAATGAACCCGACTTGATCAACTATTTAGATTTAGAATGAGTCATTGGCCCAGAGAACCTTGATGTTGAAACTACCTTATTAGGAGTTTTTTATCTTCTTTTACATCTCTTTAAATCATTCATCAATCAAAATAAATCTATTGAAAGATGTAGGGGGAGGATAAATTTGATCCAACCCTCTTGGAAAAGATATACTGGAATCATTCTTTGAGGAGAAACCCGAGAGGAGTGAATCTCCTTTAGAAAACTCTATGAAAATACCTTCTTTTGAGAACTCTTATGGATATATTTTTGTGTTTCTAAGATTATTAGAAAGGAAATTTGAATAAGGTCTAGAGAGAGAAATTAAGAAACCCAATAACTAGGGGAAGGAGGAGATAACTCCCTGGTGATCATCTATTGGGTGCAAGTATAAAGGGAACACACTTCCCAGAGGATCACTAGTGGTTTTGAGGGCCTGTTAATGAAAGGAGACACCCCCTAAAGATTGATCTTGTTTAAAAACCTTGAAATAATACTGATATTATTCATGAGTATGTCATATAAAAAGTTTTCAACATCATCTATCCACACGTTGTCAGGAACATGAGAACTAGAATTTGAATTTGAAACTCCCACCTCCATGTCATCATCAACCTCCAGTGCTGTAACTAAAAACAATGGAGCTTCTCTCAAAAATTCATGAGCATCCTTCTCCTCTAGAGGAAGAACAAAATTGGAACTAGATGGGGATTCTAAAGAGATGAAATAATATTTAATCTACTTTTACTTAGTCCAAGATGCCTCTTAAATCTATCACAAATGATCATGATCCCTAGAATATAGGCTGCTTCACCTAAGTAATTCATGGAGAAACACTTGTTTAACAAGTCCTTAACATACTTTAAGAATGGTATGTTGTTTCTAATAAGTAATATGTCATCAACATATACTACTTGGATGAATAACACATTCCCACTAAACCTCTTGTAAACACATGGCTCATATTCATTATTAATGAAACCAAATTCTTTTATAGCTTCATCAAATTTAATTTTACATGACCTGGATGCTTTATTTAATCCATAAATGGATCTATGTAACTTGAAAATACTTTTGTAATCACATGGAGTCACAAACCCTTATGTTTGTGTCATATATACATCTTCTTAAAGGTTTCCATTAAGGAATGAAGTTTTTAAATCCATCTTCAAAATATCATAGTTATGGTGAAATGCTATAGCAAGTATAATTATGATGGGTTTAAACATGGTAACTAGTGAAAAAGTGTTATCTTAGTCAATTTATTGACACTATTTAAACACTTTAGACACTTGAATTTCTTTATAGGTATTTACTTTACCTTCCCTGTCCAGTTTTCTCTTGAATACCCCTTTTCACCCAATAGGCTTTACATCAACTGACGCATCGACTAGAACGAAAATATGGTTCTGATACATGGAATCCATTTCATAATTCATGGATTCTTTCCATATTAAATCTTTTGAGCTCTCACTACTTCTTTATAGGTGAGAGATTTATCATTTTCAACCAATAACAAGTCACCATATTCAGTGATTAGAAAACCACATCTCTTTGTTACTCTTACCTATCTTGTTCTTTAACATAGTACTTGTGTTACACGAACTAATTCTTCTATAGGGACCCATGAAACCTATTTCCATACCAGCTCTTGTGTATCTTGGGAATCAACTTCATTGAAGTCAATCTTTCCCCCATATCCTTTTTGAGGATGTTCTCCCTCTCAAGAAAGAAGACTTGTTGGGCGAAAATCACTTTCTTGTCTGAGGGGTGGTATAGGTAGCATCCCTTTGTTTCCTTAGAATACCCTATAAAGATACACTTTTTGCCTTGAGGTTCTAGTTTGTTTCCAGAGAAGGCATTAAAAAACACCTCACAACCCCATACACGTGTATACGACAAAAAAGGTTTCTTTCCACTCTATAAATCAAATGGAATTACATTTTTTTCTTTAGTTGGTACTAGGTTTAATGTGTATACTATAGTTTGTAATGAATATCCCCAAAAGGATAATGAAATATCTATATGATTCATTATCATTATTACCATGTATAATAAGGTAAGGTTCCTCATTTCACTAACACCATTCCACTGTGGTGTGTAAGGTGGAGTGAGTTGAGATAAAATCCCAAATTACCGTAGAAAGTAAACAAACTCTTGGTTAAGATATTAACCACCTCGATCCAATAAAAGGTTATTTATCTTATTACAATGTTTATTATTTAATTCATTCTTGAATTCCTGTAATTTCTCAAAGGACTTGGACTTATACCTCATCAAGTAGACATATCCATATCTACTCAAGTAATCAGTAAAAGTTATGAAGTAGGAATATCCACCTCTAGCTTCTACTGAAAATGGTCCACACACATCAGTGTGTACCAATCCTAGAAGCTTTGTGGCCCTTTCACCCTATCCAACAAATGGTAGTTTGGTCATTTTTAATTATAAAAAATAATGACATCTTTCACATGATTTTAGATCAGAAGAGTCTAAATAACAATCTTGATAGATCTTTGTCAAACACTTCTCATTTACACAACCAATATGGTGATGCCAAAGTTGGGTGTTATATGAGTCATGTGAACATTATTTTTTTTATCAATTTACAATACTTGGTTTTCATAATTTAATAAATAAAGACCATTATTTAAATGTACCATACCATAATATATGTTGTCTTTATAAAATAAACAACTTTTATTTCAAACATGAAAATAAACCCATCTACATATAGGCATGATACAAAAATTATGTTCTTGGTAACCTTAGGTACATAATAAAAATCTTTTAAAACCCAAATCATTCTTGTTGGTAATGAAAGGTGGTAGTCACCGATGGATAGAGCGTCCAGCCTCACACCATTGGTAGCTCACATATCTACCTCTCCTCTAGCAATATTTATAAATCTACTTGGTTCCTACATTTGGATATATATGTGAGCCCCAAAATCTGTATCTAATACTTAATATATAGATATTGAAGGATTACACTCTATAATGAACAAAACTTTAGCTTCCCATTTCTTTTGGATGCAGTTCCTCTTCTAGTGGCCTAGATTTTAACATGAAAAACATACTGACTCCTTTTCCTTATCCTACCTCTAGATCTTTCTCTTTTTAGAAGGATGGTGCTCAAGAGCTTTAGACTTGTTATGAGTCTTATGCCCCTTTTCCTTGTTCTTATTTTTCTTATTCACCATAAGAACTGTGAGTTTATTACTCCCCATGTCCTTATACACTTGGAGAATCAAAGTAAGAAGTTTTTAAAGACCCTTCTTATTATTTCTCATATTATAATTAACAATAAAACTGGAGAATATATTAGGAAGTTATGAAAGTATGATATTTGTATGAAAATCATCCAAGAATTTAATCCCTAATATGTATACGAATTCAATGTATCCAATAAGCATGGCTATATAAGGCCCATATGACCTAGAATCTCTAAGCTTAGTTGTGAACAAATCATTGGAGATCTCATATCTCTCTTGTCTCACCTTCTCTTGATAGAGATCCCGAAGGTGATACATCATGCTATAAGAATCCATGTCCTCATGTTACTTTAAAAGCTCATTGGTAATTAATGATAGCATGAAAAATTGAACAGATGTGGAATCATTCAATTATTTTTAATAGAGTGATAACTCTTCATCACTTATCTCATTACCGGGTGCATCAGGAATAGGTTCTTCCAGCACAGACAATTTCATTTCATGGCAAAGGATAACGCATAAATGCCTTTTCCGCTCTTGGAAATTTGTGCTGGTGATAAAGATATCCTTCCCAAGCATGGATCATAGTGATATGTTTGAAGTCATTTTAATTTTATTTCTACAAATAAGATGAGATAATATTTTTAATTTATCTAATAAAATTTATAAAAATATATAAATACTATATTTGTTAATCTCTCACTATTTTATCAAAACATAATAGCCCTCACCATTGGATTTGGAATATCTTATTTCTTGTACATTCATATAGAAAGGATCCATATTCCCCATATCATTACCATAAATTTGGTTAGTCAAGAAACTTGAATGGTTTTAGGTAGTCATTATAAATACCAACTAAATTAAATCATAGTTCCTTGATCTATTGAGTGGACTCCCCAATCCTGAAATCCTGAAATTGTATTTTCCCAACCCTTTCCTCTCAGTTACAACAAGAACTACTTTGGTAGTCACCCTTGATGTGAAATAAGTTAAGTTAACCCAAAAATTCAAGTTAGAATTACCTAATAATTGAAAGCACCCCAACTTTGGCTGGTCAAGCACTTTGAACTATGGTTCGATTTTAACTGAGGTAGTGGAAAGCTATACTAACTTAATATATATTTTTGAGGGATTTTATATTTTATTCATAAATTAAAAATTATTATCTTTATCACATTCTTGTTAATATTAAGTGGATTTAATTAAGTGATTAACCATTTCTTAGATAATATTTATACATTAGATGATTTATTTTAGTTCTATTTTGCATGCTTGTTAATTTCATTATTTCATGTGATAAAAATAAAACATCCATAATAAATAAAAACGAAACTTGGTAGAAATAAAATAATAAAGCAGCATGATCATGAGATTTTACCAATTCTTAGTTTATCTAGCGGTTGATAAAATAACTGTTGACCTAGGAGAAAAACACCTTGAACCAATTAAGGTTTTTATTACAGCTTTCCACCTATCCACCTATGTATATCTCTTGGATTGGTTTCACCTTGGCTCCAAAATTGACCCACCTCCACTAGCTTGGGAGCTCTATCCATTACATATGCTTTTGATCACATGCAGGTGAAAGAAATAAGGGGTTCACAAAAAAGAAACCATTGACACACATACCCTTACATAATAAGAGGAGAGAGGGAATGCATGACAACAATTTAATTTAATAATAAATTAAATTAAACCAATCACATACAAAGTTATGGTCTATTCTCATGATCATCCACATGCATGAAACGAATTACACATTTAATAAAACTAGAATACAATTATTAATCATTCTTATTTAAAAAAATAACACTCAAATCAATTAATTATATTATTTAATTAATCAATTATTTTATCTAAATTCTCATTTGAATTTAATTGATATTCTCATCCATCATAATCTTAAACAAATTAAATAAATTTATTTGAAATTAATTGTGTACATAAATGTACCTTGGAGGCAATGTAGTGAATACCCATCCAATTCTACCCAACATGTATTATACTCATATAGTGTTTACTATTGTGACATATGGAATACATGAATTATCATGTTCTTTCATGATGTGTACTATCAAATTAAATATTACATGTATTACATAATTTTTTATGTCACATGTTATGCCTCAATGCACATAGAGTAACAACTTTAATATGAATCATACATGATATGCAGATATGAACATTACACATATATTAATTAAACATTTACATATATATATATATATTAAAAAACCATCTCATGGTGTGTCCTATAAATTTAATGACAACACAAAAGAACATGTTGATAAAGATTACACAGTATAATATATCAATTTTAAATCTACATAATTTGGTATAAGTACACAGTGTGTACAGGAGAGCTATACGGTGTGTACATATCTCACCATGTATCCAAGGCACACACCTAGGGACTCGTTTTGTAAAATGTGCCTTGGAATATTGGAGTACACAGTGTGTATAAATGATTACACAATGTGTGGTCTCTGAGTTACACGGTCACCAGTCAGGTAGGTCATATATGAAAATACACGGCCTTTCTGTGACTTAAAATGATTACACACTGTGTATGTGGGCTAAACGGCATATAATCTAGCTGAATGTGCACTAGGATAGCTCAGTAAACACATGGTGTAAGGAATTAAATGCACCACGTGTAATCAATGCACATAGTTTGAATTAATTTATGAATTAATTCCTAGTGCATTGAACACAAGTACACGGTGTGTAACTTCTGTTACATTGTGTGTACTATTGTGTCATTAGGCCAGAATCCTCAACACCTCTTGATGAGTTCTTTGATTTTATTTTGTTCATAAAATTAATCTTTTTGATTAGATCTATGAGAATAAATAATTAAGAATCAGATATTATAATTCAAATTAAAATAATGATTAAACTTGGATTTAAAAATAAATAAAAATTGTGTAAATCAATCAATGATATTTAAATAATTATAAATAATTATTTGACTACTCTGATACCACTTTTAGGTTTTGGGCACAACGGAAGCATGCGATGGGTCATGCCCAACTTTGCTTTTTTGTCATGATTGATGATCAACTTAAGATCTACATGACGATAAATGCCATAATCAATGAAATTTAATCAAAGAAAATAGACAATAGATAGAAAACTGAAACCAGAGGGAGGATCATCAAATATTATTTATAATTAATTTAATTAATTAAAAAATTACCTTATAGGAATTTTTTCTCCATTTATGGATCTGACATCATATCTATGTTGCACCATTATTGCGTTGTAGGAATCAGGAGTAGATTCTCTCTAGTGGTGATCCACATGTGTTCCATAAATCTCCAAATGTCACTGTAGGAATATCTGTGGTGCTATCATGATAGATCCCATCAATTGCATTGTCTGCCTTTGATCACCACTAGAATCACTTCCAAAGCATTCTCCTTTATCTCTCTAGACTTGAGAGTGAGAGGTGGAGGAAGATCACTCTCTATTCTTCGGATCATTCTTAGAGAAGGGATATCTCTAGGTCTTGATAGGATTCTCAAAATTGGTTGTGTACAACCAAAAAAATGAATTGGATCTCCTAGAAAATAATATAATTAGGTTTATATACCACTAGGGTTCAAATAAAATAATTTCACAAGTGTCATTTATTATTTATTTAATCCATATGAAACCCCATCTCAAATAATAATAATAATATTATAATTTATCAACATCCACTTAAATTGGGAATTAAATTAAATATTATTTAACCAAATAATATTTAATATCTATTATTTCTCATCGGACCATTTAAAATTGATCTTCAATTCCTCCACAATATTTATCGGGCCTTGAATAATAACTATTTATTTATTAAATAAATATCACTCCATTATTCTCCAATAAATAAATAAATATCATATTCACCAAAGAGAAAATAAAAATTTATCAAATATTCTACTCACATTATATTCTCTTGAATAAATGGTGATGGAATATATGCGATCAAGCATACAAGAATAATTATTAAACCACATCTGAGAATAATATTTATTAAAAATTTTAAATAATAAATAACAATGTATTATTTAACTGAGATTCTAGATACATTTAGCATGTGACCCTCTAGGCCTCTTTCTCAGTGACATTAAGCAAAGAAGCCTAAAGTTCGAGGTTAATATCTAGAAACATGACAAGGAACCCATAAAGAAAGAAATTAATTACAAAATGACATAATACCTCACACGAATTCTTATTGTGTAAAATACTCCCTTTATTATGATATCTATAATCAAGTAGGTTGCATGCTGGTGCCATCAATCTATGTGCTCAATGTATCTTTCTTTGACTTCTTGGAAATTGAAATTTCCTATAGAACACCATGGAAATGGATTTATTTAGCCTATATCATTTCTATCAAAGAGCCTAAGATATCAACTTATGTTAAATAATATAAGGGACAAATCCTTTCTCACATTATTCATTAATGTAATATTACTCATGACACACCCAACGTATCTTACCTCACCACGAACTTATGTCATCATAGTTTTCATCAATAAATTAAAGTACGTAACTAATAATACTAATTAATAATAATATTTAAGTTTAAGGATAAATACATACATTCAAATATAGGAACATCCAATGACACATATAAATGTGGATTTTCTAATGGTGGGTCTCGTTCTTATAATATTCTACATTGGATATTACCAAGGGATTATACTATGATAAGATGCCTCCAAGCCCTATGAATCTCAACCTCTGATAGAATATATCATTTGTGTCCCTCAAATGATATCATATGGCTATAGAACATATATTTTAGAATAGTGTCGTAGCACTTCTGGGTTCTCATCATAGCAGGGAACTGCTATGACCTTTTAACATGAAAAATACTCTTTGGACATTATCACATACTATATTATGTAGAATAAAATTCGTGATGTGATAAGGAGTTCACTAATATTCAAAAAACATGAATGAAAGTTATCATAAATTACACATAATTTGGTTCTTGGGTACCAAATCCAATAGTTATAGTGCGGTATACAATAACCACTTACCTAGATATTATTACAATATTAGACACTATTCCCAATTTTCTTTTTATTGTTATAGTGTGGGATGCTATTCCCACTTAACTAGATAATTTTATAGTATGGGAAACTATGACCACTTAACTTGATGTTGTTAAGGTATGAAATGTTATACTGACTTACCTTGATATTGTCATGGTATTGGAGGCTACACTCACTCACCTTAATATTGTTATAGTATAGGGAACTATTCCCAATTACCTTGATATTGATATTATAATGGTATGTTACACCCAATTCTCACTTAATATTTCAAATGGATCAGATGATTTTATAACCACAAAAATTTGAGCACATAGTTATATTTAATTATAATACATACGGGTTTGATGATTAATTTTGTTAGGTTTTTCATTGTTTAATGTATATGTTGTATGATAACATATATACTTATTTGGTTAATTATGGATATATGGTTGGGTGTTATGTTGAATATTCATGTTATGAGTGATATTATTAGAGAGATATCAACAAGGGATGAAGCAGATATGAGTATAATTCCAAAGTTACTTATTGAGTACCCAATAGTTTGAAAAGTGTATACATGTAATGACTCTATTTTTTCTATCTAATACTTCTAAAAATTTTCAAATAATATTTCTAAATTCAGACATGGAATTGGTGCAGGATTTCATGTCCTATCAGGGAATGATATTTATGTATTAAAAATATTAAATATAATATATCACATATTCATAGTTTTCTATAAATAATGGAAAAAATACTAAATAGTGTCTTAGATATAAAAAATGAGACTGCCATCAAATCCAGGATGTGAGTTTTACCCTAGGAGTGACATAAGTTTTATCGGTGTTGGATGTTTCAGTAGAGCACAGTAACTAGCGGATATTAGATAAAAATAAATAAATAAATTTATTTATTGTCTACTTTATGTTTAAACCTAGAATAACCTTTATTTAAACCCTATTAGATCCAATCTTTAGGGTTAGCTATATAACCTTGGGAGATTTAGGAGAAGGGATCACCACCATGGGGGATACTTTTGATGATAAAATGAAGGTAGATCAAGGATCAATGACCAAGATACCACAATAATTTTCATTGGTGATGGAGATCTTGGATCTCACTAATTAAAATGACATATAATCATTATTCACCAATGATCTATCCAAATACAATCCAAGGAATTTGATTCTATTGGTTTATCTTCCCGTTCTCTATTATTTATGATGAATGTGAATTAATTATTTAATAAATTAATTCATGGATCATTTGTGTTGAATTTACATTAATTATTTTTATTCCTATAATTTTTAATCTACAATTATTTTTGAACCAAAATGATTACTCATTCTTCCATCAACAACATATGACAAATCTTACATGGAAAACATTTATTTTTCTCACTTTTTTGTTTCATGGTTTTCTCCCTTAATTCTTCATCTATCATCGATGTTCGATTGGACCATGATTTGAATTTATCTAGGAACCTATTTCATTACTTTATTTCATTATTGGGTTTTATATATCATTTTTGGAGCATCAATATCACATATTATAGCATAAAAGAGGATCAATGATGATAATGAAAGACCGATGGTGGATCAAAATTTTCTAGTTATGTGGGTTTTTTCATGTGGGATTTTAATGGCCCATTGAGGGGAATATTTATAAGAAAAGAGTGGTTGGAATCCATCCATTAGTGATGTTACAGGCCCAGTCAACATGGGTTATGGGAATTTCGACTCATATTTGCAGTGTATATGGTAATTATGGCATGAGTATAGGAGATTCAATGCATTTCAAGAAATATAAAGAAATTACTATATACAAAACATGTAGTTTAGTTGAACACATGATGTGTATCATGCTTAGTATAGAGGCTAAGGTTTCCAGATTCACTTAAATACCACAAAACCATATATATTTTCTATATCTTGTGTACCATTAGGATGAAAGCTTAGTGTGTGCTATTCATAGTAAACAGACATAAAAAAATTATATGAACACATGTAGAGTATTTTAACATGAACATAGACACATTCTTGATTACCTAGACCGACCTCTATACGCCATGTATGAAACCAACACACTGTGTATATGGAGAAGAAATGGCTTTGTGAGATGAAATGAAATGGATGAAACTGGACTTAGTGAGACATGCTATGTGTCCTATTGGACACACCGTGTAGTTCTAGATAACATGTAAAAGTTATTTTAGGCACTTATTTTCCCCTCTTAACCCCCAAAGAGAGTTAGGTATCTTACCTGATGGACTAAGGATCCTCATAAAGAGTATAATCTCAACCATATGAATATGAGTTTGGAAGGGATCCTCTACTTGTGGGATTCAGATTGAGTTAGGTATTTCACCTACATTACCAAGGAAAGGTTCCTCTATCTATAAAGTACAATTTCGACTATATATTGAGAATAGATTGGAGAGGAATCCTTTATGGGAGTCTAGTATTTCACCCACTTTTATGGGGAAAGGATCCTCCAACATTAATATAGGTAAGGGACCACAAATAATTCTTGATACTATATAAAGTGAGATATAAAATAACAGTATACATGTAAATGGATAAGATATACCATACTTTGAGGCTTGATTACCTCTAATGAGCATATCTAGGTTATCTTCCTTGTGATATTTCCTTGCACACCCTCTGTATTGTGATATAAACTGACTCACTCTCTATTGATTCTTTACACTTTGTAATTTTAGGGCATCCTACTAGGTTTGTATATACTCACACATTCATGGGATATTCCCCAACCTACCGCATCATATGTAGATGATAGTCTCTT
Organism: Viscum album; assembly: GCA_963277665.1. Classification (NCBI taxonomy): domain Eukaryota; kingdom Viridiplantae; phylum Streptophyta; class Magnoliopsida; order Santalales; family Viscaceae; genus Viscum; species Viscum album. The sequence goes on along the minus strand of OY728127.1, from coordinate 1,075,092,076 downwards.
TGATGGAGTCTTAAGAGGACCAGGAGTAGGTGGAGTATTGTGTGTTGTGTAAAAAATATAACTGGTGAGTGGTTTTTTCTTTTGGATACATACACCCTTGTAGTTGGTTGGACCTTATATCTGAATGTTGGGCCTATATTTTCCCCTCTATACTTTGTTTAACTTTTATCATACTATATTAATGGATACTAGTATTTCATGAATTCATTGTGTTCCTACTAGTAGTTTACTCTACTGTATTACTCATTGGTTGTGAGATGTGTGTGTACATGTACATTAGACTAAGATATCCCATATGTGTGATATGACTACTCGATGCTAGTTTTAATCCCATGAACTATTAGAGGTGGTATTGAGGTGTCACACTCAGCTTAATATCATCTAGTTAGGCCTCAGTGGGTCAGGTCATGACATAGTGGTATCAGATCATAGGATGTATTAGAACTAGAGTTTTGAGATAGTATATCCACAAGGTTTAGATTATAATTATTGAAATAGTGTTGAAATGTCTCAAGTTGATATCTCATTCTAGGGAATCTATTGATGGTATGATGACTGACATATCCATACACCATGACTCTAATAACCTACTTATCAACTCAACACACGTGGGGGGGGGGGGGTGTAGGGAAAATAATGGTACATAAATCATATAGGAATAAGTTGTGGTTTCCATGTCCTTCTTGAATCATATCCCTATATATTATCATTGACCATGGTGCATCTTGATTACTATAGTATGCCTCTTTGAAAAAATACAAAATGAATACCATAATGTAATCATGATGATGACCTGCCTAGCGATGAGGCCTTAGTGTTGGGAACTGATCATGAGATGACCCCTCAGGGTGGACAGTGAGTGATTCCTCCACCCATTGAGAATCATACTGACCCACCTATGATGGTTCAGGTTGATACTCCCTGTTAGGTTGAACAAAAGTTGGTCTTGATAGTACTGGTAGGTGACACACGTAAGCTGATTTCACTTCACAATTTTTAGAGGTAGAGACCACCTAGATTTTGGGTTGAGCCATACACCTAGTTAGAAGAGGACTATTTAGAGTTGATGGTGAGAGTATTCTTCCTATTTATTACCCCTATTTATTATATGGAGGTCTAGGTTAAGAGGATTATCTAGGGATTAGTTGGATGATGGCGGAGTCTGGTGACCCAGATGATTGATGAGGTGAACCTCTCATTTATGAAGTTTTAGAATATCTTTAGAGAGGATTACATTCCAAAGAGATTATAGGTAGTTAATATTAAAAATCTTTTAGAGATTTAATAGGGAAAAATTACATTCACATAGTATACAGTGAGGTTCATCGATTTCTCAAGTTACTCCATGGATATTGTTCACGAAAGATACTTCTAGGCTCAAACCTTTAAATGTGGGATTCACCAAGATATATGAGATAAAGTATTATCCCTTTTAATTCCTTCCTATGTTGTGGTACTATAGAAATCCCTTTTGGTTGAGTGATTATTTATTGAGTGTCAGTAGGTGGAAGGAGTATCCAGTAGTCACCACGAGGAGAAGTCGTTAGTTACAAGAGTATGACAACATTATTCTAGGTTATGAAACTCAAGGCACAGAAAAATTCTGACTCAAAACTAGGTATTAGTGGATAAAGTTTCATATAGAGGTTCTATATAGCATGAGGAAAGGTGATATTACTCTTGTGATGAGTGAGGAGATCTTGCACAAGACTGTGCAACCCGTCGGTCCACAATAGAGAGGCAGGTAGTGGATGAGCTACTGAGGAATAAGCAATGACATTATTAGTGTGATCTATAGAGAGGTGGATGTGGATGAGGAGTTGGGAGATCTATGGTTGGAGGTCGACATCATTATCCTATACCAACACCACCACCTCTAAATGGTTTATTCTAGCCTCAAGGAGATGGTGGTCAGGGATGAGGAAAACTTCAAGTGGTGGTGGATTATGATCTTGAGGCACCCAACATGGTTTGAGGTATGATATATAACTTATATTCTTTAATATCAATTTTTATAGACACATTAATAAACCATTATTTTCTTATTAAATCCTTTGTTCAAGACTTTGAGCTTCTATTAGATCTTCTATCTCAACCCTTATAGCTAGAGACTCTGACTGAAGGTGATTAGATGATTACACAATTCTTCCAAGAGTGTGACCTCATTCTTGGAGGATAGATATTTGTGTGGGATCTATTTATAACTATGATGATAACTCATGATTTTATTCTAGTCATGTAATATCTTACCACAATCCATGTGAATATTTACTATTACAGGCGAATTATGTAGTGCGTCTGGGTAGATAAGATGATATTTTCCTTCATTGGTGAGAAGGAGTCTTAAGTAGAGTAGACTTGGATCATATACAAGAGGATCAAACCGATTACCCACCAATTTTCTAGTATGAACCTTTGAGAAATATATGTTATGAGATTCTAGTTCCCTTTAGTAGCATAGGAGCATGAAAATGTCTTCTCTGAGGATGTGTCAGGATTAACTCCCCATAGAGAGATAGACTTCTTTATAGACCTTCACCTTGGGACTACCCTGCTCTCTATAGAAATATATTGGATAGATACTAAAGAGTTCCAAGAGATGAGGTTGTAGTTGGAGGAGCTATATAGGAAGGGATTTTTTAGACCCAACGTGTCCCCATCATAATCCTCAATGTTGTTCACCAAGAAGGAGGATGTGAGTTTTAGGTTATGCATGGATTATCATTACCTAAACAAGGTGACTATCAATAATAATTATCCACTACCAAAAATATACAACCTATTTGACCATATAAAATTAGATAAGTGGTTCTCAAATATTGATATTAGGTTGGGTTATCACCGTCTCCAAGTTCAAGAGGTGGATATACCAGAGAAGACATTCCAATGTCTCTACAGTCACTATGAGCACTTTGTGATGACCTTTAGAATGATGAACACTCTAGTAGTATTCATGAGACACATGAACTGGGTCTTCCATAATTTACTAGACATATTTGTGTTCTTTTTAATATATGGAATCATAATGTACAAAACATCAGAGGAGGAGTATGTGAGACATTTAAGGATGGACCTGGACATACTCTGAGAGCATCGAATTTATAGAAATATCTCGAAATGTCAGTTATAGATTCTAGAGGTCCACTTCATGGGACATGTCATATCATAAGAGGGATTATTAGTGGACCGGTGAATATTAAGGGAGTAATATATTGATAACCACCCAATAGTCTTACATAGGTGTAGAGATTACTTAGGTTGTGTGGCTATTGCTAGAGATTCATGATCAATTTCTTTTGAGTCAAAACCCCCTTGACTACCTCGACCTGAATTAGGTTTCCTTTCATATGGGTGGAGAACTACCAACATTATTTTCAGGAGTTAATTAATAGGTTGAAGGGAACCCCCATATTGAGACTTCTAGAGGATGGAGTTGAGTATGTGGTGTTTTGAGATACCTCCATAGATGGTATTGGATGTGTTCTAATGTATAGGTAGGCGGTTATTGCTTACAGGTCCTGATAGTTGAGACCCCATGAGTAGAATTATGTGACCCATGACTTGGAACATGTAGTAGTGGTGTTAACCTTGAATAATTGGTGAAATTATCTTATAGGATAGAGATTTTGTGGCATCCCACCTTTTAATTACATAACTTTTCATTACATTTTACAAACAGAGGATCTTTAAAGTCTAGTTTCTTGGAAATCAGGAACATAATACATGAGAACAACATAAAACATTCTTCTAATCCACTTATAAGGCTTAATCATAGGTTCATCCTAATTAAAATTACTGCATCTTAAAACCTGGAGACATACATCAAAGGAAAGGGTGAGCAGAAGGCCCAGTAAGGAAAGCAAGGGAATCAGTTTACTTGAAATATCAATAAGAACTTGATAAAAAAACCTAAATACATGAGTAATGAAATTATAGGAATATCATAACAAAAATAACTTGAAAAATAACTTGAATATGTGGCAAAGAATTTCATTTAGACATTCATGAACATATCACCAAGGTTCAACTCTGAGGTTTCATAAAACAATTACCAAGGTTATTCACCAAGGTATCGTGAAACTTGTCATCTCTAGAGATTAATTATTTATTCAATGCATTAGAGAACTATCAGGGCACACCCTTAATATGTATTTATTTCATGTGATCCACATAAATCATAATCAAACATTTCATAAATAACCCATATAGAAAAAAAGAAATGGGTTTCATTTCAAAATCGTGATGTTTTAAAAGTGCTTTAAAAATAAGATCATTATGTCATTTATAACCCATGGAAAGGGAGTGAGGATTATATATACGTTAATTCCAGAATAAAATATATCATTTTTTTGTATTTATGATCATACATAAAAATGAAATAGGTCTGGGTATTCACTAAATAAAACAATAGAATTTCATGAGAGAAAGAGAGAGAAATTTGAGACGAAATTTCTACAGCATAACGACTATATAACTTGGTTTTAGAAAACAATAAAAAGAGTGGGGAAAATGGTCACCTACTCATAAATAACTCATTATACAGTAGGGGTACATAATAAAAAAGAAATAAGATCATTTTATGGTTATTTTAAGGAAATACCATATGAAAATTAAACTCGAAGGAAGAGAGAATATGCGATTTCTTTTACGAAAATTCGGCAGCCTAACGGCGTCACTTAACAATTCAGAAAATAAATTGATGAGAGAAGAAAGGGTATATCACCATTTAGACATGAAATTTACAGTAATAATGATATATAAGAACATACACCCATATAATAAAATGGAAACTATAAGACATAACATAAAGGAAGTCATGACTTAAAAGAGGTAGGTGAAAGGATCTATTACCTTGAAGAGTAACTTCAGAAGCTTGAAGGTTGGGACCTTGGGAGAGAGAGTAAGGAAGATTTTGGACGAAATCCAATGGCTTTGAGTGCAGTGGAAGTGAGAGCTTGTGTGGGTTTATATAGGAATGGAGAGGGAATTGTTTATTATTTAGGTTTGGGACACCTCACAATAAACTAATCAAAAACACAAACTAGACCATGGTTTCTGCCAAAGGGGAGTGAAAAAAAATATTTTATATGGAAAATGATCGAACTTATTAAAATAATAGGGTTTCTTATGTGGAGGTGAGTCACACTCTCAAGGAAAAAAATTTAAAAAAACAAAATGTTTAATAAGTCTTGAAGGGTCCACTAAAGATTTGTAAAATAAATCAAACAAACCCAAAATCACATTATTTTAATGGTAAAACATATATTGGCTGAAAATAAAGTTTATAGTATTTTATTCCATCACTATTGGGTCATTATGATGTCATAAAACACATTATATATTTAAATGGTATTTAATTTTTACCCAAAAATTTTACTCTCTCAGAAAATTATGAAAAATTCTCCGTTGGATAATTTTGATGTCCCGATTCCAGAAATAATATTAATTTTATCTAAATAATTTTCTAAATATGTTAATTTTCACTTTTAAAATAAAAACCAAGATTTATCGAAAATTCATGGGTTTTGACAAAAATGGATTTCAAACCTTCACTACTGGAAAAACGACCTAGACCCACAGTTCAAAATCGTGGGTATAGCCCCCAAAACCGTGGGTATAGCCTATACCCATGGTTTTGGGAATCGTGGGCTAGAATGGCATCGGTATAGGGGTCTCAGCATATACCCACGATTCTCTCCAAACTGTGGGTATAGGGGAGTCAAATGTGGCACACCGTTGTTCCAGCATGGCACACAACATACCCCATGGTTTTCAAACCGTGGGGTTATTTAAATTCAAAAAATCACGCCCAGGGGGTTTCAAACCCGCGCCATGCACTGAGCCTCGCATCCGCGCCCCACCAACGGACCAACCATACTATATTTTTTATTTGTTACATAAACATATATCTGCATATATATATTAATATGGGGTATTTAAATTCAATAAAACATGCCCAGGGAGTTTCGAACCCGCGCCGCGTGCTAAGCCTCGTGGTCGCGCCCCACCAACGAACCAACCCAAATGTGATTTTTATCTGTTACATATACATATATCAGTGTATATATATTAATATGGGGTATTTAAATTCAAAAAATCACACCCAGGGGGTTTCGAACCCACGCCATGCGCTAAGCCTCACTGCCGCGCCCCACCAACGGACCAACCGAGCTAAAGAAATTTTGGAATTTTATATTTATATGTGTATAAATATATTAATCTAAACCATGAAAAAATTTCATCCCCGCCAAATTTTTTCCGTGTCCCGCCTAATTTTCTTTGCCCGTCATAACACGGGAAAGCTATACCCACGGTTTTGGAGAACCGTGGGTATAGGTCTTCAAAAAAAACCTCAATACCTTCGGTTTTCAAGAACCGTCGGTATAGGTCTTCAAAAAATACCATATACCCATGGTTTTCTCCAAAACCGTGGGTATAGGTCTTAAAAGAAAACTATACCCACGGTTTTTGGTACAACCGTGGGTATAAGTGGCCAATACTCACGGTTTTGGAAAACCATGGGTATAGGTTCACATACTATCCCTATACCCATGATTTTTTGCAAAACTGTGGGTATAGACCTATTTTACAATAGTTCTTAATAAAAATTACAATTTCATTCATACAATTATAAGATAATTTATATTTAATAAAAATTAATTTAATAATAATAATAATATTTTATTAAAATAATATTTAATTAAAAAATACATTAATTCATCAAAATAGATTTCTTAGTTGAATATTTGACTAAAAATACTATTTGTGCTTTAAAAACTATTTACAAAGTAAAAATAATAAAATGAAAGTATATTCATTATTATATAAAAAAATAATGTACATAATCATTATACTAGGGTCTTGTTACATACCCCTTAAAACACCTGCATAAGACCTTAGGGTAAGGTGCGCGATGGTGACAGACTCTTGGGGTGGCTCAGATAACATCGCTCGAGTGGTAATCTCTATCAACTTCCACTTCTCCCGTAGGCAGTTCTGCTCAAGATTAATGTGTTCAAGATCAGCTTGGACTTGGTGAAGCATGAAGCCCAATGATGCTACCTCTTTTCTGAGCTCCGACAAATGGGCTTTGTATGGGGAAAGTCTACTTGATGAGGCCATCGCTCCCTTTTTCTGAGTAAATTGGATTTTTTAAATCCCATATTTATACTAATCATGTGATCACTGTTCAGTGACTATATTAGCAACAGTCACAATTTAAAATCCAAAAACATAAAACAAAATAAGTTCAAATGTTGTATAACCATTTCACATATTAAGACATTTAATTAGATCAATAGGGATTTTCATTAACAAATGTTTGGGTCGTTACAATATTCCCCCCTAAAGAAATTTCATTCCCAAAATTTTAAAACATACCCTAAGAATAGAAAAGGTGCGGGTACTTCTGCCTCATAGACTCCTCTGGTTCCCATGTGGCTTCTTCGCATTTGTGGTTCCTCCACAACACCTTAACATAGTGGGTAGTCTTGTTGCATAGAACCTTGTCTCTATGATCAAAGATCTCCACTGGCTGCTCCTCAAAGGAGAGGTCATGTTCCAATTGAACCACCTCTGGGTTTAGTACATGTGAAGGGTCAGGTATGTACATCCTCAAGAGGGATACATGGAAAATATCACGAACTTTTTCAAGATTTGGAGGAAGTGCAAGCTGATAGGCCACTGATCCCATGCGATCAAGGATTTCATAGGGGCCAATATACCTAGGGCTGAGATTCCCTTTATTCCAAAACCTAATGAATTTCTTCCAAGGTGAAATATGAAGAAGAATTTTTCACCAACATCAAACTCCGAGTCCCTTCAACGGTTGTCTGCATAGCTCTTTTTCCGACTCTGAGCATCCTTAATGTGTTGCTAGATGACATGGACTTTTTCTGTCATCTCTTGTACAAGATCAGACCTAAGAAGATTTCTCTCACTAGATTCATCCCAACAAGTAGGAGTTCTACATCGTATCCCATATAGAGCTTCATAGGATGCCATTTGAATGCTCAAGTGGAAGCTGTTATTGTTAGAGAACTCAACTAAAGGGAGATGTTGATCCCATCCACCTTTAAATTCCATTGAGCATTTTCTTAACATGTCCTCAAGTGTTTGAATAGTCCTTTCAGATTGGACATCAGTTTGGGGGTGATAGGCCATACTGAAATTCAATTCAGTGATTAGATCATGTTGAAGACTTCTCTATAATTTTTATGTGAACCTTGGATCATGATCAGATATGATAGAAAGTGGAACTCCATGCAGCCTTATCACTTCCTTCATGTAAATCCTGGCAAGTTGATCAAGAGATAAGTCTTCCCGAATGGAGATAAAATGGGAAATCTTGGTTAAACGGTCCACAACAACCCATATTGCGTTGTTTCCTTTGGAAGTTCTTGGGAGACCATTGATGGAGTCCATAGTGATATTGTCCCACTTCCATGCTGGTATGGGTAGTGGTTTCAATACCCCTTTAGGAAGTTGTTGCTCTGCCTTCACTTGCTAACATACCAGGCACCTTGAAGTATAGTCAGCAATCTCCCTTTTCATATTATCCCACCAATAATGATAAAAAAGGTACCTATACATTTTTGTTCTCCCAGGATGTATACAGAAATTTGATCCATGAGCTTCATACATCAGCTCCTTCTTTATTTCCAGAATAGATGGAACACATAGTCTTGTACGAAATTTCAATACAACTTCTTGATCAATATTGAACTCAGGAAACTTCCCATCCTTTATAGCCTCAAACTTCTTTTATAACAAAGGATCTTCTTTATGATATTTCTTGATCTTCTCTAGTAATGACAGTTTAGAAATCATTTGGGTTAGGGTTGATGATGTCCCTTCCCTTATAATTCCCATGTCCAACTTTACTAGGTCATTGATCAAAGGATCTTTTTGAATCCTCATCATGTAAAGAACAACTAGGACTTTCCTACTTAATGCATCAACAAATTTTTTTCTCTTACATGATGATAATGAATTAAACAATCATAGTCTTTAAGAAGTTCCAACCATATTCTTTGTCTCATGTTCAATTCCTTTTGTATGAAAATATACTTCAAACTTTGACGGTCTGTGTATATATCACATTTCTCCCCATAAAGATAGTGCCTCCATATCTTCAGAACAAAAATGACTGCAGCTAGCTCTAGATCATGCACAGGATAGTTCTGCTCATGAGTCTTCAACTGTTGAGATGCATAAGCAATGAATTTGTCATTTTTCATGAGGAATCACCCAAGCCATTTCAGAGATGCATCACTAAAATAATAAATCCTTCTCCACTTGAGGGTAGAGTTAACATGGGTGTAGTAACCAATCTATTCTTCAGCTCTTGGAAACTTTCCTCACACTCCTTTGTCCAGATGAACTTGACCCCTTTTTGAGTTAACTTGGTTAATGGATTAGAAAGTCATGAAAAGTTATTCACAAACCTCCTATAATATCCTGATAAACCAAGGAAACTATGAATCTCAGTTATTTTTTTTAGCCTGAGGCCACTCCTCTACAACTTTTGTCTTTGTAGAGTCAACTATGATTCCTTCTTTAGTAACAATGTGCCCGAAGAAAGAAACTTGTTGTAACCATAATTCGCATTTTCTGAACTTTCCAAAAATCCCCTCCTTCCATAGAGTTTGAAAAATAGCCCTTAGATGATATTCATGCTCCTCACGACTTTTGGAATATATTAGAATATCATCAATAAAAACTACCATAAAGTTATCAAGGTAATCCTTAAAGACTCTATTCATCAAATCCCTAAAAATTGCAGGTGCATTAGTCAGTCCGAAGGGCATAACAACAAACTCATAATGCCCATATCTTGATTGGAAGGCAATTTTTGGAATATCTTCTTTCTTCACCCTCAATTTATGATAACCAAAAAGAATATCAATCTAAGAGAAGAATTGATCCCCATGAAGTTGGTCAAATAAGTCATCAATTCTTGGAAGAGGGTATTTTTTCTTTACTGTAATCCCATTCAGTTCTCTATAATCAATGCATAGCTGCATTGATCCATCCTTCTTCTTCACAAAGAGAACTGGTTCTCCCCAAGGAGACACACTTGGTCTAATAAACCCCTTCTCCAAAAGATATTGCAGTTGTTTCTTTAATTCCTCCAAATCCACATTTTCCATCCTATACAGGGTCTTTGATATCAGATGAGATCTAGGTACGTGCTCAATGGAGAACTCTACCTCTCTTTCTGGGGGAGGTCAAGGTAACTCCTTTGGAAATACATCAATGTATTTCTAGATGATGGGGACATTTTCTATCCTTAAACTCTCATCTCCTTCTTCTTCTTCACTAAAAAACTATATAAAGAAGGATATAGGGGGTTATTCTAGACAAATATTAGGTTGAGATATGTCTCCTTGGAAGATGACTGTAGGTTTTCCATTCAAGACTATTGAGATTTCCTTACTTCTACATTTGATCTTAACATTATACTTTGAGAGCCAATCCATCCCTATTATAATATCGAATTCCATCATTGGAATGACTACTAGATTTGCTATAAGATTGTTCTCACTAAAGTAAATACTAGAGGTTCTAAACACTCACGATGCTTGGATAATCCCACCAGGAGTCTTGACTGATAACTCTACTTTTATCAAATTGGGGGTTGATTCTAAATTCTTTTCAAACTTGGAGGAAATAAAGGAATATGTAGAACCAAAATCAAACAAAGTACTTGATAGCTTTGAGATAACAACAATAGTACCCGCTACCACATCATTCAGAGCTTCAACTTTAGCCGTCATGATAGCAAAATCATGAACTTTCTCCCTTGGCCTTTTCTGAGGCTGATGGTGGTTCCCATCCATTGCCCTTGGATTTCGACAGTGATTGGAAAAGTGCCCAATTTGTCCACACTTAAATCACTGAACATCAGGTAGGGCTTGCACCATCTTCCCCTTGCTGTTAGTGTTTGGAAGTTGGGATTTCACCTCACTATGACAATTCCTCACAAAATGTCCATCTCTTCCACACTTTTATCATTTCCCACTCCCGAGTAGAAAGTTCCCCAAATGCTTCTTCCCACATTTATTACACGTTGGAAGTTGCACTTGTTTGCATCCTCTTCCCTGATCAAAGGTCCTACCTAAGCTGGGCTCCATCGATCTCTTCTTTTCATTTGATTTATGAGACTACTAAGTCTCACCAAACTCTAGCTCGACTTTTATCGCACTCTACATGATCTCCTCATAGCTATCATAGTCTCAGTTGGATAGATTCTTCCGTAGATGAGGTCTCAGTCCGTCGAAGAATCTATCAACATTTCCATTTGGATCCCTGAAAAATCTAGAGGTGTAATGTGAAAGCCTTGTAAAGTTCATCTCATAGCTTCCCACAGATTCATTCTCCTTATGCTTTAGCTCGAGAAACTCCTCCATTCTTGTTCTCATCGATCGAGGGAAATACTTGTTGAAGAATATCCTTCTAAACTCTTCTCACTCCATAGATTCAACTTACACTCTTGGCCTTTTGTTTTTAATCAGTTCCCACCACTGATCAGCTTCTTCTTCTAAGCAAAAGACAGCTAGGGTAACCTTATCTTGTTCAGAATAGTGGAGCACAGAAAAGATATTCTCGATAGAGCTGATCCATTGTTTGAAAATAAATGGGTAGGTCGATCCACTGAAGTTTGGTGGTCATTAACGCATAAAGGATTCAATAAAAAATTGTTCCCTTCATGGTGAGATTGGTCACTCATCTTGATTCAAGTTATTTCCCATAACTTGAGTCAGTTGGTTCATCATTCGCATGAATGTTTCCATTCCGGCTTCCATTGGAGGGCCGTCAGCGCATGGTCCATTGCAGTCACCATTTGCACGGTTCCTCCTATTGCTCGCCATTTTCTAAAAGAATAAAACCATAATGAGAAACTTATTTCATTTAAAAATATTTTAACTATAAAGGATTTTATGTCTTAAAACTTCATGCTTAAATAATTACATTTCTCTATAATTCCTTCATAATGATTCATAAAAAAGCTTGCGATTAACCAAACATACCCCCTGGGAGTGTCATAACCAAGAGGGAAGAAAGGACCATTGTCGTGCACCAGTTCCCATTCGAGTCTAGATCAAAGGGGTGTTTTCGGGTTTTACCCCTATGTATATCTATGCCAGAGCCTCCTCTACCCGCTTGTATCCAGACAGGGATGTATTTTTTTTGATAAACCACTTAATCATTACTCACAAAAATAACAGGAAGTTTTATTATATTTAAACTTTTATATAGGGTTCTTCCAAAAGTTTTCATATCCTAATTTCCATAAATAACTAAACTATCCTTTGATACCAACTGTGGCATCCCGCCATTTTATTACATAACTTTTCATTACATTTTCAAACAGAGGATCTTTAAAGTATAGTGTCTTTGAAATCTGGAATATAATACATGAAAACAACATAAAAATTATTCTAATACACTTTTAAGGCTTCATCATAAGTTAATACTAAGTAAAATTACTTCATCTTAAAACCTGGATACATACATCAAAGGAAAGGGTGAGCAGATGGCCCAGTAAGGAAAGCAATGGAATCAGTTTACTTGTGATATCAATAAGAACTTGATAAAAAAACATAAAGACAAGAGAAATGGAATTATAGGCATATAATATTGAAAATAACTTGAAACATAACTTGAATATGTGGCTAAAACATTTCATTTAGACGTTCATGAACATATCACCAAGGTTCAACCCCAAGGTCTCATAAAAAATTACCAAAGTTATTCACCAAGGTATCGTGAAACTTGTCATCTCTAGAGATTAATTCTTTACCCAATGCATTGGAATGATATCAGGGAACACCCTTAATATGTATTTATTTTCATGTGATCCAAATAGATCATAATCAAACATTTCATAAATAACCCATATAGAATAAAAGAAATGGGTTTCATTTCAAAATCGTGACGTTTTAAAAGTGCTTTAAAAATAAGATTGTTATGTCATTTATAACCAATAGAAAGAGAGTGAGGCTTATATGTATGTCAATTCCAGAATAAAATATCTAATTTTTGTGTATTTATGATCAGACATAAAAATGAAATAGGTCTGGGTATTCACATAAATAAAACAAGAGAATTTCACAAGAGAAAGAGAGAGAAATTTGAGACGAAATTTCTGCAGCATAATGACAATATAACTTGGTTTTAGAAAATAATAAAAAGAGAGGGGACAAGGGTCACCCACTCATAAATAACTCATTATACAGTAGGGTTACAGAATAAAATATAAATAAGATCATTGTATGGTTATTTTAAGGAAATACCATATGAAAATGAAACCCGAAGGAAGAGAGAATATGCGATTTCTTTTACGAAAATTCGGCAGCCTAACAGCGTCACTTAACAATTCATAAAATAAATTGATGAGAGAATAAAGGGTATATCATCATTTATACATGAAATGGATAGTAAGAATGATATATAAGAACATACCCCCATATAATAAAATGGAAACTAGAAGACATAACATAAAGGAAGTCATGACTTAAAAGAGGTGGGTGAAAGCATCCCTTACCTTGAAGAGTAACTTCAGAAGCTTGAAGGTCGGGACCTTGGGATGCTTGAGGGAACCTTGGGAGGATCCTAGAGAGAGGAGGGAAGAGTTTGGACGACTCCAAAGGCTTTTAGAGAAGAGGAAGTGAGATATTGGGTGGGTTTTTATAGGAAAGGAGATAGAATTATTTATTATTTAGGTTTGGGACACCTCAAAATAAACTAATCAAAACCTCAAACCAGACCATGGTTTTTGACCATGGTTTCTGAAAAAGGGGCGTGGAAAAAAATATTTTATATTTCCAATGGATGAACTTCTTAAAATAATAGGGTTGATTATGTGGAGGTGAGTCACACTCTCAAGGAAAACAATTTAAAAAGACAAAATGTTTAATAAGTCTTGAAGGGTCCACTAAAGCTTTGTAAAATAAATAAAACAATACTAAAATCACATTATTTTAACTTTAAAACATATATTTTCCAAACATAAAGTTTATATTATTTTATTACATCACTATTGGGTCATTATGATGCCATAAAACAGATTATATATTTAAACGGTATTTAATTTTTACCAAAAAATTTGACTGTCTCAGAAAATTATGAAAAATTCCCAATTGGATAATTTCAATGTCCCGATTCCATAAATAATATTCATTTTATCTAAATAATTTTCTAAATATGTTAATTTTCACTTTTAAAATATAAACTGACATTTATCTAAAATTCATGGGTTTTGACAAAAATGGATTTCAAACCTTAATAGAAATTACAATTGAATTCATACAATTATAAGATAATTTATATTTAATAAAAATTAATTTAATAATAATAATAATATTTTATTAAAATATCATTTAATTCAAAAATCCATTAATTCATCAAAATAGATTTCTTAGTTGAATATTTGACTAAAAATACTATTTGTGCTTTAAAAACTATTTACAAAGTAACAATAATAAAATGAAAGTATATTCATTATTATATAAAAAAATAATGTAAATAATCATTGTAATAGGGTCTTGTTAAATAAACCCTTAAAACACCTGCATAAGACCTTAGGATAAGGTACGTGATGGTGACAGACTCTTGGGGTGGCTCGGATAACATCGCTCGAGTGGTAATCTCTATCAACTTCCACTTCTCCTGTAGGTGGTTCCGATCAAGCTTAATGTGTTCAAGATCGGCTTGGACTTGGTCAAGAGCGAAACCCAATGATGCTGCCTCCTTTCTGAGCTCCGAAAAATGGGCTTCGTATGGGGCAAGTCTACTGGATGAGGCCATCACTTCCTTTGTCTGAGTAAATTGGATTTGTTAAAGCCCATATTTATAATAATCATGTGATCACTATTCAATGAATATATTAGAAACAATCACAATTTGAAATCCAAAAACATAAAACAAAAGAAGTTCATATGTTGTATAAGCATTTCACATATTAAGACATTTAATTCGATCAAGAGGGATTTTCATTAACAAATGTTTGGGTCGTTACAATCTTCCCCCCTTAAGAAATTTCATTCCCGAAATTTTAACTCATACCCTAAGAAGAGAAAAGTGTGGGTAATTCTACCTCATAAACTCCTCAAGTTCCCACGTGGCTTCTTCGCATTTGTGGTTCCTCCACAACACCTTAACACGGTGGGTAGTCTTGTTGCGTATAACCTTATCTCTACGATCCAAGATCTCCACCGACTGCTCCTCATAAGAGAGGTCATGTTCCAGTTGTACCACCTCTGAGTTTAGTACATGTGAAGGGTCAGGTATGTACATCCTCAAGAGGGATACATGGAAAACATCATGAAAATTTTCAATATTTAGCGGAAGTGCAAGCCGATAGGCCACTGATCCCACGCGATCAAGGATTTCATAGGGGAAAATATACCTAGGGCTGAGATTCCCTTTCTTCCCAAACCTAATGACTTTCTTCCAAGGTGAAATCCGAAGAAAGAATTTGTCACCAACATCAAACTCCTAGTCCCTTAAATGGTTGTCGGCATAGCTCTTTTTCTGACTCTGAGCCACCTTATTGTGTTGCTGGATGACATGGACTTTTTTGTCATCTCTTGTATAAGATCAGGCCCAAGAAGCTTTCTCTCACTAGCAGCATCCCAAAAAGTAGGAGTTCTATATCGCATCCCATATAGAGCTTCATAGGGTTCCATTTGAATGATCAAGTGGAAGTTGTTGTTGTAAGAGGACTCAACTAAAGGGAGATGTTGATCCCATCCACCTTTAAATTCCATTGATCATGTTCTTAGCATGTCCTTGAGTGTTTGAATATTCCTTTCAGATTGGACATCAGTTTAGGGGTGATAGGCCATAATAAAATTCAATTCAGTGATTAGATCATGTTGAAGACTTCTCTAGAATTTTGATATGAACCTTGGATCATGATCAGATATGATAGAAAGTGGAACTCCATGCAGCCTTACCACTTCCTTCATGTAAATCCTGGCAAGTTGATCAAGAGAGAAGTCTTCCCGAATGTAGATAAAATGCACAGTCACGGTTAGACGGTCCACAACAACCCATATTGCGTTGTTTCCTTTAGAAGTTCTTGGGAGACCATTGAGGAAGTCTATTGTGATATTTTCCCACTTCCATGATGGTATGGGTAGTGGTTTCAATACCCCTTTAGGAAGTTGTTGCTCTGACTTCACTTGATGACATACCAGGCACCTTGAAGTGTAGTCAACAATCTCCCTTTTCATATTATCC
Source organism: Viscum album (assembly GCA_963277665.1). NCBI lineage: Eukaryota > Viridiplantae > Streptophyta > Magnoliopsida > Santalales > Viscaceae > Viscum > Viscum album. The sequence continues at coordinate 1,075,075,828 of OY728127.1, read as the reverse complement.
CACCAATAATGATCACGAAGGTACCTATACATTTTTGTGCTCCCAGGATGTATAGAGAAAGTAGAGCCATAAGCTTCATCCATCAGCTCCTTCTTTATTTCTGGAATAGATGAAACACATAGTCTTTTACAAAATTTCAATACACCTTCTTGATCAATATTGATCTTAGGAAACTTCCCATCCTTTATAGTCTCAAACTTATTTTATAATAAAGGATCTTCTTTCTGAGCTTTCTTGATCTTCTCTAGTAATGACGGTTGAGAAATAATTTGGGTTAGGGTTGATGATTTCCCTTCCCTTATAATTCCCATGTGTAACTTTACTAGGTAATTGATCAAAGGATTTTTTTTGAATCCTCATCATGGAAAGAACAACTAGGACTTTACTACTTAATGCATCAGCAAATTTGTTTTATCTTCTAGGATGATAATGAATTGAACAATCATAGTCTTTAATAAGTTCCAGCCATCTCCTTTGTCTCATTTTCAATTCCTTTTGTGTGAAAATATAATTCAAACTTTGATGGTCTGTGTATATATCATATTTCTCCCCATAAAGATAGTGCCCCCATATCTTTAGAGAAAAAATGATTGTAGCTAGCTCCAGATCATGCGTAGGATAGTTCTTATCATGAGTCTTCAAATGTTGAGATGCATAAGAAATGAATTTTTCCCTTTTCATGAGGAATCACCCAAGCCCTTTCAGAGATGAATCACTAAAAATAATGAATCCTTCTCCACTTGATGGTAGAGAAAACACAGGTGTAGTATCCAATCTCTTCTTCAGATCTTGGAAACTTTCCTCACACTCCTTTGTCCAGATGAACTTGACCCCTTTTCGAGTTAACTTGGTTAATGGATTAGAAAGTCATGAAAAGTTTTTCACAAACCTCCTATAATATCCTGATAAACCAAGGAAACTATGAATCTAGGTTATTGTTTTAGCCTAAGGCCACTCCTCTACAACTTTTGTCTTTGTAGAGTCAACTGTGATTCCTTCTTTAGTAACAATGTGCCCCAAGAAAGCAACTTGTTGTAACCAGAATTCGCATTTTCTGAAATTTCCAAAAAAGCCTCTCCTTCCGTAGAGTTTGAAAAATAACCCTTAGATGATATTCATGCTCCTCGCGACTTTTGGAATATATCAGAATATCATCAATAAAAACTACCACAAAGTTATCAAGGTAATCCTTAAAGACTATATTCATCAAATCCATAAAAATTGTAGGTGCATTAGTCAGTCTGAAGGGCATAACAACAAACTCATAATGCCCATATCTTGATCAGAAGACAGTTTTTGGAATATCTTTTTTCTTCACCCACAATTGATGATAACCAGAATGAAGATCAATCTTAGAGAAGAATTGAGCCCCATGAAGTTGGTCAAATAAGTCTTCAATTCTTGGAAGAGGGTATTTTTATTTACTGTAATCCCGTTCAGTTCTCTATAATCATTGCATAGTCGCATTGATCCATCCTTCTTCTTCACAAAGAGAACTGGTTCTCCCTAAGGAGACACACTTGGTTGAATCAACCCCTTCTCCAAAATATCTTGGAGTTGTTTCTTTAATTACTCAAACTCCACATTTTCCATCCTATACAGGGTATTTGATATCGGATGAGATCCGGGTTCGAGCTCAATGGAGAAATCTACCTCTCTTTCTGGGGGATGTCCAGGTAACTCCTCAAGAAATACATCAATGTATTCCTATTGATATTTTCTTAATTCTGCATTTGATCTTAGCATTATACTTTGAGAGCCAGTCCATCCCTAGTATAATGTCGAATTCCTGCATGGGAATGACTACTAGATTTGTGATAAGATTGTTCTCACCAAAGTAAATACTAGAGTTTCTAAACACTGACGATGCTTGGATAATCCCACCAGGAGTCTTGACTGATAACTCTACTTTTATCAAATTGGGGGTTGAATCTAAATTCTTTGCAAACTTGGAGGAAATAAAGGAATGCATAGAACCAAAATCAAACAAAGTACTTGATATCTTTGAGATAACAAAAAGAGTACCCGCTACCACATCATTTGGAGCTTCAACTTCATCTGTCGTGATAGAAAAAACATGACATTGCTCCCTTGGCCTTTGATGAGGCTGATGGTGGTTCCCCTCCACTACCCTCGGATTTTGATAGTGATCGGAAAATTGCCAATGTTTTCCACACTTAAAGCACTGGAAATCAGGTAGGGCCTGCACGATCTTCCCCTTGTCGTTAGTGTTTGGAAGTTGTGTTTTCACCTCACTATGACAATTCCTCACAATATGGCCATCTCTTCCACACTTCTAGCATTTCCCACTCCCAAGTAGGTAGTTCACCAAGTGCTTCTTCCCACATTTACTACACATGGTAAGTTTCACTTTTTTGCATCATTTTCCTTGATCAAAGGTCCTACCTAAGCTGGGATCCATCTATCGCTTCTTTCCATTTGATTTATGAGATCACTATGTCTCACCAAACTCCATCTCGACTTTCATCGCACTCCGCACGATCTCCTCATAGCTATCATAGTCTTTGTTGGATAGATTCTTCCGTAGATGAGGTCTTAGTCCGTCGAATAATATTTCAACATTTCCATTTGGATCCATGAAAAATCTAGAGGTGTAATGTTAAAGCCTTGTGAAGTTCATCTCGTAGCTTCCCACAGATTCATTCTCCTTCTACTTCAGCTCGAGAAACTCTTCCATTCTTGTTCTCATTGATAGAGGGAAATAATTATTGAAGAATATCCTTCTGAACTCTTCCCACTCCATAGATTTAACTTATACTCTTGGCCTTGTGTTTTTAATCAGTTCCCACCACTGATCAGCTTCTCCTTCTAAGCGATAGACAGGCAGGGTAACCTTCTCTTGTTCAGAATAGTGGAGAACATAAAATATCTTCTCAATAGAACTGATCCATTGTTTGACAATAAGTGGGTTGGTTGATCCACTGAAGTTTGGTGGTCATTAACGCATAAAGGACTCAACAGAAAGTTGTTCCCTTCATGGTGAGATTTTTTACTCAGCCTGATTCAAGTTATTTCCCATAACTTGAGTCAGTTGGTTCATCATTCACATGAATGTTCCCATTATGACTTCCATTAGAGGGATGTCAGCTCATGGTCCATTGCAGTCACCATTTTCATAGTTCCTCCTATTGCCCGCCATTTTCCAAAATAATAAAACCTTAATTAGAAAATTATTTCATTTACAAATCTTTTAACTATAAAGGATTTTATGTATTAAAACTTCATGGTTAAATAATTACATTTCTCTATAATTCCTTCATAATGATTCATAAAAAAGCTTTCGATTAACCAAACATATCCCCTAGGAGTGTTTAAACCAAGAGTTTAGCAAGGTCCATTTTCATGCACCAGTTCCCATCTGAGTCTAGCTCAAAGTGGTGTTTTTGGGTTTTACCACTATGTACATCTGTATTAGAGCCTCCTCTACCTGCTCGTATCCAGACAGAGATGTATTTGTTTGATAAACCACTTACTCATTACTCACAAAAATACCAGGAAGTTTTATTATATTTAAACTTTTATATAGGATTATTCCTAAAGTTTTCATATCCTAATTTCCATAAATAACTAAACTATCCTTTGATACCAACTGTGGAATCCCACCTTTTTATTACATAACTTTTCATTACATTTGACAAACAGAGGATCTTTAAATTCTAGTGTCTTAAAAATATGGAACATAATAAATGAAAACAACATAAAACATTATTCTAATACACTTTTAAGGCTTTATCATAGGTTCATCCTAAGTATAATTACTTCATCTTAAAACATGGAGACATATATCAAAGGAAAGGGTGAGCAGAAGGCCCAGTAAGAAAAGCAATGGAATCAGTTTACTTGTGAAATCAATAAGAACTTGATTAAAAAACATAAAGATAGGAGCAATGGAAGTATAGGAATATCATAATTAAAATAACTTAAAACATAACTTGAATATGTGGCTACAACATTTAATTTAGACATTCAGGAACATATCACCAAGGTTTAACCCTGAGGTGTCATAAAAAGATTACCAAGGTTATTCACCAAGGTATCGTGAAACTTGTCATCTCTAGAGATTAATTCTTTACCCAATGAATTGGAATGCTATCAGGGCACACCCTTAATATGTATTTATTTTCATGTGATCCACATAGATCATAATCAAAAATTTCATAAATAACCCATATAGAATAAAATAAATGGGTTTCATTTCAAAATCGTGACGTTTTAAAAGTTCTTTAAAAATAAGATCGTTATGTCATTTATAACCCATGGAAAGGGAGTGAGGGTTATATGTATGTCAATTACAAAATAAAATAATAATTTTTTTGTATTTATGATCAGACATAAAAACTAAATAGTTCTGGGTATTCACATAAATAAAACAAGATAATTTCATGAGAGAAAGAGAGAGAAATTTGAGACGAAATTTCTGCAGCATAACGACAATATAACTTGGTTTTAGAAAACAATAAAAAGAGAGGGGACAAGGGTCACCCACTCATAAATAACTAATGATACAGTAGGGGTATATAATAAAAATGAAATAAGATCATTGTATTGTTATTTTAAGGAAATACCATATCAAAATGAAACTCGAAGGAAGAGAGAATATGCGATTTCTTTTACAAAAATTCAGCAGCCTAACGGTGTCACTTAACAATTCAGAAAATAAATTGATGAGAGAAGAAAGGGTCTCTAATAATTTATACATGAAATGTACAGTTATAATGATATATAATAACATACCCCATATAATAAAATGGAAACTAGAAGACATAACATAAAGGAAGTCATGACTTAAAAGAGGTGGGTGAAATGGTCCCTTACCTTGAAGAGTAACTTCGGAAGCTTGAAGGTAGGGACCTTGGGATGATTGAGGGCACCTTGGGAGGATTATAAAGAGAGGGGGAAGAGTTTGGACCACTCAAAAGTCTTTGAGTGAAGAAGAAGTGGGAGATTGGGTGGGTTTATATAGGAAAGGAGAGGGAATTATTTATTATTTAGGTTTGGAAACACCTCACAATAAACTAATGAAAACCACAAACCAGACCATGATTTTTGCCCATGGTTTCTACCAAAGGGGATTGGAACAAAATATTTTATATTTTAAATGGACGAACTTCTTAAAATAACAGGGTTGATTATGTGGAGGTGAGTCACACTTTCAAGGAAAATAATTTAAAAAGACAAAATGTTTAATAAGTCTTGAAGGGTCCACTAAAGATTTTTAAAATAAATAAAACAAACCTAAAATCACATTATTTTAATTTTAAAACATATATTTTCCAAGCATAAAGTTTTTAGTATTTTATTACATCACTATTGGGTCATTATGATGTCATAAATCACTTTATATATTTAAATGGTATTTAATTTTTACCCAAAAATTTGACTATCTCAGAAAATTATGAAAAATTCACCGTTGGATAATTTCGACGTCCTGATTACAGAAATAATATTCATTTTATCTAAATAGTTTTATAAATATGTTAATTTTCACTTTTAAAATAAAAACTGACATTTATCTAAAATTCATGGGTTTTGACAAAAATGGCTTTCAAACCTTAATAAAAATTACAATTGCATTCATAAAATTATAAGATAATTTATATTTAATAAAAATTAATTTAATAATAATAACAATAAAAATTTATTGAAATATTATTTAACTCATAAATCCATTAATTCATAAAAATAGATTTCTCAGTTGAATATTTAACTAAAAATACTATTTGTGCTTTAAAAACTATTTACAAAGTAACAATAATAAAATGAAAATATATTCATTATTATATAAAAAAACAATGTACATAATAATAGTACTAGGGTTTTGTTACATAAACCCTTAAAACACCCACATAAGACCTTATGGTAAGGTGCACGATGGTGACAGACTCTTGGGGTGGCTCAGATAATATCACTCGAGTGGTAATCTCTATCAACTTCCACTTCTTTCGTAGGTGGTTCCGCTCAAGCTTAATGTGTTCAACCTTGGATTGGGCTTGGTAAAGAGTGAAGCCCAATGAGTCTACATACTTTCTGATCTCTGAAAAATGGGCTTTGTATGGGGAAAGTCTACTGGATGAGGCCATCGCTTCCTTTGTCTGAGTAAATTGGATTTGTTAAAGCCCATATTTATACTAATCATGTGATCACTGTTCAACGACTATATTAGCAACAATCACAATTTAAAATCCAAAAACATAAAACAAAATAAGTTCATATGTTGTATAACCATTTCACATATTAAGACATTTAATTAGATCAAGAGGTATTTTCATTAACAAATGTTTGGGTCATTACATATTCATTTTCTATTCTATTCACAAGAGTCTCAGGTATATCTTCTCTAAAAAAGTTCTAATTCTGAGGAAGTGACTATGGCTTAGGTTCCTATAATATCATAACTTTGAGATAGTCTATACTCTTAGGAAAGAGAACATGGTATCATATGCTCTTAATAAGAAATCATGTTCATTGTTTTCTAGTGAGTAATCAGAGTAGTTTTCCTTCTTGTAGTTGATCTTGGTGGATGAGGGCATAACAACATACCTTCAGTAAATGGTTTTTACCCCTACACTTCTTCAGTGTGTTAGGGAGGCACAATGTAGAGATATCAATTGTGAGGTCTTTATTAACCATATAATCATTGGAAATTCTCTTGATGGATTTTATGAATTTGGGGATCACATCATCATATTCAAGGATGGATTATGGTCCCAGTCATACTATGGGAGGAGGTGCTAAGGGAGTTTCATACACCCCCTTATAAGTACATCTAAAAGTGGGGAAGATATACCAGGATCTCCAATGTTAGTTTTCATGGACTAGAATGAAGAAGAGTGTTTCTGATTTTATCTATCATTATCTCAACTTCAAATAAGTTAAGGTATAGAACAAAGTTTTAGTGGTTTTGTACCAACCCCTTGAGGTTTTAGAGTAGAAGTGAGATGGTATCTCTATGAAACCCCATATCTTTAAAACACATTATTTCATGATTTATTACATAAATAAACATGTAATAAAATCATAAGAGATCATGAGGCCTAGTTTGTTTAGGATATTAGGTACATATATTAATAGCTTAAAACATGGATACAATGAAATTATTTAAAACTTCTTAACATGCTCTTAAAATTCCATTTCTCTTCTAAAACTGCATGGGATAACCTAGGGATGTACATAATAAATGGGTGAAATACAATGCCCATAAAGGGAATAATAAAAGAATAATATAATGAAATTAATAAATGTGAGTCAAGATGAATATAAAGGTGAAATAAAATGGGTGAGAATCATAAACATGATCAACACAGCCTGATATAAGATGATAACATCAAGGCAATATAGGGATGTAGAAATGACACAAAACATGAGATCATAATAATAAGTCATGTTTAACTATAGATATATCATAAAATAGTGTTTTTAAGATAAAATACCATGAACCATACATATTATATCATTAGATAAAAAAAATTACCCATTGCATTATAGGACTATATAATTTTAGGCCCACCCGTCACATTCATATCATGTACATGCTTTTGTGTTCCATATATACCATTAAACATAAGAACAAATTTAATAAATTTTAATAAAATTGTGAAGGATGGTAGGTAATATAAATGGAATTAACACATTAATTAAGGATAATAACATCTAGTTGAAAAACCTCAAGTGAAAATGGGGATGGGTATTCACAACATAAATGTTTGACATGGAAAAATCACAAGATAATTCTGACAATATAATGGGTGTATGTAAAGATTCATGGAAAGGTTTAATGAGAGTGAAAGGTGATATATCATTACTTTTACATCATAATTATAGTAAAGGGATGTTTAAAAACACATTAAAACATGAAAAGTTGTAAATTAAAATACATAATACAAAGAAAGTGCTTGAATAAAGGAGAGGAAGAGAGAATCCCTTACCTTGAGAGGGCACATATAAAATCTTGAGAGGAGTTTATTAAGATATTAGGAACACATTAGGAGTAATTTATATATTTATAGGGAGAGGAAATTCATGATTAATGGTTTTTTAGTGAAGAGGAGTTGTAGTTTGAGTGGGTATTTATAGAAAAAGAGATGAATTCTTTATTAATTTCTAAACATAGGTAATAGAATCTATATAATAAAATAATAAAAACCATAAAACTTACCATAGTTTTTCCCATGGTTTATACCAAAAATTAGACATGTTAAATATTTTATAATGTTAAGAACCTAATTCATTAAAATAGTACCATTGGTGATGTGGAAGTGAGTCATGTAAAAAATAATTAATTTATAGGTTTTGGAGGATTCAATAAAGGTTTATAAAATTAATCAAATAACTTGAAAAATAAATTATTTTAAATTTGAAATATATATTTGGTTGTGGATTCCTTTTATATCATTTATTAGATAACTTTTGGGATATTATGATGTCATAATACATACTATATATTTATATCGTATATAGTTTTTACCCAAAATTTCGACTATCTTGGAAAATTATGAAAAATTCACCATTGGATATTTTTGAAATTATTATTTAAAAAATGATATTTATTTTACAAAATAATTTTATAAATATGAGTATTGACAATTTTAAATAAAAAACTATTTATACTGGAAAATACTAGTTTTTATGATACTAACAACTTTCTGACCCTTATAAAAATTACATTGGGCTTCATTAAATTATATTTTCATTTATATTTAAATAAATATTATTTAATAAGAATATTTTATTAAAATAAAATCTATTTCAAAAACTAATTAATTTAACAGAAAGAACATCTTAATAGAAACTATATATTTCCTAAAAATATAATTTTGATTTATTCGTATCAAAATATGATTTTTATCAAACTCATTAAATAATCATTTATAAAGTAATAATAAAAAGGTATAAATGTATTCATTATTATATTTAAAAGAAAATATAAAATTTCATACTTATATGGTCTAGATATATAGACCCTTATTACACCAGCATACACCCTAAGGGTAAGGTGTGTGATGATGGTACTTTATTGAGGTGGTTCAAAAAACATGGTTTGGGACGTGATGTCAATAATATTGAGCTTATCACATAAATTTTTTCAATAATTATTTATCTTTTTAATCTAAACTTAGGATTAGTCAAGGGAAAATCCTAGTGATCACATCTTCCTTAGAATCTTTGATAAATGGGCTTTATATGGAATGATCCTACTGATTGAGGCCATAAAATATTTCATCTCTGCCAATTGGATTTTATCATAACCAATAATATATAATAATAATAATGGTCACCATAAAAAAATTATATTATCAATGTTTATGATTCTTAATAATATTTTAAATCTAACAGACTATATTTTATAGTGCTCCCATATAACCAAATTAGTGCATGTGTTTTCTATAACTACATTAATTAATAATAATTTATTTATTAAAAATGTAATTTCATTTATAAAATTTTGATTCATCACTTTATTCCCCCTTCAAAAATGTATCCCTCAAAATTTTATTTCTCATAATATAATTGATTAGGGTACTTCTATTTCATAGCCTTTTCTAGTTCCCAAGTCTCTTCCTCAAACTTGTGGTTCCACCAAAATACTTTTAAGAGGTGAGTTATCTTGTTTCATAGGAATTTGTCTCTATTATATAAGATTTTAACCACTTTCTCCTCACATGAAAGATCATTAGACAAGGGTACCAACTCTGGATTCGGTTCATGTGGGGGGATTGGTATGTACTCCCTAAAGAGGGATACATGGAACATATTATGTACTTGATATTGGTCAGGTGGGAGTGCTAGTCAATAGGCCACAACTATAATTTTATCAAGGATATCAAATGGAATGATGTATCTTGGACTAATATTTCCCTTCTTCTCAAACATCATGAATTTCTTCCATGGTGATATATGATGAAACACTTTATTTATGGCCTAAAACTCTAGGTATCATTGATGATTGTGTCATATATTTTCTATTTAATTTACATTTATTTAATATGATGTTGAATGTTTTGAACCTTCTCTATCATCTCTTTGATAAGATCAATTTTCACAAGGTTCTTCTCTCAAACTTCATACCATCATGTTAGTGTTTGAAACCTCTTCCCAAACATAGCCTCATAAGATGAAATTTGAATGCTAGAATGGAAATTATTGTTATATGAGAACTCTACTAGGGGAATAAATTTATCTTAACATCCCTAAAAATACATTAAACAATATATTAGTATATTCTCTAGAGTTTTAATGGTTATTTTAGACTGAACATCCATCTAAGGGTGACAAGCAATAATAAACTTAGTTTTGTATCCAACTCTTGTTGAAGGCTTCTCTAGAACCGTTAGGTAAACGTTAGATCTCGATCAAATATAGTGGAGAGTAACTCTATGTTGTCTTACCACTTATATTATGCATATCTTGATAATATGGTTAATATATAAATCTTCATTGATAGAAATGAAATGCATTGAATTTGTAAGGAAATTGACTACCACCCAGATGGTGTTATTTCCTTTAGATGTACTGGGGAGTCCTAAAATGAAATTCATTGTTATGTTTTCCCATTTCAATACTATCATGGGTAATGTTTGCATCATACCCTTAGAATTATGTCATTAAGACTTGACTTGTTGTCATACCAAACATCGAGATACAAATTATACAATCTACCTCTTTATGTTATCCCACCAGAATATTTGTTTCAAATATCTATACATATTGGTGATTATTGTATTAATAGATAAGGATGACTTATATGAATCACCTATAAGTTCCTTATTCAACTTTAGTTTTTATGGGATACATATCTGGATTCCAAACCTTAAATATCCATCTTTATAAAAGTTGAACCTCAAAATATTCACTAACTTTATCTATAATTCCTCATTATCTTTTTGGGTCTCCTTGATCCTCTCAAGAATGGATGTGTGATCCATTATTTGAGAAAATTTGGATTATGATCCTTTTATTATTCCCATGTACATACTTTTCATGTGAAAAAATATTGGACCCATTTCAATCCTCATTATGGATAGGGTTGTAGGATCCTTTATAATCAAAACATATTTCACTTTATTCACCTTCCTAGGATGATAATGTATTGATCAATCATAATCATTGATCAACTATAACCACCTTCATTGGATCATATTGAGATCCATTTGTGTGAATATATACTTTTGTCTTTTATTATTTGTATATATGTCACACTTCTCCCAATGGAGATAATGTCACCAAATATTTAATGTGAAGATAACTACTGCTAATTGTAGATCATGGGTTGGGTAGTTTCACTCATGTATCTTTAATTGGTAGGAGGCATATGATATAACTTTGAAATATTGCATGGTTACAAAAACTAAATTTTTTTAGATGTATCACTGTAGATAAAAATACTTACCCACTAGTGGGTAATGTGAGAACAAGTGCTGTGATTTGCCTCTTCTTTAACCCCTTAAATCTCTCCTCACATTCATCAGTCCAGAAAAACTTCACTCCCAATTGAGTTATCTTAGTTATTGGGCTTGAAAATATTTATAATTTTATCAAAAATTAATGATAGTACCCAGATAATCCAAGGGAACTATAGATTTCCATCACATATGTTGGTCTGGGATATCCATCAATTTACTTTCCTTTTTAAAGGATCTATAGATTTCCCTTTATTATTTATAACATTACCCAAGAATGTTACTTTCTACATCCAAAAATTGTATTTACTTTACATCTCATATAACTTTTAGTTACACAAGGTCTTCAGTACAACATTCAAATTCTCCTCATGTTCCTCCTTTATTTTTAGATTATATAAGAATATCATCTATAAATACTACCAAAAAAATTTCAAGGTAATCCCTAAAGATTATATTCATTAAGTCCATGAAGATAGATAGAGAATTAGTGATTCTAAATGAAATCACTATGAAATTGTAGTGCTGGTACCTTGTACAAAGAGAGGTCTTGGGGATATCCTCCTTATTTACATTTACTTGATAATATCCCAATTGAATATCTATCTTGGAGAAGTACTGTACTCCACATATCTGATCAAACAAGTCATCAATCTGTGGAAGATGATACTTTTTCTTTATTGAGATCTTATTAAGCTCATGAAAATCAACATAGAGGGGCATTGACTCATCCTTATTCTTGAGGAAAAGGACCAACATACCCCATAGTGAAGCGCTTAGTTGTATAAACCCCTTTTATACTCACATGTAGTTTCTTTTTCAGATCTTCATGTTCATTAATTAACATTAAATATAGATTATTGGATATTATAAAAGATTTGAGTATAAGTTTGATCAAGAAATCAACCTCTCAACTGGGAGGAGGGCCAATAAATTCTTTGGGAAACACATCAGTATATTCCCTCATAATGGGCATGTCATAAATGATGATATTTTCCTTAGTCTAAATAATTTGAGCAAGATACTATTTCTCATAAATAAATAATATCAATTCTTAATATGATGATTCCAAATGATATTCATCATCCTCCTTTCACTTGTATAGAATCATAGGGTGATTTTTGATATAGTGGGTGATTTACTTCTCTCAGAAATTTATGTTGGATATATACAAGGAAATCCAATTCATACTCAAAATAATATAAAATTTCACTAAAGGGAGTATCATAAGGTTAATTTTAAAGTTCATCCTGAATTTTTTATAGGGGATGAGTTATATGATTGGGATAAAATAATTTACCCATTTTCCAACTTCATCGATAACTTGAATTCCATGTTTTTAGGTGGTGTTTGAATATTTCTACTAAAATTGCATGATATGAAATAATTTATAGAACCAAAATCATATAGTATATTTTCTATACTTGAATAAATAAACAATATACCTATCACCACTTCATTTTCAGGATCCACCTCAGTAGTTGTAATGGCATAATATTTCGCTTTCTCTCTAGGACTTGGAGGTTTTTGTTGTTGATTATAATCGATATACCTTATCTTAGTGCATTGATTTTAATAGTGTACCTATTATTTGTAATTAAAACATTGGAAAAGTAGATTAGGGTTGACTGGAGCATTCCTTTCTTCCATCTCATTTTTGGGTTTCTCCCATCTATATTAACTAGCTAGGTTCCCTTTCTTCCCAAACCTAAAGCATTTCCTTATCCCCATCAGGAAATTTCAAGGTTTTTTATTCCAACACTTTTTAAAAGGGGGATGGTAGACTTTATTCCCCCCATTATATTTATCTATTTATCCACCCAAATTAATCTTCATCCTTCAATTCCTATACTGAGACCCATGATACCCTTGAGATTCACTGGTCTCCATTTCAAATTTGAGGGCACATCAGACAATTTCCTCATAGCTATCAATGTCTTAAATTTCCAATGATTTTCATACGTTCTAATTTAACCCACTAAAGAATTAGTATAATTTACTCTCAGTTTTAATGAAAAAGCTAGATTCATATCATAAAAGTATTATAAATTTCACCTCGTACACCTCAATAATTTTTTCATCCTTTTTATAGAGTCCAAGGAATTCCATCTCCATTTTTAGTTAGAGTGTGAGGAAAATATTTATCATTTTTTTGAAATTGTTTCTACTCTAATGCTTGGATATCCACCTTGGTCTTAACATTCTTAATCAATATCCACCATTTATCCGATTATCCTTCCATATGATAAAGATCCATCATGAAATTATATTTATAAGATCATTTCAATAGAGTTTATCCATTGATCCATGATTTAGGTATCATAAGATCCACTAAAATTAAGTGTAATTTGTTGTATAAAGGTTTCAATTGTAACTTTATATTTATTAAGGGGATTTTAGTGAAACTATTTCTTAAAGTTTCTATAAAAAACTTGATTTAATTGAGAAATTATTCCCATGAAGTTCCTGACTCCTACTCCCATCGGGTTGGGCATATCATTTAGGAAGTCATCACATTGTCCCTCAAATTGGTTGTTGACTTGGTTCCTCCTATTTATATCTATTAACTAAAATAAATGGAATATTATAGATTTTAATTTTAAAACTATTAAACACATAAAAGGGAGACTATGAACATTTAAGGGATAACTCCTAAATCACATGCATTCTTTAACCTATGAATTTCTAGTTTTAATCTATGTTATCAATGTTCTATTTCCTACCATAAAATTATATGGGCACTATTGTTCCCTTTATAATGGTTCATAAAGATCTTGTGAATTTACAAAATCATATCCAATGGGAGTATCAAACTAGATGTGTATAAGGTCACCTTTTTTATGAAAGGTGATGATCGATTTAAAACCCAATGCGCCCTTTTCGGGGTTATTACCCCTAGGTACAATTGTACCAGAGCCACATCCACTTGTTGTATTAAAATAGAGATTTTTTTCTTGGAAACAACTTAATATATACTTTACCAAAATTTAGGGATGTTTTACTATGTTTAGACTTATACTTAAGTATTTATCTATGTTTTTATAATTTTAATTCCAAAAAATAACTAGACTTTCCTTTGATACCAACTATGAAAACCCATATCATTTATACATTTTATTTCATGATTTATTATAAGGACCCACTTAATACAATACCAGAAGATATTGAGGCCTAGTGTCTTTGGGATATTAGGTACATAACTCAAAAACATAAAACATGGATACAATGCCATTATTTAAAATTCCTTAACATGCTCTTTAAATTCCATTTCTCTTTTAAAACTACATTGGATATCCTATGTATGTATATAAGAAAGGGGTGAGATATAAAGAAAAGTAAGGGAATAATCAAATAATAACATGATGAAAGTAATAAATTTTATTCAAGATTCATATAAAGGCAACATAAAAGGGGTGATAATGATAAATATGAACATAAAATCATGATACAAGATGATAACATCAAGGAAATATAGGGATGTAGATAAAACTGAAAACATAAAATCATAAACATAAGTCAAGTATAACCACAAATAAATCGTAATATAGTGTGATTAAGATAAAATTAATAGAACCATAAAGGTTATATCCTGAGATAAAAGAATTTCCCAATGAATTTTAGGGATATATAACTCCGGACCCACCTATCACATTCATATCATGAACATGCATTTGTGTTCCTCATAGATCATTCAACATAAGAATGACTTTCATCACTTTTAATACCAAAATTAAAGAGTGTGGGTTATATAAATTGAATTATAAAATATATGAATTATAGTTACATATAGGTGAATACCATTGAGTGAAAATGGGGATGGGTATTTAAAAAATAAGTGTTTGACATGAAAAATCATAGGATAATTTTGACAGCATAATGAGTGTACATAAAGATTGATGGAAGGGTTTAATGAGAGTCAAGGGAGATTTATCATTACTTATAAATAATAAGTATAGTAATTGAATGTGTAAAAACACATTACAACATGAACAATTGGAAATGAAAGGGACCAATACAAAGAAATTTCTTGAATATAGGGGAGGTGAAGAGAATCCCTTACCTAGAGAGGGATCTTTTAAAGAGTTAAGATGAGATTATTAAGAGATTTTTAACACTTTGAGAGGAATTTAGAGAGGTATAGAGAGATTAAATTCATTATAAATGGGTTTTTAGTGAATAGGAGTGGGAGGTTTGGTGGGTATTTATATCAAAAATAGAGTAATTATTTATTAATGTCTAAACTCTGATTTTGGATTCTATATAATAAAATAATAAAACCACTAACCTTACCATTGGGTTTCCCATGTTTTTTTCAAATAAGATTTATTTTCAATATTTTATAAGGATAATAACTGAAATCATTAAAATAATACCATTGGTGACGTGGAAGCGAGTCATGTTCATCAAGAATTGATTTTAAAAAATTAAAATATAATATAGTTTTTGAAGGATTCATTAAAGGATTATTAAATTGATAAAATAAATTAAAAAATAAATCATTTCAAAATATAAATATATATTTGGTCATGTATTCCATTTATAGAATTTATTACATCACTTTTGGACAATTATGATGTCATAATACAAACCGTATATTTACATCGTATTTAATTTTTACCCAAAATTTTGATTGTCTTGGAAAATTATGAAAAATTCACCATTGGATAATTTTGATGTAATGATTTCAAAAATTATATTTATTTTAAAAAAATAATTTTCTAAATATTAGGATTTACACTTTTATATAAAAATCCTCATTTATTAAAAAATACTAATCTTTACGATACTAAAAACTTTCTGAACCTTATAAAAATTACATTGAGATTCATTAAATTATATTATCATTTATATTTAAATAATTTTTTTAATACAAATATTTTATTAAAATATTTTTTTTCATAAATTCATGAACTTGTTAAAAATCGTGTCTTAATGGAGACTATATATTTCCCAAAAATAAAATTTTGGTTTCTTCATATCAAAATATGATTTTCACCAAAACTCAATATAGAATTATTTATAAGGTAATAATAAAAAAGGATAAATATAATCATTATTATATTTAAAATAAAATATAAAAATTCATACTACTATGGTCTAGATATATAAACCCTTATTAAACCAGCGTACGCCCTTAGGGTAAGGTGTGTTATGATTGTACTTTCTTGAGGTGGTTCAATGAACATGGTTTGGGATGTGATCTCCATAAACTTTAACTTCTCCTATAAATGGTTTCAATAATACTTTATTTATTGAATCTTGACTTCATCTTGGTTAAGGGAAAATTCTAGTGATGCCATCTTCCACAGAATCTTTGATAAATGGGCTTTATAGGGTATAATACTATTGTTTGAGACCATTGATTATTTAATTTGTGTCAATTGAGTTTAATCATAACCATTAATATATATAATCATAATGGTCACTATACAAAAACTATATTATAAATGGTTATGATTATTAATGGTATTTTAAATATGACTGGATATATTTTATAATGGTCTAATATAACCAAAATAGTTAATATGTTTTCTGTAACTACACTTCTTAATAAGGAATTTATTCATTGAAAATAGAATTTCATTTATAAAAAATTGAGTCTTCACAATCTCCATGTATTTAATGATATGAATTCTATTATCAGTGAGAGGTAATAAAACTATCTGGGTGATTATAGACTAACTCACCAAGTCAGTTCACTTCCTTTCCACTCGAGAGAGAAGTTTAATGGAGAGTGTGAGATGATTGTACATGAAAGAGATAGTTTGAATTCATGGAGTCCCCTCAATGATTGTTTTGAACCATGATTCTCACTTCACATATCGATATTAGAGAGTATTACAAGAGGATTTTGGGAAATAGTTTCAGATGCGCATAACTTTTGACCCTCATATGGAGGGCCAAACATAGAGAACTATTCAGGTCTGGGAGGACATGTTGCGAGCTTGCGTGTTAATTTTTTTTTGAAGATCGGTGAATCATATACCCTTGGTGGAGTTTTCATATAACCAAAACTACCTTTCCAACATCATTACAACACTATTTGAGTCCCTATATGGGAGTCCCCACATGTCACCATTATGCTGTTCAAAGTTGGGAGAATATACACTTGTGGGGCTAGAGTTAGTGCAAGTAATGAAATAGAAGGTGAAAATCATCTAGGAATGGTTGAGGGATTTATAGATTGATCAAAAGTCTTATGTGAAAAAATGACAGAGGCATTTGGATTTTGAAAAGGGATACCATATGTTCCTCCAGGTCTCAACTCATTGAGGATTATGGAGATTTGGATGAGGTGGAAAGCTATCTTTGGCATTCATCATCCCTTTCTAGATACTGTTCAAGTTTGGAAAGGTGGTATACTAATTATCCTTACCACTACAGTTAGAACAGGTGCATAAATTCTTCTTCATATCCTAGATTAAGAGATATATGCATGAACTATTTAGCATCATTGGCTTGGTTGATCTAGATCTTGATTATGTATTTACCTTTAAAGAACTCCTGGTGGATGTCGAGGATCGTTAGGAGAAGATCCCCCATGGGTGAGTGATTCTCTGGGAATGCTTTCGATGATATCATAGGAACATTTAGGATATCTTTTGGGAGTGGGAGAACTAGATGCAAGCTCAGTAACCTCACCTATTTGAATAGGTTTTTTATTTTCAGGATGAAAATAACTATAGGTAGGGATAATATAATGACTTTTTTTTCTATTTAAACCTTTATAAAATTTTAAATAATATTTTCAGAGTTAGGAAAAGTGTTAGCATAAAATTCTAGGCCCTATGGGGGAATAATATTAATATATTAAAAATATCATATATAATATATCACATATGCATAGTTTAAAAAAATAATATAATAACTTCAAAATAATGTCTCAGATAGGAAAACTGAGATCACTATTAAATCTGGGACATGGGTTTTACTTTAGGTGTGCCATAACTTTTTTCCATGTTGGAATTTTTAATAGAGTGTAGTCGCTAGATGATTCTAGATAAAAACAAATAAACTAATTTTTTTTATTTTCTAATTTATTACTAAACCTAGAGTAGCCTCTATTTAAGCCTTGTTAGAACCAATATCTAGGGTTATCCACATAACCTTAGGAGAATGAGGAGAATAGATCGTTACTATATGGGATGCTTTTGATGATTGGAAGAAAATAGATCAAAGATCAAAGATCAATATATTAAAAGTCTATCATCAATGATGAGGATGTTGGATTTCACCAACAAAAATGATGTAGAATAATTCTTCAAAAAATATCAATCCAAACCTAAGGTAGGGAGTTTTATTTTTTTGGATTATTTACCCATTCATTATTTTCCCTGATGACAGTGAATTAATTATTTTAGAAATTAATTCATGGATCTTTTTTTTTGAATTTTTGTTAATTATTATTTTTTACTAGAATTAGGAATTGATAATTATTTTGATACCTAAAAAATTCCTCTTTATTCCATAGATAATGTAGGCTAATACTAACATTTCCAACATCGGTTTTTCTCACTTTTTTTTCATGGTTTTCTCCCCTTGTTCTTTGTTCGTCATCGACTTTCTATTTCCCAAGATTCGACTTTATTCAAGAACCCATTTTTTTGAATGATTTCATTCTTGGGTTCTATGGATCATTTATTCAGCATCAAAATCATATAATATGAAATTATGGAAGTTCAATTATGATTAAATAAGACCAATGGGGGATATATGGTTTCTAGTTATGTAGGTTTTAACATGTGGGTTTTTGGCGTCCCAATGAGGGGACAATTTACGAGCAAAGGGTGGCCATAATTCGGCCACTGGTGATATTACAAGTGTGTTAAAATTGGGTTACTAGAATTTCGACTTAGATTTGTGGTATATGTGGTGGTTTTTTCATGAATACGAGATATTCAATACATTTTGGAAAATTAAGAGAAATTATGATATACATGATGTGTAGTTCAGATGAACACACACCATGTATCAAACTAAGTATAGAAGATAGGGTTTTAGGATTAACTTAAATATCACATCACTGTGTACATTTCCGATACACCATGTGACACCTAGGCTAGTAGGTCGGCATGTACTATCCAAAGTACACAAACACTAACATAGTACACAAGCATAGGAGGAGTATATTAACACATGTTGATACACATCCATGAGTACCTAAACCAACCTCTACATGCCATGCATGACACTAAAAAATCATTTATATAGAGTATAACATATAATGCGAGATACCAAGACATGATCTAGAAGTGGAATTATTGATTCATTCCATTTATCCCATTGGATGCACTATTTACTTCCAGATAACTTGTAAAAGTTCATCTAGGCATGGATTTTACACTCTTAATCCCTGGGGAGAGTCAAGTATTTCACCAGATGGGATAGGGATTTTCGTGAAGAGTATAATTTCACCCATGTGAGTAGGGATTCTATACCTATGGGATTTATATGGGGTTAGGTATTTCACCCACATTACTCGAGTAGGGATCCTCTATCTACAGAGTATAATTTCACCCATATATAAAGGTTATATGGGAGAGGGATCCTCTATAAGAGTTTGATATTTCACCCATTTTATGGGGCAGGTATCCCCTAGAATTAACAGAGTGAAGGGACCTTGAAGAATGATTGAGACTACAAAAATTGAGATCTGTAATGAAAATATATGTGTGTATGGCCAAGATAGACTATACTCTAAGTCTTGAGTGCCTCTGATGAGCATATATAGGTTATCTTACTTGTGATATTTCCTTATGCACCCTAAATATCATGATATGAGATGAATTTCTCTCTATTGATGCTTTATAATTTGTGATTTCATGGAATCCTACTGGGTATGTATATACTCACCCTTACATGGTCTCTTCCTAAATTTTCCATATCTTATGAAAATGATAGGCCATTTGACGAAGTCCTAAGAGGACTGGGAGTTAGTGGAGCTTAGTGGTGCTATATAATTAAGATAATTGATGAGAAAGTTTTTGTTTTGGAGAATGAAACCCTTATAATAGGTTGGACCTTATATATGGATGTTGGGCCTATATTTCCCCCTTTTAAAATTTGATTACTTTTTGTTGTAATCTATTGATGGATAGAAATAGTTCATTCAGGCATTATGTTCGTACCAATAGTTTACTTTACTACATTACTTTTTGGTTGTGTGATGTGTGCATGTGTATAGGTATATTAGGATAAGGTCACCCATGTGTGTGATATACCTACTTGGTGCTAGTCGCTAGTCCATGGCCTATGAAAGGCAGGCTTGGGGTCTCACACTTTTCTTACTACTATCCAAACACGCCCTGATGAGTAGGGTCATGATAATACATGTGATATTTATAACTTTTAATCCATTCATCACATGTGTGTGCATATATACTAGTATTCATTAGGGGTACTGTTGGCAGTGGCCTAAAAGTTTTTATACTCTTTCCCTATACATTAACCTTGGTGTATTTAAAAATAATATGTTTTAAATATAAGTCAAGGTAATGAAACTAGTATAGCTGTTTGGGCTGGAGTAGCTCGAAGGTGATATGGAGATAGGTCCTAGGTTATTATAAGGAAATTAGTCATGTTACCTTTTCATTTTATTTAGTTTATTACTATACTATATATTATCATCTATATGGGTGAATTTATAATTATATATAACCATGTGACTTGTATGTGTATATTTTTTTGTAGCATGGTGATGTTATTTATCATGGTTGTATTTTTACTATAAATCCATCTATTTTACTTTAATTTTATTCCTATTATGGATGATTCTATTATTTATTGTTCTTGTTCTGATTATACTATGGGTATAGTATCCCACAAGTTTTTTATAGATCATCACTACTATTCATCAGCCATTGGTAAATGGGGAGGTTCACCTTAGGTATGAAGCGCTCTATTTTAGGCCCCACAGGTAGGAATCTAGTTGGGGATGTTATAAGGTGGAATCAAAGAATTATTTTATTTTTATTACCATTTAGGATATAATATTAGTTAAAAATTGCTATGGAAGCTGTATTTATTCCCAATCATTATAACTATAGGGACAAGTCAAAGTTTCTAGGTAGTCAGGAGTGTTATTCTTGGTTTTTTATGTTAAAGTTGAGTAGTTTTTGCTAAGTATGATGTTATGTGTTATTAATTTATGATTTTAATATTGGATCAAGGTGGTAAGAGGAATGGGTTTATTCATCATCATTTTCACACAAGGTTTACATGACTTATACATACTTTTATACGATTGTAAACTAGTTTTTGATATTGAGTTTTAGTTATTTAAAGGATAAATAACAACTTATTTGATGTTTTACCAAATTATTCATTAGTGTATCTATACTTAGTTGAGAAAAATTGTTATTATTTCCTTGATATGAATCACTATATATTGATATTTTTGATATTCACATGGATGTGACATCGATCCTCTAGGGGTAGTCATGTATATAGGCAATGTGTGAACGTGTATCAGCTTAGGCTTGGAATTTCCCTAGGTATTTATTGATGTGAGAGCACATAAAGTAATTTTTTAAGATTCATTTTATTTGTAAAAAATCATGGTTGTTTTTTTCTTATGATTGAGGGCCTAGGAATATCAAAATATGTCTCACAATGTTGTGAATTGGGTGAATGGAAAGATAGAACTAGGTGGTATGCCTACCTAAGAGTGAGATTTGATACACAACAATAGTAGTTGTGTACTATTATGAGAATGATTTTATAACCCTTTCTTATTATGTGGTAGGAGAGTGATCATCCTTGATATACGGATGGGCTGTGATGAATATGGTAAGATATCATCCATGGGAGGTGAGTTTAGCATTGGGTTAAGCATAGCCAACCTTAAATAGAAGGTGATACATGTGGATGCGAATGGTTTTTAAAATAATATCTGGGTAGAGTGATTAGGTTATGGAATCCATATGACCCCCAATGTTACTTCATAATGATGATTGATTATGCATAGTGATTTTAGGAATTTTCTTCCTAGTATATGGGTTAGGCTAAACTGGGACCTGTTTTCGACCCCTTTGGTACCGTAGGGGGTATAAGACATTGATAGGTGGATATATGTTCCAATAAAGTCTAGGAAAAATCAATTTTATAAATTTATTGGAGCTAGTTCATTAGATATTGATCAGACTCAAGGATTGATCAAACTTTAGGTGTGATTAGGTATAATATGATAATTTTATCGGTGTGTGAAAAAATTATTTTATTGAAGATGGGATAAGAGAGTTAACATTGTGACATTTCATGGTACACTAGTCATATAGAGGATACTATATTAATGTTCAAGTGAGGATTTAATAGAGATACCCTATGGATTTGGATATGATTGGTGTAATATATGGGTTTTCTGACATATGATGTTAGATTAACCAAGGGGTCATGATGATCATGGGTAAAATAAGATAGTTAGAGCTTGTGACCAGGGACCTATGACCATTTAGTGATTATGATATACAATGATATGACCAATGGATTTGGTGTAATGCTGAGGGGATGAGTGACTTAATATTACTAGTGATGAATTGAGGAGTACTGTAACTATGGTTAGATAGGCATGGGTGGATTACAAAATTGCTAGCAGAACCAGGTGGAATCCATAATAGGTTGAAAAAAAGAGTTTCTTGATAGAGATTTAGGTCATTGATCTTGATATATATCCATGATATTCGAGTTTTTTATTGATGGATTATTTATATAATTTTATATTATTAATGTAGGGATTCATGATATCATTATACCCTAGAGTAAGGATCATGGTACAAGTATATTAGGATTATAATAATGGGTCTTATGAGTTTCATATTTCCATTGATAAGGTAATACAGATAGGATGGTGCTCATAAGATAAGTATAAGTGAAATTATATAATGGGGAGCACACAATTAGATTTTTTAGTTATGAACCTTGTTTATGTATAATTATAGTGAATGTAAGTAGATACATAAGTGATAGACTGAAACCAAGAGTGGTTTAGTTTTCATCTCAATGCTTGGATGTAAATAACCTAGATGTATTTGGTTAGTGGAGGAATAAAAATTTTGGGTATCAATTTATAGTGGCTAGGAGATCTTATTATATTTTCTAAATAACAATTGGGATATTTGAGAAACTGACTTGTTGAGGGATCAAGTTATTTAAATGTCAATACTATTAGAAGAGTATAATGATCAATTTTATGAGGAAAGTTTTTATATTATAATATATTCTCGAGTGTGAGTATATGATTTTTGGTGTGAATGGTTAAGAGATTATTAGGTGCAACATCAAGAGAGTAGTGTTTTGGTGTAGATTGATAACACTTACCATGGGAATATGATGTTAGTACTTGTGGATTTCATGAATATCATTGAGAGCGGGGCATCATAGGGAAGTTAGTGAAATTAGTTGACGTCATTATGAATGGACTATCAGGCCTTAGGGTGGGGGTAATAGGTGTAGTGGGGAAACAAATAATACGTTTTGAACACTTTTGAAGGATAAAAAATAAATAAAAGTACATAACTCATGGATTATTGACATGTGTAATGGACTAAAATATATGGTAAATGGATTTTTGATAGTTTGGATAGTCTGGGTGTAGTGGCAGTATGGCCATAATCGATGGGAGATCAGAAATTAGAGTATGCATAAAATTTTTGTGACCATATTAGATCACATATGATGCATTATGAGTCTAATCAAGGATGATAAATGTCATGGTGAGAGTTTTTAATGACCCACACCTATATGTGATAACATAGTTGGATAAAATCCATATTATAATGAAAGTGGAACTGGAGCCATTTTAATTTCTTGAATTCAATTTAAGAATTAGAATTAATATATGTATTTTAAAATGATTAAATATATTTTTTTGAGATGTATTTTTAGGTGTAGAAGACCAAAATAAAGTTTTTGGGAATCATGTAAATGAGGTGGCTTGAGGTGGCTATTGTAGCAGCCACCAAAACCTCAATGGAAGCTACTGGAGTTCTACTGGACAAGGTAGTATCTTCTGACCACCTCACCATAGGTAAATTGGGGTGTTAGAAGAACCCTGATGGTATTTAATAACCCCCACTTAAAGTGGTTATAGTTTTATCACTTTTGACCTTTTATTTTACACCCCCTTCAAGTTTTTCTTCCTCTATCTCACTGTATAATGGGGAATAACTCATTTTTTATCCTATTTACTCCCCCATTTTTCCTTGTATTCTCAAGGAATGGATAATGTTAGTTCACCTTTTAAAATAATTTATTTTTCTATTATTTCATCCTTTACTTATCCCCTTATATTATCTAATTTTGGGATGATGCACTTAGGGTTTTGATACCAATTCCACAGGAGAATGTTGGAATAAATACGATGCTATGGGGATATAATTTATAGTATATCTAGAAGGTTTGTGGGATAAAAATGTAAATGGTTTCATGTGGTTATGAAAAAGGAAATCCTCTTCATGATTTTTTATTTTATTTTCATCAAATAAACATGAAACTAGAAAATGATCTAATGTCAGATTTTGGGGATTTTATTATTCATATGTATGGAGGAATACTAAAAGTGGTTTTCACTCCATTTCATGAGGTTGTTACATTGGGAGGATGCCCATAGAGTTTTTCTAGGATTATTATTAAATAAAAAATAATGAATTAAACATGTAAATTTATTATAAGTAGTTTATAATTGATAATGGAGTCCTTGGATTGAGGTTGGGGCTCAAGGGAAATGATGGCTGCTGATAATGGTTTGATTGAGGATGAAGAAAACCTTTCTTAAGGGGTTAACTCTATATTGAGGAAGGTGGTCCCTAATATTACCTTTTTATATGTTATGTATATATTTTGTGGGTTGTAAGTGAGGATAAGAATGTGTGATTGACCTGAGATGGAACCTTAGTCACATTTCTATATGTGAGGTGGGGCTAGTAAGTTTTGTTAGTCTCTTAGTGAGTCCTCATGTGTTATGTGTTTATTATCTAGGTGCTGATGACTATGTCACCTATGAGGGAGTATTAGTCAAACTATAATCAGAACCCATGGAGGGTTTGTTTCTTTCATCTAGGGTGGTATTTCATTGATCAGTGACACTCACCTATAATGATGGATAGGGGTGAGCCTATGGAATGTTTCTAGATTAGCCATGTGATATACGAGCAATGAAAAACATGTGGGGAAGACCTGGAATAGAATAAAATTTTGTTTCATTAATTCTTGATTGATGAGTATGGAATATTTAGGTTGTGATAGGTCCTATAAAACTTATGTGTTAAACAAGAGGCTACCAATGACTATGTTTCCTTGGTAAAGTGGTGAGGTACTTTTGGAAAGGAACTATGAGGGGTTTTCTTTTACCTAAATTGAGTTTATGAGTACTATATGAAATCCTTGTGTGTTACTTAATGATTAAAACTCATTTATTTGTTAGGCTAAGTGGTGAATTATCCTTTGTGATGAGACTTTAGTATGATGAGTGACTATTATGCCATGAACCTTATGATATGGGTAATTTATTTGGATTCAAAGATGTACCGAGGGAGATTGGGATTGAAATATGAGTAATAGGTATAAAATTCCATGGGAATGGGAACCCTAGTAAGTGAATTGGGTTTAGGTGAACCAATGTCTAGGTCAATGAACCATTCAGTAGGGATAAGATTATGTTTTTATGATGTTATAGGTTATAGTGATTTTCCATTCATGTTTTCTTACATCGTTAATTATGGTGATTAACCATTCAAATTTTATTGTGTTATATTTATTAACAAAAAAACATTCACCCTAGAAATTACTATATTGATGGATTACACACCAGACTGGTCACATTACTAGAAAATGGTTATTAATATGGATTCTAGTATGGGATTCTTTTCCCACTTACCTGAATATTGTTATGTTATGGGATACTATTCCCACTTCACTTGGTGTTGTTATGGTATGGGATGTTACACCCACATACCTAGATATTGTTATAGTATGGGATGCTTTTCCCACTTACCTTGATATTGTTGTAGTATGAGACACTATACTCATTTACCTTGATGTTGTTATGGTATGGGATTCTATTACCACTTACCTTGATCCTATTATGGTATGATATGTAATGACTACTTACATTGATGTTATTGTGGTATGGGGCACTATGCCTACTTACCTTGATGATATTATAGTATGGGATGTTATGCTCACTTACTCGGATATTGTTATATGATGGGAAACTTTTCCCACTTACCTTGATATTGTTATAGTATGGGATGATATACTGAATTACCTTAATGTTTCTCTGGTACAAGGGTTCTATGCCCATTTACCTTGGTGTTGTTATGGTATGGGATGCTATTCCCACTTACCTTGATGTTGTTATGGAATGGGATTATATGTACACTAACCTTTATTTTGTTATGATATGGGGCACTATGCACACTTACTTGGATGTTTTTTAAAGGTTGGGGCTGAGGCCTCATTTTTATTATTAAAGCAAAGAAAAGACCTCTTTTAACTGGGTAGAGGGAGACCCATTACATAGCCCGAAGTTCCAGTGGGAATTTAGCCCATTACATGACCTGTAGGCCCAAATTTTTAGCCCAAGGCCCATTCTGTGAATAGTACTGCTATAATACCCGCCTGTTATAGTACCACACATTACCCGATGCTACTATAGTGCCCCTGCCGCCTCTATAGTTCCTGCCATTGCTACAGTGTCGTTGCTGGTATAGTATGCTACTGTACTGATACAATACCTGCGCCCATTGGGTTTTGAACCCCCATTTTTCATGTAGGATTACAGGGTGCTTACCACTAATCCAAACCCCAACTACACTTACTTGGATATTATTATGACATGGGATGCTATGCCCACTAACCTTGATGTTGTTCTAGTATGGGATTCTATAAACACTCATATTTATATTTCAATGGTATGATATATTATTCCCACTTAACTTGATATTGCTACAGTATGGGATGTTATTCCCACTTACATTGATATTTCTATAGTATGGGATGCTATGCACACTTACCTTGATACTGTTACAATATGGAATGTTATGTCCACTTACCTTGATATGAATATTGGAACGGGGTGTTACACCAAATTCTCACTTATTATTAGAAATGGTCTAGATTCTATATTAACCAATAAAATGTGAGCACATGGTTATATGTAATTGGAATAGATGATATCTTAATGATTAAATTTATTAGTTTTATGTTATTTTATGTTAATGCTAACATTTATCTTTATTTATTTGATTTTGAATATATGGGGGACATTATACTGAACCCTTGTGTTATGAGTTACATGCTTAGACCAATACCATTAAGGGATAAAGTAGGTATGATTCGGCCTTTAGGGTGACTTCTTGAGTACCCAACGGTTTGACCAGTGTATACAAGTAATGTTTATGACTTATTTAATTTAGTACATGTATGCACATATATACTATTTTTTATTAAGGGCACCATTTGTGTTTTTTTCTTACAACCTCTATGTGAACCTTAGTGGATGTGCATATTGTATAGTTAAATTGCAAGTCAGGGTGATGACCCTCATATAGGTGTGTGGGATAGAGGAGCTCAGTGGGGATATGGAGATATGTTTGAAGTGATATTAAGGATAGTGGTTGAGTTTCCTTTTTTATTTTAAGTATTTTATTCTTGTAATGTATATGATCGACCCAATGGGTTATGTTGTATTGATGTATGGTTGCATAACCTATATATATACATTCTACTATAACATGGTGATGTTATTTATCATTGTTGGATTTTCATTATTGTTGTTCAGAGTGAGTATCTCAAGAGGGGGGGGGGGGGTTGAATTGAGTACCTAATAATTTTTTTTGTCTAAAATGAATTATTTTAAAATCCTCCAATGGTTTTAAATATGTAAAAGTTTATAAAAATAATTAGTATGATATATATCTTAATCTTTCTAAATATTTCTCTAAAAAATGATTTGGTCTTGTATGAATAATATATAATATTATTGAATCCTTTTTTTAAAAGGGTACAAAAATTTTTATTAAAAGAGAAAAGGGAGAGAAAGATTACATGAGTCGAAAAGATGGAATCTTATTAAAATATCTAAAAAAATGGGAAAGGAGCTCAACTAGTAGAGAATCACTCCATGTCATTGGTTGGTTGACTCCTTTGTTGGCAAGACCATCTGCAACCGTGTTTGCTTCACGATAAGTATGAGTGGCAATGTGTCTAATCTCAAGAAGGTCGTTGAGAGTGTTCATCCAACGAGAAGTGAGAGGCCATGCAAGGTGAAGAAATCCATTCCAAATAGCTTTCACAATGGTGGTGGAGTCACTCTCAATACAAATGTTGTTCCATCCTTTTAGCTTAACAAAATCAATGGCCTGAATCACCTCCATCATCTCAGATTCTAAGGCAGAGGCAGTGCCACAACTTCCAAAGAAGCATCCGTGACAACAACCAAGATAATCTCTAAATATGGCCCCACATCCCATAGGTCCAGTATTTCCTCTGGAGGCTCCATCAAAATTGATCTTGATCCATCCAGGTGTTGGAGCTTGCCAAAACACTTCAAGCGGGATCTTTGGCTTAGTGTAGACACCATCAATGTTGAGGCATCGAAGAATCATAAAGTCCCCAACCGAGTTGTGGCAGTGTCCTTTCTAAAGGAGGGATGCTTTCTGGATGGCCATAGTGATCCTCATCCTACCTGCATTAAGATTAAAAGAGTAATTATTGTGAATAATTGTGTTTCTATCATACCAAATCACATGTAGTAGCTTCACAATCGCAGATATGAAAAGATTCTTGATTTGTCGAGATGCATCAAGATCCACACAATGATTAAGTTGGGAGTAGATAGAGTCACCGGCTAACCATCTACAATAAAAAATGTCAGTAACATAATTCCAAAGATCAGAGGCGGTAGCACAAGATAAGAAAATATGATTAGTGTTCTCCCTGTGCTGATGGCATATTTTACATTTAGAGAATAGTTGGACGCCAAAAGACTGAAGACAAACCTCTGTAGGAATGAGATTGTGGGCAATGCGCCCGACAAGGTTAAACCTTGAGGGTTTAATCCAAGGCTTATAAAAAGGTTATAACCAAGAGGGAATGGGGTCAGAATTGTTGAAACAATTCTGATAGTAATTTTTGGAATCCAAGATACCATTGTGAGCTGGTTCCTAAGAAAGGAGATCCTCCTCATTTATAAAAGGGTAATTGTCCATAATTTTCTGGATGTGATCAGGGAGGTTGGTTGTACTAGAGTGCATAACCGGATTTATGGTTAAATTGGCATTATCTGGAGGATTTTTAGGAGTAATCATTGAGATGAGGGGAGAACCAGTCCAGTTATCAAGCCAGAAATTTATAGTGGAATCTGAAGTAACTATCCATGTTGAGTTATGCATGATGTCAGCAAAGACATTACGAATGGATGGATAGAGGGAGGAGTTGAGGTAACTAGATTGACTCTTTTTAAGCTTTTGTAGGAACCTGTTGTGAAGGAAGGCTATGGAGTCAGATTTATTGTTGATCAGCCTCCAAGTGAGCTTAGCTTGAAGAGACTCATTAAAATATTTTAGGTTTTTAATGTCAAGAACACCTTTTTCAAGGGGTTTGCAACATGTCGACCAGGGGACAGTAACAAGCTTTCTCTCAAGAATGCCGCCAGTCCAAATGAAATTTTTCATGTAGCCGTTAACTTTTATAATGAGACTATTGGGCCATTTATAAATCATCATGGGGTAGACCATTTTGGAGATAATAGTGGATTTCACGAGGTAGATTCTTCCAGCCATGGAAAGGGATTTCCCTTTCCAGGAGGTAAGTTGTTTAGTCACTTGTTCCATGACCGTATTAAAGTAAATAGGTTTAGGCCTACCACAGAAGAGGGGAAATCCAAGATAGGTAAAAGGGATGGATCCCTATTTTATACCAAGAGTTTCAATGATAAAACCTTTTCTAGCAGGGGTAAAGGCTTTTCCAAAATAGATAGAGGATTTATTCCAGCTAACTGATTGTCCAGAGACCTCTTCATAATGAGATAGGGCCTTTTTAAGGTTAATAATATTTTTCCTGTCCCCATTAAGGAATAGAATTATGTCCTCATCATAAAGGATATGGGTCATGACAACAAGGTTTCTGGAAACCTGAATGGGTTTGAGATTGTTTTGTTGAACAAGAGAGGAGATATACCTACTGAGGCAATCTTTTGCAATGGAAAAGAGAATCACAGAGAGAGGGTCTCCTTGCCACACACCTTTTAAGCATTTGAAGTATCCCTTAGGAGAACCATTAATGAGGATGGATATAAAATCCGAATTGAAAAGGTAATTTATCCTACCTATAAAAGTTTCATTGAATCCAAAATTCTTAAGGACGTTGAAAATAAAGTTCCAATCAATGGTGTTAAAGGCTTTTTTAATATCAAGTTTAACAGCGATATTCCCCCTTCTGGACTTTTATTGAATCCTTTGAAATCAATTTACTTGATCAAAACACTATATAAACAAAAATTAAGATAAACTATCAAAGTACAAATTTTGTTTATAGTTAAAACCATTTTCATTTTTAAAGTGGAAATAAAGTAAAAAAATTAAAACACACGTCGGAAAAATGAAAAAAAGAGGTTTAGTCTCAAGTCGAGAATTAGTCCTCTCCACTTGGTGGTCACACACCACCAAGAAGTTTATATAATATAAACTAGATGATCCAAAAACTGGATCAGGGTTTTACATAAATTTATAACTATCCAGGTCACACATGACCTCTTCCACAGTTATTTAGGGGAGTATGAAACATGCCACACATAGACCTCTACCACTCTTATCCATGAGAAAAACAAACAATAAGAGAGTTTGGGAAGATATCATGTATCTTATAGTTTAGAATGGGATACAATGTGCGTATATAAAATGGAGTATAATAAACAATTATCAAATGTAATAAATATAAATAGAAATGATAAATCTAGGAGTATAGAATTTAGAGATGATTGTTCTGTTGCAATGCAGCTTGTGACTCTTGACTTGATTCAACAATAAATCTTGAGTTGAGTTCTATTGAAATATTCAGGAAAATAGAGTTTAAAAAACTCTTGTTTTCTATCTGGAGTAAATCTCTGAATGAGATTATGTAGTTTGGATTCCTCTTCGAGAGTTTATAGTAGGTGATCTCTTTAGTTTTTCAATAGGTTTAGCTCGATATATTCAGGTAGTTCAGGCTTCTCTGCTATTTCTTGCATGTTTTCTATATCTACATGATGGATTGTGCTACATTTTTATCATCAATAGAATCAAGGAGAATATCCAGAGATTCTTCCTCATACTACACATTTTGACAAGATTTCTTTCAGACATTTAAGGAACAATCATTAAAATTGTAAGTATCATTAACTTCAAAAAATATATCTGTTAAAATGATATAATTAAAAAATAAGTAAAGTAATAAAAACAGTGATGGTGTATTGATATCTGTTGGTGACTCATGTTTTGGAGGAATGACACTAGAGGTATAACATTGAAGGTACATTTCTCTAGCTGTATGTTGTTCTGGAGGTTTCTTAGACTTAGCCAAATTTTCAGTATGCTGTTGCTATCTCAACAAGAGGTGTATGGTCTGACAGTGCCTCAGACTTAGATTTTTTTTAATATCAGTGGTATGAGTTTGATAGTGTGACATTGATAGTGTCTCATATGGAGGTATCTCATACTTCTAGAAAAATATTCTTTGGCATCATAACATCCCGACAATGTGTTTACCAATGGTGTCTCATACTTTTTCAAGTTTTCAGTCCAGCGGTATGACATCCTGGTAGTGTGATATCCTGGCGGTGTGATATCCTAGCAGTGTATCATACATAGATATTTTTATCATATGTTCTTAGAATAAAAATTATTTATATAGAAACAAAAAACTCTTTAATAATATCAGAATCATGATTTTTTTATAATTAAAACTAGGAGGTCAAAAATATCCCCCTTTTTGATGATAAAAATAATGGCATCAAAATAATATTATAAATATAAAAATAGGTCATTAAAGGTATTTGAAAATATTAAACATTATATCGAATATAAATCAAGACTTATCATTCACTGTATGGGGAGATGGTATCAAAGAGACAATAATAAAATAGAATCAAAGTTTAGAACATATTTCAAAAATAAAAAGATGTAAAACAGATAGTATTAAACCTAAAGATAAGAAAGTATAAAAATAAATAAAAGATAGTATGTTTAGGAAAAACGAATCCATGCCATAAATTATGTATTCCATAAAAATTCCCCCACTTTTGGGATTATCAAACAGGTAAAGAAGATCAGAATAAATATATTAAATTTAGGAAGCATAAACAAATTGAGAGATTTGTAATGGCAGATAATAGTTACACAGATATAATAAGAGGTAAGAAAGATAGTCAAAATTATGAACATAAAATTATTAAAATTCGGATCCAATCAAAGACATGATATTATAATCCACCAAAAATACAAAGTTTAAGGTTTGGTAGAGGTGTCCATCAGTTCATTTCCTATAGTTTTGGATTTTTCTAGATCCTTATCTAGAACAACTGGAGTAGCCTAAGGAAGAGTAGATGGAGCACCAAGAGAGTGATCAAGGAGAGATTGAACAAGATGATCTTCTAAGATAAAAACTGGTCTAAGGTGGTGCATAGCTTGAGTAGGGTCTATAGGAAAATTTTGAAAACTAGCTGGTAGAGGGACATGGGAATTACCAATAACACTAGGTCTGAAGGAGAACTGATGAGTAATTAGAATGGTTGACTAAGAAACCACTTCTTTGCCTTGAGCATGAAGAAAAGGATTCATGAGGTAGATGAAATCCATGATGATTTGGAAACCTTGTTCTATTACACTTAAGTAATCACCCTTCTCTTCCATGAAACGATTCTAGACTTGAGTTTTCTGACTTTCTCTTTGAATACTTGAGTCACCAGAGGTAGTCTCAAATTCTCAACCAAGAATTGAAAATTGGAATCCATAGCATGATTGGTACAAATACTAGAGAGATAAAACTTGATAGTCTTGGTAAAAGTCTCTCTATCATCATGAATATTTTTGGCATAACAGGAAACCAACATGAGAACATGGTCATAATTATACCGAATTATGCTCAATGTCTCTTGGGGTTGATCTGGTACACTACTTTAAGCACTCAGAGAAGAATCTTTAAGATCATCTCGAACAACCATCCTCAACTTATCAACATCAAATAATGGAGTAGGAATAAAACCATTAGAAGAATCTTTGGATTTATCCCCAATAATTTTAAGAATACCATAAAAATAAGCTCTAAACTCAGATTTCATTTCCTCAACCAAATATTAAAGAGTTTCCATCTCAATTCCAATCCTTCTATTTTTAATTTCCAATTCATGGATGTGATGCATCATTTTTGGTCGGATATGCTGGATAACTAGCTCAAATAAATACCTCACATCATTTTCACTGAGATTAGTCAAGAGAAGGGTTTGATTCCTTACACACTTGTGAAACCCAGACATCATCCTTTCACCAAAAACAATTATGTCAGTATGGGTGATAATATCCATTGGAATAACTGGAGGAGATAGAGAAGGTCCAGGTATAGGAGGTTGCACATAACTAAACTTCTCAATAAAACCTTCAAGATCAACCTGGTCTATCAAGTATCCCTTATGATCACCTTCCACACTAAATTCAGTTTTATCATTCCTTGGAGGGATTCTTGCAACAAATCATAACTTTCCCCACTCCTCTTCTATAGGGTCCACCCAATGATCTGAAATAATATAAGAAAAAGGTGCAGTGGTAGGAGGTATTGAAAAATCTATATTCCTCTTACCTTCTAAACTTTGAGTAGCCATTGGGTGTTCAACACTATAAGGATCGTCTTCCAATTGTGTACCAACAATTGGTGCATCTTTCTTCTCAATATCTCTTCAAGCATCAACAATAGTGGATTCACTTTCCATATTTTCATCCATAGGAGACTTGTGAACATTTTCATAAACTAAATAATAATTTCAAAATTATTCTTCGATAAGATCCTTTTTCTCTTTCTTATAAACATATTATTCCAAATAGTTATAATAATAAACTGTTCATCCATAGCAGAATCTGAAACTTCTTGACTAGTGGCAATTGGACTATCCTCAATAGCATCAATAAGTGGAGTTTCATGAAAAATCGTCAATGACGGGGAATGACCCCCACAATAAATGCATCCTTAATCTCTAGAGGCATTTCCAAATCCTTCTTCTTGATTTGACCACTATCATTATCAGGTTCATAATCACTTCCATCATCAATTCCATCATCTTTATCCCCTTTTTCATTACCATCTTCTTCTTCATCATTATCATCATCATTAGATTTGGTTGAATTGGAACTTTTATATTGATATTCTTCAGAGACCTCGGTCTCTTATTCATCACTTTTAACAAAATTTATATCTTTTTGGAAACCTCCTAGGAGGACTAGGATCTCCATAGGTGATGGGAGAATCTTTGGGATAAAGGTCAGGATCACTTCCTTAATCAATAGATTATTCCTTTTCCTCTTATATAGAAGCATCTTCTTCCTTATTATCAGAGTATTCCACTACCTCACTAGGTTCCAAAATCATATCAAATTCATCTTTATATCTTCTTGGATGATCAATTGTATTGTACTATATAGAAAATTTCTCAGAATCTTTGACCCATTGTCTCTTCCATGGGTTCCATCTTATCTTCATTTTTGAGCATGTGGCACTTGTTATGTAGAAACCACTATAATCAATAACAGATTCATCATCATTATGAACTAGGAAATTAGCCTTGAACATAGTAGAAATAATCTCTAGATAGATCAATGAATTAGATCTAGAGGATAATTTGGTCATCTCCCACATATGTACCATTAGATGACTACAAAGATTAATCTTATGACATTATTTCATTAGGGAAAGAAGATACACATATTGGTATCTCAACATAGAAAATTCCCCCTTACTTGGGAAAATGATATGATACAAAATCATGAAAAGTATTCTATAATCTCCATCTAGTTTAGAGGAAGCAAGTCTTCTTATTGAACCATCTCTTGTTAACACAGTAAGGGATTATTCAAAAATAAATAGGTAAATAGCTTATGGGATGATAACTTGATGGTCATAAAAAACTCCATCATGAAGTATATTCAAACAATTATACCACTTTCTTGAAGAAAAACCAAACACCTGACCTCTCACACAAATTTTTATCCAATCTGATCCATCTATTAAACGAAAACTACACATGATGATAAAATTTATATACCAGATTTTTGTAAAAATGCCTCTTATTTGATGAAAATAACCACAACCACCACTAGTTTTGGATAACTTTATGTACTAGAGACTTACTTGACAACAACCAATTTAAGTATACTTCAATTTCTGGTACAAAAACTCAGATAGCAATCTCAGGGTTAACTGGATCATCCAGAGTAGGTGATTTCAGTTATTTCTTCTTCTTCTTAGAGGGTATTGACTTAGAAGGGGAAAAAATAAACTACCACTTCATTCTTAGAATCTATATCAGCTTAGTAGGTTCGGTCGAGGGTAAGAAGAGGGTTTTAAATGAGAGAGACAAATAGTTATGCTTAGATCGAGAGAAGATGAGAGTATCATGAGGGGCTCAAGGTATGTCATAAATAGACATATTTTTTCTCTAATATCATTTGGGATATTAGGTATTATAAAATAGAAATTATACATGAAATTAAAATCAAAATCAAGATAAAAACATGCATCAGGTTTAAGTCAAATAGAATAAAAAATGAAATAAACCGGTCGTTCGAAATATTGAAAAAATATAAAAATATCAAAGTCATAGAATCAACGACATGATATAGAAATGGTGTGATATCCAATGGTATGAAAAACTAATGGTATGAAAACCAATGGTATGAAAACCAACTATATGACAACCAATGATATTACAACCAATGATATGTCAACGAATGGTATGACAACCAATAGTATGTCAACCAACAGTATGTCATTGAAGATTAGACTTAACCAAAATTTATCATTCCTAATTCATGTTTGATATAATTCATTCTCATAGAATTCAAAGTCTTAGTAAATATATCAACTATCTAATGTTCAATGATAATAAATTCAAGAGTAATATCACCCTTTTGAAAATGATCTCTCAAAAAGTGATGTCTTATATCAATATGATTTGTTCTAGAATGAGAAACAAGATTCTTAAATATGTTTATGGCACTTGTATTATCATAGTTTATGGGGAAATGTTGAAACTGATATCCATAGTCTAGTAGAGTGTGGTTCATCCACAAAATTTGTGCACAAAAACTACCTAAAACTATGTATTTTTCTTCAGCATTAGATAATATAAGATAATTTTTCTTTTTTACTACACCATGAAACTAGAGACTTTCCCAAAAAGTGACATGTTCTAGAGGTGATTTTTCTATCTAACTTGCATCCACCAAAATTAGCATCAAAGTAACTTACTAAATAAAATGCTTTTCCTCTAGGGTAAAACAATCCTAAATTGGTTTTATATTTTAGGTATTTGAAAATTCTTTTAACAGAAACTAAGTGTGATTCTTTTGGGTTTTCCTGAAAACAAGCACACATACACAAAATAAGCATAATATTCCGTCAGCTAGTTGTTCGGTAGAGAAGACTTTTAATCATACCTCTATAAATGGTTCGATAATCTGGTTTCCTAGATTCATAAAGATCCAATTTACAGGTGGTACTCATAGGCGTATCACTACTTTTAGTGCTATCTAGATTAAAATGTTTTAAAAGATCCTTTTTATATTTACTTTTATTCAAAAATAATTCCTTATTTGTTTTGAAAAATCTGAAATCCAAGAAGGGATTTTATTTCACCCTTTAATCTCATTTCAAATTCTTTTTACAAAAAATTTAGAAAAATCTGTACAAATAGAATTTTTTGAAGATGAAAAAATAATATCATCAACATAGATTCGTACTACTAATACATCTTTTGAAATTAGTTTTATGAAAAGGGTAGGATCAGATATTCCTTCTAAAAAACCTTTTGAAATTAGAAAATTTCTAAGCCTATCATACCAAGCTCTAGGAGCTTGTTTCAAACCCCATAAAGCTTTATTTAATTTATAAACATGATTTTTAAAAGGAGTATTTTGAAAATTAGTGGGTTGTTCTAAAAAAAAACCTAAACTATAAAACCATTTAAGAATGAACTCTTGACATCCATTTGAGAATGTTTGAAATCTAGATGAGATGCATAAGCAAGAATGATTCTTATGGACTCAAGTCTAGCTATATATGAAAAGGTTTCCTCATAGTTAATTTATTCTTCCTGACTGCAACCTTGTGTAACTAATATAGCCTTATTTCTAACTATATTTCCCGAATCATCAAATTTATTCCTAAATACCCATTTAGTACCAATATTTAAGGTGTACTTTGGTCTATCTATAAGTTACCACACTTTGTTTCTTTCAGAATTATTTAAATATTCTTGCATTATTATTACCTAGAATTCATCACTAATTGCTTCATTAATGTTCTTAGGTTCAATTTGAGACAAGAAATCTTGATGTTCAACCTAGTTTCTAACAGAAGATTTAGTTTGGGTTCCACTATCTAGATCTCATACAAAAACATCTAAATTATGGTTCTTGAGAGTTATAATACTTATAGATAAGGTAGGAATTTAACCTTCTATATTTTTAGTTGGAATTTCTAGAAATTATTTAGAACTAGATGAATCTTCTTCTTGTTTTATAATAGAATATAAAGGTTTGTAATTTATGTTCAGAGAAGTTAAACCATCCTTAAGATTTTTTAAAGAGGACTTAGGCTCATGTGTATTAGTTTCATCAAATTTTACATGGATTTATTCTTCCACAGTTTTGGATTTTTTATTGAAAACTCTATAGGATTTACTAGATACTGAGTAACCATGGAAAATTCATTCATTTATTTTAGAGGAAAATTTGTCAAGATTATCCTTAGCGTTATTAATAAATACTTTGAAACCAAAAAATCTAAAGTAATTAACCTTAGGTTTCCTATTATTTTACAACTCATAAGGGGTCTTATTAAGTATAGGTCTAATCAAGACTATATTGATGATATAATAGGCTTTATTGATAGCTTCTGCCCAAAAAAAAGATAGGTAGGTCATACTCATTTAGCATAGTCTGAGCTATCTATGATAAGGTTTGATTTATTCTTTCAACAACTCCATTTTTATGAGGGATCCTAGGAGTAGATAATTTATGAGTGTAGCTATTTTGTGAGAAAAATGATTCAAAATATTGATTTTCAAACTCATGACCATTGTCACTTCTTAATGTTTTAATCCTAAGTCCACTAATATTTTCTAAAAACCTAGAAGACTTGGTAAAGTAAGAGCAGACTTAATATTTTTAAGCTAGTAAATATACCCAAGTATACCTATAATAGTCATCTATAAGAACATAAACATAGTGATTCCCATTAATATTAGAAAATATAGATGGTCCAAAAAATCCATGTCAACCAACTCTAGAGGTTGAGAAGTTGGCACTTATTTATTTAGTTTAAAAGAAACTTTATGTTGTTTCCATTTTTGACAGGGGTTATAGACTTTATTAGTTGGAAATTCAAGCATAGGTAGATCCCTAACTAAGCCTTTCCTAGTTAGTTTTGTAAGTGAGTGAATTTTGAAATGGCCTAGTCGCCTATGCCAAATCTAAGATTCATTATGAAAGACATTTAAGCATGAAACATTATGATAAACCAAATAATTTAAATCTATAACATAAACATTTTCATTTATCAAAGAAGTAAAAATTAAATCATTTTTGAAATAAAAAAAATTAAAATCATAATTCTAAAACTTAACATAAAAACCATCTTCACACAATTCAGAAATTCTAATAATGTTATATATTAAACCATTAATATAGAAAACTTTAGAAATTAAAACTAAATTTTTGTTACCAATCTGGCATAGGATAATGATTTTTCCTTTTTTATTATCACCAAAGGTGGCATTTCCATCATCAAAATTGATAATACTCTTGAAGAAAGAATATTATCCTTTGATATGTATTGAACAAACACTATCCAAGTACTATAGACTTCTATTATAGGTCTTCAAGCATTTTCCCTACAAAATAGGTTTTAAACAAGAAATTATTTCCATACCCAAATCTATTTGGGTCAAAAAATGTTAGAAATAAATGCTTTTAGAACCCATATTTGTCTCATGGGTTTACTATAAACAGATTGCATAATTTTAGAAATAAAAACTTTGTTGGGTACCTTTAAAAAATGTTTAGAAGTATAGATTTTCAGCCTGAATTTAGGAATAAAAGTACTTTCAGATATCCTTCTTTTTCCAGGCTCATATCCAATTCCAATACCATATTTGGAGGAAAATTACTTTCCAAATATTTTTGTTATTGTATATATACCATTTGTAAAATTTTCAATGTATTTCTTCAATTTCTCATTTAAAAGTTTAATTTCATTGTTTTCCTTGAGCTGTTGAATATTCTCCTCTTTTTCTGTAAACAGCTCAGATTTACAGTTTACAGTTAGAGCATGCTATCTTTTTATAACTTTATATTTTTATTTTAACTCATTAAAGGTGTAATCTAGCATATTACAATGTTCAAATAATTCTTCATTTGAAATATTTTCATCATCATGGTTCCCATTGTCAGAATTATCAGATTTGTAACGTCTCGATTCCGGAAGCCGCCCAGAGGTTCCCCGTACCCAGTTGGTCACATGGCCTCAAGCACATTTTCCCAAATTCCAAAGGCTGCCGACTAGAAGCGAGGGCCTTGGGTGTGATAGTGGGGAAACTATTCCCTCATTGGCAGAGTAACACATTGTAAGTAAAACAAATAACAATAGTAGAAGAAATAAACAAACCATACAACATTAAACAATGGAAGAATGAAGTAATAAACAACTAGAGCACACATATATAAATGATGAATGATACATATGTCTAGGAAAGCAGACAAACAAGTCACAATGCTGGAATATAGAAATAACCAAAGTACAAAAGAAAATAGATAAACTCCAATAGCATCACAAGACTCAGCTTGGTCCCATGCTCTCCAGCTCCCCAATAATCAAGTATCTGATGTAGAAGGGAGCTTTCCCTTATCTATACCTATAACAATATAATCTGTTTGGGCCCAAAAGAATGACCCAAATAGGGTGTGAGAATAATCTTAGTAGGCAACCACCCCAAGATCTATTCCTAACAATTAGTGAATATATATAGAAGGCAATAAGAAAAAGAAGCAACAAACAAGGAAGTAATCAAAATGAAACATTCCTACATTTTAAATGAAATCAATTTCATATCTCAAGTAAGAAGATAAACACAAATAGGTAACCCTCTGGGAAGTACTCACAACCTTACCCCTCTGGTTCTACCAAACAACACAAGCTACCCTCTAAGAAGTACACACAGTCTAACCCCTCTGGTTTAGCTTAAGCATAGACTCTCTGAGGAAGCACTCACCATCAATTCCCCATATAGTCTCGTATTAGTAACTAATAGGGGCTCTGGGGAAGCACTCAATGTCCAATTCCCCCTGTGGCCCACTTCGAAGAACTACAGACACTCTGAGGAAGCACTTAAGTCCATTCTCCCTATGGTCTCGTATTGTAAAGAAATTAAACAGATACTCTGGAGAAGCCCTCAACATCCATTCTCCCAATGGTTTACTACACTAGGTTCTCACAGCCCTGTGTAAGTCAATTGAGCACAAAAATTCCTAGCAGCCAATGTAAACCTCAAGAACTACTTGGATAAATAGTCTACAACATAACAACATGTCAGATAATAATCACTTCATCTTAAAATACTAGGCATGGAAAGGAAAACTTCAACCTAACAGAAAAAACTAGTCCGAACTAACAAAACAAGAAAACACAGGAAAATACATCCATATCTTAGAAAAGATAACCCTATTATCAAGAATTAACCTATATCCAATCAAACTAGGCATAGAAGGCAATAAAAAGGGCTAAAACCATGAACACACAATACCCCGTTCAATGGTATTGGGAACTTTTGCACATATCACTAAAGACTGTCTACGAAAAGGAACAAACCACCTACCTTAGCGTTTTGAGATCGATATACATGAATCTCAGGCCTTGAATCACCCAAGAACATTGTAGATCTACAAAAACGCTAAAAATCTCAACCGATGATAACTCTTGAAAGAGGAGGAATCAGGAAATGAAGATCTAGAAAAAGGAAGAGATTACCATGGAAATCCCAAGGCAATCAACGATGGTCAATTCGGAGAACAGATGCTCAATCAGGGGATTTATGAAGATTCGCGTCATACGGATGCTCTCGGTAGAAGAAGGCGAAGAATAAGACACTTCTTCCAATTAGACGTGACCCCAATCAATTTAATGAAAAAAAATAAAGTACATGGCGTGTAATTTATAAGCACATGGTGTGTAATTACCTTAAATGGATCCCACATTAGGTGGTCTTCAGGTCACCACACACGACCGTGTGCATGACCGTTACACGACCAGAACACGACTACATGTGGTAACTGATTAAACGGTGTATACTTATAAAGTACATGGTGCGTACTTAAGAAATTTCCAAAAACTCCTATTTTTCTCAAAAACACCAGAAAAAGGAAAACATATCTGAAAATAAAATATGAGTTCTTACAAACTCCCCCTCCCCTTAAAGAAATTTGTCCCTGAATTTCCCTAGGAAGGTGGCGTAGAAGAAGAATCCTCGAAAAGCTCTGGCCGCTGTGATTATACATCATCCTCCCTCTCCTAGGTTTCATCCTATACTCGCCCGTGCTTCCATAACACTCATACCAGAGGAAAATACCAGCCACAGAGAACCTTCTCACTTCAATTAACAATCCAGATAGGATGCTCCTCGAATGAGGAATCCACCTCTAACTCAACCTCCTTGGGTTGTAAAACATGAGACAGGTCTAATAAGTAACTTCTAAGATGAGAAACATGGAAGACGTTGTGCATATCTCGGTACCTATGAGGTAACAACAACCGATAGGAAAACAGACCAACTCTCTCCAACACCTGAAATGGCCTGACGTACCTCAGCAAAAGCTTACCCTATCTCATAATCCTCCTATGTCCCAACCTCAGTGTGACACACATGAAAACCTAATCTCCAACCTCAAACTCTAGAGGTTGTCTCCGTCGATCAGCATATGACTTCTGTCGATACTATTCTATAGCCATCCTCTTCCGAATCAACTCTATCTACTCTCTGGTCTCCTAGACAAGACGAGTTCCCAGCATAGCTGCCTCTCCTGTCTCCAACCAATATAAGAGTGATTGGCATGAACTACCGTACAAAGCCTCATAAGGTTCCATATGAATAGTATCTTGAAAAATATTATTGTAGGAAAACTCCACAAGAGGTATATGCTTCTCCCACAAACCTCCAAAATCTAGGATGCATGCTCGAAGCATGTCCTCCAGCACCTGAATCGTACACTTGGATTGACCATCTGTATGGGGGTGATAAGATGTACTCAAAAGTACTTGTGTGCCCAAAGCCTTATGAATCCCCTACCAAACCTAAGAAGTAAAACATGCATCCCTATCTAAAACAATGGATTATGGAACCCCATGCAGATGTAAAATCTCTCAGATGTACAATATTCTCAGTTCATCAACACTGAAAGTCTCCCTAATCAGAAAGAAGTGAGAAACCTTATTAAGTTTGTCAATGACAACCCAAACTACATCATTCCCTCTAGGAGATCTCGGAAACCCTATCAAGAAATCCATCACGACATCATTCCACTTCCACTTAGGAATGGGTAACTATTTCAAAAGCCCTGCTGGTCACTAATGCTCCCCCTTCACCTGCTGATAGGTGGAAAATCTCATGATGAAACCAGGAACATCCCTCTTCATACCTGACCACCAATACTGATGGTGTAGATCATGATACATCTTGGTGATTCTTGGATGAACTTCCCAAACCAAGGAATGAATGTCTCGCATCAGATC
This sequence comes from Viscum album, assembly GCA_963277665.1. Classification (NCBI taxonomy): domain Eukaryota; kingdom Viridiplantae; phylum Streptophyta; class Magnoliopsida; order Santalales; family Viscaceae; genus Viscum; species Viscum album. Next base: position 1,075,032,389 of record OY728127.1, on the reverse strand, counting down.
CTCATGTATGTCTGCTGACACCCATACACACCCATGAAAACGTAAGATCTCATCCTCACCTATGGTCCATCCAGGAAAACGGTCCTCTCCGGACATGCTTTCCCATAGGACTAGGCCTTTAGAAACTAATATTTGCCTCATTCGCACTTGATCAAGAAGATTATAGGTTACAACTACCAAATATAGAAACGTCTGTCCTTGTTTGTCTTACACCTCCAAATGCATCTCAGAGAACAGAGCCATAAGCTGCCACTCACTACTGGTCTCTCAAACTGCCTTGATATGAGTCCTCCTTCTCAATGCATCAGCCATAATGTTACCTTTCCCAGGAATATAGGAAAGCTCAAAGTCAAAGGACTAAAGGTACTCAACCCACCTTCGCTGTCTCAAATTCAGGTCACACTGAGTGAAGATGTACTTGAGACTTTTGTGGTTGGTGAAAACCATAAAATTCTATCCCAAAAGATAATGTCTCCAACAGCGTAAAACATGAACAACAACAACCAACTCAAGATCGTTTGTTAGGTAATTCCTCTCATGTGGACTCAACTGCCGAGACCCATACACAATGAATCCTTCCCCCTGTATAAGCACTACTCCTAGACTGATACCTGAAGCATCATAGTAAACAGTATAGATATTTCCTGGCTCTGTAAATACTAGTATCAATGCTGAAGTCAACATCCCTTTCAGCTCTTGAAAGGCTGAATCGTAAGAATCTGACCACAAGTACTTCACACCCTTCTTATTCAAGCCCATCAGTGGGGCTACTAAGTGTGAGAAGTCCTGTATGAAAGGTCTGTAGTAACCATCCAACCCTAGAAAACTTTTTACCTTAAAGACGTTTTTTGGCTTCTCCCAGGAAACTACTGCTCTCACTTTCTCTGGGTCTATTGATACTCTTATCTCTAAGATAACATGACCCAAGAAGTGAATCTGATCCATCCAAAAGTGCCATTTTGAGAGCTTAGCATATAACCGATTCTCTATCCATGTACTCAAAATGATCTCAATATGGGTAGCATGGTAATGTCGAGTGTGAGAGTACACCAAGATATCATCCATGAAGACTACCATGAAAGAATCCAAGTATGGATGGAACACTCGGTTCATCAGTGCCATGAAGACTACAGGAACATTCGTGAGACCGAATGACATAACCACATACTCGTACAGACTATACTTGCTCTAGAAGGCTGTAAGAGGTATATCAGATGGTCTAAAATGCAACTAATGATAACTGAACCTCAAGTCAATATTCGAGAACACATGGGCTCTTTGAAGATGATCAAAGAGATCACCAATCCCCAGTAAGGGATATCAGTTATTGAATGTCAACTGATTCAAATTCTGATAATCCACACAAAGTATGAGGGTATCATCTTCATTCTTCGCAAACAGGACAGGAGAACTCCAAGGAGAAGTACTGGGTCAGATGAAACCCTTTGCCTGCAACTCCTCCAACTGATTCTTGATCTCTTGTAACTCTGGTGTAGCCATCCTATAAGGAAGAATAGTCACCGATGCCACTCTTGACACAAGCTCAATAAAGAATTATACCTCTCACTCAGGAGGAAAACCTAAAAAATTCTCTGGAAAGACGTCCCTAAAACGATCCACCACTGGAGGGAAGTCCATCTGTGAAGTCCCCTAGTCATCAAAATATAGACTAGAAATCTGGGTTTTAAATCCTCCCAAACCATGATGTTCGGGTCCTGTTCAACTTGTCTGGACATCCCATTCACCCTTATGAAGAAACGATCCACCCTATGGTGACGTAAAACTCACCCTGTAGTGATAGAAATCGACAACAACCTGGAAGGGAACTAACCGTTCCATTAAGAGAATGAAATCATAGCCTGTCATCTCTAAGACACAGAGGTCCCATAATAAGTGACACCCACCAACATCAATAGGGAACTCCTTGCACTGATGTACACTATCCATTCTTGTACCCAACAGAGTGTCTAGCATCAATATATCAACAGAAGAAAAGACACAAAGCCCAAGGATCTCCACAACAACAACAGATATAAAGCTATAGTAATACCCTATATCAAAAAGAGTACAAGATAAAAATGAGGAAACTAGGATTGTACCTAGAACTGTAGAGGGTCTGGGATCCTGCTCCTGCTGGGTCTGCTCCACTGCAAAAGTCTAACCTGCACCGTGACCCTGTGACCCTGCCTGACCACTCTGAGCTGATCGACCCTACTGTCACTGAAATCCTAGTGACTGACTACCATGGTCGCAACCTCTATCTCATCCTGAATGGCCGAAAGAACTCCAGTTCCTAGACTGGTGAGAAACAGGTGGTGCTGCTCCCGAACGGAAAGTCATAGAAGAACCCCTATCACTAGATAATGGTGAGAAGAACTGACAGAAACGCTGAAGGTGACCCATCTTGCTGCATGATCGGCACTCCATGGGGTTTCTCGGGCAATGTGGTCTCATATGACCACTCTTACCACACTGGTAGCACACCACCTAGAAACCTGAATATATCTCTCGCCTCCTCGGATCTCCGTGCGAAGACTCCATACGATGCTTCCTATTGTCAGTAGGGGGAATACCAATTCTGGATGTCAAGCCCCCTGGCTCACAACTCCAGAATCCCTCAGATTGTGCTTTGTGATTAGCACTTGGTTGACCATATAAGTGATGTAAGTTAACCTAAAGATGTTCACCTGAGATTAGATGTCATGTCTGAGACCATCATAAAACTTCCTTGCCAGGAATAACTAATCACCTCCTGGGATGGGCATGAAGCACTGCAACTCTGTAAAGAGAGAGGAATACTCCATAACAGAAATAATACCCTAATCTAGACTCATTAACTCTCTGGCTCGATTGAACCTCAAAGTCTCTGGATAGAAGTAGTCGTCAAAGGAACTCTAGAAATCATCCCAAGACATAACCTGCTGGCATCCTGCCTGTAAGATCACATCCCACCATCTCTTGGAGGAATCTCGAAGAATATACGTAGAGAGCTTCACCCTACTCTCTGGAGGTGTCTCAAGATGCCCGAAGATAGAAAGAATGGATTCTTACCATGACTCTGTAGCCTGAGCCCCTCCTTCCCCTGTAAAGGTGGGAGGATGCTGCTACTGAAAAACCCGTGTCAACTCTGACATAGACAGGGGATGATGTGGTACTCCTTAGAAGGTCTGTATGAACTTCATAAAGCCATCTCAGAACTGTGCATCAGCACCTGTGTCCATAATGATAGCTAGTTCCAAGACTGGCACAACTGGAGGATCTGCTGGTAGTCCCTGATCAACCATGTCCGGTGTTTGATCACCGCCTTGAAACTGATGTACAACCGGAGGACGTCTCGGTGGTATGACTCTGCAAGGTCAAGCGCACACCTTAGATCAAAATTATCAAGGACTGAAAACTAGAAGTGCAAGAAGAGAATAGGAGAAATAAGGAATTTAAGTTTTTCAAAACACGAATACTTGGATTGTATAATGACTACATGACATGTTCCCTTAAGACTTCACATGGGTGTGTAGTCCTGCCAACCCAGGTCGTGTGACACCCCAAACACATGACGTGTTGTCCTAACACACAACGCGTACTTGAATCCTCTTCCCTTACCCGAGTTCTTCTATACGACTAACCAACATGATTCTCCTAAAACAAGACTACACAGAGTGTTTGTGCAAGACATGACGTGTACTAGAAAAACATCACCAACCCATGTTGTTAGTGACATAGCTGGTTACACAACTGACTCTACACAACATGTTTATGCCATACATGATGTGTAATAGGAATATTTCACCAACCCGTGTTGTTAGTGACACAACCAAATACTCATCTCACTCCACACGACATGTTCAAGATATACACGATGTGTACCTGAGATATTTCACCGACCCATGTTGTTAGTGACACAGCCAGATACTTGGGATACACTACACGGTGTGTTCAAGATTGACACAGTGTGTATAACTTAAGTTTTCATCCATCAGTGTCGTTAGTCACACGGGCGAACAAATGGTCTACATAACACAACATGTACATCCAATACACAGTGTGTTCCTCCAATATTTTGCAACCCCGTGTCTCTGCCCACACAATCTATGACATGGTTAGAGACTACACGGTATGTTCATATAGTACATGAAATGTACTTAAGAAAAACAATTTCTTCCCGAACAAAAGAACACATGGCATGTATTCATCATTACACGCCATGTATTCTGGGTTTTTCCAGACAGTAATCCTCAAAAACTTCTCTAGAACCTATAAATACACTAAAATTAACATTAAAGTGCCAAATTCCGATTCATGAGGGCCCATACTCCCCACAAATCAAAGATTGGCATTTATAAAAGTCATATACAAGGAAAACAAGGCAATGATCCACCAAATTCCGATCCATGAGTGACCATAACACCTCAGGAACCAAAGTTTGGTGTCCATTAAATAAAGACTTAGACAATCCAATACCCTATCAAAAGCAGGTATTCTATCAAGGAATCTATCAAAACAACATGGATATCTATGACAACATCTATCAAAACAACATGCAATCACTAATTCACCCTAAGTGGCATGGAAAGAATGTATGACATGTGATTTCTAGCCGGTGCCTATATGATGCATGATATGGAATAACCTCATCTCATCAGGTTGAAACAGAAATAGAACCTCAATAACATCAACAATAACAAAACAATACATGTGAATCACCCAACAGTGAAATCAAATCAATAATATAATTGAAAAACTAGAAAAAAATCAATAAACGAGGTAGATTGGATTTTCCCTATACACGGGTTAGCTACTCCCAGGCATAGCTTATTACCAAGTACCTATTCCATACTATCCCTGGCTATAGGCTCCAAATAGTACATCAAGACAAAAAAATTCCTTTGATACCACTTTGTAACGTCCCGATTTCAGAAGCCACCCAGAGGCGCCCCATACCTAGTTGGTCACATGGCCTCAAGCGCATTTCCACAAACTCCAGAGGTTTCCGACTAACAGCGAGGGACTTGGGTGTGATAGTGGGGAAACTATGCCCTCATTGGAAAAGTAACATAGAAGAAGTAAAATAGATAACAAAAATGGAAGTAGTAAACAAACCATACAACAGTAAAAAATAGAAGACTGAAGTAATAAACAACTAGAGCACACATATATAAATGATGCATGATACATATGTATAGGAAAGAAGAAAAACAAGTCACAATGATGGAATATAGAAATAACCAAAGTATAAAAGAAAATAGATAAACTCCAACATCATCACAAGCCTAATCTTGGTCCCATGCTCTCCAGTTCCTCAGTAATCAAGTACATGATGTAGAAGGGTGCTTGCCCTTATCTATACCTGTAGAAATATAATCTATTTGATCCCAAAACCATGACCCAAACAGGGCGTGAGACTAATCCTAGTAGTAAACCACCTCAATATCTGTGCCTAACAGTCAATGAATATATATGGCTGGTAATAAGTAAAAGAAGAAACAAAAAAGAGGTACTCAAAAGTAAACATTCCTATATTTTCAATGCAATAAATTTTATATCTCAATTAAGCAGATAAACAGAAAAAGGTAACCCTCTGTGAAGTACTCACAACATAACCTCTCTAGTTTTACCAAACAACACAAGCAACCCTTTGGGAAGTACACATAGTTTGACCCCTCTGGTTCAGCTTAAGAATAGACTCTCTGAGGAAGAACTCACCATCAATTCCCCCTATAGTCTTGTATCAGTAACTAATAGGCTCTCTAGGGAAGCACTCAACGTCCAATTCCCCCTGTGGCCCGCATCGAGGAACTAAATACACTCTAAGGAAGCACTTACGTCCATCCCCCTATGGTCTCACATCATAAAGAAATTAAACAGACACTCTAGAGAAGCCGTCAACGTCCATTCTCCCTATGGTCTACTACACCAAGTTCTCATAGCCCTGTGTAAGTCAATTGAGCACAGTAATGCATAGAGACCAAAGTAAACCTCAATAACAACTTGGATAAACAGTCTGCAACATAAAAACATGTCAGATAATAATCAATCCATCCTACAATACTAGGCATGGAAAGAAAAATTGCATCCTAAAAGGAAAAACTAGTTCAAAAGGAAAAAACAAGTATACATGGGAAAATACATCCATAGCTTAGAAAAGATAACACTATTCTCAAGAATTAACCTTTATCCAATCAAACTAGGCATAACGGGCAATAAAAAGGGCTAAAATCAGGAACACACAATACTTCGTTCAAGGGTATTAGGCACTTTTGTACATATCACTCAAAGAATATCTACGTAAAGGCACAAAACACCTACATCGACATTGTGAGATCGATATATGTGAATATTAGGCCTTGAATCACCCAAGAACACCATAGATCTACAAAAATGCTAAAACCATCAACTGATGATAACTCTTGAAAGAGGAGGAATCAGGAAACGAAGCTCTAGAAGAAGGAATAACTTACTATGGTGATCCCAATGCAATCAACGACGATCAATTAGGAGAACAGACGCTTGATCGGGGGATCAGAAAAGATCCATGCCATACAAATTCTCTCGGTCGAAGAAGGTGATGAAGAAGGCACTTCTTTCAATTAGACGCGACCCTGGTCCCTTTAATGAAAAAAAAGAAAGTACACGGTGTGTACTTTATAAGTAAACGATGTGTACTTACCTTAACTAGACCCCGCATTAGGCAGTCTCTAGGTCATCACACACAACCGTGTGCACGATCGTTACACAGCCAGAACACAGCTACCCGCGATAACCGAGTACACAATGTGTACTTATAAAGTACACGACGTGTACTTAAGAAATTTCTAGAAACTCCTCTTTTTCTCAAAAACACCAGAAAAAGGAAAACATACATGAAAAGAAGATCTGGGTTCTTACAAGATTCATCAAACTCACACATAAGCTGAATATCAGAAATAGTGGGTAAAGTAGATACCTCACTATCTTTAGTCATAAAAGAAATATTTACTCTATCCAAATTTTCTTCAGGTGAAGAATCTGAGTCACTGGAGCTGTCCTCAAATGCAATCTAGGTGGATTTCATGGCCTTATTGTATCTCCCATAGTTATCTTCATATATCTTTTTTGTATTTCAGCTTAGGAAAGTCATATTTTATATGACCACTACTTTTTCATTCATAGCATACAAATTCCTTTGAATCATCATAATTTTTCTTCAAATTACCTCTATTTCCATATTTTCCTTTATATTTTGGTTTTATAAAAAACTTTTTATTTCTGTAGAACTTTTTAAACCTTCTTAACAGATGATCCATTTCCTCATCACTATCATAAGTAGATTCACTATTATTCAAATTGAAATATTGTACCTTTTCCTTTTGTTTTTTTACTTCTATTATCTAGGGACAATATTATTTAAAGCTAATAACATTCTCTTAGGCTCCTCATCCTCCTCAGAGTTTAACTTCAGCTCTTATTATACATCATAATATTACTTATCATCTCCTTGATTAGTAATTTATTGATATCACAAGATTCTCTGATTGACACTAAAGTGCCTTTCCATCTTTTAGGTATACCTCTCAGCAATCTCATTATCTAGTCCTTGTCCATTACATGATTTATCAATGTGCTCATGGTATTTTCAATCTCTTTAAACCTGAGATACATATCATAAATAGGCTCATTAGGATTCATCTTAAAATTATCATATTTAATAGTGAAAGTGTTAAGCCTCATTTATTTAGAATTTTTAGTTCCTTCATGTGATATTACTAGAGTATCCCATATCTCAGAAGTAGTTCTACATAAATAAATTATATTAAACTCTTCATCACCTAAGGAATTATATAAGGAATTCATGGATTTTCAATTATTATTATAAGTATCCTTAGTTGGATCATCTCAAATATTTCTAGCAGTTTTAGTAATTTTATACTCATCTACTATGGAAGACCATATTTCAAAACCCATACTTTCAATATGCATTTTCATTTTTATTTTCAATTGGGCATAATTAGTCCCATTGAAGAAAGGAGGTCTGTTGGTACCAAAACCTTCATGGCTATTATCCATATTAAAAGACTAGAATATATATATAAATAACTAAAAATTTAGAACTAACAGAAATTTTAAGATCTTTAATGAACTAAAATCACATTTAAAAAGGATTTAAAAAACCATTTAAACCAAATGTTGGTCGAAGAGAGATTCTTAGGGGGGGGGGGGGGGTTGAATTGAGCACCCAATAAATATTTATATCTAAAATTAATTGTTTTTAAATCCCTTAAAAGTTTTAAATATAGAAAATTTTATCAAAATAAGTAGTATGATATATATATTAATATTTCTAGAGATTTATCTAAAGATTGATTATGTCTCGGACAAATAATATATAATATTATTTAATCCTTTGAAATCAATTTACTGGATTAAAATACTATATGAACACAAATTAAGATAAACTATAAAAGTATAAATTTTGTTTACGATGAAAATAACTTTCAATTTTAAAGAATAAATAAAGTAAAACAAAATTAAAACACATAGTGGAAAAATGAATACAAGAGGTTAAATCTCAAGTTGAGACTTAGTCCTCTCCACTTAGAAATCACCCACCACCAAGAAGTTTATATAATATAAACTAGATGATCTACAACTTGGATCAGGGTTTTACAATAGTTTATAACTTTCCAAGTCACACATCACCTCTTCCATGGTCATTCATGGGAGTAAATATAAACATGCCACACATGGACCTATACCACTCTTATCCATGGGAAAAACAAATAATAAGAGAGTTTGAGAAGATATTTTGTATCTTTTAGTTTAGAACATGAGACAATGTGCATATATAAAATAGAGTATAGCACACACCACTCAAATGTAATAAATATAAAGAGAAATGATAAATATAGGAGTATAGAGTTTAGAGAAGTTTGGTCTCTTTCAATGAAACTTGTGACTTAAATATTGAGTCAAGTTATTTTGAAATATTCAAGAAAATAGATTGTCTTAAACTCTTATTTTCTGACTGGAGGAAAGCTCTGAATGAGATGATGCATTTTGGATTTCTCTTCAAGGGTTCTCAGTAGGTGATCTCTTTGGTTTTTCAATAGGTTCAACTCGATATATTCAGGTACTTAAAGCTTCTCTTATATTTATTACATGTGTTCTATATCTATACAATGGGGTGTGCTGCATTTTTATTAGAAATAGAAGCAAGGAGAATATCTAGAGATGCTTCCTCATACTATACATTATGACATGATTTCTGTCAAACATTTAAGGGACAATCATTAAAATAGTAAGTAGAATTAACTTTAATAAATATAGCTGTTAGAATTTTATAATTTGAAAATAAGTAAAGTAATAAAAATAGTGATAGGGTCTTAAGATTTTTTTGTGTCTCATGTTCTGGTGGTGTAACACTGGTGGTATAACATTGGTGGTACATTGCTCTAGTGGTATTTTGTTCTAGAATTTTCTTAGACTTATCCAAATTTTTAGTATTCTGGATGTGTCTCAATTAGCGGTGTATGGTATGACAGTGTTTTAAATTTAAGAAATTTTTTAGTGTCAACATTATGAGTCTAATGGTGTCACATTGATGGTGTCTCATCTGGTGGTATCTCATAATTATCCCAAACTATGCTTTGGCATCATAAAATCCTGGCGGTGTGTTGACCAATGGTGTCCCATACTTTTCAAAATTTTCAGTCCAGCGACATGAAATCCTAGCATTTTGATATCCTAGTGGTGTGATATATTGGATGTGTCTCATACTTAGAGATTTTTATCATCTATTCTCAGAATATATATTATTTTTAGAGAAACACAAAACTCATTAATAATATCAGAATCATGATTTTGTGATCATTAAAACTAGGAGGTCAACAACTATAAATCTATATATTTTACTCTAATATAATACCTAGTATAGTAGTTTATATTATTATTTTTTATTTTTATGAGGATACTGAGATTACACTCTACCCAAAATCTATTCATTTACCCTCACTAGTAGTTGGTAATCTCTAGAATATGGTGATATATGTCTGGGTATGTAGTGCTCTGGTTTGGTCTGCATAAGTGGGAATCGATCCATGAAAATTACACAATCAATGAATTTTCTAATACATTTTATGAAAAATTAAAATATAAAATATTTTACTTATGCACATGTAATCATAGTTATTATAAAAATAAAATATTTTTTATATGGAGGGTAACTAGGATATCTTTGCACAATAGTTAATAATGAAGGCATGAAAAACATATTTTGGTTGTCTCTAAGAATTAAAAAAATTTGATATAAGTATTAATGATTATTAAAAATCAATTTTAATAATAGAAAAAAAAATTAAAACCAACTTTTTCATGTTTTCTCTCCTCTTATCCCCCAACTTATTGCAGTGCATGAGAACCTTTTTATTTTATGCCCCTCATAAATTGTAATACATGATGTTAATATATTTGAGAAATATGATTTTATTCACTCTAAATTATACAAAGAGCCCCTGATTTTTATCGTTCAACCATAGTAGTGTGGTCATATAGGGGAAGTTTAGGGGAAATGACCCCTTATTCAGAAGGAGGGGAGTTTTATGGTCAATATTCCTTTATTTTTTGGGAAATTTTATATTTTTTATATAGAAAAAATTAATAAATAAATTTTTTATAAGATGAAAATAAAAAAATTGAAGAAATTTACTTCATAGAAGGTGAACATGAAAACATCAATAATTTTTTTTCACATGGGGTATATATGAAAATGTTGGAGGCACTTATTTTATACAGATTACTATTTCACACAAATAACTATTACATGTAGGGTTGGTTCCTATTTATTATATTTTATACGGGATGGTAGGATGTACGTGATGTGGTGAAAAAACGTCTTATAACATTTTCCCACAATAGTGAATTTGTATCTAATATCAATGGATGTGGATTGAATTTTTCCTGAATCACATAAAATCTACATGCACAATCTCTTTTTTATTTTTTTCTCTTAATTTCCATAAAAATTTCTCACAGCCATCATCATCACCTCACATTATTGATCATTATCCTCATCTCCACCCTGATCATTATCGCCCCCACTCTATGCATTATTGTGTTTATTGCTTTTCCAAGATTTTCATGTATAATACTATGAAACATGATTCAATAATGTTTAGAAAATAAAATAGTTGATCCCACATCATTTTATTTCTCTTCACCAAGTTTAAAATTAAGTTAAAAATATTTTTTATGTTGTTTAATATTTTGTTTTTAAAATTTGGTCTTTAGAAAGAATTAAATTTTTAGGTTAGTCGAGGTAGATTTTATATCATTTGAATTTCATTTTAATGAATTTTATTTTTATTTATTAAAATAACTATTAATTTTTTATTATTACTCATGAAATAATAAAATAAAAATATAATAAATATAATTTTAATTTAAATTAAATTCACGGTTATATATATTTTATAAATTTATTATAATTAAAAATAATTATATTATCATATTAAACTCTATTATTATAATTATATTTTTAATAATTATATTATTATATTAAATTATAATTGAAACTGATATTATATTTTTTTATTACAAATAATTAAATTATATTTAAAAGGTTTATATCATTTTCATTATATGGTAATAAAATGATTTTTTAAGTATCATTACAATATTTTAATTAGTGTTCATTTTATAGGAATTGACAATGTAACGACCCTACTAAGATACCTAGATCCCAAGACTTGGGAAAAATCATTACATGACCTTAAGTGTATCCCATAATCATTAGAGACTAACAACTAGTGCCAAAGAATAAGAAAAAATCCTGAATAATGATTCACCCTTAATAATAAAACCTAACCAACTATATAAAAAATGAAGTATCAAAATATTCATGTTCAAATATGATGCAATGAAAAATATTCTCAATATGAAAGTGATAAAAATGACCAAACTATCAAACAATGACCGTAAAAAATAAGACAAACATGAAAAACCTATATCATACATAAACTACATTATATTATATGATTCCTTATTAATAAAGTACATCATTTTACTTTAATCATTAAAAATGAAATCTATATGTACATTGAGGTGTTCTTATAGGGGTGTGCACAAAACTCACCAGAATTTCCCCAAAGATGCCCATGTACTCTCAAGAATGAGTAATTCCAAAACATGTCATGTCAATGTAAAATAATTTTTTTTAAATAAATAATTTATATAATAATTAGTTTACAAAAATATAATTTTAAAACCAACTTTTATCCAAACATGGCATAAATAAATCAATTTTCAACCACAATTGGAAAATATTCCATAACCTAAAATTTCTATCCAAAAATAAAATTTATAAAATTTTCTATTTCTATTTTAAATTCACATTTTTATAACCTATAATTTTATTAAAATATACTTACCAAAACCCAAATAGGATCAATATGAAAACCCATAAAAAACCCACATGTCATAAACATAATCCAAAATATGACAAAACAACACTTAGTAAAACCTAGAGGCGATTGGACTTATCTTGCGCACTGGGGAAAAAATACTATAAATTATTTAATTCCATGAAAAATTGAGTCATAAATCAAAAAAACTATAATATAGACAATGTAATCACCCATCTATACATAATAATGTAGAATATTTCATAAAATAACCCAAAATAGAAAAGAAATCAATACCCTAGCCATGAGATCTATGAAAAAGATATACATTTCTAATTAGAGGTATCCCTACAGAACCCTATAAAAATATATTAGGATATTTTTCTATAATATTTAGATGTTTATAATAATTACTTACCTCCATATATTTTAAAATTATAACCACCAAGTAATAATAGATGGATATAATGACTTTAATAATTGGTCTGAGCCTACTTTCATTAAAATTAAACCATCCTCAGAATGTGTTAATAAATCCATATAGTAAGGGAACAAAAATATTTGAGTATAACAATATTTATGATCCTTTTACTTCATAATAAAATCCATAGTAATGAAAAGTTAATATGTTTTTATCTTTAGGGTAGAAAAAACCTACAAGAGCTCCACATTTCTTATTATGATATATCATTATGGAAATTTAAACCATTTATAATTCCTCTTTCCCAAAGGGGTATAAATTCTCATTGAATAAGGAATAACTTCAATTTTTTACCCAAATAGATCTACCATCCATGTATATATAAAAGTACACATTGGTCCTATATTAAAAAAATTAGATAATCATAGTAGATGAAATTATAATAGTAAATATAACATTAGATAGTCCTGTATTAGCCCTAGATTCCCTGGGCACATGCTTAAAAATAATGTGTTTTATTAGATACTTATAAGGTAAAGGTTTCTTCTCTTATTGAGGTCTACCTACTCTTCCTTGAGTCCCTAAACAATATTTTTTCTCCTTTTCCATCACCATACTTTATACTATAAGTTATGTTAGACACTCTTGTGCTAGTTATTCAAGATATAAATCCCCAATACCTCTTTAGATAACCCATATTACAACACCGATGACAAGGTCAAAGTAAAAAGATGAAACAAGTATTTACATTACCCACTCTTCAACATTCATAACACATAGGCGAGACCTTTACTTTCTAAAAAATAGATGAAATACCTATATATTTGTAATTATTTTTTTACTTCCTCTTCTAGATATTAAAGAAACCTTAACATCCACCAGGTTATGGGATCAAAGTAGTTATAATATGGATATAATCCATAATAACCCCCTATATAGCCACTTTTTGACAACCACTACATATATTGAAAAATTAAAGACAACAATACTCAGTTAAATATCTAGTTCAATCCTCATTGAAAACCTATGATCCATAAAAATCTCATTCATAAATAACCTTTTCACATAACCAGTGTGATCAATAAAGAAAAAAAACCCATGATAGATAAGTTTCCCTAATCTTGAATAAAAAATTATCATTACTTATTTAACTTCAAAACCTCCGGAAAAAAATTAAAAATTGAACATCTTCTAAAAAATAAAATTGAAATGATCCTCATGAAACTCATCTTCCATCACATTCTCCAAAAAATTTCGCATTGGTTCTTCCAACAAATATTTTAAAAAAAACACCTTATAAGTCTCATTTATTTTAAAAAATTGGAAGGTGTAGTTGATTCTATTTAACTAAATTTCTACATCTTAAAACCCAATATCCCCATGAAAATATAGTGGATTCTGGATCCCAAACTCAAGGGATCTACCCTAATACTTGAATCTATTTAGATTTTTTTACTTCCAATCACTTGGATAAATTGAATGAAATTTTTTAGAATATATGGATTAATAAGATAATTTCCTATATCTGCACTTTAATATACATTAGGATGTCATCCAATAAATTTTTTTCCATATTACCTAAATATTTTTTCTTAAATTATACAATTCAATGACACTTACAAATCAATTTCCCTCATTAAAATTCATGTTTAAGATCAAAATGCCCAATGACACACCATTAAACCCATTTTTACTACATATAGGTGGATTTTTAACTTTATTTAGCTATCTATTATCAATCAAACTTTAATAATAATTCAACAAGGTCTTTTTAAAAAACATTTTTTGAAAAATTTTCAAATTTCATTTTGAAAACCATAAATATATGGAGTCATTTGAAAATCATGACCATATAATTAAATAATTTTAAAATCATTCTCAAATTATGATATTTATATAATATCTGAAATGATTCATGAATACTTTCCTCTCTTAACACAACATGGTTGAATTTACATACTGTTAGAAATATGCACTAAACCTAAAACCATGTCATGGTATCTGTTATTGTAAGCTATGATATAGTGAGGGTCAATACACTATTGTTTTGTGAATGATAGTGTATATGTTATGAAATAATGTGGGTATCAATATATTTATCCCACTATAATATATATTTTCAGGTTTGATCATTACATGATGATGATTTTAGGAGTATTAATATCTTAAATAATTTTTTGAATGTTAAATATTTATGTGCTGGAGGTTTCAAGGAGTTATAAACTATGAAATATTTGTGAAACATCTCATTGATAGCCAAATATTAGAGAAATTTTTAGGTTACAAGGAGGTTCCTTGGATGGTTATTTAAAGAGGATCATGGTTTATTATTTTTTTATTTTAATATGATATCCATGTTCTAAAAACCCCTAAAGATGAAACTCTATTTATCTCTCATTTATCTTCATCCTTTAAAATTAAGGTTCTATAAGACCATATATAAAATAGATTTATTTCCATTAATTAAGATATCAACATAGCTCATGGATACACCTTGAGAAAGGAGTTATATTGATTATTCTCAGTGATCCTTATCATGCTTGAGTCAAGGATCTTAGAAAAACTAGATGAATAGAGAAAATGGAACACTTAATTTATCTTAGTTTATTTCCTCCTATGTTACTTTTTTATTATTAAAACACTTTCAAGGGGGAAGTGAGAACCCGAAAAACTAACCAGGTCAGGCAGCAAAAGAAACTACAGACTTATCAAAGAAAAGTTTAAGCCATTTGGACTCAATTTCCCTACATAATTTCCAAGGGATAGAATTTACCTGGATGTCTGGGTCATCCATCAAGATGTCTTCACAGTGCTGCACTAGATAATCCCAAGATAGAATGTACTCCTCTTTTTTGATCTTCTCCATGTTAAAACCTCTAATTAATATACAGTCTTTCTTCTCTATCCACTCGCCTTACCCCTTGGTAATAGCCACTTCGATCATTCTTTCCATCATTTAATCAACCTCTTCCTTTTTTGCCTTAATTTTTAGGACGTCCTCCACCATTTCTTCTTCCAAATGCATGAGCAGTTCCATATGGGGGTCCATAGACGCATCTTCCCATTGTTGAGTACCAACAGGAGTCCCTGCCTCCCGCTGTTGTGCAGAAGGGAGAAAACCCATCTCCTCTAACCGCGCATCCTCTAGATACAGTGAAATCACCCCAAGTTGAACCTTAGTCTCATCAAATTAAGGAGACTCCAAAACTTCCACGTACCTCTCCACCTGCTGCTTTGGGGAACTGTTGCCTCCTACTTGTTGTTCCTCCATTCCACCAGTCATGGTACCCACAACCTGTGAAAACAACCCTTCTTCCATAGGTTGAGGTTCTTGTTCTGTGGACTTGCTACCTTTTTTGGATGACCGTGTCTCCATCGGCTTAGGAAGATATGAGTAGTCTCTTCATCGCTTTGATTTCAGCTTCTTGGTGACAATGCAACTTCCAGGGTCCCTATTTTCTTTATTCCCCTTCTTCCTCCTCGGGCTGTGTAGGACACTACCATACTCTACTATTTCAACTAAGGGTCTATCTCCATAAGATTCGGCTTCTGAGGGACATGTGTTGTTATATTCATCCCCTGCTTCGACACTCAATGTATCAAAACAATTGTTCAAATTGAGTCAGGCCAAAGTTCTGGGACTCTGTTTGTTATTATACTGATTTGGGTCGTGCCTTTCCACCTCCCACTCTTAACCAAACTTGGAAGATCCCACGTCTGTATTGACTACATGCACAACCATGGAATAGGTGCGGGAATTTGGATCCCCCATGGTATTTGAATTGTAAGCCCCACCCTAGGCCACTTGAGTTTGATCACTGGAAGAGTGCCTACCCAGCATTTGCTCTATTCTGTGTAGTGCCTGATTTCAAGACATGGGGCCCTTCTAGATCCCGTCTCATTCTAGTGAAGATATAAGTTACTCTCGGCTCCCGAGGTAGCTCCATGTCCTTCTTCTGAGAAACTTCAACTGATCTCGCACTGCCAACCACCTTTTCATCAGTTCGAGAGACAGTTCCATCCCCCTCCACTGCCTTGGCAGCCTCCATGTGAAACCCATCATGAGGAGCAGCAATAGGGGGGGGGGGGCAGCTTCACCACTCCCTTGTCAACCCCTGCTTGATCTTTGTCATGAATGGGGTAAGTGACCGAGACGATAGCACCTTGAACAGAAGTTCACCCAAGATTCCAACACCACCTGTTGCTTCCACCAAAATTATTCTCCTACCATTATCCATACCCATTCAACCGGATGTCTAGAAACGTCACATTCGACACAAATCCATGGGGAAATAGGCTGAAAAATAGAGCTGGTTCTTGATTCAGAGCACATGTAGAGTCCAACCATGTTCCCAATCATACAAATTATAGAGGGGTTATAGAAAGGAAGAGGGAGTTTGGGAAAACATACCCACAATGTTGCGGACGAGGCATTGCGGTTCATATGAAGATTATAAGACCATTCGAAGAGATGAAAGTTCTGGCCATTGTAGGATCGAGGGGCTGTAGACCACACTATGATCAGATCCTCCATGGATTCAAAGTGAATCATGATATGCCATTTGTTCAGAAGACCAATAGTCGCCTGATCTTGAAGTCCCCAGGATTCGAAAACAAACCTGTCAAAGGAGTCCATTGAAGGGCACCACAAAGGAAATCAAGCAACCAGGGTGAGATCGTGGAGATCCAAAGCATCAGTGAATTCCACAATTGAAATCGCGAGATGAGGGTATCTATCGTGAAGATTTGGGACCTTAGGGAAAATAAAAATTTTGGGAAACGGAGGGAAGAAATTTGGGTTTGAGAATGGAATAAAGGGGGAAATATTCTCTGAATTTATATAAGATTTGTCCCATATAATACCCTTAAATGGCATCTGATCTACTTATATTTTTTTTGGATTAATGTTTTTGATGGATGAATAAATTGGAAAAATGGGTTTTTTCAGAACCACTATTTGTTTTATCTAAAAAAATCATGGTTTATGATTTATTCCTAACCATGATGTGTTTTAAAAAAATGGGCATAGTTTTATAAATTTTATAAAACCATTTCATGGTTTATTAAAAATATTCATTGATTTTTTTTAAAATAGAGCATCATATGTATGATATGATCAGATCATGGTTTTTCTATAAAATGACCATGGTCAGTCTTAAAATTTAATTTTCATAAGACAACAAAAACATAGCCAATATAAAACATATAATGGGTTTGGAAGTTTGACTTATAAATATTTAGTGTAAAATGGTTTCACTCAATAAAATGGTTATGATTTTCCCCTTGGGAATCATTTTTACATAGGGATACCATGTCATGGTTACTGTGAAAAATAGTAATGATTTTTCAATTTTAAAGAAATATCATTTTTATTAAGATTCTCAAAAGGCCCGTGCAAGATTTGAAGAAGGATTTGAACCATACCAAAAGTTTTTTTGTGGATCTGAGTTATGTTTAAATTAATTTACATGGTGAATAATTTATAAAGTGTTTATAAATTATAAAATAATTCATAATATAAAATTGTTTGTATTAATTAATAATTTTTTTATAAATTATAATATGAAATCTTCATTTTAAAAGTGTTATTTTGGAAACCTATTTAAACCATACTAAAATAAATTTTGGTTGATTTGATCAGAATTTATGTGAAGTGTTCACATAAAAAACTAAATGCTTATATTACTATCAAAGTTTTCATAAATATCACATTTTTTGAAATATGGATTTCATATTAAATACTATGTAAATTGGTAATATGGAAGAATTCATATTTAAATAAACATGAAATGTTTATATTTATTTTTTATGAAAATTACATAAATCTTGTTTAATTATAATGTGTTTATAATTTATTTATTTATAAAATATTCAGAATTTGTTTATCAAATGTCTAAATTTATGAATTGTTCAATTATTTAGTTTATAACCTCCTTTATTATTCATGAATATAAATTTTTTATATTATTAGTGGATTTATTATTAAGTTTAACGTGTTAAAACACTTCTTATAAATGTCATACCATGCCTATAAGGAGTTACATACTAGGTATGATATAAGATTTAGTTTTATTCTAACATGAAAATGATTTGTTTGTGGGATATAAACTTGGAGTAAAGGTTGATTATGATTTATACATATTAGGTATTGGGATTGTATTAGAATTTCAGTCTCTCTTGAGTAGTGATCTATGGGTAGTTATACATTGATCCAAATCTCACATTAGCCCACGAGTCTTAGGATCTACTTCTAAAATTGGGGTTTGGATACCCGTTACACCATGATTTCTCTTATGGAGTTTTTAATTTCAGATAATTTAAAACCATTTCATAAAAGGGTTTCGTTTACCTTATTCATGATATTTATTCAGATATGTGTAAATATAATTGGATTTTATTTTTAGGTAAGTAACAGAAATCATGAGTTGTATAAAGAGTTATAAATTAGTATATTTTAAATATATTAATTTTCTTGAAGTTATATGATACTAAAAAAAATCATTAAAATAATGAACACATGAAGTAAATACATGAGATAAAGATAATGAATTTTAAAATCCCATTCAAAACAATCACTGTTTGATTGCTTCTAAATAAACACTAATTAAAAACACAATTATCCAAATGGATAGGTCAATCCAATGTTAGGTTCCCATGAATTATCTTTTATAAGGAAAAAAGGTTACAGGAGACCCTAATTGGACTAAGTTACCATATTCAATATGATATTTGGGTTATACTTAATTAAGAAACCATAATGTCTTGGAAACTAGAGGAATATAACTGGGATAATATATATGATGGATTTCAATTGGGTGTTGTCCACTCAACTATCCAAGAATAATATATATGATATGATTGACATGATTATTTACCTAAGTAGATAATATATGGGAGAAATTCCAAAGAAGACTCATTACTTAAGGAAATATGGATCTTATCCCACTAATGGATATGATGTAAAATTATAAGGGTCACCATTTTAGTAGGAGAACATTTAATAAAATTACTTATTAAATGATTTAAAAAATATGATACTTATTTGATAAAATATTACATTTTAGATAAATGGAATCATCAACATTAAAAATTAAATTGATATGAATTTTGGAAAAGGAGAATCTTAACGAATGAAAATTATTAGGATGGTAAAGGAATTTAAAAAATTAGCCTTAATCAAGAATGGAAATTCTATGTGTTAGATTAAAACCTTCCTGAGTAGTCGATTGATGAAGGTGATAAAAAATAGATCTAAATGCTTATGATAATATTTTGAAGGATTATCTTGATATATCCACTCATATTCTTGTGTCCATGGAACCTATTTTTTTTAAAAAACATGATAACATGGGTTCATTTAAAATGATAAATAACCTAAAAATACTCTATCTAGAACAAGTGAGATAGAGAGGTATGAGTTTTCAAAAGCATTGTTTAAATGAAATATGGTTGGAGGAACTTCAATATTCACTCATGTACTCAATTTTATTGGGGATATGTATGACTCAGAGAGGTTGGGGTCTCTATTAAGTTTTGTTCTAGATACAAAAATTCATTCTAAAATCATCATAAAAAATGTTCTCATAGTTTATCATAAACTATAATATGAATGATTTCAATAAAATTTAACCGATCTCCTCAATATGCTGAGGAATATTGAGTAGTACATGAGAGGTATAGGCTATAATTCTATAATTATAGTACTAAATGGTAAATTTGTAATCCAAAATAAGAATACTAGAGGTTCTAATAGCCTTTCTTGGTTATTTTAACCAAAGGGAGGTGTGAGGAAGGAGTGGTAGTGCTTCCATTATAGGGAACTAAGTGATTGGTGGAGGAATTTACCACAATACTTGAATGGTTTAAATAAGAAATACAAGGATTCCATATCCTGTATTAATGTTAATAATTCAATTATTTTATTTATTAAGGGTATATAATACTAATTATATATTAAATAATTGTTTTGGATACGTATAAGAGTTCAAAATTAAATAAGGATTGGTGGATAGAGATTTAAGTATGAATTCATGTGATAAAGTAAAGGGTTAATACATTAATTAGGTGGATTAACTGGACTACTTCAAAGCTCAATGGGATTTATAAATTATAAAGGATGTGTATTTTTCATCGTATCTTCCTCTCATGTGATAAGTGGATTTATTGTAAACACTAATTATTATAAATAAATGAGATTATATTTTTTTATACATATGGTTTTTTATTTTATCTAATTATATAACATGTTTGAAGAGAATATGATGATAAATATGTTTTATCTAGGATAAAGGAGTTTATCCATGATATTTGTTAAAATATGAGAGAAATATTTCTTTCCAATCATTAATGGCATAGTTTAAAGAATAAAGTTATAGAACATTTCTCCAAACACATAGAATACCACATAATATATGAGTGTTAAAATTTTATTTATTTAATATTATAATGAATAAAATAAGTTTTATTTCCCAACCCAATGGAGTTTATGACTTAGAAATATATTTTAGAGAAAATCTTATTTCTAAGAGGCTAGTGAGAGTTGTATGTGTTAGTTATGCACTAAAATTCATGAATCATATTGTATGATTTATCCACATCATAAACTATGATATGAATTTGATGCACATCGTAGAATATGATTTGGCTATATCATTAAAGTAATATGAATACTACCATCTTAATGTAGGAAATGATATTTGATACTGGGTGAATGATCATTTCTATATATTCTAAATGGTTTACCTTCAATTATTATTCATTGATATGGATTATTAATGGAATGAAAAACATATTATAATTTTTGAAATGTTCAATGATTATAATACACCAATAGGAATACATTAAGGTAACATATGTCAACTACCAAATATTGGAAATCGATGCTCGACCTCCTTAATTTAATGAATAGATCCTATATAATGGATTGGATACCCATATAGGATGGGTGTGGTGATTCTATCAAGCTAAATATAGAGCTATATTTCTCAATGTTGTCCATTTTTCTTTAATCTTTGGAGTCCAAGGGATCCTCTCATAGCATATGCAGATTCTAGTGGACAATGTACTACCTATAGAGGTGAGAGTCTTTCAGTTATCACTAAGTGATCTTACTAAAATATACTCCATTGAGATTATTTAAGATAGAGCACACTAGAAATTTGGTACACCTATTAATTTTATGTTCTTTAGTTTCATGTTGATTCGATGATGATGGATCAAGAATTTTATTGGGGTTCTTCTACTGCCACGAGAATGTGATGTTATTATAATACCCATTAGTGGTACCAAAACCACATTTATCTTTGAATCAATATATTTTCATTATGATTTTATAAATATCATGTTTATCATAATGTGATGAAGTATATATTATAAAATATAACATGACAAATCTAAATGTTTGCTATTGTATAACATTGCTTGTATCTCCGATATAAGATATCATAATATGTGATTCTATATTTTTCTTGGTTATAAAGTAATACTAAATAAATCATAGTATAAAATTCATCAAATATCATGATTTTTCATTGTATCATAAACTATGATAAGTGTTATAGTATTTTACAATTGATATTCCATGTTTTAAAAAACATGGGATCATTCCATAAAATGGATATATCATATATCATAAAATACATCTAGAAACCCATGATAATGCTTATTATAACTATAGATTAAATAAAATATTATAATATATAACGATAATATTTATCACAAAATATTTCATGATTTAAAAATGTGAAAAATTTAATATTTTTTCAATAATTCTTATTATTTATAATTTTTTGATAAAAGATATATAATGAGAATTATAAATGAAATATTTTTATGCCCAAATAAAATATGAAATGTTCATATTGATATCTCATTTTTAAAAAATAAATAAAAGGTTTATTTATTATTTATTATTTATAAATACTCATGTATATAAAATGTTAATAAATTATGAATACCATGCATGCTCAAATTTATGTAATAAATTATTTCTTAAAATTTTTTCATGCCATGCATTACATGTTAGGTATAAAAACATAAGATTCCTTGAATTTAGTTTTTTATGGAGTTATTAAATTGAATTTAGAGGTTGAATATAGTTTATACGTATTAGGTGTTTGATCTATGATGAAAATGAGGTCTCTATTGAGAAAACAACCATGGGTCGAGGGACTTTTTAATGACCCATGTCATTACAAGTTGATGAAAATTATGGTAAATTTGAAAAAAAATTCCCAAAGTAGGGGAATTTTATGAATTGGTATTCCAAGGGTTGGAACATCTCAAGGAGATGTTTTTGGATGTATTTAGAGGCATGTGAGATGTTTCTAGTACTATGTGAATGTTAGAGTAGGGTCAGGGTGGACCTATAACTGTTTTTTCACTAGAAGTGGCTCATTAGGCCATTTTTGGTGAGGGCCATACCATGATGAGGTGATTTACAAGGAATTACACCATTACTAGAGGAGAAAAATGTCATGAGGGAAAAAAAGTCTAACCATGAACATTATGTATCATGATGTGATGGATTTTGTGTAGGAGATTTGGAAAAGGAAAGACTCTTATATTTGGGCGTTATATCATGTAGGAGGGAATCATGCTATGGTGATGACTCTTACATATAGGTTTTTGATGAAGGGAAAGATTCTTATAGATGTACATGTTGTGGCCATGGGTATTACACCAAAGATAGAACACATATAAAAGTTTTCATGGAAGACTGGTCACACTATGAATAGTGGGCACACTATGGAGACTATTCGTGGGGAAGATTCATGATGTGGGGTATGAGGGATGTAACCATAAAAGGGGGGTCATTCCATGGATGGAGGAGGATATGTAGTAAAGGATGGGGCTATAGATTTTTTTTGTTCTACTTTAGGGAGGAGTGTCATACTATCTCTATAGGGGTCACACCATGAGGGGAAGCCATGGGTTTTAGTGTTATAACCAGGGGAGGTGTTCCACGATGTGACTGGTGGATCATGGTGTAGAGGAGAGACTATAAGGGTGGTTTATTCCATAGAGGTGGACCATGTGGTGGTGTCATTTCATGACCTCTAGGGTTACTCCGTTACTAGTCCCTCAGGTTAAGGCATCATTCCATGATTCCAAGGGCCACAAATAAAAGTTCCCTTTCTCTATTTAAAAAAACCAGTATACCTATCATTTCTAGGCCATACCCTCTTTAGTTTTAAGGGAAATGGAAAATTAGGTAGAGTCATTACTGCTAGATCCTCCCCATTTTCTCCCCCTCTGATTCCCCTTAGTGAGGGGCCATTTATATGTCATATTCTTAGTATTTTGTGGTATGTTTTTCCTCTTCTCCCCTTCATTATTTTTTATCCTTATTAGTCATTGATCTTGGTGCCTCAAGGATAGGTTTTGTAGATTATTCCACAAAAGCATAGTGAAATTAGGTTGAGAATATGGGTATTTTTCATATGGTGTATAGATAATGTTCTAGGATGATGAATGCATTCCATCTTCCACCTTTTCAACTAAGGTACTTCACCCAATGGGGTTTTTTTTATTATTTTTACTATTTGTTCACGTAATTGGATCCATATAGATTGTAGTGTGATGATTATTTCATTCCCAAGGGTTCTATAATAATTATATTGGATTATGAGATGTTGTTTCTTAAGTATTTGGTCTCAAGAGGATGCTCAGTGAAATTTTGGATGTTATTCCAATTCAGTAAAAATTGAATAATTTATTGTTAATTATTATAATAAATTATTTGTTTATTGTGAATTATGATAGAAGCTTCAAATCACATGGTTGATCTTGGATGAGGCATAGATAGTCTTTTCAAGGGGGTTGCTTCATATTTGAGATAGGTGGCCCCTAATAATCCCCCAAGGTTTATGAATTTTATTATGTATCATGTGAAATGAAGTTTCACCACTTGTATGCGATTTACCTTAAATTGAAAATGAATTGTTTCCATTAAGATCGTATGAGTAGAACAAAAGTGTATTGGGCTACGATGGACCCTTTAATACTAAATCAATTCCTTAGTCATTGATAACCATAGGACTAACCCTAAATGTGTGTTATGTGATATATGGACACTAGATGGGTGTAAATTCATTAAATGAAACATATAGGACCTTGATAGATTTAACTTTAGTTCCCATTGAGCGAGGTATTGAGATGGGTAGGAAATAGTTTGCCTAGGGGTAGTCTGTATTGAACCATGGATTACCTTGAATTATTTAGTCCAGTTGATTAGAGTGTAGGGATAGTGTTCCTACCTCACTAGTATATGTATACTTGAGTGGGTATGTCATGAGAAGGATTAAATATACGTTAAATGTGAGAGGACCAACCTAGCTTGACCATGGAAGTGAAATGATCAGTGTGGCATCCCTTAGTGTGTTTGCTTATATGGTACAACCTATATGGCATATTAGGTCATAATACAGTTATGAATATATTTAGGGAAATTATGTTTATTGAGTTATGATATTTCACACTAGAGTTGGGAATGAGATAAAGGAACCCATGTGGGATGTCTGGAATTTTTTTGGAACCAGGGGACCATAGCGGGTGCCATAATTTTGTATTGAATTAGAGGAGTATTAGAATATGAGGGGTATGATTGTTGTTTCTTAGAATAAATTTAGTAATTGGAATATTTTCTTAAGTGGGAAAAACATAGGAATATGGATGATATATGATGGTATCATAGGGCGGGCTCCATTCTTGTAAGAACCCGGATTTTTTGAACGGGTCAAAATCTCGAAACTTTTTGAATTTTTGACATGTTTATGAAAAGCTGGGAAAATCTAGGAAGTTCTGGAAATTTACAGACTACACACCGTGTACTCTAAAGGTACACTCTATGTATGGGTTAAGCGAGTACTGGCCATGTGCTCACCGAGTGCATTCCGTGTGATGACTGCGTAGAAATTTCTTACTACAAAGCGTGTAGTGTTGCTTGACACGCCTCGTGTCCTCCTTCTGCGTACCATCTGGGTTCAAGCTGTGTGTCTAACTATGTGGCACGTCCAAGTTTTGTGGCTACCTCTGTTTAAGTCAGAGTACGGAAAAGTCCACTACATGGCGTGTAGTCCTGAAATATACACCGTGTACTTTTTTATTCACTTAAATGAAAGAGCATCGCGTCTTATTTTGGAAAACACCTTCTTCTTCCTCAAATTTGGAGCAGTTCCGCTCCAAAAAACATAAGAACATACCTTAACCTCGAATTGTCATCCAGAGTCTGTTCTTCAATATTTTAGTGGATGTGGGATCGTAACAGCGAGGCTAAACCCACACACCTTGTTCTGTTCTTGATACTTTACCTCACGTATCGCAGTTTCCATCCGAGTGGAATTGCTGGGATTTGACAGAAACATAAATCCACGAAGATCAACTTTTAATTGGAGCTCAATATCGGATGTGCCTACGTCTACGAGTCTTAGGTAGGTGGTGCATACCTTCTTTTGTGTTTTTTCAGACCTTTGGGTGGCGCGGCTTGGAGCGCGTATTTGGGTATTTTGAGAGAGACCCTAATTTATCTTTTATTGCATATTAAGTTGCTTATTAGACCTATGGGATACCTTTAGGTATGCCCTTTTTCCTGTTTTGATTGAGAAGGTTCAGGCGAGAGGCTATTTCTCATATGGGGCATTTTGGCTGGGGTTTCCAAAATAGGTTATACTTGAATTGTGTTGGTTTAAACTGTTAAGTTTAGTTTATTAAGTCTTGATATGAATTGTTGGAGGTTTTGAAGACCTCAATGTTGGTATGGGACTGTACTTGGTTAGGGCATTAAACTATTAGTTTGTTTTCCTATTTAGAAGTGATTCTTTTGATTTAGTATGTAATTGATGATTTTCATATGTTGGAACTCTTACGGTTGTGTTGGGCGTAGCCCAGATATTATTGAGTGATGCTGATCATAGGTTGGGCTTGGCCCAAGTTATATTGGGTAATTCTGACCACATGATTGGGCGTCATGGGCGTCGACTTGAGGTAGAGTGACTGTTAGGTTGGGCATGACCCGGGTTACTGGGATGACGAGACCATCGGACTTGAGCGTCATGGTCATAGGGACATGAGGTGTCCGAGGTGTTGTGGCTTGGGTACTATTTTGTTGATTACCGCTCACCCGGAACTTTGAGTAGTGTGCACATATAGAGACTCTGTGATGAGGTGGTTTTCACCACTCATGTGGGTAGAGGCCCCCGTTAGTTGTGTTTTAGGTACTATTGGTTTGGGTGTGCTTGCTGTAGGAAGCCATGTGGAAGGTGAGGAGCCTTTAGGGGATAGCATTTAGGCTATCGGGTTGGGGGCAGAGGCTCGACGTTATTTGAGGGCATACACCGTTGTCCCTCCTGTTACATTATTTGAGGGCAGACATTGCTATCCCTCCGGTTACATTATTTGAGGGAAAACATCATTGTCCCTCCGATTACTTTATTTGAGAGAAGACATCGTTGTCCCTATGGTTACTTATTTGAGGACATAAATCATTGTTCCTCTGAGCTACTATTTCTTGGGTGTGCCTGCGGGACGTCGGTACTTGAGACACGCGGTGTTAAGGGGCACATGGTGCCAGGTTACATGAAAGAGATTCCGGTGTTGGCCGAAGAAGGTGACACTTCATGGTGGTTGCTGAGCACTGGTGGAGTTTTTGTTTGTTTGTGTGCATCGTACTATTTACTGTTTCCTTATAAATGCATGCTTGCTTAAACGCTTATATTAGGCACGCACCATTGGGTGGTATCCTACTGAGATTCGTCTCACACCCTGAACGGGCCCTTCAGGACATGTGTAGACCTTATAGATTTGCGTGCAGGAAAGAGGTCAGATTTAGGAGTTGGACTGCGTTAGCAGTTGCATGGAGATGGTATGGACCTTGAGGTATTGCCTAGTTGGAGTTTACCTTGTTTTTTCTTTCTTTACTGTATCATCATGCTTACTTATTATGTATCTACAGTTGGTTAGACATTGGTTCCCTTTATGTATATGGATATGTTTGACCTTCTTTGGATGCATGTTTTGTTGTTCATTAGTAGTTACAAATGATCAGCATACAGTTCTATTTACTTTTTGGTGCTATGTTTATGTTTATTGCTTCTGCTGTTTATTGATATTGAATGTGCTTCCGCTCTACGGGTCTGGTTTGAGTCTATTGAGTCATTGATTCTGCTGCATGTTTATTATTACACTCGGACCAGTACAATTATTATCCTTCAAGAGGGTATAGACTCCCCACTATACCTATAAGACCCTCGTTTCTTGTTGGCAACCTTTGGAATTTTGGGAGGTGCGCCTAAGGTAGTAACACCCGACCCGTTTGACACTGTTCGGGTGGCTTCTTAGGTCCATGTTGTTACAATTCCCCCTGACTATGATATATTTAGGGTATTATGGGGTGGATTCTATTCCACCTAATTATGTTATATTAGGGTGGGATATATTACCATTGATTATAATATATTTATGATATTATAGGGTGGGTTATATTCTCCCTGATTATGATACATTGATGGTATTATGAGGTAGGTTCTATTCTAATCGATTATGATATATTGTTGGTACTGTAATCTGGGAACTACTCCCCTTGATTATGATATATTGATGGTTCCATGGAGGGTTATCATTATCTCATAGTTGTGATACTGATGAGATAGTTCCGTGGGAGGGAGCTATTCCCCCAGGGTGTGATACTGATGATATGGTTTCGAGGAAAGGTGTCATTCCCCCTAGGTGTGATATTAATGAGGTTTTTCTAGAGAGGGGAGCTATTAAACCTTGATTATATCTAATTCTTGGTTGATTATGTATCATGTTTAGAGACATTATGACACTGGTTGAAGTAGGTATGGCCTATCTCATGTGTCATGTTATCACCTAAGGGTTGAAAATGATTTATTTTATTGCTTTTTGAGTTGTTCATTTAATTATTATGAGCATATAAAATTAAAAATACACTATATATAGGTTATTTAAGGGATACCATTGATGATGACATAGTGAGTTACACTCACACCCTAATTGGGTGGCCTTAAAACTTTGGAACTCAAGCAGACCCCTTGATTATAGTTACCGGTAGGACCAAGGCCCAGTATGAGAAGGTTGAGAAAGATAGAATGGGGGTGGAGTTAGGATAAGGGGTTGGTTTGGGACTCAAAGCTAGGATATGGTTATTTATATTTATATTTATTTTGGCCCAAGATGTATATTATTTTTCCATAGGAGATATTTTTGATATTTTTCTAACTTATATGATATTTTAGATAGTTCATTCGTTTATATCATGCATTATTTTATTATTTATAGATAACTTTTATTGTGGTGTTATTTTAACTATATTGGTTATTGTGATTTGTAACGACCCAAACATTCATTAATGGAAATCCCTCTTGATCTAATTAAATGTCTCTTTATGTAAAATGTTTATATAAAATATCAACTTATTTGGTTTTATGTTTTTGGATTTTAAAATACCATTATGAATTGTGACCATTGCTAATTTAGTCGTTGAAAAGTGATCACATGATTAATATAAATATGGGCTTTAACAAATCCAATTTACTCAGAAAAAGGAAGCGATGGACTCATCCAGTAGATGTTCCGCATACGAAGCCCATTTTTCAAAGCCTGGAAAGGAGGTTGCATATTTGGGCTTCACTCTTGACCAAGTCCAAGCCGAGCTTGAATATGTTAAGCTCGAGTATGGCCGCCTATGAGAGAAGTGGAAGTTGATAAAGATTACCACCCGAGAAATGTTATCCAAGCCAACCCAATAGTCTATCACCATCACACATCTTACTCTTCGGTCTTATGAGGGTGTTATAAGGGGTTATATAACAAGACCTTATCACCATGGTTATGTACATTATTTTTGTATATAACAATAAATGTACTTTCATTTTATTATTGTTACCTTGTAAATAGTTTTTAAAACACAAATAGTAATTTTAGTTAATGTTCTACTAAGAAATCTATTTTGAAGAATTAATGTATTTTTGAATTAAATAATATTTTAATAAAATATTATTATTATTATTAAATTAATTTTTATTAAATATAAATGATCGTATAATTTTATGAATGCAATTGTAATTTTTATTAAGGTTTGAAATCCATTTTTGTCAAAACCCATGAATTTTCGATAAATGTCACTTTTTATTTTAAAAGTGAAAATTAACATATTTAGAAAATTATTTAGATAAAATTAATATCATTTATGTAATCAGGATATCCAAATTATCCAACGGTGAATTTTTCATAGATTTTTGAGATAGTCAAATTTTTGGGTAAAAATTAAATACCGTTTAAATATATAATGTGTTTTATGACATCATAATGACCCAATAGCTATGTAATAAAATAATATAAACTTTATTTTCGTCCAATATATGTTTTAAAATTAAAATAATGTGGTTTTGGGTTTTTTTGATTTATTTTACAAGGCTTTAGTAGACCTTTCAAGACTTATTAAACATTTTGTCTTTTACATTGTTTTCTTTGAAAGTGTGACTCACCTCCACAAAAGCAACCCCATTATTTTAAGAATTTAGGACTTTGGCCTTATAAAATATTGTTTTCCACTTCCCTTTTCCAAAAACCATGGGCAAAAACCATTGGATGGTTTGTGGTTTGGATTAGTTTAATGTGAGGTGTCCTAAACCTAAATAATAAAGAATTCCCTCACATTTCCTATATAAAGCCATCCAAGCTCCCACTTCCTCCTCACTCAAAGCCTTTGGAGTTATTACAAACTCTGACCTCCTCTCTCTATAATCCTCCCAAGGTTCCCTAATCTCCCAATAAGCCTCTCTCAATCCTCTCTCAAGCCTTTGGAAGCACACCTCCAAGTAAGGGTTTTTCTTCCTTTCTTATTTTTGTCCAATATTATTTAAATTGTTATTCCATTTTAATTTCAATTATAAATGTTGGGGCATGGTTTCTCATCTCCCCCATACTTACCTATTTATTTTTAAATTATGTGAGACCCCTTTCTCTCTCATTAAATGCCTCCCATGTACACCCGTTACTATACTGAAATTCCGAAAGGAATTTCTATCTCCTCATTAACATTCAACAAATTATTTTGTATCATGAATATAAATACCATTAATTTTTTTGGTAAATGTATATATATGAACCCCTTACTATCCATGTCATGTAAATATTATGATACACCCCTTTCCCTCTCATCAACTATTTTTATGAGTTCTTATGTCACGCCGTTATGCTGCTGAAATTGCACCGCACTTTTCCAAGCCAAAGTCATTGTATAGTGAATACCATGACCATTTCTCTATCAAGGTTATTCACCTTTATTCACATTTACTTATTGTTTAAAGAGTTTCATGTATGTATTCCAAATTTCTTTATCGTGGAATAAAATATTATGTTGAATGATTCAATTTTTTATGATTCATGTGGCACACTTATGCATGAAATGAAATGTTTAAGAAGGGTTCACACTTATAGAACTCCAATGCATTGATTAAAGTATAGTATCATGATACGTCATGTGAAATGGGTGTTGACTCATGATAATTCAAGTGAAATGAGGGTTTACTCGTGCTTCATGTGCAATGACAGTTTACTCATGCTCCATGTGCAATGAGCCTTGGCTCATGCTAATTCCATGTTAAGGTTGTTGCCACATTTCTATGTTATGATTATCATGATTTATCATGACTTTATGTTTATTATTCTTTTGTTCTCTATTGATATGCCTATTTTCTAACATGTATTTTATTCCTCATGTTATTCCATGATTATTCCCATACAGTGATTTATAGCTCACCCTTTTCTTATGCATGTCCTCAGGTTATCCCATGCAGTGTTAAGTAAGAGGGAATGTAGTGCTCATGTAAAGGAAGTTTTCAATTAAGATGTTGTATTTAAAGTTTTAAGTTTTTATTTAAGGATCCTAATCCCTAAATACACTAGACCTCTCGATCTTCAATTTTTTATCAAGTGAAGTTTATGTAATAAATTATGTTTAATTGTGTAATAAAAAGCAGGGTTGTCATGGTTGGTATCAGAGGATAGGTTTAGTTATTTTTGGGATTTGGATTAGAAAGTCCTAGTAAATCCATAGAGTCAAGAATAAGTACAATAAAAACATCCCTAAGTTTTGGTGAGTATTGATTAAGTGGTTTATCAAGAAAATACATCCCTGTATGGATACGAGTAGCTAGAGGCGACTCTAGCACAAATGTATCATAGGGGTAAAACTCAAAAACACCGCTTTGAGCTAGACTCGAATGGGAACTGGTGCACGACAACGGGCCTTGCTGCACTCTTGGTTATGACACTACCGGGGGATATACTTTGGTAAATTCACAAGATTAGTATGAACCATTATTAAGGGACAAAAAAATGCCCCTAAGAATATATTTTGGAATGTAGATCATGGATAACATAGATTGAAGCCTATAGATTCATAAGTTAAGGGAATAAAAGTAATGTACATGTCATCCGTTTTGTCTTTGGATTACCCTTTATGTGTTACCCCCAACTTTCCTTTTATTCCATCCAATGGATGGTAATAGGAGGACTCGGGCTAACAACCTATGTGAAGATCAATGTGATGACTGTACTAATGAGATGCCCAATCCAATGGGAGCGGGAATAGAAAACTTTGTCACGCTTATCTCTCAGTTAAATCAAGATTTGAATAGAAACATGGGTCAAGAGTAATGTTCAACCCCCCCCCCCCCAAGAAAGAACAATTCACTATCAAGAGCTTCATGAGAAAAATACCTATTAATTTTAATGGATCATCTGATCCCTCAATCACTAAACAATGGATCAAATCCATTGAAAAGATCTTCTCCATCCTTCAATGTTCTGAACAAGAGAAGGTTCTCTTAGATTCTTATCATATGGGGTGTGAATCTAATCAATGTTGGACGTTGATAAAAAATATGAAGACTGAGGAGGAGATCGAGGCATTGGAATGGAAGGATTTCCAGAAGTTGTTTTTTGATAAATATTTTCTGCACACCCTCCGGCTTAAGATGGAAAGGGACTTCCTTTCCCTCAAGCAAAAAATTGATGAACCTATTAGAGCGTATGAGGAAAACTTCACAAGGCTTGCACGATACACCTCCGGCTTTGTCATTACCCCCAAATTCAAGGTTGACCGCTTCTTTGGTGGGCTGAAACCTAGCCTACGGAAAGCGCTGGCGATCCGTGACTTCGACAGCTATGAGGAAATTGTCCAATGTGCCCTCAAGGTCGAAATGGATATTGGATAATCTCAGGGATATCATGGGGATAATAAGAGTAAGGTGGAATTCAATGCTGGCGGTCTGATGGATAAATCCAATGGTGCTAAGAAGATCCAACACCCCACTTGCCAAAGGTGCAGAAAGAAGCACCCTGAAAATTGCCTGAGGGGGATGAGGAAATGCTTTAGGTGTGGAAGATAAGGGAACTTGGATATTAACCGTTGGTAAGAAAGACCCACAACTGCTATAGAAGATACGAACGCTCCGTTGAAACCTCAACGTGTGGTTCATTGCTACAACTATAAAGAACCAGGGAATCTTGAAAATCAGTGCCCTAAGCCAAGGGTTTTTGGAGGCAACCAACAACCTCCAAGGCAGCAAGGGTGAGATTTTTCCATCACTACTTCCAAAGTGAACCTCGAAAATAAAGTGGTGACAGGTACACTAGTTATTCATTCAATAATAGCGAACATACTTTTGGATTCATGTTCTACGCATTCTTTTATATCTTGAAAGTTTAGTAGAACAATCCCATCACTACCACAAATCATGGAAATGAAGATGTCAGTGAGTACAACAAATGGGGAAATCATTGCATCCCATGAATATAACTCCTCTCCTGTTATAATCTATGGATTGAACTTCCTAGAGAACCTCTTCATACTCCCTCTGGTGGAATTTGATGCAATTATTGGCATGTATTGGCTTTCCTTATATATAGCCAACATAAATTGCTATGAGAGGTAAATCACTCTCCATGTGAAGAATCAACCCTTGATTCTTTACAAGTGCAATAAGGAAGATGAATCTTATTTAGCTCCATAATCTCAAGCATGGATATTTCCACCCTATGAGCATGCGTATCTGGATCATATGATTGAGTCTAAGGAGGCAACCATCCTAGAAGACATGCCTATTGTGAGGGAATTTTCTGAAGTGTTTCCTAAGGAATTTCCTGGTCTTCCTCCTAGAAGAGATGTTGAATTCTCAATTGATCTTATACCTAGGGCATTTCCAATATCCAAGACTCTTTATAGAATGGCTATTGTGGAGCTTGAGGAGCTGAAGAAAAAACTACAGGAGAATCTGGATAAAGGGTTTATATGCCCAAGTGCTTCACCATGGGGTGCACTAGTCCTCTTCATCAAGAAGAAGGATGGGTCAATTCACCTTTGCATCAATTATCGTGAGCTCAACAAAATCATGATAAAGAACAATTATCCTCTCCCAAAAATTGATGACTTGTTTGATCAGCTATGTATAGCACAATACTTCTCCAAGGTGGATTTGCAGTTGGGATATTATCAAGTAAGGGTGAAGAAGGAAGATATCCCCAAGAATACTTTTCGTACAAGATATGGGTACTATGAATTCATAGTAATTCCTTTCAGACTCACTAATGATCTAGAAATCTTTATTGACTTGATGAATAGATTCTTTAGAGATTACCTTGACAAATTTGTGGTAGTCTTTATAGATGATATTCAGATATACTCCAAAACCAAGGAGGATCATGAGGAGCATTTAAGAACTATACTAGAGACCTTGCTGAAGGAGAAGATCTATGCAAAGTACATAAAGTGTGAGTTATAGTTAAAGGAGGTCTCATTCATGGACCATATCATCATAAGCAATGGGATATATGTGGATCCGTCCAAAATAGATGCAATTGATGGATGACTGAGGCCAACATCCATAACAGATATCCATAGCTTCTTGGGGTTAGCTGGATATTATGGACGATTTTTGAGAAATTTCTCACGATTGTCCAACCCTCTTACCAAGCTAACTCGGAAGAGAGTAAAGTTTTCTTGGAGTGATGAATGCAAAAAAATATTTAAGGAGTTGAAAAGGGGGATTACCACTACGCCCGTGCTCACTTTACCCACAATTGGAGAACTTTTTGTGGTATTCAGTGATGCCTCAAAGAAGGGCTTGGGACGTGTGTTGATGAAAAATGACAAAGACATTTCCTATGCTTCAAGGCAATTGAAAGTTCATGAACAGAACTATCCAACACATGAACTTGAGTTGGCTGCAGTGATCTTCACTTTGAAAATTTTGCATCATTATCTCTTTGGGGAAAAGTGTGAAATATATACGAACCACAAAAGCCTCAAGTATATATTCACACAGAAAGAGTTGAACATGCGCCAAAGAAGATGGTCAGAGCTGATCAAAGACTATGAATTCTCAATCCATTACTACCCTGGGAAAGCGAATAAGGTGGCAGATGCCCTAAGTAGAAATGACCCAATGATTCTATCATTGATGAGAATTGAAAAGGATCCAATCTTCTTAGATTTAATTAATATGGATATGGGAATCATAGAGAAGGGAGCATCATCAATCCTTTCACAAATGATTAATCAACCATCACTTTTGGAAAGGTTAAAGAATGCTCAAAAGGATGATGTGGGAATTTAGGAAAATGTGGAAGCTATCGGAAAAGGGAAATCCTTAGAGTTTAATGTTAATGAAGAAGAAATTGTGAGATTTGGGAAAATACTATGTGTTCCATCAAGTCCAGAGCTGAAGAAGGAACTTTTGGATGATGCACATAGTTAAAATTTCTCTATTCACCCAGGAAATACAAAGATGTATCAAGATCTCTGAGAGCATTATTGGTGGGATAATATAAAGAAGGAGATCGCTGAATATACATCAAAGTGCCTAGTGTGTCAGCAAGTGAAGACAAAGAGGTAGACGTCTAAGGGGATGATGCAACCATTTCCCATAACATAATGAAAATGGGAGAACATCACCATGGACTTTGTCACCAGACTTCCGAAGAAATCCAAAGGCAACAATGCAATCTGGGTTGTTGTGGATCATCATATAAAGGATGTACACTTCCTTGAAATTTGGGAGGATTTCTCATTGGATCAACTGGCAGAAATATATATCAGAAAAGTGGTAAGGCTGCATGGAGTACCGCTATCTATTATGTCTGATTGAGATTCAAGATTCACCTCTATGTTTTGGAAGAGTCTTCAACATGCTCTGAATACTAAACTGAACTTCAGTATGACCTATCATCCTCAAACTGATGTCCAATCTGAGCGGACTATCCAAACACTTGAGGACATGTTGAGAGTGTGCTCAATGGACTTTAAAGGAGGATGGGATCAACATCTTCCTATGGTTGAGTTCTCTTATAATAACAGTTTCCACTCGAGCATCCAAATGGAACCATATGAATCCCTTTATGGGAAAAGGTGTAGAACACCGACGTGTTGGGATGAGGTCGGTGAGCGTAAGCTGCTTGGACTAGAAATGATCGAAGAAATAGTGGAGAAGGTGAAAACCATTCAGCAACATATTAAGGCCGCCCAGAGTCGACAGAAGAGTTATGCAGATAACCTTCGATGAAAACTTGAGTTTAAAGTTGGAGACATGGAATTTCTATGCATATCTCCATGGAATAAGGTCATGAGGTTTGGAAAGAAAGGGAAGTTAATTCCAAGGTACATCATCCCCTTCAAGATTCTTGATTGTGTCGGGGTTGTGGCCTATCGACTAGCACTTCCACCTACCATGGCCAAAGTACATGATGTCTTTCATGTCTCCCTCTTAAGGAATTACATACTAGACTCTTCAAATGTACTCTCTTCAGAGGTGGTATAGTTAGAGGATGATCTTTCTTATGAGGAGCAACTAGTGAAGATCTTAGACCGTAGAGAAAAAGTTCTATGAAATAAGACAATGCCCCTCATCAAGGTGTTGTAGAGAAACCAAAATTTTGAAGAAGCGATGTGGAAATCAGAGGAAATGATGAAGTAGAGTTACCCAAATCTTTTTTAGTGTGAGAAAAGGAAATTTTCAAGGGTGAAATTTCTTAAGTGGGGAAGACTGCAACGACCCAAAATTTCATTAATGGAAATCCATATTGATATAATTAAATATCTCTTTCTATAAAATGTTTATATAAAATGTCAACTTCTTTGGTTTTATGTTTTTGGATTTTAAAATACCATTATGAATTGTGATTGTTTCTAATTTAGCCTTTAAACAGTGATCACATGATTAGTATAAATATGGCCTTTAACAAATCCAATTTACTCAGAAAAAGGAAGCGATGGCCTCATCCAATAGACGTGCCCCATACGAAGCCCATTTGTCAGAGCTCGGAAAGGAGGTTGCGTCTTTGGGCTTTTCTCTTGACCAAGCCCAAGTCGAGCTTAAATATGTTAAGCTCGAGTGGGATTGCCTATGAGATAAGTGAAAGTTGGTAGAGATTACTGCCCGAGCAATGTTATCCAAGCAACCCCAAGAGTCTATCACCATCACACACCTTACTCTTCAATATTATGCGGGTGTTATAAGGGGTTATATAACAAGACCTTATCACTATGTTTATGTACATTATTTTTGTATATAATAATGAATATACTTACATTTTATTATTGTTACCTTGTAAATATTTTTTAAAGAACAAATAATATTTTTAGTTAATGTTCAACTAAGAAATCTATTTTGATGAATTAATTAATTTTTGAATTAAATAATATTTTAATAAAATATTATTATTATTAAATTATTTTTTATTAAATATAAATTATCGTATAATTTTATGAATACAATTGTAATTTTTATTAAGGTTTGAAATCTATTTTTGTCAAAACCCATGAATTTTTGATAAATGTCAGTTTTTATTTTAAAAGTGAAAATTATCATATTTAGAAAAATATTTAGATAAAATGAATATTATTTATGGAATCAGTACATCGAAATTATCCAACGGTGAATTTTTCATAATTTTATGAGACAGTCAAATTTTTGGGTAAAAATTAAATATCGTTTAAATATATAATGTGTTTTATGACATCATAATGACCCAATAGTGATATAATAAAATAATATAAACTTTATTTTTGGAAAATATATGTTTTACCATTAAAATAATTCTATTTTGGGTTTGTTTTATTTATTTTACAAAGCTTTAGTGGACCCTTCAAGACTTATTAAACATTTTGTCTTTTTAAATTGTTTTCCTTGGGAGTGTGACTCACCTCAACATAAGAAAACCCATTATTTTAAGAAGTTCGGACTTTGGACTTATAAAATATTTTTTTCCACTTCCCTTTTCCAAAAAACATGGGCAATAACCGTGGGCTGGTTTGTGGTTTGGATTAGTTTAATGTGAGGTGTCCCGAACTTAAATAATAAAGAATTCCCTTACCTTTCCTATATAAACCCACCCAAGCTCCCACTTCCTCATCACTAAAAGACTTTGGAGTTAGTCCATCCTTTTCCCTACTCTCTCTAGAATCCTCCAAAGGTGCCCCAATCTCCCAATAAGCCTCTCGCAAGCCTCTCTCAAGGCTTTGGAATCACACTTCCAAGTAAGGGTTTTTCTTCCTTTCTTATTTTTGTCCAATATTCTTTAAATTGTTATGCCCTTTTAATTTCAATTATAAATATTGGGGTATGGGTTTTCACCTCTCCCATAATTCCCTCTTTATGTTTGAATTATGTGATACCCCTTTCTCTCTCATTAAATGCCTCCCATGTACACCTGTTACTATGCCGAAATTCTGAAAGGAATGTCTCTATCCTCATTTACATTCAAGCAATTATTTTGTGTCATGAATCTAAATTCCATTAAATTTTTTGGGAAATGTATCTATATTACCCCCTTACGTTCCATGTCATTTAAATATGATGATACACCCCTTTCTCTCTCATTAACCATTTTTATGAGTTCTTATGTCACGTCGTTATGCTGGTGAAATTGCACCGTGCTTTTACAAGCCAAAGTCATTGTGTAGTGAATACCATGACCATTTCTCTATCAAGGGTATTAACTTTTATACACATTTACTTATTTTTTAATGAGTTTAATGTATGTATTCCACATTATTTTATCATGGAATAAAAGATTATGTGGAATGATTCAATGTTTTATGATTCATGTGGCACACTTATGCATGAAATGAAATGTTTAAGAAGCGTGCACCCTTATAGCGCTCCAATGCATTAGGTAAAGTATAGTATCATGATATTTAATGTGCAATGGGTGTTGAATCATGATAATTCATGTGCAATGAGGTTTTACTCATGCTTCATGTGCAATGAGGGTTTACTCATGCTCCATGTGCAATGAGCCTTGGATCATGCTAATTCTATGTTAAGTGTTGTTTCCACATTTCCATGTTATGATTATCATGATTTATCTTGAATTTATGTTTATGATTCTATTATCCTCTATTGATAATCCTATTATCTAACATGTATTGTATTTCTCATTTTATTCCATGATTATTCCCTTACAGGGCTTTATAGCTCACCCTTTTCTTATGTGTGTCCTTAGGTTATCCCATGCAATGCTAAGTACGAGGGAATGTAGTGGTAATTTAAAAGAAGTTTTCAATAAAGATGTTTTATTTCATGTTTTAATTTGTTATATAATTATCCTAATCCACAAAGACACTAGAACTCTCTATCTTCTATGCGGTATCAATTGAATTTTATGTAATAAATTATGTTTAATTGCGTAATAAAAATCAGGGTTGTCATGTGATTTATGGTTGTATGATATGTAAAATATTTCAATTTACTCTAATAAAAGGATAGAGTCTTCCCAAAACATCACCTTAGACCCCCACTGCTTACCGGCATCCTCTGACATATGAGGAGGTGCGCCTGAGGTCATGAAGTGCTTCAATATGGTTTCTTTATAGTGAATTGATCCAAGACATTACAATGTAGTATCTGAGAATTGTTTTATTTTCATATAATTTGGGATATGGTAGATAGAATATATAACTAGTTAGAACTTGGGATTAATGATATGTTTTCTTCCTGAACATCACCTTTATGAGATAAAGTCTGAGTTACCAAGGAGATAAGATTTCTATTCTTGGTTTTCACTATTATATAAGAGTTAATTATTTCTGAATATGGTGTTTTTTATTATTGGTATATTGATTCAATGGGGTTTCCATTGGGAAAGGATGTAAAAGGTGTGTGTTCATTAATCAAATCAAGCATATATACTCACATGAAATATGAATTCTAGTTTGTGATTGTGATAATAGTTATAAAAACAAAATAGGTTTTTGTTATTTAGAGTGTAAACAATAAATTATTTTATTTTTTCCCAAATAACTTATTGGAAGCATTATAATTAACCAAAACACATGGGTATGTCTAGTTTTTTAAAGGGAAATAGATTCCATTTATTCAAATATTCAACAATAAATTATTTGATGTTTTCAGAAATAACTTATTAGTGGCATTATACTTAACCAAAACACATGGTTATGATTTCCTTGACACATATCATCATAGGGAGATGTCATTATATTCACCTGGATGTGAACTTGATCCTCAAGGGGTAGTCTATTACATAGATTATTAGTGAGGATTAGTACCCTATGTTGGGTAGTTTACTTGAGTATGAGATGATTTATATATATATATATATGATATACCTAGATTGAGTGTGTTTACAAGTGAGTTGCTTGGTGATGTACGATATGGGAGTGTGGATGGGGCTCTATGAGCTAGGATCCATGTGGTAGGTGACTTATGGGCTAGGTTGGAGAGCCTAATGATGTTTATACATGTCTTAGGATATTGGTGAGTTGGAGTTATTATTGAGTAGAATGAGGTTTTCTTGTTATAGTTTAAGATGTATGTGATGTACAAGGATACCCCAAGAGAGGGGTTAGCTCATGATTGTTGGTGCGTTTAGAGACAAGAAGCATGAGTATATGATTTTTGTTTGATATTAATTCATGGGAGGTGAAATAAAATATGTCATATAGTGGCAGAGCCAATTTTTTTATATACTTTACTTTGATATTAACAATTTTAATCCCAACTTTTTAATTTATTCATGTGTCAATATCATAGATATTAATTTTTAGAATAATTTTGAATTTAATTGATAAATAGATAAAAACATAAAATTTAATTGATTATTTAATATTTTTATTTATTAAAATAAATCCTACACTTAACTATGGGTGTTTTGTTATTGTAAAATGTACAAAGGTGATTTTGAAGGCCTATGATTCATTTTAAGAAGATTCAGAATTTATGTGAAGACATTCTAGAAACATTATGAAAGAGTTTAGAAAAATGGCTATGGAGATTATATTATAGTTCCTGCATAGGAGAATTGGTGAGAAACATAATATGTTTCATCTACACATAGGAAATTTCAGCAGTGTGTATAGAAATTCATCTACATGCAATATATTTAATAATATAAGAAGATATTTTGAGTATGTTGAAATTTGGTAAAGTAAAAAAGTCATATGACATTTGACATTTCATCTATGCCTAGAAGAATTACCCAATGCGTAATATATTTGGCCACAAATAGGATATTTCATCTACTATTATGAAATTTCAATAGTCCATATGAAATTTTATACGTAGGATAATTCTACTAAACATAATAGAATTTGGACATGCGTAAGAGGATTTCTCATTTAAGATATTTTTTTTTTCAAAATTGTGATAATTTTCAGAAGGTGAAAAAAATCTAAAAATAAAGCTACTGTGAACTTTATGGATCAGCTGGGGATTTTTAATTCAACTTTAACACACATTCAACCAATCATAGGATTCCATAAGGATCATATTATGAAAAATATCTTGATCAAGAACAAGGAAAGATGTAATGGCCCGGATCTGGGTGCCGCATAACTGGTGCCCCGAACCCGGTTGGTCACATGACCTCAAGCGCATTTCCCCAAACGCCAGAGGCTTCCGACTATTTGTAAGGGCCTAGGACTGATAGTGAGGAAACTATGCCCTCATTTTTCAAATTGTAGAGCAGCGTAACAAAATATAAACATAAAAAAGTGGAATTAGTAAACTATAATGGACAATGGAACTGAAGTAAAAGATAACCAACAGTCATATATGACGATGATGCAACATGTATCTAATTCTAAGAAAGCATCCATAACAAAATACACTGCATTATAATATAATATAGCACAATGTACTAAGTACAGAAAAACAAGTGAAAGTAGTGCAACAGGAACTCAACAGCATCGCAGGCCTAAGCTCAGTCCCATGCTCTCCTACTCCTCTACAACAATCATGTACCTGTGTAGGGACCATTTCCCTTATCAAAACCTACAACAATATAATCTGTTTTAGACCAAGACATGACCCAAACATGGTGTGAGAAATAAATCCCAGTAGGCAACCACCAAAGGCCCGTGCCCAACTATCAGTGAAAATGTGCAACAACAGTGTGCAATAAAGAAAGACAATAAACTAGGAAGTACTCAAAAGTAACCATTCCTACCAGTTATATTTCCAATTTAATAATTATTTAACAATTCCAAGCCTGTGCTTTAGCTTGGAAGGTACAACATAAGAAATCACCACAGTGAATATTCAAGTAAACAATGTCCTCAAACATGGAAATCCTTACCCTTATGCAAACTTAAAAAAAACTCTCAAGTGATTATCCTCAGGCCTAACGAATATTTCCCTCAAGTGTAAGAACCATTTCCCTCAGGCTAAAAAAAACCTTGCCCTCAGTCTAAACAAACACTGCCCTCAGGCATAAGAAACGTTTCCCTCAGGCTAATCAAAACCTTTCCCTCAGGCTAAACAGAACCTTGCCCTCAGGCTAAACAAACACTTCCATCAGGCATTCCATAGGAAAAGCAAGTAACTGGGCCGAGCCCAATGCATAAGAAAGCAATTTATATATGTTTCCTCTCAAGAAAACTCAAAACATTCTATAATCACAGCATACCCATGGGTATCCTGGCCAAATGACTAAACAAGGGAACCGAACCCTTGGGGTGGCCCTGGATCAAAGAAACGATCCCAGACAGTAGTTTATACATAATCATAAGATTACCTATGCAATTATAGGTATTTAAATAGTCAAGGACTTAGCCACATGACACCCCATACATGGGCGCCTGGCACAACGGTACACAAAATCAACGCGATAGTTAGAATTAAATACAAGACCACCTACCTCGATCTCCTCTGATATATACACATAAAAGGTGCCTCCTGAAACAATCAATAATGACGTAGATCTGAGATAAAATATTACCCATTCAAACCCAAATAACTTCCCTTAGGAAAATAATTGGAAGGAGTGGTTTAAGAAGAGAGAAGATCTCACCCTCACGGTTCAAACGAGATTGAGGACGAAGGAATAAGAGTCCCGATGTGCGATCGGGAGCTCCTCCAAGTCCCGAACTCCTCTTCCATGGATCTGGGCGAGTTTAATGCCTCCTCTATCGATTGATGAGGCTAATGCCTATTTTTAACAAAAAAAACATAACTACACGGCATGTACTTTCCATTTTTTTAACTGTTCCACTAGAGGTTTCTTTCCACCGCCTCACTGTTCATCTGCTGACTTGATTACACAACATGTATTACTAGGTACACAACATGTACCTGGAGACTACTCCCACCACCTTACTGTTCACCTGCTGACTGATTAAACGGTGTGTATTACTAAGTACATGGTGTGTAGTTAGTTTTTACACCCTTAATTGCCGATAAGCCTACATGCCCTATATTAT
Organism: Viscum album; assembly: GCA_963277665.1. NCBI lineage: Eukaryota > Viridiplantae > Streptophyta > Magnoliopsida > Santalales > Viscaceae > Viscum > Viscum album. Next base: position 1,074,988,858 of record OY728127.1, on the reverse strand, counting down.
CATCCCACACGGCCAAAGTACACGACATGTGGAAAAATTACATGGCGTGTACCCATAAATTTGGGATTTTTCCCACATTTCCCTTTTTTTCTAAAAAAAACTTAAGGAAAAAAGGAAAAGAAGAAATTCGTACCTCAAGAATAAGAACCGAGTTCTTACAAACTCCCCCCATAAAACAATTTGTCCTCGAATTTCCCTTCTAGTGGTGGTGAAGATAAAGCTGCGAACAACTCTAGCCACTGCGAATGTATTTCGGTCTCCCACTCCCAGGTTTCGTCCTGCACTCGGCCATGATGCCATAGCACTCGTACGAGAGGAACTGACCATCATCAGAGAACCTTTGTGATCCTATCTACAATACGAATCATATTATCCTCAAAGGATGCATTGAACTGAAGTTCAACCTCCTCAGGATGAAAAACGTGATATGGGTCTGAGTGATAATGACACAACTGAGATACATGGAAGACATCGTTCATGGACCGGTACCTCTATGGTAACTGCAACCGATAGGCAACCATCCTGACTCTCTCTAGAATCTCAAACGGACCTACATACCTCGGTGAAAGTTTACCCTAACTCCTGATCTTCCTGTGTCCCAGCCTCGGTGAAACATGCAAGAAAACCTGATCCCCGACCACGAACTCTAAGGGTCTTCTACGGAGATCAACATAAGATTTTTGATGAGACTGTGTAGTAGCCATCTGATTCGGAATCAACCGGACCTGCTCTAAAGTCTCCTGCATGAGATGTGGTCCCAGTAAAGCTGCCTCACCTACCTTCAACTGTCATAGGGTTTATCAGCATGACCTACCAAATAAAGCCTTGTAAGGTGCCATCTTAATAGTTTCCTGAAAACTATTATTGTAGGAAAACTCGACCAGGGGTATGTGCTTCTCCCAAGATCCCCCAAAGTCTAAGACGCATGCACGCAACATGTCCTCTAGCACCTGTATAATACGCTCTGACTGGCCATCGGTCTGAGGGTGGTAAGCTGTGCCCAGAATCACCTGTGTACCCAGTGCCCTCTGAAAACTCTACAAACAAACGAGATGTAAAACAGGCATCCCTATCTGAAAATATAGAACAAGGGAACCCATGGAGACTTACTACCTCTCAGATATATAACTTCCTGAGCTCGTCAACACTGAAGGTCTCCTTGATAAGAAAAAAGTGAGCCACCTTTGTAAGTCTTCCCACAACAACCCATACGATATCATTGCCTCGAGGTGACCTCGACAACCCAGTCACGAAGTCCATCCCGACATCAACCCATTTCTACTCGGGAATGGGTAACTATTGTAACAGTCCAGCCAGCCTCTGATGCTCCGCCTTCACCTTTCGACATGTAGAACATCTCATAACCAAACCAACTACCTCTCTTTTCATACCCGACCACCAATATTGACATCTCAAGTCACGACAAATTTTGGTAACTCCAGGATGAAATGCCCAAGCTGAATCATGAAATTCTCGCATCAACTCCTTACATATATCCCCTAGAACCCACACTCGTACATGGATACACAGTACCTCGTCATCACCTATTATCCAACTGGGAGGAGGGTTCTCACTTTCCACTGACTCCCGTAGAATAAGGCCTTCTGAATTTGATATCTATCTCAAACTTACTCTATCCAGGAGAGTAGAATTCAAAGCTATGGATGAAAGATAGGCTTTCCCCTGACTATAGTGTACCTCCAAATGCATCTCAGAGAACAAATCCATAAGCTTCCACTCAACACTGGCCTCCTGCACTACCTATATCTAAGTCCTCCTACTCAGTGAATTAGCTACTGCATTACCTTTAACAGGTGTATAGGCAAGCTTGAAGTTGAAGGACTGAAGGTATTCAACCCACCTTCACTATCTCAAATTCAAGTCACGCTGGGTAAATATGTATTTAAGACTTTTGTGGTCCATAAACACCACAAAATGTTATCCCAAGAGATAATGTCTCCAAAAGCGTAATGCACAAAGAACTGCAACAAACTCAAGATCACGCATCAGGTAGTTCCTCTCATGTGGCCTCAACTGCTGAGACCCGTATGCAACTACTTGATCGCCCTGCATCAACACTTCTCCCAACCCAATACATGATACATCACAGTAAACTGTATAACTCTTCCCTTCCTCTGGAAGTATCAGGACTGGTGCTGATGTCAACCTTCCCTTCAGCTCCTGAAAGGTTGTCTCACAAGCTTCTGACCAAATAAACTTCATAACCTTCTTAGTCAAGCCCGTCAATGGTGAGGCTAAGTGGGAGAAGTCCTGTATAAAATTCTTGTAGTAACCATCCAGCCCCAAGAAACTTCGTATTTCAAACACATTTTTCGGCTTCTCCCAGGAAACTACTACTCTCACTTTCTTTGGGTCTACCGCAACTCCTACCTCTGAGATAATATGACCCAAGAATTGAATATGGTTCATCCAAAAGTGGCACTTCGAGAGCTTATCATATAACTGATGCTCTCTCAGTGTACTCAGTACGATCTCAAGATGGTTGGCATGATTGTGTCGAGTGTGAGAGTACACCAAGATATCGTCCACAAAAAATACCACAAAAGAATCCAGATATCGGTGGAACACATGATTCATCAGATCCATGAAAACTGTTATTGCATTTGTGAGTCTGAACGGCATGAAAAAGTACTCGTATAGACCATATCTGCTCTGAAAGGCTGTAAGTGGTATGTACAATGGTCTAACGCACAACTGATGATATCCAGATCTCAAGTCAATCTTCGAGAACACTCGTGCTCCTAAAAGTTGATCAAAAAGATCATCAATACTTGGTAATGGATATTAGTTCTTAACCGTCAACTGGTTAAACTTCCAATAATCCACACAGAGTGTGAGGGTACCGTGCACCTTCTTCGCAAACAGAACAGGCGAACCCCAAGGAGAAGTAATGGGTCAGATGTAACCCTTTGCTGCAACTCCTCCAGCTTCCTCTTGAGCTCATACAACTCTGGTGTAGCCATCCTATAAGGAAAAAATAGACATCAGTGCCACTCCTAGAACAATCTCAATAAAGAAATCCACCTCTCGCTCCGGAGGTAGACCTAAAAAGTCATCGGGTAAGAAATCCCTAAAACGATTAACCATCGGAGGGAAATACCTCTGACAAGTTCCCTGTCATCCAGATATAAACTCGAAATTTGGGCTATCACTCCACCTCACCCACGATGCTCAGGTCCTGCTCAGCTTGTCTGGACATCCCATTCTCCATTGTATAGAAACTCTATGCCCTCTGGAGATATGAAACTCACCCTTAAATGATAGCAATCTAAAAAGGCTTGAAAGGGTACCAACCAGTCCATACCGAGAATGACATCATAGGATGTCATCTCTAAGACATAGAGGTCCCATAGTAAGTGAAACCCACCAACCTATAGGGGGAACTCGTTGCACTGACGCACACCTGCCATTCTAGTTCCCCACGGAGTGTCTAGCGTCATGATATCATAAGAAGAAGAAACACAGAGCCCAAGGCTCTCCACAACGGGCATACATATAAAGCTATGCATATCACTGGTATTGAAAAGTACCAAAGATAAAATAGAAGCAACTAGAATAGTACCTATGATAGTGGAAGGTCCAAGATCCTGCTCTTGTTGGGTCTGTTGCACTGCAAATGCTTGCCCAATGTCGCGACCCTACGACACCGCCTGGCTACCCTAAGCTGACCCGCCCTGCTATCTCTGAGATCCTGGTGTCTGGATACCACGACCACGACCACCACCTTGGCCTGAATGTCCTTACGTATTCCAATTCCCTAATCGGTTAGAAGCTGTTGGACCTGCTCCTGCACACAGAGTCTGCACAGAACCCCTCTCACTAGTCACTGGTGGAAACTCCCTGCAAAAATGCTAAAGATGACCCATCTTGCCACAAGATCAACACTCCAATGGGTCACAGGGATGCTAAGGTCACTTCTGCCCCTCTTTACCACACTGGTAGCACATTACCGGGCCACTTGAAGAATTCTTCTGGCTAGTACTGCCACCGTGAGAGAAATCCATCTACCTCTTCCTCTTGCCGGTTGAAATAGTTCCAGAGACCAATGCTGAACTACCCCGGTCCACACCACTAGCTTCCTGCATGTTCCAATCAGTAATCAACGCCTTGTTCACAATAGCATGCACTGTAGGAAACCTGAAAATTCTCACCAGTGATCGAATGTCATATTGAAGACCATCCTAAAAGCGTCTAGCCCTCAAAATATCATCACCCACTAGAACAGGTACAAAACATTGTAGCTAGGTGAATCAGACAGAATAATCCATCACTAACATGTCACCCTGCTGTATATTCATGAACTCTCGAGATCGATCTTCCATTAGCGTCTTTGGAAAGAAAAAGTCATAGAAGACTGCCTGAAAATCTTCCCATTCCATTTCTCGGTGATGCTCAGTATAGGTGGCAACATCCCACCATCTCTTGGAGGAATCATGCAGCATGTAAGTAGTGATCTTGGCCCTCCTCCCAGGAGGCATCTCCAGATGCTCGAATATCATCTACATAGAACCCATCCATGACTCCGCAGCCTATGGTGCGCTATCCCATGAAAACGTAGGTGGATGTTGCTACTGGAATATACGTGTCAGCACTTCCATAGATGTGGCAACCATCGGTGCTCCATGGAAGGTCTGCATAAACCGCATGAAGCCTTCACATAACTGCACATTCACACCTACATCCGGTGTAATGGCTGGCGCCGCATCTGGCACTGCTGGAGGATCCATCGGTAGTCTGTGGCCTACTATCTCAGGAGTATATTCATCACCACTCTCTTGGAAAATAACTCATGGTTGTCTTGGAAACATGACTCTACAAGTTAAAACACACACCTTAGATTAAGATCCTCAAGGACTAAGAACTGGAAATGTATGAAGGGAAGAGGAGAAATAAAACATTCAAGTTTTACAAAACAATACTACACAACGTGTATAATAACTACATGGCATGTTCCCTTAATTCTTTCACATGGGCATGTACTTCTGCGGGAACTAGTCATGTAACACCCCAAACACATGGAGTGTTGTCCTTACACACAGTGTGTACTTGAATTTCCTTCCCCTGCCCGAGTCCTTCTACATGGCTAAGCCACACGACTCTCCTTAAAATGAGAATACACAGCGTGTATAAGGTCTACACGGCGTGTACCCTTAAGCCCTTACATGGTCGTGTTTTGATGCCAACCTGGGTGTGTCTTAACCCTGGGTACATGGCGTGTTAAACCCGCACACGGCGTGTACACCACCCTGTTTCTCCAGCCACACGAACAAGTCCACACGATCTCTCACTATTCGAGACTACACAACATGTCCCATAGGTACATAGTGTGCACTAGATGGGTTTTACCAACCCATGTTGTTCAAGACACGGCCAGATACATGGCTCACAATACACGACATGTTCGAGATGGACACGACATGTACTTAAAAAGATAACACCGACCCGTGTTGATAGCTACACGGCCAGATCCCAAGATTACACTACATGAAGTGTTAATAATTGACACAGCGTGTATAAGAGAATATTTCTCCGTCCGTGTTGTTAGTCACACGGGCGGACACAGGGTCAACCCTACACGGCGTGTAAAACTGGTACACGACATGTTCCCACAAGAACTTCCCCATCCCGTGTCTCTTCCCACACAACCTAGGACACAGTTAGACACTACATGGCATGTACATAAGGTACACGACATGTACTTTGAAAATTTTCATTTCTTTCTGATCAGAAGAGCATACAACATGTAGTCAAAATTACACGATATGTATTCTGGGTTTTTCCAAATAGTAAGCCTCAAAAACTACTCTGGAGTCCATAAAATCACTAAACGAACACCAAAGTCCCAAATTTTAATCCGTGAGGCCCCATACTCCCTGCTAACCAAATCTTGACATCTTATACGTGTTATAACAAAGTAAAAAAGTCAATGATCCACCAAATTCTGGTTGATGATGGCCCATACTACTCAGGAACCAAAGTTTGGTGTTCATTCACAAAACCTTACATAACAATACCCTATCAAATAGTAGGTATTTTATCAAGTCATCTATCACAACAACATGCATTTTATGGCACAACATCTATCACAACAACATGAAATTTATAATGCACCTACATGGCATGGAAACTATGCATGACATGTGATTCTAATATGTGCCTAAATGATGTATGAGATGGCATACCCTCATCTCATTGGGTTGCAACTAAATAGAACCCACATATAAAATATAAACAGCGCACCACAAGTGCATCACCCATCAGTTAAAATCAAATCAACTATAAAATTGAAAAATAGAAAAATTGAAATTAAATGAGGTAGATTGGTTTTTCCCTGTACATGGGTTAGCTACTCTCAGGCACAACTTATTACCAATTACCAATTCCTTCCTATCCCAGGCTAAAGGATCCAAATAGTAAGTCAAGAGAAAAGAAACCTCTAATACCACTTTGTAACATCTTGGATCCAGGTGCCACACAAGGGGTTCCCCAAACCCAATTGGTCACATGAACTCAAGTGCATTTCCCCAAATTCCAGAGGCAGCCGACTAGTAGTGATGGCCTAGGACTGATATTGGGGAAACTATTCCCTCATTTGTAAAAGTGTAGCATAACGGAACAAAATATAAACATACAAAATCGGAAGCAGTAAAAAATAATGGACAACAAAACTGAAGTAAAAGATAACCGACAATCATATATGATGATGATGAAACATGTCTCTAATTCCAAGAAAGCATCCAATACAGAATACAATGCATTCTAATATAATAGAGCACAAGGTACTATGTATAGCAAAACAAGAAAAAGTAGAGCAACATGAACTCAACAGCATCACAAGCCTAAGCCCGATCCCATGCTCTCCTACTTCTATGAAACAATCATGTACCTATGTAGGGACCCTTTCCCTTATCAACACCTACAATAATATAATCTATTTGGGCCCAATACATGACCCAAAAAGGGTGTGAGAAATAAATCCTAGTAGGAAACCACCAAAAGCCTGCGTCCAACTGTCAGTGAAAATGTGTAACAGCAGTGTGAAATAATGAAATACAGTAAACTAGGAAGTACTCAAAAGTAACCATTCCTACCAGTTATATTTCCAATTTAATAATTATTTAACAATTCCAAGCCTATGCTTTAGCTTGGCAGGTACAACATAAGAAATCACCATAGTGAATATTCAAGTGAACAATGTCCTCAGACATTCAAATCCTTACCCTCAGGAAAACGAAAACAAAACCCTCAGGTGATTGACCTAAGGCATAATGAATACTTCCCTCAGGCGTAAGAACTGTTTCCCTTAGGATAAACAAAACCTTTCCCTCAGGCTAAACAAACACTTCCCTCAAGCATAAGAAACAATGCCCTTAGGCTAAACAAAACCTTGCCCTCAGGCTAAATAGAACCTTGCTCTCGGGCTAAACAAACACTTCCCTCAGGCATTCCATAGGAAAAGAAAGTAATCAGGCTAAGACCAAATAATAAGGAAGAAATTTTTATATTTTTACTCTCAATAAAACTCAAAACATGCTATAATCATAGCATACCCACGGGTATCCTGGCCAATCAGCTAAACAAGGGAACCACACCCTCGGGGTGGCCCTGGATCAAAGCAATGATCCCAAATAGTAGTTTATACATAATCATAATATTACATATGAAATTCTAGGTATCTAAATAGTCAGGGCCTCAGCCACATGACACCTCAAACATGGGCGTGTGGCACAACGGTACACAAAATCAACTCGATAGTTGGAATTAAACACAAGACCACCTACCTCAATCTCCTCTAATCGATATACATAAAAGACACCTCCTGAAACAATCTAGAATAACATAGATTTGAGATAAAATATTACCCTTTCAAACCAAAATAACTTCCCTTAGTGAGAGAATTAGAAGGAGTGGTTCAAGAAGTGAGAAGATCTCACCCACGCGGTTCAAATGAGATTGAAGATGAAGGAATCAGAGTCCTAGTGTGCGATCAAGAGCTCCTCCAAGTCCCAGCCTCCTCTAATACGGATCCTGGAGAGTTATATGCCTCCTCTGCCGAATGGGGAGGCTACTACCTATTTTTAATGAAAAAAATAACTACACGGCGTATACTCTCAAGTACATAGCATGTACTTTCCATTTTTTAACTGTTCCATTGGCGGCTTCTTTCCACCACCTCACTGTTCATCTGCTGACTTGATTACATGGAGTGTATTACTAAGTACATGGTGTGTACCTGGAGGCTAATCCCACTACCTTACTATTCACCTACCGACTGATTACACGACATGTATTACTAAGTACACGACGTGTAGTAAGTTTTTACACCCTTAATCGCCGACAATCCTACACACCCTGTATTCTCATCCCACATGGACAAAGTACATGGAATGTGGAAAAAGTACATGGAATGTACCCATAAATTTGGGATTTTTCCCACATTTACCTTATTTTCTCAAAAACACTTAAGGAAAAAGGAAAATAAGAAACTCGTACCTCAAGAATAAGAATTGAGTTCTTACAAACTTCCCTCCTTAAAGAAATTCATCCCCAAATTTCCCTTCCAAGGGTGGTGAAGATAAAGCTGAGAAAAACTCTATCCACTGAGCACGTACGTCGGTCTTCCACTCCCAGGTTTCATCTTGCACTAGGCCATGCTGTCATAGCACCCGTACAAGAGGAACTGAACGAACTCAGAGAACCTTTGTGCTCCTATCAACAATATGAATAGGATGCTCCTCAAAGGATGCATCGACCTGAAGTTCAAACTTCTCGGGATGAAAAAGTTGAGATGGGTCTGAGTGATAACGGTGAAACTGAGATATGTGGAAGACTTCATGCATGGCTCGGTACCTCTATGGTAACTGCAACCAATTGGCATCCGATCAAACTCTCTCCAGAATCTCAAACGGCCCTACATACCTTGGTGAAAGTTTACCTTGTCTCGTAATTTGCCTATGTCCCAACCTCAGTGAAACAAGAAATAAAACATGATCCCTGACCAAGAACTCCAATGGTCATCTATGGCGATCAGCATAAGATTTCTAACGAGACTGTGCAGTAGCCATCCACTTCTGAATCAACTGGACCTGCTCTGAAGTCTCCTGCACGAGACATGGTCCCAGTAAAGCTGCCTCACTGATAAAACACTATTTTTTTGGATATTTTATTGATAATAAATGATATAATTTCCTCACATTGTGTTAAATATGTTTATTTATAAAATATCTGGGATTTGATCATTCATTTGAAAATTTGGTGAAAATTACAGTTTTGCCCTTTATAGTGCACTATAGTATTTCGAAGATAAATATTTTTATATTTATTATTTGAATTTGAAATTTTTTAATAGTGTTAATATCTTAATTTTCTACAACTTCAATTCAGGACACTATATCTAAAGAGTGAATTTGGATGGAGTAATGGGCCACTAATCCAATGGTGGGATGGACTCGACACAGTGGACATGGGTTATATATTTGGGACATATCTTCTTCATCCGGGCTTTGATGGATCCCAAATTTTGATGAAAGCTCTAGGAAATTATTTTTCACAAATAATCATTCTGGAAGGCCGGTCAATTAACGCATTTTTGAGGTCCACTAGGCGGTGAAACTTGGAATAAAATATTTGGACGAGTTTTTCATTTCACACTTAAAAAGTTATGTAACCATAGACCTCACAAACTCTATTTAAAGGGGGTTTTAACTCTTTGGGAGGTCTAGTAGAGGCTTTGGGAAGTTTTGGACGAAAGGGTGTCTCTTGGGAGCCCCTAAAAACTCTTGTAAGAAGTAAGGATTTGTGCAAACCTCTCTTTTAAAAAGGATATCCTCTCCCACCTCCTCTTTGTATTTCTTTTCTTTCATGTTTGTTTCTTGAATTTTTCTTCAAATAATATTCTGTGTTATTCCCCTTTCTTCTTTTCATAATCTTATTAATTGGGTTGGAATCAAGAGTGGAGACGATATTGGGTTCTACCCTTTCAATCCTTTGCTCATGCAAAACGTCTCCACGATGACTACACCGCCCATGGAAGAGTAGTTCTTTTTAGTAATCTATCGACCTCTATCCTTCTTCATTTAATTATTTTGAATTATTGAGATACTGTAATTAATTTAATATGATCCATGAATTGTGTTTTTAAATTTTAATAAACTAATCAATCAATTGAATAATTAATACAAAACACGCGAGGTCGAGATTTTGTGTAAATTGTGAGAGCGCGATCTTAATCGGTAATACAAGACCACACGAGATAAATTTGTAGAGTTAAAATATAATCCCTAAACATAATTAATCCTCATTTCCAGAATGGATATGTTCTCTAATTAACCACTGACCATAAGTTAACCTTATAACAATAATCAAAGCAGGGTGATGCGATTGTGTGTTCTGAAGTTAGCCTAGGGTTTAAGTAATTCCATCTTTGTGGTTAAGTTAACTCTTGTAGGGTTCAAGGGTTAACAAATTAGGGGATCATAATTAAGTGTATATTGATTTAAATGATAATGATTAATAAGTAAATGAAGAGGTATATTTAGATTGATTACGCCTTTTAAAATATTTTCTAAAAAAACATATTCTTGTTGTGTCTTTTTAATCAAACTTCATTTCAAAATTAAAAACAAAAAAAATGCAATCTTCTTCTAGAAAAATTATTCAAGTTTTATAAAATATAAACAACCACCCCTCATCCTTTCAATTAGTGTTTTTATTCTTTTTTATTTTATTTCTAGAATACCTCTGAAAAGTTGTTTTAATTCACTTCATCCTTTGAGAGACGACCTTGGTTAGCCACTCTGCTGCACCTAAGTACCCCAAAATCACACTAAACATTTGATGGAACCCACGACAGTGCTCTTTAAAATTGGCATCGTTTCTGGGGAGGAAATTAATTATTTCAATCAATTAGAGGTATTTATTTTATTTTACATTTTATTCTCTTCCTCTCTTCTTTCTTTATTCTTTACCCAATCTAATTTTTTTTCCTTCTTATTTTATTTCCTTCTACTTCTTTTTGAACCATCAACTTAAACTTCTAATTTTTATTTTACTATGGTCCAACTTACTTCTTTTAATCTTTCATTGATTTATGACATGAACTAATCCTGAAGATCTCTTAGATCATGACCCTGAGATTGAACACAGCCTTAGGGCACGAATCATACATTCTCAGTCTACGAGAAGTTTCAATATTCAACCAGTTGGTGAATTCCTATCTTCTGGAAACATTGAAATTGGAACCTATTCAAATTCAAACAAAAAAGAAGAACCAATGGCTGGAAATAATAAAAATGAGCTTAATAGAACCATTCGAGAATTGGATGCACCGGATATTAACTTTCAACCAAATTGTATTGCATACCCGAACCTCGAATCAGACTTTGAATTGAAATCTGGATTAATTCACCTTCTTCCAAAGTTTCATGGCTTATCTAGTGAGGATCCCAAAAAACACCTTATGGAATTTAATGTGGTTTGATCGACCTTAAAACCAAGAAATGTTTCTGAAGAACAAATCAAATTAAGAGCATTCCCATTCTCACTTGATGGAGCTGTGAAAGATTGGATGTATTATTTACAACCCGAAGATGTAACTTGTTGGAATGATTTGAAATGACTTTTCTTGCAGAGATTGTTTCCAGCATCAAGGACCACTTCCATTCGTAAGGAGATCTTGGGGATCAAGCAAGCACAAGTGGAGTCAATGTATGAGTATTGGGAGCGATTCAAGAAGTTGTGTGCAAGATGCCCACATCATCAAATCAGTGATAAATTACTCATCCAGTACTACTATGAAGGACTCACACCTATAGAGAGAAGTATGTTGGATGCTGTGGCTGGAGGAGCATTGGTGGACAAGACACCAGTAGCTGCACGTGAATTGAAAGACAAGATGGCCCAAAACTCCCAAAAATTTGGTGATCGAGGTACACTACATGTCAGGGGAGTACATCAGGTAAGTCCTTCTATTGAAAGTAATTTGATTGATACCAAGTTGGAAGAATTGAAAACTATCATGAGACAGATTGATTTGGCTCAAAGACATCCCAACCCCCTCCTTCAAGGCCTTGTGGCATTTTCACTGAGATAAGCCACCCAACTAACTGTTTCCCACAACTACAAGAGACAGAGGATTGCGTAGCAGTATTCCCAGGGAGACCATATCAGCAGCAACAACAAAAATACCCCCAAAAGAAGTTTGATTCATTTTCTCTAACATACAACCAAGGGTGGAAGGATCAACTAGACATGAGTTATGGCTCTGGACAACAAAAAAGGCCCCCTTTTCAACCAAACTTCCAGCAGCCTCCACCTTACCAATAGGGTTTCCAACAACTCTAAAAGAGATTCTAAGCTCAAACATCAACAAGTCAGCAACAAGGTAATCTCCAACACAAGGTAGAATCTAACACTGATTATCTTTTGAAACAAATTGTTCTTAATCAACAGAATGAGTTGAAGAGTCAAGGTTCGGAGTTGAGGGAGTTGAAGACTCAAATGAGCCAGATTTCCACCACCCTCCATGAACTTGTGAGTAAGAATTCTGGAAATCAACATTCCAAACCCACTCCAAATCTAAAGGGGAATGTTAGTGACTTCACATTGAGAAGTGAGAAGAAAATGAACGATACATCAGTACCTACCATTCCACCGGGATTCACCTCAACTTCAGAGAATCCGCATTCCATACCAACTAATGAGCAATCCAAGGAAAAGATAAAGGTAAGAAAAATATTGATGATGTTCCTCCTAAACCCATTCCTTTTCCAAACAGGGTTGTTCAAACCAAGAAGATGGCTGAAGAAGCAATGAAAAATGAGGTTTTTGACACATTCAAGCATGTGGAGATCAACATTCCTCTACTTGAAGCCATTAAACAAATCCCAAGGTATGAAAAATTCTTAAAAGAACTTTGCACCAATCAAAGATGGCTCAAGGGAAATGAGAGGATCAACCTTGGAAGGAATATCTCAGCACTCATTACACCAACTATAGCAATGCCAACAAAGTTCAAGGATCTCGGGACATTCACCATCCCATGTACCATAGGGGATTTGGACTTCTTTGATGATATTTGTGATTTGGGAGCTTCCATAAATGTGATGCCTCATTCTGTATTCTCTTCTTTACAGGTTGGTGAGTTGAATCCGACAAGAGTAGTGGTGTAGTTGGCGAATAGAGATACAACATATCCAGCGGGATCCCTTGAGGATTTACTTGTCCGGGTAAGAGACGTGATCTTTCCAGAAGACTTCTATGTGCTCAAAATGGAGGATGATCAGGTAAGTTATCGTGATCCCATTATATTAGGTATACCCTTCCTCAAAACTGCAAAAACTATCATAAATGTTCATGAGGGTACACTTTCCATGGAGTTTGGAGATGAAGTTGTAATTTTTAATGTTATGGACTCCATGAAGTACCCCTCTGAGGACCATTCTTCTTTTGTTATCTCCCATTTTGAACCACCAAGTAAAAACTCCATGGATTTTGATTGTCCTATGCTTAGGGAGATTATGAGTATTGGTTCTAGTTTAATGTCTAAGAGAACTTACACACCTGTTTCTAATGAACAAGACTCTCTAAGATTTGATTTTGAAATGAATTCATATTCTGATCTTGATCATGTGAACTCTGATTATGACATGGCTATTGAGTATTCTGATGGATTTGGTTCTTTATTCTCTGATTGTGATGATTTATATTCTAATACTGATGTTCATTGTGCAGATATGTCTGTTGCATCAATTTCTCCATCCATACATCACCCCCCTACATTGTAACTCAAGCCATTGCCCCCAAATCTTAAATATTCATACTTACTGAATGATGATATATTACCTGTTATCATTGCTAACAATCTCTCTTTTGAACATGAAGAAAAAGTTTTGAATCTATTGAGAGATAACATTAGGGCAATTGGTTGGACATTGGCAGACATATCAGGTATTATCCCCTCCATTTGCATGCATATGATTATTTTAGAGGATGGGGCTAAACCGGTGAGGCAACCACAAAGGAGACTCAATCCAACACTTTTGGAGGTTGATAAAAAAGAAGTTGAAAATTTGATCGAGGTAGGTATAATCTATCCCATTTCAGATTCTCAATGGGTTATCCCTGTCCAGGTTGTACCAAAGAAAACTGGTTTCACTATTATAAAAAATGAAAATGATGAGTTAGTTCCTGTGAGAGTACAAAACAGTTGGCGAGTGTGTATTGATTATAGGAAACTAAATCAATCCACTCGTAAGGACCATTTCCCACTTCCATTCATTGACCAGATGCTTGAGAGACTTGCAGGTAGGACACATTATTGCTTCTTAGATGGTTTCTTTGGCTATTTTCAGGTTCCCATTACAGCAGAGGACTAGGAGAAGACGACATTCACCTACCCATTCGGTACCTTTGCTTACTGAAGGATTCCATTTGGACTTTTCAATGCCCCAGGTACCTTTCAGAGATGCATGGTCAGTATTTTATCATATTTCATTGAGACCTTCATGGAGGTATTTATGGATGATTTTACAGTTTATGGATCCCCATTTGATGAATGTCTCTCTAGTTTGGGTGATGGGTTGCATCATTTTATTGAGAAGAATTTGGTCTTAAATTTTGAAAAATGTCATTTCATGGTCGAAAAGGGAATTTTCTTAGGTCATATAGTCTCACAACATGTCATTGAAGTTGATAAATCTAAGGTAGACATTATTTCATCCCCCCATATCCTACATGTGTGTGTGATGTTCGATCATTCCTTGGACATGCTGGATTTTATCAACGCTTCATCAGAGATTTTAGTAAGATCACTCTACCCTTATCTTGATTGCTTCAAAAAGATATTGATTTCAATTTTGATGATTCTCGCAGGACTTCCTTTGACGAGCTAAAGAAGTGTCTGACCACTCCACCTGTCATACAACCCCCACAGTGGGAGATTCCTTTTGAGCTTATGTGTGATGCCTCCAACTTCTCGATTGGAGCTGTCTTATCTCAGAGGGTGGAGGGATGTACACATGTGATCGCCAATGCATCGAGGACACTGGATTCAGCCCAATCAAACTACACAACCATGGAAAGGAGTTTCTTGATTTCATATTTGTTTTAGATAAATTCCGTTCGTATTTATTGGGCTCTAAAGTAGTTGTTTTTTCTGACCATGCATCTCTGAGGTACCTCTTGAAGAAGCCAGATGCAAAGCCCAGGATGATCCGATGGATTATCCTTCTTCAAGAATTTGATATTGAGATAAAGGACAAAAAGGGGTCAGAAAACTTGGTGACGGACCACATGAGTAGGCTTACTCACACACTATAGGATGACACCTTGAATCAGGTACCACTTCAGGACACTTTCCCCGATGAGCATCTCTATTCCATCTCAGGTACACATCCTTGGTATACAAATTTAGTTAACTACCTTGTTGCCTATGAAATCCCTACAAATTTGAAGAATAATCAAGTCCAAAAATTAAAAATTGAGTCTAGGTTTTATGTGTGGGATGATCCTTACCTCTAGCGCATGTGTAGTGACCAAGTCATTAGGAAGTGTGTTCCCGATCATGAGTTTGATTCTGTTTTTCATTTCTGTCATACACTTTCTTGTGGTGGAAACTTTGGACCCCAACGGACAACTAGGAAGGTTTTGGACTCTGGATTATATTTTCCTAGCTTATTACATGATGCCCATGTGTTTTGTAAGTCATGCTATCGTTTCCAACACACTGGGAACATTTCTAGGAGACATGAGATGCCCCAACAACCCATACTATTCTATGAGATTTTTGATGTATGAGGCATTGATTTTATGGGTCCTTTTCCTAGTTCATTTGGATTTTTGTATATTTTGGTTGTTGTTGATTATGTGAGTAAATGGGTGGAGGCCAAGGCCACCAGGACTAATGATTCTCATGTTGTGGTGGATTTTGTCAAGGCTCAAATTTTCTGCAGGTTTGGAGTACCAAAGGCCATCATCAGTGACCAAGGGACACACTTTTGCAATAGGAATTTTTCTTCCCTCCTTCAAAAGTATGGGGTGACACACAAAACATCAACACCATACCACCCTAAAACAAATGGCTAGGCTGAGGTTTCAAATAGGGAATTGAAACAAATTTTGGAGAAAACTGTGCAGCCAAATAGGAAAGATTGGAGTAGGCGCTTGGATGATGCATTGCGGGCTTATAGGACAGCATACAAGACACCCATTGGTATGTCCCCATTTCAGATTGTTTTTGGAAAATCGTGTCATCTCCCCGTGGAAGTTGAGCATCGGGCTTATTGGGATATAAAGAAATGCAACATGGATTTGGCCCAAGCTAGAATCCAAAGGAAGCTGCAAATTCAAGAGCTTGAGAAGATTATATTGTCTTCATATGAGAACTCAATGATCTATAAGGAAAGATCAAAAGTAGCTCATGATAGAATGATCCAACAAAGGGAGTTTCATGTTGGAGAGAAATTCCTTCTCTATAGTTCACGACTGAAGCTGATGTCTGGTAAGTTGCATTCGAGATGGTTAGGTCTTTATGTTGTGACTAATGTTTTTCCTTATGGTGTAGTGGAGATCACACAAGAGGACACAAGAAGGAGCTTTACAGTCAATGGGAAACGTTTTAAGAGATACATTGAGGGACTTCCTACTAATGCAGTGGATTTTATCACACTACATGACCCCATCATCACTTGAGCACATCAGGCTGTTCCTAACCCTTTCACTTTTATATTATTTGTCTTATTTACAAATTCTGCATTTCATGTGAATATATCATCTCATGGGTTCACATTGAGGACAATGCAATATTTTAAGTGTGGGGGAGGGAACCTTTTAGTTTAGTAATTTCAATTGTTTTCCTGTTAAAAAGAACAAAAACAAAAAGTGTGTTTTTCAAGTTTTGTGTGTTTATTTTTCAATTTTCTTTGTGTTTTTGAAATTTTTGAGCTGAAATGATTCTCATCACAATTTTGAAATGCATATCAATGAGTGAAACAATTTATCCCTTGAAACTAAGCTTAAATGAATGCTGAAATGACTTTGTTTCAAGTTCAAATATTTAGTAATTTCATGAAAAGTACACTGAATTTTGAATCCCATGCCTCTATCACTATCTTTATATTTGAAATCACTTTCTTGTGAGGATTCTGAACCATTATTTTCATATTATTTACATTCACCTCACTTCTTAAGAGAACCAAACAATGCTTGATTTAACCAGAATTTGATCTATTCCTGTCAAAACTTGAGGGTTTGAGGTACTTGTGTTTAAATGATTGAGACATTTTTTTGGTATTAAAGCCCCTATTTCAAAGAATCATTTTTTATAATGGCCTAACATGAACATTTAATCCTTGTATCCCTTAGAATCCATACACAGCCTGTTAGGATAGCCACATTACAAGCCAATTTTCCCTATCCAACCAACTCTTGAAGTGAAATTGCATAATCTATTTGAGCTTAAGTGTGTGGGAAGCTATGTTGTGTTGGGCTACCACATTCTGTGATACTTTGGGTGGAAAATTAAATTCTGAAGAGATGTGTTTTCTGTTGAAGAAAGCCATTATATTGAAATCTATGCCTTTTATGGAGCTTTCATGACAAGTGAAGCTGTGCATTTTCTAGAGCTTCTAATTGAGGTGGAAAGTTGTGCCTATCTGGGGCTTTCAAGAAAATCATGTTTGAGAAGATTGACATTTTTGATGCTGAAATGATGAATGGTGTAAACTTTTCATGACTTTTCATGATGATGGAACTGAATTGATACTATGGGGATTGAGGAGAAGACCATATTTAAATGAAAATTAGATTAATGCAATTTTTCTTCAGAAAGAGTCAAGCCCTCCTCATTCAGCCTCATAATTTTTCACATCTTAATCCTACCAACAGAAAGCCACAGAACAACCCTAAAAAGTCCTCATGATAAACATATGTCCTTGACTCACATCGGGTAGCGATGTAGGAATTCATCAAGCCTATGGTGACCCTTGTATGAGTTTGGATGAGAAAGACATTGCATAAAAAATTGATATTTGAGTGATGAGAGAAAATTCAAGTGAGGTAAGTGTTTTATGAATGAGAGGATAAATGAAGTGGAAATATATTGAATGATATAAATGGAGAACTTGAAATAATGTTTTTTATGAGGCATAATATCATTTTTTTCTTGGTGTGTAATTGTTTTATCTCAAGGATATGTGTTTTAAAATTGGTTTTGATTTGATATTGATGTTTACTTGACATGAGGTTTTACCCAGGAGTGAAAAAGGGTAAGTGTGGGGGAGTTGATAAAACACTATTTTTTTGAATATTTTATTGATAATAAATGATATAATTTCCTCACATTTTGTTAAATATTTTTATTTAAAAAATATTTGGGATTTGACCATTCATTTGAAAATTTGGTGAAAAATCCAGTTTTAACATTTATAGTTCACTGTAGTATTTCGTATATAAATATTTTTGTATTTATTATTTGAAATTTAAAATTTTCAAAAGTGTTACTAAATTAATTTTCTACAACTTTCATTCAGTACACTAGAGCTAAATAGTGAATTTGGATGGAGTAAATGGGACATTAAGCCAATGGTGGTCTGGACTCGGCAGAATGGACATGGGTTCTATATTTGGACCATATCTTCTTCATCCTGGCTTGGATTGAGCCCAAATTTTCAGGAAAGCTCGGGGACATGATTTGGCACAAAGAATCCTTCTGGAATGCCGGTCAATTCATGTGTTTCGGATGTCAAATAGGTGGTGAAATTTGGAATAAAATATTTGGCCGAGTTTTTCATTTCACACTTAAAAAGTTATGTAACCCTAGCCCTCACAAACTCTATTTAAAGTGGGGTTTAACTCTTTGGGAGGGCTGGTAGAGGCTTTGGGAAGGTTTGGCCGATAGGGTGTCTCTTGGGAGCCTCTAACAACTCTTGGAAGAATTAAGACTTTGTGCAAACCTCTCTTCAAAAAGGCTCTCCTCTCCCACCTCCTCTTTGTATTTCTTTTCTTTCATGTTTGTTTCTTGAATTTTTCTTCAAATAATTTTCTGTCTTCTTCACTTTTCTTCTTCACTTAATCTTATTAATTGGGTTGGAATCAATATTGGAGATGATATTGGGTTCTACCCTTTCAATCCTTTGCTCATGCAAAACGTCTCCACGATGACTACACCGCCCATGGAAGAGTAGTTCTTTTTAGTAATCGATCGAACTCTATCCTTCTTGATTTAATTATTTTGAATCATTGAGATACTGTAATTAATTTAATATGATCCATGAATTGTATTTTTAAATTTTAATAAACTAAGCAAGCAATTTAATAATTAACAAAAAAACACGTGAGGTCGAGATTTTGTGTAAATTGTGAGAGCGCGATCTTAATCTGTAATACAAGACCATATAGTAAAAATTTGTAGAGTTAAAATATAATTCCTAAACACAATTCATTCTCATTTCTAGAATAGATATGTGATATAATTAACCACTGACCATAAGTTAACCTTAGAACAACAATCAAAGCAGGGTGCTGCGATTGCGTGTTCTGATGCTAGCCTAGGTTTTAAGTAATTCCATCTTTGTGGTTAAGTTAACTCTTGTAGGGTTCAAGGGTTAAATAATTAGGGGATCATAATTAAGTGGATATTGATTTAAATGATAATGATTAATAATTAAATTAAGAGGTAGATTTAGATCGATTACGCCTTTTAAAATATTTTATAAAAAAAACATCTTCTTGTTGTGTCTTTTTAATCAAACTTCATTTCAAAATTAAAAACAAAAAAATGCAATCTTCTTTCAGCAAACTTCTTCAAGTTTTATAAACTATAAACAACCACCCCTCATCCTTTAAAGTAGTGTTTTTATTCTCTTTTATTTTATTTCTAGAATACCTTTGAAAATTTGTTTTAATTCACTTCCTCCTTTGAGAGACGACCTTGGTCTGCCACTCTGCTGCACCTATGTACCCCAAAATCACACTAATCATTTGAGGGAACCCACAACAGCACTCTTTCACTCACCTAACTCCAACTATCACAGGGGTGATCGGCATGACCTACCATATAAATCCTCGTAAGGTGCCATATCAATAGTTTCCTGAAAACTATTATTATAATAAAACTCGACCAGGGGTATGTGCTTCTCCCAAGAGCCCTCAAAGTATAGGACACATGCACGCAACATGTCCTCTAGCACCTGTATCATACGCACTGACTGGCCATCAGTCTGAGGGTGGTAAGATGTGCTTAGAAGCACCTGTGTACCCAATGCCCTCAAAAAAATCTGCTAGAAACAAGACATAAAACGGGTGTCCCTATCTGAAATGATAGAACGAGGGACCCCATGAAGACATTCTACCTCTCAAATATACAACTTCTCGAGCTAGTCAACCCTAAAGGTCTCCTTGATCGGCAAAATGTGAGATACCTTTGTAAGTCTGTCCATAACAACCCATACGACATCATTGACTCGAGGTGACCTCGACAACTCTATCACGAAGTCCATCGTGACATCATCCCATTTCCACTCCAGAATGGGTAACTGTTGTAAAATTCCAAATGGCCTATGATGCTCCACCTTCACCTGCTGATAGGTGGAACATCTCATGACAAAACCAGCTACCTCCCTTTTCATACCCGACCACCAATATTGACGTCTCAAGTCATGGTACATTTTGGTAACTCCAGGATGCACTACCCAAGATGAAGCATGAAATTTCCACATCAACTCCTCATGTATATCCCCTCGAACCCAAACTCGTCCAAGGATACGTAGTACCTCATCATCGCCAATTTTCCAACCAGGAGGAGGGTCCTCACTTGACACCGACTCCCATAGAACTAGGCCTTCTAAATATGATAGTTGTCTCATCCTTACTCTATCCAGGAGGGTAGAAGTCAAAGCTGAGGATGACAAATAGGCTCGCCCCTGACAATTGTGCACCTACAAATGCATCTAAGAGATCAGATCCATAAGCTTCCACTCACTATTGGCCTCCTGCACTACCTATAACTAATTCCTCCTACTCAGTGAATCATCTACGACATTACCAGGTGTATAGGCAAGCTCAAAGTCGAAGGACTGAAGGCATTCAACCCACCTTTACTGACTCAAATTCAAGTCACACTGGGTAAAGATGTATTTAAGAATTTTTTGGTCCGTAAACACCACAAAATATTCTCCCAAGAGATAATGTATCCAAAAGCGTAATTCATGAAGAACTACAACCAAATCAAGATCATGCCTCAGGTAATTCCTCTCATGTGGCCTCAACTGCTGAGACCCGTATGCAACTACTCGATCACCCTACATCAACACTGCTCCCAACCCAATACCTGATGCATCACAGTAAATTGTATAGCTCTTCCCTTGATCTGGAAGTATCAGGACTGGTGCTGATGTCAACCTTCCCTTCAGCTCCTGAAAGACTGTCTCACAAGCTTCTGACCAAATAAACTTCATAACCTTATTATTCAAGCCTGTCAATGGCATGACTAAGAAGGATAAGTCTTGTATAAAATGACTATAATAACCATCCAGCTCCAAGAAACTCCATATTTCAAACACTTTCTTTAGCTACTCCCAAGAAACTACTACTCTCACTTTCTTTGGGTCTACCGAAACTCCTACCTCTAAGATAATATGACCCAAGAATTGAATCTGGTCCATCCAAAAGTGGCACTTCGAGAGCTTATCATATAAACGATGCTCTCTCAGTGTACTCAGTATGATCTCAAGGTGGGTGGCATGGTTGTGTCAAGTGTGAGAGTACACCAAGATATTGTCCACAAAAAATATCACAAAAGAATCTAGATATGGGTGGAACACATGATTTATCAGATCCATGAAAACTGATGGCGCGTTTGTGAGTCCGAATGGCATGACAAAGTACTCATATCGAGCATATATTCTCTGAAAGGATCTAAGTGGTATGTACGATGGTCTAACATGCAACTGATGATATCTGGATCTCAATTCAATCTTCGAGAACACTCGTGATCCTCGAAGTTGATAAAAAATATCATCAATCCGTGGTAAGGGATATCGGTTCTTAACCGTCAACTAGTTCAGCTTCCGATAATCCACACAGAGTCTAAGGGTACCGTCTACCTTCTTTGCAAACAGGACAGGCGAACCCCAAAGAGAAGTACTGGGTCAGATGAAACCTTTTGCCTACAACTCCTCTAACTGCCTATTGAGCTTCTACAACTCTGGTGTAGCCATCCTGTAAGGAGGAATGGACACCAGTTTCACTCCTAGTACAAGCTCAATAGAGAAATCCACTGCTCTCTCTGGAGGTAGACTTGAAAATTCATCTGGGAAGACATCCTTGAAATGATTAACCACATGAGTGAAATACTTCAAACAAGTTCCCTGGTCTTACAGATATAAACTTGAAATCTGGGCTATCACTCCACCTCTCCCACGATGCTCGGGTCCAACTCGGCTTGCCTGGACATCCCATTCACCCTTGTATAGAAACTCTCCGCCCTCTGGTGACGTGAAACTCACCCTGCGATGATAACAATCTACAAAGGATCGAAAGGGTACCAACCAATACATCCTAAGAATGACATCATAGGCTGTCATCTCTAAGACATAGAGGTCTCATAGAAAGTGACACCCACCAACCTCTAGGGGGCACTCACTGCACTGACACACACCTACTCTTCTAGTTCCCAACAGAGTGTCTAGCATCATGATATCAGAAGAAGAAGAAACACAGATCCCAAGGATCTCCATAACAAGCATAGATATAAATATATGTGTATCAGCGGTATTGAAAAGTACCGAAGATAAAAAAGAAGAAACTAGAATAGTACCTTTGACAGTGGAAGGTCCGAGATCCTACTCATGTTGGGTTTATTGCTCTGCATATGTCTGCACAGTGCCGCGGCCCTACGACATAGCCTGGCTACCCTGAGCTGACCCGCCCTTCTATCTCTAAGATCCCAGTGTCTGGCTACGATGGCCACGACCACCACCTCGGAATTAACGACCTAACGTATTCCAATTCTCTGACTAGTAAGAAGTTGTTGGCCCTGCTCCTGCACGCGATGTCTATACAGAACCCATATGACTAGTCACTAGTGGAAACTCCCTGCAAAAATGATGAAGATGACCCATCTTTCCACAAGCTCTACACTCCACTGGGTCATGGGGACAGTGAGGTCTCTTGTGCCCCTATTTACTACATTGGTATCACATTACTGGGCCACCTGAAGAATTATTCTGGCTAGTACTACCACCGTGAGAGAAATCCATTTACCTCTTCCTCTTGCTGAAAGAAATAGCGCTAGATACTGGTACTGAACTACCCTGGTCCGCACCACTAGCTTCCCACAGGTTCCACTCAATAATCAACACCTGGTTCGTAATAGCATGCACTGTAGGCAACCTGAAAATGCTCAACAGTGCTCAAATGTCATATCAAAGACCATACTCAAAGCGTCTAGCCCTCAACATCTCATCACCCAATAGAACAGGTGAAAAATGTTGTAGCTCAGTGGAGCAGGTAGAATAGTACATCACTAACATGGAACCATGTTGTAGATTCATGAAATCATGAGCTCGATCTTCCCTAAGCGTCTCTGGAAAGAAAAATTCATAGAGGACTTCCAAAAAATATTCCCAATCCATGTATCGTTGATGATCATTCTAGGTGGTAACATCCCACCATCTCTTGGCAGAATCACGCAACATGTAAGTAGTGAGCTTGACCCTCCTCCCAGGAGGTGTCTCCAGATGCTCGAAGATCATCTGTATAGAACCCAGCCATGACTCCGCAGCCTGTGGTCTGCTATCCCATGAAAACATTGGCGGATGCTGCTGTTGGAATATATGTGTCAGCTCTTCCATATATGGGGAAACCAACAGTGCTCCCTAGAAGGTTTGCATAAACCGCATGAAGCCTTCACGGAACTGTACATCCATGCCTGCGTCTGGTGTAACGGCTGGCGCCACATTTGGCACTACTGGAGGATCCATCGGTAGCCCATGGACTACTATCTCAGGATTATATTCGTCACCACTCTCTTGGTGAACAACTCATGGTCATCTCGGCGGCATATCTCTACAAGGTCAAACACACACCTTAGATTAAGATCATCAAGTAATAAGAAATGGAAACATATTAAGGGAATAGGAGAAAGAAAACATTCAATTTTTACAAAACAATACTACATGTAGTATATAATAACTACATGGCATGTTCCCTTAAGTATTTCACATGGGCGTGTACTTCTACTAGAACTAGTCGTGTAACACCCAAGACACATGACGTGTTGTCCTTACACATAGCGTGTACTTGAAGTTCCTTCCCCTGCCCAAGTCCTTCTACATGGCTAAGCCACACGAATCTCCTTAGAATTAGAATAAATGGCGTGTATAAGGTCTACACGGCGTGTACCCTTAAGCCCTTACATGGTCATGTTCTGATGTCAGCCTGGGCATGTCTTAACCCTAGGTACACGACGTGTTACACCTGCACACGGCGTGTACTCCACCCTGTTTCTCCAGCCACAGGGCCAAGTCCACACGGTCTCTCACCAGTCGAGACTACACGGCGTGTCCCCTAGGTACACAGCGTGCACTAGATGGGTTTTACCGACCCATGTTGTTCAAGACATGACCGGATACACAGCTCACACTACACGGCATGTTCCAGATGGACACGACGTGTACTTGAAAAGATAACACTAACCCGTGTTGTTAGCTACATGACCAGATCCCAAGATTACACTACACGGCATGTTCATAATTGACACGACATGTATAAGTAAATATTTCTCCATATGTGTTGTTAGTCACACGGGCGAACTTAGGGTCAACCCTACAGGGCATGTACAACTAGTACATGGTGTATTCCCACAAGAACTTCCCCATCCTGTGTCTCTGCCCACATGGCCTATGACACGGTTAGAGACTACAGGATGTGTACATAAGGTACACGGTGTGTACATAGAAATTTTTCATTTATTCCCGAACATAAGAGTATACAACGCATAGTCAAAATTACACGGCATGTATTCTGGGTTTTTCTAGAAAATAAGCCTCAGAAACTACTCTAGAGTCTAAAAAACCACTGAACAAACACCAATGTGGAAAATTACGATCCATGAGTGCCCATACTCCTGATGAACCAAATATTGGCATCTTATACAAGTTATAACAAAGTAAACAAGTCGATGATCCACCAAATTTCGGGTGATGAGGGCTCATACTCCTCAAGAACCAAAGTTTGGAATTCATTCAAAAAACCTTACATAATAATACCCTATAAAATAGAATGTATTTTATCAATCCATCTATCAAAACAACATGCATTTTCTAGAAAAACATATATCAGAACAACATGCAATTTTTAATGCACCTACATGGCATGGAAAATATGCATGAAATGTGATTCTAATATGTGCCTAAATGAGGTATGAGATGGAATACCCTCATCTCATCGGGTTTCAACTAAATAGAACCCATGTATAAAATATAAACATCACACCACAAGTGCGTCACCCATCAGTGAAAATCAAATCAACTGTAAAATTGAAAAACAGAAAAATTGCAATTAAATGAGGTAGATTGGTTTTTACCTGTACACGGGTTAGCTACTCCCGGCTTAAACTTATTACAAAGTACCTATTCCTTCCTATCCCCGGATAAAGACTCCAAACAGTAAGTCAAGTGAAAAATAACCTCTGATACTACTTCGTAACATCCTGAATCCAGGTGCCACACAACGGGTGCCCTGAACCCGATTGGTCACATGACCTCAAGAGCATTTCCCCAAATTCCAGAGGCTGCCGACTAGTAGTGAGGGCCTAGGAATGATTGTGGGAAAAACTATTCCCTCATTTTTCAAAGTGTAGTGCAGCGGAACAAAATATAAACATACAAAAGATGAAGTATTAATCAATAATGGACAACAGAACTAAAGTAAAAGATAACCAACAATCATATATATGATGATGCAACATGTTTCTAATTTTAAGAAAGCAACCAAAATAGAATACACTGCATTATAATATAATACAGCACAAGGTACTAAGTACAACAAAACAAGCGAAAGTAGTGCAACAGGAACTCAGTAACATCGCAAGCCTAAGCTCGGTCCCATGCTCTCATACTCCTCTACAACAATCATGTACCTATGTAGGTACCCTTTCCCTTATCAACACCTGCAAAAATATAATCTATCTGGGCCCAAGACATGACCCAAATAGGGTGTGAGAAATAAATCTCAGTAGGAAACCACCAAAGGACCGTGCCCAACTGTCAGTGAAAATGTGCAACAACAGTGTGCAATAAAGAAATACAGTAAACTAGGAAGTACTCAAAAGTAACCATTCCTACCAGTTATATTTCCAATTTAATAATTATTTAATAATTCCAAGCCTGTGCTTTATCTTGGCAGGTACAATATAAGAAATCACCACAGTGTATATTCAAGTAAACATTGTCCTCAGACATAAAAATCCTTACCCTCAGGCAAACTGAAATGAAACCCTCAGGTGATTGCCCTCAGGCATAACAAAAATTTCCCTCAAGTATAAGAACCGTTTACCTTATCCTAAACAAAACCTTGCCCTCAGGCTAAAAAAACACTAACCTCAGGCATAAGAAACATTTCCCTCAGGCTAAACAAAACCTTACCCTCAGGCTAAACGAAACCTTTCCATCATGCTAAACAAACACTTCCCTCAGGAATTCCATAGGAAAAGAAAGTAACTGGGCGGAGCCCAATGCATAAGCAATCAATTTATATATGTTTCCTCTCAAGAAAACTCAAAACATGCTATAATAATGGCCTACCCATGGGTATCCTGGGCAAACAGCTAAATAAGGGAACCACACCCTCGGGGTGGCCCTGGATCAAAGCAACGATCCCAAACAGTAGTTTATACATAATCATAAGATTACCTATGCAATTCTAGGTATCTAAATAGTCAAGACCTCAGCCACACGAGACCCTGAACATGGGCGCATGGCACAATGGTACACAAAATCAACTCGACAGTTGGAATTAAACATAAGACCACCTACCTCAATCTCCTCTGACCGATATACATAAAAGGCATCTCCTGAAACAATGAAGAACGACATAGATCTGAGATAAAATATTACTCATTCAAACTCAAATAACTTCCCTTAGGGAAATAATTGTAAGGAGAGGTTCAAGAAGAGAGAAGATCTCACCTGCGCGGTTCAAACGAGATTTACAACGTAGGAATCGGAGTCCCAGTGTGCAATTGAGAGATCCTCCAAGTCCCGGCCTCCTCTCCCGTGGCTCTTGGCGAGTTCTATGCCTCCTCTACCGAATGATGAGGCTACTTTCTGTTTTTAACGAAAAAAAATAACTACACGACATGTAATCTCAAGTACACGACGTGTACATTCCATTTTTTAACTGTTCCACTAGCGACTTCTTTCCACCACATCACTATTCATCTACTGACTTGATTATACGACGTGTATTACTAAGTACATGGCGTGTACCTGGTGGCTACTCCCACCGCCTTACTATTCACCTTCCAACTGATTACACGATGGGTATTACTAAGTACACGATGTGTAGTTAATTTTTACACCCTTAATCACCAAGAATCCTACACGCCCTATATTCTCATCCCACACGGCCAAAGTACATGGCGTGTGGAAAAAGTACATGGCGTGTACCCATAAATTTGGTATTTTCTCCAATTTTTCATTGTTTTCTCAAAATCACTTAAGTAAAAAAGGAAAAGAAGAAACTCGTACCTAAATAATAAGAACCAGGTTCTTACAAAATAATTTTTGGATTTTCAAGAAGAATGGAGCACCTGGACATTTGAAGGATTATGGAAAAAGAAAACTTTACAGGAATTGAAGAAAAATCATCTTAGATGCTTGACCATTCTTGAAGAATATGAAAACCATGTACTTACAAGTAGAACATAATTCCAAAGGAAGATGGGGTGCACAACTTACTGGAGAATATGATACTTCTACTATTTTCATTTTATTTACCGATTTCTTAGTTTCTTAATGTCTTATTCTTCCCCATTCATATATGTTACCCTTTTAATGGTGGGGGTAAAATCAGAGTGAATGAGAAATGTAAGGTTTTTATTCTATAATTATTTAATCTTTAAACTTAAATGAATAAATATCTATATTTTATTAACTAATTTTGGTATTCCCTAGTAGTTATTAATATCAGATATAATTTTATTTGGTTATAATTCTATTTATTTAATACCAGGTTGGTCAATGATCCCTAATATCCCTTTACCCAATTCTAGCATATAAATTAAGGAATAAATTAGGTTAGTTGGTGAAGTTGCTTACAATAGATAACACATTGGAGAGGGGATATGTACATTCTAGGTGAATTAGGAGCCAAAAAATCTGATTAGGTCTTGTCTAAGTTTACCAAGATTGATATACTAAACGAATTACACACATAGGAAGGATTCTTTACTAGTTAATATTTTTTCTTAAGTTTAGCCTCACCAAAATATTCAGCCAAGGATGATAAGTAAATGAATCATGAAACCTCTCATTCAACCGTTAATAAGAGGTGTAGAAAATTATCTAAATAGTAGGATAACATTGAAATTAGATAACCAAACCTGAAATGATCACATTTTCTCATCTTGTTATTTGTTTCACTATTTTCTTTAGTTTTCAATAGAAAAAAATATCAAAATACTCCATTTTTTATTTAAGTGAAAACCGATTTTGATCACTCATATCTATATAAAACATAGGGTTACCAATAATACTACATTTAATCTAGGAATATTTTTTTCCCACAACCCATGAAAATATTGAGTGTTAATCATACATGGGATGTTACTTTCATATGATAATTTACTTTGTGAAATGATGAGAATTTTTAGACAAAAAATAAATATATAAATAATGCTTCTTCAAACATCATGGTTAAGCCAAGTCTTTGATATTACACTTCAGTGTGCATGTAACCAATCATAGTATTCCACATGGGTCATATTATAAAAAATATATTTATCAAGAGTAAGGAAAGAAACTGAGTATTTTTAGGAAGAATGGATCATGTGGAAATTTGAAGTCGTTAGGTAAAGGGAAAATTTCATGGAATTAAAGAGAAATTATCTTAAAAGTTTGACCATGAGTGAATAATATATAAACCAAGGATCTAAAATTATATCATGAGGCCAATGTGTAAGGGGATGTATAACTAGTGGGAGAATCCACTACTACTGTTTTTTTCATTTTATTTACTAATTTCTTAGTTTTATAATGTCTTATTCTTCCACATTCATCTATGTTACCCTTATAATAAAGGGGTAAAATCTGAGTTATTTTGGAAGGGAAGGTTTTCTTTATTTAATTATTTAGGCTTAGAACTTCAATGAATTAATGTCTCTATTTTTTAACTAATTTCATTATTCATTAGCAGTTCTTAATATCAAATGTAATATTATTTAGTTCTAATTTTGTTTATTGACTACTACCTTGTTCTATGATCCCCAATCTCTCTCCACTCAATCCTATTCTATACATTAATGAATATATTAATTTGTGTGTTGAAGTACCTTGTGATAGATAGAATGTGGAATAGGGGATGTGAACATTCTAGGTGATTCCAGAACCACAAAGCTCAATTGGGACTTTCATAAGGTAACCAGGAGTGATCGAATTCACCACTTACACACATAGGAAGGGGTTTAGAACAAAAAATATTTTCTAATTAAGTTTATCCTCACCAATACATTAATCCAAGGGTGATTGGTAAGGAAATTGTGAAATCTACATTGACTAATTAATAATAGGAAGATAAAAATTTCTAAAGGCTAGTATGACATTGCAATCAAATTACCAAACATGACATGATCACCTTTTCTGACCTTGTTATTTATTCCACTACTTTTTTTAATTTTTAAAATCAAAAAAATTCAAAACACCTATTTTTTATTAAGTGAAAACTAATTTCAAGCACTCCTCTTTGGATACAACCTAGGGTTTCAACTTATAACACATTTAATATAGGAATAAAATGTTTTTTCTGCACCCCATGATATATTTGGGTGTCAAAACTTAGTTCCCTTCCATATGAGTCAATGCTAACAATTTATCCTTTAATTTTCATGATCATAACCTCTAATAAAGAAATATTTAATTTTGAAGCTAAAATAGAAAGAACCATTCTAACTAAACTATGAAACTTAAATTTTCAAACATATTTTGATAATAATGTACTTTCAGAATCATGTAAAACATCAATGTTCACTTCAAGCCTACCTATATGAAATAAAATCCCCACTATACCTTAAGATACATGTATGCACTATAATTCATTAATCAAAAAAATTATACTTCAATTTCTTATATTTAAAATGATTTTGAATTGAAAACTAGTTTAATCCAATTTCTGTCAAAGTTCCATGGTATTCTATGTGATGATACCAATAAACACATGAAATAATTCACATTGTTTTGCACAAATTTGAATCCCTAAAAAGTGGATGAGGAACAATCCAATCGTAGGGAATTTCCCTTTTCACTTGAAGGTGAAGTTAGGAAGTGGCTATACAAGTTAGAACTAGGAGAGTTTCATGAATGGGAATGCCTATAAATAAATTTTATCCAATGAATTTTCCACACCACTAGGATAATAACCGTAAGGAAAGTGATTTATGTTATTAATAAATATTATATATATAATATCTATTAGTATTAGTATAGGTTTTAAATTTTGTGTGCTAATTTTACAGATTAGGCCATAGAGGACCAACAATTTCAAGTTTTATTTTATCAAGGCCTGCTGGAAGATGATGGGAATTTTATAGATACATCATCTGGAGGATCTCTCATAGAAAAATAAACATAAGAATCCAAGGGTGTGATCAAGAATATTTCTCATGACCCACAACAATTTTTCATAAGAGATACATGTATAAGAGGTATCCATGCGGTAAGAACTTGTAATTCATCACCTTTTCCAGAATAGATACTTTAAGGACTAACTAGCTTTGTGAGACAATTGACATTGAAATTAAAAAGTGTGAAATGAGTACTAGATTGGGTATGTGGTTTGTGTTAATCTCTTAATCACTTTATTGACCAGTGTGTTGAAGTGCATGACATAGAGAGTTTTGCAATGAACATTAATCGAAGGCAATTTTAGTAGAATAATAAAGGATAAAGAAACAATTATAAAGTCTAATATGGATTTTGGATTCAATAAAATCAAAACATACCACCCTACCATAACCAATAACAATAATAACCACCATTTTAGTAGCTAAACCCACCATGCCAAAACCCACCACTATTTCAACAACCTTATAAGAAATATCACAACAAACCACCTTAGAAACATCCTATTTCATTTCAATAAAACAAAACCTTTGAAAAACCTTCAATGAGTACACTGCCACCATTATAAAAACAATAAGGACTTGAAGCCAAAGAGACCAGGAATGAGGTTAAGTAACTTAAAGAACAACTCAATAGATTAGTGGGATTTCTGTTAACAAATACGAGAAAATTACCAGCCCAATCGATCCCAAATCCCAAAGGGAATATATTTATGATGACCACTAAAAGTGGTAAATAATTTCAACCACCATCCAAACATAATCCTAAACCAAAACAACCTAAAATTAACTAAAGTGTAGTTGAAAATTCTAGATAGATTGTTGAAAAATATTCTAGGGAATAAGAAAATAAAGAGGAGTAAGAGAAGGATAAACCAAGAATGAATATGTAAAAAATACCTCTATGGAGGAAGTAAAGGGAGAAGAAAAACTCACCACTTAATTTCCCATCAACAATGATTCAGTCCAAGAAAATACAAGAGGAATAAATTTAAAGAGAAATTATAAAGCCTTTATAGAAATTTGATATCAATATACCACTTATTGAATATCTTAAATAAATCCCCAATTATTCCATGTTCCTAAAATATTTTTCACCAAGAATATGAGGATTTAAGGAAATTAAAGATTCATTTTGGGAAGAAGTGTCTTAACTTTTATCACACTATAACTTCCTAAAAAATTCCAAGATCCAGGAAATTTCCCTATCCCTTAGACCATTGGATCTATAACCTATTCAGATTACTCGTATGATCTTGGTGATTCCATTAATGTTAATCCGAATTATGTTTTTAATTCATTACATATGGTAGAATTTAATCCCATAAGAGTGGTGGTACAACTCTCAAAACATATCCAAAACTTTTCTATATGGAGTCTTATAGGATGTTCAAGTTAGAGTCTAAGACCTAATTTTTTTCAAAAGACCTCTATGTGCTCAAAATTAAAGAATATAGAGTACTAGGATACTCATTAATTATTTTCGGTAGACCATTGTTGAAGATAGACAAGACCATTATCAATGTGCATGATGGATCACTCACCCTTAATTTTGGTGAAAGCACCATCCACTTCCTTATTTTTTGAATCCAAGTGGTACCCATCATAGGTTCATTAACTAATAATAATTTCTCACATTGAGGATACTAAACCCATTAAATATCCAAGTATGTTAAATGAATTTTTAGCTCTATGGAAACATTTATTTATTGGAAATTACATATAGGAGGAAGATATTTAGAAATATATAAAATATATTTTAAGATTTTATGAAGATGTAATTTATGGCTTATTTGATGGATTTTATTATTTATTTAATAATGAGGTAGATTATATGTCATATTTTGTGTACGAAATCCAAGATTTTAAAGTGAGGAACCCAAATTTAATTCCAAATTTATAGTAACCACTAAATTTGGAAAAAAACATTTTACCATTGATCTAAAATATGTGTACCTCATGAAAGGTAAAATATTTCCATTAATCATTGCTAGTAACCTATCTAAAAACTAAGAACATAAAATTATTTAAATTTTTATGGGGAATTTATAAGCAATAAGATGGATTCTAGGTGATATACCAATAATAAATCATAAAATTTACATGCATAGGATTCTACTTGAATAAAATTATTGACCTGTTAGGTAGCCCTAATTGAGGTTTAATCCCACCATGATATAGGTAGTGAAAAAGGAAATAGAGTGATTGTTGGAAACTAAAATTATCTACACCATTTCAAACTCACAGTGGGTCAGCCCCATTCATATTGTTCCAAAGAAAAAAATATTGACAATTGTAAGGAATGAACATAATGAATTGATTCCTATTATAATTTTAAATAGATAGAGAGTGTATATAGATTATAGGAAGTTGAATTAGGTAACTAGGAAGGATCATTTACACTTAACTTTGATTGATTATATGTTAGAGATATTGGTAGTTAAAACTCATTATTGTTTCATAGGTGGATTCCCATATTATTTTTAGGTGACCATTTCCCTAGAGGACCAAGAGAAGACAACCTTTACATGTCCCATTGGAACATTTTCTTATAAAATGATACTATTTAGATTGTGTAATCCCCTAGATAAATTTTTGATTTATATTATAAGTATATTTTCCTATTACATTTATGACTATGCGATGGTATTTTTGGATGACTTTACAATTTTTTTGTAAATTCATTTGATCATTTCTTAAAAAATATGGATTTTTTTTAAAATTTATTGAAAAGAAATTGGTTTTAAACTTTAAAAAGTGAAATTTTATGATGAAAATCGGAATAATATTTAGGAATGAAATTTCATGAAATGTAATTGAGGTGGATAAATCCAAAATTGAAGAAAACATTTCATTTCCTTACACGACATGTATAAAACATGTTAGATATTTTCTAGGGCATGTAGTATTTTATAGGAGGTTAATCAAGGACTTTATCAATATTGTTCTTCTTATTTATAGCATAATTTTGATGGAAGATGATTTTTATTTTAATGATATGTGAAATAAATATTTTGATTACTTAAAGAATATATTGATCATACCTCCAATGATGCAACCACTAAACTATGAGAACCATTTTCATATACATTTTGATGCATATAACCAAGATATGATAGAATTTATGTCTCAGATAAGTGAAATAAAACCTATGTATATTTCATATGATTCTATAACCTTAAATACCACCTAACTCAAAAACACTACCACTAAAAAATAATTTAAAGTAGTTTTATTTTATTTTAAAAAATTCAGATCTTATTTTTTAGAAACTAAATTCACATTTTTTTCTAGTCATGCAACTATCAAGTACTTTATGAATAAGGAAGAAGAAAAACCCAAGTTTTTCAAGTGGATGTTGTTACTTTAAGATTTTAATATGAAGAATATATATAAGGAGATGAGGAGTAGGTGGCTGATCACCTAATTAGATTTTTAAATATTGGAGAGGTAGAGATTCCAAAACAAGAACCACTAAATGACCACATTCTAGGAGAGAACTTGTATTTGATTGAAGGAGAAGTGACTTGGTGTAATGATATGGTGAATTATTTTCTATCCTCTAAAGTCCCACCCCACTTGAATCCCCAACAAATGCAAATAATTGAATATGAATCAAAATTTTAGATTCAATAATATCATTATATGTGGAAAATATGTAATAATAAAGTGACAATAAGATTCTTACCTAAGAGTGAAATAAAACATGTTTTTGAATTTTCTCACACTCTAGCCTCTGTAGGCCACTTTTTACCTCAAAGGATAATAAGAAAAATCTTAGTGATAGAAATTTATTATCCCACTTTTTTTAAAGATTCAATTTTTTTAAAATGTGATAAATGTTAATTCACTAGAACATTTAAAAGAGACAAGAGATACTTCAAAATCCAATTAGTTTTCAAGAAATTTTTGAAGTATGGGGAATAGATTTTATGGGACCTTTTCCTATGGGGTTTTAAAGTTATTATATCTTTCTAACTATTGATTATGTTTCAAAGTGGGTGGAATCAAAGGATACCAAAATTTATGATGCTCATGTTGTGTGATATTGTTTTTTGGAATAACATATTTTTTAGGTTTACAGTCCCAAGATCCATCATCAGTGATCAAGGAATCCATTTTTTTCAATAGGAACATGTTGGAATTATCGAGGAAGTATGATCCACATCATAGGAAATCTACACCCTAACATCCATAGAAAATTGGTTAAGATGAAGTTTCCAATATGGATATCAAATGTATTTTGGAGAAAACCATTAAACCAAATTGGAAATATTATAGCCGAAGTTTAGAAGACACCATATGTGATTACATGACAACATAAAATACAATAATTATAATAATCCCTTATAGATTGATTTATTGGAAGAGTTGTCACCTACATGTAGAGTTGGAAAAAAGAAATATTGGGTAGTGAGAGAGATAAATTTGGATATGTGAATTTCTGAAAAAGTGGGAATACTGTAGATTTTGGAGTTGGAGGAAATTAGAAAATAATATTTTGATAACTCATAAATTTAAAAACAAATAACTACAGTGTCTCATGAATAGTTGATCCAATAGAAATACTTCCACATTGGGGACCAAGTGATGTTATAAAACTCATTAATCAAGTTAATTATATGTAAGCTTCATTATGATGGGAAGGTCCATGTATAGTCACTAATTTATATCCTTATAGAGTTGTGAAGGTTTTTAAATGAGTAAACAAAAACCCATTCATTTTCAATGGGAATAATTTGAAAATATTATATGGGAAATTTCCCAAATATTGAGTGGAGGAGATCAAACTCCACCAAGATATTTATCAATGAATTCCATTAGGTTTCACCTCTCCTTAACATACACTTATTACTGTGATTTCATTTAAAATATTCTTTCATGTTAAATCTACTTGAATTTATTAAGGACACTATATCATTTAAGTTTGGGGGAGGAAAACCTTATAGTTTTGGACATTTGGATTTTTGTTAAACTTTTATGTCCTTTTCAAAGTTTTTTTGGGCAGTTCTTTTCATTATAGTGTGTTTTTGAAACCTATTAAACTTAAATTAAATCCACTTGAAAATTATAATCTATTACAATGATGAGAAACTAATTTGACCCATTTACTCAACTTATATGAATGATAAAATAATATTGTTTTAAAATTCTATGTGAGTAAAATTCATGCAAGGCCCACTGATTTTTGAATCACATACCATGCTATAATTTTTTATATTTTAATCACTGGTCTGAAAGGATTATAAACCTATTTTGAAATATTCTTTACAATTAATTTTTTTGAGAGAACCAAATAATGTTTGAATAACCATAATTTATTGATTAATTTAGTCAAAACCTAGGAGCATTAAGGACTA
The DNA here is from genome assembly GCA_963277665.1 of Viscum album. Taxonomy (NCBI): domain Eukaryota; kingdom Viridiplantae; phylum Streptophyta; class Magnoliopsida; order Santalales; family Viscaceae; genus Viscum; species Viscum album. The sequence continues at coordinate 1,074,952,645 of OY728127.1, read as the reverse complement.
TGTTATTTACATGATTGATGCACTCTTTTGATATTAAATCTCCCTTTTCAAAGAATAATATTTTATAGACTACCATTAAATTTAAACCTTGTATCCCTTAGAATTCATTAATAACCTTGTTAGGTATCCATGATACAAGAAAATATCCCTATCTACCTTTCTCTAGAAGCTGATACATGATCAAGGTAGAATTACAATGTGGGAGAAGGGACAAAGTGAGGTGAAAGAAGATATTTTGGAAAATATACTTGAGTTGAAGAAATGACGTGTTGCATCATATTTGTTACTTTTCTATGAAAATAATTAAGTTAGGAAGGATGGAAAAATATCCTAGATATTATCTAAGGATAGGCATAGAATAATAGCATTGTTTGAAGTAAAAAAGTTCCCTTATTTCCCTATGAAAACTCAAATATACATAATAATTATATAATAGAAATGATGGAACTAAATATGCATGTAAGATGAAAAAATTAAAAAAAGGGGAAACATGAATAAATATATCATTGATGTTGATTTTATTTATTTTGGATTGACTAATAAGATGAGGATTTTAAAGGATACAAAAATTTGAATAAGAGTAATAATCTATTATTTATATGATGAGTTTGTTATGATATTTGAAAATAAGAACTGAATTTCTCTAAAGGAAATCCCTAAGACACAATATAATGGAAGGAAAATAATTCCTAATTTGAGTCAAGAATGATCTCATACCTATTGATGAAAATCCAAAGTCCCTCTCTTCCTTTAAGAGCTGAACGAAAGTAAAACAAATCAATCAAAACCTAATAAAGGAAAAAAGAAGGGGAATTTTTAATTTTATTAAAATTCCAAGGGTGTAACCAATAATATCAAAAACATAAATAATTGGATCTGAATAAGTGGATAAGGATAGAAGGATAAATCCATTTTTGAAACTTACAATCATGCATCATCCATCAATATAGAGCCAAAAATACTAATATGACACAAAATATTCTTAATAGAAACCACCAACCTTAATACAAAGAACAAACCTAAAAATATCTCATGATATGCACAAATACTTGACTCATTGTGTGTATTTGAATAAATTCATTAAGTCTATAGTGAAAATTGTATGAACTATGAATGAGAAGTTTTTTTATAAATTATTATTTGAGTGATGAGTGAAATATTTATAGGAAGGTAGGTATGAGTGATATTGAGAGGATAAAAAAGTGTAAATTAATTTAATGAAATTAAGGAATAAAATGGAATCAAGATCATTAAGTGTGAATGATAAATTGAGAACCATGGTGTTGAGAAATAGAAGTCACAGTGGCTAGTGCTTGCATTTTTCTTGGGTATTTTTTTGATGTTTACCTATCGAGGAGTCCAAGGGTTAAATTTGGGAAAATGAGTGAAGCCAATATTTTCATATATTTTCATTTTATATTCAGGATTTTAATCCCACCATTTTGATTAAATCTTATATAAATATAACATTTATTAGTTTTAGGAATAATTTGGAATTTAATTATTAATTGGATAAAAAATCTATTTTTAATTGATTATTTATTATTTGGAATTATTAGAGTAAATAATATAATTAACTATGGGGGTTTTGTTATTAAGAAATTTCTAAAGGTGATTTTGAAGGCCCAAAATTGATATCATGAAGATTTATAATTTATGCAAAGACATTCTGAAAACACTGTGAAAGGGTCATGAAAAAATGGATGAGGAAATTATTCTATGAAGCCTTAATAAGAGAATTGGTGATCCATGTATGATATTTTATCTATTTAATGGAAATTTTTTCTATATACAACAGTTCATCATTTCATAATACATTTGAGAAGGCCAGAAGATATTTTGAGTATACTTTAATTTGGTAATGGAAAAAGTCATATGGTGTTTGAGATTTCATCCATGTGTAGAATAATTATCCTACACTTAATAATTTTTTTCATGCATATGATATTTCATCTATGTGCATGGATTTTCAATAGTTCATATTAAATTCATCTACAAGTATGAAAATTATCCTATTCATAAGATAATTTGTCCCTACATAAAATGATTTTTTGTTTATGATAATTTAAATTATGAATTGATGAGAATATTCAGAATGAGAAAAAATATAAAATTATGGCTACTAAAAATATCATGGTTAAACCAAGGCTTCAAGATACCACTTTAGTATGCATGAAACTAATCAGAGGATGCCACATGGATCATATTATAGAAAAATATTTTGATCAAGAACAAGGAAAGAAGATGAAGATTTTTAGGAAGAATGGATCGTTTGTATGGGAAAAAGGAAACTTTCCAGAAATTGAAGAGAAAAAATATTATAGGTTTTACCAAGAAAAATAATAAATAAATTTATGGACTATAATTAGAACATGAGTCCAAAGGATGAGGGTATGTACCGCTTTCTAGAGAATATGTTATTGTTACTAATTTCATTTTATTAATTACTTTCTTATTTTTGTAATGTCTTATTTTCCACCATTAATTTCTGTTACACTTCTAATGGTGGGGTAAACCCAGAGTGATTAGGGAAGGAAAGTTTTTCATTGTATAATTCTTGAGTTGTGAAACTTCAATTAATAAAGATCTATCTTTTAATAACTGATTTAAATATTCAGTAGTAGCTTAATATCCAATAAAATTGTATTTGGTTCTAATTTTTTTTATTAATAACTACCTTTATCAATGACCCCTAATCTCCCTCCAATCAATACTAGTATATACATGAAGTAATATATTAATTTGGTTGGTTAAGTTCTTTGGGATAGTTGGCATGTGGAAGGGGGGATGTGAACATTTTAGGTGACTTAAGAGCCATAAAACCTGATCAACTCTTTCCTAAGTTAATCAGGAGTTATCTTCTATAGTACTTACACACACATAAATAAGAGACAATAATTTTTTTCTTAAGTTTTGCCTCACAAAAATATTTAACCAAGGGTGAGAGGTAAAAAAATCATGAAATCTATTATTCACCAGTGAATAAGAGGAATATAAAATTATATAAATACTAGGGTGAAATTGCAATTGGATTAAAAAACCATAACTGATCACTTTTTCTCATATTTTTATTCATTACACTTATTTCTTTAATTCTTGAAATCAAACAATTTAAAAATACCCCCTTTTTTACTTAAGTGACAACTGATTTGGAGTACTCCTCTCTTGAGACAACTTTGGGTTACCACTACTACAATATTTAATTTAGTAATAAAATATTTTTCTAAACCCCAAAATATGTTCAAGTGTTATATAGGCCTAGATATTCCTTAGATATTATGGATGTAAAATAATGGGTGGTTCTTATGTTGTGATAGTTCTAACATGCACAAGAGACATGGTCATATGATTAGTTATGCTAGAAATCCTATGATCAATGAGATGAACATGTGTGTGTTCTGTAGTTAGTGGTGGATTAGGTGCACAAGCATAAGACTGATGGGATATAACTTGGGAGGGTATGAGACGAATGGTATGTAAGGGTGACATCATGGTGTATACCTACTTGGGTATTCCTTGTTTTGGTAATTGGGGATGCTAAGAACCATTATGAGATTGGATTGATGATACTATCTTACCATGGGTTATGAGAGTGAGATCTTGTTTATAATACATGGTAGGTGGGTTGGTGTGACTTATTCATAGTCGAGATTAAGTAAACTTGATGTTTGATTAGGTTTTAATGGGTTTAGATGACATGTGAGACATTCCAATGAGTGTATTTTGCATAAATCTATGGGATATGAATATTGGTTTGTGTGGGTCATGTGACTCCTAGGGTCAAGTCATGAATATGAATGGAAATACATGGTGGTTTCATGTAATGAATTATTAGTGTGTGGATAAGACATTTTAGGAGATACATTTCTAGTACCTTGAGACACATTTGAGTGTGGGACCCTAAGAGATGCCAATATGTTGTAATGGGGTCCAAGAATCATTAGTTTATTTGACTTCATGGAGTTAGGTATTGGTCAATCAATGATATTAGTGGAAGGTCATTCATGGCTGGTGATCATATTTGAGATGATATTGGAAATGTGTGATAAACCTTTTTGTGATCATGGGATAGAAAAATGGGTGTTGAACCTTGATGCTATGACATATGTTGGTTAGAGTAGGGAGTGGTTTGAGGTATGTTCAAGTGTGGTTGACTAGTGGGAACTAGTGCATTGAGATATGAATGATGTGTGAAACAAGATCTCTCTGATGTGATGAAAGAATGAATAAGGATTCATGATATTGTGGGTATAAAGAGATGCCTAGATAGTATGAGAGATGAGTTGTGACCTTTTGGGAAAAGTGTAAAATGTTGTATGATAACTATTGGGTTTTGAGAAATACTGAGGGTCTGAGTGGCTTGTCATGGTGAATAAGGAATTTGGATATTTCCTTAGTTTCTGTGAGTGGTGTACCAGATGGATTATAATATCCTAGTTGAACTAGGTGGGCCCCATAACAGGATGGAATGTGAGAGTCGCATGATGTTGATAAAGGTCAAGAACCATGAGTTAAATAAATCATTACTGGGTTTAAAGTGGTGGATCATCAATAGATTTAGAATGTGATTCCATGAGACACCACAAAATGATTGGAATCTAGAGATATACAAGTAGGGCTCATGAGCATCATCATTTGACGAGTAGTAGATATCAAGCATGATCATGATTTTGGATTGGTGATAAGGAAATTCCTATAGTGGGGATCCAACAATGGATTATCTAAGCACTTGGTTCTCTTTTTAAGTAATTTTTGTTAAATAAAAAGGGTGACATGTTGATGGACCAACCCGTAGCTGTCTATGGTTTTATAAGGGTGGTTGGATGTAAGGGGCTAAGTAATGTATGGTAAACAGAAGACAAAGATGTGGGTATTAGTCAATGAGAATATGGTTGAGTCTATAAAATCCATAATTGATAAAAACTAGATATATGATGATGGTTGGGTGGTATTAATGAGTTCCTCAGATGTTGGTTGTCATGGTTATAATACCAACATGTATAACAAAGTGAGGCTTCATGTTATGGATATAGTGCTAGAAGGGATATTATGGGTTCTAATGAAAATGATCAAGTAACACTTAGGTATGGCATTGATTGAGTGATGGTCTAATATAGACCGATGATGTAAAATAATGAAATATTATATCTTGATTTTGAGAATTCATGAATTTCATTGGGAATAGGTCATTATCACAAAGTTGAGAGAATTAGTTGGTGTCGCGATACATGAGTTGGTGGGTTTTTAGGAGTGGTCGATGCATCGAAGTACCAATTTAGGTATTTTTCAAGGTATTGAGAATGATGGTTTAGAGAGAGTCAAAAAAATTATATTTAGGGAATGACTAGTGTTTTGAAGAGTTAGTTTGGGAGGCTCCTGGGTTTTTGGTCAATGGAGCGGGTATGGGTGTAGTGTCAGCATGGACACAACCAATAGGAGACATATAATTTGGGCCATGCATCTGGGCTTAGTGACTAGGATGTTTTATAAGTAATGTATGAAGATACTTATCAAGGAAAATAAAAATTATGATGGGGAGGTTATAATGACACATATCACTATGAGTTAATGAGAATTAAGGGAAATCTGAAATTTTAATCCCGGAAAAGGAGAAATTTTCATAATCAGAATCTGAATCATGATTTAGAGGGATGTAATATCTTAAGGAGATGTTTTTATATGTATTAAGAGTCATGAAAAGTGTTTCAGGTGTTCAATGAATGTCAGAGCAAGGTCAGGGTGTTTTTTGATCTGAATTTTTACTATATGTGGATCATCACTCCATGGGAGGTGAAGGAATCTCAGTGACATGGGGAGGTCCATATAATCATGTTGTATCTAGAGGGGCACCATGGAATTAGGTAAGTAGGTCATGATTTGGATTGTGGGTGACATGATTTGGTGGATTTTTTATGAGAAATTTGGAAAATTCAAGTCTTATATATGGGTTTCACACTATGGAAGAGGGTTTCATGTCATGTGATGAATCTTATGTATATATTTTTGATCAAGGGAAATAATATTATGTATAGACTCAAAATGTTGGTGGGTATCATGATATAAAGAGAACTCTTATGAATTTCCTTTATGTATTTTTTCTAAGGATGTCTGTTCATGCTGTAAAGACTTGTTAAGGGGTGGAATCATGGAATGGTGTGTGAGGGATGTGATCGTAAAATGGGAGGAAAAACCATAAAGGGAAGAGCCCATGTTGTGAAAAATAGGGATATAGGTTTTTTGTTCTACCTAAGGATGGAGTGACATGACATGACCAAAGGGATCACGCCATAAATGGAATTTTTGAGATTTGGGGTTTTTGGCTAGGGTAGGTGTGCCATGACATGACCAAAGGGATCAATCCATGGATGGGAGACTGTGAGGGTGGGTCATGCCACAGAGAGGGTCCATAGGGTTGCAACACACTTTCACACCTAGAGTTATTACACGATGCTCCCTTTTTATAGTTTTTAAAAAGTAGGGATATAACTATAATTTTTATATATCACACTGTGATTCCAAGGTTTATTCCATGATGTTACCTTTATCCAGTTTTTAAAAATTATGGCTAGAATTTTATTTTCTGGATCATCTCTTCTTTAGTTTTAATGTAAAAGTGGTACTGGGGAGATCCATTACTGATGGATCCTCCCCCTTCCCCCCATTTGATTCCCCTTATAGAGGGGTGATTTTGATGAATTCTTATTATCTTTTTGAGGTATTTTTTCCTATCCTTCACTCCATCGTTATTATTCCTTTTTAGTCACTTTTTTCTAGTGTCTATAAGCTAGGGTTTAAGGCATATTCTACCATATCATGGTGAAATCGGGTTGAGATGATGGAGATTTTGTGTGTGGTGGATAGACACAATTTAGTGATGATGAAAAAAGTACATATTTCATGTTTTAGGTTAAGTTATGTCTCATGGTGGATTTTCTAGGACTCCATCATTTTTTACATGGAATTATATCTTGATTGAATATCACATGATAGGGATTTATTCACAGGGGTTCTAGGAGCATGCCATGGGATGCTAGCGTGTCGTTTCTTGAGGATCTAAACATAGGAGCCCACTTAATGAGTTTTATCCATTATTCCTCTTTAGTTAAAATTTAATAATTAATTATAAATTATTATAATTATTTATTTAGATATTTTGGATTGAGATATGAGATCGAGAGTATGTTAGATCTTGGACGAGTCATAGAGAAGCATGGAAAGGGTGTAACTCCATATTTGAGTTATGTAGTCCCTAAACACCCCCCTAATATTTATGAATTTTATTAAGTACCATGTGATATGTGGTCCCACTACTTGTGTTAGATTAACTTTAAATTTAAGATTAATTGTTTCTATAAAACTCCCATGAGTAGAATGAAAGTGTCTTAGGTCACAACAGTCCTTTGAATAGTAACTTGATGTCTCAATCACCGATGATTATGGAATTGACCATAAATGTGTGTTATGTGATATATAGACTCTAGATGGGTCTAAATTAAATTAATAAATACTATAAGACATTGAGACACATTCCTTTAGTTAAATTCAATTAATGGAGTGTTATATATGGGAAATTTTAGGCCTAGGGGTAGGCCGTATGGAACCTTGGGTTACCTTATAGCCTTTGGTATAGTGGATTTGAGTGTGAGGTGAGTGTTCCTCCCCAACTAATATGCGTGTACCTGAGTGGGTATATCATGGGAAGAATTACATATATGTTATATGTGAGGGGACCAACCAAGCTTGATCAGGGAAGCAGGATGGTTGGAGAGACATATCTTCTTATGTTTTCTTATATGGGATTTCCTATGTGGACTATTGGACCATAATGAAACTGTGGATATGTTGAGGGGAATTATGTCTACCGAGTGAAAATATTTAACCCTATAGTTGTGAATTTGATAAAGGAATCCATGTGGGATGTCTGGATCTTTTTTTGAACTAAGGGACCACAATGGGTACCCCTATTTTGTGCTGACTCTAAGGATCTTAATTATATGAGGGATATAATGATTTTAACCTATCATGAATTCTAGAATTGGAATAGCTTATGTGATTGAGTGGAAAACCCGCATGAATATGGACGATATGTGATGGTATTATGGGATGGTATATATTCACCATGATTATGATATATTGATGATATTATGGGGTGGGTGTTAATCCACTTGATAATGATATATTGATGGTATTATGGGGTGGGAACTATTCCTCTTGATTATGATATATTGATAGTATTATGAGGTGAGTATTATTCCCCTTGATTACAATATATTGATGGTTCCATGGTGGGGTTCTATTCCCCATAGGTTTGATACTGACGAGATATTACCAAGGAGGGGAACCATTATCCCCTATATGTGATACTAATGAGATGGTTCTAGGGAGGTACGCTATTCCCCCTCGGTGTGATATTGTAGTATCCTAGGCCAGTTTATGTATGAGTTTATTTAATTTTTTCCAAAAACTCAAACCTATTTTAATTTTTTCAAAAATATAAATGTTTTTAGTGTTAAAAACTGTTAATCAAGGACTAGGTATGCTATAATAGTGATGTGGGTTGAAACCTAGCTCGACTATGTGCATTGGGAACCATGGAGGTGTTGAGAGTGTTGAAATTGGTTGATAATTTATTATAAAACATCGGGATTGGTTAGATTCTAGTTTTATGCTAAATTTCATCAATTTTTGTGTTTAGGGAGGCCTCATAGGTGTTGAAATAGAATCTAGGTGTTTTGGAATGATTTTTTGTATTTTTGAGTTTTATTTGTTTTATAAAATCAGTTATGTGTAAAAACTTACACATGGAAAATTTCTTAAGTATAAAATATTACACACATATGTCAGAGAGGTAAATATATATTATATATATATATATATTTATAAATATATTTCATGTGAGAAACAAATTTTATTCATGGAATAAAATATATTATGTATGAAAATTAAACTAAGTCATATATCTTACGCCTGAGATAAAAATGTTACACATGGAGGAATTATATTATATATTTAATTTCAGAATAGTCAAATATATTACATATAAAAAAATATATTATGTGTGAGAATTCATATATTATGTATTGGGGAATTATATTACCTATCATCAAGTTTTCCATAATTAAAATATATTATGTACGAAGTAATATATATTATACATGGAAATCTATCTAAGTAATATATATTACATATGAGAAATATATATTTCACATGAAGAAAATATATTTCATAGAGATGAAAAATGTTACTCATGGGGAAAATATATTTTGTATGGATCTTTCCTTAATGTAAAAATCTTACATAGATAAAAATATCATGTATGAATTTTTTCTTAAGGGGAAACCCTAACATATGACTTAAATATATTATATATTAAGGGGGAGTTAGAAAATTTGATGAAATCATGTGATATGTAATATATATATATATATATATGATGGGTAATTTTTTATATATATTATGTAAGGGATCCTGGGGGGGATATAATATATCTTTATGGGGTTCCTAGTGTTTTCCAAATTTTTGAAAATGACGATTTTAAAGATTTTTCTAAAATATTAATAAAATTATTAAATGAGATAAAAAGGGTTTAATCCACTCAAAATGTAATGATATTCCCAAGAATCCCTATCATTCCTCCCTTAAACTCTAAGGGAGATATTCCTTTATTCTTAATGGATTTAAGTGATATTTGATCTAGAGGATAACTTGAGGTAAATCTATCTCTCCGCTTTGATTCCTTATTGTTTTATTTCTCCATTTTTTGCTTCCAATTTGTTTAAATATGATCTAGTGTTTTGGTGAATATTCCATCAGATAATAATGTAATCATATAAATATGATGGAGATTTTGTTTAACTTGGATAGATGGGATATTGGGAGGATGATCACACTAGGTTTTGTGTGGATTTGTTAAGTTATGTTGCTGCTTTGATTTATTTAGATTTTCCATAGATTTGGTAGAAATTGAGGGATTGATTGAAATGATAATTTTTTGGAATTTTTTTATTAATGGTCTGAAGGAATATTGAGGGTTCCACACACCATTTTCTTAAATATTTAACCTATAGAATATTCTCGGTGAGTAATTTCTTGAGTACACCCTAGAAATAAAATAAATAAATAATTATGAAATTTTATTTGGTTAAATGTATAAATTAATTATAATTGTCTTATCATTAATTTATATAAAATTTAATGGATTTAGCACTTGGTTTGATCAGTGGTATTCAGTTTGTATTGGAAGAGCTTAAGTGGGGGTGGCTATGCTTGGCATAAAAAAAATGCTCTGAATGATGTATGTGGTCCCTGTGCATATTACTACGGTTTATGAATTTTTATTATATAACATGTAAAATATGATCTATCCACTTAAGTGAGATTGACCTCAAATAAAAATAATTTTTTCTCTTAAACTAATGGAAGCTACTTGGGCCTTGGTGGAACCTTAGACACTAGTTTGATGCCTTGGCCACTAATGGCCAAGGGTTAAATAATAAAAAGGTTTTATGAGATATATACACCCTAGAGAGGGATACATGGAATAGATGGGACATAGTGGTCCTTTAGATAGGTTCCCTTACCTCCCTTTGGGTAGGTATGAGTTATGAATTAGTAATATTTGGCTTAGGGGTAGGCCATGTGAGAACATTTGATATTTTACAGCCTATTGGCTAGATGATGTGTATATAGAGTGAGTGTTCCTACTCCACTAGTATGTACACACAACCAAGTGAGGATACCATTGAAAGGATTTATATGTAGGTTCGATGAGAGGACTGTCCTAGAATGACTTTAAAAGTGAGACGAGATTCACGAAATTTCATTAATGTGAAGCCTATACTATATAAAAAATGTGTAAAATTATGCCATAATTTCATCATGATAATGTTTATGGATTATATTCCCTCTGAGATATGGGTTTTGACCCTATAGTTGGGAAAGAGATAAAGGAACCTATCTAAGGTGTCCAAACTATGATGTGTGTAACGCCCCGACCCCAGCTACCCAGAGTCGGTGCATTACTTCGTAACATTGGCATGATCACAAGAAAGATCAAATCTCGAAAGACTGATTAGTTTAGTAGCCTTGGAAACACTAGATATAATCATAAAGTTTTACATTACATTTCAAAGTGAAAAACCACTACAACAACAAAGTCTTCATATCCACACTATTAACCCCTCATAATATCCCTGCAAGTCATTCATAATTTACTTCTTCACTACCTGGGAAAATAAAACATAGAAAAGGGGTGAGCTCAAATGCCCAGTAAGGATAACAATATAGCGGAACATTCAAAATAAGCATAAACATTTAAGGCAATGAATTACTAAAACAAAAGCCTTTTAAAATTGAACTTCAACATAGTATGGCAAAAGTAAAATGAAATAATGCCATTTACTTGTTCACATGGATATTCTACTAATCGAATAATCACATGCAATATCAATAACCACTTTCATAATGTTGGAATGCATAATGCTAAACGTTAATTTCTTTGTCTAGGCCTCATCCCAAGACCTAGGGGTTACTTCTAACCGGAACCCAACCCGGAGTGCCTCTAATAACCGGACACCAACCCGGAGGGCATACTTTTACCAGTCCCTAACCTGGAGGGCTTACTTTAACCAGTCCCCAACCTGGAGGGCTTACTTTTACCGGTCCCCAACCCGGAACATACTTGTTTAGCACATTCATCTGAAGAAAAGTTTGAAATATAACATAAACATTCAGATTAAAACTAGCATACGAAATGTCAATAGTTTCACCATAAACTATGAATGGTATAAAATAGCACATCCAAAGTCAAACATATCAGAAAACCTTAAATACAATATAGAAGTTTTGTATTATAATAAATCAACTTCAAATAAGCGTAAAATCCATTAAAGGATGTTGACATAGATGAAATCAAAACACTTTTTAGAGAAATATCTCTTTTTATTTTTGAAATCATTTAAGAGACATATAAAATAAAACATTTTCTTGAAAATATTCTTGTAAGCTTGTAAGGAAAGCTTTGACGATTTTATAACGGTGGAAAATAACCGCACCCGCCGTATAAGTAAAAAAAACATTCTTATCTTAATTCTGTCGAAAAGGTTAAAAAGGACCTTGTTTTGAAAATGACGGAAAGATTCCTTTATAAACCTCTTACAAAAAGTCAAACAAGGGTATAAATGAATTTAACCCATATTCTTTTAAATAATAAATATGTTTTGAAATACATTTCGAAGAAACATGGATGTGGATGATAAAGAAATCCCAGTAGATTATTACGTATAAACAACCTCGGATAATGAAGAGATTGTGAAATAACCCTTACCTTGTACTTTTCCTTGGTTGGGGTAGGTTAACCTCCTTTAATTTAGGTAACTCACTTTGGTTGGAACCAAAGGACTTCTTGAAATGCTTTCTGCCTAAGGGGAAGCTTCAAGGAGGAGGAGAGGGATGTGGGGAGCTTAGTTGGGCAGAGTTTGGACGAGCCAAGTGGCTTGAGAGGTGTGAAGAAATGAGAAGGAGGAGTGCCCTTTTATAAGAGGGGTGAGGGGCACCTTTGGAAAAGCTAGAAATATTAATTTATAATAAATTCATATTCGGTTTCTAATGGCTCCAAAGTTGACTATTCAAAGGTTAAGGTGGGGATAGGTCTAAAACCACTCAACCAATAGAATTTAGACAGGTTTGGGTACTTATATTAACCTTATCTTTAAGTATTAACTCTAAGTTAATTAGTTTCACTTTTACAATGTCTCTTTGTATTTTTATATAATATGGTTAATAAACTTACTATATACATCCAAGAGACCCCCAAGTGGTCCATTAATGAGGAACCTATCATAATATAAGTCTCTTGGCCGATCCTTAGATTTTTAGGAATTTTAATATCAATTAATAATATAATATTTGTTTTAAGAACTCTTTTATGTCAATTTTGACACTATTCAATAGTTGATTTTTGTGAAACTCCTAACAGATTGATTACTTCGAAAAAAGTCAATTAAATCAATCCTAATATATCATATTATCATAGAAAATTAGTTTAATTCATTAAAAGTTTCATATTATAATTATTTGGGTATTTATAAGATCAATTATTTTAATTTTTCACTATTTTAGTAATTACTGCATCATCATTGTGTCATAAATAAAATAAATTATTTAATGTCTAAAAATTATAAATAAAATATCATTATGTAGGAAATCTTTTTATCTTTCTAATGAATATTTATAATCGAAAATCCAACATGTATAACCCTATGTAAAAATTGTTCTTCTAAAAGATGTATGCTTATGCCATTTTTATTTTTATTTTAGCTTTATTAATATAATGTGTCATTATCACTTACAAGTGGATCCATGGGGTCCCAAAATTTACCCAAAGATGCCCATGGTCGACCATTTATCAACCAATAGGGTTAAGACACGTTTTAGGGTAATTTAGTATTATTATAATATTATTTTTTAACCCTTATTTACCGGATTTACCCTTAACCATGGTAAATAAAATATTTACCGCAGTAATTATTCAAAATGTCTAAAAATAAAAGTTACCTATTTACAAAATTTGAACATCCTGATTCCAAATATGGAATCCATTTTTCTAAATTCAAAACACAGAAGTGGCAGAAATTAATTTAAAATTAATTCCCGCTGTCAAAACAAAAAGCGTGTTTTTTAAGAGGTAATAACTATCAAAAGATTGACACTTGTTTATGTTCGGTTTAATTGTAAAATTATGTCCAATGACCAAAATTATATTAAATGGTAAAAATATATTCTAAATATACTTTAAAACCACTCAAATTCACAATTTATCACTATTAATTATTTTGATTAAAAAAGTAGTTTTTAATTAAAATTTAGAAATTTTCACTATTCATCAAAATATGAAAGTTATCCGAAATGTACCAAAATTTCACCTTAGGCTAAATTCGATATTCCGAATCCAAAAATGAAGTCCATTTTAAAATATAAAATATATATAATTTCAAAAAGTAGGTATTACTATTCATAACGGCTAGTTTGATTGGTTACGGTGTGTTAGAACTCGGTGTTGCGTACAACACACGCTAGCATACCGTGGAAGCTTGGGATGTTTCATTTTAAATTTTTGATGTCCCCATTTAGTCAAAAAGTTTAAAATATAGTATCTAAAAAGGGTTCACTATTAAAATTTGGTAAAAGTGAAATACTGAAAATGAATTTGTTCTTACATTATGTCTAAGAAACTCATAATAGGGATTCTAAAATTATAAGGATTATATAAAGTTCAAAATGTAGTTAATACTATTCATGACCTCTTTTAATGGCCTTTTTTTTTGTACATCATGGTGTGATTGAACTTGGTGTTGCGTGTAGTGAAAGTTATTGAATTATTTTTAAGAAATAACACACTATAAAATCTTGGGGTGTTACATTCTCCCCTCCTTCAATAAATTGCGTCCTCGCAATTTGAAATTGTTCTTCAAAAATAAAAGGTTGAAAATAGAAAATATATTTGTGGGAAAACCCACATCGGAAATTGGGTTACTAAAATTTAGTCTTAATATGAGGAAAAGAGAAATCAAAGGGTCACCACCAAATTATGATCTCGATTAGGAGAACATTGGTGGAAATTAGAGACATATAATTGGAGGAAAAACGTAAATATTTATAAATGGTGATTGAGGTCGTCAATCACAAACAAGTGTAAAATTGAGGTCCTTAAATTCATCAATCTATGATGATTTGAAATACCATCGGTTCAACAAAACATAGGGTATTAGGATAGCACATTTTTGACGTTTCAAAATATCTTAGTTGAAATCCCACATCGAAAAATGAATTAATGAGGCCTCTATTTAAAATAAAGAGTGGAAAGTATAAAGATTACTGAAAATAACACATACTAGGGTTCCATGTAGGAAAATATGGATCTGGAAGAGAAATCTAACCATCAATTATATGATGGAGAGTGGTAGAGAACATGGCTATGAAAAGGCCAACAATCCCAAAGCCATAAATTAGTGATGATTTAAGGTACCATCTAGGACAACATTTTTGTTCTAAGTTCCTTTTATTAATGTTGAGGAATTTATTTATGAGATTGGCTAAGATCATAAGGATATATACTTACATTATAATTAGAGTTTTATCCATTAATAAATTTCTACCACAAACTCATCTTTCACTCTAATAGCTAATAGAACGTAAAAAAATTTCTATTTATACTATTCGTACAGGGTTCCAAAATAAATGAATTTATAATTCATCTACCAGATCTTTTAAAAAAAACTACATTATTTAATCCAAGACATCTCGTGGGCTAGTGGTAGGTGATACACCCTTGTCGCCCTTCGGTTGCGGGTTCAAGTCTCGCAGCCTTGCCGGACGCGACGGGTTGCCGCCCGACCTCCGGGTTGTCCTTTTATGGCAATCCAAAATAATCCAAACTAGAACTATCCAAAATACTTCCGTCCAAACTCACAGTCCAACATTTATAAGGAAGGTAAGAATAATGTAGATCCTTTTTACCCCATAATAGCATATGAATACCTTCATCTTGTATTCTTTTAATACACTGAAACATCCTAAATTACCATATTCCTTATTGATTACATTCATGCTCCCCTATTCCATATAGAATGATGGATATACTTCATCAATCCAAAAATGTTTTAAACCCCAACAATAATGGAATATACAGATCATTAATCAGTTCCAAGGTAGTCAAGAATATCCAATATAATTTATCCAAATCAATCATGTATTATTCTAAAATCACTAACTCGGTATCAGAACCATATTATGGTTTATCTTTCTCTCAACCATATATTTTCCAAAAATTTATCCTGCTATTGAGTCACTTTTCTTTGTTCCACACAATCTCAAGTCCTTAATGAAATAGTACTGTAGTACAATCCTTATATACTCCATAATCATTATGACAAGTACATTGTTGATACAACACTCAATTGACATAATCAACATAAGAACTCTAATCATTCCTCTTCATCTGTGGTAGTATCATAACTTGATTATTTTCCAATAGCATCATTTGCGGCATAGTCTGATGACTGGGACATAGGTTCGCGTAGTGTCCAAACTCCTTGCAAATGAAGCATTGTACATTTGAAACCATTTTCTTACCCTTGCAGTCACGTACTTTGTGCCCTTTTCCTCCACACTTATAACAAACTCCCATTCCTTTCAGGCAAGTTCCAGGGTGTTTCTTTCCACAGTTACCACATATGGGAAAATTCTTCTTTTCCCTCTTCCCTTTATCCATATTTCTCTCTTCCATCCTTTTCTTCTCTTTCTTCCCTTCAAAGCCATAGGACTCAGTAAACTCTTTACTTATCTTATCAACACATGATATTATTTCTTCATATGATGATAATACATGGGAGACTATTTCTCTTATCAATTCTAGCTTAAGACCATGAAAGATATGATCCTTCCTTCTCTTTGGATCATGTGCATTTCTGGAGTTCTCATTCCTTCTACTGGGCGCCATTTCTGAACAATGTCATAAACTAGATCAGTTTATGAATCAAAATACATAATCCCATACTTATAAAACACTTAACATAAATTGAACTATTTATGGATATAATCCATAATCATAAAAATGTTTTCTTTGAGGAAGTATATACTCACAAACCCTTCATAATGATTTGTAAAGATAATGAGAGTTATCCTAAGAATATCCCCCGGGAGTGTCGTAACCAAGAGTGCAGCAAGGCCCGTTGTCGTGCACCAGTTCCCGTTCGAGTCTAGCTCAAAGCGGTGTTTTCGGGTTTTACCCCTAGGTACATCTGTGTCAGAGCCGCCTCTACCTGCTCGTATCCAGACAGGGATGTATTGCTCGGAAAACTCACAAAATCTCTACAATACCAAAATTCTAGGAAGTTCTTCTATACTAATCCTCAAAGTTCATCTTAGGTATACGTGCTCTAATCAGAGTTTATCTAAATCTAGCTTCCAAGGTTTGTACTAAACTTCCTCTGATACCAACTGTAACGCCCCGAACCCAGCTACCCAGAGTCGGTGCATTACTTCGTAACATTGGCATGATCACAAGAAAGATCAAATCTCGAAAGACCGATTGGTTTAGTAGCCTTGGAAACACTAGATATAATAATAAAGTTTTACATTACATTTCAAAGTGAAAAACCACAACAACAACAAAGTCTTCATATCCACACTATTAACCCCTCATAATATCCCTGCAAGTCATTCATAATTTACTTCTTCACTACCTGGGAAAATAAAACATAGAAAAGGGGTGAGCTCAAATGCCCAGTAAGGATAACAATATAGCGGAACATTCAAAATAAGCATAAACATTTAAGGCAATGAATTACTAAAACAAAAGCCTTTTAAAATTGAACTTCAACATAGTATGGCAAAAGTAAAATGAAATAATGCCATTTACTTGTTCACATGGATATTCTACTAATCGAATAATCACATGCAATATCAATAACCACTTTCATAATGTTGGAATGCATAATGCTAAATGTTAATTTCTTTGTCTAGGCCTCATCCCAAGACCTAGGGGTTACTTCTAACCGGAACCCAACCCGGAGTGCCTCTAATAACCGGACACCAACCCGGAGGGCATACTTTTACCAGTCCCTAACCTGGAGGGCTTACTTTAACCAGTCCCCAACCTGGAGGGCTTACTTTTACCGGTCCCCAACCCGGAACATACTTGTTTAGCACATTCATCTGAAGAAAAGTTTGAAATATAACATAAACATTCAGATTAAAACTAGCATACGAAATGTCAATAGTTTCACCATAAACTATGAATGGTATAAAATAGCACATCCAAAGTCAAACATATCAGAAAACCTTAAATACAATATAGAAGTTTTGTATTATAATAAATCAACTTCAAATAAGCGTAAAATCCATTAAAGGATGTTGACATAGATGAAATCAAAACACTTTTTAGAGAAATATCTCTTTCTATTTTTGAAATCATTTAAGAGCCATATAAAATAAAACATTTTCTTGAAAATATTCTTGTAAGCTTGTAAGGAAAGCTTTGGAGATTTTATAACGGCGGAAAATAACCGCACCCGCCGTATAAGTAAAAAAACATTCTTATCTTAATTCTGTCGAAAAGATTAAAAAAGACCTTGTTTTGAAAATGACAGAAAGATTCCTTTATAAACCTCTTACAAAAAGTCAAACAAGGGTATAAATGAATTTAACCCATATTCTTTTAAATAATAAATATGTTTTGAAATACATTTTGAAGAAACATGGATGTGGATGATAAAGAAATCCCAGTATATTATTACGTATAAACAACCTCGGATAATGAAGAGATTGTGAAATAACCCTTACCTTGTACTTTTCCTTGGTTGGGGTAGGTTAACCTCCTTTAATTTAGGTAACTCACTTTGGTTGGAACCAAAGGACTTCTTGAAATGCTTTCTGCCTAAGGGGAAGCTTCAAGGAGGAGGAGAGGGATGTGGGGAGCTTAGTTGGGCAGAGTTTGGACGAGCCAAGTGGCTTGAGAGGTGTGAAGAAATGAGAAGGAGGAGTGCCCTTTTATAAGAGGGGTGAGGGGCACCTTTGGAAAAGCTAGAAATATTAATTTATAATAAATTCATATTCGGTTTCTAATGGCTCCAAAGTTTACTATTCAAAGGTTAAGGTGGGGATAGGTCGAAAACCACTCAACCAATAGAATTTAGACAGGTTTGGGTACTTATATTAACCTTATCTTTAAGTATTAACTCTAAGTTAATTAGTTTCACTTTTACAATGTCTCTTTGTATTTTTATATAATATGGTTAATAAACTTACTATATACATCCAAGCGACCCCCAAGTGGTCCATTAATGAGGAACCTATCATAATATAAGTCTCTTGGCCGATCCTTAGATTTTTAGGAATTTTAATATCAATTAATAATATAATATTTGTTTTAAGAACTCTTTTATGTCAATTTTGACACTATTCAATAGTTGATTTTTGTGAAACTCCTAACAGATTGATTACTTCGAAAAAAGTCAATTAAATCAATCCTAATATATCATATTATCATAGAAAATCAGTTTAATTCATTAAAAGTTTCATATTATAATTATTTGGGTATTTATAAGATCAATTATTTTAATTTTTCACTATTTTAGTAATTACTGCATCATCATTGTGTCATAAATAAAATAAATTATTTAATGTCTAAAAATTATAAATAAAATATCATTATGTAGGCAATCTTTTTATCTTTCTAATGAATATTTATAATCTAAAATCCAACATGTATAACCCTATGTAAAAATTGTTCTTCTAAAAGATGTAAGCTTATGCCATTTTTATTTTTATTTTAGCTTTATTAATATAATGTGTCATTATCACTTACAAGTGGATCCATGGGGTCCCTAAATTGAACCAAAGATGCCCATGTTCGACCATGTATCAACCAATAGGGTTAAGACACGTTTTAGGGTAATTTAGTATTATTATAATATTATTTTTTAACCCTTATTTACCGGATTTACCCTTAACCATGGTAAATAAAATATTTACCGCAGTAATTATTCAAAATGTCTAAAAATAAAAGTTACCTATTTACAAAATTTGAACATCCTGATTCCAAATATGGAATCCATTTTTCTAAATTCAAAACACAGAAGTGGCAGAAATTAATTTAAAATTAATTCCCGCTGTCAAAACAAAAAGCGTGTTTTTTAAGAGGTAATAACTATCAAAAGATTGACACTTGTTTATGTTCGGTTTAATTGTAAAATTATGTCCAATGACCAAAATTATATTAAATGGTAAAAATATATTCTAAATATACTTTAAAACCACTCAAATTCACAATTTATCACTATTAATTATTTTGATTAAAAAAGTTGTTTTTAATTAAAATTTAGAAATTTTCACTATTCATCAAAATATGAAAGTTATCCGAAATGTACCAAAATTTCACCTTAGGCTAAATTCGATATTCCGAATCCAAAAATGAAGTCCATTTTAAAATATAAAATATATACAATTTCAAAAATTAGGTATTACTATTCATAACGGCTAGTTTGATTGGTTACGGTGTGTTAGAACTCGGTGTTGCGTACAACACATGCTAGCGTACCGTGGAAGCTTGGGATGTTTCATTTTAAATTTTTGATGTCCCCATTTAGTCAAAAAGTTTAAAATATAGTATCTAAAAAGGGTTCACTATTAAAATTTGGTAAAAGTGAAATACTGAAAATGAATTTGTTCTTACATTATGTCTAAGAAACTCATAATAGGGATTCTAAAATTATAAGGATTATATAAAGTTCAAAATGTAGTTAATACTATTCATGACCTCTTTTAATGGCCTTTTTTTTTGTACATCATGGTGTGATTGAACTTGGTGTTGCGTGTAGTGAAAGTTATTGAATTATTTTGAAGAAATAACACACTATAAAATCTTGGGGTGTTACAATGTGACTGCGAGGGACTATAGTGGGTGCCTCTATTTTATGTTAGTTATGATGAGAAGTAATATTTGTAGGCTATCACAATTTTTTATTAGTATATATGAATTTTTTGGTTTAGAATGTTAGCTTAAGAGGAAAACCTAAGATATGTGTAAGGGGTTCAGGTGAGTGTCCAACCTATGTGACGATGATACATGGTAGTGAAAGGTGGGAACCATTCCACCCTAATAATGATGTATGATATATGTTTTGTGATATATGATATTTTTGGGAGGGATTATACCCTCAATGATGATCTGATATTTGTTTCCATGGAATGAAGTTATTCCCCCCAATGATGCTATGGATATATGTTTTCAGGGTGGGCGTTATCCCCCGAATGATATGGATTATGTTTCTAGGGTGGGGAATTATTCCTATGATGATATTATGGATTATGTTTCTAGGGTGGGATGATATTCTCCCTAATTATATGATATATGTTTCTTGGGAGGGGTGATATCCCCTTAATGATATGATGTATATTTCCAAGGATGAACACGGTTTCCCCTAATGATATGATATTTACTTTTGGGGTGGGAACTATTCCCCTTGGTGATATAATATATGTGATTTATAGGAACATGCTATTATACTTTGTGATACATGATGTTATTATGGGTAGAGACCTATATAAACCCTTGGTATGGTTATGTGACATTCTTAGAGACATACGACATTTGCTGAACTAGGCATGATCTAACATGGATATCTCCTTAGAATCCAAAGACCATCAATGATTACTTTATTGGGATTATATACTTTATTTTATTATGCTGATCATTCACATCAGAAATACACAATATTTACTAGTTATGTTAGGTACACCATTGATGATGGTATACTGAGTTATACTCACACCTTTCTCGGGTGGCCCTAACACTTTGATACCTAGGCATACCTCATGATCACATATATAGGTAGTGAAAAGGCCCAATATCAGATTTTTCAACTGGATAGCTTGGAAAGAGTTAGGATATGGGACCAGGTGGTGATTATTTTAATTTATGCTTATTTTTTGTGTTGTATATGATCATAAAAACGAGATCTTATTTATTTCTGTCTAACTCATTTAAAAATTTAGATAGTTCATTTGTTATATCACATAGTGTATTATTTATTTATAGTGGATTTGTTTGAGATGATCATTTATTATTTTTGGGTATTGTGATGAATAATTTTTTATATTATTTCTATTTTTATTACTCTGATATGATGGAATAATCTACCCATGATATCACCTTAGACCCTCACAACTAGTTATCGTCCTCTGATATACGAGGAGGCTTGTTTGGGGTCATGTAACAACCCAATATGGTTATTATAGACTAAACTTGGATGGAGAAATTAAAAATTATTATAAGATAATTATTTTATATATATTACTATTTTGGATATGGTATACTGGAGATAGGGCCTGTAAAAATTTGAATGAATTCTATATTGTGTTTCTGGACAACACTTGCAAGAGTTGAAGTCTAAGTTACTAGGGAGTTGTAATTGATGTTTTTAGATTTTTATGTTATAGTTTAGTTAGTTATTGTTCAAGTTGGTATTTTTATTTGTTTTTTATTGGGGTTTTCTCTTTCCCTAGGGTGGAATGTAACAAACCAGCCCGAGATACCCTAAAAAATTGGAACTTGAACTGATTCGCTACATACCCGAAGGGTGTTCTCGATCCCCACGGGCTGGTGACTAGTACCCATGCATAAAAAAAACAAGAGGGAACAATTTTACCCAATATAAAACAAACTTCATGGAATATATACAACAAAAATAGATATAGAAAGGAAACTAGAAGAAACATATGCTATACACAAGGAGAAAAACAATAGTGAAACAACTTAAAATCCAAAAAAACCAAAGGTAAAGTTCTCAAAAAACCATAAGGATATATGAAACCAACAACCTATACTCAATGAGATACATGGAAAATATCCTACCATCTCACCAAAAGAAACCCATACTCAGCTGGTATAAATCCCACCTCCTCACTATGGTTCCTTTATTTTTTCTACATTAAAATACAATACCTGGTCTATGGACCATCAAATGGGTATGGAGGGTGTGAGATAAACATACTCAGTAGAATCCCAACTAGATGTTCTATATAAAGTCTCTATAAAAATAATCCCAATATGCTCATTTTGAATAAGACATGGCATGCTATGTATTAAAGAAGTTTTATATCAAAAGAATGGTAAATATTTCCCTTTTCCCAAAGTTCTAAATCAATCTAATTTAAATAGTTTAAATGAATAAATCCATATTTATCAAAGAATTTATATAATAGAAAAAATAGTACAGATCCTAAGAATAGTGGTAAATGGGCCAAGGATCACAATAGGTTAAGATATCAGGCTACTCGTACCAAAATCAATGACTAGTGCACACTCAAGTAATTAGAACACATGCCTAAGGAGTGTAGGAACATCACATGAGTGAACCCCTGACAATGTCAAGATCAAGTCCCTAGAACATAGGCATATGGAGTAGAGGAATACCCCATGATTGAATCTAATTAATATAAAATGTATAAGGACCAATACTACACCTTCCACCTAAGTACCCAAGGATTACCCTATGATGCATTTACCAAATAAATTTCATAGGATTCCCATTTCACAAAAAAATTCAAACACCCCTCTATTCTATAAAAAATATTCTTTGAAAACTGATTTTCAGTCCATTTCATAGTTCTTTGAAAACACATTTTGTTTTAACAAAAAAAAGGAAAAACCATCTTTTATTTCAAACATATTTATGAAAAAAAATAAATTATTCCAATTTATTTATAAAATAATTTATAAAAATAAATAATGGTTCATCAAAAGTAGGCTAGAGATAGAACTACCTACCTCAAACTTTGGTCTCACACTACCTGTAATGAGATCCACACACTATGAGGAACAAAGAACAACAATAGAGGACCTAGCATCGATTCCCACATCTTAAAATATAATTACCCAAGAAAAAAGGTCAGAAGAGAGGATAGATCAAAACATTCCTTGAGGAACTCACACGCTACACCCTAACCCACACAAGGGTAGGTCTATAGAAGATGATTAAATAAAAGATATATAATATATCAAACAAGTATTATCCTATGATCAAAAGATCCCATAAATATATCCCAATGCCACTACTATAACTAAAAGTAATAAAGAAGCAGAAAGGTCACTTACCCAAAGAGAAACACAACAAAGCTGGAGATTGAGAAATGTATGAAAGAACTTGGAAGAGAGAAGAACACCCAAAATCTCCTGGAATAAAGGTAGGGTTCAAGGGATACATATGCACCATGAAAAGGAGGGAGTTACATGAGCAGAAAATAAACCTAGTGGGTATGAGGGTTTTATGTCATAAATTATAGATTTATGATGTAAATTCACCATATTTCATGTTCCTCTAAAAAACACATTTCCTTGGGTTAGTTTATCCCAAGAGATGAATTTATGATGTAAAATAGGATTTAAAAATTGAAATGTTTTACACCTCAAACCATTTCATGGATTGTTCCTAATGAATGATTTAAACTATAAGCTATGAATTTATAGAATGAACATTCCTTACATACAACATCCAACCCACATTCTTCAGAAGCTCCTAAAATGACTCCTAAACCCTCTAAATTAAATAAAAAAATCTTTTAAACATGAAAAAGAGTATACAATTTATCAAATATGTTACAAACTCTCCACCATAGAACATTTTATCCTTAGGAAGTCATGAAGAAGAAGGTTTATCTAGAAATAGGTGTGGCCACTACACCCTCACCAATGATTTATTCTCCTAAGTCTCAGGATAATCTGATCCGTTCCACCACAACACTTTGGAAAATTTAATAGAATTCCCACATAAGAATTGGACTTGGATATAAATGATACCCATTTGTTTATTCAGGATAGAAACATCTATCTCTGACTCAATATCATCCCAACTCAAAACATGGGAAGGATTAGGATGGTACTTCTTGAGATTAGATATATGAAAAATATCTTGGATGCTTTCCAACTATTCTAGAAATGAAAACTAATAAGAAAATTTCCCAAGCTACCCTGTGACCTAAAACTATCCAACATAACTTGGATCCATATTACCATACTTCAAAAGATGATGATGACCCAAATGAGGAGAAATTTTCAAGAAAAATCATTCACCAATGAGGAACTCCAAAGGGAAGTGTCAGTGATCCAAATATGTTTTCTACTAACTATGCACTATAAACAGGAACCGATGTATATCCTAGATCCTCATTGATATTTCCTTAATGAGACTCATTCTGTAAAGAGTGGGATCTGCCACCTCTTTCCAATAAAGAGGTGATCTGCATGTGTCACCATACAAAGCATTATAGAGTTCCACTCTGATCGATGATTGTTATATATTGTTAGAAGAAAACAAGACTAGTCCCAAATGGCTATCCCATGATCAACCAAAATTCATGATACATGCACATAGCATATCCATAAGTATCTAAATAGTATGATCCATTTGACCATACATATATGGATGATAAACAATACTCAACCTGACCTGCATCCCCATTACCTTTTGGAGACTTTTTCAGAATCTAGAGGTGAATCTCATATCCATATTTGAGAAAATGTAATAGGTAACACCATAAAAACTCACAATATTTTTCATGAATAGATTACATAGAGCTTTAACTTTAGTAGTGTTCTTTATTAGAATAAAATGTGTTAATTTCATCAACCAATCAATCTCCACCCATATAGAATTATTTCTTCAGGGATCCATGGTTATGAAATGATGAAGTTAATGGAGACCTCATCCCATTTTCAAATCAGAACTAGAATATATTAATGGAAACTAGAAGGCTTTAGGTGCTCTAACTTTATCTGCTAGAAGTTGTAATAATTGGACACCAAATTAGCAATGTCACACTTCATACCTGGCCACCTGAAACACCATATCATATCATAATACATATTCATAGTTCTTGAATAAATAATCTATGAAGAACTATGAAAGTCATGAAACATTTAAATCATCCTAGATGTTGGGATGAAAAAACAATCCTTGAAGTAGAGAACACCATTAGGATGGATATACTAACCAGTAATAGTCTCCCATCTATTTAACATTTCCCTAATTCCTTTAAACTCATCATCCTACTACTAACTCTAAAGAATAGACTCAAGGATAGATGATGATAACTGAAAACTGGTCATGACCATGTTTGAATCATATTCCTAATAATATAAATGAAACTAATAAAAAATCCCTATAAGGTTCCACTCTTTGATTCGATGATAGCATGTGGTGGATATTTCCTTCTGAGAGCATCTGCGATGACATTCCCCTTTCCTAGGGTATAGGTGATTCCAAAGTCAAACATCTGGAGATATTCCACCCACCACATCTATCTGAGATTCAATTATTTTTTAGAAAATATATATATCTAACTATTATGATCATAAAATACCATGTACCTCTCCCTAAATAAACATTGTTCCAAATATTTCATCCAATACATGACCGCTACAAGCTCTAAATCATGAGTAGGTTAATTCTTCTTATGTGGATGAAGATGATGAGAAAAATAGAACACAAAATGTGCATCTTACATAAACACATAACCCAAAATAGCACCAAAAGCATCACAACAAACCACACACCCCTTATCGTGATTAAGTAATATCAAAATAGATACCGATATCAGAAGTCATTTAAACTCATCGAAATAATCACGACAATTAATCCCATGTGAATTTCAACACTTACTTGGTAGAACTATCAAATGTGACACTAAATTATAGAAATACTTAAATAAACACTTATAATATCCATCAATAACTAGGATGCTTCAAATAACAAAATGTTCCACGGTTCTTCCCATGAAAAGACAATATTCACATTCACAAGATCAAATAAAATTACATATTCCGAAATTAAGTACCCATAGAACATCACTTCTTGGATCCATAAAATACATTTTGAAATTTTACCATAAAGGTGGTGACTCATACATATCTCCAAAACTAGATTCATATGGAACTAATGATCTTGATCAGACCATGAATAAACCAAGATATCCTCTATGAACACTATTTGGAAGGTGTTGACATACTGATGGAATATCTGATCCATCAAAGCCATAAAAACTGGAAGATGTTAGTTAGACTTAAATGAATCACAAGATATTTATAATGGACATACCTACTTCTAAAATTAGTCTTTAGAATATAAAAATCCTAAAAACTAAGATGAGGATAATCTGATCGAATATTGATCTTCGAAAACCACTTATCTCACTTTAACATGATCAAACAAATCATCTACATGAAGAAAAAGATACTTATTATTAACTGTTACCTGATTCAACTTCTGATAATCCATGTAGAAATAAATATAACTATCATCCTTCTTGAAAAATATCAATGGGACTTCCCATGGTGAAATAGTAAGGAATACAAAATCTTTCTCCATTAGATCATCCAACTTGATTTTTAGTTCTTTCGGCTCAGTGGATGCCATACGATAAGTGGGTATCAAAATCAGCTACATACCTGACACTAGATAAATCATAAACTCCACTTTCATCTCTAGATGAAGACCAAATAATTCTTATTGAAATACATTGGGGAAGTCACAAAAAATTCATAAAGATTAAAAAAATATGATACATCATCAGGGTCAAATAAAATAGAAGAAAATACTCATGAGATTTGGGTGGGAAGGTCATGCATGACCATGCCTCGAATCCCACTCCCTCTAAAACACTCAACAGATCCCATAAGTAGTAAATAATTAAAAACATTGATGATACAAATCACTCTCAACATGATGATCAATAAACCAATCCATCATGATGATGAATTTGAATTGATATAGACTAAAAACCATGAAATCCCAAACTAACTTCATATCAGCTATCAATAGAGAACACAAAGTGCATAAAAATAATTTCTCTTTCCTCTATCCAAGAGGTGTTTATAGATCCATAAAAAATAAATTATATCCATCATAAATTTATTAATATAAATGAAATATACATATATAAATTAATGCAAGGCGCATGTATCAAATAGATCAATTGTTATACGATATGAAAAAATCATGGTACATCTCACTATTGATGGGCCTGTGTCAACCTATGAAAAAAACATACACTTCATAAATGTAATTCACACTTAAGGCCTATGGATGGATCCTTATGGGATTTGAATATTTTTACTATTACATAGTAGCCTTTGGAGTTGAAGATCTATGACTATAATGAGGCATAGACATAGCCTAGTAGAACCACTATAGATGGCCTTGATGACCTAAAGCTTTGTATGTCTTTAGGGGTGCATAGAAATTGTGTTGGGTGTTCCTAACCTTGAAATAATGATAAAAATATAGCGGTAAACTACTCACCGCTACTGATAGTGTATAGGAGGCCTACTTTTAAGAACCACCTCCACCACCCCTATGATTACCATGCCACTTGATCTTCTTCCCCTGCATGTTACTAAAGTAGCCACTAGGTGGAAAGGAAGTGTAGAATAGCCAATATTTCCTTTAATGTTAATTCCTTCCATCATAGATCTATCAACTGTGCCAACATAGATTTTTATCTTCAATATATATACATGTGATTGGATTTTTGGTGACAAAACCTATAGGTAGTTTTTAGCTTTTACCTAATAACTTCTCACCAACTTTGGAGAAAAAAGAACCAGCTCCACAAACCAATTGGTGTATTATAAAAATAAACGATATCCCTATTGTAATGATAGGAATTCCAATGAATTCTCCATCATAAAAGAATTTGGTAAGAATTATTTAAATAATAAGGTCTTGAAACCCTTGAAATCAAAGCCTATGTGCTGATATTCCTATACCATGGAATCCCACCACTGCTTACTGGGACCCTCGAGTCTGAATGTCACACACTTCACCTTGATAATATTAGGTGTCTCCATGAAGTTGAAGATCTAATCAATCTTTTAAATCCAATACTCTAACTTTTGAGGTTCATTTATGCTCTTAAAGGATGGGGGCTTCACATGTAAGAACTCTACTGATTGGTATCCATCTCTGTAATCTCCTAGTTGTACCTCAACCGCTTAGTTTTGAACTCAAAGTACATTCTGGTCCACAAAATGGACTACCTGAATGATATCCTCTATAAGATTCTAATCTATAGGAGGATTCACTTGAGGAGAATCTCTCTATACACCCTCACATGGAACCCATTAAAGACATCCTAGAATCATATTTCTATACATAAAAAACAAAATAAAATTATTATACAATAGGGTAATCTAAGTTGCCTAAATGGCCTGAAGGACTTCATTTTTTATTGATTTTTTTGATAACAACCCTTTCAAGGGATGAGGGGGAACCCTTACAAGGACTATAGGCTTATTTATTACATGACCCATAGGCTTAAGAGACATTACATGACCCGAAGGTCTTATGGAATTCAACCAGACTATAAATACAAGGAAATGACCCTCCCCAGCATCTGCATCATGATGGTAGCTCTCCACCTTTGCATGGTCATCTGGATAAGCATCCCGTGCAAGAATAGGCTAATCTCGATGGCATAGCCATACCCTCTCATTCTTCCAAATCCATTGGTTCTGCTCTGGTGAGTGTGCATGCTCTAAATCTTACTCTAGGGATGCTTGTTTTTGTAAAGTCTGTCTCAGGAAACTGTATGTGACCCAAAGGCCTTGAGGTGGCCCTAAGGCCTTAAAGGTGGCCCAAAAGACCTACTGGCCTGAAGGCCTGGGTGGACCGAAGGCCTTAAGGACTCCAAGCCCAAATCTATTGACTAAGGTGAATAGTTTAGGTTGCTACAATACCGAATAGTACCTTA
This sequence comes from Viscum album, assembly GCA_963277665.1. Lineage (NCBI taxonomy): Eukaryota > Viridiplantae > Streptophyta > Magnoliopsida > Santalales > Viscaceae > Viscum > Viscum album. The sequence goes on along the minus strand of OY728127.1, from coordinate 1,074,923,338 downwards.
TACAGTTCCTGCTACAGTACTTGATGTAGTACCCACATGATTCCTGCTACAGTACCTAGAAATATTCCTCTTCCTAGTTTCGAACCTGGGTCTCGTGGATACAGTTAAGGATACCTCACCAACTAGGCTGAGGCTCATGTGTGTAATCTAATTTTAATTTAGAAAACCATGATCATAAAATGAGATCAAGATTAAAAAATCAATACAAGAGATACAAATACCAATATCCCATGGTAAATCAAGGCTCTTCATGGAAAGTGGTGGCTAGGAACTCACCACAAACTACCTCTCATGTTCCAAAAAACCCATCTCACATCTACCTAAAATCCCAAGATAAGGAATATCGAGGAATAAAATCTAATGATCCCAATTTTCAATTAATAATCCAAGAATACCTTCAAAATGGATACCCAAACCAATCCTCTACAAACTCAAAGGGTTCTCTAGATCCCAATAGGATGGATACTATCTCTCGAGCAATAAAAAAAACCAAATGGAATGATTTCACCCAATATAAAAAAAATAATGGAATATATACAATATAAAGAGACATAGGAAGAAAACCATAATAAATATATTCCATAAACAAAGATAAGAAGAAATAGTGATATAACTCAAATCCCAAATAAACCAAAGGTATAAGTATAAAAAAACCACAAGGAAAACTAAAAAAGAAACTATTACTCCATTCTGTACATGGGAAATCTCCCATAATCTCACCATCAGATACCCAAACATAGCTGAAATAAACCCCACCACCTCATTATAATTCCTTGAATTTTCTTGTATTAAAAGACAATACCATGTCTACACACCATCGAAGGGGTGATCATGGTGTGAGTTAAACAAGATTTTTAGGATATAACCCATGTGTTCCATATCAAGTATCTATAAAAGAAATACCAATATGATTATTTTAAAGAAAACCTGGAATGCTAAGCAGTAAATATATTTTATATCACAATCATGGTAAATATTTACCTTTTTCAATAATTTTGAGGAAAGCTAGTTAAAACTATTTCAAATAATAAATCCATATTTCTCAAAGAATTTATATCAAATCCAAAATAGTACAAAGCTGAAGCACAATGGTAAATGAGACAAATACCATAATAGTTTAGGATAGCAGACGACTCATACAACCATAAATGACTAGTGTACAATCAAGTCCTTAGAACATAGACCTAAGGAGCATAGTAACACACCATTAGTGAACCCCCAACAATATCAAGATAAGTTCCATAGAACACATGCATAAGAATTATAGGAACACCCTATGAGTGAACCCTATAAATATAAAATGGACGAGGCCCTATACTACACCTTCTACCTAAGTACACAAGGCTTTTCCATGTTCTGTATTTACCAAATAAATTTAAAAGGGATTCCCATTTAATAAACAATTTCAAAAACCCATTTATTATATTCAAAACATACTTTGGAAACCCATTTCATATTCTATTTCAGAATTATTAGAAAACTAATTTTATTTTACCAAAACAAGGGGAAATAATATTTTATTTCAAACTCATTTATACAAACAAATAAATCATGAAAATTTATTTATAAAACAATTCATAAGACCAAGAGAAATTAAGATTCATCAAATATAGGCTAGATACTGAACCAACAACCTCAAACTCAAGTCACACACTACCCCCAATGAAATCCACATACCAAGAGTAACGTAAGACAAAAACATAGGACCTAGCATTGATTAACACATCTCAAAATCTAATTACATAAGAAAGACGATCAACGAAGAGGATAGATCAAAACATACATCAAGGAAATCGCAAACCACACCACAACCAACACAAGGTTCAACCCTTATAAGACGATCATACAATAGATATATAAGGGATCCACCAAGAATTATCTAATAATCAACAAATCCAATAAATATAGCCCAACACTGCTACTAAAACAAAGATAAATGATGAAGTAGAAAGGTCACTTACCCATAGAGAAGCAATGAAACCAAGATGGAGATTTATTTCAATATAGAGGAACTCAAAAATGCGGAGATCACCCAAAATCACATGGAATAGAGGAAGGGTTCAAGGGATACGACTACACCATGGAACAAGAGGGAGTTATATTATTAGTGAATAAAACCTAATGGGATTTCCTAAATCATATATTTATAGTGTAAATTCCCATTATTACATGTTCTACTGAAAAAACAGTCACTTAAGGTTAATTTATCCTGAGCAAAAAATTTACAACATAAAATGGAATTTTCACCCTAAAATGTTTTATTCCCTAAACCATTTAAACAAATTTTGGATAGCGAACAGTTTACATCATAAGATAAACATTTATGTCTTAAATGTAACCTGTAGGTAGTTCCTAGCCTAGAATATGTAGAATCTCCCAAAAGGACTCCCACACCCTCCGAACCTAAGAAACAATCTATTAAACATGAAAAAGAGCATAAATTTTATCTAGGATGATACATAGAATGATAGTGTTAATTCATGCATCATATTAAGAACAAAAGTTAACATGAAATGTTTATTCTTATGTTTGATTGATACACCCATTTTGGAAAAAGAAAAATAAAATAAAGAAAATAGGGCTTGGTTACTCAAAGTGTCAATGACAACATATATGGTGTTTTCACATATAGCCTCTTAGTGGATTCAAACTTAACTGAACCACATGGGTACTACTAGTTTTGGAAATGAAAATAGGTTTTGGTCATTTAAAGTTTCAATAATAACTTATTTTTTATCTTCCTAAATAACTTATTAGTGGCATTATACTTAACTAAACTAGATGACAATGATTTTACTAATACAGATCATGATAGGAAAATATTGTTTATATTTATTTGGATATGAGATTGGTCCTCATGGAGGTAGTATATTATGAAAATTATATATTAGGATTTACACCACATAGTGGGTAGTTAGTTTGAGTAAGATATTTATAAGGTGTGTGTGTATATATATATATTATAACCCTAGAGTGGGAGTGTTGGCATGTGGGTTTCCTTGTGATATCTGAGATGATTTCATGGATGATGCTCCATGATATATGGAATATATAGAATGTGTATTATAGTCTATGTGGGAGTTTTTAGAAACATTGAGGTGATAATTAGGATATGTATAAGGTGGATGTTTTAATTAAATAATAGTTCATTTTTCCTATTATTATTAGTGATAAGTTGTGATGTATGAGGGAAAAATAAGAGTTTAGTTAGCCCAACCTTGTGAGTGAATTTAGAGATCATAAGCATGGGTGTATTATTTTTGTTTGATATTAATTCATGGGAGGTGATATCACATATATGGTCTAGGAATGGGGTGGAATAGGTATTGTGAATGTGAATAAAAGGGGACTGCATGTGTTGTGATATGCCTGACATTCATGGGAGGTATGGTCAGCTAGTTAATCAGATTATTGAGAATAAAATTATTGATATAAACATTTATTTTATGTGTAGTTAGATGGTTGATTATTCACATTATTCTATTATTGATGATATATGACTCGAGATGGTATGAGTTGAGCGGTATGATAGGGTAGCATCGGGGTGTATGCCTACTTAGGCATACTTGGTTTGATAATGGGGGATATTGATCATGACTATGATATTGGTTTAATGGATACTATCTTACAAAAATTAAATAGAGTGAGATATTATTTAACCTTTTTGGTAGGTGAATTGGTGCAACCAAAGATTAGTCTGAGAAAGGTGAGCGTAGTGATTAATTTGGAATGATTGGCCTTAGATGACATATGAGACATATCAATGGATGGATGTGATAAAATCTCTTGAATATGGATATCAAGTTAGTTATGTTGAATTAATCCTAAGGATAGGTCACAATAATTGATTCAAATGAATGGTTATTGAATTTCATTCCTTTCTATAGAGGGGATATGCTATTTTTGGATGTATGTGTTTGGTCCCTTAAAACTAGTTTAAGGGTAAGACTTAGAGAGGTGGATATGTGTTATGGAGGGGTTTAAGAATCCTTATTTACCTAACTATATGGATTTAGGTATTTTGTTTAAAATGTACTTAGTGGATGATCACACATGGATGATAAATGGGTATTATATGATAGTGGAAAGGTGAAAACACCTAGTTGAGATAGAAGAGAACTGGTGTTTACCCTTGGGGCAGTGATGTGTGTTGGTAAGAGAAGGGATATGTTCAAGTGTGGATTTTTCTAGTGGAATTTGTGCCTTGGGATATGAAAAATGTATGGGAGAAGAGGCCACTGTAAGGTGATAAAGGAGTGATTGATGGGTCAAGAGGATCGGGTCATGTTTTAAGGTTCAACTCATAAGAGATATGAGTTGTTAACTTTTTGTGAAATGATACTAGTGGGGAGTCAATGAACATGGATTTATTAGTAATACAATTATAGGAATGGTGACCCAAGATTTCAATGTTGATGTAAGGCATCCCTCAGTGATTATATGGGACATCAAAAATGGATCTAAGTACCATGAGATGGTCGATATGAGCTTGGTCCTTGATATGTGGTTCTATGGATGGGGTGAGCATAACTTGGGAGGAGAGACACAAATTAAATGGTGTATTTTTTTTTTGGAATTTTACTGGAAGATCAATTATAAGAAAATTCCTATGTTGTGGATCACATCATATGTGGTTAAGTGCAAGGTGATTATTTTGAATTATTTTCAGTAAATTTTGAGAGTGATGTGTTAGTAAACCCAACCTAAAGGTGGTTGTGTTTCTATAAGAGATATTGAATACAATCATCTATTTTATTTGTTTCAAATATAATATAATAGGATATGGGTTTTGTTGGATGATAATTGGACTGATTCTATATGTCTGGTAATTGATAGCCACTAGACACAAGATGATGGTCGAGTAGTATGTCCAAGAGTTTATTTTGGGGAACTCACTGATTGGGTGACTAGGTTCACATAATATCAATTCTCTTTTATATTATAAAGAAACATGCAATGAGGTGTGTATTTGTATTTTGGATATGAATTTGATAATGATATGAATAATTTTTATGATAATAGTTGGGTGAGACTTTTTTGTGGCACTAATAGAGTGGTGGACTAGTATAGATTAGTAATGTCCACTGTTAGGGGGTGATGTTGGTAGATTTTGAATTCTAGAGTACCATAGGGAGTTTTGAATTGATATGGGACTTGTGGAAATAATCAACACCATGATGTGTGGGATGATGGGGATTTGAAAAATAGTTTTAGTTTGGGTATGGTGTCAGAATGGCCATAAATGGAAAGTGACATGATATTTAGACCATGCATTAAAATTTGGTAATCAGAATGGTTCATAAAAGATGAATGAGGAGACTTATCAGGGATGATAAGTGATATGTAGGGGAGGTTGTAATATCTTGGGTCAGTTTAGCTACGATCTTATATGTTTTTTTTCTTTCAAAAACAAGAACATTTTTAAATTTTTGTTAAAATATATTTGTTTCAGTGTTTGAAACTATGAATTAATGGATGGGTATATTGAAATAGTTATGTGAGTTAAATCCTAAGATTACTATGTTCATGGGGACTCTATATAGGTGTCGTGAATGTTTGAATTGGTTGGGAATTTAGTACCAAAAATTGACTTGGGTTATAGGTTGTTTTATTGTTAAATTTTAGTATTAGGTGTGTTTGGGGAGGTCTAGTAGGTGTTAAAATTAAATGTTTTTTTTGGAATGATTTCGGGTTTTGTTAAGTTTTAGAAGATTTTTTAAAAATCAGGTAATTATAAAACCTAATGCACAAAAATTTTCCTAATTCAAAAATATTACTCACCTTAGGGTGTAAGATATATATAATATTTATGAATTTAAAATATACTATGTATGTGAAAAAATGTCACACAAGGAAGAAAATATATTTCATATGAAAATTCTTTTAAGCTATATATCTTATATATGAGATAAACATTTTACTAAGGTATGAAATATATTATGTATTGATTTTTTTCCAAGTGAAATATATCAAATATTAGAAAATATATTAGATATTAGAATGAATATATTGTATATTGGGGAAATAAATTACGTATTATGTTTTCCATAAGTAAAATATATTATGTATAAAGTAATATATATTATGAATATAAATAATTATAAGTAATATATATTATGTATGAAGGAAATATATTATGAAGAGAGGAAAAATGTTATTCTAGGGGGAAATATGTTACATCTAGATGTTTTCAGGGTGGGGATCAATTCCCCTAATGATATTGGATTTTGTTTCCAGGGTAGGGCACTATGTTTACAGAGAGGGGTTCCATTCCCACTGATAATATAATATATGTTTCCATGGATGGGTTCTATTACTTCTGATGCTATGTTATATGTTTATGGGGAGCTATTATATTTTCCCATTGATGAAAAGATATGTGATTTTAAAGTAGTCTCTATTCCACCCAGTGATATACGTTGTGTGATTCTGGGGTAGGTGTTATTCCCCCTAATGATACATAATGGTGATTTCAACATAAATTTATATAACCCTTTAATATGGTTATGTGAATTTCTCAGAGACATAAGAAACTACATGAAGAAGGTATAATCTACCACTGGTTTCACTTTAAAACTTAAGGATTGATGGTGATTATTTTTCACACTACTATACACTATTTTAATATTCTTAGCATATAATCTCATACATTAACTGATTTTAATAGTTATGTTTCAAATACCATAGGTGGTGGCATAATTATTTATACTCACACCCTATCTAGGATACCTTGGTACTTTGGTACATGATAATACCTCATGGTTATACATCTATGTAGGGAAGAGGCCCAACATCAGATGATTCAGTTGGATATATAAGATAAATTAAAAAGATGGTACCAGGTTAGGAATCGATACCAAGTGGTGATTGCTTTAATTTATGGTTAATTTTGGTTTGGGTTTTATATGATCTAACCATGAGATAACTTTTTGATGTCTATCTAACTCATGTTCCATTTTAGATAGTTTATTTATTATAGCCTGTAGTGTAATATTTATTTACGATGGATTTATCTAAGAAGTTTATTTATTCTTTTAGGTATTTTTATGACTAATTTAATGACAATTACACTATTTTTATCACTATTATATGTGTTTATAGTATCCCTATGGTATCACCTTTGACCATCACTGCTAGTAGGCAGTCTCTAGTGTATGGAGAGGCATGACAGATGTCACATAGTGACCTAGTTTAATTACTATAGAGTAATATAGGTTGGCGACATTATAGATATGATGAGGTCATTCCAAGGAGGGGTTTCATTCTTCCTTATGGACATCTGATTCCTATTTTATTATGTATCATGTTCAGAGATATCTTATCACTGGATGAAGATGTTATGATCGATCCTGGGTATCACCTTAAAAATCAATGATTGACTGTAATTTTTTATTTCTTATTCAACACTATATTTGATTGTTTTGATCATATCAAATTATACATACATTGTATATGTTAGTTATATTAGGTAAACCATTGTTTGTGGCTTAATGAGTTACACTCACAACCAGCTTAGGTGAGCCTGACACATTAACATCTGATTAGAACTCATGATTGTAAGAACTGTTAGGACAGAGTCCTGGTATGGGATGGCTGTGTTGGATATTTTAGGGAGAAGTTATGATATGGGACTAGGTTGAGACTTGTGAAAATGAGTTAGTTATTTTTATTTATATTTATTATATTCTAGGATGTATATGATCTTCCCATGGGAAATTTTATTGATATCCATCTTACTCATATGAAATTTTAGATAGTTAGTTTTTATATAACATGTGTTATATTTTTATTTTTGGTTTTGTTTGGATGATATGTCCTATTTTAATATACTAGATATTGTGTTGGATGGTTGTATGGTATTTTAAATATTTGTATTTACTCTAATATAAGGGTATAATCTCCCCATGGTATCACCTTAGACCCTCCCTACCAATCCACAACCTCTGGCATACAAGGAGGCATTCATAAGATCATGTAGTACTCCAATAAAATTACTATTGTTAGTAATAGGATTGAATTTTTAGTTGGGGATATTTTTAGTGTTGAAGTTTATTTTTTATTTTATTTTTATAATATTGCAATACATCACATGTATACTAAATTGGATAATTTTAATTTGGTTAATCATAATTTATTACAACATTAGTTACTTATTTATTAAATTATCTTTTATATGATAGATTACTATGTCTAATGTATTTATAAAGGATTCTATAGTTAGTGTGTTTCTATATTTTCTTATCCTTACAAACTCTAAATTTATTCTTATGAAAATTTTAAGTTTATTCTTACACAATAATATAAAATAATCTTTACACAAAAGTTAAAATTATGTTTACGGAGAAGTTAAAATGATATTTATATAGAAGCTAAAATTATTTTTATACAGAACTTGAAATGATATTTATGTAGGTGTATTTTATGCATATGTAGAACTGCATTTACTATTATGTGATTTATCCTTACTTTAATCCATTTGAAATATTTTTATGTGAATTATACTTACATGATTAATATCTTTATGTGAATTATAATTATATGAATTATTGTTCCATGAAAAAACTCAAACATGGTTTCATTATTACATGGATTCATTTGAAATATTTATTATTATTATAATTATAATTATTTTTCACTTTTTATGTTTTCCCAAGTAGTATTGTTGTGATTTTTGGAAACTAATTATAAAGATCAATAAGAGGATACAAAATATGGGAACCCACATTGAGGATATCATGGATCTTTTTGAAGATGACTATTATGATTTTTTTCCTATAAAATGGATAGTTGTAGTGATATTATTAACAAAATACAAAGGTAATGGGGTCATTATAATATTAATTCGACTAATATACTATGCGATAGTAAAGAAGTTTTAATGTGTGACCTTTTTTAAGGAGTGGTTGAGATGTAATCAACATTATGTTCTTCAATTATTTTTTCCTTTTTAAATTTTCATCTTTATTTATTTCTATTTATGATATATCATTGATTTATGATTTTACCTTAAAAAATAAGGTATATATATTCATTGTTATACCTCATACAAAGTTGTTTATTATGTTGAGTTATGACTCTCTTTAAAAGTTATGTTATTCTTGGTTGTTCCTTGGACTATAGAAAGGTAAGATAGGTCTGGGTTTTTCTTCTAGGTGAGGAAAAGTCATGAGTTGAAGAAGGATAACACTACCATTAAAAAATAATTTTTTTCATAGTGGGTTCCATTCCTCTCATGGATAATAGAGAAGTTAAGAGTAGAAATAAGATCACATTGATCCTAACTATTATAAAAATATAGTGTTCTTTGTTCATTTTTATTTCCACTATTCATGCACACAAACCGTCACTTATATATTTTTTATATCCAGTTACATTTTCATGAAATAAAATATGTTATTAAAAACTAATATTTTAATTTGGATAAATTTTAATAAGGTATATTCACCTCTATCTTTAGAACTATTCAATATCTTTCACTGTGCCAACAATTATATAGCGAATTAGGTTGAGATGCTATAGGCTTTGGGATGGACTCCTCAATAGCCTAAAGGGTTGTTCATTTTCTAGAAAAGTGGTGGTTGGATATCTATTGATCCATGCTTACTATTATTGATATTCTTTATTTCATATAATTCTAAGCCTTTACATGAAAGAGTTTCTTGTAACTCATACATGGGATTCATTTGGAAATGTGTAATTTTGTTTGGATTCTATTTTTGTGCAACTATTAGTATCACTTTAGATATGTTGCGCACTGGGGGGGGGGGGGGGTGAATCCATGTGTTTTACTTATTCCGAATTAAAATATTTCACCCTTATCTTACATCTTCACTTATTCAGTGAATGGATCTCACTATCCTTTTATATACTCACCTTCATTTCGTATGCATGAAATATAAATAGGAAGGAAAAAAAGGCACACTAAGATTTTTTAATAAGGTTCACCTCTAAGATTGATGACTATTTCCTCCATGTTAGTGGTTGTTATCCCACATGTATAAAAGTACACTTTTATTATAAAGATATAGATTGGGAATGGATATATCCTTGGGCTTGTAATCCTGAAACTCACTAGGTATAATGAAAGAAAAACCTTTAATAACTTTAAATATAATATTTGGATTATATCACCTCAAAGTATGATCAATAGTATCATAGAATCATTTCCCTCCTAGATAATATGAATTTGATCACCTTAATCAATGTAAAAAAATCCATGTGGCCACCTGTTCTCTTCTCCACATCTTACAATATAGATATATCTTAGGATGGACCAATCAGTTTTACTTTATGATATAAGGAATCATAAGCTTATGCTCTTATGATATAATAATATAGTAGGTTTAGATCCTTTGTCTTCTTCTTTGGCATGAACGATGACTAACAAAAATGATCTAATCTATCTCTCTTATTATTTTTCTTCAATTTATAGGGATTATATTTATAGTAGCATTGGATCTCTCCATATACAACACACATGATCTTCAATGTGACAACATGGACAATTTTATCTATCTTTATTCTTCAAGTCATAGAACATACAAGATAGTAAGAGATTCTGATCAGAATTATCTTCTTCTTCTTCTTTTATTATTATATATCCACAAAACCTCATGAATATTATCCCTGTAATATCTTACACTTAAATTATTCTATATTCTTAGTCATAAAAATAATCAAAACTAATCACATCTAATATCTTTTAAACCTCATACAAACCTGAAATTTTATCACTTAATGATACTAGAATTATCATGGATTCTCTTGCCCTTTTAACCACTATAAAAATATTATGAAATTTAGACTCTATTTCTACATGTAAAACATTAAGCATCATTGACCACTATCATCAAGGACTTACTCATGATAAGGGATTCATTATAAATTTTCATGGTTGCATCATGATATCTCATGTCATGACATAAATCCTTCTTCTAATCACAGTTCCTAAAATTCATGATATAACATCATGGTGTGAAGATTTACCACAACATTCTATTTATCACACATCATAGTTTGAACATTTTCTCATGGAACAACTCATTCTCTCTCATTATTCATTAAAAAACTAATATATTCTTGAATTATGAATAATTACCATTAGCATTGTGATATTTAAATTATTTAATATCAATAAAAAATATTCACAATTAATATTGTATTGAATCATGAATATAACCATAAACCTTATATATAAATCAATGAAGAACATAACAAGCATCATTTGATTTAAATTATTTTTCTTAAACAAGGAATTCTAAATCTCTCTTTTAACTTTTAGAAATCTCACATTTTTGGAAAGGTTAATTGCCTTTACATATCACCTTTGACACTGAGATGAATTTTACATATTAATCACCTTAATATTATGTATCACAATATGATTTTGTACTTTTCAAAATTTCCTAATATGATAACTTCCAAAAAATAATTCATCTCCTTATTAACTTCTAGAACACTCCCAATTTCTCAAACTATTAATGTTTATATAATAAATTATTACTCTTCTATATCTTAGGGATGATCCTTCATTTTTTACATATCTTCTCACTAATGACTTTGGTATAATGAATTGTTACTCTTACATATCATAGAGAGGTTTTTTTACTTTGGAAAATTGCTAGTATGCACAATGGAAATACCCATACATGTGATCTTGTGAACCATGATGAATCTTACATATTGATAAAATTATACTTACAAATAACAATGGTATTGTGACTTTATCAAATTATTTATCTTTAGGATTTGGATAAATTTTATGTATTGGGAAGTTACCTTTACATATTGTAGTGAAACTTAGGACTTTTCCAATTTTCTAATATCAAGTCCAAAGTGACTGTTATATATTGATAGAAATACTGTTACATATTTAACACTTTTCTAAATATCTAGTAATTTGAAACCCAAAATTTCTAGACTTATCTTTATATGATTTAAATTAATTTATAATACCTTCAAATCAGCTTAATAATCACCAAAATAATTCTAAATATTTATGCATTATATAAATAATAATTAGAGTATTTAAATGATATTCCACTACCTCCATAACTTCAAAACTTTTTCAAGAACCATACAAGTTCCTTATAGAAAATATTCTACTTTTACACATGATATTTTCTAGGATGGATCTTCATTAGAATACAAACCAGCCTTTATTCAACTCTACTTTCTGTCAGCTTCTTCACAAAGATAAAATTTCAATCAATATACGCACTCCATGGAACTATTTTTATATTATTAACTTCTCAATATCAATGATTTAAATATACTTCCATACTTATTCTACACTACGAGTATTCAGAATATATTCATACTCTATGTAGAAGCATCTATATCATTTTCAACCGGCTTTACCAAATGAGAATTCCCCATGTAATATTATTATTGGTATCAAATAAATCCTTATATCTTTTCCAATTTAATGGATATCCAAGAGTATCTATTGGTAGATATTCCTTTTTTATATAAAGAATGATATAAAATAACTTCTAATTATCCCACATGTTTCCTAAATCCTCATGAAATGTTCACAACTCAACATATAATAACACCTATATTGGGACCTTCAACCTTCATCTCATCAATATTCTTGGTAACTTAAAATTAATTCCATATTTTTATCATTTAATAAATATTTACATCATTCTCATTGAAAAAAATACAAAAAAATCCTTGTCAGTTCAACAATCCCCCATTATATTTATTTTCAATACTAATATAGAAAATACATGTCAATATGTTCTTTATCAATTTTATTCTCTATCCCCCTTATTGGAAATAAATATAAATAAACTTAAGAGAGGATGACATCAATTAAATCAATGAAATTTTCCATTAGCTATTCCACTCTAAGTCTATACAAGTCATTATCAGTGTAGAAAACAAGAGAGTCTAATTTAGACTACAAATATTCCCTTAAACAAATAGAATATGATACCAACTCAAAATATTTTCTCAGGGGATGTTAAAATAGACTCTTGGGCTAAAAGAAATTATTTAAAAATATTTTCATCATATTTTATTCCTAAATTAATGTACTCATCTTAACACATAGATTAAAATCATTCAAAAAATACTAGAAACGAAAACTTCAAAAATTACCCCTCATCATTTTCATGTCATTGATAAATCCAATTTCTATCCATTAATATCAGAATTAATTCTTTCAAAATAATAAACAGAGAATATATAATCATACCATTTCAATGAAATCTTTTCAAACACTTTTTAGAATTAAATATTTTCATGAAATAGTAATCCTAGAGGCATCTCATATAATCCTCCTCAAGGGATAAAATACATCTCCACTTTATCCTGGTATATCTATTTATAAAATAAAAGATTTAAGATACCAAATGTTGAGATTAAACCAAGATGGTGACTTTCAAACTAATTTCAATACTTGATAGATTTATTATGTTCATCAGTTCCCCCCAAGATAAATTACATCACCATTAATTCCAATCATAGAAAGCATATATACAACAAAATGGATATGGGGATATGGTGGAACTCCTTTACTCCTTAGTGAGATAAATAAGGTTGAGAGTTGCTTCTATACCAAGATTATCCATTCTTACCCGATCCATGTTAGTTTGAACCCATCATGCCAGATATTCTAGTGTTAAGAATTTCATTATTTATGGGAATAATAGTTTCTTTTCTTCTTTTAGGAATTATTTTATGTGGAATATCCTTATTTATTTTAGCCATAAAAAACATGAGTCTTTTGGTGTTAGCTTCATTTTCTTCTACATGTATTCTTGATATATTAAGATGATCAAACAATTATTTGAGATATAAATAACTTACTTAGTCCTTCTACATAGATTCTCATAAGCTCTTAGGTTACCATATTTTGAAAACCTATTATGAAATTTTATTTCTTCACATGTAATTTTTTTTTCTGCATGTGTTCTTAGTAATATTCTACACCAAACCAATCATTACATTTCTTTAATGGATTGATTCTTTGTTTTTCTTCATTTTCCTCCACCAACACAAACATTGATGGATTGATTTTAAATGGTCCATGGTGTTTCTTCTAACACCATAATATAATAAAGTCCTTATCTTTAGTGTGGAATTCTTCTTTAAATTGTTGGGTTTACTTTGAATAGTATTATTCTTTTATTTTTTTCTCAGAGAGAACTCTTCTTTACATCTTCTTTTATTTTTCAATCATCTGGCTTCATGATATTTTGGTACATGATGGGTTATTTTGGATAATCACACCTCTTCACTATGACCACCTTGATAGAAATTTCTATATAATTTTTTGAATAATTGAAATCTATTAGACATGAAAATATTTTCCTATCTTCCATGTACTTTGTGTAACATCACAAATCAGGAGCCACTAAATGGTTCCCAAAGATAGTGGGTCACATGGCCTCAAGCGTGCCTCCCCATGCACTAGAGTCTGTCGACTAGTAGCGAGGGACTAGGGTGTGTATATGGGAAGACTATTACCTCATGTTAGAGTGTATCACCATAGTAATAATCATAAAAATCAAATAACAAAAGCATATATAATAACTGAATAGTAAATAAAAGATGAACATCTCAAAGAAAATAATAATAAATAACCAAAAAATAGTCATATACAATATGATAATCATTTCATGTATCTATAAAAAAATTATAAGCATTACATGGAATCAATAATAAAAAATAATACATGTATCAATAGAACAAAAAGACCAAAAGGATATATCTCTAACTAGTATCACGATCTTAGCTCAGTCTAGTGATTCCTTGACCCAAAGCAATGATAAAGTATATAATCATATTATGGATTCTTTACCTAGTCCCTACATGTATCCATATAGTCTATCTGGGTACCCAATGATGGCCTAAAAATGGTGTGAGATAACACTCAATAGGCCCCCGCAAACATTGTCTATAACATGTCCAGTTTATGTAATATAAACAAAAGTATCATGTAGTATATCATAGGTATAAAAGACATGTAAAGAAAGGTTCAAGGATATATGAAAATTTTCCAACAAAAATATTGTTCCCTGTGAATAATATTCAAGTTCCTATAAACAAGGGTAGCTTTAAAGCATAGAAAAACTGTCTATAATGTCCACACCATGTAATCAAGTGTATAACATCCAAAATGACTATGCTATATAATCATTTTTGGAACAGGAACTGAAATATTCAAGGTATAGAAGAATAAGGCATCATTGTTGAGTCACAAAAGTATCTCGAAGGAAACTTGAAAAGACCTGGGTGGAGTCCAAGGGGCATGTCAACTGATCATGTCCACTGAGATTCCAAGCATACTAGATCCAAGGGGTAGCAATTCCCTTATCATCCTATGGAATTAGGATCCAAGTAACTTGTACAAGGAATCCACTACCATAATCAAGATCCATGGAGTATAAATGTCCATGACATCTAATAAAATCAGGATCCAAGTAGATCGTCCAAGTAATCCACTACCATTATCAAGTTCATCTCAATTCATTAATCATTTCATAACCATTCACAATCCATGAGTTCTTAAACCTTATTTCCACACTTTTCATTCAAACAATTTAACCAATTAAACATCATGTAAACACATGGAATAGAGGCATAAACATCTCTTAAATATTAAATCAATTCAATTGCCCCACCATTGGTGGTGGGGTGGTAAGAGATTGGGGGGTGAGGGGCAGGTCGCGAGGTCAAGTCCCCGGACTTGTGATTTACATGTAATTTTCTTCCTTGTATGTGTACCGCTTTCACGGTTGTACCCAATTTTTTTTTTAAAAAATTCAATCAATTCAATTAAATTTATTTAGGCTCCCAAAACAAGAATAGATCTCTCAATCACTTAGTGGGGTGGTGTAAAATAGGTAAGATACAAACACACACCCCATGGGTTGCCTAGATTGAGGCTAAAAACCTCCAAACATAAAATGATACTCAAGGGGAACCTAATGGGTTCTAACTCATTCTATTCAAGAATTCATTTAATTTTAGGGGAAATTCTAGAATGTAATGCATGACAAAACACTATAAAAAACATATAAAAACCCAAAACATGAGGGAAATTTATAGACAAACTACTATATTCAATTGGTATAAAACTCATCCAGTATCAACCTATGATTCAGTCCAGATCAAGAAAAAAATGAAGAATGAATGAAGAACTTGGAAATATGGAATATTATCTTGCACCTTAATCACTCCATCTATATGAAGAAAAATGAAGAATGACATAAGAAGATCGAAGAACTTACAAACACTAATCTAATTAGATGATTAATTCTTGAATCAGATTTCATAAGGAGAATCGGGACTAAATCCTACCTTTAAGCCTAAAGAAGCTCTCAAATGGAAAGAGGTTATACTAGAGAATGAAAATAGAAAGGAGGGTTGAGTTTTTAAATTAAGTAAGGGAAAAATGGAAAATTCTCCTCTAATTACTGAGTTTCACTGTTTGACCACATGGTTTGAAAAACTATGCACCAACTATGTACCCTTATCTACCTTAAGGGGGACCTCACATGGTTCATGCACATGGTTTGTTAAACCATGTGAAAACCGTGTCATATTACACTATTAACTGACAACCCTTGAATGATAATGGTACATGGTTAGACAAATCGTTCACCAACCATGAGTTTTGCCTCTTCTAAAAATTGCAGAGCCCCCTTATGGGATTGTGGCCTCATCCTCATAGTTTTTTGAAACCATGAAACCTCATACTTCCCTCTATCCAACCCCTCACATTTTACTAAAACCATGCACTCTAGGTCGCACAGTTTCTAATAACCATGCATCATATTCTCCTTTTCCAAAAACCTAGGATCCATGCTGAAAAAAATCCCTAGACACCCCCAAAACTCATGAGACCTCATTAAGTAATCACATTAGGTCAAAACCAAACATTAAACAAATATTTAAAATATCATCACCTCAAGAAAAACCTGAGATCTTATAATCTTCCCCCATAAAGAAATTCGTCCTTGAATTTCCCTTCCAAGGGTGGTCAAGAATTTCTTGAGAATAACTCTGGCCACTGAACACGTACATTGACCTGATACTCCAAAGTATCGTCCTATAAACAACCATTCTGCCATAGCACCAATACTAGAGGAACTGACCAGCCTTACAGAAACTTCATACTCCTATCAAATATATTAATAGGATTCTCCTTGGAGGAAACATCTACCTATAACTACACCTTATCCGGATGTAGAGTGTGAGACAGGTTCTAGTGACAACGTCATAGCTGAGATACATAGAAGATGTCATGAATGGTTTGATACCCCTGAGGTAACTCTAAAATATATTCTACTAGACCGAATCTCTCCATGATCTTTAATGACATGACATATTGCGGTAAAAGCTTACTCAGTATCCTAACCTCTACCTATCCCATCCTTGGTGAGATAAATAAAAATAATCTACCCCTGAACTCAAAATACATAGATCATCATTGGCGATCGACATAGGATTTATTCCTAGACTGCATAGTATACATCCTATTTTAATCAACTAAACATGTTATGAAGTATCCTTCATGAGACATGGACTGAGCAACACTGGATCTTCTGACTCTAAGAAGCATAGAGGCAATCGAAAAGTCCTACCATAAAAATCCTCATAAGGATCCATATGTATAGTATCCTAATAGATATTGTTGTAGGTGAACTCAACTTGGGGTATATGCCTCTCCCATGAGCCCACAAAATCACGTTATCATGATCTAAGAATGTCCTCAAGAACCTGAATCCTGTGATCTGGATAGCTGTTAGTCTAAGGGTGGTATTCCATGCATAGAATCCCTTGTTTACCCAATCCCCTTTGTAAGATCTTCTCGAACCAATATGTAAACCGATAATCCATATCTGATAAAATCATATGAGGAACCCTATGAAGGAACACAATATCATGGATATAAAATCTCTTAAGATAATCTAATGAGAAGGTATCCCTAATCGACAAGAAATAAGCAACCTTCATGAGCTTGTCCACAATAACCCACACAACATCACTACCTCAAGGTGACCACAAAAACCTAGACATGAAATCCATCTCAACATTATCCCATTTCCACTTAGGAATAGGTAACTAATCTAAAATCTCAACTAGTCGTAGGTATTCGGCATTCACCTACTGATAGGTGGAATACTTCATGAAAAAACTAGCTACATCTCATTTCATATCTGAACACTAGTAATGGAGACAAAAGTCTCAGTAAATCTTGGTAATTATAAGATGTACTACCCAAAATTATGCATGAAACCCTCACATCATATCCTAACATAACTCTTCCAGAACCCAAACATGACCATTGATATGTAGAATTTCGTCCTCTCCCACGGTCTAACTAGTAGGCGGGTCCTCACCTTCTACACTCTCCCATAAGACTAGGCCTTCAGCATCTGATAAATGTATCATCCTCAATCTATAAAGAAGAGTAGATTTCACCACCAATTATGAGATAAAATAATGTACTTGACCATCCTTCATCCCCAAGTGAATCTTTGAAAACAAGGACATAATATTCGAGTCACTAATGGCCTCTTAAACTTCTTATATATGTTTCCTCATTACTACTTCATCAATAACTACATTTCCCTTTCTAGGAATATAGGAAATCATGAATTCAAGATAATATAGGTACTCTACCAACCTTCATTACTTAAAATTAAAGTAATGGTGTGTAAATATGTACTTAGGAAGTTTTTGGTCTATGTACACCACAACACACTCTCCAAGTAAATAATTCCTCCAATAGTGTAAGGCATATACCACAATGGACAACTTGATATCATGCATCATGAAATTCCTCTCATGTGGCCACAAATGATGATACCGATACACTATGAATCATTACTCCTACATCATACATTCTCCTATCCTAATACAAGATGCATCAAAATATACTATATAGATTCTGCTCAGATCTGGAAGAATCAGAACTGACACTAAAGTTAGTCTCCGTTTTATATCTTGAAAGGTTGTATCATAGGTATCTGACCATACAAACTTCACACCCATATTAGTAAATCCCTTAATAGGTGATTCTAAGCATGAGAATTCCTGTATGAAATTCCTATAATATCCAGATAGCCCTAAGAAACATTTAATATCAAAGGAATTCATGGGATTCTCTTACGAAACTACAGTTCTCACCTTTTATGGGTTACCTAATACTCTAGTATTTGAGATAATATGACCCAGGAATTGAATATCATCCATCCAAAATTGAAAATTTGTGAGCTTATAATATAACTGATGCTATCTTAGTGCATCCAAAATGATCTCAAGATGTTTGGCATGGTAATGTTTATTGTGAAAATACACCAAGATATTATCCATAGATACCACCATAAATGAATCCAGATAAGGATGGAAAACTCAGTTCATCAGTGCCATGAAATTTTTTGGGACATTTCTAAGACTAAATGTTATAACCAGATACTTATATATACCATACCTTCAATGAAAATATGTATGAGGTATGTCGGGATGTTGGACACATACCTAGTGATATCCCGACCTCAAATCAATCTTCATGAAAAACTGAGCTCCTCGAAGCTGGTCAAAGAGATCATCTATCTATGGAAAGGGATAATAGTTACTAACTATTAACTAGTTCAATTTACAATAATCCACACATAGCCTGAGGGTACCATTCTCCCATTTAAAAAAGAAGACCTGTGAACCCCACAGAGAAGTACTGGGTCAGATACACCCCTTTTCTTCCAAGTCCTTTAGCTACCTCTTGAGATCCTAAAACTCTATAGTTGCCATCCTATAAGGTAGAATGGATACTGGTGAAACTATTAGAACCAAATCAAACGAGAAATCCACATCTCTCTTAGGAAGTAGACCAGAAAAGTCGTCCAGAAAAACACCCCTGAAAAAATAAACCATTGGAGTAAATTCTACCTGATGCATTCCCAGATCTTCTATACACAAAATAGCAATCTGAGCTCTCATCCCAACTATCCCAAGATTTTATGGTCTATCTCAGCACCCCTAGACATCCCATTCACCCTTTTGAGTAAAAACTCTACCCTATGGTGATGTGAGGTCACCCTACGGTGATACAAATTGACATGGTGTTAATAAGAAACTAGCCAGTTCATCTCAAGTATGATATCAAACCCTATAATATTGATGAAGAAATGATCCCATATGAAGTGGAAGCCACCAATATCAAGGGGGAACTCCATGAACTAGAATAAAACCTTCATTATGATCCCCATCAGAGTATAAAGCATCATAACTCCATAAAAAAACTAAAAAATGGGCCAAATGATCTCCACTATAGTCACATATACAAAACTATGTGACACACTTATATAAAAAAGACTAGATTCTAAATTAGAGGCTACTAAGATTGTACCTCTCACTATAGATGGTCTGAAACTCATATCCTTAGGTATAGACTATATAGAATTTATTTGGCTAGAACTGTGGTCCTATAAAACAACCTCACTACCCAAAGCAGGCCCACTCTATTGTCTAGATATAATAGGTGCATGGATGCCTCTTCCATGGACACCACCTTAGCCCGAATGACTGGAACTACTCCAAATCCTATCCTGGCAGGGATCTTTGAATCCAACTTGTTAAATTTGAGTTGAAGTTGATCCCCTTCCACTAACTTCTGGAGGAAGGTTCCGCAGAAATGTTGTATGTGGCCTATATTTCCGCATGATCAACACTCTGTTGGGTCCCTATAATACTAATTCTTCAAATGTCCCCAACTTCCAAACTTATGATAGAGGGCTATGTTACAAGCACTAATATCCTGGATAATACTCCCCTCATAAGAATCCTCAAAATAGCACTTCCTACTAAATGATACTAAACCAATGGTTTGAGAGGCTGAACTGCCATGCTATGTACCCCATCTTCCCTCTGGTTCCATTCAATGATAATCACCCAGTTCACTATCTCAGTAATAGTATTCAATTTAAAAACATTGACCTAAGATCAAATTACATGATTGTGACCTTCCATAAAGAGTCTCACCCTGGATATCTCATAAAAATGACAAATCAGTGCGAAATCATGAAGTGGTCCTTGAATAGTATTCATGAAATTTAGTGGTCCCTGAATAGTATTCATGAAATTTAGTTAACCCTCCTGGAATTGTGCCTCATAACCCATATCTAGTACAAATACTAGTTCCATAACTGACACTACTAAAGGATGTACAATTATCCCAGGGCCCACCCCCTCTTGAACATTGTCATCACCACCCTCCTAACGCACGACTGGACCTCGTTGTGGTAGAATACCTCTACAATGACAAAAAAACCTCATAAAGGATTAATACTTTCAATATCACATATATAAGCATATGAAAGGTTGAATAATTTCTATAAAAAAGGAACACTCCAGTTTATACTCTTAAAGATTGGACTTGGTAATAGAAACACCTATAAAAAGCACTAGATACACTGCCTACTGCCCACTCCAAATCCAGGTCTAGGTCAAGTACTCTATTTTAAAACATCAATTTCATTTAAATTAATATTTATTTACAATTATATTTAAATGGTTGAACCAAATGGCTCACCAGTTATGATCCATAGGGTCCCGTAAACCTTATAAACCAAAGTGTGGCGTCAACCTAATCCAAACCATAACACGTTCCAGCCCATGTGACCATTGGTCTATGACTCAAAAATCTATATTTGACTATGTAGGGTGTCTACTATAGTATAATATGGACAAAACTATTTAGGATAAGGTAAGAACTCCAAGTAACAACTATGTTTTTTTTTCAGTTCCATTTACTCAATGTTTACCAAATCACAGATATATCATGCAAGGCACACATCATAATGTAATACAGTCAAGCAATGCATCCTATATGTCATGGAAAAATGAATGGAATTTTAATCATATAAAGTAACAAAAATGATTCATGATATAGAATAACCTCATTTCATTAGGCAATAGAAAAATATAGAATCGTAAAAAAGATCAAACCATAAGTGTTTTACCCAATAGTGGAATCAAATTAACTATAACAGGAAAATATAGAAACCAAAAATTCCCATTTCATAAAATTTAGATTTTTCCTACATGTCGGTTAGATAATCCTAAGAAAAACTCATTACAAAATTCCAATAACTTTCTAATATCCCATATATTATCTGAAAATAGTAAAACAAACAGAAAATAAAAATGATCAGATACCACTTTGTAATGTCCTGACCTGGGATCCACTAAATGGTACCCAGAGCTGGTGGGTCACATGGACTCAAAAACAACTCCCCATATGCTAGAGGAAACTGAATATAATTAAGGGCCTAGGGTGTGTCTTTGTGGATACTAATCCCTCATGTCAAAGTGCATCAAAACATTATTAATCAAAACAATAAAATAGAATAAGAAGATATAATAATTGAACAATAGATATAAGATGAACATCCAGAAGATTGTAATAATAAATATCAAAAAGTAGTCATAGACAATATGATGATCATGTCATGTATCTATAAAAAAATTATAGTCAATACATGGAAGCTGGTATCCAACATAATACATGTATCAAAAGACCAAAAAATACCAAAAAAATCTTCAGTTAGCATCCCAATCCTAGCCAGGTCCTATGTTACCCTACTCCTAAAAAGCGATCAAATCAAGAATCATATATTAGGTGATTCCCTTGTCCCTAACTGCATCAATATATTCTATTTGGGTACCCAACAGTGGCCCAAATAGGGTGTCAGACAACGATCAGCAGGCCACCACCGATGGTGTCTATAATATGTACAGTCTATGCAATATAAACACAAGTATTGTGTAGTATATCATAGATATAAAAGAAATGTAAATAAAGGGTCAATAATATAAGATCGTATCCATACAAACATGGATCCCTATGAATAATAATCAAGCTCCCATAAACAAGGTAATCTTGAAAGAATAGAAAAAATATACACAATGGATACACCATGTAATCAAGTGTATAATATTCACAATGGCCATATTGTGTAATCAGTGTCATACTATGAAGGGTTGGATTTATGAATAGAAGACCAAGACATCCTTGTCGAGTCCCAGGATCATCTTGATAGAAAATTTGAAAATACTTGGGTTGAGTACTGGGATAATGTCAATAGAACATGTCCACTGTGAGTCCAAAAAAGATGGATCCAAGGGGTAACAATGCCCTTGGTATCCTATGGAATCAGTATCTAAAGAGATCGTCCAAAGAATCCACTACCATAATCAATATCCAGGGATTAGAAATTCCTATGAAATCTAATGAAATCAATATCTAAGGATCTCATCCAAGTAATCCACTATCACTATCAATTTCATATAAATTAATTAATCATTTCATAACCATTTAAAATCCATGAGTTCTTCCAACTCATTTCTACAGTTTATATTCAAGTAATTTAACCAATTAAACATCATATAAACACATGGAAAGGAGGTAAAACCTTCTCCTAAAAATTAATCCAATTCCATTAAATTTATTCAGGCTCCCAAAATAAGCAACGATCTCTCACTCACATAGTGAGGTGGTATAAAATAGAGTAGATACAAAGACATACCCCATGGGTGACTTATATTGAGGCTAATAACCTCCAACCATAAAATAATATTGAAGGGAAAACCTAAAAGGTTACAAATCATTCAATTATTGAATTAAATTAATTTTAGTGGAAAGGTTAAAAAGTATGGCATGAAAAAAAACTACAAAAAAGCATATAAAACACCACACCTTGAGGGAAAGTTATAGAACACTTACCATATACATGTGGTAGAACACTATTCTAGTATCAAACTATGATTCGGTATATATTGATAGAAAAACAAATAATACATGAAGAATATGGAAATATGGCATATTATCTTACACCTAAATTACTATGTTGATACTAAGACAGAAAAATAATGGAACATGATGATCAACAAACTTACTGGTGTAGATCCAATGTGATGATCAACACTTGAATCAGACATCTTATGGAGAATCAATACCAATGTCTACTTTAGGATTGAAAAATATCTCAAAATATAGGAGGTTCCATTAGAGAATGAAAATAGAGATTGGGTTGAGTTTTTAATTGAAGTAAGAAAAAATGGTAAATTGCCCTTTAATTACTGGGTAACATGGTTTGGTTATATAGTTGGAAAAACTATGCACCAACTGTGCACCCTTCTCTACATCAAGGGGGACCTCTCATGATTCAACCAAACAGTTTGGAAAATCATGAAAAAATTGTGTCATATTCCACTGTCCCCTAACACCCCTCGCATGGTCATGGTGCATCGTTAGACAAACCATGCACCGACCATGTGTTTGGACTCCACTAAAATTTTAGGATCCCCCTTATGGGTGTGAGGACTCATCTACAATGTTTACTCAAACAATGAGGCATCCTAATACCATCTTTCCAACCCCAGATGGTTTACTAAAACCATGAATCCCATGGTACATAGATTCTACTAACCATGTGGTTCAATTTACTTTTCCAAAACCTAGGTTGAAGGCTCTAAACAAGCCCTAGACACCCCCGAGACTCCTAGGAAATCCTTAGGTAATCAAATTAAGTTAAAAAAAGCATTTAAACTGAAATTAAAGAGAACCATACCTCATGAAAATCCTAATATCATACAATTTTTTTCACTCCAAACTTTCTCTTTATTGATATAGGCTTTATTTGATCTCCAGAGGTTGAAATGTTATTCCAACACTGACCTGCACTATTTTTGAACCAATCATAACATCAATAGTAACAAATAAATTTTATTCATTTATTTTAGAAATTAGTCTAGATATATATTATTCCTTTATATTTTTTTAATTTATCCTATAGTTGGGATTATTTTTGAGAATATATTTTCCCAAACTTGATTCTATCCACAACATATAAAGTGGTGGGTTTCTCATTAGTTCTATTTATCTATCTGACTCTATATTTTGATTTGAAACCTAAAATATGTATAAAAATATATTTATAACAATAAATATTTTATGGAATGGATTATACTTTGTCTCTCTAGGATTATAGTGGGTTTATTAGTGAAATATTTAGAGCCCTTCTTTTCAAAATATAGAGGTATTTCACTACAAGAACCCTCCTTGGAATTCAGTGTGTCAATATCACTACTCCTAGATTGGTTTGAAGATTCAAGCAACATATTTTTTATATTTTTCAGTTTTACTTCAATCCATAGAAACTCCAAGTTAAGAGTTTTCTTCTGATCTTCAATGACCTTTACTATTTATTTACATTCCCTTCTTATCATCTAAATAATACCTTCATTCATTTTGTGCCTTTCTTTCAATTCTCTGTCAAACTCATTTATCTTTTTTGGGTTTAGTTCTAGTTGTGCATTATTGATATTAATGTAATAATTTTGGTTCTACACCAATTCATTGAACTTATATTTGATATATTCTCTGGATCCATCTTTATTTATGATTGCATTAAGCTGATCCTTTCCAAATTCGAAGCATTTTTATTCAAGTTACTTAATTTTAGAACTTTTTTCTATTCCTTTCTTAATGATATTTATACTCAATATCACTTTTTTTGTGACAGTGATTTCTCCCTATTCCTAGATTCCTCTTCAAAGTGTTTGGTCTTCTCTTATAAATCTTTGTAAGGTCCAAAAATAGAATTAGAAATTAATTTAGGGACATTCTAGAAGATCTTCCTCAAAATAACAAATATATAATTATTTAATTATTCTAAGGTATGATCTTCCCCAATCATTCTTTGTTATTCTATAAGATAGTTTTAGTAATATATTTCTATTTCCTATTCATCATATTAATTATTTAAACTTTATAAGTTGAAAGTCTTGTCTATATTCTTGGTAGTAGATAAAACTATAGATTATTATTATTCCATTCTATATCAATATTCATCAAGATTACAATATAGAGAAAGCAATTACTCTACAATTTACATTAGAGGAATTATTTCTTCATCCTTTTCATCACCTTATTCTTCATTTTATTTAAATTTTTATATGATATTAATTATATGATTTTTTGATAAGGAACTCATAGGTTTCTTAAAATATGTACACTTTAAATCCTTAGGGAGAGAAATTAATTTTTTCTATAAAAATATTTTTATTATTGATAATCCAAAAAAATAGCATAAGAATGGACAAGATACAGATTTTTAGGATCACTTTATATGCATATCACACTTAGAGGGGGTTAATTATTGTGTGTGTGACTTATTTCCAATTAAAACCCTTTCCCCCTCTTACTGCTACACGTATTTAGTTAATAAATCTCACTCCCCTTTTCTTTACCCCCTTTAGTTAGAATTCATAAAATATAAATAGGAAATAAAAAAAATAAGAACATCTGGATTTATTAACAAGAATCACCTCCAAGAAGGATGAATACCCCCTGATGTATGGTGGTTGTTATCCCATGCACACATAACTCCCCCTTTATTATTAATATTGATCTAATTAGAGGGTATATAATTGGACCTATATGCCTAGAACTAACCTCGTAAAATGAAAAAACTCACTTGAGACCCTTAAAATACAAGATTCAGCTTATCCCCTCAAAGTATGATCGATAGTAGTGTAGAAACATCTCCATCTTAGATAGTATAAATATGATCACCTTCATTAATGTAAAACAATCCAAGATGATACCGCATCTCTTATTAAGACTATGAAATATAGGCATATTTTAGGATGGTCTACATGACTATAGCTTATGATATAATGAATCATAAGATTATGTCCTTAATGTAAAGACCCATAAAATTCAAGGGAAATTTTTTCTAAATTTTCTTTGGGATTTCAAAAAGAACACAGTTTCTGACGGCACTTGATTCCGAGGCCCGGTGTGCCCGGAATCAATTTCTGAAGTTTAGCTCGGGTACGTTCAATAAACGGACGAGTGAGTTTTTCTATCTTTTGAGCTGGTGCACGGAATCGAAATACGAGGGCACCGATGGAACCACAACGCCGATAATTGTTTAAGAAGACCCTTACTGGAGTTGCATTTTCTCGAGAGGAGTTGTTTTAAAAAAAATGTGAGGGATAAAATATAATTGTTACAATTATATTTTCTTTTCTTGTTAAGTGGATTAAGTGTTGTGTTACAACACTTTGACCCTCTCTTAAGTGGTTATAACCTATGTAAGGGAGTTTTGGGTGGGACCCACTTGAAGTTAACCACCCATGAGAGGATTAAAGGTGACGTGGGGACCACACGAACCCCACCCCTTCACATTCCTCTTAAACTCCCTAACACCCTCTTTAATTTTTTGTAAACTTATCTTTAATGAGTAAACTTCCATTTCCTCACTCTCTCCCTCATTAACTCTAACCAACACACACATTAAATTAAGTGAATTCAACTTTTGAATTTATTTTGGAAAATCTTGGCTTGGTTTGATTAAATAATGTGGAACCATTATTTTTTTGTGAAGGGTTGGCATATGTGGTGTTGAGGGTAAGGGAAGAGAGCTTGGGAGTTTTTAAAGAACTTCTTCTTCTTCTTCTTCTTCTTCGTCAAGGAATGTTGATTCGACGACCCGGATTCTTCCGTCTTCTTCTTCCTCGACAAAGGAGGAGGCACCGACATGGGAACTCGCCAACAACATTCCGCCTTTCAATTTTTCTCTCCACGTGAAAGGAAGGGAGACACTGCTTCCTCCTCAGATGTTCTTCGTCGGCATATACGGAACCTCACCCCGCGACGCCGTTTTCTGTGACACCGTCATTCGACAACATTTTTCAAGGTAGGGGTTTTATGCGTTTCTTTTCATGAATTACTTCCGTCATCTATCCACATTCAATTGGACCGCTTCCTATCGTTTAACGGGAGGGGGCCGGACCAAACATACACGACCAACCCTTCTCCCTTATTATTTTTGTGTTGTTTTGGTTCAATGGAAAGTGACGCGGTGCCGTCGCACCGTGCGGGAACGAGCAGCAAGGATGCGCGGTGCCGTCGCGCCGCGTATTTGAAAATCGAACCAAGACGCGGTGCCGTCGCGCCGCGCCGGAAGAAAAACCCGAAGAAACAGTGGCTGGAGCAGGGCCATGGTAGAGGGGTGCTGCGCCGTCACGCCGTGCCAGACAGAATAATCCGCGGCTTAGGCCGCGGCGAAGTAGGGGGACCAGCGGCCGGTTCTGGGCCGCCGGCGTCGGAGCAGGGGGATCGGCCCTCGCCGGTCCCGTGGCGGCAGAAGCCGGCCAGCCGGTCAGGGGGAGAGCCAGAGGTTACGACCCCCGGCTGGCCAGAAAAGAGTGGTCCGCATTATGGGGGGCCGCGGTTACAAACGGAAGGGGCAGCGCGCCCCCCCGCACTCCCAAACGGCTCGGTCGTTCGGCCGAGCCCCCTGGCCAGCGTGCCGGACCGCCAGCGCGCCGGGTTGCCGAGACGGGCCGTGCCCAGGCCAGGTCGGGCCGCGCCCCACCGGGCTAGGCCACACCCAAGCGGGCCAACCCGGACTTGGGTTGGGTCGACCCGGTTCGGGCCGACCCAGGGGGTCTCGGGCCGGGTCAATTCGAGCCCGAAACCCCCACTTTCGGACATTTCATGGTATTTTACCCATAACATGGGCTACGGACCTCCGATATATGCACTGTCAGCTGCGAAGGGATATTTGGATCGAGACGGTCATTTTGGTATATTACTCTCAAGGTTTTGGAGTACTTCAGGTTCAGCCGGGTTGGTTCGTACACGAAACCAACCGGGCCCTCGGAGCGGAAACACTTATATCTTGTGTTCCGGACGTCCGATTGATGTGTCGTCGACTTTGTTGGATTACTCTTGAGGAGAAGGAACTTTTGGCATACTTCACCCGAGGTTTGGACGTAGTTGGAGTATGGCCGGGTTGGATTGTACCTGAAATCCAACCGGGCCCCTGGAACGGAAAAGATGATATCTTTCAGACCAGATGTCCATTTGACGAACCGTCAGTGGCGTTGGTGATCATGTTGAGAAAAGGTCCCTATGAGTATACCCTATGAGAGTTCGGGGTACAGTTTAGATACGGATGGGTTGGTTCGCTAACGAAACCAACCGGCCCCCTGGGACAAAAAGGCTAATAACTCACAGACCGGGCGTCCGATTGACGCGCCGTCTATTGCGTTGAGACCCCTATGACGAGGCGGTCCTTTGAGATACTTCTTCCTAGGACTTTGTGATACTTGGAGTATCGACCTATAGCTCGTGGAGAGGACCCTCCCGGAGACGAGCGTACGGAGTACAGAGACCGTGTAGCTGGCTGAGACCTGATGACTGCTTGTCCGATTCGATTCAGAGTGACTAGAATAGCCCAGTGGGGAGCACTACTTTGTGAGGTACCAGACCCATGGCGGAGGATCACTACTTTGTGAGGTGGCAGACCCGAGGTACTCGACATGAGGAGTACCTCTGTAGGCTATGAGGGGGAGCACTACTGTGTGAGGTGGCAGACCCATGGCGGAGGAGCACTACTGTCTGAGGTGGAAGACCCGTGGTACTCGACAAGAGGAGTACCTCAGTAGTCTTAGGTTAGTGAGAAGTACCCTGGAGTTGTGATAGGATCATTGTACACTCCAGAGACGGTCTCATCAGCAGTTACGGTTTTGATAATAAAAATCCTCGTTTGAGCTGAGTCAATGACCTTTGTGTTTTCCTCATGATTGAGATGGGTCACTTGATCACTTAGGTATATGTATAGGAATATACCTAGGTAGTGGTTATCCGTTGATTTCATAACCTTTGTGTTTCATCATGGTTGAGATGGGTTACATGATAACTTAGGTATAAGTATGAGATTATACCTAATTAAGGGTTATCTGTTGAGATCCTTCTTTGTGGTTATCCTTGTTGGATTTAGTGAGACCTTGAGGGTCTCGAGGTCCCTACTGAGTATCGTATACTCACCCCTACACGGGCTATGCCCGCACTTCGTTTTGTTGGTTGCAGACGTCGGGCAGCGCTGACAGAGGCCGAGTGTTCGAGGACTAGACAGTACCCGAAGGCGGACCTCACGACGAGTCAGTATCCGGAGCTGGACTTCACGATGAGATAACACTCAGAGGAGGTTGACGGGTGAGAACGTTGTGGAGGATATCTATACCTACCCTTTAAGTAGGATCAGTGGTGGACGATCCAGGAGCTGCGCTATCTGTACCTACCCTTCAGGTAGGATCTGAGGAGGATGACCCGGGAGCTGCTTCCATTCTTCCAGCTGTTTGTATTTTTCTATTGTACTTTTGTTCAGTTGTAGTTGTACTGTCGATTGGGTTTGTATTCTGGCCCATTTACTTTTCAGCACTTCCTTTTTTATTTAGTGTATTACTTCCGCTTCTACTCTGTGGTGTTTTGTTTACTTTTATAAAGGCAATGCCTTCCCAGTTATCGGGAATTACGCCTTTGGTGCTAGTCGCCAGCCCCTGCCCTATGGAAGGCGGGCTTGGGGTAGTCACGGCATGGGCCTCGAGGTCGGGTTGTGACAAATTGGTATCAGAGGAGTCAGTTCTACCGTAGAACTTATAACTCTGATATTTTCTTTCTGTGAAGAAATAGTGTTTAGGGTACCGAGTGTGGTTTTCAGTTCATGGAGTCCAGTGTTGGTGTGGGCGGCCAATGTATCCATACACCAGGACCCTGAAAACTGATTTCTGACTTTGTGCACAAAAACACTGATTGCGTGTGTGTTTTCAAAGGTTTTCCCTTAAAACAGCTCAAACCAGGTCAGCTCACCAGGTATAAATCGTTTGACCATGTCACGTTTGTTTATTTCAGGATACCTCCCCGCGGACGACCAACTAGAGCCCCGAGAGTTGTTCGTACTGACAGCCCGCCGAGCGACGTGGACTCAGTACAGGGCCCTATCCCAGTTGAGGCACCAGCGGGACTACTACCCATTGGGCCACCGATGCCGCCAGCCCCAGCAACAGAGGGTGCACGTCACTTGAGCACACTGCACGAGTTCCAGCACCAGAGGCCACCCAGGTTCAGTGGAGAGACGGACCCGCAGGCGGCTGAGGATTGGCTGGAGGCTGTGGTGAGAGTCTTTAGGCTAGTGGGGACGCCAACAGACTTCATGATGATCCTTTCTTCCAGCCTTCTTTAGGCAGTAGCAGGAAGATAGTGGAGCCTGATGCTCCAAATGCATGACGAGGCGACACTTCTATGGGCAGACTTCGAGAGCCTGTTCCGGGAAGAGTTTGTACCATCCACCCTTCGAGCGGTGCGTATACAGGAGCTACTTTAGCTGCGGCAGGCAGCATGACAGTGGCGCAGTATTCAGCGAAGTTCACAGACCTCTCACGCTACTCCACAGATATGGTATGGGACCCGTTCTTTAGGGCCCGAACCTTTGAGAAGGGGCTCAGGCGAGAGATTAGAGCTTCTGTTGTTTCTCACAACATTTCGACACAGACAGGGGTGTTAGATCGATCCCTCTTAGTGGAGAGTTTCCTTGCTGAGCAGTCTCCAGCAGCATGACCGACCGCTAGCCAGCATACGATAGAGTCTTCTATAGAAGGCAGTAGACAGATGACGCAGAGGTCCAAGAGGACCAGACCTACAGGTGGTCGACCGCATGACTCAGGGTCGGTAGTGCGAGGCACCAAGGGGAGTGACAGAGCTAGACCTGCCATGCAGTGTTACTCCTATGACGGGATTGGTCACATGGCACGTGACTGTCCGACCCACCATGCAGATGACCATCAGTTAAATGAAGAACCTCCCAGGCAGAGGCAGAGGTTCGATCAAGGCAGACCGCTAGGAGCTGAAGGCCGAGGGAGGGGAGCTGGTCGTGTAGCTGGAGGTGGACGACGCTACGAGGTGTTGCCACCACCACCACCACCAGGAGGTCCACCCTGACCACAAGGAACATGTGGACATGGGAGAGCTCAGCTTTAGGCAGCAGAAGCATACGACTACGGAGCTTCGGAAGCGAGTGGACTGGAGCGGAACTAGTGGTTTCCTTTTATTATTTGTATATCTAGTTCCATGTTGTTGTTGTTACATTTGTGTCTTTGTACCATGAGCTGCAATAATATAAATACACTTACCTTTGTGACATTTTCTTCCTTCCTTTTTGAGTAATAAGAGGTTACAGTTTGAACTATTGACTTGACCCTCACTTTCGAGATTCCTACTGGAAGAGAACTAGTGACCTGACACTGATGCCGATAGTGTGACTCGGCCCTTAGAGGTGAGAGTGACGGTTGAATATCTTGGTAGTAACGTCGAGGCCTTACGACGCCGTCCATGGCATGAATACATCATTCATGTCTGGATTGACTGTATTAGGCAAAGAACGTGGTTTATCCAGGGGATGAGACCAGATTTCTCTTATCGGCAAAGAAGAAATCATAGCAGCTCTTGTGGGACCTGAGAAGGTCCAGGTCATCCAAGAGTGGATGAGGACAGCTCAGAGCCGACAGAAGCCTTATGCTGACAGGAGGTAGAGACCACTAGAGTTCGAGGATGGCAACCACATATTCTTACAGGTCTCACCTCGACGTGGAATTACAGAGAAGAGGCCAAAGCGACAAGTTATCTATGAGGTTCAACAGACCTTTCTAGGTACTCAGCAGGGTAGGCGAGGTGGTTTACCTCTTGACCCATCCACCTCAGTTGCACCAGGTGCACGATGACTTCCATGTATCTCAACTGAGGAGATACGTGCTCGACCCTTCACATATCATCGACCATGGGTAGCTGGACTTGGGCGATGGGGTGACTTTCTCGGAGGTTTCAATAGGGACCAAGGATCGATAGGAGCATATCCTATGAGGACGGTCGATTCCTCGGGTACACTTTCTTTGGCAGTACGGGGATCTCTAGGTAAGCACCCGGGAGCGGAAGGCTTAGATGCGTGCTCAATACCACTTTTGTATCCCTAGTATGTGTTTAAGCTTTACGAGGATGTAAATCCCTGAGGTGAGAGTAATGTAAAGACCCGTAAAATTCAAGGTAAATTTTTTCTAAATTTTCTTTGGGATTTTACAAGAACGTAGTTTCTGATGGTTCCTGATTCCGAGGCCCGGTGTGCCCGGAATCAATTTCCGAAGTTTAGCTCGGGTACGTTCAGTGAACGAAGGAGTGGGTTTTTCTATCTTTTGATCCGGTGCACGGAATCGAAATCCGAGGGCACCGATGGAACTGCAACGCCGATAATTGGTTAAGAAGACCCTTACTGGAGTTGCGTTTTCCCGGGAGGAGTTGTTTTAAAAAAATGTGAGGGATAAAATATAATTGTTACAATTATATTTTATTTTCTTGTTAAGTGGATTAAGTGTTCTGTTACAACACTTTAACCTCTATTAAGTGGTTAAAACCTAATTATGGGAGTTTGGGGTGGGACCCACTTGAATTTAACCACCCATGAGAGGATTAAAGGTGAGGTGGGGCCCACACGAACCCCACCCCTTCACATTCCTCTTAAACTCTTTAACTCCCTCTTTAATTTTTTGTAAACTTATATTTAATGAGTAACCTTCCATTTCCTCACTCTCTCCCTCATTAACTCTATCCAACACACACATTAAATTAAGTGAATTCAACTTTTGAATTTATTTTGGAAAAGCTTGGCTTGGGTTGATTAAATAATGTGGAACCATTATTTTTTTGTGAAGGGTTGGCATTTGTGGTGTTGAGGGTAAGGGAAGAGAGCTTCAGAGTTTTTAAAGAACTTCTTCTTCTTCTTATTCTTCGTCAAGGAACGTTGATTCAGGGACCTGGATTCTTCCTTCTTCTTCTTCCTCGAAAAAGGAGGAGGCACCGACGTGGGAATTCACCAACGACATTCCGCCTTTAAATTTTTCTCTTCGCGTGAAAGGAAGGGAGATGCTGCTTCCTCCTGGACGTTCTCCATAGGCATATACAGAACCTCACCCCACGACGCCGTTTTCCGGGACACCGTCGTTCGACAACATTTGTCATGGTAGGGGTTTTATGCATTTCTTTTCGTGAATTACTTCCGTCATCTATCCACGTTCAATTGGACCACTTGCTATCGTTTAACGGGAGGGGGCCGTACCGCACAAACACGGCCGACCCTTCTCCATTATTATTTTTGTGTTGTTGCGGTTCAAAGGAAAGTGACGTGGTGCCGTCACAACGGACGGGAATGAGCGGCAAGGATGCGCAGCACCGTCGCACCGTGCATTTGAAAATCGAAGCAAGTCGCGACGCCGTCGCGCTTCGCCGGAAGAAAAACCCGAAGACACCACGGCCAGAGCGGGGCCGCAGAAGAGGGGCACGACACCGTCGCACCGTGCCAGACAGAATAATCCGCGGCTTAGGCCGCGGCGAATCAGGGGGACCAGCGGCCGGTTCTGGGCCGCCGGCGTCGGAGCAGGGGACCGGCCCTCGCCGGTCCCGTGGCGGCAGAAGCCGGCTGGCCGGAGCAGGCAGGCTGGTCAGGGGGAGATCCGGAGGTTACGACCCCCGACTGGCCAGCAAAGAGCGGCCCCCATTATGGGGGGCCGCGGTTACAAACGGTGGGGGGCAGCCCGCCCGCCCGAACTCCCGAATGGCTCGGCCGTTCGGCCGAGCCACCTGGCCAGCGTGCCGGACCGCCAGCGTGTCGGGCCGTCGAGCCAGGTCGCGCCCAGGCCGGGCCGGGCCGTGCCCACATGGGCCAACCTGGACCTGGGTCAGGTCGACCCTGTTCGGGCCGACCCAGGGGGTCTCGGGCCGGGTCGGTCCGAGCCCGAAACCCCCACTTTCGGACCTTTCACGGTCTTTTTCCCATAACTTGGACTGTGGACCTCCGATGTACGCACTTTCAGCTGCGATGCAATCTTTGGATCGAGAAGGTCGTTTCGTTATATTACAATCAAGGTTTTGGAGTACTTTGGGTTCGGCCAGGTTGGTTCGTACAAGAAACCAACCGGGCCCTCGGAGCGAAAACGCTTATATCTTGAGTTCTGGACGTCTGATTGACGTTCCATCGACTTTGTTGGATTCCTCTTGAGGAGACGGAAATTTTGGCATACTTTGCCTGAGGTTTGGACACAGTTGGAGTATGGCCGGGTTGGATTGTACCTGAAATCCAACCGGGCCCCTGGAACGGAAAAGCTGATATCTTTCAGATCAGACGTCCGTTTGACGAACTGTCAGCGGCGTTGGTGATCACATTGAGAAACGGTCCCTATGAGTATACCCTATGAGAGTTCGGGGTATAGTTGAGATATGGCCAGGTTGGCTCGCTCACAAAACCAACCGGGGCCCTGGGACGAAAAGGCTAATAACTCACAGACCGGGCGTCCGATTGACGCGCCGTCTATTGCATTGAGACCCCTATGATGAGGCGGTCCTTTGAGATAATTCTTAGTGGGACTTTGTGATACTTGGATTATCGACCTATAGCTCATGGAGAGGACCCTCCCGGAGACGAGCGTACGGAGTACGAAGACCGTGTAGCTGGATGAGACCTGATGACTGCTTGTCCGATTCGATTCGGAGTGACTAGCATAGCCTAGTGGGGAGAACTACTTTGTGAGGTGGAAAACCCATGGCAGAGGAGCACTATTTTGTGAGGTGGCATACCCACGGTACTCGACAGGAGGAGTACCTCTATAGGCTATGAGGGGGAGCACTACTGTGTGAGGTGGCAGACACATGGAGGAGGAGCACTACTGTGTGAGGTGGCAGACCTGCAGTACTCGACAGGAGGAGTACCTCAGCAGTCTTAGGTTAGTGAGAAGTACCCCGGAGTTGTGATAGGATCACTGTACACTCTAGAGACGGGCTCATCAGCAGTTATGGTTTCGATAGTAAAAATCCTGGTTTGAGCTGAGTCAATGACCTTTGTGTTTTCCTCATGATTGATATGGGTCACTTGATCACTTAGGTATATGTATGGGAATATACCTAGGTAGTGGTTATCCGTTGATTTCATAAACTTTGTGTTTCCTCATGGTTGAGATGGGTTACTTGATAACTTAGGTATAAGTATGAGCTTATATTTAAGTAAGGGTTATCTGTTGAGATCCTTCTTTGTGGTTATCCTTGTTGGATTTAGTGAGACTTTGAGGGTCTTGGGGTCCCTACTGAGTATCGTATACTCACCCATGCACGAGCTATGCCCGCACTTCATTGTGTTGGTTATAGACGTCAGGTAGCGTTGACAGAGGCCGAGTGTTCGAGGACTAGACGGTACCCGGAGGTGGACCTCACGACGAGTCAGTATCCAGAAGTGGACTTCACGATGAGACGACACTCGGAGGAGGTTGAAGGGAGAGAGTGTTGTGGAGGATATCTATACCTACCCTTCAGGTAGGATCCATGGTGGATGATCTAGGAGCTGTGCTATCTGTACCTACCCTTCAGGTAGGATCTGAGGAGGACGACCTGGGAGCTTCTTCCATTCTTCCAGATGTTTGTCTTTTTCTGTTTTACTTTTGTTCAGTTGTAGTTTTACTGTCGATTGGGTTTGTATTCTGGCCCATTTAATTTTCAGCACTTCCTTTTGTATTTAGTGTATTACTTCCGCTTTTACTCTGTGGTGTTTTGTTTACTTTTATTAAGGCAATGCCTTTCTAGTTATCGAGAATTACGCCTTTGGTGCTAGTCGCCAGCCCTTGGCCTATGGAAGGCGGGCTTGGGGTAGTCACGGCACAGGCCTCGAGGGCGGGTCGTGACAAATTGGAATCAGAGTAATTGGTTCTACCACAGAACTTATAACTATGATATTTTCTTTATGTGAAGCAATAGTGTTTAGGGTACCGAGTGTGGTTTTCAGTTCAGGGAATCCAGTGTTGGTGCGGGCGGCCGACGTATCCATACACCAGGACCCTAACAACTGATTTACGAATTTGTGCATGAAAACACTGATTGCGTGTGTGTTTTCAAAGGTTTTCCCTTAAAAAATCTCAAACCAGGTCAGCTCACCAGGTATAAATCGTTTGACCGTGTCATGTTTGTTTCTTTCAGGATGCCTCCCTGCGGACGACCAGCTAGAGCCCCGAGAGTTGTTCGTACTGACAGCCCGCCGAGCGACGTGGCCTCAGTACAGGGCCCTATCCCAGTTGAGGCACCAACGGAGGCACCAACGGTACTACTACCCGTTGGTCCACCGATGCCACCAGCCCCAGCAGCAGACGGTGCACGTCGCTTGAGCGCACTGCACGAGTTCCAGTGCCAGAGGCCACCCAGGTTCAGGGGAGAGACGAACCCGCAGGCGGCTGAGGATTGGCTGGAGGTTGTGGTGAGAGTCTTCAGGCTAGTGGGGACGCTAGAAGACTTCAAGGTGATCCTTGCTGTCAGCCTTCTTCAGGCAGCAGCAGGTAGATGGTGGAGCCTGATGCTCCAGATGCATGACGAGGCGACACTTCTATGGGCAGACTTCAGGAGCCTGTTCTGGGCAGAGTTTTTACTAGCCACCCTTCGAGTAGTGCGTATACAGGAGCTACTTCAGCTGCGGCAGGGTAGCATGACAGTGGTGTAGTATTCATCGAAGTTCACACACCTCTCTCGCTACTCCACAGATATGGTACGAGACCCGTTCTTTAGGGCCCAAACCTTCGAGCAGGGGATCAGGTGAGAGATTAAAGCTTCTGTTGTTTCTCACAGTATTACGACGCATATAGGGGTGTTGGAGCGAGCCCTCTTAGTGGAGAGTTTCCTTGCTGAGCAGTCTCGAGCAGCAGGACCCACCGCTAGCCGGCATGCGGTAGAGTCTTCTATAGCAGGCAGTAGACAGATGACGGAGAGGTCCAAGAGGACCAGACCTACAGGTGGTCGAACGCATGACTCAGGGTCGGTAGTGCGAGGCACCAAGGGGAATGACAGAGCCAGACCTTCCATGCAGTGTTACTCCTGTGGCGGGATTGGTCACGTGGCACGTGATTGTCCGACCCGCCATGAAGATGACCAGAAGTTAAATGAAGAACCTCCCAGGTAGAGGCAGAGGTTCGATCAAGGCAGACCGCTAGGAGCTGAAGGCCGAGAGAGGGGAGATGGCCGTGCAACTGGAGGTGGACGACGCTACGAGGTGTTGCCACCACCACCACCAGGAGGTCCACCCCGACCGCAGGGAATAGGTGGACATGGGAGAGCTCAACTTCAGGCAGCAGAAGCATACGACTACGGATATTTGGAAGCAAGTGGACAGGAGTGGAACTAGTGGTTTCCTTTTATTCTTTGTATATCTATTTCCATGTTGTTTTTGTTGTTACATTTTTGTCTTTTTACCATGAGATGCAATAATATAAAGACACTTACCTTTGTGACATTTGCTTCCTTCCTTTTTGAGTACTAAGAGGTTCTGATTTAAACTGTTGACTTGACCCTCACTTTCGAGATTACTACTGGAAGAGACCCAGTGACCTCACACTGATGCCGACAGTGTGACTCGACCCTTAGAGGTGAGAGTGATGGTTGGATCTCTTGGTAGTAACGTCAAGGCCTTACGACATCGTCCATGGCATGAATACATCATTCATGTCTGGATAGACTGTATTAGGAAAATAACGTGGTTCATCCAGGGGACGAGACCAGATTTCTCTTATCGGCAAAGAAGAAATCATAGCAGCTCTTGTGGGACCAGAGAAGGTCCAGGTCATCCAAGAGAGAATGAGGACAGCTCAGAGCCGATAGAAGCCTTATGCTGACAGGAGGCAGAGACCACTAGAGTTCGAGGATGGTGACCACGTTTTCTTACGGGTCTCACCTCGACGTGGAATTATGGAGACGTGGCCGAGGCGACAAGTTATCTCTGAGGTTCAACGGACCTTTATAGGTCCTCAGTAGGGTAGGCGAGGTGGTTTACCGCTTGACCCATCCACCTCAGTTGCACCTGGTGCAGGACAACTTCCATGTATCTCAACTGAGGAGATACGTGCTCGACCCTTCGCTTATCTTCGACCATGGGGAGCTGGACTTGGGCGATGGGGTGACTTTCTCGGAGGTTCCATTGGGGACCAAGGATTGACAGGAGCAGATCCTACAAGGACGGTCGATTCCTCAGGTGCACTTTCTTTGGCAGTACGGGAATCTCCAGGTAAACACACAGGAGCAGAAGGCTCAGATTCGTGCTCAATACCGCTTTTGTATCCCTAGTCTGTGTTTAAGCTTTACGAGGACGTAAAGCCCTGAGGTGGGAGTAATGTAAAGACATGTAAAATTCAAGGTAAATTTTTTCTAAATTTTCTTTGGGATTTTAC
Source organism: Viscum album (assembly GCA_963277665.1). Taxonomy (NCBI): domain Eukaryota; kingdom Viridiplantae; phylum Streptophyta; class Magnoliopsida; order Santalales; family Viscaceae; genus Viscum; species Viscum album. Next base: position 1,074,884,230 of record OY728127.1, on the reverse strand, counting down.
AAGAATGCAGTTTCTGACGGCGCCTGATTCCGAGGCCCGATGTGCCCGAAATCAATTTCTGAATTTTAGCTCGGGTACATTCAGTGAACGAAGGAGCGGGTTTTTCTATCTTTTGAGCCAGTGCACGGAATCGAAATACGAGGGCACCTATGAAACCGCAGCGCCGATAATTGCTTAAGAAGACCCTTACTGGAGTTGCGTTTTCTCGAGAGGAGTTGTTTTAAAAAAATGTGTGGGATAAAATATAATTGTTACAATTATATTTTCTTTTCTTGTTAAGTGGATTAAGTGTTGTGTTACAACACTTTGACCCTCTCTTAAGTGGTTATAACCTAATTAAGCGAGTTTGGGGTGGGACCCACTTGAAGTTAACCACCCATGAGAGGATTAAAGGTGAGGTGGGGCCCACATGAACCCCACCCCTTCACATTCCTCTTAAACTCCCTAACTCCCTCGTTAATTTTTTGTAAACCTATCGTTAATGAGTAACCTTCTATTTCCTCACTCTCTCCCTCATTAACTCTAGCCAACACACAAATTAAATTAAGTGAATTCAAATTTTGAATTTATTTTGGAAAGGCTTGGCTTGGGTTGATTAAATAATGTGGAACCATTATTTTTTTTGTGAAGGGTTGGCATTTTTGGTGTTGAGGGTAAGGGAAGAGAGCTTGGGAGTTTTTAAAGAACTTCTTATTCTTCTTCTTCTTCATCAAGGAACATCGATTCAGGGACCCAGATTCTTCCTTATTCTGATTCCTCGACAAAGGAGGAGGCACCGATGTGGGAACTTTCCAACGACATTCCGCCTATCAATTTTTCTCTCCGCGTGAAAGGAAGGGAGGCGCTGCTTCCTCCTCAGATGTTCTCCGTCAGCATATACGGAACCTCACCCCGCGAATGTGTGAATCATGAAGCTCAAAATCTGGACAACAATGATGATGGCGTGACGATGAAGGATAACTGCTGACCATGGCGGAAACACAGCATCCATATCACATTAGCCTAGAATGGGGACAGACAAATGAGGGTCAACTATTGACCATGTTTGAAACACGAGACCATGTCGCAAATGTTGTCAGAGATCTGTAGGGACGTTGGCCTAAAACTATTGGAGAGCCCTTAGGCCCAGCATCCATGGAGAGCCCTTAATCCTAGAATCCATGTCGTCCGAGGGTCATTTTGGATATGGAAGAGAATTAGGATCCAAATGGCGAGCTCACGAAGCTTGGTCATGGGATGAGGGGAATGTCCCCATGAAAATCCCACACTCCGGGATCTTTTTCAGAACACATCTGAATACGACAACGAGACGTATTAGATAGATGGATTAATTTCCTTTCCCATAGGGGGATCTTAGTTTAGGGTCATAGAACTCAATCCATGGATGAGAGGAAACACAGGAGGCACATGGCGGGTAATTACAAAAAAGCCGACGTGAATGGGAATCGGGGATGTGTATGGTGTAGTGAACAACATGAAGAGAATGTGGACATAATCCCATAACACACCTCCCAACCCCCTTAAGAGAGGTTTTCGGTCAAGGGACCAAAAACGAGAGTTGAGTTGGGCCTGAGTAAAGTGCAAATGCATTCCTACGTACCACATGGGGATGGGGATCAAGCTGCACGTAGTTCTCGAAAGGGTCTTAGTTTAAGGTCTTAGAATTCGGACCATGTATGGGTAAGGAGGGAAGGGGACACATGGTAAGGTGGTTACAAAACATAACGTGAATGAGGACATAATCCCTACTTATCATGTGTTCTCTGGGGAAGTGATCTAGTCGAGGGACTGAACACGAAAGTTGGGTTGGGCACGCGGGGAAGTGCCCGGGCGCTCCTACGTATCTCATAAGGATGATAATCAAGCCACACATAGTTCTTGAGGGTGGCACGGTAAGGTACTAGTTCCTGGGAAAAAGGGGAGTGTGGGAATGGTCCTTACACCAAAAGAAGTAGAATTTGATAAATCTTGTTTGTCCTTTAAGGTGAGTGGTTTTTTTGTGAAGCGACATGCCTAGGGTAGCAAGCCCTGGTGTTTCCACAAGAATCAAGATGTAGTAGGTGTTGAAAAATGGCTTAGAATATGACCAATACCCAACATGAATTCCTCTATGATGAGGTCATCATAATGCAGTTCCGTTTTTTGTCGTGCATCTAGGATGATAATGTCACTGTTTAGGGTCCTGTGATAGGGCCAAGCATGCATTTTAACATCATGCAGCGCAGACATAGTAGAGACGATGCTAGGTGGGGAATGTGTATGGTGCCATGAAACATAGCCGACGTGGATGGGGATATGATCCCACATCACACCATACGCAATTCCGAGATAGGAACCTTGGGTCTAGGGTCCCAAATAGGGGTGAGAGTGAAAGGAACATGAGGAACTAGCTCCCAGCTGAGATGGACTCTAAAACAAGACATCTGGGTGACCCATCACATCCCATGGGGATGTGGATCGAGCTGCACATATCCCTTAATGAAAATCTTAGTTTATGGTCTTAGAGCTTGGACCGTGAGAGCCCCGAAGGATGCCATATTAAAACTTTGTCCCCCTGACGTGTAGAGGTGCACTGAGGGATAGTGCCAAGAGTGTCGAGATTCCACCTGGACATGGTGGGGTGGAACATAATGTGAATCATGCCACCAACATTCAAGGTCTGAAAGGGCTAGCGTGGCGACATAGGATAACTGTTGACCATGTTCGCAACACAACATCCTGTCGCGTTAGCCTGAAATGGGTACAAACAAATGAGCATCGACAGCTGAACATGTTCGCAACGTGGGATTTGTATCAATTTGTTGTCTGAAACCCTTGGGGGCGTTGGCCCATAATGGTAGGAGATCCCTTAGGAATGGTATCCAATCCATTCTTGGGGGTCCCTTTGGGTGTGAAAGATGATGAAATCCCGAATGAAGGGGAGAATGAAGCTTGACAAGTGGAAGGAACTTGACCAAGTTGAATCTGACACTCTAGGTCCTAGACCAGAGTACTCTTAACACATGGGTGAACCACTGCAAGGGGTCGAGAGACTCAACTTTAGGGTGGCCAAGAGATGGTGGATTCCTGGGAGAAGGGAGGCATGGTTCCGAGAACCCTGTACCACAGCTATATATCCCCCTCATGGAGAGGGACATGCCAAGGGGCCTAGGTGACCGGAAGATCAGGAGATCTCTAAGAGGTGGGGTTGTACCTGAAGTCTAGATGTTCGAGTGGTCCTACGTATCCCATAAGTATGGGAATCAAGCCAAACGTAGTTCTAGAAAGGTTCCTTTTAATGTCATGTGGGACAAAAAATGGGAGGGCTAATTTTTAGGATGGGGTGCGCGTGGTGCAACCTTTGAAAACCTGACGTGAATGAGGACATGGTCCCATACCACGCCATGTAGTCCTGTAATCAAGGTCCCGAAGGCGGGACAGAGAAGACAAATTATCAGAACTCAAGATGGACCCATAGAAAAAAGGTCTGGGCATTCCTACGTAGCCCATGAGGATGGGAATCAAGAAGAACTTAGTTCTGAGAAGATCTTTGTTTAGGGTCTTAGAGCTCGAACCATGGGGGGGGGATAGCTGCCATCCAAGTAAGCACAGGCCTCAAACCAATCCCTAAGCCCACGTGAGTCCAACTCAGTGTGGGAAACAAGGGAGTAATATCCTTATCACAATACTGGGAATTTCCATCGAAGGGAAATCGGTGAAGAGCCCCGAAGGACTCCCTTACCGTGGATTTGTTCCCCTAACATACATATTCGCACTGAGGAATAGAATCAAGAGTGTCAAAGATCTACTTGGACATGAGATGGTGGAGAATGATGTGAATTGTGTAACTGACATTTTGGGCTTAATGGGGTTGGTGTGGCGATGGAGGATAAATGTTAACCATGGCGGAAAAACAGTATCTATATCGCATTAGCCTGAAGTGGGAACAAAAAATGAGCATCGACCGCTGACCATGTTTTCAACGTGGGATTTTTATCAGTTTTTTGTCCGAAAACCTCAGGGGCGTTGGCCCGTAACGATAGGAGATCCCTTAGGCGTGGTATCCAAGCCGTTCTTGGGGGTCCCTCCGGGTACAAAAGGTGATGAAAGCCCTGATGAAGAGAAACACAAATCCTGAAAGTGGGTGAGAACATGTCTAAGTAGAGTTTGAAATTATAAGCACTAAACCAGAGTACCCTTAGGCACATTTGTGGACCGCCGAAAAGGGTCAACGAAATGGCTCAGGAGAGGTAGGACAAGGAGCCATGGTGGGATAGAGATTTCCAGGAGATGGGGATGGACCCGAAGCATAGACCTTCGGGTGGTCCTACGTATCCCATAAGGATGGAAATCAAGCCACACGTAGTTCTCGAAAACACCCAGGGGGTAGGATACCCTAACGAGGATGTGTACGGCATGGAAAGTAACCCGACGTGAATGAGGACATAGTCCCATACCACGCCACATAGTCTCGTAAGAGAGAACCTGGACCAGGGGCCCGAAAAGGCCAAGGGGCCTGATAGTTGGGTTTTGGTCAGGGAGGCCTGGCATATTCGTAGTTTAACATCTTGCAGTGAGGATGAAGGTTGGGGAATAGGATTCCCTGGACAGGGGAGGTGTACGACACGACAGGTAACCCGACGTGAATGAGGACATAATCCCACACCACACTGTACACTCCGGGTATGAACTTGGGCTATGGGGCCCGATAAGGCCAAGGGTCCTGAGGCTGGGCCTCAGTCAAGAAGGCCTGACCAGCTTGCAGTTTATCTTCTTGCAGTGAGGATGAGGGTCGGGGGCCCAGAAAGGCCAAGGGGCCTGAGAAGGCCAAGGGCCTCAGTTAGGAAGGCCTGACCAGCTTGCAATTTATTGTCATGTCGTGAGGACGAGGAGGGGAGTAGAATACCCCAAACAAGGGAGGTGTAGGTACCGACGAATAACCCGACGTGAATGAGGACATAATCCCGTACCACACCGCACACTCCCATGAGAGAGAACTTGGACCAGGGGCCCAAATAGTCTAAGGGGCCTTGGTCAGGAAGGCCTGACCAGCTCACAGTTTATCGTCTTGCAGTGAGGATGGGGGCTGGATGAGGTGTCTCTTCCGGGGGTGTGTATGGTACAGTGAGTAACCCAATGTGAATTAGGACGTAATCCCACACCACACCGCATAATCCCATTATAGAGAACCTAGGCCAGGGGCCCGATAGTTGAACCTTCCCGGAAAGAGTTCGTCTCTTTAGGATGGGGCAGAACGAATCACTACACTCAATGTTTGGGACATCTTGGGGTGGAACCGAAGATCCAGGGAAGCTGTTGACCATGTTCTAAACACAGCATCCCCATGGTGACCTGAGATGGGAGCAAAAAATGAGCATCGACTGTTGACCACATTTGAAACACGGGACTTGTATCGGCTTGTTGCTCGGAACCCTTGAGGGTGTTGGCCTGAAATGGTAAGAGGGCTCTTAGGCATGGTATCCATACCGTTTAGGGGACCTCCCGGATGGGGAAGGTGATGGAACCCTAATAAAGTAGTGGGTGAAGCATAGATGTACCCACCTATGAAAGAGGTGAACATCTCCAGGGAGGGGGAAATATAGCCGGATCGAGGCTAGCTCGATGTGAATTGGGGGCGAGAGTATGCACCCTGCCATATGTCTTGACCTGAGGGGAAGATTTTGTCTTTTGGGCTGGGCCAACAGAAAAAATGTCTAGGCATTCCTACGTATCTCATGATAATGAGAATCAAGCCATACGTAGTTCTTGAAGGCCATGCAGTTTAACGTCGTGCAGTGAAGACGGGGGAGGATAGAAGAACGGGAGTGGGCACATGATGCGATCATTATAATCCTTGTATGAGTGGGGCTAAGGAAGCCTAATCTATATCATGCGAGGACCCTCTGAGGAAGCTATACCCAGGGGGGTATTCAAAGAGAAGGGTTTGGGGATGGGCTCAAAAATAAGCGTCTGAGCATTCCTACGTATCCCATAAGGATGGGAATCAAGCCATACATAGTTCTAGAAGCACAGTTTAATGTCATGTGGGACGAGGAGATACATCTCATCTGGGGATATGTACGGTATGACAAGTAACCCAACTTGAATGAGTACATAATCTCATATCACACCATACAATCCCACAAGAGAGCCTGGATCAGGGAAGGCCATGGGGCCTGAGGCTGGGCCTCGGTCAAGAAGGCCTGAACAGATTTTAGTTTATTGTCTTGTAATAAGGATGAGGGAGATCTTAGTTTAGGATCATAGAGCTCAGACCATTTTTCAGTTTATTGTCATGCGAGACGATAATGAGCAGTTTAACGTCATGACGGACGATGATGTAGTTTAACGCCTTGACGGATGATGATGTAGTTTAACGTCATGATAGATGATGATGTAGCTTGATGTCGTGTAGGATGATGTTATAGTTTAAAGTCATGTAGGACTGGATATTTTAAGGTCATATAGGACCATCGTGCAGTTTAGGTTCATGTAGGACCATCCAGTTTAAGGTCGTGTAGGACTATATAGTTTAAGTTCATGTGGGATTGGGGTGCAGTTTAGGGTCATACAGGACCCAGAGGCTCAGGAAAATTATTTCTTGAGGAACTTGGCATTGGTGGGAGGATTTATGTGCTCACCATCCATGGTTATCAAGGAGTATGATCCATTGGGGTAGACCTTATGAATGATGTAAGGTCATTCCCATTTGGGCTCCGGCTTGGGTGGTTTCCTGCCGGGGATCATTGGTGCTTGGAGGGCCAATACCAGGTCGCCTTGCAGAAAAGAGCTAAGGAAAACCTTCTTGTTGAAGGCTCTGGCTATCTTGTTCTGATGCCTTTCCAGATTGTTCAGGGCACAAAGCCTATTCTCGTCTAGTGCTTTCAATTCATCTAGATGGATTTCGGCCACCTTATATGGCACCTTCTGGTCATAGACTGCAGTGCGTAACGATGGCAGTTGGATCTTGATGGGCGGGACGACCTTAGCCCCATACAATAGAGAATATGGAGTCACATGGGTGGAATTGAGAGTCATCTTCTGATACGCCCAGAGGGCATTGGGGAGATTTTCCGGCCAACTTTTCTTGTTCTGACCAACCATTTTCTGCAAAATGTTTGAAAGGGTTTTGTTGAATGCCTCGATCTGTCCATTTTCCTGCGCGTGATAGCGAGAGGTATGATTCAAAAGGATATTGTACTTGGAGTACAATTTCTTCATCTCGATTGCTCAGAAGTTGGTGCCGGTATCGGTGAGGACAGCGTGAGGGACTCCAAATCGGTGGATGATATTGGAGCTGATGAAGTCAACGATGGAACGGGCCTTGACTTCTTTGAGTGGAACTGCCTCTAACCACTTGGAGAAAAAATCTATAGCGGTCAGGATGAACCTACACTGGCAAGATGTCGCCGGTGGATATGGTCCCACGACATCGAGTCCCCACATTACAAATGGCCAGGAGTACTTGGTGGAGTGGAGAGGCTCTGGCGGCTGATGTATGAAGTTAGCATGAACTTGGCACACATGGAATCTATTGACAAACTCAATACAATCATGGATCATAGAGGGCCAGAAGTACCCCAGTCTCTAGATCTGATGGGACAGCTTTGGCCCAGCCTGGTGGGCACCGCAGGAACCAACATGAACCTCTTGCATGACTTGAGAAATCTCAACTCCTTGAATGAAATGGAGGATAACACCATCTAAACCCCACTTATAGAGGATCTTCTCAAGACTGGGACCACTCTGGAGGGTAAACTGCAGTGCAGGGTGTCGAATTCGCTCGTGCTCGGCCCGATCATATGGGAGGAAACCATTTTGGAGATACTGGACAAAAGGTTCCCTCCAGTCGGGAGTGGCCTCTACCACTGCATCTGAAGAACCTGGGGCTCCTGGCATGGAGGATCTGGCAGTAAGATAGCTTACCCACAGGCCATCATCATCCTCTAGGGTGACAGGGGAAATGACTCTCCGGTGTGCCACATGTATAATCAGATCATCCATCTCAGGCTCTACAAGTGACATAGCTAGGCCGACCAAAGCATCCGCTTGACCATTCTATGACCGAGGGACATGGGTAACCTCTGGTTGAGAAGGGAACTAGGACATTAGATGGATGGTGCACTCCAATAATGGCACGAGCTCTGGATTTCGGACAACATAGTCACCATTTACCTGCTTGAGGACTAGTTCAGAATCCCCTTTTACATGCAAATGGGGAACATCGATCTCAAGGGCCAGCTCGAGACTAGTGATGAGAGCCTGATACTCTACCTCATTGTTGGTGCAACCTTCTAACAACAGGAATGAGTACGGTAGAACGGCTTGTTCCAGGGTGATGAAGACGATACCCAGACCCACTCTGTTGAGCCTATAATCATTGATCCTCCTACCGATGGGGCTTTGGGAGGCACCATCGAAGTGCATTTTCCAATATGAGACGGCATGATCGACAGAGATGATTGCCTCATCAGGAAAATCCAGGTCCAGGGATTGATCCGCGGGGGTTGGATGGGAAGCTAGGAAGTCTTCCAATGCCTTCCCCTTGATGGCCTTTTGAGGCATGAGCCTGATGTCGAACTGCTGGATAATTACCACCCAACATGCTAGTCAGCAGTCAACATGTGGCGGTTCAGAATGTACTTCAGTGGGTCCTCCTGAGAGACCAATTTTACCTCATGGTGCTGCAGGTAGTGTCGCAATTTCTGTATGGAAAACATGAGCACAAGGAATCTCTTTTCGATGGGGGAGTATCTGGTCTCCGTATCGAGTAGCATGTGGTTGAGGTAGTAGAGGCTATTTTTTGTCCCCTCATTGTTCTTCTGGGAGATCAGGGCACCGAGAGACCATTCCAGAGTGGTCACATAAAGGACCAGTGGCTTTCCGGCAACGGGTGGCATCAGGACCGGAGGCTGGAGAAGATACTGCTTGATTTCCTCGAAGGCGGCCAAACAACCTTCATCCCATTCATAGGCGGAGCCTTTCTTCATGAGACAGGAAAAGGGCTTACACTTTCTAGACAGATTCGCAATGAATCAGCGTGTGTAGGCTAAGTGGATTTGGAGACCTCGAAGCTCCCGAATATTACTTAGGGGAGGCATCTGGCTAATGGATTTGATCTTCTCTGGGTCGATCTCGATGCCTCGATACCTGACAAAAAATCCAAGAAACTTCTTGTAGGTGACCCTGAAGGAACATTTAAGCGGGTTCATCTTCATGTGGAGGGAGCGGAAAAAACCGAACACTTTCTCAAGGTCCCTGTGATGGTCCTGGCACTGACGATATTTTACCACAAAATCATCTACATAACACTCCAATAACGTCCCTGGAATTGGATTGAATATGTGGTGCATGGACTGCTGATAGGTGGAACCTACATTTTTCAGGCCGAAGGGCATAACCTAGTAACATAAAGTACCTTGGGGGGACCTAAAAGCGGTGGAATCCTTGTCTTCGGGGGCTATCTCGATCTGGTTGTACCCAAAATACCCATCCATGAAAGAGTGGGCTTGGAACCTGGCTTTAGCATCAATCAACAATTCTGTCACTGGGAGGGGAAAATAATCCTTTGGACAGTGGTGGTTGAGATCACAGAAGTCGATATAGACTCTGATATTCCCATTCTTCTTCTTGACTAGCACATTGTTGGCTGGCCACTTGGGGTACTGGACTTCCTTGCAGAAGTTGGATTTGATAAGCTTGTCAACTTTGGCCTTAACCATGCCACCGTAAGAAGGGTGCATATTTCTGGGAGGATTCTTAAACCCATGATGGTTTTTCGGGAGGCCAAGGCAGTGGATGGATACCTGGGGATCTAGTCCTGGCATCTCATCGTAAATCTAAGAAAACACATCACGGTGCTTCCTGAGGAAGTCTACGTACCGCTGCTGCTCCTCGAGGGGCATGACGACATTGATCAATGTGGGTCTCGGATCTGCCTCGCTACCAAGGTTCACCTGTACCAGTTCATCGACCGTGGTAGAGACGCCTTCTTCAAAGGCGGGGGAGCATCCTCTAGGTCCTCTTATCCACTTGTGGAGGGACCTTCCCTGAGGGGAGTTGTCTCCAAGCTATTAGACTCTGATAGGAGGCTGGTGCCGGCTAGAGTGGTAGTGGTCATCATCTCAGGAGATTCATGCGCCACTAAGACCATAGCGATGAAGGTAGTTGATCCAATCCCATCCGGTCTTCAGCCCATGGGTCCGTGCTTGATAACATCAAAGAAGTAGTGGCGCGTCAGCTTGAGCCAGTTAATTACAGTCCAGTGAAATAGAAACGTATGACGTACCACCATTTCCATGATCCTGACATCCCAATACCATATAGGGGTAGGAGGTTCTGGGACTACCTGAGCCTGGTTGGTGTATGAGTACGAGGTGATTTTTCACCATCTCTTGGACTTGGGAATACGTCTTCCTCTTGTACCCGAAACAAAAAAGAATTTCCCCATTTCAGGGGTCGTGGCCTCTAGCCAATGGATTTGGAGGACATAGACGTCATCTAGACTTGCCCAGGGATCACTTGTGACCGGGGCGGGTTCAACCTCACTTGCCAGAATCTGTTTATCCTTTCTCTTGTAGTAGTCGGTGTCTAGATAATGGGCTTAACAAGAGGAAAAAGGAGACGCATCTCCATGGAGCATGCCTACTCGACCATTGAGGGAGTATTTGAGGCATTAGTGATATGACGGAGGGACCGCTGCATGCAGGTGGAGCCATGGCATACCCATCAATGCATTGTATGCGGTGTCCTAGGAGACAACCATGAATTTGGTACTGGCAATTAGGCCACTGAACCGGGTCTTCAAACGGATATTACTGACCGGGGTCTGCTCGGTCCTGTCGTATCCCTAGATTCTGAGGTCGGAGGGAGTTAGATCATCCTCAGACAACCCCAGCTTCTGTAGTGTCCGGGTCGAGATTAGGTTGATCCCAGAACCCATGTCAACAAGACAGCGGCAGACTTCCACACCATTGAACTGGCCAGTGATGTACAGTGGACGAATGTGCCCCTGTATAGGAGGGTCTTCGTCTTCACCAGAGAACAAGTTAACTGTCTCGCATTCGACATTCTCAATTGCCTCGGCGTGGAAAGATTCTATAGCTGCTACCTCCTTCTCAAACTAGAGGGGGCTTCTTAGGGCCTCGCAAGTGCATCACGCATTTCAGATGATAGGAGAAGAGCCTAAAGGATAGAAATCCTCACTGGAATTCCAAAAAGGTGCTTTAGAACATCATACTTTTGGGCCAGACATGAGCCTTCACTTACAGGAGGTCGTTCTGCAATTGGAGGCACGACGGACCCTGCCAGCTCGACCAACAGCTGGCTAGTGCTGGGTACGCTCTGTTGCTCGCTAGTCAATGCCTGAAGAGCAGCTACCATATGTGGGTTGGACAACTGAGGTCGGCCTTTAGTAGGGAAAGACTAGCCGCCGTGCGGCTGAAGCGGCTCTGCCTGATCTAGTAGCACAAACGGCGGTGGAGGTAGATCTAAGGGCACTAGGTAAGGTGGTTGCACGTGATGAGCTCTGCACTGGGCCTACCGTCTGGTTTCAGTAGTGTGCACGACCTAGTTGGAGGTGCCAACTAATGCACCCCGATGACCCATGTAGTTGCGGCTCTGCCGATGTTGACGTCTACCGGGGACATTGGGGAGGTTCGCCTGGAGTTCCCCTTCATCGGGAGTCATATAGGGATTTACTGTCACGACCCGTCCTCGGGGCCCGTGCCGTGACTACCCCAAGCCCGCCTTCCATAGGCCAGGGGCTGGCGACTAGCACCAAGGAGTAAATCCCAACAAAAAGGGAAGGCATTGCCTTTGAAAAGTAAACAAGCACTACAGAGTAAGCAAGCGGAAAAGTAAACACTGAGTAAAAACTGTACAAGCTGTGCTGAAAGTAAAAGGGGCCGGAAATACAAGCCCAACTGTAAAGTACAACTGAAAGGAAAAACAGCAACTGAAAAGGGAAAACTGCAGCGCCGGGCCGTCCTCTGGAAGTCCCACCTGAAGGGTGGGTACAGATAGCCTCCACGTCTCCTCGGGTCCACCTAACCGCTCCGAGTACGTCCCACCCAGTGGTCCACCTCCAGGTACTGTCCTGCTCCGCACGCCTCCTCCAAGATCAGCGTTGTCCGTCGTCTGCAACCAACACCACGAAGTGCGGGCACAGCCCGTGCAGGGGTGAGTATAAGCTACTCAGTAGGGACCCCGAGACGCCCGAAGGTCTCCCGAAATCCACAAAGGATAATCCACAAAGGAAAGATACAATCACGAAGTAATATCTGACACGGCTTATATATATGCCCATACATATACCTAAGTCTTCAATTCCCGCTCGGCTTCAACGTCCGAGCCCAAGCACAACCCAGTCCACACAGGAAAGCAAAACGTATACCCACGCAGGATAGAAGAACACAATCCACAAAGGAGAGGAAACAGTAAATCCACACAGGATAGCTCAACACAATCCACAAAGGAGAGTAACACAAGATTCAGCTCACACAGGTATACTTCTTCGGATGACGATAAAGATGATCATTGAACCATCTAAGTCGTCGGACCCACGAAGGATCGATAGGTACTAACCTTGCAGTGACCCACACAGGATCGGGCCCACGCAGGACCTGTAGGAGTTGGCTCACACAGAACCACTGAGAGATGACCCACACAGGATCGGGCCCACACAGGACCGGGCCCACGAAGGACCTGTAGGCGCTGGCTCACACAGAACCGCTGAGCGCTGACCCACACAGGATCGGACCCACACAGGATCGGAAGCACTGATCCACGTAGGATCGCTGAGTGCAGTAGTCGTCGCAGTCCGCCGAGGATCTCTGCACGGTCGTCGCCGCAGTCCACTGAGGATCTCTGCACGGTCGTCGTCGGAGTCCACGGAGGATCTCTGCACAGTCGTCGCCGCAGTCCACTGAGGATCTCTGCACGGTCATCGCTGTCGAAGTAGCAGTCGCAGCCAGCCTAGGGTTCCCGCACACAGCAAACTCGTTCGGGAGGGTCCGCTCCACGAGCCGAGGGGCTGATACATCAACTGACACGAGGTCCGAAGTTGATGTATCCAAAAGTTCCGTATCGTCAACAGGAACTCAACGTCGCAGACGGCGCGTTAAACGGACGCCCGGTCTGAGAGATATTGGCATTTTCGTCCCAGGGGCCCGGTTGGTTTTTAAGGCAAAACCAACCCGACCGCACTCCACCTGCATCCAAACCTCGGGCGGAGTATGCCAAAAGATCCGTCTCACTTAGAGGAAAACAACGAAGCTGACGGCACGTCATTCGGACGTCCGTAGCTCAAGATATGAGCGTTTCCGCTCCGAGGGCCCGGTTGGTCTCGTGTACGAACCAACCCGGCCGAACTCAAGGTATTCCGAAACCTTGAGTACGATATACCGAAACGACCGTCTCGATCCAAGGATCGCGTTTCCGCTGACGGCGGGTCGTTTGGAGGCACGAAGCTCAAGTTACGGGCGTTTGAACGAAAACGTCCGAAGATGGGGGTGTACGGGCCCGGCCCGACCCCCCCCCCTGGGTCAGCCCGAACCGGGTCAACCCGAACCGGGTCGACCCGGCCCGGCCCGGCCAGGGCCGGTCCGGCGCGGCCGGCTCGGCCGGCTCGGCTTGGCCGAGCCCCACGGGTGGAAGCCACGGGCGCTGACCCGCGGCTTGAGGGAGAACCGCGGCCCGCGTGCGGGCCGCGCTGGCGAGCCGTGGACGCGCTGAGCCGCGTCCGCCTGGACGAACCGGACCCGCCGCTGCGGGTCCGTTGGCCGCCGCCGCCGCGGCTGAAGCCGCGGCGGATCTCGTCCGGCGGCGCCCCGGGGCGCCCCCGCCTCCGGCCGCCGGCGCCGCCGCGCCGGTGACCCGCGCCACCGGCAACTTCCGCGGGCTGCCGGCGTCGCTCCGGTGGCCCGTTTTCCTTCCCGTCTGCGCCGTTGCTCCTCCCGGGATCCATCCTTCACTGCGGAATCGACAAACCCCCGCTGCGGCACATTCCGTCGTCGTCCGCCAAATCCGCACAAAACGAAGAACGACGGAGGGTCGTCGGGCCGTGTTCGTTTGGCCCGAACCCTCTGCGTTAGAGATAAACATCCGGGAGAAATTATTCCACACAGGAAACAACAATTTTTAAGAAGATTAAAAATTGTTCACAAAAACGGTTCTTTAATTTCTTTAAAGAAACATTGACGGGATTTAAAGAAAAGGGGTAAATCCATAATAAAATCCCTACCTTGATGATCGTCGTGCGCGGGCGTTCTTCGCAGAAGAGATCGTCGCGGAAGAGGTCGATCATCGCGTCGTCGCGGGGAGGCGTCGTGTCGTCGCAGATACCGGCGTTGAGTCGGTGAACTCAACGAACCAAGAACAGCAGATTTAAATTATAATTATTTAAATCTGTGTTTAAAACCAAAAAGAACCTTGAGCGGAAAAATCCGAAAGAACTTACCTCGAATGGTCGGTGATCGGAGATCGGAGATCGGGGATCGGAAGAACGTCTCGGACGAAGGCGTCGTCGATTTATGGGTTCGGCGTTCTTCGCGTTCTTCGTGTTCTTCGCGTTCTTCATGAGGGAGCCGAAGAAACAGGGATCCTCTCAATCCTCCCAAAGGATTTTTAGGTTGGTCTTATTTTATTAACATGCCAACATACGAAAACCGGTTAAGAAACGAACGAATTAATTTGTTGAATTAATTCAACGAAAGAAACGACCCATTTAATTAACGAAAGAAATAGCCCATTTAATTCACGAAATAAACCGCCCAATTAAATGGTCTGTTAAGAATTTAGAAAACGCGTCGGTTGACTTTCATTAAGACGGGTTTTCACGGGTGCGTTTCTTAGCGGAAGAAACGGCGGGGCTCGTGCGGGCCCCACCTCACAAATATCCTACCAAGGGGGTAGGATATTTCTGGATAGCATCCTATCCAGTTCAACTCAGTTCAAGCCGCCTTTAAGTGGCTTCAAGTGGCTTCCAAGTGGCTTAAGTGAAATAAAATAAAGTTATCGCAAAATTATTTTATTTCTTAACTTTAAGCCCGAAAATTAAAAACCACATCCGAGAAAACGCAACTCCGGAAGAGGCGTTTCTAAGCGAATACCGGCGCTGCGATTTCATCGGTGCCCTCAAAATTCGATTCCGGGCACCGGTTCAAAAGTTAGAAAAACCCGCTCGTCCGTTCACTGAACTTACCCGAGCCAAACTTCGGAAAATGATTCCGGGCACACCGGGCCTCGGAATCAGGCGCCGTCAGAAACTGCGTTCTTGTAAAATTCCAAAGAAAAATTAAAAAAAAAATTCCTTGAAATTTACGGGTCTTTACATTACTCCCACCTCAGGACTTTACGTCCCCGTAAAGATACATCAAAAACTAGGGAAACAAATGTGGGTACTGAGCACGCATCTGAGCCTCCCGCTCCCAAGTGCTCTCCTGGAGGTTCCCATGATGCCATCTGATGCGCACAAGAGGAATCGATCTCCCATGTAGGACCCGCTCCTGTCGATCCTCTATCTCCACTGGGACCTCCGCAAAAGTCGCTCCATCATCCACGTCTAGCTCCCCATAGTCAATGATGTGCGTCGGGTCGTGCACGTATCTCCTCAGCTGGGATACGTGGAAGACGTCGTGCACTCGGTGCAACTGAGGTGGCAGAGCCAGGCGATAAGCCACCTCACCAACCCTGCTGAGGACCTGGAAGGGTCCGATGAAGCGTGGAGACAACTTGCCGCCTCGGCCAAATCTCCTCAAACCACGTCGAGGTGAGACCCGCAAGAAGACGTGGTCGCCATCCTCGAACTCTAGTGGCCTCCGCCTCCTGTCAGCATATGACTTCTGCCGGCTCTGTGTTGTCCTCATCCGCTCCTGGATGACCTGGACCTTCTCTGTCGTGGCCCGGACCATCTCTGGTCCCACAAGTGCTGACTCTCCAGGGTCTGTCCAGCACAAAGGAGATCTGCAAGGCCTGCCGTACAACGCCTCGTAGGGTGCCATCCCGATGGTGGAGTGGTAGCTGTTGTTGTACGCGAACTCCACCAAGGGTAGGTGGTCCTCCCAGCTGCGACCAAAGTCGAGGACACATGCGCGGAGCATGTCCTCGAGAGTCTGAATGTTCCTCTCCGTCTGACCATCCGTCTGAGGGTGAAAGGCGGTGCTCAGACGTAGTCGCGTCCCGAACGCCTCCTGCAACCCCTTCCAAAGCCAGGAAGTAAAACGAGCGTCCCGATCGGAGACGATAGTCGATGGAACACCGTGAAGTCGTACAATCTCCTGAACGTAGAGACGCCCCATGCTCTCCACTGTGCCCTGCTCTCGGATGGGTAAGAAGTGTGCCGACTTGGTAAGTCGGTCAACAATCACCCAAATGGAGTCGTGACCTCTGGAAGTGCGTGGAAGTCCAGTCACAAAGTCCATAGATATCCCGTCCCACTTCCACTCCGGGACCTCCAAGGGCTGTACCAAACCTGCTGGTACCTGATGCTCTGCCTTCACCTGCTGGTAGGTGAGGCACCGTGAAACAAACTCTGCCACAGCCTTCTTCATGCCCGACCACCAGTGCTGTCGTCTGAGATCCTGGTACATCTTCGCCACTCCAGGATGTACCGCCAAAGGAGAAGTGTGATACTCTCTCAGCACCTCCTCTCGTAAAGCGACTGGTACCAAGGTACGTCCTCTGAAAAGGACATCGTACTCTGCTCCAAGGGAGAAACCATCAGGTGCCTGTCCCGAGGATATCTGTGCACGCCGTGTCTCACAGTCAACGTCCCCATGCTGTGCCTCTCTAACCCACTGAAGAAGTGGAGGAGAGACTGCGAGAGACTGGAGGAAGGCTGCTCCGTCTCTATCCACGAAGGATATCTGCAAAGCGGCTAGCTGCTCTGTCGCCTCCTCAAGTAGCTGGATGCCCGTCCTCCTGCTGAGGGCATCAGCCACCACGTTCCCCCTCCCAGGAGTATAGACTATCTCAAAGTCATAGTCCTGGAGGAACTCGAGCCATCGCCGCTGTCTCAGGTTCAGGTCCTTCTGGGAGAAGATGTACCTGAGACTCTGGTGGTCAGAAAAGACTGTGAAGCGCTCGCCCATCAGATAGTGTCGCCAAGTCTTCAGGGCGAAGACCACTGCTGCCAACTCCAAGTCATGGGTAGCGTAGTTCTGCTCATGAGGCCTCAACTGACATGATCCGTAGGCAATCACGGCCCGCTCCTGCATCAGGACACACCCGAGTCCGGTCCCTGATGCATCGCAGTAGATTACGAATCCAACTCCCTCCTCAGGCAACCTCAAGATAGGTGCGCTGGTCAACCTCTGCCTCAGCTCCTGGAAGCTCTGCTGACATCTGTCTGACCACACGAAGGGTTTCCCCTTCTTCGTCAATGCTAAGAGTGGGGCCATAACTCTGGAGAAGTCCGGCACAAATCTCCGATAGTATCCGGCTAGGCCCAAGAAACTCCATACCTCTGTCACGCTCTTGGGTGGCTCCCAAGCTAGCACTGCCTCGATCTTCGCGGGATCCACTGCAACTCCCGCCTAAGAAATGACGTGCCCCAAGAAGTGGACCTCACGTAACCAGAACTGACACTTCGAGAGCTTGCCATAAAGCTGGTGCTCTCGGAGTGTGTCTAGTACAACACGCAGGTGGTAGGCGTGCTCCTCCTCCTTCGTCGAGTACACCAAAATGTCGTCGATGAAGACCACGACAAATCGATCGAGGTATGGCTGGAAGATCCTATTCATGAGGCTCATGAACACTGCTGGAGCGTTGGTCACGCCGAAAGGCATAACCAAGAACTCATAGTGGCCATACCGACACCTGAAGGCCGTCTTCTGCACATCCTCGTCTCGAACTCTGAGCTGATGATAGCCTGACCTGAGGTCTATCTTCGAGAACCACCGTGCTCCCTTGAGCTGGTCGAAGAGATCGTCAATCCTGGGTAGCGGATACTTGTTCCTCACTGTCACCTAATTCAGGCGACGATAATCGACACACAGTCGCAAGCTCCCGTCCGCCTTCTTGGCGAACAAAATCGGGGAAGCCCAGGGCGAAACACTGGGTCGGATGAACCCCTTGCCCTGCAAGTCCTCCAACTGTACCCGCAGCTCTAGAAGCTCAGCGGGGGGCATCCGATATGCTGGAGTGGATATCGGGGCTGTCCCGGGGTACAGGTCAATATAAAAGTCTACCTCTCTGCGAGGAGGTAGTCCTGGAACGTCGTCGGGAAAGACGTCCGCATACTGATCCACCACTGCAGGAAAACTGGGACTCCGCACGTCAACTGTTCCCAGGATGAGGCTAGCCAACTGATGAGTGATGGGCTGACCTCTCCTCTGCGTGAGTCCATCCTGTGATGCTAAGGCTCCCTTCTCGCCGGTGAAGGTGAACCTGCTCCCGTCGGTACGCACACATCGCACCTTGCGCCTAATGCAGTCAATCTGAGCATGGACCGTAGATAACCAATCCATGCCCAAGATGACGTCGTAAGGCCTTGACGCTGCTACAAGAAGATCCCAGCCAAAGCTCTCGCCTCCTAGAGTAAGCTCACACTGCCGGCACCAGTGCGTAATCATCGAGTCTGCTCCCGTAGGAGTCTCTAGCCGTAAGGATCGAGCCAACGGCTCTGTCGGAATCTCCGAGCTCCGAACAAGGGCAGTGGCTATGAAAGAGTGACTCGCTCCTGTGTCTATCAGAACTGCAGCAAGGGTGGAATAGACACAGATCGTACCTCGAATCATCTCTGGCGCGCCGTGGTCGTAGGCCTCCGCTGCCTGGAGCTGAGCCTGTCTCTGCCCGCCAGCTCCTTGTGGTCGGGGCGGGCCTCCTGGTGGTGGTGGTGGCAGAGCCTCAAAGCGTCGCCCACCACCTGCTGCTCGTCCAGCTCCTCTGCCTTGTCCGCCTCCTCCCTGCGGACCGCCACGGTCGACCCTCTGCCTCTGCCTGGGTGGCCCCTCCACCGTCTGCTGCCCCTCGGTATGACGGGTCGGGCAGTCAAGAGCCATGTGGCCCTGCCCGCTGCACTCGTAGCACTGTCTGCCTCTCGGAAGGCTGGCTCCGGGCCGGGTGCCCTGCACTGCTGAGCCAGCGTCCCGAGGTCGCCTGCCGGAAGGTCTGGTCCGCCTGGAACCCTGAGTCATCCGCCGGCTACCAGCTGCCGAAGACTCCGCTATCTGCCGCCCTGCGGTGGGTCTCGCTGTGGACTCAGCCAGGAAGCTCTCGATCAGGAGGGCTCGCTCCAGTACTCCTGCCTGGGTCGGGATGCTGAGGGAGATCAGCGATGCCCTGATCTCATGTCTCAAACCCTGCTCGAAGGTCCGGGCCCGGAAGAAGGGGTCCCGTACCATGTCTGTCGAGTACCGAGAAAGGTCTGTGAACCTTGCCGCGTACTGAGCGACCGTCAAGCTGCCCTGCCGCAGCTGAAGAAGCTCCTGGATGCGCACCGCTCGGAGGGTGGCCGGGACGAACTCTGAGCGGAAGAGGCTCTCGAAGTCCGTCCAGATGAGGGTGGCCTCATTGTGTACCTGGAGAATCAGGCTCCACCAGCGTCCAGCTGCGGCGTGCAGTAGGCTCGCCACGAGGATCACCATGAGGTCTGCTGGCGTCCTCACTAGCCTGAAAACTCGGACGACCGCCTCCAGCCAGTCCTCGGCTGCCTGGGGGTCCGACTCCCCACGGAACCTGGGTGGTCGCTGGCGCTGGAACTCGTGCAAAGCTCCGAGGTGTCGTGCGTCGTCAGCTGCCAGTGCTGGAAGCATCGGGGGCTCGGCGGGTAAAGGTACCGCCGGTGCCTCTGCTGTCAACGGGCCCTCTACCGAGGCCTCGTCGTTCGGCGGGCTGTCGTCGCGCCCAACTCTAGGAACCCTAGCTGGCTGCTGTCATCATGCCATCCTGAAAAGGAAACAAGTATGCCACGGTCAGAACCGTATACCTGGTGAGCTGACACAAGTAATCACAAAGAAAACTTGAAACACACATGCAATCAATGTTTTCGTGCATTAAGTCGGAAATCAGAAGTCAGGGTCCTGGTGTATGGATACGTCGGCCGCCGCACCAACACTGGACTCCCTGGACTGATAACCACACTCAATACGCTAAACACTATTGCTTCACATAGAAGAAAGATCAGAGTCTGCGGTAGAACCGACCACCTTTGATACCAATTTGTCACGACCCGTCCTCGGGGCCCGTGCCGTGACTACCCCAAGCCCGCCTTCCATAGGCCAGGGGGCTGGCGACTAGCACCAAGGCGTAAATCCCAACAAAAAGGGAAGGCATTGCCTTTGAAAAGTAAACAAGCACTACAGAGTAAGCAAGCGGAAAAGTAAACACTGAGATAAAAAACTGTACAAGTTGTGCTGAAAGTAAAAGGGGGCCGGAAATACAAGCCCAACTGTAAAGTACAACTGAAAGGAAAAACAGCAACTGAAAAGGGAAAACTGCAGCGCCGGGCCGTCCTCTGGAAGTCCCACCTGAAGGGTGGGGTACAGATAGCCTCCACGTCTCCTCGGGTCCACCTAACCGCTCCGAGTACGTCCCGCCCAGTGGTCCACCTCCAGGTACTGTCCTGCTCCGCACGCCTCCTCCAAGATCAGCGCTGTCCGTCGTCTGCAACCAACACCACGAAGTGCGGGCATAGCCCGTGCAGGGGTGAGTATAAGCTACTCAGTAGGGACCCCCGAGACGCCCGAAGGTCTCCCGAAATCCACAAAGGATAATCCACAAAGGAAAGATACAATCACGAAGTAATATCTGACACGGCTTAGATATATGCCCATACATATACCTAAGTCTTCAATTCCACAGCTCGGCTTCAACGTCCGAGCCCAAGAAACAACCCAGTCCACACAGGAAAGCAAAACGTATACCCCACGCAGGATAGAAGAACACAATCCACAAAGGAGAGGAAACAGTAAATCCACAACAGGATAGCTCAACACAATCCACAAAGGAGAGTAACACAAGATTCAGCTCACACAGGTATACTTCTTCGGATGACGATAAAGATGATCATTGAACCATCTAAGTCGGTCGGACCCACGAAGGATCGATAGGTACTAACCTTACAGTGACCCACACAGGATCGGCCCACGCAGGACCTGTAGGAGTTGGCTCACACAGAACCGCTGAGAGATGACCCACACAGGATCGGGCCCACATAGGACCGGGCCCACGAAGGACCTGTAGGCGCTGGCTCACACAGAACCGCTGAGCGCTGACCCACGCAGGGATCGGACCCACACAGGATCGGAAGCACTGATCCACGTAGGATCGCTGAGTGCAGTAGTCGTCGCAGTCCGCCGAGGATCTCTGCACGGTCGTCGCCGCAGTCCACTGAGGATCTCTGCACGGTCGTCGTCGGAGTCCACGGAGGATCTCTGCACGGTCGTCGCCGCAGTCCACTGAGGATCTCTGCAACGGTCGTCGCTGTCGAAGTAGCAGTCGCAGCCAGCCTAGGGTTCCCGCACACAAGCAAACTCGTTCGGGAGGGTCCGCTCCACGAGCCGAGGGGCTGATACATCAACTGACACGAGGTCCGAAGTTGATGTATCCAAAAGTTCCCGTATCGTCAATAGGAACTCAACGTCGCAGACGGCGCGTCAAACGGACGCCCGGTCTGAGAGATATTGGCATTTTCGTCCCAGGGGCCCGGTTGGTTTTTAAAGCAAAAACCAACCCGACCGCACTCCACCTACGTCCAAACCTCGGGCGGAGTATGCCAAAAGATCCCGTCTCACTTAGAGAAAAACAACGAAGCTGACGGCACGTCATTTCGGACGTCCGTAGCTCAAGATATGAGCGTTTCCGCTCCGAGGGCCCGGTTGGTCTCGTGTACGAACCAACCCGGCCGAACTCAAGGTATTCCGAAACCTTGAGTGCGATATACCGAAACGACCGTCTCGATCCAAGGATCGCGTTGCCGCTGACGGTGGGTCGTTTGGAGGCACGAAGCTCAAGTTACGGGCGTTTGAACGAAAAAGTCCGAAGATGGGGGGGTACGGGCCCGGGCCGACCCGGCCCGACCCCCCCCCTGGGTCGGCCCGAACCGGGTCGACCCGGCTGGCCCGGCCCGGCCCGGCCAGGGCCGGTCCGGCGCGGCCGGCTCGGCTTGGCCGAGCCGCACGGGTGGAAGCCGCGGGCGCTGACCCGCGGCTTGAGGGAGAACCGCGGCCCGCGTGCGGGCCGCGCTGGCGAGCCGCGGACGCGCTGAGCCGCGTCCGCCTGGACGAACCGGACCCGCCGCCGCCGCGGCTGAAGCCGCGGCAGATCTCGTCCGGCGGCGCACCGGGGCGCCGCCGCCTCCTGCCGCCGGCGCCGCCGCGCCGGTGACCCGCGCCGCCGGCACCTTCCGCGGGCTGCCGGCGTCGCTCCGGTGGCCCGTTTTCCTTCCCGTCTGCGCCGTTGCTCCTCCCGGGATCCGTCCTTCACTGGGGAATCGACAAACCCCCGCTGCGGCACATTCCGTCGTCGTCCGCCAAATCCGCACAAAACGAAGAACGGCGGAGGGTCGTCGGGCCGTGTTCGTTTGGCCCGAACCCTCCGCGTTAGAGATAAACATCCGGGAGAAATTATTCCACACAGGAAACAACAATTTTTAAGAAGATTAAAAATTGTTCACAAAAACGGTTCTTTAATTTCTTTAAAGAAACATTGACGGGATTTAAAGAAAAGGGGTAAATCCATAATAAAATCCCTACCTTGATGATCGTCGTGCGCGGGCGTTCTTCGCGGAAGAGATCGTCGCGGAAGAGGTCGATCGTCGCGTCGTCGCGGGGAGGCGTCGCGTCGTCGCGGATACCGGCGTTGAGTTGGTGAACTCAACGAACCAAGAACAGCAGATTTAAATTATAATTATTTAAATCTGTGTTTAAAACCAAAAAGAACCTTGAGCGGAAAAATCCGAAAGCACTTACATCGAATGGTCGGTGATCGGAGATCGGAGATCGGGGATCGGAAGAACGTCTCGGACGAAGGCGTCGTCGATTTCTGGGTTCGGCGTTCTTCGCGTTCTTCGCGTTCTTCGCGTTCTTTGCGTTCTTCGCGAGGGAGCCGAAGAAACAGGGATCCTCTCAATCCTCCCAAAGGATTTTTAGGTTGGTCTTATTTTATTAACATGCCAACATACGAAAACCGGTTAAGAAACGAACGAATTAATTTGTTGAATTAATTCAACGAAAGAAACGACCCATTTAATTCACGAAAGAAACAGCCCATTTAATTCACGAAATAAACCGCCCAATTAAATGGTCTGTTAAGAATTTAGAAAACGCGTCGGTTGACTTTCATTAAGACGGGTTTTCACGGGTGCGTTTCTTAGCGGAAGAAACGGCGGGGCTCGTGCGGGCCCCACCTCACAAATATCCTACCAAGGGGGTAGGATATTTCTGGATAGCATCCTATCCAGTTCAACTCAGTTCAAGCCGCCTTTAAGTGGCTTCAAGTGGCTTCCAAGTGGCTTAAGTGAAATAAAATAAAGTTGTCGCAAAATTATTTTATTTCTTAACTTTAAGCCCGAAAATTTAAAAACCACACCCGAGCAAACGCAAATCCGGAAGAGGCGTTTCTAAGCGAATACTGGCACTGCGATTTCATCGTTGCCCTCAGAATTCGATTCCGGGCACCGGTTCAAAAGTTAGAAAAATCCGCTCGTCCGTTCACTGAACGTACCCGAGCCAAAATTCGGAAAATGATTCCGGGCACACCGGGCCTCGGAATCAGGCGCCGTCAGAAACTGCGTTCTTGTAAAATTCCAAAGAAAAATTAAAAAAAAAATTCCTTGAAATTTACGGGTCTTTACATTTACCAACTCCACGGTATTAACCGAAGTGTACCCCTAACGGTCGCTTGATGAATCATCCACCACTGAGTGGATTCTGGGAGGGATCCCCATCTCAGGGGGCATGAAGTCACCGAGAGTGCAGGATGGCGACGACAGTTGTGGAGCACATTGTTTCTTCTTCCGCCACTGTTGCTTGCTCTTCTGGGAAGAGGCCGACTGAGATGATGACACAGAGGTGCTAGTCACAACTTCTGAAGGCTCTGGCTGATTCAAGCCTTCCCTAATAATACCATGGGTGCAGGCGACTATTTTATGGGCCATCCAGTCATCGTACTTCTAGGATCCGCGGCTGGGAACCCGCTGCCACTCGCCTTCGTCATCGCTACCACTTTCAAACTTTACAAAGACACCCGCCACTTATGCCAGGGTCATGCCCAACCTGACTATGTTGTTATTGACCTGGTCTTGGAGCTAGTCTTTAAACACATATCACTTCTTTAGGGTGTGCCCCAGGATCCAATGATAGAGGCAGTAGTTAGGGCGATCGATGAGATTCGCGTCTACCAGCCTTCTGCACTCAGGTAAGTGCACAATCCCCTGCTCTAGGGCACTATGAATGTAACAGGGGACCTTATTCTCATTGAACGAGTAAGTCTGGTGGATTCTTTCTAGATAGGGGGCTCTGAGAGCCTGGCCCTAACGAGGCGTCAAAGGGGATTGATGAGGAGGCAGAGCCTGATTGTCCCGCCTAGGAGGTGGTGGTGCATTGCATGGGGGAACATGCCGATTCTGAGGTGGTCTTTGCTAGGCAGGAAGTTGTGCATGAGGTGGATGGCATTTGTGGGGTTGTGGAGCTGGTGCCACTGGCAGCAATTATAGCTGCCTGAGGGCTTCTATTTGGGCCACCATAGTAGGCTCGGGTCTGGAAGCCCTCCTTGCTGGGATCACAGGGGGCAGCGGACGTTCCTGACTAGCCAGTTGTAGAGATTTCTTGAGGTTCTGAGCCTTATCTGAGAAATCTTGGAACCTTCCAGGGTATTTATGAGTGATTTAGGAAGAACCAATTCTTCTTTGACATTCCCTATTCACATTTTCAGTAATTGATCCTAAGTTAGTGGCATATCGAGGGAGTATGTGAGCCCTTTCCACCAGGTGATGAAGTCCGTGACTCTCTCATCAGGCCTTTGTTTTCCCTTAAAGAGGTCTGTGATGCTGGTATTTCGCATGGTGGAGCTGAACTAATATATGAATTTATGGCGAAGATCCTCCTAGCCGGTCACTGATCCGATAGGGAGCTGGATATACCAGACGAACGCTGGGCCCTCCAATGTATTCACAAAACATCGGATCTTGGCGGCTTCCTGCTGTGCTGGAGTCCCAATCATGGGGCCACACCTGGAGGAAAAGTGGTCTAGGTGTTCCGGTGGGTCCCCTGTCCCGTTAAAGGGTGAGAAAGTGGGATTTTCAAAACTCGGAGGTGCAGGAATATCATCCACCCACGCAGGATATGGCTTGCCATCTGGTGGAACTGCCACCTGCCGCATTTCCAATGACTCAAGGCGGGAAATGAGTGCATCTATACGATCATTCGGGCGGGGTTCCCTATCTTGGTGGGGATCCCTAACCACGAGTGTGTTGCCGGGATCTTCAACACGGTAAACGACTTCAACGGCTCGTGGAGTGACTGGATGAGCGGCCTGCGAGGCAGCCGGAGGAACCCGCGCCAGATTCCTCGGATTTCCACGCCGTTCGGAAGGGTTTAGTGAGACGTATCACGCCCTATTGTCATGCGTTCCAGCTTCAGCCCTGCCCACGGGAGCGGTATGATCAGGGTTTCCCGGAGGCAACTCACTGGGGGGAAATTGTTCCTACCCCTACTGCCCTGGCCTAGGATTACCATAGTCGGGCCGTCGCTCTATAGCGCACTCGGCTAGGAGTTCGTCGACCAACCTCTTCTGCTCAGTGAGTTGCTAGCGTAACGTGGGCTTCTCAGGGTCTTCCTCCACCTACTGTTCTGAGCCAGATGGGTCAGAGTGCTTGATAGCTCCGACATGCTCTTTACCCTTACCGGCATTCCAGCTGAGTACCAATGACTCGGTGGGTGCAGGGAGACCTAGGAGGTTCCTCTGATAATGGTTAATCCTCCCTGATGGGTCCAACAATGGTGGAACATACTCTGGGGGTAAGTCTCCATAAAGAAATTCCAAGTCCTCCTCTTTTCCCACTATATCAGCCATGTGGACCGCAACCCTTCTTGGGGGCATGTCCTCAGTGTCGCATAACAATTCAGGATGCTGTCAGATAGGACTGAAGAGGAGGGAGGCATACTATCCCCAGACATAGACTTGCACATGGTGGGTAGCTTCCATGATGATTTTGTTGAGTACCTTGAAACTCTAAATTCATTTTTGCTGGAGGGTGCTCTGGTGACCTGATGACTTAGGGCGTTGGGCCACGGGGAGTGTGGCCAAATCGACTAAACGACATTGATCGCTGATTTCCTCAAAGTTCACTTGGCTCCTGGGGTACACCACCCGATAATAATGAAGATGGAAGTGTTTCACACATAGGGTTTAACAGAAGCACTCGACTTCCTCTGGGGTGAGGGATTCTGGCACATGAAAGTTCGATGCTGCCGCCGTCCAGAATTTCTCTGGGAAGTGGTCCACCGCAAGATTGTTCCAGAAGCTCCTGGGCTCAACTTCAGGGTCTGGCTCTATATTTCCCCACTCATTAACCGGAGGTGGCTAAGGAACTGGTAGTGGTACTGAGGCGGACCGCTGGGATAGTAAACTTGGCGGCAGAGAATACGGCGAACGAGCCGACTGGACGCCAAATTCTGGGCCATCCTCCGAAGAGTGAGGTGTCCTGACCACAATGACACGATAAGACGAGATGACATCCACTGCTTTTAGTGCATGGATCGCGATTACCAGCGATGGGTCACGCTGTTGCTCAACTTCCATCGGTCCCCAAAATAGCTCTCTATGATCTCTGGTCGAGGTAGAGGGCGCTTCTGGTGATGACGATGGTGACTGCACGATTGAAACCCATGGGACTCCCAAATTTCCTCCTCCTGGACGTACCTACGAAGAGAGGAGGGAATCTAATGGACTTCACATTATGGAAGGATGAGGCTCACATGCCTTGTTCCTGCCCCGGTCCTTAACACAGGGAACCAAGGGGAGGATTCCATTATCGAGTCGTATTCTGCTTCAGAATCCGAGAAGTGGGCCGGTTTGATCTCTGTCTGGGCCTTCCCAGGATTCTTTTTTTGGTGGCGATGAACCACCCTCCTTCCCCTAGGTAGTTCCTCGGGACAAGGTTGATCCCCGACATGTAGCCTTGGGGCCGCGCTGGTGTCAGGGCGGATAGGAATTCCACTTGACACAGCTAGGGTGCGAGGAGCATTAGGACAGATGTCGAAGGGGACATGGGAAGGACGTCTATAAACAACACCTGAGCGGGCGAAACCTCTTTCGGAGCCGGCAGGAGCATGGGGAGGACCTCCATACTTGGTGCGGGTGGAGCGAGGCTGATTTTCACCCCTTTGGTTATCAGGGTGAGGAGGACCTTCAATAGTTGCGGAGAGAAAATAGGGAGGATCCCCACGTCAGAGAGGGACTGGATGGACAATGCCTTCACATTGATGGTCCGGGGCAGGAGGCAGAATTCCATACCCGGTGTGGTGGGCACGGGAGAGGCTTCCGCGCCGTGTGTCACTGCCATGGGGCAGGGCTTTGTTCAAGTTGGGGGTAGCATGGGGAATACCTCCATGACGATATTTGGAGCGGGGAAGGCCCACGCTCTGTGGAGTAGTGGTACAGGGAGGGCTTCCGTATGGGGTGACATCACCAAGGGTTGGTTCGCGGTGATCACCACTCAGGCCTGCGACCCGGAGAGTCAACCCATCCTGCCCATGGTATGGTTGGGGCCTTGATCCCGGTTGGGAATAGGAGCACCCCTACTCAGTGTGTGCAGGGACTTTATGATATACATTGGCGGTGGCTCGGTCCACAGTAGCTGTTGATGTTAACGCCCCTTGGCGGGCATCCTCAGCTCGAGCCCTCCGCTGGCGTCGGGTTAGGTGAGCCGGTGCGGGTGGTGCAGGCGCAAATCCTACCTGTTCCTATGGAAAAGACGGGCGGCGGCATTGACGTGGCCGGGTGGGGGCCCTTTCTTGGAGCCCTTGAATCGGGACACTGACCGGGCTGAGCCGGACATCACCCACCTCATCAGCGTAAGGCAGGGAGTCGTCAAGGCATTCCGGGGATAGGCTCCTGAAACGATTGAATGTTGGGGTGGGGAGCAGGGGCTCCCTGCACGGCCCTCTAGGGCGGCTTGATGGTGGGGACTGGATGCCTCTAGGTCCAGGTGGGCCATATCCCGAGTTGGGATTAT
Organism: Viscum album; assembly: GCA_963277665.1. NCBI lineage: Eukaryota > Viridiplantae > Streptophyta > Magnoliopsida > Santalales > Viscaceae > Viscum > Viscum album. Next base: position 1,074,856,074 of record OY728127.1, on the reverse strand, counting down.
TCCCTACTCCTCGTAACGGCGTACGAGGTCGTTAATCACCCTTCATTGGATGATTTACGATGGGGAGATGGGGCGTGGGCGCCCCACATTCATGGTTGCAGACGCCGTTGTGGCAGCAGTAGAGCCACACCGAGCGGCTGTGCTAGTGTTGACCCTCCCCTGCATTGGCGGGTGGGCGGTGATGATGTCCCTGTAGCAGCAACCTGATTCCTGAGAAGCAGGGAGATTAAATCATCAGCACTATGAGGAAAAGAAATCAACAACCAGTTCCCCAGCGCCATCCCGTCTTCCATGGCCGGTAAGAGGGATCCACGATGACAACGTTGCAGAACGGAATTCCCCACGTTATACTACCCCAAATTTTGGTGAGTTTCACACCAGCCCCACTATTTTCTTGGCTGGACCTGGCGCCGGATATCTGGATCCAGTGACATGTCAATCTACTGATGTCTCGAGCGCTACTGATCTCCATTTTTAGGAGAATAACTTCACTTCGGGTTCACTATTTCTATTTCTGACACTTTCTTTTGGGTGCATGTGTCTGTCTACTTGGGCGCGATAGGTGCAACTCTTTGTTGCCCCGCATTCCCACTTTCCAAAGGCGGGCGGCATTCGCTCCTTATTCAGGGACGTCTGCTCCTTGATCAAAGCTGGGATTATGGGATGTTGGTTCTTCCTACCATGGATTCCTCCTTGAAACTCGTCACCTAGTCCAGGTCTCCCTCATAGATTTAATATGTTGTTCGTAAAACTCTTCCCAGTGCCATGTTTCCATGGATGCTGGTTAATTACACTGCTTCTGTTAGGACATTCCAAAGGGTCCGGTCAGGGCAGCAACGTTCAGTTGGGGGAGTAGTCACGTTGAGACATCATTGGCATGTCTGGACGCTGGGGAATTAGCGTGTCTGTCTTTTTTTACCTTATTATAGTGCTTCTCAAGGGCGCAGAAGCCCAAGGCATCCCACATCGAGTGTGGGGAATCATATTCTATTGGCATGTATCAGAGGTTTTCCTCAGCTTCCTGTGTTTAACACAGGGTATTCCGCAAGTTTAACATCCAACGGAGATGGATTGGGCTGATCAGAACACTAGCTAGAGTGGATCAGATTGAGAAATACCCCTTAAGGGAACACCGATATCAGAGCCAGCCCATGGGAAGCTTCCCGAATGCTGTGAAGGAGAATGGGGCGGCATGATCTCACTGGGATGTGGTGGCCTGGGAAAGAATCAGGATGGGTGATGGAAAGCTACACGGAGTGGAGGTGGAATGAAATGGAGCCGTCGTGGAGATGATGGTGGTGATGGGCTTGAGTCTCGAAGAGACTTCCCACGTATCCCCATGGCAGGAAATCAAAGTCCATGTAGTTCAGAATGGATGTGTGGGGATTACACTCTAGGATTCCCAAGGTGGTGGAAGAACCGATGTGAATGCGGTCAGAACGACCGGGTGGTGGGCTTGAACCTCATGAGGCTTCCTACGTACCATGCCTTGGCATGGATCAAAGTCCACGTAGTTTGGGTAAAGGGGTTGTTGAACTGACACGAAAGGGTGTCGGAACAACTAGTTGGCAGGGTCACAATGGCTTACCGCTAGATTAGGACGCAGTTTAACATCATGCGGGACGAGGGCGTGTCGGAGGACTGACATGAAGAAGGACCTTGGTCCAGGTGGATGGTGGTATTGAACCTCATGGGGGCTTCCTACGTACCATGCCTTGACACGAATCAAAGACCTCGTAGTTCAAATGGGGATGTGGGTGTTGGCGAACCGACGTGAAGAAGGACCTTGGTCCAATGGGTGTTGGTTTTGAACCTCGTGAGGTTTCCTACGTACCATGCCTTGACATGGATTAAAGTCCTCATAATTTAGATGGGGATGTGGGTGTCGAAGAACCGACGTGAAGAAGGGCCTTGGACCAATGGGTGTTGGTCTTGAACCTTGTGAGGTTTCCTATGTACCATGCGTTGACATGGATAAAAGTCCTCGTAGTTCGGATTGGGTTCCGTCAGCGAACCGAAGTGATGGTGAACCCAGGGGTGCACTGGTGGTGGTCTTGAACATCTTGAGGTTTCCTACGTACCATGCCTTGACATGGATAAAAGTCCTTGTAGTTTAGGTGTGAAGTTTAAAGTCATGAGGGACGAGGAATTTGGGGATTACGCTCTGAGGCGGCCCATGGTGGAGTTTGGTGAACTGACGTGAAAGAGGTCGGGATGACCAACGAGTGGTGGGCTTGAACCTTGTGAGGCTTTCTACGTAGCATGACTTGACATGGATCAAAGTACTCATAGTTCGGGAGGTATCATAACGACTTACCACTGGATTGGAATATAGTTTAACGTCATGCGGGATGAGGGTGGAACCTCACGTGAATAAATGACGAGCAGTGGGCTTGGACCTCGTGAATGCTTCCTACGTACCATGCCTTGATAAGGATCAAAGACCCCGTAGTTCATATGGATACACAGTTTAATGTCATGTGGGACAACATACTGTTTAACATCATGATGGATGGGGGCATACAGTTTAACGTCATGCTGGACGGGGAAATTGTCATGGTCGATGCTTACTCTAAGACCACTTGAGTCATGCTCGGTGTGAGAAACAAGAGGCAGTAGAGACCGGACGATCACGTCGCTAAGGGTGCGTTTGTGAGAAGTGAAGAGGGGATTACACGTTCGGCGGACCATGGTGTTGGGACTTACTCCAGGATGGAGGCCTGAGAGTGACAAAGCACAAAGGGAGAGGGATTTGGGACCGAAGGAAGGAGGTTCCTCGTTCCCTATCACGCCCTCCTCTGGCCTTGGCGGTGAGGAAATACAGAGGTTCATGAGTGCTACCTTCCGCAAGAAGGACTAGGGGATTACACCAAGGAGGTTGCCCTTCCCCGTGAACAAACGCCACTCCGATAAGGAGGATATCATCCCCTATGAGGGGTGATCGCATCTCCGTGGAGAACAGTGGGCGTAAAGAATGTCCGAGCCGGGGGTACCCTGCATGCGAGGCATGGGTCTGGATCACAGTTTAACGTCATGTGTTGAGGACGATGTGCTTGTAAGTTTAACAATCTACATCTTAGACGAGGTGGGTTTACTCCGCACCCCTAGGACTTACATAAACGGTACCCTATGCCCCTTGGGGAAGGGAAGGCATCGGTAATGCCGTATAGAAGGGGGGTCATAGAGAGAACCATCGAGGGGTCCACATTAGCATGGATATGCGAAGAAGCAATAACCATTAGCGTGCCTATGTGAAGAAGAATTAGGCGAAGAAACACTACGGGTATTATCGTCTAGGGGACTTTGAAATCACATTGTGCAAACCTAGAGGGTCGCACGGGAAAAGAAATTTCCAAACAGAGGTGTCCGCTGGCAGGGGCCTTGCGGAGCTCGGTTGCTCTGCATAGTAGAGGGAACTTGCGAAGGGGTGTTCTTCACGAAGTGGGGTTCCTTAGCCTTAGCATGGGGCGGAGGTGCAAGAGGTAGGTGCTTCGCGAAGTTGAAGGGTGTTTTCGGAGCACTGCCTCGCGAAGCATAGGTGCCTCGCGAAGTGATGTTCCATGAAGCAGTGTGCTTCACGAAGTACAATGACCCTACCTTGGCATGTGGATCACGTGTACTGGGTGGGTGTTTTGTGAAGCATAAATTCTCTGTGACTACCCAGGCCCCCTTGGGGATCCCCTTCCTTCACGAATTCCCTTAGGATTCGTGAAGTTCATCCCTATCGGAAGAGGGGCTCAAAACGAGACAAGGAGGAGGCCTCTCATGAAGCAAAAATACCTCATGGAGCTCATGATTCCCTGAGCGAAGAGTGCTTTGCGATTTGGGAGCTAAGAAGCCGAAAGGTTGTATTGTCTTTCTTTAGAGCTCAGGGGGAGCTCAGTATTTATAGGCAAGAGGCGTCGTGAAGCAGAGCTCACGCGGCGTGAAGGGGGCTTCGGTGGCTTTGCGTCGGGTCGCGAACATCAACCATTTTGGGGGAGAGGTACCACCTCCTGTGCTTCGCGGTGGTTTCATGAACGTCAGGGGAGTTCGCGGAGAGTTACCACCTCCTCTACTTCACGGCGGGTTCGAGAACATCAGGGGCATTCGCGGAGAGTTACCACCTCCTCTGCTTCGCGGTGGGTTCGCGAACGTTAGGGGCGTTCATGGAGAGTTACCGCCTCCTCTACTTCATGGTGAGTTCACGAATGTCTGGGGCATTCATGGAGAGTTACCACCTTTGGTGATTCGCAACGGCCGTGTTTCATCGGAGGGCTCCGCATCGGGGATTCGCGGGTCAGGTTGCGGGGTATCTCTTTTCTTCTCTCCTTTATTCAAATATTTTGGCGCCAACAATGTTTTGATGGCCATTTTGGGACCTAGGGGAACACTTTTCCAAAACGGATAGGGTTGAACACTATGGAGGCTGTTTCTCATGCTGTGGTGCGTGGTGTGTAGGGAATGGATCCAAAGCACCCAACTATACCATAAAACCTTAGGCGAGGGAATTTTAGTGGGTGTGGTGTGGGTGTGAAATACTAGTCAGAAATGGTGAGGGATGGAGGATCCATACCATAGGGCTAGGAGTATCGGGCTCCCTTGGTGGTACCTTGGTATTCACCACAACGTTTACAATTCCATGATGTAATACATTTTCCATATTTGGTTTTAAAATTATGGAAAATCTCAATTTACCCATTAAATTTTAAAAACCATATCCCCTTAATCTATTCATTCTCAAACATGACTGAACTAGGAGGATTACTCCTATATATTCCCTCTCAACCCCATGGAAATATGGTAGATTTGGTGTGATTTATTTTGAAATTTAAGGTGATATCTTCCATACATCTACCCTACTGATCTCCCCCTTGTTCATTCTTTGATTTAAATGTCATCGACTAGGTTTTTTGAGAAGATTTAACGAGGGCATGGTGGAATCATACTGAGTTGATGGGGATTACAAATTGAATCACTATAAGACATCCCAAGATGTTGTCTTCATGCCATCAAACATTTTTTTGTTGGAGTTATATTTTAATAAAAAAATTTCTATGGGTTGGGATTAAATTAAGATAATTTTTCCATTGAATAGGTACTGATTGTTAGGGATTTTTTCTAAGATGATTTTGGGAATACACCATAGACCTTCCAAGGGTTATTGGTCATGGTTTCAATGTGATGAGGTCATTCGGTGATTTGTTCAATGATTTTTCAAAATATATTTAAATATAAACATTAATTTTAGCTGGTTAAAATAATTATATTTTTATTATAATTAATTAATTTTAATTTTTTGGTGTGAGATAGGGCCTCAGGATGATGGATTATGGCTAATCAGACTTGGATGATCTCGAGTGATAGTTGTGGGGATGAAATTAAAAGTTAATAACTTTATTATTAATGTTTGAGGTCTTTTTGCATACCCCATTTTGTAATTTCATTTAATTTATATATAATTTGATATATAGTCTTACCACTATGAGAGATTGACCTGTTTAAATTAAATAAATTATTTGATTTAAATTTTATGCCAATGAATAGAATGAAAATTGTAAAAAGGGCCATAATAGACCCTTGTGCACTAGATTGATTTCCTCGGACATCGATGGCCGAAGCCTTGATTATACTAGTGTTCCATATGATATATGGACTAGGGGGTGAGGTTTAATTGAAGTTAACGAATATAGTGTACCTAGATTGGTTCCTGTAGATTCCTTGAGCAAGGGTGCATTATAAATTAGAGATGATAAGCTCGAGTAGGCCTTAGTGGACCATGAGATGCGTTAAAGCTATTGGGATAATATGACATGAATGTGGTGAGTGCTTCTTACTCATTGAGAAGTGAGTATTTAGGTATGTTTTTTCTTGGTAAATATTTGTGTGGGTTGGGTGTGTGAGGAGTGACCTAGTGATGAATTGGGATGTGAGATAGGCTTTATGAAATCTCTTAGAAGTAGTGCCAATATGGATTTCTTAGGACGAAAATGAGTACTTAGTGAGACCTTGATGATTACAATGGATTCTATTCCCACTAAGTGATGGGTTTGGACCCAATTTATGGAAATGGGATCAAGGAACCTAGATTGGGTGTCCATTCTAATGTGACCTAGGGAACCTGAGAGGCTCCCCAGTGTGATATTGACCCTTGAGAGGGTGTGTGAAGAGATGAGTATGGATTTTTTTGAGTGTCACCTTAGAACTAAAATTAGTGATATGATCCTTATATGGATACATTTATGATGATCAGTCGCTCACTTGATAGTTTGACCTTGGTATTATGATATGGTTTTGGGAAAATGGTCGAACCTTAAGAAATTTTTTATATGAGATGATTTAGGTGCGATACACTACCCAATAATATATATTGAGATACATGGGAAACCATGGATTTTTTTTGAGATCCATCCTTCATGCTTGATATATGGGATGTACAAGAATGATGCACTTCCCCCAATATGAAATATGAGATGGATGGGAGGGATGAACTTCCCCCGATGTGATATGTATGATGAATGGGAGGGAAACACTTCCCCCATGTTATATATGATATGGAAGGGAATGGAACATTACCCCTTAATGTGATAATATGAGATGTTTTAGGATGGAAGAAACTACCCCCTCTATGTGATGTATATGTGAGATGATCAAAGAGCGATGGACTACCCCTGAGTGATTTCTTTACCAGTAGATGCTTAGTACTTACTCCTAGGATCTAACTATTGATCTTGATACTTCTGGATTACCTAGGACTTTATATTAGGAATTTTACATGTGTCTGATATTGGTTTACAAAATTATGTGATATACTTAGGGATACTTCGACACTCGACAAAGAAGGTTTGGATCAATCCTAGGTTTCATGTCATAAACCAGGTATTGACGATAGTTATTTGTTTGTGCTTATGTAGTTTAATTTTTTCATTCATTTGGATGAACTTATCACACATGTAAACTATATTTACACATTATATATGGGAGTGTGTTGGAGTTTCCCTATTGATTTGTACTCACACACTGCTTGGGTGGCCATGGAACCTGGGTACCTGAGAAGAATTCACTGATCACAAGTTCAGGTTGGGAATATTCTAAAAGTTATATAATCAAGTGAGATATCTCATATGGGATCTGGATAAAAGGTTGAATTATGGATCAATGATTTTATAGGTATTTCTATATTTTATTCTTTTATTTATATTATTTATATGATCAAACTAGTGGGTGGTCATTTTGTGGCCACTAGCATGATTATGAGTTTATATGGTGGCATGCTTCATCATTTTAATTTCATGTAGAATTGATATTGTTTATTGATAATGCATACTTTGATTCATTATTATAGATTCCATTTTTTTTATTTCGATTTTTTTATTATAAACTCTAATATGTTCGTACAGTCTCACCATGCTATCACCCTAGACCCTCATTGCAAGTTTCCATCCTCTAGCATATGATAGGCACACTTAATGTCATTTAGTGACCTGATCTGGTTAATGTATTTTTAACTGGTGTGTGTACATCACCAAGTTGTATCAAGAAAATTTCATGAATAATATTACACATTTTTTCAGAGTTTTTCTTTTTTTATACTATTTAGGGAGATGGTAGGCATGTGAGATAGGAATGTGCCAATGCTTATGATGGATATTAGACTAGTGTATCACGAACACATATTCCAATAGAAAATCTAGGTTACTAGGGGCATGATATTTTTGTTCTTGGTTTTTTTTATAGTTGTATGATTTCACCTAGTATGACACACTTGAGTATGAGATTTATTATTTATTATGGTTATTGGATCTTATCACATTGGAAAAAATATTGTGTACATGAATCATATTTGGAGCATTATATTTATATGACATTTGTATACTTTTGTGTGATTGATATCAATTATAATATAGGATCTAACTATTTAAATTGTAAAAAAGAACTTATATGATGTTTTTCCATACAAATTGGTGGTGGAATTCTACTCAGCTAAACCACAATGTATTTTCCTTTTGATGAAATGTCATGTAGATCTTACAATGGTATGTACACTGAGGATGAATATATATTCCCTTAGTGTGAGGGATATATAATGACCCATAGTGGGTAAGTAAAATTATTTGATGAATTGGTGTTGGTTCTCAATAAGAAAATAGGTTCTCTTATTTAAACAATAAAAAAAACTTATATGGGTTTTTCTCATTAAGCATCTTGGTTTTATTCTAATTTAAAAAATCACATAAATATGTTTATTATACACAAATTATATTGGAATATGACTTCATACATATGTTCTAATGTAATATTTAATGATCCTCAAGGGGGTGGATCCTTTATGTAGAGGTTTGGTGAGGATTTTATTGAGATAGTGATTCTCAAGGGTGTAGTCATGTATACAGATGCCTAAGGAGAATTAGTTTCTTTAGTAGGATAATGAATTTTCATGTGATTCCTGATGTTTTATAAATGATAACATATGGTAGGTTTTTGGTGTCATGTTCATTTTAGAATGTACACTTTTCAAATTTATTAACCTACTAACTACTGTATAAGTTACAAGTAGGGTCAAACCATAGAGAGAATGTCCGTAGACTATAAGAATATCCTCTTAGAAGAATGTTCAGGAATATGAGTTTTAAAAGTGATTAAAAACTAAAAATTATAAAAAAATTATTTAGAAAGTATAAATTAAATTCACTAAAAATATCTAAGAAAACTAAATTAATATATAAAAGAGACAGGGGATATGAATGTATTAGAGTTGTGACGTCCATTCATGTACATGCAATGCCAATTATTTAATTTTTACATCTGAATATTCATTCATTTAATCATAATTGATTCCATATTTAATAAAAATACTATTAGGTCTTGTTTTATGATGTTATACAGTATTCTAATTTTCATATAAATCATCCATCATTTCATTCTCTGACCTGATGAATAATTTACTCATCACATTAACATCAAATCACTTAGTGAAATGAAACAATCTGTTTCTCCAAAAATCAAAATAACTATCTATTCTAGGTTATCTCACATGAGATAAATTATTAGGTATCACCCATGATGGTTTGAAAGATAACACACACAAAATATTAAACTTTCAATTAATATATTTATTTATTCATAATTACATAGTGTGTGATTTAAGATTTTCTCACGCATGTTATCGACTTCCGAATAAATGAATTATCGGATGATCTTCTATCCATGATTACTTATTAGGTATCATTTTAATAGAAACCAAATCATGTGTGCATATCCCAAATGAAAATTAATCCAAATATAGATATAATCAAATAATTAAACATCCAATTAAAAAAATTATTTTAAAAGGAAATCAAATATGGAAATAAAATAAAGACATGTATACATAATCATGTTCTTCGCAACTCCAAAACCAAAGAATATTATCCTTTCATCATGAAATGAAACATAAAATAATAGATATAAGATATAAAAAATGTTCATGTCAACATGAATTGGACGTCCCAAACCCAGGTACCACTTAGAGTGCCTCAAGACTGGTTGGCCACATAGCCTCAATCACATCTCCCCAAACACTAGAGGCTATCAAATAGCCTCAAGGGATTTGGGTGTGTCCATGGGGATACTATTCCCTCATTAACAGAGTGTGGCACATAGGATAAATATAATACCAAGTAAATAGAGAAAATAGTATAAATAGATAGAAGAGTAGAAGCTAAAAAAATAAAAAAGAATAAGAACAACTGATCATAATTCTCAAGATGATGATAATGTATGCCAAGTATCTATAAAGTAGGAAAACATGGACACAAAGTAGAAGACGAAAAATCTATATAGGATATTTTAAAGTTTCAAAAAGAAATTGAAATCTATCCAATAATCCCGATCCTTAGCCCATTAATCTAGTACCAAGCTCCATCCTAATTAAAGCATGAAATATCTGTTGTCCAAGGCGAGATGCATCCGTTTTTCAACACCTACATACATGTAATATTCTCTATTACCAATGGTGTCCCGGATAGGGTGTGAGATAAATATTATTAGTCCAACACCAACAGTGTCTATAACATCATGTCTATGTAATATAAACGGAAAAAGTGTCCAAGAATGCATATATGAAAGTAAAGGGTATAATAATGTAAATACCCAAGTACTTTATTCAACCTTAGATAGTGTATAAACATGTAATAATTTAATTTATTAATTATCTTCCAATTTATATAGTAAGTCATGTGTGGTATAACCAGCATTGACATCATGTCATGATAGTAATAGTAGAGGATCCGAGACATAATAAGGCATCTTGTAAGGATGATAATAATGAAAAGGATCCAATGTAATAACCAAGGAATCCTTAAACTCAGGGGTCAATAAAACATTGTAATAATTTGTACCCTGGCTATAAGGTGGAAGAGTTTAGTCCAAGGGGAAACACCCAATACATTATACAATAACAATTCTATTTGAGTACAAGGATCTCATCCATGGTAAAATAGGTAAGAAACAACTAGGCCCAATGGGTGTAAACATGGTGCCACATGTCCATAGACATCATAATATATCCATGGATCATATCTGAGGAATCCTATAATGATAATGGAGGGATCCTATGATGTCATACTGAGCATCATCAAGTAGAAAAAGATCGGGTTCCAAGGTGGGTCTCACCCTTGGAAATCGACATCATTGAATCAGAATGGTGTTCATGAGTGCTCAAGGAATTCTCATGGTAATCCAAGGATAACTTGAGTAAAACCACTCCTACAATAATATCAAGGCTCATATACAATTGGGACCTTATATTTAATTAATTTTATGATTAATTCCATGTAAAAATCATGCCATTTAATAATTCAAAGGGTTCATTACATTCCTTTCATACAAGTGACAAGGAATATCATGGACATGTAACCATTTGATTATTTAATTACTTATTAAATATTTATGTTTACCCCACCAAATTCCATTAAAATGGCATTCTTTTCTATGAGCATGCAACCTGGTCATTACATTATAAATGTCTAGTCCAATAAATATCGACATGTATAATTTCCAATTAACTATTTAAACATTCACTGATTAATTAAAACACTTACCATAGAAGGGTCAAGTGATGCTAAAATATAAAGGATAACAATTAGTAATTATATAATTATTCTATTGAGGAATTTCATACCATTAATAGAGTCAATCCATTGCACAGATGAACGATGGCGTAGACGAACACAACAAACCACTAAAGGCATAATTAAGGAAAATACCCTACTTGGTGTGGTCAACATTAAGTTAATAACCTCAAATGATGAATAACATATATAAAAAGGGTCTTAGAACACAGTTATAATGACTACAAGAAAAAAACATGAATTTAATAGGCCACGTCTAATGAAATCGGTGCTCAAAAACAACAATTTTTAAAATGGTTAAACTTAAGGGATGAGTTATAGACAACCTACCTCAACCTCATAAGACTATCCTCATCAGTATCAACCTTTAGTTTGTCCTATATTATAAGAAATCTAAATAAAAAATCAACACCCTAAAAATAAGGCATATGAGTCTGTACCTCGATAACTCCATCGAGAGATATATAAATGAATAATGTCTAAAAATTAATCGATATATTACTAATGCGAATCTAACATGATGAATGGGTATCAAATTAGACTTTGGATTAGAGATTAGGATCAAAAACTACAAAAGAGGTAAAAAGGGAGATCCACCATGAGAATAGAGGCCTTCATTCGTTGGAATGATCCATGGAAGATAAAGGGTAGGTTTAATTAGATCATCAAGGGAAAAGGCTAATTTTACAAAAAATTTATAGGTTTCATGGTTTGGACTCACTGTTGGCCAAACCACACGCCAACCATGTGCCTCCCACTACTTAAGGAGGAAAAACGCATGGTTAGGCTGTATTGTTAGGGAAACTTTGTGTCATCCATGAAAATCACATCTTCTAAAAACATTAGACATTTCGCAGGGGCGTGTGTCCCCTAGCGCATGGTTAGGGAAAATTGTGCACCTTTCTTGCTCCTCTATCAAACCCTACATATTTAGAATATACCATGTGGGATGGGTTAAATAGTTTCTACTAACCGTGCGGCCCAATTGTTTTCTCCAACTTTCGTGGTTATAAGCCCTGAACAAGCCTCAAGCACCCCAACAACCTTTAGAACATCATTTTTCATCCATATGAGGTCCAGAATAACGAATTATAGAAAATTTAAAAGGATACATACTAGAGATAAAAACAAAATTCTTACAGTCTTCCCTGTATAATGGAACTCATCCCAAATTTCACTTTACAAGGGAGGTGAAACACTGTATGAGAATAGCTCTAGCCACTAGGCACATACATCAGCCTCCCACTCCCAAGTCTCATCCAGTACATAGCCATGTTTATATAAAACCTGTACTAAAGGGACATACTAGCCTCAAAGATCCGTCATTATCTGATCAATTATGTGTATAAGATACTACTCAAATGAAGAATCTACATCTAACTCAACTTCCACAGAATCAAAATTATGAGATGGGTCAACATGGTACCCCCAAAGCTATGAAATGTGGAAGACATCATGCATGGAATGACACATCTGAGGTAGTAGTAACTGATAGTATACTAGCCCGACTCTCTATAAGATCTCAAAAGACACTACATTATGAAGAAAAATCTTCCATTACCTATGTATCTATCTATTCCCAAGCCTGGGTGATACCCTTAGGAAAACACAATCCCCAACCTTGAACTCCAGAGGTCATTGATAGTGATCAGTATATGATTTATATCTAGACTGAACAATAGAAATACGCTTCCAAAACAGCTAAACCTGCACAAAAGTATCCTACAGGAGATGAGGACCTAGTAGCACTGACTCTCCTACCTATAACCAGCATAGGGGTGAACAACACAAACTACCATACAAGGTCTCAAAAGGAGCCATATAAATTTTCACCTGAAATCTATTAGTCTTGGAAAACTCAATGAAAGGGATATGATTCTCCCAAAACCCATCAAAATCAAGGATTAATGCTTGGAGAATGTAATCTAGAACCTGTATCATCTATTCTGACTGGGCATTGGACTATGGGTGAAAATGTATTATTAGAAGCACCTATGTATCCATATATTTATGCAAACCCTTCAAAAAATTGTGACATGAAATGAGAATCCCTATCTAAAAAGATATTACGAGGGACCCTATGTAGTCATATGATCTAAAGGACATACAATATTCCTATCTCATCAACTAAGAAAGTCTCTTAGATAGGATAGATGTGAGATACATTTTTAGTTGGTCAATGACTACCCAAACTACATCGCTACCTCAAGGTGACCTCAGTAAGATGAATAGAAAATCCATAGCAACATGCTTCCATTTCTATTTAGGGATAGGAAATGATTGTAACATGTATTCAGGTCTCTGGTTCTCCACCTTCACTTATTGACAGGTTGAACCCCTAGTGATAAAACTTTTTATATGACATTTCATCCTAGGACACCAATATTGGCGTCACATATCTCGATACATCTTGGAGATTCCTGGATGAACTGCTCACTAAGAAGCATGGGACTCACACATCAGTTCCACTCTTATATCTATAGGAACCCAAGAATTTCCATGTTTATGTAGGATGTTTTCTCTATCCACAGACTAATCCAGAGGTGGGTCATCTCTTGAAATACTCTCATGGAGAACCAAGCCCTCATGATATAAAAATTGTATAATCTTCACCTTATTAAGGAGGGAAGAGGTAACTGTCAAGGTTGAAAGATAATACTACTCATAATTATCATGAAAATATAGATACAACTCAAAAAAGGGGGCAATCAGTTTCCATTCATCACATACTTCCCATACATCCTGTACCTGAGTTTTTTTGACACAGTGTATCTACTACCACATTTTATTTTCTAGATTTATAGGCAAGCTCAAAATCGAAGGACTAAATATATTAGAACCATTTTCACTATCTAAGATTCAATTCACATTGTGTAGAGGTATATTTTAGGCTCTTGTGGCCCGTATACACTAAAAAGTGCTCACTTAACAGATAGTGTCTCTAGAAATGTAAGATATGGACAACTATGACTAGTTAATTTTTTTTCATTAGGTAGTTTCTCTCATGAGGACCAAAATATTGAGATCTATACAAAACAAATCTATTCTTATATATCATCACCACTCCCAGGAAAATTCCTAATGCATCACAGAAGACTGTATAGCTTATTCTAGGCTCTGGAAGAATCATAATAGGTATTGAAACAAGCCTTCCTTTGAGCTCCTGAAATGATTTTTCACACACTACTGACCACAAGAACTTAACAACCTTCTTTATAATAACTATATGTGGTGAAATAAGGCATGAAAAGTCATGTATGAATCTCCTATAATATCCATCACGCCCCAAGAAACTCCATATATCAAACATGTTCTTAGGATGCTTCAAGGAAACCACACCACTCAGCTTCTCTCGGTCAACAGAGACTCCTGATTGTAAGATAATATGATCCAAGAAGTGGAATTTTTCGATCTAGAAGTGGCACTTAGAAAGATTATAATAAATATGATTATATCTTAGAGTACTCCGAATCATCTCAAGGTTCTTATCATGGTCTCTATGAGTGTGATAATACATTAAGATTTCATCCACAAATACTACAAAAAAATATAGATACGGGTGGAAAACCCTATTCATCAAAGCCATGAAAATAGAAGGTGTGTTTATAAGACTGAAAGACATTACAAGATATTCATATAGAACATACCTGGTATGCAAAGTTTTTTGAGGTATGTATTAGGGCCCAAATAACACCTGATGATATCATGATCTCAGGTCGATCTTAGAAAAAACTCTAGCTCCTTGAAGCTGGTCAAAGAGATCATATATTCGAGGAAGTGGATACCGGGTTTTTGAAAATAATCTAGTTCAACCATCTATAATCCATGCGTAGATAAAGGGTCCCATATGCTTCCTTGGAAAAAAGTATGGGTGAATCCCAAGAGGAAGTACTTGGAAAGATGAAACCATTGGCCTCTAAATCCACCAATTGCCACTTGAGCTTCTAGAGCTTAGTAGGTGTTATCCTATATAAAGGAATTGACACTGGTTCTTCTCCTAGAATGATATCTATCATAAAATCTACTTATCTATAAAGAGTTAATCCATAATAATCATCAGGAAATACATCCCTAAAAAAATATTCTACCAGTGGGAATTCATTATAATGTAAACCCTTATCCTTTACGAAGAGATTCGAAATTTGGGAGGTCACTCCACATATCCCATGATTCTTTAGTCCAGCTTTATGATCCTGGACATTCCACTCACCCTTGTGGAGATAACTACTACCCTCTAGTGATGTAAATGAAACCCTATAGTGATATAAGTCCATGTAGTTGTGATATAGAACCAAACAATCCATCTCGAGAATGACATGGAAGCTTACCATCTCGATCACAATGAGGTCACATAGCAAGGGACAACTTTCTACCTCAAGGGGGAAGTCCTTGAACCAACATATGACCTTTGAATGCACTCCTAATGTCATGTCCAGAGTCATCACACCAAATTAATACTGTATTTTCAGCCTGATACTTTCCTTGATAGATAAATAGATGAATGAGTGTGAATCACCTATTTCAAACAAAGTAGATACTATAATGTATGATACTAGAACAATACCTCGTACTGTCAATGTTCCTACATTCTAATCCTTAGGTATCATCTATAATGCATGAAAATATCATGATCCATGACCCTATGCTACATGTTGACTACTCGGAGTATGAACGCTCTTCTAGTCCTGATGATATGAAGTCTCTCTATCATAGATATGAACTCCTCCTCAGCCTGTCCTTTTGGTGCTACTCCAACTTCCCACATGACACAATGTAAAAGAATCTACCCCTGAAGGTGGTGATGATGTGGATCCTCTTCCAATGAATGTATATGGAAAGTTTCTACAGAACCTCTAAAGATGCCCCATATGGATTCAAGCATGACACTCCATCGGGTCTCCATAACACCGAGGCTTATGATTCCCCTTCCATCCACATTGATGGAATACAAAGGAGTTTCTAGTGTGGTTACTCTAACTTCCACTACTCAAACATGAAACCTTGAGGGAACATTTCCTACTATCAGAAGAACTACTGGCCTACCTCAATACTGATCCTCTATTCTCGATACTATCACCTTATATTAGGATATTCTTAGTGATAATATCCTGATTGATGATATTAGATAAATTAGGTAGGTGAAATACAGTCACCGGAGTAAAGATGACATACTAGATCCCATCCTAAAAGTGTATAGAATGCAAAATCTCATCACCAACTAGAAGTATTTCAAATCATTGAAACTCAGTAAACCACACTATATAATCCATGATTGACATATCACCTAACTCTAGATGACTTCAATCTCTATCTTGGTCACCTCTCAACATTTGAGGAAGGAAGTGGCCATAAAAGGTAGTCTAAAGGTCATAATGTATCATTCCTTCATAGATATTGACCTAGGTAATTACATCCCACCAGCACTTGGCCAAATAATGTAGAATAAAAGTAGAAAGCTTGACCCTATGCTCTAGAGGTGTCTCTAAATGATCAAAGATAGAAAGAGTGGAATCCATCGAAGACTCAGCAGCCTGTGGACCACCATACCTTGAGAAAATAGGATGATAATACATCTAGAACACAAATTTCAGATCATACATCATAGGTGTAGGTCATGGAGCACCCTGTATTGACTACATTAGATGTAGGATGAAGCTGAGTGTCATTTCCCAGATCAGGTATAGAAGGTGGTGCCTTGGGTGGAACTCTTGGCAGTAGGATAGATGGATCATGGCCTACCACATCTGAATAATAGTTGTCTCCACCCTCCTGGCACATGATATGAGGACTTCGTGGTGGAATTTCTCTTTAAATGCCAAGAACATGCCTTAAAAAAAGTTAGAAGAAGATAGATACACTAGAAGAAGCAGAATGTATAAATAAGGTGTCACTACCAAAGGTATACTGCCCCAATACCCACTTAGAAGGATATGAATTGGTATGTTCTCATGTTTAAATTATAAGGGTTCTAGTAGTTGAAGGGTAAATATCACCTTGACTCTTTATTTACTGGAAACCATTTCACTTTATAAGTCAATAATTTACAATTCTAAGTTTCATTTTCTTATAAAATTATGTCAAAATATAATTAAATTGAATTTCCATTCCAAGTAAATTAGGGACCATAAAACTTATCCCTGAAAGTGACACCCATTTAATCTCAATTTAACTCCATCTATATTCAGTCTCAGAATGTAACAAGTTATATACAATGTATTAACTCGGTAAACAACCCATTCCAACCCACAAGGTCTTATACATCTCATGAATTAAAAAAAGAAATCACTCAATCACAACCTAAGATAATAAAATGAATATATATATAAACAAGTATCACTCAAAAATCAAAAGAAAAATAAGCAAATTTAAGTAGTAAAATGAACATATATGGTATGGAATATGAATAGAATGTGAATTATCGGTGCATATAATGATGCATGATTGATTCTCCTAACCCTCTTCTCATCGGGACAAGGATAAATTTCAAACCCTCAATGAAAATAATAATAACCATCATCATGTATCATGTGAATCACCCAATGGTGAAAGAATATCAATTGTAATAGAAAAAATTATTATTCAAACAACTCTACACTTACCCTGAACATGGGTTAGCTATGCCCAAGAATAGATTATAACGATGTTCCAAGAACTATTAATATTTTTTCTATTGTCTCCAAATTGTAAATTAAGAAATGAAATTTTCTGATACCACTTTGTGATGCCCTGGACTCAGGTTCCACTTAGAGTTTCCCCGAGCCCAGTTAACCACATGGCCTCAAGCACATCTCCCCAAATACCAGAGGCTACCGATTAGCAGTGAGGGCCTTGGGTGTTTCTTTGGGGAAACTATTACATCATTACCAAATCATGGAATAGTGGTTATATATAATAATAAGTAAATATCATAAATAGTATAAACAGATGGAATAATAGAAGTAGATAGAATAATAAGCATCAAGAACAAGTAATCATAATTCTAAAGGTGATGGAAATTTATTTCATGTATCTATGAAGACGAAAAACATGGATACAAAGCATTAGAAAATAGTATTATACATAATATAAAAAACTATAAAAAATAATGAAAAAACTATCCAAGCATCCTAAGACATGGCCTGGATATTCGAAGTAGAGGCGTGTGGCTGTGCATGATGCACTGTAGGAGAATGGACTCTTTAAGGTACAATGGCGCCTCTTGAAAAAGAAGGAGGTGGTTTACTTGAATGATGCAAGGGGGAGGCATGTGATTGGATATATACAAGAGAGGATGAGGTGAGGTCATGGTGCAAAGTAGATGGAGAGGAGCGGGACGCACCGCTGGTGCTTGTGGATTAGGGAGGATGTAAGTTGTGCGATGCTTGACATGTGTAGGTGGAGAGAATGTCCTCCAAAAGGAGGGTTGAGGTGTGCCCATGGATAAAGAGGAAGTGGAGGAGAGGCCCACGGTGCATGATTCAAGATGGATAGTGGATGCCTCTAGCCACTGGTGGATGTCGTTAACCCCCATTGGTCTATTTTTAAAAAAGAAAATAATGAAAAAAAACAATTTAAAATTCAAAAAATAAATTAAAACTAATTATATAATGTGTTAAATAATAATAATAATAATAAAATGTTAATAATAATAAGAATAATAATTAAGATAATAATAATAATAATTAGAAATATTAATTTTATATAAATATATATAAATAAACATGCAATTATAATTACTAATACAATACATAAGGTATAATTAGTAGATAGATAAAATTATAATTTATATTACAAATAATAATACTAATATTAAATTTTAATCAAATTTAATAATAATAAAATATAATAATAATACTAATATTAATATTATAAATAATATTAAATGTTAAAAATTATATAATACTATTTTTTTTAAAAAAATTACTAATAAACATTAAGAAACTAATATTAATTAAACTCTAAAAATAATAATAAAAGGGTTATATATTAAATTTTAATAAACTATAAAATTAATATAAACTAATAGTAATAATAAATTACTAATATTAGTATAAAATTAACTAAATACTATAAAAATAATAAAGACACTACAAAACTGAAAAAGAAGGCTAAAAACACTACAAACAAGAGCAATATAATCACAAGTTCAAATTTTTTCTCGCAAAAAAATGTTAGAAAAATCCATGTGCATCAAATACCTCCCACTTAAAATTTTTCTCTCATGGAAAAAAATCAGAAACAACATGTAACTTCACTCTACATAGACAAGATTAATATAATCAAAAGTTCAAATTTTTTCAATCCCTTTTACCTACAAAATATCCCTCTCAATTTACAATTACAATTTTCAAGAGAAATTTACATTCCACTCACATTCTTTCCAAAATAAGTACATGCACTCATGCATCATGTGACCTACCATTCCATCACTCTAATCACTCAAATAATTTGCTCAAAGATATGCTCAATTCTCATACAAATGCATGCTTACAACAAGAATTTAATGAATTTCACATCTCAACTAGTAGAAATCAAAATAAAACACCAATATTGAGAAGTTAAAATTAGGTTCAAATGTCTTTGAGGATGTAGGATAGTGGGTCATAATTTTTTTTAACAATTTTGGAAAATAAGGGTTGAATATTGAAATAAATGCATGCTAAGTGTTAATACAAATGTATTCCTCAAACTATCACTCCCACACACTTAAAACATTTCTTGTCCCAAATAATATGATAATCCAATGACTCTATGTTTTTTTTTTATTTTTTTAGGAAACAACTCTCTCCAACATAATGGATAGAAAAATTGGTGAGTATCAATGCCAAAACACCTCGAAATATCAGACAATATCCCAATGAAAATTAAAGAAGTATCTCAAACTTAGTAGAATCTTGGTGAGAGTAGGGAATATAAAAAAATATAGCTTATGGATTAATGGGTTATCACTTTTATAGGTATCCCCAAAAGTGAGGGTTACCGCATAATGACCCAAAAAGTACACATTGTTGAAAAAAAGAACCTATATTCCCACATCAAAATACACATAATGAATGTGACTACTGTGAAATATAACACATATAAACATGATGATATAATGTCACTCCATGTTTATCAAGTGACTACTTCCCATCAAACAACCATCTCCATGAATAAATCTCCCCCCACACTAATATTGAAAATAATCAAGAAAATAATCAAGAAATATGTAGGGAATGGTATTAGTGGTGGGATAATCCTAAAATGGATTCTTCATGGATTATAAGGGCTAAACTACGGAGAAAATGTATGGGAGGATTAATTGGTAAAAGGGGATAAAAAATAAAAAAAATCATCAATAATTTTAGCAAAACTTCCAAAATTATGGCCACTTTAATGGACAAACAAGGAAAGTTTGAGAAGATATAACATTAAAAAGATTCCCTCAAGAAAAAGAGAAATATGAGATGATAATAAATGGGCCAGAATTTTAATAGGTAGGGAAATATAATGTTCGAAAATAAATATGATCATGTGTGAAAATAAGTGTCTAAAAAATATACAAGTTTCCAAGAAAACATTTTTTAAGCATGGAATAATATCAGTAATCATCTAAATCAGGGTACGAAGAATAAAATAATTAAAAATAGAAATCGTTTTCTCAAACTAACTTGGAATAAAAGTGGTTTTCCTCTAACCATGTTATGAAAAAAAATAAAAAAACTTGTATACGGGATCAATAAATGATATGAATGTTTGTTTTTTTTTTCATTTTTCATTTTTTTTCATTTTTTGAGTTAGTTATTTTACATGGTGTTTTTTTAAGAATAAAATATAATAAACAATAAAACACCTCCCTAATTAATTTCAGATAGATTTATAAAGGATTCATATATCTAATAATGTTACAAACATGATGTAACCTATAAAATCTACACATAGACAACAAATACCACTATCATATCAGAGAGATAACACCACAATAAAATTAACATGTGGATGGTAAAAATATGTATGATGAACCCAAATCTATTGTGGTTCCAAGAGAAAAATAGATTGTGGTAATTTCATGCCATTTTATTACTTAAAAACTAAATTAAATTAAACTAAATTAAGTGAAATGAAAACAAAAAAATGATGTGTTTCCTCCCATTAAGAACTAAATTTACTTAGTCTTCATCCACATGTTGATGAAACTCCACCAGGATCAAATGGAAATCTATTCCATGCATCTGATTCATTATTAGTGGGACTGTGGAATCCATTCATTGGAAAAGAAACTATCCTGAAAGATTCAAAATATCTCAATAGAAACATGTTAGTCAAATGGATTTGTGGAATTAAATGAAAATAGAACAACTCATAGGGAAATTAATATACCTATTCTGAAGAAAAAATCACTAATTAATTGAATTTTGTGAAAGGGAATTTTCATAAAGATCAAGAAAATTACACTTTGGAATTTTAGAAAGAGAGAAAATTACCTTACTAGACTCTTTCAATGGTTGGCTTATATATATCACATTCTTGAATGAAGTATCTAGATCAATGATGTATCCTAATCTATTTTAACTTCTAACCACTAGAATATAGAAATACACTTGTTTTCAACTCAATTCATGTTCCATAGATTCATTGATTATGCCAATGTCAAGAGTATTTCTAACATCTGTGGGTATTTCAAGTGAAGTGTTTTTAACCTCGATGCATAGAGAAGGTGGGGAAAGATAAATTGGAGAAATGACTCCATTGTTTTAAGAATGAATTATTTTAAAAAAAATTCTTCTATACCACCCTTTTCACAATTCTCCATTGGAACATGGGTCATTACAAAATCAGGATCCTCTAGGAAATCCAATTCTTTAACCGTTTCTAGAAAATTATGAGTGTTATCTACCACAACCATTAAATCATTATCAAACTCCTAAATGTTTTCAGATGTCTCAATTTAGGAAAAAGTTTAATACTTAAAATTATTTTCAGAAATAGGTGATTCAATTTTTTTTGAAGTGATGTCCTCTTGCATGTGGAAATTCATATTGTCTTGGTTAAATTGTGACTCTATTATAGTAAATAATAGTCCTAGTTCATTTTTTTATTTATCCTCAAAAGGTTTAGTTTGATATACATCAAATACACCATTCTCACTTTGGGAATAAAGGGGTTATAACTCAGAGAATAAGGACATGAAATCAAATTATTTTATAGACTATTATGTTCAAATGGGTAGAAGAATTAGCTCTCATATTCTAGAAATGTGGTAATATTGGAAGATTCAAATTGCAATGGAGAGGAGTAATCAATGGTATAATAAAAAGAATGATCAATCAAAGTAGTCTCATTATTAGAATCAGGAACTGGATTTTTTTCAAATGGAACATATACTATACATTATCTAATAGAATTGTTCTAACTTGGACCATCAAGTGGTAGTGTGGTGTCTAGTTGAACAAGATTAGATAGTTTACTTTCAATATTATTCACTTTATTTTCTTGATACTTTATTTGATTTTATAAATCTTTTTTTGAATAAAACAACTTTTCATTACATTCATATTGAAGTTCAAAATCCTATTTTTCTTAGTGATTGCATAATGTTACACGTTCTCAATTATTGAATCATTTGTTTCACATGAATTATCAAGTGATAATTTTTTAGGAATTCTATGGCTTTGAAAATGATAAAATGGTGTAAAATCACTTGTATCACAAAATGGTGCAACATTCTCATAAGAATCATAACATGGACTTGAATCAAAATAATTATAATAAAAATATTACTTGGAGAGATCATGTGTGGTGAATCATTATACATCATACCTTGAGTCGTGGGTATGTAGGGAGGGTGTTGATTGTAGTTGTATAGTGTTGACCACTCAATTCAGAACTAATGGGTGTATTGAAATTCCCTGTAATGAAAAATTCCCAGAGTAGTAAAATGAAACTTTTATTTTATTTATTTTATTTTATTTTGAACTCGAATAAATCTCTTTGAGAACTTTATAATGAAACTATTCTCCCTAGTAATAGTTCCAAAAATTTGGAACATGCATCGCAAATCATACAATTTGATAATTTATAAACCTAAAAACTATTTTAGAAGTGGATACCAGGGTTGAACCACTTAAAATATGTGTGCCGACACTTGGAATACCTCCAGAATAATGTTCAGGTAGAAATGTTTTTAATATAATTAACATCTAAAAATTTTAAAAACAAAACAATTATTTGAAAATGATTAATTAAATTCACTAAAATTATCTAAGTGAACTAGATTAATCTATAGAATAAACATTTAGAGATGGATGTATCAGAGTTTTGATGTCTGTCCAAGTACATGAAATGCCAAATATTTAATTTTAACATTTGAATATTTCTTCATTTTATCACAACTGATTACAGATTTAATAAAAATAGTATTAGGTCTCATTATCAAATATTATATGGTATTCTAATTTTCACAGAAATCATCCATCATTTTATTCAATAGACATATGAATAATACGTGTATCACATTAGCATTGAATCACTTGGTGAAATGAAACAACCCATTTCTCACAAAGTCGAAATATCTATCTATGCTAGGATCAATCACATGAGATCACTTTTTAGGTATCACTCATGCATTTTTGAAATAGAATACACACAAATTTCAATTTCTCAATTAGTATGTTTATTTATTCTAAATTATCTTTGTATGATTTAAAATTCTCTCACGCATACAATTGACTTCCAAATAAATAAATTATCTGATAATCTCTCATCAATGATTACATATTAGTTATCACATGAATGGAAAGAAAATAATGTGTTCAAATTCCAAATAAAAATTAATTCAAATAAATATATAATTAAATAATTTAACATCTAATTAAAAAAATACTTTAAAAGGAAATCAAATAGGGAAATAAAATAAATACATGAATACACCATCATGTTCATCACAACTACGATACCAAAGAATATTATCCAGTCATCATGACATGACAAATAAAATAATAGACACAAGATATCACTATGTTTGTGTCAATGTGAATATCACTAAAAACTTCCAAAGATGATCTCCCAATAATAACCATCGCTCCACTAATCACCATTATATCAAACTGAACCATCAAGCATGTGAAAAAGAAAAAATAATTGGATATATGTTTTCCATCACTATGAAACATTGATCTATGGAAGAAAAATTAATACACTAAGTGCATCAATATCATGCGTAACATGAAAATCATCAACAAATGCTCACCCACACAGACTAAATCCTCAATACATGACAAATCAATGATAAGGTAGCTACCTTCGGGGGTGCACAACATAGGGGATGCTGCTTTCATCCAATGTAGGGTGAATATGGGGGTGAGCTAGCATTGTGGTGTAAGGAAATCCATTCGACTTAAGTGGAGATGTGTGGCTATGCGTGATGCACTATAGGAAAGTGGCTACCTAGAGGGATCGTGGTGTCTCCTACAGATATAGGAGGAAGCTACATTGCATGGTTCACATGGGGTGGTGTGTGATTGAGTATATATAGTAGAGGAGGAGGCGAGTCTGTGGTGTTCTATATATAGAGAGGAGTAGGATGTTCTGCTGACATTGGTGGAGCAGAGAGGATAGAATGGTGTCCATCACCTGGCATGTGCAGGTGGAGAGGAGGTCCTCCAGCAGGAGGGTTGAGGTACACTCATTGATAGAGAGGAAAATAGAGGATAGGCCAATAATATAGGAGGCAAGAGGGAGAGTGGAGGCCACTAGCTGCTGGTGGATTCCATGTCCCCCTTTTTGGCCTGTTTTAAAAAAATAATGAAAAAAGAAAAATAAATACAAAAGTAAAACAACAATTCAAAATAAAAAATTTAAATTAAATCGAATTATCTAATTTGTAAAATAATAATAATAATATATGAACACTAATTAGAATAATATGTAAGATAATAATGATAATAATTAGAATTATTAAAATTATATAAATATATATAAATACACATGTAATTGTAAATACTAATACAATATGTAAGATTTAATTTGTAGTTAGATAAAATTATAATATATACTAAAAATAATAACACTAAAATTAAATATTAATCTAATTTAATAATAATAAAAACTAATAATAATAATAATAATAATATTTTAAATAATATAAAATTTTAAGAAATATACAATACAAAAAAAATAAATTAAAAAACCCACTAATAAATATTAATAAACTAATATCAATGAAACTACAATAATAATAATAAAAGTGTTAAATATTAAATGTTAATAAACTATAAAATTAATATAAAATAATAATAATACTAAATTACTAATAATAGTATAAGATTAACTAAAAACTATAAAAATATTAAAAACACTACAAAACTACAAAAGAAGGCTAAAAACACTAAAAATGTTTAGAAAAATAATTAAAACTAAATTAGAAGATCATAAAAATATTATCAAAATCCATGTGCATCATTTTTCACGTGAGTTTATTTATGAAGTTTGATATGGGAGCATGGATGTTTCCCATGAGTTTTCACCTAAGTGATATATGACTTATGGGGTAGGAGAATGAGCCTAGGGGCTTTGAGATATTTCTCAGGATATTTGTGATATGGGAATTATGGATGAAATGAGCTATGATATGTATGAGGTAAACCTAAGAGAGGGTTTAGTCAGGTTTATGAGTGCCTTTATAGATACATGAAGAATGGATAGATGCTTTGGATTATGACATGAGGAATTACTAGGTATTAAGTACATGTATATGGATACCTTAAGCTTTCATAGAAAAGCACTTGAAGTGATTTGGTATTAAGGTGAGTTTCTGAAGGGTAATATAGGTTGAGTTCCTGACCTCATTGATTCTAGATACACTTTCAATGGTGGGGATAAATAATGGGTAGACGCCTGTAGTTTTTGAATGATTCTTGGGTTGATGGGTAGTCATGTAGTAGATTATGGGATGAATGAGATGCCTATATTTTGAAGAGGAGTACCAAGAGTGATTTTGGATAGCTGTGATTGACATTCAAGATGAACATAGTCTATGATATAGGTGTGTGATCCTAGGTTTGATAACATGCGACTCATGGTATTGTTAGTTGGGTTAGGTGATCAGGTGGTATGAGAGCAAATACCCATTGAGTTTCAATGAGATATAGATGAAGCATACTATTTTCATGTGGTGACACTAGTATATGAATCTGAGACTGACTGTGTGTGGTCTGAGGGCTAAAGAAATTTATAGAGCACCTACGGGCATGGTGGCCATATGGTTTGGTGAGATTAGGGAGTGTCTCCTCCATGGTGATGTTGGATCCAAGGATAGAAGGTGTCTGTATTGACATGATGAGTGAGTATGGATCCAGGGGAGTGATACATGCTTGATGATGGTTCCTTTTTAAGATTATCTCATGGTGTTTTGTAAGGTAATACAAATGGTGGGGAGTTTACCATTTGGGTAATAACCCTCATTATATATTTAAATTTATAGGATTCCTAAGATGAAGTTCCTATTAATTTTTGGACATGTATAAATTGATGTTTTGTGTTCGCGCATGGTTATGAGTGGGATGAGTTTATCTAATCATTATGTGAAGTTATAGATAGACCATAGGTCATGGATGAATTAAATCATGTGGTAAGGGTCATGGATTATTGAGGTTGTTCATTGTATGGTCAATGTAGAATTGGATATAGTCTGTTTATAGGCATCAGGCTCCAGATGGGTTGATGAGATATAAGAGTGAGTAAGACTAATTATGTTCTAATGATTAGGGTGATATCATGATGGATATTTTGGTTGGTTGAGGATTAAAAAATATAATTACACCAAAGTTTGGATTTAAGATTTGGTTTGGATTCTAAAACAATCATGGGATGCCTTTGGGAGTTAAGGCATCATGATTAGGTGAAGTGATTGCATATTGGAGGGTGAGACTGAGTGTTTTAGGAAAAAGGCTATCCATAGGAGGTAAAACTATTTGTTTTTTATATAATTTTATATGATGGTACAAAAAAATATCAGTTATATTGTGTTTTGTATGATATATGTTTTTTGAAGATCATTTGGGAAATTTAAGGAAAATAATTTGCATTTGGGCTTATGCATGGGTGGTGGAGACTCATCTATCTTTTTTCAGAAATAGAAACAAGGAGTAGTACTAGAAACCGACCAGTTTTTGACATATGATTTGGTGAAATGTTATAAAATAATAGACCAAGTGTGTCATTAGACCACTAAGAATTGTGTTTTTGAAGGTAATTCTGATGGTTGGGAGTAACATGGATTAGAATAACGTATTATGAGTAGAGGATTATAGTGTATAGAACCATAAACTTGGTATGAATTAATTGATGGAACTATAGTGTCTTGGAATAGAAAATAATTGTTGGTCATTGTATTAGTGATTCGATATTGGTGAAAATTATTGGCTTAGTTTTTGATGAATATTAAACCTCATATTTGGAGTTGAACAGTGGATCCTCAATTGTCATTCTAGAGTAGAACATGATGAGATAGTTATGAATTGATTATTGGGTTAGTTTTGGGTATATGTTTGAAATAATATTGGGGATTATTTAGGATAATAAGTGATATGATGGGGAGTTTGTAATGAACCACATTTATATGGGTTCTACAATTATAGTTGAAATTTGAATTTTTAGTTTCTCAAGTGAGATTCATCTTGAGAATAATATTTTACATCGAGGTATTTAGTTTTTTAACATCTCATGTAGATGTTTTTAGTAAAAGTAATGAGTCCCATGAGGTGTTTGGTTGCTCGATTGAGCATCGAGGTGATCACATGAAATTATTAGATTTTTTCTTGTGGAAACAGCCTTTAAAACACCCCAGATGGCCATTTTTATAGATATGATGGTTCTTGGGGGAGATCCTATTAGAAATATCAAGGGAGAAACACCCTAGTTGGGTGTTTCACTAGTCGTAGTTCATAGTTCATGGGGCATGGATCTTGGGAACCCCACCATGATATAATGCCCCAGGAATGGTATTTTTAGTAGGTGTAGTGTGGGTGTGAGATACCAGTGATAAACGATGAGGGATAGTAGATCCATGCTATAGTTATAGGAAATTGGGCTCACTCAAGTATGCATGGGAATACAATATGACATAGTGAAAGCCTTTCTGAAATCCATTTTTCTCTACATGGTTTTTAAATAGGGGAAAATCAATTTTCATCTATGATTTTAAACACCCTATACCCATCATCTCTACCATATTGCACATGAATGAATATGTAGGATTCCTCCCCTATCTTCCCTCTTGATTACCTATGGAAATTGGGTAGATTTGGTGTGATTTCTTTGATGATTTAAGGTGATATATCTTCTCCTCTTTCTCTCTCGACCCCTCTTTTATTTCTATAATTTCAATATCATCGACTAGTGTTTTTTAGATCATTCAACTAGTTCATGGTGGAATTGTTTATATATTATGGGGCTTCTACATGGAATAACTATATGATTTCCCGAGTTGATGTCTTCATGTCATCAAATTTGTTTGGAGGTATTTTTTCCTAGAAAACTTTCTAGGGTTTCTTTGTAAATTTATCTAAATTGGTGATTGAATGAGTACTAATTATTATGGATTTCCTCCGGATAATACTAAGACTATTTAATAGACCTTCCATGTGTGGTTGGTCATGGTGTCAGTGTGATGAGGTCTCTTGGTGATTTGTTTGGTGATTATTCCAAATAACATTAAAAAATTAATTTTAGTTGTTTAATTAATTTTTATTTGATTATAATTAATTAATTTGGATGTTTTGGAATGAGATATGTCCTTTGGTTGATGGATGGTGGATGAATAGACTTTCATGATCTCAGGTGAGAGTTTTTATGTTACGCTTCAAAGGGAATAAATCTATTATTGAGATAATTTGATGTTGATCATACCCCTTTTTGTAATTTCATTTAATGTATATGGAATTTGATAAGTATCCTTTCCACCGTGTCTGATAGACATATTTAGATTAAATAAATTATTTAATTAAAATTTAATTCTTATGGATGGAATGAATAAACTTTTAAGGGACATAATGGACCCTTATGCATTAGCTTTAATGCTTTGACCACTGATGGTTGGGGACTTGTTTATACTATTGGGTTTTATGGCATAAAGACTCAGGGGTAGAGGTTTAAATGAATTTTAAATTGTATACCTATCTAGTTTCCAAAATAACCCTTAAATAGGGCTATGTGATGAATATGAGATGATAGGCCAGAGTAGGCCTTAGTATACGTTGAGATACCTCAAATCCATTGAGATAGAATGATATTAATGTGTTTGTTTTTACATCCTTGAGAGGTGATCAATTATATAAGTGTTTTTTGAGTAATATTTTTATGGGTTAGGTGTGTGAAAAATATTTTTAAGGTATTCATGTTCTCTAATTTTACATAGACTTTGAGCATGTTTTAAAGTGTTTTAAGGCCAGCTATAGGTGTTTGGGAGACTAGAAAAGGAGTTGGGCTAGAATAGTGAGATTTTTATTTCTTGGAGAAGCTACAATAGATCAATAATCTAGTCGGTGGGCACCACTGGCTAGTCGGTGGATTTTTCAGGATCTAAATCACGAATGTTAATCCCACCAGTTTGTCGGTGGAATTTTTAGATCCCAATGAGTACAAATATTTTATACTTATTTTTTTAAATAAATGAACCCTCTACTCAATTTTACATATTATCTCAGGTCCTATTTGATTTATAGTGACCTAGGTGCCCTCTCTTATCTATTTTGAGTTCTTTCCTCCCCTTCCATATCCTTTTTTTGATGCCCAAACAGTGGTTTAATCACTTGTTCTTGATATGGTGAGTTCATATTCATTCTATATCTATCTAATTATGTTATCCTTAACCAAAAAAATATATCTTTAATGTCCTGATTGGATTTAGGGGTTTTGGATTGAGATAATAAGTCATTGTTGATCATTGATAAAACAAAACCTGGATTCAGGGAATTGGTATTAACATATTGATCAGACTTATATTATTGTAAAAAGTGGATCTTCTCATGCATGTTTGGTCTTGAAATACCTTTAGGGTGTGGTTTCTCCTAAAAAATGATTCTAGTCTTAAAAATTACATCAATTTAGGTTTGGTTATAAGATTTGGTAGTACTTTAAAAATTGGATGGCGATCATTTCATTTATCATCATTTCACCTAAGGTAGGAATCCATGGAGTTTAGTCCATGTTTTATATGGGTTCATAGCATGATCATTGTCATGCATCTATAGCTTCATGGGACCTATGTTTGAAATTTGATCAAATGAGGTGTGCATGTAACACCCCAAGATTTCATAGTGTGTTATTTCTTCAAAATAATTCAATAACTTGCACTACATGCAACATCGAGTTCAAGCACACCATGACTTACTAAACAAGCCGTTCAAAAGAGATTATAAATAGTATTAACAAAATTTTAAACTTTATATAATCCTTATAATTTTAGAATCCATATTATGAGTTTCTTAGACATAATGTAAGAACAAATTCATTTTCAGTATTGCACTTTTACAAACTTTTAATAGTGAACCCTTTTGAAATCCAATATTTTAAAATTTTATATATTTAATTTGACTAAATAAATTTACTTTTTAGAATGGGGACATCAAAAATTTACTATGAAACATCCCAAGCTTCTACGGTATGCTTCTCTTTGAATAATGTGATAGCGTGTGTTGTACGCAACATCGAGTTCTAACACACCACAACCAATCAAACTAGCCATTATGAATAGAAATACCTACTTTTTGAAATTATATATATTTTATATTTCAAAATGGACTTCATTTTTGGATTCAGAATATCAAAATTATCCTAAGTTTAATTTTTGGTATTTTTCTGAGAACTTCCAATTTTTATGAATAGTGAAAAATACATAAAAACAACTTTTTTAATCAAAATAATTTATAGTGATAAATTATATTATTTAGTGGTTTTAAAGTATAATTAGAATATATTTTTACCATTTTATCCAATGGTGTTCATTAGAATTAATTTCACTTTGAAATTGGACATAAACAATTGTCAATCTTTTGATATATATTGTTTCTTAAAAACACGCTATTTGTTGTAACAGTGGGAATTAATTATAAAATTAATTAATGCAACTTATATGTTTGGAATTTTGTAAAATAGACATCATTTTTTAATTCGGAATATCAATTATAGCTTAGGGTGAAATTTTGGCATTATTCTGAAAAACTTCAATTTTTTTTGAATAGTGAAACCACTAAGTGGTAGTTAAAAAACTGAATTTTTCATAAAACTTAATTTTACCGCTTCTGTGAATGGAATTTTGAAAATCCAAGAGACACAGTTAATATCAATTATTAAAAATTGGTTCAATGAGATGAAAATAATTTTTGGTGAATAGTAACTTTTTACTTTTATTTACCACGGATAAAAGTAAATAGGGTAATTAAGGATAAAAATGATATTGATATTACCCTAACACATGTACTAATTATATTGGAAAAGTGTATATCGACCAAAAAAAAAATTAGGAATAAATTATTATCATTTAGGTCCACTTGGATTAGATTAGGACATTTATTATTATTTAATTCAAAGAAGAGTTAAAAGAGTTAAAATCAAAGTTTATTTACTAAAACATTTTTAATATAAGGTTATACATAAGATAAATTAGATTGTAAATATTAATTAGAAATATAAAAATATTTAATAAATAAGGATATTTTATTTATAATTTTTAGATATTAAATAATTTAATTTATTTATGACACAATGATGATGCAGTAATTACCATAATAGTGAAAAATCAAAATAATTGATATTATAAATACCCAAATAAATATAATTTGAGACTTTTTATGAATTAAACTAATTTTATAGGATAATATGACATGTTAGGATTTATTTAATTAACTTTTTTCGAAGTAATAATTCTGTTATGATTTTTACAAAAATCAATTATTGAATAGTGTCAAAATTGACATAAAAGCGTTTTAAAAACAAATATTATATTATTAATTGATATTAAATTCCTAAAAATCTAAGGTTCGTCCAAGAGACTTATATCATGATAGTTGTGTCATTAATGGACCACTTGGGGGTCTCTTTGATGTATATAGTAAGTTTATTAACCATATAATATAAAAATACAAAGAGACATTGTAAAAGTGAAACTAATTAACTAAGAGTTAATACTTAAAGATAAGGTTAATATAGTAACCCAAACCTATCTAAATTATACTGGTTAATTGGTTTTCGACCCATACCCACCTTAACCTTTAAATAATCCACTTTGGAGCCATTAGAAACCGAATATGAATTTATTATAAAATAATATTTATAGCTTTTCCAAAGGTGCCCCTCACCCCTCTTATAAAAGGGAACTCTACCTTCTCATTAACTCACACATTCATAACCTTTTGGTTCTGCCAAAATCTGCCCAAATACTCTCTCAACTTCCCTCACTTCACCTAGAGGCCTTACTTTAGTCAGAAATCCAACATAAGGAGCCCTTTTGATCAAATCAAAAGGAAGAACCCGAAGAAGAGGTAGTGATTTCACCACCCTTTTTCAAGCTCCTTTCTTCTTCCACTTCTTCTTTTCTTTGTTATTACCATTATAAAATAATAACTCCAGTATATTATATATAATTTGAGGTTATTATAAACATTTTACAACCATATTTCAGTATTCTATCCATCCTTTGAATAACATGTCACCATACGTGCGTATGTACGGCTTACCGTCTCCACGTCGTGGTGTAATTGTTATTCAATAAATTATTATTTGGATGGGTATAATAATGACGTGTAATTCATGTAAATAATAAATAAAACATGATAATTATTATGTATATATGAGATACCATCCAATTATATATTATTTTAATATCAAAAGAATGATATTGTCGCTCGTGCGTACGTACGGACTACCGTCTCCACGAACGCGATGCGATTCATTCTCCATCATATCCATTCAAGTATAATTCTCATCTGAAGATTAATAATAATTTTTAAGGACTTAATATAATTATGGATATGAATAAGATACAACCTATCCATAACAAACATGCCTTATATAATAAAACATATAAAATAAAATGAGTAAGTTAACACACGAAACGACGATCATTCTAAAATATTATTAACAAATCAATGTTAAAAGATCATATATGATATCATACTAATGTAAATGATTCTTTTATAATTTAATAACAATTATTTCACCATTATATAGGAGTTTAACCTACCCCAACCAAGTAAAAGTACAATTTAAGGGTTTATTTAGCAATCTCTTCATTATCCGAGGTTGTTTATACGTAATAATCTAATGGGACCTCTTTATCCTCCACATTCACGTTTCTTAAAAATGTATTTCAAATAATTCTTACTATTTTAAAGACTATGGAATAAATTCATTTATACCCTTGTTGAATTTTTATAATAGTTTTATAAAGGAATCTTTCCATCGTTTTCTAAACAAGGTTCTTTTTAACCTTTTCGACAGAATTAAGGTAAGAATGTTTTTTTAACTTATACGGTGGGTGTGGCTATTTGCCACCGTTATAAAATTTTCAAATCTTCCATTACAGTATTATAAGGATATTTTCAAATTAAATGTTTTATTTTATAATTATGTGACTTTTAAATGATTTCAAAATGAATATTTTAAGAATTTATGAAAGGTACTCTTTATCAAAATCATAATTTTAAATATTTTAAAGATTTATCTTTCTAAATATTTTTAATTAATATCCATGTTTTCAAAATAATTTTAAGGATTTATTTATATGGACATGAATGTTTTGAAATGATATTTCTTTTCAAAAGTTTCGAAGTGGTATGGGACACTTTGATCCAAAAATCTCTTTTAAATTACTTTCTTAATAAATGTGTGACTTTTAAATGATTTCAAAAAAAGAGATATTTCTCTCAAATAGTTTTGATTTCATCTCTGTCAACATCCTTCGATGAATTTTACACTTATTTGAAGTTGATTTATTATGATAAAAAACTTCTATATTTTATTGAAGGTTTTTGTGATATGTTTGACTATGGATGTGTTATTTTTATACCATTCATGGTTTATGGATGAAATATTTACAATTCGTATGCTAGTTTTAATACGAATGTTTATGTTATGTTTAAACCTTTTCATATAGGAATGCATTGGACTTAATATGTGACGGGTGGAGCCCTCTATAGCTCCTCGATGCATTGGTAGGTCTCATGAGACAAACTAGTGTCTTGGCATAAGGCCTTGACAAAATCTCTTTTGTAGTCTTGGCACGAGGCCTTGGCTATGTGGTTATGATAGTCTGGCATTATGCATTCCATCATTATGAAAGTGGTTAGTGATATTGCATGTGATTATTCGAATAGTAGAATATCTATGTGAATAAGTAAATGGCATTATTTCATTTTATTTTTTCCATATTATGCTGAAGTTCAAGTTTAAAAGACTTTTTTTTAGTTATACAATGCCTTAAAAATGTTTATGCTTATTTATGAAAGTTTCTGTTGCTTACCCTTACTGAGCGTTTGAGCTCACCCATTTCTATGTTTTATTTTTTACAGGATTCCAAGAAGTTTATTGTGATTGATATGCAGGGTTAAGCCAAGGGAATAATGGTGTTCATAAACATTATTTAATTTGTTTTGTATGTCTTAATGTGACATGTAAAATTCATGTATGTAATCTATTTTCCAAGACTGCTAAACTGATCGGTCCTTCGAGACTTGATTCCTTGTAATCATGCCAATGTATTAAAATAATGCACCGACTCTAGGTAACTGGGGTCAGGGCATTACAGTTGGTATCAGAAGAAGTTTAGCAATAACCTTGGAAACTAGATTTAGATAAACTCTGAATAGAGCACATAGCCCTAAGATAGACTTTGAGGATTAGTATATAAGAACTTCCTAGAATTTTGGTATTGTAGAGATTTTGTGAGTTTTCCGAGCAATACATCCCTGTCTGGATACGAGCAGGTAGAGGCGGCTCTGGCACAGATGTACCTAGTGGTAAAACCCGAAAACACCACTTTGAGCTAGACTCGAACGAGAACTGGTGCACGACAACGGGCCTTGCTGCACTCTTGGTTACGACACTCCTGGGGGATGTGCTTAGGATAATTCTCATTTTCTTTACAAACCATTATGAAGGGATCATGAGTATATACATACTCAAAGAAAACATTTTTATGATTATGGATTATATCCATAAACTGTTCAATTTGTGTTAGGTATTTTACAAGTTTGAAATTATTCATTGCAATTCATAAACTGACCTAGTTTATGCTATTGTATAGAAATGGCGCCCAGTATAAGGAATGTGAACTCCCGTAATTTGTATGATCCAAAGAGTAAGAAGGATCATATCTTTCGTGGTCCTAAGCTAGAATTTTGAATGGAAATTGTCTCCCACGTATTATCATCATATGAAGAAATAGTATCATGCGTTGATAAGATAAGTAAATAATTCTTGGAGTCCTATGGCTTTGAAGGGAATCCAGAGAAGAAAAGGGATGGTAGAGAGAAGGATAGATAAAGGGAAGAAGGTAAAGAAGGGTTTTCCCATATGTGATAACTGTGGAAAGAATCACCTTGGAAAATTCTTGAAGGGAATGGGAGTATGTTATACGTGTGGAGAAAAAGGACACCAAGTACGTGACTACAAGTGTAAGAAAAAGGTTTCAAATGTACAATGATTCATCTGCAAGGAGTTTGGACACTACGCGATCCAATGTCCCAGTCATTAGACTATGCCAAAAATGATGCTATTGGATAATAATCAAGTTATGGTACTACCACATATGAAGAGGAATGACTAGTGTTATTATGTTGTTATTTTAGAATTATTTCATTTAAGTGTTGTATCAATGATGTTTTGGAAATAAATAAGGATTTTACTGTAGTACTATTTCATTAAGGACTTGAGATTGTGTGGAACAAAGAAAAGTGACTCAATAGCAGGTTAAATGTTTTGAAAATATATGGTTGAGAGAAAGATAAACCATAATATGGTTCTGATACAAAGGTAGTGATTTTAAAATAATACATGATTGATTTGGATAAATTATATTGGATATTCTTAACTACCTTGAAACTGATTAATGATGTGTATATTATATCATTGTTTGGGTTTACATCATTTTTTGGATTGAAGGAGTATATCTATTATTCTTTATGGAATAAGGGATCATGAATGTAATCAATAAGGTTTTATGGTAATTCAGGATGTTTCAGTGTTTTAAAAGAATACATGATGAAGGTGTTCACATGTTATTACGCGGAAAAAAGGATCTTCATTGTGTTTACCTTCCTTATAAATTTTGGACTGAATTATTTTGGATAGTTCTAGTTTGGATTATTTCGGATTTCCATAAAAGGACAACCCGGAGGTCGGGCGGCAACCCATCGCGTCCGGAACGGCCGCGAGACTTGAACCCACAACCGAAGGGCGACAAGGGTGTATCACCTACCACTGACCCACGTGATGTCCTGGATTGAATAATTTCATTTTTTAATGGTTCTTCTAGATTAATTATAAATTCATTTTTAACCCTATACGAAAAGGATAAATAGAATATTATTTTTAAGTTCTATTATCTTTTAGAGTGAAAGATGAGTTTGTGGTAGAACTTAGTTAAAGGATGAGACTCTACTTGTCAAGTATATATTTTTCTTCTTCTCTTATTCAATGAATAAATTAATTCTTATATTGTAGTGAAGGGATCTTAAAACAAAAAATGTGTTATCCTAATACCATATGTTTTGCTGAACCGATGGTATTTTAAATCATCATAGATTGATGAATTTAAGGCCCTCAATTTTACACTTGTTTGTGATTGATGACCTCAATCACTACCTATAAATATTTACGTTTTTCCTCCAATTATATGTCTCTAATTGCCACCAATGTTCTCCGAATAGAGATCATAATTTGGCGGTGACCCTTTCATTTCTCTTTTCATATTATTAAGAATAAATTTTATTAACCCAATTTCCGATGTGGGTTTTCCCACAAAGATATTTCTATATTCAATATTTTATTTTTGAAGAACAATTTCAAATTGCGAGGACGCAATTTATTGAAGGAGGGGAGAATGTAACACCCCAAGATTTCAGTGTGTTTTTTCTTCAGAATAATTCAATAACTTGCACTACACGCAACACTGAGTTCAAGCGCACCATGACTTACTAAACAAGCCGTTCAAAAGAGATTATGAATAGTATTAAATAAATTTTAAACATTATATAATCTTATAATTTTAGAATCCATATTATGAGTTTCTTAGACATAATGTAAGAAACAATTAATTTTTAGTATTGCACTTTTACAAACTTTTAATAGTGAACCCTTTTTAAATCCAATATTTTAAACTTTTATATATTCAATTTGACTAAATAAATTTACTTTTTAGAATGGGGACATCAAAAATTTACAATGAAACATCCCAATCTTCTATGGTACACTTCTCTTTGAATAATGTGATAGCGTGTGTTGTACTTAACATCGAGTTCTAACACACCACAACCAATCAAACTAGCCGTTATGAATAGTAATACCTAATTTTTGAAATTATATATATTTTATATTTCAAAATGGACTGCATTTTTGGATTCAGAATATCTAAATTATCCTAAGTTGAATTTTTGGTATTTTTCTGAGAACTTCCAATTTTTATGAATAGTGAAAAATACTTAAAAACAACTTTTTTAATCAAAAATAATTTATAATGATAAATTATATTATTTAGTGGTTTTAAAGTATAATTAAAATACATTTTTACCATTTTATCGAATGGTGTTCATTAGAATTAATTTCACTTTGAAATTGGACATAAACAATTGTCAATCTTTTGATATATATTGTTTCTTAAAAACACGCTATTTGTTGTAACAACGGGAATTAATAATAAAATTAATTAATGCAACTTATATGTTTTGAATTTTGTAAAATAAACATCATTTTTGAATTTAGAATTTCAATTATAGCTTAGGGTGAAATTTTGGCATTGTTCTGAGAAACTTCAATTTTTGATGAATAGTGAAACCACTAAGTGGTAGTTACAAAAATGAATTTTTCATAAAACTTAATTTTACCGCTTCTGTGAATGGAATTTCGAAAATACGAGAGAAATGATTAATATCATGTAGTAAAATGTGGTTCAATGAGATGAAAACAATTTTTGGTTAATAGTAACTTTTTACTTTTATTTACCACGGTTAAAAGTAAATAGGGTAATTAAGGGTAAAAATGATATTAATATTACCCTAACACATGTCCTAATTATATTGGACAAGTGTATATCGACCAAAAATAACCTTAGGAATAAAATATTATCATTTAGGTCCACTTGGATTAGATTAGGACATTTATTATTATTTAATTCAAAGAAGAGTTAAAAGAGTTAAAATCAAAGTTTATTTACTAAACAATTTTTAATATAAGGTTATACATAAGATAAATTAGATTGTAAATATTAATTATAAATATAAAAATATTTCCTACATAATGATATTTTATTTATAATTTTTAGATGTTAAATAATTTAATTTATTTATGACACAATGATGATGCAGTAATTACCATAATAGTGAAAAATTAAAATAATTGATATTATAAATATCCAAATAAATATAATTTGAGACTTTTTATGAATTAAACTAATTTTATAGGATAATATGACATTTTAGTATTGATTTAATTAACTTTTTTTTTGAAGTAATCGTTCTGTTATGATTTTTACAAAAATCAATTATTGAATAGTGTCAAAATTGACATAAAAGCGTTTTTAAAACAAATATTATATTATTAATTGATATTAAATTCCTAAAAATCTAATGTTCGTCCAATAGACTTATATAATGCTATTTTTATCATTAATGGACCAATTGGGGGTCTCTTGGATGTATATAGTAAGTTTATTACCATATAATATAAAAATACAAAGAGACATTGTAAAAGTGAAACTAATTAACTAAGAGTTAATACTTAAAGATAAGGTTAATATAGTAACCCAAACCTGTATAAATTCTATTGGTTGAGTGGTTTTAGACCCATACCAACCTTATACTTTAAATAATCCACTTTGGATCCATTACAAACCGAATATGAATTTATTATAAAATAATATTTCTAGCTTTTCCAAAGGTGCCCCTCACCCCTCTTATAAAAGGGCACTCTCCCTTCTCATTAACTCACACCTTCAAAGCCTTTTGGTTCGGCCAAACTCTGCCAAAATACTCTCTCAAATTCACTCACTTAATCCTACAGGCCTTATTTTAGTCAGAAATCCAACCTAAGGATCCCTTTCGATCAAATGAAAAGGAAGAACCCGAAGAAGAGGTAATGATTTCACCACCTTTTTTCAAGTTCCTTTCTTCTTCCACTTCTT
The DNA here is from genome assembly GCA_963277665.1 of Viscum album. NCBI lineage: Eukaryota > Viridiplantae > Streptophyta > Magnoliopsida > Santalales > Viscaceae > Viscum > Viscum album. Next base: position 1,074,816,633 of record OY728127.1, on the reverse strand, counting down.
CTTTCTTTGTTATTACCATTATAAAATAATAACTCCAGTATATTATATATACTTTGATGTTATTATAAACATTTTACAACCATATTTAAATATTCTATCCATCCTTTGAATAACATGTCACCATACGCGCGTATGTACAGCTTACCGTCTCCATGTCGTGGTGTTATTGTTATTAAATAAATTATTATTTGGATGGGTATAATAATGATGTGTAATTAGTGTAAATAATAAATATAACATGATAATTATTCTGAGTATATTATATACCATCCAATTATATATTATTTTAACATCAAAAGAATGATATTGTCGCTCGTGCGTACGTACGGACTACCGTCTCCACAAACGCGATGAGATTCATTCTCCATCGTATCCATTCAAGTCTAATTCTCATTTGAAGATTAATAATAATATTTAAGGACTTAATATCATTATGGATATGAATAATATACAACCTACCCATAAAAAACATGGCTTACATAACAAAACATATAAAAGAAAATGAGTAAGTTAACACACGAAACGACGATAATTCTAAAATATTATTAACAAATCAATGTTAAAAGATCATATATGATATAATACTAATTTAAATGATTCTTGTATAATTTAATAACAATTATTTCACCATTATACAGGAGGTTAACCTACCCCAACCAAGGAAAAGTATAAGGTAAGGGTTTATTTCGCAATCTCTTCATTATCTGAGGTTGTTTATACGTAATAATCTACTGGGTCCTCTTTATCCTCCACATCCATGTTTCTTAAAAATGTATTTCAAATCATTCTTACTATTTTAAAGACTATGGTATAAATTCATTTATACCCTTTTTGACTTTTTATAATAGTTTTATAAATGAATCTTTTCGTCGTTTTCCAAACAAGGTTCTTTTTAACCTTTTCGATAGAATTAAGGTAAGAATGTTTTTTTAACTTATACGGCCAGTGTGGCTATTTTCCACCGTTATAAAATTTTTAAAGATTCCCTTAAAATATTATAAGGATATTTTCAAAGTAAATGTTTTATTTTATAATTATGTGACTTTTAAATGAGTTCAAAATGAATATTTTAAGAATTTATGAAAGGTACTCTTTATCAAAATCAGAATTTTAAATATTTTAATGATTTATCTTTCTAAATATTTTTAATTAATGTACCTGTTATCAAAATGAATTTAAGTATTTATTTATATGGACATGAATTTTTTGAAATGATATTTCTTTTCAAAAGTTTTTAAGTGGTATGGGACACTTTGATCCAAAAATCTCTTTTAAATTACTTCCTTAATAAATGTGTGACTTTTAAATGATTTCAAAAAAAGAGATATTTCTATCAAATATTTTTGATTTCATCTATGTCAACATCCTTCGATGGATTTTACGCTTATTTGAAGTTGATTTATTATGATACAAAACTTCTATATTGTATTGAAGGTTTTTGTGATTTGTTTGACTGCGGATGTGTTATTTTTATACCATTCATGGTTTATGGATGAAGTATTTACAATTTGTATACTAGTTTTAATACGAATGTTTATGTTATGTTTAAACCTTTTCATATGGGAATGCATTGGAATTAATATGTGACGGGTGGAGCCCGCTATAGCTCCTCGATGCATCGGTAGGTCTCATGAGACAAACTAGTGTCTTGGCACAAGGCCTTGACAAAATATTTTTTGTAGTCTTGGCACGAGGCCTTGGATATGTGGTTATGATAGTCTGGCATTATTCATTCCATCATTATGAATGTGGTTAGTGATATTGCATGTGATTATTCAACTAGTAGAATATCCATGTGAATAAGTAAATTACATTATTTCATTTTATTTTTGCCATATTATGCTGAAGTTCATGTTTAAAAGACTTTTGTTTTAGTTATATAATGACTTAAAAAAATTTATGCTTATTTATGAAAGTTTCCGCTGTATTGATTAACCTTACTGAGTGTTTGAGCTCACCCCTTTCTATGTTTTATTTTTCCCAAGATTCCAAGAAGTTTATTGTGATTGATATGTAGGGTTAATCCAAGGGAATAATGGCGTTCATAAAGATTATTTATGTTGTTTTGTATGTCTTAATGTGAAATGTAACATTCATGTATGTAATCTATTTTCCAAGACTGCTAAACTGATCGGTCCTTTGGGACTTGATTCCTTGTAATCATGCCAATGTATTAAAATAATGCACCGACTCTGGGTAACTGTGGTCAGGGCATTACAGTGCATGTGTAGACCGTGAGACTTGTGATTATTTTCTATTCATGTGGACTGTGATGATTAAGATTAATGCCTGATATGATGTCATTTTGATCTGTCATTAGTATCTTGTGTCATTTGTGATGTTCTTCTTTCATTTCTAGTTAAGTGTGAAATTTATCCTATTGGACTATCCCCTGAGAGGGATGTGTCAGACATTGGTTGGTATGTACTTGGGATATCCGAAACAATAGGATGTATCAAATTTGTTTGTGGTCTATCCCATTGAGGGGTATATTTTAGGTGGATGGTCGGTGTTCCTTTAGTAATGGATTCAAAGTAAGTATATCCAGTATCTGAGGAGCCAACATATATTTTGTGATCATGTGATATACTTTTTTATCTATACTTTATTTTATTTCATAGAATGAATCAGTGTATCTTAATAATTTGTGTCAAGGGCCATTGGTGGTGTCCTAGTAAGTATTGTACCAACACTCTACTCAGGAATTTCAATGCAATTTTATATTTTTAGGTTAGGGATCTGGAAAAGTGAAAGGGACCCATGGTGGATGGTTGAGTAGGTTTAGTTGGAGGATGAATGAATCATAGGATAGACCTTAAGCTAGATAATTTTTGATATTTTTAGCTTATTTCCATGTACTTTGATCCACATAATATTGGGATCTCTTTTATTGGTTTTTGTTTATTTATCTGACATGCCATATTTGTGTTAATTAGGTTAGTATTTATTGTTTATGTTTCAACATTAATGATTATTTATTTATTCATTATTTGTGGATTTATTATTATTTATTCCTCTATTATACTCTGATTTTTACCTGGTATCGAGGGATTAGTCTCCCGATGATGCTTCTTGGAACTTACCTCTAGTCACCAAACTATTGGGTATGGGGAGTCACACATGAGGTCGAGTGACATTTCGGATCAGACCCAATGGTTCAGGCCGGGGTATTAAAAAATGGTATTAGAGAACTTGGTTCACTTACTTGATTCTTTTACATTCCTTGATTTTGGATAGGGTATATAGGAGATACAATGAATGGGAATCGAGAAGGTGAACTAGGCCAGTGACTGGCCAACACTGTATAGTGGACCTATGAGTTTCCATAATTTGGGAATTGGTGATCTAACAATATGATGTTATTTTTTTTATAATTAAACTTGGTAAATGAACATGATGTCTATATATTGATTTATAGGATTTGGTGTGTGTTTATGAATCATACTATCCACATAGGATCACATGCTATATACCAGTTTTTTTTGGTATTAGATAGAGCCCAAATAATTATATTCCTATTGAAATTGTGATATATGCTTTTAGTTCAATATTTCTTGTATTCTATTATTTTGGATTTTAGAATATATTCTTATGTGCATATATGTGGTTGTGAATAATGTGATGGTACTGTAGTCTTGGTTTGGGTTGTAGGAAATGCTCAGGGGATTATGCCTTATTCTTATGGGTATCCTATTAGGTTTAACCTTATTGTGAATGTTGGTCTGAGTAAAGATGGAAAGAGGGGGGGATATTTCATTTTAAATTTTTTTAGAAATAAAAAAATATTTTTCATAGAATTAAAACAATTAAAGAAATAAGATAAATTTATAAGAGTTAAGAGTAGTAGAATAATAAATATAAAAAAGCACAAGAAATTGGTAATGTAGTTTGGAAATAATCCACAAGGGATCCCTATGTCTACTTCCCTCAAGTTTCATTGAGAGGTTTTGGTTTAAACCTTACTTTGAAATGGTTATATAAAGAAAACCAAACCTTAATTCTTAGAGGTTGTATCATGAAACCCATTATAAGATGTAATGCCCTTTTTTTAGCAACGTTACCAAGAAAACCAAAAACATAGCTATCCTTTTAATGGATATGTATAGGAACCCAATATCCCCTTTCTTTAAGGGACAATAAAGAAATAATACTTACCCTAATTTAAGGACCATGAAAGAACAAAAAAAAACAAAAAGTTACCTTCCATATGCAAGACCAATGAAGCACACTCTCCACCCCACAATATGTATAAAATAAGAAAATAATGGGTGTAAGAGAGACAAGAGTATGAGAGCACAATAATGAGATAAAAGTGATGAAAAATGAATTTAGAATGATTATACAAGTTAACATACATCTTCTAGGAACCCTTATGAGGGTATTTATATCCTTACATGGCTTTAGGAATGTTATGGAGGTGTTTAGGGCCATAGAGAGCTGTTAGAGGCTGAATTAAGGAAAGAAGGACCCACTCGAATGGATATATTTTTGAGTCTGTTTGGGTGAAACCAGCCATTCGGTGGTACCCATAGGGTAGCCGATGGAACTTGCTAGTGAAAGCCTCTAAAAGTGAACCCTTTCTCCTCTTGAATCCTCTAATTGATTTGGAAGATTCATGAATTTTTTTTAGAACATAAATATTGGAATTCATCAAGAAAACCCATTAGAAACCCAAATATGTGTTTTTGATCTTTTAAAAAAATCTATGAGAGTGATATGTACAAAATTCTCCCCCTTTTTTATGATCATAAAAACTTGAGCAATAAAATTAGGCTTGATTAAATTCATAATTATAAATAAAAGGAATTTCAATATTTCATAATGAATTTTAATCAATTACTTTCAATACCTCAAAATTAAGTTTGAAAGGATTTTCAAAAATGATTTTAATTTTAAAACTATCCTCTTTTGTGATTATCAAAAAGTAAAAATCACCAAGTTGTCAAAATCCTTAATTTCAAAAAGTAATACGTTTTGACCCCATAATATCAATAAGTCAAAACTATCTCCCCCTTTCAAGTTATATAAAAATATAACAATACAAATGTTTGAGATAATTCATACCATGTTCACTAAATTGCTTTCCCTAATTGATATTGTTGATAATCTTACACATATGGTTTATAAAAACATTGATAATGAATTCATGGTGGAAGAAAAAAAATATTTTTGAGTTCTAAAAAGACCATCAATAATTTTACATTTAAAGAGACTAAACTCTCACAGAAAGAAACCATATAATAAAAATAAAATATGAAACCGATATTTTCATAAAGTAGATTTTGAAAAAAAATTCAAAACATAATGAATTTCAAGATTAATAAATATAATTTTGAAAATAAAAAATTTTACCCCACATGTGCCTTTACTTAAATATGATTTTTTTAATTTCAAAAAGCTCAAAAGTAATTTAAAATCAGTCTCTCTCTTTGAAAATTTTAGTTTTAAATATATTTCCTCAAAATAAAATGAAGGATACATTTAAAAGTATAAGGTGGCCATAAAAGTCATGTAACAAAAGAGTTAAATAAAAAATAAACCCAAGAGAGTGAGAGAAATATATTAATCACATAAAGATTTAAATAAAAGATAAAAATAAATCAATATTAAAATAATAATAATTTAAAGAAATAATTCACTCAAGATGAATATAAAATGTATATCATAAGTGTTCTGTTCTGAAATCCCCATTTATAAAATCAAAACATTCAACCACAAGGTTTTTATATGATATCAACCAATTAAATATTAGAAAAAATAAAATCTTCCCTGATATCCCATTTTCATAAATAATTTTTAATAAAATATTTTCTAACGTTATTGTGATTTGTGTGAGAGTGTTGAATTGGTTTTTTTAGAAATATAAATCTCACTTGTGTTGTGACATTTAATTTTCAAATTATAATAATTTAATACATAATCTTGAAGATTATGTTTCATCCAAATGATTTGGGAGAAACAAATCCCCAAAATAGTATATTCTTATTTGGAAATAAAAATCCTAACCAAAATTTCCTTCTAACTACTCTATAAGATAATTGATTTTCCAATTAAGTGTAAAGTATCACTTTTACTTTTCCTGTCTTGTTGGAAACCACCAAAATCCTCATTATAAAACCATTAATGTTCAAAATATGTTTCTTTTGGATTAATAAATTCAAGATTTTTATTTTCTTTCAAATACTTAAAGATTCATTTAAGATATTTTAAAGAAGATTCCTCTGGATTGGTTTGAAATTGAGTGGAGAGGCATACACTAAACATGATGGCTGGTTAAGCTGTGGTATGATAAATAAGACTCCCAATCATACCTCTCTAAATATTTCTGTCCACCGCTTTACTAGTTTTATCCAAACTAATCTTAAAATAAGTACTCATTGGTGTAATAATCTACTTAACTTGATACACACAAAACATCTTTGAAATCATAGTAGTGTATTTTATTTTTCTAAGAAAAGTTCCATCATTATTGTGTCAAATTTGAAAAGGAAGAAAAAATTTGAGTTCTCACATTAAATTAATTTTAAAATTACTTAATCATTTAATCATAAAATTAATTTCAAATATATTATCTAATTGAACAAAAAATTACATCATCAACATACATTTTATCAATAAAAATATCATTTGAAATATTCTTTAAAAACAAGGTGGAGTCTGCTTTACCCAATTAAAAACTATTTTCTAAAATAAATTTAGTCAAACATTCATACCAAGTCCAAGGGAATTGTTTCAATCAAAAAAGTTTTTTTGTTAACATGAAAACATGATCTAGAAATTTTGAATCCTCAAAACTATGTGGTTGTTCCCCAAAAACATTTTAAAAAATTAAACCATTTAAAAATTCACTTTTAACATCCACTTAAAAAAATATTAAAATTTAAAAAATATATAAATTCCAAAAATATACTTATATATTTTATCCTAGTGAATGTGGGAAAGGTATCACTTTAATCAATTAATTACTCTTGGTTATAGCCTTTAGCTACAAGATGGGCTTTGTTAAGAGTGTTTCTACCTTGCTCATCCAATTTATTCCTAAAAACTCATTTTTGTTCCAATAATAGGATGACCATTGGTCCTTTATATGAGATTAAAAAAATACAAGTAAATTGATTCATTACCTATTTCATAGAAAAAACCTAATTATCATCATTAATAGAATCATTAATTTTTTGGGCTCTAGGTTTGAAACAAAAGCATGGTATTCCACTTCATTTAAAATATACCTCCTTGTATAAGTATCGGCTTGTAAATCACTAATAATATTTTCTAGAGGATTTTGTTTGGATTAATCCCATGTCTTGGGAATATATCTAGGATATTTTTTAACTTCAATATATTTTATGAGGTTGAGGTTCATTTATGGTCAAATTATCAATATCTACCTCAATATCATCAATTTTAGGGCGAGTCTTGGGAAAATTCTCATTAATTTTGATGTGGATTGAATATTCAATAATTTTTATCCTTTTATTGAAAACATGATGTGATTTAATTGAGTTGGAATACCCAGATAATATAACTTCATCCAATTTAGGTTTAAATATACCAATTTTATATTTTCCATTAAGAATAAATCATTTTTAACCAAACACCTTAAAATAACCAACGAGGGGTGATTTGTTTTTACAAAGCATTTAAGGGGTATTTTTAAGAGTGAGTCTTACAAGAACATGATTAATGGTATAAAATGCGGAAATGACTACCTCAATAAAAAAATATCAAGGAATTTTAAACTCATTAAAGGGAGTTTGATAAATTTCTTACAAAGGTAGATTTTAGCTTTTGAAAACCACATTTTTTGGGGATTTCTAGGAGAGGAGAAATAATTGTGATAACATTATGATGAAAAAAAATAATAAGAAACTTTATTTTCAAAATATCCTCCCTGATCACTTTAAAGGTAAATATTTTTATAAAGTTTTTCATTTTAAAATTTCTTGGTATATTTACTGAAGAATTTAAAAGCCTCACTTTTATGTGCCAAGTTGTAAAATAAATAAAATCTTGTATAATCATCCATAATTACAAATGAGTAAGATTTACCTCATATACTATCCAATTAGGTTGTTCCAAAAAGATCTAAGTGTATAATTACTAGGGCCTTAGTGGATGATACTTCATTTTTATATTTAAATGATGACTTGTGTTGTTTACCAAGTTGGAATGGTTCTCACACAATATCATTTTGGAAATGAAATTTAATTAAATCTCATACTAGTTGTTTCTGGTTAAGTTTTACTATTGAGTGTGTTCTACAATGACCAAGGAGTCTATGTCACATAGATTAATAAATATAATATACACTCAAGCATTTAACATTTTGACATGCATGAAATTTTAAATCAATAACATAAACATTTTAAAATTTATAAGTGGAAAATAAATGCTTTCCATGTGAATCAAAAACATTTAAAAATTTTTATTCAAATGAAAATTTAAAACCACTATCACATAATTGAATAATTCTATGTGAATTATTCTTATAACCTTTATTAAATAAAATATATTTAATAAAGGAAGATTTTGACAAGCCAATAGTACCTATATCGATGATCTTACTCATTGAGTTTTCATCAAAGGTAACATATCCTCCATGAAGCTCCTCATAGAGGTTGAACTTGGTGCATTACACACCCATATTTCTTTAACAAATTTTATTTATATACCATTTATCTCTTTGGGAATTGAATTTGAGGCATTTTTCCTCTTTAATTACCTCAATTTTAGCCATTAGTCACTTGGGGATTCCATCCCCTGAGATAGATAAAGAGAGGTAGTAATCGCTAGAAACCCATGTAGATACCTTTAAGGCCTTTTTTATTTTCCATTTGGACTTCCTTTTGATATTGGGATAGAATGGTTTTTTGTGACCCATTTTTCTACACTCATAACATCTTGTATTCAGTTTACTTTGTTTCTTCTCCTTATTATCACAATTGTAATAATTATTATTTTTGAAGAATTTGTTCATCTTATTTATAAGATGTGAAATATACTCTCCACCTATATAATATTCATCATTGTGGGATTTTATGAAAATGGTTTTCTTATCTGTGACCCATTTGGCTTCCTTATCCTCTTTCCTTTTCACTGTAATCTCATAGGTTATGATAGATCCTATGAGTTCTTCAACTGGATTGTTTTTTATTTCCTTCAATTCTTATATTTCCATTACTTTTGGATCCCAAAAACTAGTAATGACCCAAAATATATTCTTCACAAGCATCTCCATTGAAATATAATCACCTAAAGTCTTCATTCCATTACAAATATTGATGAAATGAGTAAAAATTTTAGTTATAGACTCATTAAGATTTATACTAAACCTTTCAAAATCTTGGAAATATATATCAATACTAGATTAATTTAATTTACAATTACCTTCATGTGTAAATTATAATAATTTAAAAATTATATTATAAATTTTACACAAGGATACTCTATGAAATTAATTTATATCGAACCCATAATGTTTTGCATTCATTTCTTTTATATCAATATCAAATGCAACAATATCGCCGGTTATACATTTATCTTCTATTTCTTGGTTGAGGGTATATCCATTCACAAAAATAATCCAAAAGGGATATATTATACTTCCAAGAAACATTGACATATGATTTTTCCAATAACAGTAGTCATTTTCATCAAAATAAGGGGATATTACCAAAGATTTTCCTTCCATATAACCTTGGATATTAGAGTTTGAGTCCATCCTTAATTGATTATTCCTCTAACCGGTTAAGGTTTTTAAAGAATTAAAAGGTTTTCTATGATACCAATTATTGGACTAAGTAAAGAAGAAAAGAGGGGGTGGGGGAGTGAATTTACATTTAAAAACTTTTTAGAAATGAAAAACTAATTTTGATGGAATTAAAACAATTAAAGAGATAAGCTAAAATTATAAGAGTTAAGTGTATAGGAATATTAATTTAAAAAACACAGGAAATTGGTAAATAAGTTTGACAATAAACCATAGGGTATCCTTATGTCTGATCCCCTAAAGTGTTCTTGAGTGGTTTTAGATCAAAACTTGATTTTAAATTGTTGTAGCAAGTAACCCAGACCTTGATTTTTAGTGATTTCATTATGAAGCCCATTACAAGATATAAGTCCCTTAGTTTTTAGTGGTTATAAAAAGAAAACAAAAAACATGGATTGAGTTTTAAAAGCTATGTATAGGAACCCAATATACCCCTTGCTTTAAGGAACAAGAATGAACCAATACTCCTTTTACGTTAATGACCAAGAAAGAACCAAAAGAAAAAACAATATTTTTTTAAATGATCCTAATGAAGAACACTGTCCACCCAACAATAAGTTTACAATAAGAAAAGAATGGAACTAAGAGATATAAGACTATAATAAAATAATAATTAGATAAAATTTATGAAAAATGGCTCTATAATTATTCTACAGGGTAATTGGTATCTTTTAGGCCCCCCTTGGGAGAGTATTTATAGCCTTAAATGGATTTATGAATGTTCTGGAGGTATTGGGGGTCATAACGAGCCGTTAGAGTTTGAATCAAGGAAATAATGATCCACTAGAACTGTCATATTTTTAAATATATTGAGGTTCCACTAACCGTATGGTGGTTTCTATCAGGTAGCTACTGGAACCTGTGGGTAGAAGCCTCTAAAAATGATCTCCTTTCTCAACTTGGGGCCTCCAATTGGTAAAGAACCTTAATTGAAATTTGTCTGAAATATAATACTAAAATTCATCAAAAGAAGTTTTTTGAAATATAAAAGTGTGTTTTATATCATTCAAAACAACCTAAGAGAGTGAGATGTAAAAAATGAACCCTTGTGTGTGCCTGTGTTCTGTAAATGGACTTATTGTTTAAGATGTTGACTTTTTCTAAGGTTTGTTATGGAGTTTCAAGAAATTCCACCCTGTATATGTCTTGTGAAGCCAATCACACCATTTATTGTACATGAAGATATGACTGGGCATGACCCATTTTTTTCTTCAGTGGTCCAAGTTATATAACCATTCTACCTAGTAATCTTTTATCTAGTGCCTATTATGGGAATATAAGCTCATTAGGGTTGTTTGATGATAATAAATTATTCTCATGACTTCCAGGTATAACACGACTTCTTTCTAGGGTAGAATAGGACCTTAGGATGCGAAGGACTGGATACAGGTCATTGATAGGATTTTTGAGTTGGTAGAGACCCTATAAGAATGAAATATTAATCTTATGAAGTTTATACTTCAAGCCATAGCTGGATGATGGTGGGATGTTATGCTGGAGGATGTTATACATGATGGATAATGTTAGTGACCTTAAATGACCTCTTATTTGAGTAGTTATTCCTTACAACACTAAATATATATCTTGTATAGGATTTCATGGAGCTTTAATAAGGGATAATGACAGTTTCTTCTTACTAAATATGCTTCCCTGATTTGATTCTCTTTTCTTCTCTTTTAGCAGGGAGCAAGGAATAAAAGGCTAGAATTTTTTATATTGGACTTTACCCATAGCTGAAACGACCATTTTGAAACTTTGATTTAATAAACTATACTATATTGATTCATAAGGAACTAACGATTGAGAAGGGAATTGAGGAATAAAGATCTTCATATCTTCTTCCACCTATCAGGGGATCAACAAGGGATTTCTCTTGCATAGTTTCAATTTATCATTATGGGAATAAAAAGTGGAATTTAGAAGATGGATTCTTAGGTGATAATTGACTTTTAGAGCATATTATAGGTTTATCGAATCTCTCTATGGTAGATGGTTCTACTAAGTGCTGTAATTATGGAAGGAAGGGATACTTTATCAAGTAATTTACATTTTCTCTCATGAATTGTCATTGGTGTGGAAAAATTGGGCATCTAAAGTAGTTATATGATAAGGATTGATGGATGAACATAGAAAATTCAGTCATGGGACCTCATCTATAACACCCCGAGATTTTTTAAATTATTATTTTTCAAATTAATTTAATCTTTTAATATTTTTGATTTCACTCAACACTGAATATAGATTTTTTATATGAAAGTAGTAAGTTTGGATTGCATTATCTGCAACACCAAGTTATGGGTTCTATAAAAGAAACACATAGATTAACATTTATTACAAGAAAAACTATGTTTGGCTTGTGTTACACACAATACCGAGTTCCTTTGATAGCTTGCATAACACACAAGGTTGAGTTTAACCGAACTATAATATACCATTAATAATATTATTAAAATATTACTACAGTTACCACTTATCCATTGGAATGGAAGTTACAAATAATATTAAATAAATTGTAAAAATATGATTTACACACGTATATAAAATTATTCCTTTGGTTACCAACTAGTATAAGTAAATTAAAGAACTATTTGAAAATAAAGAAATGAACTACTTTTCTAAGAAAATATTTTTCTAGGTACAAACACAATTTTATCTCAACAAATTAAAAAACCAATTTTTATTAATGTTTAAATTAAATTTTTTATATTATATATTCAATAAATATTTTTTTTATTCTCATCCAATATATTTTATAGGTATAATATAAGAATCAATCTAAATTTTATGAATAAAAAGATGTCTTTTTTCTAAAAGGTAATTTTACCACCTTTTAACGGCGAACCATTTTAAATATGAGTTTTTATAGTTTTATAATTTTATTTGAAAAAAGAAACTTCATTTTTGAAATGATAATAAAAAAATTTACTTTAGGTAAATTTTTTGTATTTTTCTCAGAAGTTTCATGTTTTAATGAGTAATGAAAAACACTGAATTTTAATTCAAAACTACTTTATCAACTAAAATATTTTTAAGGTTAACTTATATTTTTTCTTGGTTTTAAAGTTTAATTAGATAAAATTTACATAAATTAATAAAATTTAGGTCATTTTAATCAATTTCACATAGAAATTTGATATAAAAAATTTCAAACTTTTGAACATTTTTTTCTTTAAAAAACCCGCTCTGTTGTCCCATCTGTGGGATTAAATTTAAATTAGTTTAAGTTAATTATGTGACTAGAATTTGGAAAAATAGATTCAATATTTTTAATCTAAATAATTTATAATTTCTAATAATTTTAACTATGTTTTTTACCAAAAATATTAGTGAAAGTGATTAAAATTAATTACAACGATTAAGAGAAAAAATAGCATAAGAAAACACTAAACCTTAAATACAAAGGCCAGAAGACCTATAAAAATGTCAAAAATATATTTTTTGGCCATATTTATAACCTATAATCATTTTTTTATAATTAGGACTATTATTGGATCCACATTACATGGGAAAAACGTGGGTGGAATTCCATTTTTAAACATTTTCAAGAATGCCACTCCTCCTCAGCTACAAAATGTTACTCACCCATACAACTTATTCACACCTCTCAAGAACATTTTATCACCAAAAATCTGATCATATAAGCTCCAAAAGTACCTTCCTTCATCCTAGAATCCTTCTTTTGGGCACAAATCCATCCATTTAATCCATTTGGTGAAAACCAAAAGGAGTTACCCAAAGAAGAGGTAACATCCTTTCTCAAGATCCTTTTTTATATTTTCATTATACACCCCTAAACTACCATTATTACATGATTATATAATAATATTAATATCATAAATATACTGAGATGTTTTTTTTGATGTTTATACCTAAAATTACACACAATTACATCTAATGGGTAAAAAACTTACCGTTCTTGTGTACGGCGAACTACCGCCTCACGAAATGATGTTGTTCGTTTTTCCTTTACCACCTATCATAGGTGAAAATTATGATGGGAAATATATTTTTATGTAATTTAATATATATATATGATTTATTTGTTATTATTTAATTATTATATAAAACTTACTTTCATTCTTTACATTTTTGTAAATATGATAACTTCGTTTGTGGACGCATGGACTACCACCTCCTCAAAGTGATGTGATCTGTTCACACTTTACATGGATTGTATTAAGGATTTTTTTAGTGAAATTATAATATATATGACATAATATTTCTACTGAAATTATATTATATATATACATATATGTAATTTACTTTCTTTCTTTTAATACGACAATAAAACAGAAACAACGTTCATGCGTACCTACGACCTACCGTCTCCATGAACAGGGTATTAAATTTCATAATTTTATTTTTTATAGATTATTATAAATAATTATAAACCAAATATATATAATATTTATATAATTTTTTAAATTATTAAAATATGTTAATCATGATCTAAGTAAGAGTATCAAGAATAACAAGTCAAAACATATATGAAAAACAACACAAACATTACCAGAAAAACATTAACATGGAATTGCTAATAAATGGGAAATATAAATTCATAATAAAATAATATATTGTATTAGATATAAAAATATGGTTCTATGGTTGATTTATAAAAAATTATATTTATTATATAGTATGTTTTAATGTGTATGAATAAAGTCAACACTTAAGGTAATAGTTTTCTCATCTCACTTTTATTTTCCATGAGACACAAGCCATGTTCACCACCTATTTATTATATGTGGTGTGTATAATGGCCATGTATGTATTATATGATTATTATATTTAAATATATTTTTATTCACATATCCATTTTATGAAATTTATTTCATGGGTTTTATGTTTCAAAAGTTACAAAATCGGTAAAGCAATATTTTCTCAATTTGCCTTCTTTGAGAAACATGCCATGTTATGCTCCTAAATTATTTTATGAGGTGTATATACTTCCATTTTACATTTTATATCATAAAAATAATTCTTTTCGTGACATTTTAATTTTAATTTAATTTCATTTTCTTATATGGGAAGTATAATTTAACGTTACCAAGTGGTAAGAATTTATTGAAACAATCTCATCGTTTATCGAGATTGTTTATGATTATGATTCCATTGATGAAAAATTAGGATAATTATCTCAATAAATTTCATGAATTTTATTATAATATATTTATTCATGACATTTTAATTTATTGATAACATTTTACCACTCTTTGGTACATAATATATTTAATAAAGTGTTTTTAAAAAGATCTGACTTTATCTCTCTCTTCAGTCAGAAATTTGTGTTCCCCCAAAACCATTTTTTATAAAAATATTTTTAAAAATGTTATAATATTATCATATTATATTTAGAATAAATTTTCACCCATTTATTACCTTTTAAACAAAATTATTTAAAAAAAGGAATGTTATTATCATTTTCTGATCGAGGCACTTTTCTAAACTTTTTGTGGAATAAAATTAATGTTTGGCATATACGGATTTATCTACCATCACGACCATCCTTCCATTGAATCTTCCTTCTAAAATTTAAAATATTCATTTTTAAGAAATTTTTTTCCAAATATTATAGAAATTCATGGTTTTTAAAGTGATTTTAACAGAAAAAGGTTTTCAAAAAAACATTTTATGTTTAAAAATTATTTTAAATTATTTGAAAATATTAATTTATATATTTTCAAAATGTTATTTTAAAAGAAAAGGATTTCAATTATTTTAATGATTATTTTCTAAGTTTTCAAATTATTCTCCATGAAAATTTTTTACAAAACATTTTTAGTATTTCTTTACAAGTTTTCAGAGTATTTTTAAAGAAAAGTTTTTAAAATAGGTTTTCATGTTTCTTTTATAAGTTTTCATGGAAAAGGGTTTAATTTTTTTTCAATATTATTTTATAAGTTTTTAAGGAAAAATGTTTTAAATTTTTTTTCAAGGATTCCATTATAATTTTTAAAATTTATTATTCATAGAAAATTATTTTTAACATGTTTTCGAACTTTCTTAATATAATTTCAAAGAAAAATCTTTTCAAAAGGATTTATGTTTTAAAAATAATTTTTAAAAGAATAATTGATATTTTCCTCATGAATTTTTTAAAGGATCTTTCCAAATTATTTTCCATGTAAGATTACATCCATTGGTGTTACTCATGATTTTCTGGGAAAATGATCCAATGGTTCAATTCATATACTTTCGGTGAATGGTTTATGTTTTTATGGAATGATGTTTATGAAACCTATTTCTCTTTCATGGGTTATATTCCTATGAAACCCACTTCCTTTTAAATTATATGATTTAATGAAATAATTATGAAGCTTGTCTATTTTCCATAGGTTATGATATGATTACATGTTTATGATACCCATTTAATTTCATGGGTTATGATATGATGAATTTTAATGATCTTGTGTCACACATATTTATGATTTCATTATGTGATGCGTGGGAACAATATCTACCTCAAATTCATTGGGTAAATATTTATATCTAATGAGATAGACATGGCTGGAATGGGGAGTAAAATTAGTTCAGTAAAGGACTTTGTTTTCTAAGATGGTCTTGGGAGTGGAACTTTAATACTAAGATAGTAATGGGATTGAATGATGGCTACCAAGATTTTATAGGGAGTAAACTCATACTACTAATTTGGCCTTGGAATTGATGCCTTGACTATTATGTAAATCATTTTATATACTTATGTTTCATCCAAAATTCCATTTCTTATTCCAATGTTATTCCTTCATGGCTTATTATATTGTTTCCCTTATGATTCATGTCTTATTAACTGCCAATATTTATGTCATGAATCATATATATTATCTTTGATATATAGGTTATGATTATAAAATGTTATTATCATGTTCTCATACCATTATGCTCATGTTATTCTTATATATCTCATTTGTTTACCCTTAATGAGCATATGATATCACCCCTTTATTATGATTCCTTTCCCTAGTTATAAATAAAGGTTTTAATTTAAAGTAATAAATAGGAATATATTTATTTAAAACATTGAATATCTTTTACCATGTTAGAATATTTTATTCCATGTTTCAAAAGACACTAAACTATTATGGTCATCGAGCATGTTCCTTTGTAATGTGATGAATATTCATAAAAAATTATGTAATATCCATCTCTATTAAGCCCGAGTTTCTATAGTTAGTATCAAAGGAAAGGTTTAATCAACCTCTTGAATCTAGGATGAGAAAACCTTAGTGAGATCCCTAGGGATATTTCCAAGTATATGTCTAGGGATGTCTCTAAGGATAAGCCTAAGGTGTCATAATTTACATATATTGTAATTTATTTTTCATGATTATGTGGTCTAAAATATGATAAGTGTTTCTAAAACTATTATTTCTTGTCGTAGATAACAGAGGTAACCAGAAGGAAATGGGTTAACATTGAATGTGGTGGAACATTTTATGATGATTAGTCAAATGGGATGATCATTGGAGTAAATTATGTTGTGATCATGCCTAATTAGTTTTCAAGGAACATGATTAACAATGTATACCCTAATAAACTCTTAGACACATAAAATGAGAGAAGTAGGGAGTTCACTGAGATTTAAAGTAATGGATACCATTAATGAAACAAGATTCTGTTTCCAAGATGTAGATATTGTGGAAAGAATCACTCAAGTGAATGTCTTAGAGGAACCGAAAGATGTTTTGAATATGGAAAAGAAGGACACAAAGAAATTAACTATAGATGAACAATGAAAATTTTAGTTAACACAATTAAAGGAAATATTGTACTTCATAAGGTATTATCAATAGTTGAATGTTTTTTGTGTGTAATGAATGGGAATTATGCAAACCGATGTCTTAAAAGGAAATATGTCAAAGGGAATCGACAAGGTGGTACTAGTAATGGTTATATTTATCATGATGATGATACTTCAAATGAAATGTGAAAGGAAAGAGGTATTATTTAATGGTATGAGGTAACCTTTTTAATGGATTAAGGATAAAGTATAATAATCAAAGTTTTTATGTATTTGGATTCAAGAATTATGAATTGTGAAATATAAGGATTGTTCATTTTATGTTATTTTCTAAGGATTTAAAATAATTTATTGAATGGGTCCTATGGACTACAAAAGTGAATTAATTTCAAGGTGATGTTCATGGGAAACAAATTATTAAGGGAAAGATAACCCTTAATATGTTCCTAATGTTTAGATAATCAAGTTTGTATAAATATGTGTTGGATGTGAATAAGTAAATTTGATGGTATTGATTACCTTATAACAGATAATGGGTTTTTTGGAATAGTAGTTGTGATATCATGGATGTAGTTTACAACATTTTTGTATTTAAAGAATATATCCAATAAACTTTGGAATAAGGAAACATGAATGTTTTTAGTAAGGATTTATGGTAATTATAATTCAAGAGAATACATGGTGAAGGAATTCACATGTTTTGGATGTGACAAATAAGAGATACCTTATGATATATGGGGGATCAATGTTACGCTAATTTTGAGAAATTTAGTGACCTTACTCATAAAATTTTTATACTTTAATCTTCCATAAGGTTTATAAGGTTAACCATTTATGGAATGGTTTATATTAAACTTTGGATGAGGTTTTAGAGATTAAATAATTATCCCACCATATGTTGATTTATTCCTATTGGATAACATGTGGTAACATTTTTTATGATAAATAAAGACATATAGAACCACCTATCATTCTATTTATGGATCTCATGATATGATAATGCTTTAATAATGTAAAATTCACCTTTATTTCTTGGAATAAGAGATAAAGTGGAAATTGATCAAGGCACAATAAAGGGTACGGTTTTCCTAAAACCATATAAGTATATATTTTCATGAAAAATCTTAAAAATTAGGTAAAAGGGTCTTAAAATAAAATGTTGTCATGTTATCTTCATTTTTGATGATATCAGTGACATTTTTCAAGCCTCTTTGGGATATGGATTTGTGATTGTTAACATTATCTTAACCATATTCTATATCACTCTCTATCAGAACTTGATAGTTATATTTTTCTTCTATGTCCATGTTTTCACTTTCCACCTATGTCCTCCCAAGTGAAAACTTAATCATGATTTTCTTTGGGTAATTGTTATGTTTCCAACTATCCCTTTTCAAATGAAGTTTCATTATTCATTTTTATGATGTGGGTTTCTATGAAAAGAACTTTCAAGTATTAATCCTCTGATAACCCAGATGAATTTAGAAGAAGAAATTAATTTTAAGAGGGGGTAGAATGAAACACCCTTAGTTTTTTGATTTTTTCCGAATTAATTTAATCTTTTAATATTTTTCACTTCACGCAACATTGAATATAGCTTTTGTAATAAGAAAGAACAAAGTTTGTATAAAAATATAAGCAACAACAAGTTATTATTATGATCCATGAAACACTTAGATTATCTTTTAATAAAATCAAAATTATTTTTGGCTTGTGTTACACTCAATTCCAAGTTCCTTCAATAGGTTTCATAACATGAAAGTCTAAGTTTTACTGAATTACAATATACCATTATTAGTATTATTAAAATATTACTATAGATACCACCTATCCATTAGAATGGATGTTACTAATATGATTAACTAAATTATGAAAATATTATTTACACATTTATATAAAATTATTCCTTTGGTTATCAATTAATAGAATAAAATGAAATAACTATTTGAAAATAAATAAATAAATAAATTTTCTAGGATAAATGTTTTCCAATGTAAAAAAACAATTTTATCTCAATAAATTAAACAATCAACTTTTTATTATTTTTTCAATAAAATTTATATATTATTTATTAAATAAATATTTCTTGATACTCATCTAATATATTTGATTGGTATAAAATAATAATAAATCTAATTTTATAAAAAAGGATACATTTTTCTAAAATGTAATTTTACCACCTTTTTATGGAGAACATATTTTAAATATGATTTTGACACTTAGAATTTTTATTTTGAAAAATAAACTTTATTTTAGAAATTTGAATATCAAAATTTACTTTGGGTGAAATTTTGGTATTTGTTTGAGAAGTTTAATTTTTTGATGAATAGTGAAAACACTAAATTTTAATTCAAAACTGCATTTTCATCTAAATAATTTACAGGGTTAAATTATATTTTCAATTGGTTTTAAAGTTTCATTAAATAAATGTAACATAAATTAATCTAATCTAGGTAATTGGAATCAATTTCCCATAGAAATTGGATAAGAAGATTTCAATCTTTTGAACATTTTTACTTTAAAAAAACCCACTTTATCGTCCCATACATGAGATTAAATTTAAATTAATTTCTACCACTTATGTGAGTAAAATTTGGGAAAATGGATTCTATATTTTAAATCATAATAATTTATAATATATAACAATTTCAACATAATTTTTACCAAAAATATTAGTGAAAGTAATTAAAATTAATTAAAGTGATAAAGAGAAAAATTAGATAACCAAAGAACTAAACCTTAAACTTAAGGGAAAAAATGACCCATAAAATTTTCAAAAATACTTTTTATGGACATATTGAGACCTTAAACTCCATTAGATCTAATTTGGAACATTATTGGAGAAATTTAAATTGGGAAAATATGGGTGGAATTCCATTTTCAAAAATTTACATGAATACTACTCCTCCTCCACTATAAAAAGGAACTCACCCTCCCACTTATTCACACCTATCATTACATTTGGCTCACAAAAAATCTTCTCAAATAAGTTTCAAAAATCCCTACCTTAATCCTAGAATCCTATATTTGGGTATAAATCCATCCACTAAATCCCTTTTATTCAAACCAAAATAAGTTACCCAAAGAAGAGGTAACATCCTTCCTCAAACACCTTTGTTTTACATTAATTATCCACCCATTAAAATATCTTTATTCCAAGATTATATGATAAAAAATTATGATAAATTTACTGAGTAGTTTTTATTATAATTGTTTTACCTAAAATTATACACACTTGCATCTAATGGGTAACAAAATTACCATTCTTGTGTACAGAGAACTATCACCTCATGGAACGATGTTGTTCATTTTTCCTTTACCACTTATCATAACTAGGAATTATGGTGGTCACTATATTTTTTATCATATATATGATATTTATGATTTATTTTTGATTCTTTAATTATTATATAAAATATACCTTCATTATTTTTGTTTTGTGTAAATGCAATAACTTTGTTCGTGGACATGTAGACTACTGCCTCCTCAAAGCATTGTGATTCATTCACACTTACATGGAATGTATCGAGGATTGATTTAGTGAAATTATATGACATATATAAAATAATAATTATAATTTAATGATATTATATATATATATATAAATACATATATTTCATTTACATTCTTTCTTTCAATACAACAATAAAACGGAAATAATGTTCATGCATACGTAAGACCTAACTTCTCCATGAACGATTTATTCCATTTAATAATTAAATATTTTATATATTATTATAAATATTTATATAATTAATATATATGAAATTTACATAAATTTTTTACATTTTTAAAATAATTAAATCATGATCTACATAAGAGTATCAAGAACAAAAAATCAAAACATATACAAAAACAATGTAAATATTAGTCATTACATAACATTAACGTGGAATTATTATTAAAAATGTTATATAAAGCCATAATAAAATCATATATGGTATTATATATAATAATATGGGTTTTTGGTAGATTTATAATAAAATTATATTTATTATACAGTATATTTGAACATGTATGGAGAAAGTTAAGACTCAAGGTAAGGATTTTTTCATCTCACTTTTATTTTCTAGGAGACACAAGCCATGTTCACATCCTATTTGTTATATGTGGTGTGTATAACACACATGTAAGTATTTTATTATTATTATACTTAAATATATGGGTATTTATATATCCATTTTATTAACTTTCTTTCATGGGTTTTATGTTTCAAAAGATACCAAATCGGTAAATTAATTTTATCTCCATTTTCCTTCTTTGAGACACATGTCGTCTTATGCTCCTAAATTATTTTATGAGTTGTATCTAATTAAAATTGACATATTATATCATGGAACTCATTATTTTCATAATATTTTATGCATCATTTAATTTAATTTTCTTACAGGGGGATTATAATTCAAAGTTACCAAGTGGTAAGTGTTTATTGAAACAATCTCTTCATTATCGAGATTGTTTACGATTATGATTCCATAGGAGAAAAAATATATTTTATATCACAATAACTCCAATGAACTTTATTATCCTATATTTATTTATGATATATTATTTATTGGTACAGTTTTTATAATATTTTTTATATAATATATTTAAGAAAGTGTTTTTTAGAAGATTTGACTTTATCTCTCTCTTCATTTGGAAATATATGTTCCTACAAAAAGAATTCTAATTTTTTTTCAAAAATGTTTTAATATTATAATATTATATTTAAAATAAATTATTAATCATGTTTTAACTTAAAAAAGGGTCAGAAAAGGAATCTTTTTGTCATTTTCCGATCAAGCACTTTTCTAAACTTTTTGAGGCGCAAAATGAATGTGTTGAATGTACTGTTTTGTTCGAAATCATGACCATAATTCCATTGAATATTCCTCTAGAAATTTATAAGATTCCATTTTAATAACAATATTTTTCTGAATATTCTAGACATTCATGTTTTTAAAGTGATTTTAAAATAAGAAGGTTTTCAAAAAACTGTTTTATGTTTAAAAAGTGTTTTAAATGATTTACAAATATATTTTTTTTACATTTTAAATAATTTATTTTAATAAAAAAGTATTTTAATGTTTTCAAATCTTATGTTATAATTTTTTAAATAATTCTAAATGAAATTTTTTTTCCAAACATTTTAAAACTTTATTTATAAGTTTTCAGATTATTTTCAAAGAAAAGGGTTTCAAAAATGTTTTCAAGATTATTTTATAAGTTTTCAAGGAAATAGGTTTTAAAAATGTTTTAAATTTTATTT
This sequence comes from Viscum album, assembly GCA_963277665.1. Taxonomy (NCBI): domain Eukaryota; kingdom Viridiplantae; phylum Streptophyta; class Magnoliopsida; order Santalales; family Viscaceae; genus Viscum; species Viscum album. The sequence continues at coordinate 1,074,793,875 of OY728127.1, read as the reverse complement.
TATAAGTTTTCAAGGAAAAATGTTTTCAATTTTATAAAGTTTACTTTATAATTTTTCAAATTTATTTTCAAATAAAAAGGTTATAAATATGTTTTCAAGCATCCATAATAAAATTTTAAAGAAAATGGTTTTCAAAAGGCTTTATGTTTTAAAAATAATTTTTCAAAAAAGAAAGTCTATTTTCCTTAAGAAATATTTTTAAAAGATATTTCCAAATTATTTTCCATCTAAGATGATATCTACTGGTGTTACTCATGACTTTCTTGGAATATGGTTTAATGGTTCCATTCATATTCTGTCTCTAAATGGTTTATGTTTTTATGGAATTATGATTATGAAACATGTCTCTCTTTCATGGGTTATATTTTAATGAAACTAGCTTAATTTCATGGGTTATGATTTTATGAAATTATTATGAAACCTATATCTTATCTATAAGTTATGATATGATTACATGTTTATGATATATATTTTATTTCATGGGTTATGATATGATTAATGTTTATGATATTTTGGAACACCTATGTATGATTTCATTATGAGATGGGTGGGAACTATATCTCCCTCTAATGCATTGGGTAAAGATTTATATCTCATGAGATAGACATGGTGGGAATGAGGAGTAAACTTAGTCTAGTAAAGGAATTTGTCTTCCAAGTGGGCCTTGGGAGTGAACCTTGACTACTAAGATGATCATGGGAGTGAACCATGACTACCAATATGGTATTGGGCATTAACTCATACTACTAATATAGCCTTGATAGTGATTCCTTGACTACTATGGAAATCATTTTATATGATTAAGTTTCTACAACAATTATGGGTCTTATTACCATGTTATGCTTTCATGTATTATGCTCTTTATTATATTATGATTCATATCTTATGAAATTCCAATCTGTATGCCATGAATTATGTATATGATTTTTTATATCTAGGGTATGATCTTTAAATGTTATTCTCATGTTATCATACCCTTATGATCATGTTATGCTTATGTATATCCTTTGTATACCCTTACTAAGCATCTAAGCTCACCATTTTATTATGATTCCATTACCTAGGTTATGATGAAAGTTTTTATGTAGAAGTGCTAAAGGGGAAGATATTTGTGAGAAACATTGGTGATTTTTCACAAAGTTAGAATATTTTTTTCTAGGTTTCTAAAGACACTAAACTATTATAGTCCTCAAGCATTTACATTTTTAATGTGATGAATATTCATCTAAAATAATGTAATATCCAAGTATGTTAAGACTGAGTAGCTATATCAGTAGAAGGTGTGGACCCCATAAGGTTAGGTTAGTCAAGTGAATCATGAGACTCTAGGGAATTATGGAGTGGGGGATGACAGGGATTATGTGGTTGATCAGGCTTCAACAGATAGTGGAGAGGGACCTTTCATAGTGGGAGGTAGTATATTGATTTCTTCAACCCTATTTATTGCTTTGTTTTGGGAAAAAATACCTCAATGTGTCCTCTCAGTATTTTTGGGGGTGATTTTGTTTGTTGAAAAAGCTAGAAGACAACCATTTATCATGGATGGTGTTTTTCGAAGATAGGTTTTTAAGGTGGCGTAGTTTCCCATTGTTTTCAAAATTCTTGGGCCTCAAAATAATGAAATTGTGTTTGTCAATGTAATTTTTTATTCATAGGAATAAATGGTGTGAAGAATGAAGAATGAAATCAGAAAATGATGAGAAACATAGAGCCTGAGACAATGGATTGCGTACCATGTATGGGAATGGTTCATGACCGTGTACCAAGCAGCGAGAACGTTACAAGGGAGCAGTTTGCGAAACCAAAATCGGTTTGTGGCAATAGTTTTTAGCGAAGGGAATGCAGTATGAGGAATACATGACGATTCTTATAATGGCATTGGAGAATGGATCCATTTAAGAGAAAAGGATGTACATGGACCACTGTGGAAAAATGATTCACGGAATGGGTGTGGTTCGTGGTAGGAGGATCAGTATGCGGTGGAGGCTGTACAAATCAAAGATTTGGAAAATCTTCGATTAATGTATTTTTTGGATATCTTTTCCTATATATGGAGCACTAATACCACTAATTATAAGAGACTGAATATCATTAGAGAACATCTATTTTCTCTAGAAATTAGGCGAAGTATGAATGAAATTTGTGAGGGAGAATTATGTAAAGGGTGAATTGGTTTGTGTAGAAGAAATTCCACTAAAGGGTTTTGAAGGGAGTTGGAGGCCGCAATGGAAGAACATCCATGGAATAAGAATGCGGTACGTGGAGGGGGATATCTGGTATGCATGAAGCGAAGGCAGTCTGTGAATAGGGAATAGTTCATAGACCGATGGTGGTTCAAAAAAGAGGTTCGCGGAGTTGGTACGGAGAGGCGGTATGCAATAGCAAAGGCGGAGGTAGTCCGAGGATGAAGGAAGTTCATAGAAGTAGAAGTAGTACACAGAGAAGGTTTTTTGCATACCCAACTCGGAACTCAGTACGTGGGAGAAGAAGGTGGTTCACTATTTTCTCAAGGAGTCTTGAGAAAGCTTCAAATCAATTTGTGAAAGTATTTTACAGTATCTAGTAGTACTCGAGAAGGTGGATTTATTTTACTGGTGAAAAATTAACTTCAACAGAGCCACTAACTAAATTTGAGGATGCATAAATTCATGAAAATGAAGGGACCTAAATTTTCATAAACTGTGTTTGACCTACAAGTCTATAAACAGTGAGTGGATTATTTTTCAAGATCATTGAGCGAAGGAAGAGGAATACGGTGACCCTTTCCACTGGTAGTGAGCCAGAGAAAGAGGCATAGGGAGTGACCCTTAGGAATGAAATGAGATGACCCTAAATCTTGTAAAGTTAGCGAGTTTGGGAATATAAGATCTGTCCTGAAATTTTTACTCATAATTGGCTATAAGCCTTAGTGAATTTGGTACATCGGCACACCACCATTTTATACTCCTTGGACGTATCCTAATGAGGGAGAACTGAGTAAAAATATCTATGTCCTATGCATGATTTCATATCTGTTCATATATTTCTGTGAGAGGAAGAGACAATTGAGTTTTTTTATAATGAAACAGGATCTGAAGGGGCAGAAGTTTTAATATTTCATACCCTGATTCACCCCCCTCATAGGGTATTTGACCTTGTAGACCCAACACTTTGTTTAATACAGGTTCATCTCATTCATTCATATTAGAGCTCATGATTTCTTGGTTGAATTTACTAGTTAGATTTTCTTCTAATATGTTGTCTATAAATAAAACCCTATGAAAGAAAGTGGATCATATTTATATCTTCCCATACTATTCAATGGTGGTTTCTAGCTTCGAGAATGTGTGGATCTTTTCAATTTTGAAGATGATAAGTTTCAACATGATCCTTAGTATGGACTAATTGACTTTTTACCTTGGATACATCAATTGTTATCAGAGACAAGTGACTTTTACATGGACTAATGTGAATAAGTTCATGTTGACCAATGAGTGGGACATCAATGCCAGAAGAGTTGGACAAGATCCTCTTAATAGAGAAGACTTTTAAGAAAAGGTGGCTGGCATGATCCTTTTAGTAGATCTTATAGTGAATCAATCATATTTTCATATAGTTGTATACATATACTGAGATGTATTTCTAGATTATTTATTAGAGTTAACTCTATATAGGGGAGTTGAGTTTGAGATCAAGCTTGTGTCGGTGCACGATGCATATCAATTCCATTGTATCACATGGAACTAGCTGATTTGAAAGAGCTTAAGGTGTAACTAGATGATATTGAAGCTAAAGGATTCATAATACTGATCGCTTACACTAAGGTTTCTCAAGTTTTATTTTATAAAGAGGAGGTCATTCTTCAGATGTGTGTAGAATATCGAAAGCTAAATCTGATCATTATAAATAAAAGGTACCCATTAAAAAAATTGATGAATTAATTGATCAATTAAGGGGAGACCAATGGTTTTATAAGATTGATCTCTATTATAACTACCATCGACATCATCTTAGATAAAAAATACATATTGGAGACATCATTTAGTATTAGTTTTGGGTTGTATGGGTAACTCATCATTCCCTTTGGACTAATGAATGATCCTATGGTGTTCATGGACTACATGAATAAGATATTTTACCCATACTTGGAATCCTTCATCATTATGTTCATTGATGACATCATAATATAATAAAAGATAAGAAAATAACATTCTAGACACTAGGAGATCATATTGAGTATGAATCGCTCACATTAACTTTATTCTAAGTACTCAAAATTTCACTTTTGGATAAAAGAGGTGAACTTTCTTGGGCACATGTTTTATCAAGAAGGTATAACAGTTGATTTGGAGAATATTGATGCAGTTATGTCATGGGAATGAATGAGTAAAGTCTTAATGATAAATAGTTTTCATATGTTGGATAGTTACTACAATAGGTTTATTCAAGACATTTCTCTCCAAGCGGCACCCATGACAACACTAAAAAAGAAGGGAGTCATGTTTGAATGGGAAAAATAATGTGTATAATTCTTCTTAGAGTTGAATAATAGGTTGATGTCACTTATGATCCAAATTATTCAAGATATTAGAGTTGGGTATATAGTATATTTTAATGCATATGAAATTGTCCTAAGAGCTATTTTGATGCAGTGTGATAAGGTTATTACATACGGGTCTTTTCCTATATGACCCCATGAGTGGAACTACCCTAATAAACACTTGGATTTGGGGATGTAGTTCATGATTTGAAATATTGGAGACACTACCTATTCATTAAGAGATTTATTGTGTTTACATACCACAATAGTTGGTGGTATATCTTTCCAAGGGTAAACTAAATTTTCATGTTGATGATGAACAAGAGAAGTTTAATATTCTTAGGAAATACAAACTCAAGGGAAGTTGTAAGCTAATAGATGTCTTTTATGAGGTTTTTAGATCAAAAATCCGGAATTATATGCATCATCATTTTGAGAAAATAATTTCAATATTTATTCAATGATTACTTTGGGGTTAATTTTATTGAATATGAATCCACTAAATAACTTGAAAGGCTGGGGAGGCTTGAGAGAAGATTTATGAAAATCATTTCTAAGAATCATAAAGTGGTTCAATAAGAACAAATATTCAATATTTTAATTGTATTTCAAATTGTTAATCCACACTATCAATCTCTTGTTTATGGGAAACATTATTCCCTTGAATAAAATTTGCATTTAGAGCTTTACATATATCATCTTATAAACTATGAGAATATTATTTTAGGTTTCTCAATTAAAAAAATTGTGTTCTAAAACCTTAAAAATTGAGGAAAAATCTGAGGTTAATATTGATCATTTATGATGAAAAATAATGTTTCCTATAACTTTAGGAAATTTCATAAGTGAGAATATGGATTGATTTTTAAAGTGGTTAGCAGGTTTTTTCTTCTTGTTATGATCCATTCAGTAACAGTGGTTTCAGTCTCAGATATTAGGAAATTCTAGGGAGATCTTAAGGATATTTCTTTTTTTTTTCTATTCATAATAAAAAATAATAAAAGTGAAAATTTTATTGTTGATAACTTGAAGTTATTTTATGAATAACGTGAATAGGTTGTAGTAGATCATTCACCTATTTCTATGTGTTTCTAGTCCTCTAAGGTAAGAAGACACTATGAGGATGATACTATTCATCTGGTGAATTTTTTAGGATATTAAAATCAATTTTCTTGTTGTTTTTGATTCCTTGGTAATAGAAATAATGGTATATAATAGAATAAGTGAGATGAACCAACCATAACATACATGAATATTATATCATTTTTTGTGAATATTCACCACATATCATAATAAATGAAACATTGGAACCAATAGGTTTAGTGTTTCTTGATATTATATACACAAATAACTTATTTTAAAAAATATTAAATTTTTTCCATGTATATTATTCACACATGTAACTCTTATATACATATCATACATAATACTATTATTTATAAACTAAGGAATGAAAACATAAGAAGGGGTGAGCTCAAATGAAAAGTAAGTGTAAACATAAGGCATTTCAATCTGAGATCATAAGTGAGCGTAAGATAAGAATATGAGTATAAGAATATAATAAAAGTTCATGGACATTAAATAAGAGAATAATACCCAATATAACATTGATCATGAATCATGAGTTATGAAAAAAGGATTTTTCATAACAAAACACATGAGTAATTGGAGTGTGTAAACATGATTCAATAATCACGATCCATGAAAAAATAATATAGGCATAAGTAGGTGACACATATATAATCATAGAAAATCATTTCCTGTATCGAGGCTCACTAACAAGGCCATCATCACATATTTCACAAAGTTCCATAATGGATTGGGTTTACTCCCCATTCATATAAACATAGTGAACAAAGTCCAACAGTAGAATAGGTTCACTCCCTAGTCCCTTACATATCATATCATGTGATATACATCTTTACCTAATGCATTGGAGGGATATGTAATTTTGGTCCCAACCATATCATAATAAAAAATCATACATATATGTTCCACACAAACATGAAAAAAATTCATAATTCCATTATAACTTAGGTATCACATGTAAAATAAATGAGTTTCATGAAAACATACAAAAAACATTCCCATAAGACATCCATAGTAGAAATGTGTATGAAATAATTATAGAATATCACCAGTGTATCATAATAAATGATAAAGGATGTTTACATTGATAAAAAACTATTTTCATAGAATTAGAAAATTTCTTTGAAAATTAAGAATAAATATCCTTTAATTTAAAAAACAATTATATTAAAAGAAAATAATTTATAAAAAAATAGGAATAGAAATTAATTTGGGAAAATGTGAAAACTTAGAAAGGAATATTCATAAATAAAACTAACGATAAAAAGAAGGAAAATGAGTTCATATAGAAGATGATAAAAATATATTCCTTTCAAACTTTTGCAAAGAAAGTTAAGTACAATACAAAATGGCCCATGAAAAAAAAGTTAAAAAATATTCCGTTCTTTATTTTTTAAAGAAAGTAAATGGATATTAATATTGAAATAAATAAATCATATAAGTATTAAGAAGAAAATTTATAAAATAAAATAAATAATATGAATATAGGGGAAAAAATTCCTAATATAAAATATGAGATAAGGTCGGATCTAGTTACAGGAAACCTTTCAGTTGAGTTTTGAACCACATGGAGGTGGAATAGTAAAAAGAATTGTAAAAATTATAAATAACCATAAGATAATAAAATTAATGGGTTTTTAGAGTGAAATTATAGCATCCCTACTTAGATAACTTGATAAAAAGTATCTAAACTAGTTGGCCACATCACCTTACTCACACAACCCCATATTCTAAAGCTTGCAAACTAGTAGTGAGGGTCTATGATGATATAGTGGGGAGACTATACCCTCATAATTAGAGTGTATCATAGTGGTATAATTATATCAATAAATAGTGTAAGTATAATAATGAATAGAGAAGCGAGAATGGATAAAAATAAGGCATAAAAAAGTGATAAACATCCATATAAGAAATAACTGACATAAGACACAAAAAAATTCATATTAAAGATTATGTCATGTCATGCTATAAAAAATAGATATACATGATTCAAAGATAATTAATATAAAATATTCTATAAAAAATAGTAACATATCCAAGATATATCTTCTTTAATCATGAGAAAATGCTCAATATTCCATTCCTGTACTCCATCCTAGTATAAAATATCAAGTGTGCATCACAGGATGATTTCCCTTTTCCCCACATGCATCCCTAAAATCTTCCTGGGTACCAAATGATGGCCTAAAAAGGTTTTGAGATATACTTAGTAGTCCACCACCAATTAATTCTATAAAAAATCTAGTTTCTACATATAAACTGATGCAGTGTGTAGATATTGCAGGAATAAGACTATAAATGAATAAGGTAATCTCAACCAATATACTAGAACATTTTGTAGAAATGAAGTCTATAAACAATGAAAATTGTATACAAGGGTAAACATAAGCTATGACATATAATGAGATATCAAGTATTAGGAAGCTATGACATATTCCAAATAATCATGTATCAGACATATGAGGGCTAGGAACCAATTTCACTGACCAAGGTTTCCTCCTTGTGTCCATGGAACTTGTCCAAGGTTAATTAGTATAATATAGACTTATATGGTCCAGAAACACAAGGCCCATGGTTGAGGCATCCTCATTGATTCCATGTAGCTAATCTATAGAAAGCATGATAAATAATTGAGTGGATCCCAAGGATTAGGTCCAAGGAAATCTAAGAAATATAGATCCAAGGTAATAGTTCAAGGTATCCAATATAAAATATGAAATGGGATGTTAGTTCCATGCCATGATATCCCAAATTGGTGTTGTACCATTTCATCTATAATCAATAACAAAACATAAATGATCAAAGGTTCATGTTATTTTCCATGTAATTTTCTAATTTCATTTGTTATATTCAATTTATAATCCAATCCACTTATAAGTGACATAAGGGAGGGCCATGTTAGTGTACATGCCTCATTTATAATAGTTTCATTAACATTCACAAGTTAAGATATCATCCATATCATTTCATAATTATCACATTAATTCATTCCGCTTACCATTCATTTATAAATGAAAGGGTTCCAATTAAAGAAATTAACCTTTAAAAATTCATTTCATCTATACTTGGATTCTATTCAGAGGTAGAAATCCTGACACACCTAAAGGGGTGGATTAAACTTAGACATTTAATTAAATCCACCTCAAGGGTGATTTGGATGGAGGTAGGAAACATCTAACCAAGAATATGGGTACCATAACTTATTTAAATCATGGTTTAAATGACAAATTTTATATTTATTAAATTAATGTGAAATGTTTGAGAAGTTAGGCATGTGGAACTATAGAAACATATTATAAAAATACCCAAAATTTTAGGGAAAATGTATAGACCACATACCTCACTGTGGTGGTAGACTCCTCATCCAATATTATCCTCTGATTTAAGAATGAGTGGGATAAATTAGAGAAATATACCAATATCCAAATTACAGGACATATTATCTCACTTGGTAATAAAGTTCCATATGCTTGATAATCAAATTAATGAAGGATTTAGAATTGAGATCTTACTGATTGGGATCCAATGCGACTGATGTCACTTGAATCAGAGTCTATTCAAAGAAGATATCAAAATTCATAGAGGGAGAGGGAGGACGAAGCTACAACATGTAGGATTCTAGAAAAATGGAAGAATTTACTTTATGTTTTTAAATTCAAAAGGTAAAAAAGGTAATTTCTAGGGACTTTAATGAGGTGCATGGTTTGGCTACATAGTTGGCTAAACTGTGTGCCAACCATACACCAAAACTGCCTAAAGGTGGCATCCCCTTGAATGAATAAGTGAATGGTCTACAAAATAGTGAACTATCTGTGAGTAATCACTATCCAGTGGGGTGTCTCCCTCGAATGTCTAGGCACATAGGTTTCCAAACTGCACAAAATCCATGCATTATCCTTTGAAATTTATTACAAATGTTTTTCATAGTCATATGAGATCCTTGTAATGGTTTGAAAATGTGTGTTCCCTAATCCCCAGGCTATATGTTTTTTAGAGGTGAGATACAAAATTAAAACAAGTTATGATCCTTTATAATATGGACCACATGGTTGAGTTGTATGGATAGTAATAACTGTGCACCGACAATGCGCCTCAGTCGGCTTCTCTAAAAAACAGAGCTCCAAGCTCCAAAAAATCCCCAGATTCTCCTGAACTCTCCATGAACTCATTCGAAAGTTATAATTAGACTAAAAAATTGGTTTGAATTATAATTTAAAGAATATATACCTCTGTGAAAATCTAATATGTTATAATCTCCCCTCCTTAAAAAAATCATCCCCGCGTTTCCCTTTTGAGGGTGGTAAAACATTGTCTGAGAAAAGTTTTGGCCATTGAGCATATACATTTTCTCCTCTTTCCCAGGACTCATGTTATAGATGGACATGCTACCATAATACACTACTGGAAAATTAGGCTATATCCATGGTTTCAAACCGCGGCTATAAGCCCAAAAACCATGGCAATAGGTTATAGCCACGGTTCAAGGAACCGTGGCTAGTATTGGTGTGGCTATAGGCCAACTCCTATAGCCACAGTTTCAAACCATGGCTATAGCCTATAGCCACGGTTGAAACTATGGAAAAAGACCTATAGCCACGGTTTCAAAACCGTGGCTAAAGAATTATAGCCATGGTTTGAAACCGTGGAAGAAGGTAAAACAAAAACAAGACTTATAGCCATGATTAGAATCTATGGCTATAGATCAAAGTTCAATAAAAAACACAGCAGGCCCCTGTAGGCTTTTCAGTCCCCCCTACCCTCTGCTAGTCCCCCTGCCAGTCCCCCCTTCCCCCTGCCAGTCCCCCCTACCCCCTTCCAGTCCCCCTGCCCCCTGCTAGTCCCCCCCTTACTACCCCCTGCCTGTTCCCCCTGCCCCTACTAGTCCCCCTGCCAGTCCCCCCTTCCCCTGCCACCCCCTACTAGTCCCCCTGCCCCTGCAAGTCCCCCCCTGCCACCCCCCTGCCACCCCCTGCCAGTCCCCCCTGCCCCTGCTAGTCCCCCTGCCCCTGCAAGTCCACCCCCTGCCACCCCTGCCAGTCCCCCCTGCCCCTGCTAGTCCCCCTGCCAGTCCCCCTTGCCCCCTGCCACCCCCTTCCAGTCCCCCCTGCCCCTGATAGTCCCCCCTACCACCCCTGCCAGTCCCCCCTACCCCCTGCTAGTCCCCCTTCCAGCCCCCCTGCCCCTGCCACCCCCTACCAGTCCCCCCTGCCAGTCCCCCTTGCCCCCTGCTAGTCCCCCTGCCCCTGCTAGTCCCCCCTGCCAGTCCCCCCTGCCCCTGCTAGTCCCCATGCCAGTCCCCTGCTAGTCCCCCTTCCCCTGATAGTCCCCCTACCATTCCCCCTTGCCCCCTTCCACCCCCCTTCCAGTCCCCCCTGCCCTTGCTAGCCCCCCTGCCACCCCCTGCCAGTCCCCCCTGCCCCTACTAGTCCCCCTGCCAGTCCCCCTTCCCCCTGTCACCCCCTACTAGCCCCCCTGCCCCTGCTAGTCCCCCCTCCACCCCTGCCAGTCCCCCCTGCCCCTTGCTAGTCCCCCTGCCAGCCCCCCTGCCCCTGCTAGTCCCCCTACCCCCTACGAGTCCCCCTGCCCCCTACTAGTCCCCCCTGCCGGTCCCCCCCTACCCCTGTCAGTCCCCCTACCCCCTGCTAGTCCCCCTGCCAGTCCCCCCTGCCCCCTGCTAGTCCCCCTGTCTCCTGCTAGTCCCCCTGCCCCCAGCTAGTCCCCCTACCTTCCACCCCACCGTGCATGTCTCCCCCTATTTTCCATTGGACTCTGCCCCCTGCCAGTCCCTCTACCTGTTTTCCCCTAGTTCCCCACCCCCTGCCAGTCCCCCCTGTCTGTCACCTCCCCTGGACACATTCCCACCCCCTCCCCTGCATAGACACCCTCACCCAGGATAGACATGCCCCCTGGACAGACACCCCCCCCCCGGACAGAAACCCCCTTGTACAGACAACCCTGGACACCCCCCCTCCCCTGGACAGACCCCCCCCGGACAGACACCCCCCACCCTGGACAGACACCCCCTGGACAGACAACCCTGGACACCCCCTATTGTACATATGTTGGAGTTTTTCAAAGTAGCAACACATCAGAATCCTGTCAGAGTACTGAAAGGATTTCTTAGGTGGGCCAAATAGACTATGGATGAGCAACACTTGGTTTTTGGAATGGTAAATAAAGGCTATAGTTGGGATTCCATTACAGCTGGGCTATTTATGCTGAAACTATTTAGTTTTACACGGGATGTTGGTGGATGAAAAGACATAAAGGTTCAAGAAGCACTGCACCAGAAGGAGCTCCTACATGTTCCAGATAATGTTATTATGGAGGGAGAGAAGGATATTTCAGTTATATCCAACAACTATCTTAAAGATGAAATGAGACAATATGATGTTTGGAATAAAGAGTGAAAACCAATGTTTCCCATGGTTATAGGTGTTAGAGTTATCACTAATCTTGGTATCAATGATGATGGAAAGCCTAACCTTGTCCATTTATTAATTTTAGAGGCAAATAACAAATAAGTGCCACTATTACTTCAAATACGTTGATTGTAATAGCAAAGAAACATGTCATCCATGCTCTCCTAGTCCGGAAATTAATTCAATGGTGGTGGTGACGACAATACTGGTGATAAAAGAAACAATGGTTTACTTGATGAATATGATGTTTTCTCATGAGTTTAGACTCTTTGAAGCATGTGAAATCAACCGGGCTACGATTTCTATTAGCGGTTTCTGGATATTCACCTTGAGGATAAGGTGGGTTTTTGTAAGGGTGGAAATGCTAGGAGTGTGGATGTGTGGCTGTCATTTGTGCTTGGTAGGGATGTCCTTATGTGGGTGTGGCTGGTGGGATGTCCTAATGGAAATAGTGTCTTTTACTTTTATTAGTTACTAGGGGTTGGTAATGGTAGGTAGGGGTGGATGGTTGTTGGGTTGGGGTATTAAATAATAGCGTGGCTAGGAGCCGATCCTTGGGAGGTCTGGGAGGCCCTCTGAGAAGTGGTATTTCTAGGAGAAGTTCTTCTCTTCCCTCTTCATTTTCTTTTTCATTTTTTTCTTCTTAGTTTGTTGTTAACTCTATTCCAATTACTTATACTGGATATTACAACTTCTACCATATTTTTGTACTCTTCTTCCTACCTAATCAGTACCATTGTTAGGCAAGAGTCCTAACACTATTCAAAAGGTGTATTTTTATCACTCATTTAAGTAATATTCTCTAGAAAGATATATGTAACTATTTTTTTAGAATCAGAATTTACTTTTCATTAAGTGTTGTGAAATGTAGCTGAGGATAGTTTAGTTCGCTCATGTTTCCAATTTTTTCAGAAGTGGATTGAACATCGAACTAGCTAAAGCACTCTTTAAAGATTCAATTATCACTGCGAACTGCTGCATGGTGTCGTCCTGGAGCAAGGCCAAATCATGGCGTGACGGCGGCGTGACGGTGACGTGACCGCGGTGTGACCGCGGTGTGACCGCGACATGTTGGCCCAGTCCAATGACATCTGCGGGGCAACATCTTCGGGCCAGGAGTGAAGGGAGCGAGAGGAGGTGAGGCAACATTTCGGTAATCACCCCACCGACAGAAATTGTGATTATTCAGTCTCAACATTGATCACAAGAATCATGGAATACTATCACTGCAAACTGTCGTAGGGTGTCGTCCTGGAGCAGGGCCAAATCACGGCGTGACCACAGCGTGACCGCGGCATGTTGGCCCAGTCCAGAGACATTCGCGTGGTAGCATCTTCCAGACAAGGAAGGAGTAAAGAAGTGATTTCGAAATTGATGCATGTCTAACCCTAGGAAAAAAGACGTAGAAGAAGAAGGAAAATGTGTATCATTTTTTTTGAGGATTTTTCGACTTTCAGTTTCCCTCAACAGATCTAAAAGGACGATCCTGGAGAATTAGATTGCTTAACCTAAGGCCCGGTACCTTGCGGGTTTATGACTGGAAGCTACAATTTAGTTCTAATTACAAGAAACTTGTGCACATATCTAGTTTAAGATTCATAGACTTAATTGGTTACTATGGCACTAGGAAATCTTATATGATATCAAATACGTGATTTTCATTCCAATCAGAATGAACTATTCCACTAAAAATGTAATTTTTGGTCATTATGCGTGTGTATTGGTAGAAGTGGATTTAAGTTATACACTAAAAATGTGGGACCCACTAAACAATTGAGGTTCAGGCTCAACATCAAGTAGTTGAAAATTCAGGTCATGTCCCTATTTTAGCCCTAGAGGATCAAGTTCCTACTAATGATAGGTCTATTATTGCTCAAAAGACATCTTCTATGTGTTTTATTGCTAGAGGCTTTGACTATCCTGTTCTTAGATAATCCCCCCATTATAGAGATTCTTGTATTTCTGTTTCTCCTAACAAGTTGCAAGTGAAAAGTTCCTGGGATGATATGGAAGAGAAATCTCATGCTGCCACCATGCCCCCTCCCCTACCTTGCAGACCTCCCCCCTCCCCCCTACACCCTACCCCCTGCCCCCTCCACCCTGCCCCCTGCCCCCCTCCGCCCTGCCCCCTGCCCCCTGCCCCCCTCCACCCACACCTTGGCCCCTGCCCCCTGCCCCCTCCCCACTCCACCCTCCCCCCTACCCCCTGCCCTACAGACTTTCCCATTCCCCCTTCCCCCTGCCCCTTCTCTATCTTCCAAATTCAGTTTGAATCTATGAAAAATAAAAGAATCTTGGTTGTGGTATTTTAGAATTAAGTCCTAGAGTTCTCAGATAATAATAGAATTATTAATAGTTTGATAAATGAATGAGTTTGGACACCCACCATGCACCCCCAGAACCCCCCCCCCCCCCCACCCCCGTGCACCCCCGGACAACCCGCCTGGACAACCACCAGAGAGCCCCTCTTTCCCCACCCCCCCCAGATAGCCCCCCTGTGCACCCCCGGACATCCCCCCGTTCACCCCTGGACAGCCCCCACGTGCACCCCCGGACAGACCCCATGTAGCCCCCCTTCCCCCCTGCACAGAACCCCGGATAGCCCCCCGTGCCCCTAGACAGCCCCCCGTGCCCCCTCGGACAGCCCCCCGTGCACCCCCGGAAAACCCCCCGTGCACCCCCGGACAGCCCCCCGTGCACCCCTGGAAAGCCCTGCAGCCTTGCAAGAGCCACCAGACAGCCCTGTGAGAGCCACCGGACATAACCCTGGTGGGAATGAATATCTAACTGATCTATGAAGATTCAAAAATAGAGGGCATGACCATCTACCTGATCTGTGAAGATTCAAATTTAGATGAACATGATTCATGGGAGATAAAAAAACTACCTGCACAGAACCCCAGACAGCCCTACGAGAGCCACCGGACAGCCCCCTGTGGAACCTATTCTAAAACTATGGATAAGATTTATAACCCACTCTTAGTGGGTGGTTTTCAAAACCTGATCAATAGATTAAGAAATGTTTTTAAAGGGTATTCGACCTTGTGTGTATGATTAGTAAGGTAAAACATGGATATCCCAATGGTTTCTTATCCGTTGAGTGTAATACACCTTCATATTTAACTCAAATCATGTAATCTAAGTGGGGTTTATATTATGTTAATTAAGGAAAAGTACATGGTGTATAATTTATAGATGCTAAAAAATACACCCTCATAATCGAATTAATTTAGAATGAAAATAATCTGACCATGAGGTAATATATATCACTTTTCTATATCAGGTAGTTTCCTAGAGTAGGGTAATAAAAATAATGTTCACCATGAGGAGGATAAAAACTCAATCTTTTTTAGAACCAAGAGAATAATATCAACGTAAGGAATTTATTTCTCTAAGAAGATAATATTGATTCATGGTTTTTTTCCCTGAGGAGTATCAAAACTAGAAAATGGGCTTAAAGTCATGGTTTTATATCTATAGTTGGTATAAACATTTATGTAGGGAAGCCTAATACTATTATTATAGGTAAACCATGGCCTCAGGACTCCCTTAGTAATCCTATAACCATGGTTTACACAGACCATGGCTATAGGACATCCTAAATCCATGGTTATTTGAAACCGTGGTGGTAGGTGGATGTAGAAACCACTATAATTATATGGGAAGCACCAAAGGTATGAAGGAAATAGGATAGAAAGGGCTATGACTATGGTTTTTCAAGAATTGTGGCGGTATAATGGGAAAATATGGCTATGACTATGGTTCTCTTGAAACAATGATGGCAGGAAGGGACTATGTGTTGGGTACCGGACTGCGCAGCGGAAGCCGGTGGGCTGGGATTTAAAATTTTTCTGCTTCATCGGAGTGACATAACCCTGTCAACTCCGGTGATCTAGTCCCGGCTTAGTCCGAGGATCTTTCAAGGTTCTTTAGGGGCACAAAATTAAACTTGAACATTTACCTTGTTCAGAATTGACGTGCAGGACGCCGACGATCGTTTCTTGAAGACTCCGACGTCGAAGCCCTCTAGATCGTGCACATACGCCTCGCGAATCTGCTCATGCACCGTTCGTCAATATCCGGGTGCTAGAGCGGATCTTTGACGCAAACTTTGACGCAACAATGATCACCACAAACTAGCGTCTTCGATCCCTGAAGGAAGAACTTGAAGAACTTTCTAGTTTGAGAGAGTCTCTCTCTAGAAATCATGAGGAGAGTGAGGTCCTCAATTCCAACGGATGAATAGTTACAAGGGGAGAACCTCTCTCTTAATATATATATAGGGAATATCTAAAATACCCAGTAAGGGTTCCCGACCCCCGTGTATTAAACATTCAATATATATATTATAAGTAATTATTTATGACAAATTAAATTATGCCATAAATAATATTTATTATTTATCACTGTACTGCAATATATATAAATATATATATTACGTGATATACATGAGTCTAACTCGACCCGCACCTCATGATAATATTAAACGAACCCAAGATATAAATATCTGCCCGATTAATATTTATCTATGTATTTACTTAATCACTCGTAAATATATGTTATAAATAAATTCAATGAATTATTCCAAACTTGAATAATAAAAGAATTTATTTATTTCTTGGTGATCCATAGTACTTGGATAATACCCGGACCCCATGGTGGGGCCCAACAATTCCTATAATCCTATTCATCAGAATAGGGTAGATTCTCAATGCGCTGTTGTGTGTGACCCCCTAGACCCTTATCTCGATAGCAGTGAATAATATCACCGACCTAGAGCGGGGTCTAGCAACCCATCAAGGCCCCTATAGAGATAAGGCAAAGTCAGATCAACGAATACCTTCCTACGAACACAGTCTGTGTAATCTAATCTCTTCATCATCGATATCTCAATAAATTAGAATGCATACTCAGTGTCATCATTCTTCATTTGCTTTATTTTTTTATTGATTTGTCCAGGCCATCTTACCTTCTACTACCATGACCATGGATTTAATGAAGGTGCAACCATCCTAATCAACTAGGCCCGAGATATCTCTTCCTAAACTCAGAAGAGACAAATCCTCTCTTGATCATTCAATCAATGCCATGACATTAATGACGTACCTGATATAAACTACCTCACCATGACGTTTCTCCATGGTTTTCACCTTATATCAAATGTACATAATTAAATGACATTCATTGATAATGATCTCAAGTCAGGAGACCATTACACATGTCCATAGATAGGAATGACCAATGACACCAGAAACATGTGGTGTTCCTATTAAGTGGGTCTGTCCTCATGATATCTATAGCTAGAGATCATCAAGTGAGAACTTCATGAGATGAAGTCTCAATGCTTATGAGCCCCCGGTACCTAATGGTCACACATAATCTGTGTCCTTTCAGAATGATGTAACTGGACCATAGGACGTTACTTTAAGATTACTGTCATGGCATCTCAGGGTTCTCATTATAGCCTGGGACCTTCTATAACCATTTGATGCGACAGGTAATCTAAGGGAATTGCCATTAATAAAGTGGATGCAGAAGTATCTATACTATCATGGAAATATAAACACATGTATAATAACAAACTGAATACATGTAACAGTAATCAAAGTACAAAACAAGTTGGGTCTAGGGCACCCACTTTAAACACTCCCACTTTCACTAGAGCCAACTACTAACAGGTTTCAATCTGCTATCTCTCACATGTGAATCATGCTTCTACTGAGAAATGGCTTTAGTTAGGGGGTATTCCACGTTGTCCTCTGTGGATACTCTTCTAACTGTCACTTCACCTCTTTGAGTAAAATCCCTCAAGAGATGAAACTTCTGAAGAATATGCTTTTTCCTCTGGTGAGACCTGGGCTCCTTGGCAAGAACAACTGCAGTAGTATTATCACAATATACTGGAATAGGGTCTGCACTGCTAGGTTCCACACCAACGTCTGAGATAAAGCTACATATCCAGAATGCTTCCTTTGCTGCATCGGAAGCTACAATATATTCGGACTCTGCTGTAGAATCAGCAACCACAGCTTGCTTTGAGCTTCTCCAGCTCACTACACCACCATTCAGGCAAAAGATGTAGCCTAACATCGATTTCATATCATCATGATCTGTTTGGAAACTAGCATCGGTGTATCCCCTCACAACTAGTTCCTCATCTCCTCCATACACCAGGAACATATCCTTCGTACGCCTCGAGTACTTAAGGATAGTTTTAACAGTTGTCCAGTGTAGCTCTCCTAGATTGGCTTGATATCTACCCACCATTATTAAAGCAAAGGAAACATCAAACTAGTACATAGCATGGAATACATGATAGAACCCACTGCCGAAGCATAAGGGACTCTACTCATTCTTTCAATCTCTTCCTGTGTTTGTGGACACATTTCCTTGGAGATATTTACACCATGTGACATAGGTAACAATCCTTTCTTGGATTGTTCCATATTTTACCTTTTGAGTACCTTGTCAATATATGTACTTTGACTTAGGCCAAGAAGCCTTTGAGATCTATCTCAATAGATCTTTATCCCCATAATGTAGGCTGATTCACCTAAGTCTTTCATGGAGAAGCATTCATTTAACCAAGTCTTAAATGACTGTAAGACTTGCACCTTGTTTCCAATGATTAATATGTCGTCAACATATAAAACTAGGAAAATGATAGCATTCCCTTCAACCTTTTTATAAACACAAGGCTTGCTTTCATTTTTGACAAAACCAAAATCTTTTATGGCCTCATCAAAGCGAACATTCCATGATCTTGATGCCTGCTTCAATCCATAAATGGATCTCTGCAACTTGCATACTTTATTGGCATTCTTTGACTTAACAAACCCTTCGGGTTGAGTCATATAGACATCTTCAACCAACTTCCCATTTAGAAAAGTAGTTTTAACATCCATTTGCCAAATTTTATAATCATGAAAGGCTGTTATTGCAAGAAATATTCTGATGGATTTAAGCATTACCACTGGTGAGAAGGTTTCATCATAGTCAATGCCTTGACGTTGTCTGAAACCCTTTGCAACCAGTATTTCTTTAAAGGTATTAACCTTACCATCCATGTCCAGATTTTTCTTGAATACCCATTTGCAACCAATGGGTTTTACATCAGTTGGAGGGTCTACCAAAATCCAAACTTGATTTTGGTACATGGAATCCATCTCAGAATTCATGGCTTCTTTCTATGTAGCAGCTTCTTTTCCTTCTACTGCTTCCTTGTAGGTTAAAGGTTCATCATCCTCAAGGATTATTGTTTCACCTGACTCGGTAACAAGAAAACCATAACACTCTGGTTCTCTAACCTATCTCGTAGACCTACACAGTATCTGTGTCTCAGGAACAATTTCTTCTTCCACTTTTTCTTATGGAGATTGTTCCTCTACCAACTCTTGTGCATGTGGAGCATTAACTTCATCGAAGTCAATCTTTCTCCCACTATTTCCAATAGAAATGTGATCCCTTTCTAGAAATGTGGAGTATCTTGCAACAATGAATTTTCTATCTAAAGGGTTATATAGGTAGTATCCTCTAGTATCCTTAGGATAACCTATAAATATGCACTTAGTGCTTTGAGATGCTAATTTGTCACTTGGTAAAGTCTTGAAAAATGCCTCGCACCCCCACACACGCATGTGTGTCATATTGGGTTTCATTCCATACCATAACTGATATGGAATCTCATCTGTAGCTTTACTTGGTACTCGGTTAATGGTGTATGCAGCTGTCTATAAGGTGTATCCCCAAAAGGATAATGGAAGAGTTGTATGACTCATCATTGATCTGACCAAGTCAAGCAAGGTCCTATTCCTCCTTTCACTAACACCATTCCATTGTTGTGTATAAGGAGTAGTGAGTTGAGATACTATCCCACACTCCTTCAAGTGATCAATGAAAGCTTGGTTAAGATATTCTCTGCCTCGGCCTGATCGAAGTGCTTTTATCTTCTTACCAAGTTGGTTTTCTACTTTATTTTGGTATTCCTTAAATAAACGAAAGGAATTTGACTTGTACCGCATTAAGTAGATATAGCCATACCTACTATAATCATCGGTAAAAGTGATGAAGTATAGAAAAACACCCCTTTCCTCTACTGGAAATGGACCACATACATCAGTATGTATTAATTCCAGCACTGCATTGGCTCTTTCTCCCTTTCTTGAGAAAGGTGCTTTGGTCATTTTTTCTTGTAAACAAGCTTGACATACATCTAAGGGTTCTAACTGTACCAAGTTTAGATACCCTTCTTGATGTAATCTTTGTAATCACTTCTCGTTTACGTGACCAAGCCTGAAGTTCCATAGGCGGGTGTTATTTGAGTCATGTTGGTTTTTTTTTCATTGATAGCCATTAATGAGTTTTCTAGTTCTAGTATATATAAACCATTGTTAAGATGTGCCATACCATAACATATGTTATCCCTATAAAAGAGACAACTTTTATTTCCAAACTTGAAATAAAAACCCATAGTGACTAAAAATGACACAGAGATAATGTTTTTGGTAACAGATGGTACATAATAGCAATTGTTTAAAACACGAACCAAACCAGTCGGAAAAGTCAAGTGATAGTCTCCCACTTCCAAGGCCGCCAGACCTGCACCATTTACAACTCATAGATCCACTTGACCTTTTTCAATCTTCTTAAACCTACTTGGTTCCTGTATATGAATACAAATGTGTGATCCACATGCCGTATCCAGTACCCAACTTGTAGATAAAGATAGATTGCATTCCATGACAAAAATACCTGAACCAAAAGCGTCTGCTTGCTTCTTCTTCCCAGCTCTGCAATTCTTTTTCCAGTAGCCTTTCTTGCCACATCCAAATCAGACAGCTTCTTGCTCATTACTTTTCCTCTGAATCTTTGGCTTCTTGGCAGGACGATGCATTGGTGTCTTTGGCCTTGACTTGGCCTTAGACCCCTTTGCCTTGCCCTTGTTTTTCTTGTTCACCATAAGGACAGATGTATTGGTGTTTTTCATGTCCTTATCAGCTTGGCGAACTAAAGCCAAAAGACCCGAGAGAGACTTTGTCATATCATTCATATTATAATTGTTAATGAAAGTCGAGAAGCTTGACGGTAAAGAGGAAAGAATGAGATCCACTGCTAGTTCTTGGTTCAGTTTGATCTTAAGGGCTTCAAGCCTCTCAACATACCCAATCATCTTGAGTATGTGAGGACCGACTTGGTGACCTTCTTCCAGCCTGCACATATAAAGCGCACTTGAGATCTCATACCTTTCTTGCCTAGCCCTCTCCTGATATAGTTCTTGGAGATGTGAAAGAATCTTGTAGGCGTCCTCTTCCCCATGCATTTTTTGCAATTGGATGGACATGGATGACAACATGATGCATTGTACATCAATCGCATCGTCTACATGATTTTTTCCACATATCATTTTCCATCTTGCTTGCTCCTTGAGGAGGCTCAACAGGAATTGGAGATTCCAGCACATATAACTTCCTTTCTTGGCATAGTACTATGCGCAAGTGCCTGTACCACTCCTGGAAGTTATTTCAGGTCAGGATATTTTCTTTATCCAAGGTCAATCGCAGTGATAAAGTACTAGTGGTGTTGGTGATTTCCATTTTGAATCTACATCAGATAAACATTTAGCAGTTAGTACCTTATCTTGATTACCTTTTGACATTTTATGATTAATAAATTATTATATCATTTAATGTCTCCCACTATTTTAACGAACCTTAATAACCCTCACCATTAGATTCAGAATACTCTATAGCTTGAGCATTATAGTGGAAAGGATCCTCGAAACCCCTTTAGTAGTCTACAAGCTAGGTCTACGACACTACTTAGAGGGTTTCAAGGTTGGCGCTATGCTGGCCAACCTCTTGTTCTTGTTGTTCCTTGTGTAGTTGAGTAAAGTCCTAGCTTTTGGAATCTGAACTTTATTCCCTCAACCTATTTCCTCTAAAGTGATATCAAGTTAGCTAAGGCTAATCCTTGACTACTTACTTTAGTTAAGTCTTCCTATTCCTCACATGGAAACTCCCCGGTAGTAAGAAGCACTCTCAATTGAGGCTGATGAGCACCCAAACAGCCGGTTCTGTTTAGATGTGAGAAATGGAAGGAATTTTGACTTAATATATCTTTGAGGGATTTTTAAATATTAATTGACTAATATATTCCTTTTCTATTTATTATGTTCAAACTAGGTTGTCGCGCTCACAACTGAACATTCAATAGAATATTTATTCATCACAACTTTATGGATTTTTCTCTTGTTTACTATCCTATGTGATCAGGAAATAATCATGCAGTTACTTATAATAATAAACCGTGCATAAAGTAAATCATGCATTCTGACTGGTCTTGTGCATTCAATAATGATTGATCGATAACTGATCAATCATCACCTAGGGGAATCCATACCTGAGTCGATACATGACTCGTGTGGCTGCTGGCTCCAGTGCAAAATGCCCAAATCCTATCTGGACTATCGCCTCAACTTGGCAGGGTCTGCCTCTCAAATCATCACTGAATAAATACAAATATACTCGCACGCAGGCGAGGGGGTCTAGGGTACAAAATACAAGTGGGGAAATGGACATGCAGGCCCTTATACATATTTTAATTAAAAGACGATTCGCAGACTGTCATTTTTCTAATTAAATATTACAATCATCGCATGCATTGAATAAATAATTAAATAAATAAATACATGCCAGACATACACAGGTTGGTCAATAGCTCAAGACCAGTCAGGGTAAAAGCACAATAAAATCAAATTGCAATAAATTTAAATGACGCGAGGGTGTTCTAATAAACTAAATGAATTTGATTAAATTCAAAACATTTATTTTTATCGGTTCCTTTTGTTTAATTTAATTTTAATTCCAAAAATTAAATTAAATTAAACCATTAATTTAATTCTTAAGCTTGAATTAAATTAATATTTCGGATTAAAATAATATAAACCCCTAAATTAATTCCAATTAATTTAATTTAAAAAACTAAATTAATTAAAATTAATTCAGTGCAGGGTTACCTCTAGCCGGAGAGGAGTCCGGTTGGACTGCGTACCACCGAAGAATGTCGTCCTGGAATTGCGGCATGACCGCGGCGTGACCGCGGTGTGACCGCGGCGTGACCGCGGTGTGACCGCGGCGTCCGACGAATCCCGCGACGGCTACATCTCCCGGCAGCCTGCTGCTCCGGCAAGCCGAAGAAGTTGCTATCCGGTCTAGTGTGGGCTCGGGTCGGCCGGACGGAACCGGTCCGACGTGGTGGAGGAGCCCGATGAGGTATCGGGGTGGCCGGAGGGTTCCATTCTGGCGAGGCCTGGAGGAGGAGGAGGCTGGAGAAGGTCCGGGGCGGCCGGACGAAGCCAGTCCCACGCGACTCGTAGGAGGAGGTCGGCGAGGGGAGGAGGTCGCCGGGTTGGGCGGTCCGATGAAGGGAGGCCGGCGTGGCAGCCGGCGACTGACCGGAGGTGGCTCGACATGGGGTTGGGGCGGCCAGCGCGCACGGGGCGGAGGCAAGGAGGCCAACTCAAGGGCGGTTCGGCGAAGGGCAGGTCGACGCCGATGTCGGGCGGCCGGTCGGAGGGAGCTCAGGGCGAAGAGGAGGAGGCCGGTGCGGGGTCTGGGTGGCCGAACGGAGCCGGTCCAGTGGAGGCCGGCCGATGGCAGTGCACCGTGGAGTTGGAACGGCGGAGGGGAAGGGAGGCCCTAGGGTTTTTGGCCTCCCTTGGTGTGCCACGGGAGAGAAGACCCGTAAGGGTCATCCTCCCTTGTTTTTGTTTTTTTTATATTTGTCCTTTAGACAAAATTCCAGCCCCCCCCCCTTTTTTAAACAAAAGAAGAAGACCCCATTTTTGGGGTCTTCTCTTCCCTTCCTTTTTTTAAAATAAGGAATACCCCAAAGTCTTGGTCTTCTTTATTTTATTATTAAAATTTTTCCACACACTTTTGTGGAAAAATATTTTATAATAAAATATTTTAAATATTTTATTATTATAAAATTATAATAAAATGTTTTTTATAAACATAATAAAATATTTATTATAAAATTTTATAATTAAAAAATATTTTTGATGTTAATTCTCAATTTGAGATATACATCAAATAAACCAAAAACTCACGACGTCGATTTGATAATAAAATTTCAAATGGTCGTATCTTGATCATTCGAAATCGAAACGACGCGTGGTAGAATCCGAATGAACCGTTTTAACACCCCACAATTAAATTTAATGCATTTTAATGTTTTTGACTTAGAAAATCCTTGCGTCACTCTGATACCACTGTTGGGTACCAGGACCGTGCAGCGGAAGCCGGTGGGTCGTGATTTAAAATTTTTCTGCTTCACCGGAGTGACATAACCCTGTCAACTCCGGTGATCTAGTCCTGGCTTAGTCCGAGGATCTCGCAAGGTTATTTAAGAGAAAAAAATTAAACTTGAACATTTACCTTGTTCAGAATTGATGTGCAGGACACCAGTGATCATTTCTCGAAGACTCCGACGTCGAAGCCCTCTAGATCATCCACACATGCCTTATGAATCTGTTCGCATGCCATTCGTCAAGATCCGAGTGCTAGCGTGGATCTTCAACGCACACTTCAACGCAGCGATGATCACTACAAACTAGCATCTTCGATCTGTGAAGGAAGAACTTGAAGAACTTTCTAGTTTGAGAGATTCTCTCTCTAGAACTTAGGAGGAGAGAGAGGCTCTCAATTCTAACAGATGAATAGTTACAAGGGGAGAGCCTCTCTATTAATATATATATGGAATATCTAAAATACGCGGTAAGGGTTCCCATCCCCCGTGTATTAAACATTCACTATATATATTATAAATAATTATTTATGAAAAATTAAATTATGCCATAAATAATATTTATTATTTATCACTGTACTTCAATATATATAAATATAAATATTACATGATATACATGAGTCTAAATCGACTCGCACCTCCTGATAATATTAAAAGAACCCAAGATATAAATATCTGTCCGATTAATATTTATCTATGTATTTACATAATCACTCCTAAATACATGTTATAAATAAATTCAACGAATTATTCCAAACTTGAATAATAAAAGAATTTATTTATTACATGGTGATCCATAGGACTTGGATAATACCCGGACCCCATGGTGGGGCCCACCAAGTCCTATAATCCTATTCATCAGAATAGGTAAGATTCTCAAAGCATTGTTGTGTGTGACCCTCTAGGCCCTTATCTCGATAGCAGTGAATAATATCACCGACCTAGAGTGGGGTCTAGCAACTCATCGAGGGCCCTATAGAGATAAGGAAAATTCAAAGCAACGACTGCCTTCCTACGAACACAGTCTGTGTAATCTAATATCTTCATCATCGATATCTCAATAAAGCAGAATGCATACTCAGTGTCATCATTCTTCATTTGATTTATTTTTTTGTTGATTTTTCTGGACGGTCTTACCTTCTACTACCATGACCATGGATTTAATGAAGGTGCAACCATCCTAATCAACCAGGCCCGAGATATCTCTTCCTAAACTCAGAAGCGAAAAATCCTCTCTTGATCATTCAATCAATGCCATGCCATTAATGACGTACCCAATATAAACTACCTCACCACGACTTGTCTCCATGGTTTTCTCCTTATATCAAATGTACATAATTAAATGACATTCATTGATAATGATCTCAAGTCAGGAGACCATTACACATGTCCGTAGATAGGAATGACCAATGACACCAGAAACATGTGGTGTTCCTATTATGAGGGTCTGTCCTCATGATCTCGATAGCTAGAGATCATCAAGTGCAAACTTCATGAGATGAAGTCTCAATGCTTATGATCCCCCAGCACCTGATGGTCACATATCATCTGTGTCTTTTCAGAATGATGTAACTGGACCATAGGACGTTACTTTAAGATTACTATCATGGCATCTCAGGGTTCTCATTATAGCCTGGGACCTTCTATAACCATTTGATGCGATAGGTAATCTGAGGAAATTTCCATTAATAATGTGGATGCAGAAGTATCTATACTATCATGTAAAGATAAACACATGTATAATAAAAAACTGAATACATGTAACAGTAATCAAAGTACAAAACAAGTTGGGTCTAGGGAACCCACTTTCAACACTATGGCCATGGTTTTGGATAACCATAGACCTCGAGATTAAATGAAACACATATGAACCTTTTTTTGAAACCAATGGCAAGATTCCTCCATCAAAACCTCTACGACCATGATCCACCCATATCTTGAATGTTTTCTACTATACCCAATATTATTTTTGAAGTTTTAAAAGATTAAAAATTATAAATATATATAAATATATATACATGTGTATATATGTTTATATAAATACATATAGTATTTTTTATCACAATGGTAAAGTCTTGGAAGGATTCTATAAGTGGTATCAAGAACAAAACCCGTTGGAATTTTTAAATTTTTAAAACGATACAGCCATGGATTTGTAAACTATGAGAACATGTGACATTAAAATATGGTGTGTAGCCTATGGAAATGGTCCATTTGGACCTTGTACTTTGAGAACAGAAGTCCATATTCTAGAATTGTGGTTATATCCTAGAGCCCATTGCAATGGTGATAAGGCCCATGGTCCATGTAAACCATGTCTATAAGTTAAAAACATAGTTTTTTGAACTATTTCCATAGTTCTGGAATGTGGAAATATGACCATTTTCTAGTTGTGTATATCAACTTAAGTATTTTTTACTTCCATGAAAAGGATATAGACTCAATGATTCTAACATCCCTAAGAGTAATAATATACTCGATTCATTTTATGTCATATCATGTGGTTAATGGTGGGGAATCCAATATGAATTAGTGGTCCAAATTATATGATGGTAGGGAGATGGAATTAAATTTTAATTTGTATCTAGTTTGAGATATGAGATGTATATTTAACTACACATCCTATGAGAACATGAATCAATCCATACTGAGTTCGTAATAGGGGAATTTTATTCTGATATTGGATCATAACCAAAAAATATCCATGGTTTTGTTTAGGATATGAGATTTGGTTTTATTCAAAGTGTCCTAGTGTATGAACAATATTTAAAACCTGGAATGAATTGGTAAAAGTATCAATTCCAAATATAGTATAAAGACAAAAAAAATGAAACACACAAATTAATCTCTTTGCTACCCCGATCTCCCTCCCCTGCAAAGAAAACCGTGTAGCCGCCTCTAGTGCCCTTCTGGACCCCTTCGCAGAATATAACTACCCTCCATCTATAGAAATCAGTAAAATCCTAAGTGGCCAATGCGATAAAGAAAATAAAATAAAAATTAAACAACAACATACCTGTTTCCTGTGAATAATTATATCTCTAGTTTATTGCATTTTTCTATGGAAACGTAATGCTCTTGTGGTAACCCACTTTGATTGCTGCAAGTTAGGAAAAATATTGACAAAAATTAATACCTTTCAAAGTAAAAAAATAAAGAGAGGATAATCAGACCTTTTTCAATGATTGCAATATTCAGTATGATGTTCTGAAAAGTCTAGCCTCTTGCATTTTGAAAATGGGAAGACTCCCTGTTTCAAGTGTAATCTGTGTGGTCAAAGGAGTGATAAATGGTTTTTTAATTCAATTACGAATGCTTAAAATCCAAAACAAGAATAAAACCATGACTTGTTTATCAAACAAAAAAATTATCTTAACACTTACTCAAGAATTGCATTTAAATATAAACAAGAAGAATTAAAAAGTCAGCTAAATGCAATTTAAAACATTCATGAATTAAAGAGACTGGGAGAGGGAATTCATAAATGTTTTGAATTATAAAAATTCACAAATATTCAGACATAAGTTCCAAGAATGAGGATTGATTATAGTAAAAAGATTTTATATGAAATCTAATAGATAATAATGATCAATTCCCAAAAGTGTTTGGGTTAATTCATAATGAGTTGTGATGTTTTGTATTAATTCTACAAAGATTTATTGAAATTTGGAGACATTTTCAAAATATAAACCATCTCATAAACCAAGCATTAATATTAATGAATTGGCTGAGAATTACAATGGTAAGAAGATGAGAATAATAACTATAAGAAAGAATATATTTTTACATTATTGTTATAATATTAAGATTATATAATTGGAAGGAATAATAATTATATGAAGATGAGATACAACAATGAAATATCTTAACTTGTGTGTGTTCCCATTGGTCATCCCCATGAGGGTAAATTTTGGTATTACATCCTAATAATAGGATTGTGATCTCTTTTGTGGGATTAGTTTCGGATAGTGTTTGGGAATCCCTTTGTGTGACCCGGGGTGTGATCCTCTATAATTTTTTCTACTTCCCTAGGTGGGGTTTGTGGAATCATTATTACAAACTAATTTGTGTGTACAATCCCATAATTAGTGGGATATTCTAGGTATGGTATGGTATACCCCATATGCCCTTAGAGAGATCCCCTATCTATGTATCGAGATCTTCGAAGTTACGTTGAGTACATCATTGGTGAGGTCTGATGAGCATGACCTCTTAGGAATGCACCATCAGTGAAAGCATAGATCATGTTGTGAGTGCAACCAGAAGAGTGTTAAATTTTATCCTTGAGTATAATCATATGGATAAAATAATGGTTAATATGCCATTGAGTCCTGTTTTATGTTAGGAGTATATCTAGTTTATTATTTCTATTTCTATGTCTCATATTTTTAATGATGTGTCTATGTGATGATGAGATAACTACTCTCCAAATGCCTATTGTTTAGTGATTTTGGGGTGTCCTATTGAGCATTGTTATACTAAACACTGCATGGGATCTGCCCATACTTTTCATGTCTTTTGTAGACAATATTCCTTTTGAAGGAATCCTAGGAGGACCAAGAGCAGATTGAAGATAGTGATCTAGATAGACCATGGTTCATGCTAGGTTGTTGCATCTGTCAGTAGTCCCCTCCCTCATAACAAGTTAGTCTCTTTTATCTTTTTTTGTAGGATTTTATTTTCCCCTTTATTCTTTTCATGTGTACAGGTAACTTAGGCTAAGGACAACCTTGTTTGTGTTATGCCTACTTAGGGATGGTCACTAACCCCTAACCAATTAGAGGTGGGCTTGTGGTGTCATTAGTTTCATTGACCTGAGAGCCAAACCCAATGCAATTTAACACAATTTCCCTAAATATAAAACCAATTCTCACAACTATAGTATCTATAAACTCTATCCTAGGAAAAATTAGGCTCTGATACCACTTTGAAATGACATGAAACTCTAGGCCCCACTTGGATGATGTTAAGTTGAGTGTGCCACCTAAAAACCACATGTAATTGGCCAGGGACTGGTGACTATCACTGAGTAGGTATATTAAATATATGGGAGAACTTAAACTAATGAAACTATATATTTGTACACATATTTCCATGAACAGTAGAGTAATTTGGAAGAGTAAAAACTGAAATTTTTAAATGCATGCAAAACCTATAACATCCCACAACAAAGTATAGAGCACTTGATCAATGTAAAGAGGAAAAAATATAGGCCCAATAACTAGTAGGTAGGTCTAATATAACCAAAATAGATAATACAGTCTAATCATGAGGCCTCCATTCTAAAAACAATCTAAACACCACATCCACCAAGTACCAATACACACCATCTACACTATGTCTGCCTAAATCTCCATAAAAAAACCATTTTCCTAATACATTATATGTTCAAGATGAACCAACGTAAGGGTGAGTATAAATATAACCAGTATCACACCCCAAAATCAAGAATTAAAGCACCATTAAGTAGTTATATTGAATCAAAATAATAGAGGGTAAAGAATGGTGGATGGGGATAAAGATGGGGGATTACCTCTGGTTGTGGGGGAGAACCATCAGGAATGGAGGAGGAGGGGAGGCAGCTCAGATCAGCTTTGATGGAGGAGGTTCGGGGTGAGGAAGGTCGCGGCGAGGAGGGGTCGTGGGTTTTTAGGGTTGATGGGGGTGTCGAACTCGGTGTCAGAAGAGAGGCATTGGGGAAGAGGGTCACGACGAGGAGGAGGGTCACGGCGAGGAGGCTTTGGGGAGGAGGCTCGTGGTGAGGAGGCGTCTGAAGAACTACATTGACGAGGAGGGTCGCGGCGAGGAGTCGTTGGGGAGGAGGGTCATGGCGATGTGGAGGGCACGACGAGGAGGCGTCGGGGAGGAGGGTCGTGGCGAGGAGGAGGGTGCGGCGAGGAGGAGATCACGGGGAGGAAGAATCACGAGTAGGAGGAATCGTGAGGCAGGAGGGGGCCGTGGGATAAGAGGGATTGAGAAGGAAACCTATAGCCACAAACATCCCATTAAATCATGGCTATACACAAACTATAGCCATGGATCGATAAAACTGTGGCTATAGATCCGTGGCTATAGCCTAAATTTCCAGTAGTGATACTCACAGAAAAGGAACTAACCTACCTCAGAGATCATTTATGTTTTGATAAATTATACATATAGGATAATTATTAGAGGTTGAATCCAACTATAAATCAACCTCATTAGGCTAATGAATTTGATGCAGGTCTACATGATAGAGATGTAGCTAAGATACATTGAATAAATTATTCATGGCCCGATACCCCTGAGGTAACTATAACCAATAGGCTACCAACCCACATTTTTCTAAAATATAAAAGGGCTTAAAATAATGAGGAAAAAGCTTACCTTGTCCCAAAATCTATATTTACCCCAGTCTCGAAAAAATAAGAAAGAAAAACTTAATCCCCCACCATGAACTATAGTGTTCATTAGTGAAAATAAATATAAGGCTTATGCCTAGACTGAGATATATCCATACTCTTACTGATGATCCATACTTTCTATAAAGTCTCTTGAATGAGATGAGGTCCCAGTAGTTCTTCCTCTCCTACCTGTAACTATCATAGGGGTGATCATCAAATCCTATTGTATATGGCCTCATAAGGATCTATCTGTATAGTCGTCTGAGAGTTTTTATTATAAGAAAATTCAGTGAATGGTAATTTTTTCTCTCAAGAATCTCTAAATTTTAGGATTAATTCTTCGATCATTTTCTCTAACATCTGAATCATATGATTAGACTTTCAATCAGGCTATGGGTGATATGCTATACTCAGTAGTACCTGTGAACCCATTACCCTATGAAAACCCTACCAGAACTATGATATAAAATGAGAATCCATATCTGATATGATGATTCATGTAATCCCATAAGGGAATATGATATATCTAACATATATCCTCCCTAGCCCATACACTGAAAACCCCCTCCCCCAAATAAGTAGGAAGTGGTTGACCTTTTTCAACCTGTAACCAATGAACCATAATGCATCATTACCTCAAGGGGTCCTAAGCATGTCTATCAAAATATCCATTGTGATTTTGTCCCATTTACACTCTGGAATGGGTAATGGTTAGGAGATTCCCACTGGTCACTAGTGCACTGCCATCACCTATTTATAGGTGAAATAATGAGTAATATATCCAAATATCTCCCTCATCACACCAGGTCACCAATACAGGCGGCATATGTCACAATACATATTCGTAAGGCCAGGGTGTAATACCCAAGAGGTGGAATGAGACTCTTTTTTAAGTTCCTCTTGGATATATGAAATCACCCATAAACAACCATAAATGCATAAGACCTCATCTTCATCAATACTTCAACTAGTTGGTGATTCCTCCCCTATAATACTCTCCCATAAGACCAAACCCACAAGATCATAGAGCTAGCTTATCTTCATTATATATTGAAGTGAAGAGTTAATTGATAGAGATGTGAGTATAGATTTCCCATGATGATACTACATCACCTATAAATGCATCTTTGAAAATAGGTCCATCAACTTCCACTCACTACTATCCTACTAAAATTTTGGAATTTGAGTCTTCCTGCTCAGATCATTTACAACTATATTTCCCTTCCTAGGGATATAAGTAGGATCAAATTCATAACCCTATAGGCATTCTATCTATATTCACACCCTGATATTAAATTAATTCTATGTAAAGATATACTTAAGGATTTTTTGGTCCATATAAACCAAAAAATTCTCCCCCAAAAAATATTTCATCCAAGAGCGCAAGGAATGAGACATAGATTCTATCTCGAGATCAAACATTGGGTAATTCTTCTCATGAGGACTCAACTAATGAGACCTGTATTCTGTGACTTGATCATACTTCATCAAAATAGATCATATGTTGATTCATGATTCATCATAATAAATTTCATAGACTCTTCCTGGATATGACAGAATCAAGATTGGTGCTGAAGTCAACCTAACATTTAGCTCCTGAATGGACTCCTTACAAGTATCCAACCATAGAAATTTCACACCCGTCTTTTTCAAGACCATAAGAGGTACTATAAAGAATGGGAAATAATTAATGAATAACATTTAATAAATATCTATCCCTAATAAACTCTATATATCAAAGGAATTCTTGGGATACTTTTAGGAAATTACATCTCTCACCTTCTCTGGTTCAATTAATACTCATATCTATGAGATAATGTGATCTCGTAAGTGAACTTTATCAGTCTATAAGTTTTATTTTGTGATATTATCATATTTTTTGTGCTCTATAAATGTATTCAATATTAAATCTTTATGTTTTTCATGGTCATGTTGAGTGTGAGAGTAGACAAAGATTTAATCCATGAATACCACCAAAAAATGAATCTAGATACGAGTGAAAAAAATTGATTCATTAAATATCAAAAAAATGTTGGAATGTTTTTAAGGAATAAATACATGAAAAAATACTCATACAATCCATATATACTATAGAATACTATACATCGTATGTCATATGGTATAACTCTTACTTGATGTTATCCCGACCTCAAATCGATCTTGGAGAAAATCAACTGTCCTCAAATATATTCAAAGAGGTTGTCTGTTAAAGGTAGTGGATGCTAATTATAGACCATAATATGATTCAAAAAATAATAATGCACTAAAATTCAAAGGGTCTTTTCCACCTTATTAGAAAAATAACGGGAAAAATCCAAGGTGATATACTGGGTTATATAAAACCCTTATCTTTTAAATCCTATAACTACCTCTTGAGCTCATGTAACTCAGTTGTAACTATCCTCTAAGGAGAAATGGATACTATTGAAACTCCTAAAACTATATCGATAGTAATATCTACCTATCTCTTAGGAGGTATTCCAGAAAAGTCATCCGAGAAGATGTCCCTGAAGAGATTTACTACTTGAGGGAAATCACCTTGATACATTCCATGATTACCCATATAAAGGCTAGAAATATGGGCTATGACTCTACCCATCCCATGATTCTCTAGTCCACCTCGACTCACCTAAACATACCACTCACCATTTTGAATATAAATACTACCCTATGGAAATGTGAAAGACACCCTCCAAGAATATAAACCAACATAATCATGGTATGGAACCAAGCATTCCATCTAAAAAATGATGTTAAAACTAACCATCTTGAGGAAAAAGAGGTTCCATAAGAAATAGTTTCTGCCAATCTCAAGGGGGAACTCTTTGCACTACCATATATTATTTGATCAAATTCCCAATGGAGTATTAAGTTTCATTATGCTAAAAATGTACAAAATATCATAGCTAAGGTTCTCTATAGTTTCCAAAAAAATAATGGAGTGAGAAGCACCTTTGTCAAATAAGAAAGATACTGAATTAGAGGCTATGAGAATTTTACATCGAACTGTAGATGGAACAACACCCTGATCCTCATGGGATGGTTGGAAAAACAATTCCTAATTAGAAGCCCTAAGAAAAATCTTGACTACCAAAGACTAGTCCGCTATATTGGTGATGTAATACCTATGTCTTCCATGACCACCTCCTCAGCCTAATCGACCGGTAGCACTCTAGCACATGGACTGACAAGGGGATATTGATCCTACTCTTAAAGTAAGAGCTGGTGTAGATCCTCTTCCAATAAGAATAGGTAGAAATTTTCAAAAAAATATATGTATATGGACCATCCTACTGCTAGATCTACACTCAATAGGTTCCCTATCACATGGGGGCTTCAGATGGACCTGCTTTCTGCACTGATGAAAAATCATGTGGCAACCTTGGTACACAATATGAATACAATTTACTCATGATGAATACTTTTAATGATGCTTCCAACTACCAGAAGTACTACTTCTTTGTTGAGGTACCAAACCATTGTTCTCTATACCTCTTTATTCTCTAAGGTTAAACTCAATAGTGAGGGACTGGTTTACTGTATCAATGACGGTAGTCAAACAAAACATGTTCACCTAAGATTAGATGGTTCATACAAGCCCATCCTCAAAATTTATATCTCTGGAAAGATTTTCACTATGGAGAGAATTAATGAAGTACTAAATCTCCATAAAATGTTCTAAATAATCCATAACAGATAGAGTGCACTGCTTTAGGTGCACAAAATCTCTATATTTATCATCTCTTAGTGTATTTGAAAGGAAATGATAATAGATGGATATTTGGAAATCCCTCCAAACCATATCCCAATGCTGATCTGCCTAGTCCAAAACATCCCACTATCTCTTGGCTGAATGACATATCATACAATCTGCAAGCTTGACCCTCCTCTCTAGAGGCATCTCAAGATGCTCAAAGATGGATAACATGGCCTCCAACCATGACTCCGTAGCCTGTAGACCGACATCCCCTGAAAATTTGGACGGATAATGCTGCAGAAACTCTAACATCAACTCTTCCACTGTATTAGTAGGTCATAAGGATCCCTATATGTTATACATGAGTTTTATAAAACTATATCAAAATTAGGAATAATTTCCATGATTAGGTATAATAGGATGTGACACAAGTGGCACTATGTGTGGTATTATTGGTGGATCATGGCCCACTGGCTTTGGAGCATGGTCCTTACCACCCTGCTGGTGCAATACTTGAGGATTTCATAGTGGAATAGATCTAAAAATTCTATAAAAGTGCCTCATAAATGATTTTAAAATAGAAGATATCAAAGTTATAAGAATATGAAATGTATAAGACTTCCTATAAAAAATTCAACACCTATTTCCCTTCTCTTAAATATTGGTCTAGAAGATGTAAAAGGTAATGAAAATCCATAAGAGACACTGCCTACTACCCAATAATAAGGTTAGTTGGGGGTAAAATTCTCTATTATATATCAAGGATCCTATTATACATATTTTTAATTGAAATTTATAGTGGAAAACACCATTTCAGTTTCAATAGAGATCCCAATTTAGTATCATCCATTTGATTTTAATTTTTTGGGGTTTAATAGTTCTTAATCATATATGTATATAATGGTCCTATTAGTTGAGTTACTATTCCCATGTTATAAAGTACTAAAATTAATAAGTTAGAATAGGCACATCATGTAACTATCACTAGACTTTTAAATTCAAAATCAGAATGCAACATGTCCATAGTGATAATGGATTTTATGGATCACCATTCCCAATTTATAAAAGTACTATCTTTATAAATTACAATTCGAATCCATGTAAACATGGCTAACTAACGTTTCATCCCATGTTATCATAATTACATAGCTCAAACATATAATAATGGGTTAGTTAAGGTGAACCATCAATATATAACTTAAAAACTATTTAGGTTGATGAAGAGACTTTAATAACCAATTATTTATCCATTCACTGCATGAAACTTCAATACTATTCCATAGTCAAAACAATCAAGGAAAAAATAATATATAGTAGGAAATTCTCATTGTAACATAAACATGGAATGGGATATTCATGATTTATACATCCTCAGGTGATTATAATGATGCATGAGTCAAAACCTCCTTTCCATACCGGTCCAAGGGTAAAAATTCCCAATAATAATAAAAATAGTGTCATATATCATGTGCTCTACCCAAATGTGAAATCAATATAATAGAAATAAGAATAATCTAAAACATCAAGTCTGATACTAGGGAATTTGGATTTCCTCTATACCCGAGTTAGCTACTCCTAGGAGCATGCTCATAATATAATTCTGAAAAATCCTAGTTTCTTTTCTACATTCCCAAAACAATAATGAAAATAAAAGAAATCAGCGATACCACTTTGTAGCATCCCATCCTAGCTCACTCAACAAACAATAGCTGAATCGGTTGTCCACATATCCTGAAGCTCTCCCCCATATTCTAGAGAATACCAACTAATAGTGAGTGTTTGTGATGATATAGTGGGGTTACTATACCCTCATGATCAGAGAAAAACATAGTAGTATAATTATATTCATAAATAGAAGAAGCTTAATAATGAAAGGAACAATAGAAACAAATAAACATAAGGTATTATAAAATGATAAAAACCCCAATAAGAAATAAATGATATAATACACAACCAAATTCATATAAAAAACTATGACATGTCATGATATAAAAAAGAGTTACATGAGATAAAGATAGTAGTAATATACAATATACTATACAAAATAACTAAATACCCAAGATATCTCTCCTAGAATCATGAGAAAAGGCTCATGTAATGGATCAGGCCTTCCTGGTCCATTACATGGAAAATTATGGTGTTTGGTATGACAAACCTGCTTTTATTACAAACTTAAACATGATTTATTACATAAAACATCACTTGATACAACAAAGAAGATCGAGGTGTTTAGTGTCTTTGGGGCTTAGGATCATTACATAAAAACTTGAAACATGAAATACAACATCTTTATTGAAAACTTCCTTTACATGACCACTACATTCCCTCGTACTTAGCATTGCATGGGATAACTTGAGGACAAGCATAAAAAAAGGGTGAGCTATAAAGCCCACTAAGGGAGTAAACATGGAATATCATGAGGAGTACAATAAATGTTAAGAAATAGGCATATCAATAGAGCATAATAGAAACATGAACATAAAGGCATGATAAAGCATGATAATCATAACATGGAAATGTGGAAACAACACTTAACATGGAATTAGCATGAGCCAAGGCTCATTGCACATGGAGCATGAGTAAACCCTCATTTTACATGAAACACGAGTAAACCCTCATTGCACATGAATTATAATGATTCAACACTTATTGCACATGACGTATCATGATACTATACTTTACCCAATGCATTGGAGCGCTATAAGGGTGCACCCTTCTTAAACATTTCATTTCATGCATAAGTGTGCCACATTGATCATAAAACATGGATTCATAAAACATAATCATTTATTCCGTGATAAAGGAATGTTGAATTCATACATGAAACTTTATAATCAATAAGTAAATGTGCATAAAGGTGAATACCCTTGATGGAAAAATGGGCATGGTATTCACTACACAATGGCATTGGCTTAGAAAACCGGTGCAATTTCGGCAGCGTAACGACGTAACATAAGAATTCATAAAAATGGTTGATGAGAGAGAAATGGGTTCCTCATCATATTTACATGTAATGGACAGTAAGGAGGTCATATAGTTACATGTCCCAACAATTTTAATGGAATTTAGATTCATGATACAAAATTATTGCATGAATGTAAATGAGGAGAGAGAAGTTTCTTTCAGAATTTCAGCATAGTAACGGGTGTACATGGGATGCATCTAATGAGAGAGAAAGGGGTATCCCATCATTCAAACATAAAGAGGAAAGTATGAGGGAGGTGAGAAACCATAACCCAACATTTATAATTGAAATTAAAAGGGAAACGGAACTTAAAAGAAAATTGGACAAAAAAAGGCAGGAATAAAAAAACGCTTACTTGGAAGTGTGCTTCCAAAGGCTAGAGAGAGGCTTGTGAGAGACTTCTTGGGAGCTTGGGGAACCTTGGGAGGATTCTAGAGAGAGTAGGGAAGAGGTTGGATGAACTCCAAAGGCTTTTAGTGTAACGCCCCGACCCCAGTTACCAAGATTTGGTGCATTATTACATAACATTGGCATGATCACAAGAAAGATCAAGTCTCGAAAGACCGATTAGTTTAGTAGCCTTGGAATAACTAGATACAATCATAAAGTTTACATTACATCATAAAATGAAAAACTAAAACAATATATTCTCCATAGTCCACACTCTTATCCCCTCATACTATCCCTGCAGGTCATTTATAAAATACTTCTTCACATCCTGGGAAAAATAAAACATAGAAAGGGGTGAGATCAAATGCATAGTAAGGATAACAATATAGCGGAAACATTCATAAATAAGCATAAAAATTTAAGGAAATGTATAAATAAAACAAAAGCCTTTTAAAACTTGAACTTAAACATAATATGGCAGAAATAAAATCAAATAATTCCATATACTTATTCACATTGATATTCTACTAGTCGAATAATCACATGCAATATCAATAACCACTTTCATAATGATGGAATGCATAATTACAGACTATCATAACCACATAGCCAAGGCCTTATTCCAAGACTACAAATAAGATTTTGTCAAGGCCTTGTGCCAAGACACTAGTTTGTCTCATGATACCTACCGATGCAATTGTTTTAGAAGATACTTACGTTTAAAATTACTCAAATATACTCTAGTGTTTTTATGAAAACATTATGCAAGCTTCTGAAAACAAAATAACTAATTCTGAGACTTCTCGACTAATTACAAGCCATTATGGGTCCATGAACAATCCATTCCTATCTACCACACTCGAGAGTTGGGTTTTCTGAAAACATTTTTAAGCTTGCGTTAAATACGTATACATCTGCAATGGATTTTCATATATTTAAGAGAAATATCTCTTTTTTGAAATAATTTAAAAATCATATAATTATAAAAGAAAAACATTATTCTGAAAATATTCTTATAAGCATGTAAGGGAAGCTTCAAAGGTGTAATAATGGCGGACAATAACCGCACCTTCTGTATAAGTAAAAAAAGACATTCTTACCTTAATTCTGTTGAAAAGGTTAAAAAGTAACTTGTTTGGAAAACGACAAAAAGATTCATTTAAAAAATTTATAAGGTAAAATAATGATATAAATGACTTTAAAACATTTTCTATTAAATATTAAAAATGTTTCGAAATACATTTTTAAGAAACATGGATGTATATGATAAAGAGGTCCCAGTAGATAATTACGTAAAAACAACCTCAGATAATGAAGAGATTGTGAAATAAACCCTTACGAGTTTGGTAACTTACGAAACATACACCCCATGAAAGAGGTATCATACAATGAATATGTAAATACACATAAATTAAAGT
Source organism: Viscum album (assembly GCA_963277665.1). NCBI lineage: Eukaryota > Viridiplantae > Streptophyta > Magnoliopsida > Santalales > Viscaceae > Viscum > Viscum album. The sequence goes on along the minus strand of OY728127.1, from coordinate 1,074,754,686 downwards.
TTATTACACAAAGTATACAATTATGGCCAGTACATACACTACACAAAAGGTAATAGTGGCAATATGCCATGAATCTCACAGGAATAAGGAGTGAGATGAAAACCCCTTACCTTGTACTTTTCCTTGGTTGGGGGTAGGTTAACCTTTTATATAATGGTGAAATAATTGTTATTAAATTATACAAGAATCATATACATTAATATGATATCATATATGATCTTTTAACATTGCTTCGTTAATAATATCTTAGTATTATCATCGTTTCGGGTGTTAACTTACTCGTATATGTTTTGTTACATAAGCCATGTTTGTTATGGATAGATTGTATCTTATTCATATCCAGAATGATATCAAGTCCTTAAAAATTATTTTTAAATCATCAAATTATAATTATACTTGAATGGATACGATGGAGAATGAATCTCATCGCGTTTGTAGAGACGGTAGTCCGTACGTACGTATGAGCGACAATATCATTATTTTGATATTAAAATAATATATAACTGGATGGTATATAATATATACATAATAATTATCATGTTATATTTATTATTTACATGAATTAACCATCATTATTATACCCATCTAAATAATAATTTATTGAATAACAATTACACCATGACGTGGAGACGGTAATCCGTACGTATGCACGTATGGTGACATGGAATTCAAAGGATGGATAGAATACTGAATATGGTTGTAACATATTTATAATAACATCACAGTATATATAATATACTGGAGTTATTATTTTATAATGGAAATAACAAATAAAGAATAAGTTTAAGAAGAAAGGAATTTGAAAGAGGGTGGTGAAAACATTACCTCTTCTTCGGGTTCTTCCTTTTTATTTGATCAAAAGGGATCCTTTGGTTGGCTTTTTGATCAAACTAAGGACTTTAGGTTGAAGTGATGGAAGTTGAGATAGTATTTGGGTAGGGTTTGGACGATCCAAAAGGCTTTTATGTGTAAATTAGTGAGAAGGGGGAGTTCCCTTTTATTAGAGGGGTGAGGGGCACCTTTGGAAAAGCTAGAAATATTATTTTATAATAAATTCATATTCAGTTTCTAATGGATCCAAAGTGTATTATTTAAAGGTTAAGGTGGGTATGGGTCGAAAACCACTCAACCAATAGAATTTAGATAGGTTTGGGTCATTATATTAACCTTATCTTTTAGTTTTAACTCTTAGTTAATTCGTTTGACACTTACTATGTCAATTTGTATTTTTATATTATATAGTTAATAAACTTACTATATACATCCAATCGATGTTTAGAATAGTAATAACAAAGAAAGAAGAATTTTAAGAAGAAAGGAACCACATTGAACCACATTTTACTCATTGACCGTGGTAAATAAAAGTAAAAAGTTATTATTCACCAAAAATATTTTCATATCATTGAACCACATTTTACTCATTGATATTAACCATGTCTCTTAGATTTTCAAAATTCCACTCATAGAAGTGGTAAAATTATGTTTTATGTGAATTTCTAAATTCTCCTAGGAGGTGGGTAAAAGACGGTGAAAAGTTCAATAAAACTTTTATATATCTAAAATTATTCTAAACTAACTCCAATTAATTACATTGAACTTATATAGGTATTATGTATCTATTTTGACCTTAATTAAATTTAAATAAAATAAATAATTATTTAAATAAAAATTTGGTTTTAAACTATAACTCAGTGTTTTTTCACTATTCATAAAAAAATTGAATGTTTTCAGAAAAATACCAAAATTTCACCCTAGGATAATTTCAATATTCCGAATCCAAAAATGAAGTCCATTTTGAATGATAAAATTTATAAAATTTCAAAAAGTGGGTATTACTATTCATAACGGCTAGTTTGATTGGTTGTGATGTGTTAGAACTCGATGTTGCGTACAACACATGCGATCACATTACTCAAAGAGAAGCATACCGTAGAAGCTTGGGGTGTTACATTCTCCCCTCCTTCAAATAATTTCATCCTCAAAATTTCTAGAATACTACCGCATGAAAAGACTCGGGTAGTTCTTCATCATAAGTTCCTCGGGTTCCAACATTTCCTCTTCCACCTTATGGTTTCTCTATAGAACTTTTACCAGACAAGTCGTCCGGTTTCTCAGCACTTGTTCTCTCGTATCAAGAATCCTTACGGGCTCTTCGCAATAAGATAGATCGGGTTCCAGTTCTAATTCCACATAGGTGAGTACGTGCATTGGGTCAGACATGTATTTCCTTAACAGTGATACGTGGAACAAATCATGAACTTTGGAGAGACTTGGAAGCATTGCTAAACGGTAATCTACAACCCCAATTCATTCTATAATCTCGAAAGGTACGATGTACCTGAGACTCAATTTACCCTTCTTACCAAAACGTATAACTACCTTCCATGGAGACACCTTCAAGAAAACATGATCTCCTACCTGAAATTCAAAATCCTTCCTTCGGTTATCGGCATAGCTCTTCTGCCTACTCTAAGCTGCTTTGATGTGGTTTTGGATTACCTTTACCTTTTCCATTGCATCCTCCACCAGTTCTGGGCCTACAAGTTTTCTTTCAACAACGTCATCTCAATAGGTTGGTGTGCGACATCTCTTTCCGTATAACGCTTCATATGGTGCCATCTGAATACTCGAATGGAAGCTATTGTTATAGGAAAATTCTACCAGCGGTAAATATTGATCCCACATACCCTGAAAGTCTAGTGAGAAGGATCTCAACATGTCTTCTAAGGTTTGAATAGTCCGTTCTGATTGTCCATCTGTTTGAGGGTGGTAGGCAGTGCTCAAATGAAGTTCAGTATCCAGGGATTTCTGAAGACTTTTTCAGAATCTTGAAGTAAAACGGGGATCACGATCAGAAACAATCGATAGGGGTGCTCCATAAAGTCTCACAACTTCATTAATATATAGTCTTGCTAGATTTTAGAGTTGTAAATATTCTCTAATAGCAATAAAATGTGCTGAATTGGTAAGATGAACAACAATGACCCATATTGAATCATTCCTTCTAGGAGTCTTTGGTAGCCCCATGAAAAATTCCATCGTAATATTGTCCCATTTCCACTCCGGTATGGGAAGAGGTTGCATGACTCCTCCAGGATGTTGCCTTCCAACTTTCACTTGTTGAAAAACCATACATCTTGACACAAAATCAGAAATCTCCCTCTTCATGTTGTCCCACCAAAAATGTTCCTTCAAGTCTCTATACATTTTGGTGCTCCTAGGGTGTATAGAGAAATTGGAACTATGAGCATCGTCCAACAATTCCCTTTTTAGATCTGGTATATTGGGAACACAAAGTCTCTTCCCAAATTTCAAAATTACATCTTCATACCCAAAGTCATTCAATCTCCCATCATTCATAGCTTTAATCTTCTTTTGAAATTCTTCATCATCGTTATGAGAACTCTTAATCCTTTCTAGTAAAGATGGTTTGGAAACCATTTGAAAAAGCACTGATGTTTCACCTTCCATGGTTATTCCCATGTCCATCTTCACTAGATCCATGAAAATTGTATCCCTTTCAATTCTCATATTGTTCAAAACTCCATGATATTTTATTCTCAAAGCATTTTCCACCTTATTTGCCTTCCCCAAGTGGTAGTGTATCGTACAATCATAATCCTTGAGTAATTCAAGCCATCTCCTTTGCCTCATGTTGAGTTCTTTTTGTGAAAAAAATATACATCAAACTCTTGTGATCAGTATAAATCTCACATTTTTCACCATATAGGTAGTGCATCCATACATTCAAAGTAAATATCACAGCTGCTAACTCGAGATCATGAGTAGGATAGTTTTTCCCATGAATTTTCAACTATCGTGATGCATAGGCAATAACCCTATCATTTTGCATAAGGACACAACCAAGTCCTTTCTTCGATGCATCACTATAAATATCGAACCTATCATTCCCCGATGGTAGAGTCAATATAGGAGAATTGACTAATCTTCTCTTCAGTTATTCAAAACATTCTTCAAACTCTTTTTCCAAACAAATTTAACCCCCTTACGTGTGAGCTTTATTAATGGGTTAGCCAATCGGGCAAAATTCTGGACAAAACGTTGATAATAACCAACTAAACCAATAAAACTGCATACCTCATACTAGTAGGTGATGGACATTCTTGGATTTCCTTGGTATTAGAAGGATCAATAGAGATTCCATCTTTAGAGATAATATGGCCAAGAAAAGAAATCTCCTGAAGCCAGAATTCACACGTGCTAAACTTCCCATATAATTCATGTCTTCTCAGAGTCTTTAGGATAATGCTCAAGTGATTTTCATGATCTTCGTAGCTTTTGGAGTATACCAAGATATAATCAATAAATACCACCACAAAATCATCTTGATATTCCTTGAAAACTCTATTTATTAGATCCATGAATACAAAGGGTGCATTAGTCACCCCAAAAGGCATTATCGTAAACTCGTAATGCCCGTACCTTGTTCGAAATGATGTCTTCGGAATGTCTTCCTTATTCACACAAAAATGATGGTATCTAGATCAAAGGTCAATCTTTGAAAATTATTGAGCTCCATGTAGTTCGTCAAATAAATCATCAATACGAGGTAGGGGATACTTTTTCTTTATTGTTATAGCATTGATCTCCCTGTAGTCGATACATAACCTCATAGATCCATCATTCTTTTTTACAAAAAGAACAGGGGCTCCCCATGGAGAAACACTAGGGCGAATAAATCCCTTATTACTAAATTCCTCTAGTTGTTTCTTTAGTTCAACTAATTCCACAGTGGTCATTCTATAATGGGTCTTTGATATAGGCCTTGATCCAGGAATTAAATCAATGGAAAACTCAACTTCTCCTTCTAGAGGATGTCCAGGTAAATCTTCCGGAAACACATCTACATATTCTTTCACAATAGGTACATCCTCTATTTGAACATTCCTTTCCTCACCCACAATCATTTCATTCTCTTCCTCCCCAATAATTGAATTTAGTTGAGCTACGGGGGGTGGATCTAGATAAGAATTAGGTGGTGACGATTCTGCTCTAAAGATAAGGTGTTCCTTATCACCATCATCAAAAATCATAACCTCCTTCTTCTTACAATAAATCTTCGCATCATGGTATGAAATTCAATCCATACTGAGGATTATATCAAACTCAATCATAGGTATGATGATGAGAACAACGGATAAAGAACATTTATGTGCTCTAATGGGGACTGATTCACAAAACTTTGTTGCAATGATACTTCCCTTAGGATATTTAACTGACAACTCCCTTGTTAAATAAAATTGGAAATATCTAATTTTCTTAGAAAAATGGGAAGATATGAAACAATGCGATGATCCAGAATCAAATAATGCATTTTCTAAACTTGAGGAAACCATTAAATTACCTACCACCATGTCTTTCAGAGCTTTTACATCAGCAGTAGTGATAGCATAAGCTTGGCCTTGATCCCTTGGCCTTTTCTGAGGTAAGTTCCCCTGACGCTTAGGAAATTAATTTTCATAATGTCCCATCTCCCTACAATTGTAGCATTGGACATCGGTAGCTTCCTTCTTCCCCATGCAATCACGAACTTGGTGGCCTTTTTCCCCACACCTGTAATAGACTCCCATTCATTTTAAGCAAGTACCAGCGTGTTTCTTCCCACATTTAATACAGGATGGATATTAAACTTTTCCCTTCTTCCCCTTATTTCATTCCCAGATTGATAAGCAGATCTCTTCTTCTCTTTATTTTCTTTAAATTCATAAGACTTAGAGAATTCATTTTCTATCTTGATAGCACATGAGACAATGTCTTCGTACGACGAGAAGGATTGTGAGACTAATGATCGACGGAGAAATGGTTTTAACCCATAAAATAAACGATTAATATTACTTATTGGGTTACGTATATAATCTCTAGCATACCTTGATAACCTCGTAAAGTTAGACTCAAACTTTGTGACATTCTCATCCTCCTTTTGTCTCAGACTCAGAAATTGCCTTTCCATATCTGCTCGATGGCCACGAGGAAAGTATTTTTCTAAAAACAGATCTTTGAACTCCCTCCATTAAATATTTGATACTCCATCATCTTCCTTCATATTTTGAATCAATGTCCACCATTGATCAGCATCTCCAGTGAGGCGGTAAACTGCCGTGATAACTTTTTCCATTTCACTACTCCCCAAATCCAGAAATATTTTCTCTAGGGAATTTATCAATTTCTCAGCTACTAAGGGATTTGTACTCCCATTAAATGTTGGTTGTTGTTTCCTCATGAAGTTATCTAATATTGATCCTCCACACTGCAGATCAGGGTGCTCCATACGGGTAAGGTTATTATTCATAACCCGAGTGAGTTGTACCAGTATGGTGATTAGCCGATCAGCACCAGTTGCATCACCAGCTCCACTATAATTATCTTGAGTAGGAGGGAAATCCCTACATGGAGTGCATGCATTGATACAGGTTCCATTTCTTCCACTAGGCAACATTTTATAAACAATGGCATAAACTAGATTAGTTTATGAATCAAAAGACATAATTCCATACTTATAAAACACTTAACATAAATTGAACTATTTATGGATATAATCCATAATCATAAAAATGTTTTATTTGAGGAAGTATATACTCATAAATCCTTTATAATGATTTTTAATGAAAATGAGAGTTATCCTAAGCATATCCCCCGGGATTGTCATAACCAAGAGTACAGAAAGGCCCGTTGTCGTACACCAGTTCCCATTCGAGTCTATCTCAAAGCGGTGTTTTCAGGTTTTACCCCTAGGTACATCTGTGCCAGAGCCGCCTCTACCTGCTCGTATCTAGACAATGATGTATTTCTTGGAAAACTCACAAAATCTCTACAATACCAAAATTTTAGGAAGTTATTCTATACTAATCCTCAAAGTCCATCTTAGGTCTATGCGCTCTAATTAGAGTTTATCTAAATCTAGATTACAAGGTTTGTACTAAACTTCCTCTGATACCAAATGTAACGCCCCTACCCCAGTTACCCAGAGTTGGTGCATTATTACATAACATTGGCATGACCACAAGAAAGATCAAGTCTCGAAAGACCGATTAGTTTAGTATCTTTGGAGTAACTAGATACATTCATAAAGTTTACATTACATCATAAAACGAAAAACTACAGCAATATAGTCTCCATAGTCAACACTCATATCCCCTCATACTATCCCTGCAGGTTATTCATAATATACTTCTTCACATCCTGGGAAAAATAAAACATTGAAAGGGGTGAGCTCAAATGCCCAGTAAGGATAACAATATAGCAGAAACTTTCATAAATAAGCATAAACATTTAAGGCAATGTATAACTAAAACAAAAGCCTTTTAAAACTTAAAACTCAGCATAATATGGCATAAATAAAATGAAATAATTCCATATACTTATTCACATGGATATTCTACTATTCGAATAATCACATGCAATATCAATAACCACTTTCATAATGATGGAATGCATCATGCCAGACTATCATAACCACATAGCCAAGGCCTCGTGCCAAGACTACAAATATTATTTTCTCAAGGCCTTGTGCCAAGACACTAGTTTGTCTCATGAGACCTACCGATGCAATTTTTTAGAGGATACTTACTTTTAAAATTGCTCAAATATACTCTAGTGTTTTTCTGAAAACATTATGCAAGCTTCTGAAAACAAAATAACTAATTCCAAGACTGCTCAACTAATTACAGGCCTTGATAGTTCCACGCCCAATCCCTTCCTATCTACCACACTCGAGAGTTGGGTTTTGTGAAAACATTTTTAATCTTGTGTTAAATACGTATACATTTGCACTGGATTTTCATATATTTAAGAGAAATATCTATTTTTTAAAATAATTTAAAAATCACATAATTATAAAAGAAAACCTTTATTTTGAAAATATTTTTATAAGCGTGTAATGGAAGCTTCAATGGTGTAATAATGGTGTAGAATAACCACACCTTCCATATAAGTAAAAAAAAGACATTCTTACCTTAATTTTGTCGAAAAGGTTAAAAAGTAACTTGTTTGGAAAACGAAATAAAGATTAATTTAAAAAAATTTATAAGGTAAAATAAGGATATAAATGACTTTAAACCATTTTATGTTAAATTGTAAATTTTTTTTGAAAGATATTTTTAAGAAACATGGATGTAGATGATAAAGAGGTTCCAGTAGATAATTACGTAAAAACAACCTCAGATAATGAAGATATTGTGAAATAAACCCTTACCAATTTGGTAAATTACAAAACATACACCCCATGAAAGAGGTATCATACAATTAATATGTAAATACACATAATTTAATGTGTATTACCCAAAGAATACAATTATTGGCAGTACATACACTACACAAAAGGTAATAGTGGCAATGTGACATGAATCTCACGGGAATAAGGAGTGAGATGAAAACCCCTTACCTTGTACTTTTCGTTGGTTGGGGGGTAGGTTAACCTCCTGTATAATGGTGAAATAGTTGTTATTAAATTATAAAAGTATCATATACATTAATATGATATCATATATGATATTTTAACATTGCTTTGTTAATAATATCTTAGTATTTTCGTCGTTTCGGGTGTTAACTTACTCGTATATATTTTGTTACATAAGCCGTGTTTTTTATGGATAGGTTGTATTTTATTCATATCCATAATGATATCAAGTCCTTAAAAATTATTTTTAAATCATCCAATGATAATTATACTTGAATGGATACGATGGAGAATGAATCTCATCGCGTTCGTGGAGACGGTAGTCCGTACGTACGTACGAGTGACAATATCATTCTTTTGATATTAAAATAATATATAATTGGATGGTATATCATATATACAGAATCATTATCATGTTATATTTATTATTTACATGAATTAAACATCATTATTATACCCATCCAAATAATAATTTATTTAATAACAATTACACCAAGACGTGGAGACGGTAAGCCGTACGTACGCACGTATGGTGACGTGTCATTCAAAGGATGGATAGAATACTGAATATGGTTGTACCATATTTATAATAACATCACAGTATATATAATATACTGGAGTTATTATTTTATAATGGAAATAACAAAGAAATAATAAGTTTAATAAGAAAGGAATTTGAAAGAGGGTGGTGAAAACATTACCTCTTCTTTGGGTTCTTCCTTTTTATTTGATCAAAAGGGCTCCTTAGGTTGGCTTTTTGATCAAACTAAGGAATTTAGGATGAAGTGATGGAAGTTGATAGAGTATTTGGGTAGGGGTTGGATGATCCAAAAGGCTTTTAATGTGTGAATTAGTGAGAAGGGGGTGTTCCCTTTTATAAGAGGGGTGAGGGGCACCTTTGGAAAAGCTAGAAATATTATTTTATAATAAATTTATATTCGGTTTCTAATGGCTCCAAAGTGGATTATTTAAAGGTTAAGGTGGGGATGGGTCTAAAACCACTCAACCAATATAATTTAGATAGGTTTGGGTCATTATATTAACCTTATCTTTTAGTTTTAACTCTTAGTTAATTCGTTTGACACTTACTATGTCACTTTGTATTTTTATATTATATAGTTAATAAACTTACTATATACCTCCAAGAGACCCCCAAGTGGTCCATTAATGATACACCTATCATGAAATAAGTTTCTTGGCCGAAAATTAGATTTTTAGAAATTGAATATAAATTAATAATATAATATTTGTTTTAAAAACTCTTTTATGTCAATCTTGACACTATTGGGTATTTTGTTTTTGATAAATTCATAACAGCATTATTACTTCGAAAAAAATTTATATAATAAATTATAATATGTTATATTAACCTAGAAAATTAGTGTAAATCATAAAAATTCTCAAATTAAATTTATTTGGATATTTATAATATCAATTATTTTAATATTTCATTAATTAGGTAATTACCGCATCACCATTGTGTCATAAATAAATTAAATTATTTAATGTCTAAAAATTATAAATAAAATACCATTATTTAGGAAATATTTTTATCTTTCTGATGAATATTTAAAATAGAATTTATCTTATGTATAACCCTATATTAAAAATATTTTAGTAAATAAAATTTGATTTTAACTCTTTTAACTCTTCTTTGAATTAAATAATAATAAATGTCCTAATCTAATCCAAGTGGACCTAAATGATAATATTTTATTCCTAAGGTTGTTTTTGGTCGAGATACACTTGTAAAATAGAATTAGGACATGTGTTAGGGTAATATTAATATCATTTTTACCCTTAATTACCCTATTTACTTTTAACCGTGGTAAATAAAAGTAAAAAGTTACTATTCATCAAAAATTATTTTCATCTCATTGGACCACATTTTACTCCTTGATATTAACCGTGTCTCTCAGATTTTTGAAATTCCACTCACAGAAGCGATAAAATTATGTTTTATGTGAATTTCTAAATTCTCCTTGGAGGTGGGTAAAAGACGGTGAAAAGTTCAAGAAAAAAATTTATATATCTAAAATTATTCTAAACTAACTCCAATGAATTACATTGAACTTATATAGGTATTATGTATCTATTTTGACCTTAATTAAATTTAAATAAAATAAATAATTATTTTAAATAAAAATTGGTTTTAAACTATAACTCAGTGTTTTTTCACTATTCATCAAAAATTGAATGTTTTCAAAAAAATACCAAAATTTCACCCTAGGCTAATTTCGATATTACGAATCCAAAAATGAAGTCCATTTTGAAAGATAAAATTTATAAAATTTCAAAAATTGGGTATTACGATTCATAACTATTAGTTTGATTGGTTGTGGTGTGTTAGAACTCGATGTTGCGTACAACACACACTATCGCATTATTCAAAGAGAAGCATACCGTAGATGCTTGGGGTGTTAAATTGAGTGAGGATGAAGTGGGAGCTTGGGTGGGTTTATATAGGAAAGGTGAGGGAATTATTTATTATTTAGGTTTGGGTCCCCTTACATTAAATTAATCCAAACCACAAACCATCCTATGGTTTTTGCCCACGGTTTTTGGAAAAGGGAAGAGGAAAACAATATTTTATAAGGCCAAAGTCCGAACGTCTTAAAATAATAGGGTTGCTTATGTGGAGGTGAGTCATACTCCCATGGAAATTAATTTAAAAAGACTAGGTGTTTAATAAGTCTTGATGGGTCCATTAATGCTTTGAAAAGTAATCCAAACAAACCCAAAATCACATTATTTTAATGGTAAAACATATATTGGCCGAACATAAAGATTATAGTATTTTATTACATCATTATTGTGTCATTATGATGTCATAAAACACATTATATATTTAAACGGTATTTAATTTTTACTCAAAAATTTGACTATCTCATAAAATTATGAAAAATTCACTGTTGGATAATTTCGATGTCTGGATTCCAAAAATAACATTTATTTTATCTAAATAATTTTCTAAATATGTTAATTTTCACTTTTAAAATAAAAACTGACATTTATCGAAAAGTCACGGGTTTTGACAAAAAAGGCTTTCAAACCTTAATAAAAATTATAATTGCATTCATACAACTATATGATCATTTATATATAATAAAATTAATCTAATAATAATAATAATAATAATATTTTATTAAAATATTATTTAATTCAAAAATCCCTTAATGTAATAAAATATATTTCTTAATTAAATAATAACTAAAAACACCATTTATAGTTTTAAAAACGATTTACAATGTATCAATAATGACAAGAAATTATATTCATTATTATATACAAAAATAATCTACATGAACATAGTACTATCGATTAGTTACATAACCCCTTAAAACAGCCGCATAAGACCTAAGGGTAAGGTGTGCGATGGTGATAGACTCTTGGGGTGGCTCAGATAACATTGCTTGAGTGGTAATCTCTATCAACTTCCACTTTTCCCGTAGACGGTCCCGTTCAAGCTTGACATGATGAAGCTCAGCTTGGGCTTGGTCAAGAACGAAGCCCAAGGACGCCACCTCTTTTTCGATCTCTAACAAATGGGCTTCTTATGGGGCAATTCTACTGGATAAGGCCATCGCTTCTTTTGTCTGAGTAAATTTAGATATGTTAAAGCCCTATATTTATACTAATCATGTGATCACTGTTCAACGACTATATTAGCAACGGTCAAAATTCTTAACATAAAACCAATGAAGTTGACATTTTATATAAACATAAAGAGACATTTAATTAGATCAAGAGGGATTTCCATTAATGAAACTTTGGGTCGTTACATTTGGGGGTATCTTGGGGACCATTGGTGACCCATTAATGAGTTTTCCAAATGTCAAGTTGAATGAGCGGTGGCACCGATGGGCGTCGGTGGCACCAATCAGCCATTGGTGGGACATTGGTGGCACCGATTTCAGGGGAGGTGGTAGGGCGAGGTGCCAGGGCGACGGTGCCAGGGTGATAGTGCTAGGGTTATGGTGCCAGGGTGAGGATGCCAGGGTGACGGTGCCAGGGAAATGGTGCCAGAACGACGGTGACACACCTAACAAGGAGCCATTGCCAGTTTTTCTACGATTTTCTAGTTTCACCCCAGTAACGTATCTTTTGACTTAAAAGTGTTTTAATACCAACTTTAAATCCATTTAAAGCCATTAAGGTATGTTTTAAACCCCCAAGAGTTTGGAGACCCTTGAGTTACCAAAATGTGTGTCCTTTTTTCTCTCCTTGATGTCACACCTGTTGGCATGTTTCCAATTTCGCCCCTGTTACGTGTTCTCTCCATTTCATGGAAATCTATTTACTCACAGCCATTATCTACACAATCTATAAGGAGAATTGTTAAATCTCAATTAATACCAACGTGTGGAACCACCCAAACATGTGGTCGATCCATGATCCAACTTTTACATACTTTGAAATCAACTCCCAGATTTTAGGATCTGGCCTCTTCTAAAGAAAATATCCTCTCTTCCTATTTCCTTTCCAGATATCATAGTGTACCTCAAGTATTTCTCCAAAGGTGAATCCTGCACCCATGATGTATCCCTTCCTTCTCAGCCTTGGAATCCTTGGATTTCTTCCTTTACAAGTTGTGCATCCCCAGTTCTTGATTTGAGGATAAAACATCGATCCTTGATCATCCAAGTAGGGGTTCTTCCTTTGTCTCTCTTTATTGTGCATCATGTGGGGTAGGTATGATGATTATCCCTCAGGATATGGATGTAACCAAATTTAACCAAGATAATAAACGGGGTATTAATGAATGAAGGGTTGGGAAGGTTGATGATGTTTTTGTCTTACACTTCTGTTTATATGTTGAAAATTGTATGGGATTATGTCCACTGAAAATAATGACTGTTGGTGGTCCTTTCTTATGCACTAATGAAGCTATGTTTTTCTATATAAACTTGTGAGTGAATGGATGTAACATGGAAATTGGTTAATCACATAAAACTGGTTGATTAAATGGATGACTGATGAATAATAATCCATGTGTGATCACCCCAGTTAACCAAACAGAAAGAAGTAACTTAATAAATGGTGTTGGATAAATCTGAGAAAAACATACTTGCTCTATTCTTGTGATATGAATGGTTGTTCTGTTCAATGTTTGTGGGGTGAAATGGATGGGAATGGAATATCCCATTGGGAGTTTGTTTGTTTGTGAATCTGTGGCCATGTGAGGTAGGAAGTGAATGTTCTAGACCACGTATGTTGTGGCTTTGTTCGATTCCAGTACATTGAGGGATCTCACGGATCCCTTTAGGTGAATAAAATCTCTATATTTGTAATCTCTTAGTGTATTTGTAAGGAAATAATAATATATGGCTATCTGGAAATCCCTCCAAACCATATCCCAATGCTGATTTTCCTAGGCCAAAACATCCCACCATATCTTAGCTGAATGACTTATCATACAATCTACAAGCTTGACCCTCCTCTATAGAGGCTTCTCAATATGCTCAAACATGGAAAACATGGCCTCCAACCATGACTCTGTAGCTTGTATATTGACATACTTTGAAAATGTGGGTGGATAATGCTGCAAAAACACTAACGTCAACTCTGCCACTGTATTATTAGGTCACAAGGATCCCTGCATGTTCTACATGAGTTGTAAAAAACTATATCAAAACTAGGAATCAATTCCCTGATTAGGTATAATAGGAGGAGACACAAGTGGCACTATATGAGGTATTATTGGTGGCTCATGGCCAACTGGCTTTGGAGCAAGGTCGTTACCACCCTCTCGGTGCAAGACTTGAGGATTTCATAGTGGAATAGCTCTAAAAATTCTATAAAAATGCCTCATAGATTATTTTATAATAGAATATATCAATGTCATAATAATATGACAAGTATAAGACTTCCTATATAAACGTCAAAACCTCTTTTCCTTTTCTTATATATTGGTCTAGAAGATATAAAAGGTAATGAAAATCTATAAGAGACACTTCCTACTACCCAATACTAAGGTTTGGTTGGGGTAAAATTCTCTATTATATATCAAGGATCCTAGTATATGTAGTTTCAATTGAAAATTATAGTGGAAAACACCCTTTAAGTTTCAATTGGGATCGAAATTTAATATCATCCATTTGATTTGAAATTTTTGGGGTTTAATAGTTCATAATCATATATGTATATAATGGTCAAATTAGTTGGGTTACTATTCCCATGTTAAAAAGTAATACAATTAATAAGTTATAATAGGCACATCATGTAATTGTCACTAGAATTTTAAATACAAAATCAAAATGTAACAAGTCCATAGTGATAGTCAATTGTATGGATCACCATTCCAAATTTATAAAAGTTCTATCTTTATAAATTACAATCGGAATCCATGTAAACATGGTTAAATAACATTTCAGATCATGTTATCACAATTACATAGCTAAAACGTATAATAATTGGTTAGCTAAGGTGAACCATCAATCTATACCTGAAAAAAATTTAGGTTTATGAAGAGACTTTAATAACCAATTATTTATCCATTCCCTTCATGAAACATTAGTACTATTCCGTAGTCAAAACAATCAAGGCACTAATAATATTTCATAGAAAATTCTCATAGTAACATAAACATGGAATTTAATATTCATGACATATAAATCCTCAAGTTATTATAATGATTCATGAGTCAAAACCTTCTTTAAATACTGTTTCAAGGGTAAAAATTCCCAATAATAATAAAAACAGTGTCAAATATCATGTGCTCGACCCAAAGGTGAAATCAATATAATATAAATAAGAATAATCTAAAACATCAAGTCTGATACCTGGGAATTTGGATTTCCTCTATACCTAGGTTATCTACTCCTGGGAGAATTCTCATTTCAAAATTCTGATAAATCCTAGTTTCTTTTTTACCTTCCCGAAAAAATAATTAAAATAAAATAAATCAGTGATACCACTTTGTAGCATCCCATCCTAGCTCACTCAACAAACAATAGATGAATTAGTTGTCCACATAACCTCAATATTTCCCCCATATTCTAGAGGATAACAACTACCAGTGAGGGTTTGTGATGATATAGTGGGGATACTATACCCTCATGATCAGAGTAAAACATAGTAGTATAATTATATTCATAAATAGAAGAAGCATAATAATGAAAGGAACAATAGAAACAAATAAACATAAGGTATTAGAAAATTATAAACAACCTAATAAGAAATAAATGACATAATCCACCACCAAATTCATATAAAAAACTATGAAATGTCATGATATACAAAATATTTTCATGAGAAAATGATAGTAGGAATATACAGTATGCTATACAAAATAACTAAATACCCAAGCTATCTCCCCTAGAATCATGAGAAAATGATCATGTAATGGATCATGCCTTATTATTCCATTACATGGAAAATTTTGGTGTTTGGGGGTATCTTAGGGACCATCGATGACTCATTAAAGAGTTTTCCAAATGTCAAGTTGAAAGAACAGTGGCACCGATGCGCATTGGTGGCACCAATTAGCTATCAGTGGACCATCGATGGCACTGATACTATGGCGAGGTTCCAGGGCAATGATGCTATGGCGACAGTTATAGGGCGATGGTGCGAGGGTGACAGTGCCAGGGTGATGATTCTAGGGTGACGGTGCCAGGGTGATGGTGTCAGGGCGACGGTGCCAGGGCGACGGTGACTCACCTAACGGTGAGTCATTCCCAGTTTTTCTAGGATTTTCCAGTTTCACCCCAGTAACATATCTTTTTACATAAAAGTGTTTTTAAAACCAACTTTAAAGACATTTAAATCTAGTAAATGATGTTTTAAACACCCAAGAGTCAGGCGACCCTTGAGTTACCAAAATGTGTGGCCTATTTCTCTCTCCTCAGTGTCACACCTATTGGCGTGTTTCTAATTTCAACCTTATTACATGTTCTCTCTATTTCAAGGAAATATATTTACTCACAACCATTATCTCCATCATCTATGAGGATAATTATTAAATCTCAATTAATCCTAATGTGTGAAACCACCCAAAGGTGTGGTCGATCCATGATCCATATTTTACGTACTTCGAAATCATCTCCCTGATTTCCGGATCTGGCCACTTCTTAAGACAATATCCTCTCTTTCTATTTCCTTTCCACATATCTTAGTGCACCTCAATACTTTCTCCAAAGATTAATCATGCACCCATGCTGGAGCCCTTCCCGCTTATCCTTTGAATCCTTGGAGTTCATCCTTTACAAGTCACACATCCCCAATTATTGATGTGAGGGGAAAACTTTGATCCTTGATCATCTAATTAGGGGTTCATACTTCATCTATATTTATTGTAAATCATGTGGGGTGGGTATGATGATTATCCCTTAGGATGTGAATGAAACCAAATTTAACAAATATAATAAATGGGATATTAAATAATGAAGGGGTGGGAAGTTTTATGATGTTTCTATGTTATACTTCTGTTTATATTTTGAAAATTCTATGGGATTATGTCCACTGAAAATCATGAATGTTGGTGGTCCTTTCTTGCGCAATAATGAAGCTTTTTTTCTAGATAAACTTCTGAATGAATGGATGTAAAAAGGAAACTAGTTAATTGCATAAACCTAGTTGATTAAATGGATGATCGATAAATAAGAATCCCTGTGTGATCACCCCAGTTAACCAAACAGAAAGAAGTAACTTAATAAATGGTGTTGCATAAATTTGGAAAAAACATTATTGCTCTATTTTAGTTATATTCATGGTTGTTATGTTCAATGTTTACGAGGTGACGTGGATGGGAATGGAATATACCATTGGGATTTTGATTGTCTGTGAATATGAGGCCATGTGAGGTAGGCAGTGAATTTTATAGAACCTTTATGTTGCGGCTTAGTTTGGTTCCAATACTTTGAGGGATCTCATAGATCCCTTTTCTTGTTGTGACATTACAAGAGAACTAGGTGTGAATGCTTAAATTTCAATTGGCTATTTTTCCTTCAGTTGTTGTTTTGTCTTGTAGTTACGCCTATTAGTTACCCAGTAGTGAAGGAATGTTTAAACAGAATAACTTTAACATGATAACGAGAATGTGTATAATGTGTAATTGTTTTCCAAAAATGGGTTGTGCTTTGGTTGTGGTTGTGGTGTATTTGTGCATGTAGGGATAGCACAAGAGTGGTTGTGTACGAGATTGTTGTCAATTTCAGGACCCTTAGGTTGGGATGAGTTCATGGTTACTATATGTATTAAATGTAGTTCTTGTGTTTCTCATGTTCACCCCACCCATATTGAGAACTTCATATGAACACCCCCATTTCATGGGGGAGGGTTTTTTCCCCAAAATTCTTATGAGTATATGGTTATTAGCTCCTTTATACTCCCTCTAATAGGTAGACCAAAACACTTCAGGTAGGATGTGATATCCTAAGGTTCATTATGTCCTAATACTCTTCAGACATGGTGTGTTGTGGTGGTTGTCCCAGGTGTGTGTGTGAAGGTTTTTTTCCCAAGTGTCTTCGAGATGAGGCCCAGGTGTCTTCAGGCATGGTAGTGGTTGTTCTGGCCCTGGTGTCTTTGGGTGTGGAAGTGGTTTTTGTGGACCTTGTGTCTTCGGGCATGGTTACATGTGGTTGTTGTGGCCCAGGTGTTTGTGGATGTGGTTATGTGTGGTTGTGGTGGCCCAGGTGCATGTGGGTGGGATGCATGGTGGTGGCCCATAAGGTTGTTGTTGGGGCGGTAGTGGGACTGCAGTGGGACTTGTGGGGGAGGTCTGATGTGTAGGATGTTCTAATTAACTTGTGGTAAAGTAGTGAGGGGTACCCAAATATTGATGGGTTGTTACTATTACTTTATCTAAATTTCATTATTTAGGGAGTATGCCTTGGTGAGGCTGGGTGGATACTTTTCGTTGCTAGGTGTTTTGGTTACCTCTACTTTCTCATGGTGCACTAGAATGCCTCCCCACTTGTGCACGAGAGTTTTTGGTTTCCCTATTGAGTATACCTGTATACACACCCTACATATATAAAACTACTTTCAGGTTTCTAGGAGGACTTTGAGGATTGTGTAGGACCTTACTAGCTCGGGTTTAGGGAGTTTTCATTGCTGATTTTCTTTATTTCAGTACCTTCCTTTGGAGTTTTCTTGTACTTTATTTTGGAAATGCGTATGTGAATGAATTTTGGCTTTACTTTTACTTTCAGTTTTTGGAATTGATTGGGATTTACCATCTTATCTCTTAATATTATTCTATAAAATGGTAATTCATTCAATTTCACATGAGATTCTATACCCATGGTGCTATTCCCCACTACAGAGCCTATTGAAGGCAAGACTTGGGTGTAATTATCTCTTCTTCAACTTGAATAAGGAAGGGTCTGGTAGTTTTTTGCCCCTTCCCTCATCTTGGTGAAGGTGGGTTGTGATAGAATGATATCGAAATAATGGTTAAGGGATAGGATGGAGTTCGGGGATAGACACAGTGGGAATTTAATGGGATGGTAAGGAAACAATATTAGACAATATTTTTGAATGAAATAGGCTAGGGAAGACCGGTTAAGACACATGATTTTAGCCCCCCCCCCCCCCCCCCCCCCGTGATCCGATTCAAGGACTCTAGACCTACCGAATGACAAAGTGAGGATACATGGATTGTAGGGTGGAGGCCCTAGGAAAGGTACATACATCATAATGACTTGTGTTCTTGTGTGTCTTGGGTGTTTTGGGAATTTAAAATAAATAAAGAGTGTAAACAAAATTTAATGGGGAATCTTCTACACTACTCAGGCTTAGACATTCCTTGTTTACCTTGCAGCTATGGAACCTGGAAGACTTCCATGAGTAGTGTAGGTGATCGAGGCCTAGTAGGATGATTTGGATAATCAATGAAGGGATAATCAAGAGGATGAGGATGAATAGTGGTAGAAGATTCTTCATTCCTTCGAATAGAAGACCCTCTGGAAGTATGGGGGAAGTGTCTCAGACATGGAGATAGAGAGCTGGCTCAGAGAGATGAGGATAGATTTCAACGTGATTTGGGTTCCATCAGAGTAATGGGTTCCTATGTTCGTGAGACAAATGTAGGGAAAATGGCGTTATTGGTAGATGCTCTATCTCATGGATAAGGAGGATGAGGTTTCATGGACTGACTTCGAGAAGGAGTTCCGGGCAGAATTCCTTTCTTCCACGATGAAAGATGAGAAGAGGCAGAAGCTGCTCTCCCTTCATTAAGGGAGTATGACGATAATAGTGTTGGGGATAAAGTTCAAGGATCTCTTTATTTTTTCTCTAGAGCTCTTCCCAGATGAGGATTCACGGGCAAGGTGCTTAGAGAAGGCGCTCCGACCTTCTCTCCAGTACGCTATTACTCCCTTCACTCTAATGACATACTTAGAGGTCTAGAAAAATGCTGAAAGTGGTAGAGAGGATGCACGCCTTGGGATTTTTTCTGTGATAGAAGATCCTGTTGAGCTCCTCAATGGGGAAGAATGTTAGTAACATGCATCCAACATTAGGGCCTTCTAGGTTTCGGTCGGTGGGGAGCAGACCCCAATAGTTTCAGTTTTGATCTCCCGGTCCTCACCCTTTCTCCGAGAGACTAGGAACGAGGTGCTTTATTTTTGGTAGCTATGGGAACCTTTAGAATCACTTCCAAGGCCATGTTCAGTACAATGGGGGTAGGAAGGTTCAACTCCCACCTCAGAAGCCCAAGTTTTCAGTCAGACCTCTTCAGCAGCAGCAGTAGAAGCAAGGGCAGCGAGCTCTTGCACCAACGAGGGTGGATGATGCAGAAGCAGGCTGACCCTAGGGCGCTCCTCAAGGACCTCAACTAGGGCATGGTCGGGGAGGAAACCAATAGGTAATTGGAAGAGGAGCTGGGTGTGGGAAGTTGCACGTCGCAGGGGTAGCAGTTCCAGTAAGGCTAGAGGCTGTTTGAGGTATGATCAGTTTGTTTAGCACTATTTCTTGCACCTTAATTGATTCAAGAGATTCACACTCCTTTGTTGCAACTAGTCTAGCCCATTCCTTGGACCTAGATGTAGATAGACTATCCATGCCCCCGGTGCTGAGTACGCCAGTTGGAGATCAGACCAACGTATTTGATGCTTGTCGATGATGCACACTGTAGTTGGGGATGAATTAGTCTAGTGGGGATCTCTTTCAGCTACAAACTCAACCATACAATGTTATCCTAGGTATCGACTAACTCTTCTCAATGTAAAGTGTTATCAACTGATTCTGGAGAAGGGTTGTGTTCTCAGATATGGGCGGCCAACAAGTAGCTTTCATTGGAGAGAGGCGTTTCGAGGAGGGAAACCGACATGTGGAGCCCCTTCTTTCTTTGTTAGCTGAGATGTTATTATAATCGATAGAATCAAAGATGGTGGAATTTCTAGGGATTTTTAGTGAGTTACTAGACGTATTTCTTTAATAGGTTGTAACTCTACCCCCTTTGATGTGATGTTCAGTTTGGGATAGATTTAAAACCCAGTGCCCATCCAATTTTGATGGCTCCCTATTGGATGACACCTTTTGAGTTGCATAAGTTGAAGATTCAGGTTGATGACCGAATGAAGAAGGGTTTTATCTGACCAAACACGTCGCCATGGGGTGCTCCAGTCTTGTTCGTAATGAAGGAAGATGATGGTCTCAGGATTTGCATAGACTACCGAAGGATGAATCATGTGATGGTCAAGAACCTGTTACCCCTTATAAGGATCGACAAAATTTTTGACCAGTTAAAGGGGGAATGTTGGTTCTATAAGATCGACCTGTGGTCTAGATATCACCAGTTGAGGGTGAAAGAGGGTGACATCTTGAAGACTACTTTTAGGTGCAGATATGGAAACTTTGTGTTTGTGTTCATTCCGTTTGGAATTAAGAACACCCCAGTTGTGTTCATGAGGCTCATCAACTATGTTTTCCACATGTTTCTTGACCAGTTTGTAGTTGTGTTCATCGATGACATCTTAGACTACTCAATATCATAGGAGGATCATGCCGAGCATCTGAGGAGAGTTTTGGAGGTCCTAAAACACCACCACCTCTACGGGAAGTTGTCCAAGTGATTGTTCTGGACATGAGAGGTGAACTTATTTGGACACATGGTGTCCCAGAAGGAAATAGTGGTGGACCCGTTGAAGGTCTAAGTGGCTGTTTCTTGGGCAACACGTAAGAATGTTGTAGAGTTATGTAGTTTCCTTGGACTGGCAGGTTACTACCGAAGGTTCGTACCTGACTTTTCTCGAGTTTCTGCGCCTTTGAAAACCTTGACCAGAAAACACCAGGCTTTCATATAGAGTGATTAGTACCAGGAATCTTTCAGTTATCTTAATAGGAATCTAGCCAGTGCCCTAGTGCTAAGGTTTCTAGAGGAAGGGGTAACATTTGACGTGTTCTGTGATTATTCTGGTCTTGGCTTGGGGTGTGTGCTGATGAAGCTGTGGGGAGTGGACTCTTATGGGTCCAGAAAGTTACATCCTCACAAACATAACTATTCCACCAATGATCTGTAGCTTGCAGAAGTGGTGTTCTCACTAAAGATGTGTTGGCATTACCTCATCAGGGAACACTTTATGGTCTTCACATATCATAAGAGCTTGAGGTATATTTTCTCCCAGCGAGACCTGAACTTGTGGTAGAGGAGGTGGATGAAGTTTCTCCAAAACTATGACTTTGAGATATACTTCACCTCAGGAAAGGGGAATGTGGTGGCTAACACCTTGAGCAGGAAGTCACAGAAGGATGTGATTCGAGAGTCAGCAGATGTTTGGAAATCAATGGAGGAGTTGGATGCTTTACATATGATCATGAGAGTAGATGATGGAAGAGGATGTCTGTTTCAGATGATAGTGCAGTATTCCTTGGTATGATAGGTGGATGATTCTCAGTGGGGAGAATTAGAGGCTAAATTGATGTGTGATTGTGTTATCTAGGGTAATGCTCCAGAGGGATGGATGGAGGATGGTCAGAATCAGATGCTGTTTCATGGAAAGCTGTTTTTCCCAGTGGTAATGCCTGAATGAGTTCTATGTGAGTTCCATAACTCACCCATGGAGGTACACATAGGAGTTCCCAATATGTATTTGTTCTTTAAAGGTCAGTTTTGGTGGCTCGGGGTAAAGCGAGCAGTGGTGGTGTTTGTGGTAAGGTGCCTCATGTGTCAGCAGGTGAAGGATGAGAAATTTGTTCTAGGTGATCTGTTGTAGTACATAGAAGTTTCTAAGTGGAAGTGGTATTACCTCTCAATGGATATCATAATAGGAATACCCAGAGCTGAGGGAGGTTGTGATACCATTTGGGTAGTGGTGGACTGTTTGAAGAAATAAATTCACATATTAGTGATTAATGAGTCGAGCGCAGTGGATGCCTTAGCACAGAGATACATGGGTTAATTTGTTCGGTTTCAAGGAGTTCCCAGAACCATAATTTTGGATCAGGTTACACACTTTAATTCATGGGTTTGGAAAGTATTGTAGCATGATTTTGGCACACAGCTTTGCCTTAGCACTTCTTTCCACCTCAGATGGATGGGAAGACAGAGAGGACCATCTAGACGTTGGAGGATATGATGCGGGCATGTGTTCTAGACTTTAGAGGATTGTGGGTACAAAACTTGCATCTATTAGAGTTTTCCTTCAACAATATCTATCACTCTACCATTGGCATGGCACCATTTGAAGCCTTTATTGAGGACTGTGTTGTTCACCCATGTGCTAGATAGAGGTTGGGGAGGAAAGTGTTCTTGGCCCATATGTAGTGTAGGGAATGACAGAGAAGGTTCACCTTGTGCGTGAGAGGATGAAGGTGGCTCAGGACCAGAAGAAGTCATATGACGAACATAGGAGGATACCCTTGGAGTTTGAGGTTGGGGACCACATGTTCTTAAAGGTATCCCCTCGGCAAGGGAAGTAGAGGTTCAAAAGGGTGATTAAGCCTTATCCTAGGTTCATCAGACCCTTATTAGTGTTGAGACGAGTCAGCAAGGTGGCATATCAGATGACACTACCACCGACACTATAGAGGGTCCAAAACAACTTCCATGTATCTCAGATCCATCAGTATCTACATGATGACTCCCATGTCCTCGACTGGGGAGAGCTGGATATCAAGGATGATGTGACGTCCATGGAGAAACCAATGAGGATCAAGGAACATCAAGAAAAGGTGCTTTGTGGATGAACAATTCCCTTGGTTTAGGTGTTTTCGAGGCATGGTGTCCTCATGGAGATTACCTAGGAATGGGAGGAAAAAATGCATGCCCTATACCTAGAGCTATTTTGATTTTTGATTTTGTGTTTTTTTACTTGGATGTGATGTAATGGTTGACCTTGTTAACTATGAGATGAGTTGTTTTCCTTATTCTCTGAATGTGAGTGAAAAGTCTTGATTATGGGTAGGGGAGGACCTGATCCCTAATAATGATTCATTAAGGTGGATGCAGTTAAATCAGTGTGGGCGAGTCAGTGCCGCCCAAAGTAGATAGTATCTTTACATGGGAAAAGAGACTCTCTAATCTATGATTCTGGTTGGTGTGAACTTTATATATATTTTTGGTTACTTAGGGGGAGAATATCGATAGTTTATCTATAGTTTTTTAGGAGATAAATGTGATATAAACTCTCCTGGATGTCGAGGTTTGTTCTGACTTTCAAACAACTCAAGAGTGGTTTGTCTTACGAGGTGGTTGTTCAGACACCTCACTTTGCTTCCGGTTCTCTACTAGATTCTCAAGGGTGATAATAGTTTGATAGGTATCTTATGTAATGTCCTGGGCCTTCCTGGACTATTACTTTGTCAAATTATAGTGTTTGGTGGTATTCTGGGGAGCATCAGTGACTCATTAAAGAGTTTTCCAAATTTCAAGTTGAACAAATAGTGTTACCGATGGGCGTCGGTAGGCCATCGGTGGAACCGATGGGCATCAGTGGCACCGATGGGCCAGCGGTGGCACAGATTGGTCATCAGTGGCACTAATTGACACTATTGTCAAGATGATGGTGCTAGAGAGATGATGCCAGGGCGACACTGCTAGGGTGGTAGTGTTATGGTGACGGTGACTCACCTAATGGTGAGTCATTCCTAGTTTTTCTATGATTTTCTATTTTCACCCTAGTAACGTATCTTTTTATGTAAAAGTGTTTTAATACCCATTTCAAATCCATTTAATTCCTGTAAAGGATGTTTTAAACCCCAAAGAGTCGGGAGACCCTTGAGTTACCAAAATATGTGGCCATTTTTTTCTCTCCTCAATGTCACACCTATTGG
The DNA here is from genome assembly GCA_963277665.1 of Viscum album. NCBI lineage: Eukaryota > Viridiplantae > Streptophyta > Magnoliopsida > Santalales > Viscaceae > Viscum > Viscum album. The sequence goes on along the minus strand of OY728127.1, from coordinate 1,074,730,052 downwards.
TGTGTTTCTAGTTTCACCCCTATTACACGTTCTATCTGTTTTAAGGAAATATATTTACTCACAGCTATTATCTCCACCATATTTTAGGAGAATTAGTAAATCTCAATTAATCCCAACATGTGAAACCGTCCAATTGTAGGGTTGACCCAAGATTCAACTTTTAAGTACTTCAAAATCATCTCCCAGATTTTAGGATCTGACCTCTTCTTAATCCAAGATCCTATCTTCCTATTTTATTTTCACCTATCTTAGTGCACCTTGATATTTTCTCCAGAGACTAATTGTGCACCTGTTCTAGAGCCCTTATCGCTCGACCTTGGAATCCTTAGTGTTCTTCCTTTATAAGTCTCACATCCACAGTTCTTTATGCGAGGAGAAAACGTCGATCCTCCATCACCCAAGTAGGGGTTATTCCTTTTTCTCTCTTTATTATTCATCATGAGAGGTGGGTATGATGATGATCCCTTGGGATGTGGATGAAACCAACTTTAACAAAGATAATAAATGGGCAGTTAAAGAATGAAAGGGTGGTAAGGTTGATGATTTTGCTGTATTATACCTCTGTTTATATGTTGTAAATTGTATGGTTTTATGTCGACTGAAAATAATTACCATTGGTGGTCTTTTCTTATTCACTAATAAAGCTCTATTTTTCTGGATGAACTTGTGTCTGAATGGTTGTAACATGGAAACTAGTTAATCATGTAAACCTGGTTGATTAAATGGATTCTTGATGAATAAGAATCCTTTTTTGATCACCCGAGTTAACCAAACGAAAATAAGTAACTTAATAGATGGTTCTGGATAACTCTGAAAAAACTTCCTTACTCTGTTCTAGTGATATGCATGGTTGTTCTGTTCAATGTTTACAGAGTGACGTGGATGGGAACAGAATCTCCCATTGGGAATTTGTTGGTTTTTGAATATGAGGTCATATGAGGCAGATGGTGAATGACCTAGACCCTGTATGTTGGGTCTTGGTTTGGTTCCAATACTTCAAGGGATCTATCAGATCCCTTTTGTTGTTGTGAATTTACAAGTGAACTGGGTGTGAATGCTTAAATGTCACTTGGATGTTTTTACTTCAGTTGTTGTTTTGGCTTGTAGTTGTACCCGTTAGTTTCCCAGTAGTGAAGAAATGTTTAAACATAATCAATTGAACATGATAATGAGAATGGGTATAATGGGGAATTGATTTCCAGAAATGGGATTTTATTTGGTTGTGGCTGTGGTGTAGTTTTTCATGTAGGGATAGCACAAGAGTGGTTGTTTACATACTGGTTGTCTATTTCAGAACCCTTAGGCTGGGATGAGTTCTTGGTTACTTATATATATAAAATTTAGTTCTTGTTTTTCTCATACGCACCCCACCTATGTTGAGAAATTCATGCCGAACACCCCCATTTCATGGGGGAGGGTGTTTTTTTCCAACATTCTTATGAGTGGCTGGTTATTAGCTTCTTTTCACTCTCTCTCTTAGGTAGACAAAGACTCTTCGGGTAGGATGTGATAGACTAAGGTTAATTATGGTCCAATAATCTTCGGTAAGGGTGTGTTTTGGTGGTTTTCCTAGGTGTGTGCATGTAGGTTTTCTTCCCAAGTGTCTTCAGGATGAGTTCCAAGTGTCTTCAGGCATGGAAGTGGTTGTTCTGGCCTAGGTACCTTCGAGTGTGGTAGTGGTTGTTGTGGACCAGGTGTTTGTCGGCATGGTTACATGTGGTTTTTGTGGCCAAGGTGTTTGTGGGTGTGGTTATGTGTGGTTGTGGTGGCCTAGGTGTGTTTGGGTGGGATACATGGTGGTGTCCCATAAGGTTGTCGTTGGGGAAGAAATGGGACTGCAGTGAGAATTTTTGGGGAGGTTTGACGTGTAGGATGATCTAAATAACCTAGGGGAAAGTTGTGTGGGGTAACCAAATATCGATGTTTTATTACAATTACTTTACCTGACTTGTGTTATTTGGGTATTATTCCTTGTTGAGGATGGGTTGATAGTTTTCCTTTCTATGTGTTTTGGTTACCTCTACTTTCTCATTGGGAATTAGAATGTCTCCCTACTTATGCATGAGGGATTTTGGTTTCTCTATTGAGTATACCTATATACTCACCCTAACTATATAAAACTGATTTCAGGTTTCAAGGAGGACTTCGAGGACCATGCAGAACCTTACTTTCTCAGGCATCATGAGTTTTTGTTGCTGATTTTCATTCTTTTGGTACTTTCCATTGGAGTTTTCTTGTAATTTATATTGGACATGCATATGGGAATGGATTTTGGCTTTACTTTTACTTTAAGCTTTTGGAGTTTATTTGTATTTACCATCTTATCTCCAAATCTAGTTCTATAAAAAGGGTAATGCCTTCCATTTCACGTGAGATTATATACACTTGGAACTATTTTCCACTCTAGGTCCTATTAAAGGCGGGACTCGACGGTCATTATCTCTACTTTAACTTGAAGAAGGAAGGTTCTGGCAGTTTTTTGTCCCTTCCCTCATCTTGGTGAAGGTGGATCATGATATCTCAATAATCCTCTCTCATAATCCATCATAGTACAAAATACCAAGCATCTATAGTATGGTGATTTCCCTTGTCCCTTCCTAAATCCATGAAATCTTCCTGGGTACCAAATGATGGATTGAACAGTGTGTGAGACATAGTCAGTATGCCTCCACCAAAAGTTTCCTCAACAAATCCAGTTTGTGAATATAAAATGAAATAATGTGAAGGTATAGCATGAATACAATGGTAAATAAATAAGGTAATAAAAACCAATATACTAGGACTTGTTGTAAACTAACAGTCTATAAACAATGGAAATTGTATACAAGGGTAAACATTAGCTGTGGCCTACACCAATATATCATGTACCAAGAAGCTACAACATATGGAGAATAATCATTCATCAGACCTATGAGGGCCCGGACAAAAGTTCATTGACCAAGAAATCTTTATTGAATCTAAGTAACTCATCCCTAGTCACCCAGTATAATATAGACCTATATGGATGAGGAACCTAGGGCCCATGGATGAAGAGTCCTCATTGAGTCTAAGTTTCTCATCCATATAAAACATGGTAAATACTTGGGTAAAGCCCAAGGATTAGGACTGAGGAGGTCCAAGAAACCCATATCTAAGTTAACAATATGAGGCATCCAATATAAAATATGAAATGGGTCATCAGTTCCATACCGTGATATCCTATATTGGTGACATACCGTATCATCCATAATTAATCATAAACCATAAAGTATCAAAGTAACATGTTAGTGACTATTCCCTTTACTAATTTTATTTATCATATTTAATTTATAATGTTTTTCTACTTACTAGTGACATAAGGGAGGTCCATGTTAGTGTCCATGACTCATTGCTAATAGTTTGAAAAACATGAAAAAGTTAATAGATCATCCAACTCATTTCGCAATTCTCACTTTGATTCATTTAATTTTCCCTTAATTAATAAATTATAAGGTTTGAATTAAAGTAGTTAAACTTTAAAAATTCATTTAATCTATACTGGACTTCCATTCATAGGTGGAAATCCAAACGAAACTAATATGGTGGATTAAACATAGACATTAAATTAAATCCACTTCTAGGGTTATTTGGATTGAGTTTGAAAATCTCGAACAAAAAATATGGGTATCATAACATGTTTAAATAATGGTTTAAATGAAAAAATTTATATTTATTAAATTATGGTTAAATTCTTATAAAGTTTGACATGAGACAAAATTACAACATATTATAAAAAACCCAAACTTTTAGGAAAAATGTATAGACCACCTACCTCATAATGGAGGTAGACTCCCTATCTAGTTATAACATCTAATTTGATCTAGAATGGGAGAAATCATAGAAATAGACTAATAACCTAAATATAGGGTGTATTAGATTACATAGAAATAACATTCGATATAGTAAGATAATCAATGGAATGAAGGAAGAGGAATCGAGATCATAACGATGGGGATCCAATACGATATACGATACTCGAATCAGAGTTTGTTCAGAGAAGATATAAAAATACCTAGAGGAAGAGGGAGGAGGAAGCTACAACATATGAGCTGGTAAAAAAATTAAGGGTGAAGCTAGTTTAAGGTTTTAAATCCAAAAGAGAAAAATGATAATTTCTAGAGCCTTTAATGAGGCCCACGGTCTGGCCATATGATTGGAAAAACTGTGCCCCAACTATGAACCAAAACTACCTAAAGGTGGAACCCCCTAAAATGGATAGGTGCATAGTCTAAAAAATAATTCACTACATGTGAATACTCACTATCTAATGGGGGTATCTCCCTATCATGTCTAGGCACACAGTTTTCAAAATGCGTGAAAGCTATGTGTTTTACTCTTCAATTTATTGCAGAGGTTTCACATAGTCATGTGAACTCCCTCACACAGTTTGAATACTGGTGCACCTTACTCTCTAGGCTATACAATTTTTAGAGGTGATCCCTAGGATAAAAACAGACCATCTTCCATTATAAATTGGTCCACATGGTTGAACCACAAGGTTAGTACTAACTATGTACCAAATGTGCACCTAAGTCAGATTCTCCAAAAATCAGAGCTATGAGCTCTAAACAAGTAATTAATTCTCTTGAACCCTCCATAAACTAATTAGGAATTTATAAATATATAATATAATAAATATTAAACTTAATTTAAATAATATTCACCTATTTGAAAATCCATGAAATTACAAACATAATAATAAATTTACCCCATTATAAATTTATCGGTAAACAATATCAATTTCAAAGTGAGATTAGAAAGAAATCTGTATCTAACACCCCAACCAGGAACAATCTATAAACATTATCCAGACTGGTTCACCAAATGATCTCAGGTATGCCTCCCTGAATAATAGAGGCTAATGACTTCTAGTGTGGGTCCCTGAAGGTATTGTGGGGAGGTTATATCCCCCATATCAGAGTATGAAACAATGGTAAATAACCAAACATCATATACATCAGAGTATGAATAATTATAAATATACCAACGAGAAACATGCAACATAAAAATAGAATGTGGCATAATACTTGAATGATAATGACTTTAATATAAATAAAAACATATTTCCCACCACACTGATCAATATACAAAAAAGGAACAAAGATATTGGGCTCTTCCTTAACTCCAATCCATAGAAAATCCTAAGATCCATATCCCATCCAAGATACCCTAGCTTAATCAAAACTGTATAGACCAAACCCAACCTATGCCTATGAGAACCATGTGATAACTTCTTGGGTACCAAAGTGAAATGGTGTCCCAAGCATAGAGTGGGTACAAAACTAAGTAGGGAACCACCAACATGGTCTTGTACTAACCAGTATATAATGTGATATGTGCATGTGATATACTCAACTAAAATAAATAAGTAAACTATAGAAAAAATCAAATAAATAAGTGCACCACCTCAATAAATTCATCAATACAAATAATTTTTTATCACATCACGATGGTCACACCTCTATAGTGTCCCCACTTCCCCATGGGCATACATACATAACTCAATCCATGCCCAATAAGAATCGTCGATCCCATGGTCCATAACCCTAATAAACTATAACCACTTTAGCAAGTGATGAAGTGTCTCAAGAATGAGAATCACCTTAATGTAACACTTGTTCACTAAATAAGGATCTCACACTCAAATCTCCTTCACAATGAGTAGTGGACACTGGGGAATCACTAGCCATCTCGCTTCCTCAATCCCCAAAGGCAGAACCCCACAGAAGTAAAAAATAATTCTTGATGTTAGGATGACATATGATTCTAATGAGGGAGATGACCATGAAAATTATATACATCTAAGTGTGACTAATTTCTGGGTCACTGAGGAAATTTGACGAAATTCCCTCCTGGATCCCATGGTCTATAGCTGGGCATCCAAAAAATATTGTCTCCAAAACCAATCTATCAACGGTGCATCCACCTAATTCCAAGGGGTATCCTAGGAATCAATTGTGAGGATTCATCCATCACTCTCAGTATGTACAACATCCATGGTCATGAATATACACTAACTCAACACCTCAAATGAACATTTGAATCATGGGCATCACGAGAATTTACAATGGTCTATTAGTGTCACCTTTAGAATCCGGACAACCAAGAATTCAAAATGGTGTCACATTATCAATGGAACCCCTACCATCCAGTGAATTATTATTTTTATGGTCACACTTGCTCTAATATTGGATACTATATTAAATGTCTAGGAATACACTCTTGTGTCAACAATATCACCATATACTAGCTCAGATATAAATAAAACCCAATATACTGTGAGACTAAATCCCAAACATACAGGGCACCCCAGGGTCTCATCCATCTCAATAAGTGATTCCTAGGAATCCTAGGAAATCAAATCTATGTCAGGAACAATGGATGATTCCCAGAAATCCTAGGAATTACTTATCATCAAGAATAAGTATACATTAAAATAAACATTCCACAAGGGATGGACGAATTCCCATAATCATCTTCACCATCCCATCCCCAATCATACTACATGTTAGTTTGTGTTCTAGGGTGACACTTGAAAACATCACTAAAACTAGCCAAATTTATCTTTTTTGAATCAAATAATCCTTGGGGTACCATTGGAGTCCCCTGGAGCATAACATAGGCACCCTCACATTGGTCCTCAATCTTGAACTTGGTCTCAGGTGAACACTTGATGTTCTTAGGAAGCTGTGTCTAATGATATCATCAACTGGGTAGCATGAACATGGAAGCTACATGAGTTCCACCATATAGGAAGACACTGAATAAATAGAACGCGATCCATCTTATCCCTCTAGGTTTCAATAGGTCTGTTTTTCACCCATCCCCTATTCATTCCAATTTAAATAATAGATAACCCCTCTAGGTGATGGTATCAAGGCCAACCAAATCAACATTAATGACCCCAAACTTTGATGGATGAGGCATCTAGATAGAGCACAGAGTCCCATCATGGACCTTTGATTTATATAGGGTCTAAGGGATATCATTTAATTTATTAAACATTTTAATTAATTATTATTCTAGTTCGTCCATTTATTATAGGCCATTAATTAAATTAACCAGGTCACCAACCTCAGTGATGAGATTTCACATCACATTTAATAAAAAATAAGCATGCAATAAACCATAGGTATAGTTCCAGGACCACCTAACTCAAATAATCTTTTCTACATTTATGTCCAATTGTCTATAGATCTGCTAAGGCCTATCCAAGATCGACTAATCTCATATCACTATCCTGGTACCTAACTCATTCCACAGGAACAAAAAAATTAATTATATTCAAACTATAATTAAATAACCAACTTAAAAAATAGATAATATGGAATATTCAATGAAAATATCACCTCATCAACGTGTCACATCGAAACTATAACCAACAAATCATGGGAGGCTGACAACAGACCCACGATACCAAACCTGCTCAAGGCTCCAAACCAAGAAACCAATTAAACAATTAATTTAATTTATTTGACTATAAAACCATAAATAATTTTTTGGTGTGATTTAATTTTTAAGAATAATGGGAAATGGTAGGAAAACATCATCTTGGGATGTCCTCTTCCTAGGATGAATGAATGCCTCATTGAAATTGGGTGATTTCCCCATTCTAAAGCGAAATAATCACTTCTAAACTAAATCAAAACAATGAAAAATATGAAAAAATAGAAATAATATGGAATAGAGGAATGATTGGAGTCCATACCTTGCATCATCACTAAAATTTACCAATAATGTCTCCCCAAAACAAGGTAGAAAAAGGGTGGAGAGGGGAGGGGTTCTCTAGCTGTGCACACGAATAGAGGAGCAGAAATGGGGTATCCCCATAAAACAATAAGGGATAAAATGTTTATTTTTCAATATTTTAACCCCATTGGATAAATGGTGTCACCTCTATACAAGAGGGTCCACTATCTATCCGCTATCTTTCCAGTGGCTGCAGGCTATAACCATCCTATAGCCGGGCTAGCCCAAGAATTCCCCCAACTCTTACATAAACCCCCAAACATCAATTAGACCCTATTAACCATCCAAAATACCCCTTTAGGGGTCCCAACCTTTATAATTCAATTCCTAATCCCATTTAAAAATTCTACCCACTCACTAAGTAAAAACTCAAATTCCTTGAATTCCAAACACCAGTATGGACATAAGGCATTAAAAAAGACACACCATAACAATTTTCATCTCTTATAAGTACTACTGTTCATCTATTTGTATATTTTTACCTATTTGGGTCATCAATGCATCACCAAATGGCTGAGTCCCAACATGAACTGTCATACATGCTCCTAAATACCAACTTCTAATTTCTAGAGTGTAAGCCATTTAACCACAAGCCAATGCTCATAACCATTAGTGAAACACAATGATAATGATTTATCAATAAAATCCATCCCAAAACACTATCACACAATCAAAATAATAATAATTAATCCTATAGTTTTCCCCACCATAGTACTTTGCTCAAAACGGACAATTCCAATGCCATGGTGCTTCCACAATTGGAATTATCTATCAAAAAAACCACACCCACATTATAATGATATTCCCAATACGATTTAAAACTCATCACAATTTAAAATATGTAATAAAAATATCAATAAGTCCAAATTATCATTTAAAATACAAAAAATGAACACACATCCACCATCCAATCATAACAAAAGCACATTGAATTTTCTATGAAAATCCCTGAACAGTTATTGAAACACACCTATTGATTCCCAAATGATGAATCCAACGTGGTTTTAGGTTCTAAACATCTAATTAAATTCAAAAAAATGGTTATACCCCCTCTTTTTGACATCCCTCAAATTAAGCAGCTCTAACTACCCACACATTACCAAAACATCCAAATCATGATGCCTTTATCCTTAGAGGTATCATGTGATTATTTGAAAATGCTCAACCATTTTCATAGCAATAATTTAGTGAAATATCATGATAGAGTCCTTAACCATTCAAGACCAATGTTGTTCCCTTCCATGAGACTAATTCATTCTTGATCCAATATGTAACACCCCAAGATTTCATAGTGTGTTATTTCTTCAAAATAATTCAATAACTTGCACTACACGCAATACCGAGTTCAATCACACCATGACTTACCAAACAAGCCGTTCAAAAGAGGTTATGAATAGTATTAGATAAATTTTAATGTTTATATAATCCTTATAATTTTAGAATCCATATTATGAGTTTCTTAGATATAATGCAAGAACAAATTCATTTTCAGTATTGCACTTTTATCAACTTTAATAGTGAACCCTTTTTAAATACTATATTTTAAACTTTTTGACTAAATGGGGACATCAAAAATTTAAAATGAAACATCCCAAGCTTCTACGGTACGCTTCTCTTTGAATAATGTGATAGCGTGTGTTGTACGCAACACCGAGTTCTAACACACCATAACTAATCAAACTAGCCGTTATGAATAGTAATACCTACTTTTTGAAATTATATATATTTTATATTTGAAAATGGACTTCATTTTTGCATTCGGAATATCGAATTTAGCCTAAGGTGAAATTTTGGTACATTTCGGATAACTTTCATATTTTGATGAATAGTGAAAATTACTAAGTTTTAATTAAAAACAACTTTTTTAATCAAAATAATTAATAGTGATAAATTATGAATTTGAGTGGTTGTAAAGTATATTTAGAATATATTTTTACCATTTAATATAATGTTGGTCATTGGACATAATTTTACAATTAAACCGAACATAAACGAGTGTCAATCTTTTGATAGTTATTATCTCTTAAAAACACGCTTTTTGTTTTGACAGCGGGAATTAATTTTAAATTAATTTCTGCCACTTATGTGTTTTGAATTTAGGAAAATGGATTCCATATTTGGAATCAGGATGTTCAAATTGTGTAAATAGGTAACTTTTATTTTTAGACATTTTGAATAATTACTGCGGTAAATATTTTATTTACCATGGTTAAGGGTAAATCCGGTAAATAAGGGTTAAAAAATAATATTATAATAATACTAAATTACCCTAAAACGTGTCTTAACCCTATTGGTTGATACATGGTCGACCATGGGCATCTTTGTGTCAATTTTGGGACCCCATGGATCCACTTGGAAGTGATAATGACACTTTATTTTAATTAAGTTAAAATGAATACAAAAATGACACAAGCATATATCTTTTAGGAAAACAATTGTTACATAGGGTTATATATGTTGGATTTTAGATTATAAATATTCATTAGAAATATAAAAAGATTTCCTACATAATGATATTTTATTTATAATTTTTAGACATTAAATAAGTTATTTTATTTATGACACAATGATGATGCAGTAATTACTATAATAGTGAAAAATTAAAATAATTGATATTATAAATACTCAAATAAATATAATATGAAACTTTTAATGAATTAAACTAATTTTCTAGGATAATATGATATATTAGGATTGATTTAATTGACTTTTTTCGAAGTAATCAATCTGTTATGAGTTTCACAAAAATCAACTATTGAATAGTGTCAAAATTGACATAAAAGAGTTCTTAAAACAAATATTATATTATTAATTGATATTAAATTCCTAAAAATCTAAGGTTCGGCCAAGAGACTTATATCATGATAGGTTCATCATTAATGTACCACTTGGGGGTCGCTTGGATGTATATAGTAAGTTTATTAACCATATTATATAAAAATACAAAGAGACATTGTAAAAGTGAAACTAATTAACTTAGAGTTAATACTTAAAGATAAGGTTAATATAAGTACCCAAACCTGTCTAAATTCTATTGGTTGAGTGGTTTTCGACCTATCCCCACCTTAAACTTTGAATAATCAACTTTGGAGCCTTTAGAAACCGAATATGAATCTAATATAAATTAATATTTCTAGCTTTTCCAAAGGTGCCCCTCACCCCTCTTATAAAAGGGCACTCCTCCTTCTCATTTATTCACACCTTTAAAGCCTTTTGGTTCGGCCAAACTCTGCCCAAATACTCTCCCAACATCCCTCACTACAACCTAGAGGCCTTAGTTTGATCAGAAAGCCAACCTAAGGAGCCCTTTTGATCAAATCAAAAGGAAGAACCCGAAGAAGAGGAGGTTAACCTACCCCAACCAAGGAAAAGTACAAGGTAAGGGTTATTTCACAATCTCTTCATTATCCAAGGTTGTTTATACGTAATAATCTACTGGGATTTCTTTATCATCCACATCCATGTTTCTTCGAAATGTATTTCAAAACATATTTATTATTTACAAGAATATGGGTTAAATTCATTTATACCCTTGTTTGACTTTTTGTAAGAGGTTTATAAAGGAATCTTTCCGTCGTTTTCAAAACAAGGTCCTTTTTGACCTTTTCGACAGAATTAAGATAAGAATGTTTTTTTTACTTATACGGTGGGTGCGGTTATTTTCCGCCGTTCGTCAAAGCTTTCCTTACAAGCTTACAAGAATAATTTCAAGAAAATGTTTTATTTTATATGGCTCTTAAATGATTTCAAAAATAGAAAGAGATATTTCTCTAAAAAGTGTTTTGATTTCATCTATGTCAACATCCTTTAATGGATTTTACGCTTATTTGAAGTTGATTTATTATAATACAAAACTTCTATATTGTATTGAAGGTTTTGTGATATGTTTGACTGTGGATGTGCTATTTTATACCATTCATAGTTTATGGTGAAACTATTGACATTTCGTATGCTAGTTTTAATCCGAATGTTTATGTTATATTTCAAACTTTTCTTCAGATGAATGTGCTAAACAAGTATGTTCCGGGTTGGGGACTGGTAAAAGTAAGCCCTCCAGGTTGGGGACTGGTTAAAGTAAGCCCTCCAGGTTAGGGACTGGTAAAAGTATGCTCTCCGGGTTGGTGTCCGGTTATTAGAGGCACTCCGGGTTGGTGTCCGGTTATTAGAGGCACTCCGGGTTGGGTTCCGGTTAGAAGTAACCCCTAGGTCTTGGGATGAGGCCTAGACAAAGAAATTAACGTTTGGCATTATGCATTCCAACATTATGAAAGTGGTTATTGATTTTTGCATGTGATTATTCGATTAGTAGAATATCCATGTGAATAAGTAAATGGCATTATTTAATTTTATTTATGCCATACCATGTTGAAAGTTCATATTTAAAAGGCTTTTGTTTTAGTTATACATTGCCTTAAATGTTTATTCTTATTTATGAAAGTTTCCGCTCTATTGTTATCCTTACTGAGCATCTGAGCTCACCCCTTTCAATGTTTAAATATTTTCCAGGATGTGAAGAAGTGTATTATGACTGACTTGCGAGAATAGTCAGTGAAGATATGAGTGTGGACTATGAAGACCATGTTATTGTAGTTTGTTTACTTTTGATGTAATGAAAGACTTATGAATGTATCTAGTGTTTCCAAGGCTACTAAACTAATCGGTCTTTCGAGACTTGATCTTTTGTGATCATGCCAATGTTACGAAGTAATGCACCGACTCTGGGTAGCTAGGGTCGGGGCGTTACAGTTGGTATCAGAGGAAGTTTAGTACAAACCTTGGAAGCTAGATTTAGATAAACTCTGATTAGAGCACGTAGACCTAAGATGAACTTTGAGGATTAGTATAAAAGAACTTCCGAGAATTTTGGTATTGTAGAGATTTTGTGAGTTTTCCGAGCAATACATCCCTGTCTGGATACGAGCAGGTAGAGGCAGCTCTGGCACAGATGTACCTAGGGGTAAAACCCGAAAACACCGCTTTGAGCTAGACTCGAACGGGAACTGGTGCACGACAACGGGCCTTGCTGCACTCTTGGTTACGACACTCCCGGGGGATATGCTTAGGATAACTCTCATTTTCTTTACAAATCATTTTGAAGGGATTACGAGTATATACTTCCTCAAAGAAAACATTCTTATGATTATGGATTATATCCATAAATAGTTCAATTTATGTTAAGTGTTTTATAAATATGGGATTATGTATTTTGATTCATAAACTGATCTAGTGTATTCCATTGTTTAGAAATGGCGCCCAGTAGAAGGAATGAGAACTCCAGAAATGCACATGATCCAAAGAGAAGGAAGGATCATATCTTTCATGGTCTTAAGCTAGAATTTATAAGAGAAATAGTCTCCCATGTATTATCACCATATGAAGAAATAATATCATGTGTTGATAAGATAAGTAAAGAGTTTACTGAGTCCTATGGCTTTGAAGGGAAGCAAGAGAAGAAAAGGATAGAAGAGAGAATGATGGATAAAGGGAAGAGGGAAAAGAAGAATTTTCCCATATGTGGTAACTGTGGAAAGAAACACCCTGGAACTTGCCTGAAAGGAATGGGAGTTTGTTATAAGTGTGGAGGAAAAGGGCACAAAGTACATGACGGCAAGGGTAAGAAAATGGTTTCAAATGTACAATGCTTCATTTGCAAGGAGTTTGGACACTACGCGAACCTATGTCCCAGTCATCAGACTATGCCGCAAATGATGTTATTGGATAATAATCAAGTTATGATACTACCACAGATGAAGAGGAATGATTAGAGTTCTTATGTTGATTATGTCAATTGAGTGTTGTATCAACAACGTATTTGTTATAATAATTATGGAGTATATAAGGATTGTACTGCATTACTATTTCATTAAGGACTTGAGATTGTGTGGAACAAAGAAAAGTGACTCAATAGCAGGATAAATTTTTGGAAAATATATGGTTGAGAGAATGATAAATCATAATATAATTCTGATACTGAGGTAGTGATTTTGGAATAATATGTGATTGTTTTGGATAAATTATATTGGATATTCTTGAATACCTTGGAACTGATTAATGATTTGTATATTCCATCATTGTTGGGGTTTTAAAATTTTTTGGATTAATGAAGTATATCCAGCATTCTATATGGAATAAGGGAGCATGAATGTAATCAATAAGGAATATGGTAATACATGATGAAGGTATTCATATGCTATTACGGGGTAAAAATGATATATATTATGTTTACCTTCCTTATAAATGTTGGACTGTGAGTTTGGACAGAAGTATTTTGGATAGTTCTAATTTGGATTATTTTGGATTGCCATAAAAGGACAACCCGGAGGTCGGGCGGCAACCCGTCGCGACCGGCAAGGCCGCGAGACTTGAACCCGCAACCGAAGGGCGACAAGGGTGTATCACCTACCACTGGCCCACGAGATGTCCTGGATTAAATAATGTTGTTTTTATTAAAAGATCTTGTTGATGAATTATAAATTCATTTATTTTGGAACCCTATACGAATAGTGTAAATAGAATTTTTTTACATCCTATTATCTTTTAGAGTGAAAGATGAGTTTGTGGTAGAAATTTATTAATGGATAAAACTCTAATTATAAAGTAAGTATATCTCCTTATGATCATATCCAATCTCATAAATAAATTCCTCAACATTAAGAAAAGAAACTTAGAACAAAAATTGTGTCCTAGATGGTACCTTAAATCATCACTAATTTATGGCTTTGGGATTGTTGGCCTTTTCATAGCCATGTTCTCTACCACTCTCCATCAGATAATTGATGGTTAGATTTTTCTTTCATATCCATATTTTCATACATGGAACCCTAGTATGTGTTATTTTCGGTAATCTTCATACTTTCGACTCTTTATTTTAAATAGAGGCCTCATTAATTCATTTTTCGATGTGGGATTTCAACTAGGATATTTTGAAACGTCAAAAATGTGTTATCCCAATACCCTATGTTTTGTTGAACCGATGGTAATTCAAATCATCATAGATTGATGATTTTAAGGACCTCAATTTTATACTTTTTTTGTGATTGATGACCCCAATCACTACCTATAAATATTTACGTTTTCATCCAATTATATGTCTCTAATTGCCACCAATGTTCTCCTAATAGAGATCATAATTTAGTGGTGATCCTTTCATTTCTCTTTTCCTTATATTAAGACTAAATTTTAGTAACCCGATTTCCGATGTGGGTTTTCCCACAAATATATTATCTACTTTCAACCTTTTATTTTTGAAGAACAATTTCAAATTGCGAGGACGCAATTTATTGAAGGAGGGGAGAATGTAACACCCCAAGATTTCATAGTGTGTTATTTCTTCAAAATAATTCAATAACTTGCACTACACGCAATACCGAGTTCAAGCACACCATGACTTACCAAACAAGCCGTTCAAAAGAGGTTATGAATAGTATTAGATAAATTTTAATGTTTATATAATCCTTATAATTTTAGAATCCATATTATGAGTTTCTTAGATATAATGAAAGAACAAATTCATTTTCAGTATTGCACTTTTATCAACTTTAATAGTGAACCATTTTTAAATACTATATTTTAAACTTTTTGACTAAATGGGGACATCAAAAATTTAAAATGAAACATCCCAAGCTTCTACGGTACGCTTCTCTTTGAATAATGTGATAGCGTGTGTTGTACGCAACACCGAGTTCTAACACACCATAACTAATCAAACTAGCCGTTAAGAATAGTAATACCTACTTTTTGAAATTATATATATTTTATATTTGAAAATGGACTTCATTTTTGGATTCGGAATATCGAATTTAGCCTAAGGTGAAATTTTGGTACATTTCGGATAACTTTCATATTTTGATGAATAGTGAAAATTACTAAGTTTTAATTAAAAACAACTTTTTTAATCAAAATAATTAATAGTGATAAATTATGAATTTGAGTGGTTGTAAAGTATATTTAGAATATATTTTTACCATTTAATATAATTTTGGTCATTGGACATAATTTTACAATTAAACCGAACATAAACGAGTGTCAATCTTTTGATAGTTATTATCTCTTAAAAACACGCTTTTTGTTTTGACAGCGGGAATTAATTTTAAATTAATTTCTGCAACTTATGTGTTTTTAATTTAGGAAAATGGATTCCATATTTGGAATCAGGATGTTCAAATTGTGTAAATAGGTAACTTTTATTTTTAGTCATTTTGAATAATTACTGCGGTAAATATTTTATTTACCATGGTTAAGGGTAAATCCAGTAAATAAGGGTTAAAAAATAATATTATAATAATACTAAATTACCCTAAAACGTGTCTTAACCCTATTTTTTGATACATGGTCGACCATGGGCATCTTTTGGTCAATTTTGGGACCCCATGGATCCACTTGGAAGTGATAATGACACTTTATTTTAATTAAGTTAAAATGAATACAAAAATGACACAAGCATATATCTTTTAGGAAAACAATTTTTACATAGGGTTATATATGTTGGATTTTAGATTATAAATATTCATTAGAAAGCTAAAAAGATGTCCTACATAATGATATTTTATTTATAATTTTTAGACATTAAATAATTTATTTTATTTATGACACAATGATGATGCAGTAATTACTATAATAGTGAAAAATTAAAATAATTGATATTATAAATACTCAAATAAATATAATATGAAACTTTTAATGAATTAAACTAATTTTATAGGATAATATGATATATTAGGATTGATTTAATTGACTTTTTTCGAAGTAATCAATCTGTTATGAGTTTCACAAAAATCAACTATTGAATAGTGTCAAAATTGACATAAAAGAGTTCTTAAAACAAATATTATATTATTAATTGATATTAAATTCCTAAAAATCTAAGGTTCGGCCAAGAGACTTATATCATGATAGGTTCATCATTAATGTACCACTTGGGGGTCGATTGGATGTATATAGTAAGTTTATTAACCATATTATATAAAAATACAAAGAGACATTGTAAAAGTGAAACTAATTAACTTAGAGTTAATACTTAAAGATAAGGTTAATATAAGTACCCAAACCTGTCTAAATTCTATTGGTTGAGTGGTTTTAGACCTATCCCCACCTTAAACTTTGAATAATCAACTTTGGAGCCTTTAGAAACCGAATATGAATCTAATATAAATTAATATTTCTAGCTTTTCCAAAGGTGCCCCTCACCCCTCTTATAAAAGGGCACTCCTCCTTCTCATTTATTCACACCTTTAAAGCCTTTTGGTTCGGCCAAACTCTGCCCAAATACTCTCCCAACATCCCTCACTACAACCTAGAGGCCTTAGTTTGATCAGAAAGCCAACCTAAGGATCCCTTTTGATCAAATCAAAAGGAAGAACCCGAAGAAGAGGAGGTTAACCTACCCCAACCAAGGAAAAGTACAAGGTAAGGGTTATTTCACAATCTCTTCATTATCCGAGGTTGTTTATATGTAATAATCTACTGGGATTTCTTTATCATCCACATCCATGTTTCTTCGAAATGTATTTCAAAACATATTTATTATTTACAAGAATATGGGTTAAATTCATTTATACCCTTGTTTGACTTTTTGTAAGAGGTTTATAAAGGAATCTTTCCGTCGTTTTCAAAACAAGGTCCTTTTTGACCTTTTCGACATAATTAAGATAAGAATGTTTTTTTTACTTATACGGCGGGTGCGGTTATTTTCCGCCGTTCGTCAAAGATTTCCTTACAAGCTTACAAGAATAATTTCAAGAAAATGTTTTATTTTATATGGCTCTTAAATGATTTCAAAAATAGAAAGAGATATTTCTCTAAAAAGTGTTCTGATTTCATCTATGTCAACATCCTTTAATGGATTTTACGCTTATTTGAAGTTGATTTATTATAATACAAAACTTCTATATTGTATTGAAGGTTTTGTGATATGTTTGACTGTGGATGTGCTATTTTATACCATTCATAGTTTATGGTGAAACTATTGACATTTCGTATGCTAGTTTTAATCCGAATGTTTATGTTATATTTCAAACTTTTCTTCAGATGAATGTGCTAAACAAGTATGTTCCGGGTTGGGGACCGGTAAAAGTAAGCCCTCCAGGTTGGGGACTGGTTAAAGTAATCCCTCCAGGTTAGGGACTGGTAAAAGTATGCCCTCCGGGTTGGTGTCCGGTTATTAGAGGCACTCCGGGTTGGTGTCCGGTTATTAGAGGCACTCCGGGTTGGGTTCCGGTTAGAAGTAACCCCTAGGTCTTGGGATGAGGCCTAGACAAAGAAATTAACGTTTGGCATTATGCATTCCAACATTATGAAAGTGGTTATTGTTTTTTGCATGTGATTATTCGATTAGTAGAATATCCATGTGAATAAGTAAATGGCATTATTTCATTTTATTTATGCCATACCATGTTGAAAGTTCATATTTAAAAGGCTTTTGTTTTAGTTATACATTGCCTTAAATGTTTATTCTTATTTATGAAAGTTTCCGCTATATTGTTATCCTTACTGAGCATCTGAGCTGACCCCTTTCAATGTTTAAATATTTTCCAGGATGTGAAGAAGTGTATTATGACTGACTTGCGAGAATAGTCAGTGAAGATATGAGTGTGGACTATGAAGACCATGTTATTGTAGTTTGTTTACTTTTGATGTAATGAAAGACTTATGAATGTATCTAGTGTTTCCAAGGCTACTAAACTAATCGGTCTTTCGAGACTTGATCTTTTGTGATCATGCCAATGTTACGAAGTAATGCACCGACTCTGGGTAGCTGGGGTCGGGGCGTTACACAATACACTCAAATCAATATAAAACAACCAAAACTCGATGCCCTTTCATAACCTACACCTGATACAATATCTAAATTTATAGATATAATTCACTAAGGAATATAGAATTACTCAATTATATTATTCACTGGAATCAAAATGAAAATAATATTGTCCAATGACAATACCATACACCCATTACCCTTCTTACATAAGGGTCACATGATAATTACTAACAACCCACTCCACACCATAGGATTATCCTTATTATCGCTTCACCTGATTAAAACATAAACAAAACAACACACTCCTTATCCAACCATGAATGTGATGACTGGAAAAAATTTCATACCCGAGCATCATCACAACATCAAACACCACTTATTCCCAGCTCCTAGGAATGTCACTCATGACATTTAGTAAGATTTAATCCATAATGAGGGCCTCAACCTATGATGGCCATTATTGAACTCACAACATAAAACTTCCCTTGAATAACCCCTAGAATAACTCAATAATATACATATTGAACATACACATTCCACACATACCAATCCATGTTCAATTCCATCAAAGCTCTTGGTCGCCACACCTGTTATCATGTCATCACAATTTCCTTAGATTCTCAGCCCGCTCATAACCATTCAAATATTTATAATTTAAATGGGCACCATAGGGAAATAGTGGGTACCATTCTTATATAATTCTATATAGTAGGTGTAAAATACTATAGCACCCAATTCATCTATTTACTTATGCTCCCATGAGATTCATGCTATCAGTACCATGATGACACACAAAAATCACTAACCATGATCTAAGGAATGCCATATTGTCAATATAATCACACTCTTAAATGCCACTTGGTGCTGTTAAAAGTTTCTAGAATCTACCTATTATCATTACATGTACTAAAAAAACCTATTATAAATGGGCTAGGTACCCGAATGGTCCTACTCTTCCAAACCAGCCTGAACACAACGATGCTATCACCCAAGGTTCTTGATCCTACAAAACCTTAGGCATAACCATGTCCACACCATAAGCTTGATTTTACCTATGGTACATAGATCTAAAAATCTAGAATGTTCCCATGATTCATACCTTAAAAAATATAGAAAACCTAGGCTAACCCCTCTTGTGAGTTTCCCTTGATCAATACAAGGCTCCAACTCACTAAAAACTGATTCATATCTCAAGGATCTCTAGGACCACCCACCTAGCCCACAACTAGGTCTCTCTTGGGTCATAAATCATGGGTAACATATCAATTTCCCATTTATAACCATATTACATATCATGTTCCAAATAATCTGTCAAGGGTATCCCAATATAATGACATCACATGACAACCCAAGAGCCTATCAAGGCACTAATTCTCACCTAGAATATGGACCCAAGACTAATACCTTGAGAATCAAAACTCAGGGTAATCCCCCATGAAATTATATGTGATGATATATTTCAAGGAACTGTAAACAATAGGTTTTTTTAAATATAATTCCATTCCAAACTATAAAGGAAACACCACATAGTTTGTTTCTAGAATTTTAAATAACTGAGCCCAGGGAAATCACCCTCTCCCAGCATCTGCAAATCAGACCACTCCTTATAAGATATATTCACTCCAAAAAGGTAAACACATATAAATTGAATATCCCTATGATTATATATATATATATCGTGAACCACCATTACACAGTTTTATTAAGTATATTTTCATTCCAATATATATTTGAAAATATAGTGTAGGGTTTTACTAACATTTTAAATGACCAAACCTACACAAAACTCGCCCTCAATGGGTTTATCTACAAGGATTTAAATTCCCCTCTACTAACCTATCTAGGTATCTTATCATCCCCTACTATAGGGAATTTATTACCAGAATTAATCATCTCACTGTATTATCTATAAGACCTACCATAAGAATAAAATACATGATTACAAGTTGGACCAACTAAGTATAATTTCACTAAGTACTTATATGAAAAATGTTATATGAGCAGTTTCTAACACTTTAAATAGTTGATCCCCAATTTTTAGTGAAAATAATCACACTAGATTGCCTCTATATCATGTGAGTCTTACATGATTGATATAGTGAAAGAGATACCTCTTGTCTTTACAGAAAAAGTACCAAAATCCAATAACTTCCCTCTTACAAAGGGCCAAGAGGAAAAATCCATAAATATCAAATATCATGTATATCTACCAAGGTGAAATCATATATAAATGTAACATCATTGCTATGAAAATAAATCCCATACCCATTATAATATGGAATTCCACCAACAAAGGTGTTTGAGACACACCCATATGGATTCTCTCACAAACTCTTACAAATTCTTAAATCTCATTGCTAACATATCTCAAATAAAAAGGAAAAAAATAAAATAATGGATCTAATACCAATTTGTAATTTGGTGATTTAATAAAATTATAAATAATAACTAGATTAGTTCTCCAAATGACCACAAAAATGTCTACCCAAATTCCAGAGGCTACTGACTAGCAACGGCATTCTCCAGAGGTGTTGTGGGGAGGATATACCCCTTATATTAGAGTGATAAATAATGATAAATAATGATAAATAAACAAATATCATAAACATATGATTAAATATATTGATAAGTAAATTGATAATAGAAACATGATATATCAAAATGGAATGTGACATACAACTTGAATGCTCATTCTTATAATATAAATACATACACATCACCCACTAGTACGATCAATATCCTCAAAAAAGAACAATGTTTTTGGGATCTACCATAACTCTAAGACATACCACATTCCAAGATCTATATCCCATTCGAGATTCCCTAGCTCGATCTAAAATTCATTCCCACAACCTAACTGATGCCTTTTGTAACCATGCGAGAGCTACTCGAGAACCCAAGTGTAATGGTGGACTAAGAAGGATGTGGGTACACAACTTAGTTGAGAAACACAAACATAGTCTCATACTACAAGTATATACTGTAATATATTCATTAAATATACTCCACTAAAATAAATAAATAAACTAAATAACATAATCAAATAAATAAATACACCACCTAAATACCCAAGTGATCATGATGCCAGAGTGTCTCTGAGCACATCACGATGAATGCCCCACCATAATGTCACCACCACTCAATGGGCATGCATATATAACCCAGGACATGCCCAATATCCATCGTCAATCCTCAAGTCCATAACCCCAATCAAACATACATACTTCGGACAATGATAGAGTGTCTATGAGCATGAGCATCACCTTAGGGGAACCTTTATTCACTCACTGAGGATCCCATACTCACACCTCAATCATGATGAGTAGTGGACCCTAGTGCATCATCATGAATCCCTTATCCTTAATCTCCAAAGGCGAAACCTCATGATAGTACATGGTAATTTTATATTCCAGGATGACATTCAATTCCTATAAGGGGGAATCCTATTCTATCCTATATATAGTTTTCATAAATAATTCCTTGGAAACCCATGTAATCGAATGGAATACCCCCTATATCCCACATTCCATACCTAGGAATCCAACCACTAGAGGCACCTCATCCAATACATTAATGGTGCATACACTCGATCCTAGGGGGTATCCTAGGAATCGATTGATGGGATAAAACTATCACCCTCATGATTTACAATATCCGTTCATTGGGATATACTCCCACCCAACACATCATATCACCATTGGAATCATGAACATAATGGGAATTCATAATGTTTTATTGGTATTTCTATTTTAATATTGATGCCTAAGCATCCACAATGTCATCACAATATCAAAGGAATCCCTACCATATTGGGAACTCTGGTATACCTGGTCACATACACTCCAATTATTGATCATTGGTAACACCTAAAGGAATCCACTATGGAATTAAAAAATCACTGAATTCTAGACAATCTAGAAATCTACCTACAATATAATGTGAGACTGGATACCAAATATATCAGGCATTGTAGATTCTCATCCATCTGTGTAAGTTATTACTTAAGATCTGAGGTAATCACATTAGTGTTAGGACCAATGGTGAATTCCCAGGAATATTAGAAAATAAAATTTTACTAATCATAAATACACATGAAAATAAATATTCCAAATGTGATGTTCAAATTACCACACACTTTATTATCGTCACAACCATAATTTACTCACACATCAGTTTGGGTTCTGGGATGACACCCAACAATATCCCTACCCATATCCAAATTTACAAACTATGGGTTAGTTAATCATTGGGGTACCCACTAGGATCCCCCAGGTCACAATATATTATAGGCACTGTGAATCTTGAACTAGGTCTCGAGTCATAACAAAATTCTCTCAAGACGTCGCATCCCATAGTATCATCAATATAGTTGTAACACCCCTAACAATATAAAAGAGTAACTTGTGTTTGATAGCATGTATAAAACACGACACCAAAAATGTAAGAGAATATAATATCCCATGTATTCATAATATATTTACTATTTTAAATAAATTCAATATAGTTTATATCTTTCAATACATGAAACATTGATTTAGTGTACTTTTCACACAACAAAAAGTTTCTTCAATGGCTTGTGTTACACATAAGACCGAGTTTTACCGAACAAAAATATATTATTAAAAAATTATTATTTAATATAATAGGATATAATAAACTAGCTTTTATGAATAATATTAACTAAATTATTAAAATATATAGTTTATACCACTAATTAAATGGTTATAAATTAATTGTAAATGAATATAATAACCAATTTAATATAAAAAGAATATTTTTAAAGAAAACTATTTGTATGCTTACAAAGCTATTTTACCCTATCAAATTAAATTAATTGCAATTAGTGAGTGATTTTAATGTAATATATATATATATTATATTAAATAAAATATTTTTGATTTTAATAAAATATATTTGATAAAAATACAATAAGAACAAACCAAATTTTACACATAAAACCTATATTTTTATTAAGGCACTTTTACCACCTTTTATTGGAAAACATATTTTAAATACATTTTTTGGAAATTTTAAAGGTTATATATGAAAAAATAAATTTTATATTTGAAATTGAAACATAAAAATTAGTTTATGGTGAATTTTTTGTATTTTTCTATGAAGTTTCATTTTTTTAATGAATAGTGAAAAATATTGAATTTTAGTTTAAAAATGCTTTTTCATATAGTTTATTTATAAGGATAAAATACATTTTAAATTGGTTTTAAATTTTAATTAGATCAAAGTTTAATTAGATAAAAGTTTTATATATTAAGAAATTTTAGTTCATTAGAATAAATTTCATTTTGAAATTGACTATAAAAACATAGTAAACTTTCAGACGTTTTTACTTTAAAACCTTCATTGTCGTCTCATCTGTGGGATTAAATGTAAATTAATTTCTGCCACTTATGTGATTGGAATTTGGAAAAATTGATTCCATATTTTTAATAAGTATACTTTTTAATGTTTAATATGTTCAACTTAGTTTTTACCAAAAAATTAGTGAAGGTAATTAAAATTATTCAGAACAATTATTGTAAGATTAACCTTACTAAGGGACTAAACCTTATTCTTAAGGGACTAAATGACCAAGATACTTGTCCAAAAGACATTTTATGGAAATATTTATACCATATACTAAATTTTATATAAATTTTACCATTATATGAGATAATTTACATGAAAAAACATGGGTGTAATTCCCTTTCCCAAAACTTATAAGAGTGCCACTCCTCCTCCACTATAAAACGGCCTCCTCTCCTCCCCTTCCTCATGCCTCTCAGTAAAAATTTTATCAACCAATATCTACCCAAATTTATTCTAAAAATTCCTTCCCTCATCCTATAAACCTTCCATTGGGTAGAAATCCATCCTAGGAAGCCCTTTGGTGTAAACCAAAAGGATTTACCCGAAGAAGAGGTAACATTCTTCCTCAAGTTCTTTTATTTTATTTTCATTCTCCACTCCTAAAATCTCTTTATTCCATGATTATATTAAAAAATATACTTAATATAATAATATTTTATTATTTTATAGGTTATACATACACTTACACACACTTTCATCTAATGGGTAATGATCATAATGTTTATGTGTATGGTGAACTACCACATCTTGAAACAATGATTGTTCATTTATTACTTTACTGCCTCTAATGGTGGGAATTATGATGGAAAATATATTTATATATGATATATATGATATTTATTATTTATTTATTTTTACGTAATTATTTTATAGCACATAACTCTATACTCTCCATTTTTTTTAAATACGATAAAATCATTTGTGGAAGTATGGACAACTGTCTTCTCAAAGTGACGTGATTCGTTCATGCTATACATGGAATGCATTAAGGATGATTTTAATAAACCTATATAAGACTTATTAAATATTTATGAAAATTTAATTATAATATACATATGTTTCATTTATTTTTCATTCTTTTAATATGACAAATAATTCAAATTAGCGTTCATGTGTACATACGGCTTACCGCCTCCATGAACGGTGAATTTTATTTCTTATTTCCAAAAATTATAGATTATTCTTAAAAATACATATACTAATTATATATAATAATTATGTCCTGTTTTACATTTTTTAGATGATTAAATCATGATCTAATTAATAGTAACAATAAATAATAAGTCAAAACTTACTTGAGAAACCAGGCAATTAACACCCAAAATAGATAAAATAATGAATAGTTATTAACAAATGGGTAATAAGATATTAAAATAAGATTATATATGAAATTATAAATATAATTATTGTTCTATTATAATTTATTAACATGTTTAAAACCATTATATTTAAGGTTAAAAGACATTCACCAGAAAGGAAACACAAGGCAATAGATTCTTGTCTCACTTTTCTTCTCGTGAGGCATACACCATTACCAAAACTTACTTATTTTGTGTAGTGTACCTAATTCCCATT
Organism: Viscum album; assembly: GCA_963277665.1. NCBI lineage: Eukaryota > Viridiplantae > Streptophyta > Magnoliopsida > Santalales > Viscaceae > Viscum > Viscum album. The sequence goes on along the minus strand of OY728127.1, from coordinate 1,074,704,587 downwards.
TTGATATATGATATCATGAATTATTTTATCTTCATTGGTTTGATATAATTAATCTAAATATTATTACTTTTGGGACTTCCAATTCATATGTTACCATAGTTGTAAGGGATTTTATTCTCACTTTTTACACCTGTGAGATAAATTCCATGTTTACCACTTACTTATTCTTTGTGGTGTATCTACTAAAATATTTGATATATTATATAATGAATTATTTAATATTTTCTTAAATCTTTCATTTAATATTATTCATTCAAGAGGATTATGATTTAAAATGTTTCAATGTGGTATGGGGCACTTTGGAATGTTTGAAGATTATTTTCTGCTAGAATAATTTTAATTATCCTTCAATGGTATTTCCACTTGAGTAAATTATATAAAATTTTTTCAATAAAACATTATATTTTTATATCATATGTTTATTCATTAACCTGTTCATGTAATAGTACTATTTTCACACTCTTTTCTACTTAAAATGTTTTATATTTTTTTAAGAAAACCCGACTTCATTCATGTCTTTAGTCAGAGAACCTATTTTAATCTAAAAACCATGTTTTATTAAAATGTTTTTAAAATTTTCAAAATGATTTATTAAATAAATTTTTATTCTTTTTGTATTTTACCAATGTTTTCATAGGAATATTCTTATCGCTTTCCAAATGAGGCATTTTTAACCCTTTTCCATGCAAAAGTAATGTTCTTTTACCTCATATGGAATGTAAATATTTACCAACCTTAATTTATATAAATAATTATTTGCATGTTTAAAATGTTCCCTTTTATATAATTTTTTTTGAAAAGTTATTTTCAAATAAAATGTTTTTCAAAAAAAAGGATATTTTCCCCAAGAGTGTTTTCAAAAGATCTTTTTATAATATTTCCATTCATCAACAACAATAACCATTTATTTTAATCCACTTTGGATATTTTTTATTGATACCATCATTATTATACCTCTAAATAGTTTATTAACCCTTTGACTAAGGATATTATTGACATTCATTTCCTTGATTCATTTTAGTCCCCTTGAAAATTCAATTTCCTATGATCATCGAACATTGAATTTACCCAATTTATCCATGTCATATATCATGGATATGTTTATTGCCTAAACCGTATACCATTTTTCATATTTTGTTTACTTTAAGTGTTATTTTATTATTTTGGGAAATATTTATACATCAGTATCCTTATTAAATACATATATTTGATAAGTCATATTGTTTATTTGATACGAGGAATGATTGGGACATGTAAGACACATGATGGGTACCATTTATGTTAATACCTAAGGGTTAGGGACTAGTTAATGAAATCCACTCGATGCATAAATAGTCTCATGAGATAAAATTAGTTGGAGAAAAACCCTTTGAGTTTGTTTTAGAGTATAATAGATGAGTTTCTACCCGATATGCGAAACTATCTTGTGAAAGATCTTAACGATATTGGTTCCATGAAACTAGGAAACATGGAATCCTATAAATTAAGAACTTAACTCATTTAGGTTCAGTTATTATTCATCCATGATATTTTTCAGTGACATAACTTTGGGTACATTTCATTTTCAGTTAATTGAATAAATGGAATGTGTTTTCATTTTCATACCCTACCACATTGATTTTACCTTATCTTGTTATTTGAATGGCATGTGTTCTTAGTTGCTTACCATTAAATATTATTTACTCACTTCATTTTTAGTTATTGACTATATGGAATTTGTTCTCAGTTATTTACATTTCCATATTGATTATTCCCATTTATTCATTATTATTTCTGTTATACTTTACCCTTACTAAGCATTTAAGCTCACCCTTATTATGTTTCCTTTCCTAGGAATCCAAGAAGATTACTATGGAAGATATGAAAGAATATACTAGATGGAATAATGTTATTTTACTTGATGTTATTTAGGGAAAAAATTATGTAATAATTAGTGTATTCATGTGTAATACAAGAATCATGTATGTATCTTCATTACAATGACTACTAATCAGTTTGGTCCTTTGGGACATGATTTATTTCTCTCTTAAAAAATTTAATTGCTATCAGACACTGACTCCGGGATTTCTGGGGCCGGGTTGCTATGGTTGGTATCAGAGAAAGTTTAGTTTCAACCTTGGGATCTGGATTTAGGAATTCATAGATTAGAGAATATAACCCTAAGGTAGAATTTTAGGATAAACATAGAAGAACATCCTAGAATTTTGGTATGGTAGAAATTATATTGGTATTCCAAAAATTAATCCCTCTCTAGATACTACAACTAGAATTGGTCCTAGAATATATGTACCTTAGAGTAAAACCTCCAACAAGGTGCATCATGCTTGAATTGACATAACCTGGAACAAGATAATGAGCCTTACTACGCACCTAGTTTAACACTCCTAGGGGAAACACATAGGATAATTCATATTTTATTTACAAACCAATTTTAAAAATTTGAACATATGATGAAAAAAATAACCTAGGTTAAACATAAGGTGTTATAGATTGAAAATAAGGTTTTATAATTTAGATATGATATAAATTATCATATTATATTCACACTATGACTATTTTTTTCACACTATGATTTCTGGGGTTAGTCAATGGATGTAACCCAAAATCGTAAAAATAACATTGAATATAAAGGAAATGGTGGTTATAATGAGAAACCAAATGAGGTGTTGATTGGAGGGGAAAATATCATGTTTATACGTAATCAATTTTCACAAAATATGATTAACAATATATACCTTAACCAAATCCTTAACTCACCAAACAAGAGAAGGATGGATATTTCTAATAGCTCAAGTGGCAGAGACCATAAAGAAAAGACGGTTCAATTTAAATCATTCAAGGAATGTGGAATAAGACACCCAATAAAGTGTCTCAATGGATTAGGAAAATGATTTATCTATGGGAAATAAGGGCCATAAATCTATGAATTTATGAGGAAAAATGAAGATCATGGTCAAAGTAAATAAATATCATCCTAAGGATTCCTTTATTTTTCATTACCTTAAATGTGGGTAACTTGGACATTACCCAAGTCAATTCCCTCTTCTAGAGGATAAAATCTAGACCAAGGATAAATCTATGTGAAAATAAGTGGATGAAGTATTTATGTTTTATGATTGTATTGAAACCATTTGTTTAAAGGCTATTGAGTGATTAAACATATTTCAAAGATTTCCATCATATTTATTTTTGAAATTATTTACACAGTTTTAGAAAATAACAACCAATATATTTGATGACAACCCTATCAAATCTGACATGGCCATGGGACATGAATGCATGACTGAAGGAAAATAAGGGTTTGACGCCAACCAGTAATCTACATAACATCTTGGTTAATGTCTTTGTTTTTATTTGAATGATTTTATAAGTAAATATTAATGATAAATCACTATTTTTTCTTTGAGGTTTAGATATTAATGCCTTAACTATATTAGTTTTGGAAAATAATAAGAGATAAATATTTAGACTTTTAACACTTTTACAGGTGTTAAGATCATTTAGGAATGTATTTTAGTGCTTCAGGCATCAAAAATATTTTTTTGATGAACTGGAAAATTTATCAAAGCACAACCAAAGGATGAAATTCCATTTATATAAATATATCAATTATGTATACATAGGCAGTAAAATAATTATCCACAATTAGAAAAATGTTAAAAAATGTTATCCTAATACCTTAATTTCTATTGAACTAATGGTCTTCTAAATCATCACGTATTTATGGATTTGAGGCCGTCAAATTTCTGTTGATCATTCATATCTTTGTGATTTATGACCTCAATCACCCCCTTTAAATATTTATTCATTTCCTCCATATATGTATCTCTACTTGGCACTAATGTTATCCTACTTATATAACTAGTTATATGTTAGTCTATTTGAACTTTATACTTCCCATTCTTTTTTTCTAGAGAATTTTTTATGAACCCTTCTCATGACGTGGGATTTCAAACATAGAGAATATCAACCAATATATTACCATGATCAAGTTTAAATCGGGAGGATGTAGTTTCATTAAGGTGGGGATAATGTAAAACCCCGAAAAATATAAAATAGTAACTCGTATTCAATAGTGTGTATGACACATGACACCAAACATTTAAAGGAATATAATATCTTGAGTATTGATAATATATTTACTATTTTAAATAAATTCAATATATTTTATAGCTTAAAATTCATGCAACACTGAGTTAGTGTAAATCGCACACAACAATGAGTTTCTTAAATGGCTTGCATTACACGCAAGATTGAGTATAACCAAACAAAAATATATTATTTAAATATTATTTTTTATATAATAAGGTATAAAAAATATCCATTATTAATAGTATTAAATAAATTATGAAAATATATGGTTTACAAAACTAATTAATTTGTTACAAATTAATTATAATTGAATATAAGAACCAATCGAATATAAAATGAATATTTTTATAGAAAACTATTTTTTTTATAATAAAGTTGTTTTACCCTAATAAATAAAATTAATTACAATTAGTAAGTGATATAAATGTAATATATATATTATATATTCAAGAAAATATTTTTTATATATATCTAATAGATTTGATAATCATAATATAAGGAAAAATATTTAGAGGGAATATTGTATATATGGCTCAATTTTCCATACTTCCTAAATTTCATAACCCTCTTCCCTGGTGATATTTTATGAAATACCTTATCTCTTATTTCAAACTCCAATTATTTTAAATTATTATTTTCATAGTTCTTCTATGAAATATCTATTTTTTTTATATAAAATTGAATGGTTTTAATATTCTCTAACATTTATTTAGAAATATCTAGTCCCAATATCTTATGATCTCTAACTTTATCCCAACATGTTGGATTTATACACCACTTACTGTACATAGACTCTTATGGTGCCATTTTAATACTTGAATGTAAATTTTTGGTATATGATAACTCTACTAGGGGAAGGTGTTGTTCTCAAACTCTTTTGAAATCCATTGAAAAATATCTCAATTTATATTCAAAATTTTGAATGGTCCTTTTAGATTTATCATCAGTCATAGTATGACTAGTAACACCAAAGCTCAGCTCTATGTCCATTTCTTATTTAAGTTTATATAGAACTTTTTGGAAAAACTTAAATCTAGATCAGATAAAATTGATATTGGTACTCCATATAATATTACCAATTCCTTTATATATATCCTGTAATGTTTATTAGGTGAGAAATATTATCAAATAATAATGAAATGTTCCAACTTCATAAGGTGATCAAGTATAAAAAAATGAAATTATATCATATATAAATCTTTGGATGGAATATAATATAATAAATGGAAATATTATACTATTTCCATATAGTTATAAGAAATGGTTTAATCATCCCCTTAAGGATTTTTCATTCTACCAGAACTTGTTGGAATAAAAAACATAGAGATATATATTATGAAATCTCCCTTTTCATGTTATACCACCATAAATAATTCAGGAGATTTTTATACATATTTCTGCTTCCATAATGGATAGAGAATGACGATCTACATGAATCATCTAATAGATAATAATTCAATTTTGGTATTAACTGACACATATTTATTTCTGGAATCTTAAAATTCCATCATTGTCATAGCTAAACATTGGAATATTCCTCACCTTATTTTATATCTCCATATCTTTATTCAATACCTTTTGCGTATTCATATGGATGGATGGTTGAGTAGTCATCTGGGTAAGATAGTATTTTTCCCTTTTATTTATGATTTCAAGGTCTATACTATATTAATACATGAGTATTGGGTCTCTCTCAGTTCTCATTAAGGATACTATAACACAATATTTCCTATCCAGAGCACCGACCACCATGTTCACCTTCCCATGGTGGTAATGTGTTGAGAAATCATAATCATTGATCAACTCCAACCTTGTACTTTTGTGAATGTTCAACTCCTTATATGTGAATATATACTTTAATATATTATGATCAGTATATGTGACATCCCAGACCTGGATGCCACTTGATAGGTTCCCCGAGCTTGATGTGACACATGGAATCAAGCGTATCTCCCCAAATACTAGAGGCTGTCGACTAGAAGTGAGGGCCTAATGTGTGTCTATGGGGAGACTATGTCCTCATTACCATAGAGTAGCACAATATATAAATATAAATAGAGGTAAATTGTGGAATAAATACATGTAAATATTGGAAGAAAACAAATTAATAAATAAACAAGTATAAAAATTACTGAATCAACAGGAATAATTAAAAATGATTTGTCGTGTGACTAGAAAAATAAAAAAGATAGATACAATACAACATAAATAACATTTTACACAAAAGTATAAATGAAATAAAATAATTATCCCAAGCAACCAGATCTATAACTTAGTCATCTTCTATCAAGCTCCATCCTAAACTGTAAGAAATCAAGTGTTCAAAGTTGTATTCTTCCCTTTTTCTACACATGTACTCATGTAATATTCCCTGGGTACCAAATGACACCTAGATAGGGTGTGAGATAAATCTCAATGATCTACCATCAATGGTGTCTATAACATATGTCCCTTGAAATAGAATATAAAAGTGTGAAAGCATGCATATACAAAGTAAAGCAGTACAATGCAACTAAATACCCAAGTGACTTCTTCATCCATCGGCTGGTCTCTAAACATGTAACCAATTCATTATTTAGTTATTACCATATAATTAAGTCACATGTTAACAATGATAAAGGTTCCAAGATGCAACAAGGAAACCTGTAATGAGATTTAATAACGAAGTTACAAGTTAATAACCAATGGAACATAGGCATCAAGTGTCACCAAATCAGTAATAACTGTATCCTGGATAAGGGTAAGAGTGTAATCCAAGGAGAATAGTCCAAGGCTTTCCACAATAAAATGCCTACCAAGTCCAAGGAGTTCACCCAAGGTAAACGAGTCTAAGAAATGACTGGGCCCGATGTGCTTTAACTATGGAACCTACTTTTCAATGATGGATCCAAGGAGTGTATCCAAGGAATCCTATAATAATATTTAAGAGATCCTATGGTGTCATACTAAGAATCCAATAATATACAAGGATTAGCTTCCTGGTGGGTCTCAACCAAGACAAGCCACATCCTTGAATCGGAATTGGGTTTCAGAGTGCTCAAGGAATTCCCTATGGAATACAAGGTGAGATCGAGTCAGGACACTCCTATTTTATAATGAAGTCATATATAATTTATAAAGTTCAATACATTAACTTTCATTAGTGTGACAAGTCTAATTAAGCATACAACCATTTCATCAAGTCATAATTCAACATTAAGTCCATTTGGTTCAAGCCTTTCCTTTCATTAGTGTGACAAGTCCAAGTAGCATGAAACCAATCATTTAATACATTTAATGCATTTTAATAATCTAGGTTCACTCCACTACCTTCTATCAACATGGTAATTGGTTCTATGGATGTGAAACTGATTACTCAATTATATTTAAAAAGGTCAAGTCATATACTTAGAATACTTTCCAATTTCCATTTAATATTAGTTTATCAATTGAAGAACATACCTTAGGTGGTTCAAGTGGTGAGAATACATGGTACTTTTCATTGTGAAATTCACAATATAAATCAATCCATTTAACACAGTAAAGACTACCCTTAGAAAGGTCTAGCCAAGGAAAACCCAAACAATGACTCAAACATGTTAAAATACTAAAAACAATTATGTCAAAACATCCTACATGGAATGGATAGAGTTTTGGATATGACTATTAACAACTAATCACATATTTTGAAAGAGAATAATAACATAGTTCTAATGATTATAAGCATGGCATATGACTTCAATAAATAGCACCCGATGGAATCGGTGGGCCTCACATAATAAATTCCAAAATCAATGAACTTGAGGGATGATTTATAGACCAACCACCTTAGGCTCGTAAGACTCTACTCCTCTAGTATTGGACTCTAATTTGTCTTGGATCGGAGTAGATCTCAAAAAATTTAAAATAGCTCACACATTGATAACTAGATCGAGAGAAAGAGAGATGAAGGACGACTCAAATGGACTCGAGTATTTACCATTGTGAATCCAATGTAATGAATGAAAGCTCGAATGGATATCAGATGAAGGAGATCTATTTATCCCTAGGTTAGGCCTTTAAAAAATCCAAAATGAGTGAAAATGGAGTTCATTCTACTGGAAAATTGTATATGAGGAAGGAGGATGAAAAATTAGATCATTAAAGTAAAAAATGTAAAATTACCCAAATTTTAGCCTATACACGGTTTATCTGCATGGTTATTTAAACCATGAGAAAACCATGCGTGGTTACCTAGAGAAAGGGGTGTACCGCACAGTTAGGCTACACGTTTTTGGAAACCATGCACCAGCCGTGCGAGATGGATCTCCCCAAAAATATAGACCATCTGCATGGCTAGATCTAACCATTTTCCCTACCAACACAGTTTACTCTAACCATGCGACATGACCATTTATCCCAAAAATATGGGTTATGGGCTCCAAGCAAGCCTCAGACACCCTCAGGACCTTTTTTAAATCATTAGGAATCTATATTAGTTGGAAAATAAATAATTAGAGTTAAATTTAAAAGATCCATACCTATGTAAAAACTGGGTTCTTATTGTATTACCCACTTAAAAGGACTTTTCCCCAAGTTCACCTTCAAAGGGTGGTGAAACACTATCTAAGAATAACTCTGGACACTAGGAACATACGCCAACCTCTGTCTCCAAAGTCTCATCTAAAACATGGCCACACCTCCTTATCATCCATACTAGAGGAACAGACCGGCCTCAGAGAGCCTTTGTTCTCCAGTCAATGATGCGTACTAGATACTCCTCAAAGGTAGCATCATCATCTAACTCAACTTCATCGGGATTAAAGTTGTGAGATGGGTCGGCATGATATTAGCAAAGCTGTTAAACATGGAAGACGCTATGCATGACATGTTACCTATGAGGTAGTATCAATGAATAGGCTAGCAGCCCGACTCTCTCTATAATCTAAAACGTCCCTATGTAATGAGGCGAAAAAGTCCCTTGCTTATTTAACTATCTATGACCTAGCCTCGGTGATTCCTAAATGAAAACATGACCCCTAAACTCAAACTCTAGAGGTTGATGATGATGATTAGCATAAGATTTATTTCAAGACTAAGCAATATTCATATGATTTTCGATTAACTAGACCTACTCTGAAGTCACCTGTATGAGATAAAGACCTAGTAAGTCTACTTCACCTACCTCAAGCCAGTACATAGGTGAATGAAATGACCTACCATATAATTCCTAAAAAGGAGTCATCTGAATTTTCCCCTGAACAATTTTATTATAAGAGAACCCAACAAGAGGAATAGTCTTCTCCCATGAATTGATGAAATCAAGGAAAAATTCTTGAAGCATATCCTTTAGAACCTATATCGTCCTTTCTAATTGTCAATCAGTCTAAGGGTGAAAAGATATGCTTAAAATCACCTGGGTTCCCATATCCTTTTTCAATACCTACTCAAACCGTGAAGTGAAATGAGCATCTATATCTGAAACGATAGTACATGGGACCCCATGTAGTAATATCATCTCATAAACATATAGTCTTCCCATCTCGTCGACTGAGAAATTCTCATGAATAGGAATGAAGTGGGATGCTTTCACATGTCAGTCAATAACTACACACACAACATCACAACCTCTCGACAACCTAGGTAATCTGACTATGAAATCCATAGCAATATCTTCCAATTTCCATTCTGGGACTGGAAGCATCTATAACAAACCTGTAGGTCACTAGTCCTCTAACTTCACCTGCTGACAGGTGGAACACCTAGTGATAAATCCTGCTATCTGATGCTTCATCTAAGGCCGCCAATATCAGCATCACATATCTCAGTACATCTTGGAGATGACTAGATGAACTTCCCACTGAGAATCACGGGACTCATGTATCAACTCCTCTCTCATATCTATAGGAACCCAGAAACTCACATTAATATGTAGGATGTCATCTCTATCCACAGACCAATTAGGAGGCGGGTTATCTCCTGATATACTCTAACATAGAACCAAGAATTTGGGATCTGAAAATTATATGTCCTTCACCTTCTCAAAGAGGGGAGAGTTAAATTTCCAATATGAGATGTAGGACTACTCGTGACTATCATGAAAATCCAGATGCATCTCAAAAAATAGGGCTATTAACATCTATTCACCACTTTCTTCCCATATAACTTGTATTTGAGTTTTTTGGCTTAGCACATCAGCGGCTACATTTCCCTTCTTAGGTGTATAAGAAAGCTCAAAATCAAAGGATTATAGATATTCGACCCATATAAACTATTTGAGGTTTAATTCATGATTTAAAAAGATATATTTGAGGATCTTATGGTCCGTGTACACCACAAAACGTTCACCTAATAGATAGTTTATGTAGCAACGTAAGGCATGTACAACTACTGGTAGCTCAAGATCATGCGTCGGGTAATTTCTATCATGAGGACTCAAATGATGAGATCCGTATGCAATGAATCTATACTCCTACACCACCACTACTACTAGGATGATTCCTAATGCATCATAGAAGAGAATATATCCTATGAATCACTCTAGAAAAGTAAGAATAGGTGTCAAAAAAATCCTCCCTTTCAGCTTGTGAAAGGATTTCTCGCACTCTTCTGACCAAAAGAACTTGAAACCCTTCTTTTTAAGACTAGTAATATGGGAATAAATGCATGATAAGTCTTGTATGAAATGCCTATAATATCCATAAATCCCTAGGAAACTTCATATATCAAAAACATTCTTTGGATGCTCCTAGAAAACTATAGCACTATCCTTTTCTGGGTTAATAGATACTCCTGATTCTGATATGATATGACCCAAGAAATGAAATTTGTTGATCCAGAAGTGTAACTTATAAATGTTGGTGTAAATATGATTCTCTCTTAGTGTACTTAGAACAATATCAAGATGTTTTTCATGGTCTTTACAAGTGTGAGAATATTCAAAGATGTTATCCACAAAGACTACAAAAAAATAATCCAATTTGGGGTGGAAAAAACTATTCATCAGAGACATTAAAATGAAGGGTTCATTCGTAAGAATAGATTACATAACTAGGTACTCATATATACTATACCTTCTATAGAAATATTTACGAAGTATATCTAATGGAATAACTCACACATAATGATAACCTGATCTCAGGTCGATCTTAGAGAAGATTCTTGATCCTCAGATATGGTCAATGAGATCATCTATTTGAGGCACTGAGTACCGTTTCTTGATCGTAAGTTGGTTCAAACTTCTATAATCCACACATATACATAAGGTTATATCTAACTTTTTGATAAAAAGAATAGGCGAACCCCAAGAGGATTTACTGGTCCATATAAAAAAATTGGCTTCTAAATCCTCTAACTAATGCTTATGCTCCTAGATCATGGTAGGTTCCATCCTATATAGAGGAATGGACACTAGATATGCTCCTGGAACAAGATCAATAGTAAAATATACCTCTCTTTCATGAGGTAATCTAGAAAATTCATCACGAAAGACATCCCTAAAATGATCCACTACTAGAGGGAAATCATCTTGACGTAAACCCTAATCCTTCATGAATAGATTTTCAATCTGGGTGGTCACTCTATATAGACCATACTTCTTTGGTCCAAATCTACCAACCTAGACAACCCACTCACCCTTATGTAGATAACTAATTCCCTAATGTGATGTAAATTATACCCTACAGTGATAGTAATCTACAAAATAATGATAAAGATCCAACGAATACATCCCAAAAATGACATCGAATCTCGTCATCTTGAGAACAAAGACGTTCTATAAGAAAGGGTAAATGCCTAACTCAAGGGGAAAATACCTACCCTGGCGTATCCCCTCTGACCATATCCCCAATAGTGTATCTAGGATAATTACACCACAGAAATACTGTATCTCAAATTTGAGACTCTCCATGAGAGATATAGAGATAAAAGAGTTTGAAGAACTTATATCAAATAAAGAAGATACTATATTAGATTCCATGAGAATAGTACGTCACACTATCAATGGTCCCACAGCCTGATCATCATGTATCAGCTATAATGCATGCAACTGGCCTTATCTGTGACCCTGTGCAATAGCTAGACTTCCATGATCAAAAATAGTTTTCTAGAACTACTGGTGATCATGGGTCTAGATACCATGTCCATGACCTCCTCCTTGGAAGTTCTTGTTGGTTCTATTCCAACTCTCTGCTTGATGAGGTGAAAAAAACCCGCTCCTGAAGGTGGAGCTAGAACAGATCCTTTTCCACTCAAATCTAGTGGAAAGGTCCTATAGAAATGAAAAAGATTCTCCATGTGCCGCACAGGTATACCTGCGTGACCAGTACTTGCATGCCCACACAGTACCTGTGCGCCTGCCAGGACTTGCGCGCCCTTTCTATTTTTGGGTGCCCTTCCTATCAATTTAACCCCTCTTATGCCATTCCACCTCTCCTATTCAAGATTTAGTCTTCAATACACTCTTCAAAGCCATTTATGGCATGTTTTCTTGATTGAAATACTTATATGAAAGGAATTCCGTGGAACATATCTCAAAACCTAGTGATTTACACATATTTATGTCACTAAAGTTAGAGAGTTCATTCATTCAACCTCATCCTTTAAGATGAGAGAATCCTTAACCTGGGCTTCCTTTTCAGGAGTAAGCCCCAGTCTCAAATATGGGCATCCTCCTTAGGAGTAATCCCCAAGTCCTCATTAATTTGGGAATCCTTTTCAAGAGTAAGCCCCAAGTCCCCTAATCTGGGCATCCTCCTCAGGAGTAGGCCCCAGTCTTAATGTCCCCTAATCTGGGCATCCACCTCAGGAGTAATCCCCAGTCTTAAAGTTCCCAAATATGGGTATCCTCCTCAGGAGTAAGCCCCAACCATAATTCTCTTAACCTGGGCCTCCTTTTTAGGAGTAAGCCCCAGTCTCAAATATGGGCATCCTCCTTAGGAGTATGCCCCAAGTCCCTTAATTCTAAAATTCCCTTAACCTAGGCCTCCTCCTTAGGAGTTAAGCCCCAGTTTTCAAATTCCTTTTAACCTGGGCCTCTTTTTCAGAAGTAAGACCCAGTCTTAATTTCTCTTGACCAGTCATAATTCCTTTTGATCTGGGCTTCCTTATCAGGAGTAAAACCCAATCATAAGTCCCCTACTAACTTGGGCATCTTCCTTAGGAGTAATCCCCAAGATTAGAGTATCCAAATCTCCATGAAGCACATATACCTTTATGGACCCTGTTCATGGATTTATTCCCTAAAGTAAATCTTTATCCTCATCTATTTGGGCAGTCATACATACATAAGCCCCACATCATTGCATGGAACAGTTGTATGGTTTCACCAATACCTCTTGTTTCTCACATCGAGCATGACTCACTTGAGCTTAGAGTGTAAAACTAATCATGACATTTTTCTTTGATCCATCAATCGTGCATAAAAATCATACTCCCTTACTCGAACTACGTGGGTTCTAATTACTTTTCGAAAACAAAGGATACGTAGGTAGCCCATCTGCAGGTACGATCCCAACTCTGAAATAATAAATGTCCTTCTGAATGACAATAAACTTCAAGTGCCCCACTGAGTGTCTTTAAAACTAGTATGGTCATCATAATGTCCAAGAGATTTTTATTTATTGAAGGATACCATTTACTAAGAATCTATAAAAAATATAGATGATTCTCTATCGATGAAGAACCTTGAGTACATATGAAAGATTCTCTAAATTTCCTACATATCAATCCTTGATTGTCAGATCTAAAGGAAAGATCATTTTATACTTGGTAATGTAATAAGGATTCACGAACATAACTTAAATCTATAAAGAGAGTCCTGGAGTAGACATTAATTTCCCTCAAAAAGGTGTGATGAGTATGACCTCCCATCCTCTCAACCAATGAAAATTCCTAAGCCTCATCAGTTCACAACTAATGAGCGCCTACCTTTGGAAAGTAGGTTCAAATGGATATGGAATCATTGGATGTTTCCGGTTCTATGAATAAACCTGTTAGAAACCATTTGGAATGTTTGAATCTTAAATCAATGAGACCACCCCCAATTCCAGAGGAAACAAAAAATGGTGAACCCGATGTGAATCCTTAACCAAGTCAAAATGATGTTTTGCTAATTTGTTAGGCCCATATTTAAAACTCAATGAGAGGTCCAACAAAACAATCAATAACATATTTTCTCATCAAAAATATGTAGTGGCCAGAATTATCTTGATTATGTCTGTTATATCAAATAGGAACACTTTTCCAAGATCTTCTACATTACAAGAATGGATTCTCTTAAGTTCACACCTGTGAATACGTCTAATGTGAAAACCTCTGCTGCGAATGACACTACTGCTACTCCTGCTGGATCATCATCCGCTCTGACGATGACATCACCTACTCAGTGTCTTCAACGCTGGGTATCAAATGCGTTGGTTAAGGAGTACCGTCAAAATGGTACTATTATGACTCTGGAGGCCGATTGATAAGCCCTACAAGTCAATAATTCAACCTGGTCGTCTGAACAGCGATGACCAGTGATCAAGAAGAAGGTGGTGCTAACCACCGTCTCCAACCGTTTCAGGTCGTTATCCCCGAAATGAAATCACCATTCACTCCCATATTCTGAGGAGCTGAATGAGAAGGTCCCTCAGGGCCTTAATTCAAGGAGACAAGAGTCCTTCCAGAGGTCTCCCATCAAAAATCGCCACCATAATCGTGTGGCAGTGCGCCCTCAACATGATGAGGGTATCGACTCCAGGCATTCGGCTCAGGTTCCTCGAACCCGAGAAGGCAAGACGAATCGCCAGAGGTGAAATTCGGTCAACAGTGAGCTAGTTCTCATCTCTGCCATCTTCGGAGAAGTCCACCAACCTAAATTGGTGGCAGGAAACGAGCGGGCGCACAAAACCATCCGTTTTAATTCCGCTGTCCAGCAGACTTGTCTGGAAGCATCACGCCAATCCCGCCAGGCAATTCTGGCAAAGTACTATAGGCAGGAACATACATTTGTTTATACATCATCAGATAGTCAAAAGGATCTTCTGACTACATATAATGGATCTCATCAACCACGTTCGATGAAGTACAATCAGCAGGCACATACACCTGCTAATATTGATCAAGCCTACCAATAGTCTCTCTTGGTAGCACTCGGAGAAGTCAGTCGGAAAGCTCCAGTGACAAATAGGAGGCAGACTCAACTCTCTTCCCCCACACTTGAGTACTGTTAGGATTCACTGACAGGAAAATGAGGACAGGAGCAGGCACACACACCTACTCCAAGAACAGAATGGACGTATATCCCTATTCTGGTAGCTGAAGTCACCAAGCATATTCTATCAATGCTGAAAGAGCAGAAGCAAATCCCTGCTCATATTCTGGATGCTTTCCAGGATAATATAATAGCTTCAGAAGCATCTCAGGTAAAGACACATAAATATATCCCTACCAGTGGAGTGACACATCAAAAGTTCACTCCGGAACAGACACACACATCTATTCTAGTCCAAGAGGGTTGTGAGGCATACTCCCCCATATCATACAGACAACCAAATCAGGCACATACACCTGGTTTGAATAGAGATAATCAGCCTAACCTAATCATTTCTCCTGAGTAGGCACATAGACATGCCAAATTGAGTAAGAAGGCGTCTAAGAAGAAGACTCGCCCAGAAAATTCAAGAAATCAAGGGCCAATCTGTAACAAGGCCTTACTCGGTGCTGGAGTTCTTGATGCACTCATACAACTATCTGTTTCAACTTAAGATTTTTCTCTCTCAGTTCCCAATAGTGGGAACATTAATTCTGAAGGTCTGCACCAGACACTTCCTCATGAAGGCTTGCTTCATGACAATTCAGCCGATCTCGAAGTTTTATCTTCATATGGGAGCCACAAGAACCCTCTGTGTGGTCAGAAGATCAAGGAGAAAATTGTTTCATCTTTTGTTGTAACCCATCATGGTGGTCCTCCCCATGATGATGAATTTATCTGCGAAATCCCTCTCCGTAGTAGTAATTCGCATTGTCTGGAAAATTCTTCAGAAGACAATGAAGTGACGAGAAATCCCTCTTATCTTGAGGCACTTGTAAATGTTAAACCAGTCATGTCTGATGCTTCATCGCTAACGGGTGAAATACTTTCTCAATTAGAAGATATCCTAGGGTGTAGGTCATTCTACAAACCACCCCTGGGTCATTCATCTTATAGTTTGATTAGTGGATTATCTACCAGTCTTGTTTCATCTGATGAAGCAACAAGAAAGAACCAGCTCTGGTCTAAACAGGTAGAAGAATCTTCATTAAATGATAAAGAGGAAATGCTGAACATGAGAAAACAACTGGAGAAAGGTGAAGTGCCTGTCATGTTTTGGCCTTTGGCTGACTCTCAGAATGACATTCCAGAGATGTTGACGGAAGATGGAATTCATGATATTTGTATCAACCTATGGAAAAATCTTTTTCAGTTGAAAAATAATATATTATCTTATGATGAATATGAGTATCATGTTAAGATAATAGAAGGGTTACAATGTCAGATTGATTTGGCATCTCTATCAGTCTCTCGATATCCGAAGGCTGAAAAGCAGCAGAGAGCCCTTCAACGTTCATGCCTTGGCGCACTAAGAAGATTAAGCCAGTTAATTGCCAATTACCCATTTGGTATTCATGTCAGAGGATGGGGTGTTCATAGAGAACTACATTTCACTATGCTCTCCAGTCAGCAAAGCCCACCGAAAATGGTCTCATGCAATGTTATTGCCCGTGGACGGCCACAGTCAATGGGTTTTGTTTGTAATCAAAAGCTTGCCCAAGAACAGGCCTCAACTAGTTCTTCTCAAAATCAAGAATACAGAGAACAAGTTGTTTAATTAATCCTGCATCAAGCAAACAAGAATATTGAACATGCCTCTCGTATGGAGCAACCACATCATCAAGTGACAAAAGTGTCAGAAATCATCCAACGGTCTTTTGAGCTGGGTGATAAAAGTGGATGTCAATTGATGCATCCAGCTAATTTTCGGACTAAGTCCCACAAGATTAGGAGAGATTTTATGAAAGTCTCAGACATAGCATGTTAAAAGCCACCCCAACTTGCCAGACTGGGGACTCTTTTAACCCAACCCTCAGAATCAACAAATAGGATTCGAGGAGTTGAGCGAGAACAGCAAGAACAACCCCAGTCCATCGAACTGAGGAATTTTTCAAATCATCAATCCCCTCCTTAGCAAAATCTGGTCTTTTCTCGATTGGGGAAGAAGACAGAAGAGGAATGAAGAGCCAAATTATCCGGAGATTCTCTCCAAATTACGGTTCGCCAAGAAGTTCCTGAGGGATCAAATCAACAGAAGGAAATGTCTCATCAGGGGCATGGAAGAAGACAATATCACAGAAATGATGATAGAAGGGACGAGATGCGTTATGAATCAATTAATGTCATTAATGTCATTGTTGCTGATCTCCCAGATGAAGCTCACTCAGAGGGATCAGATGAAGAGGTTCCTGCTCAAGAAGTTTTACACACAGACACAAATGAATAAGGTGTACATACACGAAATCAAAGGATTACCCAAAATCTGGGTGTTCCTTCAAGCAACCCACTTCCCCCTCTCCGAAAGGGATTCAACAAGGGGAAAGTAAAGAACCAGGTCACATAACCTTCCTCTGGAGAATGACAATCGCTCTCACTAGAGCAAAGATTTGTGCAACAAGAGGAATAAATGAAGGAACCGAGGAGGATGAATGCAAAACTACTTCAGGGTAGTCTTCTTCCTAAGCGTACTAGAGTCAGTCAGTCAAAGGAATTTGTTGTGGCTACTAAAATGGATCAAGAATATACTCCTCTATCAGTACACCCTCACAAGTCTAATCCTACGGGTCAAGTGCAACAACAATCGGTGGTTCTACCATCAGTTGCAGTACCAGCCACCATACCTTTTTGGACTCCAATTATTTCACCTGCCCAAGTCCAAGTTCAACCAGATGTTTCTCAAAAGTTAATAACTACCATTGAGTCATTAACAGCTCGGTTAGAGACTATGGATGGGAATCATGCACATGTTCAACCAGAAAAGATAGCTTACCCTAAATGGTTAGATTCAATCTCTCCCCCATAGAGTTTTGGGAACCCGATTTTCCCTATTTTCAATGGATCAGGCGATATTGAACAACATTTGACGCATTATGTGTCTTGTTGCGATCCTATGATGGGAACTCTGGAACAACAAGAAGCAGTGAAACTCAGATGCTTCGTGCAAACCTTGCAAGGACCAGCTTTTTTCTAGTATACAAGCTTGCAATCCCGGTCAATTACTGGGTGGGAGGATCTTCACCAAAAATTCCTTCTTCAGTTTATCTCAACATTGCCAAAGACAACAGTTTTTGATCTTACAAACTGTAAGCAAAGGGAGAATGAAAGGGTCTCAGATTTCATTTCTCACTGGAAGGGATTAACATATTCCCTAAGCTTAGCACTCCCTCAAGAAGAACTGTTGCCAATCTTTGTGGAAAATCTGCGTGTTGAATTACGCACGCCATTGATCCCTGTGAAATACACAGGAGGGTTTTGAGACCTTACATCAATTTCTCAACAGATTGAAGATTCTCTTATAAAGACTAAGGATAAAAATCGTATAATTCCATCATCTCCAGGAAGGAGAATGGGTAAAGCAGAAACTGCTACAGTTATGCTTAAACAAGCACATGTACCTGATTCTACTTCAAAACCTTCATCTTCTCGAAGGGCTCCACCTCATGAGTGTCAACAACAGAGGTCGTTTCATCAAGACTATCAAAGAGATCCAATACAGAAAAAATTTGAGGATTTGATGAGAAAAACATACTCTTTCTGAAATGAACAAGTTCCTGGTTACTTCATTTCGGCTCTGGAAAATAATTTGGTTCAATTTCCAAGGCCCAAGAGGCCAAATAAGGAAGGAGATGAAGACCATCCCAACTATTTCCCCTTTCATCAAATGTTGGGGCATCCCATTTAGGAGTGTTTCATCTTCAAAGACCTCCTACAAAAGATGGTCGACTCAGGACAAGTCAAACTAAAAGGTTCTTTAGCTCAGGTAGCATGTTTTAATACTACAGTTCCAGAGGAAGAAGGTGAATGGAAAGAAGTAAAAAGCAAAAATTCGTAGAAATATGAGGATTGGATGGTCAAAAAAATGATCAACCGAACTCATGCCATTTTTCTAATGCAATTGAAGAAACCAATTGTGCCTTCTGCCATGAATTCCAAAACAAAACCCTCTTCATCAGAGGAAAAATCCTCAAAGAAATAGCATGATTCAAAGAAAGAAAAATAATCAGAAGAAGATGAGTATGTGTCAAAGCCTAAGTTGTCTTTGACTCTGACAGACTTGATGCCATCTACTTCAAATTCACGAGCACCGCCCCACCAAATGGCACAACATAAAAATAATAATCTGGAAGAGTCTTCATCGAATGAAGAGTTGATTTTAAATTCTGTTAATATGATTCAATTAACAGATCCATATGCCAGTCGCAGTTTCGATTTTGATGAGCCCGAATTCCCTATATCAAATAGAGGAATCAGAAGAAGTTCCAGAGGCTCAGGATACAGGGGAAGACATCGATCCTTCAGAGGACACTATTCCAATTCTACCACTACTAGAACTGTTTATGCGGAAGAAACTCATGGTAGATCCCTTCAATGAGCCCAACAAGAACAAGAAAGTTCTTCCACACAAGGCAGACTCAGCCCTAGGACAATTATTCTGGAAGATCAGTTGAAGGTTCCATTTTCTTCCTCTCAGCAAGTCAATAGACCTAATCGGTCTAATCTTCCAAAGCTAGGAGTATTACCAACTCCTATCCTGGTACAAGATGCCTCAAATTCCAAAGCATCAACTTCCAAAGTGCCTGCTAAACCACATGTTCCTGTTGGGAAACGCAGACCTTTGGATCAAAAGAATGATATATTAAAACACCTGGCCCAAGTACCGGCCAAGTTATCAATTCTGGATGCCTTGAATTTATCAAAGGATCTTCGGGAGGCACTCATCGAGGCTTTGTCAAGTCCTCAAGAGTTTGAGACTGAAATTGCTGCAGCTGAAGTCTACCATGTAGAGAATAATCCTGTAGAATTCCATGCAGTAATATCTTTTACTAATGAAGATGAAGATGATGTCGTGCATGGACATATTAGACCTTTGTACTTATCTGGGAAGTTCAATGACGTAGACATCTGAAGAGCTTTCATTGATAATGGTTTAGGAGTCAACCTCATGCCCATTCATACACTTCATCGATTGGGCCTCCTGAAATCTGATTTATCTCCTTCAACTATGATGTTACAAGGATATGATAAAAATGAACAAGAACCACAGGGCGAAATTACACTCAAAACTCAGTTTGGAGATCTTGTATTCAATTCAGATTTCATGGTTGTTGATCAAGACTCAGCCTTCAACATCTTGCTTGGAAGACCCTGGCTACATTGACATGCGACTATCCCGTCATCATACCATCAATGTCTCAAGTTTTATTTCGATGGTCAAGTGGGGACATTATATGGTGATAAATCCCCGTTCAAGACATGTGAATATCAATACATTGAGGTGGAATTATATCAAATGAAGGGAAAGGAGGAATCTACAACAAAGGAGATTACCAAAGTTAATGCTCCGTATGGTTTCAAAAAGATTCCAGTAAACCCATTAGCACATGTGAGTACATATTATGTATTACCTATCAGTCAAATTGACAAGATATACCCAAATCAAAATACTCTTATGGAAAGATCCAAATGTAAATTACGAAAATCGATCCAGACAACATGGGAGAAATTGGTGATCCACCAGGAAATGATGAAAGCTCAAATGGAGATGTCTTCATTTCATCTGCTGAAATCCAGAAAGTCTATACTTCGCCAATCAGGCCGGGGCAAGTTATAACAATATGAGAGTTAAATGATGATGTCGATTCTCAATCCATCATCTCCACTTTATTTCCCAAAGAAGACCCTTCATCATCAATTGGGTCAGAAATGGGAGCATCTTCTTCAAGATGTTCAAATTTTAACATCTCTTTTGATCATGGAAATTCTGCTTCATCATCTACTATGCAAGTAGAAATGGAAGAAATAACACATGCTGAAGAAGAAGAGGAAGATCTCAGAGATGGTCCTCCAACATTTGAAGATGGGATCTCTACCACTGCGGATGGACTCATAGAAATCAATCTGGGTACAAAAGAAGATCCACGCCCCACTTTAATCAGTGCAGCCATGACTCTTGAAGAGAAAGAGATGCATATTTCCTTTTTAAAGAAAAATCGAGATATATTTTCTTGGAACTATATAGAGATTCCAGGGCTTGATCCTGATGTTGCCACTCATTATTTGGGTTTTCCAGAAGAACATCGAGGATTCAAACAAGCTGCTAGAAGAACACACCCAACCTATGCTTCCAAAATTGAGGCTAATGTGGATAAGATTATCAAATCTAACTTCATCATAGAAGTTCAATATCCCAAGTGGTTGGCTAATATTGTCCCAGTAAAAAAAAGAATGGGAAAATTAGAGTTTTTATTGATTTCAGGGATCTTAATCGGTATTGTCCTAATGATGATTTTCCAGTTCCGATTATAGAACTTTTAATCGACGCAATAGCTGGCTATGAAGAACTTTCCTTCATGGATGGATATTCCAGATATAATCAAATCAGAATGGATCCAGAAGATGAGTAATCTACAGCTTTGAAATCCCCTCAGGGTGTGTTTTTCTATCAGGTAATTCCCTTTGGCCTAAAGAATACAGGCGCAACATATCATCGTTCCATGCATCATATCTTTAAACCCTTTCTGGGAATGTTTGTTGAATGTTATGTGGACGATTTGGTGGTCAAATCCAAACAACGTTCTAATCACTTGGCTGATTTGGAAGTCATATTTCACAAGCTTTGACAACATAATTTGAAGATGAACCCCTTAAAATGTTATTTTGAGGTAACCTCGGGGAAATTTCTCGGCTTTGTTGAACGCCATCATGGTATCAAAGTCGATCCTGAGAAGACCAAGTCAATCCTTGGTATGTAACCTCCTCGAAATTTGAATGAATTGAGAGGACTTCAAGGACACTTAGCCTATATTTGGCGTTTCATCGCAAATTTGGAAGGCAAAATTTTACCCTTCACTAAATTGATGAAGAAGGGAGTCACTTACCAGTGGACTGAATAATGTCAAGAAGCATTTGATATTCTCAAGAAATACCTCTTGAGTCCACCGGTACTTATTCCACCCATTGAAGGAAGACCACTTATCCTCTATGTGACAACTTTAGAGCGATCATTGGGTTCCTTTCTTGCTCAGAAAAATGATGCTGGAAATGAAAATAGCCTATACTATCTCAGTCGGACTATGCTTGAAGCAGAAACCCGATATTCAAGTATTGAGAAGTGCTGCCTGGCATTAATCTTTGCAGTTCAGAAGTTAAGACACTACCTGCAACATCACGAGGTCCAATTGGTATCTCGCAATGACCCGCTCAAATTCATCCTTATTCGTCCAATGCTTACAGGACGTCTGGCAAGGTGGGAAGTTATCTTGTAGTAATTTGACATTCAATATGTGTCTCAAAAGGCAATAAAGGGCCAAGATCTGGCTGATTTCCTGGCTGAACACCCTTTAGTGGAAGATACATCTTCAGATATTGAACTCCATGACGAGGAAGTCTTCTTTATTAAAGAAAGTCTTCAAACATGGGAAATGTACTTTGATGGTGCTTCCAGAAGTCCAACAGGGAGGAAAATGGAAAATCCTAAATTCAACAAAGTTGGTTTAAAAATTATACTCATTTCCCCAGAAAGGGAATTGCTACCTTATTCCTTCTCATTATTTGGAGGTGGTAGAAATAATGAAGCAGAATACCAAGCACTTATCACAGGCTTAGAATTGGCGTTTCAAGCACAAGTGAATCAATTAAAGGTGAAAGGTGATTCAGACCTGGTAATCAAACAAGTCAATGGGGATTATGCCATTAGAAAAGAAGAACTAAAACATTTTTATAATTATGTCAGAGAGTTAATGGCAGAGTTTCCTTCAGAACTGGCATTTTCTTATGTTCCAAGATCACAAAATGCCCAAGCTGATGCATTGGCTAATATAGCCACAGCTTTGGCAGATCCAAATCGGGATGAGACAACCATCAGTATTTCCCATCGTCATACAATTTCACCTTATGTTCAAGCCAGAACAGAGGAGATCAATGAAATTAGTCCCATTATTGAACCATATGGTCATACTACAGGATGGATGACACCTATCAGGGAATACCTTCAAAATGGAACACTTCCACCTGAGAGAGCTGGGAAAGAACAAATCTGGTGACATGTTGTCAATTTTACTCTTTATGATAGCCCAGATCACCTAGAGAAAATTCTGTACAAGTGTGGTTTTGATGGAGTTCTCTTCAGATGCATTGATGGTGAAGAGACAATAGCTGTCATTAAAGAAGTGCATGCAGGAGTCTGTGGTTCCCACCAGTCTGGACATAGACTGTTTGATCAGATTCAAAGGCTTGGATACTTTTGGCCTTCAATGATACAAGATTGTGTTGATTTCACAAAGAAGTGTCATTCATTCCAATTACATGCAAACATCATTCATCAACCTCTATATTTTCTTCATACAGATAAATACTCATGGCCATTTTCCACATGGGGAATGGATATGGTGGGACCTTACCCTTTAGCTACGACCAAGAAGCTTAAGTATATTCTTACTGCTACTGATTTATTTTCCAAAGGGGTAGAGGAAATACCTCTCAGGGAAGTCAGTTCTAAATGCATTTTTAGCTTCATCAAGTCTAACATCATTACCAGATTTGGTGTCCCTCATACCATATTGACAGACAATGGCACCAGCTTCTGTTCATCTGAGGTAATGAAGTTGTATCAAGAATACAACATCAAATACAATCATTCATCTCAGTATCATGTAGCGGCCAATGGCCAGATAGAAGCCTTCATCAAGAATCTGTCAAATATACAACAAAATATGGTGGATAAATATAAGAAGTCATGGCCTGATAAACTCTTTCATGCTTTATGGGCATATCGGACCACCACCTGCACTGCAACATAGTCAACTCCATATTCATTGGTATATGGAATAGAAGCAGTCTTTCCAATTTAGGTTCAACTACCCTCGCTCAGGGTAGCCATTTGTGATCATTCATCCACATATGAGCAATCTCAAAAGTGATTGAATGAATTGGAATAATTAGATGAGAAAATATTGTGCACCCTGCACCACTTGGAAGTCTATCAGAATCGAATAACACGAGCTTTCAACCAAAAAGGTCATCTTAGTTCATTTGTTCAGGGAGAATTGGTATTAGTTCTCATAACTCCAACAATACCAGGAATGAAACCTCCCAAGCTTGATCCAAAATGGGAAGGATATTATTCAATACATAAGGTCTATTCCAATGGAGCTTATTCTTTTATCTCAATGGATGGAGAACTCATCACTACTCCAACAAATGCCAGATTTCTGAAGAAGTATTTTGTATAAACAAAAAATACATTGTTGCGGTCCATACATATGACCTTAAACTATTTTCATTTCTTTCATCCCACATGACGTTAAACTGTGACGTCCTAACTACATGATGAAAAACTATAAAGAAGTCCCTTATGTCCCGCAAGACGTTAAACTGCATAACCAATGGTCCATGCATATGACCTTAAAATATTTGCACTTTAGTCCAACATGATGCTAAACTGTATTGTCCCTTTTTCATCCAACATGACGTTAAACTATGAAAAAGTCCCTAATATGTCCAAGATGACGTTAAAATGTGTTCTCTTTTGTTTTTACTGCATGATATTAAACTGCACAGTTCTCTTTCATCCAACATGACGTTAAACTGTATTGTCCCCATCGTCCTAGCTACATGATGCTAAACTATACAAAAGTCCTTTAATATGTCCTACATGAAATTAAACTATACTTTGTCCCTGCTACATGACATTAAACTGTGCATCACCAATAGTCCTAACTGCAAGACTTTAAACTGCATAGTCCCTTCATATGTCTTTCAGGACATTAAACTATGCATCGTTAAGGATGTTTTTACCTCTTGTTTCTCACACTGAGTATGACTCATGTGATCTTAGAGAAAATTTCAACTATAACACCCTCTCTGGGCCGCTAACCACGCATAAGTCCCAACATCATTTTTTAGGTAGTTATCCCCAAGAAAAACTTGATCACTAATTCATTCTTTAATTTAACTATGTGGACTTTGATCCTTGCCTTCCATGCTGGGTATGTAGGCAACCTCACAAGGTTCAAGAACAAAACCAATCTATTCACATCGGTTCACCTCTATTTCATATGATGTTGATTTGTGAAACTACCCCTAGAATCAATATCTTTAAATTGGTTCACTTTCGTCCTTGCTATATGACGTTAAACTGTACATCAATTTTTTTCTTGTAAGACAATAAACTACAATATTCTTTGATACCATCACATGAGAGGGAATCATTATTTACATTGAATTTCAATCATGTTTCATTCCAAAGACTACGTGCATACATGGAAATGCCTGAACCTTTTATCTTGGGTTAAACCATCATTGCACTAAAGTCCCCTTTCACCCTTCACATGTACGAACCAAATTTGTACAGAGGGTATTTCTATAACTATGTGGGATTGATTCCAATCTTTATGGGATACGTAGGAATGTTCAAGTGTCCCTCGAATCTAGCCCTAAGTTTTTTGGGCCTAACCCCAAATTCCACTTTTAGTCCCTTTGCTGAAAAGTCCCTATGAAAACACACACTGTGTATTTCTTGTAAATGGTCCATGCTCTATGACCCTAAACTAAGATATCCTATATTTTCGTCCTGCACGACATTAAACTGTAGTTTAAGAACTACAATGGCTTGATTCCCATCCTTATGGGATACATAGTGAATTCCAACATTTTAATTCAGGTTCCAGCCACAACATGATTATGGTTATCATTGATCCATGTATCTCTACATACATTGGACAATACTCATCTTTATGTGTCATAATCCTAGTCTTGAATAATTCCAGATCTTAATAACCTTTTTCTTGACTTCTGGTCACAAAATGTCTAATTTCTGAGAATTCTTTTGCTTGACCGTGCAGTACATGCCCTTAGGAGGCCTTGCATAAACAGTTTACATAACGGACTTGTCAGACAAAAGATTCTATTATTTGACTATGCATCCAATTCCCTTTGGCGGCCCTACATAATTCAACCCCCTAACGGGTTCTTCAAATAGTGGTAACTTCATTCCTAGGAGGAAAATCTCTTTATTTGGTTGTCTTAATGACAATATGTAGGGATTCGTAAAAAAATGGTTATACTTAACATATCTGTCCCCATAATCTTTTTCATGATCTGAAATTATTCAAGTCTATGGTTTATATTTTCCTTCCCTACGTTGGGGTGAGACATTCGTAGGAGTAACAGTCATCCAATTCTTAGATAATCTTGTTTGGAAATATCTTCTCCATATCCAAGTACCACTCTCCATACAACAAACTCTATGCTTTGGAAAATTTGAATCCTCATAAACTTCCACTGGCTTTTTAGTAGTAGAAAAGTAAATTTGTGAGAGTTCTTTTACCTGACTATGCAGCACGTGCCCTTAGGCGGCCTTGCATAAACAGTCTACATAACAGACCTGTCAGCCAAAAGATGCTATTATTTGACTATGTAGCCAATGCCCTTAGGTTGCCCTGCATAATTCAACACCCTAACAGGTTTGTTAAATAATGGTAACTTCATTCTTGGGAACTACTTCTTCTAATGCCTTTTTAGCTCTTTTTCATATCATTCCTCAGATTCAAATTTTCTAAAGTCATAGTTTACATATTTTCCCTCATACTTGAGTGTGGTAATAAGTTTTTAGATAAATTGTCATGGAATTGAGTCATTTTTAATCCATTTTGGTCAAATCTAATTCAACCTTAAACATTAGCCTCTTTATGTCCGACGTTCATGACTTTAAACTGCCCACAAAATACAAGGGAACTCTGGATAAAAGTCAAGTTCCAGCTCACTAAACATAAATTTTGTATGATTTAGGTAATATTGAGCAATTAAAAGATTCAAAGTTTGTAGGGTTATTTATAATAATCCTAGTAAAAATCAAACTATTCTTACTAGGCCCATTGGCTTAGGTAAAATTTAAAGTAGGTAGCAGGAAAATACGTGCACATGTGATTGAAGATGAAAGAATTTTTTTCCATTTGATGCACAAGAATTAGAAGGACATCCACAGATTGGAGTCTCTTCTCTTTTCAAAGAAATTACAAGAGTCTGTCAACATAATTCTTCACTTGATGAACAACATCCCGAGCTTCATCAGCAGCTACTTGAAGCTCATGCACCCGACCAACTTCACTCTTTTCAGCCTGATGGAGTGATTTCTTGGAATCTGCGATGGCCTTCATACCATTAATTTGAGCTTCCTCTAATTAATTATTGAGATGGTCAAGTTCCCCAGTAACAGCATTTAACTGTTGCTGGAGGTTCATCTGCTGGACGACTTTATCTTTGATCTTTTGATTCAACTCCTTCATCTTGGAAGCATAGTCAGCCTCAGCTCAGGATACTGAAACCTCAAATTCGCCGATGTTGACTGACAGTTTCACCCTGTTCAGATCTTCATGAAACTTTTTCTCCTGCTCCCCCCTGAAAATGACCTCTTTCACCATGGCATGGATCTTTTCATATCCAAAACCTCCAAGTCCTAGCATGATGAACATGGACGACAATCGAGGGATCTTCGATGATATCTCTTCTAAAGGCACCTCAGATATGATTTTACATATGTTGTTCCATGCCTTGAGTCGTGAAAAGATGAGCGCCTTAAGCACCTATGGTTCTGATTCAACATCATCATCATAGGGGGGCATGTAATATGGGATTAATGAATATAAGGAAGTGACCTGTTCTTCTCCTTCCCCCCTGACCCTGGTTTCTTCGCCTTCTACTACTATTTGGGTGGAAGTTGAGACTTCACCTCTAGGTCTAGCCATTGAAGTTGATAGCCCGGTTTATCAATTAAAAGTATGGTTAGTTTCACAGAACAATGAATGTTGGTTGTATATCTTGAAAACTCAGAACAATCATTACCTAATAGTAGATCAACATCTTGAGGAGACTCCTCCTCTTCATTCCCAGTTTCAACAGGATCTTCAAGATGGATCTCATGAGGTTTTACAGGGTTTAAATCCACTTGAGCTAATGTTTCTGTAATGGTAGGGTTGACATCAATTTCCACACCCTCTTTAGGCATTGGCAGTTCAGCAGCTTCTTTGGATGGAACTGCATATTATTTTCAGTCATGATTAGAAGTGTAAATTATCCGAAAAATTTACCGGACGAAGGATAACACTCACGCCCAAGATCATCTAAATCACATGATAACTTAGCATGATCAAAAAATTCTTCGAAAGACATGCCAAGATTCATCATTTCATCCAATGATATTTCAGAATCCTGGTTAGTCTCCCCAGTGGGATCATTTGATGTGTCTTCTTGGAAACCCTCATTCTGCAGCCCCTGACCCTGGACAACTTCTTCAGGAAGGATGGTAGATTCAGTTTCCATGGATACTAATGATTCTGGTGCAGGTGTTATACCTAAAATATCACAGAATAGAAGTCATTTGATGTTTCATTCAACATTTTATGAAGCATTGTTAACTTATCAGAAGAAGGTTCTTCCCTTCTTTCAACAGTAGTAGGAGGGATATTGGGAATAGATGTTGGCTCTTCTCTAGGAGCAGGCAAGTCAGCCTGAATTTTCATTTATTCCACATCACCCTCCGTGGTCCTCAAAGGAGGATCAGTCCTTTCCCTCAGAGGGGAAATCGAAGAAGCCCCTACAATCCCCAGAAATATAAGAAAACTTTTCATGGGTATAGATTCATGATTATCCGAAGAACTTAACGCTACTAATGAAGCGTTTAGCTGTGGAATTCTTCCTTCGATGCCTTTGCTTCTTTAATTTTTTGGGAGTATCAACAGTATCAATTTTTGGCACGTGAATTGGAGAATTAAAGGCCATGTCCAACTCTTCATTCATGTCCTACTGGCCCGGAGATATCTCGCCTGACTCACGAGGAGATTCAGAAGCAGCCCCGATGGCAGTACCACCAGGGCTATACTATGGTGAAGGAACTTCCGTAGTTCCTTTCCTTGTAAGCTATAGGATAAAGAAAGTAATTTCCTTGAGTAACAAAGATTTGACTGAAATAGAGTTGAAAAGTAAACAAGGAAAGAAAACTTACATCTTCAGGAGCCATGTACTCATGCCAATCCTCATCAGTGGTGTCGTGATCCATCATTTCCTTCACCTGCTTGGTGATAGGGATAGAATCATCGGTGGCATAAATATAATTCCTCAACTCTTTGACATAGGCTCTTACATCATCAGGGTTATCCTTGAAATGAAAATTTCTAGGAGCCTGACGAGTCCCTATTTCAGGAAGATATAGCCCTTCACATAGCTCCATCCAGATAGTTTCAGTATCACAGTATACATCCCGCCATGTCTGGATGGCCTCTTGTCTTAGATATGCAGGTGTACTATAAGGCTGCAAAGAGGGTCCTATAACCTTGGATTTTAATTTCTTTCTAGCTCCTGCAACTATAAAAAGATAATGAAAACTTGTTACTCTATAAAGTTACTAGAAATTAAATTGTCTCAATAAAGTAACTCACCAGGAGTTGATGGAGTGGCTTTGTTGATTCTGACAGGAGGGTTATATATGGAACGTGGCCGCTTTGACACATGTTGTATCTCCTGAGAATCTGATGAACCAGCCTCTATTTAAGAACTTGGTGAACCAGCTTCATGAGTGGAAGAATCACCTGCCACCTGAATTGTTTCTTTCTCAATGGTTCTCTTCTTCTTCCCCACCCGATAAACATTGTCTAATGGAATGGAAAGGGAAATGACTTATCACAAATTGATTCAGCCTTTGAAGAAAACATCAAAAATCGACAAAGGCATGAACAAAGCTTAAAATGCACATGCACCGCACAAGTTCCCTCACTGTCGTGCAAGTATACCTGCGCTCCACCTAATGGTCGCACAAGTGACTTGCACAACCTCTTTGAAAACTGCCCGGGGTCTTCTCCAACATATAAATACCCCCGGTGGGCCCCCCCATTTCGGGAGGATTTTTTCCAGAATTTAGATATAGAGCTCTGAACGCCCAAGTCTCTTCTTAAAGTCTTCTGAACACTTCTAAGGTAATTCTTTACCAAGAATGGAAGGTCTAAACAATAGGAATAATGTCTAAGTGTTAGAATTCACTAACACTTGTGCGCCTAAGTTTTTTACCCTTAAGGGAAATGGACACACTTGCGCACCTCATTACCTACTCATTGAAACTTGTGCGCCACGCTTCTGGAAGTACCTCGGGATAATTCTAAAGGCTTTGATCAAGGATCACCCAAGTATTACCCTACTAGTTATTAGTCGCACAAGTACCCATGTGACACACAGGTATACCTGCGCGACCAGTACTTGCACGCCCATGCAGTACCTACGCGCCTACCAGGACTTGTGCGCCCTTTATATTTTTGGGTGCCCTTCCTATCCATTTAACCCCTCTTATGCCATTCCACCTCTCCTATTCAAGATTAATTCTTCAAGACACTATTCAAAGCCATTTATGGCATGTTTTCATGATTGAAATCCTTATCTAAAAGGAATTCCGTGGAACATCTCTCAAAACCTATTGATTTACACATCTTTATGTCACTAAAGTTAGAGAGTTCATTCATTCAAACTCATCCTTTAAGATGAGAGAATAATTAACCTGGGCCTTCCTTTTAGGAGTAATCCCCAGTCCGAATTCTCATTAATATGGGCATCCTCCTTAGGAGTAAGCACCAAGTCCTCATTAACCTGGGTCTTCTATTAAAAAGTAAGCCCCAGTCCAAATTTTCATTAATATGGGCATCCTCCTCAGGAGTAATCCCCAAGTTCCCAAATATGGGAATCTTCCTTATGAGTAAGCCCCATTCTCAAATATGGGAATCCTATTCAGGAGTAATCCCCAAGTCCCTTAATTCTAAAATTCCCTTAACCTGGGCCTCCTCCTTAGGAGTTAAGCCCCAGTTTTCAAATCCCTTTTAACCAGGGCCTCCTTTTCAGGAGTAAGCCCCAGTCTTAATTTCTCTTGACCAGTCATAGTTCTTTTTGATCTGGGCTTCCTTCTCATGAGTAAAACCCAATCATAAGTCCCCTCATAACTTGGGCATCTTCCTTAGGAGTAATCCACAAGATTAGAGTATCCAAATCTCCATGAAGAACATATACCTTTATGAACCCTGTTCATGGATTTCTTCCCAGAAGTAAATCTTAATCCTCATCTATTAGGGCAGTCATACATACATAAGCCCCACATCATTGCATGAAACAATTGTCTGGTTCCACCAATACCTCTTGTTTCTCACATCAAGCATGACTCACGTGAGCTTAGAGTGTAAAAGTAATCATGACATTTTTCTTTGAGCCATCAATCATGCCTAAACATCATACTCCCTTACTCGAACTATGTGGGTTCTGATTCCTTTTCCAAAACAAAGGATATGTAGGTATCCCATCTGCGGGTACGATCCCAACTCTGAAATAATCAATGTCCTTATGAATGACAATAAAATTCAAGTTCCCCAATGAGTGGCTTTAAAACTAGTATGGTCATTATAATCACCAAGATATTTTTATGTATTGAAGGATACCATTGAATAAGAATCTCTAACAAATACAGGTGATTCTCTATAATTGAAGAACCTCGAATACATATAAAAGATTCTCTAAATTTCCTACATATCAATCATTGATTGTCAGATCTAAAGGAAAGCTCATTTTATACCTAGTAATGTAATAAGGATTCACAAACATAACTTAAATCTATAAAGAGGGTCCCAGAGTAGACAATAATTCCCCTCAAAAAAGTGTGATGAGTCCGACCTCCCATCCTCTCAACCAATGAAAATTTCTAAGCCTCATCAGTTCACAACTAATCAGCGCCTATCTTTGGAAAGTAGGTTCAAATGGATATGGAATCATTGGATGTTTCCAGTTCTACAAATAAACCTGTTAGAAACCTTTTGGAATGTTCAAATCTTAAATCAATGCGATCGTCCCCAATTCCATAGGAAAGAATGTGTCACCCGACCCACAGAGCTGGAACACCTCCTATTAATTGATTTTGGAAAGTAACTCTTTCACCCACAGAAACCGACTTCACAAGATGAAACACCTCAAGTACCATTGAATGAAAACCATGTCTTTTTACTGGAACAAACAAACAATACCAACCACATCCAAGGAATACTCTTATCACCTACCACCATGAAATCTCTAGGAATAGAACTAAAAGGCCAATAGGGGAAATCCCTAAAGGGATCCCCATCATTAGAAACTTACTGACACTCAAGACGAGTCTGGAAAACCGATACGGGGAGTCCCGAGTAGTCTCCCCACCATTATAAAAGATTCCAACACCGATTTATTCCAAAGACCTTTATGCGATACCCACCATTGTTCTCCCCACCATTAGAACAGAAAAAAGATACAGAACATTGAAATTTTTCCTGACGGTGACCAAACACCCCACTACAAGAGGCGGGTAGGGTGGGGCCCAACTACCAAAGTATCAAAACCACATCCCAAGAGAAACCAACATATCCACATCCCTGGATAAGCACTATTCAAATTTGAGACCAATTTACCCAAACATACCCCATAAGGACAACTAAAATTGATTACATTCGGTGGGATGCAACCCCCGGGACTTAGGTAATGAGACCACCATGCCTCCACATAGACACGAGAAACCTCATGCACCCAAACAGGTCATTCGGAATGGAACAACCATAGAAAACAATTTAAACTGCTTTCACCTTTAACACCAATGATAGAAATTAGGTTGGGGTTCCACACACTCTCGAGGTTCCTGACCACGTGCCAACTTCGCTTCGAGGCCTATGGCTAGATCCCTGATGTTTGAAGCATCTATTTCCTCGTAGTCAGGAATTGAAGACTCTCAAACTGAGCTTCTTCTTTTGGTGATACATGCAACCACACCGCAATCAAGACAACACCAAAAATCACAACACACCACGAAATCCAACTACTCCATCGCGACACATCTACCCAGACAAGGATTTAGATGATGCGCATGCACCACCTCTTCAACCTTAACTAAGAAACTTAAAAAGAAAAGATGCATGAAAAATACTCCCATTTGAATAGATAAATTAGGACTTCCTAATAGGAGGAAAAATTCTTATGAAAATACGGATTCTCAGAGGGTTTCATGAAATCCAACTTTGCACTTCGATGAGAACCCACACTGCAAGATGTTACCAAACCTGACTATTGTGGCCGATGAAATCACTACAAGCCTTTCAAGCATCGATCATCATTGATAAATCCAAACTTCCTTCACCCTTCCCCACTGGAATTCCATTCACCACTTCCAATGGGAACCTTCATACGCAACGATGTCAGACTTCATACTCGACGACTCAGACAACTCAGAGAGACCACAACTCCCTTAAACTCCCCCCACATCTATCATCCCACTGGGAGAGGATCCACTTAACCAAAAAGTAAAAAGGGATAGAATTTTCCCTATCACTCAAAAGGGAGATTCCTTACTTTAATCAACTGGAGGGCCAACCAATGGAGAATTTCCTATGGCCACACTTCAATCTCATGTCAATGCTTTATGGGGGTGGACAATAGTCAAGAAGGAGAACCATGGACCTAATGAAACTGGTCCAATAGCAAGATATACTGCACACGAACAATAAACGTATAGGGGGAACCACTGCAAGGGATTCCCAAATCACTTTTCAAAAGAAACCATTAACCACACTTTTGCACACCAACTTACAAACAAGAATTCATAATCAAGACACGAATCAGAAAAAATGATTCTCAGCACGAAACACCTCGTGTAAAACATTCTAAAAATACCGGGACACACCACAGAAATACTAGTCATTAAAACACCAATATTTTCCTTTAAAAAAACTTTTTGAAAATAAACAATGATAGTGGGTTGCACAAACACCAATTGTGTCCTGTGGGCCTCACACATGCATGTTTTAATGCCACAACGACACCCACCTCATGCCCATCCAGGAACTCATCCTCTCATACCATTGACCATTTCTCTTTCAATATACACCATGGATGTGGTTTCCTATGAGAACACCAAGGATAAAAAATAGACCTTTCTATTTAAAAAAACCAAACATTCAACCCAAACATTTCAAAACCTTAAAAATCATTATCTTTTTAGAGCGCTTCATTTTAAAAAAAATTTCAAGACCAAATTTTTTTTACTTAAAAACCAGATTACCACGAATCTAAAACAAAGAGACAAGAAATGATGCAAGAGAAGATTAGTGTCAGAAGGTGACTAGAACATATGGTTTGCGGCCATATTCCTATCATACCACTGCCACATAGAGTATTCTAGGACATCAAACCCGGATCCACATGTCTTTCCATACCCTCTGAGCTCACTTGGACCACTAACCTTACTCCCTTTTCATTTCCCCTAACCAAGATTAACCATAATGACCAAAGACACAGACAAACCTCAACTTATCCTCGTAACTCGAGTTCTTCCATGAGGTGTGATGGCTATAAACCATTCTAGTTGCTAGAACTTTGAGTTCTGAAACCCTTAACTTTGGTCTACCTTGATTGTATTCAAAAGGAACACGACACAAGAGAGAAAAACTTCCTCTGATACCATTTTGTCATGAAACAGGCCGGGTCGTCATCCAACCTGGTGCCTGACCCGGTCTGCGACATGGCTCGAAGGGAGTTCCCGATCCCCATGGACTGAAATAAGTGCTCAGGTATCAAACATAACACCTAGGAATGATTTTCCTGAAATAGTAAACACAAAACAACAGACAAGATAAATAATCTAAAACTAAAAACTAGCAGCCAAACATGAATTTAACTCATTTTAGATTTAAAGGTTTGTAACATTAATCAACATCCAAAAAAATAATGATAAAGAAAAATAAAACTCTAAATTAAACCTCCAAGAAATAAAGAAGGCCACATTCTCAGGCCACCACCAACAACAAGCATGAGAAGACCATCAAAAACCTGAACCACCATCACTAAGCACAATGCCTTAACCTAGAATACACAAAGGACAAGATCTACATACACCTAAATGTGTATGTAGGGTGTGAGCCAAATTCCCAATATAATACCACCCAATAAAAAGGTTCCATACCACAACATCAAAAAGATAATTTAACATGCTTATTTAAAACCGAAATTTTAAAATGCTTTTTAGGAAAACATTTAAAAGATTAAAGTAAAAAAAGAAAAGAGCACTAGAAGAATTTTTTTTCAAAAATAATACTTTAAAATGGAAGATAAATTTCCTAAATAATATGCACATACTCAAGTGGTACTCCGTATGTCGACAGAATGCACCACATCATGAATAGTAGAGCACTGTAGGTAAACCCCTCTAAGGTAGCTAGAACGCGTGGGACACTAGATAAATTATAACTTAGTGTAAACATGGCATAGGAACCACAACAATGTATACTCTCATGCATGAGACAATAGTAGGGACACACATCCATAACCTAGTGTTCTCCAATCATCACAATTGTTTAGTTAGTGTTGTAATGTCAATACTGCCAGATGAAACCAGGATGAACCACTTCCATAACATCTAGGGTACTAGTCCTAATCCGCCCACCTAGGTACCCGGGGGTTTCCCTTATGATAAATCAAGTTCCACATTCACATAGTATACTGCTATCTCATATCACAAACCAAACAAGACATTACACAAAAAATCCACCACTTTCATACCTAAAAACCATTTCAAAAACACACACACACCAAAACCATTTCACAACATAATTGGTATCATGTGCATGACTTGATAAATTATTTAAAAAATTTAAAGAAAATTTATAAATAGCACAACAAGGGTCTACACATGAAAAATTCCCAGTTCTATATATAAGAGTTCCTTTCATAACATAATGCACATTTAATCCTATCAAATAAAACTAC
The DNA here is from genome assembly GCA_963277665.1 of Viscum album. Lineage (NCBI taxonomy): Eukaryota > Viridiplantae > Streptophyta > Magnoliopsida > Santalales > Viscaceae > Viscum > Viscum album. Next base: position 1,074,668,442 of record OY728127.1, on the reverse strand, counting down.
CTCACTTCAAATATAATTTAATAAATCTAGTTAAGAATTTATAAAACACTTAGAATTAGCAAGAAAAGGTTTACACAAGAACTACACCATCGATTTCATATAAGAACGCCAATGTTAAACCAAAAGTATAGAATATTCATATCAAAACATGCATTCCATTGTTAAAAAAAATTTCAATTTAATTTTAGAAGTACAAAACACAATAAACACAACCAATGTGATTAATTTTCATTTGAAAATATCCATTTAATTACACACACACCTCCAATACTCTAAAAACGCATTTCACACTGACCAGTTGACCCTGAAAACCTTTCCAACCATGTTTCACATCCCAAATACCCCTTAAATAAACAATTGCTCAGTTTATAAAACATATCACATGAAAAATAAACCATTTTAAAATAAATTTCACAACTCAAACCTTCTAAAACCTCATTCGTACCCCATAAACAATTGATTAAACACTTCAAGAATTTACCACAACAAGGTCAAAATGAAAAACATGATGATTTCTAAAAGAAAGTGCAATTTTCCTCCTGCACGTATGTCGCAACAGTTTTAAAGTGCATTTCGCACAAACTATAAAGCACTACCAAGCATACATACAACAAAAAACATATAAACGACAAGACTATATTATTCTAGAAATCAAATTTTCATCAAGCAAGCATGCCAAAGAATTATAAACATAATTCACACCATGTAATTAAATCATAACACATATTAAAATTAACTAAAAGAAATTAAATTATCTAAAAGATGAAATTGCATGAAACCACCTTTCGGTATGTAACAACTTCATAAAATTGATGTAAAAACATATTCGTGGAACATTTTCACCACAAGGAACCTTGCGCGAATCCTCATTTAAGATTTTGAACCAAAAATACCCCATATTAAAACCATAATTGATGTAAACATAAAACCCCAAATAAAAAAGGATAAAAAACCTAGATATGAGGATGAGGGTTTACCCAATATAGTGAGGGAGAGGTGGAAGCACTAAGAGGGTTCAGAAGGGGCAGCGTGCGGCTGATGAGAAGATCAGATAGGTTAACGGTGCGAGCAGCTAACCAAAAAAGGGTAAAGTCGGGCGACTATAAAAGGGTGCGGCGCGTTGGGGTGTGTCTGGGGAGAGGTAGGGCATCAAGGTGGGGAAGAGGTGGGGTGAAAGGGGTTCAAGGGGGCTGGGTCACGTGACGAAGGGGGGGAGAAAATACTAGGGGAGACGCTGATAGGGGAAAAGATGGGGGGTGTTGCGACACGATACCAAAGAGGGGAAAGGGGAATCCGACGAGATAGAGAGAAAGGGGAGGAAGAGGGTAAATAATAGAGAGGGGGGAAAGAGAAAGAAAAAAATAAAATAAAACCTAAAAAAAACGGAATAAAATGGAATTGTAATAATAATAATGATAATAGTAATAATAATTAATAAACTAATAATATTAACAATAATAATAGAAATAATAAAAATTATAATAAAGAAGAATTACCATTTCTATTATTATTAAAATAATTCATATTTATTTATTTATTATCTCACTTCAACATAATTTTTTTCATTTTACCTCATTTATTTGTTTTGGACATCAGGTTGTTTTGGACATCGGGCAGGCCGTGTGGTGAACCAGGTAAGGTCACACGACGACCTAGGCGAGGCCACACTGTAATGGCCCGGACATCTCCGGTCCATTACTTTGTGAATTTTGGTGTTGGAGGTGTTCCAGGAGGTCAAGGGGACTTATCCCCAACACTTTGCCAATTTTCCAGTTCTGTGAACAGTGTTTCCAGTTTTATGAACAGTAACAGATCGGTCTCACCGATCGGTCTAACAGATCGGTCTCACAGATCAGTTTCACAGATCGGTGTGATAGATCGGTTTCACTGATCGGTCTGACAGATCGGTTTCACAGATCGGTCTGACAGATCGGTTTCACAGATCGGTTTGACAGATCAGTTTCACAGATCGATGTGACAGATCGGTTTCGCAGATCAGTCTGACATATCGGTTTCACAGATCGGTGTGACAGATCGGTTTAATAGATCGGTCTGACAGATTGGTTTCATAGATCGGTGTGATAGATTGGTTTCACAGATCGGTCTGACAGATCGGTTTCACCGATCGGTGTGACAGATCGGTTTCACAGATCGGTTTCACAGATCGGTTTCACAGATCGGTTTCACAGATCGGTGTGACAGATCAGTTTCACAGATCGGTGTGAGAGATCGGTTTCACAGATCGGTCTGACAGATCGGTTTCACAGATCGGTGTGACAGATCGGTTTTACAGATCGGTTTCACAAATCGGTTTCACAGATCGGTTTCATGTACAGTAACAGTGGGTGAATAGTGTTTCCATATTCCTACAGTTTTGCCCCTTTTGACGTTTCCTTTGACATAAAATACTTTTTAAGCCTTATTTTAAGGGCTCTTAAGGCCGTTTAAAATGCCATAAATCCTATATTAATTATTCCTAAGGCTTGGAATGTTTTACTTGGTCAAACCGCGTGGGTTAATGCGATCCGTTTTTAATGGAGAATTAACCGGATCTTAAACCGTTGCCCCATTTAATCTTCAAAAAGGGACGAGATATCATTCTCCCTTGTTCTTTCCCTTTGTTCTCAACTAAGAGGCACTAGAACCTTTCAATCCTTTCTGTAGGATTTGCACAATCGATCTTTACTCCTAGGATTGGTTCCTCTTTGTTTTGATGCAACCAAGCTGTGTCGATCAATCTTTGATATAAGGTATGTTGTATCGTCGTTCTTTTGGGGTTCATCTTCTCCTATCCTCCTTTCCATAATTATACCATGTAATTTCCAATATTCTAATGGGTTTTCTTGGGGTTGGTTGGTACTGTCGTACCGCATCATCCTCCGGTGGATGCAGTTGTTGCGAGGGGAGGATCGTGACCTGTTGTGTGGATAAAGAACGTGAGGAACTGTTTGAGGTAGGGGATTCATGGCTTCTCTAATTGTATATGTGCAATCGTAGAATTAGCATGGTTTATCCCTTTGGATCATAATGAAATTGTCCTAATTAAATAGTTGAACCGGATTAAGAGAATTGGTTGATCCCATGTTGTTTCTTTATACCGTGATAACGATTGCCTCATGTTTTGCTAGATAGAGTGTTATCTATGTTTTATTTGATTTGTTATTCATTCATGATAGAAACCGATAATGAACGTAAAGCCGGAATTAATTGTTAATTAATTGGCTAAAGATAAAGAGGCATATAAATTAATCTGGTTATTGTCGTTTTTGTAGTCGTTCTAATTTGAGGATAATTAAATTAGGGAAGTAAGCATGGTTATTTATTTGTGATAGCTTACTGATTAGGTATCCCGTAATTGGAACCTACGAATAACAAATCTGTTAATTCAATATGGATTAGAGAACAGATTATGTGGGAATTTCTAAAAGGGTTCTGAGTTACCCTCTTGTTTGTTAAAGGGTCAAGAGCCCATGATGTGATGTTTGTTTTCCTGCTGCTTGTGCTGTGATGTGAGCCTGGATGGCTATTGTGACATGTGGAGGCATGGAGGCCATGTGGTTATGGTAGCAGATGAAGCCTAGAGTGGCAAGATGCATCAGTTTATCCATGTGGGTGTCGGGGAGGACACTAGGGGTGATGGAATGGGATGGATGTGGTTGCTGGTTGCTTCCGGTTTTCTTGAATGTTAATCTGCTTTGCTTTTCCCCACTGCTCAAGGCAGCTGGTATTGCTACCCTTCTTCCGAAGGAGGCAATGACGCGTGGGGTATGCCACATGCTTTCTGTGTTTAGCCTCTCGAGGGAGAATGGGTATATGCTCTTTCTATAGGCGGCAAAGACTCGACGGGTAGTATATCTACTCACCTTGTTGAGCCTCCTTTGTGTTTAGAAGCACAGGATGCTTTTCTAGAATGCCTGGGAATGTGGAAAAGTAATTCTGTAATGAATGTTTGATTAAATGGTGAAAATCCACGGGGATAGAGATGCTGGAATTTAAAGGTGATGTGAATCTTAAAAAGGAGCATTTGTTTTTGAATGTGATGCCAATTCAGTTTAATGTGGAATTGTTCATTCTTAATTAATGTTTAAATAATTAATTAATGTACAGTGGAAATGATAAAATGAGAATGGAGTAATCTAATAAATCTCTTCAAATGTTTTTGTGCTTATAGGATACCTAGTCTTAGAAGTAGCAGCCTGGAGTCTGAGAGACGTTAGCTGCAGTTGTATCTAAGACTAGATAATGCCCATAGTGTGGATGTGAGTTACTTATTTTTTCTGTACTTTTTGTGTTTCTATACGCTACTCCACCCTGTCAATAAGGGCAACTGACACCCCAGGGATTTTGAGCCCTGGGGGGGGGGGGTGTTTTCCCCAACATTCTAATGGGAGGTTGAATGGCTGACTACCCCCTTTGGCCCCGCTCTCTTCTCTTGGTAGATACTTGTGCCATGAGGCACAACGGTTAGTTACCCCATATATGTGTGTAGAGGGCTGTAATGGCTTGTGGTTATTCACATGCATATATTCTGGATATAGTATCCTATGGACTACTATAGGTGTAACGTGTATAGGCTATGATGGCTTGAGGATCCTTACTCGGAGTATGGGCTGTAATGGCTTGAGGTATTATACCCGATGTATGATACAAGTTATGTGAGCTATGGTGGCTCCCGGAAACTACCTGGTTACCTTTGGTTGTGAGGACGGCGTGGTGCTTCTCCCAGGTGTCTGCGGGCAAGCCTATATGGTGCACGAGGTGCAAATTGTGGAGCTTAGCCAAGGTGTCTGCGGGCAAGCCTTTGGAGAGAGATGCACAGGACGTATGTCGTTGGGGAAAAGCGGCAAACCAATGGGGAAGTAGTAGCGGGGTACCCTTGATATTCTATACTATATGCAATATTCTTGTATGCATTACTTGGTGAGAGTAGCCATGATGAGGTTGGGAACATAGTATACCTGTTTAGGTGACGAGTTAGTTTCACTTGTTGTTCACTGGGATTTAGCATGCTTTCTTTACTTTTGCACGAGAGGCTTGGGGAGGATCCTACTGAGTATACTGTTATACTCACCCTATGTATCTATAAACTGTTTTTCAGGTCACTTGGAGCAGGTTGGAGATCAAGCGGGTTACTACTAGCTTGTGGTTAGAGGAGGAGCTGTTCGGGCTCGTGGTCGCTGCCGTTTAACATTTTTTTGGGTACTTTTAGTTTTCCCCTTCAGTTGTAGTACTTTTGCATGACATTTCATATATGTACTTGGTTTCCTTTTATATCTCAGTTCTAAGTTGGAGTTGATTGGAGTCTATTCTATCTCTCTCTTCTGCATGTGTTCTCTTAGAGGGTAATGCCTCCCATTTGTATGTTATTATACCCTCGGTGCTAGTCGCCAACCCGGGGCCTACTGGAGGCGCGAATCGGGGGTCATTATCTCCCTTTTCACATTGCCGGCCCAGGAGGGGTACACTTTGTGGGGAGGGGGTCGTGACAGAGTGGTATCAGAGGTTTGGTTGAGGGATTGGATGAAGTTTGGAGTTAGGCACAAGTGAGGATTCATGGGATGGTAGGGAAACAGTGTCATTCATGTTTAGAAAGTGGGGTAAACACTGGAGACCGGCAGAGACATAGGCGTTCAGGGCCCCCTATGATCTGTTTCACGGACCTTTAAGTTTATGATGGATACTAAACAAAGTGATACTGGTTGCAGGGTAGAGACCTAGGAAAGGATCATGCATCATTATTCATTGCGCCTGTGTTTGAATGGGTTGACCTTGGGATAGGTAACATGAAATTAATAAAAAAACAATTAATTAATTAATGTTGAGTCTTCCATATTCCAGGCTTAGGAGCTCTAACAGTTGTTATTTTATAGGTATGGATCCAGGTCGACGTCCTCGTCAGGTTTGCGCAGAAGATTCCCAACAGGCTGTTCCAGCAGATCACCGCCGAGTAGAGGTTGACGATGATGACACTTGGAGGAAGACACTTCAAGAGTTTCAGCGCCAGAGTCTACAGAAGTACGAGGGATCTGTTTCAGATGCAGTCACAGAAGACTGGTTGGAGGAGATCGAGATAGGCTTCAGTTCGATTCGTGCTCGGAAGGAACACTGGGTTTCCTTGGTTGTGACGATGCTGCATGGAGCAGCGAGGCAGTGGTGGTTCTTGTTCCTCGGTGATCGTGAGGAGTCAGCAATCTCATGGGAGGAGTTTCAAGACAGGTTTAGAGTCGAGTTTCTTTCATCGACTGCGAAGGCGTCCAGTCGCCAGGAGCTTCTCACCCTTCGACAGGGGAGCTCCAGTGTTCGAGAGTTTGGAATCCGTTTCAGGAACCTTCTACGATATGCTTCAGACCTGTTACCAGATGATGAGGCTAGGGCGAGGCATTTCGAGGAGTCTTTGCATCCAGAGATCCAGCGCCAGGTCACCCCATTTATGCTGAAGACATTTTCTGAGGTGCTGGCGAGGGTAGAGGTTGTTGAGAGGACTTTGGCCAGGACAGGATCGTCACGAGAGGGGAATCGTCATAATTCATCACGAAACAGAGCTATGGTCCGGGGTTCCCGATTTTTAGGACAGAAGAGTTTCCGTTCACCTGGGGGTAGGTCCTAGCCCTTCGCATATCGTTTCTCCGGAGGCAAAAAATCTCAGGCCTATGCCAAGGGATCAGGCGATTGTTTTTCTTGTGGTGGACGTGGCCATCAGCAGCGGGAGTGCCCGACTTTTCAGAGCAGTCATCGTGCACCAGGTGCTCCACTCCAGGTTCCTCCATTGAGGCAGTTCCAGCTGAGGCAGCAACAGCAGGTTGCACCAGCTTTAGATCACCAGAGGGTATATAGATCAGGTAGAGGACAGCCCCATGACGCTCCCCGTCCTCAGAGAGCAGAGCGTGACTGTGGTGGTGGTCATCATCAGGGTCAGAGAGGCCGTGGAGGTGGTCGTGGTCAGCTTCATGCTCTAGCGTTGCCAGCTCCAGGCGATCCAGATGTCGTCTGAGGTACCCTTTGCTTGTTTTCTACCTTGGTGTATTCCTTGTTTGATTCAGGAACGACACACTCCTTTATATCGCCTACCCTTGTCCACGCTTTGGGACTTGAGGTAGAGAGGCTTCTAGTGCCCTTGGCGTTGACTACGCCCGTTGGAGGTCGAGCTAGCTTGTTTGAAGTATGTAGAGACTGTGATCTAGTGTTGGGGAAGCACCGCTCTTGTGTAGATTTCCTATATTTACGAATACAACCATATGATTTCATCCTCGGCATGGATTGGTTGTATTCGGTGCAGGCTATTGTGGATTGATTCCGGAAGGAGGTCATCTTCTTCGATGTAGATGGAGAAACAGTGGTGTTTGCTGCTGAGCGAGATCCTCGGATGGGTCATAGGCAGGTTTCATCCTTATCATCCATGATGGCTGAGATGATGTTATGTTCTTCAGAGGTTGAGCAGTTGGCGTTTCCTAGGGTTGTGGAGGAGTACCCTAATGTATTTCCCGAAGAGGTTGTAGCATTACCCCCTCGATGAGAGATCGAGTTTGGGATCAAGCTACAGCCAGGAGCATATCCTATCTCTATGTCTCCATATAGAATGGCCCCTTCTGAGTTACGAGAGCTACGTATACAGCTTGATGATCTGTTGAAGTGCGGTTTTTTTCGTCCAAGTGTGTCTCCATGGGGTGCACCAGTCTTGTTCGTGAAGAAGGCCGATGATAGTTTGCGGTTGTGCGTCGATTATCATCGATTAAACAAAGTGACAATAAAGAATCGCTATCCTCTTCCACAGATTGATGACCTATTAGATCAACTGAAGGGTGAAAGTTGGTTCTCAAAGATCGACTTGCGGTCAGGATATCATCAGATGCGTGTAAAGGATGAGGATATCCCGAAGACTGCTTTCCGTTGTCGTCATGGGAATTATGAGTTTGTTGTAATGCCATTCGGCGTGACGAATTCTCCAGCTGTTTTCATGGGGTTGATGAATGCTGTGTTCCGTGAATTCTTGGACAAGTTTGTTGTGGTTTTCATCGATGACATCCTTGTGTACTCCACATCTGAAGAAGAGCATGCAGAGCATCTACGAGCCGTTTTAGGAGTTCTTCCCCAACATCAGTTGTTTGGGAAGTTGTCCAAGTGTGAGTTCTGGGCTCGAGAAGTTCGTTTCTTAGGGCATGTTGTGTCCCAACAGGGAGTAGCTGTGGATCCATTGAAGATAGAAGCAGTAGTGTCTTGGGCAGCCCCCAAGACAGTGTCAGAGGTGCGAAGTTTCCATGGTCTCGCAGGCTATTACAGTAGGTTCGTAGCAAATTTCTCACGGGTTGTGACTCCTCTAATAGCTTTGACCTGGAAGGATCAAGAATTCATGTGGACTGATCAGTGTCAGGCAGCATTCGAGTATCTAAAGGAGAAGTTGGTAAGTGCTTTTGTTCTTTGTCTTCCAGCTGAGGGAGTCCAGTTTGACGTCTTCTGCGATGTGTCACATCTGGGGCTAGGCTGTGTACTTATGCAAAAAATGTCAGTTGTTTCTTATGGGTCCCGAAAATTGCGTCCCCATGAACGCAACTATGCCACCCATGATCTTGAGTTGGCAGCCGTGGTGTTTGCGCTGAAGTTGTGGAGACATTACCTCATTGGCGAGCGCTTTGTGGTTTTCACCGATCATAAGAGTTTGAGGTATGTTTTCTCTCAGCGGGACTTGAACTTGCGGCAGCATCGGTGGATGGAGTTCTTGTAGGAATACGACTTCGAAATGTCGTATACACCTGAGAAGGGAAATGTTGTTGCTGATGCGCTGAGCCGAAAGTCATGTAATGATGTTGTGCGTGAATCTGGTGATTCTTGGAGAGTAATGGAGGAACTGTCAGCATTACATCTTGATATGGAAGAGGTTGGGGGTAGAGGTTGTCTTTTCCAGATGACGGTGCGGTCATCTCTAATGCAGAAGGTGGAAGAGTCTCAGTTGGGTGATCTAGAGGTGGAAGTTTGGAGAGACAGAGTTGTTTGTGGGGAGGCCCCTGATGGTTGGTCGGAGGATGAACAACACTGAGTGTTGTATCATGGCAGGCTTTTTGTTCCCTTGGCGATTCGCGAGACAGTTCTCCAAGAGTTCCATAGTTCACCCTTGGAGGTACATCCCGGTGTGACGAAGATGTACCGATCCTTGAGGAGTCAGTTTTGGTGTCCTAGGCTGAAGCGTACAGTTGCAGAATGTGTGTCTCGATGTTTAGTCTGCCAGAAAGTGAAGGACGAACACCGTGTTCCTGGTGGTCTTCTCCAACACATAGAGATTCCTCAGTGGAAGTGGGAGGACATCTCAATGGACTTTGTTACAGGTTTACCTCGAGCTCCGGGAGGACATGATGCTATATGGGTGGTAGTGGATCGTTTTACTAAATCAGCCCACTTCATAGCAATCAAGGAGTCAAGCTCAGTGGAGTTTTTGTCGAGGCAGTATCTGGACGAGGTGGTGAGGCTTCACGGAGTTCCTAAGACGATCATTTCTGATCGAGATCCTCGTTTTACCTCTAGGGTGTGGAGAGGTCTCTAGCATGCTTTTGGTTCTCAATTATGCCTTAGCACTGCTTTTCATCCTCAAACGGATGGTCAGACAGAGCGAACAATCCAGACTCTTGAAGACATGTTGCGCTCTTGTGTTCTTGATTTTGGAGGTTCATGGAAAAAGCACTTACCCTTGGTAGAGTTTTCTTACAATAATAGTTTTCACTCCACCATTGTTATGGCGCCATGTGAAGCCCTGTATGGCCGGCCTTGCCGTTCTCCTTTGTACTGGACTGGGATCGGAGAGTAAGCAATTATCAGACCAGAACTAGTGCAGAATACAACAGAGATGGTACAGGTGATTCGTGAGAGGATGAAGACAGCACAGGATCGTCCGAAATCATATGCTGATCAAAGAAGGAGACTGTTAGAGTTTAATGTTGGGGATCATGTGTTTCTAAAGGTGACTCCCCGTCGTGGGCAGCGAAGGTTTGGTCGTGGGAGTAAGCTTTCTCCTAGGTTTGTTGGGCCTTTCGAGGTGTTAGCTCGTGTTGGAGCTGTGGCGTATCGAGTAGCACTTCCCCCTCATATGAGTCGGATACATGATGTTTTCCATGTATCACAACTCCGTCGTTATCTTCATGATGAATCTCATGTTATCGATTGGGGAGAGATCGATATTGATGATGATGCAACCTTCGAGAAGCGACCTGTGGAGATCCAAGACCACAAGGAGAAGGTGTTGCATGGGCGTTCTATCCCCTTAGTTCGTGTCTTGTGGTGACACGATGGCATGGAGGAGAGTACCTGGGAGCGTGAGTCACAGATACGTGCTCAGTACCCAGAGTTGTTCAATTTTTAACTCCTTTCATGTAATGATGTTTCCTCTCTGGTTAGACCTTTCATGATTTATTTATGTACTTTTCATGTGATGTTATGAATGAATTGTTTGGGTATGGATTTTTTGTTCCCATACTCCCGGATGTCGTAGTTTTGTTCCATATTTCGAACAACTCATGGTGGTTTTCCCCTGAGAGGTATCTTATGGGGTGGTTGTTCGGACCCCTCTTTTCTTCTGGGTTGGTTTTTAATTCTCGAGGACGAGAATGTTTTGAGAGGTATCTAATGTAATGTCCCGGACCTCTCCGGTCCATTACTTTGTGATTTTTGGTGTTTGAGGTGTTCCGGGAAGTCAAGGGGACTTCTCCCCAACACTTTGCCAATTTTCCAGTTCTATGAACAGTGTTTCCAGTTTTATGAACAGTAACAGATCGGTCTGACAGATCGGTCTCACAGATCAGTTTCACAGATCGGTGTGACAGATCGGTTTCACTGATCGGTCTGACAGATCGGTTTCACAGATCAGTCTGACAGATCAGTTTCACAGATCGGTGTGACAGATCGGTTTCACAGATCGGTGTGACAGATCGGTTTCAAAGATCGGTGTGACAGATCGGTTTCACAGATCGGTCTGACAGATCACTTTCACAGATCGGTGTGATAGATCGGTTTTATAGATCGGTCTGACAGATCGGTTTCACAGATCGGTGTGACAGATCCATTTCACAGATCGGTTTCACAGATCGGTTTCACAGATTGGTGTGACAGATCAGTTTCACAAATCGGTGTGATAGATCGGTTTCACAGATCGGTTTGACAGATCGGTTTCACAGATCGGTGTGACAGATCGGTTTCACAGATCAGTTTCATAGATCGGTTTCACAGATCGGTTTCACAGATCGGTTTCACAGATCGGTTTCATGTACAGTAACAGTGGGTGAACAGTGTTTCCAGATTCCTACAGTTTTTCCCCTTTTGACGTTTCCTTTGACGTAAAATACTTTTTAAGCCTTATTTTAAGGGCTCTTAAGGCCATTTATAACGCCATAAATCCTATATTAATTATTCCGAAGGCTTGGAATGTTTTACTTGGTCAAACCGCGTGGGTTAATGTGATCCGTTTTTAATGGAGAATTAACCGGATCTTAAACTGTTGCCCCATTTAATCTTAAAAAAGGGATGAGATATCATTCTCCCTTGTTCTTTACCTTTGTTCTCAACTAGGAGGCACTAGAACCTTTCAATCCTTTCCGTAGGAGTTGCACAATCGATCTTTACTCCTAGGATTGGTTCCGCTTTGTTTTGATGCAACCAAGTTGTGTCGATCAATCTTCAATATAAGGTATGTTGTATCGTCGTTCTTTTGGGGTTCATCTTCTCCTATCCTCCTTTCCATAATTATACCATGTAATTTCCAAGATTCTAATGGGTTTTCTTGGGGTTGGTTGGTAATGTCGTACCGCAGCATCCTCCGGTGGATGCAGTTGTCGCGAGGGGAGGATCGTGACCTGTTGTGTGGATAAAGAACGTGAGGAACTGTTTGAGGTAGGGGATTCATGGATTCTCTAATTGTATATGTGCAATCGTAGAATTAGCATGATTTATCCCTTTGGATCACAATGAAATGGACCTAATTAAATACTTGAACCAGATTAAGAAAATTGGTTGATCGCATGTTGTTTCTTTATACCGTGATAACAGTTGCCTCATGTTTCTCTAGATAGAGTGTTATCTATGTTTTCTTTGATTTGTTATTCGTTCATGATAGAAATTGATAATTGGCTAAAGATAAAGAGGCATATAAATTAATCTGGTTATTGCCGTTGTTGTAGTCGTTCTAATTTGAGGATAATTAAATTAGGGAAGTAAGCATGGTTATTTATTTGTGATAGCTTACTGATTAGGTATCCCGTAATTGGAACCTACGAATAACAAATCTGTTAATTCAATATTGATTAGAGAACAGATTATGTGGGAATTTCTAAAAGGGTTCTGAGTTACCCTCTTGTTTGTTAAAGGGTCAAGAGCCCATGATGTGATGTTTTTTTCCTACTGCTTGTGATGTGATGTGAGCCTGGATGGCTGTTGTGATATGTGGAGGCATGGAGGTCTTGTGGTTATGGCAGCAGATGACACCTAGAGTGGCGAGATGCATCAGTTTATGCATGTGGGTGTCGGGGAGGACACCAGGGGTGATGGAATGGGATGGATGTGGTTGCTGGTTGCTTGCGGTTTTCTTGAATGTTAATCTGCTTTGCTTTTCCCCACTTCTCAAGGCAGCTGGTCTTGCTACCCGTCTTCCGAAGGAGGCAAAGACGCGCGGGGTATGCCACTTGATTTCCGTGTTTAGCCTCTCGAGGGAGAATGGGTATATTCTCTTTCTATAGGCGGCAAAGACTCGATGGGTAGTATATCTACTCACCGTGTTGAGCCTCCTTTGTGTTTAGAAGCATAGGATGTTTTTCTAGAATGTATGGGAATGTGGAAAATTAATTCTGTAATGAATGTTTGATTAAATGGTGAAAATCCACGGGGATGGAGATGCTGGAATTTAAAGGTGATGTGAATCTTAAAAAGGAGCAATTGTTTTTGAATGTGAGGCCAATTCAGTTTAATGTGGAATTTTTCATTCAAAATTAATGTTTAAAGAATTAATTAATGTACAGTGGAACTGATAAAATGATAACGGAGTAATCTAATAAATCTCTTCAAATGTTTTTGTGCTTATAGGATACCTAGTCTTAGAAGTAGCAGCCTGGAGTCTGAGAGATGTTTGCTGCAGTTGTATCTAAGACTAGGTAATGCCCATAGTGTGGATGTGAGTTACTTATATATTCTTTAATTTTTGTGTTTCTATACACTACTCCACCCTGTCGGTAAGGGCAACTGACACCCCGGGGATTTTGAGCCCTGGGGGGGGGGTGTTTTCCCCAACATTCTGATGGGAGGTCGAATGGCTGACTACCCCCTTTGGCCCCGCTCTCTTCTCTTGGTAGATACTTGTGCCATGAGGCACAGAGGTTAGTTACCCCATATATGTGTGTAGAGGGCTGTAATGGCTTATGGTTATTCACACGCATATATTCTGGATATAGTATCCTATGGACTACTATAGGTGTAACGTGTATAGGCTATGATGGCTTGAGGATCCTTACTCAGAGTATGGGCTGTAATGGCTTGAGGTATTATACCCGACATATGATACATGTTATGTGAGCTGTGGTGGCTCCTGGAAACAACCTGGTTACCTTTGGTTGTGAGGACGGCGTGGTGCTTCTCCCAGGTGTCTGCGGGCAAGCCTATGTGGTGCACAAGGTGCAGATTGTGGAGCTTAGACCTGGTGTCTGCGGGCAAGCCTTCAGAGAGAGATGCACAAGACGTATGTTGTTGAGGAAAAGCGGTAAACCAGTGGGGAAGTAGTAGTGGGGTACCCTTGATATTCTATACTATATGATATATTCTTGTATGCATTACTTGGTGAGAGTAGCCATGGTGAGGTTGGGAACATAGTATACCTGTTTAGGTGACGAGTTAGTTTCACTTGTTGTTCACTGGGCTTTAGCATGCTTTCTTTACTTTTTCACGAGAGGCTTGGGGAGGATCCTACTGAGTATACATTTATACTCACCCTATGTATCTATAAACTGTTTTTCAGGTCGCTTAGAGCAGGTTGGAGATCAAGCGGGTTACTACTAGCTTGTGGTTGGAGGAGGAGCAGTTCGGGCTCGTGGTCGCTGTCGTTTAACTTTTTTTTTGGGTACTTTTAGTTTTCTCCTTCTGTTGTAGTACTTTTGCATGACATTTCATATATGTACTTGGTTTCCTTTTATATCTCAGTTCTAAGTTGGAGTCGATTGGAGTCTATTCTATCTCTCTCTTCTGCATGTGTTCTCTTAGAGGGTAATGCCTCCCATTTGTATGTTATTATACCCTTGGTGCTAGTCGCCAACCCGGGGCCTACTGGAGGCGGGACTCGTGGGTCATTATCTCCCTTTTCACATTGCCGGCCCAGGAGGGGTACACTTTGTGGGGAGGGGGTCGTGACACACACAGATTCGACCGTGGTGCGATGGATGCAATCAAGGCCAAAAAAAGCGTTTTTAAATATGTACTAAAAACATTTATGTCGATTTTCAACATGAACTACCCAATGAAAAGAAAATTAGTAAAATAAATAATTAAAATTGGTGGGTGTGACACCATTGGTCTACAAATTCCAAGAACACACCACAGATCAATCATTAAGAAGATAGATAGCATCACTTGTGGATGCTAAAAGTATTAAAAATCACTACCCATGGAATACTACCCCAACTACCCACTTAAACGACTAGGTATCAGTAAGTACTCAAGTATAAGTATCATTTCGTTTTACATTTAATTACCAGGTTCACTCCTTTACCTTTCATAAACATGAAATGGTGGGATAAGGATGTGCTACCATTTCATTTTAGAAGTCATGCTTCATTTTATAATGAATAGTAATTCCCATTGAATTGGTTCCCATCCACATTATCACTAAAAACGAATCCCCTTTATTTATATCATAATGGATCAAATCAATAAATTACTCATCCCAACCCATGAGGGCCCATACACCTCATGAATTGAGACATGGAATCACTCAATCAAAACCAAAAGTAATAAAATCATAAGCTAACTATCACAACATCACTCAATAACTATATGAATATCAAGCAATGAAAGTTGTGAAATACACCAATATAGTATGACAATATGCATGACATGTGAATTATAGGTGCCTATAATGATACATGTAACAATGCTCCTTACCCTAAAATCCTCGCTGTAACACCCTAGTATTTTGTTTTATAATTTTAATTAAATTAATTTATGGAAAATAATAATTTAAATTTAAGTGTTTTAATTATAATTTATAGCATTTAAATTAATTAATTGATGTTATAAAAAAATATTATTTTAAAGTCTTATTTTGTGTAATAGAATATTTTAATATTTTAATATGTATTTAGTAGATTATTTAATTAAATATTTTAAAGAATAATATATATTGACTGTTATAATATTTTTGATAAATACTTAATTATTTTATGAATATATTCACTATTGATATGACTCTCCAATATTTTATGGTATCTTTATTCTTAAATAATCGTAATTAAATAGGTAGATTTTAATGCATGCAACACTATGTATTTTTGAAACAATACTTGGTTATAGAAGATAGTTATAACCTAGACATTAAAATTAAATTTTCTACTTTTGTGATTTGAATTTCAAAAAACAGACATACATGGTTGCGTTCGGTAAATTATTTAGAGTTCGATGGGATCGACTTAATTTTTGGTGAATAGTAACTTACCATTATTAATAGTAACATACCCTTATGAATAATAATTTATCCTTATGAATTTTAATATGAACCTTATGAATAGTATCCTCACCTATGAATGTATAAATAAAATTTAGGCACCTTATAAAAGAATGTGAATATTAATAGTTATGTGTTGGTTTTGTAAGGAAGAAATATTTTATTAAAATTTTATAATTAATAAATTTATTTAAAATAAATTTTATTTTCATAAAATGTTCTGCTAGTAAATATTTTTTCATCCTATGATTTTAGTATAATTTATTGAGACCTCAGTTAATTTTTGAAAGTATTATAAAACCAGTATTAAATTTAAAATATATATTTTTGAGTAATTAAAAATTAAAATCTTCATATCTATAAAATTATTTTCGTAAAATTCAGTTCATTTTTGGTTTCTACACATTGAAAAATGGTTAGGGTGAATTTTTGGTATTTTTCTGAAATACATGATTTTTTGGTGAATAGTGAAATTTGATAATTTACAAAATATGCTAAATAAATGATTTTTTGCATCATAAATGAGCCATGGATGATTAAAATGGAAATTTATTTGAAATAACATGCACTAATTACTATTTTTTCTCACAATAATCAATACTATTTATTGTCTTGAGAAAAATAATAAACTAATGATTAATATAATGCAAAACCCTCCTCTCATACACTATATACACCACCCGTCAACACTCTTCCTCTAACACCTCTCAATCTTTTATCCTATCCTAAGTTCTACCAAATACTCTTAACAAGCCTATCTCCCACTTCCAAGACCTACTGGTCTCACTAGAAGTCCAAAAACAAATTCCTTAAGGAGATTCTCAAGGAGGAGTACTCAAGAGGTAAACCTCTCTTCTTTTTCTATTCAACTCTTTTTACAAGTTCCATTTTTTTGTTTTTCTCTCCTTAGATCCCCTTATCCAAATGCTGTGATAATTATAGTACCTTACATGTACTATAATTTTATTATGTTGTGGAATATTTCATCATCATCTTTATTTCCCCCTCCTCTTATACTAAAACCAAAACCCCATCCAAGAAATGTTAATTCAAAGACGTTGGGTTTTCAATTTCTATTACCATATTAAATTTTTGTCATGAAACAATTTTATGGTTAAAACAAATCAAAATATATGTAATATACCCTATTTAATGTTATATAATATTTTTTTAAACATTTTATTAAATTATAAAACAAAATTAGTTCATGGTGATTGAAAAACCATCAAAATAATCCAAGCGTTTCTCATTAAAATTATATATAATGATTAATCGTAAAACCATATAAAAAAATGATATGTTTAACCATTTAATCTTCTTTATTTTCATTAATAGCATGTAATTCCAATTCTGGATAATTATATCAATTATAGATGAACTCCATTACTCATAGTCAAGAAAACCGATAGTGAAAATCAAGTAAACAAACACCCCATAATGACAGAATTAAATCTTATAACTTATCAGGAAGACCATAAATGAACTTAATAAAATTTTAATGAATAAATACATGTAGAGAAGATTATGAATAAATTAATTAATGTATTTAATTTTACTATCCAGGATGTTAAGATTAAAGGAAGAAATCATTCGGACATAAGGTAATGGGTTTGTCATCTCACTTTTATTTCCATGAAATTTCCATTATTCACCACTATCTATTATGTATGGTGTATGTATACTTCCCATTATTTTTTAATATCATTAATATATATATATATATTCTTATATTAAATGTATCATTTTATGGTTATTTATTTTAAGGCATATGATTTGATTGGTTTCAAAGTGGTAGGGGTTTTCTACCCAAACCTCCATTTACTTTGGAGTTACTCTTATTCCCTACATTCCTCAATGAAATTCTTAAATATTCATATGAATTATTCATAAATTCTTTGTGTATGTTCTATATATATGTACCAAATATTAGCCTTATTTATTTTATAGGGAGTTATATGTTTTAAAAGGATATTTCAAAAATTCTCCCTGATAAATAAGCCCGATTCAAGGGAACTTCTCAAATTATTACCTATTTTCAAGTGCAATATATAATATATTTTAAGCCATATTTTTTTTAAAATAAAAAACTTTATCATGAAAATTATCTTGGTTCATATCTGGTTTTATGAAAGAAAACATTACAATCCTCTTTAAAATCCCTTTACATTTACTTTAAACTGGACAAAAATGTTTTACTTATAAAGCTTCTTTAAAAACTCTTTTTATGGTCGGAGATTATTTATGCCTAAAATATGATTTATATGTCATTAACTTTTATTTTTTGATATATAAATATTTTCAAACAGAATTCTGGAAAAATACAAATGATTTTCCAAAATAACTTTTCTTTCCAAAGTAAAAAGAATGTTTCTTGTCACACTTTAAATTTTATGAGATATATGTCTTGTTCAAAACTTTTTTCCTTTCATGTGTAGTATGTACTACAATTTTTATTTCTTATCAAGAGTCTCCTTATTCACATTACATTCTTAGGGATTATGATTTGAATGTTTCAAGGTTGTATGAGACACTTTGGAATGTTTAAGGATTATTTCCTCAAGAATTTTTCAGTGGTCTAATTTAAAAGTATGTTCACCTAGGTCAACATCCTTTGTTTAACCTTGTACTACATTGAGGTTTATCTATTATGATATCATCTACAATATGTTTTCAAAGGGTTCGTAATTAGTTTGACTATAGATGTGCTATCTTGATACCATTCTCCTAATACCCTGAATGTTTAATGTTTATGTTTAATGATTGAGGAATGTTGTTTAAATTTCATATGATAGTTTTAATATGAATGTATATGTCTATTATGTTCACCACTTTCGTGTAAAGGATTATTTGGACTGGAAGTGATGGGTGGGCCCCACTATAGCCCCTCGATGCATCGACCGGTGTAATGAGACAAAATAATTGGTGAAAAACCCTTCGAGTCTGTTTCCAAAAATTAGGCATATTTCTACCCAAAGACTTAAACCGCCTCGATGGTATGATGGTTCAGGTGACTGTTACATGATGTCAAAATAAAAAAATTCTATTTATTCATTATTCAGTTCTTACTATCTATGAGGTTTTCACTATGACCATATCAATGGATGGACTTTCATTCTTAGTTTATTGATAACATTTGTTTTTCAATTATTCACCATTATATAATGATTATGTCTAATTGATTATGATTAATTTTTTATTGTTTCATGTTTCCAATATATGTAACCCTTACTGACCATTTTATCTCACCCCGTTAATTTTTTTCCTTCCCTATGTTATGGAGAAGTGATCATTTATTGAATTTTCATGGAGGCAGTTTATTATCTTTTATTATGTATTATATTTTGTTTTATTTTCGTAATATAAAATGGGTTCCATGTATGTATCTAGTTTCTTCAATACTACTAAACTGATCAGTCCTTAGGGATTTTATTCTTTGTAATCATTCCAAATTAATAAATTAATTCACTAGCTTCAGGCTTCTAGGGTTAGGGCATTATAGTCTATATCAAATGAAGTTTAATAGAAACCTTGGGAACTAGATTTAGAAAACATAGTTTTTGGAACATAACCCAAACATGAAATTTGAGGGTAATCATAGAGTAACATCCTAGAATTTTGGAGACTATTTTGGCCATCCAATTAAATACATCCCTCTATGGATACTATAAGTGGATGTGGTTCTAACACAAATGTACCTAGGAGTAACAACTCCGACAAGGAGTTTCGGGCTTGACTTGAGGTATCCTGGTACATGACAATGAGCCTTACTTCTCACCTGTTTTGAAAATCATAGTGGATATGCTTAGGATAATTCACATTTTACTTATATACCATTATGAAGGATTTATGCTTCTGAAGTAGCCAAAGAATATGGTTCTAGGATTTATGATGCATAAATTAATGGTATGTGCTATACCATGTTTAGAGTTATAGATATTTCATAATTTTATGAGCTAATATTTAATATATAATTGATTAGAAATGGTGCTTAGTAGAAGAAATGATAACATCACCAATGCACGCGATGCAAAGAGTAAGAATGATCATATCTCCAATGGTCTTAATCCATCATTGCAAAGGAAGATTGTCTCCCAAGTATCCTCATCATATGAGGAAATAGTATCATCTTTTAACAATATATATAAATAATTCTCCAAGTCCTATGTATTTTAAGGGAAGAGAGAGAAGAAAAGGATGTAAGAGGAAATCATGGATAAAGGGAAGAAGGGAAAGAAGATTTTTCCCACATGTGACAATTTTGGAAAGAATCGCCCTAGAAAATTTTTGAAGGGAATGGGAGTTTGTTATAAGTGTGGGGAAAGGGACACTAATTTCGTGATTGCAAGGTTATGAAAAATGTTTCCAATGTACATGGTTTCAACTGTAAGGAGATGATACACTATGCAAATCAATTTCCCAAGCATCAAAGGAATATACCCCAAATGATGTTACTGGATAATTATCAAGGTGTGATACTACCGCAGATGAAGTGCAATTGCTAATATGACTATTCAAGAATCATGTGATTTGAATATTTTATTAGAAATATACTGGCTAAAAGAATTATGGAATATATGAGGATTGTACTGAAATACTTTTTCATTAAATAATCCCGACCATAGGTTGAGTGGTAAAAAGAAAATATATTCAGTGGAAAGTTAAAATTTTCTATGAATTCACGATTGAGGGAAATATAACACTAAATATATTCCTAATTTTGAGATAATGATAAAGAAATTATTTATTTGGATAAGTGATGAGTACCTTGGAACTGATTGATTAATTGTATACAAGTGATCTTTTCTATCATTGATGGAGCTTAAAACACTTTTGGATATATGGAATATATCCAATAGCATGAGTATGGATGAATGAAAGTTTCCAATATGGTTTTATGGTAATTCATGTTATTAAAATATTTCAGGAGGACACATGATGAAGTTATTCACATGTTTGGAATGTCAAAATTTAGATTTGCTTTATTTTTATTGAGAGATAATGATAGATCATCTTAGAGAATTTAGTGACCTTCTTTATAAAGTGTTGGATCATTATATTTTGGAAATTTCTACCATTTATGAATGGTTTAAGTTTTTCATTGTATGAGGTTTTAGAGGATAATGTCTTACTTCACCACATGACACAACCTATGTTAAGAGATGAATTATAGATAGATCAAGGCGTAATCAGAGGATAAGATTGTGTTTACTAAATACAAATGCATATTTATACTCTTATAGAGTGGAATAATTTCTCAAATCAAGGAAAATAGTCTTAAATATGATTTTGTACAAATATTTTATAGTATCAATTATTTTTTTGATATAGTATATAGTTTTGTAGTAGTAAACTTTCATCTGAACATGTTCTCTCTCACATTCCATTAGAACTTCATGGTTTGATTTTTCATCCATGTCTATGTTTCTACTTAAAACTAATGTCACCCCATTTGAACGCATAATTTTTGTGGTAACCACCTCATTTCCCTTAACCTCTTTAAAGAGGACATTTTATTAACACTATTTTAAATGTGTGCTTCCCACAGGGGAATTTTCCAGTATCAACCTTTAACTTTCAAAGTGAAATTTTGAATTACGAAGATGCAATTCAGTTGTGGGGGGAATAATTTAACACCCCAATGTTTTGTTTTATAATTTTAAATATATTAATTTAAAGAAAATAATAATTTAAAATTAAATGATTTAATTATAATTTATAGCTTTCAAATTAATTAAATAATGTTTAAAAAAACAAATACTATTTTACAGTATTATTTTGTGTAAAAAATATTTTAATATGAATATATGTATTTAATAGATTATTTAATTAAATATTTTAAAGAATAGTATAGATTTAGTATAATAATAATTTTTATAAATACTAAATTATGTTTTGAATATATTCACTACTGATATGACACCCCAATATTTTATTATATGTTTCTTCTTAAATATTTTCAATTCATTGGATAGCTTATAATGAATGAAACATTGAGTCTCTATGAAACCAAACTTGGTTTTAGGAGATAGTTATAACTTGGCCATTAAACTTAATTTTTCCACTTTTGTGATTTGAATTTTGAAAACCGAATATACAAGTTTGCGTTTAGTAAGTTATTTAGAGTTCGATAGGATCAACTTATTTTTTGGTGAATATTAACTTACCCTAATGAATAGTAATGTACCCTTATGAATAGTAATATGACCCTTATGAATAGTAACCTCACACCTAAATGTATAAATAAAATTTAGGCCCCTTATAAATGAATGTGAATATTAATAGTTAAGTGTTGGTTTTGTAAGGAAGAAATATTTATTTAAAATTTTATAATTAATAAATTTATATAAAATAAAATACATTTTCAAAAAATGTGTTCCTAATAAATATTTTTTTATCATGTGATTTTAGGATAATTTTCTGAGACCTCAGTTAAATTTTGAAAGTATTATAAAACCAGTTTTAAATTTAAAATTTGTATTTTCAAGTAAATATTGATTTTTTTAAAAATTAAATTTCTCATATCTAGAAAAGTATTTTCATAAAATGGAGTTCATTTTTGGTTTCTACACTTAAAAAAATGGTTAGGATGGATTTTTGGGATTTTTTTGAAATACTTGATTTTTAGTGAATAGTGATATTAGATAATTTACAAAATATGATAAATAAATGAATTTTTGCATCATACTTGAGTAATGGATGATGTAAATGGATATTGATTCGAACTCACATGCACTTATTATTGTTTTTGGTCAAAAGAATCAATACTATTTCTTGTATTGAGAAAAATAATAAACTAATGATTAAAATAATCCAAAAAACCTCCTCTCTTCCACTATATAAACCACCCCTCCCCCCTCTTCCTCTAAAAAATCTAAATATTTTATCCTTGAATAAGATCTTTTAAATACTCTTCTCAATCCCCTCTCCCATTTCCAAGACCTACTGATCTAAACAAAGGGCAAAAAACAGAATCCTTAAGGAGATTCTCAAGGAGGAGTATTCAAGAGGTAAACCTCTCTTCCTTTTCCTTTCAACTTCTTTTACAAGTTCCATTCTTTTTTCTCTCCCATAAGCTCCCCTCATCTATATTATATGATAATTATAGTACCTTACATTTACATTAATTTTATTATACTAATGTAATATTTTATCATCATCTCTTTTTCCACCCCCTCTTATACTAAAATAAAAACACTGTCTGAGATGTGTTAATTCAAGGACGATGGGTTTTCAATTTCTATTACTGTCTTCAATTTTGGTCATAAAACTATTTTTATGTTTAAAAAATCCATAATATATTTAATATATCCTATTTAATGTTTTTGAATCATTTTTTACACATGTTATTTAATTATAAAAAAAATGAGTTCGTGGTTATCGAAAAACCATCAAAATAATCCAAGCATTTATCATTAAATTTTTATGTAATGATTAATCCTCAATCCATATAAACAAATGATATGTATAACCATTTAAACTTATGGATGTTCATTAACAACATGTAATTATAATTCTATATAATTATATCAATTCCATGTGAACTCCACTACTCATAGTCAAGCGAACCGATCATGAAAATCAAGTAAACAAACACTCTAGAACGATGAAATTCAATCATATAACTTATCAAGAAGACCATAAAAGATATTAATAACAATATAATGAATAATATACATGTATATAATGTTATTAATTAATTAATTAATTGATTTAATTTTACTATCCCAGACGTTAAGATCAAAGGAAGAAAACATTCGGGCATAAGGTAAGGGGTTTTTCATCTCACTTTTATTTCCATGAGATTTCCATTATTCACCACTATCATTTGTGTATTGTGTAGTTATACTACCCATTGTTGTGTCATATCATGAATATATATATTTTAATTCTATTCAATGTATCATTTTATGGTTATTAATTTTGGGGCATATGATTCGATTGGTTTCAAAGTTGTAGGGGTTCTCTACCAAAACATCCATTTACTTTTGAGTTACTCTTATACTCTACTTACCTCAATTAAATTATTAAATATTCTTATGTACTCTTCATAAAATCTGTTTGATTGTTTTATATATATGTAACAAATATAATCCTTCTTTATTTTATGGGTATTTATATTTTTTAAATGGATATTTCAAAAATTCTCCCTGATAAATAAGCCCGATTCAAGGGAACTTCTCAAATTCTTAACTATTTTCAAGTGCACTATATAATATATTTCAAGACATAATTATTTTTTTAAAATAACATATTTTATCATTAAAATCTATCTTGGTTCATATCTTTTTTATGAAAGCAAGCATTCCATTCTTCTTGAAAATCCCTTTAACATTTACCTTAAAATGCACTAAAATGTTTTACTTCTAAAGCTTCTTTAAAAACTCTTTTTACAATGGGACATTATTTATTCCCTAAATATGATTTACATGTCGTTACCTTTTATTTTAATATATAAACATATTTTCAATCAGAATTCATGAAAAATAAAAATGATTTTCCAAAATAACTCTTCTTTCAAAAGTAAAAAGGATTTTTCTCGTCACTCTTTAACTTTTATGAGATACATTCCCTGTTCACAACTTTTTCCTTGTATGTTTTTATGTACTACCCTTTGGTATTTCATATCAAGAGTCTCTTTATTCTCATGATATTCTAAGGTATTATTATTTGAATCATTCAAGGTCGTATGAGATAGTTTGGAATGATTATGGATTTTTTCCTCAATAATTTTTCAGAAGTATCATTTAAAGGAATCTTCATCTATGTCAACATCCTTTGTTGAACCTTGTACTACATTAAGGTTTTAATATTATGATATCCTCTATAATATATTGTTGAAGGGTTCCTAATTAATTTGACTATAGATATGCTATCTTGATACCATTCACCATATTACTCTTAATGGTTAGTGTTTATGTTAATGATGGGGGAAAATTATTTATATTCCATATGATAGTTTTAATATGAATGTATATGCCAATTATGTTCAACCGTTTCTTATAAATAATGAATTGGACTAGAAGTGACAGGTGGGGCCCACTATAACCCCTCGATGCATCGACAAGTCTCATAAGACAAACTAGTTGGTGACAAACCCTTCGAGTTTGTTTCCAAAAATTAGACGGGCTTTTACCCATAGACTTAATCCATATCGATGATATGATGGTTCAAGTGGTAGATGAATTATGTCCAAATAAAAATAATTCTATTTATTAATTATTTAGTTATTACTATTAATGTGGTTTTCACTATGAAAAAATCTATGGATGCACTTTCATTCTCATTTTATTAATGATGTGTGTTTTTCAATTATTCACTATTCGATAATGATTATGTATAATTGAATTTGCTTAAGTTATTATTGTTTCATGCTTACACTATATGTAACCCTTACTAAGCAATTGATCTCACCCCTTTACTTTATTTTCCTTCCCGATGTTATGAATAAGATGTCATTTATTGAGTTCTCAAGGATGGAGTTTATTATCTTATCTTATATACTATATTTTGTGTTGTTTTCCCAATGTAAAATGGTTTCTTGTAAGTATCTAGTTTCTTCAAGACTACTAAATGGATCAGTCCTTTAGGATTTTATTCCTTGTAATAATTTCAAAGTAATAAAGTAATGCACCTTCTCTAGGCTTCTAGGGTCAGGGTGTAATAGTATGTATCAAATTAAGTTCAGTAGAAGCCCTAAGAATAAGATTTAGAAAACATAGTTTTGGGAATATAACCCTAAGATGGACTTTGAGGTTAAGTATAGAGTAACATCCTAGATTTTTGGATACTATGTGCATATTCATAGTAAATAAATACCTATCTGGATACTATAAGTGGATGTGGTTCTGATACATATGTATCTAGGAGTAACAACTATGAAAATGAGTTTTGGGATTGACCCGACGTATCCAGGTACAAGAAAACGGGCCTTACTACACACCTAGTTTGACGCTCCTAGAGGATATTCTTAGGACAATTCACATTTTTCTTATATACCATTATGAAGGATTTACGCTTCTGAAGTAACCAAAGTATATGGTTCTAGGAATTATGATGTATAAATTTATGTTATGTTCTATACCATGTTTAGAGTTATAGAGAGTTCTTAATTTTATTAGCTAATATATAATAATTAATTGATTATAAATGGAGCCTAGTAGATGAAATGAGAACATCACCAATGCACATGATGTAAAGAGTAAGAAGGATCATATATCTAATGGTCTTAAGCCATAATTTTGAAGTAATATTGTCTCCCATGTATCCTCATCATATAAGGAAATAATATCATGTGTTTACAAGAAGATCATGATCGGGTATGGAAGTTGGGGAATCTTCAACTCAAACCGAGGGTTATTCGCATCTCCGAATGGGATCTCACCTTCAATCCGTATAAAACACGAAACACTTTTGTTCAGATCTAGGTTTGTCTTCATGGTATCAACTGGTATTTTTGGCACCTGAATATCCTCAACGACATCACCTCTTGTATTGGTACACCCCTAAAAATAGATCAAAGAACTCTAAATGCTGATCTCGGCCAATATTCTAGAGTGATGGTTGAATTTGATATGGCTGCCAAGATCTTGGAGGTCGTCGTCTTCAATGATAACGAATAAAGGGGCGAATTTTTCATTGAATGTGAGCGGATGCCTCCCTGCTGTGATCTATGCAAGATCATCGGGCACTCATTGCTGAAATGTAGGGTCGTCAAAAGTCAGGTCTCATAGCCTGCAGATGATGGGTGGACTGAGGTCAAGAAGAAAAAGAAAGGAAAAGCCTCAACCTCTAAAAATCATGATCCTCCAAAGAAGAAGGCTGATGTTTGGGTGAAAAAATCCACCCTCCTGGGTGAATGCTCGGGTGTCACATGGGAAGAGAAGGTGGAGGATGAGGAAAACAATGATCTTGATCAGGTCATTCTGGACGACATCGAATGAATAGTGCTGGATATTTGTGAGAATGAGTCTGATCTGCCTTTGTTGGATGCATCGAATGAGGGGAAGTGCCATGGATTGAAGGTGGTGAGCGATTTAGTGGTGGATGTAGTTTCAGACACTCCGACATTGGCAAACCTTAACTCCTTTGCAGTTGGTAAGCCACTGATTTTAAAGAATGATAAACATCAGGTTCTAGGTCTTCCTATAGCATATCAAACAGTAGCCTCAAATACAATTCAAGCCGAAAGTGCAGGTATAAAGAGGGATGCCCAGACTGAAGTCCCTCATTCCCCTATGGTCTCTCAGATAAAAAAATACAGGTATAAGTCTTGTAGATTCTTCATGTTTAGATGCTACACCTTTCGTGGCAGTTGCTACTGACCACTGAATATTAATGCGGACTCCCAAAAAATCAGGCTCAAACCCATAGAACTTGATGATACAATATATGATCATCCTTTATCATCTATTTCTCTTCATATTTCAGGATCATCTAGTGAAACAAGGGTTGAACCTGTGTCCACACCTTTGATCTCTAAACCTGATAATAATGTTTTGGATATTAATATCTCTAGTGCTAATAACATTATTGATGTTTCATTGAAGAGTATATAGGATTTGAAGTCTACCCCAACCCATTCCTCTACTCTTAGGAGATCAAAGAGGAATAAAGGATCAGAAGGTTTGAAAAAGAAAATGGGAGCTCTTGCTCAAAAATGAGTTCTAAATGGATGTCATTTTTTGGAACTGCCAGGGTGTAGTGAACCCTGAAACTATTTCTGTGCTTAAAAGACTTGTTTTAACTCATAAACCTAATATTTTTTCTATAGAGGAACCCAAAATTTGTTTTTCTATGAAATTCATGCATTTTGTTTCCTATGGTTATTTTTTCCTGGTTCCTACAATAATGGAAGTTCTGTTGAATATTTATGGGTCTTTTATCATAGATCTTTGCAGAATGTCAATATCTATAATTTCTCTAATCAATCATTTACCTATGATTTTAACTTGGATGGTCCCCATACTTATTTCATGATAGTTTATGCCAAGAATAGATATCAAGACCGTAGACCTCTTTGGCATGACATCTCTGTTATGGCTTCCACCATTTAGAAACCTTGGCTAGTCCTAGGTTATTTCAATGCTATTCTCTCCCCTAGTGAAAAAATTGGGCCAACTCACACTCACATTTCCTTTAGAGAATTTAGGGCTGCATTAGAAGATTGTAATATGATTGAAATCAACATTACGGGTGAGAAATTCACTTCGTATAGAAGACATTATAATAGGATTTTGGCAAGTAATCTTGATAGGGCCATCATGAAAATCTCAGATTTGGATGCTTGAGATTTTATATCTATCATTAATTTACCCAAATTAAGTTCAGATCATCACCCAATTCTTGTAAATCTCCTCTCTAAAAGAACCAAACTCAGCATTCCTTTCAAATTCAACAATTCTTGGTCTATGGTCTCAGAATTCCATCTTCTCATAAAAAAATGCTTGGAATCCATGAATAACCACTATGATGCTTTTTCCTGTACTACCAAATTCAAATATCTTAAACAATGTCTTAAGAGTTGGTTTGGAGAAAAATATAAACAAATTGATAAGGACATAGTCACTCTATAAGTTGAGCTAAATCAAATTCAAAACATCACTACTAATGCAGATTTCTCCTTAGATCCCCAAAACGAAATCAACATATCTTTGAAACTCAACTCTCTTATGGTGTTTATAGATAACATCTACAAACAAGTTTTTAAAACGAAATGGATTACTGATGGATAAAGAAATTATATGTTCTAAAATAATTTTAAAAGAATTATGAAAGTCTATAGAGCTCTTTCCTTTTTCAAAGATAATGATACCCTTTATGACACTGAAGGAACCATAGCTAATCATGTGGTCTCTTATTTTGATAATATTTTCCACGGCCCCGCCATAAGAAAGGATCTCCTTCCTGAGGTAATATCTGTTCTTATTAGTGAGGAGGATAATCTCTTCCTCTTAGGAATCCCTCTAGACCCTGAAATCAAAGCCACTGTTTTTGGACTCAATCCTAACAGTGCATCGGGGCCTGACGGTTTTAATAATGGTTTTTATCAACAACAATGAGATGTTCTCCATGAAGATGTTTGTAAGATTGTAAAATATTTCTTTTCCAATGGTAGCCCCCCATGTTCTCAATTCTGAATTTATTATGATTATACCCAAAGTTTCGAATGCTTCTAAAAATCATTTATTCCGACCCATTACCCTCATCAACTCTCTGTACAAAATCATTTCCAAAATCTTAGCAAACAGAATTTACTTCCTATTTAACAAAATTATATATTGGAACCAATTTGGCTTAATCAAGGGTAGATCCATTTAGGATTGCATTTTCCTTTCCTTGAAATGCACTAATGCGCTCAATATAGTCTCTAGAGGTAGAAATGTGGCCATTAAGCTAGACATTAGCAAAGCCTTCGACACTATAGACTGGAATTTTATTTTCAAGGTACTTCAGAACTTAGGTTTCAATGATGTATTTATAAGAATAATTAAATATCTTTTAAAATTAGCTTCCCTTTCCATATTTGTCAATGCTTCCCCTAAAGTATATTTCAAATTCACCAAAGGATTCCTTAAAGGTGATCCCTTATCTGCTATCCTTTTTACCATCACAGAGGATTATCTTCGCAGACTTCTTACTCGGCTGGTTATCCAAAATAATCGGAAAACTATTTGGTCTGATCGTAACATAAATGTGTCGACCCATCATTTATATTCTGATGACATTATCCTCTTTCTAAATGGGATAAAGAGAAATATTCTTAATCTTAAAAATGCATTATCGCACTATGAAGAGGTTTCAGGGTAATCCATTAGTTGGAATAAATCATTTATCTTTTTTTGGAAAAGGCTTCCCTTCAAATGAGAAAACTAGCATCATTGAAAACCTTGGTATCAAAGAAGGTATCTTCTTTTTTATTTACTTACGTGTGCCCCTATTCTGGGGAAGACCTAAATCTATTTATTTCACTTCTTTTGTGGATCAGGTTATCAACCAACTATCTTCCTAGAAGCGGAAATCCCTTTCCATGGCTAGCAGGATTTTCCTTGCTAAGTCTACCATTATATACAAAATGGTTTATTCCCTAATGATATATAAATGTCCGGATTCTCTGCATAAAATAATTAATGGCTACATTAAAAACTTTGTTTAAACTGGCAGCATTCTTAAATGGAAGCTTGTTACCATCCCTTGGTATACTTGTTACAAACCGATAGAAAATGGTTGTCTGGGTATAAAATATCAGACTCTTTAATGAGGCCCTTTAGGCCAAACTCAATTGGAATTTGTTCAATAAAAATACTAACTCCATTGATTTTATTAGAAAAAGATTCTTGGAGAAATTAAAAAAGGGAACTCGAACTATGTTAGCTCCTCGATCTGGCCCTCCATCAGAAACTCTTTTGATAACATTATGAACAACTATAGATGGATGGTTAGTACAAACTCCTCTCAAAACTTTTGGATTGATAAGTAGATAGGATCTCCCCTTATCTCTATGCTGACTCAAAACTCCCCTCCAGATAACACCAATTTTTCAATTTAGGAGGTGACACACTTCTCTAACCTCAATCTCCCTGAGTACATTATGCATGATGTTGATAACCACCTCTTCTCTAATACAGATGATTTTATCCTTTGGGAACCTGTGCATAATGGTATTTTAGATTATAAAAGTTTTCACAATCATAATTTTACTCAGTTTGATCCTATTTTTGGGTGGTTGAATCATTTTTATAAATATTGGATTAAACCCTCCAGACTTAACCTTATATGGCATATTTCTTATAATCAGATTCCTAATAAGGTTTACCTTCAGACATTTGGTATCCAAAATTGCTCTAAATTTTATCTGTGTCACCAACATAAAGTGGATACCAACCATCTTTTCTTATCATGTGCTATAACTTCTGCTCTATGGAATTATATTACTGACATCTTTGATTGCAGATGGCTTCGCTCTGACTCCATTAATATTCAACTAAAATATTGTGTGAAACTTGATAACTCCTGAAAAATAAATAATCTCTTCCTTTCCACTGTTTCTGAGCTCCTCCACATTATCTAGTATAATAGAAATGATATTATTCATAATAATCACTCACTCAATATTAATGCATGTAGATCAAGAATTCTCATTACTATCCGGGATTCCACCTCTCTTTAAAAAGCTGACTGTGACAAATATTGTTGGGGACTTTATGATCCTCCGTCATCTTTAGGTTGAAGGACTCTACAAAAAACCGAGACATTCAATTGAGGTGTTTTTAAGACCCCCTTTCCTAGATGGATCAAGATCAATGTGGATAGAGCTTCCAAATCAAATCCGGGACCGGTAGGTTTTGGAGCTATTTTCAGATATTTCTTGGGACGTTTCCATGGTTGTTTCTTTGAAAGATACAGTAATGCCTCTTCTCTAGAAGCAGAAATGATGGCTATGATCTAGGCTGTTGACTTTGTTAAAATAAAATTCTAGAAAAACAAATGGATTGAAAGTGACTCTACCTCCATTGTCCAAGCAATTTGGAATGGGGTGGTCCACCTTGTCCGGCCGCGTACTTATAGATTAATGAACAGTCGGGATTCGCTTCTAGAGATTGAATATATTGCCACTCATGCCTACTGGGAAGCATACATAGTGGCTGATGGTATTGATAATAAAGGAATCAACCAGAGAATTATATGGAGCAACGATCTTCAAGCTGATCTTCTTCCTCTCTATGAAAGAGATTGTAATAAAATGCCCTCTTTCAGACTCTTGTAGTTCTTTACATTATTTCTAATAAATTGTGTCTTTGTCTTTGACCAAGGCATTACCTTTTAAAAAAATGTAAATATTTCTCCAAGTCCTATGGAATTGAAGGGATGAATGAGAAGAAGATGACGGAATAGGAAAACATGGATAAAGGGAAGAAGGGAAAGAAGGGTTTTACCACATGTGACAACTGTGGAAAGAATCACCATAGAAAATTCTTGAAAAGAATTGGAGTTTGTTATAAGTTTGGGGGAAAAGGACACCAATTTCGTGATTTCAAGGGTAAGAAAAAGGTTTCTAATGTATAATTTTTCAAATGAAAGGAGATGAGACACTAAGTGAATCAATTCCCAAAGCGTCAAAGGAATATACCCCAAATGATATTATTGGGTAATGATCAAGGTATGACACTACCACATATGAAGTGGAATGACTAATATGACTATTCAAGAATAATTTCATTTGAATATTTTATTAGCAATGTACTGGTTATAATAATTATAGAATATATGAGGATTGTACTGCAATACGTTTTCCTTAAGGAATTGAGACCATAAGTTTCTTGGTAAAAAGAAAATATATTAAGTGGCAAGTTAAAATTTTCTGGAAATGAATTATTTAGGGAAAGACAGACCAAAATATATTCCTAATGTTGAGATAATGATGAATAAATGATTGACTTGGTTAAGTGCTCACTACCTTGGAACTGATTAACGACTTGTTGACAAGTGCTCTATGATTTCATTGATGGATTTTAGAACACTTTTGGATATAAGTAATATTTCCAATAGCTTGTGTAAGGATAAATGTAGGTTTACTATAAGGTTTTATGGTAATTATTGTTATTACCATATTCCAAGAGGACACATGATGAAGTTATTGACATGTTTGGAAAGTGAAAATTTAGAGATACTTCATTTTGATAAGGTCTAATGATAAGATCATCTTGGAAAACATAGAGACCTTCTTTCTAAAGTGTTGGATCTTTATAATTTTTAATTTTTTACCATTTATGAATGGTTTAAGTTTTTCATTGTATGAGGTTTTAGGCTATAATGTGTTACTTCTGCAAAAGATGAAACCTATGCTAAGAGATGAATTATAGACAGTTCAAGGTGAAATCAAAGGATAATATTGTGTTTACTAAATAGAAATGTATATTTATACTCTTATAGAGTGGAATATTTCCTCAACTCAAGGAAAAGTGTCTTAAATACAATTTTGTTCGGATATTTTATAATATCAATTATTTTTTTTCATTATAGTATATAGTTTTGTAGTAATCAACTTTCATCTGAACATGTTCTCTATAACTTTCCATCAGAACTTCATGGTTTGATTTTTCTTCCATGTCCATGTTTTTACTTACAACTAATTTAACCTCATTAGAAAGAATAATTTTTGTGTTTACCACCTCATTTCCCTTAACCTCTTTTAAGAGGATATTTTATGAACACTATTTCTAATGTGGGTTTCGCACATGGGAATTTTCAAGTATCAACCTTTAACTTTCGAAGTGCAATTTCGAATTGCGAGGACACAATTCTGTTGTTGGGGGAATAACGTAAGACCATATTATTTTGTTTTATAATTTCAAATACATTAATTTATGGAAAATAATAATTTAAAACTAAATGTTTTAATTATAATTTATAGCTTTAAAATTAAATAAATAATGTTCTAAAAAATATGATATTATAGTATTATTTTGTGTAAAAGAATATTTTAATATGAATATATGTATTTAATATACTATTTAATTAAATATTTTTAAGAATAATATATATTTAATATTATAGTAATTTTTATAAATACTAAATTATGTTTTGAATATAATCATTATTTATATGACACACTAATATTTTATGGTATGTTTCTTCTTGAAATATTTCAATTCATTAGATAGCTTATAATGTATGAAACATTGAGTCTTTTTGAAAAAACACTTGGTTATAGGATATATTTATAACCTAGCCATTAAACTTAAGTTTTCCACTTATTTTTTTTAATTTCCAAAAAACGGATATACATGATTGCGTTTAGTAAACTATTTAGAGTCCGATAGGATCAAATTAATTTTCGGTGAATTGTAACTTACCCTTATGAATAGCAACTTAACATTATGAATATTAATGTACCCTTATGAATAGTAATATGACCCTAATTAATAGTAACCTCACCCATGAATGTATAAATAAAATTTAGGAACCTTATAAATGAATGTGAATATTAATTGTTAAGTGTTTTTTGTAAGGAATAAATATTTAATTATAATTTTATAATTAATAAATTTATTTAAAATAAATTTTATTTTCATAAAATGTGTTCCTAATATTTTTTTTTCATCCTATAATTTTAGGATAATATTATGAGACCTTAGTTAATTTTTGAAAGTATTATAAAACCAGTTTTAAATTTAAAATATGTTTTTTCAAGTAAATAATGATTTTTATAAAAATTAAATTTCTCATATCTAGAATTTTATTTTCATAAAATGGAGTTGATTTTTGGTTTCTACACATCAAAAAATGGTTATGGTGAATTTTTGGTATTTTTCTAAAATACTTGAATTTTTGTTGAATAGTGAAATTCGATAATTTACAAAATATGCTAAAGGAATGAATTTTTGCATCATGATTGAATCATGGATGATGTAAATGTCCATTTATTCGAACTCACATGAACTTATTACTATTTTCAGTCACAATAATCAATACTATTTCATGTCTTGAGAAAAATAATAAACTAATGATTAAAATAATGCAAAAACCCTCCTCTCCTCCACTATTTAAACCATCCTCACCCCCTCTTCCTCTCACACCTATAAAGCTTTTATACTTTCCTAAGTTATACCAAATACTCTTCCCAAGCCCCTACCCCATGTACAAGTCTTATTGGTCTTACCGAAAGGCCAAAAACAAAGTCATTAAGGAGATTCTCAAGGAGGAGTACTCAATAGGTAAACCTCTATTCCTTTTCCTTTCTTCTTCTTTTACATGTTCCATTATTTTGTTTTTATCTCCTAAAACCCCCTCATTAAAATTCTGTGATAATTTGATTACCTTAAATTTATTGTAATTTTATTATGCTAATGTAATATTTCATCATCGTCCATCTTTTCCTCTCCTCTTATACAAAAATGAAAACACCGTTTGAGATGTGTTAATTCAAGGACGATGGGTTTTCAATTTCTATTACCATCTTAAATTTTGATCATGAAACAATTTTTATGGTTTAATAAGATCATAATACATTTAATATATCCTATTTCATGGTATTTAATCCTTTTTTACAAATTTTATTCAATTATAAAACAAAATGAGTTAGTGGTGATAAAAAACCATCAAAATAATCCAAGCGTTTATCATTTAAATTGTATTTAATGATTAATCATAAAACCATATAACAAAATTATTTGTATAACCATTTAATATTGTATATGTTCATTATTAACATGTAATTATAATTCTGGATAATTATATATATTCCACATGAACTCCATTACTCATAGTCAGGTAAACCGATCATGAAAATGAAGTAAACAAACACTCCGGATTGATGAAATTCAATCTTATAACTTATAAAGAAGACCATTTATAAACATAAAAAAACTATAATGAATAAAATAAATATATATAATTTAATTAATTAATTAATTAATTAATGGATTTAATTTAACTATCCAGAACATTAATATCAATAGAAGAACACATTCAGGCATAAAGTAAGGGGTTTCTCATCTCACTTTTATTTCCATGAGATTTTCATTATTCACCACTATCTCCTGTGTATGATGTATTTATACTGAAAAGTTTTGTGTTATATCATGAATATATTTATTTTCATTCTATTGAATATATCATTTTATGGTTATTAATTTTGGGGCATATGATTCGATTGGTTTCAAAGTAGTAGGGGTTCTCTACCTAAACCTCCATTTACATTCGAGTTACTCTTATACTCTACGTACCTTAGTGAAATTATTAAATATTCCTATTTAATCTTCCTAAATTATTTTTAATGTTTTATATATATATACCAAATATAATCCTTCCTTATTTTATGGGAAGTTATATTTTTTAAAAGGATATTTCAAAAATTAACCCTGATAAATAAGCCCGATTCAAGGGAACTTCTCAAATTCTTACCTATTTTCAAGTGCACTAAATAATATGTTTTAAGACATAATTATTTTTTTAAAATAAAAAATTTTAACCTGAAAAACTATTCTGGTTCATATATGGTTTTATGAAATCAAACATTCCATTCCTCTTTAAAATCTCTTTAACATTTATCTTAAACTGCACTAAAATGTTTTACTTATAAAGCTTCTTTAAAAATTCTTTTTATGATGGGAAATTATTTATGCCTCAAATATTATTTATATTTATTTTTTTTATTTTATGATATATAAATATTTTAAATATTAATTCATGAAAAATCGAATGATTTTTCAAAAGAACTATTCTTTCCAAAGTAAAAAGGATTTTCCTCGTCACACTTTATTTTTTATGAGATATATGCTTTATTCAAAAACATTTCCTTGCATGTGGTGTATGTACTGACCTTTGGGAATTCATATCAAGAGTATCCTTATTATCATTATATTCTAAGGTATTATGATTTTAATGTTTCAAGGTGGTATGGGACACTTTGGAATGTTTGAGGATTATTTCCTCAGTAATTTTTCAGTGGTCTCATTTAAAAGTATCTCCATCTATGTCAAAATCCTTTATTGATCCTTGTACTAAATTGTGGTTTATCTATTATGATATCATATAAAATATGTTGTTGATGGGTTCCTAATTAGTTTTACTATATATGTGCTATCTTGATACCATTAACAATATTACTCCTAATGGTTAGTGTTTATGTTTAAGGATTGGGGAATGTTATTTACATTTCATATGATAATTTTAAAATGAATGTATATGTATATTATATTAACCCCTTTAGTATAAAGAATGATTTGGACTAGAATTGATGTGTGGGGTCCACTATATCCCATTGATGCATCGATAGGTCTAATGAGACAAACTAGTTGGTGACAAACCCTTCGAGTTTCTTTCAAAAACACCGATGGGTTTCTACCTATAGACTTAAACTGTCTTGACGATATTGTGGTTCATGTGCCAGATACATTACATCCAAATAAAAATCATTATGTTTATTTATTATTCAGTTATTAATATCCTTGAGGTTTTCACTATGACAAAATCTATGGATGAACTTTCATTCTCAGTTTATTGATGGTGTGTGTTTTTTTAATTATTCACCATTCGATAATGATTATGTCTAATTTATTATGATTCAATTATTATTGTTTCATGATTCCACTATAAGTAACCATTATTGATCATTTTACATCACCCATTTCATTTTTTCCTTCCCGAGGTTATCAAGAAGAGATCATTTATTGAGTTTTCAAGGATGTAGTTTATTATCTTCTGTTATGTATTATATCTTTTTTCTTTTCCCAATGTAAAATAGGTTGCATGTATCTATATAGTTTCTTTAAGAATATTAAACTGGTCGGTCCTTCGAGATTTGATTCCTTGTAATCATGCCAAATTAATAATGTAATTCACCCGCTCTGGGCTTCTGGGGTTGGGGCATTTCACTTATACCAATGATGAAATGAAATTCTCAATTGGAGTAATAATAATAAACACAAAACAACATGTGTGTCACCCAATAGTGAAATGATATAAACTGTAATAGGGAAAAATAGAACAATATTTATAATTAAGGAAACACGTATTTCACCTCTAACCAAGGTTTAAAACACCCAAGAACATTTTTTGACCAAGTCCCAAGTGTTTCTAATCTCCAATCTATTGTGTCTAAATAGTAAAGCAAGAAAAAAACCATTCTATGATACCTATTTGTGACATCACGGACCCAGATTACACTTGATTGGTACCCCGAGCCTGGGGGGAAACATGGGATCAAGCACATCTCAAAATACACCAGAGGCTGCCGACTAGGATTGGGCCTAGGGTGTAACACCCCGAGATTTTATGAAAAAAAATTCTTTTTAATTTCATTAATGTATTGTGTTGTACGCTACACCAAAAAGAGATTTCACAACACACATCCCTGACTTGCCTTACATTACACGCAAACACGACCTTCCTTGATAGTGTGTGTAGTACGCAATACCGAGTTTCACTAAACGAGATATTATTATAATATTATTATGAACTAGCCGTTATGAATAGTAATACCCACTTTTTGAAATTTTATAAATTTTATCTTTCAAAATGGACTTCATTTTTGGATTCAGAAAATCGAAATTAGCTTAGGGTGAAATTTTGGTACTTTTCGGATAACTTTCATATTCTAATGAATAGTGAAAATTACTAAATTTTAATTAAAAACAACTTTTTCAATCGAAATAATTAATAGTGATAAATTATTAATTTGAGTGGTTTTAAAGTATATTTAGAATATATTTTTACAATTTAATACAATGTTGGTCATTGGATGTAATTTCACATTTAATCCAGACATAAACAAGTGTCAATCTTTTGATAGTTATTATCTCTTAAGAACACACTATTTGTTTTGATGACGGGAATTAATTTTTAAATTAATTAATGCAACTGATATGTTTTGAATTTTGTAAAATAGACATCATTTTTGAATTCATAATATCAAATATATCTTAGGCCTAATTTTTGGTATTTTTCTGGAAACTTTCATTTTTTGATGAATAGTGAAACCACTAAGTGGTAGTTAAAAAACTGATTTTTTCATAAAACATAATTTTACCGCTTTTGTGAGTGGAATTTCGAAAATCTGAGAGGCACGGTTAATATCAAGGACTAAAATTTGGTTCAATGAGATGAAAATAATTTTTGGTGAATAGTAACTTTTTACTTTTTTACCACAGTTAAAAGTAAATAGGGTAATTAAGGGTAAAAGTGTTATTATTATTACCGTAAAACATGTCCTAATTCTATTGTATAAGTTTAATTCGTCCCAAAACAACCTTAGGAATAAATTATTACCATTTAGGCCCACTTGGATTAGATTAGTACATTTATTATTAATTTATTTAAAGAAGGGTTAAAATAGTTAAAATCAAAGTTTAATAACTAAATCATTTTTAATATAGGGTTATAAATAAGGTAAATTAGACGATAAATATTAATTAGAAATATAAAAAGATTTAATACATAATGGTATTTTATGTGTAATTTTTAGACTTAAAATAATTTAATTTATTTATGACACAATGATGATGCAGTAATTATATAATTAATGAAATATTGACATGATTGATGTTATAAATACCCAAATAAATGTAATTTGAGACTTTTTATGAATTACAATAATTTTATATGTTACTATGACATGTTAGTATTGATTTAATTAACTTTTTTCGAACTAATCATTCTGTTACGATTTTCCCAAAAATCAATTACCAAATAGTGTCAAAATTGACATAAAATAGTTTATAAAACAAATATTATATTATTAATTGTTATTTTATTCATAAAAATCCAAGGTTAGGCCAAGATACTTATATCATTATAGGTTTATCATTAATGGACCACTTGGGGGTCTCTTGGATGTATATGGTATTTTTATTAACTATATAATATAAAAATACAAAGTGACATGGTAAATGTCAATCTAATTAACTAAGAGTTAAAACTAAAATATAAGGTTAATATAATGACCTAAACTTGTCTAAATTATATTGGATGAGAGAATTTCGACCCATACCAACCTTAGCTTCTAAATATATCAATTTTAATCTATTAAAAACCGAATATGACTTTATAATAAAATAATATTTTTAGGTGCCCCTCTCCTCCCTTATAAAATGGAACCTCCTCCCTCTCTTCCTCACACCAATTTGAGCCTTCAAGATCAGCCAAACCCAGAAAAATTCTCTTATCCACTTCCCTAGAAACATCCTAGAGGTCCTGTTCTTCTTCAAAGACCAATTTTAGTGCCCTAAGAGGAGGTCTCAAAGAGGCGCTTCAAAGAAGAGGTAATGTCCATTACCGATTCTTTCAACATTATTTCTTCTTCAACTTCTTCTTCTTTAGTTGTTTCATTATGAAGTAATAACATCAATATCACTAATATAATGATATGTTATTATAAGTATGAAACAAACCTATTTCACCATCTATCGATCCTACGGAAAACGAAATCACCGCGCGTGCGTACGTACGAAATATCGTCTCCACGCCGTGGTGTAATCTGTTTTTCCAACACCACCTTACTTGGATGGGTATAATGGTGTAAATAATAACTATACATAGTTGTTATAAAATCATAATGATTATGATATATTGTATCATCCACTTCAATTCAATTCAATAATTATGGAAACGATATCATCGCTCGTGCGTACGTACGGACTACCGTCTCCACGACACGGTGAGATTCATTCTCCATGTTAACCATTTAAGAATGATTATAAAGTATATATAAGAAATAATAATGAAATATATGAAATTATAAAGTTACTGGATTTATGTATATATATATATATATATGTATGTCATCTACTTAATTCCATTCAACTGAATAAGGAAACGAAAACAGCGTTCATGCGTACGTACGGCCTACCCTCTCCATGAACGGTGTATTTCTTTTCATTTATAGGTCTATTATATATATCTATACTCTGAATATATATTATATATAAATCATTTTTTATATTATGGAATTATGTAATCATGATCTAATTAATCATATGAATACTTAAAAGTCAAAACACGAACGACAAATGAAACAATTTTACCCAAAACGCTCTTTAACATGGAATTTACAAAGGAATGGGTAATATAAAGTCATAAGTGAACCATATAAATGAATATGATTCTGTAATAAGTCAATGCCATTATTTAAATCATTATACAGGTGGTTCAGATACATAAGAAGCATATCGGACATAAGGTAAGGGATAATTTTTCAAATCTCATTTTTATCCGAGATTTCATATTCGTAAGTATTTACTGGGGTTATTGATATCATCCATGTCCATGTTTTATAAAAGTGTATTCATGTATGTTTAAAGTAAATTTTACCCATTTTGACTTTTATCCCATGGTATGGAAGGAATCTTTCTTTTATTTACCCTATAAGGTACTTTTTGACTTTTCCAGCAAAAGTACAAGAATAATGTTTTTTTACGGCATGAACGGATTTTTACGGTTTTATAAAGCCTTATTTTCATGAAGCTTCCTAAAAAAGGATTTCATGACTATTTTCAACAAAATCCTTTTCATTTAAAATTTCATCACATTTTGTGAAATGAAAATGATTTTGAATAAGAAAGGATATTTTCCTCAAGAATTCATTTCAAGTGTTTTATCAAAACCATTTTTCATCTAAGTTGACATTATTTCATATGTGTATGTTTCAAGTATAATGTCTTTATGATTTACATGGTTTCACTTTTCTTATTATGAAATGATATCCATTTCTATTATATGTATTATGTGATGATGGGATGATGTTTATGAAACCCATTTTATTCGTTGGGTTATTATGAATGATGTATGTTTATTTTGTGGAACAAGTAAGAATGATTTCATTATGAGATGGGTGGGACCTATATCTTCCTCAAATTCATTGGGTAAAGATTTATATCTCATGAGATAGACATGGATGGAATGGTATGTTAATCTGGTTCAGTGTTATATGACTGAAACGAGGAGTGAACTTGATTCAGAAAGGGACTTTGTCCACTAAGATGGTCTTGGCAGCAATGCCTTGGATACTATGGAAATCACGACATGTGCTGAATGGTTTCCACAATTCCATGTTTTATTCCCATTATATTTTATCATGATTGATGTTCCATTATGATATATGCCTTACATACTTAAGCGATTTATGTCTTTTCTCAAGGTTTTAATGTTTAGATTTCATGTTCATGTTTTTTCTTTTAAATGTTTATGGATTGTTTTATGTTATCTATGTTTACCCTTACTGAGAATTTGAGCTCACCCTTTTTATGTTTTATTTTCCCCAGGAAATAAAGAATGGTTTTAGGTAAGGAAAAAAATGGGAAGATAGTTATGAGATATGTTGAAGATCTTTCAACATGATTATATTTTTATATTCCGAGTTTCCAAAGACACTAAACTATTATGATCCTTGTGTGTCTGTTTTTGTTATGTATTAAGTATTCCACAAAAGTAATGTATTGTCCATGTACGTAAAGCTTCAAGTGTCTACATAGGGTGTGTCCGTGGGGAGGCTATACC
Source organism: Viscum album (assembly GCA_963277665.1). Classification (NCBI taxonomy): domain Eukaryota; kingdom Viridiplantae; phylum Streptophyta; class Magnoliopsida; order Santalales; family Viscaceae; genus Viscum; species Viscum album. The sequence goes on along the minus strand of OY728127.1, from coordinate 1,074,626,774 downwards.
CTCATTACCAGAGTGTATCACAACAGATAAATATAAATAGAGGTAAGTATCATAAGAAATATAAGTAAACAAAAAAAGAATAAAAAAGTAATAACTAAGAAAGCATAATAATAATTGAGTCAAATGGAATAACTGAAGATAATATTTCATGTCACTAGAAAATTGGAAAACATGGATACAATATAACAAGCATAACATGTTCCAAAAAATTATAAAGGAAATAAAAATACTATCCCAATCATCCTGAGCTTAATCTAGGTTATATTTTATTAATAACCATCCTAGAAGTAATTAATCAAGTGTTCAAAGCTTTATACTGCCCTTTGGTAACACATGCACACATATAATCTTCCATGGGTACCAAACGACACCTAGAGAGGGTGTGAGATAAATCTCAATGGGATACCACAAATGATATCTATAACATTGACCCATGTAATGTAATATAATAGCGTGAAAACATGAATATAAAAATTAAATTAGTAAAATGTAAATAAATACCCATGTACATGCTTCATCCCTTGGTTGGTGTCTCAATATGTAACTAATTAATTATTTTTTATTACTCGTTTATTATTAAGTAACATGTTAACAGTACTAAATGATCCAATATGTAATAAGGTAACCTGTAATGATATTTAATAATGAAGTTACATGGTAATAACAATGGAAACATAAACCTCAAGGGCCTCTAACTCTGTAATAAATGTATCATGTTTAAGGGTAAGAGTGTATCACAAGGATCATAGTCCAAGGAATTCCACAATAAGACGCCTATAGAGTCCAAGGAGCTTATCCAAGGTAAAATGAGGCTAAGAAATGATTGGGCATGATGTGATTTAACCATGGAACCTACTTTTCAATGATGGATCAAATGAGTGTATCTAAGGATTCCTATAATAATATTGAAGGGATCCTACGGTGTCATACTGGGTATCCAAGAATAAACAAGGATCAGGTTCTAGGTGGGTCTCAACCAAGGCAAGACACATCCTTGAAACAGAATGGGGTCCCTGAGTGCTCAAGACATTCCCTATGGAATCCAAAGTGATATCGAGTCAGACTATAATTAATCATTAAGTCCATTTGGTTCAAGCCTTGACTTTATTTGGTGAGACAAGGCCAAGTAGTATGAAACTTTTCATTTAATCTATTTAAGTAATTTTAATAATCAATATTCACTCTAATACCTTCCACAAACATGCTAAGTGGTGATATAGACATGCAACCTTTTACTCAATTATATTTATAAAGGTCAATTCATATACTTAGTATACTTTCCAATATCTATTTAACATGAGTTTATCAATTGAAGCACATACCCTTGGTGGGTCAAGTGGTGAGCATACATTCGACTTTCCATTATGAAATTAAAAATATAAATCAACAAATTTAACATAGTAAATATTATCATTATAAGTTTTAAGCTAAGGTACACTTGAATGATGGCTCAAACATGTCAAAACACAAAAATGAAATTAATTCAAAACATCCTACATGGAATAGATGGAGTTGTTGGTGTAACAACTAACAACTAACAAAATATTTTTCAAAATAATAACAATGTGGTTACAATGATTATAATCATAAAATATAACTTCAATAAAGAACACCCGATGAAATCGGTATGCCCCACACGATAACTTCCAAAATCAATGAACTTGGGGGATGAATTATAATCCACCCACCTTAGGCTTGAATGACTATCCTCTTCTGGTATTGGCCTCCAATTTATCTTTTATTGGAGAAGATGTGTGAAAAATGTAAAAATTATCAAACCTTAATAACTAGGTCGAGAGCAAGAGTGATAAAGAATGACTTAAATGGACTCGAGTACTTATTGTTGTGCATCCGATGTGTTAAATGAAATCTCAAATATATCCTGAATGAAAGAGATCACTTGATCCCTTGGTTAGGCCTTAAAAAAGATCCAAAATGATAGAAAATTGAGTTCATACCACTGGAAAATCATATAGGAGGAAGGAGGAGGATAAATTAGATCATTAGGGGTAAAAATGTAAAATTACCCAAAATTTAGCATTTGCATGGTTTGTCCACACAGTTTTACAAACCATGTGCAAAACATGAATGGGTACATGGAGAATGGGGCATAATTCATGATTAGGCTACATGGTTAGGTAAACCATACACCAACCCAGCAGTGCTCGAAAATGCAGACCATCCGCATGGTTATATCTAACTATGCACCCTACCGGCATGGTTTACTCTAACCATACGATTGGTCCATTTTCCACAAAACAATGGGTTCTAGGCTTCAAACAATCCCTAGACACCCCCAGGACCATTTTTAACTCATTAGGAATCCACATTAGGTCCAAAATAAATAATTATATTGAAATTTAAAGGATCCATACATGAGTGAAAAACTGGATTCCTATAGTATATTTATCACACTTTTTACCAAAGACATAATTTCTCCATATATTTAATGAAAATACTACCACTAATATCTCTATATAATTCTTCAAGTAATATTTTTTTCAAGATCCTTTAATTTACATAATCCATATGCTTCCACCATTCCTTTTTTCATTAGAACTGAGGTTTCCTAGAGCCTCTCTCCAGAATATATTTCTAAAAACAACACCCTTTACAAATTTTCTTTGATAAACATCATAATTATAAGATAATGTAACATTTACAACCAAAGGAACATTTTAGGCATAATTTTTATAGAATTAGGACCAATATTTAACCATTAAGACCCAATTTCTTTATATCTAAAGGAAAATTTTCCCACTATATAAGAAAACATTTAATCCAAAATGTGTCTTTAATATCTCCCACAAAACCTCCATAGAAGATACTATTCTAAAAAAATTTATGTAATTATTTTCTTTATAACCCAAGAAAATGAATACATAAGTTAGGGGTGAGCTTAGATGCTCAGTATGGGTAACCATAAAAGATAAACATAAAAGGACATAAGTGAGTATAAGATCAGAATATGGGTATAATCAGAATATATAAGAATGTTATATCAATCAAATAATAGATTATAAATCATGACATAAATCTTTTCATAACATAATACATGAATCAAAAGAGTGTAGAAACATGGGTAATAAAAATGATCCATGAGAGCATTACATAGTCATGAGAATAAGCATAAAATATGACATATTTCAAATATGGAAGAAAAATTAGTATAAGTAAACATCAATTTAATGATTCACACACTTTTACTAATGAATATGAAAAAAATTAATTGTAACCACATATACATCATCTTAATGAGTCACATACTATAACCCACACTTGTAAAAAACTTATTTACGATTGTTTATACATATCCAATGAGATTTAAAATTTTAAACAATTCATTGGAGGGTGATATATAACCCCATAAATCATCATCCAAACATATGAGTAACACTTGAAAATCATCCACTTATCACCTTATAAAGAACCAATGGAAATAAAATGGGTTTTCATAAAACAATAAAATAAAAATAATTATCTTTTTATATCATAAACAAAATATGAAAAGAAAATTGGTTTCAGATCCTTTTCCAATTGAATCACATAAATTAATCTTACATAATTCCTTCAAAAATCATTACATAATAAACCCATGGAAAATAAATATGTATCCAATGAAATCATGTAACTTTATTGGTAAAAACCATTTAATCAAGACAATAAATAATTTGGTATTTACACTATATAGATAAAGGGTATACGATTATGTTAATAATTTCCCAAAATAATCGATGTATGAAATCAATGTGAACACATTAAAATTAGTTAAATGGAATATAAAGTGTTTATAAAGGAAAAAATTGGATGAGAAATTATTTTTATACACCAAAGATGACTAGGAAAGAAAAATGATTAGGAAAGAACAATGAAGTGATGGATAAATCCTCCAAAAGGTAAGGGTAAAAATAATCCATCTAGATAAGGAATATGGATGAAAAAATTTATAGAATATCCTTGATCAATTAAGAGGTATATCAAAGGAAGTGGATTTGGATTAAAACCATGTTTTAGGAGCATTTAAAAAATGAATTTGGAAACAAGAAACATACAAGAACTTATGAAAACATTTATTTAGATAGAAATATTATAGAAATAATGTATAATATTATTTTATTTTATAAATGCATTTTTTAGAATGAATGTTTCATAGAAAACAACAAAGATGGAGGAAAGACATGTTCTCATGGAAAATGTTAAAAAGTGATTCTTTTTTACACATTGATGAAAATGGCCCATTCAAGAAATGTTAAAAATGTCTTTATGTTTTGTTAAATAAGTTAAATTATAATAAAATAACATTAATAAATTTTTTAGGAATAAATAAAGACATTTTCAAAAATCATCCAATGAATGTAAACTTGGAAAAGGGAGGTTCTTGGTCGAGAAGAAGAGATGGGGCAAGTTTCACTTACAAGAAACTGTTTCAGTAAAAAATGAGTCAAGGGGAAATAAAATTTTCCTTGAACATGTAAAACTACAAGAATAACCAAATAAAAATATGAGGGGTTTTATAAATAATATAGGTTCCCCATATGAATTATCATTTAAAAACAATTTTGATTTGAAAATAAGATTGACAATGAAAACGTTACTGTTTTTGTAAAATTAAAATTAAATCCATTGAAGGATAAATATTTGTAAATTGAACTTCTAATACCATGAATATAATATAATTCATGAAATAAAATAAAAAATAGGAAATATATTGACCATATAAATGTAAATTGTTTTATAAAAAGAAGCATGTCCCAAGAATTTGGAATTGATACCAAGAAACCCTTACGAACACATAATATTTAAGGTAATAGTCATATGATAATGGGGTTATAAGGAATAATTTTAAGACCAAATAATAGGAGGATGAAATACATTAGAAAATATTCATTAGGTAAAATAACTCAAACTTGGAACAATAGAGTTCAATAAGAAATCTTGTAACTTAATGTAAAGAAATTGAGTTAGAAAAAAACCTTACAGTTGTGGTATCCTTTGAATTAAAGGAAATTTAAATAAAGAACATGATATATATCTCAAAACCACACGAATTATATTAATATGGTTAAATAAATTCCTTAGGAAGTAATCACACCATATTAATGATTTCATGGTTCACAATAATAATTTTTTCTGAAGAAATTAAAATTTAGACAAGAACCCCTTACTTTGTCCCTGATTCATTTTGTACATAAAATAAACTTTTTAGATAATCAAATTAAGTTTTTTAAAAACTTTATTAATAAAATTATTCATATATATTTATTATTCTATTTTTATTTATTGTCTCATGTTATTTATTCTTAAATAAGTTTCTCTTATATCAGTTACTCGATATTGTTCGATCAATTTTTTCATAACTCTTTCCGTATATTGAAAATTGTAAAAGTTGTTTAAAAATTGATTCATAAAATATATATATTTATATTTTGTTTAATTTATTATTATAGTTTTACAAAATTCATATATTTATATAGGTTTAAAAAAACTCCAAGTGTGAAAGGTATCTTGAACTGTTCAATATTGGAGGTTAAATTCACTATGACAGTAAATTATTAATATCACTTATAAAATGTACAATATTATATTTATAGGAACCTAAAAAATACATATTTAGTAATTATAATCAAATATCACCATTAATAATGTTTCCATATTCACCCATGATAGAAATTTATATCATCTTTCATGTTGGTTGTTAAACCGACCAAAACATAAACATGCCAAAATTAATTGATATGTATAATTATGGTGTGATTTAGTTATAAAATAATAAATAAATAATTTTATTTAAATTATTTATATGTTATTAATTTGGTTAATCATATTTTAAAATATTTGTACAAATAAAAAAAAATTGATACGAAAAAAAGAGATACATCACTTTTGTGAAGGCAGTAGTCTGCATGTACGCATGTATGATGTTTTCATTTTTCATAAAAATGAGGACGATAGTAAATATTTTATATTTTAATAAAATTAATAATGTGATAAATATAATATTATTTCATTAATTAAACGTTTAGGACCATTTATTTTTGGTGGTTAATAAAAATAGGACACACCATTCATGGAAGTGGCAGTTCCCACGTACACATAATGATGTTTTTATTTTTCAACAAATTAGAGGGATTGAATGTATATATTAAATTTTCATTTCATAATAATAATTATATTATATTTATGATATTTATTCAGAAATTACATCATTGTAACCCACCATGAGTGGAATTTATGAAAAATGGAATATGTCAATTCGTAGAGACGGTAGTCCACCCGTGTACACTATTAACATTCCCCTATCTTTCTTAGTGGATAGAAATTAATAAATTGAGGTTATTGATTTAATATGATAAAAAATCAGAATATTAATTATATTTATTTAATTAAATTAATGTGTTTACAAATGTTTTTTAGAGGAATATTGAGAATAAATGATTAAGAAGGTGGTAATAATTATGCTGAGAGCTTGAGTTTTATTTTAGAAATCTCATTCTAAATGAAGGCCTTAAGATAAATTATGGTGACCATAGGCTTAAGGAAATGAGATAGAATTATAGGAGAAAAAATAGAATAATTTTTGCAATAATGTTTAAGGGAAATAAGTAATATTAAGTGGTGGAACGATCCCTGTTTATAAGTGAAGAGGACGATACTTTTGGAAGCACCCTTTACATTTTAAACAATGTAAAGTTACTATTAAAGTATAAAAGGATTATAAATGTAAAAAACATGAATGGGAAGTTATTGTTGGTATATTTAAACCTCAATAATCCACTATAAAAGATTTTTTAACATTTTTGGGTCATTTCCGTTTAGTAAATCAATTTTTACCATTTTTACTTTTACCAGGGAAATTAATTTTCAACCTTAGTAATTAATTTTAATAACCAAAAATAAAATCAATATATTAACCTAATTTTAACTTTAATTGAAATTATAAAATAATTTTATTTAATAAATTTTCTTATGTTATGAAATATTAATTTTAAAATAAATACACATATTTCATAAAAATAGTTTTTTGTAAAAACATCCGTTTAAAGGCTTAAAACCTACATATATGTCATAGTTATCATCATTATCAATTTTAAGGAAATAAATTTATTTATTATAAAAAATATATATATTTCAAATCAATACAAACCAAATTTTACCATTAAAATTCTTAATTAAATGAAAATATTAATTTTTTTAGAATTAATATATTGCTATTGTTTTATAATGCTAACCATAGGTTTTATAAATTTAAAACAATATATTTTAAATTAAAAAATTTATTACTTAAATTAATATTTGATTATTTTTTAAAAAATATAGTTCTTTATTTTATATTGATAGAGTAATAAAATTCATCACTATGGAAAAGAATTTATTTTTTACTATACATTTAAAAATCACTCATCTAAGAATAATCTAAAAAGTTAAATCTAAGTAAATTTTGATATGAGAAACTAAAAAATAATGTTAATTTTAAAAATTTAAAATTAAAAAATTAAAAAATTAATCTTTTAAATGAAAATAAAATATACTAGTAAAACTAAATATTTTTTTTGAAAAATTACATTTTCAAAACTTCAAGTACTCTTATCCTATTTTGTATAAATTTCTAAATGGTTACAATTTTTTATTTACTAGGGGTTTTATTATTCTTAAATTTTCTTAAAAAAATAATCTAATATTTCTTTGATCATTTTAGTTCAGTGTTGGATAGGAAATAAGATATCAATATAATTTTTATTGAATGGGAAAAAATATACAATAAAATCTCAGGTTGTCACATTATACCCACATATATTAATTAGATCCTCATAATTTTAGTTATTTATCACTTATAAAAAAATATTAGGGTATCTAAAAGATATACATAACTCAAAATTTTATTTCTTGTGAGTTTTAATCCCCACTATCTTAGTCATGACTAGAGAACTCATCCTTTTCATTATAATAAGTATATCACTGATTTTGAGTTTCTATCAAATGGGTCGATCTAAGTACCCCTAATGATTCAGTGTTAAGACCTATATATTAGGAGTAATTTTTATAGAGTTTTTATAATAAAACAATTACAAATAGGTGATTATGGGTTGATTTAGTAATTTTCAAATGTTTTCTATTATCATGGAAATTATCATGGTCTCTATATAGAGAGACTAAATCCATGAACAATAACACATCAAAATTGAAAAAAATTATGGATAATAATATTTTATAGAGTTCACAAAAAATTCATCTATGAAGAGATATAGAATTAGGATAAAATAATCACACCACTAAAATTTTATATTAATAAAATGACATCTATTCATTAGGGTGGTTATTATATATTCTTAGTAAAACATCAAGGTTGAAAAGAGTGGGTAGCAAAATGAAAATACATAAAACTCAAAGTTATTTAGGGGATGATCAGCGAAACTCACTCCACATCATCTTTAAAACAAACTTCCATAGTTGTTGTTGCATAGAAATTAAATTTTCTTAGAAATTTCTGATTCCTATCATCCTTCTTATCCCTTGGATCATGAAATTGACTTAGATAATTCCCATGTTTTCCACATTTTAGATATTTAAATATCCATGGAACCCCAGTATGAACATTTTTTACCTCTATTTTTTTGACTACAATCTTCTTTTTCGTTGATAGTTTGTTTCTCATTTCTCTATGTTACCTTAGATGAAACATCTTCTATTTACATTGAGACATCCCCTCGGGTGCCTCTTAACACATTTTTTACATGGATGTAATTGAATATTATTTCCTTAATCGTCTTCATTGCCCAATATTCCTTAATAATTCATCCTTCTCTTCTTTGGTGTTTTCTGGAATTCAACTATGTTCACATTATAAATCACAATTCTTGATTACTAGTTTGGGATAATCGCATGATATGTCACTATAGTTCTTATTCTTATTTGTTTCTATTTGGGTAAATATTTTTATTTCCCATGGAATCCATTATTTAATTGGTTCCTTAGGAAATGATATATTAATAAAACCAATAAGAGATGGTTTGAGTGATGATTAATTAACATCCTAATAGAATTATCATAAATGATATCATGAAATACTAAACCATTCATTTTTTACTCTTTAAAACCATTACATTAGATTTTAGTTTAACCTAAATCATTATTTGTTCAATATAGGTTTCTTTATTTTGGGTTCTATAATAATATTTTAATTAATTAATTAATATAATAAATACTTAATAATGTTTCATAAAGGGAATGTGATTTACCAATGAATATACCCTCAGAGTTTTTTTCTAGGTATATAGTCTTAGGCCAACTTATCGTACACCAGAGTGAAGATTGAGTTGATACTCAACCAAAAATATTCAAATTTATTACTCTTAGGTGAATTTATTCCATATCTATGTCAGATTTCTAGTATCTATATATGAATTTACTTTCTAGGAAAACCACATACTAAAAACTTTACCAAAGCTTCAAGTTGTTATCCAATTTTTATACCTATCCCTAAGGGTTTTCCTAATTCTCTCTCATTGTAATCCCAAAAAAACATAAAATATTGAATATTTTAATCCTAAAGGTTTATATAATCCTTTGAAACTATGATAAAACATAACCTATAAATCCTTAATGACCTTTATAACTTACTAGTTTATCTTAAATTGATAATATCCTTACCTATAAAGTTATCTAAATACTCACTTGATACTAACTAAAGCACCCTGGTCCAAATCCCCTAAATATGTTGATAAAAACAACAAAAGTTACATGCTGTCTTTGATAAACAACTATAATTACAAGATAATTCTGAATTTAAAACTGAATGAAATTTTTAGGTTTAAAGTTATATAGAATTAGGAAAAATATTAAAATAGTATAACCCATGCTCTTATATCAAACAGATATTTTTCCCACTATATAAGAATGTATTTAATCCAATTTGTGTATTTTGCATCTCCCATAAATCTTCCACATAATATTCTCTTCTAGACACATATTAAGTATTATTTTTTTTATAACATGGGGAAATAGAATCATAAGAAATATGTGAACTCAGATTCTCATTAAGGGTAAATATAAGAGATAATAATAAAATATCATAAGTTAACATAAGATAATAATATGAGTATAATCATGAAACATAAAAATTATTTACCCAACAAATAATAAATTAAAAATCATGGCATAATGATCGGTATAACATAATAAATGAATGAAAAGAGTTTGGAAACATGAAATAATAAACATGATCCATGAAAGAATAACATAGTCCTAAGAATAAATATAAAACCATGAAATCATATAAATATATTAAAAAAATTAGTATAAAAATTTACATTCCTGGGTCACACAATTCCACCCTTTCTTGCAAGAAAACTTAATTTTACCAACACATACATCACCTTCGTGAGTCAAAAACATACACCCACACTTGTGAACAACAAAATTGTTCTAGTGTATAAAAATTTCATGAGATTTAAACCTTTAAGAAATGCATTGGAGAGAGATATAGGAACCCAACCATCATCAAACATACATATGAGTACCACTTGAAAATTATTCACTTATCACATCATGAATAACCAATGGAAAAATGGGTTTTTATAAAACCATTAAATGAAAATCATTCAATTTTTATATAATATATTATCGATTGAAATAAAATGTATTTCATATTCTTTTCAAATGGAATCACAGAAATAAATAATTCATAATTCCATCAATAATCATAACCTGATGAACCCATGAAAAATAAATGGGTATCTAATGAAATCATGTAACTTTCTAAGAAAATACCATTCAATAAAAATAATAAAGAATATGGTATTTAAATTGTATACATAAGGGATATATCATTAAATCAATGATTTACCTAAATAAATCAATTTATGGAATCTAGTTGAAAAATATTCAATCAGGGTAAGGGGATATAGAGTGTTCATAGAGGAAATCATTTGAATAAAAATTAATATTATACACCGAAGAAGATTAGGAATGAAAAAGGTAGAGATGGATCAATCCTATAAAATATAAGGATATAACATAAGTGATCTAGAGAAATTAGATAGATGATAGAATTTTCAGAATATCCTAAATTAATCATAAGGTATGCCAATGGATGTAGATTGGGATGAAAACCATGTTTTAGGAGTATTAGGAAATATTTATGTGGAAAAAAGAAACATCCATGGCCTCATAAAAAAATTTATTTAGATAGAAATATTTTATAAATCAAGGAGAATAATATTTTATTTTATAAATCTCTTAAATATTATATAATTACTCTCATATAAAATTCCTAAGATGAAGGAAGACATGATTACATAGGAATCATTAAAAAGTGATTATTATTACACTATGATTAAAATTACCCATATCAAAAATATTTAAAATTTATTTAACGAATTTTATATAAGGTAAATTATTAAAAAATGATTTTAATAAATTATTAATTAATAGATAATTAAATTTAAAAAAAATCATCCAATGAATATTTACATATAAAAGGTAGGTTTCTGACCATGAAGAAGAGATGGGGTCAGTTTCACTAACAAAAAAACCTTTGGTAAAATACGAGTTAACGATGAATGAAATTTTTAGGAAAAATGAAAAAATTCATGTAAAAAACCAAATAAAAATATTAGGGTTTTTAGAAAGAATAATAATTCCCCAGATGAATTATCTTTAAAAAACAATCATGATTTGAAAATAATATTGGAAACAAAACACTAACATTTTGAGTAACATTAAATTACAACCCTTGAATGAAGAATAATTTTAAATTGAAATTAAACTAACATGAATAAAATATTATTCATTATATGATATAAGATACATATATATACCATATAAAATTAAATTAGTCGATAACAAGAATCATGTCCCAATAATTAGGAATCAAGACCAAGAAACGTTACAACAAGCATAATATTTTAGGTAAGAGTCATTTGATTATGAGGTCATAATGAATAATTTTAAAACTATATAAATGAAAGAGTAAATACATTAAAATTTATTCATTTGGTAGAATAAATAAAACTTGGAACAATAGAGTTCAATAAGAAATATTGTAACTTAATGGAAGGAAATGGAGTTACTAAAGAACCATTAAAACCTTAATATCCTTTGAATAGAAGGATATTTAAATATAGAACACAATATGGATCTTAAAAACCCCACAATTACATGAATATGGTAAAATAAATTCATTATACATTAATCACTCCATATTAAATATGTCACGGTGCATAATACACAATATGTCTCAAGAAATTGAATTTGGGACAAAAACCCCTTACCTTTCCCCATATTTATTCTTCGCATGTGATAAAATTCATATATAGTCAAATTAATCTTGGTAAAAAATTCATAAGAAAATTAATTATCAATATTTCATATTCTAATGATTATCTATTATTATATTCTATTTATTTATCATATAGATTTGCTTATGTCAGTTTATCGAGGTTGTTCAGACAAATATTACATAACTCTTTATATATATTGAAAATGGTCAAACATGTTAGAAACTTTTTTTATAATCTATATATTTATAGAGTTTTATTTCATTTATCATTCCATTATTAAAAATTTCATATATTTCCTTAGAATTCCAAAATTAACTCCAAGTATTAAAGGTAACTTGAAATGTTATTTTTGGCGGTTAAATTCACTATGATAGTTTATTGTGAATATCACTTATAAAATGTTCAATATTATATTTAAATAACGTTAAAAAAATACTTATTTAGTTATTATTATCCAATATATGCATTAATTATGTTTCTATAGTCACCCATTATATAAATATTTAGCATCCTTCAGGTATATGATTAATCTATCCAAAACATGAACATGCTATAAGTAATGGAAAAGTATGATTATGGGGTGATTTTGTTAAAATATCAATATTACAGAAGTAAAATAAATTATTTTTATTTTATTAAATATTTTAATAATATTTTTAAAATCATTGTACATATAATAAAAGAGTATATGGAAAAAAGAAAAACATCACTTTCCTGGAGGCCGAAGTATGCACATATGTATGTATGATGTTTTCATTTTTTTCATATAAATGGTGAAATGTATAGATTGATTTAAAATTTAAGAACCTTATTAATGTTATAAATAAAATTTAGTTCATTAATTAAAATTTTATAACCATACATGTTTGGATATTAAGAAAAATAAGACATGTCATTCATAGAGGTGGTAGTCCACATATACGCATGATAACGTTTTTATTTTTCAATGAATTAGTGGGATTAAAAATAAATATTGATTTTTCGTTGTATAATTATACAAATATTATATATACCTTATATATTTATCAATTACATCATTATAAACCACCATGAGATGTAGTTATGAAAAAATGAAGAAGTCAATTTGGGGAGGTGGTAGTCCGCACATACATACTATTGACATTCCATTATATTTCTTAGTGGCTGGAAATGAATAAATAAGTTTTTTAATTTAACATAATAATATATTTTTATATTAATTATACTGAGTTAATTATATTAAGGTGGTTATAATATGTTTTTAATATTAATATTTAGAATAAATGATTAATAAGAAGGTGATACTTATGTTGAGAGCTTGAGTTTTCACTTAGAACTATCCTTGGAAATGGAGGACATAAGTTAACTAATGATGAATAAATGAATAATTAAGTGGTAGAGGTTTCTAGGAGGAAAAAATGGAAGATTTTCATGAGTAAATTTGAAGGTAAAGGTAAAAAATTATGTAGTGGAAGGTTCCACTTTTATAAGTGAAGAGGAGGGTAATTTTAGAAGCACCCATTATATTTTCAATAATGTAAAGTTACCATTAATGGGTAAAAGGCTCAAAATGAAATAAAAGTGCCAGGGTAGGTGATGTTTTTCAATAAAAATGTCATCCATCCATTTGGAAACATATTTTTAACATTTTTTGAGTCATTTTCTCCAAGTAAATCAAAATTTACCATTTTTACTTTTATGAGGATAATTAAATTTCAACATTAGTAATTATTTTTAATGAAAAAAATAAAAATTTATATTTTAACCTAATTTAAAAATTCGGATTGAAACTTTTAAAATCATTTTATGAAAATAATTTCCAATGATGTAAAATGTAAATTTTAAAATAAACACAAATATCGTGTAAAAATATTTTTTAGGATAAATTCCCATTTCCAAATATAAAACCTATGTTTAAGCCATAATTATCATCATTATAAATTCTTATGACATATATTGATTTCTTATAAAACAAAAAATCATACCATTTTTTCAAATTAATCTAAAAAATAATTTACCAATAAAATACTTAATTAAAAGGAAAGACAAAAAATAAATTTTATTATAATTATAATATTACATTGGTTTTATAAAAATAAACATAGTTTATATAAATTTAAAATAATATCATTAAAATTAATAAATTTATTTCTTAAATAAATATTTTATTAATTATTATCGGTCTTTTTATATATCGATAAATTAATAAAATTCAACTTTTTGTTAAAGACTGTATTTATCACTATTAATATTAAAATCACTTATCTAAAAAAATATAAAAAATTGATAGTATGTCAATTTTGATATGAGGAATTGAAATTATAATATTTACAGATTTATATTTTAAATGAAAATAAAATATTTAAGAAAACTATTTTTATTGAAAAATTCCCCTTTAAAACATTATCTATTTTTATCCTATTCAGTATGAATTTAAAACTGATGAAAAATTTTTTATTTACCAAAAGATTTATTATACTTAATTTTTACTAATAATATTTATCTAATATATCATGGATTAATTTTTTGCAGTTCCATGGCAAAAAAAATTGATATAGTATTTATTTAATGGGGAGAAATTTTATTTTAAAATCTTGGGTCATTATAAGAACACATAACAATCACTTCCTTGATGCATAATTGTACATCACAAACCTTACGTCACTATAGGGTAGTGTAATTATGAGTGTAGTAATAACCCAAAATTTTATATATTGAATGTTTTTTTCTAAATAAACATGTTTCATATTTAGTGATGTTGTATAGTATAAAACTCATACACCACAAAATGAAAACCAAAAACTCATTTTTTTTAATTTAGAACATTTCATTTAGAGAATTAATATAATTTATAAAATTTAAATTGTTACAATAGGGAAATTAAAACAAAAAAAATGAAATTACTAGAATTAGGAAATTTGGATCATCTAGGTGTCTAAGAATAATCACACCTATAAACAATCTTATAAAAAGGAAACAAAAAATTTGTAATGGATTCATTATTTTGAAAATAAATAATATAAACTTGATGGAAATTGAAGTAAATGATGAATGAAATAATAAGTATTTATAGGGTGTAGAAAAAATATATGATATTTCAAAATATATATTTTGTAATTGTATTATGACTATTATAAATAGTAACTTAACTGTTAAGAATACTAACATGACTTTTAGAATAGTAAATAAACTGATGTAACTGTAAAATAATAGTTGTGTATAACATGGAATAAAATATATAGTATTTATATCATAATTAAATTAAAATATAACTCTTAATTATGCTAAAATAAATATTTGACGCAAAGAAAGTATAATTGTATTTTTAGAAAATAATTATATTTTATTTTTATTAAAATATATTTTGATGATTAAATTATAGGATTTAAAATATTTTTTTACTTTTATAAAATGTTTTTTTTTAAAAATATTTATGTTTATATAAAAAATAAAATGATTTTATACAATCAAGTGTTATTATAACGATCCACCCCGAGGTACCTTAAAAATGGCATCTGATCCAATTCTCTACTAACTCAATGGTTTTTCCTAATCACCACAAGTAGGTGACTAGCACCTGGGAATCAACAATAAATCATTGGGAATGATTTTTCATAATAAAAGATAAAAAAAACATAAATAGTAAAAAAAAAAAAAATCCAAAAATACTGAGATACAAATAAGAAAATGATACAAATCTTGAGAATGATACATTAACTAAATCCTCCATGTATCACAAAAAATACATCAACCCATAAATCATGGTGACAAGTAGATCACATGCCCCACCGGTCACCACCAACTCAAGAGACCCACTAAATAAGTACACCCACATCCTCTGAGTGGTTCTTTCCCTTTCTTTTGGACCTAGAATAGGAAACAGTACATACTCTCAAAAGAAAAATCTGGTTGTCAAAAACATATCCCATTAGGATTTAACCAAACATTTCATTATAAATCGAAATCAAATAAAGAATTTATGATTATTTTTAAACAAAACATGTCCTGGAAATATTTTTTTCTATATATCAAAACATTTTAAAGAAAATATTTGATAGTAAATAATAAAACAGGTTCTCAAAGATCATTTTTATCAAATAATTGATAATAAAACATCTTTTTTAAATATAATTGAATATAAAAATTTATCAAGAGGCATGAAACATCATTTCTATCAAAACTAGCTAAGTAAAAAAATTTCAAACATTGGAATGTAAAATCATTTTCATTCATATCATTATGGTTAAGAGACCCAGGGGTAAGTTACACATGGATTATCATAGATATCTCTGAAGTATGGATTCCAATGTGAAAATATTCCTTGGCCTATGAAAATGGAAAAAAGTAACACCCCTAAGGATGAAAAGAGGATATTCCTTAAGGAATAATCACCCTACCCTCATGTAGCATAGTTCATGTCATCATTATCAATCAATTTCCAGGTAGGGTAAATATATGCCTAGACTCTACCCTTCCTTCCTAAATACCTAGTCCCCCATGTGCTTCATAGTTAATAAATTATTTACACAAGGATATGATTTGTTCAAAAATTAATAATTCATTTCAATCAATCATTTCATTCAGCCCCAATTACATGTTTCTAAAACATACTTTCATTCCAGAAACCCATATCAAATGGTTTTCATAGAACACTCAATCCATTAATTTGAAAAATAAAAAAAACATCAAATTGTTTTTATTATAAATCCATTACTTTGTTTGAAAAACCAAATTCAAATTATTTTTGTCAAAATTCATGATTTATATTTCAAAACCCAATTTTCAAATGGGTTTTAATAAAAATCATCAAATCATCTTATTTCAAAATCCTAAAATATAATTTGTTTTTCATTTGATGAAAAACTACTTCAAAACATCATTTAAATTCAAGATATATTTCTGATAATCAACAATAAATTTTCAAAAGAACTGTCTAGGTTTTCATTACAAAAAAAATTCCATTTAAAAACCATTTATCAATACTCCAGATCAATATTTATAAATTAATGAGATAAAAACATTAAATAATAAACATAAAATGTTTAAGATGATTCAGATTATAGTACTAAATCACTTACCTCAATAAAATAAAAGCATAGTCACCAAATTTGGGATCCATGACCAACAATTGGAAAATCCATCACAAAGTAAAAAAGTGAAAAAACCACCTCTAAATCCCTCTTAAAGATCACCATGTAGCTGGATTTCTAAAAATCCCCAACTGGATATGAAAAATCTAAGAATCAATGATTCATGAAATTTTTTAAAACATAGGAGGCATTTCAGTCTTAAATTTGAAATCCTCAAATTAAAAACACTATTTAGTTTGATGTTTTCCTTATTTCTTGAATATTGATAATTTTAAAATATTTTAAATAGGATTTATAAATTGAAATGGGTAATAGTATCGATTACAATACATTCTCACATTTAAAATGGATTAGAAGATGTTACAGGGTGTTTTGGAAGAAGAATAATGAAAAACCAGGATTTTATTTATTTCTTCCCAAACCATACATTGCGTAAAGGTAATATGAATTTACCATTCCCCATACCTTTATTATCACATAAGTGTACTGGGTTACCCATACATAAAATTTAAAATTTTATTGATACCCTAATGAAAATTAGGCTACCCTTATACAATAAGGGTTTATCTTTATTCAAAGAGGGGTTTACACTTACACAGCTTGAGCTTACCCTTATGAAACCTTTATAACATCTAGTTTACCTTTACGCAATTCCATATTACCCTTATATAACCATTTGAAAAATAAGGTTACCATTATCCTGCCTAGATTTTACATTCATGAAACTATTATAAATTATAGTTTACCTTTACTATGTACCTGCATTAACCTTACACATCGTGTATACAAAGAGATTAACCTTACCTATACCATTAGATAAGGGAGTCCCCCTTACAAAGCACCAGGATTACCATTATGTAGTGTATACACACATGTATTACCATCACGCTGGTAAATGAATTTCACCTTTACCTACATGAAGATAAAGAAGATAGGGTCTTACCCTTATGAAACCTTGATTAAAATTATTTTAACCTTATTTAACTCATGAAAATGAGGAATTATCATTACAAAATTTTCTTAAAACCCAATTTAACTTTATGAAACACTATAAAACATAAGTAAGGGTAATTGTTATTAAAAATAAATGGTTTTCACATATGAATAATTTTAAAATAAAACCAATAAAATATTTTAATTATTATTAAATTGAAGATGTTAAAATTCTCCCTACCATAAGGTTTTATTCCCATATAAATATTACAGTACAAAAGATAGAAATATGAAAGAATTAAAAGAACCCCCAAAATCCACCATTGAAGTGTACAATCTAAAAAATAGAATAAAGGATCACCCAAAAAATTTCTATAAAGAACAACTCCAAGGGATCCTAAGATGTTTTCCTATGTAACCCTTTAAGAATAACCACGAGGATTAACCACATCTCAAAACAAAAACTCAACAATACAAAGAGAAATTTAAAAAACAAATAGAAAGAATATGATACCTAACATAGGTATACCTACCATTTAAAGATTTAGAAAAATGGTGTAACATGAGATAAAAAATCAACCAAAACACATCCTTCCAACTCAAAGAAGAGACTTTGATCACACATTATAGTGAAACATCCATGATCTGAAACTGAAACCTTAAGGAATGTCATAACAAAAACACTACATTGATTCAAAAAAGAGACAATGATCTCAAATTCCTTCTATGATCAAATGTAAACAATAAATGAATAGAGTTAAAAATAGTTTCTACCCTATTCATGTAGTCAATGGTAACCAAGGATTTTCAACAACGAGCCTCATCCCTCGAGAGGCTCATAAAATCATCCACCAAAACCTCCAGGTTCTAGGTTTATCAAGAACTTATATAGTTATAGTTATCCAATAAATACCCCAATTTCTATGCAAGTAAAACTATAAAGTTCTTAAATATTCAATTATAATGAAAAAATTGATAACTATTCTCTCATAAGGGAGATATTCCACCACATGATGATTGATCTCAAACCATCAAGGAAAAAAAGAGGATACTAATGATGAAAAACCAAACCAAATGTTATCCAACCATAACTATAGGATGTAACATATTAAAGGATGAAATAAGGAGGATTTGGAGAAATAACAGCTACGAACATCTAGAGGTTCTTAGCATAGGATTCCACTCCATCCCTAAGGGCATAATAAAACTCAAGGGGCTAAAATTATTCAAGATAAAGGATAACAAGTCAAAATTAAACACCGACAAGGAATAGTAATAGAGATATCAAGGAAAAAAATCATCACCACAACCACAACCAAGCCACATAAGAGAATCTCTTCAAAGAACCCAAGGAAATCCAAAAGGGATTCCTAGAATAATCAGATTAATAAAAACCAACAAATTTAAATAGGGAAAACTCACACTATGCTTACATAAAGAAATAAATGCACATACTTATCTATATATATTCTAGAGAAGAATGTTAAAGATAAAAGAAACCAAAAATCCTAAATCCATGCTCTCTAGATCATGAAAAAAGAATTATTATTGAGGAGGAATGAAAAAACATTCAACATAATAATTCAATATTGGTGATCTCATCACCATATTGATTTTTTTTAGATTCAAATTTCTCTAAAACTACTAATAAAAATATAGGATTTAAACAAGTAGATGAGAATTTTAAAATCCATACAACCATATTTTAATATCTCCAAAATATAATCCAACAATGATACTAGAAAACATATAAAAACACCATTAAAAAACCAAAGGATTAAAAGGATAACTCTTGATGTCACAGGGTCCAAAAGATAAAATATATCATGGAAAATTGCAATGGTTTCCACTTTGATGTTAGAAAAAAAAGATATATCAACATTAACCACTATTAGAAACTCCTCCATTATATTAAAAGATTCGCTTTAAGGCCTATGGATGGATCCTTGTTATCTTAAAGCATATGCTACCACATAACTAGGAGCTAATGATCCCTGACCAAAACTTTCCCTTTTGGTATCCCAACTTAAAAAAACTCTTATAGTGACCCAAATAGCCACAAAAATCACAAATAATCAAATATTTTTTACTTGAATTCTTAGGATGACTAGATGTTATACATTAGAATCATACAAGATATTGTTAGTGGGTTTCCTATACCAAATTCCTCTATGCACTTCGATTACCATTACATATATAATTTTTGATATATATATGTGTTTATTATTACCATAAAAATGTTGATACGTATTCATCCACTATTTACATGGTAGTTTCCATAAATTACATTTCATATCAAATGGTTATAGTAGTTCCCAAATAAAATGTGAACCAAAAGATACCATGAAAATAATATTAAATATAGGTTCTATGGTCTACATTCATCATACTGAAAGAACACAGATGATGTATAACTATCAGGTTTTGGGGATCATAATAATTGATACTTCTTCTCATTATATTCACACTTGGTGATCTAGAGAAGATGAGATCATGAGGATAGACCCACCAATAGGAGCACTATATGGTTTGGGTGTCATTGGTTGTTCATATCTATGAACAAGTGTATTTTTCTTCAAACATGAGATTTTTATCAATGTGTACCATTTGATTGCATACTTTGATGCAAGGAAAAATCCATGAAATTGAATTCGTGGAGAGGTATCTTGTGTTGGGTGATTCATTTGTGGTATGGTACTGGTTGAATGATAATGACATAATTTTTTTACTTTCAAGTATAGTTAAAGATATCTTGAGGTTATAGGTTGACTAGGATGGTAGTATTTTCAATAAATTCATGGTGATAGTACAAGAAGGTAAGTATTTCTAGTAAGATCATGAAACATATAAATCAAAAAAAGTATGACGACCAAAGTGTGAATCCTTATTTATGAAATATTTCTAGATAAATAGATGATATTATATAGAACATATTTATAGGAGGTAGCTATAACTATGAAATTACTTATCTTCTTATGGGACATGATTGGTTTCTCAACTCCATGCTTGGTCTATGGTTTGGACTCTATTATGAAGATAAGTACCTGGAGGTTCATACACTAAGTGTATCCTTAAGTTCAACATATTTTATTGAATAAGAGTTTGGGATAAAGTGATACCCATATGTGGGGGATTATGAATGTCAGAGTACAATCAAACATAAGTAAAAGTAATTCAATGACATTATACAAGTTTAGAATAATTATTATTGAATTTATTTCTCAAGGTATTAATAAGTTATTTTATTATAAAATTAAATATGAGAAAATATAATTTTTTAAATGAACATAGGTTGTTCAAGGATTTTTAAATTATTTGGGGAGTTTAAGAGATGATTTAATGGTTCATTTTTTATTATACCACATTTTATATTATTACAAGTGAGTGATAAAATATTTGTGGCATTTATTAAAATTTTATTAAGTCATATATTTGTTAAGAATTCTAAAATGAATTTTATTACTTTTCAGGGACCAAATTAAATTTTTTAAAGTATAAACTAGGTATGAAAGATCATTTTAATAACTTGAATTGAGATATCCACCATTTGGATGAATTTAGTGAGATAATCTCTCTTCTATTCTCATCTCCACTTCTTAGAGAGATATTCTAAATAAAGAACAAGGTCAGATCAATCTCATATTCTCAATTGAGTCTGCATTCATCACGCAATATAAATGACATCTTAAAGATCTTATATTTCCCATGCTAGCACTTAGGAAATATTGATCAATTATCAAAGAGATTTTGTGAATGTGTATATGATCTTTAGGATTCCTAGACTAACACCTGTATGCCCTGACATATCAATGATGATAGAATCGAACCAACAGCTTCAAATGAACAAGGTATCATTTACACTTTAGTTCCATTTTATTTTTTAGGCTTAAATTTAATTACACACAATCCATTAAAAAATTCAGGCTATGGGTTTTGTAGATTTATAATTTTTAGCATGAACCTAAAACCAAAATTTTAAATTTCTTATTTTTCATGCTTCCGCTGCACCCTGAGTTCCTTCGATTAGTATCAGAGTGAACATGTAATTATTGAAGTTAAAATATTTAAATTCAAATTAAATATTCTACGATTCAGAGGGAGGGTTTTGATAGGGTCCTAACACAATGTGCAGTGCATCGATCTAAATTTATATGACCATGATATGACCAATCAAAGATTAATGTGTTTTATGTAAAAATTATGAAAAAATTAATGTTTTATTTTTTTTCACTTAAATGGATACTAGTGTGATGGATTTTTAGATTAATCTTGATATGAGTATGTTGCGTGTTAGCCGAATATACTAGAATCCAATTGGGGTAGTCTATTGGAAATACAATCTTATTGAAAAATATTGATTTTGTATCTGAAAATTAAAAACAAATGAAACAGAAGGATTTCCTAGGAATCTTACCAAAATCTTCCATGTGAGGCTTACCCAAATATTCTACAGTAATATTATAAAATAAAATATAAAAAAAATAAAAAAATAAAAAAGAATTCCATTTTATCACTTATATATATATATTCTCTTATAAGGATTACCCATCTCGGGGAAGATAAATTCAGTCTGGGTTCAGACAACATGACCCATTTAGAAATTTATAAGCCCTAAATTAATTTTCAGGGATCTAATTTAGCTTTTAAAAGACACAATTTATTTTTAAAATGTTATAAATTAAATTTATTTGTTTGTAATTTAATAAAATTATTTTGGGTGCTATGAGACATATCAATAATTAATTATATTATTTTAATGCGTGTTAAATACTTAAAAATACTATCGATTTGAATTTTATAAAATTTTAATTTTTCTTATGCAGTATAATTTCATCTTGACTAATCATGAGTTGAGACAGACATTGGCATGTTTGGTTTATTATTTTATTTAATATTTAAAATGTAATAATTATTTTACTTTGACAATCTATGCATCGTTACTTCATCTATAATTTGTATAAGGCCTTATGTGTCCACATTTAAGTGATAAAATATATTTTATCACCCCCAAATTCATATCACCTATTTGGAAGTATATATTGTATTGATCAAAGGAGTTTGTGGAAAATTGGTTCAAGTGAAGAGCCGATGGAGACCAAACAATTGAAATTAACAGAATTTCTAGGATCTACAATTCAAGTTAGGTATCGACTTAAGTAATTCACCTATGGTATTTGTTAATACTTTATTGTCTAGATGAATTAGACAATAGTTAACAGATTATGATCATGTCATTATTTATTTATTTAATCATGATCATGGATTATTATTTTGTTAAGATCTCATGATCATGTGTGCTCGTCAGCCCTAGTTGAGTGTGTATCTTAATACCAGGGAGTTATTATGAGAGCAGGGGGTTAAATTAAGTAATGTTATAAGTAAATAAGTATCCATAGTTAGTTTTATAAAATTTCAGAGGTAAATAATTGAGGAATGAAAATTATTTCTTTGGAGGATATGGGACTCCACTCAATAGATCAAGGATCCATGAGTTAATATAGTTTTCCTGTCAAACAACTGCCATGAAATTCTCTAAGTACTAGCATAGAAAAATATTATAGACTTTGAGGAGTGGTTTTAAGGATAATTTCAACTATAATTATCAAGAGAAACCATATTCTGAATCTAGTAGTTAAGGGATACTAGGATTTGAAAAAATAGTGGATGAAATTTAAAATTTGAAATTTGAAATTATTAATTGGAAATCCTGATAAAGTACTAATATGATAAGTTTTTTTTATAGATCAAATGGAAACCCTAAGAAATTCAATTTCACTATGATCAATATTATATAAATAGAATATCCTATCTAGCCATAACATCTAAGAGTGGTACATGCTCTTGCACATAGTACTATACTAAGAGAGGAAGCTTTATATGTTGGAATCCCCACTTCCCACAGATCCTTATTAGGGAGAAAGAAAAGGGGATAAAGATAAATACAATTATCCTATGGATGATGCACTACATATTTATTGTTTAATGTTGTAATCTATGTCCAATGAGTTATAGAAAATTCATGAGGACAAAGACACTTTCTAAATGCTATCATATCTCCAAGAGTTATAACATGAGAGAGATCGACAAGAAAGACATGAGATATCAAGTGATCTGTATAGATGTAGTCTAGAAAAAGGAAATATATTAAGGACTCATGTACTCATGATGATTGAGAACATTGAGAGACTTGAGTCCCTTGGGTTCAAACTGAACCAAGATGTAGAAACTAATCTCATTCCTTCCTCTTTACCACACAGCTTCTTGAATTTTTTTATTATTTATAATATGTATAACCAGAATAAGTCACTCCTAGATTTGTTAGATTTAGTTCACCATGCATATTAGGATATTAATAATTTACACGCTTCAATCCCTATGGTAAACAAGAGGAGGAAATAAAAGACTAAAGCATCAATAGATAATTCTAATTCAAAGACACATATTCACTACCCTTTAAAGTTTCCAAAAAATATAGATGCAGAGAAATAAGTAGGAGGTAGTCTAATTTTCATGTGGCATTAATGTTCCTTGGAAGATGAATTACATAGTAAGGAAGAAGATGCAAGTTGACATTTCAACTTTAGGTATATTTTTTATTAAATTCAATTTGTTTATTTCTACAAGTTTAGTATTGGATAGTGCATGTGGCACATAGATTTGTATTCACATTTATGAACCAAGTAGATTAAAGACAATTGAAAAAGGTTAAGTTGATTGTTTTGATGTAAATGGTGAAAGTATAGTAGCCTTGAAAGTGGGATATTATCATCTTATTTTTTCCAGTGGGATGGTTCTTGTACTAAATAATTTTTATTATGTACCATTTATTATCAGAAACATTATCTCAGTTCCGAGTTTAGGAACTATGAGATTTTATTTCATGTTTGGAAATAAATGTTTTCTTATGTATAAGGAGAACATTTTTATGGTATGAACCATCTTAGAAATGGGTTGTATATACTTGAATAAGAAAATATAGAATTGGAAATCAATGAAAAATCTAGTGAGAATCACTCATATCCTACCCACCTTTGGAACTTAATTATAGGTCACGTAAATGAGAACCATTTACGCAAACTACATCAAGTTGGGTATTGATAATTGCTCAAGTAAAATCCCTTGGAAGTATTCCATGATTGTTTATAAGGTAAAATGACCAATGAACCATTCAGTGATAAAGGAGAAAGATCTATATAACTGTTGTAATTGGTTTATACTAATGTATGTTGTCCATTTCCAATAGTATAAATGAGTGATTTTTCTTACTTTATTAATTTTACTGATGACTATAGTAGATATGGATATATCTAATTAATGATGTACATTTCGTATTCATTTATCATGTTTACGGAATATCAGAATGATGTAGATAATTAACTTGGTACAAAGATTAAGAAAATCCACTCAGACCGTGGTAGAGAATATATTAACCAATATTTCATCAATCATTTAATGGATTGTGGGTTAATTTCTCAACCCACTCCTCTTTTTACACATTATTTGAATAATGTTTGTGAAAGGAGAAATTAGAACCTTCTTAACATGGATAGATTGATGAAAAATCATGAAACTCTACCATTATCCTTTTAGGGATATACACTATATATTATGAAATATACACTAAACCGAGTGCTAACTAAAGAAGTAGATGAGATTAGGTAAGAATTTCAGTATATATATAAATCTAGTCTATCACACATATGTTTATGGGAATGCAAATATTTTCTATACCTAGTGATAAATTAGTATCTCGAAGATCAATTGCATCATTATAGGTTATCCTAAGGAGACTAAAAGATACTAACTATATAACTCTTTATATATAAATGAAGTTATATAAATATATACTACATTTCTATATAGGGAACGCATTTACAATGAAAATAGTAGGATATAGATTTAATTTTATGTAGTTGATGCTCCAGATGCACCAGAGTTGGTATGGGAAAAATCTCTATAAGAGACAGTGGGAGAGAAATATGTTCCTGATACATAAGTACTATTTTAATATAAAAGTGGGGTTATATAACCATAGATATATGGTTTTATTGTCAACAAGTTAGGTGACACATAACTACTATAAAATGTTGAACCGATTACCTGCAAGGAAGTAATAGATGGAAAGGATTATGCTAAGGGTTAAGAATCCATGTATTCAGAAATAGATTCTATATACCAAAATCAAGTTTGGATTTTGGTAGACCCACCAACAGATATAAATCCTATTACTTTTAAATTGGTATTCAATAAAAATATAGACATGGATGGTCAATTAAGAACATATAAGGCATGGATAGTACCAAAGGGTTTCATTAAAAGTCAAGGAACTGACCACGATAAAACTTTCTTTCTAGTTGCAATACTGAAATCCCTCAGAACATCAATTAAAATAGAAAAAATTTGTGATTAGTAAATTTCTAAAATGGATTTAAAAACTTCTTTTAAAAATGGGATGTTAGTTGATGATTTATACATTACACAACCCTAATGTTTCATTATGTCAATGAGTGGAAATAATTTGTTCAAACTATATAGATCCTTTTATGGACAGAAGTAGGCATTATGATCATAGAATATTCATTTTTATGTGGATATAAGATAATTTAGTTTCTTTAATAATGGATATAAGCCATGTGTCTAGAATTAGGTTGGTGAAATTTCCATCGTTTTCCCAGTATTACAAGTTGATGAAAAATTATTAATAGGGGAAAAAGTGAAAGTATTACAGTCATAAAAGATTTGGTTAAATGAATGCTTCTCTGGGAAAGACTTAGGTGAAGTAGATTATATTCTTTGGATGAAGATATATTGAGATACATCTTAAAGGATACTTATGATGAGTAAAAGTGCATATATTAACAAGGTACTCAAAAGGTATAATATGGAACAATCCCAGGGAGGATTATTGCCAGTGTAACATAGTATTAATCTCTCTAAGAAGATGTGTTCAGAGACACATGAGGAGATTTAAATAATGAGTAGAATACCTTCTGATTTAGTAGCAGGATCTATCTTGTATTCCCTACTATGTACTAAGTTTGAATCTCCCCTTGCTTTAAACTTGGTGGGAAAATATCAATCCAATCTAGGAAAGTTTCATTGGGAATCTGTAAAAACTATGCTAATGTACCTTCCACATATAAAGGATATGTTCTTGGTGTATAGAAAAGATAATGAGATAGTCATGATTTGATACACTAATACTAGATTCTAGAAATATTATGATGTTCAGAAATTATAGTTAGGATATTTGTTTTCTTGAATGGTGGTGAAGTGAGCTGGAGGAACTTGAAGTAGTCCATTATTGACATTTCTAGAGCACAATATAAGTATATAGTAGATTACAATGAAGATAAGGAAGAAGTTTGGATACACATATTTTATTTTGATCTTGGTGTTGTACCTAGAAGTGTAGAACCTATTAAGGTATATTGTGATAATACTACCATATTGGTTCTTTCCAAGGAGACCAGGTCACACTAGAGGAAAAATCATATAATTTTTATGATTCATATATTAAGGGATATCACCAAGAGAGGCAAGGTCAAAGTTAGTAGAGTATTCATAGAGGGTAATGTTCTAGACCCCCTAACTAAAGCTATATCTTAGTAGAATAATGATACTCATGTGACAGCTAACAGGTTGATAATTTTTAGCAGTTGGCTTTAGTACAAGTGGGAGTGTTGTTAGTGGGTTATCTAGACCCACTACTTTATTTAATATTATTAAAATTACATTTATAAAATTTTATATATACATGTTCTTATTCTTAACATAATAGTGTTGATACTTCTGCATCCACTATTTATATGGTAATGTCCTTAGATTACATGTCATATCAAAATGTTATAGCAGTTCCCAAATATAATGAGAACCTCAAGATACTATGAAAGTAATCCAAAATATATGACATATGGTATAGATATATTATATTAAAAGTAAACCAATGATTTATAACTCTCTGTCACTGGGGGTTTATAAGAATTAAAACTTCTTCTCATGAAGTTCAAGCTTGGTGATCTCGAGTATATGAGATCATGATGATAGACCCACCAATAAGAACACCACATGTTTCATGTTTCATTGGTTATTCCTATCTATGGACATGTTTATTAGTCTCTAAAATTGAGATGAGTATCAATATATACCATTTTATCATGTACTTTGATGAAAGAAAAAAACCAAGACATTGAAGTCATGGTGATGTAGCTTGTGTTGGGTGGGTCATTTGTGGTATGACATTGGTTGAATTATCAAGATATAATTTTTTTCTTCTGAGTAGAGGAAGAGATATATCACGGTATTTGGATGAATAGTTTTTAGCACCTTCATTAAATTCATGGATATGTTACAAGAAGTTACATCTAGTATGGTCATGAAATATATAAAACAACCAAATTATGAGGACAAAATTGTGTATCCTACTTATGAGATATCACGAGACAAAGAAATTATATTACACAGAACCTAATCGTAGGAATTAGTCATAGCTATGAAATTACTTATCTCATTAGGGGTGATGGAGGGTTGATATAAACCACTATTGATCTATGGTTTGGACTCACTACTATTGAGATATGGACCAATAGGGTCACACACCGAGTGTATCCACAAGTTCCACCTATTCTAAAGAATATGAGTTTTGAATGATGTGGGACATACGTGTAGGGGATAGTGAAGGTCTAAGTATGATATATCACATGTAAAACTAATTCAATTATATTTTTCAAGTTTACAATAATTATATGTGAATTTATGTTTCAAGGAATTCTCATGTTATTTGATCATAAAATGGTATAAGATAAAATATAATTTTTTGAAGGAACATAGGATGTTTAAGGATTATTAAATTATATGGGGAGATTATAGGATGAGTTAATTTTTTTTATTTTATTAAGTAACAATTTATAATGTTACAAGTGAGTGATAAAATATTTGTGACATTTATGATTGTTTAATTACGTCATACATGTGAAAAAATGACTACGATGAAGGTTATTACATTCTAGGGACCTAAGTTCCATTTTGGAAAATATAAAATAAGTATAAAAGATCATTCTAGCCTCTTGAATAGTAAGATACAACCTTTGAACGAATTTTATGAGGAAATATATCTTATTTTATCTTCTAAATTTGTTATAGAGTGATTCCATGAAAGAAAAAGATCATATGGATCCTATCTTCTTGATCGAATCTACATTCTTCATGTGATCAAAAGGATGTGGTAAAGCTATAGGATTTCCCATGCTTGAACCTAGAAAATGTAGATCAATGATCAAGGAGATATGGTGAATGTGTGGATGATATAGATGATTCCTAGAATGGCTCCTTTGAGCCTTGACATGATGAGATGAGAGAATCAAACATACGACTTCAAATGAATAAGTTATTGTTTACACTTTCAATTGATTTTATTTTTCATAATTAAATTGAATTATATGAGATCCTTTAAGAAATACCAACAAGGGGTTTTGTGGATTTAGTGTTTTTAACATGGATTTATAACTAAAATTTTAAATTTAACATTTTTCATGATTCCTCTATGATCATGTTCTTTCACTGGATGCATGTTCTTTCCCCATAAAGACTATCCCTACTCAACTAACCTCCATGGTCGACCTGTTTGAACATCTTTTCCTATAATTTTTTTTACCAAGGTATTTTCTACTTTCCATAACTCTATTAACTCTATATCAAGAACCACTAGATAATACGTCGATTAGGACACTCAAACAATAATTTTATGATCTAGGAAATGGAATTTTCTGAATTAATATCCTTAAGGGAGTCATCACCAATAACATTAGGTAAGAATCATACCAAAATTGTAAATTGATTGGAATAATCTACAAACAATATATCATATTTATTGAAAACCAAGATCTCAGAAACAATATCCTTCTTTAATCCCTCTGTATATTTATACTAAAGGAAGACTGACTAGAAGAATTCCCAATACACAATTTTATGCAAATATGAAGGAACCATGACATCCCACCACTCTCATCTATGTTACTCAAACAATATGTTGATAGAGTTGACATTTGGAGAATCAGGATTCTTGGGATAATCAAGGATCTCTTCAAATTATTCAAGACACTTCATTTATACAAGGAAATCCCACTCACTTCCATTAGATGGTGTATAATGTTCCAATAAAATCTAGATGCGGTCTAATGGATGGAAAGGCTCTGAATCCACCCCTCGATTCAGAGTCTGGTAAGAGTCATCAACTGGAGACATCACTTCTAAAAAAATGTGAATGGATACTCTAAATATTGGGATAACAAACAAACATTATAGTTTTATTAAAATTGGAAAATATTGGTACAAATCATTCACAGTTTCAAAAATACATTACCCATACATTGAACTTCTTATATTGGTTTAAAACATTACTCAATTTTTCAAATTAAGAAAATATTTTCATTTTAAACCCATTACATAACCAAGATTTATTTTTAAGACATTACATTATTTCATCACACATGATCCTTTGAAATCACTACTAGAAAATAGTCCTTTAATAGTTCTAGCCTGTATTAGTGTTAGAAAAAGTTATGATAAAAGGTTATTAGTGCTTTTCTTAGCACTGATAAAGGTTATGCTTTGTCAAATATTTTCTTTAGCACCAATAAGGGTTAACCTTTATCAGTGCTTCATTTTTATCATAGATAAAGGGTACCCATTTATCACGTCTTTATTTTTAGTGCTGATTAAGGTCATGAATAAAATTAAATAATTTAATAAATAAAAAATAAAAATGATTTTATCTGAAAAAAAAAAATATTAACTAAATAATTATAGATAAAAATGAATAAATTGATTATACATTATATAAATTATAAATACTAACAAATATTATATATTAAATATATTGGTACATGTAAAATAAAAACTAAACAAATAAAAATTAAAAATAAGTAAATTTTGAAAAATATTAAAGATTTTATTAATCAAATAATTAGTGATAATATTAATAAATAAAATATATTAAATATATAGATATATATGAATGTATATAAATATGATTTATATAATACAAAATATTTATTCTTTACAATAAATAGTCATATATTTTGTAAACAATGGTTTATTGTTAAAAATTAATATGAATAAAAATACTAACTAATTACATCAAGTAATGAACATAATTGAATTTCATTTGATTTTTCAATTTAACATATACCAAATGTGTGTTATATTTATTTCACATACATATATATAATTAATGAATTTTTATATATAACACACACACACAAATATTTTTGTAGTTAATGAAATCTTATATAGAAGCATATACACCTAATATTTATGTAATTTATTAAAATTTTAGTATTCATTTTAGAATTTCATTATAACATGATAAATTTAATATATAATGTCTTTAATTGGTAAATTTTATTTATTTATTTTTAATTTTATTACTATTATGTATTAATTCATTTTTAATTTTTTAATTTTTAATTTTTTAATTTTTTTCTGAATTTAATCAATTTATATTATATATATATATATATTTACTATGTATTAATATTTTCAATATGTATTTATGTTTATCTAAATATATATCCATAATTTTTTAATAATTTATATTTAATTAATAAAACTTGTCAATTTTTTCAATATTGCTAAAGTGTACCCATTTTTCAGCTTTACTCATTTTTAAGGTGCATAGACTTCAGATTAAATATTCATTGATAATTCTAAAAATATATTTTTTAAAAAATATTTATAAATAAATATATTTATAAATATATATTTACTATACTTATACATTTATATATTTATAATTTCAAATAATTAGTAATTTCTAAAAAAGTATTTATATAATTATAAATAAATAATTATATATATTTAAATAATTATAAAATTATAATAAATTTATTTTAATAATGAATTAATTTATTATATATATATATATATATATTATATATATATAATTATATAAATATATATAAATATATAAAGATATAAATATTATTTTTTTCAAAAAGTATTATATAATTATAAATAAATAATTAAATATTTCCATAATTATAAAATGATAATAAATATATTTAAATAATGAATATTTTTAGCATATTTATATTTTTATATATTTATTTATTATATATGTAATTATATAAATACATTTAAACTTTTTTTATTTCTAATTATAATTATAAATCCTTTATCAACGCTTAAGTAAGAGGTACTAATAAACCACTATCTTTATCAACACTAAAAAAACATTGATAAAGATTATTTTTTTTAGAAAATATTAATTTAGTAATGATAAAAGGGATCATTATCAACACTCTTTTGGAAGCACTCATAAAAGTGTCACAATCTATTTAAAGAACCCTAACCAATCATGAACCAGTCATGATATTCACAGCATTCCATGGAAGCCATCAATTTCTAACACTCCGTTTAATTGAAACCAAGCCCAAATCAAGGCTTGAATCAAAGACCAAACAATTATAGGCTCTAATACAAGTCTTGAACGATTCAAGGGTTGAAGGAATCTATAAATCAAAGGAATTATGGGTTTGGAGATTTCTCTACTTTCCCTCAGGTGATTCAAAGCTTCAATCCAAGGTATGTTATCTTATCCTCCTCCTTACCCGTTGAATGCTTATTTGGCGATATCTATTTGCATTTTTTGTTCCTTATCTCTTTCTATTCATTATAAATGTCTGATTTACCTTCTAGAATGAATTTTGAAATGGGAGTTTCTATTATTTTGGGTTTGTATTGACCCTTTAAGGGATTTTCATACTGCCTTGTATCACATTAAAAATTCCACACTATAGTTTGACAAATACTTCCCATTCTAAATTTTTCTCGAATAAGATAGATATTGGTGACCATATAGAGAATGAAATAGTGACCACTAGAGATGTACAATGGACTTCTCTTCCTTCATTTAGCCTGATGGATGTGGAAGCCCAGGGTATTATACTCAATTGAGGGATTCCTCCTACCATTGGACTTAGTAAATACTAGTCCTAATGGACATGTGATAGTAATTAACTAGTTTTTTATATGGGATAAACAGTCATAAGTGATTAAGTGAATGACATTTATCATTTTTATAGTCATAATTATGGTGGGATAACACATTAATGAAACAATTAAACACATATATGGGAAATCCCAAAGGATTGATCATTTTTTCTGGCAATTTTTTTGTTCATAATATTATATTTTCATTATTGTTGTTATTCTTTTTGCATCAGTTTTCAAAATCCCCAATATTTGTTATTTTTTTAAAACATATATAAAATACAATATATATAATAATGTTTTAAGATTAGTTAGTGATCCAAAATAAAATCCTTAAGGTAATGACTATGGACATCAAGTGTGTTGTACTAATGAGGAATATAAATATTATTTTTTACCACCCTAACTGGTGTGTCATATACTCAACCCCATAATCTAATATTGAATTCATTACCACGTAATGAAACTCATTCTATATAGATATTCTTAAAATTGTAATCCCCTTTAGATCATTATATATACATATGAATAAAACATTATACATATGATCTGAGTATAATTATAAATGGGTGAAATGAAATACTTATGACAATGGATTGATTTATACTTTGAGGGTCTATATAAATCATAGTGAATAAACTCAAAGTGTTGTTTCAATTAAATCTATAATTTATTTTTTTAATTATTAACAATATTATAATTAACATTAGTAAAAAATATCTTTCACTTTTATCTTGTCATTATAAAAACATCTCAACCCACCTTTTTAAGTTAGTATTTAAATTGATAATTATTTAATATGATCAATTTTACACTACCACAAATCAATTTTTTATTTCAAAAACGATTACCATAAATTTTTACTTACCCTAATTTAGAATATATTTTGGCTAGTTTTCTATACCTTGGTAAAAATATATCCATCCTTGAAATAATAACCCACTCATTAATACTTCTTAAAAAAATTCATTTCATTCATCACACACCTAATAATCACTATGTATGTTTTACATTAATCCATCTAAAAAATAATAATTCCTTAACATTACCTTTTATTTCTAACATCTTTTAAATTAAAATAGTTTATCCTAATAGATCCACCATTTCTAAAATAATAAGTACCCTTTTAAATTGTAAAAAATATTTAATTACATCAATTTACCTATCTTTTGAGATTAACAACCAATATCTAGTACGAAAGGATGCATCATTAGTAAATTATTTAATGTGAAATCAATAATAACTTACCCTTACATTCTATTATTTTCATATAATACATTTCTAATTCTTTCTTTATATTCATATATGTTTTCAGAAAATATTTAAAATCCTTCATACAACCATTTAATTTGTCACATGTTTAATAAAGTTCATTAAATGCTTGAAATTCATCATCCAATTTTACTTATGAATATTTGTCCCACTTCAAAACTATTTTTGTAAAAGTGGGTCATCTACCCATTTAACATAAAACCTCTATATCTTCCATAATTACTATCATTTATCTCATTATGGATAAAATTTTATACTGTGTTCTAAAATTCACCATAGAACCCATAATGGCCATGAAAATGAAATTTTCTTATAAAGAATAGTCTTCATATACTTGAAAATAATTATTATTTTTAGATTATCTAGAAATAATTATTGAATCAATTTATCAAATAATAATTTTTTGATGTTTAAAACCATTATATCTATTATGTATATTCATTTCCTAAAATTATATTTTTCCATTCCTAATAGATTTTTATTTAAAATTGAAATTATATTTTTGGGATGTTTTAAAATATTTGCTATACCATTAATATTAAAGGTAATAATTCCTTAGGTTGTTAATATAATGTAGGTTATAATATTAATTATATGTTGCAATAATTATTAGAAATTATTTTTAGGTATTCACCATTTTAGGTCTACATGTATTGGATCCACTCCAAGGAATCTCTGATTTTCATCGATGTATATGAAATAAATCTTTATTTATTATAATTTTTTTATCAATACATTTTTATATCTTCTAGTTGATGGAATGAGAGTTTATTATTCTTGTTTATCATATTTGGGTTTCTTATTACTCATTAATTGCCTATATTATATTTTCATTTGTTTATTGGATTTAAGAAATACTTGATGACTCATTTTAGTAGTGGTAGGACTCGTCCTAGTTAGAGGATTGAAAGTATTGAAAATTAAATTTCACCTCTAAATATAGAATTTATAAATCCCCAAGGATTCATATATCATAACATTTCCCCACCGAGAGTCCTTGAATCATATAAGAGAACATATATTCCCTCCCAAATCTCACCTTCAACAGGATACAAGTTAATAACTTGTGACAATGTTGTAATTCTCACAAATGGTTGTCATTACCCATATTAGAGAACAAAATGGAGTATAAATTCCAAATTCACTAGCTTCATCTCTCGACTAGTTATTATTGGAATTTTTTTCTTGATACACATCAGCAATCTCTTCTATGTTTATTATACTACTCTGATAAGTATTCATCCCATGGATGACTACTACTCAGAGTATTTCAATCAACATAGGAGAATGTATATAAGAGATGGAGGTTGAGTGTCAAACAAAAAGATTCCATGATAATTGTTCTAGAGATGAGTTGATGAGGATGATAGTTGTCTATAAAATTCCCATTTAGATGAATTCATAGGATAACACTTACCATAGTAGAGTAATTATTTTCTTAAATTCAATTACCCATTTTATTCAAAGTATACAGAAATTATTTGAAATAACCAAATATCTGGTTTCCTTTATTTGAAATATCTATAACTTTAACTTTTGATAATGGAAATATTATGTGTGTTTATTTATTTATTAAAAAAATTAATATTTTATAAAACCAATAGGATGGGTATGAATCCAAAATTGATTCAATCAAATCGTTTGGAAAAATTGTTTGAAGATGGAGTTAATGATTCCACCATATTTGCAACAGAGCATGAATACGACCCTTACCAAATCCCTTATTCATGTTTACATTGTTGGTATTCTTGAAAAATCAGTCTGGAAGAGTTGTAAGAACATTTTATTTTTCACAGAATAGATCAAAAATATAAAATTTGGAATAAAAATGGGGGAAAATGAACGTACACACTGATTGGGAGGACACTGTGGTTTAGGGATAATTTTATAGGAATAATATGGTAAATAATGATGAAGATCACATGGATGAAATGAAAATGGAAATTGAAGTTGACCTTTATGATTTTACAATTTTTTTTGAGTAGTTAAATAGTTATTATAAGGTATAGTTTTATACCATTTGTAAAAAATACACAACACTAATAGCTATATTGAAGTTATAAAATTTGAATGTTGGAAACAGATTGAGTGACACCAACTTTAAATAACTACTTTATCTCCTGAAGGATATTCTACCAGAAGAAAATGAACTACCATACTGATCATATGATGCTAAATGAATGCTACACTGAATGGTTATGATCTATAAAAAAACATGAATTCCCAAACAATTTCATATTATTTCACAAGGAACATGAACAACTCATTAAATGCCCTAAGTGTGGCACAGATCGATACAAGAAAAAAGAATCAATTACATCGAAATATGTATTTTATTTCCCTATCATTCTATGATTTAAAAGACTATATGGATGTTAGGAAACCTTGAGAAAATTATCATGGCTTGTAGGTATAAAAATTTAATATGGAAACCTACATCATCTAGTAGATTCTCCTCAGTGGGAGAAAATTGATTACGACTATCTTGAATTTGGAAACAAGATGAGGA
The DNA here is from genome assembly GCA_963277665.1 of Viscum album. Lineage (NCBI taxonomy): Eukaryota > Viridiplantae > Streptophyta > Magnoliopsida > Santalales > Viscaceae > Viscum > Viscum album. Next base: position 1,074,589,722 of record OY728127.1, on the reverse strand, counting down.
AATTTAATCTTGCATTATCTACATATGGAATAAATCATTTTGGTGTACATAGTAGTACTCACAATACATGCCCATTATGTTGGTAAATTATAACTTTCTACCATGGTTATGCATGAAGTGGAAATACATTATGTTACATATTTTTATATCTAGACCAAAGAAAACTGTTAATGATATTGATGCAAATTTGGATCCATTTATCAATGATAATAAATTGATGTGGAATAAATGTGTTACAATGTATGATTCCCATAGATGTTGAGAATTTACATTGAGGGCCATGTTGTATGGGATGATAAATGACATCCCATATAATAGAAATTTATCAGGATATAACATCAAAGGAATGATGGGTTGTCCCATTTGGGAAGAGTTCACACACTCAGTTCGGTTAAAAAATTTCTCAAAGATTGTGTTTGTAGGAAATCATAAATTTTTACCTCGATGACATAAATACCGATATTGGATGAAAATATTTGTTGGTAATATCAAACAAGGTAAAACACCATATCCACTAATGAGTTATCAACTGTTCAATAAAGAAAAATATATGGACACTATTTTTGATAAACCATTTTCAAAAAACCTTACGAAATCAGGTTGGAAGAATAGAAAAATTTTCATTGAATTACTATATTGGAATTGTTTGTATGTTAGAAATTTTCATTATTTCATGCATGTAGAAAAAAATGTATTTGATACTGTAATTGGAATATTAATAAATTTTTCTGGTAAAATAAAAGATGGAATCAAGGCTATGTTGGAAATTATTAACATGGGGAAAAGTGAAGAGTAGCCACCAGTGAATGTTAAAAGGTAAATTTTTCATCTTCCAAAAGCATACACTACATCATGAAAAGAAAAATTCATATTTTTTCCTTTTATTTAATAGTATAAACGTTCCAAAGGGGTATTCTTAAAATATCTAGAATGTCGTGTCAATGACTAATTTGAATTTATAAGGAATAAAATATAATGAATTCTATATTTTGAAACAATATTTTATGCATGTTGATTTTTGATGCACTTTTCCTTAAAATGTACAGAATACAATAACCAAAATCTACTATTTTTTTCAAATACATATATAGTAAAGTTATAGACCTGATGACGTTTCCAATCATGAATATAGTTGTTGCAGTCATATTAGGGAAATTAGATATGTTCTTCCCACCATCATTATTTGATATAAGGGTCCAACTGATGGTTCAGTTGGTTAGAGAGGTTCAACAATGTGGTCATTTCCATTACATATGGTTGTACCCCATTGGATGGTATATAAATTTTTTGAAAGGATATGTCAAGAATCAAAGTTAGATAGAAGTTTTTATTATAGAATGATATATTATTGAAGAAGCTGTTAAATTCAATACTGATTACTTATTAGATGTTGAAAATATCAATCTCACAACGTATATTTGCAACGGATGCCTTAAGAGCAAAGGGATTTCTAGAAGAGATGTTATTACAATAAACCTGAAAATGTAGAATCAATATCAACTTTACATTTTATATAATAGTGAAGATGGTGATCCATACATTGATTCCCAAAAAGAAATTCTTAGAGATTTTAATCCATCAAGGGCTGAAGGACGGATAAAAAATACACATAATAAATTTATTATAGGATGGTTTTGAGATTAAATATATAATTAGTTTTCTGAAAATATGAATTCAATTTGTCAAATGACTTCGATTTCTAGATAGGGTACAAAATAAAAATGTTATAACTTACACTAGTTTTGTAATGAATGGTTATATATTCTATACAAAAGAATATGATGAATTCAGTATGATGAAAAATATCGGTGTGCCACTCATAGAAGAAGTGATGCACATATCTGGTTCCAAGGATTGAAATCCAATTTATGAAAATATGTCATATTGTGGAATTATCAAATAGATATACAAGTTGTATTATACAACATTTCAAGTGTTTATTTTTCATTTCAAATGTGTTTGCAGTATCAGTGTGGTGAAATATGATGAAATAAGATTCATTAAAGTGAATTTTAGTGTGGAATAAGAAAAATACAATCCATTCATAAGGTAATCACAAGAAGTTCTTGTAATTTATGTCTCATATTTAGCAAACAAGAATTAGTTTATTGTCTTATTGGCGACTATAAAAATGTCTGATCAGATGAAAATTCAACTGAGGATAACCCTTTCATTGGGAGATCACAATAACTTAATGCTAGTCCTAATATAGACAATGTATTGTACATTATAGCAAACCTAAAATAGGGTATTTTGATTCTTCATAGAGGAAATAAATTCCTAAAACCATAAAAAAATAAAGAGAGTTCAATGAGGTGGTAAAAGTGTTTTTTAATATACTTTATTTTTCCTTATAATATTATCTATTCTATATTCCCTTAACATAATCTAAATTAAATGTCAGACTACTCATATAGGTAATGTCTTCTATATATTATGATGATACCAATCCAATGGAAGAATACACTATAATGAAGGAAACTCCTTGGGAAGATGTAATAGTAATGTTACAATATACATTCTCTATTTTACCAAAAAATTATCTAATGAAAAATGGATTTACATTTCATTATTCCATATAGTGGATGTGTATTTTAAAATATTTCTGTCCCTCTTTCATGCCTTTCTACACCAAAAAATCCACATAATTCTTCTACCTCAAAAACTTTTCACCCTTTCTATGTTAGAATTTATCACTTTCCTTTGAGTTACCTCCATTTCCATTTTAGAAAGATAAAAGATGCCACCTCTACTAAATCAAAGAGGTAATATTGATGTTTTTATAGTAAAATAACTTTACATAGAATTAATGTATTGGTTAATATTTATTTTTAATTTATTTCTTTCTAGCATTACTCACCTAATAATACTTTTCTTATACATGTGCATTATTTTGTTCGAGTTTTGGTAGTTTATTTGAAGTTTCTCATCCTCATGAGATATTGGACTTCGAGGATGCATTTGAGATACTAAAAACACGGAAATGGGTCATGATTGTATACAACCATCATGAAAAGGTGAATTTCGACTAATTGTTTAATTAATTTTTTCAACATCATATCTAATATTTATAAGAAAATTTATTTATCATTTTTATCTAATACCTACTTAGTTTTCTTCACTGATATTTTAGAAAGTAATTTTTTTCTTTAAAATATCTGAAACAAGACAAAAAAGATATAACATGTTCTGTTCTACCAATGTTACCATTCTTTCCATTGTCTTTCTTTGTCTAACTACCAACACTACATATTTTGTTGATTTTATTAGCCAAAAAACTTTTTTCATCTAAGAAAAATGTCTCAATATGCAGTGTTACAAGTTAAAAAAATTAATCCAATCAAAATAATGGAAAAATTGGTAGGTGATATTGTTTTAAGGTTTTGGGATGCATAGAAATCAACCACACCTTAATACAACACACGGTGTGGCCGGTATGACTCATAGTTCTTATTTTTATTTAAAATTAACATTAATTTTAGTAAAAAATATAGTTGACATAATCAAATATGAGAAAAAAAATTGGATTGTTTTTATACTTTAGGAAAAATGATCCATAAGTCATTTTTGACATGCAGGAATCAACCGCACCTCAATCTAATACACAACGTTCTGGGTAAGACACAAAGTGTCCGTTATCAATTTAAAATGGAAATTTTAATTCAAAAAGTTTCACTCACTAAAAAATAAGAAAACACACTTAAATAATATTGAAAATTTAGGAAAATGATTAATAAGTCATTTGTGACATGTAGTAATTTTTCTCACACCAAACCGATGCATGATTTGACCGGTATGACTCAAAATGAATGTTTCCAGTTTAAAATGACCTTTTAGTAAAAAAAGAGAAGTGACATACTCAAAACTGAGAAAATGAATTTTGATTTGATAGATAATTTATAAAAACTATTCATAAGTCATTTAAGACATGTAAAATTCAACTGCACCTCATTCCAATACATGGTTTGATCGATATTACTCCAAGTGATTCTTTTTATTTAAAATTTACATTAATTTTAGTAGAAAGGACCACTGACATAATCAAGACCAAGAAAACAAATTAAAATTGTTTTTATACATTAGTAAAATGATATATAAGTAATTTTGGATTATAGTAATCAACCTCACCTCAATCTGACACTTGATGTTCCCATTATGACTCAAATGCCCGTTATTAGTTTAAAATTGACATTTTTTGTACAAAAAGTGTCACTCACTAAAAACCAAGAAAATATGCTCATATTGTTTTGATAATTTAAGAAAACTATTTAGAAGTCATTTTGGATGTTTAGGATTAAGTATCACATAAAAAACAAACACGATATGACTAGTATGACTCAAAGTGCATATTTCTTGTTTAAAATGTCAATTTAGTAAAAAAGACAAGTAACGTACTCGAAACCTAGAAATCACATTATTATTATTTTGATCCATTATTAATAAAATACATATATAATTTTGGATGTGTAGAAATTACCCACACCTCAATCTGACACCATGTGTGACCATTATGACTCCAAATCCTTCTTTTTATTTAAAATTTGCAATAATTTTAGTAAAAAATACAACCGACGTACTCAAAACTAAGAAAAAATATTCGGATTTTTTTGATACTTTTTTAAAATGATCTATAAGTAATTTTTGACTAATAAGAATCATCTTAAACTCAATATGATGCACGATATGCTCGATATGACTCAAATAATTATTATCAGTTTAAAATGGACATTTTAATTCAAAAAGAGTCACTCATGGAAAATAGAGTAAACATGATCATATTATCTTGAAAATTTAGGAAAACAATTACTAAGTAATTTTGAAGTATAGGAATTAGTCTCATATCAAACCAACACATGATGTGAGAAGAATGACTCAATGAGTGTGTTCCTAGTTTAAAATAACATTTTAGTAAAAAAGAAAAGTGATGTAATCTAAAACAAGAAAACACACTTGTATTATTTTGATAAATTATAAAAATGACACATATGTCATTTAGTATATTTAGGAATAATCTAAAGCTTAATCTAAAACACTGTGTGACCTTTATGACTCTAAGTGCATCTTTTTTTTTAAAATTGGCATTAATTTTAGTAAAAATAAAAATTTACTTACTCAAAACTAAGAAAATGTGTTTGTATTTTTTTGATAATTTATGAAAATTAACCATAAGTAATTTTTATGTGTAGGAATTAGAATCACCTCCATTCGATACCTAATGTTCCCATTATTACTCAAAGTGTTCTTTATGAGTTTAAAATTGACATTTTAGTTAAAAAAGTTTCACTCAATGAAAAATAATAAAACATACACAGATTGTCTTTATAATTTAGGAAAAATATTCATAATTCATTTAGGATGTATAGGAATTATTCTCATCGAAAACTGACACATTGTGTCCCTAGTATGACACAAAGTGCATGTTTTTAGTTTAAAATGAAATTTTAGTAAAAAAGAAAAGTGATGTACTCAAAATAGAGAAAACACATTAAATTGTTATTGATAATTTAGAAAAAAAACATAATTCAATTTTTGTGTCTGTTGGAATCATTCATACCTCAATATGATTTATAACATGATAGGTATGACTCTATTTGTGCCTTTTCAATATAAAAGTGTCATTTTAGTTTAAAACACACATCACATTTCCAGAACTGAGAAAACAAGCCTATACTATTTTCTCATCATTATATATTCTATTATTTAATTATTTTACATATCATTTTTATCTTATAATTATTTTTCTAATTTTCAATGAGATAATTCTTGAAGACGAAAAATAAATGGTACGATGTGAAAGAATCAACCGCAACTCAATATGATACACAATGTACCTCATATGGCTCAAATTTTAGTTTAAAATTAATGTTTTTTATTGATTTATTTATTTATACAATTACTAACATAAGAATTGATTTATTATAAAGGTGAACTCTTTTTCTCAAGCAGTGGTGGTTTTTTAATTGCATGATTCAAGGTCAGTATCAAAGGAAAAGGAATATTGATGTTTTTGAATGTATGTAATAATTTTTACTTATGTAATTGTCTAAAAAAATGTTTTAAATGTCTATAATATAGTGTTTTTTCTGGTATTTGTGTTGTAAATTTTATTTCATTTAAATTATGTACTGATACTTGATTTTTCAGATTTATAATATTGTTTATAGTGTTGTAGTGTGAGGTTATAGTATACTACACTAGTGCTGGATGGTTCTGTTATATCCCACTGTAGTGTTCCCTTTTATTAGCTCTTCTAGAAGCACAGATAATGAACCCCTTAATTGAAAAAAATAAAATCACTGATAAATGTTTTCCTTCATCAGTGATTTTTTAACACTGATAAATAACCCCTTTATCAGTTATTTTTTAACACTAATAAAATCCTAGGTATTTTAATCTTACTTCGATAGTCATTTCTTCTTTAGTGCAGATAATGTCCATTTTTAGACTCTATTTTATAGTAGTGAATCCAGTTTTCCCAAAGAAACATTTCATAAAAACACACATTTTGAAATTGAAGACACTTTCCAAAGAACTAAAATAATATTTCTAAGTCACAAATTTGGTTTTCACAAAGGATTTAAAATCATAACCAAAGGGATTAAAGTTGGAACAACAAAACAAGATCTTGAAATAGGGAACACCCAAAATGTCCATCCAAAATAAGAACCCTCTAAACCTACCTCACATGAGTGAATTCATTTTGGAAACTAATGGAAAATGTACCAAGTTAGAGTTAGAATAAAACTATGCATGAAATAGTTTCATGGACTGGTAAAACACCCCGAATTTCAAAATAGTTCTCAGATTAACTTCTGGATTAGCCACACCAATTCCTTATAGTTTACTAGACTATGAAAGAAATATGAAACTATATTCATCTTTATGTTAAAATAAAAACTCTTAAGATATTCCAAAAATAAAAGATTATATAACCAGAAATAGAAATACCATTTATCATCAGAAAATTAATAACTCAAAAGAAAGACTCAGTTCCCCACTTTCCCTATAAAATCAAGATTCATTATAATGAATTGGTGATCAACCATCCAATCATGAACTAAATCTTGAGTCGTGAAAAATTTTTAATCTACTTTATACAATGAATCACCCTAAATAACATAAATCATTTAAATGAAAAATACTTAATTATAATGAATGAGCTCCTTTCATACCATTTGTAATGAACCGACCTAAGGTACTATCCAAATTGGTATCCGAGATGATTTTTTAGTAACCTAAATGGTGTTCTTGATCCATATGGGCTGGAGACTAGTACATAACCATCAAAATTTAATATTTGTGAACGATTTATCCCAAAAAAATATCAATAAAGAAACAAAAATATAAAAACAATGAAAATAAAATCCAAATAGATTGATATACACATAAGTAAATGGTAGAAATCTCAATAATGATACTTCAACCAAAGCGTATAGGTATGTCCATAGAGAAATAAACCTATAACTCTATATGAAAAGTGGATCACATGATCCAACAGTCACCAATAACTCCCAATCCCCACTAAATAAGTACACCCATAACCTATAAGTGGTGATTTCCCTTTCTTTTTGTAACATCTTGACCCATGTTTCACTTAAACCTTGCACCTAGCCGGTGTATAACATGGACTTAAGCGCACATCCCCATATTCTAGAGACTACTGACTAGAAGCGAGGGTGTAAAGGTTGTATAGTTGGGAGACTATACCCTCATGTCATATTGGAATAGTGGATACAAAAAAATTATACAAAAATTGAAACATATATAATAGATTTAAAAAATAAACTATAGAGGCCTAAATAATTGATCAACTGAATAACAATCAAGAGCCACTATCCAATTTCATATACATGGATGCATAGAATTCTGATATAAAAAAATGGGAATAGGGAATATAATATCCTTTCTCATCATTTCATATATAAAAAAGACTTATTAAATATAATTGCACATAATACTTCTCTGAAGATTGAGAGGTATAGTGTATTTTGGAAATTAAGTAATTTACTTAACAAATTAAAACATGAAAAGAAAAAAATTTACTGAAAACTTCTTTTACAAGACCACAACATTCCTTCATTCTTAACACTACATGAGATAACCAGATTACATACAAAAAAGTGGTGATCTATAAAGCCCAATAAGGGAATAAACACGGAATAACATGAGGATAATACTACATGAGAGACAAGGAATATAAATGAAGAATAAAGGAACATGATTAATAAGGCATGATATAGCATGATAATCATAACATAAAAAAATTTGCAACAATATACAACATGATATTAGCATGCTTCAAGGATCATTGCACACTGAGGATCATGAGTCAAGATCATTGCACATGAAGGAACATTAGCCAAAGCTCATTGAACATGAAGGATCATGAGTCAAATCTCATTGAACATGAAGGATCATGATTCAATGATCATTTCACATGATGTATCATTATACTAAACATTATCTAATGCATTGGAGTTCTATCAGGGTTCACCCTTCATAATCATTTCATTTTCATACTTAAGTGTGCCACCAAGATCATACAACATGGAATCATTAATCAAAACAATTTATTACTAAATCAAGGAAATGTGTAATAAATACATATAGATCAAGAATAAATAATTATATGTTCATAAAGGTTAATACCCTTTATAGAGAAATGGGTGTGGTTTTAACTAGGTAATTATTTTTTCATGGAAAATCACGGTGTAATTTTGGTAGCATAACGACGTCATATAGAAATAGATAAAATGGGTTGATGAGAGAGAAAGGGGTCTCCAATAATTTTTAAAGGAAATAGAAATTATGAAAAACATGTCAGTAAATTACCCAACATAATTAATTTGAAATAGAATACATAACATAATAAAGAGTCTTGAAGTAATATGAGAATGAAAAAGAACCCTTATGTAATTTTGGAATAGTAACAAGTTTATATAAAGGATCATAGGGGGGATTAGTGTGAGTGAAAGGAATATATAATCATTTATACATCAAATTTAAATTAAGTTAATCTTGGAAAATCATATCACAATATATGAAAAAATAATTTAAAAATCATAATATAAAAGATGTACTTGAATGGAAATGAGAAGAAAAAAATCCCTTGCATGAGTGTGTGACTCCAAAGGCTTGGTAGGGGCTTCATAAAAGATTGGGGACATCTTCAGAGGACTCTATAGAGTAGTGGGTAGAGTGTGTTTATTCTCAAAAGAGTTTAAGTGAGGAGTAATGGGAGCTTGGGTGGGTTTATATAGGAAAAGAGGGGGATTTATCTATTATTTTTATTTTGGACAGTACATATTAAAATATTCAAAACCACAAACCATACCCTGGTTTGACCATGGTTTTTCCAAAGGTAGGTCTTTTAAATTAAGTACAAGTGTGGAAAATCTTAAAATATTTCCCTTGCTTATGCGGAGGTGATTAACACTCTTAAAGAAATGAATTTAAAATATTAAAATATATTATATGTCTTGGAAGATTAATAATGGATTTAAAAAATAAATAAAATAAACTTAAAACCACATTATATTAAATATAAAACATATATTTATCCAAATATACCTTTTATAGTATTTATTAAATCATTATTGGGCCATTATGATGTAATAAAACACATCATATATTTATACGGTATTTAATTTTTACAAAAAAATTCAGTTGTCTCTGAAAATTATGAAATATTTACCCTTAGATAATTTCGATGCCTTGATTCCAAAAAAAATATTAATTTTATCTTAATAATTTTCTAAATATTTTAATTTTCACTTTGAAAATAAAAATCAACATTTATTGTAAATGATGATTTTTTTATAATAACTATTCTCGAACCCTAATAAAAATTACATTTTACTTCATAAAAATTATACAATACTTTATATTTAAATAAGGTATTTTAATACTAATATTTTATTAAAATATTATTTGTTTTAGAAATCCATTAATTCATCAAAATATATTTCTTAATTGAATTTTAATATTAACTAAAAATACTTTTTGTTCTTTAAAAATAATTTACAAAGTAACAATAATAGGAAAAAATTTATTCATTATTATATACAAAGACATAATTCAATAACCTTATTACTAGAATCTTGATACATATCCCTTTATTACACCAACATATCCCCTAAGAGTAAGGTGTGCGATGGTGGGGCTTTCATGGGGTCGTTTAATGAACATTATGTTGGTTGTTATCTCGATGAGCTTGAACTTCTACTATAAATGATTTTTCTCATGATTAAGTTGTTGGATATCAAATTAGGATTGGTGTAGGGTAAGGACCAAAAATTATACCTCCCTTGGAAGTTCCAATTAATGGGATTCATAGGGAATAATCCTACTGGTTGAGGCCATCACTTTCTTTATCTAAGTCAGAAGGATTTTTTAAAACCCTATACTTATACTAGTCATGTGATTACAGTTCACTGGAAATATTTTTCGATGGTAATGATACTTAACGATCATTTAAATCCAATTAGATATAATAAAAAAAATTAGTGCAAGTGTTTTTCTATATCAATAAGACATTTGATTAAATCAAAAGAAAGGGAATTTTATTCATAAATTTTCAGGTCGTTACAAACTTCGCCCTTAATAAATTTCACCCTCAAAATTTTTTTTACCACACTAAAATATATGAGGGTAATTATTATTCATCACTTTATCTAGTTCCCATGTTTTTTCTTCAAATATTTTGTTTCACCAAAACACCTTGATGAGGGGCATCATCTTATTTCATAAACATTTTTCTCTATGATCTAATATCTTTACCGATTGCTCCTCAAAGGAAGATGTCATTCTCTAATGGTATGATCTCTCAATTGAGTACATTTATTGGGTCATGGATGTGATTTCTTAATATTTATACATGGAATACATCATATACTTGAGATAGGTTCGGTGGGAGTGCTAGTCAATAGGCCACTAATCTGATGCAATCAAGGATCTCAAAAGGGGTGATGTACCATGGACTAATCTTTCCCTTTTCCCCAAATATCATCACTCTCTTACATGGAGATAATATAAGAATACCATGTCTCCTACATCAAACTCTTGGTCTCTTTGATGATTGATAATATAGCTCTTTTTTTTGACTATGAGAAGATTTGTTGTGCTGCTAGATGGTCTTAACATTATCCACCATTTCTTCAACCGTTTCGGGACCAAGAAGTTTTTGTTCCCCTACTTAATCCCAACATGCCAGTGTTATACACCTCTTCCCATAAAGGACTTCATAGGTGGCCATTTGGATGCTCGAGTGGAAACTGTTGTTGTAAGAGAACTCCACCAAAAAAATTGTTGGTCCCATCTAACTTTGAAGTCCATATAACATGCTCGTAACATGTCTTATAGTGTCTGAATAGTCCACTTAGAATGGCCATCAGTTTGAGGATGATAGAACACACTGAAATTGAGCTTAGTGTTTAGATCATGATGAAGACTTTTGTAGAACATGGATATGAATCTTGGGTCTCAATAAGATACAATTAATAGTGGTACTCCATGTATCCTTACCACTTATTTGATGTATATTCGTGCCAGTTGATCTAGTATTAAATCATATTGAATTGAAATTAAATGTATAGTATTTGTAATATGATCCATTATAAATCACATATCATTGTTTCATTTGGATGTGTTCGGATGTCTGGTGACAAAGTCCCTGGTTATGTTCTCCAATTTCCATGTTGGTATGTGTAATGGTTGCATCAACCCCTTAGACTTATGCCTTTCATTATTCAATTTCTGACATACTGGAAACTTTGATGTATATTCTTAAATATCCTTCTTCATGTTATCCCACCAATAGTAATATCAAAGATCTCGATGCATCTTTTTGTTTCTTGGGTGAATGGATAAATTAGAACTATGAGCATCATCCAAAAGTTCTTTCTTTAACTCAGGATTTTATGGAACACATAATCTTGATCTAAATATCCGAATTCTTTATTAATTAACATTTAACTCCAAGGATTTCCCTTTTCTAATAGTTTTCAATTTATTCTAAATTACCACATCATGTTTTTGAACATCATTTAACCTTTTTAAATGGGATGGTTGAGAAATCATTTGGGAAAAGATTGATGATGGTTTTTTATTTAGGATTCCCATTTCCATAATCCTCAAGTATAATAATATTTGATCTTTCTCAATTATTATGAATGATTGAATTAATGGGTCCTTTATACTTATATCACCCATGTAATGACCAGAACTTTTGAATAATATTTGTTTCCTAAATTTTTGTGTTATTTTATTTTGTACTCAACAAAACTATATCCTTTTATTAAATAATTAAGTATGATTAAAATGAGAGCATTGGGTTTTGAATTCTATATGACCATTGGTGAATATGACTATGGGAAAATATACTCTTAACATTATGATTATTGTTTACAAATATAAATGATTATGATTAATTAATAAATAAAGAAGAGTCAATGGCCTCCTATAGTAGACTCGGGCTGTACAAATCCCATATGTGAGAGCTTGGGAATGAGGTACCATCATTGGGCTTTGATTTAGACGAAGACCAAACTAAGCTTCAACATATTAAGCTCGAACATAATCGCCTTGGGGAGAAGTTCCAGATGATATAAATCACCACTCAAGAAATGTTCTCCGAGCCACCCAAATATTCTATCACCATTTCACACCTTACTCTTAGGTCCTTTATACTTATTATAAGGGGATATGTAACTAGGCCTTAGTTACTTTGTGAAATACATTTGAATTAATAAATTTTTTATTACGATAAAATTTGTGAATTTTAAATGTCAAAATAAAGGATGAATTTATAGAAGTTCTATATTGTTGATGAATATTATAAAAAAGGTATATTAAAATATTTTTTATAATTTAAATAATTAATAATGTGAAATGATTTTCAAAAAATGATCTCCTACAGTTGTGATCAGTAAAAAATTTCAATTCTAATAAGACCAACTTAATTTTTGGTGAATAGTAAATTATGAATAGTAATATTAACCTTATGAATAGTAATGTGACCAATGGAATAGTAACCTCATTTATGAAAGTATAAATATAATTTAGGCATCTTGATTTGTAATGTGATATAATAGCATAACTAAATAACTATTTCAGAAATTATTAGTTAAGAATTAATATTTATTCTGTTAAATAGTTTTTTTACATAAAAATTAAATATATCATAATTAAATTTTTGTTCATAAAAAGGAGTTCATTTTTGAATTAAGAGCATCGATATTAGGTTAGGGTTAATTTATGAGTTTTTTATAAAATGTTTTGTTTTTCGGTGAATAGTAAAAATACAGTTTTGAGTTTGAGTGTGTTTAATGATATCATTAATGATGTAATAATGATGTAATAATTATTTTTGACTTATGTACACTAAAATATGTTATTATGTGTCCCAAGTGTCTAATACCATGGGAAAATACAATGGGAAAGCGCATGGGTTTTCCAATACCACTAATGAGGTGTCCCTTAAAAATTAATAAAATATTCCATCACTTTTGTTCTAAATAACAACCCATTCCTACATTCCTTTCATTCCAAATTACTCCTAAAAGAATAATAGGTATTTTTACCTCCCAATAAGTCCTCACAATATTCCCTCAATACCCCCAATGTCCCAACCATCTAGTTTTTTGAAGTTACTCTTCAAGGTAAGGGAACCTTTCACCCTCCTATATGTAATTTATTTGAATTTACATTTTCTTATTTTAGGGTATGATATTTGGTATCCCTCTTACTATAATTTTTACTTCCATATGATGAGATAACCTTTTTTCTTTCATCAAATCATTTTCTGAATTTTTTTAGTGACACCGTTAGGCTGCCAAAGTTTCACAAATGAAATCGCATCTTCTCTTTTCTTTTCAGTTTCCTTTTTATGCGGTATATAATTAAAATATCCATACCATGATATTATTTATATTTTATTCTATCCATATACAGTATTATGATATATTTATGAGTGTGTGGCCCTTTTCCCCTCTCATTTTAATGTTTTATAAAACCATGTTAAATAGCAGTTATGCTATAGAAATTTCATCTCAAAATCGCCCTCTCATTTTATCAAGAAATTATCTCATTTTATTTATGTGACTACCCAAACCTATATTAGTTCTAGGTTTATTCATAAATACATAAAATTATACATTTTTTTATATAGTTGACACACATAAATCCCGCATTCTTTATCCATGGGTTATAAATGACAAAAAAATCATGTTTTAATCACTTTTTAAAACATCACAATTTTGATATAAAACCCATTTATTTTTTTCTCTTTGGATTATTTATGAAATTTTTTATTATGATCTATGAGAATCACATGAAAATAAATAAATATTAAGGGTGTTCTCTAATAGCGATCCAATGCACTGGGTAAAGAAATTAATCTCAAGAGACAACAAGTGTTATGATACCTTGTTGAATTACCTTGGTAATTTTTTATAACACATTAGGGATAAACCATGGTGATATGCTTGTGAATTTATAAATTAAACTTTGTAGCCATATTTTAATTTTATGATTCATGTTATTATTTCTATGATATACCACTTTATCATTATTTTTCGATACTCCTCATGTTCTTATTGATATCTCTCAAGTTTGCTTGTAAACTATTTCACTTGTTTTATTTACTGGGTTTTCTGCTCACCCTTTCCTTTGATGTATGTCTCCAGGAGATGAGATTTAGTAATTTTACTTAGAATGAACATTTCAAGAATCTTTTCAAGAGGATTAAAATAATGTTATATGTTTTCATGTATTATTTTCCTTTTTTACAAGACACTAAACATTAAAGATCCTCTGTTTGTAATGTAATGAGAAGTTATGTAATCAAGAGGATGGATTCCATAGTTGGTATCAAAGGATAGTTTAGATATTTGTGAAAATTATGATATTAAAACTTTAGGAAGAACCTTATATAAAAGGTTAAATATTGGAAATTTTCTTGGTATTTTAGTAAAATATTAAGTAAGTGGTTTTTAAAAAAATAAATCTCTATCTAGATATGAAAAAATGGATGTGGATTTGGAATAGTTGTACCTAGGAGTTAAAACTCCAACAAGGAGTTTTGGGCTTGACCCAGGGTATCTTGGTACACCACAACGGGCCTTGATACACTCTTGTTTTGACACTACTGGGGGATATGTTTAGTTAATCACAAGATTTTCATGAATCATTATAAAGGATTTATAGAGAAATTTAATTGTTGTTAAAGAATAATATGTTTAAGCATAATGTTTTTAGACATAAAAATATATTATACATAAAAGATTCGTAAATGAAATAATTTTATCACCATGGTTTTATTCTTTTAGAAAATTTCAAGAAATAGGAGGAACCATGCAAATGGTGACTGCAATGGACCATGAACTGACGACCCTCCGATGGAAGCTGGAATGGAAGATTTCAAGAGAATGATGAACTAACTAACTAAAGTTATGGGAAATAACTTGAATCAAGTTGAGAGATCAATTTCACTACAAAGGGAAAAAATATGTTGAGTCCTTTATATTTCAATAACCACCAACCTTCAGTGGATCTATTGACCCCTTTATTTCCGAATAGTGGATCAACTCTATCGAGAAAATATTTTTTGTGCTCCACTATTCAGAACAAGAGAAGCTCACCTTAGCCATTTACTGCTGAGAGAAAGAAGATGATTAGTGGTGAGGACTGATTAAAAACACAAGGAAAAGAGTGGAGGTTGAATCTATGGATTTGGAAGGGTTTAGAGGGATCTTCTTTAATAATTATTTCCCTCGTTCGATGAGAACAAAAATGGAGAAGGAGTTTCTTGAGCTAAATCCGAGGGAGAATGAATCTTTTGGATGTTATGAGATGAACTTCACAAGACTTTCCCATTACACCTCAAAAATTTTCATGGATCCTAATAAGAAGGTTGATAGATTCTTTGGTGGAATAAGACATCATCTGCGTAAGAATATAGCCAACCGAGACTATGATAGCTATGAGGAGATCATGTAGAGTGATATGAAAGTCAAACTGGAGTTCGGTGAGATGTAGTGGTCTCATAAATCCAATGAAAAAAGATATCGATGGAGCCTAGATTAGGGAGGACCTTTGATCAGTGAAGAAAAGTAATGAAAGTGCAACATCCCATGTGTAATAAGTGTGGGAAGAAGCACTCGAGGAACTAACTGCTCGAAAGTGGGAAGTGATACGAGTATGGAAGAGATGGCCATATCACTCGGAATTTTCATTGTTAGGGGAAGCCACAACTCCCCAGCACTAACGATAAAGGAAAGATGGTGTAGGACCTACCTAAAGTGTAATTCTTTAAGTGTGGAAAACTTGGTCACTTTTCCAATCACTTTCCAAATATGAGGGCAGTGGAGGGGAATCCCCATCAACCTCAACAAAGGCCAAGAGAGCAAGGTCATGCTTTTTCTATCACGACAGCTGATGTTGAAGCTCCAAATGATGTGGTGGTAGGTAATCTTATTGTTTTCTAAAATATATCTGGTACTTTGTTTGATTATAGTTGTATGAATTCCTTTATTTTCTCTGTGTTTTCATAGAATTTAGAATCATCCCCTAAATTGCTAAAGGTAGAATTATCATTCAAGACTCATGGTGGGATTATACAAGCATCTTCTGTGTTTAGAAACTCTAGTATTTACTTTAGTGAGCACAATATTAATGCAAATTTAGTAGTCAATCCCATTTTGGAATTTGATGTTATATTAGGGATGGACTGACTCTCAAAGTATAATGCTAAGATAAAATGTAGAAGTAAGGAAACCTCAATAGTATTGAATGGAAAACCTATGGTTATCTTCCAAGGAGAGATATCTCAACATGATATTTGTCTATAAGAACATCCTATATACTTCTTTATGGAGTTGATCGGTGAAGAAAAATAAGGAAATTAGAGTATAAAGATTGAAAATGTCCCCATCATCTAGGAATACATTGATGTATTTCCTCAGGAGTTACCCAGACCTCCCCTAGAAAGAGAGGTAGAGTTCTCCATTGAACTAGTAACCAAATCTTATTCAAAATCTAGTAGTCACTTTAAAATAAAGTAAGAGAATAAAAAATGTTACCTGAGACAACATATACTAGGATTCCATGAAAACATGGATATTGAGGAGAAAAAAAACCATAAAGTTCTAATGGAGAGTGATAGAAAACATGATTAGGAGAAAGTTAACCACCAGAAAATCAGAAAATTAAGATGGGTTAAGCAGTCATTGATTCACCAGTAGGAAAAGTTAAGAGACAATATTTTTTTATATTACTTTTCATTGTGGAATTTATTTATGAGATTAACTAAAAACATAAGGAAACATACTTACTTGTCATTTAGAATTTCATACTTTACTAAATTTCTACCACAAAATCATCTTTTCTCCAAACGTTGAGTATTCAAACCGACTTGGTCACGTTAAAAGTGCTAGAATCAACTTATAGAGTATCACATAACCCACAAATGATGAACTGTATATTTCCCTTGTCTTTAGACATCAACCAAAACGAAAATGGTTAGTACAATATCAGATAATCACTAAAAAATAAAATCTTTTACAAAAAGAAAAACTAATATTAATCTCTAAATTTTTTCAAACAATACCCAAAGTTCAACAAAGACCATTCAATAAACAACTTTATATAATATTCTTCAAAGTAATCCAAACTAATATTGAAACCCAAATCTCACAAGGATTTATTCAAATAGTCTTCCAAGATAAATCATAACATTTATCTCCAAATAACATTAGTTACTCTTAAATTCTCATACTGAAAAGTAATTATCCTAATCACATATTCTCCGTGATAGGTTAATCATTTCCATAAATAAACCAAATCGTCAAATTTCTACAATAAAAATATAGATTCTTCCAAAATAAAATTCCACCATTACTCATCATAGGGAAAGATAATTATTCCTTGAATAATATTTTCATATATCAAACTTCAGGGTTACAAATATTTTAAAAAGTCTTTGAAAGTAATCCCATCCTCAAAAGAGCCTTAATACCTTTACGCATATCATCATCTTGAAATCTACCATAACTCTTGAATCCCTTATATGTTGACTTCTAACTCATTCATCGTTATTCATGATCCATTAACCATTTCTTACCAACTTATTCTGAAATACTTCTTTCCTAAAATCAAAATCATGAATCTTATACTAAGATTCAATAATATCCTAAAACATGTTAAGAAATAATTGACACCTTTAATTGGTCATTTTTAGTTTCTTCATCCTCAATCGGAATGGAATTTTGTATTGGTAAAAATATATTTGTATGATACTGGGGATCCCATTCCCGAAACTTCTTCAAAAGACATTTGTTTTTATAATGACCTTATACACCACATTTAAAACAATCAATTGATACCTCAGAAATAACTTCTTTCCCTTTCCTAGAGTCAACTGGATGCTTTCTTTTTCCATGTCATTTTATTTCTTTATGACCTTTATTCCCACATCTATAGCATCTTCCCATCCCTTTGAAGCATTTTCCTAGGTGTTTCTTTCCACATCCTTGACACATTGGTTTTTGAACATAATTACCTTTATGATTATTACTTGATCTTCTATAGGGAATTGTTTCTCATATATATGATGCATTATAAAAATCACCATGGTTCAGGTGGTAAATCATGACTCCAGATAGTTTGTTGAGAATCAACACAAGAGTTATCATTACAGCTCCCATTTCATTTAGTTTCTCATTCAAAGAACCATCACAGTTTTCTTCACATCCAGTGCTACTTTGGTGCCTACTATATCCAGCCATATACTAAAACCAAAAAGGCCAGTGTGAGTATATCAGTAAAATAATCATATAATATCTTATGAGGAGGGTAAATACTAAGATATACTTATTCATATTATCTTAAACTCATTCAATTTATCTAAAGTAACTATGACTCTTTCTAAAATCCTAACCATTATGCTAATGACACTTATGATTAAAGAAAACACTAACCTCTAAAGTTATCTAAACCGACCTTTGATACCAACTATAAGGACCCAGTATTAAAAAATTACATAATCTTGAATTAAATGGATAATTCACATTGAATATCTTTTCATGTTTAGAGTTTTATAGAATTAGGCCATAACTGTTACATATCAACTCAAATATTACATGTAGACACTACTAATCAGTATCCATTTTTTTTAAAATAAAAAAGAAACATGTCTAGTTCCATGTTTTAGACGACATGACTTTTCCTTGATCTCATCCTTGACTCTTATTCATCTTTAAATCCTATAGAAAACATTTAAAAAACATGGGATGAGCATAAAAATCTCAGTAAGTGATATAAAATAAGAAAGGAAAACATTAGCCCATCAATAAATATAAAAAAATGAAACCATACTTTTCAATCATAACATACCTTATGAAATCATAAGATTTATGAATAACACACAGAAATCATAAATCATAAAGGTAACATATGACATCCATATCAAACATAAATTGTAGCTTTCATAAATATGTAGGGAGTTACATTTGGAATACCCATCATGGTATATTCCCTAAATCTCTTAGTAGAAACATTAACGTTTTCATCCTCCATGTTACCTAATGAATTGGAGAGCTATCTCGGGCTCACCCACCCTTGGTTTATCACGGAACCACCAGTATACGTAAACAATGCCCAATATCCATAACATAATCATAACACATAACACAAGAATAAAATAAAGATAAAATTTCCACATTCCAATCACAATATATCATATCACGATATTTAAATAAGCAATGCTTTATCACACCATTTTCAAAACCATTTAAAACATTTAATAAAGTTATTTTTTAATCAAAGTGTCCCATACCACTTTGAATATTTTAAAGGAAATAAAATTTTAAAACATTAATGTCCATATAAATAATTCCTAAAACCATTCTGAAAACATGGACATTAATGAGAAATATTTAGAAGAATAAATCTTTAAAAACATTTAAAATGCTATTTTAGTTAAAGAGTTTTTAACAAAATGAGAGACACTTGAATACAAATAATTGAGGAATAAAATTTAATCATAAATTTATAATATCATGAGAATAAAGGGATTCATGATATAATATGCCAAAGGATAGTATATACACCATATAAGTGTTAATTGGTGCATAATAACAATGAAGTCTCAATGGAATGTAAATTGAGACGAAATCCCTTATAAAGACTGTATACTTAGATTAAGGATAAATAAATGACATAATTATGTGTGAAAAATATAAAAAAAACCAATATAAGTTGATATTAAGTGTAAAACTATCATAGGTCATTCACACATATTCATATCACAACATAATCAACAAGTATAAGTTTAACCTAACGAATTGAAATTGGGTAAGGAAGTTCCCTTACAGAAATTCAACAGCCTAATGACGTCACTTTAAAATTTAGAAAATGAGATGACGAGAGATATAAGGGTATATATTCATTTGGAAATATAATTTATAGCAATAAGGATATAGAATAATATATCCAAACATAAGAAGATTTAAATTAAAAGACAACAAAAAGAAGTCTTTTAAAAAGAATAGGGTGAAAGGTTCCCTTACCGATTTGGTAACTTACAAATAAAACAAACCATGAAAGAAGGATCATACAATGAAGATGTAAATACCCATAAATTAAATCATATTACACAAAGAATAAAATCATTGGTATTACATACATCGCAAAGAAGGAAATACTGGAAAATATAGCATGAATCTCATGGGACTAAAAAGAGAGATGAAAACCCCTTACCACATTATAATCAATCGAGTCATATGACCAAAATTTAATAACCACCAAATGAATCAGAGAATACCATGAATATAAATATAACCATGATAATATATATATATATATATATATATCAAATTTTATTACACAATACACCACATGCAATAAATTAGTAGCGAACAATGGAAGTCTAAAAGAATTAAAAGTGACATAAGAAACCCCTTACCTTATGTCCGACTTGACTTGTTTGTTCCTTGTTATTCCTAAATAATAAACTTAAGTCAATTTATACTTGATTAATAACCTTTTTAAAGTTCATAATTCCTTTTATATCACTTATTACCATGTCATAAACATTATTCAATAATTTATGTTAATAATGGTCATTTTGTCGATATTTGGTACTCGAGTCAAAAATGAAATTCTTATAATTTCAAGTTGTTTATGTGGTCAAAATTTCATTATATCCAAAATGATATTAGTGATTTATATATCATATATATCATATATATCTGGTATATAAATGTATTTATAATAGTACCTATCATTTTGAGGTAAGAAATAAAATGCATCGTTCATGGAGACGGTAAGTTGTACGTACGCATAAACGCTACTTTCATTTCTATTTCATATTTAATTGAATGAAAAAATAATGATACATAGTTATATTATAATTCTAGTATAATATCAAATATATAATCTCAGTAAATCCATCCTTTATACGTTCCACGTATGGCATGAATGATTCGTATCACTTTGAGGGGGAGGTAGTCCGCACTTCCTCAAATAAAATTATCGTATTTACCCACTATGGAAACCATAAAGGTATGAAATAAATGAAAAATTAAGAAGAAAATAAACAATATAAATATAAGTTATATCACATATACATACAATGAAATCTTAATTTTCACTATAAGTAGTGGTAGGAGAAGATTGAACAATCATCGTTTCGTGAGGTGTTAGTTTTCCATCCACAGAAACAGTATGTTCTTTACCCATTAGACGGAGGTGTGTGTAAGTTTATTTCGAATGCTTCTCATAAAAATAACCTAGTTTATTTATTATACATTTTTTGTTATAAAATAAAGGAATAAAAATAGTTTAGGGGGTTGGAGAAGTTAAATAAAACAAAATAACATAAGAGAAGACATTACCTTTAAATCGGGTAACTCAATTTGGTTTGAACCAAAAGGGTTACTTGAAGTGCCTTCTGCATAAGGTAAGGCTTCAAGAATGAAGAGATGGATATTGAGAGCTTATTTGGGTAGAGTTTGGATGAGACAAGGGGCTTGGGAGGTGTGAGTAATGGTTTTGAGGTGAAGGATTTTTATAATGGGGAGGAGGGGCTCTTTAAGAAAGTGTGAAAATATTATTTTATTATATAATTATTTTCGGTTTCTAAATGTAAAAAATTTATTAAAGTAGAAGATAAGATGACTCATGGTCGAAATAAAATAATACAATAATAATTGGACAAGTTTTGGATATTATTTTAATCTTTACAATCTTATTTATTTAAATCATTTATTAATGAGGTAAACACTCCATCATTATTGTGTCACAAATAATTTATTTTTTTTGATGTCTAAAAATTTATAAAAAGTACCATAATTTAGGAAATATTTTTCTCTTTATAATTAATATTTATAGTCAAATATATCGATTATATAACCCCACTTTAAAATTGTTCTAGAAAAACAATAAATGTTTATGATATTTTTTATTTTTATATTAAATAAAAATTATTAATATCATTATCTTACCCAAGTGGATTTCAAAGGACAAAAGTCTCACCCAAGGATTTTATTGGTCGACCATTACTCATCCAATAATGTTAGGACATGTGTTAAAGTAATTTTATAGTAATTTAATATTATTTTTACCTTGAATTATCCTATTTACCTTTAACCGCGTAAAATAAAAGTAAAAAGTTACTATTCATCAAAAAAATATTTGCATATTATTGAATCACATTTTACTTACTAATAACAACCATGTATGTTAGATTTTAAAAATTCAATTCATAGAAGCAGAATTATTTCATTTAAATGTAAAAGTCAGATTTTTAACTACTACTTAGTGGTTTTACTATTCATCAAAAATAGAAGTTTTTCAGATTAATACAAAAAATTATGCCTAAGCTATATTTGATATTACGAATTCAAAAATTATGTCTATTTTCCCAAATTTAAAAAATTGAATTTGGATTAATTAATTTAAAATTTTTCCCCGCTTTAAAAACAAAAAGCGTGTTTTTAAGAAATAATAACTATCAAAAGATTGACACTTGTTTATGCCTAATTTCAAAGTGATATTTATCCTAATGAACAAAATTAGATTAAATGGTAAAAATATAATCTAATAAAACTTTAAAAAAATTTAATAAGATAATCTAACCATACAAAAATGTTAGATTAAAAAGCATTTTTAAATTAAAATATAGTATATCTCATTATTCATTAAAAAATGAATTTTATCAAAAAAATACCAAAAATTTTCCCAATGTAAATTCTGATGTCCCAATTCTAAAGAAGAATTTTATTTTGTCAAATAGAACATATAAAAATGAAAAAAACTTGATTTAAAGAGGTTTCACCATCAAAAGGCGGTAAATTGGCCTTTCAATGAATATTAGAGTATTTATGCTAAAAATTAGATTAATTCACATTTTAAGCCTCTAAATTTTATTGGATAAATGTAAAAACATTTTAAAAACATATATAATAATATTGTAGTTAGTTAGGTTCATTCCCTCCATTACAACTTCTAGGTGTTAACTACCATTTAAAATAATAATAATAGTATTATATTATTTTTTAGTACAACTCAACGTTGTGTGCAACATAAAATTTCAAAGAAACCCGTTGTTGTGTATCAGGTACACCATCGAACATAACATCCCATTTAAAGTAGAATTAATAATTAATTTACAAATATTAATATATATGAAAATTTAATATTCTTTATTTACCTGGGATGTTACAATCAAACATTGAATTTAACAGTTGTAACTCTTCTTTAAATAAAATAATAATAAATTAACTAATCTAATCCAAGTAGACAAAAATGATCATATTTTAATCCTAAAGTTTCTTTTGGTCTAATTAAACTTATCCAATAGAATTAGGACATGTGTTAGGGTAATTATAATATCATTTTTACCTTTAATTACACTATTTACTTTTAATCGTTGGTAAATAAAAGTCAAAAGTTACTATTCATCAATTTTTTATATTATTGAACCAAATTTTACTTACTGATGTCAACCGTGTGTCTCGAATTTTTTAAATTTAACTCACAGAAGAGGTAAAATTATGTTTTATGGAAATTTGAAACTGCTCTTAGAAGGTAGGTAAAAGACAGAAAAAAGTTCAATAAATTTTTATACATCTAATTTTATTACAAAAATGACTCCAATGAATTACATTGAACTATTATAGGTATTATGTAACTATTTTGACTTAAAATATGTTAAATAAATAATTATTTAAATAAAATTCAGTTTTAAACAATAACATAGTGTTTTTAACTATTCATCAAAAATTGAATGTTTTTTGAAACATACCAAAAATTCATGCTAAAATAATTTTGATATTTGGAATCAAAAAATGAAGTCCATTTTGAAAAATAAAATTTCTAAAATTTCTAAAAGTGGGTATTAATATTCATAACGGCTAGTTTGATTGGTCGTGGTGTGTTAAAACTCCAAGTTACATACAACGTAATCTACTACATTATTCAAAGAGAAACATACCATGGAATCTTGGGGTGATACAACAAACATATTCTATTCACTATAATTATCAATTATTTTAAAATCCCCTTGATTAAACTTAGCTTTGTTTTATATAAAATTATCATGTTCCTTGATCTTATTGAATTTTTCCTCCAACTACAACTCCTTGAAATCAATGATATTTTCAAAATTTCTTCAAGTTCATCTATATATTCTTAATGAGTCTTCTGGAATCCCTTTTTCTCTTTTACTTCATTGATCATTTTTGAGGAACTTATTTTAAGTTCCCTATTTTTTTATTCCAAGGTTCAAAACTTTCCGGAGAGCATTAAACATTCTATAATTATTTCTTATAAAGCATTATTCATGTTATCAGCTTATTTTATATCTGGGTGATTTATTATTAAATACTAGTAAATAATCCAAAAATATGAGAGACTATTTATTTTGGTATATAATGAAGAATATATCTTAATCCACTAACTTATATATATTTAGAAGTTATTACATTGATCATCATCACAACTTGTCCTAGAATCTTCATCTTGGGGAAACTTTTTATAAGAATTTTCACAAACCTCAGATCACATACCATTCTTGATTCAATTGAGGTAGGAATATTTCCATTCTCTTTAGTGGAAACTTGATCCAGATGCTCTTTAATTTTCTATACTGATATTTCTTAATTGTTATAAAGGCAAGGAGATACTAATGCATTATTTTATTTATATAAGACTGATCTTTTATTCAAATTTCTCTTTTGTTTATATATCTTGTTCATAATGGTCTTGGTAGAAATATAATTGTACTTAGATATAATTGAATATTAACAACAACTAAACTTCATATTTAATATGGGAAAGAAACAAAAATATTCAAAAGATAATAACTGCAATGTAGAGAATTCGATAGAGGTGACCCCCCTCTCACACCATTTGAGAGGACCACTTCAATATATGATCAACACTAATAGTGGGGGGGGGGGTAAATTATAGTTAGGAAATTTTTCACCAATTATAACTATTATCCCTCTTACCACTTAAAAATATGATGTTCTTAATTTTTTTATTATATTTTCCTTACCATATGAAATTATATGAATGTAGGTAAATATAACACATAATTGTTTTACAAGGTTCTCAACTAAAAAATAGTAGCTAGTCCTTGGCATGGTTTGGAAACAATCCAATACCACACACCCACTAGAAAACATCCTTTAACATGGTTACATAAAGAAGGGAATATCATTTATCTTGTGTTACACTATATTTAATTTACAATTCTTATACTCTTTATATAGTTTTAAATCCTATCTTGTTATTTCTATTCATTTTGAAGATAGTATATACCTTCTTTTCTAATGTACATTATAAAATCAACAACTCATTTCAATATATGAAACTTTTATTAGATGTCATAGTAATTATTCATTCTTATACTTACTTCTTAAATTTTTTACTTTCACAACAGTAGGTATGTAACACATCTTCTTCATAGAAAAAAATTGAAAGATACATTTCTTCCTTCTTCTCATGTATTCATTTACAATAATATGAGTATGTTGTGGACTGATAATATCATAATTCTTTCAAACCCAAATGATAATCATCTGAATATTAACATGGTCACCAAGTCTTATCATACCTATAATATTTTAGTATCACCTTCTCAGTTAATCAAGCGATAGATCAAGTTATTATTGCTTCTTCTAATGAAATATCAGCCTCAGTTATTCAATGTGAAATCAATATTGCATGTGATGTTAAATTCATTCAATTTTTTTTTGAAAATATCATATAAACCCTAAAACAAATCAACTATTCTTCTTCTTATTTTATGTGATTTTAATCAAGAGTTTTTCTATTTAAATTATTTTCACAAGTTCTTATGCATTTACATATACATGTGCTCATGTAATTTATTATCCTCACTTATTTATATCTATTTTATGAATACTAGTATAGGTTATCAATATATATTTCACAAGTTTTTCATGCACATTGTATCCTCACAAACCTCCTTAATGCATGTAAATGTGTGCTTCATAATTCTCAAATCATATGACGAGAGTAATTTTGATGTTCACATTAGAAATGGATCTTCACATGATCTCAAGATAGTCACTACCATCAGGTAAGGCTTAAGACCTAAATATAAGGGCTTCTCTCAAACCCAAAGAGATTTTTGGAACTTATCTTCATGAAGATCTTCTAGTTTTTAACACATGTCGAAGGCCTTTGGTTCTTTTTATTCCATGAAATACAGGGATCGATAAATATCACTTCATGATAGCTGAGAGGCTCACAGAACATGGAATATTATTCATGATTCTTCACAAATGCTCTGTTTTTACAATGAAAATGAGGGTTCTTTATGTTTTACTACTCTTGGCTCATCTTTTTCTATCTCCTTATATGGATGTGGATCACCACATCTCCTTTATTTATTCACTATCTACGAATCCCAAAAAATATTCCATGTCAAGGAATATTTTAAATGCCTGAAGATCTTAACATTTTGTATTCTTTTAATGATGGTTTATTTATCACACGATGTTAATTTTTAAGGTTTCTCTTGTTGTGTGATTATTACTCATGGTCATGTGATAAATATCACATTCACCTACTTATATTTCAAAAATAAATCTCATCCATCCATGATGGATGCAAGAATGACTTCATGTATCTTCATCATCCTCAATATATGGGGATCTTCCTCGATAGAATCTTGTTCTTTGAATATAATCATGCATGGATTATATTTTTCATGAATGTCTCATTCACTCATCCAGATCACAGAATATGATTCTCAATGCATGAATTGATTACGAGTGGTGGTTGGATTTCATGTATCATAGCCTAGCCTGGATCTATTGCGAGAGGAAGATGATAACTATGTATTGGCCAGTGCAGTTTTGGATCAGCAAAGATCAGAAAATGATGATATATCCATATGTTTTAAACATGGTTGAAAAATAACCCATATCCCATATACCACATTGGACTAGGTTTTATTCGAATTATTCTATATTAAATATCCTATTATTTCTTCTTTCTTGATCTATGATCAGGGTTCAATACCTGAGACACATCACACACCCCCGACACAGGCAATGAATCACTTGTATGGTCCACCCAATAACTTATGCGCACTCTTTATGTGTTCCCTGGAATCCCATTTATGGGAACCCCATGTATGGGATGAAACCCATGTGGTATAACTTATATTCCATATGTGGCTGAGTTGGATCTCCTTTAGTGGCTATGGTTGGACCTATTTTTTAATAAAGGCCTACTATAAATAATACATAAAATTATTCTAATAATATAATGAATATCAAGCTACTCAAAATTCTTCACAAGTTCTCGCATGAATTTCAAATAAATCCCCATGAAATTACATTTATATTTCATGAAATTATTCTTTTTAATATTGAAAAATAATATCAAGAAACTAAATCTTCTTCATAAATTCTTGCATAGCCTTTATAGAACTCCACCTTCTATAATATTTATATTACACAACCTTCTTAAATGCCTCTCACTTAACATCCTTAAATATCACCCAATCAAGAAACATTATTTGATGTATCATATTCCTTCTTCATTGTAGAATATAATGTTCTTGGTATTCACATCATTAGAACTTGTATTTTGAATAATGATTAGGTAAAAAATCTTTATACTTATCCACAACTACTTAATTTTTGTAAAAAATGTGTCAAGTCAAAGAACTTAGTGAAACATGTTCTAGACAGTAAGAACAATGCATAAATCATCAGGGTCAAACTCAAATTATTCAAATCATTGATCTTGATCTTCACTAAGGAAATAACACCTCTTATATGTTTCTTTATATTCTAAGACATGATAAATTCCTTTATTATATTCCTCATTCAATCATACTAGATGTATTCAAATACTTACCTAGATTTTATTCATCAAACGAACGTCCAAAAGATTTTTCTTTATACCCTCTTCATCAAATTAGCATCAATGAAATATTTTTATTTCATTGACAACCATTGGAAACCAATAATATCCATTGAAAAAAATAAAAAACATACACATATTGGGCTCTTAAAAATATATAACTCTCACTAATGATATTTCAAACATAGATACTAGGTATTAATAAAAAGACCTCAAAAATAACTCCATGCAACAAGTGGATCACATGCTCCATTAGTCACCAAAAACTCTGGAGCCCTGCTATTCATGTACACCCACCACCTATGAGTAGCGATTTAATTTAATTTTTGATATTTCATATGGAAGACTAAAAATTTCAAAAGGAAAAGGTAGGGTTTAGGGAACATAGACTTATAATATTTCAAAAATCATTTCATAAGAAATAAACATTAAATAAACAATTTAATATTAATTTTAAAAAAAACATAGCATGAAAATATTTTCTCAATTTATATCAAAACGTATTCAAATAGGAATTTTGGTTGTTAACAATAAAATAGGTTCCAAAATATTATTTCCATAAAATAATTCATAAGTAAGAATCTTTGTTAAATAAACATTAACATAATATTTTATCAGAAGATGCATGAAAGAGCATTTAATTCAAAACTGATATCTGTAAAAAATTTCCGAACATTGTCATGTAAAATAATTTTTAATAATAACACTAGGGTTAAGAGACACATGGGAAATTTATATAGGGATACTCACACATATCAATGAAGTACCGCTTCTAGTGTGCACATGTTCCTTGAATTAAGAAAACAAAAAAAGGAACATACCTAAGGATGAAAAGGGGAAGATCCCTAAGGACCAATCTCCCTACCCTTAGGTTGTTTAGTTCATGTTTTAATTTTAAATCCATTTCTAGGTAGAGATAATACATTCATTTATTACATTCTCCCCACCAAAACTATACATTCTCCTATGTGCTTTAAGGTAAATAATATATTTACAAGGGAATATCATTTGGTTATACATTCATAAATCATTTCATTAAATAATTTTATTCGGTTCTTATTTAATATTTCCAAAAAATTCCATCATTAAAAAAATAATTATCAAATGTTTTTCATCAAAAAATCATTCCATTTATTTTTTAAAAATAAATCAGTTTTTATAGGAAAAATTACTTTTTTTCAAAAATCAACATCAAACGGTTTATTTCAAAATTCATGCTTCATATTTCAAAAACCAATCATTAAATAATTTTTAGTAAAATCTCATAGAATTATATTATTTTAAAATTATAAAAATATATTAATTCTATCCATTTCATCAAAAAACTAATTCAAAACATCATTTAAATTCAATATCTTTTTCTAAAATTCAATAAAATGTTATCAATATCCTATATTGAGGTTTTATTTACATAGACTACACCATTTCAAAATAATTTTTAAATAGTCCAAATGATGATTTATAAATTATATATAAACTAAAATGAAAAAATAAACATCAAATGTTTCAAATGATTGAGATTTTTTTATAAAATCACCTACGTCAATAAAATAAAAGCAGAATCACCAAATAGGGTATCCTCAAAAAATAATAAGGGAAATACCACACACAATAAATAAGGGGGAAAACAACCTATAAAACCCTCATAAAGATCACAAAATTTTAGGGAATCCAAAACTCATCAATAATATAACAAAAATATTGGAAGAAACGCAACGAGAAAATTTTTATAACACAGGTGGCATTAGGGTTGTAGCTTTAAAATCCCCAAATTAAAACCACTATTAAATTTTCAATTTCACATTAATATTGAATGTAAATTTTTTCAAAATCATTTAAAATAAGATTTATAACCCTTTAAAGGGAAATAGAATCACCTTAAATAATTTCAGGCATCTAACATTTCTTAAAAACCATTATAGGTAATTTTAGAGGAAGAAGAACTAAAAATATAGGTTTTATTTATTTGTTCACAAATAATGCACGGTGCATGGGTAACATGCCTTAAACCTTACGTAGACCGTTATTATCATCTAAGGGTACTTTGTTACTATTATATAACCTTTTTAAATTTTGTGACACCCTTATGAAACTCATACAACCATTATATAATAAGGTTTTATCTTTATGGAGAGATAGATTTACCCATACAATTCCTGGGTTTACCCTTATACGACCTTTATAAAATCCAAAATAACTTTCTCAACACTCTATTTCCCATAAAAAATCCTTAATAGAAAAAAGTTACCTTTATGAAAACTTTATAACATATAATATACCCTTATGCGACACCAATATCACCCTTACACACCGCATATAGAAAGGGTCTTACCCTTTATGTTGCCCATGAAAATGGGAGTTTCCTTTACACGCTGCTAGGATTATACTTATTAAATGAAAATACATAGGCATTACCTTATATAGGTAAATAAAATTTAACCTTCCCCATTACAAAATTTAATGAAAGAGAGTTTTAACCATGTGGAACCTATGTAAAAAGAATTTTACCCTTATATGACTCATGAAAATGAGGAGTTACCCATTTGAGTGGTTCTTGAAACCCAATTTACCATTATGAAAAACTATAAAACAAAATTAAATGTTATTTTTATTAATAATAATGGGTTTTAAAATATAAATATACATAAAATAAAACTAATAAAATATTTTTATTATTATAAAAGTGAGGATGTTACAGTTAATTTTATATGGGTCAGAAATTTAGTCGTATAATAGAAACTTTTTTTAAAATAATTTTATTCAAAAATTATATTTCTCACAATTAAGAAAATATTTTTTAATATTAATTTCTTTTTTGGAATTATCATGTTTAAAATTTCTTGTGATGATTTTTGGTATTTTTCTAAAAAATTTGATTTTTTGGTGAATAGGGGAATACGAAAAAATATGTCATTTTACATTATAAGCTAAATACATGATTAATTACATATATGATTACATAAGAAACCATTATGTAACCCTCACATTCACCATTTACTATATATTTTCATAATAATCATCACAATTGGCAGTATTGATAAAAAATAATAAAATAATAAATATTTTATTAAGAAATACTCATTTACCTCCTCTATATATACAACTCTTCACCACCCCACATCCCCTCACTCCTTAAGATATATTTATTTTTCAAATTATACAAAAATATATCCCCAACTATCTCCCCCATACTAGGTGTTTTTGTATCCCCGAAAGTCCATTATAAAGAGCCTTAAGATGTAGCCTAAGAGATGACATCCAAAGAAGAAAGTAATGTTATTTACCAAGATCTTTTAATATTGTTTTCTTCCACCACCTCCAAGTTTATTAATTATAACTTGAAATAATTACTTGAGTATTGTAAATATACAATATTTTTTGTTATTTTATTGTAATATACACTAGATAACCTCATATTTTTTAACTCTAAAATGAAAACATTGTTTATATTCTAGTTGGTTCACCGCCTCCATGAACAATATATTTCAATTTTCATCACCTTCTTAAAGGTTTGATATAATAGTAAATTAATAGTTAAATATGATAATAATAATAATAATATTCTATTATTTTTCATATTTTGTAATAGTATAGTTAATATGAAGATTAAATTTAATCCAATAAGTTAAACATTTTTGAAAAACCACTTAAATTAACTAACCTCTAAATATTAACATTTACACCCAATGTACCATACCCGAAATTTTTGTTTTTGGATATTTTGAACCATTTAAACTCTTGTAATGACATGAAAATATTTACATCACACTTTTAGTGTTATTTAGGTATTTTATAAGAAATTCCATAATTCTCTATAAACTGATGCTATTTTGGAACCCTAAAACAAACAAACATAGGAAAGTAAATATAGATAATATATCTCATTAAAATGGTTATAAAATAACAAAAAATAATAATAAATAAAATATACTTGTAAAAGTAACTTAATAAAGTATTTAATAAACCTAATTTGAATGTTCAATAATCTTGAAGAATGTACCATGTGTGTCGATACCCAATGTAAGATAAATTATGAACCACCATCTTCTATTTTGGGATATGATTTTTCCATATAAAACTCACTTCCTATATCTATTACTCTAATTTATTTATCATTCACTATTAGTAAAGTTAAAATGGGTTTACTGGGGGGTGGGGGGTTACACCAAGAGATAAGGGTGATATTTGCAATTAAACTTGCCTAAATACTATTGGATGGTCATATTTAGACCTCATAATATCCCACATTATAATATCTAGAAACATGGAATAATTTTTATTTACAATAACATCATTATATTTTAATATTTTAAAGATATTCCATATGTGTCCTCTCCCCCACTTATAAAAGGAAACCTCTCCTTTATCTTATGTACACTACTTTGAGCCATATAGATAAACCCATACCTCCTAAATTCTCTTCTAAACATCCATATCCATGAATTATATGTGATGGTTTAAGACATCATGCTCAAAACCCGATGTAAGGGAGTATGAATCGTCAGTCACAATAAAACCCTTATGATTATTCCATAGCCTATGTAAATGGCATATAATGACAATATAATTAACTGAGGGATAACCTCATATCCAATATAATCATCCCACCCAATATATATAAAAATGGTGTAACATTATTTATAAACCATGTGATTAAGTACTAAATAATTGGTGTGGAATTACCACCAATTTATAATTCATTTCAATGAAATAATTTAATTCATTTACATAAATTAAAAAAAGCATGAATAATCCATTTAATTTAATACATGTTATATAATGATGAATTACATAGAAAACCAATTTACAATGTTCCACAAGGCAGTTAGGAGGCGCCAATGTCAATTGGGAAATTACATATGTGGGAAAATCCATTAATCAATCATGCCAAGAACATAGGACATGACTTGGGTTTAATAAACATTTATATAAAAAAGAAAAATCCATGTATAATATAGGAAAATCACTTAATAGGTTCCTTGGGTTCATTCAACATCCATATAGAAAGGAAATTCCATTTATAAACCAATTTTAATTTATTGAAGGTGTTCTAGGAATTTAACAATTTAATCATAATGGGGAAAAAATTATCAAGTACACCCAATGGAATATTTGATCGAGGTCAATAGCCTATTACTAATAAAAAAATTTCCTTGGGATTATAAAAATGTTTGTATGAAAATTTAGAATGAAGAATACTATTTAAAGGTGACACATAGTGAATGTTGTCATGCGATGTAATGGCACAACTATGGAAAGACAAATAATTTTGGGAAAAATAATGAGACCACCTACCTTAGGTTCACTGATGAATCCTTGTTCGATGGTAGCCTCAATTTCAATGATTATTGGGAGAAATAATAGAAATGGGTAAACCACCTGAAATAGGGAAAATATCTTGTACATAAATAGTGTAATATATCTGAAGATAAACATAGGTAGGAAGCAAGGGGATCATATAGCATACTGAGATTGATCCAATGCTTATGACAAATCTTGATTTGTACTTCAGGTTGAGAAGATATCAAAAAAACTACGAGGGAGGAGGAAATGGATCATGAGAGGAGGAAGAAGAAATCAACTTCTAGAATGAGGATAAAAAAGAGGAATAAAATTTAAAATATTATGAAGGAAAAAATGTAATTTCACCCACAAAATAGGGGGCACACAGTCTGGCTACATGGTTTGGAAAAATTGTGTGAAAACCATTCTCAGCCCACTACTTAAGGAATAACCCCACACAGTTAAGTCACATAGTTTCCCTAGCTTTATGCAAACTATGAGAAAAAACACCTTCCAATATCTATATATTTTACATGGGAATTGTCCAGGAGTCATGTGGTAATAGATAAACTTTGAGGCCCCATATGATCCTCTATCTTTCATTACACGGTTAATAGAGACCACACTGTCTGGGTGGGAAATTTTATACTAACCATCCAACCCAGTGTAATTATTAAAATTACAGGGTTTTGGGTTCCAAACAAGACCTATACACCCTCATGATTTCCATGAATCTGTTGGGTAACATTATAAGGGATAATAATTTAAACCAAAACTAATGAACCATACCTTCATGAAAAGATTGGTCATTACAACCTACCAACCTAAAATAAACGCTTCCCTGAGTTGGCCTTCTGATGGTAAAGTGGTATCATCGATAATAAGTTTCAGACACTGATATCTTATATCAGCTTCCCAGTCCCAGGTATCATACTATACTTGATTGTGCTTCTATACAACCCATACCAAAGTAACTGACCTACCTTAGAGTTTCTTCATACTTTGATCCACAATAGGAACTGGAGACTCCTTGAAGGAGGCATCCACATTCAACTTAACCTCATCTGGATAAAGGAAATGTGTCTGGTTTGGATAATAGCAGCAAATCTATGATACAAGAAATGAATCATGTATAAACTAGTATTTTTGGGGAAGTGTTATCTAATAATCCACTAGTTCGATCCATTTCACAATCTCGAAGGGTCCAACAAACCTATGAGAAAGCATACACTACCTTCGTATACATCTATAGCCCATCCTGGGTATGACTCATAAGAAAACCCACTCTCCAACCTCGATATTGGGAGGTCACTGAAAATAGTTGGTATATGACTATTTTCTGGACTAAGATATCATCATGAAATTTCAAATCAATTGAACAAACACTATATTCTGCTGGACAATATGAAGTTCAAGCATTTCTACCCCGTGCCTCCAAATAGGGTAGAGGTGAACAACATGCCTATTATATAAGGATTCATAAGGATCCATATCTATAGTATCCTAAAAGATATTATTACAAGATAAATCAACAAGAGGACTATGTTTCTACCATGAGAACCTAAAATTAATTACACATTCATAGAGAATATCCTCCAACACCAAAATTGTAAAATCCTGAAAAATATAAAAGTGTAACTTGTATTCAATAGAATGTATGAAACAAGAAACCAAGATCATAAGGGAATATAACATCCTAAGTTTTATAATATATTTACTATTTAAAAAAATTTAATATATTTTATAGCTTGAAATTCACACGACACTGAGTTAGCAAACGTCTCACATAACAACGAGGTTCTTCAATGGCTTACGTTACACACAAGACCGAGTTTTACAAAACAACAATATATTATTAAATATTATTATTTAATATAATAAGATATAAAAAAGATGTTATGAATAGTATTAACCTAGAAATAAAAATATATGGTTTACAAAACTAATTAATTGGTTATAAATTAATTAGAGATGAATATACATGCCAATTGAAAATAAAGGGAATTTTTATAGAAAACTATTTTTACGCTCAAAAAGAAATTTTAACATAATAAATTAAATTGATTAAAATTAGTGAGTGAAATTAATGTAATATATTTATTATATATTCAATATAATATTTTTAGTATTCATCTAATATATTTGATAAGTATAAGTTAAGAAGAAACCCAATATTTCACATAAAAACCAATATTTTTGTTGAAGCATTTTTACCACCTTTAAATGGAGAACCTATTTTAAATCCAATTTTTGGTACTTTAATATATTTAATAATTCAAAATAAACTTCATATTTTAAATTTAAACATAAATTTTTTAGTGTGATTTTCTAGTTTTTATGGGATGTTTCATTTTTGATGAATAGTGAAAAATACCGAATTTTAGTTCAAAACATCATTTTCATCTAATTTATTTAGAAAGATAAATTATATTTTAAAATTTTTTTGATGTTTAATTAGATCAATTTTTTATTAATTTTTTCAATTTAAGTTGTTGTAATAAATTTAATTTGGAAATTGACTATAAAAACCTTGCAAATTTTTGAATGTTTTTTACTATAAAAACCGGCATTGTCATCCCGTTTGTGAGATTAAATTTAAATTAATTTCTGCCACTTAAATGTTTTTAATTTGGAAAAATATATTCAAAATTTTTAATAAGAATAATTAATAATTTCTAATAAGGTCTACTTAGTTTTATTCCAAAAATATTTGTGAATGTTTATAAAAACAATTACAACAATAAAAGTGAAATTATGATTAACAAGGGAGTAAACCTTAATATTAAGGGTCAAAATAACCTATAAACTTGTCCAAGAGCCATTTTATGGAAATATTTAGACCCTATCCTCCATTTAATATGATTATTTACATTATGGGATCTACTTTCCATGGTAAAAATGTGGATGTAATTCCCTTTCCCAAAATTTAAAAGAGTGCCACTTTTCCTCCACTATAAAAGGTATCATCACCTCCCACTAACTCACACATCTAAAGGCACATTCGATCAACCAAGATCAAACCCAATAGATCCAAAAAATATCTGCCCTCAACTTAGAATCCTCACCTTGGGCATAAATCTATCAAAGGATTCACTTTGGCGTAAACCAAAAGGAGTTACCTGATTAAGAGGTAACAAATTTCCTCAAGTTTTTTAGTTTTATTTCTATTATCCAATCACTAAACTCTTATTATTACATTTTTTTATAAAAAAATAGTATAATAAAAATACTGAGATATTTTTATACTATGGTATCAATCTAAACTTATATAATACTCCATCTAATGGGTAACACCCATACTATTTATGTGTACGACAACCTACCGCCTCCTGAAATAATGATTGTTTGTTATTCCTTTACAACATATCATGGTGGATATTATGATAAAAAATATGTTTTTATATTAAATATATGATACTTATTATGTCATTATTCTTAATTAATTATTTTACAACACATACCTATATACTTTTCTTTTTGCGTAAATACGATAACATCATTTGTGGAAGTGTGGGTAACCGCCTCCTCAAAGAGATGTAATTCATTAATGCTATACATGGAACATAGTATGGATAATTTTAATGAAACTATGTAACATATATGACATAGATATGATAATTTAATTATAATATAATATTTATCATTTAATTTTCATTATTTTAATATGACCAAGAAATGAATGTAGAGTTCATGTGTACGTACGACCTACCATCTTCATGAACGATGCATTTCATTTCTTATCTCCAAACATTATAAGTTATTATAAATATATATGTAATGAATATATAAGTCAATTAAGTAATATTTTACATTCTTTATATAATGAAATAATGATCTAATTAATTGGAACAATAAACACCAAGTCATATCTTACTCAAACAACTAGGTAATTAACACCCAAAATAGTTTAAATAATGAAATATTATTAACAAATGGGTAAGAAGATATTAAAATAAGAATATATATAATATTATAAATATAATTATGGTTATATATTAATTTATTAACATTTTAAAACTTATTATATTGGATTTTAGAGGATGTTCATCTGAAAGTAAATATAAGGTAAGTGATTTTAATCTCACTTTTTAAATCTATGAGAAAAATGTCATGTTCACCACCTAATTATTTTGCATGGTTTATCTAGTGAAAATTTCCATATATTATATCATTAATTATTTTATCAACATGTTATTGAAAACTTTAATTTAATATTATTATATCATTTGGATTTTGATTTAAAATGTTTCAAAGTTGTATGAGACACTTTGGAATGTAAAAAGATAATTTTTCTCAAGAATAATTCTAATAATATTTCAATGGTATATCTATTCTAGTAAATTATATTTCCATTGTTCAATAAACCCTTTAATTTTATTATTTTATGGTTATTCATGACCTTTATCATGAAATAGTGCCATTTTTATACTCTTTGGTACTTAAAATGTTTTAGAAAATATTTTAAAGAAATCCTGACCTCACTTCTCCATTTATTCGGAAAACCTGTTTTCTTTAAAAATAATATTTTATTAAACTATTTTATAAATTTTATTTAAAATTTCCAAAATTATTTATAAAATAATTTTTTACCGTTTTTGTCTTTTAGAAAAATTTTCAAAGGAATCTTGTTATCACTTTCTGAACAAATTTTTTTCTAACTTTTTATTGTGAAAAGGAATGTTTTATTACCTCATATGGAATGTTTGAATTTACCCTCCATAATTTAATTGAATATTCATTTGTATTTTTAAAAGGATACATTTTCAAGAAATATTTTTCAAAATTTATTTTCAAAGAAAAGGTTTTTCAAAAATAAAGATATTTTCATCAAGAATGTTTTTAAAAGATATTTTTATAATATTTCTATTAATAAACAACAACCACCATTTATTTTACTCCACTTGGAATATTTTGTATCGATATAATAATTAATATTACTATGGATGGTTTGGGATTTATTTGACCAAGGATAGTATTCTAATTCACTTCCTTGATTCCTTTTAGTCCAGTAAAAATATTCATTTTGTTTTGATCTTTTGACACTGAATTTCCCCTAAATATCCATATCATTTTTCATGGATATAATTATTCTTTGAACCATATACCATTTTTTATATGTTGTATAAATTGAAATCTATTTTATTAATTGAGAAAATGTTGATAAATATATATCCTTTATTCAATTCAGATATTTGATAAATAATATTTGACATGAGGAATGATTTTTATATGTAATAGATGGAC
This sequence comes from Viscum album, assembly GCA_963277665.1. Lineage (NCBI taxonomy): Eukaryota > Viridiplantae > Streptophyta > Magnoliopsida > Santalales > Viscaceae > Viscum > Viscum album. Next base: position 1,074,550,791 of record OY728127.1, on the reverse strand, counting down.
AAAGGGACATTTAAGGAAAGCCCTATTTGTGAGACTATATTATAGATATCCCCTTGATGCATCAGTAGTACCAAGGGAAAAATAATTTGGTGAAAAAACCTTTTATTTTTTTACAAGATGCATAAACTAGTAATATATGGGTTGGGGAATGATTAATGCAAGACCTTTGATGCATCGACGGTCTCATAAAATGAATCATTTGGACAAATTAGAGTAGTTTAAACTGTATTGATAATATATCTTGATGATAATGGTTCCATGTACCAAGGAAACATGGTGTCCGAAAATTAAGTATTTCATTTATTTTTATTGTGATATTATTTATCCATGTGATCTTGTGTCAAAATATCTATGTATTAATTTCATTATCAGTTTTTTTATTACATTGAATGTGTTTTCATTTATTTATGCACTTTTTTTAGTTATTGAATACATGGAATGTGTTCTCATTTATTTACCTTTCCATATTAATTATTCTCATTAATTCATTATTTCTTCCATTGTACTTTACCCTTATAGATCATTTGAGCCCCTAATTATGTTTCCTTTCCGTAGGAATCCAAGAAGATTGCTACGAAAGATATGCAAGGATATACTAGATGAAATAAAGTTATTGTCTTCAAAATAGGGAAAAAATTATCCAGTAATTATTATATTCATTTGTTATATAAGGCTCATATATGTATTAATTTTTCCAAAACTACTAAACTCTTCGGTCCTTTGGGACATGATTTACTTGTATTTTATGAAAATGTTATGGTAGTAATCACCAGCTTCAGTTTTAATTGTGTCAGGTCACTATAGTTTTTTAGTGCGAGTTTAATAGAAACCATGGGAAATATATTTAGGAAAATATAGTTTAGATTACATAACCTTAATTTATAATTTTAAGATAAGTATATAATAACATCATAGAATTTCAATAAGGTAGAGATTATATAGGTCATCCTAGAAATAAATCCCTAGTGGGATACTACAAGTGGTCATAATTCTAGAACATATTTAATTTTGAATGAAAACTCCAACAAGGTGCTTCGAGCTAGATTGGGAATAACCTGAGACATGAAAATTGGCCTTACTACTCACCAGGTTTGATACTCCTAGGGTATATTCTTACGATAATTAAAATATTATTTACAATCCATTGTCAAGTATTTTGAACATATGATGACAATAAGTAACCTAAGTTAAACATGGTGATTAGAATAAAAATAAGGTTTCATGATTTAGTAAATGAATATACATTTACCTATATATAACTATTGTTACTCACACTATGCTTTCTAGTTTTAGTCAAAAGATAGATCCTGAAGGAGTGAAGTTAACATTGAACAAGAATAAAAATTTAGTGATAATAATAAACAAAATAGGTGTTCATAAGAGTGAATGATATGGTGTTTATGCATAATTATTTTTCCTTAAAATGACTAACAACATATACCTTAACCAACTCTTGGGCTCACCAAAGAATAGAGGGATGAAGGTTTCTAAAATCTCGAGTGGTGGAAACCATAAGGAAAATATGTCTAAATTTCCATAATGCAAGGAATGTGGAAGGAGGCACCCAGGAAAGTGTCTCAATGGATTAGAAAAATTCATTATGTGTTGGAAAGAAGGGTATAGAGAAAGAAATTTCCGAAAAAAATGAAGTGTACGGTGGAAATAAATAAATATCATCTTAAGGATTCCTTTGTAGTTTGTTGTAGTAAATGTGACAAATCTGGACATTACTTGAGTCAATTACCTCTTAAAGAGGATAAAATATAGACCATGGAAGTGTCTATGTGTAAATAAATGGATTAAGTATTTTTAAATAAGGATTATATTTAAAAACTTTGATAAAAGGATATGTAGTGATTAGCCTTATTCAAGGATGTCCATCATATTTATTTTTGAAAATTATATTAACATGGTTTTAGGAAAGTAAAACATATATGTGAGGTGACATCCCATAAATTCCATCATGTCCAGGGGACTTAAACCAATGACCTAAGGAAGGTAAGGGTTTGATTCCAACCAATGACCTACGCAATATCATGGTTAATTTTTCATTGTTTTTAGTTGAACAATTTGATGAATGAACACAAATGATAAACCAATAGTGTCACTATTTAAGTTTATTATTTAATTTATTTACCATATTTATTTAGTAAAATAGTTAGAGAATAATATTTATACATTTCACACTTTTATGGATATTATGATATGTTAAAAGTGTGTTTTGGTTCTTTAGGCATTAAAGTTAATTTTTGGATATCTGTTTCTTGGAGTAAGGGATGGACAATAATTTTATAAAAGCACCACCAAAGGATGAAATTGTGTCTAAATAAATTTATCAATTAAGTATATTTCTTTAAATTCTTTGGTATTAAAATAATTACCCAACATTAGGAAAATTATTTAGAAATAAAATGTATTCCTAATACATTAATTTCTATTGAACCGATGTCCTTTAAAATCAGCCCAAATTTACGAATTGAGGCCCTAAAATTTCCATTAATTATTCACTTTTTTGTGATTTATGATCTCAATGTCTCCCTATAAATATTTATTCTCTTCCTCTATATACGTATCCGTACTTTCTAATAATTTTCTCCTTCTTAAAACCTAGTAATATGTTAGTCCATGTTAGCCTGTCAATTACCATTATCTCTTTTCTAGAGGATATTTTATGTACCCTTATAATGATTTAGGATTTAAAACCAAGGAAATATGAAAATATGTATTACCAAGACCATGTTTAAATTGTGAGGAGACAATTTAATTACATTGGGGAGAATGTAACACCCCAAAAAATCTAAAAGAGTAACTTGTATTCGATAACATGTTTGAAACATGACACCAAGCACATAAGGGAATATAATATCTCATGTATTTATAATATATTTAATATTTTAAATATATTAAATATATTTTATATCTTGAAATTCATGTGACACTGAGTTGTTATATGTCGCAAGAAACAACGACTTTCTTCAATGGCTTGCATTACACACAAGACTGAGTTTTACCGAAAAGAAATATATTATTAAAGTTTATTATTTTATATAATAATATAGAAACTATAAATTCTGAATAGTATTAACTAAATTATTAAAATATACTTTTTACAAAACTAATTCACTAGTTAAAAAATAATTAGAGATGAATATAAGTCCCAATTGAAAATAAAGGGAATATTTTATAGAAAACTATTTTTTTATGCTCACGAAGATATTCTACCCTAATTAATAAAATTAATTAAAATTATAGAGTAAAATTAATTTAATTAATTTATTATATATTCAATATAATATATTTTTTATATTCATACAATAGATTTTATAAGTATAATATAAGAACAACCCCAATATTTTTCAAAAAAAACAATATTTTTATTAAGGCATTTTTATTGTATTTTAATAGAAACCATATTTTAAATCCATTTTTGGTACTTTTATAAATTTAATAAGACAAAATATTCCTACTTATTTAATTATAACCATAAAAATTTGGTTATGGTGAATTTTTAGTATTTTTCATTGAACTTTCATTTTTGAATGAATAGTGAAAAATATTGATTTTTCGTTCAAAAACTTGTTTTTCATCTATTTTTTTATAAGGTTAAATTAAATTTTAAATTGGTTTTAAAGTTCAATTAGATCAAATTTATATCAATTAATACAATTTATTCCATTTTAATCATTTTCACTTTGAAATTGACTATAGCAACCCTCGTATTTATTACACATTTAAATAAGATTTATTACATAATCTTGCACTTAATACAACTTAGAAGATCAAGAGTTCTAGTGTATTTGGGTCTTAGGAACAATAAATTACAACATAAAACATGAAATATACATATTTATTGAAAACTTCTTTTACATGACAACAAAATTCATTTTTACTTAGTATTGCATGGGATAACCCGAGGATATACAAAATTAAAGGGTGAGATATAAAGCCTAGTAATGGAGTAAACAATGAATAAAATGAAGAATAAAATACATGTTAGGAAACAAGAATATCAATGAATCATAATATAAAAATTAACATAATGGCATGATATAACATGATTATCATAACATGGAAATGTGGCAACAACATAAAACACTACATCATTAACATAAAGGAACCAGGTAAACACATGTCCTAACATAGTAAAAAAAGTCCAATAAAAGAATAAAGTAAAACCATATCCCAAAATGAGGTATCAAGATAATAAAAACTACACAATTCATTGGAGAACTATTAGGGGGAGCCCTTCATAATCATTTTAATATCATGTTTATGTATTCCACATAGATCATATAACATGGATTAATTCTACATCATCATTTATTCCATGATTATAGAATGTGGAATTCATACATGTAAGTAACTATTCAATAAATATGTGTTCATAAAGTTGAATACCCTTGATAGAGGAATGGGTATGGTATTCACTACATGATGATTTTGTCACGGAAAATCGTGATGCAACTTTGGAAACAAAACAACGTCATATGGAAATTCATAATTTGGGTTGATGAGAGAGAAAGGTTTGTCTCATTATTTATACATGGGATGGAAATTAAGGTGATAATGGAAGATAATACTCTAATATGTTAAATATAATTAATATTCCTAATATAAAATAAAATCTTGAACGGAAATGAGAAGAGAGAAATCCCTTATGGAATTTGGGCATAGTAACGGGTGGGTTTAAAGGATCATAGGGGAGATTAATGGTAGTGAATTGAGGTAACATAATTTATAAGTCAAATTAAAATTAATTAGTTATGGGAAAACATATCCCAAATAAAAAAAATGTAAATTAAAAGGCATGACATAAAAGAGGTGCTTGTAGAAAAAAGAGAGAGGGAGATCCCTTACTTTGATGTCTGACTCCAAAGGTTTAGAGAGGATTATTGGGAGATTGGGGGTACCTTGGGAGTAATATATATAGTAGGGGAAAGAGTGTGGTCAAACATAAAAAAGCATGAGTGAATAGGAATGAGTTCTTGGGTGGGTTTATATAGGAAAGATGGGGGAATTCTTTGTTATTTTGGTTTTGGACACTACACACTAAAATATCCAAAACCAAAAACCATACCATGGTTTGTTCCCATGTTTTCTAGAAAAGGGGAGTGGAATATGTTATATTATAAGGATAAGGGCCTAATATATTAAAAGAAAACCCTTTCATATGTGTAGGTGAGTCACACTTTTAAGGAAATGATTTTAAAATCATAAATTTTTTATATGTCTTGGAGGATTCACTAAGGCTTTATAAAATAAATAAAATAACCCTGAAATTACAATATTTTAAATTAAAAAAATATATCTGGAAGAATATACTATTTATAGTATTTTATTACATCACTACTGGGTCATTATAATGTCATAAATAACATTATATATTTATATGATATTTAATTTTTACCCAAAAATTCAACTGTCTTAGAAAATTATGAAAAATTTACTGTTATATAATTTTGACATCCTGATTCCAAAAAATAATTTTAATTTTATCTATTTTTTTTCAAAATATTTTAATTTTCACTCTTAAAATAAAAACCTAAATTTATTGAAAATTGACGGGTTTTGACAAAAATATTTTTCAAACTATAATAAAAATTAAATTTGACTTCATAAAAATTATATACTCATTTATAATTATTAACAGTAATTTAATAATAATATTTTATTAAAAAAAAATTTAATTAAAAAATCCATTAATTCATCAAAATAGTTTTCTTAATTGAATTTAAATATTAACAAAAAATACTATTTATGCTTTAAAAATTATTTACAAAGTAACAATAATAAATTGAATATATATTCATTATTCTATACAAAAAATAATGAACATAATCATAATGATATGGTCTTGTTACATATCCCTTTATTAGACCAGCATAAACCCTAAGTGTAAGGTGTGTGATGTTGGGGATTTCCTGGGGCCATTCGGTGAACATGGTTTCATCCATGATCTCGATGAGCTTGAAATTCTCCCGTAAATAGTTTCACTCATGATTATGTTGTTGGATATTGACGTGGGCTTGGTATAGTTAAAAGAACCTAAATTATATCTCCCTAAAAATATCTAATAAATGGGTTTCATATTATACATTCCTACTAGTTGAGGTCATCACATCCTTTTTCTGTTTCAAAAGGATTTTTCAAAACTCTTTATTTATACTAGTCATTTGATCACTGTTTAATGACTATATTATCAATGGTAAGGATACTCAATGGTCATTTAAATCCAATTGGATATAATAAAACAAAAGGATTTAATGTTTATTTTATATCCATAATATATTAAATTAAAATAAATCTAATTTTATTCATAAATTTTTGGGTCGTTACATTGACTATAAAAACATAAAAAACATTTGAACGTTTTTACATTAAAAATCCACACTATCGTCTCGTCTACCAGATTAAATTTAAATTAATTTCTACCAATTATATGATTGGAATTTGGAAAATTGTATTTCATATTTGGAATGAGAATAATTTATAATCTATAATAATTTCAAAGAAGTTTTTCTACCATAAATATTAGTGAAACTAATTAAAATTAATTTCAATGATTAAAGTGAAGTTACACTTAAGAAGGGAATAAACCTTAATCTTAAAGGCCCAGATGACCAAGAAACTTGTCCAAGATCCATTTCATTTCAATATTTATACCCTATTATCCATTGGATCAAATTTTATCCATTATGGGATCCACTTTTCATGGGAAAACATGGGGATAATTCTCTTTCCCAAAATTTACAATAGTTCCACACCTCCTCTAATATAATGGCCTCCTCCCCTCCCACTTCCTCACAAATATCAAGATACTTTTTCTCATCCAAGATATACCTAAATATAAGATAAAAATATTAACATTCAACCTAGAAGGATAATAGTGTTCATAAAGCTATCCAAGGAATCCCTTTGAGGAAAACTGAAAGGATTTACCCGATTAAGAGCTAACAAACTTCCTCAAGTTTTTTAGTTTTATTTAAATTCTTCAATACCAAAACTATTATTATTGCATGATTTTATTAAAAAACCAGGATAATAAATATACTAATATTTTTATGCTAAATTTTCTACCTACACTTACACACACCTCTATCTAATGGGTAACGAATATACTGTTTATGTGTGCAGTGAACTATCACCTCATGAAACGTTGATTTTTCATTCTTCATTTACCGCCTATCATGGTAGAAATTATGATAAAAAATTTGTTTATATATGATATATATGATATATATTATTTAATTATGTTATTTAATTTTTTTTATAACATACACCTATACACTTTCCATTTTGTGTAAATACGATACCATTTTTTGTGGAAGTGTGGACTACCGCCTCCCCAAAGTGATATGATTAATTCACGCTATACATGGAACAAATTAAGTATGATTTTAATAATAGTATGAAAAATATATGAAAAATATATGAAAAATATATGATAATATAAATATAATATACATATTTATAATTTATTTTTCATTCTTTTAATATGAAAAAGTAATTAATGTTGCGTTTATGCATACGTATGACCTACCATCTCTATGAATAATGCATCTAATTTATTATCTAAAAAAATATAGATTATTATAAATAAATATGTAAAAAATATATAAGTTAATTAAGCTATGTTTAGAATTTTGGAGATGTTGAAATCATGATCTAATTAACAGGAACAAAAAATAACAAGTCAAAACATTCTTGAAAAACATGGAAATTAACACCTGAAATAGTTAAAATAATGAATGATTATTAAAAAACAGGTAAAAATATTAAATTAAGATTATATATGATATTACAAATATAATTATGGTTCTATTATATGATAGTGACATTTCTAAACCACTTATACAAGAGTTTAATGGATTTTCACTTGAAAGGAAACATAAGGTAAGGGATTTGCATCTCACTTTTTTCATATGTGAGATAAATGTCATGTTCACCACTTACTTATTTTGTGTGGTGTATACAATACCCATTTTAATATATTATATCATTAAATCATTTATCATCATGGTATTTAAAACATTCATTTGATATTATTTCTTCATGAGGATTATGATTCAAAATTATTCAATGTGGTATAGGGAACATTAGATCGTTTAAATATTTTTTCCTCAATAATAATTATAATAATATTTCAATGGAATTTATATTTGAGGAAATTATATGAAAATTTCTAAATAAACCCTTTAATTTTATTCTCCTCTGTCTATTCATGTACTTTATCCTTAAATAGTATTATTTTCCCACTATTTTGTACTTAGAGTGTTTTAGAAAATATTTTTATGAAAACCTAACTGCATTTCTCCCTTTAGTCAGAGGATTTGTTTTCTTATAAAACAATTTTTTTTTAAAATGTTTTAAAATTTTTCTTTAATGTTTTCAAAATGATTTAGTAGATACATTTTACCCTTTTTCTCTTTAACTAATGTTTTCAAAGGAATATTCATATTGCTTTCTGAACAATCCATTTTTCTAACATTTTACCATGAAAAAGAAATGTTCTTTTACCACGTATGACATGTATGGATTTAACAAACATAATTTCATTGAGGATTCCTTTTCATTTTTAAATGGATAATTTTTAATGATTTTTTTTTGAAAAGTAATTTTTAATGAAAATATTTTTCAAAAGGTTTTTCAAAACAAAATGTAATTTTACACAAGAATGTTTTTAAAAGATCTTTTTAAAATATTTTCATTAATCAATGAAAATACCATTTATTTTACTCCACTTGGGTAATATTGTAATGATAACATAATAAATATTCCTCTAGATGGTTTATGATTAATTTGTCTAAGGATATTATTCACATTAAATTTCTTGATTCCTTTTAGTCCCCTAGAAATATTCAATTTACTATGATCATTTGATATTGAATTTACCCTAAATACCCATATCATTTTTCATGGATATAATTATTACATGAACCTTATACCATTTTTCATACGGTGTCTACTTTGAAGGTTATTTGATTATTTAGGGAATTATTGATAAATATGTATCCATTATTCAATACAGATATTGGATAAATCGTATTCAAAATGAGGAATGCTTTGGATAGGTAATACATATGTTTTAGACCATTTAAGGAAAGAAATATGGGTAGGGATGAATTATAGATATCCCCTCTATGCATTAGTGGTATCATGGGAGGAATCATTTGGTTAAAAATCCTTTGTTTTTATTTCCAAGAAGAATAGATTGGCAAGATGCGTGTTGAGGACTAGTTATTGCATTCCCCTTGATGCATCAACAGTCTCATTAGATAAATCATTTGGCCAAATTAGAGTAGTTTAATATTTATTGAGAATATATTTTTATGGTAATGGTTCCATATACCTAGGAAACATGGAATCCAATATTTAATCACTGCCTTCATTTTGATTCAGTTATTATTTAACCATGAGATCTTTCATCGATATATCTATAGATGAATTTAATTCTCAGTTTATTGATTTCATGGAATTTGTTTCCATTTACTTATACACTTCATTTTCAGTTACTGACTACATGGTATGTGTTCTCATTTAATTTCCTTTCTATATTAATTATTCTCATTGATTCATTATTTCTTATGTTGTAATTTACCCTTGCTGAGTATTTGATCTCACCCTTATTTTTTACATTCCCCTAGAATCCTAGAAGATTACTATGAAAGATATACAAGGATATACTAGATGGAATAAATTTATTTTCCATGAAATAAGAGGAAAAATTATGTTATAATACAAGACTCATGTTTGTATCTGGTTTTCCAGGACTACTAAACTATTTGGTCCTTTGGGACATGATTTACTTGTATCTTATCCCAATGTTATTGTAGTGGAAACCAAATTCGGGCTTATTAGGACTGGGTCTCTACATGAATCATACACTCCATTTTTTCATTGTTCTAATGGTGATTTGTCGTGATAAGAATAACCTGGGTACCTAAGGACTTCTGTAATCCCTTCCAGAACCTTGATGTTAAGCAAACATCTCTACCATAAATGATAGAACAAAGATATCCATGAAGAAGTCCAACCTCCCTGATGTAAAACCTCCCTAGATTGTCTATCGAGACGGTCTCTCACACATGTATGAAGTGTGAGAACTTCATCAAATTATTAACTATAACAACCCATAATGTATCGTTTCATTGAGGTGATTTTGGAAGCTAGTCATGAAATTGATCAAAATATTATCCCATTTAAACTAGGGAATATGAAACTACTATAAATGACTTGTTGGATATTGATATTCCACCTTCAACAAATGACAAGTAGAATATTGAGTGATAAACCTAGAAATATCACATTTCATACTAGGTCACCAATACTAACACTGTAGATCTTGAAACATATTTGTGACACTAGGGTGTACAACCTATTTCTGTGGAATGAAATAATCACATCGAATCCACTATGATATCTTATGGGACCCATACAGTCCCATGGAATAGTAGAGTATCATCCCCATCCAAGATCCAACATGAATAGGTATCATCGTCTAAGACACTTTACCATTGGAAAGGCCTTCAGGATCTGGTAGTTTCCTCATTCATATCCATTCCAAAAGAGTATAGGCCACTGTTAAGGCTATGAGGATAGCCTGGACTTGATCCTCCAGAATTTCAAAGTGTATATATGAAAACAATTCCATGAGATACCATTTTACAATATCCTCCATAACCACATGTGACTGAGTCTTCTAGATTAGAGCATCAACTACAACATTACCTTTATCATGCTTGTAAGAAGGATCAAAATCAAAAGACTACAGGTAGTAAACCCAACTGTGCTTCTAGATATTTAGATCATGATGCATAAAGATTTACATGATTCATTTTTAATAGGTGAATACCAAAAAAATATCTCCAAGTTGATTATGTCTCAAATAGTGTAGAGAATGAACTATAATAGCTATATCAATGTTGTGTGTTGGTTAATTCTCCTCGTGAGGCCTTAAATAATGAGACATATTCATGATGAATTTCCTATACTGTATCGAAATAGATCCATGACCAATACTGGATGAAATATGATAGGTTGTATAGCTCCTTCATGGATCAAACATAGTCATTATTGGCGCTTAAGTCAAATATCCCTTCAACTTTGAAATGGATTCTTCATAGGATTCTGACCATATAAATTTCACACCATTTTTTTTCAAGCTTGCATGCAGTGATACAAGGCATGGGAAATCATGGATGAAACATCTTTAATACCCGACTGGCCCCAAGAAACTCTATATGCTAATGAAATTACTAGAACGATCCCATGAAACTACAACTATCACTTTATTAGGGTCCACTAAAAGTATTGACTCCAAGATAATGTGACGCACGAAGTAGAATTTTTCCATCCAAAGTGGAATTTACTTATCTTAGCAAAGAGATGATTCCTTATCAGTGTATTTAGTATGTTCTCAATATGGTTGGAATGTTTGTGTCTATAGCATGAATACAATAAGATATCTTACACAAAGACTACAGTGAATGAATCACGATATGGGTGAAAAAACTAATTCATAATATCTATAAAAATTTTAGGTGTGTTTGTGAGTTCAAAAGGCATGACCATGTTCTTGTATAGACCATACCTTCTCATGAAATGTGTGAAAGGTATGTATGAAGTATTGACATGAACCTGATGATAGTCTCACCAAAAATATATCTTTGAAAACACTCTACCTACCAAGATCTATTCAAATAGGTCATTTATTCGAGGTAGTAAATACCCATTATTTACTATGATCTGGTTCAATTGACATTAATCCATACAAATCCTGAGGGTAACATCTTCCTTCTTGATAAAAGGATCGGTGAAATCCAAGGAGATGTAATGGGGTGTATTAATTCTTTGGTTCCCAGATCCTCTAATTTCATATTAAGCTCAAGATGATCCATAGGTTCCATCTTATAAGGAGGACTAGTTAGTGGTGTAACTCCAAACACTACTTCAATAGAAAATTATACCTCTTGCACTATAGGTATACCAGAGAAGTCATTAAGAAAGATTTCTACGAAATTCCCCACTACAGGATGGGAAAAAACAGGCAATAAACCCAGCTGATCTAGAAAAAAGGAGATCTCATCTATAATATTACCCAACCTCTAGTGCTTGGGTCCTGATCATGTATCATTAAAATCCCATTCTCCATTATACATTTTCCTACTACCCTATAGTGATGTAAATTTTACCCTCCAATTATAGTTGTCATTATGGTCCCAATAAGGAACTAACCATTCCATCCTAATGATTATATCAAATCCCATCATGTCGAGGATGAAAATATTCCATACGAAGATGTATCTTATTATCGACAGGGGATAATCCTTACAATGGTGACTTCCCTTAGATTGGATAACTAATTGGTGGTATTAAGCATCATAACAACATAAAATTTCTCGATCTCGAGGTCAATACTCTCAATAATAGTTTCAGATATTAATGAGTGAGACACGCCCATTTCAAATAAATCAAACACTAAAGTTGAGGCTATAATAATAGTATGTCTAGCAGTAGAAGGTTCAATGCTATACTCCTCTAACATAAGCTAAAATGAATGTAATTGGAATATACCATGGCCCTGAGTCACTTCCTAAATACCTTGAGAAAGAACACTCTTATGGTTCTGAGAATCATGATTTTGACTACCTCTAATTGATTTCCACCTCTTCCTTAGTTGATGTTGGTAATCCAGCTACCTTTCTAGTGTGATCCTACAGTCCCCGCTATGAAATGTGGGTTAGGAGTAGATCCCCACTCACAAGGAACTAATGTAAATGTTATGAAAAAGTGTTGGATATGAACCATCGTATCTCTAACTATGAATTTCACTATATCCCACAAGAAATGAGGTTTTTTATGTCCATACTTCCTATACTAGTGAAATATCAAGAAACTATCTTCATGAGGAGCATGAATACTGCTACCCCCATGAGAAACCTTAGAACTTATATTTCTCATAGAAGAAGGAACACCAATATATCTTGGGTCTGAACCACTCTAGTTCACACCATCATATTACCTCGAATTATTTTATGTAATATGGGCACGGTTGACTATCTTATATATGGTCGTCAATTTAAATTCATTGATCTATGACTAGATGGAATATCCTATCCCACTCAAATATATAGTCACTCATAATATCATCACCCACCAGAGTAGGAGTGAACCACTACACGACAATAAGATGACCAGAGTATTCCATAACAGACATGCCTACCTACTACAGGTTCATGAATTCTCTAGCTTTGTCAGACCTCAAATTTATTGGAATTAAATAATCATATAATTAATTTTGGAAATCTTTCCAAACCATATCCCAATGTTGATCAACCTTGGTAATAAAATACCACCATTTATTGGCTAAATTTTGTTTTATATAGGCAATAAGATTTACCCTCTTCTATGCAGGGGTCTTCAGATGATCAAAAATGGAAATAATATATTCTAGCCAAGACTGAACAACCTAAGGTCCTCGAACCCCTGAAAAGGTGGGAGGATGCTGCTACCATAACTCCAAAGTAAACTCTACCATACTCAGGGTTGGTTAGAAAGCACCTTGCATAGACTAAAACATATATAGAATTCCCTCTCAAAACTAGGCATCAGTTACCATATCAAGAATAGGAATAGGTACCACATGTTCCACTTTTTAAGGAATCACTGGCAGCTCGTGGCCTTCTATATCAGTTGCAGGGTCGTCACCGCCTTTAGGGCATTCAAATGGGAGGGGGGGGGGGGGTCATGGAGGCATGATACTATAATTCTAAATAGATTCCCCAGAATAAATCTTAATATTTGAAAGTATTTCAGGTAGAAAAACGGGGGTAGGTGCATATCCTTCCCATAAGATGATCATACCCATATGCTTTCTCTTAAATCTAAAACAAGTAACATAGAAATACCAGAATAGGACATAAAAATGTAAGAGATATACCAAATACCCACTAGTGTGGCTGAGAATGGGTATAAGTATCTATTTGAAATATATAGGATAGATGTTTAATTCTAAAAGTGATATACATTTGAATTTGTGTTTATTTAAAAATTTAAATATCTTTAATTGGTTAAATTAGATGGAACACCATTTCCAATCTATAAGGGACTGTACTCCTTACGAACTAAAATATATCAACCACTTAATCCACATAATAACACATTCTATCCCTCACGACCATTGTTCAATATACCATAGATGACTGCTTATGGTGTCTTCTTAAACCAATATAGGAAAATATTTTTTGGTTTAGGGAAGCACAATAAGTGTCAATTATGTTTTCCAATTACCTGCATGAAGTTTTAGCACATATCAATATATAATAATCACATTAGTGATAATATGAAACCGGAACTGCACACTATAAGTAAACATGGAATGAAGAAATGTATAAAATATTAGTCCTATTGTGCCTATAATTATCCATGTAGTGAAACACCTTCATTTAATCAGTACTAGGTAAAATAAATAACCATATAAATAATACCAATAATAATAACACAATAAAACAAGTGTGTCCCCAAATGGTGATGTCGTATAAATCGTAACAGGCAATGTAAATTAAAGTAATTTCACATCCCAAGTAAAATTAGTTTCCCCTATACATGGGTTAGCTATATCCAGGGATAAGGTCAAATTCAAAATTCCTTTTAAGTCCTATTATCATATCAAAAAACCAAATTTTAGGACAAAGTAAAAATAAGCTTTGATTCCAATTTTTAATTTCCCGATCTGGGGTGCCCTTAACCCATGCCTTGAGATGGTGGGTCACATGGCCTCAAGCATTCCTACCCGCATTCTAGTGGCTTCCAACTAGCATTTAGTGTGTAATGGTAGTATAATGAATAGAATATAACCTCATTTCATATTGGAATATCAGATAAAAAAATAAGTATATGATAATGGAAGGATATATAATAGATATAATAAATAAACTGTAGAATCATAATTAACTGATCAACTGAATAATAATCCATATCCACTAGGAAGTTTCATATACATAGATGCATGACATAATTATACAAATAAAGGGGAACATGGAACATTCATATATATCCACATTATAAAAAAACTAAAAAAGACAAAAATATTCTCTACTATCATCAAGAGTATATACATGGTCTTATATTCATATAATCCATCTATAAGATAAGAACATCAAATCTCCTAAGTAGGGAGTTTTCCCTTATCCATAACTATAGATAAGTAATATACTAGAGTACCAAAGGAAGCCTAAGTAGGGTATGAGATAAAATCATAGCAGGAAACCACCAATAGTGTCTGGAATTAATCTAAGAAGTTATCATAGATAAATAGTGTTTAGGTATAAATTAATATGGAAATAGTGTAGAATAAACAACCATCCTGATCAGGCTCCAATAGGACACTTGGAAACTCTACCTTCTTCAAATCATGGTCGGAATGAGTGTCTAATCTGTAACTATATATATAGTAATACTATACATAGTGTAGTTCTATATTGAATCCACCAATGTAAACCAAGTACATGAAGACATAAGTGGACATATACCAGAAATACTTGGTGCTGGCCAGACCGAGGAGTAACTTAGACATCCATAACTAGTCTAAATGATCCTATATTCTCAAGAATAATGGTACATTACCTCCATATCATAAGAAATGGGAAAATTCATGCTCATAACTCGAGATGGAGAGTGTGTTGTCATTCCAACACCTAAATCAAGGGACATGGTATGTCATAACCACCATCCAAATAGTGTCAATGGTGTGAGACGTTATGCTAAACACCCAATATAAGGGAGCATGCATCTTCATACCCAAAAAAACCATTACTATTATTATATAGCCTATGTCAAAGTCATTACATAATACTATAATAAACTATGGTATATGCTCTTAAATACTATAAGTATCATACTCAATATATCTAATAAGGGAAACACAATTTTTATAAACCATGTGATTAGGAACTAAAGAATTGGTTTGGTATTAACACCCATTTACAATTCATTTCAATGAAACCTTTAAATTCATTTGAGGAAAGTAAAACCATCATAAATAATCCATTTAATTTAATACATATCATTTAATGAATGAAGGCATAAAAACCCAATTTAAATTGTTCAATAAAGCACTTGATAGGTTCCAATGTCAATTAGGAAATTTTATACAGGGGAAATTTCATTAATTAGTTAGGCCAATAACTTAGGAGGTTCCTTGTGTTCAATAAAAAAATATATATGAAAGGAAATTCCATTTATAAGTTGGTCTAAGAACTTAGGAGGTTCCTTGGGTTCATTCAACATCCATATAAATTTTTCAATTCAATTTATAAACTAATATGAACAGTTATGATGTCTTCTTGGAATTTATCCATTTAATCATAAATGAGAAAAACAAACCATCACACCAAAGGGGTGTTCATGATTGAGGCCAACATCCTCAAACTACTAATCAATGGTTCTCAAGAGTATAAAAATGGGCATATAACAATTAAGTATGAAGAAATCAATTTAATGGAGATTCACTGTGAAGAAAGACGTGTGACACGATGATGTGGCAATTTAAACACCAAAACTATTGAGGAAAATGATGAGAAAACCTACCTTAGGTAATTTTAATACTCCTCATCCGATGGCAGCGATAGATTCAAAGTCAGTTAAGATAAATCTAAGAAATGCTAAAACACCCTTAAAATAGTGAAAAAATGCCTGTACCTAAACAATAGAACTAATTATATGATAAAATGAGATTTAAAGAAAGAATATTGTAGTTCTTACTGAGACATAATTGAATCTTCTAATGGATCTTGATTTTGAATTTGGATCGAGAAGATATAAAATAACCTAGGAGGGAAAAGAAAATGGATCATAGTAGGAGGAAGAAGAAATAAACCACAGGAATGCGGAGAAATAGAGAGGAAAAAGATTTAAAAGAATAATGAAGGGAGAACTATTATTTCACAGTAAAAATAGAGGGAACATGGTTTATCTGCTTGGTTTCGAAAAACCATTTGAAAATCATGCTCATACCACTAGTTGAGGAAAATACCCCCATGGTTAAGGCACTCTATTTCAAAACCGTGTGGTAACCGTGCAAAAACCCACAATCCAATCTCTATAGTTTTTCACATGGGCATGCACATGGGATTGATCAGTTGTAGAAAAACCATAAAACCCCTGACAATCCTCTATATTTCCATGCATAGTCAGTAGAGACCATACAGGCTGGGATAAACAGTTTATAACCATGTGGTGAAGTGTATTTCCTAAAATTATAGGGTTATGGGATCTGAACAAGAACCATACACCCTCATGATTTCCATGACTCCTTTACGTAACATTATAAAGGGTTTTTTAAAATAATTTAACACAATACAAAAGAGACTTACCCTCACAAAAATATGGGTCATTACACCTTTGGACATGGAAAAATAATGAATACAAATAAAACACACATCAAACACATACATAAATCTATGGAGACTTTAACTTGATATCTCTCTAACCCTTATTTGAAATATAAATATCATTTAACATTAGATAAAAAGTAACACAAAATAAATACTCAATTACTTAATTTCCCTGGTAACTAAAGTCTTATAGTGAAGAGATAATGATCAACGAACCACTAAAAAAATACCTATTAAGACCTGACATATTTTTAATATTCTTTCTACCATGAGTCATCCCAAATAAAATAAGGGATTTCACAAAAAACTACTTCATTTTAAGAAAGGTCATACTTTGATACCATTTGTAACAAATCAACCTGGGGTACTATCAAAACCGATATCCAAGACAATTCACCATAGAACCGAAGAGGATTTTCGATCCCAATAGGCTAGAGACTAACACTCAGTCATCAAGAATAAATCTTTGGGAATGATTTCTACCAAAAACTAATAATAAAAAACATATAAAAACATACAATGGAAAAAAATTTCAACACACTAATATAAACGTTTGTAAAAGATGAGAGGACAACTTCATGATATAATCAGCACGAAGAGGGGTGGGGGTGGATAATTAGTGTTAGGGAAAATTTCACTAGTTATAAATTTCATCAATTTTACCTATTAAACTTGTGAGGATTTTGATTCTATTATTCTCTTTTCCTTATCTTATGCAAGTTTATAAAAGAAGGTAAATATGACACATGATATTTTTATAAGGTTCACTACTCAAAAAGTGTAGTTAATCCTTGGTTTGGTTTGGAAATAATCCACTACCACACAATAACTAGAAAATAATCCTCTAATGTGTTTGCACCAAGTAGCGAATAGCCCTTCACTTGCATTTCACTATAGTAAATTTATAATGATTGTTATCCTTGTACAATGGAAACTCCTTATTGTTTCTTGATATTGCTACTGATGATATTTTTTAAGTTCTTTGTTAATGAAATTTGTAACATTAAGAAAGTCTTTCACCAGATAAGACTTTTGTTGGATTTCATAATGTTGCATTGTTCTTCCCTTTACTTATTCTTCACATTGTTACTTTCACAATGGAATAAAAGAAACTATTATTCTTCTTATACATAGTAGAAAAATAAAATATGCACTTATTCTTTATTCTCCTCTCTTTAATCATAAAAATATGAGTATATTTTGGAATGGTAATCTCATAATTTTTCCTGACCCAAATGATAATCAAATGAATATTAACTCAGCCACTAATTATTCTTTTCAACTAATCATTTAAACAAGAAATATGAAATAGTTTTCTGTATCATATTCTCATTCAATCATGTGATTGAGAATTTTTTTTATTCTTATGATGAAATATCACACTCAATTAATTAACATGAAATCAATATTTCATGTGATGTCAACTTCATGTAATTTTTTCATGGAACTCTCATACAAACCCTAGTACATTTTGAGTATTTTTCTTATTATTTTATGTGATATTAATCAAGTATTTTTCTATTATAGTGATCTTAAAAATATCATATATATTTACATATGGATTTTATCATACACTATCTTCTCCCAAAAATTTTCTATCTCTTTCAAACAAAACAATCTTGGTTCTCAATATATCTTGTTCTAGTTCATCCAAAATATTTTACTATTAAACAGTTCCTTATTTCACATAACTGTGTGATTTAAAAAACTAAAATCATAAAATGAGAGTGATTTTCATATTTAAAATAGAAAAATATTTTCTCATGATATCAAGCTAGTCATTACCTTTTTGTAAGGGTTATCACCTACACATAAGGGATTTTCTCAAAACCAAGGGGTTTCACTGAACTGCTCTTTATGAAGATCTTCGAGTGTTGAAGACAATTTGAAGGTAAATGGATCTTCTTTTTATATGAAATCCATGGCTCATAGGATCTCATTTCACAATAGGTAAGAGGCTTGAAAACTTGGATTCTTCTTCACACATCACCATATATGCACTTTTTTCAGAATGAAAATTAGAGATATCAAGGTTTAAGCAATCTGGAATCAGTTCAAGCATCTACTTATATAGGTGTTGATCACTCCCTCTCCTTAATTTATTAACCATATTATAATCCTGAAAAATATTCCATGTTAATGAATATTTTTAAATCATGAATATCTCAACATTCTGGATTCTTTGAACTCATTATTCTTTGTCACACAATGTATAGTTTTAAGGAGTATATTCTTATATGATGATGCTTGATATTCATGTGATAATGATCTCATGATCCTCCTTATATTTCAAAACTCAAAATCATATATCCATGAAAAGTGAAAGAAAAAAAAATCATGTATCTTATTTTTCCTTCATATCTTAGTTTATTCCTGTATAGAAGCATGTTCTTAAAATATAATAATCCATGGATTATTTTTATTGAGTGGGTATCCATCACCCAACTTGATCACTGAATATGATTCTCACTACATGAACTGATTACTAGTGGTGGCTAGATGTCGTGTATCATAGATGATTGATTCTTCAAGGTGATGAGAGGACAATGACTACATAGAGGTGGATACAATGTTGAACAAGTGAAGATAAGATGGTGATGATATGTCCATATTTTTTAAACATGGGTGAATACTTTGTTTTTTCATTCTATATAAAACTTGTCTATGGTCAAGATTATATATATTAACTATACCATTATATAATCTTTCTCAAGATGAAACCAGGTTTCAACACCTTGAACACATCACACACCTGAACCGGCTACACCTCACCTATGTAGTCCACCAGATAACCTCTGTACATGCTCCACATGTTCCATATGTACATCGGTGCACACCCCAATGGGAATTATACAATCCTAGTTCTCATCTATCTCTATGGATACAAATTAATGGGATTTCTTCCACATAGTATTACATATCTCCCATATTTGGTAGAGCTTTGTCTCATACGGTGGCTATGGTTGGCCCTATTTTTAAATATTCTGACAAAAAAAATATGTATAATTATTCTCTGTATGGAATGAATATCAAACAACTCAGACTTATTCATAAATTCTTACATGGACTTTGAGGAACTGATCATGCAATAATATTTATATTACATGGCCTTATTCTTTTTCCTCATGTAAAATAATATCACACCACTGAAAATTCATTATAAATTTTTTCATGGACTTAAATGAACTCTTCATTAAATAATATTCATATTTCATGGAGTTATTCAATTCCACTCACTAAACATCCTTAAAAATCATACAATAAAGAAACAAAATAGGATGGATCATCTTCCTTCTTAATTTTATAAGATAATGTAATTTATGTACACACCATTATATATTATCTTTGGTGTGAAGAAAACTTCAACAATCATCATACATATTCAAATAAAATTAATTATTGTAAATAATGAATAATGTAAAATCATTTAGCGAAAAATGTTCAAGGCATTAATAACAATTAAATAATAATAAAGTTTAAAATAAAAGTATTAAAAACAATGGTCTCAATATCCAATTAATAAATAACATATTTTATATGTATCTTAAGATACTATGAATTTATCACTTCCTTTCTTCTCTCCTTTATTCAATCACCCAAGATGTATTCATTTTCTTACTAAGCTTGGATTCTTCAATTGATCATCTAATATCTCTTTCTTTTCACCTTTATTAACATATTTACATTATTTAAAATATTTCTATTTCATTTTATACTATTTAAAACCAATAAAATACATTGGAAAAAGAAAAATTATTAACAAAACTAGGAACTTCAATCTAGTCCTTTTTTTGGAAACACCTTTAATGCTATTTTCAAATGAATGTGTCAATATGAATTTATATTCTTTCACCCCTATTTAATTTTCCCAAATTTCATTTCAATTTCTCCCCACCTTATTGATGATAAATATAATGTTCCAGGAAAAAGGGTATTAGTACATACTAAAGAAATTTTCCATCCATCATTTCACTCTAATTATATATGATCCATGCTCGATGTAAAAATAAGTGGATTTTATTTAGATAAAAAATATCTCCTTACCAACTAACCATGATACATCATGGAACGATAATTCTTAAACTTTTCTTCAAGGGTTCTTCCACTTTCATACATCAATTTTCTTATGTCAGTAATTAATTGAATTTATCCTTCTTTTAAAAAGATCAATATCTTGATTAAATAAGGATGAGTGTTTAAGAAACACACACCATTTCCAATGAAAATATTCTTTAAACACATTCTAGAATAATTAGAATTCCATGAGATAATAATTATGTTTCATTCCTCGATATTATCCATATGTATCCCCCTCAAAGAGACTTTACATACAATTTTTATAAGGATTAAACTATTCCAAATATATTATTTATAAATTTCATGTTTAGAATGAAACAAAGTGGATCTTTTATTTTGTGTATGTATAGAGTGTTGATAGTTTAAACATCTTCATCATTGATGATCTTTCTTCAAAACTTGTTCTTTAGGAAACCATATATGTGATTAAACCAAGATGGTATCTTCATTATCCGTTATCTATAGGATATGACATAACACTCTTAAACTTCATGAAAGATGATCCTATATTATATTTGTATTTGGATAACAATTGATAAATCATTAAAGGATGATAATATATTAAAAATTTCTATCAGGAATTGACAGCACTCACTACTTCATATGTTATAACACAGAGAAATTTCTTCACCTTCAATTCCCTAAATTATAAGAAAAAATACAGTACAAAACTATTTTGTGAATAAGGCGGATCCTTCCTTTCTTCTCAATGTGAAGAATAATTTTGATATTTTTTTTCAACCATGTTTATCCATTTACTCCACTCTTCATCCTTTCATATCTGAACTCAAATTATGAGTGAGGTTGTGTGGATACAATCACTTCATCAAATCCATTGTGTGCGAATCTTCTTTCTCTAAGAGTTGATAAATCACATGTATCACATGGTGTAACATTAATATTCTTAAATAATTCTTTTTACACTATAATTATTACAAAATAATATTTAGTAGTGTGCCCATCCATGTTTCACCTCTCACATAGAACATATTTAACATAAGAGTTTTCTTTCATTGAAAAACTATATTGTACTTTGTCTACATCATGTGAATCATTTTATTTTCTCTTTTAACAAGCCATGGATTTTACTTATTACATTTTCGTCATTATTTTAATATATTATAGAGAGATAACTATCATATATTAGGAACTTTGTTAGTAGGTTTGGATTTACCACCAGGAATAATTTGAGTTCCAACCTTATTATTCTTGTTTTGGATGAAACACTTTCCTTAAACTTCTTGGATTTGTAATACGAGGTCTTAAGCAGTCTTATATTCTTATTCAATTTTGACACATGTTGATATGATCATGTACTAGACTTTTGATCACTCTTGTTTCATAAATCATTGATATTTTGAAACTTTCCAAATCTTATGGATGGTTTTATATTTTTCTTAGCATGGGGATCTTGATTCATAATCTCTACAATTCTCTTCCATCATATGGTATTCTCTTGTGATTTTATGTTTAGAGGATTTTACCAAAAATCTGATGCATAATTCATGAATTTTTTTCATCATAAATATTGACAAATTTTTTTTGACATTATTATATCTTCTATATGATATTTCTAGGTTTTATTAAAAACTTGTTGGGATCTTTTTAGGTAACCAACTTCCACATTATTTTTCTTATAAACCCTATTCATGGTGGTAGGAATATCATAACCTTTATTCAACAAAACTTGTACATATTTTGTTTTCAATACAACACTATTTATGTAAAAAAATGTAGAATCATTATTATATGATGGTATGGATGGTACATCATTATTCATATCTATTTGTGATTGATAATTGAATACATTAATGAAATTATTATCACATGTTTGAGGTATTTTAACATTATAATATGTTATTAATATTTGAGTAGAAACATCAACTTTATATTTCTTTTATAAAGACTATGTATTTGTCTTTTCAATATTGGCCAACTTATATTCCATTTCTATAAATTTTATATTAAGGATGTTTATTTTTATATTTAAACATATTAATATTCTCTATATAAGACTAAATGATTATTTATACATCATCTATATACTACATAACTTTTTTTGTAATAAAGAGTCAAGTTTCTTGATCTTCTTGAATTTTTCTTTTAATTTAAAACTCCTTGGCATCGATTCACGTTTTCTGCTTTTATTCAAGTTCATGGATCTATTCATCTTGATTAATCATGACATAAATTTTCTATTCTACTTAATTGAACCTTTTAGGAACTTATGTCAAGTTCCCTATTTGTTTCTTCAAAGGATCCAACCTATTTTTATATCTTTAAACATTATATAATTTATTTGGTAATGTATTCTCCATGTTTTCAACTTCTACGTCTTCTTGATGGGTGATTTATTCTTGTATACTTTTAAATACTCCAAAAACAAGACAATGTATTTCTTTTCTAAAACAATGTATAATTTCTCTTAATCCAATAACTAATATATCTTGAGTATTTTTAGATTGATCAGCATCACCGCTTGGGCTAGAATATTCATCTTGAGGATAGATTGTACAAGAATTGTCATAAAACTTGTGATCACTTACCATTATAGATTCACATAAGGTATGAATGTTTTCATTTTCCTTGGTGGAAACTTGAGCCACCTCCTCCTCACTTTCCTTGACTTATATGTTTTCTTTGTTGGAAAGTCATGAAGATACTAACACTTCTTGTTCTTTAGATAAGTGGGATATCTTCTTAAGCTTTATTTTCTATTTATTTCTCTTATTCATCATTATCTTGTTAGAAATATAATTATTCTTATATTTAACCTAATCTTCAAGAAAACCTTGATTCATTTTTAATAAAAGAAATAAACTCAAATTTTATAAATAAAATAACTACAATGTTGAGAAACCAATAGACATTAACCTCCCCTCTGGTACCAAATGATAGGACCCCTTTAAGATATAAAATAGACTACAGGGGGGTGACTATTTATACACTAGAATATATGTTAAGAGACTACTCCTTATAATTCAATGGTTGATGGGATCAACATCACCCATTGGTTGAGTTCTCATACAACAATACATTCCACTTGAGTATTCAGATGGTTTCATATAAAGATCTATATGGAAAGATATGTAGAAATCCCACCTACTAGAATGAAGTTGGTGAAAGAAAGCTATGTGGACATGATATTTTACAATAAATGACATATAAGGTTCAAGAAATATAGAAACATATCAAATATTCTTAGAGATGGAAAAATTTATATACTGACAACCATCAAAGGGACTTGGAGTTCAATATTAGAGATAAATTCTTCCTTCAAATATCACAGTGGAAGAGATTCATGTAGTTTGGAAAGAACGGGAAGCTAAGCCTAAGGTACATTGTTCCCATTGAGATCCTTGATCACATAGGAGCACTAGCCTATTCTCTTTCATGTGCACCAAATATGACTGAAGTTTATGATATCTTCCACATATCACTCCTGATGAAGTGTATACCAGATCCCTCACATGTATTAAACTCGAAGCTGTTACAACTTGAATATGATCTCTCATATGAGAAAAGCCAACAATGATTTTGGACTGGAGAGATCAGGTTCTATGCAACAAGACAACCCACCTTTTCATTGTTTTTTGGAGGAAGCATAAGTATGAAGAAGAATCTTGGTAACCAGAGGAGGTGATGAAGGAGAATCACCATCACCGTTTTATGTAAAACAAAATTTCATGGATGTAATTTCAAAAGGAGGGAAGAATGTAACAACCACAAAATTTATCAATGGAATTTCTCACTTCTTATAGAAATTTTATATATTATAAAAAACATAAAAATGACTTAGAGACCATGATAAAAGACTTATAAATGATGAATTAATGAAATAAGATGTATTTCTAGAAGTTAAGGAACCAACACTGATGAAATAGTAACTTGACCTTAGGAATAGTAATATGACCCTTATGAATAGTAAACTAGTCAAATGAATAGTGACCTCACCCATGAAAGAGTAAATAAAATTTAGGCATCTTATAAATTAAATTATTGTATAATTATGTCATAGTCTAAGTAAATAAATGTTTTAAAAAATATTAATTAAGTGTTGGTATTTTTGTATGTCATAACTATTGAATTTAAATTTTATTATTAATTTAATAATTTAAAAGAAAAATTATTTACATAAAATATATTCATAAATTAATAATTTTATTTATTATAATTTTAAGATAATTTTATGCGACCTTAAGGAATTGTCAAAAGTTTTATAAAATCTTTTATAATTTGAAAATATGCCTTTTCCTCATAAATGATGGTTTTAATTAAAATTAAAATTTATAATATTTAGAAAATTATTTTCATAAAATGGTGTTCATTTTTAATTCTATAGTTTGATAAATTGTTAGGGTTAATTTTTTGTATTTTTCTGAAATACCTGGAATTTTGTGAATAGTATAATATTGTAATTTATAGTATAAATAGATTATAAGTTAAATCAATTATTACTAATACATTAAATGATGAAGGAACTGAAATCTATAACTTACCATGATTATTATAATATTTTTTATTGTAATTATATAACTATTCATAGTCTTGAGCCAAAATAATAGACTAATAAATATAATAATGAGAAAACACATCTCCCTCCGCTATAAATACCAACCCTCACAACCTTATTTCCTCACACCTCTCAAGCTTCAAGACATGTCTTAGGTTATGACAAAAACTCTTCAATAGTACCTCCCCCATTTATAATAGCTCTTTGTCTCATCAAAATACCAAGCCTAGGTGCCTTGTGGAGGATCTTAAGAGGAGATTTCAAGAGGTAAATCCTCTCTCTTTTTCTTTTAATTTCCATTCAATTTCAATTTCTTTTATTATTCTGTCCTCACCTACCTTCATCTAAATGGAATGATAAACTACATTAACATAAATATACTATAATTATATTATATTAATGTATTATTCATCATTAAAATCATCGCCCTCCCTCTTATTCTAAAATTGAAATCATTACTCGTGATGTGTCGATTTACCGACATCATGGGTAATGAACATTAATTTTCCATAAATACCATAAATTCTATTAATAAAACCATTAAATTGTTGAAAATATATTTTAAATTGAATTTTGTAACCCCTTTTATTTTTTGGATCTAACTTATACACATAATTCTAAATGATAAAACAAAATACATTCATTGTGATAAAAAACTAGCAAAATTATCCTAAAATAATCATCATTAACTTTTATCTAATGAATAATCCTCATGTGTATATAACCAAATCATTCATAAGATAATTTAAACTTATTTGATATCACTAAAAAATATTATAACAATTGTATATATTTATCTACATATTACATGAACTTCTATTCATGTATACAAGTGAACTGATCCTAAAAACTAAGAAAATGAACACTCCCGAACAATGATTTTAAACTCTATAACTAACCAAAGGCACATAAAATAACTTAATTAAAATATAATTAATAAAATAAATGTATAAAAGGTTCTTTAATTGTTAATTAATTAATATAATGTGATTATAAAGGACAGTAATATGAATAATGTATTCAGAGACAAGGTTAGGAGAATTCTCAGACCCAACTCTCTTTTTTTGGTTTTTCCTCTATCACCTCTTCGTCTGTATGGATATTACATAAATATAATTTCTTCAGAATTATGTTACATCTTATGGGATATACATTTTTTATACTTGAATTTATGGAATACAAATTTTTTTTCCAAAAGAACACTTCTTTCAAAAAAACACACATTTTACTTCTCACGCAAGGTTGATGATTCTATCAAGTATGTTATTCCATCTTTAATTCAGTATCCCAAATTTTTTGAATGTATTAATTATGAAATTAAACCAATTCCTTTCCGAGGGTTATTTCCATGTTTCGTATGTGTTCTATGTGGCATGTATGATAATTTAAATGTTATGATGTGACGGGTGAGCCCATAATTATATAGAAATTGAATGCATTGGGTAATGTGATGAATCTCACAAAGGAAGTTTCAATATGTGTTAACATGATGTATCTTTGTTCACAACTATGTGTGGTAGTTAACCACTAAGATGTGATGTTTTATTTTTATGCATTTCCATATTCTATGCATTTATCTAATGCTTCCTCTCATGATTAAGATAATGATGTTATGACTATACTCACCCCATGCTATATTGTGTCATGTTATTATTTGTCCTCTTATTGGGATTTTATCTCAACACTTTTTATGTATATCCTCAGGTGACTACATGTACTAAGAAGAACACAAGGGACAATAAGAAGCTAGATGAGAAGGAATTAAATAAATGTTTATGTATTATGTTGTAAATTTTATGTATGGTACTAGTTTTCCCAAGAAACTAAACCTTTAGATCCAAATTTTGTAATGTTTTTATGTAGTTAAAATTATATAATAGTAACGTAAGAAAAGTGGGGTCATTATATTAAATAAGTTAACGTGTTTAATATATTTCTCCACCTGAAACATTAAACTAAAACGAAACCGACATCTATTTAGACCATTAAAATATAACCAATTTACTATATAGAATTAATAATAGTAATTTATTTAGGAATTATTTATAGAAATAAAATATATTATACTTATAATATAATTGAAATTCAATTGGTATAGTTATAATGACTAATATCGGTAGTTTATACGTATAAATGTATTTTTATAAATATTACATTTTTATGAGATATTTATTTCTATTTAAAGAAACATGTGATTGATGATAAAATATATTTTATATAAATAATGGGTTAATAATAATTTATTTTGTAAATTATATGATGTATGAATGAGAATGGTTAATATTCCACCAAATCTATTTTCCTATAAAAACACATTTTCTTTTTATCCAATATTTTTATATATAAGTTCAATTTATGATTTTATAATTTAAATTTTAGAAAAATTACATTGTTTTTGTATTAATAATAGTAATATTTTCTTAATATTAATTTTATTTATTTTACTAAAAAAAATTATGTGTAGGTTAAGAGTACAAAAAACCATTTTGAAATATAACATGACTTTTAGGCCATTATTATTATATAAGTATGAATTGGAAATTCATGTAACTTTTTTGGATGACCAAAAATTTATTTTATAAGTGAATTTATATTCTAACAATTTTTCTATGAATTTACATTCCCATATTTGATAGTTTAGTATATAAGATATAATTTAAAATTTTATTTAATACTTTATAAAATCATTATTTTAAAATCAATTGTTATCACATTATAAAATTTAAGATTATAAAATTGATATCAAATTTCTAAAAATAAGGTTGAAATTATGTAATAATAGAAAATTTAACATCGGGAATAAAGGATAAGCTCTGATGAGTATATACTAATTACCATGGTAAAATTAGAAATGGTGAAAATAAATAATCTAAGAGTAAAAGACCTCAAGAATGTTTAAAACATGTAATGGAATTTGTGGTTAGGTAATTTATCAGCCTTTTCAGTTCTCTAATCAATTATATTTAAATTATGGATCCACTTTCCTTGATAGGTACTTCCCATTAAATATTTTTTTTTGTATTTATAAAATTGAAATCCCTTTTCACTTAAAAAGGGGGCTCTCCTATCCTTATTTCCATTGTAACAAAATACCCTAATGTTCAGGCCACAAGCATCCCACAAATCACCTGAAAAATATTATACCATCTTAAATGGTAATTTTATTATCAAAAGACCATCCATAAAAGGTATAACCCACCTCTCAAAGTATATAATCCATGTGATAAGGTTTATAATTCTAATTGTTCCACCCTATCTTCTTTTACTTAATGAGAATATTTTCTTTTTATAATTTTATTTTACCAAATTAATATGATAAAATAATTATTTTTTTTAATTTTATATTATTATTAATATGGTACAACCAATAACCAGATTTCCCTTTTCTCTTATGTAATGTAAATTGTAACTCGTGCATTGTGTTGACTACCGCCTCCACTATGAAACATGTTTTGTTTTAATTCAAAAAAATGTTGGTATATTACTAAATGGGAATTTAATATATATTTATTACATTATTAAAAAAATTATATTCTAAAAATATGAAAGACATTTTAAATTTATCTCATTCTATGGAAATAACCATCATCCATAAATACGTGTGGACTATCGCATTAATGGAATGATTGATTTCAATTTTTATTTTCATAAACCTCTTTTTTTATTGTAATTAGAATGTCTTTAATGTATAAATATGATGTTTATGATACAATTATGTTTTAGGTATAAAAAATTAAATATCTTATTAATGATATGATCAACAAATGATCATAATTAAATCAATTATTTAAAACGAGTTTACTAAGAGGAAAATGTTTTTCCTTTCCACGTATTTGATTTATATAAACTATATCCTATTTATAATTATTTTAAATTATGATATATCACACAAATAATCAAAAAATAATTTTATTATTCTTCTATTATATTGATAATACAGCTAAACTAACTTATAACCCTCAATTTATAATTGTTGGATCATGGTTTGGAATATTTAACCACTCACTGGAATAATACTATGAATTTATAACATGGATGACAAGGAGAACTTATGTGATGGAATAATATGAAACATGTTCGTCTATGATTTATCCCTTACGGATTGTAACAAAAAATACCAAAAACTTATATTATTGATATATAAAATATATTTTAACATCTCTTAAACATTATTGTTTTTTGCATTAATTTATTAATTTATGAATAAAAAATATACCGATTCACCTTTTTCAAAAATAGTTCAATGTGATAATGATTACTTACACCTAGTGTGGAAAGTAGGTAAAAACTGACAAATAAATAAATATGTATGTATGTAATGATTATAAATAAGGATTATAAATTATTGTAGTTATGAATATTTTTATTAGGTATGTATTTTTTATTTTAATTTTATCATTCATGAAATTTGGTGAATATTACGAATGAATAAAGACCAATTTAAGGGTTTTTATCTTTAATTCCTCTATTTGAGACATGTTTGGTGTTATGAGACTAATTTAATTTCTATGGTGTTTATAATTTGGATTTTAGATATCATATCAAGTGTTTTGTTTTCATAATGTTACATGATGTTATATTTTCAAACTCTATTTCAAGGGGATTTTACTAAAATGTTACTCAAGTTGTGAGGGTTTTATTAGTCTCAATTCTGATCCTATGAGATATAGTAATTTTCTTATATCATGATTTAATGTGTGGTTTATTTACAACATATGGATGTTTTTTTATCACACATTTTTAGGTCATGGGATATAGTACAACAAAAAATATTCCTTTCTTCTGATAGATATTAATTCAATTGTGACCCTATTAGTAATGATTTTTGGTTACAAATTTTTTATTCATCGAGTTGGGAATATTAACTTAAAATTATTTCATATATATTGGGAATGTTATTACCTTTTATTTTATTATTTTTTTAATATATCATGGTTTATATTTTTAAAACATAAAACCCTTTTCAAATGTTTCGTTCTTAGTAGATAATGTTTCTTATTAGGGATATTGAAAACTCCAATCTCATTTATTTGATTCATAATGGTTCATGTTGAACATTTATTTTAAATTATTGGGTTCTACCACCCTAATATTTTATTATAAGACATTTTATTATACCATTTAGAAATTTATCTTTTGATACAAATAAATTTTTTGTCACAATGCATACAATGGATGATTTAAATAATTGTATTAAGTAAAATAATAAAAATGGTGATTACATCTCACATTCACACATTTTTTCTTCCTCTCATCATTTTTGCAATATAATATTTTTTTATTTTCAACGATCTATTATTGGAGATTCATTTTCGAAGTAAATAATTTTACAATAATTCATGTAAAATTTATAAATGTTACCATTTAATGGGACATGTGAATTTTTATTTTACACCAACATAAAAAATGATTTCTAAAATATATTTTATGTTTCTTCTTCCCTTTAACATATCATTTTCAAATGGATTTACCCTAATGATTTTTTATGTTTCATTATTTAACCTTTAGTATAAATGTACTATCATCTATGGGATTTAACTCATGGAATCTATCTAATAGAATATTAATCATTCCATTTGTGTTACTTCTCAAATAATTCTTTTTATGAGGGGTTTTTTCATATATATCAACACCATTTTATTTTTAAATTATTGTACTAAGGTTATGTTCCTTTAAAAACATCCAGCGTCGTCATATTGAATAATTACAATCATACTATTCCAGTATTAACATAAAAGGTTACCACTATTCCATATTGTATTATCTTTATGGGATGAATACAAAAAAGTTATTACATTTATTTATTAGAGAAATATTGAAAATTATTTTATTTTTTATTAAAATATCAATGTTTTTTTATTACATAGAAAATTAGACTATGTATTTTTGAACCATCCAACGTCTACCTTTGGAAGATCTATGATAATTTTATCCCTTTTATTAAAATGAAAAAAAATTATTGGCACTATGTATATTGTTATTACAGTAGGGATGATTATTGTAAAGTTGACCATGTCTTATTTGACTAGACATATCCTTTATCTAAATATTTTATGATCTTGTTTTCCCTTTTATTTCAATAGGGAAAATAATTGAAATTATTTATTAGTATTGATTGATAATACATGTTGATTCTGTATTGAAATCAAATATATTTCATTATATAGATAACCAAGTCTTTTTACATCTAGAGGTTCCTTAAGGAATGGTCTGTAGTGTCTTGTTCACTCTTATAGATAATTTGTTTGACTTAATCAGGTTTTCAGTGGGGCCTAATATTATATATCACTTTGATACATTTACATGTCTCATGAGAAAAAACAGATTGGGTTTTAGTGTATACCTCTATCCATATTAGAATTGTATATATGATAAATTCATGGGAATCTTGTTTTTTGTTACAAAATTAGTCATTCCATTAATATGAGATTAATATTATTGATATCCATGTTTCAATTCTATTTTTTTTAATAATCAACCTTATCAGTCGATTATGAAATTATTCAAATAATTTAATTATTCCATACTATTTATACAATGCTTATGTTTTTTAAAAAATTTATTATATGTTTCCAATAATATTTTTTTGAGTTACCAACTTCATTATGTTTATATTACATTGGTTATGAATAATTTTAGTACATAAAAAATGTTTAGAAGAATATTATCTGGGTAAGAATTTGTGGCAGATATTTAATAATCATTATTGATTAAGTTGGTTCTTATATAAGTGGAAAATAAATCGTCATTTGATATAAGGAATATGATATTTGATGGTTATTTTTCAAAAATTCTATAAATAACTAAACCTAAATGGTCTTGGTATGTAGGATATTCAAAAAACATTATTTTTTTTATTATGGATGTTTATATCATGGATTTTACAGTTTATCTAAAATTGCATATGTAAATTACTTGTTTGTGGAACTAGATCCATGATGGTGGGTCTAGGTAATCAGAGGGTTGTAGAATTTAAGGTAAGTAATCAAATAAGGAATATGGAATATATATTATAATACAATTTTAGGTAGAATTAAACCAAATTTGTAAGGAATATTTATAATAAAAACACTTTTATATTAACAAAGGTAAATTAAGTTAACAATAACCCTACCAACATTAGTAGAATTAAAATGAAAATAACATGAAAAGAAGATAATGAAATGGACATAAAAAATATAATTTATTGAAATAGTTTTATTATAAATGAATAAAAAATTTCAACAATTATACAATATAAATAGAATAATAGAGCACTATATGAAACATTTCTCAAGGAGTTTAAATTGAGACAAAGAACCATTACATTATATTTTTTATAGGCTAAACACATTTTAAATATATTTTTATTAAACTAATACTCATAAATAATATAATTCATAACCATATTTAAGTTGATTTACACTTTTCTTAACATTTTATATTCATTCATTACATAGTTATAATTTTTTTAATTTTATAATGACTATAAGTAATTTCAATAGTTCAATGACTATTTTTGTATGAAAACTTTTGTCATTATTCCATGTTCATGAGTTCCTTATCTCTAGAATCATCAAGTTACTATAATAGTTGTTACATAATAATTTATGATGCTTAAGGTTCATTATGTTAGAGTTTCAGGTATAGTTATCTAATATGTAATCCACAATTCACTTATTTTGGTAATTAATACCACTAATTATGTTTCCAAAACAATCAATGATAAAATTTTATATCATAATTCATTTGTGATGTTAGAAAAACCCAATTTAGGACATGCTATATTCAATAGTTGAGAATTAATATGAAGTTATTTTATTATAAAATAACCATTAAATAATCATAATGATGTTATTTAGATTCTATTAAAGAGGTAAATCCAAAATTGTAATGAGTGGGAGAAGAAGATAATGAAAAATAATGATAAGAAGTTGTTAGTTAGAAATATTAAATTGTATATCCTCTTGGAAACCTTTTTTTAATGGAATTAAATAAATATATATTGAGTATAAGATAAATAAAATAGGAGAGTATTATTATTGAATAAAATAGGGCATATTGTGGAGTACAATCCTAATTTTATGTGTGGATTTTAAGGGGTAGAGGAGGGTCCTTTTATAAGTGAAGGGTGTGTATTTTTTGTAATATGTTTTATATAATATGAAAATGAAAATAAATATTCAAAGAAATTAGATCCACATTTCATAGATAATGAATAAAATATTATTGAAAGCTTATAAATCCTTCATCCAATATTTGAAAGGTAAATTTTAATGATATTTTAGGTCATTACAACTTTATTTATGACCATTTCCCAATTTTAGCCTTTACCATGACAAATAAAATTTTCATTGGTAGTTTATTTTAAAAAAAATGAAATGAAAAAATTTAGATAAATTGAATATTATTATTATAACTATTAAATTAATTTTATTTAGGTAAATTTTTTATACGATTAAAATTAAATTTAATATAAAATGAATAATTTGGGAAATATTTTTTTGAAAAAAATTTATTTTCGAGCATCAAATGAAATTATACTATTTAGGCCAATAGTTTTAATACTCATGAAATTTATTATGTTATAATTTAACAAAGAAGAATTATTAAACATTCAAATAAATACAAAACCAAATGGAATTTGTGAATACATAATTAAGATAGAAAGACCAAAAATATATTTCTATTAGAATAAAATATAAATTAGGATCCAAAATGAGAAATATAGTTATATATATTCAAAATATATTTTTAAATGTATTATTTAATTATTTAAATACAAATTTAGTTTGGTAAAATTCTTTATAAATTTACAACTCATATTTATATATTGATAACGTTATAAAACTTATAGTAATTATAAATACTATATTTTTCTAGTAATCCCTAAAAAATAAACATTTTAATCAAAATTTGAAAAAATTAACCTAAGATAATACTGACATACTAAATCAAAAAACAGGGTTCATTTAATCAAATTAAAATTTTAAAATTTAGGAATTTATTTTTGAATTGAAATACTAAAATATAATAAAAAAATTTCAAATTTTAAAATGAGACTTTTTAGACATTAAGTGTTTTTAATATTTTTCATATCAAGTAATAATTAAATGAGTTCTAAAATATTTTATTATATATTTAAATTTTTTATTAATTTAATCCATAAAAATAAATCAATTTAATTTTAGAAAAATATTACAACCCACAAATGTGGATTTCTCATAATTACATGGCTTAAACAGTAATTAGATATAATACATTAAAATTATCCTTTAGGATTATATTTTTATATAATTAATAAAAAACAATATGTGAAAAACCCATGTATTTTTAATGTAATGGGAATTTTCTCTCTAAAAAATAATTGATTAATCCATAAAAAGTCTATATCATCTCCCATAAAGTCTCTACAAAGGATAATCTTTCTGAAAATCATACAAATTATATTTCATAGTAACCAATGGAAATGGAAACATAAGAAAGGGTTGTGATCAAATGCTTATCAAGGGTAATAATAAGTTACAATAATAAAAGATCATAAGTCATCATGGGATGTGAATATGGGTTTTATCAGGTTACAGCAGGTTATCAGAACAAAAAAATCATAGTTTATAAATAATGGCATAACAAAATAACATATAATGGAATTTATTCATATGAATGTGTCACAACAACCAAAAATTGTATTTTATGCATAAAATTGTATTCTCAAATAACGGGAGCACAAAATTAAAGTGCGTGATAACATAGAAAATAAGTATAAACCTTGCAAGTGACAACTCCTTAAAATAACTACATCTTAAAAATATGGAACAATCATAATAAAATGAATCATTGTATGAAAACTCATTATTCCCACTCCTCTGTGAACAAATTTTTTATTTACATGCATTAAAATGTGGTAAAAATATTTATTCCTATGATTTTATGAATGAACTCAATATAACCAAGCCTTGTTATTTTATTAGATATCAAACATAACAAATGAATTAATGGGAGACATAAAAACCCACCTTTCATAATCCATACATGTATGTTCCACATAAAATCAATCATCTTCATATCCGAGAGAAAAAATAGAAAGATAATGGGTATTGTATCCCTTTCAAAGGAAATAATATAATGAAAGTATTTATAATTTCATCAATAATAATAACATGATATTATAATGGTATAAAATGGGTTTATGATGATATTCAATGAATTTCTATATAAATTTCCTCCAATCATGATAATAGAGAATATGATATTTATTATATATAGATAAATGGTATAAAATTTAGTCAAACATTTCCCCAAAAATTCAATATATAACAACAATATGAATACCCTTCAATCAAAGAAATAGGAAACTTGGCACCCACAATGAATAGTCATTAGATGAAAAGTTATTCCAATTCATAGTGGTTAGTTAGGATAGTAAAAGGATGTAATGGATCACTCCATTAATAGAAAAAACATTTCACAAGTTATACAGATAAAAAGAAGTGGACAATAACATTATAATAATATTGATGTTATAAAATAAAATATATCAAATGATGTTTATGTGGATGAATAATTATTTTTAGGAGTATTAAAAAAATTAATTTGGAAAATAGAAATACCCATGAAATTTAAAAAAATGGTTAAATTGAAAAACTATTTTATAAAACATATATTATTAGAATTCCATATAGAATCCAAGAAAGTCTAGATAGTATGATTCATAGAAAAAGGTAAAATTGTCAAATGTTGTGTCCACCTAAAAACATTAAAAAGTTATTTCCTCACGCTCTTATGTAATAATAAATAAAATAAAACTAAAAATTTATTTGAATATTTTTAATGAAATTAAAAGTTTTATTAAAAGAATTTAATCAATTATTGAGGAATAAATAATGAAATTATCAAAAGAATCCAATTAATATAGGCATGGAAAAGATATTTTCTAGACTAAAATGAATTTGGAAGGTTTTTTTTTCAATTACACAAAACAATTTTTGTTAAATATGTATAACTACCCATTCTAATCATACATAGATATTACATCTTTTTAGATAAATATTCATTACACCACACAAATACTTGCTTTATAATCATAAATGTATAGTATCTTGTTAGTCTAGGTACACAATATTATAATTTAAATAAACCTCTTCAATGTATCCCATATATTTCTTCCCATATAGTACTCCTCTTAAACATACACTAATTAAAACCCTTCTTTATAACCTAGGTAAATTAAACATAATAAATGGTGATATCAGATGCTCAATAAGGGTAAACAAGGTATATATGTAAAGATAACATTGAGCATAGGGGAATGAGAACAAGATCGTAGAATTTTAAAAACATACCCAATATGTCATATTTTATAAACATCATTAATGGATTAAATCATGGTAGTTCATAAGACATAAATCTTAGACAAATAAATGAACATGATCCATGAGCACATAACCTTGGAATATGACATAGATATGTGGAATACATATCAGAACTAAAAATATTATGTCAGGAGTACCCACCCATACTTTCATAACATGGTTGGAATGGGCTAACCACCTATGCACATCCATCGGGAATGGAATAACCTATCATGTAACTTATTTTGGTTAGGGATAACAACCATTTTACTCTCATTCTAGCTTGGTATAACCTATCATATAACCTCTTTTAAGCATGAGATAACCTCTCATGTAACCTTTAAGATCATATAAAATTAATCATTACCCAATGAATTGTAGGTACATATAGGTTCCACACATAACATGATGAAAATACTACATACATGTTCCAAAATATCATAAAACAATCATTATATGAGAAACAATTAAATGAAATTGGTTTCATAATCATTTTATTGTTTCATCATAGCATTAACCATGGAAAAAAGAAGTGGGTTTGATAGTAATTATGTTATGGTATTACCTGTGGAAGAAAAATGGGTTTTATAAAAAAATTCATAATAAACATAAAACCATTAAATTAAATACTAATTATGGAGTCATAAGATTTCATTATATAAAGTGTCGTTATAAACAATCCTAATGAACATTGATATTGTCACATCAATCCATTACCACGTTGGTATCTTTCGTATCATAGACCTGAGTAACAAACAAAAAAATAAATCCTTTAATTTAATTAAAATAAGTAGATTCATGAAATAATATTTTAAAGGGGTATTATATATAACTAATTTTAATAATATAGATTCATAATATGACTTATGTTCCAAATATTTCTATTTGGGAGAAAAAAACCCATTACCACATTAGAAACTTTTGAACTATATGCCACATGAAAGAAAAATATTAAAATTGATATATAATTTCCATTATATTGAGGAAAAGAATCATAAAATGCATTCATGCGAAGTATATAGAACACATAATACAAATAGGTGGGGAATATGACTTGTGTCTCACAAAAGTAAAAAAGAGAGACATAAATCCCTTACCTTATGTTTTGTGTATGTTTTAATTTGGTATTTTTTATCATCTTACCTTGATCATGGTTAAAATATATATATATATAATTTTAAACATCATATTAATATCATATATATTGATTATGTATTTATTAATATTGATCCATGAAATTTATAGATAGATAATAAAATGCATCGTTCATAAAGATGGTAAGCCATACGTTTTCATGAAAGTTGTTTCAATATTAATCAAATGAAATGATGGAAAGGTAAAAAATATATATTTCTTTTATAGTTTCATTTTTATGTCATATATATATATATATATTTTTCAAAGTTTTTTAATTTAAATATTTCTTTATTAGATTCGATGTAATGTGTATCTTAAAACCGAATCACAATGCTTCTCGAGGCAGTGGTCAATCGTATACAAGAATAATGATATTATATTCCAAGGGAATGTAAAATAAGATTTAATATGTGATATCATGAATTATTAAGAACCATAATATCATAAATATAAAATATAAATAATTAATCCATCATTATATCCATCATTGAGAGGTTGTTATGGTGAAAAAATGACATCGGTTAGCGGGGCGGCTGTCTTCCGTACAGAAAAATGATGTTTTCATATCCCATTTGAGGAAATATGTGAAATATTTTGTTTATAAAATTAATAGAAAAACATTTTATTATATGTAATATATTTTTGTTATTATATCATCTTGTTTTACTAATAATTGATGGAGGTTGAGAAACAATTAACATAAAATGCTCGACTAGTGAACTTATATCTTCTTCCAAAAACTTCTTTTGGTTTTTACCAAATGGAATCTAGGGTAGAGTTATGAAGAAAATAAGGATTATATGATGAAGGTGGTGAGGGTATTTTTAGTGACATTGTTTCATTTATTTTCTAAACCAATTGGAATTCTGGGAGTAAATAAGAGTGGAAATAGGGATTTCTTTTATATGTGAGGTGAGTGGCAAGCTTTTAAATTTTGAAACGGAAAAGATGTACCCACATTTTTCAAATAATAAATGATTCTAAATTTTTTAATTATAAAAATTATATATTATAAGGATGGAATATATCCATAAAATTTATTTTTGATGTTTTTATAGGATATTTTAACCCTTATCCATTTATTCTAACCACTGGTGAACCCATTTTCACCTTTATCGTGGTAATTAATTTTTACTATTTTTACTACACACTATTCTCAAAAAGATGGTTGAACTTATTGAATAATATAAATTATGTCGATTTTAAATATTAAATGCATTTCTACAAATTGAATTCACATATGTGGAAAATTTTAATTTAAAACTATCCTCGTAGATGCGACACGAAAATAGTTTTCCAAAGAGAATATGTTGAAAGGGTTAAAAGGATTTAATATAAAAATTCAATATATAATTTATTCTAATGACCTTAATTTTAATAATATATATGTCATTAAAATAATTTAACAATAAAATCTAATGGATGATTTAATATTCATTAAAATATATGAAAATTATTAATAGAAACCCTTCCTTTTTAGTATTCATTGAAAAATGTCAGTTCACAAAAAAATCTACAAAATTGGTCCTAAGATAATTTTAAAATTATGAATTCAAAATTTAATTTAATTTGTCAAAAATTTATTTTCTAAAATATAAAAAAAATTATTTTTAAAATAAGTATTTAAAATTTGAAAAAATAATTTTATTGAAAAATAAAATTTTAAAGTGTATAATTGGATTTATTCTTATTTCATTCCTAGAAAACCCATAAGAGCGAAGATAT
Organism: Viscum album; assembly: GCA_963277665.1. Taxonomy (NCBI): domain Eukaryota; kingdom Viridiplantae; phylum Streptophyta; class Magnoliopsida; order Santalales; family Viscaceae; genus Viscum; species Viscum album. Next base: position 1,074,510,616 of record OY728127.1, on the reverse strand, counting down.
AATTTTTATGGAATATTAATTATAAATTTTTTATTAAAATGATTCACCAAAAGTGGAATAATTAATTTATTGAGATAAAATTTATTTTTGTGCAAAAATATTTTTTAAAAAAATATTCATTTATTTGAGAATAGTTTTTATTTTAATTTAAAATTAATTGGTCACCAATGAATTCATTTTACATACTTGGGAAAAAACTTATATCTTCATAAATTAGTTAATCATACACCTAACCACCATTCCAATGGATAATCCATAACTCTTTTATTAAATAATGACATTTTAATAGTATGTCACATTTTATATAAACATGATGTTGCATGAAACATAAGATAAACATAGTGTTATATGTAAAAAATATATATTATCAGCATTTCATGTGACACCAAATATTAAAAATACTAAATTTAGTTGAAAAAAATGCCCTAAAAAACTCAGGGTGTTACAATATGAGTTAATGCGAAATTAAATTTTGATGGTAAATATAAAACACCATGAAAAAACAAATAAAATGAAGTGTTTTTTTAGAAAGAATAAAAATTCCAAAATGGATGGTCTTTCAAAATAAATCATAATTTGATGATAATATTGGAAAATAAAAACAAACGGTTTGAGTACAATTTTATTCAAAACCCATTTTAAAAGAGATAATTAAATTGAATATAAAATAAATTGAAAAAATATAATTCATGATATAAAAACTCAAATGGATGTTTATACACCATTTAAAAACATGTCATGAAAAATAAAACATGTTTTATGGATTTGAAAATTAGAACAAAAAACCCTTACCTTAATTATTAAAATACACTAAAAACAATAATAACCTATATAAAAAAATAAAATTATTAATCTTATATTTTTTAAATTATTCATATCTATAATATTATAAAAAAATCAATAATAATGGTTTTATACATTTATTTTAGTGATTTGTTATCTACTTTCAAGATCAGGTGTGGGTAATCGTGATTGTTTTAAACTAGTTTCAAAATAGTGGGGTTGTTATTCATTATTCTCCCAAAGATTATAATTAATTTATAATATAAGGTATAAGGCATTATACATTATAATTATTTATAATGTTATAATTTAATTCTATGTGAGTTTTTTCATGACACAAAATGATGATATCAATTATGCGTATATTTTGTTGAATGTTTTAATGAACAAGAGTTGATATGTTAATTAATGAGAATAATTTAATTTATATATTAAATAATAAACCTAAAATAATTATTTACTTATTTATATGATATATTATTAGTAATTAGGTTCACATAGTCATCCATGATATTATTTTATATAATATTTCATATAGGTGGTTAGAACGAAACAAACATGAACATACCACAATTAATGGATAACTATGAAGTAATTTATTTTTAATATCATTATTCCATAGTCATAATGTTATTTTTAAGGATTTATTAAAGTTAAAATATAATAAATTAATATATTTAATGGAATATGTAATGAATATGAAACTCATAAGTAATATGAATAAATTATTTTTCCTCTTTGTATTATAATTCTAGATGGTTGATATTAAACTGATTGTCTATTTATAGTATTATTAATAAACTTTCCTATTTTTCTTTTAAGAATATAAATAATACATTAAAAATAATACTTAATAATTAAGGTAATTTTCATTTCTGTACATGAATAAAATGATGAAAAACAGAATACATCGTTCTATAGAGGTGGTAGTCCACATGTACTCATTGATAATGATTTAATTTTTTATATAATAATAGAAAATTAAATTATGTTTTAATATTTCAGAATATGAATCTTTTTTTAAATATCATACTTATATATTATAATAAAAATTAGGACTCCATGGAAATGAAGGTATTAGGATAAATTATTTTCACCATAATATAAAGGAAGTGGAAATGGGTTATTTTGGGAGGTAAAATTTTATAGTTTCAAGGGGACATGGAAATTTAGAGTGTTCATTATTTTTGTAGTAAGAGACCCATTTTATAAGTGTTGAGAATGAAAATTTTCTAATTTTTTCATCTTAATATAATTAGGTCACATGATTCGAATTTCATGAGGAATAAAAAAATATAAAATAATGGAGTATAGATATATATTTTTTGATGTAGACCTCAAAAAATCAAATAGACACTTGTTTTTAACATGTTATCCCATTTTCCCATTTTGTTATCACTTTTTATCTTCTTCTCTTTTACCGTCGTAACCATTTTTTACCAACGCAATTAATTTTTATGACTAAATATAAAAAGGATTTTATTAAATAATATTAAACTTATAGAGTTAATTGTTTATTACCCTTTATTAAAATCACTTTTTAAAAGTGAATGAAATTAATTTTAAAGTAATAAATGTATAATATATTATAAACAATTCTAGATAATAGGGAAACATAAGTTCTAAAATATGAAACATAGCATTGTAAACTAACAAATATTTTTAAATTTATAATTTTAAATATTTTTCTATAAAATGGTTTCATAAATTTTCAATTCAAACTTCTTTATTAGTAATCTCATAAAAGAAATTATATTATAAAAACGGTATTTTTCACTATTCAACTAAAAAGAAAACATCTCTAGAAAATCCAAAAATATGATTCTAAGATAAATTATTTATTATAAATCCAAAAATGAAATTAATATGGTAAATTTAAATTCTAAAATTTTAGAATTTAAATTTTAAATATAAATATAATGAAAGCAATTTTCGTTCAAAAATTACTTTTTAAAATTTTATCTATTCTTATTCTCATTTATTATCAATTACCTATTTTATTAAAATAAATTATTTATTAATATAAAAAATATTTCTTTTAAATATTATATTTAGCTCCTTTAAATAAATCACATAAAATCCAATTTTTTTAAAAACAAATTTAAGAATAAAATGAATTTATCTTTGTTACATTCCTTGTAACAACTAGTGGATGGATGTTAGTTTTTATGTAAATATAATACATTAACTCCGTTAATATTATTATTGAATTATGATTATTTTAATGTATAAACAGTAAGAAAACTCTTCTTCAAAAATAACGTCACTTTTATATGAAAAAATCATCACAAATTACTATTAAAATTAATTATTTATATTCTAAAATTTCATTTTTTATTCATTTGAAATTAATATATTTATTTGAATTTTATAAATATATCATTTGATAATATAATATTAATTGTAATCATAAGAAATAAATATTTATATTTCTCCTTTATTTTTTTATTTTCTATTTATTATTCATGAATTATATTTAATTTTCTACTAACAATACAAAAATTTGATACACCTATTTCATACAAGAATATCCAATGGCCATATTCAAATGAAAATATTTCCAATTACCATATTTATTATTACTATATTAATAATGATCATATTTTTTTCCTACATATAACCATATATTCATTCCATTCAACATTCATAAGTCTCATTTCTCATTATAGTAGATTTAATTTTATATCTCATAATATGATTTATCATTTTGTGATGTTCTTCTTCACTATTGGGTTTCTTTGGTTGTCATTGATCCTCAATGGTGAAGATATTTTTTAGACAACATCTAGTTGTGAATATTTAATTCATTTTTATTTATTTTTGGTGTTTAATTTATTTAATGGTAATGGAAGTAATAATCCATGGTGAGTAATGATCCATAGGGTTTAATACTATGTTTCATTTTAATTGGTTAGAATGTTTTACTAGGAATGAATATAGTATTAATTTAATTATTATATTGTATTAAATATTTCTTCATCTCTTTCAATTAATTTGAATAAATAGAAATGTTTTTTTATAATTATAAACAAATAATTAGGAAAAGAACATTCTTCCTAAAAATATATTTTGTTACATTCCCCTTATAAAAAAATTACATTCTCAATTTTTTAATTATCACTTACTAACAATAATACCAAATGATATCTAAATGATAATCATAAATAAATATAAGAATTATAAATATATATAAATATTTATATCTTATGGAGGTCTAGGAAAAATATATTTTATCTCATAACATGAATATATTAATATTCTAAACCATTTGATCCATATATGCCTCTATAGCTATGTATTTTCAGTTTCTTGAGTCATACTACCCATAACATTGTTTTCATGATCCTGATTCCAACGAAATAATGAAATGAAATATTTATGATAATATCTGATAATATCCTAGTACACAACGAAAAAAATATAAAAACTAAATTCTAAGATGTCTTATCCAATGAAAATTTTATTTCAACCTATGATACTTTTGTTTTAACTATTATTTACATAGATCAACCTATTACACTATGTTTTTTCATGGTATTTCTTCAATTAATTTCACTAAACTAAACATATTTAGGCCCCTTATAATTATTCATAAAGATAATGTGAATTAACCAAATCCAATACCTTGGGACTCTCTAGTCAGGTGTTCAGTCTAAGGTCCCTACATCATGTACTAGAGTTAATATTGATTTGATACTCAGCCAAACCTTTTCAAGGTGATTATAAATAGATATAACTATGCCACATGTAATGATCCAATTTTTGTTATTAACATTTGTTTCCAAAATAAATGTGTGTTGTATCATATTATATAAATAAAAAATATAAAGAAACCAACATTTAAATTATTTCATTACCAAATACTGTTATATTTATCATAAATTAAAATAAATTAAAATTTCAATATTATATCAGAAAAAAATTATAAAATTGAAAAGAAAATATTGAAAATTATGGATCACCCCAATCAACTTGAATCATCACCCCTAAAATGATTTTAGATAAAAAGAAAAATATTAGAAAACTAGTCACCATTTTAGAAAATAGAAATATACAAACTTGAGAGTAATTGAGTTGAACATTGAGATATAGAATGGAGTGTTATTTATAGGAGGTTATGTAACAATCGTAATATTTATGTGACCATTGGATTAATAACCTAGTAGTTAGGAATTGTACAGTGACCATTGTGAAATGTAATAAAACCATTTGAATAGTAAATCTTCCCAAAAATAATAAATTGTGAAATAAATATTATTTATCTTGAATAATTTAAAAAAATATTTATATTTTAATTCTAAAAAATAAATATGATGATCAAGAAACTCAAAAAAATTATAAGCACATTTTTATTAAGTAATATTTTAAAGTCGTCTGTAAAATTTTAATTTATATCTTGAAAATTTAAATTTCTTATCATAGAAATTTATTCTCATAAAATGAATATCATCTTTTAAATCATCATATAGAAATTTTGAAAGGGTTATTTTTTGGTAATTTTTTGAAATACTTCAATTTTCAGTTTAATAGTAAAAATATAGTTTTTCATATAACCAGTGTAACTTAAATTAGATCATTCATGATGTAATAATGATGTAATAAATTCTATAACTTCGTTTTTTCACATTATATAATTTATTTCACAATTGTTTTTCTAAAATACAATAAATATATATTCCAATCCTTAAAAAACATTCCAAAACCTAAAGTCAAAAGTGATTCCATAAAATAAAAAATTTCTTTCTTTCCACTTTAATTTTTAATTATAAAATTAGTGTTAATTATAAATCGTTTTCAATATCTTAAACCCATTATATTAAATTAGTATATGATTTATAATGTAAAAAATTCAATGTTACATGTTTTTCCTTTGATATATTATTCTATTAAATATTTTAATCTGAAAAACCCCTCTCCTAAAGTATAAATAATCTGTCTCCCTTCCATTTGAAACCCACTCCTCCCAATCATTAAAAAGCTCATGATATTCTCAAATACTCCCTATGAAGCCCCTAAAAATACATAGGGACAATCAGGAGTAATATAACTCCAATCACCATGGTATTTCGAGTGTTGTACAATGTAAGATACAACGAGGAGAGAGTAAGTATCTATTATGTATTCCTTTCTTTATTATTCTCTTTATTATTTTTACACATTTCCTTTAAAACCATGTTCCATAAAAATAATTAAAAAATAAGTTAAAATTATATTTATTATGTTAAACTACTGTAATTATCATATTTAGGAAAAATATAATTGTAATACTTCCCTTTCCCAATATTTGGACAATGCCCAATTAAAAATTGGTTAACCACCTATGAATAAATTAAAAAGGAAATTCCTATAACCACCTATATGGATAGAATTAGTTAAGTATATATAATATTTATATAATTAATTACATGTATTATACTCTTTTAGAGTTAATCACACTCTTCTAAAATTTAATTTGAATGAAAATAGGGAAATCAAATCGAAATAAGAAATTTTTAACAAAACAATTATATAAAAAAGATTAAAATTATTCATAAAAAATTAAAAAATATAATAAAATGATTATAATTGATAATTAATTTCATAAATGACTATAATTAACTTATAGATCAATTTATTCATTAAAAGCATTTATTTTATTGAAACTTCAAAAATGAAGAAATAAGATGGGAATTAATGTAAGGGATTCTCAAACTTATCTTCTTTTCATTGGGTTATCCCTATTTCATGACTTTGTTGGTATATATATTTGTATAATGTTCCTTAAATGACATTTCATTGTTCTAATATTTATCTTTTGGGGGATATACGTGTCTACTACTTTATTTTATGACAAATACAAAGATTTTATAAAAAGAACTCTTATCAAAAAATAGATTGGTTACCCTAATAACCTGTTAACTGAGATTCCATTAACAAATAAAAAAAGGCATTCCAAATCCCCATGGTATGAATAAATGTACATGGAATCATAAAAAATGATTTTGTGAATGATTTTTCCACTATCAATGAAGAACTGAAAGGTATAATTATGCAATTCATACAAAAGACACTCCACTATGAGTAATGTTCCAAAAATCCAACTAGTATAAAAAATCCAATGTGACACAACCATATACTAGGAAAATATGTAGAAATCAGATGTCCCAAAGTATGCCACCCACCAAGTCCATAGATAAATAACTAGAACTACCTCTAAGTGGTGCTTCACCCCTACCTGATCCAGGAAGAAGGTAATCTAAAAACCCCTTAAGGCATTAGTAGGGTGTGATCTAAAATGACCAGTAGGGTCTAACCAAGGATTATATAAAAGATTACAATATTAAAGTAACCATATAAAGTTATTTAAATTTAAAAAAACATGTTTTTCATTTCAAAAGAATAAATAAAATAATTCATGCATTACATTTCAAAATATGGGAATAATTTAAACAAAGGATTTCCTTTTCAACTAATATAATATCTCTAAATCAATGGAAATTTTCACAAATGATTCAAATAAACTCATTTATATAAAACTGTTTACATAAATCAGAAGACATGTAAAAAAGTTTCAAAAAATGACATATATTAATGTGAAATACAAAAGATTTAGAAACATGGTTATATTTCTAATACGGTACAATATATTTAGGCTATAGGGGATCCAAATTCAAGGTAATATTGAAATTTGTACATACATCCCTTTGAACTGAGGCCAATGTAAACTCATCACAATATCCTAAGAGATGTGATGTGCCTAATATGTTTTAGAATGTTGTAAATCGTAATGTGCCATCCAAATAAAACACTAATCACCTAAGGATTTAATTTTCTCTAGTACAAAACAACAATGAGAAATATATTTTAATACTTATTAAAATAAAATTAAACCTCATTTTCTATTTCAAATATTCCAATTATCCATTAAGAAACCATAATGTGTTTTTAATAAAGAACATGTTTTTTCTAAGATAAATACACTAGGTTTCTATCAAATCAAATTTAAAAGCTATATTCAAAATAAATTAATTTGAAATAAATTACAATTTCAATTTAAAAGTTAGCATTCAAAATTAATTACAAAACTTTAATTATCACAAAATTTCATTAATTTTCAATAAACTCCAAATTCAATGGAATTGGGGTTTTTCAAATCATCCATCAAATCCATTTGAAAATTTAAATTCAAAAATTTAATTGAAACAATTTCCATAAAATCAATAATTTAAATTTAGAAATTTAAACATCCTTAAACACACCCACATTCATTGGAATTTGGGGTTTTCCAATCTCAGACCAAAAACCCACTCTAAAAAATAATTTCCCAAATTAAATTGAATTGTCTGTTTTAAAACAAACCATTTGGAAGAAATTTAATATAAATATAAAAAAAAATTTAATTCATACAATTGAAAATAAATAATAATATTAAGGGTTAACAAAATTTGGGTCTCATAATAGAAGGACATTCCTTGGGTGCAATGAATATCAAATAAAAAATTTGTAAGTAGAAAAATCCAATAGAAAAAAAAGGAAAATAGGGATCTATAAATAAAACCTAGGTAAAGATAAAAGATGGGTCTTAGATCCAAAAATTAATATTGGTATCCAAAAACCCTAGGGAGGGGAAGATATATCAACCGAGTTAGAGATCAGGTAGGGGAAACTAACAATGAGAAGATTAACGGGATTTCATCTTGTTTCGAATCACTTCTAGTAGGGATGTGAGGGACAAAAGAAGTCTTATTTTGGGCTCCAAGGATTGGAGTGATTAGTTTTGGTTAAAGAAGGTGTGTTGGGTTCCTAAATGTGGGGTTTTATAAATTTTAACTAAAATTAAGATTATAGAAAACACAATTTGCATGGTTTCCTAGGAAAAGGCACACAGTGTAAAAAACATGTACAATCCATGCGCCTATTTTATATTGGATACACAGTTTATCTTAATAGGTTTCATATTTTATAAAATGTTAACTAAATGTTAAAAACCCCACTACCTTAGATTTCACTATTTTCTCTAGTAGGGCACATGGTTTATGAAAATCATGCACCTACCGTGCACTAGGCCACAAATTTCAAAGATCATAATTTTACCTAATTCACCCTGAACCGAAACCCAACAATAGAATTTTCAACAAAAATAAGGGTTTATGAATAGAAGAAAATAGTAATATTATGTTACAACATCCCAATAAAATAATCAGTATATCCCATCAAATCTCACGAAGAAGATTTCATGCTGAAAGCAGGAGGCCAGTGCTCTCTCATCATTGCATCCCTCTCCCATGAGTCATGAGAATCATAAATGTACTTCAATTGAGTATAAACCAAAGGTATATCCATCCCATTAAGTAATTGGTTTCAGAATACACTATCCTGACTGGCTATTTAGATATGAATAAATCAGGTTCAACCTCAATATCTCTCCAACACCGAACATGAGATGGACCAAATATATACTTTCTCAGTTATGATACATTTAATTATTTATGTATCAACATCTGATATGGTGGTATTGAAATATGGTAAGAAAATTTCCCCACATTATCAACAACCTCAAAATGTCCAAAAAAATGATAAACAAGTTTCCCTTGCCTCCCAAGCCTTCAATGACCTAGCTCAAACCTTCAATCCTTCATCCTCTCATTAGATAAAATCTCAGGTGAAAAATATATAAGATCAGTGAAATAGTTTTTATAATCATTCATGGTCCTATTATCCATATCATGTTTTAAAAAACAAGTGTACTTGGATAACAACATCAATTATGGATTGATATGGTTGGTGAAAATAACCTTGATGTCCATATAATTTATGCCCTCAGGCTTCTTTGGAATTACCATTATTTCCTACCATCTCCTTCTTTATCCCTATAGAAAAATATTGGTAGACTTCACCTTTATCTCGTATGGTGTGTCTAACAACCCTAAAAATGCTCCATTCCACTGAGCCATTCCTCTGCCTCTATGGGATCATTTGAGCCTTTGAATGGTGTAGGATTCTGGTGAAGGAAGTCTTGAGAACTATTCTTGAGAACATCCCTCTGAGGTTCCACAGCTGGATCCTAAACAAGAACTGGTGATGGTGCATGTCCAAGGGCATGAATAGTGCACATGATCACCTCAACTAGATACGGTCCTGTAAGAGGATTCTCTAGCTGAGGAACAGTAGTATATTCCTTTTGGATATGTTTCACATATATTTTAGGATGCTTGATTCTTCACAACATTATTAGACAACAATAAATACATTCTATTAACACTCAAATAGTGGAACAAGTTAAATTAATACCAACATATAGAACACTATATTTGGGCTTTGATCTATCCAAATCAGAAGTAAGTAAAAGAGTAGAACTAATCCTCAATATTTATTTCACTAACCACCCCTGGATACTAATGGTTCATTTTACTGTGAGATATCCAAGAACTCAAGAACAACTACCTCCTATGTACCAATAATATTTCACAATGCATATTGACTTTTAGACAAAAAGTATAATCACCCTCTAGTACCGTTTTTCATGAACTAGCCCAAATACCCTGGTAACCCGATAACTGATCTATACCTGAAATATCTCAAAATTTGTTCCCAATCCACATGGGTTAATGAAATGCACCTGGAATCATAAAAAATGAATGCAAGAATGATTTTCCTACTAACAATGCAGAAGTAAAAGAGACAAGTCTATGATTATTATAAAATAAATTCCACTCTGATTAATGTACTAGTAAGTAAATAGGTATAACAACACAAAGTAACATAACCAAGTACAAGAAACCCACATAGATTGCCCAAGTCCCAAAGTAATCCACTCAATAAGTCCATATACTAATAGATAGAACCACATCCAAGTGGTTCTTTACCCTTGTGTGAACCAATAAGGATATAATCTACAAAAAATGAAGGCCCAGGTTGGGTGTGGGGTAAAAATCCATGTAGGTTCTCATATAGGATAAAATAACAGAATCAAATATTAAATTAACCAGAGAAAGTGAATTCAATTTAAAACAAATAGGTTTGGAATTTCACAAGCACAATTAAAACAATTAATGATTTATATTTCAAAAGATTGAAATACTTTAAGAAAAGGATTTACCTTTCGATACAAGGAATGTATCTAAAACAATGGAACATTTCACAAATGATCAATTAAACAATTATATATAAAGTAGATTATATAAATCACTATTCATGTAAAACTGTTTACAATAATGGAATATATTCATTTTAAATTAAAATAATTGATCAAAATGGTCATATGTATAAGAAGGTATGATAGTTCAAGGCAATAAGGACTCTACACTCAAGGTGACATAACAATATATACATAAATCCTTTTGAACACAGAACAAAGTAGACACATCACCATCGCTTAAGGGATGTGATGTTCATAATATGTTTTAAAATATTGTAAATCGTAATGTTTCATCTTAATAACACAAGTACCACCTAATTCTTGCAAGTTCTCTAGTACAAAACAATGATGCATAATTTATTTTAAGATTGTTTAAAATAAAATGAAATCCCATTATCTATTTCAAATATGAAAAATTTTCATTTAGAAACCATAACAAGTTTTTAATAAAAAAACATTCCTTTTTCATGATAAAAACATTGAGTTTCTATCAAAACCATTTTTAAGACATTTTCACAATAAAATAATTTTAAATCAATTCAATTCCACAATTCACTTTCACAATTAAATTCAAAAATTTAATTATAAAAAAAATTCCATCAATTTTCAATAAACCCAAAATTCAATGGAATTATGGGTTTTCATAATTTTCCTCAATTAACTTTCAACAAATAAATTTGAAATTTTCATTGAAACAATTTCCATGAAATCCACAATTTAAATTTAAATATTTAATCATCCATAATCACACCACAATTAAATGGAATTGGGGTCGTTCCAATCTCATGCCAAAACCCTATTCATAAAACTAATTTCCCAAATTCTATAGAATTAGGTGTTTTCAAAGAAACCAATTTAAATAAATTTAATAAAAATCAAAAAAATTTACTTAATTAAAACATTTGAAATTAAACAACGAAATTTAGGGTTATCAAAATTTGGGCATTGTAACAGAACTACCTACCTAAGGATCAATGGATCTTGAATCACAAAGAAATAAGTTGAAAAATATAATTGGAAACAATGATAATAAGGATTTATGAATCTAACTATTGTTTAGATCTGAAAAGTAGCTATTAGATCTACAAATAAATATGGGGATCCATGGAACCCTAGGGAGGAGAAGAGATATTACAGGAGATAGAGATCAGGGTGAGGATACTAACCATTAGAAGAACAATGGGGGTTCCTCTGGCTTAAAATCACTTATTGGAGGAATATGAGGGTTTAGGAACTTTTTATGGGTGCTCCAAGGATGGGGAAAATAATTTTGGGTCATAGTGGTCTATCTGGGACCTAAATGGGGGGGGGGGGTCGAGAATTTTTAACTAACATTATGATTAAGGAAAAAGACATTTCCATAGTTTCCTATGAAGCGACACATGGTTTAGAAAAACCACACAAAAGATATGTTCCATTTTTATATGGGCTTATTGGTTTCTATAAAGAAGACACACGGTTTGTAAAATGTGTGCCAACAGTCCAAAAACTCACTACCTTGGGGTTAACGGTTTGCTCTTGTAGGGCGCACAATTTTGGAAAACTCTACGCCAACCGCGCATGATCCTAGAAACTTCTAAAATTTCTCTAATTTTACCGGATTCACAATCGAATGAATCCCAACCAATGATTGTTAAAAAATAAATGTTTATGAATACCCCAAATTAGTAACAAGATGTTACAACTCTTCTATCCAAAACAAATCATTAAATTCTCTTGAGTTTTTTCTTCTTCACTCAAGATTGATGATTATTATAGAAAATATTTTTTCCCATTTAAATTTGGGAACCCCAAGTCTATTCATGAAATCTATATTGATGAAATACGTATGAAACACATTAATTTACTAGGGTTAATTTATGATTGTTATTATAATATGTTCTATGTGGTATGCATGATTATGTAAATATTATAATATGTTGGGTGGGACTAGAATTATATATATCTCTAATTAAATGGGTAATGTTATATACCTAATGAGATGATGTAAATTATGCAGGAACATGATACTATATTTTCCCACAATTATTATGTTAAGATTAATCACCTATTCTATATGTGAACATGATGACATCTTTGTTCAAAAATATGTCTTTTACTTCACCACTAGGAAATTCTATTTCATTTTTATTAATTGAGACATTCCATGACAATATAAATTATTTCCCACATGATTTTGATGATAATATTATTCTTATTTAATGTTGATGAAGATTATGGGCACTCATGTTATACAACTCCATGTCCCATATTCATGCTCTTATTGAGATTTTATATCACCCATTTCATTTATGTATATCCTTATGTGACTAATTTTAATATGGATAATTTTAGGGACACTAAGAAGATAGAGAATATGTAATTAAATAATTTTAATATTTTATTTTTTAAAAGTTATTTATAAGCTTTTTCCCCTAAAATAAAAAACTTTTTATATTTTATTTGTAATTATATTATGTTTTTTATCATTAAAATGTTGTAATATCCCTGTAAAAAAATTTATGGTCTTTAGAGTTGGTATCAAAGCATATTTTAGATATTTTATTAATTAGGATTAGAATAAATGATTGAAAAACAAAAGTGTGATCCTTTTTATTAGAAAAAATTTCTTAAAGAATATTTTTAGAAAAGGGTAAACATAGGTATTACATAAGATATTCCTTTAGTGTTTATTGCATAAAATAATAAGTTATTAATGTTTTTTTAATCAAATTGATGTTCAAACATTTTTAATTTTAGAAAATGGTGGGAAAATAGAGAAATTATGCCAAAAACCCATGCAAGGGACAATTTAATGATTTCCCAAATGACATCCCCACTGTTATGGGAGGCAGAGTTGAAAACATCATGGAAATTTTTTACCAGTTATCTTAGTCTTTGAATAATAACTTTCACTTTGTGGAACATCCATCTTCACCCAAGAATGATCATAAAACTTTAGAGTCATTTCTATGGTAATAAATACAAAACAATTATAGAACTTCCCTTATACTTGTCATGTAATAGTCGGTTAACTCAGTAGATAAGATATTTTCTACGATCCATTGTTCTCAGATGGAGAAGGGGACTTTTTTCATTTATTGTTTAGTTGGAGAAGCTGATAAATAGTGGTAGTTGATTAAGAACGCCAATACAAAGGTTGAAATGGAATATATGTAGTGGTAAGAAATTAAGAAAATAATTTTTACCTTATATTTCCCTCAAAATCTTCGAACCAATATGAAGAGAGATTTCATAGAGCTGAATAAAAAGAAAGGTTTATGTGTAATTCATTGTGTGGAAAACATCACTATTCTTGTAGAATATTCCATGAGATTTTTTTCAATAATGATATCTAATTAGATGTATTATATAGTGGTTCAAAACCACACCTTAAAATGATATATATTTTTAAGACTTCATAATTAATGATGATGTTGTTCTATGTGCTATCAAATTATAGATAAGTTTTAGATAATTACCACATGGTTATGGAGGTAGGAAGAGAAGAATGGAGTTTTAAGATAGTGGGAAAAATGAAAATGGAGGAAATAGTATAAAATTACCCACATGTTAAAATGTGGGGATAAGAATCATGTGGACTATCTCAAATGGATAGGGAAATTATTCAAGTGTAGAAGAGAAGGAAACCAAGATAATTAATGTCCAAGAGACATAAAGAAGCATACCAACATGATGGAGGAAAGGTGGAAACCTCCTAATTCACCAAATATGGTTCGATACTTCAATAATAGGGAGAAATATCACTATAAATTCTATATCAGAAAACCTAATGTCTTTGAGGGTAATCAACATCGCCAGCCACAAATGACAAAGGAGAAATGTAAATCTTATGCCATCACTGTTATTGAATATGATCATGAAAATGAAGTCATACAAGTTACACTTCCAATTCACCCAAGAATAGAAAACTTTATATATGATTACTGTTATACTAAATACTTTTTATCCAACATTTATTCTGGAATAATTGAGTCAAATCCTCAATACCTTGAAGTAGAGATATTCATAAAATTATTTTGTGGTGAAATCATTGAATCCTAAGTGTTAGACTCTTATCCTATTGGTTTATGTGGGAATATTCTTCCATATATAATAGTAATGTTTCCCTTGGTTTAATTTGATACTGTATTGGGTATAGATTAGCTCTCATTATATAGAGCACACATCAATTTTCAGGAAAATGAGATATCTTTTCATTTTATGAACCATCCCATGCTCGTGAGGTATTATTATCAATAGAGCTCATACCGAGAGCTACTCTTATCTCAAAATTCCCAACAGGATGGTTAGATCAAACTAGAATAGTTAACGAATAAGCTACAAGAGTATTTGTACAAATGGTTCATATTCCCTACTACATCACCTTATGGTGAACAAGTGCTCTTTTTCAAGAAGAATAATCGATCAATGAGGTTTTCTATCAATTATTGAGAGATAAACAAGATCCCAATAAATAACAAGTATCATACTCCAAAGATTTATGACTAATAAAATCCACTATGAGGAGTTAAATTTTTCTCAATGGTGGATATTCATTCTGGATATGAATAATGGAAGGTGAAGAGGGAAGATATTCCGGAGACTTGTTTTTTTACAAGGTATGGGAACCATAAGATCATAGTGATTGCCTTATGAAATACTAATTCCCCTAAAATCTTTTTAGATTTTATGTATAGATTCTTTAGAGACTAACTTGATAATTTTTTGTATATTTTATACGTGGTATTATCATTTAATCCATGAGATATTAGGAATGTGAAGAGAAACTAATGATTTTCCTGGTGATATAAATGAGGGATAAAATTTATTATCTATTGAAAAAATGTGACCTTTAGATGCCTAAAGTAACATTTTTGGGGAACATGAACATAATTCAGGGAATTTCTATAGACCCTTAAAAAACAATGGTAATTAAGGAATATCCCAGACCCACTAGTGCCATGAAAATTCGCAGTTTTCATGGATTAGTTCCATATTATAGAAATTTTGTGAGGATGTTTCCATGATTTTATTACCCTATAACTATGTTAATATAGAAATGGGTAATGTATGTCTTGACAAAATAATGTGATTAAATCTCTATAGGGCTCAAGAAGTGGCTATTCTCTATAAATATACTAACACAACCAACATGTAGAGAAGGTTTTGTTATATAAAGTGATGAATTAGAGAAAGTCTTGGGTTGTGTAATCCTGAAGAATGATAAATTGATAACTTATATCACATGATATCTGTAGGTCCAAAAGTATAACAACCTGAAAATGACTTAGAGTTAAGAGATGTGATCTCCATTGTAATGAATTGGATGAACTATCTATATGATGAGAAGTGTTACATATATACTGATCATAAAAGTATAAAGTATATATTCATATAGAAGGAGCTCAACATACATCAATGAATATGGTTAGAGATAATCATGTAAAATTATTTCTCTATTCATTGCTTTTTGGGAAAGGGGAACGAGGTAGCTGATGCTCTTAGTAGAAAAAAACTCGCCACTTTGTTTATGATGTCTATTAATAAAGACCCTATCTTCCTAGAAATTCAAATGATGGATGAGGAAATCATAATGGAAGAAAATACTTCCAACCTTGTTAAATGTTTTCTAAAAATGTATATAAGATAATATCAAGGAGGCACATAAGGATAAACTGGAGCTACAAAATATTGTGAAAGTAGTAAAATATGGGAATCAACATGAGATCCATATTGAAAAATATGGTGTGATTTGGTTCAAAATGAGGATTTGTGTTCATTAATCACTTGGGATAAAGAATTAGATATTTTATAATAAACATAGATCATCATTCAATATCGATTCTAAATGTTGAAAGACGTATCATGATCTTTATGAAAGCTTCTAGTTGACAACATGAAGAAGGATATTGTTATGTACATCTCAAGATTTTTGGTATTTCAAAAATTTATTTAAGACTGGTATAAGTAAAAAGGGATCATGGAACCATTTCCCATACCCATGTGGAAATGAAAGAATATCACTATGGACATTATTACCTATCTATTGAAGATATTGAAAGTAAATAATGTGATATGGGTTGTGCTGGATTGACTCACAATGAATGCACACATTACTGCTATTTGGGAAGATTTATCACTTGAAAAACATAAAAATATATATGTGAAGGATGTTATAAGGATGTATGGGGTTCCAATTTCAATTATCTCTGATTTTGATCCATGGTTTGCCTCTATGTTCTAGATATGTATTCTAAAGGATTTTAGTACATAATTGAATTTCAACTTGACTTATCACCCCTAAACTGATGGTAAATATGAAACAACAATTCCAAAACTCAAGGATATGTTAAGAGACCTCCCAATGAAATTTAAGGCACGATGGGATCATCTTCAGTGATTAGTTGAGTTCATATAAAACAAAATATTCCACTAAAGTAATCATATAGATTCATATCTAGCTCTGTATAAGAAGAGATGTAGAACTAGATCTTGTTGATATGAAGTTGGAGAATGAATGATGACCATAACTGACCTTGTACAAGTGATGACATATAATTTTAAATTTATATAGAAATATATAAAATATGATCATATTTGAAAAAAGAGATATATTGAGAACCGTCAAAGGGAATTGTAGTTAAATTTTCGATATAATTGTTTCCTTTGAATATCGCCATGGAAGAGTTTCAAGTAGTTTGTAATGAAAGGGAATCCTATAAAAAGGTACATTTCCCCATTTGATATCCTAGATTGTATAGGATCATTGGACTATCAGCTTTCACTTTAACCAAGTATGTCTGAAGTTCATGATGTGTTCCACGTATCACTCTTGAGAAAGTATATACCTAACCCATCACATGTACTAAATTCATAGGCAGTACAGTTGGAGAATGACCTCTCATATTAGGAGCTGTAAATGAAGATCTTAGACTATAGAGACAAACTTCTACACAAAAAGTATAAGGTTGTAGCCTTAAAACGTTAATTAATCTTGATTTAAATCTAGAATTAACACTGAGGATATTTTTAGGTTTAGAATTTTAGAGAATTAGTCCATAACTATTTCATTACATCTCAAATATTAAAAAGTATAGACTTCTACTAAATATCCATTTTTTCATAAAATAAAAAACTCTTAAAAGAAAACAATAATTCTTTTCTTAATACACATCTTCTTGTATTCATCATTTATCCTAATATTCCTTATACCTTGTAAAAAAATTCAAAAACATGGGATGAGAATAAAAATCTCAATAAGAGTTGTAAAATAAATAAATAAAACTTTAGTACATCAATACATACAAAGAATATTATCTTTAACATACCTCTTGAAATCATATGATTTATTAATAACACATTGAAATAATAAATCATAAAGTTAACTTGTGGAATCCATATCATACTTACATTGTGGCTTTAACAGCTACATAGGTAGTTACATTTGGAATACTCATCATATTATATTCCCTAAATCTCTTAGGATAAACATTAACCTTTACCTCTATCACATTACCCAATGAATTGAAGAGCTATCTTGGGCATAACCACCCTAGGTTCGTCACGGAAACACCCATATTTAGTTTATCATGTAACCACCCATAAAATGTATAAATACCATTACATAATCATAACATATAAAAGATTTAAATTATCAACATTTGACTCATAAATCACAAAAAATCAATTCAAGATATTCAATCCATTTCCAAAACCATTTAAAACATTTAACAAATAGATTTTTTAGTCAAAGTGTCCCATACCACTTAAAAGATTTTAAAAGAATTAACATTTTTAAACATTAATGTACATATACATAAATCCTTAAATCCATTTTCAAAACACGTACATTAATGATAAATAGTTATAAGATTAAATATTTAAAACATTTCAAACAATGTTTTGGTTAAAGAGTCTCTTACCGCTTGAGATAATACTTGCATAAAAACTATTAAATAATAAAATTAAAAGAAACCTATAATATCATGATAATAATATGATTCATGATATAATATTTCAATGTGTATTATATAAACCTTATTGGGTAATAAAGGTGAACAATATCAAGATATGCCTCAATGAAAGGATATTGAGACAAAGTTGCTTACAATGATCATATCATTAGATTAAAGATAATTCAATGAAATAATTATGTGTGAAAATTATAAATACACCTAATATAGTTATATATTAAGTGTAAAACACTCAGAGGTAATTCACACATATTTTTAAAAAAAAACCAATGACATGGATATTTAACTCAATGAATGGAGATTAAGTTAAGATTTACCTGACAATGTTTGTATAAATGACATAAGAATTTATCAATTGGGTGATTATGTGTAGCCACAATATATCCACATAAAAGGAATTGGAAATTACAACATAAATAAACATACAATGATTCCACATATAATATTGTAATAATATAATCAACTATGTATGCGTAAAACCCAATGAATGGATATAGAGTTTAGAAATTTCCTTACGAAAATTCAGTACCCTAACGACGTCACTTCAAAACTCAGAAAATGAGTTGATGAGAGAGAAAAGGATCTCTCATCACATGGACATATAATTGACAGTATTAAATATATATAAGAATGTATCTCAACATAAGAAAACGTAAATTAAAAGACATAACATAAAAGAAGTCTTTGACTAAAAGGGGAGGGTTGATGGTTTTCGTACAAAGATCATTTTGTAAATAGAATAGATTGATTATGTGTGTTAACTATAAATAAACATAATTATAAATACCAGATAGGGAATCAAAATTTATTTCTCACATAATCATCGTACGACATAATCATGAAGTAGAAGATCAACCCAAAGAATGGAAATTGGGTTAAGATGTTCCCTTACCTCGAGTCCGACTTGTATAATATGTGCCTTGTTCTTCCTGAATAATAATATTATATTAATTTATTCTTTATTCAGAACCTTTTTCAAGTTTATTATTCCTTTTATATCACTTATTACCATGTTATAAACATTACATAATTATTTAAGTTAATATCGGTCATTTTTTTTGATATTTGGTATTTGAGTCAAAAATGAACTTGTTATAATTACAAATTGTCTATGTGATGAAAAGTCCATTACCTCTGGAATTATATTCCAGATTTAGATATCATATATATAATATATATCCAATATATATATTTATTTATAATATTACATAACATTTTGAGATAAGAAATGAAATGCACAGTTCATGGAGACCGTAAGCCGTGAGTACGCATGAATGCTACTTTCATTTCATTTTCTTATTTAATGGAATGAGAAATAAATGATACAAATGTAAATTATAATTCCAGTATAATATCAAATTTTCTATATGTTACATAATTTCATTAGTTCCCTTCTTTATGCATTCCATGTATTTCATGAATGAGTCATATCACTTTGAGGGGGAGGTAGTCTGCACTTCCTCAAATGAAATTATCATTTTAATAAAACATGAAAATCATAAAGGTATGTTCAAAATGATAATTACATAAGCATAGAGATAAAATAAATATCATATATATCATATATAATTATAGTTCCATTATAATGGACACCATGAGAGGTGGTAGGAGAATATTGAACAATCATCGTTTCGTGAGGTGATAGTTTGACGTCCACAGAAACAGTATACTTGTATCCATTAGATGGAGGTGTGTGTAAGTGTAGTTATAATACTTGTCATAAAAAACCTAGTATATTTATGATAATGGTGTTGTTATGTAATAAAATAAAAAATAATATAATATGGTGTGGAGAAGTAGAATAATGCAAAAGAATTTTAGAGAAGATGTTACCTCTTAAAATGTGTAACTCTATTTGATTTGTGCCAAAAGGATTTCTTTAATTTCATTATACCTTGGGAAAATATTATATGAGGAATATAGGGGTGTTTATAGCATCTTTTATCAGAGTTTGGATGATCCAATGGGCTTGAGAGATGTTTGTAATGGGTTAGAGGTGGTGGCCTTTTATAAGAGGGAGGAGGGGCTCTTTAGGTAAGTTTGAAATTATTATTTTATTATAAAATTTTTATCAGTTTAAAAAGGACCAAAACTAATTATATTTAAAGATACGATGAATATAAGTCGAAATAAAATTATTCGATAATAATTATATTGGTTTTGGATAATTTTTAATCCTTATCTTTTTTATTTAACCCTTTTTTACACTTACTTTTTTATCAAGAATTTTAAACTTTGAGAATTCATATAGTTACCAAAAAATGAAAAATATCCAATTAAAGATTCAATGAAAACATTTTAGACTTATGTTAACTATGTTTCCAAATATATATTTTTTTAATTTTATAATATTTAATAAAATATTTTATATTTTAAAATATGAATTATGTCAATTTGGACACTATTCATATAAGGAATTTTTTAAAAATCTATAAAAACATGATTGATTCTAAAAAACTTCATTAATACTAAGATATCATGTAACTATGATATATGAAATTAATATATGACATCAAAATAACAAAATTTCATTAATTTTATCATTTATAATATCATTTATTTAAATCCTTTATTAATGAAGCCATCACAACATCACCATTGTATCATAATTAAATTTACATATTTAATATGTAAAAATTATAAGTAAAATACCATGATGTATGAATTTTTTTATATTTCTAATATATATTTATAGTCTAAAATATCACTTATATAACCTCATATAAAATTATTTTTACTAAAAGATATTTGTTTATGTAACATTTTTCTTAACTTTAAATTAATTTTTATAAAATGTCATTTTCACTTATAAGTGGCTCTATGGGGTACAAAAATCAACCCAAGGATACCCATGGTCTAAAATCTATCAACAAATAGGGTTATAACATGTGTTAGGGTAATTTAATATTATTATAATATTATTTTTTACCCTTATTTTTCATATTTACCCTTTAACCATGGTAAATAAAATATTTACCAAGGTTACTATTCATAATGTCTAAAAATAAAAGTTAAATATTTACAGAATTTGGAACTCCTTATTATAAATATGGAATCCATTTTTCCAAATTCATAGCACTGAATTTGCAGAAATTAATCTATAATTAATTCCCGTTGTCAAAACCGAAAGCGCATTTTCAAGAAATAATAACTATAAAAAGATTGACATGTATTTATGTCCAATTTCAAAGTGTTACTTCCAATGACCAAATTTGGATTAAATTATAAAAATATAATCCAATTAAACTTTATATCCAATTAAATAGATAATCTATCCTTATAAATAAATCAGCTAAATAGACATTTTTGAATTAAAATGCAGTATTTTTTCACTATTCATTAAAAATGAACTTTTTTAGAAAAATACCAAAAATTTTACCAAAGTAAATTTTTATGTCCCAATTGTGAATACGAAGTTTATTTTTTCAAATTTAATGTATAAAAGTGAAAAAATCTATATTTAAAAATGGTTCCCCATCAAAAGGCTATAAAACTTCATTTTTAGAAAAATACTTCTTTTATCCGAAAAAAATGAATTTATTATTATATTATATCTAAAAAACATATAAGATGAATTTAACACGTTACATTGAATATATATCATATATTTTTCATTAAATTAAAATCCATAAAGGGTGATATGAAAACACAATTATTCTCTTTCAAATAGTTTTTCATAGAAACAAATCCATTATATTCAATTGGTTTTTTTCATTTCTAATAAATTTGGTAATCAATGAATTGTAATTTAAACATGTGTAAACCATATTTCAAAATCCAATTTATATTATTCATTCCCACCATTCCAACAGTTGGGCTTTAAATATAATTTAAAATACTTATATTATTTTTCAGTATAACTCAAAGTTGTGTGCAACGTAAGATTTCAAAGAAACCCACTGTTGTGTATTGAGTACTCTATCAGAAATAGAATAACTTTAAAGTAAAATTAATATTTAATTAATAGATATTAATAAATATGAAATTTTCATTTTATTTATTTACCTGGGATGTTACATCCTTCCCCCCTTCTGGGAATTGTGTCCTTATAATTTTAAATTTGGGATTGGAAACTTCATTGAATGTCCCACACCAGAAGAAGAGTCAATAAAACTATCACATTGAAATAAATAAATAGAAGTAAAAAAGGTCACCAAAGATTACCCATACTAGTATTACATGAAGGAAAACATGGATATGGAGGAGAAACTAAGTGTTAAGTTCTGATAGAGAGTGATAGAAAACATGATTAGGAGAAAGTTAACCCCCAGAAAATCAAAAACTTATGATGGGTTAAACAGTCTTTGATTCCCCAGTAGAAAAATTAAATAGATAACATTTGTTTAAGTTAATTTTCATGAATTTGAGGAATTTATTTATTATATTGACTAAGAACATAAGGAAATATACTTGCTTTTCAAATAGAGTTTTATCCTTTAATAAATTTCTACCAAAAACTGATCTTTTCTCCAAATGATGAGTATTCAAGATGACTTGGTCACACCTGAAGCGCTAGAATCAACATATAGAGAATAAAATGATCTAAAAAAGATGAACCATATATTTTCCTATCTTTAGACATTATGTAAAACAAAAATGTTTAGTACAAGATTTGGCAATCCCCAAAAAGGATAATCCTTTATAAAAATAAAAACTACTCTTAATCTATAAAATTGAACAAAAAATACCTAAAGCTCAACAAAGACCATTCAATATAAAAATTATACTAAATGTGTTTGAAACCCAAAATTCAAAAGGATTTGATCACATAGTCTTCCACAAAAATCTTAACATTTATCTCCAAATAACATCGGCTACAAGTAAAATTTCATAGTGAAAAGTAATTAACCTAATAACATATTATCTATGGTAGGTTAATAATTTCCATAAATAACCATAATCACTATATGTCCATAATAAAAACATAGATTCTTCCAAAAATAAAATTCCACAATTACTCCTCAATTGAAGTCTCATAGTATTCTATTTTCCTTAGGCATATAGTGTTCCCAAAAGAGGGAACGTCTTCGAAAATAACCATTATCACTTAATCACCAAATCATTTTCCTATACTAAGGATATCAATTTGATAAAAAATACGATCCCAAATCAATTTATTATTAATAAATAAAATCATTTAATTAAAAATAATAAGTCATACTATCGAGAGACTTCATGTAGGCAAGTGGTAGGCAATCCACCCTTGTCACCCTTCAGTTGTGGGATTGATTCATGCGGCCTTTCCAGACGTGACGGGTTGTCACCCATATTATGGGTTGTCTTTTTTATAATAATCAAAAACAAACATAACATGTTTTATCCTCAAAGGTTTTATTATACCCATCATTTTCACCCCAACGCATTACGACCTCAAAATCTTAATTTATGAAGTCTTATATATATAGTAATTTTTTTTATTTCTCCTCCATATGATAAAATAAAACTATTACCAAAATAAGGAACATCATACCTTGATCACGGTGTCCACATGGTTTCATTGTCATCTTGTTCACGTAGGTAGAAAGTCCATACATTACGAAAATTATTTATAGATCCTTCAAAATCATTTGCTTCCCTCATCCAAATACACCTTGTACAACTTGTGTCATATGGGTGTTCGCAGAAAAATAGATTCGGAAAATAATCATTTATGACATATAATTTCAAAAAATCTAATAAAACATGATTTTTATAAAATAGTCAGACTGCGTTTGATTTGAAACATTAAATAAATGGTCTTTTTAAAATACCATAAGTATGTGTTGAAAGATTATAATTTAAAAGAAATATAAATAGGTTGTGTAAGGGTCTCCTTAGCACCTTTTTCAAAATCATAATATGCTTCAAAATCTTATGATAAGGTAAAATATTCAAAAATTACTTGATAATATTTACCTTTATTGAAAATATGAGAATATTTAGATAATAGTATTTGATTAAACACAACCCATGATCCATGATGGTATTGAGGTTTAGGGGAGGCGTTTGATATCTCGAACAATTTCATTCAAGTGAGTTGTATATTACAAAATGTTTCAGAGTCATCTGGACATGAGATTGTAATAATTATTGTGAGTAAGTTATCGGGAAGAGATAGAAATTTTGTTTTAGATCCTCCTTCTTCCATTTTTAGCAGACTCTCCTTTATCTGAAAAAGTTACAAAATAAGGATTCAATTTAAAGAGTAGACAGAGAGACTAACCATGTGCCTAAAAAACTTGTAATCCCTAAATTTTTCTAAACCAACCTCTGATACCAACTATAAGGCTCCAACCATAAAACATTACTTAATCCTGTGTTAAATCATGAATTAGCATTGAGTATCTTTTTTGGTTTATAGTTTTATATAATTAATCCATAACTATTATATTACATCCCAAATATTACAAAATAGACACTTCTACTCAGGATCCATTTTTTCATAAAATAAAAACTCTTAAAAGAAAAGAAGAATTCTTTTCTTGATATAAATCTTCTTTAATTATTCCTTTATCTTACACTTACTTATAACCTATAAAAATAATTCAAAAACACGGGATGAGCATAAAAATATCAGTAAGGGTTATAAAATATATAATTAAAACATTAGTACATCAATACATACAAAACATAAGATCTTTAACATACCTCATAAAATTATATGATTTATGAATAACACATTGAAATCATAAATCATAAAGGTAACTTGTAGCATCGATATCATACTTAAATTGTAGATTTCACAGCTACATAGGGAGTTATTTTTGGAAGACCCATTACAGTATATTCCCTAAATCTCATAGGAGAAAAATTGATGTTTACCTCTTTCACGTTACCCAATGCATTGGAGAGAAATCTCAAGCTCACCCTCCCAAGATTTATCACGGAACCACCCATATTTGGTTTATCACATAACCACCCATCAAATGTATAAATAAAATTACATAATCATAACACATAAAAGATTTAAATTAACAATATTTCAGTCATCAATTACAAGAAATCAATTCAAGATATTCAATCCATTTCCAAAACCATTTAAAACATTCACTACTAGAAAAACGACCTATACCCACGGTTTAAAACCGTGGGTATAGCCCCCAAAACCGTGGGTATAGGCTATACCCACGGTTTTGGGAACCGTGGGCTGGAACGGCGTCGGGATAGGGGTCTTGACCTATACCCACGGTTTTGTAGAACCGTGGGTATAGGTGTTTCACACAGCAATGAGTTGCTGTACAGCGTGGC
Organism: Viscum album; assembly: GCA_963277665.1. NCBI lineage: Eukaryota > Viridiplantae > Streptophyta > Magnoliopsida > Santalales > Viscaceae > Viscum > Viscum album. Next base: position 1,074,484,534 of record OY728127.1, on the reverse strand, counting down.
AGGGATCATACCCCATGGTTTGAAAACCGTGGGAAATTTAAAATTTTCAAAATTTGGAAGCAGCAGGTTTCGAACCCGCGCCACCCGCAGGAAGGCTCCGCCATATAACTCGGTGGACCAACCGAGCTAACTTATTTTCGTTTACATAAGGATAATTTTATTATAATATATTAATAACAAAGCTGTTATATAAAAAACCGTAAACAACGGGTTTCGAACCAGCGCCACACGTAAGGCCTCAGCGCCGCACACAGCAGTGGACCAACCGAGCTGGATTTTATATCTTTCATATGTTCATCTATCTACCTATATATATTAATATTGTGTATTTAAATTCAAAAAAACCTCTCCCGAGGATTCGATCCCACGACTTTTGTGGAGTCTCGCGGCCCAGCACGCGCCAACAGACCAACCAACCTGCAGCTGTTTTCTATTATATGTTAATATATCTGAATATATATCTTAATATATGAAACAATGTCTACCCGCAAAATTTTTCGTATCCCGCCTAAGTTTAGTTTCTCTCCATACTGTGGGAACTCTATACCCACGGTTTTTCAAAACCGTGGGTATAGGTCGTTGAAAAATATACCACCTATACCCACGGTTTTTGAAAACCGTGGGTATAGGTCTTCTAAACAACACCTATACCCACGGTTTTGGCAAAACCGTGGGTATAGGTCTTCAAAAAAAACCTATACCCACGGTTCTCCAAAACCGTGGGTATAGGTCTCGATACTATACCTATACCCACGGTTTCCCAAACCGTGGGTATAGGGGGGGCCTATACCCACGGTTATACACAAAACCGTGGGTATAGACCCATTTTCCAGTAGTGATTTAGTAAAGAGATTTTTGAATCAAAGTGTCCCATACCACATTAAAGATTTTAAAGTAATTAAAGTTTTTATACATTAATTTACATATAAATAAATCTTTAAATAAATTTTTAAAACATTTACATTAATGAGAATGATTTATAAGACTAAATCTTTAAAACATTTAAAACAATGTTTCGGTTAAAGAGTCCCTAACCACTTGAGAAAATACTTTAATAAAAATTATTAAAAAATAACATTAAATGAAACCTATAATATCATTAGAATAATATTATTCATGATATAATATGTTATAGTGTATTATATACACCTTATATGATAATAAAGGTTCACAATATCAAGATGTGCCCCAATGATGGGAGATCGAGACGAAGTCCCTTACAATGTTTGTGTAAATGACATAAGAATTTATCAATGGGGTGATTATGTGAATAAATAGTATATCCACACAAAAAAAGTGTAAATTACAACATAAATAAACAAATATTTATTCCACACATAATCTTCTCATAATATAATCTACGAAGTATGCGTAAAACCCAATGAGTGGAAATAGAGTTTAGAAATTTCCATCAGAAAATTCAGCAGCCTAACTACGTCACTTCAAAATTCAGAAAATGACTTGATGAGATAGAAAAGGGTCTCTCATCACATGGACATAAAATTTATAGTAATACATATATATATATAAGAATGTGTCCCAATATAATAAAATGTAAATTAAAAGACATAACATAAAAGAAGTCTTTGACTAAAAGAGGAGGGGGAAAGGTTCCCTTACAAAGATAATTTTGTAAATAAAAAAGATTGATTATGTGTATTAAATATAAATAAAAATAAGTATAAATAAAATATAGGAAATCAAAATTTATTTCTCACATAATCATATTAGTACATAATCAAGAAGTATAAGATCTACCCAATGAATGGAAATTTGGTTATGATGTTCCCTTACCTCGAGTTCGACTTGTTTCGTATATTCCTTATTATTCTTGAATAATAATATAAAGTTAATTTATACATTATTCATAAACTTTTTATTTTTATTATTCAGTTCATATCACTTATTACCATGTTTTAAATATTACATAATTATTTAAGTTAATATCGGCCATTATGTCGATATTTGGTACTTGAGTCAGAAATGAACTTGTTATAATTATAAATTGTCTATGTGGTAAAAAGTACATAATCTCTAGAATTAAATTTATGATTTAGATATAATATATATCATATATACCTAGTCTATATATGTATTTATAATAGTACATAACATTTGGAGATAAGAAATGAAATGCACCGTTAATGGAGACGGTAAGTCGTACGTACGCATGAACGTTACTTTCATTTCTTTTTATATTTAAAGCAATGAAAACTAAATGATACATAGGTATATTATAATTAAAGTATAATATAATATTTTATATAAATTACATATTTTCATTATCACGTTCCTTTATATGTTCCATTTATGGCATGAACGAGTCATATCACTTTGAGGGGGCGGTAGTCTGCACTTCCTCAAATGAAATTATCGAATATATAAAACATGAAAAGCATAAAGGTATGTTCTAAATGTTAATTATAGAATAATAGAGATAAATTAAATATTTTATTTAATTAAAGTTCCATAATAATGTCCACTATGATAGGTGGTATAAGAATATTAAACAATCATCGTTTTGTGAGGCAGTAGTTCACCGTCCACAGAAACAGTATGTTCATATCCATTAGATGGAGGTGTGTGTAAGTGTAGTTAGAATACTTCACATAAAAAACATCCTATTTTATTGATTATACTGGTGTTGCTATGTAATCAAAGAAAAAGAATAGAGTTGATATTGAAGAAGTAGAATAATGGAAATGAATTTTAGAGAGTATGATACCTCTTAAAACGTGTAACTCTCTTTGATTTGATCCAAAAGGCTTTCTTGAATTGAATTCTTCCTAGGAGAAAGAATATTGGAGGAATATAGGGATGTTGAGAGATTATTTCATCAGACTTTTTATTATCCAAGGGTCTTGATAGGTTTGTATAATGGGTTATTGGAGGTGGCCTTTTATAAGACGGAGGAGGAGCTCATTAGGAATGTTTGAATGTATTATTTTATTATAAAATGGTTTTCGGTTTCAAAAGGTCAAAAAATAATTACATTAGAATATAATATGAATATAAGTATAAATAAAATCATCCAATAATAATTATATAGGTTTTGAATTTTTTTTAATCCTTATCATTTTTATTTAACCCTTTTCTACACTTACCATTTTATCAAGAATATAACACTTTGAGAATAAAAATAGTTACCAAAACATGAAAAATATCTAATTAAAGAGTAATTAATAAAATTTTAGACATATTATAACTATTTTTCTGATTATTATATTTTTTTAATTTTATAATATTTAATAAAATATTTTATATTTTAAAATATGAATTATGTCAATTTTGACACTATGCATATCATTACTTTTTTTAAAAAAATATAACAACTTGATTGATTATAAAAAAAAATCATTAATACAAATATAATATGTAACTATCATCCATAAAATTAGGATATGACATCAAAAAACCCAAATTGAATTTATTTTAACATTTATAATGTCATTTATTTGAATCCTTTATTATTGAAGCAATCACTGCATAACCATTATGTCATAATTAAATTTATTTATTTATTTTATAAAAATAAAATAAAATACCGCGATGTAGTAAATATTTTTATATTTATAATTAATATTTAAAGTCTAAAATAACACTTATATAAACCCATATACATTTTTTTTACTAAAAGATATATGTTTATGTTACATTTTCCTTAACTTTAAATTAATTTTTATAAAATGTCATTTTTACTTAAGTTTCTCCATGCAGTCCCAAAATTGACCCAAGGATGCCAATGGTCGGACATCATCATAAAATAGGGTTAATACACATTTTAGGGTAATTTAATATTATTATAACATTATTTTTACCCTTATTTACCATATTTACCCTTTAACCATAGTAAAAACAATATTTAGTGAGGTTAATATTCATAATGTATAAAAATAAAAGTTAACTATTTATACAATTTGGACCTCCTGATTCCAAATAAGGAAACCATTTTTCCAAATTCAAAACCCCGAAGTTGTATAAATTAATCTAAAATTAATTCTAGTTTTCAAAACTAAAAAGCGTGTTTCTTAGAAATAATAACTATCAAAAGATGGTCATGTGTTTATGTCCAATTTCAAAACATAACTACTTAAAAATACCAAAATTGGATTAAATTATAAGGATGTAATATAATTACACTTTAAAACCAACTAAAAAGATAATCTAACCATATAAATAAATCAGATGAAAAGACAGTTTTAACTTAAAATGCTGTATTCTTTCACTGTTGATTAAAAAATGAACTTTATCAGAAAAACAACAATAATTTATCCAAAGTAAATTTTAATGTCCATTTTCTAAATAAGAATTTTATTTTGTCAAATGGAACATATAAAAGTGAAAAAACTACATTTAAAATGGTTCTCCATTAAAAGGCGGTAAAACATCATTTTTAGAAAAATGGGTCATTTATCCAAAAAATTAAATTTATTCTTACATAATATCTAGAAAATATATAAGATGAATTTAAAACATTACATTGACTATATATCATATATTTTTCATTAAATAAAAATCCATAAAGAGTGATATGAAAACACAATTATTCTCCTTTAAATAGTTTTTCATAAAAACACATCCATTATATTCAGTTGGTTTTTATTTCCATTTCTAATAAATTTGGTAATAAATGAATCATAATATAATCATATGTAAATAGTATATCAAACTTAATTTGATACTATTCATTCCTCCCATTCCAATGGCACAGTTTTAACTACCATTTAAAAAAATTATATTATTTTTCAGTATAACTCAAAGTTGTGTGCAGTATAAGTTTTCAAAGAAACTTGTTGTTGTGTTTTAAGTATGCTATCAGAAATAGAATCCACTTTAAAGTAAAATGAATATTTAATTTAAAAATATTAATAAATATAAAAATTTCATATTCTTTATTTAATTTGGATGTTACAAAAAGACAATTCACCTTTTCAAAGTGTTTTAGAGGAACCATAAGTATGAAAAAGCAGCTTCAGAACCCAAGGAAACAATGAAACATAAGTAAAATAATTTATTCTAAATCTAGAATATGATATGAAATTCCTTGTATGAAATTTATAAAGGGGTTAATAATGTAATTAACCAATGTTTATTAGAAACATTTTTTTATAAATAAATGTGTGTTTAATCATCTTGTATACGCACAAAATATAACAAAACAAATAAATAAATTTTATCATTACTTAAAATAGATACATTACTCAGAGAAAAAACCAATTGAAATTAAAAACATTTCATCCAAATAGAAAATATAACATGTAAAACCTAAAATGTGAAATTATAGATCACCTGAATTTGTAATAATCATCACGCCCACTGAAAACACTAGAGAGAAGAAGAAATATATTAAGAAACCAAGAACCGGTGTAGAAAATTGAAAAATATAACCCTAGGAGGAAGTGATTTGAATATTATATGGAAACAATAATTGGTATTTATAGGAGGTAATGTGACCATTGTAATTGTAACGTGACCACTGGAATAGTAATATAACCATTTAGAATAGTAACCTGGCCGTTGGGAATAATAACCTAACTATTGGAATAGTTAATTTACCAAAAAATAATAAATTATGATATAAATAATATTAATCATGATTAATTTATGTAAATATATATTTTATAATACTATAAAATAAATATAATGATTAAGAAACTCTAAGAAAATATAAGCACATTTTTTCTAAAGTGCATTTTAATGTATTTTCTAAAAATAGTAAAATTGATATTAAAAATTAAAATTACATATTTTAGAAACGTATTTTAATAAAATTATTATCATCTTTTAAATCATCATGTGAAAATTATACAATGTTTATTTTTTACTCATTTTCTAAAATACATCACTTTTCGGGTGAATAGTAAAAATATAGTTTTTCACATAACAGATGTATATTATATTATATCATTCATGATGTAATAATGAGATAATATTTTCTATAACTAGAGGTTTTTCCATGAGGTAATTTATTTTGTAAATTATTCACTAAAATTCAATAAAATTCCTTTCTAAACCAAAAAATAACATTCCAAAACTGAATGTCTAAAGTGCTTCCTTAAAATAATAATTTTTATTCCTTTACAAATTTCATTTTAATAAACTAATGGATTGGAATTTATATAGGGTTTTAAATTATTAAAACCATTATACTAAGTTAATATATGATTTATAATGTCTAAAATTCACTATTACAACCTTTAATTGTGATATATTATTTAATTCAACGTTTTATTCTAAAAATACCCCACTCCTCAAGTATAAATAACCCCTCTTCATTCCCTTGGAAATCAAAAACCCCACCCATAAAAATCATAATATAATCCAAAATCATCCTTCTAATTACCCATATAAGACTTATGTAAATTCTAGAGAAATATAACTCCAAACACCAAGGGAGTTAGATTATCAAACAAGAGAAGCTACACCAACGAGAGAGTTAGTGTCTACCAACTCGTCCCTCATTTATTATTATATTCCTTCTTTTTCCCAATTACATTGAAAACCATATACTATAACGTTAATTATATAATAATTTAACATTATATTAATGAATTAAACCTACTTTAATAGTCATATTTATGGAAAATATAAATTTCATACTTCCCTTTCTCGTTCCTTCACCAATGTCCAGTTAAAGTTCAGTTAAACACATTCAGATACTATTCTAAGACAATTACTATAACCACCAACATGGATCAACATAATTAATTATATATAATATAAAAATAATTAATAACATCTATTATAATATTCTCGAGTTAATTATACTTTTCTAAAAATTACTTTTAATGGAAATAGAGAATTCAAAGAGAAATAGAAATTTTTAAAAAAAGCATGATATTGAAAGGATTCAATTTCATCAAAAAAAATTAATAAATATAATAAATTGATTATAATTGATAAATAGTTGTATAAATTACTATAATTAAGTTTTGGATCAATTTTTAATTAAAAATAATTTTATTATATAAGAGGTGAAAAAATGATGAAATAAGGCCAAAATTAAGGTAAGGGGATACTAAAACCTATCTCCCTTTCATTGGGTGGTCCATATTTCATTAATTATTTGGTATAAATATTTCTATAATGTTACTTAAATATAATTTCATTGTTCTTAATTTTTTCTCTTCGGAGATATACATTTTTCCTGCATGATTTTATGAAAAATAATAAGATTTTCCTAAAATATTATTTTCCCAAAAAACATCTTTGACTTCAATTGAGATTTTTCTTCTTCACTGAAAAATGATGATTATTATAAAAACATGTTTTCTTTTTTCATTTTAGAACATAATGTTTATTCATGAAATAAATATTTATGAAATCCTTATGAAACTAATTCCTTTCCATGGGTTAATTCGTGAATATTATTTCAATATATTCTATTTGGATTTCATGATTATGTAAATATGATTATGTGATGAGTGGGGCTAGAATTATATTGCCCTACAATGCATAAAGGTAATATAATGTGTCTCATGAGATGATGTGTGTTTTGTGTGAACATGATGCTAGATTGTTTCACTATATTGATGTTATGATTATCCACATATGTTATGTGTGAACATGATGCATGATTAGTTTACACCTATGTGTGGTATTAACCATTAAGTCATGATGCTACATTTTTATGAACTGGCACTTTCCAGGCCTTTACCCTTTGTATCCTCATGATGTTAATAATTGTCATATTCTTATATTATATTGATGATTATTATTCTCACTATTGTTACAATGAATCATGTCCATTATTTATCCTCTTATTGGGATTTTATCTAACCCCATTCATTGATGTATATCCAAAGGTAATTACTTTTACTAAAGAGAACATGAGGGCCACTAAGAATATATAGAAGAAAGAATTGAATAATGTTTTATGTATTATTATTTAATTTTTTAATATATTCATAATTTTCCCAAGACACTAAACATTTTGATCCTGGATTTTTATAAAAATTTTGTTTTTATCTATAAAATGGTGTAATAATCATGTATGAAAAATAAGGTCCACTATAAAAAACACATCCACATTCCAGAATCTAGATATGGATTTAATTTCAATGAGATCCACAGAATCTATACTATACTAAATAAATGAAATGTTATCCAGTACATTAAATTATAGCATAATCTCATGCCTATGGTTTTGATTAAAATTATCTTATAATAATCCCTAATATATTCAATATTACCTCTGCTAACCCAAACTATTATATATACTGTTGGAATTATGGTTGAACAAAACTGAGCATCCCATAATGACATTTACATTATCAACTGATAACATCAAAATATCAGGATTTATCTAAACCCAACTATGACACTAATTATAACAAACCTTGAATGAAATAATCTCATAATTACATATTTTAATGAAAATATTTCGTTATAATACATTCCCATGATCATTTAGGTTGAGTGCTTTACATAATTTGGAAAAACATTAGCTAAAAATACTATGTATTTTTTAACTAATGGGAATTTTCCAACTATACAAGAAATTTTGTAATATATAAAAATATTTAACGAATCGAATTAATTATCTAAATAAGATACTCTTATAGACACATCAAAAATATTTCATTTATTAATAACATAGGGAAATGTAATCATAATAATGGGTTGAGCTCAGATACTCGGTATTTGAAATTATAAATGAAAATAATCAGAGATCCCAAATGACCATAAGATGGGAATATGGGTATAATCATCATATATAAGTGAGTAAAAACTAAAAAATAATAGATCAAAAATCATGTAATTAGTTATGGAATAACATAAGAACATCCCATGTAGTTCTTACCTATTAATGTATAAAATCAACAATAAGATGTAATATATATATATATATAAGTAATCCTGAATCTTGTGATCATAAAATAAAAGTTTATAATATCATATAAAATTGAAATAAACATAAATTTTGATAAACCTAAAAAGATAGAAACTTATAATATGGGCCCAATAATAATCCTAGAAATCCTTGTGAGAATTCTCATTATTCCTATGAATTTTTTAACAAACTCATTATATCCATGCATAAAATTGTGATGAAACCCATTTTTCCCATGACTTTGTGAAAAAACACATTTGTACACATGTTTCTTTTTCATAAGATATCAAATATAAAAATTTAATTTGAGGGTGATATAGGAACCCACCTTTCATCTTCTAAACATAATTATTCCACATAAAATATGTAATCATTATATTATAAATAACCGATAAAAATATTTTGAGTTTCAAATCGTTTTTCAAAATAATCACATTAGGAAAAAATTGATCATAGAAAATCCCACACTAGTATCTCAAAGTTGTAACCTTCTACAATTACAGTGGCATATTAAATAATGTATTACATCCCAAACAACCGAATAGGTTAGTATTCATGGTAAACATAATACACACTTGAGTCTTATATAACATTTGAATAAATAAAATTCAAAATATTTTTGTTATTTTCGTAATAAATTTAATCCATTTAGAATATCCCAACATATCAGTCATAATAAACTTAAAGGAACCTTAGGGAATGGAATAAAAAAAGTCTGATTTTAAATGATCAGCAAGGGTTAAGTACATTGAAAGAAATAATAAATCAATGATCACAATCAATTTTCATGGTAAAAAAACAAAAAAAACAAGACAATTAAATATCTTGAATATAATGAAAAGATATGTAATAAAAAATATGGAATGTTAATTAACTAAAACTCATTCCATTAAATAAATAAATGAGAATAAAATTAATTTAGAGATAACATCATGGTGAAAATATCATGGATAATAATATGTGATTTTTTTTAATGAAGGAAATTATTAAATATTGGACTCTATGTTTCCTAGGTACATAATACCTTTACCATTAAAACATTTCACAAGACGGTTTAAAACAAACTTTTTAAAAACCCAATTAACTAATTATATCCAAATAATTCATCCCCTGAGATCATTGATACATTGAGGGGTTATCTATAACTAGGCACAACCTGTGTCATACCTGTCCAAACCATTCCACATATATTGAATAATCGATTTAAATCATAAATAACAATCCTAATCAAATATCCATATTGATTAAAGAGTACATATTAACCAATATTTCCTCAAGTCAATAAAATAATATTCCAAGTAAACATCGTATGTAAAAATTGTATACAGTTGAGATAATAATTAAATCCATGATAAATAATTTAGATATTTAGTGGATATTTAATATTAAAAAATATGAAACAAGGAAGTTAATATTAATAAAATCCATTATCAAAATGATTATAAACCATCTAGAAAAATAATTATAAGGGTTTAAATAGAAATTTTATCGTCAAGAGTCTGAATTAATGGTCATTTTAAATGATGAATATAAATACCATAAAAGATCTTTAAAAAAATTCTTGAGAAAAAATTCCTTTTCATTATTAATTTTTATTTGAAATAATATAATATTAAAATAATAGTTAAAGATATTTTCTTTAAAAATAACATCATAAACATACAATGTAATAATTAATGAAATGATGGTCATGTCAGAATCTAATTCCGTACATGATATAAATAAATTTCATTCTACATAGTAAAAAGGTTAGAAAAGTTCCATATTAAAAAAGTGACATGAATATTATTTTGAATGTTTAAAAAAAAATTAAAAATGGTTAAAATTTTATTTTAATAAATCATTTTAAAAAGGTTAAATAAAACATTTTAGAAAACATTTTTAGAGAACATGGATTTTTAAGAAACTATATTTCCAATTGAAGTGTTAAATGATGTATGATTTTATTAAAATAATTTCTGAATAATTTTAAGTACCAAAGAGTTGAAAATGGAACTATCATAATAAAAAGTTAATTAATAACCACAAAATAATAAAATTAATGGGTTTATAAAACAATGTTGATATAATTTCCTTGAACGAAAATTCATGAATAAATAATTTTGATTTGAATGTAGTTTTGAAATAAACCCTTAAAATGACAGTAATGTTTAAGTGATAATTAATAAATATATAAATTATTTGTTTCAACTATAAATCCACATTAAAAATTTTAAATGAAACATAATATAATGAAAAGTAATTACCCCCATAATCTTATAATGACATGATCAATTAAATAGATGTTTAACCCAATGAGTGGTAATTCAATTAAGAAATACCTTACCACTTGGTAACTTTTAATTCAAAACCCCTTAGATGAAATAATTATAATTGAAGCATTAAATACAATTAATAATGATTTATTCTGATTTTAAATTCAAAGGGTTAGTATATACACCATATAAATAAAATTAGGTTCATATCAAAACAATATGCCTTAGTGAGATGAAATTGATACGAAAACCCTTACCTTACGCTTCCTTTTGGTTGAACGAGGTTTAAACACTGGTATATTGTAATATAACAAGATAATAAATTATTTCCGAACTATATTAATATTTATTATATCATATATGATCCTTTATAATATCTTATTACCATTTCATAAATAATCATTCATTATTTTCAATGTTTTGGGAGTTAATTGTCATGTTCTCTCATGCATGTGTCATCAAGAAAAAACAGAATATTTTGCATCTTTTATAGATGTTTAATCTCTAAAATAATAATCATGAAATTTTAATCATATTTTTACATCAAATTTACTCTATAAACCAATAATTAATTATGGATATGAAAAACAAAATATGTTACGATCATGGATATGGTATGTTGTACGTACACATGAGTAACACTTCCATTTTTGAAAAATCATTATGGAAAGGAGGAAAGTAATACATTTACTTGAAGTAATTATAATAACATAGTTAATATCATACTATATAACTATATATTTCCTCCATGTGGTGTGTTTATGGAGAGAGAGTTACATAACTTTGTGATGGAAGTCATCCAAATGTAGACGAACGATGTTATCATCTTTAAGTGAGTGATGCAGAATGAAAGAAAATGATGAATATTATCTATACATAGAGAAATTTTTTATGTTAATACATTAATTATTTCATGTATATCACATATAATCATTATCATTAACTTTACCACTTACTATGTAGAGCGTTAGTGAAAGATGAATCTCATCGCTTCGTGAGGTTGTAGTCTTTTGAACACACAAGAAATATTATAGTTTCTCCAATGGAATAGATGGGAAAATGGTATATTTTATATAGTTACTCTAAAGGTAATAATATGTCAAAAATATTATATATATAATTTATATCCATCATCATATCCAACCATTATAGGTGGAAATAGAAAAATGAATGACATTGGTTCGCGAGGCTGTAGTCCTCCATACACATGAACAATGATTTCATATCCCACTTAATGGAGGTGTGAATAGTTGTTGGTAATAATATTATCATAAAAAATCTATGTATATGTATTATAGTGAGTTTATTTTATAAGAATGTTTAGAAAATAATTGAAGGAGTTGAATAAGTAAATAAAATGAAGATACTTACTGAAGAACATTACTTTTCCTTCAGGTATCTTCTGTTTAATTGCAATAAAACCTTACTTGGATGGAATTCATCCTAAGATAATAATTGTAGTATGATTATAATATTGTGTGGAAAAATTTGGGATGGTCTTGTTCATTATGAATTATTTTTATGGTATATAGAGAGAAGTATTGTGGGTGGCCTTTTATAAGTATGGTGAGTGACACACTAGTAATTATTCGAAAGAGTGAATTCCTTACATGTTTATTTCAGGTCCCCATGACCCAATAATGGTCCATTATATATAAATTAAGGGTTAATTTCTAAATGTTTCTGTAAAATAGGTGTTGGACACGTTTCTATGTCATATTTTTTCTTATTCTTAGTGATTATTACCGCAGTAATCTCTTATTTTTACCTTAATCACTCGAATTAATTTTAATTACTAAAATTATTCAAATTTTTTTTAAAAATTATTTATCCTTATTATACATGATAAATTATTATAATTCAAATTATCAAATATTTTTTTCCAAATTAAATTCATAGAATTGGGAAAATGTAATCTAAAATTAGTCTCACTAGTATGATGAGAAAGTTGGGTTTTAAATTGAAAAAGATAAAAAAAATTACAATTTTTTTATATCAAAATTCAATATGAAAATGATTTTAATGAATAAAATATGATTAATAGTTTTATAATTTATCTATTATGACCTCGAAACAAATTAAAAATATAATTTACCACTATAAATTCTTTAGAAAAAAAGGTAGTTTTCATTTAAAATCCAATATTTTCACTATTCATCAAAAAATGGTTCTTCTCAAAAAAATCAAAAAAAATTATCCTAACATAGATTTGGTATCCCTATTTAAAAATTTAACTTTATTTATTCATATAATTTATAAAAATTTATTAAAAATAATTTTAAATTTTTTCTACCAAGTGCAACTAAACCATCTTTTAGGAAAATACTATTTTTTGGAAAACAATTCTTTTTCAATTAAATGATTATTATTATTTATAATAAATCAATGTCTGAAACTATATATTTTCCAAATTTATTTAATCATATTAATACCTACCATTTTAACGTTTAGGTGATAAATATCATATTAGATAATAATTTTAACAATATATTTTAATTTGGAAAAACACGGTCTTGTGTGTAACACACACTATAAAAGAATCTTGGTGTTATACATAATGCAAGAAAAAATTAATGTCATGTGAACTACATGATATATGAAAATATTTAATTTTTTTAAAATAGTAAATATTTTGTAAGGTCTTATAATGTTGTATTCCATTCCACACATAGTGTTCTATTTCATATATGTTAGAAGATATAATGTTTATACTTTTAAATTTGATCATGTTACATTGATAATTACATTAATAATCATAGTATGATATATTAGTAGAAAATAAAACAGTATCTAAAGATATTAAATAACATTCTAGGTAATTATCTTTCAACTAAAATAATAAAAGATATGGTATTGATACAATATAGATAAAGGGTATAAAGTTTGGTCAACAATATCCCCAATAAATATATGTATGGATTCTAGGTGAAGACCCCTCAATAAAGGAAATATCAAATAGGTTATCAATAAAGAAAATGTATTAGAGAAATGTTTTTCTTATTCAGACTTAATGACAATGTAAGATAATTTCATTGATGGGTCAATCATTTGATAGAAAATAACAATTAATAATCTATCTAGAGATAATGAGTGGGAGATAAATCTTGGAGAATATCCTCGATCTGACATAAAATATAACCATATATATTTATTTAGGTGAAAAACACATTTTACGAGCACAAGAAAAAATGAAATATGGAATGCACATGACCTTTCATAAAAATATTTATTAAAAAGGAATTATTTTTAAAACATGTAAGATTTTAATTTCTTTTAGAAAACAATAATCTTTATAGAGTATATTTAATAGAATGAGGAAAAATTAGAGAAATATGAATTCCCACAGAATGATTTAAAAAGACATTTTTTAACACATCGAAAAAAATGACCCTTATGAGAAATATTAATTTTTTATTGATTTAAATCTAGTATATACAGAAAATAATAAATTATTTATCAATAGATATGTACATACATAAAATTATCTAATAAATAAAGATATAAAAATGGGATATTCTAGACTAATAAATATTAGACGAGGTTTATTTCACTTATAAGAAACAATTCAGGTAAAATATGATTCAAAGGGAGATGAAAATTTGAGGGAACTTGTAAATCCCCATAAATATCCATATAAAATTTTGAATAATTTTTGAAATAGTAAAAGAAATTAGGATTAACATTAAAAGAAAACAATTATTTGAATATAATATTTAGAACGAAACACATACAACTTGAGAAATATTTATTTCAAAACCACTTTAAAGAGAGCGATTGAAATTGGCCATAAAGTTCCATCAATAAAAGATAATTAATGATATAACATATGAAATTGGTAGTTTATAAATCATATGGAAAACATGGTTTTTAAAGTCAAACATGTCTAATGGATTTGAAAATTGAATAATGAAAACATTTCCATAATTCAAAACTTCCAGAAAATTTCATGATTCAACAATATAACAAAATTACTATCATAATAACATAATTAAAAATATGATTCATTTATAAAACCTTTTATAAAATATATTTATAATTATTCCCTAAATTTATATTAGTTATCTATTATCTATTTTCAATATCAAGTCTAAATATTCTTGATCTTTTTGAATTAATTTAGTAATAACGATGTTTTTTTCCTTTTTCCCCCAAATATCATCATTACCAGATCATATAAGTAATTATTATTATAACATAGAATATGATTTTCAGGTACACCCTCATATATGATTTTTTTACCCTTCTTATTTGTCTATGTTTGTGGGTTTTTTAGTGATGGAGTGAATTTCCTAGGGAAAATTTATTAGTGTTCAAGGATGTGTATTTTTTTAATTAATGGAGATAAGTTATTAACATGTAAATAACATATAAAGGTTCTTTCTACATATGGATAATTGTTAGAGTGTGGTCTTTGAGTAATTTTTTCATAAACCTATAGTTTATAAAACCATCTAGGTGATTATATTCTATTTAAAGGTATTAAACACTGTGAAATGTTTTCCAGAAATATTCTACTAAATAGGACCATGGCATGAAGGTTTTACATGGTCTGTAGTGGTTTCATTATGTGTACTGTCAAAAATTAGGTTTTTTGTAAAAAGGTGAGCCGTTTTTCTGTGTACATGAGCATCATGGATTACATGATGTTCAATTTATTACATGTCTTGTAATCTTAATTAGTTAGGATTTTAGGGTTCTTCACGAGTGATTTCCCATTCCATTCACTTGTATCCATTCTCTATCTATACCTTGAAGCAGCTAGAAGAGATTTTAGAGACCTCTGAACCTTCTGTATTTTTTCTTTTAGTGATTTATTATTGTTACAAATATAATGTGTCTCTCTGGGTAAGAGTTCCTTCTAGTTCTTATTTCTTTTGATTGTGGCTATTACATTGGTTGTGGTTAGGTTTCAAATTTGTGATCAGATAGTGTTTTGTATTCCTTTGTAGTTTCTTGTTGTTTTTTCATTTTAAAGTCCAAATATCATTATTTTCAGTCACTATTTTTAAAAGGGATCTTACTTTATAATAATATGGGGTAGGTGTTTCTATAAAATTGGTTAATTTGATGAATTTCATTTTTTTGATGATAAATTTATTTGGTTTATTCATTTACATGAAGTGATAAGTATTTTTAATGTATTTATTGGTAAAAAATGTTTTCCATAAGGTTTTTTTGGAAACATATTTGATTTATTTGTAATTTTTTCCAAACACTAGAGCATATAATCTTGGATTTTAAAATGTTTTAAAAAAATTATCTTGGGTTTGAAATATATTCTTAAAATTGGAGCATTAGGTACCTTAGGATCATCTGGAAGGATACATGCATAACCTTATTGTTTGTGGTATCACGTGGAGTTAAACTTTTGGACATCGATGGATTGTGGAAGGAATTGATATTTATTAGATCCAATGTTATTCTTATTTATTCTCTTCTGTGTCTCGTATGTATTTTCCCATAGGCTATTACCTAATATGAGGATATTTTTCATTCATAATTATTTATCAAATATTTTTTCATCATGGGTTTTTATCATAGGTTTATATATAATGTTGTACCACATAATTTCACATGATAGGTTATTTCTTGGATATGTGTTTAATTAATTACCTATGGAAACATGGATATGATTTCATATTTCTATAAATTAAAATTCTAATATTTATGGATTGATAATATAAAAGGATTTTTTGAAAGACCAAATTGAGAATTACTTTCTTAAGAATTATATTTATGAAAATAAATTGTGACACAAATTTTATTTTAAGAGATAGAATTATTTCATTATTATTTTTAGACCTTGTATATATAATGTGGTTATATCCTACTAGGATTTTTTATCACATCCTAGTTTTAACATTGAGAAAAATGAAGATTCTTATTATAGGATACAGGTAAATATAAGGAAATATTGTAGCATTTCATCATTTCCTATATACTTTTCCACTATATAAGGGTGTTTTGGAGGTGATTTAAGATTGCATGGAAACTTCTATTATATTTATTTATTCATACATTTGGGTTTAGATGGTTTGGATTATTTTTTATGGATATGTTTCTATATTTTTCATCCACATAGTACTCTGGATATATGACTTGTTTGATTATATAATAAACTTTTTCTTTTTTATTTCTTCACCTTTCTAAGTGATAGATGGCTTGTTTATATGATTTTCTTATCCCGGGTTTGTCTATAACAATTTGGTATCAGAGAAATGTCTTAGCCTAAATTATATTAACACATCCTATGTTTGGTTCTATGTCTTTGGTAGTTAAGATGTAGGATCGTTATAATATGATAATAAGTGTATAAAATAGTCCTTGCTAGCACCCTTCTATGACTAAACATTAGTTACAATCATGGATTTGGGAATATTACCATGTTTTAGACCTTGGTTTTTTGGTCATTTGAAAGAATTGTATGGGATGTTTTTTAAAATTGACCTATTTCTTAGGGAAATGTATTTAATTGATAACAATTCAAATCTTCTGTAATGTTGTAACTGATTTAACGCATTGGTTTAAATTTTGAAAGTGTTATTATGATTTTTGGAACGTACTCATGATTAAATTTATTATTGTTTGGGGTTCATTATACAAAATATTCAACTAGAGTTAGTCAAAATCAAATCAAGGAACCAGTTAGACAGGTTCCCCTGGGTGATCCTCAAGTGGACACTTCTTTGGTTGAAGCTATTATTTTAAATATTCGGATTCTATGTCAAGTGGGTGTTAGGAACCCAAGATGTGTAGTTGATCATGGATCAGATTTTACTAAACATCATCTATCCATATTTCCTGAAGACAAAGGACTATGGGAATTTGAGGGGTGTTCTTAGCATATTTGGGAGGATCTATGATTTCATTAATACTCTTAAAGAATCAAAGGTGGTTTTTTCCACATACATTCTCATGGGACCAGGAAAGAGATGGTGGGACTCGATTGTAAAAGATATGTTTCCTAAGGACCTTACATTTTATTATTTCAAGAAAATATATATTCATTAGTTTTACCCAGAGATGTTTCCTATGGAAAAGACCTAATAGTTTCTGACTATGGAGCAGGGTTTATAACATTATGGAGTATTCTATTTGTTTTCCAAAGTTCGTACATTTGGAACTAGAGCTTCTCACAAATGAGTACCTTAAGGTTTGGGGGTTTTCATTAGGCTTGAGGCCTGACATTATGTCAATTTTGATTATTATATTCCTTCCAAACATTTTTTGTTCTATTTAATATAGCATCCTTAGATCAGGTATAAAATTCTTGGAATATAAGATTGGATGGAGATTCAGTTGGTTCAGTTGTTAGCCATGGTGTATCTAAAGGATAGAAGAGGAAGCACAAGGGTGGATAGTTATCTTTAGGACCAATTCTAGGGAAGTAAGAAGGAAAAAATAATGTTGTTTTCTATCATAATGGTAAGTCAGGTCATACCTAGGCTAAATATATGTAGGAACATAGATATTTTCATTATTGTAAATTATCAGACCATCTGATTCTTTTCTATGAAAGGATGTACAATAGAAGTAAGGATGAATAAACTATCACTAATGGTTCACAAGTTAATATACATTATTCCAATAGAGTTTCATCAAATACTTATTCCAAGGGGAATTTTTAGGTAGAAAATATTGGACATCTTTAGGTAATTGAGTATGCACATGAGGAATATGAAGAAATGCTAGCAACTTTTAGAGGTAAATTTTTTATTTCATATTCTATGGTGAAATCATTTTTTGATACCAGTGATACTAAATCTATTATATCATCAATGTTATATAATGTTTTGTTATTTAATTTGTAAATTATGATATGCATGTTGGATCTTACCATTCCTTTTGGAAATAGGTATGAATAAGGTTTCATGTGTCCCACATGTTAGGTGATAATAACTGACTTTAATGTGGACTGATACTTCTTGGTGCTTGATCTTCACATCTATAAATTTATTATTATAGTGGATTTTATGATCTGTGTGAAGGACTAGATTTATTTTTATCACTAACATTTATAGTTTTAATCTATTGATGAGGCCACACATGTCTTTCAAAATGATTGTGACTCTAGATCAGGATGTTTAAGGCCTTTTGTTCTTTTTGTTAGGGTTATATTGTGTTAGTTGTCCATGATATTTCTTGATGCATTTGACCATTTTTTGGGTGGTCAGATTCTAATGCTAGTTAGTGCATACCTTATGGTCATTCTTGATGAATTTTTTTATATACCTCCATTGAGAAAGTTTGAGTTCACTATTGACCTACTCCCT
Source organism: Viscum album (assembly GCA_963277665.1). Taxonomy (NCBI): domain Eukaryota; kingdom Viridiplantae; phylum Streptophyta; class Magnoliopsida; order Santalales; family Viscaceae; genus Viscum; species Viscum album. The sequence continues at coordinate 1,074,465,173 of OY728127.1, read as the reverse complement.
GGTATGATTCCCATTTCAATTCCATCTTACTGAATGGAACCGCTTGAGTTAGTGGAACTTAATGTCCATCTTGAGGACCAATAGGCTAAAAGATATATTCATCCAAGTGTGTAACTATGTTATTCACATGTTATATTTGATAATAAGGTAGATAATAGTCTCAGACATTATATTGACTATAATATGTAAAATTAAGTGAATTTTTAGAATAAATACATTTTTCCAATGATTGATTATTTTATTGACCAAATGAGAGAGGGATGTTGGTTTTAAAATATTATCCTTTAGTCTGGGCACCTACTTTTGAGGGTCTGATTAGAAGATATACCAAATAATTTGAACTGGAACTAGTATCAGCATTTGCGAGTTTCTGGGTTTTCCATTTGATATGACTGATTCTCCCATGGAATTTATGGATCTGATGAACCAGGTTTTTCATCAGTTCATAGAATCTCTTTTTATATGTTGATTTTTTATTGGCGTACTCCAAATCAGAGGAGAATCACATGGAACATTTCTATATCATTCTATGATACTTGATGAAATATTATATATATGTAAAGCATTCCATGTGTTATTTTTTGGATTCAAAAAATTAAATTTATGGGGAACTAGATATCTAAGAGGGGAATCTCAGTAAATCTTGAAATGATAAAGGTTGTTATGTCTTGTGAGAGGCCAATAAATGTGTTTGATATCTAAATCTTATTGGGGTTGGTTGGTTACTATTTGGGGTTTTTTCAGGAATTATCCAAGATCAAATATTCGATGTCTTCTTTATCCAATAAGGGTTTAATATTTTAATGTAATAAAAAAATGAAATGATATTTTTACGAGATGAGGGTGAGGATGAATTCAACACTAGTTTTTGTTATTCTAGAAATGGGTTCAAGTTATGATTTTTTCTAAGATTCTTCTAGAATGGGTTCAGAATGTGTCTTTATGTTGGAAAATAGGTGGTGGCCTATAGATCACGCTAGATATTTCCTCACGAGGAGAATATCCCTACCCCATATATTGAGTTTAAAATGATTATGAATGCACTAAAAATATGGAATCACTTTCTATTTAATGGGTGGTTTAGAGTTTATTAAGATAATAAGTGCATGGGATATATTTTAAATCATAAAGATATGAACATATAATAGAGACTTTGGGTATAGTATCCTACAAAATTTGATTTTGATATTAAATATTCCATTGGGAAGATAAATGTTGTTTCTGATGCTTTGAGAAAAAAATTACTACTAAAATCTAGGAAGGAATGGTTGGCAAATGGTCTTTGATGAGTTTGTTTACTGATATGATATTGGGAGTAGAAGAGGTTAGTGGAAATGTGTTCTTGGTTTCGATAAAATATGAAACATATTTTTATGAGGGATTTTGGCTTAAAGAGGTGACATACACATATTTCCAATGCTTCAGTTAGATCCTTAATGTTGGGGGGCATTAGGTTAGTAGTCTTTATCTTGTAGGGGTTCCTTCTGAATCCATGAAATGTTTTTTTATTCCATTTTCCCTCAGGAAGAAGGTTTTATAAAGTGGTCACTGATGTTGTTATTATATGAACACAAGGGATTACAAAATGTATCATGATTTTAAACATTGATATTAGTGGTAGGGGATGAGGCGGTTGATTACAGTTTTTGTATTGTGGAGTCTTACATGTCTTAAAATTAAGATAACAGACTAGAGACCCACTAATTTTACACATCCCTTACCAATTCCAACAATGAAATTAGAGAAATTTCAAAATATTTCTTAATTGTATTTTCAATGAAAACATAGTGGGAAATATGTGATCTGGGTGATTATTGATCGACTCACAAAATCAGTGCATTTCATGCCTATAAAGGAAATGATGAATGTTAAACTCAATATTGAATTTTATGTCCTTGAGATCATGATACTTCATGGGGTTCCCTTTGTGGTTGTATCTAACAGTGACATTTGGTTCACATCTAGGTTTTGAAAAGGATTTCAAAAGGTAATGGATTACCATATTAAATTTTTCATAGCTTGTCATCAACAAACATATAGATAGAAAGATATTACAATTAGGGTTATTTAGGATATGTTCTAGGATTGTGTGATTCACTTTAGATGATTATGGGAAAATCATTTTCCTATGGTCGAGTTTTCCTATAACAATAGTTATCAAGCATCTATTATGATGGTTCCCATTGAGGATTTGTATAGGTGGACAAGTAGATCTCTCTTGTAGTGGGTATATTTGGTTTAAGAGTTCTTGGTTGGGATGAGACATATTCAATGAATGAAGGAGGTGGTGGATTTAATCTAGTGGATATTGGTCATGGAACGGAGCCATTAGAAATATTATGCAAACCGTCTTTGAGGAATTTGGAGATTAACATTGGTGATTAGATTTTTCAGAGAGTTTAACCTCTCCTGGGTCATAATCAATTTAGTATAAATGGTATGTTGGATAAAAGGTTTTTGGGCCCCTTTTAGATCATTAGATGACTGATGAGGGGGCTTATCAATTGGAATTGTATTTTGGTTTGACATATAACCATGACATGCTTCATATTTACCTAAAAGGAAGTACATATGAGATCCTCCAATTTCATTGGATGGGAGGATGTCTTGAGATAAACACCACATTTTTTGAGTAGCTAGTTTATATTATGGATCATGAAGAGAAGGTACCAGGTGTTAAAAAAAATCCTTTGGTCAGGGTAATGTGGTTGTGCAGACATGATAGCCTCGAGACATGGGAGAGATAATTATTGATGATGTAGTAGTCGCCTTAATTTTTTTTATTCCTTGAATCTGATGGATTTATGGGGCCTAAATCATTTATGTTGTAGATATTTTAAAACCATATTATTCTTTTTAGGAACTCCCTTATTTATAATCCCTTTATCATCCTTGTTATGGCCCATTTTTCAGTTATCGGTGATAGAGATACTTTGTTGGGAAAATTATCTAGAGTTCAAGGATGTATGTTTATTTTAATTAATAGAGTCTGATTATAAGAGTTCCAATGACATGGTTGGGTTCTTCCCATGTTCATAGAATTATAAAAGTGGGTTCCTTGAGATTTTCTACCTAAACCTAAAGTTTATATAGTGTGCATTTTGATTGCACATTGTGTAAATGTATTACATGCCATGTAATGTTATCCATGTTGATGTTGCGAAATAGGTTTAGGTAATGAAGGATTTACATGAAGTGTAATAGTTTCACATATTTTAATGTAAAAATTTAATGGTTTTAATAAAAAAATGTCATGTTTTTTGGTATACTTGTGCTTCATGGATTTGATGACATAAAAAGGGATTAAATTCTTTATATTCATTGTGATTCGGGATTTTAGAGTTCTTCATTGATGATTTCACATTTAATTCATTTTAATCCATTTCCATCTTGATGTATAAGAACTTCGGGGTGATTTTGGAGACCTCCAACCCATACATATTTTTTTTGGAAATTGATTATTGTTTTGGTTATGGTGTGTTTATATGGGTAAGAATCCATTACGGTTCTTCTATCCTTTGGATGTTGCTATTTCAATGAAGTTATTAAAGTGTCATATTTGTGATTAGATGTTGTTTTCTATCAATACTTATCAGTTTATTTGTGCAACTTTTCCTTCAATGGTTGATCTCATGGTTTCCAATCCTCGTTTTTAAGGCAGGTAGGTTTTTACATGTTTGAGGTTGGTTTTTTATATAATTGGTTAATTTGATGAATTTATTTATTTTTTGATAAATTCCTCTAGGTTGTTAATTTATTAGAATTTATATGTGTTATTGATTTATTTATTGGAAATGAAAATGTTTTCAATAAGGGTTTTTCTTTTAAAATAGGTTTTTATGATTTTCAAATGGGGTTTCAAACACTGAAGAGGATATGAAAGGCTCTAAAAATGTTTTATAAAATAATTACCTTGTTTTTGAAATTTATTTTTACAATTTTCACATTTGGATCTTGGGTGCATCATGAAAGAGACATGGGAATCCATAATATGTATAGCACCACTAAGTGGTATCCTTTTGGAAAACGATGTACTATTTCAAGACTCAACATTGGTTGGATTCAATAGAATACTTGTTTAGGATATTGAATGTTTAGTATATATTATCCCATAGTGTAGAGACCAATATGTGGTTCTTTTTAATTTATGGTTATTTATCGAATGGTTATATTTATCATGGATTTTCTCTCACATGTTTTTATGTGATGTTGTATCATAAAACATCACAGGATAGAAAATTTCACTGATAAATGTATAATTTTATATGTCTGGATTCATAGATATTCATTTTTATTTATATATCTTCTACATTTCATATTTTTGGTTTTAGAAAATTAAAGTATTTTAAGGAAATCCAAAGAGATAATTATTGAAAAATGATTTGGTTTAATGAAAATTATTTTTAAAACCATTTCTATTTTAAAACCTATAACTTCTTCATTATGGTTTTTATACCATGTATAAACATTGGTGTGGTATCCTATTAAGATTTATGATCAAAAAATACTTTTTCCTTTATGCAGTTCTAGATGACTTATTTCATGATACATGTAATGGGAAGAGCCTATTGTAGCATGTAAACTTCTACTTTAGTATTTTCCTTCAAATAATGGTGGTTCAGATGTTACTATTGGTCATATGGAATTTTTTTTTGAAATTATTTATTAATACTTTCTTGTTTCTTCCATTTTTTTCATTGATTTTATTTGTTTGGTTGTTTCATTTTCCACCACATAGTACTCTAGTTTCATATATTGTTTTATTATATTCAAGACTTCTTCACTTTCCTTAATTCACTTCACCATGTGATGGATAACTGTAGTGTATGGTTTGTCTGACCCTGGTTAGTTTGTATTAGTTATAGATTCTATATAATTATTTCTGTTGTTTTTATTTCATCCTCTCTGATTTTTTGTTACAATCATTAAATATGTAATCAATGATGAACATGTTTTAGTGAAATTTGTAATGAACAGACGTTTCAATTTTACTAAATGTTTTTAATATGAATTTTAAAATTACAGAACAAAAATGAAATCATTATTTCCTCATTTATATAAAATATTATTAGTAATTATGTACTAATAATCATCCATGATATTATTTTACATAATTGTTCAAGTAGGTGGTTCGACTGACCAAAACATGAAAATACCATAATTAATTGATGATTATGAATTTATATAATTTTAATATGTAAATTATTGAGGTATAATGATAATTATTTATGTTATATTAATGTTATATAGTACAATTGTATTGAATTATAAAATGATTCAATTGATATTAAACTATTACATAGTATGAATAAATTATTTTTCCTCTTAAAATGTTCATTTTGGACTATATATTTTAAAATGATATTTTATTAATCATATAATTAATTTATTATCCAGTTTTACTTATTAGAATTATAAAAAGTTTATAAAAATCATATTTACCATTAAAATCATTTTCAGGACTAGCCATGAATGAAACTGATGACGAAGAGAATACACCATTCCATGGAGGTGGTAGTCTCTATGTATGAAATAATGGTGATTTATTTTTCTATGAAATGAGAGAAATATATACTAAATTATACTATTTTTTAATATATAAAAATTATATGAATCCCTTACTTATTTTTCAAATTCCACATTAGGTCCATCCATGTAAGGTGGTGAAAAATGAACCACGTTGTTCCGTAGAGGTTGTAGTCCACATAAAAAGATGAATGAAATTTTAATTTTTTAATGGAAAAAACGGAAAAGTTGTTAATTTTTATTCATATAGGATAATAATATTTAGTATAAAAACAATAATAATATCATTATATATGTATTTGAAAAATTATATTTTTAAAATAAAGAATATTAAAATAAAAGAAATAGGGAAATATTGGTACTTACATTGAGAACTAGAGTTTTCCCTTAAAGGATTCCTTATAAATTCAGGAAATATGAAATATTATTTTTAATGGAAGCTAAATTAAGGGGAAATTGTTATAGGGGAATGAAAAATGAAATATTTTCATGAGTGACTAAAAGTTTGAGTGGTCTTGAATCATTGGTAAGAGGCCCCATTAATATTTATTAAGAATGAAATTGTTTTAATTCCTTCATATTAATATAAAGATTAAACATGTTTCACATGTCAAGAAGACACCAAAATAGAAAATAATGTTGTGGATATATGGGATAGTTAAGACAAACTAAAACCACTCAATAAGAAACATGTTTTTACCTTATTAGTCCTTTTACCCCTTTTCGTCAACATTTTTATCATTTTGGATTTTACCACAGAAACAAGTTTATACAAAAGTAATTCATCTTTTATGACTAAAAAAGAAATTATAGTTATTGTATAATATGATTATCTTAATTCCAAATTTTTAATCCATTTTATTATTATCAATTTATAAAAGTGATAAAAAAATTCTAAAATAATTAATGTTTAATGCATGCATGAAATATCTGGAAGTCCATTGATATTTTTTATTTCCTGATAACTCGCGTTTTAAATTTTTTATGTGGGAAATCATACAAATCTTATAAGCCTGGTGGCACAAGGAAAATACATATCCCATATAATCTATAACATAACGTATAAGAAAATTACCCATTGTCCTAATTCCCAAAGATCCACATTCAATCATCCCCTTTCCTTATCTTCCACATATACCACTCCATCTTGTATCTCTGGTTTCACATTCATGGTTAGTTATCAATTTAACCCTTCTTGGTGTCCTAAACTAGTTCATTCTAGCCACTCCATGAATAAAAAACTATGTACAACTGATCATAAGGTCTTGTATTTTCACCTAATTCTCTCCACTTGTTAGGTACTTCTATAACATGAGATACTTAGCCCTCTCTATTTCCCTAAGTCCATGTATCTAGATGATCTTGAATGACCAAAAGGTGTTATGGCATGTTGGCTTAAATAAGCATTCTGAATTCTAAAATCAAGTGAAAAGTTCTACTCTATAGTACTTCTATAGAACCTTATATAGACTATTATAGTACTTCTATAGAAACTTTATAAATAATACCTACCTAGATTTTATACCGGTTGACATACATGATTACAGGATGTATTAACCACTTAGATACCCCCAACTAAAATATATATATATGGTATTAAAAATAGTATTATAGAATAGTGTAACATAAGTTATAAAATAATAAACATAAGTTTGTAAACAAAAAACAATATATTTAAATTTTAAATATTACATATTTTTTCTATAAAAGGGTTTCATAAATTTTAAATTCAACCTTATATGCTAATAATTTCATAAAAATCAAAATATTTGTAAAACTTTTATTTTGAAATATTCATGAAAAAATCTATCTTTTAATAAAAATATGAAAAAAAATCTTAATCTATTATTTTTATTATAAAATCCAAATTGATGTTAGTTTCTTAAAATTTAAATCGTCTTTTTTTAATTTAACTTTGAACACACATATAATGAATTCTTTTTCATATGAAAATAACTTTTTAAAATTCCAATTGCTCCTATTGTTATTTCCATTAAATTACGACTTAAATTTGTGTGGATATATTGTTCATATCAATATTATATCTTTTATAAAGTATATTTAATTTCTTGAACCAATTTTTATAAAATCAAATTTTAGAAAAAATATATTCTATGAATAAAATGAATTTATCCTCATTAATTTATATGTAATAAGTATTGGATGGATGTTATTTTATTTATTTTAAAATAATATAAATTTAATTATTTAAAATAATATATTAGTGAAGATTATTTAATAATATAAAACCTAAAAAAATATTTACCTGAATATATTATAACATTTATATCAAATTGTTTTCACCAAATACCACTAAAATTAATTAAATATATTCAAAAGATTTAATATTACTATTTCACTGATATTAATATCATTACTTTAATTTTATAAATACATAATATTATATTTATAATATTTACAATAATATGTTAAACACACATAGACTTATATATATATATTACACTTTCTTGTTTAATTATTTTTTATTATTGAATTATATTATATTTTCAACTAACAATACAATATACATTTTGGATCCATGTATATCAAATGAAAATATTTATAATAACCATATTTCCCATGACCATATTTATTATTACTAGATGTTGTTCCTATATATTTCCTTTATAAATTCAATCATTCTATTAACACTTCCTAAACCACACTTCTTATTTCTATAGGTTTCATTTTATATCTCACATCTTTCTTTCTCATTTCATGGTGTTATTCCTCATTATCGGTTTTCATAATATTTTTTTGATCATTAAAAGTGAAGATATCCATGATATCTCATACTGTGGAATATTTTATTCTTTTCTATTTGTTGTCCCATTTTCATTCAGGTTATTTTGAATGGTGTGATATTCCATGGAGAGTAATAATCTATTTTGGGTAATATTTAGTTTCAAGTGATTTTGTTTTATTTTTCTTCTATTGATGAAAAAAGTTGTTTTTATATTTAATTTCATTATTTTAGTACTTATTTACTAATATATTAAAATTACTTTAATCAAATGAAAAATAATATTTTATAATTTTAAAAAAATAATTATGGAAATAATGTGATTTCAAAAAAACTGGGGCATTATAATAAAAATGTGCAACACACTAACATAGCTCTTTTAAAAAACTATTTTTAAAATAAATTTGTTTTAATCACATTGCATTCAAATTAATCATTTATCTCATAATAATTAATTTTATATAATTAATTATTAATGGAAGACATACAATTAATTTTTTTAAAACAATAATGATAATAATAATTGAATTTAGAATACATTTTTTTAAAAATATTTTTAATTAAATAGAATATATTTATTTAATTGAGTTTTATTCTAATAGTACTTTTCTTAATGAAATTTCATACAATATTATCGTAACATTTTAATGAATATTTTTAATTATAATATTTTATATCAAACATAATGTATTCTGGTTCATTTTTTGTTCATTATTTCATGATAATACCTCTTCATTATAGAAATTATTTAAATGAAAATTTATATTAAAACCAAAGGGTGTTACATACACTCGCATAAAAATTCCTATATATGTGAAGAGAGGCCTCTAACACAATGATTCATGCATGCATATATACAATCACATTTCCCACATATTAGAATATATTCCACATTTGTTAGTATAGTTACTTATATAAATATATATAGTGTTATCCTATCGGCGATGAAATTTCTATAGTTATTCTATAGTTTCTATGTTTCTAATGATTGGTAGGTTCAACTACATTGAATATGATGCTGGATTAAAAAAAGCTTTTATTACTTTTATTATAGTGTATTAACCAGAAGAAATAGAATGATTTATGAATTAACCAATATGATAATAATGAATGGCTATTTATATATTCAATAATTTAATTTATGAATGTATTTATATTTCATTTACTACATAAATAATTTTTTTACTACATAATAAACATTGTTTTATAAAAGAGAGGTAGGGGTGGGGTGGTGACATCTTACTAAGTATTATGTACTCATACTATAATCATGTTCTTATAGAATGTGTGTATACATTTTATAAAAAAATTTGGTAAAGTGAAGACTCTTATACATGAGGGAATATGGATAAAGGAGTCACTAATCATGAGAATTTACTATGGATAGTGATAATCATGTTTGGATATGGTTTCATGCGGCATCTAATATCTCAATTTCTAACACTTCTAGGGATTCCATATGCTTATTTATATGTCTATACCTATCATTTATTTTTGGTCTTATATATATTATGTTCCATTTCAGTGTAGTTTTATTTATAGTTTTTTTTATATTTTTTATTAATGTTTTCCTAGAATTTCATATATGTAGAAGTTATTCTATGATATTTTTTAGTTAAAACTAGTACCTTTACTGTACATATATTCCAAAGATGAATATATTTAACTTCCGATATATCAAACATTTTCATATTCTATACCAAATTTATATTGGATGGTTTTTGTTTTATTTAATAACACGCACATATATCTGTATGAAAATTTCATCCATACTAAATATCTCTATACATATTATATATAGTTATATAGTCCCTTTATATAATAAATATTAGTGATCACTAGACATATAACAGGTCAATCTAGTATGGTCCATACAAAACAGTCATGATTATCTAAAATAGGATGGACTCTTTAATTGAAGATATCATTTGTTATTCATCCATATATTTGATCAAATAATAATGTCACTCAACGGAGTATAGAAGTTCATTTCCTGAATTTAATTTAATAAAATTATAAGATTACATACTTTTTATACAAGGGAAAAAGTCCCATCTTTGATAAACTCATCTAAAAACATTAAAAAAATATAGCCAACCACCCCATGATTAGATCATCCTAATGTAGGAAAGGTATCAATATATGATTGTTAACATGCTATGTATATTATAAAAACACATAAGTATATTAACGATCGTATGACATTATATGTGATATATATTCTTGGATCAGTCCAAATAATATGTCTCTACATATTATATCATGATTCAATTCTCTATTTCATACAATATTCTACTCAAGATAATATTATGATATGATTATGACACATTGTACTCTATAAAGATCATCAATTAGGTACAACTCAATATTATACCATTTGGGGATATTATAATTATACCATTAATTTAATATATGTAACTCATAAATTGATAATAAATGTAGATTTAATTTATTATAAAACCATTAATAACTCAATTAGAAACAATAATTGCATATAGTATCTTATTTAAGTAATACCCAAAGTCATTAAATTACCCTCATTATTCTTCTGTATTAATTTATTTGATAATAGATCTATTATATCCTCATTTATAGTCACATAGCAGATCTTTACATAACCCCTCTCAATGATCTCTATAATATGATTTTATTTGAGAAGAATCTGTTTAGTTATTTAGTGAGAAAGGGGATTTCTCTTCTTAAAAAATAACTCCATTGTTATAATAATAGTTCTAAATTTCTCAACCAAATATATGAACCACCAAATGTTTTGTGATGAAATTGTTGATCAAAATATTTTCCTTCACAATATCTAAAGCATTGATTTACATTGACTATATATTTAATTCCACTATATGGTATTATTTAGAACTCTTCAAATGAATAGACCCACTATTGAGTTAAAATATGAAACCATATTTACATATCATATCATAATTATTAGTTTGGAAACTACAATCAATTTAATTATTTTAAATTATCTCATTCTCACATTTAATGATCTAGAACTTATCCCTACTTCATATCAAGTACTTAAGTATGATCGTTATAATAATCTAGAGTTTCTCACTAGGATTATAATGGAATATACTTATTATGATAAAATAATAGGAAATATTATGTCAAGTGAATAACACAAAATCTTTGATAAATCAATGAAAAATGTATAACGAACCATATGAAAACGTTCTGAATCATTAAAAGGATCATGGATCTTCATAAGATTAATGGAATTAAATAATGGTAAAAACACCCTATTAGAATTAAATTTTTTAATTATAACTATAAAATTACCAATATTTTTTCAGACTCAATCTATAAAAAAAATTTGATATATCATTATAGATCTTTATACAAAGTATATAGGTAACTTAACTAATCCATTTTGTGGAGAATAACATTCCTAATGCAATATTTTATGAGTATAAAGTACTAAAATAAATTCCAATAAATAGAATATTATCCACATATAACAGTAGAAATTCCAAAACTCTCCCAATAGTCCACTTATATTCAAAAAATATATTATTTATTAATTATAATACCAATTTCACTTATCTTATAATCATTCCAAACCGTCCAACTCCTAAAATCATTATTTAATCCTGTCACACTCGGTTTTTCATGTTTTTGTTTTGATCTAGTTCATTAGAAATATATATCCTTTTATTGGTTTTTGATTGAGATTAATTTTTAGTTTTTAAGTTTCACTTATTTCCAATCATCCTACTTTGTGTTCCTCAATGCTTGTTTGGGAGTTTCTGGAGAAAGGGTGGTTAGTTCATGATTTGGGCCAAACCGTTAGTCCATTCCAAGGTTTAAAAACAAATATTGTTTCTTTTATAACTCCTTTTTTGTTCAAACATTTTCACCCATTACACATCCCACGTGTCCTCCCATGATATATTCAAACCACCATTATCCTTTTTTGACCCAATGTGAATTCATAATCATGGTGAATTTGGGTTATTTATTAAGATATTGGGCCCGCCCGTGGGGTCATTTCCAATTTTAAAAAATAATAATTTTATCATTTATATCTTATTTAGTGTTTTATAAATTTAGGTTATTCTATCTTAAACTCAAGAACAAGAACCATAGGAACACCCCCCATGTTCCATTTTTCCTTATTGGAGTGCATCTTAGTCATAGATTATGGAAAAACTTTTCAATGTTTATCAAATCGTCTAGGTTTTCCAAAGGCAATTTGTATCATTCATAAATCATTCAATTAGTACTATTTTTCCCACAAATATTTTTTAACTAGTTCTTATAGATCTTGGGATACTCTAAAATAAGTTAAATTCCATTCCCTCCCCTATAAGTGTGTATATCTAAGGGAATATAAAGAGTTATCTAGTTTCCAAGGTGAGATTCCTTCTCCTTTCTCCTCCATCTTCCTCATCTTTCAATTATTTCATGGTTCTTTATTATCCCATGGTTATGCACGACCTGGGGTTCTGTTTTGGAATTATTTTTTATTGTTTTTATCTTGGATTAGGTCTGGTCTTCAAAGTTTAAGGTTTTATTAACCCTTCATAGGGGATTTCAGTTGTGTGTTTCGATTACGCCATGTTTTTGAGGTAGGTTCTCCCAAGAACTTGCCTTTATTATTTAATATTCATATTTTTCATGTTATTACCAATATTATACATTATTATTATTTATTTACAACCTTTTTATGTTCTATTTGGTGTGAAAAATGGTTATTTATGCATTGTTATGTGTAAAATGGAGTTGATTCGTTATAAAAGTGAACACCGCTTGTTTAAGTAAATGGTATCTGAGTTTTCGCATAAGGATTGTTATTTTCATGATTTGTTTCAACTACTCGAATAAATTTTGGCATGAAAAATTCTGTTTTTACCCCTTTTGGTGTTAAATAGAATTTGTTTTTCTAAATGTTGCATGCCTAGTTTTCAGAAAAGTGGCTGGCAGGTTTCTTGGCCCTAAATGTGATATAAAATGACTTGTTTGTATTTTTTAAAGTATTTGAAGAATTTAAAGTGATATTTTTGGGGTCCTTTTATGGCATTAAAAAGGTTTTTCGGTTTTATAAAGATATGGTTATTAGTTTTTGACATGTTTTGGTAAGCTTTTTCGATAAGTGTCCCGTTCGGAATTTTTAAGAAAATGGTTGAAATCTGAATGTGTAGCCTAAGTGTTTTAAAATTATTATGTAAATGTTTTTTCTGATAATAATTGTGTGGGTACACAAATTTATGAAATGTGTAATTTTTAACCTTTATGCACATTGGTTTGGTAAAATTGTTAAATTCATGTTTGGCATTTTTCTTAAAAAATGGTTTTCATGTTTGTTCAATGTTGCACCATGTGGGGACATTTTATGATCCATGAAATTTATTTATTAAATGGTTTTGGGGCTGACAATTTTGGTATGATCTGGTATTGGTGGGTTTTTGTCCTTAAAAGATCATTTTTAAATAGATTTTATGTGAAGAGCCCTAACATACTTCTGCAAATTATTTAATGAAAATTTTAATTGGATTATTGATCCGTGAAAGAACAAAGAGGAATGTGTGTGGAATATTTTGTGTGTGTGTTATCTAGGAATTTATTTTTCATGTGATAATTATATTTTATAATATGAGTAACATTATTTATCACTAATGAGAAACCTGGGTATCAAGGTGGATGACTGTGTACTAGTATGCTAATGATGTGGATGGATTTTGTCCCTATTTCACGTAGCAAGTTTGACGATGACTAAACTAACTAAACAATGATGATGATGTTGTTGGGGACCACTAGGTTATGTATTATTCTTCTAATAGTGTATTTTTTCACAAGAATGGAAATTTATTATGGTTACCTTCACTCAGATAAGTGGGACTAGGGGCTCATAACAAACTAGTGTGTATGGGTGTTCTGGTGACTTGTGCTCATTGGATATTTGTTACTAACCATCGGTATACTGTGTGTTTGGTTGTAAATTTCAGTAGTGTGTGTGTTTTATTTAAAATTTAAAATTCTTTAAATCATCCCTCTTGAAAACTATTTTTTTTAACTTACACCTCTTTGAAAATTATTACTTTCATTTTTATTTATAAAACTTTCAAATTTTTGTTTTGGTAATTTTTATTGCATGGAACCTCATTTGGAAAACAGAATTTTATATATTTTATTGAAAACATGAAATTTATTTTTATTTTATTTTAATGTAAGTGCATTGGGAATATAATATTGGGCTAACCTGCTGAGTTTTAATACTCGTACATAAAGTAATCTTTTGTTTTTAGTCCATGTCTGGGTTTTAGTATGGGTTTGGTCGCCTTGAGCGACATGGGATCATTGTATTGGAGAGTGACCAAAGAGGCCACATGGAGTTAGTTTGTCATTAGGTTTGTTTGGATTAGTTTTATTGTTTAGTTGTACATTTAGTTTATTCATATAAATGATGTAATTTTTTTTATAAATGTGTATTGGGCTATCCATTCATTCTAATGTCTTCTTTAGTGTTTATATTTGGGTGAAATCATTCCCTTGTCACTCTAACTGATTCTCTTGGTTCTTGTCGTAATGTTGGAAGGACCGAGTATGCCTCTTAGAACTCTTTGTGAATCAGTCTGGGTGACCGGTCCAGGGTTGTCCTGGACTAGTTTGTGACAAATCTAGAAATGGATTGTTGTAACTTCTAAACCTTAAAATAAAAATTTAGAATTTAAAAAATTTTAGGATGTATCAGATAAATTAACTTGAATAGATTCAAATTATTAAAATGGGGTTCGATATCGATTTTATATTTCTCATAATCATAATTATTTGTTATGGAAAATAATAACAGGATGAAATTTATCATTACAAGTATAGTAAAAGAATATTTATAGCATATATCCTAATTTGTTTTTAACATCTAGATAGAAGATATGTTTTATAGGTTGAAACTCTACCATCCATTTAATGTATACTATGGGAAACCCACCTACATCCTCTAGTTCTCACCTCTTCAGTTTCATAAACGGTATTCCAAACATGATAAATGTACATGAATTCCATCATAGATTTCCTAGATTATAGGAATTATGTATAATAATAAGTCTCAAGGGACTCAATATAGGTTGTAGGTTCATAATATATTTACATTATTTCATTATTATTTTCCACAAGAGATATATATCTCTCAAATACATAACCTATTGTACATGAACCATGAGGTTCATGAATAACCTATGTCGGTTCATCTTCTGCAACAATTTTTGGCATCGAATCACTTTGCATTTAAGGAAAATTTCTTATTTATTGGTATCGAACTTCACCAAGTTCATGTTTCCTCCCATTGAATCCCAAGTTGATATAGTATTTCCATGTATTTTATAAAATCATGCCACAAACACATTTCGCATAATATTATTATAGAAATAAAACCTTTTATTTTATTTGGGATAACAAAAAATAATAATCTTGATGATTTAGCGTCAAATATATAAGAACCCTAACAAAATTTATATTATTAAAAAACAAATCATCATAAAAGTAAAATTGGGACACCACTCATCCTATATCATTTATGGTTCCTTTATTATTATTTCTGTTGAATTTTCATGATATAAGAATGAAATAATGCCTAGAGCCTATCCCTAGAATGATATAAGAAGGTGACACTGAGATATCAACAATGAAAAAAATTAATACTAAATGATAAATATTATTAGATACCAAATTCCTCTATGATTTTTTGGAGGAGTAATTTGTGAAGCAATTCTATAATCTCTCAGACGACCAGTAAAAAGATATCTCAAGTTTTTATCACCCTTATCTAACCTGTTATTCCAATTTTTTAACTAGTTATTTCTATAGTTGACTTTTAAAAACCTAGAAATTGTAATATGTTTCAAAATTATATATATCAAAAACATATATCCATACCTATTAAAACCATCATAAAATATTATGTTGTAACTATACCCACCACTTATGAGATTACTCATTGGTTTAATAGTTAACTCTATAGTACCCTATCCCAATCAAATCTTCCAATAACTGGTTGTTTTAGTCATTTTACCTACTAAAAAATATTCCATTTTATCAAATGATTGATAACCAAATTAGTCAATAAATATATTTGGATAGACTCTTTGGATAGATTTCTCATTTATATGTTCATGTATACAATTACAAATAAATTTGATGGTTCTATCACTATTTACCATTTTATATCTAATTTTATATATTGAATTATCTATTTCTAGAATGAAAAAAAATTAAACATATTCCAAATGGAATAAAAAATCAATCATATATATATAATCTATTGTTATTAATAATCACTAAAACACCATTCTTTTCCAAACAAGATATATAAATATTAATTCAATATATGGTGGGAACATAGTAACGATTTTATAATTGGAAAATTAAACCACATAGTTGAACTATATCATAAGTTACAAACACTAAATCAAAAACACTTCAGACATTCAAAAAATACATTATAAATTCTCTCAAATTTTTGAGACTATGTTTACTTATAGAAATGTGTAATGCATACTCGATACGCAATACCCATGATTCAGAATTATCAATATTGGTTTTTATAACAATAACATCGATATTCTTAGAATGACTATATTTTAGAACACTTCTGGACCATATGTGTCAGTATATAATAATATCATATGACATACTTATAGGATAAAAAAATCTTGATAAAGATATACTATTCAATAAATACATATAAGTGGGTGAGTATCATGTTTTATATCATTTCATCAATGACATTTAATGGATGTACTCCCATTACAAATGATGACCCCATATAATATTTCATATTTGTGGGCTAAGATCAATATTTTACTATGAAATGATTCCAATTTGGAATTACTCTGATCACTTAGTTATTTATATAGGATATAATTCCAATAATATCATATTTGACTCTTGGATTGTTGAGTGTAAAAACCATCATCCAAATTAATTATATGAGTATACTAGAGTCTATTCTTATGATATCTTATATCATATTATTTCAGAGCTATGTGCAACTCAAATCTCAAAATGGTATTTGGTTACCTAATTTTTAGTACTACCAATTTCCACTATGGCTTTCACATGGTAATCAATGGGCACCATAATTTTTTAGAACCTTCATGTTTTAATGAACATGGTCTTGGTATATGTTCACGTTGGAAGAAATATAGTACATAGTAAATATAGGGATTTCATAATCACTCCATTCTTATATAAAACCTATGATTATCATGTGTAACTATTTCATCCCTTGAAATCCTCACATCTCTTGTAATCCCTATATGTATACAATATATAGTTATTTAGTTTTGGAATACCTTTTCAATTCTAAAAAATGGAAAAGCTATTATAATGTCTAACTTTGTACACAACTCACATTTTTTGGTTACTTTCACAATAATACAATACAAATTCATATATGAATGTCCAAATGTATCATATAAATAAGGTATATAAAACTATTTATTGTAGAGGTTTAGAATTATATTATACTATAAATATCCACAAGAGAAAGCATTGTGAAACAAATTTCCAACTCCCACATTTCAAGATAGTGTATAATCCTCCAGTCCTGTGAGCATTCATTTCCCAAGTCCCACTACCTAATTGTTCAATACACAAGAATGACTTCAATACCATCATAATTTTAACACCTAGTTTGAGTAAACTATAAATAATCTCTAAATCCATTCTCATTACTATATAAAAAATAAATGTAAAGGTATAAAAAACTAAATCTTATTTTATTATAACTATTGTGTCACTCTCATATTCATTGTATGAAAATTTATAATAAGTATTTTAAACAACTTATACAAAAGTATACAATATTCATAATATATTTAATTTATAAATATGAATATTTTGTATAGGGATTTCATAACTAAATTAAAAATTCAATTATTTATCATTGAATATTATCGTGTTAGATAATAAATTTTACCAAAACCAATTTTAAAATGGTCTAATTTCATGATGATTTAGTATTGGATAATCAGTCATGCTCCAATGATGGTTTATAAGAAAACTAAATTTTATTAATTTTCTGAAGACAAAAGCATTCCATGATGGAATTGTCGAATATTCCAAACAATTTTGGACTATGATATAATGTATACCCACATGTCATTTTTGTTTTAAATATAAAGAAGAACCAGGATGAATTAATTGTTTCCTTTAACTAGTTGAATTTTATAGATTCATTGAACATGATATAGAGAATAACTAACCACATCATGATGATGTAAAAAATGAAAATCCATTATATAGTTAATGAATTCATGATGTTTTCTCCTAGACCATGTTATTGTCCCCATAAAAATTAACATATTATAACATATTTATCTAATAACAATTTGAAGAAAAACATAATAGACCAGGATGTCATGAAAAATTAATGACTTTTCTTTTGAAAAAACACAAAAACCAATTTTTAATTTCATTTTTTTCTATTAATTCATCTCTTGAAACATATTTGATATTAGAAAACCAATTACATGATTTATTAAGAGTGGTATCAATAAGATAAAATAATATAAACAGAAAATGACTATATCACATGTTCTATGATTTTTATTATCCCTAGTATAGTGTTTTATGAAGTTCCCTTAGAAAAAACTGATGGGTTATTTCCTATGAAAGTATCCACCATCCATGGAAATCATCAAAATCATTTATTACACTTCTTTTTCATAAAGTGGTGCTGGAACCTACTCCTTAGTGGAAAATAAAGGGAAGATAAAAATAACAACTTCAACCAAAAAATAATAAATACCACTATCACATATAAGGTCCACGAATCTAAATTTACAATTCATCCTTCAATAAATGATAGATCCTCCTGGAGCTTTAATTTTTCATACATTATGATATATCCAAATAATTTGGCTTACACCTCATCAGTTAAATGAAATGTGAAATCATATTTTAAAATTAATTTAATCTAGGCATCATTATGTGATGTTTCTAAATATGACATAAAAATGATAATCTTAATATAAGATTCAATCCCATAATATAATATGAAATTCAATATAAGCACTAAAATGTGGTATAAAAGTATATGAGAATACATTCACCATAACTTGGGGACTTTCACCATACCATGTTTTCAGTTTAGTGAGCTATATTCAACAATAAAAATCTCACTAATCTCCTTTAACATGAAAAAATAGTATTATTATCCCTAGGTATTGGTATACTGATGTGAGAGGGAGGTTCAAGAAAAACTAACATACTGTATTTTTAATTCATACCTACTTTTATGATAATTAATGAACTTTATTTCTATTTTATACCTTACTTTTATGAAGATACAGAATAATTTTTTACTATAGTATATGAATAGATGATTAATTATATATAAATATTCTATTGAAATGGTCAATGTAATTATATACACTAAATATGGGTTCCTTTGATATTCTGGGGATATTCCTTAGGGATGAGATGCCCTTATATTGGAATGAGTTTTTTATATTTTAGTCGAGTGAGGATGTAGGGGTGGGAATGTTTATTTTTCTATAAAATTTTTAAATATTATATAAAACTTCTTATTAATTATATTTAAATTCATTAAATATAGTTTTTGGTAAATATTTATTTAGGGAACCACTAACTATAGTTATATCATTAAATATTTTATACTAATAATGTATCACATATTTTACGTGATTTATCCGTCAGAGTCCTTTTATAATGTTGTATTAGTATATACAACATGGTTAATTATAGTTTTAGGGACATAAGAGAAGATAAATTTTATGGTATTTTTTCAATCACTACATAGAGAAATAAATTATTAAGTTATAAAAATACAAGATAATGTAAAAATAAAAATTCATTCACATATACATGAAAAACATCATGTATAAATAAAGGAGATGAAGTAAGATTTTAATAGGGGATTTCTCTTGGTTGATAATGCATAAGACCCAACATCACATAATCAAAACTAAAAAAATTATATGTAAAACATATTTTCATATTATTTTCTAAATAATAATTTTTTTTGTATGTCCCAAATGAATTTAGAGTCCCTGAAATTAGTCAGTTGGTAATAAGATACAAGGGGAAGTAGATTCATTAGTTATATTCCATTTTATCACATTTATCATATATTTTATGTAAAATACGTAATATTTTATAATGATTGTTAATTTCAAATGACCCTATAAATATTATTCATTTAACATATCATTATTCCCAATTATATGTTAAAAAATTAAATATTACAAAAAATGATCAATTTCAACTGAAATGATATAAAATTTTCAATTAGGGGGTATTTGTTTTGAAAACATCAGAACCAAAATAAAATAATCTAAAATAAGAAAGCATGGTTGATTTGTTTTATAAATTCATAAAAATGGTCTATGAGGTATTTATTATATATAAAAATAAATCATGCATGAATATAATGTGTGAGACAATATAAATACCAAAAATTAGATTTTAAAGATAAACTGTAGAGACCTAGTTTTTTGCCCTAATACGACTTTGAAATATTTCTATGAATATTTCCAGAGATGGGTGCTGAGACAATGTGCAATTATGAGGCCTGTTGTGCCCGGAATTAATTTTATAAAAATTTTAAGTGTTTTTATATTATGTACATGTGTCTAACTAGATAAAATTGGATGTCTCTTAAATTGTTGATCATATCGGAAATCTGAGACCACGGTTGGGTCTAGAATGCAGTGTATCCCCTAGGGACGACATAAAATTAGTCGGTATGGGATGTTTGGACCCCTCGATCATTGGTGATGTGTTAAATAGATAAATTAAATTATTAAATTATTTATTTTGTATCTCAAACACAAATAACTCATGGATGAGGGCTCAGATGAAAAATATCAGGCCACTGATGAGCTCAGAATGTAAATGTTACCCTAAGTAGGGTGTAACCTGTGCTGGCATCGAGTGTTCAAATTATGCGACATCATGGGAAAATAATTAAATAATTAAATAATTTTTTTTTTAATTATTTGAATAATTTATTTTAACCTGATGAGAGGTTATAAATTCATGGTTATGAGATCTTGGCCTCATAACCCATTTTCCAACGACTCCTCCTCCTCTCCTCTCATATCCTCTCTGTTGACGAATGACGATGAAGCCTTGGATCCAGGCGGATCAAAGAGCGACGAACACAAAAACCTCTTCTGATCATTATGAAAGTGTGATATTCATTAACAAAAATTGATCCAATCTAGGTAGGACTCTTCTTTTAGTGTTTTACGTCTCTGAATTAAAATTTTGAGTAGATTCATATTTGTTCCTTGATCTGCACCCCTCACTGCAACCTTTCCATCTTCCAACATACTAGAATTGAATTATTTCTATTTGTTTAATTTATGTTATAACCCCCGGTGCCCAAATCTTATTCGTCGAACAATAATGCCCAAATGATGATGTTTAAACCTTTGTTTTTGGTGCTTCTTCCCCACAATTCTTCGTGTTCATCATCGTTGGACCACGAAGTCACGATTCAACTCGGTCAGGTTAGGTTCGAACATAGTCGAACCCCCAGACTCTTTGCGGTGGAACGAATGACATGTGGATCAATGATTTGGGGATGAATTGATAAACGAGCAGTATAGTGTTTGTTTAACAGACCATATCATTATAGAAGGTGCGTGTTTGCAGTCGAATATGGTCAACATGACGAGCATCAATAATAATAATTATTATTAATGATAATGGTGATGACCCATTGATAAAAAATTAAAGGAGGATTTATTTAAATTTATATTAAATAATAATTGTAATGGTTGCTTTTAGTGTGTGATTAATTAAATTAAATTGTTTTAATTTAATATGAGAATAACCCAGATAAATTAATTTAATGTGATTAAATTAGAACATTAATGATGATTGTTATTATTATTAATTTTATTAATAATAACATTGAAGTGAGAATGGAGTTGGGGTACCTCCTAAGATGGGGGTGTGTTGTATGCACAATCATCGCATGGGGGAAGGAGGAGGCGTGTAAATAGGGGTTTTTGATTGATTTATCATTTATTCACTTTTAATAATCTTTATGATATTAATTCCAGGAATGTTAAAATAAAATAAACGATTTGGTTGGAGGAGAGAGAAGAGTGTGGGGCACCATTTTGGTATATGTGTGATTGGAGAGAGAGTCTCCACTTTTGTTTGGTACGTAGATTGAGTTTGGAATTAAGGTTAAATAAATAAGTAATTAATAATAATAATAATAAAATATTTTTATTATTAATTTTGTTGATAAAAAGTTTTTTTGTTTGTAACTTATCCGTGTGACCTCAGTTTCACGAGCCATCAATGTTAGTGTGACCCTGACTTCAAGATGGAAATTATGAGTCCAATATTGGATGTCTTTATTGAGTTAGTGGATTGGATACCCGAAACACTCAAATAATAATAATAATATATTATTATTATAAAATGTTTTATCTGCCCTAACTCCTTTGTGTGACGTCCGATTGACTTGATGTCAGCGGTGATGTGACCCTGTCTTTAAGATGGTCGATTCATGTCTAATTTTGAATGTTAAATTCTGGTACATGGATTGGGTCCATGAAACACCCAATTATATTATTAGTATTATTATTTTGGGATCTTTTATCCAACATATCTCACTCATACGGTGTCTAAATGATGAACCGTCTATGGCACTGGGATCTTTGAGACAAGGATGTCATTTTGAGATACTCCACGTGAATTTTTGAGAAAATTTTGAGTTTGAATGGGTTAGATCGTACTTGAATCCAACCAGTCCCTCGGCACAAAAATTACTATAGCTTATATACCTGATGTCCGATTAACACTCCTTCTATTGTGTTGGAACCCTTATGAAATGACAGATCATCAGGTTACCTCTTTGTGGTAATTCGTACCGGTTGAAATACAAATGATCACTACTAGAAAATAGGGTTATAGCCACTGACCTATAGCCATGGTTTTATAAGTCCATGGAAATAGCTTAGTTTATAACCACAGTTCTATTAAAACTGTGTCTATATCATAATTTACATCCATGGATTAAAAAAATCCATAGCAATGTTTTTTTTACTATCAATTGGGCTCGTCCTCCCCATTCCATGACTCCTCTCCTCTACCGATCCGAGAGATCCTCCTCTTAAGTCAACGATGCTCTCGGCAATGCTCTCTACGATGCTCTCCTCTTCTCCTCTGCTGATCCATGAGATCCTCCTCCCCACTATCCATGACTCCTCGAACCCTCGACCTGGACCTGCTCTCCCCGCACTCCTACCTGACGTCGCTGCTACACTTCCCAGCCATTGGTGTTTCATGACGGCCTCCCCACCCTTGTGCTCGACTTTTTCCTCCAACCCTCGACCCTATCCCTTGGAGAATACTTCTTCTCACTCACCGTTTATCCTCCCTTGCCATTCCTCCATAGACTGAATGGTCATGGATTCTATCCTGTAATTTTATTGGACTTTTTGTTTTTTCCTTGCCTGCATGCATGGTTTCTCATGAATATGTGAAATTTGTATGAAATTTGAAAGGGATTTCAATGTTGAGCTTCAGAGTTTAGGGGAAATTTTGAACAGGAGTGCTCAGGCCGAGCAGACTAATCTTGATCAATTGGTTCTGGGCATTGATAACAGGTTTTGAAATTTATTTGATTTCTCTTGTTCCCTTATGTTTTTCAAAACAAGAGTTGTGACATCCCTTCATATGTTTATCCCTTCATTTGAGATGATTATAAATGAATTCCTCAGCTTTGAGAGAATTTCTCAAGATATCATAGAATCTTCAAGAGGTCAAGTCCTCCCCAAAGAAAGAATTATTTTTTTCTAAATGGATTCAATATGTTTCCACACCAAATTATCACAATCCTTATGTGGGTAGGCCTGGGATTTTTCCTACACATTCAAAATAGGGATGAATTCATGATTACATTACAACACTCGTATTTTTCTTGAATGGATTCAGTATGTTTCCACACCAAATTATCACAATCATTATGTGGGTAGGCCTGGGTTTTTTCCTACACATTCAATCTAGGGATGAATTCATGCTTACTTTACAACACTCGAATAAGGACAATTGGGTTAGTGGGGATGGAATTTTTCCCTAGATGTCAACCGATTGGTTCAAAATGTAGCCTTCTTAGTGATGTTTCATAATTTTTTTCTATTACTAGTGCATGAATCCAACACCAGAGTTAGAGTTACTACCTTTTTGATAGTGGACCAACTGGCCATAGGGAGGTTAATTAATATTGTGATCCTGGTATAGGAAACAATTTATCATTTTAGGGGTGTATAAGAATGGTAATGTGTCCCTACTAACTCATGGCCCCTTTTAATGTTCATTGGGAATGGAAAATAGGCCGCATTCAAGGCTATGGATTCATAAAAATATATAATATTATATATACATAATTCTATCCATACTTAATATTTACAGGTTTGGTGAATCCATTTACCTTGTAAGACCACAATGCAGTTTACCAGAAAAATCACCATAACTATTTTTGATATGTAACATATAATTATCTTACTAGTATCTTACACATTTACATTATTTAACTTAATGGTAATATAAATGAACACCGTTCTAATATTTTTTTTCCTATGTTATGAAGATATGTTTTAGGTGTAAGTACTAATGGTTGACATCATTATGGGATATTTTTATGATAATTCATTAAGATTGAATATTTTTTATGATTACAAAGACACAAAACTATTATTGTCCTTATGCATGTATTATTGTAATTTAATTTATATTCACCTAATATTATGTAATATATTTTTATGTTAACCCTGGGTTGCTATATATTCTGTTTATATAGCATGGTTGGCGGTATGTTAATGTAAATTGTGATATTGTGATGCGAAACCATTCCACTTTGGATAAGATAATTTAACAAACCTGGCACATTATTTTGTAAAATTTATAATATCCTCAGGTTATTTTCTGACTTTTACCCCTCTTGGATAGAGGCAATCACATCGTAGGTGAACGGTTTGGAAAAGCATTATGTCAAACCATACAAACCTTAAAAAGTGTGATTTTCCCATTTCCCCCCATCAATATTTATCATGCCTCGGAAAATATTCTCCTCATTTCATCCCCTTTCATCAATGGTTATGAAAAAAATGCCCAAATCATTCCAAGGGTGGATCTCCTTTGATTATACACTGTTCGGAGTGCCCTTGGTTTCAGATCGATGCTCAGTGTTTCTCTAATACTCCTCTTTCATTAATTTTTCAGATTTGGGTTTGTTTACTTTCTTATCTTCTTCGGAATCCCTTAAATGATTTTTTTTCTAGTTTATATTAGGTTGGGGTTCGGAAAGGTGTTCGAATCCGAGTGATTCTCCAAGTTTGTGCATGTTTTTTTCTTCGGAATCGAAGTACGTCATCTTCAAGTTATATCCAAAAGTTTTATTTTTAATTTGTTCATGTGAAGTTCTGTTCATGTTTCTGTATGGTTTTTAATTTGATTCCTTTGTTAGGGTTTGGTAAAATGGTTGGATAAATTATAAAATGAAAACCTCAAGATCACCGTGTGATGTGTGGAGGATGATTTCACCTGTTTAGTTCCACCCATGGGGTGCTTCAACAATTCCCAACATGGAAAATTGAAATATTAAGAATAGGGTTGATTTGTGTTAAAGTAAAGACCATGATAAATATGTTTAAATTTTAGATAAAATATAAGATTCACCAATGGTTGATTTTTCATGTTATTGAAAATGGAAAATGGTATTATTTGGAATGATGTGAAAAAAAGTTCAATGAATTAATGTGAATATGGGAAATGGATTATGAATTTGTGATGTACATACATAAATAGGTTAATTCATAAGAATATAGTAATGCGATAAATGGGATAATGCACCAAAATTGAATAAACGGTTATATGGGTTAAGTTGTTGGTGTTGATTAATATTCTAAATGGGTTAAGGTATGAAAATAGAAATGGGTCAAATAGGATAAGCGATATAAATGGAAAATGTGTTAATGGGTTATGTATTGATATAGTTTCATATGAAAATAAATATGAATTTTGATGTTTTTGTGTATGGAATATGTATGGATGTGATATGTTATATGTGGTTAATCAATAAATAAGAATGTGATCATGGTCTGGTTGTATGGGGGTAATTGACTTCAGTTTCAATACACATGGGTCGGGTTGGATAGAGGCTCTAAACCCCACCCCTTTAGTACATGAGTTAGGGAATCAGACTGAGGATATATTACCTTAATAGTTTGTTGGATATGACTACATGGATTGAGGCTCCATGTTAAGTGTAATTATTTGGTTATGATATGTTTATCCCTAGAGAGATAGGTAACATGACTTATTCACTTATGAATAATATTTTACTATATTTGGCCATTGATTAAAAGATATAAATGCCTAACCTATTTGAACATGGGATGAAAATGAAATAAGTTATTAAGATGGTATAAGTGATAAAAATGGAAATAACGAAGGAAATGGATAATGTGTGTAAAGTTAACCAATAATACCTAAGTTTTCTTTTATTTTCTATATTATTTAAATTGAACCTACATACACTATCTGTTTAGACTGGATAATTTATAAACATCATTGGTCATGTCCTACTAATTATTACCCACACCTTGACCATACCATCATTGGGTACCTGAGATTATTTCATCATTGTACATCTGAACAAAAGAAAAGGCCCTCTTATGGGGAGTTTATTTGACTTTGGGAAGAGCATGAATGGGGATTAAGAATTGGAGTCTGGAACCATTTTGGGGATTCCAAGGTTTCAATTAATTATTTGGTTTCTTTCTCAATTGACAATGTTATCTTGACATGATGTATTATTGTTTGGTTATAGTCCATACCCTCTTGGGGAAACAGTTCGTAATTCATGTGTCCTATTATTGTTTATCGTTTCATTTAATTCACATGGTATCTATTGTTCATTACATCAGTAAGGAGGTTTTAGAATCCCCACATGATCCCTCATACCCATGCTACATGTAAGAAACCTTTGGTTTGTGTAGGGTGTTAAGGGGGGTTCAAAACATGAATAAATGGAGAAAAGTGGCCATTATGTGCATGTTACATGGTTGTAACATAGGTAGAGTAAACCACATGACCTTGGAAAAATTAATTTCAGACTGATTGCACATATTTTTATAAACAGTGTGAGATCCTCGGTTCAGAGTGTGACTTAGACCCCTCTTGGACATATATTGGTGCACGGTTTGGGTATGTTTTGGAAAACCATGTAGCCAAAATGTGTGCCCCTTAAAAAGTGAAATTTTCCAATTTTACCCTTGTATTTATCAAACCTCACTCAATTTTCTCATCATTTATTAACCTTGAAACCATAGAGATGATCCAAAACTCTCATATCTCTACATGGGTTGATCTCCTTTTATTCTATTCCATTTGAAGCACCGTTGGTTTCAAATCAAATCTCAGGGTGAACCTAAGCCTTATATTTCTTCACTTTTTCATATTATGGAATGTGTAGTTTCTCATGTTCTTCCAATAAACTAACAATGTTTTTTCTTTTCAGGTCGTATGTTGCGGTTT
The DNA here is from genome assembly GCA_963277665.1 of Viscum album. NCBI lineage: Eukaryota > Viridiplantae > Streptophyta > Magnoliopsida > Santalales > Viscaceae > Viscum > Viscum album. Next base: position 1,074,437,365 of record OY728127.1, on the reverse strand, counting down.
TGAATGGTGTTTGATTCCAAGTTAAGGGGAATGGTTTAGAAAGCAGTATTCTATAGAATAGAGTTATGTGGTTTATAAGTTATATATAATGGTATTATTATTGATTTTTGAATGTGAGGTTGTTTTCTTATTTATCTATTGTTGTTAATTTTATTTCTTTCTTATGGTTTGGTAAATTGGTTGGAAAAATGATAAAATTAACCCCTCATAATTTCCGTGTGATGTGTTGAGGATTGTTTTACCAGTTCAGGGCTACCCATGGGGTGCACCAACATTCCTAAACATGGAAAATTGAATTGTTAAGTATATGGTTGATTTGTGATTAAATAAATGATAAAATTAACCCCTTATAATTTCTCTATATGGTTGATTGGTGTTGAAATAAAGCAATGCCATGATTTTATAATAAAACCCCTCCAATGGAGGTGTGTTTTCTTCTAAACTAAAGAGTAATGATAGCTATTTTTATCATGTTTAGATTTGGTTTGATTCTTTAATATGCCTCTTGTTGGTGTTTTTTTGTGGCTAGTTAGTTAGTGTTTTCTTTGAATAATATAAATTGGCTTATCATACTCGTTTAACTCAAATGACATTTCTCGAGTAGGAATATTCCTTGACCATGACACTTTCCATTTCATTCCTTGAATATTATAAATGAAATTTCCATGTTTAGGAAAGGTGAATGAATTTTGAAATGGTTTGTGTAGGGTGTATGATTCGGTTGCATCATTTTTTTCCCTTTAGACATTGGTTCATTGTGTTTCTCTCTAAAACCATCTCTGGCGATCGCTTGTTATAGCATATTAAATAGTTGATCTGTTTTATCAAATGCTGGCGGGGTGATGGTGAGAATGTTGCCCTTCCTCCTCTTGCACCCTTCGCTCCTGGCCGAAAGATGCTGCCATGCAGATGTCGTTAGACCTGGCCAACACGCCGCGGTCATGCTGCAGTCACACTGTGATTTGGACCTGCTCTAGGACGACACCCCGCAGTGGTTCGCAGTGATATTATTCCATGAGTCTTGTGATCAATGTTGAGACTGACTAATCACAATTTCTGCTGGTGGGGAAATGACTGAAATTTTTCCCCGCCTCCTCTTGCTCCCTTCGCTCCTGGCAGGAAGATGCTTCCCCACGAATGTCGCTGGACCGGGCCTACACATCGCGTTCACGCCGCAGTCACGCTGTGATCACGCCACGGTAATGCCGTGATTTGGCCCTGCTCCAGGACGACACACCGTGGCGGTTCGTAGTGATAGTATTCCATGAGTCTTGTGATCAATGTTGAGGCTAACTAATCATAATTTCTACCGGTGGGGCGACGACCGGAATGTTTCCCCGCCTCCTCCCACTCCCTTCGCTCCTAACAGGACGATGTTGCCCCGCGGATGTTGCTAGACCAGGCCAACATGTCGCGGTCACGCCGCGGTCATGACGCGGTCACACTGCGGTCACGCCGTGGTAATTTCGTGATTTGACCCAGCTCCAGGGCGACACCCCACGGTGGTTCACAGTGATAGTATTCCATGAGTCTTATGATCAATGTTGATACTGACTAACCAAAATTTCTGTCGGCGAGGCAACGACTGGAATGTTGCCCCGCCTCCTCCTGCTTCCTTCACTTCTGGACGGATGATGCTGTCCCACGGATGTCGTTGGACCGGGCCAACGCGCCGCGGTCACGCTGTGGTCACACCTCGGTCACGCCGCAGTCATGCTGCTATCACGCCGTGGCCACGCCGTGGTAATGCTGTGATTTGGCCCTGCTCCAGGATGACACCCTGCGACAGTTCATGGTGATAGTATTCCATGAGTCTTGTGATCAATGTTGAGACTGACTAATCACAATTTATGCCAGTGGGGTGATGACTAGAATGTTGCCCCGCCTCCTCCTACTCCCTTCGCTCCTGGCCAGAAGTTACTGACCACGGCTATCGCTGGACCGGGCCAACACGCCGCGATCACTCCCTGGTCACGCCGCAGTAATGCTGTGATTTGGCCCTGCTCCAGGAAGACACCCCACGGTGGTTCGCAGTGATAGTATTCTATGAGTCATGTGATCAATGTAGAGACTAACTAATCACAATTTCTACCAGCGGGATGACGACCGGAATGTTTCCCTACCTCCTCCCGCTCCCTTTGCTCCTGGATGGAAGATGCTGCCCTGCGAATTTCGCTAGACCGGGCCACCATGTGAACTACTACCCAAGAGACACCGTACTCACTAGTGTACAAAACTGAGCTAGTACTTCCCATTGAAGTCCAGTTTCCATCGCTACAAACAACTATCTATGGAAAACTCTCATATGATGATCAATCAAAAAAGAAATTGTTTTAGAAGAATTGGCTCGATGAGAATAGGTTATGTACAGTACACAACCTTCATGTCCAATCATAATTGGGTCACAAAATACTTTAATAAAAATTTTCTTCTGCGTTGTTTCTTTCAAGGAGAACTACTGTTGGATCTTAGAACCCCCATGATACCAGGAATGCAATCTACCATGTTGGAACCCAAATGTGAATGGAATTGTATCATACATAATGTCCATTATAATAAAGCTTACTCACTAGCCACAATTGATGGGAAGATGTCTCACCCCCACCAATAGGGGGTTCTTCAAGAAATAATTTTCATAACCATCATCACAACATCCCACATCTCAACAAAATAATGTAACAATATGAGGAAACCATCCTAGTTGCATGGAATTAAAACATCCTGAGACATCCTAACTATATGTCAATAAACTTTACAGAATAAGTTCTAGTAGAAAAACTTTAAATTGCACAATTTCTTCTGTCCTGTTCGTATGACGTTAAATTGAAAGATATCACCTTACAGAAAGACATTAAACTACACCGATGACATCATAACCACAGGAAATTAAACTTCATGAGAATAATAGTCTAACCAATGAATCAATACACACGATCAATATATATAAAAAAGGGAACGAATTGATCTCACCCATATGTGAGAGTTAGATCCACATATGGCATTATACTATTCAAGGCATTGCGCATTAATTTAAATTGTTGAAATTCAGTATAAATGATGAATAAGACTCCCTTTGTAGTTGGTTAGTTTCTTTAAAACAGCCAAGTTAGAAACTCTCCTGAAAAATTCTCCGCTTGGACTATCCATTAACAAGGGTGAAAAATGTAAAAATTTAATCCAACCAATGAATGTCAAAAATAAAGCCAAGTTAAAAGGTGAAAAGATATAGCAATGCATCCAAGTAATTGATGAAAGAAAAGGGAGAGCAGATACAGAAGATCAATAAAACAGGGAGGGTTTTTTACTTGATAGAAAATAAACTAACAAAAAAGTAATAATAAACTATGATTTTCCTCACATGCAATGATAGGTTTAAAATCCCCAATTGGACACCGATAAAAAGCTGTCCATAGTCACTTTGGGGTGTAGTTTTTTTCTATAAACCACCATATATGTTTGTTCCATTCATTTTTAGGTGATAATTTATTTATTTGTGATTCTTGAAATTTAGGGATAAAACTAAATCCCTTAACAGCTGCAAAATACCCCTGAATGTACAATTTAACCATGCTTGAAAGCATGCTGTCTAGTTCTGGAATTTTTCAATAACTGATGATTTCCATACCCTCTTGAGGCTTCCACATTTTTCGCCTCTGAGTTATCAATAACAAATGTGAATGTGGCTGTGCTTTAAAAAAATAATCCAGGAAGATGGTTTTGAAGTTCAGTTTGAAAAGATTTATGGGCATTTAAAATGAATTTAAAATCCTTTTACACTTTTATCTCATCTTCAAAAAAATATTCAGCTAACCTAGTTCCCAAATCAGTGGAAATATAAAGTTATTTATTGATAAATGACTGAATATTTCCATTTAATCTTCTATTAAGAGAAACTCCAACAACATTTTATTATCTACCTCATTTTCAGATTTTGGAGGTGGGTTTGTCTTCCAAAGAAAGATCACTTATCTAAACCTCTTCAAATTCCAGATTTTGATCAATTTTACCTCCTTGATTTTTTAAATCTTGAATTTTAGTTTGATTTTCTTGAAATATTTTATCTCTTAAACTCTTAAAAGTGTTGGACATTTGATCATTTTTTTCACAAATCTACTTCAAGTTCATAGTTATTTCCTCAAATTCAGAGATTTCAGCTTTGATAAGTTTAGGGAATGTGTGTCTTTCACTAATCACCAACTCTAACAATTGTTCATTTGAATAATCCCAAATTAGATTTTATCATTAAAAATTTGGGAGTTATTCCTATCTTTTATAGCTAGATCAACATAAAATTTCCATATCTTCTCATCATTGTGATAAGCATGAAACCCTTGAGTGAATTTTTTTAAATCGTGTTTCTTGTCATAATTTAATCCATCAAAAAGTAATCTCTCATGGAAAAACCATGTTCTAGACATTGAATAAGAAATTCATTAAATCTATCTCATGCATCATTAAATCTCTCCTTGCTGCCCTTTAATGAAATTGGTGATCAAGATCCTATAGTGACTATGTCTCTGACTAGATATTTTATGCATTTTTGAAAAGTTTAAAAGCTGTGATTAAAATGAAAACAGATTATACAACATAAAATTCACACATAAAAAAATATGTAAATGAAACTACATCATATAGAAAGAATTTATAAAGGAAGTTTTAAGAATTTTAGGCCCAAAAACAGCAGTGATTTTTTTATTTGTTTTTTTTTACCCCAGACACTCAACACCAAACCTTCCCTGGAAATGATGCCAGATTTTTGATAGCTTTTCATTTGTAATATCAAATACAATTTATATCACATGATCTTACTAGATAGTGTAAAGTATGGTTGAACCATAGGGAACATAGATAAGAGTCTAAGGGCTTATTTAAAACCTAAACTACTAAAATAGGGAAAGAAAATACTGGATGAAAAGTGAAAGTGTGTGGTAAGAGAAGAAGAATGCTTGTATATATATCTGTGAATAGAATCAAATAACTAAAATGGAGTGGAAGAAGAATGAAGAGGACACTTCGAGAGGGGAAGTGCTCCTCGCCCCAGCCAGAAAGTCGATCCAAGCTGTAGCCGATTCCAGGTTAATTCTCCCCGCCTCCTCTCACCCCCTTTCTACTTATTTATAATAGCCCCCCTACCTTCACATGGTCCCATCCTAGAAAAATACTAACCAAATTCTAAAAAATAATTTTCCCTAACTATAATGACGTTTTTAGCCTCTCTCTCCTATAGTTAGGTGTTTATCACTCGCACCAATTTTAAAAGTAGTCTTGTCCTCAAGACTAGGGAAAGGTGTCCTATATGAAAATGAGTCAGGAGATCTTCCAAATTCTTCTCTGTACACATATGTGTTGAGCAGTACCAAACATCATCTAGATTCCCAACACTACTAATGGAGGACTATGTTGTTGAAGTCCTTGGAAAAACATCTTGCATGCACTTGGTGACAAGAAATCTCCCATATTCATCGTCCTTCATGCTCGCAAATACGATGTGGTCCTTCTCTAGAGAGTTAGAACCCAAATCCCTCCTCCATCACAAAATTCCTAAATTCCTTAGTGGTGCATGTTAGTCGTCAACCCAGGACTGAACTATCATATCTGGCGTAATTGAATCCACCATTATCACCAAATAAGACAGTGTTAGTGCAACACGCTTCTGCACCTCTAAATCACTAGACATCCCAGGATATACTGTAGTTAGTGCGAAGGAGTGAGGCAGTGGAGGCAGCTCTAGGCGATCTTCTGGTTGCACCTGTGGCCCAAAAGAAAATTGATGGTCCAAGAACAGTCCCTAGACATTTGTCTCGAGCTAAGGCATCAGATCCCGACGACGTCCTACAGCTTTGAAGAATTCTCGAACTGTCGTTCCGGAAGTCATCACCAGTTCATGGTCTAGCTTGCATTGTTGGATTGAGATGAGAGTCACTTGAAGCTTCTTGGGTTTCTGGAGCACCTCATCTCTTGATATCGTCGTCATCCTATGAGAGGAATACTCTCCTCCAAAAAAAACTCAGAACACCCTATTTATCTCCCCTTTTTTTCGATGGAAATATCGTGCTCCTCACTCACTCTTTTTTTTGTCCTTCCTGAAAAACAATTAGGGCATCCACCTAGGGGTGTGCACCCCATCTAATGAGTTTTGGCCGAGTGTGCCATTTCTGAACACGAGGTGTCTGATGCAAATAAACCTTAGTAGCACGATCGTCCGATGAAGGGAACCAACAGCGCGTCGATGGTGGAAGGCAACTCAAGCAGCTTCAAGTGGTGCATATGTTGGGAACCACTTGTGTTTACACATTTCATCTAATGAATACCCCATATATGTATTGTATCATATCAATATCACACTATAAACCCACCAAATTGAATAAGATCCCAGCATATAAACCACTTAAAAACTTGCAGAAGGAATCACAGAAGCTCCCAAGCACAAAACCAACAATCACTCCTAGGGGAAGTATAACCAAGGAAACAAGGTGGCTAAAGGAGAAATATAAAAACCCAAAAAGAAGTAGTCACAAATGATAGAAACCAACAAGACACACATTCATGAAATCACTCACAACCCCCCCCCCCTCCACATACACACACACCCACACAAAAGTTTCCAAAATCCAACACCCATCCAAAAGTCTAGCTTTATCCAAAGAAATAGAACCACTGAACCCCCATCCCTGCAGCCAACATCAACCAACCAGAGCAGCATCCCTATCCAAACAAAGCCTAGAGTGAAAGACCTCTAGACAATCTTTCCAACTAATGGCCAATACACCAACACCTACTTACAAAAGAAACCTAAACCACACCATATCCAACCACAATAAGCACCTATAATAGACACAACACCCAAAATATTAGATAGAAACAAAATCATCCCCAGACCACCATTTTGCCCCATCCATCACCATCTGAACACCTTGCATCAAAATGGACCACCCACCATAAGAAAGTCTAAAAAACCAACAGTAAACTATTACCATCCATCTGATGTACCCCGCATCACCCACGCCTAACCCATTCTACAACCTAAAGAATCCCCAAGCAGTCCCTGATCCAAATGTAAGCTAATACCCACCCTAAATCCAACACCTATAGACCCACTAAGTAGTCAACATGCACCCACCCTAGAAAAAGAACCACCCATCTACCAAAAAAAATCCTCCCAACCTGCAGCATCCAGACAATCGAAAGAACCAGAAGCCTACAATAGTAATCCAAAACAAAGAAGAAACACTAGAAAGCCAACCCCTATGCACTGAAAACATGTTACCAACCATAGTAGAAATCACAAACCAACCAGCACCATGCACTATGTAAGTGTATCCTGTACTACACCATGTAGAAAAATCCAAATAGCAATACCCCCAGCTGAAACCCATCTTCAAAGGTCCTATAATTCCAAACATCACCATGCACCGTGTAAGTGTATTCTGTAAGTCTCTATTTGATAAACCCATTATCTCCCAGCCTCAACCTTAAGAAGCATCCAAAGTAACCTGCATACCAATCCCTATGAACGTACACCCCTCCACCTGAATATCCCCTACCAACCCAAGCTGAAACCAGGAAGAACCACAACACACACCTATACAGGGGGGGGGGGGGTCCAGCAGGGGGCAGCTATTCAGGGGGGGTCCAGCAAGGGGGGTTCTGTCTAGGGGGGTTCAGCGGGGGGGCTGTTGTCCAGGGGGGCTGTCCTGGGGGTCAAGCAGGGGGGGCTACTATCCAGGGGGGGTCCAGCAATGGGGGGATGTTGTCTAGGGGGTCTATTGTCCTGGGGGGGTTCCAGAAGTGGAGGGGCAAGGGATGTGTAAGGGGGTGCTGTGCAGGGGGGTCTAGCTGGGGGGGGGGCAGCTGTTCAGGGGGTCCATCATGGGGGGGGGTCTGTCCGGGGGGTTCAGTATGGGGGGCTGCTGTCCAGGGGGGCTGCTGTCCAGGTGGTCCAGCAAGGGGGGCTGTTGTCCTAGGGGTCCAGCAGTGGGGGGGGGGCTATTGTACAGGGGGTCCAGTAGGGGGGGGGGCTGCTGTCCAGGGGGGGCTGTCCAGGGGGGTCCAGTAGGGGGGATGCACTATTCTAATTTATTGAGTTATATTCTTTATGAATATTCTAAGATGTTTTGTTTTAACATAATTTTAGGGGATGAACACTAATATGTTCTACCTTGTGTTGTATGTACTTTTGAGCTGGTTCCAGACTTCTTTGAAAGCTTTTCTTTATAGGGAGACTCATTTAAGTGTAGTTATGTGTTTTTTTTTTGAAAAAGGTGGGGAAAAGCCCTTATATTGAAAATGAAAATTGTCTGAAAACAAGGAGATGTGTAGGAAAGTTCACATGAGTCATCAAAGGACTCGTCAAGAGGTGAAAAGTTTCTTCCTAATTTTGTCTGCAATATTGTGCTCTACATCCCGTAAAGCACCCCAATCCACTAGTCTACCTCGTCCACGCCCACACCCCCTAGTGTGAAGAGCTTCCAACTTTTGTTCCTATTGAAGAAGACTTTAAATGTTCGAGTCGTCCGAGTCAGAAGCTTCAATTTTTTACTCATCTTTTGAAGTAGACCAGTCCACTCTTCCACACCCACGTCCACTACATCGAGCATTCCATCCTCTTTTCCAATTGGCCTATTGTTAGGAGACTTCTTAATAAATCTCTTATGCAATAGAAAGTTGTTTCCCCCTTTCATTATCTTCTTATATTACCTGATGTGAACACAACAAGACAGTTCTGTCAACTTTGACCTCCTTTTGAGGTTCAATGACTCCTTCTTCAACTGTGGTACTTGAATTATTAAAAATGATAGCACCAAGGGGGTTAGAGTGTGTCAACTACATATCAGTGCTCTTATCTGAATCAATCTTCATTCCAGGCTGCAAAACAGGGGGATAGTCTTGTGGTTCATTGTTCATAAGAGCAGTTTGGGGATTTCATGACAAAGTAGACTTGTCTAGGAAGGTAGAATCAGCTAGGGATCTGTATCCTAAGATATTCTTGGCCTCCACCTTTAAAATAGAAGCAAAACCAATCTGAATTCCATGTTTCAAAGCAGGAGAACAGTCCTGCTTTGTGGCAGGAGAATCAGAAGTGGAATGCTCATCCTTGATAACAATAGAAAAGGTAGGTTTAGAATCCTTGTTGACAGCAGAAGAGGATGGGACTTCAGAAAAGCATCTCAAGGCACCTTCCTTACTACCAGAGGATTTCCCCAGGGAATATCCTACCATTTTTTTATCCATCTTTTGTGCTCTGTTATCCTATGATGACAGGACCATAGCAGTTTTCCCTTGTTCAATTATATCAACCCATGATTTATTGACATGGTAAAAAATGACATCATTGGGTTGTAGAATTTTTTGAGGTGGAGGCACCAAATGGTCTGCAGGGTGAGTTTCTTCACCACTGCATGCCTTCAGGTCTGTTTGGACATCCACCCTGGGCTGAGTCCGGTTCTGGGGGGGAGGGTCCAGGGTCTGTCCAGGAGGGTGGGGGTGGCTGTCCAGGGGAATGGAGGTCTGGGTTGTCCAAGGGGATCTGTCTAGGGTCTGGGGGTGCCCAGGGTCTGGGGGTGTCCTGGGTATATCTGGGGGGGGTGTTCAGGGTCTATCCGGGGGGTGTCCAGGGTCTGTCCGGGGGGTGTCCAGGGTCTGTCTGGGGGGTGTCTAGGGTCTGTCCGGGGGGTGTCTGGGGTCTATCTGGGGGGTGTTCGGGGAGTGTCTGGGGGGTGTCCAGGGTCTGTCCGGCGGTGTCTAGGGTCTGTTAGGGGGTGTCCATGTTCTGTTTTGGGGGGGGGGGTGTCCAGGGTCTCTCTGGGGGGTGTCCAGGGTCTGTCTGGGGGGTGTCCAGGGTCTGGGGGGAGGTGTCTAGGGTCTGTCTGGGGGGGGGGTGTCCAGGGTCTGTCTGGGGGGGCTTTATAGGGGAGGCTATCTAGGGGGGTTTATGTAGGGTGGGGTGTCCAGTGTCTAAGAGGGAGGGGTCTGAAGGGGGTGGGCTACAGCAGGGGGGTGTGCAGGGAGTGGGGGGGGGGGCTATTTTTATGGTTTTCCAGACCCTATAGCCACGGCTTTTAACCGTGGCTATAGGTCTATTGCCATAGTTTCTAGTCGTGGCTATAGGTCTAATGTCACGATCTCTAACCATGGAAATAAATTGTGTCCCTCTTATAGTATATCCATGGTTCTAAACCGTGGATATTGAGATATTACCATGGTTTGAACCATGGATGTATACCTATAGCCATGGTTTGAATCTTGGATTTATACCTATATCCATGGTTTGAACCGTGGCTATATACCTAGAGCCACAGTTCCAAAACAAGGCTATAAGACTAGGCCTATGGCCACCCCAAACATAGCCATGGTTTCTCAAACCGTGGAAATTACCTATATCCACGGTTTAAAATCGTGTCTATAACCCAAATTTTCAGTAGTGGATGGCTTGAGAAACGGTTCTCCTAGAATAAAGCGTGCTATGAGCCAGAATCCAGTGGTTGGCTATGACATGAAGAAAAGGAGCAACCAAAGTGGGTCAGCGTTAGAAACTCCAGAGTGGGATGATCTAGTTATATGAATAATCATCCTTACCTCTATACCAGTGACCAATACGAATCAGCAGCAATGACCAATATGGGGCAGCACCAATGACCAATACGGGTCAGTACCAATGACCAATATGGGTCAACACCAACAACCAATACGGGTCAACACCAGTGACAAATACGGGTCAACACTAGCGACCAATACAGGTCACCACCAGTGACCAATACGGGTCAGCATTAACGACCAATACAGGTCAGCACCAGTGTCCAATACAGGTCAGCTCTAGTGACCAATACGGGTCAACACCAGCGACCAATACGGGTCAGCATCTCGTGACCAATACGGGTTAGCATACAGTGACCTATACGGGTCAGCATATAGCGACCTATACAGGTCGGTAATAGAGTTAATACGGTTAGGATAATCTGGATTTACGACTAGTCATCCCTATCCTATTAACCTAGATGTTATATCGTTAGAGTTAGCTATATCTTTTTCTTTTACCTTCATGACTTAGATCATGTGTGTGATATTACATACCAAGGTAGAAGATAGTTCCCCCTTGACGAACTAAGGTGTGGGAAACTTCTTACTAGATTGAATGAGATATCATGGGTTAGACTAGAGCAGTGTTCCCCCAACTGAACGCAGTGTCGAGGAGTGGGCATCCTCAATTTATTTCCCTTGATCATGCCTCGGGCATGAGACCACGTCAGTGGGACCTCTAGTATCAAGCACTAGAGGTAGTTCTAGCAGAAATTTCTCGATGGAGCACACCCTCTCAGACGTACCATTAGGAATGGTTGAGTTTTAGCTGATGGAGTATATCTATCGAATGGGTGCCATCATGGTTGGCCAACTCATAGATCATGTACTTATTATCCTTGAGTTGTGCTTTGAGACTCTTTTAGGAATCCTAGTAATGGATTCAATGTTAGAGACTTATGTTTCTTTATGGCTGAGACAAGTATATATGGATGACCTATGTATATGTATGGGCATATACCTGGTGTTGGATGTGAGATGGATATCTCCTTACTCTGTCATTTGGGTTTCTTTGAGTGAGCATGTCTACTATTGGGTGGAGTTTTACTCTTTCTATTCACTCATTTTGAACCTTGTTTATCTCTTACTACTCCCTTATTCAGTACCTATCGTGCTACTCCCTTGAGCCTTCGAGGCATTCTAATAAGTATTCTTATACTCACCCCTTCATGGGGTTTTCCTTTATTTGTTGGTCCATTACAGACGACAAACAGGTTGATCATGATATCAGAGGAGCTTAGGGATACAGGGTGCTTGGACCACATGAGGTGGTCGTAGCTTGGGATTCAAGAGTGGGACTCTTCCAACTATTTTAATTTTTCATCTATTGTTAGGTTGTGGCACTTTTCTAGTTGGCTGTTTATTTTTTCCCCATTCCCTTTCAGCTTTACTTTTCTTGTACTTGTATTTTTTAGAGGTCGATGCATTTATGTTGGTTATCTTTTAATAGCAGTGTGGTGCCTTCCTTTTGTTTCCTATGCACTTTTTCATTGAGTTGGTTGCATGTGTGTGTACAGTTTCATAGAAAAATTCCACCCTAAGCTTTTTGTTTCTTCGGCGCTAATCTCCAGCCCCTAGCATATAGAGGCTGGCTTGGGGTAGTTGCGGCTCGAGCCCCCATACGGGTTGGGTCGTGGCATCAACCTTCCCTTTTAGTACTCAAATAAGATTGAAATGATAAAATCAAGTTAAAATATATATATTTTTCATAAAATTTTAGAAAAAAATCATGATTCTTTAATGATACATTTAAATTCATTAAACATAAATATGATACTCAAGGGTATTAAAGTGATCAAAACTTTATTTAAGGGATTAAAAATATATTTTTAAGTGAAAATAAATATAAAGTGGTAAAAAACATAAAAGGATAATTATTTATATAAATTTAATTCTATGAACCTTTAGTATTTTTTTATTATAAAAATAAACTAATAAAAATTTGATCACTAAGTTTCATATATTTCTCAAAAGTAAATAAAAATTGTTAATATTTTTAATTATGATATAGTTATTTGATTAAAATGAAAAAATGGCTTAGATTATCATTAAAATTTATAAAAAAATACATTGGTAATCTATAGATTGTAGAAAGTAATTGTGCCTAAATATTTAGGACCAAGGCATTATTATAGATCAAAATTATTTTATTAGGATCAATATTATTTTTTAAATGTTAATTGATTATAAAATGATAAAAATTGGGTAAAAAAATAAATGAGGATACACCAAGTGAGATGAAAAGAGGCAAAGTGGTGAATTAGTCAATATTTATAAAATTCCATTCCTTTTTAAAATTCTATTTCAATAGACTTTAATATATAAACTTTATAAAACATAATGAAATATAGGAGAAAATTTTTCCAATAATAAAAAAACATAAACATTTACAATTCTCATAATTAATTAAGAATGATTTAATCCTTGCATGAATTTAAACAACCCATGACCAGTTTATTCACAATATACACCAAATGAAAAAAATAATCTAGTATTATCTTCACACTCTTAACATAATAAATGTATCTCATTTTTTATATCGTTTTTCTATACTAAAATAAATCCCTTTAATCTATTTCAAAGTTCAAAAGGCCTTATTTAACTTAACAACACATGTTCCATCTTCACCAAGAATAAATATAATGGGTTATATAATATAAACTACTTCTTCAAGTTCATGGGTAAGAAATAATGAATTTTCATTAATATTAATTATTTTTCACATTGATTTATTTCAAATATATATATATTTGTATATAGTTTCATTACATTACACGTTTTTTAATGTATCCTTGACATTAATCCCCTCAATATGTTAACAAAAATTTTAAACAAACCATGTCGTATCTATATAAAAAAATCCAATTTGATGTTCTTTTATATTTGGTTGAAATATTCATTTATAATAATGACCTACTTATTATCAATTATTCATAAGCACTACTCAGTTAAACATGAGAAAAAATCCATGTTTTATTTATTTCCTTGGATTATCTTATCCTTTTAATTATTTCTTCATGATCATTGTCCATATTTTTAAATTGAATAGGATTTTTAATTATTGTGTATGATGAAAAAAGTTGTTCTTCTTTTCTAGATCCATCTAAATTTTCTTCCACTATATCTATATTTACAAAATAATATTAATTATTAGAAGAATTTAATTACTATCTATGAAATTAATCACTTATTAAATAACATTTTCACTTATTTTTTGCAGAATCACTAGAAAATATTAAATGATAATTATATAATCCCTATATAGAAATCCATTTAATATTGTTTTTAAAAATAAAACAACGTCTTCGTTGATATGTGATAAAAATCCATCATTATAACACTACTCAAATTTTAAAAGACTTGTGACTTTTAGATTAATAATTCACCAAGTTTTAAATACATAGGATTAAATTAATATTAATATTTTATTTTAATTTATCTCATAGTGACACATGTCAAAAGTTTGATAAAAATGACAGCTTTTAATTTTAACCATTGTTGCATTTTATTATCTATAGAAACACCCTGAATTCCCATTTTTAATGAGCTTCATTATTTCTATATCTATAATACTATGGTTCTTTTATTCAGTAAAAAAATTCTATAGTGGAGTTTTAAAAGATATATACTAATGTTTAATCATAAAAATATTAAGATAAACCTTCAACATTATACATTTATATTCAACACCATTATTTTTTTCTAAAAATCCATCAATTGAAATTCACTCCCTTTATCTTCACTATTTTTATCAATTTTATGTTTTTGAGTGAATTAAATTTTTGCTTCATATACACAATACATGTAATATAATTAAATTTATAAATAAAAGTAAATAAATTTATTGTCTATATTTATTATCTTTTAGCTTAATTTTCCCAAAAACATTATAATGATTAATATCTAAAATCATTAATGACATATTACCCATTAACACATGTGAATATTTCACTATAATTAAATTCCAAAATTTATTACAGGCATATTTTTTTTACCCTTTCAAAATATGATATATCAAATATAAAATATTTACTTTTATTAATAAAAGTAAATAAATTTATTGTCTATATTTATTGTCTTCTAGCTTCATTTGTCCAAAAACTTTATAATTATTAATATCTAAAAGAATTAATGACATATTACCCATTAAAATATGTGAATATCTCACTATAATTAAATTCTAAAATTTATTACATGCATATTTTTTACCCTTTCGAAATATGATATATCAAATCCTTCAATTCCCTAAGTGTTTTATTCTATTACAAAAATGTATCTTGAATTTTGAACTTCAAATCCATTAAATAAATTACCATGTTTTCATAGGCCTTTCATTTAATCACAGCCATCATTCAGTATTCTCAAATTATTTTAATGGGTTTTTAAAATAACATTGTTTCACTTATCAAAATTTTTAAGAAAATTGAATGCTTGAAAGCCAATCCATCAAAAAAAATATTTTATTATATTCTATTATGGATAATTTTATCCATTCCAACTCCAACTAGAATAATAGATCCATCATTATATAATTTTATAGTAAATTATATAAACTATTAAATGGTTTTAAATAGATTAGTACCTTTATATATGGACATAATAATAACTTTCCAATTTACAAGTACATTCATTTGGAAATCCTAATTACATAAGATGCTTCAATAAATTTTGTTAAATTATGAAAAATTTATACATTTCTTTTTCATAATCATTGGTGTCAAACATATAAAAATAAAATATTAATCCACAAGACTTTATTGGTAATATCATTGTATGATCATGGAAATCGTGGGTGTACATCCTTGTTTAAATTTGGGTTTTAATGTATGTTTTTGGTAATTAAGTGTTTAATAGGAGTTTGAGGTTCCTTGGGGGTGTTCTGGGGGTTCTGGACACCAGGGAATGGAAAATCGGTCCAACCTGTGTAAGGTGAACGGTTCGTGCATAGCTAATGCATGGTTTTGTAAGCCATGAAAGGTGGAAGGCCAAGATGTGCGATTTTGGATAGTGGCATATCATATGTTTGGTGTAGGATTTGTAAACCATGCAGAGCTTCCCATGTAATTGTGCAACCTCTTTCCCTTAGACTATGGTAGGCTCCTGGTTTGTGCACTTTTTGGAAAATTGTGCAGCCAAACCATGCACCCCTTACAAAGTTGAAAAAATTATAGTTTTTTCATCTTAGGATTTTTAGGTCCTTACCCAAATTTCCCCCCCCCCCCATTTATTCTTCTCCAGCCCTTAGGATGAACCAAATCACCCAAGAATCTCAAGGATTGAACCCCCTCATTTCTAGAATATTTGGAGCATTGTTGGTTATGAATTGAAAATCTGGGTGAGTCTAATCTTCTCCATTATTATATTTTTTATATTAGGTCTTGTATCTTGGAAAATCATCATCTGAAGCCCTAAAAAACACTTTTTCCAGTGGAAACTAGGTTAAATCTTCAATGGGTGATTGTATCTAGATCTCAATCTATGATTAAGTGTGCATTCATCAACGAATTCAAGGTAGGTGGTCTAAAAGTTATATCCCATAGTTATTGAGTTGATTTTTTCATGTTTAGTTGTGGTTTTGGTTATCTATTGTTTTTTTTAAACCTTATTTGAGAATTGGTAAATAGGTATCTACAGGTTGAATTGATCCCGTCATGATCCCATGGGATGTGCTGAACATTAATTGGTCAATTTAGGGCCACCCATGGGATGTGCCGACTTTCCCGAACCTAGGAATTGGTAATGTCAAGTGTAGAATTGAGGAGTGATAATGTAGATCTATTATTGAACATGTTAATAGGTTGAATTTAGTCAAAAATGGAATATTAAATATTGTTATTAGATTTGATAATGCCTTAATGGGTTGTTTGGTATGACATGAAAATGGGTTAATTAGGTTAATTCAGATCACGATAAAT
The DNA here is from genome assembly GCA_963277665.1 of Viscum album. Lineage (NCBI taxonomy): Eukaryota > Viridiplantae > Streptophyta > Magnoliopsida > Santalales > Viscaceae > Viscum > Viscum album. Next base: position 1,074,420,875 of record OY728127.1, on the reverse strand, counting down.
GATTTATGAATTATGTTAGAAATGAAGATGAGTTTTAGTGCATATAAAAAATTGACTATATTAATTGGTTATTATTTGTGAAATGAGAAAAATGTTAAATGAGTTCCATATAAAAAAATGATGAGCATTTTAAAAGGGTTGTAATAAGTGAATTATTGAATATTCCAAATTAGTTGGAGAATGATAATTAGAATTTGGGATAAATGGGATAGGTAATGTGAATGGTAATATATTAATGGGAATTGGGATAAATAGAATATGTAAAGATAATGTTAAATGCATTAATGGGTTATGGAATGATATTTATTCCCATGTTATCAATATGGATTGTTATATGATATGTGTATTGATTGTGAATGGTTTACGATATGGTATATGTGGTTAATATATATATATATATATATAATCATGTGAACTTGGCGTGGTAAAGTGGGTTATTGGCATGAGGTTCAATTCCCATAGGTTGATTTATACTGAGGCTTTAAAAACCACCCCATAATGCATGAGTTACAGTAGGAAATAGAGCTCTATTACCCTAATGGTTTCATTTTTCCTATAATAAGGCTTAATGGTGAGTATAATTGACATTTTGTGATGTGTTTAACCCTTTTGAGATAAGAACATGACCCAGACCCTTGTTTTTTATTATTGATTTCCATAAACCATTGTGTAATCGATGTAAATTCCTAACCCATGGAATATTAGATGAAAATTGATCATGTAAGGAATATGGTATAAATGAAGGAATGGAAAAAATGTTATAAATGGTTAATGTAAATATTGTAAACTAATAGAAGTTGAGTTATATTTTATTTAATTTCATGTATTTAGTATTTTAATTCATAATCTATTTAGATTAGATATTTTATAGACATCGTTAGTTGTGTCATATTGAGTTAAACTCACACCCTGATCAGGCTTCCATTGGGTACATGAGTATATTTATTGGTTTAAATTTAGTACTAGGGAAAGTGAAATAATCTAGGGACTTGATTTGGTCATGGGATGTGCATGGATGAGCATCTAGACATGGAGTTAAGACCCCTTTGGGGGAAATTTTTTAGTCTTTATTTTGGATTTTCCAACACTTTTGGCACTGTTAGCATGATATAACACAGTTATTGTTGGCTTATGGTTTGTACCAAGACTTGGGGGATGTTTGATTATTAATGTTCATTAGTTATTGCATATTTTTTCTATTATTTATGTTGTTATCTATTGTGGATTACCTTAGTAAAGAGGGTATATTCTCCCCATGTGACTTTTTAGATCCTCGCTGCCAGCCTCCAGCCTCTGCCATATGGGGAGGCATGCTTGAGGCCATGTAGAGACCAATCTCAGAGCTCCATTTAGTGGATTCCATATAAGGGACGTTTTAAAGTGGTATCAGAGGTGTTATTTTATATGATTTTATTCTTTGGGATGGTAGAAAGGATAATAGAATGTGTCGGGCCATGTTAATGAGCTCATGTTTGGATGTAGCTAACCCTTGTATGAGGGAAAACCCATGTCACATAGGGAGGGATTTTTTGTTCTTGTTTTGTGTTGTCATATTTGATGATATTTCATAATTGGGTGATGCACTTGTTTGGTGATGTGACAATTTTATGATATTTTTCTCACGTCTAGAATGACAAAAGTTTGTATATTCCAGCTTCATTTTAGGAACTAATTGATAGGTGACATGCATCATGATAGGCACACATGAGTTGTGTGTGTGGGTATGAATGGTAGGATGTATTTTAATTTCTATAAATTTGATGAAAATGGAGTCTAATAAAGATGATGTGAATGGGTAAATGAGGAGAATGTAAATGAACGGATAAGGAATAGTGTATGTAAGGAAATTTCATATGTGGGTTATAATTTTCGGTTGGGGTAAATTAGAAATATTTAATGGTACCTAAAAGAGAAGGTTTTACATAGTAATGGTAAAATGGTTATGAAAATTTTTATAATAAATTATGTGAATAAGTTAAATTTTTATTTGTCATAAGCATCAAAATTTGAAGGGTGCATTAAGAAAGGAAGAGTTTTGATGGGAAAGTAGAAATAGTTTAAAATGGGTGTCTAAAAAAGGTTTGTGACTATTTAGGCTGGTTTAATCTATGTTAACCATGACCTATGGTAGGAATGGTTGAGGTTAGTATTAGAGATTTGATCATATGTGTTGGGATAATGTATATAGAATAGGATATTTTCCTTGGGTAGTGTATATTTTCTGTTTTTGGTTTACATCATTTGATCATTGATGAAGTGTTTTTTGATGGAAATGTTTTGAAATATGGATCCAATTAAGGTAAGAATTCATAAATGTTGGTTAAATATATAGTTTTAAAATGTGATCCCTTAGGTCATTGAAATACGGAATTTAATTATAAGGGAACGTTTAATGATAAAATGTTCGATAAAGACCAGTATTGATTATTCCCATATGTTTTAATCAAACCCATTTTTATGGGTGGTTTGGTTAGTGAGATTTCCCTAGAATGAGATCTTCATTATATGCCAGGGGACCTTGATGTGCCTCGATCTGTGGATAAAATCAACGTTTCTTATTATTCATTTGGTAGAACTATGACCTAGAGGTTTTGAGATGTTTCATAATAATATGAATGTGGTAACCCTTGTGTTTCTAAGTGTTTGGGTAGTATATTAGACTTATTAATTTGTGTCTCAGTTTTTGTGTCATTAGTGATGGGTGTTTTGTTATGGTGTGGTGACCCAGGTGGGTTCAAACCTTGTGAGTAACATTTTGGACCATATAGGTGGTGTTTTAGCCTTTAGTGCTGATGTATGGGTGTGAGTATATTTGTTGTGAAACCTAAGTTTTATGTGAACAAGGTTGTTAGATATAGTGTTCCAGGATGGGGGAAACAGATCCACCTATGCGTGTCAACTTGATGGAATTTTGTTATATGCGACCTAGTGAGAGGGGCTAGTGACTTGTTACCCTAAACCCTAGATGGGAAGTTGGTATCATTCAATCCTTGAGAGGGACCAGTGAGAGTGGCCATTTGTTTTGTTAGTGTTCATGGGTCTGTGAGGCACAAGTGGGTGTTTTGGACTTAGTTATAGGTGTGGATTGGCCTAAGAGGCTAAGTGGAAAGGTCAATGCTTTTAGTAGATGTGACTCAAGTTGTGATGATATGTTAATAGTCTTGGGGAAATAATGGGTGACCTCATGGGGTATTATCCTGGTGTTGTAGGTTCCTTGGATTATGAATAATGATTGATTATTTAGATGTGAAATTTATTCATAATGAGTATCCTAAGGTTTTGGTAAATGGTATGGTTGTGTACATGGTCATTATAAAGGGAACCTGACTGATTTTGGTTGGTGTAAGTGTAGTTTCGAAGGGTTGTGTCATTTGATATCTGATCCATCTATCTATAAAATTATTAATGGAGGCCTCGATGTTGATTTTGGGTATAAAATAGAAGGGTTACTGAATCATGGAAAGATTCATAATTAAAAAAGTGATGACAATGTAAGGGTGGTCACATGGTTTTTCTTTCTCGTATGAATGGTCTGTTAGTGTGTGAAATGTTAAGAATGCCTTAAGGATGATGGGTCAGATGGGCTAGGAGGCATGGTCAGGTGAGATATGGGTGTTGAGCTAGGATTTAATGAAATTTTTCTTCTATGATTTATATTTTTTATGTGTGTGGTCATAGGAATGTGAGATACCCTGAGGGCCTTGTTGAGGTCTAGATGTGGGAACTCGCTGTTAATGCATGATTCCTTTTATTATGGGTGGACATATATCTTGGGATACATGTCTCTCCTTACTAATGAAATAAAAATAGAATGTGAGGCTATGTGGGAGACTGATGTTTTTTATTTGCTGTGTTTTACCATTATGTTTCAATTATTAACTACTAGGGTCATGCCCAAAGTGCTAGAGTGGTGTTGTGGCAGTTGAAATAAGGTAATTGTTGTTTCACAGATTCCTAGAAGATGGTCATGGATTGGTGGTGAGTCATGGTTGGAAATCACACATTAGCAGTGGTGGTTAACTATTGGTGACATGTGTATTGTAAGGAAGGCTCAAATCTTTAGAAGGTCATGGTTTCATATAGTGGAAAGTGACATCAGTAGTAGATAAGTTGGTGTTTGTGTTAATCGACAATTTCATAGTGTACATTTTTTTGGTGATGATCATCCAAAACATCTTGACATCATCCTAGGTTCACTGAGAAAGCTTTGGATTTACACCAAGGGACATGAATGTATTTGGCGTTGGTTGTGAGATATCATGAAGTTTACACTTGAGGAGAAGTATATGTTGATCAAGATAGTGGGATATACACCATCAAGAGTTTATGGGTGAGGTCCTTGTGATGGACTAGGTGTCGATGAAAACCTTGGGATCTGTGAAGCAGTGAGTGGAGAAAAAGTGAAAAAATATGGTAAAGAATGTGTTTCACGCGCCACTGGATTTTCAAAATTTCATGACTTTTGCCTTTGAGATTCTGATTTCTGCTGCGTCGGGGTCATCAGGGCTTCGACCCACTGATGGCTTTCCTTCACTATCATTCTGCATTGAGGGCTCACTGGATGCCACAACTTCACAACCAAATCTGGGACTACCACTTTCCTTCAAAGAGGTTCTCTATCACCCTTGTCCTGCCTCTGAGCCCGGGGGATCCTCTTCTCCAGCGGCTACCATTGAAGAATCATCTTTATAGAAAGTTGGTTTTCTAGTTTTCTCTGTCTTAGTGGAAACTTTTCAGGAAGTGTCGGATTTCCTCAAATGGACGATGGTTGAAAGATTCTAAATAGATAGGCCTCCTTTGAATCTGTTCAAATCCTTTGTGAATTCATGGAACTTATATTTTCCAGCCAAGATCTAGGTCTTGAATCGGAGTAGCTATTGCGTTGTTCTGGACTCTAATGATGACTTCATCAAGGATTGGAGTTCTTTCTCGTGGGTGTTCTAGTGCTGAATTTTCCATCTATGTTGGTGGTCTATGGATTCTCAGTTTGGAAGGGATTCTTTGAGGGTAGCATTCTGGATCTCGCTATCAGGCATGCCCCTACCGTTTTGGAACCCGCACCTTCTGCGTGGGATTGGGGACTCGATCAGTGTCCTTCGATTTGTTGATAAGAGAACAATCCACCACAAGGATGTAGAGATGGGGAGAATATGAATTGACATAGATCTAGCTCCACCTCCACTAGTGTGGATCGCTCTCAGAGTGGAAGGAATGGAAGACTGGTTGTAACCTCAAGCTTCTCCTTCAATTCCATTATTCAGTTCGAAATGTCAGATTTAGGGGAATTCATCTTCTGACTTCTATATACAACATTTGAAGTGTATAGATACTGGTCATTCAGAGGCTCAGTGCACTACTGGGGTTTTGAAGTCCTTTTCTCCTGTTGTTTCTGATCAGAATAGGCCGGTTGTGGGTCATGTAGATACTTATTTCACATATTTGGTTGTTCAAGAATAGCGGGTTGGGGCCGACATGCTTATTGTCTCCTCTGGTGTGGATGAATCTATGTTCATAGAACTGTTTCCTTCCCGTAAAAATGGTATGGGTTTTCACCTTCCTCATCCTCAAGAACCGGTTGAGACTCTCCTTAGATTCCTTTTGGTATTAGTGTATCTTCTCTTATTCTAAGAAGTTTGTCTAATATATCCTTAGGGAGTTTTTAGAGGGAGTTTGTGGGATGTGATCCGTTTTTCCGAACTCCTATCTTTCTGTTGGAGGAGTTGATCTCTACATCGGTTGGGAAATATAATTCTTCTATTCTAGACACTGGGATGTGGTGGGAGAAGACACATGAGGCTAGTTTTCATGGGATGGGGTCACAGTCCCAAGAATGTCTAAGAGAGTTCCTCAATGGTAGTGACATGGGGAGTTTAGTATGCTCATATTTGAAGATTAAGTCTCTCCATTCATACTTTTCTACCCACATTAGTTCCTTGTAGTCTACTTCAAATTGTTTCAATATCCTGTTTAGGTTCTCGAGGATTTTTCTCTAGAGGAAGCCATGGAGACTTCCCCAGTCAGTGGTGTTTTCACTTGAGCTCATGCAATCTTTATCAAAATTATCCTTCAAGAATTTCAAAGGGTTATATGTCATCTGGGGCCAAGTCCAAGTTCCCTCAGACTCGATGATATCACTCATTCTTTGGAACGCTCGGGGCCTGGGGGCATGGGCTATGTCTGATTTTATGGTTTCTAAGGATTAATGTACAAAGGTGTCCATAGTTGTGATTCTTGAACGTAAACATCATTGGTCAAAAATTTCCAACTTCGCTATGAGACTTTTCATACAGGGTTATATTCATGGGGATTCACTTGATCATAATATTTGGGTCTTTTGGAGAGGTAATGTTACAGTGGACATGATGGAAGATTCTAACTAGGTTCTTTCTTTGAAAATCAGTAAGGGTCTTCATGGGTGCTTCTTCTCCTTTGTCTATACTAATTGCATGGCTAATGAGAGGATAGCCTTGTAGAAGTGCCTAGAAAAATTTTATGAATAGAATTCAGCAAGGTTTTTGGGAAAGGATTTTAATGTCATTATGGATCTGTTAGAGAATAAAAGAGATGGTAGGGTTCCCAATTGTGACTAGAATGCCTTTGTGTCCAGTGTCACCTGAAACAGTATACTATATTTGGGTTTTTTGGGAATTAAATTTACATGGTAAAACAACCAAAGAGGTTATCATCACACTTGGTGTAGATTGGATTGAGGTTCTTCTAATGTTCAAGAAATAACATCTTTTATGAACGGAAGGGTGGAATATCTTGTGCGAGATTTATCAAACCATGCATCCCTTCTCATCAAGCTAGAGCAAGGTTCAGTGAACAATTGGCAGTTTTTCTATTCAAATAAATGGAAATCAGACGATAGTTTCCATTAAATGGTAGTTTCAGCTTGGATAAAGCCCATGCATTATATGTGTTGAATGGATTTAAAAAAACATTAAAGGCTCAAAGAAGACCTTCAACATTAGTTCATTAATAGACCCCATTTTTCAGCCAACTTAAAAAAGATTAAAGATGAAAATGAGCATCTTGAAGGAAGGTTGGAGGATTCCTAGGATGATTGTAGCTTTTTGACTTTTGTTGAAAAGTAAAACCATCTTCTTGTCCTAATCTTGGAGCAAGAAAGAGTTGTCTATGAGAAATCCAGGGCTACTTGGCTTAGAGAGGGTGATATAAACACGAACGTTTTTTAGAACTACATCAAATAAATGAGGTGCACAAATTTTCCCTGCATCTGAATGGATGATGAGTCTTTTACCCATGATATTGAGGTTGTGGAGGTATGGGCTTTGATTATTTCAGAATTTTGTTGGTGGATCCTAACCCATATATGTAGGAAGGCTATCTGTCTTAACAAACTGACCTATTTAGATTCTTGTTAGGAATGGTGTCTAGTGTGGTGAATATGTCTTTGGATAAAATGATGGATGTTTAAGAGATTTGAGAGATTGTTAAGGCCCTTAATTATAGGAGTTTCTTGGGGCCATAAGGCTTTCCAGGATCCTTCTACATCAGTTTTTGGTAGTTGGTTAAAGTGGAAGTTGTTGAGGCCATCCGGGACATTTTCAGAGGGGGACACCTACCTCAGTTGGCTTGTCTATTGACTCTAATTCTCATTCTAAAAGTGAAATATCCTTATTTTCTAAATTAATATTGGCCAATTATTATTTGTAGCTTCCCATTCAAGATCCTAGAAAGTATTTTCAATAGAAGTCCAGAAGTTCATCTCCTCTAATGAGTCTTTTAAAAACAACACGTCTTTATTAAAGGGATATATACTCAATTGTCCATTTCCATGGTACATGAGTTGGTAGGGGATATCAATATCAAATCGCATGGATCCAATGTGGTGATTAAAGTTCATATTCACAAATCTTATGATAAAATGGAATGGGGTTTTATCATTAAAGTTTTGGGGAATGTGGGATTTTCTAGAGGGGTTGTGGACTTACCCTTTAGAATATTCAGCTCTCCCGAGATGGATATTTCTTTCACGGGGAAGTAATATAGGTTTTTCAATCCCAAATGTGGACTATGATAGGTATATCCTTTCTATCCTAGCCTCTTTATTTTGGGGAAGGACGTCCTTAGTAGATATAACAAGGGAAGATTTCTTAGTGTAATCCTTCTTCCTTACCGTGGTAGTGCCAATACCAATGATATTTTGCATATCTTTTATCCTGATGACATGATATTTTTCATAAATGGTAACATGTGTAACATTAAATAATTTAACTGGGAAATGGAAACTTACTATAATTGGAGTGTCCAAGCCATCAATGCAGTGAAAATTAGCGTGTTTCTCTTGAAATAGTTTTTAGACACCAGGGGGGAAAGATTATGAACACGTTATACATGAATAAAAAGAATTTCCTATCGAATATTTAGGATCTCATATTTCACCAAGAAGGGTTTGGATTCACTAATTTTATGGGATAGTTGGGAAAATTACAACCTTCATTAAAAACTAGAATAATCGATTCATGTCCTTTGGGGGGCACATCACTTTGGTTAATTGTGTCTTGTCCTTGATTCCCATGAAAGTGCTTTCAGTGCGTAATGTTCCAAAGAAGATGATGAAAAATATTGAAAAGTTGTTGATAGGCCTCATATGGGACTCAAACAATGAAGTTAGGATTCATTGGACTTCATGTGATAGGATGGCTAGGGAGATTTCTGATGGTGTTATTAATATCTGAAGTCTCACGGGGGAAATGTTGGGCATGCAAGCTGAAATTTTGTGGGATTATCTAGAAAATGCATCACTGTGGGAAAGATTTATTAATAATTTCTATTAAAAACAAATGGATAGTGGAAGAGGGAATTTGACTCTAGCTCAAATATACCCAAGAGAAGAAGGTAAGAAGGTCCTTGTAGTTTAGCTTGGGTTATTGAATCCACAGATACCTAAGAAGAAACCTATAGACACATACATTCTATGGACTGTTTTCGGCTATGAAGTGGCCAACTTGGATTGATTTTGGATGGGTTTTAAAGATATATAATTGATTTAAGTGAATTAAATTTAAAATAATGAGTTGATCCTAGGTTATCGCTCGGGGTGGATTGGACGTATTTCCTTTTTAATGATTTCAATTTCTTAAATTTGAGATGGGTTCATTTAAGGAGATAAAACAACATCAACACTTACTGGTTTAATGCCTACACCCTTTAATATTAATCACCTATAGACTTGAAGGATCAATGTTTTGAGCACTTCAAGGTAAAGGTTCGTATTAGTACTTGAAGTGTGTGGCCTTAAATTCAACAAGGACGATGGAGTTTAAAAATCATCAAATAAAAATCCCAATTAAAGAAGTGATTATACATTAATTAAGTGATAAATAACATCCAATCCAGCCCCTTTCTACTCCCTTGGATCAACCCATAAGTGGGTTAGCCCTCCATTGATCCCATGGTTTCAATGGAAGCGGAAAGTAGACTCATGGGGGAGGAAATGGAGAGGTAAAGAAAACAACAAAAATAAAATGATCACTCCACCGTTGTGTGAATAATTTCACAAGGTTTGGTGTGAATAAATTCACAACTTGATCCAACGGTATCAAAGTGATATGAAGAAAAACAGAATAAGAGTATAAGAAGAACTTTTATTAAGAAACTAAAGTGAATTGAACAACTTACATGTGAAAGACAAATTTGAGGCAACAAAAATGCAGCATAACATTACAATTGAACAAAGCATCCAAGATTTTAAACTCCTTCACCATCACTGCCTTAAATAGGCATTTTGGGAGCCTTGGGTCGAGCCTCAAACAGTAAAAAGCATCTCAATTAATTTTGGTAGGCCATAGGTGGTGGAAAGCTTGTGGAATTTGAACTTTTCCACATTTGACCCGAGGTGGCAGCCAGCTTTCCTTCACCAAACCGACGCGTCTGGAAGACCATCTAGACGGCCGAATCAGAGTGGTCCATAGAAGAAGAAAATGGAGCTACGGATGTCTTCTAACGTCCTGTAAACAATGGGCCCATTTGGAGTTAGGGATTCCGATATATGATAAAATTAGTGGACTGTTTGTCTGGGACGCAGAATCTGGCCCAGAATTGTATCTCTAAATTGGGCCGCTTTAAGGACCACCATAGAAGCCGAATTAGCGTTGTCTCGTGAAGATTTATTTGTTCCTATGAATGTACTATAGAATTCCACAAAATTAGGGATTCATTGGGCCTGTATGTTGGGCCCCACAGTCTCATCAGTGGGCTAGTGTCCAATCTGCCTTCTCTAGAATTGCTTCCTTTCATCACAAAATATCCTCATCTTCTTCCATGTATTCTCCATTGATCCCTGAATGAAAAATGTTCACATTTAAGTGTAGATAAAGTTCCCAAAATATCAATTTAAAAAAAATTGATAATTACATTCCGTAGAATCAGATGACTCATTGGGCCTAAATTGGTGTATATTAGGCATGAAGTGCACAAATGATGAGAATGGATGTTTATAATGAAAATGCACTAACTCAGGACCATAAGATCAAAAATGAACATTTAATACCATTAAAATTTAATTAAAATATATGTTTTTATTGGATAATCACACCCCCCAACTTGAGATTTTCTAGTCCCGAGCAAATAATTCAATGATTTTATTTGAATTCCTTTCTTCAAACACATTATAACAAACAATGCTCACAATGTAAACTGCACACAAATATATTTTTATAACCTATCAAGATAATTTAAAAAAAGATGAATTTAAAAGCAGATCCTAATCCCAAGCCCATTTCTTTGATCAAATCCATCATCATACTTCATCCAACTCAATTAGGTGTAATGATGTGTTGTGTATCACAATAGATATGGGGGTTCATTTTCATTCAATGGGGAAATCATGGATGCGCTAGGTGGAATCACATTTAATCCTAATATGAGTATTCTTCATTATTTTTTTTTTGATTTTTTTTTCAATATTTCCATAGTAATTGAGATTGCAGTTAATCAAATTAACTCATCTAGCAAGACTTTGCCGATGACTCCCAGACTCAAAGGCCTTAGGGCACCAAGTGAAGCCCACATACTCGGGCATCGTCTCGAGTTAACTTAATCAAAAACAAAGTCATATTACCATAAATAGAGATATATTGAAAAACTCAAGGCTAGACAACTCTGGAGTCACGATCCCCAAGTGCCGAAAGCCTCGCATTTTATCAATCCATTGCTCTAAACGCAATTTTTTTTGTTGTTTTTTTTACTTTTTTTTGAATACTCATATTATTCATAAAAATCAAACCAGCCTATGCTATTTATTATGGGACCCCAAAAATTCAAATTATTACCCCACAGTCTAAAGGACGTGCATTTTGGAGTTTTGATTTAATGGATGAAAATAAAAATGATGAAAATTTTCATTGGACAACCAAACTTCCAAAATCAATGCTTTTAAACTTAATCATGAATTAAATTAAGAGTCAAGGAAATAATAATTATTTGATATGTAGTTTTTATGTGAGAAAAGATATTATTATATGAATGATAAAGGAATTTTACTTCTTTTTGTTATCATTGTTTTTTTAAACAAACATTTTTTTTCCACACCCCCAAACTTTGAATGAAATTGTCCCTAGTTTCATAAAAACAAAATTTAGAATGGGGTAGAGCAATAAAAATGGGAGTTCAATAAGGAAATTGAAATATGAGGATCATGGAATGAAGTCACCTGGTGGTTGAAGTTTGAAGTTCTTGCTGCTCGAATTTATTCCTTTGATATCCATGTCGCTTGCAAAGTTCCCTAGTGGAAAAAGGAAAAACAAAACAAACAAAAACAAACAATATATATATATATATTTATATAATAAAGGAAGTAAAATATAAGAATATATATAAAAATTATAGAATAAGGAAGCACAAGAAGCCGCAGGTCAGTGGTAAGCGCGCGCCCCTGTCTCCCTTCAGTCTCGGGTTCGAGTCCCCGCGGCTTCGCCGGTTGTGATGGGGTTTGCCCCACGGCCTATGGCGTGGACTTTTTTTTATTATTATTTTATTATTATTTTTATCTTAACCTATAAAATAATAAAAATAAAACAAAATAAACGGATGATACATTGTCTTCTTTTTAAATTTCTGGGTAAGGTATTATTCAAGGATCACACCACGTGACACGAATGAATATGGTGCTCCTCTTTCGTACCCATCCATACTCATAATAGAAGATCAGGTCAAAAGTCTATTTTTTTTTATTTTTAAATATAAAAATGATTAAGTAATATTATTTGAAAAATAAAGATGATTCAGAAAGGTTAGAAACATAAAAACCACGGGTTGCCTCCCGTGTAGCGCTTTGTTTAACGTCGTTAGCCTGACATAGATCCCAAATTTATCAATTTTTTCCTGGTTCATAGATTGGATCAATTAACTCAACATCTATTTCCTGTTTATTGAATGATTCAATGAATGTTTTTAACCTTTGACCATTGACCTTGAAAATGTGACCATTTGTGGGATCTTTAATCTCTACTGCCCCATGGGGGTATACATGATGCACTATGAAAGGACCTGACCATCTAGACCTTAACTTTCCCGGGTGTAAATGAAGTTTTGAACTATACAAGAGCACAAGTTTTACCAGTTCAAAATGTTTTACCTTGATATTCCTAGATTGGTAGGCTTGAACTCTATCTTTATTGATCCTTGAATTTTCATAAGCCTCCATCCTTAGTTCCTCCAGTTCATTGATATCTAATTTCCTTTTTGTTCCGGCCAATGAGAGGTCATAATCCATATTCTTAATTTCCCAAAAGGCCTTATGTTCAATCTCCAATGGCAAATGGCATGCTTTACCATAAACCAACCTATACGAAGACATTCCTAAAATGGTTTTATATGCGGTTCTATAGGCCCAAAGAGCATCTAAGAGTTTCTCAGACCAATCCTTCCTAGAGGGGTTGACAGTTTTTTCAAGAATTTGCTTAATCTCCCTATTCACTAACTCAGCTTGACCATTGGTTTGAGGATGGTATGCAGTGGACACTTTATGAGAAATACCATACTTAGACATGAGTGAAGCGAATGGGCGGTTGCAAGAATGGGTTCCTCGATCACTGATTATAGCCCTAGGAATTCCAAATATTGAAAATATGTTCCCTTTTAGAAATCGAATCACAACTTGATGATCATTGGACTTAGTGGGAATGGCCTCAACCCATTTTGAGACATAATCAATAGCTAAGAGTATATAGAGGTATCCCCGAGAGTTTGGGAAGGGACCCATGAAGTCAATTCCCCAACATTCAAATATTTCAACCACTAAGATGGGAGTGAGTGGAATTTGATTCCTTTTTGTGATGGACCCTACTTGTTGACACCTAGGACAACTTTGACAAAATGTGTTGGAGTCCCTTGAGAGGTTGGGCCAGAAAAGACCACATTGAATTATCTTAGAAGATGTTTTCTTAGAGGAAAAGTGACCTCTGCATGCCTCATTGTGACAGAATTTAAGGATGGACTCTTGTTCAGATTCTGGAACACACCTCCTAATGACTTGGTCAGGGCAGAACTTATAGAGGTATGGATCATCAAACGCATAGTGTCTAACATCAGAAAGAAATTTCCTTTGAGCTAGAGTCCCTAAGAATTTGGGAATGACTCCTGTCACTAAGAAATTTTCTATGTCAGCATACTAAGGGCAGTCACTCACAGAGTATAGGTGTTCATCAAGAAATGAATCAGACACGGAAAGGTGATTTGAGTTGTCTTTGAATTCCATCCTAGAGAGGTGATCAGCTACAATATTTTCAACACCCTTTTTATCCTTGATTGTGAGGTCAAATTCTTGTAAGATAAGGACCCACCTAATTAGTCTAGCCTTGGCGTCTTGTTTTTGGAAGAGGTATTTCAGTGCAGAATGGTCAGTGAACACAGTGATGGGGGATCCTAATATGTAGGACATAAACTTCTCTAAAGCAAACACAATAGCAAGTAACTCCTTTTCAGGGGTGGTGTAGTTGATTTGGGAATCATTTAAGGATTTTCTTGCATAAGCAATAACATAAGGAGTTTTATCACAACGTTGTCCTAACACAGCTCCAACAACAAAGTCACTGGAATCACACATAAGTTCTAAAGGAAGGTTCCAATTTGGATATTTCATAATCGGAGGAGAGGTGAGAAGGGATTTGAGGGTTGAGAATGAACCCTCACAGCTTTCTGTCCAAACAAATGGAGCATCCTTTACTAGGAGAGCATAAAGGGGACGAGAGATTGAACTAAAGTCCTTGATGAATCTTCTATAGAAACCAGCATGTCCTAAGAAAGACCTCACTTCCTTGACAGTATTGGGTGATGGAAGGTGACAAATGATGTCAACCTTGGATTTATCAACTTCAATTCCCCTACCTCAGACCAGATGGCCTAAAACTAGTCCCTCTTTAACCATAAAATGGCATTTTTCCTAGTTTAGGACCAGATTCTTTTCTTCACATCTTGACAAGACTCTCTCCACATTCTACAGACATCCCTCAAAAGTATCCCCAAACACAAAGAAGTCAACCATGAAGACCTCTAGAAAATCCCCTACCATGTTTGAGAAGATTCCCATCATGCACCGCTGGAAGGTTCTGGGGGCATTGCATAACCCGAAGGGCATGAGTTTGAAGGCAAAGGTACCGAAAGGACATGTGAATTTAGTCTTCCCTTGATCCTCTAGGGAGACATCAATTTGATTGTACCCTGAGTACCCATCTAAGAAACAGTAGAAGGCATGACCTGCCACTCTCTCAAGGACTTGGTCAATGAATGGTAAGGGGAAATGATCCTTCTTGGTGAATGAGTTTAGCTTCCTATAGTCAATACAGACCCTCCATCCACTACTCACCCTTGTTGGAAGAATCTCTCCATCCTCATTTGTTATCACTGTGATTCCAGCCTTTTTTGGAACCACTTGAATTGGGCTCACCCACTCACTCTCAGCTATGGGATAGATGATACCAGCTTTTAACAGTTTCAGAAGTTCTTTCCTTACTATCTCCATGAGATTAGTATTGAGTCATCATTGAGGTTGACGAAATGGCTTTGAATCAGATTCCAGAACAATCCTATGAGTCCCGATAAGTGGGATAATCCCCGGAATATCAGATAGGTTCCAACCAATGGCTTTCTTATGCTTCCTAAGGACATCTAGAAGCATCCTCTCATGATTGGCTTCAAGAGAAGAAGAAATGACAATAGGATGTGTTTGATTGTCCCCTAAGAAAGCATAATTTAGTGCAGCAGGAAGTTCCTTCAATACAAGATCAGGTTGGTTTAGAATTTCAGCAGAAGATTGGGACATTGGATCAAGATCAATTTCTTTTTTTAGAGTTTCAGATAGGATTGATTCCTCACTTGTAGAAGTTTCAGCTACTAGATTGGATTGATCAGATTTAGGGATGGAATTTAGAGGGGTCACTATGAAAGTGGTTTCTTGAAAGGTTTCACTGATTGTTGGACCTAAGACTTCATCATAAGAGCAATTTGAAAATGATTCAATCCAAGGAGATAAACTTCCTTCATATGAACAAAGGAAATCAATCTCATCCTGACTTAAACATCCATCAAATATTCCTTGATGTTCCATGGATTCATTATCAATGCTTCCTATCATGTTTACTTCATGAATTTCCTCGTCATCCCCTATTTGTGAGCTTGCATTATAGATGTTCAAGTCTAGACTCATGTTCTCAAAGGTGATGGTCATGTTCCCATTTCGGACTCGGATAACAGATTTGATTGTTGCAAGGAAAGGACGACCAATGATGATTGGGGTTTGTTCCTTATTTCCTATGTTTGGATGGTTGTCAAGGATAATGAAATCAGCAGGGTAGATGAAGTTTTCAACCTTTACCAAAACGTCCTTTAAAATCCCCTTTGGAACCCTATTGCTACGATCAGCAAGTTAAAGTGTGACAGATGTGGGTTGGAGTTCTTCTAGGCCTAACTGGCAGTACACAACATATGGGATGAGATTGATACTAGCACCTAGGTCACACAAGGCTTTGACAACTTTGCTTTCTCCTAGTTCAACATTGATGTAAGGGCAACCCGGGTCTTTCAACTTAGGAGGAATGGTCCCTTGAATGGTGGTACTCACATTAGCAGCCAAAAGGACTTGGTTTTTATGTGAAAATTTTCTTTTAAAAGTGAACAAGTCCTTAAGGTACTTTGAGTAGGCAGGTATGGTTTTTATGGCATCGAGAATTGGAATGTTCAACTTGACTTGTGAGAAGATTTCCCTCAATGTTTCACTCAGTTCAGGCTTGGTTTTCCCCCTCATGCATTGAGGAAATGGTGCAGGTTGTGGGGTTGTTTGTTGAAGACTTGTTTCCTTGAAAATGTTATCAGTTTCCCCAGTTTGATCTTGTGGTTCATTTGAATTTTCATCCAAGTTTGAATCTTCATGTGGGTTCTGAATTAGTTGTTCAGGTTTCTCAATTGATTTCCCACTTCATAAAATAGTCACAGCCTTTAGTTGTTCATGAGTTGTTTGAGCACAACTTGACTCTCCCCTTGAAGTTGAGGATGGAACCGCCGGAGTAGGCATGGGTGCCTTTCCATTTTTGATGGTTTGAAGTTCTTGTTTTAGGGAAGATACCTCCGAGTTCATCCTCTCCATTTGTTTGCACAGTAGTTCTAGTAAGCTTTGTGGAACAGTTTGGGTGGGTGCTTTAGTAGGTTGGTTTATCCTAGGGGGATATTTTGGAGGTGGGATGGTTTGTTGAAAATGGACCGGTGGTTGTTGGTATTGGATAGGTTGGGTTTGGAACTGGTTATGGGTTTGGTAGTTCTGATAGAGGTAAAGATTTTGTCCCTATGGTTGGATAGGTTGTTGGTTATCTTTCCAGTGGAAGCCTGGGTGGTCGTTATACCTTGGGTTGAAGGTGTTTTGGTATTGAGGCTTTTCAAAGTTAATATCATTTACTTACATTGGGGGTCCTCCTAAGAGAACATCCTTGATGGATGGAATGGTTGGACAGTTGTCTTTCTTATGGTCATGTTTGTCACAAATTGTGCAAATAGGGTCAACAGTTTGGATTTCATGGACTTTCCTAAGGTCTATCTCTTCAACCTTCCTAGAGAGTGCTGCGAGTTTAGCCCTAAGGATTTCCTCTTCTCTAAGGGTATGAATTCCAGTATTTCTTTGTGGCTTTTCATAATAAGGTGAAGTTCCAAATGTTTGGTTTTGTTTAGAAAGGCTTTCTAGATACTCGTAAGCATCATTTGGGGCTTTGTTTTTAAAGGTTCCATTACACATCATGTCAATGAATTGTTTGTTCCCCAGACCCAACCCTTCATAAAAAATTATCACTCATTCAGGAATATAAAAACCATGGTGTGGAACCATGTTTAGAGTGTCTTTGAACCTCTCCCATGTTTCATAGAATGACTCTCCCTCTTTTTCAAAAAAGTTTTGGATACTCTTTTTAAGTGCAATTGTTTTGTGGTGGGGAAAGTATTTTTTGTGGAATTCTCTTTGTAGTTGGTCCCCAGAGTTGATGGATGATGGTCTCAAATTGTTCAGCCAATTTTTAGCTCGATCCTTTAAAGAAAATGGAAATATCCTCATCTTAGCTGATTCTAGTTGATGTGGGGGACACATGGTTTCTACAATGTCATTGAACTCCTTAATGTGCTGGTATGGCATCTCGGACTCCATTCCATGGAATGTGGGAAGGTAGTTTTGGACATGAGGATTAAAGATTTCGTTGGCATCTCCTAGGGAATTGTGTCTAATGCATGAGGGGGCATTGGTCCAAGATGGTGTGTGGTAGTCATTCATGGTTTGATCAATTGCATTCCCCAAGTTTGGGGCTGCCTCATTTGGGTTTCCATTTTGGTTCCCACCCGGATTTATGAGTTGGTTTCTTTGAGGACCTTCCATTGAAATTGGATCAATTTTTGACTTGGGGGTGATAGAAAGATTAGGATATAATGGAAAGAGTTCCCTTGGTGTACTTGACTCCCCAACCCCAGGACTATCCACCCTAACAAGACAGCTTGATTGATCGCGGGAGTAGGCGGACATGCGCCAAAAGAAAAAAAATGAGAAAGGGACAAGATAAGAGAATTTGGATGAGAAAAGAAGAAATGGGGGAGAATAGAATGAGTGTTTAGATGACTTACTCGGGTCCCCAGCAACGGCGCCAGAATTCTGGTTCATGCCCAGATTTACCCAAGAGAAGAAGGTAAGACGGTCCTTGTAGTTTATCTTGGGTTATCGAATCCACAGAGACCTAAGAAGAAACCTATAAACACGTACATTTTATGGACTGTTTTCAGCTATGAAGTGGCCAACTTGGATTTATTTTGGATGGGTTCTAAAGATATCGAATTGATTTAAGTGAATTCAATTTAAAATAATGAGTTGATCCTAGGTTATCGCTCGGGGTGGATTGGACGTATTTCCTTTTTAATGATTTCAATTTCTTAAATTTGAGATGGGTTCATTTAAGGAGATAAAACAACATCATCACTTTCTGGTTTAATGCCTACACCCTTTAATAGTAATCACCTATACACTTGAAGGATCAAAGTTTTGATCACTTCAAGGTAAATGTTCGTATTAGTACTTGAAGTGTGTGGCCTTAAATTCAACAAGGACGATGGAGTTTAAAAATCATCAAATAAAAATCCCAATTAAAGAAGTGATTATACATTAATTAAGTGATAAATAACATCCAATCCAGCCCCTTTCTACTCCCTTGGATCAACCCATAAGTGGGTTAGCCCTCCATTGATCCCATGGTTTAAATGGAAGCGGAAAGTAGACTCATGAGGGAGGAAATGGAGAAGTAAAGAAAACAACAAAAATAAAATGATCACTCCACCGTTGTGTGAATAATTTCACAAGGTTTGGTGTGAATAAATTCACACCTTGATCCAACGGTATCAAAGTGATATGAAGAACAACAGAATAAGAGTAGAAGAAGAACTTTTATTAAGAAACTAAAGTGAATTGAACAACTTACATGTGAAAGAAAAATTTGAGGCAACAAAAATGCAGCATAACATTACAATTGAACAAAGCATCCAAGATTTTAAACTCCTTCACTGTCACTGCCTTAAATAGGCATTTTGGGAGTCTTGGGTCGAGCCTAAAACAGTAAAAATCATCTCAATTAATTTTGGTAGGCCATAGATGGTGGAAAGCTTGTGGAATTTGAACTTTTCCACATTTGACCCGAGGTGGCAGCCAGCTTTCCTTCACCAAACCGACGCGTCTGGAAGACCTTCTAGACGGACGAATCAGAGTGGGCCATAGAAGAAGAAAATGAAGCTCCAGATGTCTTCTAACCTCCTTTAAACAATGGGCCCATTTGGAGTTACGGATTCCGATATATGATAAAATTAGTGGACTGTTTTCTGGGCCACAGAATCTGGCCCAGAATTGTATCTCTAAATTGGGCCGCTTTAAGGACCACCATAGAAGCCGAATTAGCATTGTCTCATGAAGAGTTATTTGTTCCTATGAATGTCCTCTAGAGTTCCACAAAATTAGGGATTCATTGGGCCTGTATGTTGGGCCCCACAGTCTCATCAGTGGGATAGTGTCCAATCTGCCTTCTCTAGAATTGCTTCCTTTCATCACAAAATATCTCCATCTTCTTCCATGTATTCTCCATTGATCCCTGAATGAAAAATGTTCAAATTTAAGTGTAGATAATGTTCCAAAAATATCAATATAAAAAAAATTGATAATTACATTCCTTAGAATCAGATGACTCATTGGGCCTAAATTGGTGTATATTAGGCATGAAGTGCACAAATGATGAGAATGGATGTTTATAATGAAAATGCACTAACTCAGGACCATAAGATCAAAAATGAACATTTAATACCATTAAAATGTAATTAAAATATATGTTTTTATTGGATAATCACACCCCCCCAACTTGAGATTTACTAGTCCCGAGCAAATAATTCAATGATTTTATTTGAATTCCTTTCTTCAAACACATTATAACAAACAGTGCTCACAATGTAAACTGCACACAAATATATTTTTATAACCTATCAAGATAATTTAAAACAAGATGAATTTAAAATCAGATCCCAATCCCAAGCCCATTTATTTGATCAAATCCATCATCATACTTCATCCAACTCAATTAGGTGTAATGATGTGTTGTGTATCACAATAGATATGGGGGTTCATTTTCATTCAAGGGGGAAATCATGGAAGCGCTAGGTGGAATCACATTTAATCCTAATATGAGTATTCTTCATTCTTTTTTTTTTGATTTTTTTTTCAATATTGCCATAGTAATTGAGATTGCAGTTAATCAAATTAACTCATGTAGCAAGACTTTGCCGATGACTCCCAGACTCAAAGGCCTTAGGGCACCAAGTGAAGCCCACATACGCAGGCATCGTCTCGAGTTAACTTAATCAAAAACAAAGTCATATTACCATAAATAGAGATATATTGAAAAACTCAGGGCTAGACAACTCTGGAGTCACGATCCCCAAGTGCCGAAAGCCTCGCATTTTATCAATCCATTGCTCTACACGCAATTTTTTTTGTTGTTTTATTTTTAATTTTTTTTGAATACTCATATTATTCATAAAAATCAAACCAGCCTATACTATTTATTATGGGACCCCAAAAATTCAAATTATTACTCCACAGTCTAAAGGACGTGCATTGTGGCATTTTGATTTAATGGATGAAAATAAAAATGATGAAAATTTTCATTGGACAACCAAACTTCCAAAATCAATGCTTTTAAACTTAATCATGAATTAAATTAAGAGTCAAGGAAATAATAATTATTTGATATGTAGCTTTTATGTGAGAAAAGATATTATTATATGAATGATAAAGAAATTTTACTTCTTTTTGTTATCATTGTTTTTTTAAAAAAACATTTTGTTTCCACACCCCCCAACTTTGAATGAAACTGTCCCTAGTTTCATAAAAACAAAATTTAGAATGGGGTAGAGCAATAAAAAGGGGAGTTCAATAAGGAAATTGAAATATGAGGATCATGTAATGAAGTCACCTGGTGGTTGAAGTTTGAAGTTCTTGCCACTCAAATTTATTCATTTGATATCCATGTCGCTTGCAAAGTTCCCTAGTGGAAAAAGGAAAAAAACAAACAAAAACAAACAATATATATATATATATATATATAATAAAGGAAGTAAAATATAAGAATATATATAAAAATTATAGAATAAGGAAGCACAAGAAGCCGCAGGTTAGTGGTAAGCGCGTGCCCCTGTCTCCCTTCAGTCCCGGGTTCGAGTCCCCGCGGCTTCGCCGGTTGTGATTGGGTTTGCCCCACGGCCTATGGCATGGACTTTTTTTATTTTTTTATTTTTTTTATTTTTATCTTAACCTATAAAATAATAAAAATAAAACAAAATAAACGGATGATACATTGTCTTATTTTTAAATTTCTAGGTAAGGTATTACTCAAGGATCACACCACGTGACACGGATGAATATGGTGCTCCTCTTTCGTACCCATCCATACTCATAATAGAAGAACAGGTCAAAAGTCTATTTTTTTATTTTTAAATATAAAAATGATTAAGTAATATTATTTGAAAAATAAAGATGATTCAGAAAGATTAGAAATATAAAAACCACGGGTTGCCTCCCGTGTAGCGCTTTGTTTAACGTCGTTAGCCTGACATAGATCCCAAATTTATCAATTTTTTTCTGGTTCATAGATTGGATCAATTAACTCAACATCTATTTCCTGTTTATTGAATGATTCAATGAATGTTTTTAACCTTTGACCATTGACCTTGAAAATGTGACCATTTGTGGGATCTTTAATCTCTACTGCCCCATGGGGGTATACATGATGCACTATGAAAGGACCTGACCATCTAGACCTTAACTTTCCCGGGTGTAAATGAAGTTTTGAACTATACAAGAGCACAAGTTTTACCGGTTCAAAATTTTTTACCTTGATATTCCTAGATTGGTAGGATTGAACTCTATCTTTATTGATCCTTGAATTTTCATAAGCCTCCATCCTTAGTTCCTCCAGTTCATTGATATCTAATTTCCTTTTTGTTCCGGCCAATGAGAGGTCATAATCCATTTTCATAATTGCCCAAAAGGCCTTATGTTCAATCTCCACTGGCAAATGGCATGCTTTACCATAAACCAACCTATACGGGGACATTCCTAAAATGGTTTTATATGCAGTTCTATAGGCCCAAAGAGCATCTAAGAGTTTCTCAGACCAATCCTTCCTAGAGGGGTTGACAGTTTTTTCAAGAATTTGCTTAATCTCCCTATTCACTAACTCAGCTTGACCATTGGTTTGAGGATGGTATGCAGTGGACACTTTATGAGAAATACCATACTTAGACATGAGTGAAGCGAATGGGCGGTTGCAAGAATGGGTTCCTCGATCACTGATTATAGCCCAAGGAATTCCAAATATTGAAAATATATACCCTTTTAGAAATAGAATCACAATTTGATGATCATTGGACTTAGTGGGAATGGCCTCAACCCATTTTGAGACATAATCAATAGCTAAGAGTATGTAGAGGTATCCCCGAGAGTTTGGGAAGGGATCCATGAAGTCAATTCCCCAACATTAAAATATTTCAACCACTAAGATGGGAGTGAGTGTCATTTGATTCCTTTTTGTGATGGACCCTACTTGTTGACACCTAGGACAACTTTGACAAAATGTATAGGAGTCCCTTGAGAGGTTGGGCCAGAAAAGACCACATTGAATTATATTAGAAGATGTTTTCTTAGAGGAAAAGTGACCTCCGCATGCCTGACTGTGACAAAATTTAAGGATGGACTCTTGTTCAGATTCTGGAACACACCTCCTAATGACTTGGTCAAGGCAGAAGTTATAGAGGTATGGATCATCAAACGCATAGTGTCTAACATCAGAAAGAAATTTCCTTTGAGCTTGAGTCCCTAAGAATTTTGGAATGACTCCTGTCACTAAGAAATTTGCTATGTCAGCATACTAAGGGCAGTCACTCACAGAGTATAGGTGTTCATCAAGAAACGAATCAGACACGGAAAGGTGATTTGAGTTGTCTTTGAATTCCATCCTAGAGAGGTGATCAGCTACAACATTTTCAACACCCTTTTTATCCTTGATTGCAAGGTCAAATTCTTGTAAGAGAAGGACCCACCTAATTAGTCTAGCCTTGGCATATTGTTTTTGGAAGAGGTATTTTAGTGCAGAATGGTCAGTGAACACAGTGATGGGGGATCCTAAGAGGTAGGACATAAACTTCTCTAAAGCAAGCACAATAGCAAGTAACTCCTTTTCAGTGGTGGTGTAGTTGATTTGGGAATCATTTAAGGATTTTCTTGCATAAGCAATAACATAAGGAGTTTTATCACAACGTTGTCCTAACACAGCTCCAACAGCAAAGTCACTGGCATCACACATAAGTTCGAAAGGAAGGTTCCAATTTGGATATTTCATAATCGGAGGAGAGGTGAGAAGGGATTTGAGGGTTGAGAATGAACCCTCACAACTTTCTGTCCAAACAAATGGAGCATCCTTTACTAGGAGAGCATAAAGGGGACGAGAGATTGAACTAAAGTCCTTGATGAATCTTCTATAGAAACCTGCATGTCCTAAGAAAGACCTCACTTCCTTGACAGTATTGGGTTATGGAAGGTGACAAATGATATCAACCTTGGATTTATCTACTTCAATTCCCCTACCTGAGACCAGATGGCCTAAAACTAGTCCCTCTTTAACCATAAAATGGAATTTTTCCTAGTTTAGGACTAGATTCTTTTCTTCACATCTTGACAAGACTCTCTCCAAATTCTACAGACATCCCTCAAAAGTGTCCCCAAACACAGAGAAGTCATCCATGAAGACCTCTAGAAAATCCCCTACCATATTTGAGAAGATTCCCATCATGAACCGCTGGAAGGTTCCAGGGGCATTGCATAACCCGAAGGGCATGTGTTTGAAGGCAAAGGTACCGAAAGGACATGTGAATGTAGACTTCCCTTGATCCTCTAGGGAGACCTCAATTTGATTGTACCCTGAGTACCCATCTAAGAAACAGAAGAAGGCATGACCTGCTACTCTCTCAAGGACTTGTTCAATGAATGGTAAGGGTAAATTATCCTTCTTGGTGAATGAGTTTAGCTTCCTATAGTCAATACAGACCCTCCATCCACTACTCACCCTTGTTGGAAGAATCTCTCCATCCTCATTTGTTATCACTGTGATTCCAGCCTTTTTTGGAACCACTTGAATTGGGATCACCGACTCACTCTCAGCTATGGGATAGATGATACCAGCTTTTAATAGTTTCAGAAGTTCTTTCCTTACTATCTCCATGAGATTAGGATTGAGTCATCATTGAGGTTGACGAAATGGCTTTGAATCAGATTCCAGAACAATCCTATGAGTCCCGATAAATGGGATAATCCCCGAAATATCAGATAGGTTCCAACCAATGGCTTTCTTATGCTTCGTAAGGACATCTAGAAGCATCCTCTCATGATTGGATTCAAGAGAAGAAGAAATTACAATTGGATGTGTTTGATTGTCCCCTAGGAAAGCATACTTTAGTGCAGCAGGAAGTTCCTTCAATTCAAGATCAGGTTGGTTCAGAATTTCAGCAGAAGATTGGGACATTGGATCAAGATCAATTTATTTTTTTAGAGTTTCAGATAGGATTGATTCCTCACATGTAGAAGTTTCAGCTACTAGATTGGATTTATCAGATTTAGGGAAGGAATTTAGAGGGGTCTCTATGAAAGTGGTTTCTTGAAAGGTTTCACTGATTGCTGGACCTAAGACTTCATCATAAGAGCAATTTGAAAATGATTCAATCCATGGAGATAAACTTCCTTCATATGAACAAAGGAAATCAATCTCATCCTGAGTTAAACATCCATCAAATATTCCTTGATGTTCCATGGATTCATTATCAATTCTTCCTATCATGTTTACTTCAGGAATTTCCTCGTCATCCCCTATTTGTGAGCTTGCATTATAGATGTTCAAGTCTAGACTCATGTTCTCAAAGTTGATGGTCATGTTCCCATTTCGGACTCGGATAATAGATTTGATTGTTGCAAGGAAAGGACGACCAAGGATGATTGGGGTTTGTTCCTTATTTCCTATGTTTGGATGGTTGTTAAGGATAATGAAATCAGCAGGGTAGATGAAGTTTTCATCCTTTACCAAAACGTCCTTTAAAATCCCCTTTGGAACCCTATTGCTACGATCAGCAAGTTGAAGTGTGACAGATGTGGGTTGGAGTTCTTCTAGGCCAAACTGGCAGTACACAGCATATGGGATGAGATTGACACTAGCACCTAGGTCACACAAGGCTTTGACAACTTTGCTTTCTCCTAGTTCAACATTGATGTAAGGGCGTCCCGGGTCTTTCAACTTAGGAGGAATGGTCCCTTGAATGGTGGTACTCACATTAGCTGCCAAAAGGACTTGGTTTTTATGTGAAAATTTTCTTTTAAAAGTGCACAAGTCCTTAAGGTACTTTGAGTAGGCAGGTATGGTTTTTATGGCATCGAGAATAGGAATGTTCAACTTGACTTGAGAGAAGATTTCCCTCAATGTTTCAATCAGTTCAGGCTTGGTTTTCCCCCTCATGCATTGAGGAAATGGTGCAGGTTGTGGGGTTGTTGGTTGAAGACTTGTTTCATTGAAAATGTTATTAGTTTCCTCAGTTTGTTCTTGTGGTTCATTTGAATTTTCATCCAAGTTTGAATCTTCATGTGGGTTCTTAATTAGTTGTTCAGGTTTCTCAATTAATTTCCCACTTCTTAAAATAGTCACAGCCTTTAGTTGTTCATGAGTTGTTTGAGCACAAATTGACTCTCCCCTTGAAGTTGAGGATGGCACCGCCGGAGTAGGCATGGGTGCCTTTCCAGTTTCGATGGTTTGAAGTTCTTGTTTTAGGGAAGATACCTCCAAGTTCATCCTCTCCATTTGTTTGCACAGTTTTTCTAGTAGGCTTTGTGGAACAGTTTGGGTGGGTGCTTGTGTAGGTTGGTTTATCCTAGGGGGATATTTTGGAGGTGGGATGGTTTGTTGAAAATGGACCGGTGGTTGTTGGTATTGGATAGGTTGGGTTTGGAACTGGTTATGGGTTTGGTAGTTCTGATGGGGGTAAGGATTTTGTCCCTGTGGTTGGATAGGTTGTTGGTTATCTTTCCAGCGGAAGCCTGGGTGGTCGTTATACCTTGGGTTGAAGGTGTTTTGGTATTGAGGCTTTTCAAAGTTAATATCATTTACTTACGCTGGGGGTCCTCCTAAGAGAACGTCCTTGATGGATGGAATGGTTGGACAGTTGTCTTTCTTATGGTCATGTTTGTCACAAATTGTGCAAATAGGGTCAACAGTTTGGATTTCATGGACTTTCCTAAGGTCTATCTCTTCAACCTTCCTATAGAGTGCTGCGAGTTTAGCCCTAAGGATTTCCTCTTCTCTAAGGGTATGAATTCCAGTATTTCTTTGTGGCTTTTCAGAATAAGGTGAAGTTCCACATGTTTGGTTTTGTTTAGAAAGGCTTTCTAGATACTCGTAAGCATCATTTGGGGCTTTGTTTTTAAAGGTTCCATTACACATCATGTCAATGAATTGTTTGTTCCCCATACCCAACCCTTCATAGAAAATTATCACTCATTCAGGAATATAAAAACCATGGTGTGGAACCATGTTTAGAGTGTCTTTGAACCTCTCCCATGTTTCATAGAATGACTCTCCCTCTTTTTCAAAAAAGTTTTGGATACTCTTTTTAAGTGCAATTGTTTTGTGGTGGGGAAAGTATTTTTTGTGGAATTCTCTTTGTAGTTGGTCCCAAGAGTTGATGGATGATGGTATCAAATTGTTCAGCCAATTTTTAGCTCGATCATTTAAAGAAAAAGGAAATAGCATCATCTTAGCTGATTCTAGTTGATGTGGGGGACACATGGTTTCTACAATGTCATTGAACTCCTTAATGTGCAGGTATGGCATCTCGGACTCCATTCCATGGAATGTGGGAATGTGGTTTTGGACATGAGGATTAAAGATTCAGTTGGCATCTCCTAGGGAATTGTGTCTAATGCATGAGGGGGAATTGGTCCAAGAAGGTGTGAGGTAGTCATTCATGGTTTGATCAATTGCATTCCCCAAGTTTGGGGCTGCCTCATTTGGGTTTCCATTTTGGTTCCCACCCGGATTTATGAGTTGGTTTCTTTGAAGACCTTCCATTGAAATTGGCTCAATTTTTGACTTGGGGGTGATAGAAAGATTAGGATCTGATGGAAAGAGTTCCCTTGGTGTACTTGACTCCCCAACCCCAGGACTATCCACCCTAACAAGACAGCTTGATTGATCGCGGGAGTAGGCGGACATGCGCCAAAAGAAAAAAAATGAGAAAGGGACAAGATAAGAGAATTTGGATGAGAAAAGAAGAAATGGGGGAGAATAGAATGAGTGTTTAGATGACTTACTCGGGTCCCCAGCAACGGCGCCAGAATTTTGGTTCATGCCCAGATTTACCTAAGAGAAGAAGGTAAGACGGTCCTTGTAGTTTAGCTTGGGTTATCGAATCCACAGAGACCTAAGAATAAACCTATAGACACGTACATTTTATGGACTGTTTTCGGCTATGAAGTGGCCAAATTGGATTGATTTTGGATGGGTTTTAAGGATATCTAATTGATTTAAGTGAATTCAATTTAAAATAATGAGTTGATCCTAGGTTATCGCTCGGGGTGGATTGGACGTATTTCCTTTTTAATGATTTCAATTTCTTAAATTTGAGATGGGTTCATTTAAGGAGATAAAACAACATCATCACTTACTGGTTTAATTCCTAAACCCTTTAATACTAATCACCTATACACTTGAAGGATCAAATTTCTGAGCACTTCAAGGTAAAGGTTCGTATTAGTACTTGAAGTGTGTGGCCTTAAATTTAACAAGGATGATGGAGTTTAAAAATCATCAAATAAAAATCCCAATTAAAGAAGTGATTATACATTAATTAGGGGATAAATAACATCCAATCTGGCCCCTTGATACTCCCTTGGATCAACCCATAAGTGGGTTAGCCCTCCATTGATCCCATGGTTTCAATGGAAGCGGAAAGTAGACTCATGAGGGAGGAAATGAAGAAGTAAAGAAAACAACAAAAATAAAATGATCACTCCACCGTTGTGGGAATAATTTCACATGGTTTGGTGTGAATAAATTCACACCTTGATCCAACGGTATCAAAGTGATATTAAGAATAACAGAATAAGAGTAGAAGAAGAACTTTTATTAAGAAACTAAAGTGAATTGAACAACTTACATGTGAAAGACAAATTTGAGGCAACAAAAATGCAGCATAACATTACAATTGAACAAAGAATCCAAGATTTTAAACTCCTTCACTACCAATGCATTAAATAGGAATTTTGGGAGCCTTGGGTAGAGCCTCAAATAGTACAAAGCATCTCAATTAATTTTGGTAGGCCATAGGTGGTGGAAAGCTTGTGGAATTTGAACTTTTCCACATTTGACCCGAGGTGGCAGCCATCTTTCCTTCACCGAACAGACGTGTCTGGAAGACCTTCTAGACGGCCGAATAAGAGTGGGCCATTGAAGAAGAAAATGGATCTCCAGATGTCTTATAAACTCATGCAAAATATGGGCCCATTTAATGTTACTGATTCCGAGATATGATAAAATTAGTGGACTGTTTTTCTGGGCCGCAGAATCTGGTCCAAAATTGTATCTCTAACTTGGGCCGCTTTAATGACCACCATAGATGCCGAATTAGCATTGGATCATGAAGTGTTATTTTTTCATATGAATTTCCTCCAGCATCCCACAAAATTTGGGATTCATTGGGCCTGTATGTTGGGCCCCACAGTCTCATCAGTGGGCTAGTGTCCAATCTGCCTTCTCTAGAATTGCTTCCTTTCATCACAAAAATATCCCCATCTTCTTCCATGAATTATCCTTTGATACCTGAATGAAAAATGTTTACATTTAAGTGTAGATAAATTTCCCAAAATATCAATTTAAAAAAAATTGATAATTACATTCCTTAGAATCAGATGACTCATTGGGCTTAAATTGGTGTATATTAGGCATGAAGTGCACAAATGATGAGAATGGATGTTTATAATGAAAATGCACTAACTCAGGCCCATAAGATCAAAAATGAACATTTAATACCATTAAAATGTAATTAAAATATATGTTTTTATTGGATAATCACACCCCACAACTTGAGATTTTCTAGTCCCGAGAAAATAATTCAATGATTTTATTTGAATTCCTTTCTTCAAACACATTATAACAAACAGTGCTCAAAATGTAAACTGCACACAAATATATTTTTATAACCTATTAAGATAATTTAAAACAAGATGAATTTAAAAGCATATCCCAATCCCAAGCCCATTCCTTTGATCAAATCCATCATCATACTTCATCTAACTCAATTAGGTGTAATGATGTGTTGTGTATCACAATAGATATGGGGGTTCATTTTCATTCAAGGGGGGAATCATGGAAGCGCTTGGTGGAATCACATTTAATCCTAATATGAGTATTCTTCATTCTTTTTTTTGATTTTTTTTGCAATATTTCCATAGTAATTGAGATTGGAGTTAATCAAATTAACCCATGTAGCAAGACTTTGCCGATGACTCCCAGACTCAAAGGCCTTAGGGCACCAAGTGAAGCCCACATACTCGGGCATCATCTCGAGTTAACTTAATCAAAAACAAAGTCATATTACCATAAATAGAGATATATTGAAAAACTCATCGCTATAAAACTCTAGAGTCACGATCCCCAAGTGTCGAAAGCCTCGCATTTTATCAATCCATTGCTCTACACGCAATTTTTTTGTTGTTGTTTTTTTTAATTTTTTTTTGAATACTCATATTATTCATAAAAATCAAACCAGCCTATGCTATTTATTATGGGACCCCAAAAATTCAAATTATTACCCCACATTCTAAAGGACGTGCATTGTGGCATTTTGATTTAATGGATGAAAATAAAAATGATGAAAATTTTCATTGGACAACTAAACTTCCAAAATCAATGCTTTTAAACTTAATCATGAATTAAATTAAGAGTCAAGGAAATAATTATTATTTGATATGTATTTTTTATGTGAGCAAAGATGTTATTATATGAATGATAAAGGAATTTTACTTCTTTTTGTTATCATTGTTTTTTTTAAACAAACATTTTGTTTCCACACCCCCCAACTTAGAATGAAACTATCCCTAGTTTTATAAAAACAATATTTAGAATGGGGTAGAGGAATAAAAAGGGGAGTCCAATAAGGAAATTGAAATATAAGGATCATGGAATGAAGTCACCTGGTGGCTGAAGTTTGAAGTTCTTGCTGCTCGATTTTATTCCTTTGATATCCATGTCGCTTGCAAAGTTCCCTAGTGGAAAAAGGAAAAACAAAACAAACAAAACAAACAAAAACAAACAATATATATATATATATATATATATTTATATAATAAAGGATGTAAAATATAAGAATATATATAAAAATTATAGAATAAGGAAGCACAAGAAGCTGCAGGTCAGTGGTAAGCGCGCGCCCCTATCTCCCTTCGGTCCCGGGTTCGAGTCCCCGCGGCTTCGCCGGTTGTGACGGGGTTTGCCCCACGTCCTATGGCGTGGAATTTTTTTTTATTATTTTTTTATTTTTATTTTTATCTTAACCTATAAAATAATAAAAATAAAACAAAATAAACTGATGAAAGATTTTCTTCTTTTTAAATTTCTGGGTAAGGTATTACTCAAGGATCACACCACGTGACACAGATGAATATGGTGCTCCTCTTTCATACCCATCCATACTCATAATAGAAGAACATGTCAAAAGTCTATTTTTTTTATTTTTAAATATAAAAATGATTAAGTAATCTTATTTGAAAAATAAATATGATTCAGAAATATTAGAAACAAAAAAACCATGGGTTGCCTCCCGTGTAGCGCTTTGTTTAACGTCGTTAGCCCGACATAGATCCCAAATTTATCAATTTTTTCCTGGTTCATAGATTGGATCAATTAACTTAACATCTATTTCCTATTTATTGAATGATTCAATGAATTTTTCTAATCTTTGGCCATTGACCTTGAAAATTTGACCACTTGTGGGATCTTGAATCTCTACTGCCCCATGGGGGTATACATGATGCACTATGAAAGGACCTGACCATCTAGACCTTAACTTTACCGGGTGTAAATGAAGTTTTGAACTATACGAGAGCACAAGTTTTCCTGGTTCAAAATGTTTGACCTTGATATTCCTAGATTGGTAGCCTTGAACTCTATCTTTATTGATCCTTGAATTTTCATAAGCCTCCATCCTTGGTTCCTTCAGTTCATTGAGATCTAATTTCCTTTTTGTTCCGGGCAATGAGAGGTCATAATCCATGTTCTTAATTTCCCAAAAGGCCTTATGTTCAATCTCCACTGGAAAATGGTATGCTTTACCATAAACCAACCTATACGGGGACATTCCTAAAATGGTTTTATATGTAGTTCTATAGGCCCAAAGAGCATCTAAGAGTTTCTCAGACCAATCCTTCCTAGAGGGGTTGACAGTTTTTTCAGGAATTTTCTTAATCTCCCTATTCGCTAACTCAGATTTACCATTGGTTTGAGGATGGTATGCAGTGGACACTTTATGAGAAATACCATACTTAGACATGAGTGAAGCGAATCGGCGGTTGCAGAAATGGGTTCCTCGATCACTGATTATAGCCCTAGGAATTCCAAATCTTGAAAATATGTTCTCTTTTAGAAATCGAATCACAACTTGATGATCATTGGACTTAGTGGGAATGGCCTCAACCCATTTTGAGACATAATCAACAGCTAAGAGTATGTAGATGTATCCCCGAGAGTTTGGTAAGGGACCCATGAAGTCAATTCCCCAAGAGTCAAATATTTCAACCACTAAGATGGGAGTGAGTGGCATTTGATTCCTTTTTGTGATAGACCCTACTTGTTGACACCTAGGACAACTTTTACAAAATGTGTAGGAGTCCCTTGAGAGGTTGGGCCAGAAAAGACCACATTGAAGAATCTTAGCAGATGTTTTCTTAGAGGAAAAGTGACCTCCACATGCCTCACTGTGACAGAATTTAAGGATGGACTCTTGTTCAGATTCTGGAACACACCTCCTAATGACTTGGTCAGGGCAGAACTTATAGAGGTATGGATCATCAAACGCATAGTGTCTAACATCAGAAAGAAATTTCATTTGAGCTTGAGTCCCTAAGAATTTTGGAATGACACCTGTCACTAAGAAATTTGCTATGTCAGCATACCAAGGGCAGTCACTCACAGAGTATATGTGTTCATCAGGAAACGAATCAGACACAGAAAGGTGATTTGAGTTGTCTTTGAATTCCATCCTAGAGAGGTGATCAGCTACAACATTTTCAACACCCTTTTTATCCTTGATTGTGAGGTCAAATTCTTGTAAGAGAAGGACCCACCTAATCAGTCTAGCCTTGGCATCTTTTTTTTGGAAGAGGTATTTCAGTGCAGAATGGTCAGTGAACACAGTGATGGGGGATCCTAAGAGGTAGGACCTAAACTTCTCTAAAGCAAACACAATAGAAAGTAACTCATTTTCAGTGATGGTGTAGTTGATATGGGCATCATTTAAGGATTTTATTGCATAAGAAATGCCAGAAAGAGTTTTATCACAACGTTGTCCTAACACAGCTCCAAGAGAAAAGTCATTGGAATCACACATAAGTTCGAAAGGAAGGTTCCAATTTGGAGATTTCATAATCGGAGGAGAGGTGAGAGAGGATTTGAGGGTTGAGAATGAACCCTCATAGCTTTCTGTCCAAACAAATGGAGCATCCTTTACTAGGAGAGCACAAAGGGGACGAGAGATTGAACTAAAGTCCTTGATTAATCTTCTATAGAAACCAGCAAGTCCTAAGAAAGACCTCACTTCCTTGACAGTTTTGGGTGATGGAAGGTGATGAATAATGTCAACCTTGGATTTATCAACTTCAATTCCCCTACCTGAGACCAGATGGCCTAAAACTAGTCCCTATTTAACCATAAAATGGCATTTTTTCCCAGTTTAGGACCAGATTCTTTTCTTCACATCTTGAAAAGACTCTCTCCACATTCTACATACATCCCTAAAAAGTATTCCCAAACACAGAGAAGTCATCCATGAAGACCTATAAAAAATCCCCTACCATGTCTAAGAAGATTCCCATCATGCACCGCTGGAAGGTTCCAGGGGAATTACATAACCCGAAGGGCATGCGTTTGAAGTCAAAGGTACCGAAAGGACATGTGAATGTATTCTTCCCTTGATCCTCTAGGGAGACCTCAATTTGATTGTACCCTGAGTACCCATCTAAGAAACAGTAAAAGGCATGACCTGCCACTCTCTCAAGGACTTGGTCAATGAATGGTAAGGGGAAATGATCCTTCTTGGTGAATGAGTTTAGCTTCCTACAGTCAATACAGACCCTCCATCCACTACTCACCCTTGTTGGAAGAATCTCTCCATCCTCATTTGTTATCACTGTGATTCCAGCCTTTTTTGGAACCACTTGAATTGGGCTCACCCACTCACTCTCAGTTATGGGATAGATGATACCAACTTTTAACAGTTTCAGAAGTTCTTTCCTTACTACCTCAATGAGATTAGGATTGAGTCTTCGTTGAGGTTGACGACATTGCTTTGAATCAGATTCCAGAACAATCCTATGAGTCCCGATAAGTGGGAT
Organism: Viscum album; assembly: GCA_963277665.1. NCBI lineage: Eukaryota > Viridiplantae > Streptophyta > Magnoliopsida > Santalales > Viscaceae > Viscum > Viscum album. The sequence continues at coordinate 1,074,387,154 of OY728127.1, read as the reverse complement.
AATCCCCGAAATATCAGATAGGGTCCAACCAATGTCTTTCTTATGCTTCCTAAGGACATCTAGAAGCATCCTCTCATGATTGGATTCAAGAGAAGAAGAAATTACAATAGGATGTGTTTGATTGTCCCCTAGGAAAGCATACATTAGTGCATCAGGAAGTTCCTTCAATTCAAGATCAGGTTGGTTCAGAATTTCAGCAGAAGATTGGGACATTGGATCAAGATCAATTTCTTTTTTTAGAGTTTCAGATAGGATTGATTCCTCACATGTAGAAGTTTTAGCTACTAGATTGGCTTGATCAGATGTAGGGAAGGAATTTAGAGGGGTCTCTATGAAAGTGGTTTCTTGAAAGGTTTCACTGATTGTTGGACCTAAGACTTCATCATAAGAGCAATTTGAAAATGATTCAATCCAAGGAGATAAACTTCCTTCATATGAACAAAGGAAATCAATCTCATCCTGACTTAAACATCCATCAAATATTCCTTGATGTTCCATGTATTCATTATCAATTCTTCCTATCATGTTTACTTCATGAATGTCCTCGTCATCCCCTATTTGTGAGCTTGCATTATAGATGTTCAAGTCTAGACTCATGTTCCCAAAGGTGATGGTCATGTTCCCATTTCGGACTCGGATAACAGAGTTGATTGTTGTAAGAAAAGGACGACCAAGGATGATTGGGGTTTGTTCCTTATTTCCTAAGTTTGGATGGTTTTCAAGGACAATGAAATCAGCAGGGTAGATGAAGTTTTCAACCTTTACCAAAATGTCCTTTAAAATCCCCTTTGGAACCCTAATGCTACGATCAGCAAGTTGAATTGTGACAGATGTGGGTTGGAGTTCTTCTAGGCCTAACTGGCAGTACACAGCATATGGGATGAGATTGAAAAGCAAGATGAGAATGCGCCCTTAAGGGGCTCTCCCGTCCTGGTTTCCCCTCTCGCCGTCGCCGCCCCTTCGCTGCGGACGGCGCAACGTTTCCCTCTCGTGCTTAGTGTGTCGGTCAGGGTCTCTGCAGCGTCGCACGGATTCGTGGTCTTTCCTTGCTGTGGGTTTCATATTTGGACTTCGGCAGCGGCTGGTTCAGACCTGCGGGTGTAAGACCGGTCCCCGTCGACGGCACACTCTTCGGAGCGCTTCCGGGTTTGTTCTTGGTAGCTCGCTGGTGTCTTGCGGGGAGCTTCTCAGCGTCTTATGGTCGCGTTCCTGCGTCGGCGGTGCTTGGGGTTCCGACCTTCTTCAGGTGGGTACAGTGGGGTTTCTCTGTGTCTGAAGTGGTCGTGGTGGTTGGTGGCGGCGGGATCTTGAAACTAATGTTGGCGTTGGAGACAGCGGTTGGCTCTCGCCGATGATGGGTGGTTGCTAGGTTCAAGACCAGTTGGTAATGGTGTTGAAAGTGTAGATGGCGAAGGAGACGACGTTTGACGTTTGCCGGTGATGTTGTAGAAGGTTTGTGTATGTTTTTTCTCCCGCTGTGTTTCTGCCGGTGGTGTTATGTGGTGTTGCCGGAGGGACGTTGGCATCGCGGTGTCGACGGTGGCCGGAGTAAGCGGTGCTCTCGCAGCTCGGGATGACGACGATCCCGTCGCCGGTGGGGTAGCACGTGATGTGGCTCGGGCGGTCGCGTTGCACTCTAGCATGCGGACTGACGGATTGAGACGGGGGACAGTTGGCAGGCGCGCGGTACGAGCTTTGTCAGCGCAGTTGGCAGGCGCGTGGCACGAGATTTGGCAGGCGCACGACACAGTTTTTTGTGTTTGAATTTTGAAATGGGTGTGGCTCGAGGGGGGACACGTGGTCGGACTAGATGTTTTATTTTTGTTTTTGTTAACCTGTTGTAATCGTTGGAATGCTGGAATGTTGGTATGGTTTCTGTTTTCTCCTCAAACCGGGCTCATGGGAACCGGCTACCCACAAACCGGCTATTTGAAAATCAAAAAAAAAATGATTGTCAGCATATGGGATGAGATTGACACTAGCACCTAGGTCACACAAGGCTTTGACAACTTTGCTTTCTCCTAGTTCAACATTGATGTAAGGGCAACCCGGGTCTTTCAACTTAGGAGGAATGGTCCCTTGAATGGTGGTACTCACATTAGCAGCCAAAAGGACTTGGTTTTTATGTGAAAATTTTCTTTTAAAAGTGCACAAGTCCTTAAGGTACTTTGAGTAGGCAGGTATGGTTTGTATGGCATCGAGAAGAGGAATGTTCAACTTGACTTGTGAGAAGATTTCCCTCAATGTTTCACTCAGTTTAGGCTTGGTTTTCCCCCTCACGCATTGAGGAAATGGTGTAGGTTGTGGGGTTGTTTGTTGAAGAGTTGTTTCCTTGACAATGTTATCAGTTTCCTCAGTTTGATCTTGTGGTTCATTTGAATTTTCATCCAAGTTTGAATCTTCATGTGGGTTCTGAATTAGTTGTTCAGGTTTCTCAATTGATTTCCCACTTCTTAAAATAGTCACAGCCTTTAGTTGTTCATGAGTTGTTTGAGCACAACATGACTCTCCCCTTGAAGTTGAGGATGGCACCGCCTGAGTAGGCATGGATGCCTTTCCAGTTTTGATGGTTTGAAGTTCTTGTTTTAGGGAAGATACCTCTGAGTTCATCCTCTCCATTTGTTTGCACAGTTGTTCTAGTAGGCTTTGTGGAACAGTTTGGGTGGGTTCTTGAGTAGGTTGGTTTATCCCAGGGGGATATTTTGGAGGTGGGATGGTTTGTTGAAAATTGACCAGTGGCTGTTGGTATTGGATAGGTTGGGTTTGGAACTGGTTATGGGTTTGGTAGTTCTGATGGGGGTAATTATTTTGTCCCTATGGTTGGCTAGGTTGTTGGTTATCTTTCCAGCGGAAGCCTGGGTGGTCGTTATACCTTGGGTTGAAGGTGTTTTGGTATTGAGTCTTTTGAAAGTTCATAGCATTTTCTTCCGCTGGGGGTCCTCCTAAGAGAACATCCTTGATGGATGGAATGGTTGGACAATTGTCTATATTATGGTCATGTTTGTCACAAATTGTGCAAACAGGGTCAACAGTTTGGATTTCATGGACTTTCCTAAGGTCTATCTCTTCAACCTTCCTAGAGAGTGCTGCGAGTTTAGCCCGAAAGATTTCCTCTTCTCTAAGTGTATGAATTCTAGTATTTCTTTGTGGCTTTTCAGAATAAGGTGAAGTTCCCCATGTTTGGTTTTGTTCAGAAAGGCTTTCTAGATACTCGTAAGCATCATTTGGGGCTTGGTTTTTATAGGTTCCATTACACATCATGTCAATGAATTGTTTCTTCCCCGGACCCAACCCTTCTTAGAAAATTCTCACTTGTTCAGGAATAGAAAAACCATGGTGTGGACCATGTTTAGAGTGTCTTTTAACCTCTCCCATGTTTCATAGAATGACTCTCCCTCTTTTTCAAAAAAGTTTTGGATACTCTTTTTAAGTGCAATTGTTTTGTGGTGGGGAAAGTATTTTTTGTAGAATTCTCTTTGTAGTTGGTCCCAAGAGTTGATGGATGATGGTCTCAAATTTTTCAGCCAATTTTTAGCTTGATCCTTTAAAGAAAAAGGAAATATCCTCATCTTAGCTGATTCTAGTTGATGTGGGGGACACATGGTTTCTACAATTTCATTGAACTCCTTAATGTGCAGGTACGACATCTCGGACTCCATTCCATGGAATGTGGGAAGGTGGTTTAGGACATGAGGTTTAAAGATGTAGTTGGCATATCCTAGGGAATTGTATCTAATTCATGAGGGGGCATTGGTCCAGGAAGGTGTGAGGTAGTCCTTCATGGTTTGATCAATTGCATTCCCCAAGTTTGGGGCTGCCTCATTTGGGTTTCCATTTTGGTTCCCACCCAGATTTATGAGTTGGTTTCTTTGAAGACATTCCATTGAAATTGGCTCAATTTTTGACTCGGGGGTGATATAAAGATTAGGATCTAATGTAAATAGTTCCCTTGGTGTACTTGACTCACCAACCTGAGGACTATCCACCCTAACAAGACGGCTTGATTGATCGCGGGTGTAGGCGGACATTCGCCAAAAGAAAAAAAACGAGAAAGGGACAAGATAAGAGAATTTGGATGAGAAAATAAGAAATGGGGGAGAATAAAATGGGTGTTTAGATGACTTACTCGGGTCCCTGGAAACGGTGCCAAAATTTTTGTTCACACCCAGATTTACTCAAGAGAAGAAGATAAGACGGTCCTTGTAGTTTAGCTTGGGTTATCGAATCCATAGAGACCTAAGAAGAAACCTATAGACATGTACATTCTATGGACTATTTTCGGCTATGAAGTGGCCAACTTGGATTGATTTTGGATGGGTTTTAAAGATATATAATTGATTTAAGTGAATTAAATTTAAAAGAATAAGTTGATCCTAGGTTATCGCTCGGGGTGGATTGGACGTATTTCCTCTTTAATGATTTCAATTTCTTAAATTTGAGATGGGTTCATTTAAGGAGATAAAACAACATCCTAACTTACTAGTTTAATGCCTAAACCCTTTAATACTAATCACCTATACACTTTAAGGATCAAAGTTTTGATCACTTCAAGATAAAGGTTCGTATTAATACTTGAAGTGTGTGGCCTTAAATTCAACAAGGACGATGGAGTTTAAAAATCATCAAATAAAAATCCCAATTAAAAAAATGATTATACAATAATTAGGTGATAAATAACATCCTATATAGCCCCTTGATACTACTTTGGATCAACACATAAGTGGGTTAGCCCTCCATTGATCCCATGGTTTCAATGGAAGCGGAAAGTAGACTCATGAGGGAGGAAATGGAGAAGTAAAGAAAACAACAAAGATAAAATGATCACTCCACCGTTGTGTGAATAATTTCACAAGGTTTGGTGTGAATAAATTCACACCTTGATCCAACGGTATCAAAGTGATATTAAGAAAAACATAATAAGAGTATAAGAAGAACTTTTATTAAGAAAATAAAGTGAATTGAACAACTTACATGTGAAAGACAAATTTGAGGCAACAAAAATGCAGCATAACATTACAATTGAACAAAGCATCCAAGATTTTAAACTCCTTCACCACCACTGCCTTAAATAGGAATTTTGGTAGCCTTGGGTCGAGCCTCAATAAGTAAAAAGTATCTCAATTAATTTTGGTAGGCCATATGTGGTGGAAAGCTTGTGGAATTTGAACTTTTCCACATTTGACCCGAGGTGGCAGCCAGCTTTCCTTCACCAAACAGACGCATCTGGAAGACCTTCTAGACAGAAGAATCAGAGTGGTCCATAGAAAAAGAAAATGGAGCTCCGGATGTCTGCTAACAGACTGTAACATATGGGCCCATTTAAAGTTACGGATTCCGAGATATGATAAAATTAGTGTACTTTTTTTCTGGGCCGCAGAATCTGGCCCAGAATTGTATCTCTAACTTGGGACTCTTTAATGACCACCATAGAGGCCGAATTAGCATTGTCTCATGAAGAGTTATTTGTTCCTATGAATGTCTTCCATCATCCCAAAAAATTGGGGATTCATTGGGCCTGTATGTTGGGCCCCACAGTCTCATCAGTGGGATAGTTTCCAATCTGCCTTCTCTAGAATTGCTTCCTTTCAGCACAAAATACCCCCATCTTCTTCCATGAAATCTCCAATGATACTTGAATGAAAAATGTTAAAATTTAAGTGTAGATAAAGTCCCCAAAATATCAATTTAAAAAAAATTGATAATTACATTCCTTAGAATCAGATGACTCATTGGGCCTAAATTGGTGTATATTAGGCATGAAGTGCACAAATGATGAGAATGAATGTTTATAATGAAAATGCACTAACTCAGGCCCATAAGATCAAAAATGAACATTTAATACCATTAAAATGTAATTAAAATATATGTTTTTATTGGATAATCACACCCCCCCAACTTGATATTTTCTAGTCCCGAGCAAATAATTCAATGATTTTATTTGAATTCCTTTCTTCAAACACATTATAACAAACAGTGCTCATAATGTAAATTGCACACAAATATATTTTTATAACCTATCAAGATAATTTAAAACAAGATGAATTTAAAAGCAGATCCCAATCCCAATCCCATTCCTTTGATCAAATCCATCATCATACTTCATCTAACTCAATTAGGTGTAATGATGTGTTGTGTATCACAATAGAGATGGGGGTTCATTTTCATTCAAGGGGGAAATCATGGAAGCGCTAGGTGGAATCACATTTAATCATAATATGAGTATTCTTCATTTTTTTTTGATTTTTTTTTGCAATATTGCCATAGTAATTGAGATTGCAGTTAATCAAATTAACCCATGTAGTAAGACTTTGCCGATGACTCTCAGACTCAAAGGCCTTAGGGCACCAAGTGAAGCCCACATACTCGGGCATCGTCTCAAGTTAACTTAATCAAAAACAAAGTCATATTACCATAAATAGATATATATTGAAAAAATCAGGGCTAGAAAACTCTGGAGTCATGATCCCCAAGTGCCGAAAGCCTCGCATTTTATCAATCCATTGCTCTACACGCAATTTTTTTTTGTTGTTTTTTTTTGAATACTCATATTATTCATAAAAATCAAACCAGACTATGCTATTTATTATGGGACCCCAAAAATTCAAATTATTACCCCACAGTCTAAAGGACGTGCATTGTGGCATTTTGATTTAATGGAAGAAAATAAAAATGATGAAAATTTTCATTGGACAACCAAACTTCCAAAATCAATGCTTTTAAACTTAATCATGAATTAAATTAAGAGTCAAGGAAATAATAATAATTTGATATGTAGTTTTTATGTGAGAAAAGATGTTATTATATGAATGATAAAGGAATTTTACTTCTTTTTGTTATCATTGTTTTTTTTAAACAAACATTTTGTTTCCACACCCCCCAACTTAGAATGAAACTGTCCCTAGTTTCATAAAAACAAAATTTAGAATGGGGTAGAGGAATAAAAAGGGGAGTTCAATAAGGAAATTGAAATATAAGGATCATGGAATGAAGTCACCTGGTGGTTGAAGTTAGATGTTCTTGCCACTCGATTTTATTCCTTTGATATCCATGTCGCTTGCAAAGTTCCCTAGTGGAAAAAGGAAAAACAAAACAAACAAAACAAACAAAAACAAACAATATATATATATATATATATATATTTATATAATAAAGGAAGTAAAATATAAGAATATATATAAAAATTATAGAATAAGGAAGCACAAGAAGCTGCAGGTCAGTGGTAAGCGCGCGCCCCTGTCTTCCTTCGGTCCGGGGTTCAAGTCCCCACGGCTTCGCCGGTTGTGACGGGGTTTTCCCCACGGCCTATGGCGTGGGATTTTTTTTTATTATTTTATTTTTATTTTTATCTTAACCTATAAAATAATAAAAATAAAACAAAATAAACTGATGATACATTGTATTCTTTTTAAATTTCTGGGTAAGGTATTACTCAAGGATCACACCACGTGACACGGATGAATATGGTGCTCCTCTTTCGTACCCATCCATACTCATAATAGAAGAATAGGTCAAAGTATATTTTTTTTTATTTTTAAATATAAAAATGATTAAGTAATCTTATTTGAAAAATAATGATGATTCAGAAAGATTAGAAACATAAAAACCACGGGTTTCCTCCCGTGTAGCGCTTTGTTTAACGTCGTTAGCCCAACATAGATCCCAAATTTATCAATTTTTTCCTGGTTCATAGATTGGATCAATTAACTCAACATCTATTTCCTATTTATTGAATGATTCAATGAATGTTTTTAACCTTTGACCATTGACCTTGAAAATGTGACCAATTGTGGGATCTTGAATCTCTACTGTCCCATGGGGGTATACATGATTCACTATGAAAGGACCTGACCATCTTGACATTAACTTTCCCAGGTGTAAATGAAGTTTTGAACTATACGAGAGCACAAGTTTTCCTGGTTCAAAATGTTTGACCTTGATATTCCTAGATTGGTAGGCTTGAACTCTATCTTTATTGATCCTTGAATTTTCATAAGCCTCCATTCTTAGTTCCTCCAGTTCATTGAGATCTAATTTCCTTTTTGATCCGACCAATGAGAGGTCATAATCCATTTTCTTAATTGCCCAAAAGGCCTTATGTTCAATCTCCACTGGAAAATGGTATGCTTTACCATAAACCAACCTATTTGGGGACATTCCTAAAATGGTTTTATATGCGGTTCTATAGGCCCAAAGAGCATCTAAGAGTTTCTCAGACCAATCCTTCCTAGATGGGTTGACAGTTTTTTCAAGAATTTGCTTAATCTCCCTATTTGCTAACTCAGCTTGACCATTGGTTTGGGGATGGTATGCAGTGGACACTTTATGAGAAATTCTATACATAGACATGAGTGAAGCGAATGGGAGGTTGCAGAAATGGGTTCCTCGATCACTGATTATAGCCCAAGGAATTCAAAATCTTGAAAATATGTTCTCTTTTAGAAATAGAATCACAACTTGATGATCATTGGACTTAGTGGGAATGGCCTCAATCCATTTTGAGACATAATCAACAGCTAAGAGTATGTAGAGGTATCCCCGAGAGTTTGGTAAGGGACCCATGAAGTCAATTCCCCAATAGTCAAATATTTCAACCACTAAGATGGGAGTGAGTGGCATTTGATTCCTTTTTGTGATGGACCCTACTTGTTGACACCTAGGACAAATTTGACAAAATGTGTAGGAGTCCCTTGAGAGGTTGGGCCAGAAAAGACCACATTGAAGAATCTTAGAAGATGTTTTCTTAGAGGAAAAGTGACCTCCACATGCCTCACTGTGACAGAATTTAAGGATGGACACTTGTTCAGATTCTGGAACACACCTCCTAATGACTTGGTCAGGGTAGAACTTATAGAGGTATGGATCATCAAATGCATAGTTTCTAACATCAGAAAGAAATTTTCTTTGAGCTTGAGTCCCTAAGAATTTTGGAATGACTCCTGTCACTAAGAAATTTGCTATGTCAGCATACCAAGGGCAGTCACTCATAGAGTATTGGTGTTCATCAGGAAACGAATCAGACACAGAAAGGTGGTTTGAGTTGTCTTTGAATTCCATCCTAGAGAGGTGATCAGCTACAACATTTTCAATACCCTTTTTATCCTTGATTTTGAGGTCAAATTCTTGTAAGAGAAGGACCCACCTAATTAGTCTAGCCTTGGCGTCTTTTTTTGGGAAGAGGTATTTCAGTGCAGAATGGTCAGTGAACATAGTGATGGGGGATCCTAAAAGGTAGGACCTAAACTTCTCTAATGCAAACACAATACCAAGTAACTCATTTTCAGTGGTGGTGTAGTTTATTTGGTCATCATTTAAGGATTTTCTTGCATAAGCAATGACATAAGGAGTTTTATCACAACGTTGTCCTAACACAGCTCCAACAGCAAAGTCACTGGCATCACACATAAGTTCGAAAGGAAGGTTCCAATTTGGAGATTTCATAATCTAAGGAGAGTTGAGAGAGTATTTGAGGGTTGAGAATGAACCCTCACAACTTTCTGTCTAAACAAATGGATCATCCTTTACTAGGAGAGCACAAAGGGGATGAGAGATTGAACTAAAGTCTTGATGAATCTTCTATAGAAACCAGCATGTCCTAAGAAAGACCTCACTTCCTTGACAATTTTGGGTGATGGAAGGTGACGAATTCTGTCAACCTTGGCTTTATCAACTTCAATTCCCCTACCTGAGACCAGATGGCCTAAAACTAGTCCCTCTTTAACCATAAAATGGCATTTTTTCCAGTTTAGGACCAGATTCTTTTCTTCACATCTTGACAAGACTCTCTCCACATTCTGTAGACATCCCTCAAAAGTATCCCCAAACACAGAGAAGTCATCCATGAAGACCTCTAGAAAATCCCCTACCATGTCTGAGAAGATTCCCATCATGCACCGCTGGAAGGTTCTAGGGGCATTGCATAACCCGAAGGGTATGCGTTTGAAGGCAAAGATACCGAAAGGACATGTGAATGTAGTCTTCCCTTGATCCTCTAGGGAGACCTCAATTTGATTGTACCCTGAGTACCCATATAAGAAATAGTAGAAGGCATGACCTGCCACTCTCTCAAGGACTTGGTCAATGAATAGTAAGGGGAAATGATCCTTCTTGGTGAATGATTTTATCTTCCTATAGTCAATACAGACCCTCCATCCACTACTCACCCTTGTTGGAAGAATCTCTCCATCCTCATTTGTTATCACTGTGATTCCAGCCTTTTTTGGAACCACTTGAATTGGGATCACCCACTCGCTCTCAGTTATGGGATAGATGATACCAGCTTTTAACAGTTTCAGAAGTTCTTTCCTTACTACCTCCATGATATTAGGATTGAGTCGTCGTTGAGGTTGACGACATGGCTTTGAATCAGATTTCAGAACAATCCTATGAGTCCCGATAAGTGGGCTAATCCCCGGAATATCAGATAGGGTCCAACCAATGGCTTTCTTATGCTTCCTAATGACATCTAGAAGCATCCTCTCATGATTGGATTCAAGAGAAGAAGAAATTACAATAGGATGTGTTTGATTGTCCCCTAGGAAAGCATACTTTAGTGCATCAGGAAGTTCCTTCAATTCATGATCAGGTTGGTTCAGAATTTCAGCAGAAGATTGGGACATTGGATCAAGATCAATTTCTTTTTTTAGAGTTTTAGATAGGATTGATTCCTCACATGTAGAAGTTTCATCTACTAGATTGGCTTGATCAGATTTAGGGAAGGAATTTAGAGGGGTCTCTATGAAAGTGGTTTCTTGAAAGGTTTCACTGATTGTTGGACCTAAGACTTCATCATAAGAGAAATTTGAAAATGATTCAATCCTAGGAGATAAACTTCCTTCGTATGAACAAAAGAAATCAAATTCATCCTGACTTAAACATCCATCAAATATTCCTTGATGTTCCATGTCTTCATTATCAATGCTTCCTATCATGTTTACATCATGAATGTCCTCATCATCCCCTATTTGTGAGCTTGCATTATAGATGTTCAAGTCTAGACTCATGTTCCCAAAGTTGATGGTCATGTTCCCATTTCGGACTCGGATAATAGAGTTGATTGTTGTAAGGAAAGGACGACCAAGGATGATTGGTGTTTGTTCTTTATTTCCTATGTTTGGATGGTTGTCAAGGACAATGAAATCAGCAGGGTAGATGAAGTTTTCAACCTTTACCAAAACGTCCTTTAAAATCCCCTTTGGAACCCTAATGCTACGATCAGCAAGTTGAAGTGTGACAGATGTGGGTTGGAGTACTTCTAGGCCTAACTGGCAGTACACAGCATATGGGATGAGATGGACACTAGCACCTAGGTCACACAAGGCTTTGACAACTTTGCTTTCTCCTAGTTCAACATTGATGTAAGGGCAACTCAGGTCTTTCAACTAAGGAGGAATGGTCCCTTGAATGGTGGTACTCACATTAGCATTTAAAAGGACTTTGTTTTTATGTGAAAATTTTCTTTTAAAAGTGAACAAGTCCTTATGGTACATTGAGTAGGTAGGTATGGTTTGTATGGCATCGAGAAGAGGAATGTTCAACTTGACTTGTGAGAAGATTTCCCTCAATGTTTCACTCAGTTCAGGCTTGGTTTTCCCCCTCATGTGTTGAGGAAATGGTGCAGGTTGGGGGGTTGTTTGTTGAAGAGTTGTTTCCTTGACAATGTTATCAGTTTCCTCAGTTTGATCTTGTGGTTCATTTGAATTTTCATCCAAGTTTGAATCTTCATGTGGGTTCTGAATTAGTAGTTCAGGTTTCTCAATTGATTTCCCACTTCTTAAAACAGTCACAACCTTTAGTTGTTCATGAGTTTTTTGACCACAACTTGACTCTCCCCTTGAAGTTGAGGATGGCACCGCCTGAGCAGGCATGGGTGCCTTTCCAGTTTTGATGGTTTGAAGTTCTTGTTTTAGGGAAGATACCTCCGAGTTCATCCTCTCCATTTGTTTGCACAGTTGTTCTAGTAGGCTTTGTGGAACAGTTTGGGTGGGTGCTTGAGTAGGTTGGTTTATCCCAGGGGGATATTTTGGAGGTGGGATGGTTTTTTGAAAATGGACCGGTGGCTGTTGGTATTGGATAGGTTGGGTTTGAAATTGGTTATGGGTTTGGTAGTTCTGATGGGGGTAAGGATTTTGTCCCTGTGGTTGGCTAGGTTGTTGGTTATGTTTCCAGCAGAAGCCTGGGTGGTCGTTATACCTTGGGTTGAAGGTGTTTTGGTATTGAGGATTTTGAAAGTTCATAGCATTTTCTTCCGCTGGGGTTCCTCCTAAGAGAACATCCTTGATGGATGGAATGGTTGGACAGTTTTCTGTATTATGGTCATGTTTGTCACAAATTGTGCAAACATGGTCAACAGTTTGGATTTCATGGACTTTCCTAAGGTCTAACTCTTTAACCTTCCTAGAGAGTGCTGTGAGTTTATCCCTAAGGCTTTCCTCTTCTCTAAGTGTATGAATTCCAGTATTTCTTTGTGGCTTTTCAGAATAAGGAGAAGTTCCTCATGTTTGGTTTTGTTCAGAAAGGCTTTCTAGATACTCGTAAGCATCATTTGGGGCTTTGTTTTTAAAGGTTCCATTACACATAATGTTAATGAATTGTTTGTTCCCTGGACCCAACCCTTCATAGAAAATTGTCACTTGTTCAGGAATAGAAAAACCATGGTGTGGAACCATGTTTTGAGTGACTTTTAACCTCTCCCATGTTTCATAGAATGGCTCTCCCTCTTTTTCAAAAAAGTTTTGGATACTCTTTTTAAGTGCAATTGTTTTGTGGTGGGGAAAGTATTTTTTGTAGAATTCTCTTTGTAGTTGGTCCCAAGAGTTGATGGATGATGGTCTCAAATTGTTCAGCCAATTTTTAGCTCGTTTTTTTAAAGAAAAAGGAAATAGCCTCATCTTAGCTGATTCTAGTTGATGTGGGGGACACATGGTTTCTACAATGTCATTGAACTCCTTAATGTGCAGGTATGGCATCTTGGAATCCATTCCATGGAATGTGGGAAGGTGGTTTAGGACATTAGGTTTAAAGATGTAGTTGGAATCTCCTGGGGAATTGTATCTAATGCATGAGGGGGCATTGGTCCAGGAAGGTGTGAGGTAGTCATTCATGGTTTGATCAATTTCATTCCCCAAGTTTGGGGCTGCCTCATTTGGGTTTCCATTTTGGTTCCCACCCGGATTTATGAGTTGGTTTCTTTGAAGACCTTCCATTGAAATTGGCTCAATTTTTGACTCGGGGGTGATAGAAAGATTAGGATCTAATGGAAATAGTTCCCTTGGTGTACTTGACTCCCCAACCCTAGGACTATCCACCCTAACAAGACGGCTTGATTGATTGCGGGTGTAGGCGGACATGCGCCAAAAGAAAAAAATGAGAAAGGGACAAGATAAGAGAATTTGGATGAGAAAATAAGAAATGGGGGAGAATAGAATGGGTGTTTAGATGACTTACTCGGGTCCCCGGCAACGAAACCAAAATTTTTGTTCACACCCAGATTTACCCCAGAGAAGAAGGTAAGACGGTCCTTGTAGTTTAGCTTGGGTTATCGAATCCATAGAGACCTAAGAAGAAACCTATAGAAACGTACATTCTATAGACTATTTTCGGCTATGAAGTGGCCAACTTGGATTGATTTTGGATGGGTTTTAAAGATATATAATTGATTTAAGTGAATTCAATTTAAAAGAATGAGTTGATCATAGGTTATCGCTCGGGGTTGATTGGACGTATTTCCTTTTTAATGATTTCAATTTCTTGAATTTGAGATGGGTTCATTTAAGGAGATAAAACAACATCATCACTTACTGGTTTAATTCCTACACCCTTTAATTCTAATCACCTATACACTTGATGGTTCAAAGTTTTGAACACTTCAAGGTAAAGGTTCGTATTAGTACTTGAAGTGTGTGGCCTTAAATTCAACAAGGGCGATGGAGTTTAAAAATCATCAAATAAAAATACCAATTAATGAAGTGATTATACATTAATTAGGTGATAAATAACATCCAATCCATCCCCTTGCTACTCCTTTTGATCAACCCATAAGTGGGTTATCCCTCCATTGATCCCATGGTTTCAATGGAAGCGGAAAGTAGACTCATGAGGGATGAAATGGATAAGTAAATAAAACAACAAAAATAAAATGATCACTCCACCGTTGTGTGAATAATTTCACAAGTTTTGGTGTGAATAAATTCACACCTTGATCCAACGGTATCAAAGTGATATGAAGAACAACAGAATAAGAGTAGAAGAAGTACTTTTATTAAGAAACTAAAGTGAATTGAACAACTTACATGTGAAAGACAAATTTGAGGCAACAAAAATGCAGCATAACATTATAATTGAACAAAGCATCCAAGATTTTAAACTCCTTCACCACCACAGCCTTAAATAGGCATTTTGGTAGCCTTGGGTCGAGCCTCAAATAGTACAAAGCATCTCAATTAATTTTGGTAGGCCATAGGTGGTGGAAAGCTTGTGGAATTTGAACTTTTCCACATTTGACCCGAGGTGGCAGCCATCTTTCCTTCACCGAACAGACGCATCTTGAAGACCTTCTAGACGGCAGAATCAGAGTGGGCCATAGAAGAAGAAAATGGAGCTCCGGATGTCTGATAACCGATTGTAACATATGGGACCATTTGGAGTTACGAATTCCGAGATATGATAAAATTAGCGGACTGTTTTTCTGGGCCGCAGAATCTGGACCAGAATTGTATCTCTAACTTGGGCCGCTTTAATGACCACCATAGAGGCCGAATTAGCATTGGATCATGAATAGTTATTTGTCCTTATGAATTTCCTATAGCATCCCACAAAATATGGGATTCATTGGGCCTGTATGTTGGGCCCCACCGTCTCATCAGTGAGCTAGTGTCCAATCTGCCTTCTCTAGAATTGCTTCCTTTCATCACAAAATATCCTCATCTTCTTCCTTGAATTCTCCATTGATCCCTAAATGAAAAATGTTCACATTTAAGTGTAGATAAAGTTACAAAAATATCAATTTAAAAAAAATTGATGATTACATTCCTTAGAATCAGATGACTCATTGGGCCTAAATTGGTGTATATTAGGCATGAAGTGCACAAATGATGAGAATGGATGTTTATAATGAAAATGCAATAACTCAGGCCCATAAGATCAAAAATGAACATTTAATACCATTAAAATGTAATTAAAATATATGTTTTTATTGTATAATCACAACCCCCAACTTGATATTTGCTAGTCCCGAGCAAATAATTCAATGATTTTATTTGAACTCCTTTCTTCAAACACATTATAAGAAACAGTGCTCACAATGTAAACTACACACAAATATATTTTTATAACCTATAAAGATAATTTAAAACAAGACGAATTTAAAAGCAGATCCCAATCCCAAGCCGATTCCTTTGATCAAATCCATCATCATACTTCATCCAACTCAATTAGGTGTAATGATGTGTTGTGTATCACAATAGATATAGGGGTTTATTTTCATTAAAGGGGGAAATCATGGAAGCGCTAGGTGGAATCACATTTAATCCTAATATGAGTATTCTTCATTTTTTTTTGATTTTTTTTGCAATATTTCCATAGTAATTGAGATTGCAGTTAATGAAATTAACCCATGTAGCAAGACTTTGCCGATGACTCCCAGACTCAAAGGCCTTAGGGCACCAAGTGAAGCCCACATACTCGGGCATCATCTAGAGTTAACTTAATAAAAAACAAAGTCATATTACCTTAAATAGAGATATATTGAAAAACTCAGGGCTAGACAACTCTGGAGTCACGATCCCCAAGTGCCGAAAGCCTCGCATTTTATCAATCCATTGCTCTACACGCAATTTTTTTGTTGTTGTTTTTTTTAATTTTTTTTTGAATACTCATATTATTCATAAAAATCAAACCAGCCTATGCTCTTTATTATGGGACCCCAAAAATTCAAATTATTACCCCACCGTCTAAAGGACGTGCATTGTGGCATTTTGATTTAATGGATGAAAATAAAAATGATGAAAATTTCCATTGGACAACCAAACTTCCAAAATCAATGGTTTTAAACTTAATCATGAATTAAATTAAGAGTCAAGGAAATAATAATTATTTGATATGTAGTATTTATGTGAGAAAAGATGTTATTATATGAATGATAAAGGAATTTTACTTCTTTTTGTTATCATTGTTTTTTTAAACAAACATTTTGTTTCCACACCCCCCATTATAAAATGAAACTGTCCCAAGTTTCATAAAAAAATTTAGAATGGGGTAGAGGAATAAAAAGGGGAGTTCAATAAGGAAATTGAAATATGAGGATCATGGAATGAAATCACCTGGTGGTTGAAGTTTGAAGTTTTTTCCGCTCGAATTTATTCCTTTGATATCCATGTCGCTTGCAAAGTTCCCTAGTGGAAAAAGGAAAAACAAAACAAACAAAACAAACAAAAACAAACAATATATATATATATATAAATATATTTATATAATAAAGGAAGTAAAATATAAGAATATATATAAAAATTATAGAATAAGGAGGCACAAGAAGCCACAGGTCAGTGGTAAGCGCACACCCCTGTCTCCCTTCGGTCCCGGGTTCGAGTCCCCGTGGCTTCGCCGGTTGTGACGAGGTTTCCCCCACAGCCTATGGCATGGACTTTTTATTATTATTATTATCATTTTATTTTTATCTTAACCTATAAAATAATAAAAATAAAACAAAATAAACTTATGATACATTGTCTTCTTTTTAAATTTCTGGGTAAGGTATTACTCAAGGATCACACCACGTGACACGGATGAATATGGTGCTCCTCTTTCGTACCCATCCATACTCATAATAGAAGAACTAGTCAAAAGCCTATTTTTTTATTTTTAAATATAAAAATGATTAAGTAATCTTATTTGAAAAATAAAGATGATTCAGAATGATTAGAAACATAAAAACCACGGGTTGACTCCCATGTAGCGCTTTGTTTAACGTCGTTAGCCCGACATAGATCCCAAATTTATCAATTTTTTTCTGGTTCATAGATTGGATCAATTAACTAAACATCTATTTCATGTTTATTGAATGATTCAATGAATGTTTTTAACCTTTGACCATTGACCTTGAAAATGTGACCACTTGTGGGATCTTGAATCTCTACTGCCCCATGGGGGTATACATGATGCACTATGAAAGGACCTGACCATCTAGACCTTAACTTTCCCGGGTGTAAATGAAGTTTTGAACTATACAAGAGCACATGTTTTCTCGGTTCAAAATGTTTGAACTTGATATTCCTAGATTGGTATGCTTCAACTCTATCTTTATTGATCCTTGAATTTTCATAAGCCTCCATCCTTAGTTCCTCCAGTTCATTGAGATCTAATTTACTTTTTGTTCCGGCCAATGAGTTGTCATAATCCATTTTCTTAATTGCCCAAAAGGCCTTATGTTCAATCTCCACTGGAAAATGGCATGCTTTACCATAAACCAACCTATACGGGGACATTCCTAAAATGGTTTTATATGCGGTTCTATAGGCCCAAAGAGCATCTAATAGTTTCTCAGACCAATCCTTCCTAGAGGGGTTGATAGTTTTTTCAAGAATTTGCTTAATCTCCCTCTTCGATAACTCATCTTGACCATTGGTTTGAGGATGGTATGCAATGGACACTTTATGAGAAATACCATACTTAGACATGAGTGAAGCGAATGGGCTGTTGCAGAAATGGGTTCCTCGATCACTGATTATAGCCCTTGAAATTCCAAATCTTGAAAATATGTTCTCTTTTAGAAATAGAATCACAACTTGATGATCATTGGACTTAGTGGGAATTTACTTAACCCATTTTGAGACATAATCAATAGCTAAGAGTATGTAGAGGTATCCCCGAGAGTTTGGGAAGGGACCCATGATGTCAATTCCCCAACAGTCAAATATTTCAACCACTAATATGGGAGTGAGTGGCATTTGATTCCTTTCTGTGATGGAACCTACTTGTTGACACCTAGGACAAATTTGACAAAATGTGTAGGAGTCCCTTGAGAGGTTGGGCCAGAAAAGACCACATTGAAGAGTCTTAGAAGATGTTTTCTTAGAGGAAAAGTGACCTCCACATGCCTCACTGTGACAGAATTTGAGGATGGACCCTTGTTCAAATTCTGGAACACACCTCCTAATGACTTGGTCAGGGCAGAACTTATAGAGGTATGGATCATCAAACGCATAGTGTCTAACATCAGAAAGAAATTTCCTTCGAGCTTGAGTCCCTAAGAATTTTGGAATGACTCCTGTCACTAAGAAATTTGCTATGTCAGCATACCAAGGGCAGTCACTCACATAGTATAGGTGTTCATCAGGAAAAGAATCAGACACAGAAAGGTGATTTGAGTTGTCTTTTAATTCCATCCTAGAGAGGTGATCAGCTACAACATTTTCAACACCCTTTTTATCCTTGATTGTGAGGTCAAATTCTTGTAAGATAAGGACCCACCTAATCAGTCTAGCCATGGCATCTTGTTTTTGGAAGAGGTATTTCAGTGCAGAATAGTCAGTGAACACAGTGATGGGGGATCCTAAGAGGTAGGACCTAAACTTCTCTAAAGAAAACACAATAGAAAGTAACTCCTTTTCAGTGGTGGTGTAGTTGATTTGGGCATCATTTAAGGATTTGCTTGCATAAGCAATGACATAAGGAGTTTTATCACAACTTTGTCCCAACAAAGATCCAACAGCAAAGTCACTAGCATCACACATAAGTTCGAAAGGAAGGTTCCAATTTGGATATTTCATAATCAGAGGGGAGGTGAGAGAGGATTTGAGGGTTGAGAATGAACCCTCACAGCTTTCTGTCCAAACAAATGGAGCATCCTTTACTAGGAGAGCACAAAGGGGATGAGAGATTGAACTAAATTCCTTGATGAATATTCTATAGAAACCAGCATGTCCTAAGAAAGACCTCACTTCCTTGACAGTTTTGGGTGATGGAAGGTGACGAATGCTGTCAACCTTGGCTTTATCAACTTCAATTCCCCTACCTGAGACCAGATGGCCTAAAACTAGTCCCTCTTTAACCATAAAATGGCATTTTTCCCAGTTTAGGACCAGATTCTTTTCTTCACATCTTGACAAGACTCTCCCCACATTCTGCAGACATCCCTCAAAAGTATCCCCAAACACAGAGAAGTCATCCATGAAGACCTCTAGAAAATCACCTACCATATCTGAGAAGATTCCCATCATGCACCGCTGGAAGGTTCCAGGGGCGTTGCATAACCCGAAGGGTATGCGTTTGAAGGCAAAGGTACCGAAAGGACATGTGAATGTAGTCTTACCTTGATCCTCTAGGGAGACCTCAATTTGATTGTACCCTGAGTACCAATCGAAGAAACAGTAGAAGGCATGACCTGCCACTCTCTCAAGGACTTGGTCAATGAATGGTAAGGGGAAATGATCCTTCTTGGTGAATGAGTTTAGCTTCCTATAGTCAATACAGACCCTCCATCCACTACTCACCCTTGTTGGAAGAATCACTCCATCCTCATTTGTTATCACTATGATTCCAGCCTTTTTTGGAACCACTTGAATTGGGCTCACCCACTCACTCTCTACTATGGGATAGATGATACCAGCTTTTAACAGTTTCAGAAGTTCTTTCCTTACTAACTCCATGAGATTAGGATTGAGTCGTCGTTGAGGTTGACGACATGGCTTTGAATCAGATACTAGAACAATCCTATGAGTCCCAATAAGTGGGATAATCCCCTGAATATCAGATAGGGTCCAACCAATGGCTTTCTTATGCTTCCTAAGGACATCTAGAAGCATCCTCTCATGATTGGCTTCAAGAGAAGAAGAAATGACAATAGGATGTGTTTGATTTTCCCCTAGGAAAGCATACTTTAGTGCAGCAGGAAGTCCCTTCAATTCAAGATCAGGTTGGTTCAGAATTTCAGAAGAAGATTGGGACATTGGATCAAGATCAATTTCTTTTTTTAGAGTTTCAGATAGGATTGATTCCTCACATGTAGAAGTTTCAGCTACTAGATTGGCTTGATTAGATTTAGGGAATGAATTTAGAGGGGTCTCTATGAAAGTAGTTTCTTGAAAGGTTTCACTGATTATTGGACCTAAGACTTCATCATAAGAGCAATTTGAAAATGATTCAATCCAAGGAGATAAACATCCTTCATATGAACAAAGGAAATCAATCTCATCCTGACTTAAACATCCATCAAATATTCCTTGATGTTCTATGGATTCATTATCAATTCTTCTTATCATGTTTACTTCATGAATGTCCTCGTCATCCCCTATTTGTGAGCTTGAATTATAGATGTTCGAGTCTAGACTCATGTTCCCAAAGGTGATGGTCATGTTCCCATTTCGGACTCGAATAACAGAGTTGATTGTTGCAAGGAAAGGATGACCAAGGATGATTGGGGTTTTTTCCTTATTTCCTAAGTTTGGATGGTTGTCAAGGACAATGAAATCATCAGGGTAGATGAGGTTTTCAACCTTTACCAAAACTTCCTTTAAAATCCCCTTTAGAACCCTAAGGCTACGATCAGCAAGTTGAAGTGTGACAGATGTGGGTTGGAGTTCTTCTAGGCCTAACTGGCAGTACACAGTATATGGGATGAGATTGACACTAGCACCTAGGTCACACAAGGCTTTGACAACTTTGCTTTCTCCATGTTCAACATTGATGTAAGGGCAACCCGAGTCTTTCAACTTATGAAGAATGGTCCCTTGAATGGTGGTACTCACATTAGCAGCCAAAAGGACTTGGTTTTTATGTGAAAATTTTCTTTTAAAAGTGCACAAGTCCTTAAGGTACTTTGAGTAGGCGGGTATGGTTTGTATGGCATCGAGAACAGGAATGTTCAACTTGACTTGTGAGAAGATTTCCCTCAATGTTTCACTTAGTTCAGGCTTGGTTTTCCCCCTCATGCGTTGAGGAAATGGTGTAGGTTGTGGGGTTGTTTGTTGAAGAGTTGTTTCCTTGACAATGTTATCAGTTTCCTCAGTTTGATCTTGTGGTTCATTTGAATTTTCATCCAAGTTTGATTCTTCATGTGGGTTCTGAATTAGTTGTTCAGGTTTCTCAATTGATTTCCCACTTCTTAAAACAGTCACAGCCTTTAGTTGTTCATGAGTTGTTTGAGCAAAACTTGACTCTCCCCTTGAAGTT
Organism: Viscum album; assembly: GCA_963277665.1. Classification (NCBI taxonomy): domain Eukaryota; kingdom Viridiplantae; phylum Streptophyta; class Magnoliopsida; order Santalales; family Viscaceae; genus Viscum; species Viscum album. The sequence goes on along the minus strand of OY728127.1, from coordinate 1,074,365,992 downwards.
GAGGATGGAACCTCCTGAGTAGGCATGGGTGCCTTTCCATTTTTGATGGTTTGAAGTTCTTGTTTTAGGGAAGATACCTCCGAGTTCATCCTCTCCATTTGTATGCACAGTTGTTCTAGTAGTCTTTGTGGAACAGTTTGGGTGGGTGCTTGAGTAGGTTGGTTTATCCCAGGGGGATATTTTGGAGGTGGGATGGTTTGTTGAAAATGGATCGGTGGCTGTTGGTATTAGATAGGTTGGGTTTGGAACTGGTTATGGGTTTGTTAGTCTTGATGGGGGTAAGGATTTTGTCCCTGTGGTTGGCTAGGTTGTTGGTTATCTTTCCAGCGGAAGCCTGGGTGGTCGTTATACGTTGGGTTGAAGGTGTTTTGGTATTGAGGATTTTGAAAGTTCATAGCATTTACTTCCGCTGGGGGTCCTCCTAAGATAACATCCTTGATGGATGGAATGGTTGGACAGTTTTCTGTCTTATGGTCGTGTTTGTCACAAATTGTGCAAACAGGGTCAACAGTTTGGATTTCATGGACTTTCCTAAGGTCTATCTCTTCAACCTTCCTAGAGAGTGCTGCAAGTTTAGCCCTAAGGATTTCCTCTTCTCTAAGTGTATTAAATCTAGTATTTCTTTGTGGATTTTCAAAATAAGGTGAAGTTACCCATGTTTGGTTTTGTTCATAAAGGATTTCTAGATACTCGTAAGCATCATTTGGGGATTTGTTTTTAAAGGTTCCATTACACATCATGTCAATTAATTGTTTGTTCCCCGGACCCAACCCTTTATAGAAAATTCTCACTTGTTCAGGAATAGAAAAACCATGGTGTGGAACAATGTTTAGAGTGTCTTTGAACCTCTCCCATGTTTCATAGAATGACTCTCCCTCTTTTTCAAAAAAGTTTTGGATACTCTTTTTAAGTGAAATTGTTTTGTGGTGGGGAAAGTATTTTTTGTAGAATTATCTTTTTAGTTGGTCCCAAGAGTTGATGGATGATGGTCTCAAATTGTTCAGCCAATTTTTAGCTCGATCCTTTAAAGAAAAAGTAAATAGCCTCATCTTAGCTGATTCTAGTTGATGTGGGGGACACTTGGTTTCTACAATGTCATTGAACTCCTTAATGTGCAGGTATGGCATCTCGGACTCCATTCCATGGAATGTGGGAAGGTGGTTTAGGAAATGAGGTTTAAAGATTTTGTTGGCATCTCCTAGGGAATTGTGTCTAATTCATGAGGGGGCATTGGTCCAGGAAGGTGCGAGGTAGTCATTCATGGTTTGATCAATTTCATTCCCCAAGTTTGGGGCTGCCTCATTTGGGTTTCCATTTTGGTTCCCACCCGGATTTATGAGTTGGGTTCTTTGAAGACCTTCCATTGAAATTGGCACAATTTTTGACTCGGGGGTGATAGAAATATTAGAATCTAATGGAAAGAGTTCCCTTGGTGTACTTGACTCCCCAACCCCAGGACTATCCACCCTAACAAGACGGCTTGACTGATCGCGGGTGTAGGCGGACATGCGCCAAAAGAAAAAAAAACAAGAAAGGGACAAGATAAGAGAATTTGGATGAGAAAAGAAGAAATGGGGGAGAATAGAATGGGTGTTTAGATGACTTACTCGGGTCCCCGACAGTGGCGCCAAAATTTTGGTTCACGCCCAGATTTACCCAAGAGAAGAAGGTAAGACGGTCCTTGTAGTTTAGCTTGGGTTATCGAATCCACGGAGACCTAAGAAGAAACCTATAGACACGTACATTCTATGGACTGTTTTCCGCTATGAAGTATCCAACTTGGATTGATTTTGGATGTGTTTTAAATATATCTAATTGATTTAAGTGAATTCAATTTAAAATAATGAGTTGATCCTAGGTTATCGCTCGTTGTGGATTGGACGTATTTCCTTTTTAATGATTTCAATTTCTTAAATTTGAGATGGTTTCATTTAAGGAGATAAAACAACATCATCACTTACTGGTTTAATGCCTAAAACCTTTAATACTAATCACCTATACACTTTAAGGATCAAAGTTTTGAGCACTTCAAGGTAAAGGTTCGTATTAGTACTTGAAGTGTGTGGCCTTAAATTCAACAAGGATGATGGAGTTTAAAAATCATCAAATAAAAATCCCAATTAAAGAAGTGATTATACATTAATTAGGTGATAAATAACATCCAATCCAGCCCCTTTCTACTCCCTTGGATCAACCCATAAGTGGGTTATCCCTCTATTGATCTCATGGTTTCAATGGAAGCAGAAAGAAGACTCATGAGGGAGGAAATGGAGAAGTAAAGAAAACAACAAAAATAAAATGATCACTCCACCGTTGTGTGAATAATTTCAAAAGGTTTGGTGTGAATAAATTCACACCATGATCCAATGGTATCAAAGTGATATTAAGAAAAAGAGAATAAGAGTAGAAGAAGAACTTTTATTAAGAAACTAAAGTGAATTGAACAACTTACATGTGAAAGACAAATTTGAGGCAACAAAAATGCAGCATAATATTACAATTGAACAAAGCATAAAAGATTTTAAACTCCTTCACCACCACTGCCTTAAATAGGAATTTTGGGAGCCTTGGGTCGATCCTCAAACAGTACAAAGTATCTCAATTAATTTTGGTAGGCCATAGGTGGCGGAAAGCTTGTGGAATTTGAACTTTTCCACATTTGACCCGAGGTGGTAGCCATCTTTCCTTCACCGAATAGACGCGTCTGGAAGACCTTCTAGCCGGCAGAATCATAGTGGGCCATAGAAGAAGAACCTGGCGCGCTGGATGTCTTCTAACCTCCTGTAAAATATGGGCCCATTTGGAGTTACTGATTCCGAGATATGATAAAATTAGTGGACTGTGTTTCTGGGCCGCAGAATCTGGCCCAGAATTGTATCCCTAACTTGGGCCGCTTTAATGACAACCATAGAGGCCGAATTAGCATTGGCTCATGCAGATTTATTTGTTCCTATTAATGTCCTCTAGCATCCCACAAAATTTGGGATTCATTAGGCCTGTAAGTTGGGCCCCACAGTCTCATCAGTTGGCTTGTGTCCAATCTGCCTTCTCTAGAATTGCTTTCTTTCATCACAAAATATCCCCATCTTCTTCCATGAATTCTCCATTGATCCCTGAATGAAAAATGTTCACATTTAAGTGTAGATAAAGTTCCCAAAATATCAATTTAAAAAAAATTGATAATTACATTCCTTAGAATCAGATGACTCATTGGGCCTAAATTGGTGTATATTAGGCATGAAGTGCACAAATGATGAGAATGGATGTTTATAATGAAAATGCACTAAATCATGCCCATAAGATCAAAAATGAACATTTAATACCATTAAAATGTAATTAAAATATATGTTTTTATTGGATAATAATAATTCATATCAAATCTGGCTCAGTACTTCTAAACATTTACCAGTCCTTTGCTTGAATTCCAAGTGTCTTGTGGGCTATGGGAAAATTGATTTCTGGAAGGATAACTGGATTGGATCACCACTGGGGTTCCCAAGTTGTCCAATAATGAAGATCTCATTTTCTTAGGCTATCAGATTTGAGATATTTTCTTCAATCCATTCTCACACACGACTAGCTGAAGGTGTTTGACAGCATCACCCTAAATGAGGAATTAGACAAGCTTATCTTTATGGGGTCAGATTTAGGTGCCTTCACTACTATGGGGTACCACTCGGTGACTTTGGCCCTTGGTATTCTAGATATATGGAGTGAAATGATTTTGTGTGGTGACCTTCTAGTGGAATACAATTTCCTCATTTGGAATCTTCAGAACAATGCTATTCTAATAGATGACAAGGTGAGGAATAAAGGGATCTATTTGGCATCTAAATGACTTTTTTGTATTAATTCCAATGAGGAATCAGTCGATCATATGTTCTTTTCCAGTGACTAGGTGGATATAATATGGAGTTCCATGGGTGAGGATTTTGGGCATGTAGTTCAAGCAACCACACTGGCCACTTTTCTTCAATTTTGTTCTTATGATCTGAAAATAACGCTTTGGAGATGAAAGTGTGGGTAGTGATGCTTGTTGCGGTCAGTTGGAGAATCTGGAATACTCAAAACCCAAGATTTCATGGGGGAACATCCTACTCACGCCAAGCCATGATGGTTAGAACCAGGTGAATTAGGGTCTAACTAGTTTTTATAATCAATGTATGGGTGACTATTCCTATGCTGATAGCTTTCATGTTTGGTAATTTGTTTTCTCATACCTTACAGGCTGTTAACTGGTATGGAATATGGGTGAGGTGGAATCCTCTAAGCAGTGAGTTGAAACCCAACGTGGATGGTTCATGCATGTCTAGATTTATGAGGGTTGGTGGAGTGGTTCATGATCCCCAAGGAGTAGTGATTCTGGAATTTATTGATGGCTTTGGTGTGGGAGATTCCCTCATGGAGGAAGCTTCCACAATGCGGAAAGTTATTGAGCTTTTTCATTCACACAACATTAAGTTAGATTTGGTCGATACTGACATGACTATTCTCCATGGTTCACTGCAGGGAAAGATCCAAATCCCATGGAACATTTCCTATATCATTCATAAGTGCAAACTTTTGTTGGACCCATAGGTGATTCTTATTCACACTTAGGATGAGGGTAACACGGTGGATGACATCATGGCTTTGTGAATTACTAATGGTGATCATAATTTTCTTTTTTTCAGACTAGGTTATCTTCCACAAGCATGTGTTAACTTTGTTAGGGAAGATTCTTTGGGTCTCCATTACATTAGACCTCCTTATATTTGTTCTATGTAGGGATTTCCCCATCATTAAATAATAATAAAATGTTAATGTTGGATGGATGGAATGCCTTGGGTTCCATTCACAGAATCCATGAATGGGTATCAAAGGATGTTTTTTTATCTGTGTAAATATAGGTGACCATGTCCATGTTTTAGAGTTTATCTTATGATCCTAGAAAAGATTATGGTGGTTAAAAATTCTTTGATGAAATTGATTATAATGACTCTCCTATGGTGGGTAGTGATAATTCTATCCTAGATGTGTAGGGTGTAGAGTAGAGTTGATATGGTGGAATTGGGATACCAATGTGAACCTTAGAGGTGAACATTAAGTCCCTTAGAATAAATAAAGGGGTTCCTTGAGTGTGGTGGTTGGTCTAGCCAAGCGTTGGCCTTCTTCTTGGGGCTACTATAATAGGAATTAAAAATTCATTTGTTAGACTTGTTGATGAAGTGATAATGGATGTTTAGTGATAAAACCTCAACAGAGATTGAGCATGGACTCTAGTAGGTGTGATTGAGTTACCATGGGTTTTCTTTATGCGAGAAGGAATCTTGTTTAGGTGGGTTAATGATGTGCCAAAAGGGAAGATGAGCATTTCCAAGATGAATTAGCTGAGGAAATCTAAAATTGGTTAAGAAAAATGGACAAGAGTGGTGTGTTTTGAACCATATTCGATAGATTTTTTAGATTGGAAATTACACTCTCAATTTGGAAATGGGTTTTGATCGATAACTTAATCATCTCTAGTCAATTTATGGATGGTTTAAGGGTGTTTGTTGGGAATTTTGATGGGTGTGGTGGATCATGATTACTATTTGAAGGTTAGTGTATGCTGTGATAGTGGGGTCCAACTGGAAGTCATAAAATGACCGTGAAATGTATGTTTTATGATAGTGAAATGCCTCAAGTCAGTAAGTACCAAGGGAAGGAGAAAAACAGTAAAGTGAAAATACTAGAAGATATATACCCTAAGAGAAGATAATAGGGGGTGGTTATACGTGATAGGTTAAAAGAAATTGATTTGGCGATTTGTGACCCACATCTAATTGGATGTTCATAGGGACAGGTGATTCTTGTAAAAGAAGTCATACTGGAAAAGTTATAGTTTTTATTTGTCTTTTAATGAATAGTTTAGGGATGACCTTCCCAATGGTTTCAATAGTATGGATGGATTCAAATTTATGGTGATTCCCTTATGGATGTTTAGATTTGGTGATTTGGGAACCTATTAGGTATTTTTTGGAAGTTGAGTTGAAGTTATAGTGGTATTTTTTGACAATTATATATAGCAACAACTTGATGGTGGAAGAGGTAAGATAAGGTGAGTGGTGGAAATCACCATAGTGGGGTAGTGGTTTTTTGTTTATTTGGTCATTTTTTTGGTTGTATGGACTCAAGTGATTACCATTATAGTGAATTGGCCTTGATTGCAAGTGTTGGATCATGTTTGACCGGTTGAGTTCATTGAGTGTTTTTTTGGGCTTTGAGGCTCATTATTTGAATGAGCCCATGGGGCCTTGAGGTATGAACTGATGTGAATTACAAAATGTTTCCTAAAAGACTAAGTATTTTTTCATGGGTGGTGTTGTGTTTTGGTCACTGTTAGATTTTTGAAAACTGGGTAAGATTACCCCATGTGACTTGGGCTAGGAATTTCAAAAATTATCCGATGAGTGGGGTGTTGATTTATCCTTCAATGGTGGTATGATTATGTGGGATAAGTTTCCATATTTTTTGATTTTGGTAGTGTTCACTAGTCTTTTCTATGGAGTTATAGTGGTTGACTGTTGGTTATAGGTAGTTGAACCCTTTAAAGAGAATCCAATTATTTTAGTGGATCATAATTAGAATGTTTCACAAGGTATGGTGGTACATTTGGGTTAGGTATTATATTGGTCTGGTAATGATATAGAAGATACATTGAAGGGAGAGTCATACATGAGGGCCTAGTGGCCATATCTCCATACCTTGGGAGTTTAGTGAAGCTTAAGAGTGTGGATCATGGATGAACCGTTATAAGGTGGGGATAATGTAAGATCCCATAGTTCGTAGATGTATGTCCTTGTTTAAATTTTATTTTCAATCGTCTTTTTTGGTTAATGAAGTGTTACATTGGAGTTTGGGGTCACTCGGATTTATTTTGAGGGTTTAGGACATGAGAGAAGGGAAAATTGAGCCAACCTGTGCATGGCGCATGGTTGGCGCACACCTGGCGCACTATTAAGTAAATCATCCTAGGTGTAAGGCCATGCATTGATATTTTGGAAACTATAATATCACAAGATTTTTACACCATTTGTAAACTGTGTAGAGCTACCAAGGTAACTGTTCAACCTCTTTCCCTTATATAGTTACAGGATCACAATTTGCGTAGGGTTTGGGAAACCATGCAGCCAACCTCTGTACCCCTTTAAATGATGGAATATTTACTATTTTATTATCATTTATTTTTAGGTCCTTCCCTAATTTTGATTACCATTTCATCTCCCCCATCCCTTGGGATGAGCAAGATCTCCCAAGACCACCCAAATATTTATCTCCCACATTTTTAGTTCGTTTGAGCATCGTTTTTTGTGAATCAAAAATATGGTTGAATCTAATACACTCATTTATTTTATTTTATATATTAGGGATTTTATATTAGGTGATCTTATTATAAAGCACTAAAAATATCTTTCCCAGTCGAATCTAGGTTGAATATTCAAGGGGGGGGGGTTGATTCCTGATCTAAGGATGCGATTAAGAGTGCTTTTGAAAATGCATTAGAGGTGTGTGGTCTGTACGTTATAACCCATAGTCGTCGAGTTGATTTGTGCATGTTGGGTTTGGTTTTTGGTAATAAATTGTTTTGATTTCAATTCGTTTGTTTATATTTGGTAAATGGGTTTCTACATGATGAAATGATCCCCTTAGGATCCTGTGGGATACAATGAGTATGAAATAAACAATTTAGGGCCATCCATGGGGTGCACTGACTTTCTCAGACCTAGGAATTAGTAAAGTCATGTGAGGAATTGATGTGTGATATCAAATAACCCTTTTAGAACTTTTTAATATGTCTAATTGAGTGAAAAATAGATCATTGACAGTTTTTATTAGATTTGATAATGGCTTAAGGGGTTTTTTGGAATGGAATGTTAATGGGTTAATAGGGTAATTGAGATCGTGTGAAATGATTTATGAATTATGTTAGAAATTATTAGGATATTCAATGCATATGAAACATTAACTATGTTAATTAGTGATGGTTTTTGAAATGAGAATTGATTTAAATGATTTCTATATGTAAAATTGATGAGTACGTTAAATGGATTGCCATATCAGAATTACTGAATATGAAAAATGGGTCGGGGCATGAGAATGAGAATTGGGGATAAATAGGATATGTAATGTGAATGATAATCTGTTAATGGTAATTGGTATAAATGGGATGAGTAAATATAATGGTAAATGTGTTAATGGGTTATGACATGATATTGTTTCATTTTTTGTTGATTTTGATTGTGATGTGATATGTGTATTGATTGTGAATGGTTTGTGATATGGTATATGTGGTTAATAGTTATATATATATATATATATATCATGTTACCATATCTTGGTAGAGTGGGGTATTGACATAATTTTCAACACCCACAGGTCATGTTAGATTGTGGCTCTAAACCCCACCCCACAATGCATGGGTTAGAGATGTGGACAAAGGTCTATTCATATAACGATTTCATTTTTCCCGAACTGAGTCTTCGAGGTGAGGAGAGTGGACATGTTGTAATGTGTTGATCCCTTTTTAGATAGGTACATGAATTATCCCCTTGTGTTTAGTATTTATTTCCATAAAACCTTTTGTAATTGATGTTAATGCCTAACCCATGGAATAAAAGATAAAAATGGATCATGTAAGGAAGATGGTATAAATTATGGAATGGTAAAAATGTAAAAAATGGTTAATGTAAGGATTGTTAACTAATGCGACTCGAGTTTTCCTCTATTTATGTAACACCCCAAGCTTCCATTGTACGTTTCCCTTCGAATAATGCAATAGCGTGTGTTGTACGCAACCTCGAGCTCTAACACACACCACAACTAATTAAACTAGCCGTTGTGAATAGTAATACCTACTTTTTGAAATTTTATAAATCAAAATGGACTTCATTTTTGGATTCGGAATATTGAAATTATCCTATGTTGAATTTTTGGTATTTTTCTGAGAACTTCTAAATTTTTATGAATAGTGAAAAATACTTAAAACAACTTTTTTAATCAAAATAATTTATAGTGATAAATTATAATATTTAGTGGTTTTAAAGTATAATTAGAATATATTTTTAGCATTTTATCCAATGGTGGTCATTAGAATTAATTTAACATTGAAATTGGACATAAACAATTGCCAAACTTTTGATATAAATTGTTTCTTAAAAACACGCTATTTGTTGTAACAGCGGGAATTAATTATAAAATTAATTAATACAACTTATATGTTTGGAATTTTGTAAAATAGACATCATTTTTGAATTCGGAATATCAATTATAGCTTAGGGTGAAATTTTGGCCTTATTCTGAAAAACTTCAATTTTTGATGAATAGTGAAACCACTAAGTGGTTGTTAAAAAATGATTTTTCGTTAAAATGAAATATTACCACTTCTGTGTTTTGATTTTCAAAAATCCGACATACATGGCTGTCATTAATAATTAAAATGTGGTTCAATGAGATTAAAATAATTTTTTGGTGAATAGTAACTTTTAAGTTCTTAATCGCGATTAGAGGTAATTAATGTAGTTTAAGGTACAAATGATGATTTAATAATATGAGATGAGCATGACACTTGTCCTACTCCTATTGGATGAGTCATGGACGACCAAGACAACCCATGGGTCAACTTGGGGACCCCATGGATCCACTTTAGTTGGAAAATGACATTAATATATATTTATTTAATGTTAAAATTAAATTGACACAAACATGAGTTATTTTACTAAAACAGTTTTTAAGTTGGGTTACACAAGTCCAAATTTTGACTATAAATATTCATTAGAAAGATAAACGATTTCCTACATCATAGTATTTTTTTTATAATTTTTAGACATTAAATAAATTAAATTATTTATGACATCATTATGATGCAGCGATGACATCATTATTTAACGATTTAAATAAAATGAGAAGATAATGCAAAATCCAAGGCTTACACTTGTCCAAAGCCTATTGGATGAGGAGATTTAGAAACCTTATCACCTTAGACTCGAATTATATAAGTTTGGGACCTTTATAATCCGAAAAGCATTGTGAAATAATGTAACATTTCAATCTTTCCAAAAGTGCCCCTCCTCTCCTCTTATAAAAGGCCCCCACCTCTACCACCTTATTCACACTTCCAAGCCTTTTGGTTCGGCCAACCCCTGCCCACATACTCTCCAAACTTCTCTCCCTTCATCCTAGAAGCTTTACTTTAGTCAGAAAGACATCCTAAGGAGTCCTTTTGATCAAATCAAAAGGAAGAACCCGAAGAAGAGGTAACATTTTCATCACCCTCTTTCAAGTTTCTTTCTTCTTCCACTCCCTCTTTGTTTATTATTTCAATTCTAAAATTATAACTCCAGTATCTTCTATATACTGTGATGTTATTATAAATATGGAACAACCATATTCAGTATTCTACCCATCATTTGAATGACATGTCACCATACGTGCGTACGTACGGCTTACCGTCTCCACGTCGTGGTGTAATTGTTATTCATTATATTATTATTTAGATGGGTATAATAATGATATGTAATTCATGTAAATAATAAATATAACATGATAATGATTCTGTATATATGATACACTATCCAATTATATATTATTTTAATATCAAAATAATGATATTGTCGCTCGTGCGTACGTACAGACTACCGTCTCCACGAACGCGATGAGATTCATTCTACGTCGTATCCATTCAAGTATAATTATCATTTGATGATTTAAAAATAATGTTTAAGGACATGATATCATTCTGGATATGAATAATACACAACCTATCCATGAAAAACAAGACTTACATGACAAAACATATAAAAGAAAACGAGTAAGTTAACACCCGAAACAACAATAAATCTAAGATATTGTTAACAAAGCAATGTTAAAAGATCATATACGATATCATATGAATGTATATGATTATTGTATAATTTAATAACAATTATTTCACCATTATACAGGAGGTTAACCTACCCCAACCAAGGAAAAGTACAAGGTAAGGGTTTACTTCACAACCTCTTCATTTTCCAAGGTTGTTTATACATAATTATCTATTGGGACCTCGTTATCATCCACATCCATGTTTCTTAAAAATGTCTTTCAAAACATTTTTACTATTAAATGGAAAATGGTTTAAAGTCATTTATACCCTTATACGTTTTTGAAAGGAATCTTACCGTCGTTTTCCAAACAATGTACTTTTTGACCTTTTTGACAAATTTAAGGTAAGAATGTTTTTTTTACTTATACGGCGGGTGCGGCTATTTTCCGCCATTATAACTTCGTCGAAGCTTCCCTAACAAGCTTATAAGAATATTTTCAAAGTAAATGTATTATTTTATAATTATGGGACTTTTAAATGATTTCAAAAAGGAGAGATATTTCTCTCAAATAGCTTTGATTTCATCCATGTCAACATCCTTTGATGGGTTTTAAGTTTAATTGAAATTGATTTATGATACAAAACTTCCATTGAACATTTTGTGAAATATTTGACTGTGGATGTGTTATTTTATACCATCCATAGTTTATGGAGAAATTTTTGACATTTCGTATGCTAGTTTTAATACGAATATTTATGTTATGTTTAAACCTATTCATATGAGGAATGTATTGGACTTAATATGTGACGGGTGGAGCCCGCTATAGCTCCTCGATGCATCGGTAGGTCTCATGAGACAACTAGACGTGGAATTGGCCGAGGACCTTTCCCAACTTGATTTATGGTTTTGGCCGAGGCCTTAATCATTTTAGACGTCTTGGCCGAGTCCTTGACAAAATGTTTCAGAATGTCTGGCATTATACATTCCCTCATTATGAAAGTGGTTATTGATATTTCATGTGATTATTCGTCTAGTAGAATATCCATGTGAGTAAGTAATGGAATTATCTCATTTTACTTTTGCCAAATTATGCTGAAGTTCAAGTTCAATAAGGCTTTTGTTTTAGTTATAAATTTCCTTAAATGCTTATGTTTTATTATAAAAGCTTCCGCAATATTGTTATCCTTACTGAGCATCTGAGCTCACCCCTTTCAATGTTTTAATATTTTCCAGGATGTGAAGAAGTGTATTATGACTGACTTGCAAGGATAGTCAGTGAAGATATGAGTGTGGAATATGAAGACCATGTTATTGTAGTTTGTTTAATTTTGATTTTATGAAAGACTTATGAATGTATCTAGTGTTTCAAAGGCTACTAAACTAATCGGTCTTTCGAGACTTGATCTTTTGTGATCATGCCAATGTTACGAAGTAATGCACTGACTCTGGGTAGCTGGGTTCGGGGCGTTACAGTTGGTATCAGAGGCAGTTTAGTACTAACCTTGGAAGCTAGATTTAGATAAACTCTGACTAGAGCACATATCCCGAAGATGGACTTTGAGGATTAGTATAGAAGAACTTCCTAGAATTTTGGTATTGTAGAGATGTTGTGAGTTTTCCGAGCAATACATCCCTATCTGGATACGAGCAGGTAGAGGCGGCTCTGGCACAGATGTACCTAGGGGTAAAACCCGAAAACACCGCTTTGAGCTAGACTCGAACGGGAACTGGTGCACGACAACGGGCCTTGCTGCACTCTTGGTTACGACACTCCCGGGGGATATGCTTTGGATAATTCCCATTTTCTTTACAAACAACTATGAAGGGTTACGAGTATATACTTCCTCAAAGTAAACATTTTTATAATTATGGATTATATCCATAATTAGTTCAATTTATGTTGAGTGTTTTACAAGTATGGAATTATGTATTTTGATTCATGAACTAATCTAGTTTATGCCATTATTTAGAAATGGCGCCTAGTGGAAGGAATGGAAACCGTATCAATGCAGGCACTCCGTGTAGGGATTGACCTCCTGCTCAGGATAATTATGGTGGAGCTAGTGATACAACTGGTGCTGATCAGCTTCTCACCATACTGGGACAACTCACGCAGGTTATGAATAACAACCTTACTCGTATGGAGCACCCTGATCCGCAACGTGGAGGATCAATGCTAGACCGTTTCATGAGGCAACAACCACCAACCTTCAATGGGAGTACAAATCCTATAGTAGCTGAGCAATGGATAAATTCCTTAGAGAAAATATTCCATGCCTTGGGGAGTAGTGAAAGGGAGAATGTTGTCATGGCAGTTTACCGCCTCACTGGAGATGCCGATCAATGGTGGTCACTAATTCAAAACACAAAGGAGGATGATGAATTAACAAACATGGAATGGCAGGAGTTCAATGAGCTGTTCTTAGAAAAATACTTTCCTCGAGACCATCGAGCGGATATGGAAAGGCAATTTCTGAGTCTGAGGCAGAAGGAGGATGAGAATGTCGCAAAGTATGAGGCTAACTTTACAAGGTTAGCAAGGTATGCTGCAGATTACATACGTAACCCAAGAAGTAAGACTGGTCATTTCTTTGATGGTTTGAAACCATTTCTCCATCAAGATTTAGTATCACAAACCTTCTCTTCATACGAAGGTATTGTCTCGTGCGCTATCAAGACAGAAAAGGAATTCTCTAAGTCTTATGACTTTAAATCAAAGCAAGATAAGAAGAGATCCGCTGAAAACTCTGGGAAAGGAAATAAGGAAACAGGGAAGAAGGGTAGAAATGAATTTCCACCCTGTGATAATTGTGGTAGGAATCACCCTGGTGCCTGTCTAAAAGGAAAAGGAGTATGTTACAAGTGTGGTGAAAAAGGCCACCAAGCTCATGAATGCAAGGGAAAGAAAGCGGCTGTCAACGTGGAATGTTATAATTGTAGAGATAAGGGACATTATGCAAATGAATGTCCTAAGCTTCAGGGGAACTTACCTTAGAAGAGGCCAAGGGATCAAGGCCAGGCTTATGCTATCACTACTGCTGAGGTGGATGCTCCGAAAGACATGGTGGCAGGTAATTTAATGGTTTCCTCAAGTTTAGCAAATGCATTATTTGATTCTGGATCATCCCATTGTTTCATATCTTCCCAGTTTGCTAAGAAAATTAGATATTTCCAATTTGATTTAACAAGGGAGTTGTCAGTAAAAACCCCTAAGGAAAGTATTGTTGCAACAAAGTTTTGTCGATTAGTTCCCATTAGAGCACCTAAATGTTCTTTACCTGCTGATCTCATCGTCATACCCATGATTGAATTTGATATAATCCTCGGTATGGATTGGATTTCGGACCATGATGCAAAAATTTATTGTAAGAGGAAAGAGGTTACGATTCTTGATGATGATGATAAGGAACACCTTATCTTTAGAGCAGAATCATCGCCACATAATTCTTATCTAGATCCACCCCCAGTAGCTCAACTAAATTCAATTATTGGGGAGGAAGAGAAGGAAATTACTGACGATGAGGAAAGGAATATTCAAATAGAGGATGTACCTATTGTGAGAGAATATGTTGATGTGTTTCCGGAAGATTTACCTGGACATCCTCCAGAACGAGAAGTTGAGTTTTCCATTGATTTAATTCCTGGATCAAGGCCCATATCGAAGACCCCTTATAGAATGGCCACTGTGGAATTAGTTGAACTAAAGAAACAACTAGAGGAATTGAGTAATAAGGGATTTATTCGCCCTAGTGTTTCTCCTTGGGGAGCCCCTGTTCTTTTTGTTAAGAAGAAAGATGGATCTATGAGGTTGTGCATTGATTATAGGGAGATCAATGCTATAACAATAAAGAATAAGTATCCCCTACCTCTCATTGATGATTTGTTTGACCAACTGCATGGAGCTCAATACTTTTCAAAGATTGACCTTTGGTCTGGATACCATCAGTTGTGTGTGAAGAAGGAAGACGTTCCAAAGACAGCATTTCGAACAAGGTACGGGCATTACGAGTTTACAGTAATGCCTTTTGGATTGACTAATGCACCCTCTGTTTTCATGGATCTAATGAATAGAGTTTTCAAGGAATATCTTGATGACTTTGTAGTGGTATTTATTGATGATATCTTGGTATACTCCAAAAGCCACAAAGATCATGAAAATCACTTACGCATTATCCTGAAGACTCTTAGAAGACATGAATTATATGGGAAATTTAGCAAGTGTGAATTCTGGCTTCATGAGATTTCTTTTCTTGGCCATATTGTCTCTAAGGATGGAATTTCCATTGATCCTTCTAAAACCAAGGCAATCCAAGAATGGCCAGCACCGACAAGTATAACTGAGGTACGCAGTTTTATTGGTTTAGCAGGTTATTATCGACGTTTCGTCCAGAATTTTGCCAGATTGGCTAACCCATTGACAAAGCTCACACGTAAAGAGATTAAATTTGTCTGGAAAAAAGAGTGTGAAGAATGTTTTGAAGAATTAAAGAGAAGATTAGTCAATGCCCCTGTATTGACTCTACCATCGGGGAATGATGGGTTTGTTATTTATAGTACTGCATCGAAGAAAGGACTCGGTTGTGTCCTTATGCAGAATGATAAGGTCATTGCCTATGCATCACGACAGTTAAAAATTCATGAGCAAAACTATCCTACTCATGATCTTGAGTTTGCAGCTGTGATCTTTGCTCTAAAGATATGGAGACATTACCTCTATGGTGAAAAATGTGAGATTTATACTGATCACAAGAGTTTGAAGTATATTTTCACACAAAAAGAACTCAACATGAGGCAAAGGCGATGGCTTGAACTACTCAAGGATTATGATTGCACGATACATTACCACCCGGGGAAGGCAAACAAGGTGGCAGATACTTTGAGTAGAAAAGACCATGGAGTTTTGAATGTGATGAGAATTGAAAGGGATCCAATTTTCTTGGATCTAGTGAATATGGACATGGGAATAACTAGGGAAGGTGAAACATCAATGCTTTTTCAAATGGTTGCCAAACCATCATTACTAGAAAGGATTAAGAGTTCTCAGACCAATGATGAAGAATTTCAGAAGAAGATTAAAGGTGTGAATGATGGAAGATTGAGGGACTTTGTGTATAAGGATGGAATTTTGAAATTCGGGAAGAGACTTTGTGTTCCCGATATACCTGATCTAAAAAGGGAATTGCTGGATGATGCTCATAGTTCCAACTTCTCTATACACCCTGGGAGCACCAAAATGTATAGAGATTTGAAGGAACATTTTTGGTGGGACAATATGAAGAGGGAGATTGCTTATTTTGTGTCGAGGTGTATGGTTTGTCAACAAGTGAAAGCTGGAAGGCAACATCCTGGTGGAGTATTGCAACCTCTTCCCATACCTGAGTGGAAATGGGATAATATTACGATGGACTTTGTCATGGGACTACCAAAGACTCCTATAAGGAATGATGCAATATGGGTCATTGTTGATCGACTTACTAAGTCAGCACATTTTCTGGCTATACGGGAGGATCTACCACTTTAACGTCTAGCAAGACTATATATTAATGAAGTTGTAAGACTTCATGGAGTACCCCTATCGATTGTTTCTGATCGTGATCCTCGTTTTACTTCAAGATTCTGGAAAAGTCTTCAAAAGGCCTTGGATACTAAACTTCGTTTGAGCACTGCCTATCACCCTCAACAGATGGACAATCAGAACGGACTATTTAAACCTTAGAAGACATGTTGAGATCATGCTCTCTTGACTTTCAGGGTATGTGGGATCAATATTTACCACTGGTAGAATTTTCCTATAACAATAGCTTCCATTCGAGTATTCAGATGGCACCATATGAAGCATTATACGGAAAGAGATGTCGTACACCAACCTGTTGGGATGACGTTGGTGAAAGAAAACTTGTAGGCCCAGAACTGGTGGAGGAAATGGTGGAAAAGGTGAAATTAATCCAAAATCACATCAAAGCAGCTCAAAGTAGGCAGAAGAGCTATGTCGATAATCGAAGGAAGGATTTGGAATTTCAAGTCGGTGATCATGTTTTCCTGAAGGTATCTCCATGGAAGGGAGTCATACGTTTTGGTAAGAAAGGTAAATTGAGTCCCAGGTACATCGGACCTTTCGAAATTCTAGAACGAATTGGGGCTGTAGCTTACCATTTGGCAATGCCGCCAAGTCTCTCCAAAGTTCACGATGTGTTCCACGTATCTCTGTTGAGGAAATACATGCCTGACCCAACGCATGTACTCACCTATGAGGAATTAGAACTGGAACCCGATCTTTCCTATTGTGAAGAGCCCGTCAGGATTCTTGATGTGAGGGAGCAGGTGCTGAGAAACCGGACGACTCGTCTGGTGAAGGTTTTGTGGAGAAATCATAAAATGGAAGAGGCAACGTGGGAACCTGAGGAATTTATGATGAAAAATCACCCGAGTCTTTTTATGCAGTAATACCCTAGAAATTGCGAGGACGCAATTATTTGAAGGAGGGGAGAATGTAACACCCCAAGCTTCCACTGTACGTTTCCCTTCGAATAATGCAATAGCGTGTGTTGTACGCAACCTCGAGCTCTAACACACACCACAACTAATTAAACTAGCCGTTGTGAATAGTAATACCTACTTTTTGAAATTTTATAAATCAAAATGGACTTCATTTTTGGATTCGGAATATTGAAATTAGCCTATGTTGAATTTTTGGTATTTTTCTGAGAACTTCTAAATTTTTATGAATAGTGAAAAATACTTAAAACAAATTTTTTAATCAAAATAATTTATAGTGATAAATTATAATATTTAGTGGTTTTAAAGTATAATTAGAATATATTTTTAGCATTTTATCCAATGGTGGTCATTAGAATTAATTTAACATTGAAATTGGACATAAACAATTGCCAAACTTTTGATATAAATTGTTTCTTAAAAACACGCTATTTGTTGTAACAGCGGGAATTAATTATAAAATTAATTAATACAACTTATATGTTTTGAATTTTTTAAAATAGACATCATTTTTGAATTCGGAATATCAATTATAGCTTAGGGTGAAATTTTGGCCTTATTCTGAAAAACTTCAATTTTTAATGAATAGTGAAACCACTAAGTGGTTGTTAAAAACTGATTTTTCGTTAAAATGAAATATTACCACTTCTGTGTTTTGATTTTCAAAAATCCAACATACATGTTTGTCATTAAGAAGTAAAATGTGGTTCAATGAGATTAAAATAATTTTTTGGTGAATAGTAACTTTTAAGTTCTTAATCGCGATTAGAGGTAATTAATGTAGTTTAAGGTACAAATGATGATTTAATAATATGAGATGAGCATGACACTTGTCCGACTCCTATTGGATGAGTCATGGACGACCAAGACAACCCATGGGTCAACTTGGGGACCCCATGGAGCCACTTTAGTTGGAAAATGACATTAATATATATTTATTTAATGTTAAAATTAAATTGACACAAACATGAGTTATTTTACTAAAACAGTTTTTAAGTGGGGTTACACAAGTCCACATTTTGACTATAAATATTCATTATAAAGCTAAAAAGATTTCCTACATCATAGTATTTTTTTTATAATTTTTAGACATTAAATATATTAAATTATTTATGACATCATTATGATGCAGCGATGACCTCATTATTTAACGATTTAAATAAAATGAGAAAATAATGCAAAATCCAAGGCTTACACTTGTCCAAAGCCTATTGGATGAAGAGATTTAGAAATTTTATCACCTTAGACTAGAATTATATAAGTGTGGGACCTTTAGAATCCGAAAAGCATTGTGAAATAATGTAACATTTCAATCTTTCCAAAAGTGCCCCTCCTCTCCTCTTATAAAAGTCCCCCACCTCTACCACCTTATTCACACTTCCAAGCCTTTTGGTTCGGCCAAACCCTGCCCCAATACTCTCCCAACTTCTCTCCCTTCATCCTAGAAGCTTTACTTTAGTCAGAAAGACATCCTAAGGAGTCCTTTTGATCAAATCAAAAGGAAGAACCCAAAGAAGAGGTAACATTTTCATCACCCTCTTTCAAGTTTCTTTCTTCTTCCAATCCCTCTTTGTTTATTATTTCAATTATAAAATTATAACTCCAGTATCTTCTATATACTGTGATGTTATTATAAATATGGAACAACCATATTCAGTATTCTACCCATCATTTGAATGACATGTCACCATACGTGCGTACGTACGGCTTACCGTCTCCACGTCGTGGTGTAATTGTTATTCATTATATTATTATTTAGATGGGTATAATAATGATATATAATTCAAGTCAATAATAAATATAACATGATAATGATTCTGTATATATGATACACTATCCAATTATATATTATTTTAATATCAAAATAATGATATTGTCGCTCGTGCGTACGTACGGACTACCGTCTCCACGAACGCGATGAGATTCATTCTCCGTCGTATCCATTCAAGTATAATTATCATTTGATGATTTAAAAATAATGTTTAAGGACATGATATCATTCTGGATATGAATAATACACAACCTATCCATGAAAAACAAGACTTACATGACAAAACATATAAAAGAAAACGAGTAAGTTAACACCCGAAACAACGATAAATCTAAGATATTGTTAACAAAGCAATGTTAAAAGATCATATATGATATCATATGAATGTATATGATTCTTGTATAATTTAATAACAATTATTTCACCATTATACAGGAGGTTAACCTACCCCAACCAAGGAAAAGTACAAGGTAAGGGTTTACTTCACAACCTCTTCATTTTCCAAGGTTGTTTATACATAATTATCTACTGGGACCTCGTTATCATCCACATCCATGTTTCTTAAAAATGCCTTTCAAAACATTTTTACTATTAAATGGAAAATGGTTTAAAGTCATTTATACCCTTATACGTTTTTGAAAGGAATCTTACCGTCGTTTTCCAAACAATGTACTTTTTGACCTTTTTGACAAATTTAAGGTAAGAATGTTTTTTTACTTATACGGCGGGTGCGGCTATTTTCCGCCATTATAACTTCGTCGAAGCTTCCCTAACAAGCTTATAAGAATATTTTCAAAGTAAATGTATTATTTTATAATTATGGGACTTTTAAATGATTTCAAAAAGGAGAGATATTTCTCTCAAATTGCTTTGATTTCATCCATGTCAACATCCTTTGATGGGTTTTAAGTTTAATTGAAATTGATTTATGATACAAAACTTCCATTGAACATTTTGTGAAATATTTGACTGTGGATGTGTTATTTTATACCATCCATAGTTTATGGAGAAATTTTTGACATTTCGTATGCTAGTTTTAATACGAATATTTATGTTATGTTTAAACCTATTCATATGAGGAATGTATTGGACTTAATATGTGACGGGTGGAGCCCGCTATAGCTCCTCGATGCATCGGTAGGTCTCATGAGACAACTAGACGTGGAATTGGCCGAGGCCCTTTCCCAATTTGGTTTATGGTTTTGGCCGAGGCCTTAATCATTTTAGACGTCTTGGCCGAGGCCTTGACAAAATGTTTCAGAAGATCTGGCATTATACATTCCCTCATTATGAAAGTGGTTATTGATATTTCATGTGATTATTCGTCTAGTAGAATATCCATGTTAGTAAGTAATGGCATTATCTCATTTTACTTTTTCCAAATTATGCTGAAGTTCAAGTTCAATAAGGCTTTTGTTTTAGTTATACATTGTCTTAAATGCTTATGTTTTCTTATAAAAGCTTCCGCAATATTGTTATCCTTACTGAGCATCTGAGCTCACCCCTTTCAATGTTTAAATATTTTCCAGGATGTGAAGAAGTGTATTATGACTGACTTGCAAGGATAGTCAGTGAAGATATGAGTGTGGACTATGAAGACCATGTTATTGTAGTTTGTTTAATTTTGATGTAATGAAAGACTTATGAATGTATCTAGTGTTTCCAAAGCTACTAAACTAATCGGTCTTTCGAGACTTTATCTTTTGTGATCATGCCAATGTTACGAAGTAATGCACTGACTCTGGGTAGCTGGGGTCGGGGCGTTACAATTTACTTTTCATTTATTTAGTATTTGAATGAGCTATCCATTTAGACTGTATAATTTGTAAACACCGTTGGTGGTGGCCTACTATGTTGTACTCACACCTTGTTCATGTCTCCATTAGTTACTTAAGTAGATTTCTTGGTTGTAGGTTAATATTAGGGAAGGATACATATTATTGGGAGTCGTTTTAGGCTTGGGATGTGCACCTATGATGATCTAGACTTGGAGTCAAGACCTTCTTGTAGAGAATTTGGTTGTTTTTATTTTTTTCCTATAATTTTGGCACTGGTAGAATAAAATAATGTATTTGTTGTTGGATTATGGTTTGTACCCAATTTTCGGAGATTTTTTATTATGAAAGTTCATTGGTAATTTTTTATTATTTCGGATCATTATATCATTATATTTTGTGGAATAATCTGGTAAAGAGGGTCTAATCTCCCTATGTGACTTGTTAGACCCTCACTGATAGTCAACAACCTGTCATACAGGGAGACATGCTATAAGTCATGTGACGACCCTGATCAGAGCAATGATTAGTGGATTTTAGGTCGGGGATGTTACAATCATCCATAAAATTCATTCAATGACTAAAAATTAATTTTCAAATATAGTTTTCAATTTTTAAAAATGTTGATTATTTTTTTCTTTCAATTTGTTGTTTCTAATTTAAATACTTCCTTCATACTATACTATGAGATTTAGATGGTCTTTCACTAACCATACATTATCTCACCATAGGTCTATAGTCACTAAAATACAAATAATATTCATTGAAAAAAACTCTTCACAGTAACAACATTGTAACCAATTCAAATAGTTCATTATTTTCCATTATTTTGATCATTTCAGTAACCATATTTTTAAGGAATTTCTTTTATATTATAATAATAGTATTCTATATAGTAAAATTATTTAGATTTTTTTAGATTCCATGTATTAATATTATAATTTTTTGTAGTTTTTCTAAAAAAAAATTCTAGAAATTACCATTTGGTGTAAAAAAATTTAAATCACATCATATTAAACTAAATAATAACTTTTAGTTACATATATATTAGAATTTCATTCACAATTTAATGATTTATTTTATAGATAATACACATTTTAGGTCTCCTCAACGATTAAAATACTTTAATATTTTTCTTTGAAACTTTAACAATCATTACAATCAATTTTTCAAAATTGAAGTCGAGTTCCTCACATGTTTTTTTGAATCCATCAAATTTAATTGTGTTATTTAGTTTTCCTTATACATATTAAAATATTTTATTCAATCCATTCATATTATTTCTCTTTATAAATAAAATATATTTTCAATTCCATTATCTTCATTAATAATGAAAACACTTTTTTTTAAAGAAAACGTCTCCGATAATTAACATGTGTAATTAATTGTTAATATAAACATTAAATTTTTCAATCATTTATATATTATAAATGATTTAATTTAACAAAAATTTCATCATTAATTTCATTTTCATCTCATCCTCTTCATTATTGATGTCATAGTCTACCTTATTTGAGAAATATTCTCCATTTAACATTACAAAAAAGAATCTTCTATTCTTTCCCACTTGAGGTATCATCAACACATTCAATAATATTAATATTTTATTAAAAAATAGTAAATGATAAATTTAACCAACATGATATTAAAATATTATTATCTTTCCCTCTTATAAATAATTTCATAATTCCGAGTTTATTTTATCCCCTTCTTGAAAAAATATTCGAGAAATGTTTTTCCTCACAATTATATTTATCCATATTTGAACAATTTGAAATAAAATGAATAATATAACCCCTATTTAAACATTTAATGAAAATTTTTCCTCTTTAATCACCTTTGACATATCAAAAATTTCATATGATGTGATACAATATATTTTTATAGTCCACCTCACAATGATTTTCATTTGAATGTAAGAAAGAACTTTTATTATTTATTTAAAATTATTAAAATATTTTAAGACCTAAAAGTTATTTATTTCTGATATTTAATCTTATTATTAAAAATATATCCTTTATAAATATCATTTTAAATCAAAATAAAATATAAATAATTAATATGAAATGTTTCCAAGTAAAAATAAATAAATTTTGATACCATTACACCAAATCCATCTCAAAGAATTTGAGGTATTTTATTTGAAATTGGTGTATCATTTTATATTTTTTAAATCCCATAATAGATCTTATAATATCTTTTGAAAAAATATCCACCATTTAATTTTCCAATATATGTATATCCTCAATCATTTATATTGAAATCAATAATTTTTTTATTTTATTCTTTTATTATCCTCATAAATCTGCTTCAGATTATCCAATATACCTTGGTAATATTAACATACATCAGCTAATTGAACTAATTTTCTAAAATAAATCCTATGAAAACATTAATAACTCTCCAATAATTTTCAAAATTTATTTCATTCATAACATTCATTATTTATAATTCCACCATTTTTACATAACCAATAATGATTATATAAGTAAAATAAAAAATAATTTTAAAAAATATAGTTGCATGAGTTTATTCCATATTTGATAGTGTTTACCATAAAATAAAAGAATACATTTTAGAAATACTATTTTTATATTTTCCATATATGTTTAAAATATAATTAATTCTTAATAGTAAAATAAATCTTTGAATTTTAAAGTGAAAATCACATGAAGTCCATGTAATATTTTTTATAAATTTAAATTATTGGACCCCTAATAATAGTTGAGGATATAGAAAAATATTTTAGATAATCCATGATAATATGAGTTTTATACATCAATTTTGGAATCATTGTTAATAAAAAAATTCGATATCTTGTTTAATGATTAAGGATGGAGGATGTCCGATTAAGAATACATAATAAAATGTGATTTTGATTTAAATCATGGAATTTTTATCACCGTACATGAAATGACCATATAAGATGAAAAACACTATTTTATCTAAGAATCAAGGGAGATATTAGAGCTAATAATATGACTATATATTGAATAAAAACTACCTTATATTATAGTTTTAGATGTTGTATATGGGGTATGAGTATTAAACTAAATTATATTATTCTTTGTGAATGTGAAAGGATTTTCTATTATCCACATTATGTTTTCTCACCATGTAGTGTTGATTACTCATGAAAAACATCCAATATGATGGTGTAGTGAAATTAACATCAAAAATAGATATTTATATAGATTATTACCATTTTGAAGACTCTACATGACACAAATTTTTATCATATACATATAAACTAAGGTTTCACCTTATAAGTACTAATGGGAACATAACCTCTTCATTTTATATGATAATTTCTATATCATATGAAAGTTGCACATGGATGATGAAAAAAGGATATGGTTAAAATTACAATTCAATATGAGATGATTCAAAGGAATCATGATAAATATTGAATAATTTTTAGAAAACTAGAGAATAAAGAAGAAGGTGAAAAGAGAATCACATGATAAAAAATTAAATCAATTATAATTTATTGAAAATTATTCCATTATTACATTATAATACACAATTATGATTATTAAATAAATAGGAACACATAATTAGGAATTTAAAACATGTCTTGGTTAATGTGTAGTATTCCATTCATATATGTGAATATTAAAATAGTAATAAATTAATATCATAGTTTTATATTTTATATAAATATTAAAACACTAAAATTCATATAACCACAAGTTAATATTTTAGAGGATATAAAATAAAATAAAATTCACAATAATATATAACCAAATATAAATATTTCTACCCCATAAATAACCATTTCATTCAAAAAAACACATTCATAAAATTTTCAATTTATTATTTCATGAGATATAATAAATAATGAACCTCGTTAATTATGTAGTAAGTTAAACTCTCATTTCTCTCTATTTATGCAAGCAAGTGTAACTGACCATTAAATGTTCTGAAAACCCAGTGGTCCCACCACCATCGCTCATCTGTTATAAAGAAAGAAATAAAATAACTCGTTGAGTTATTTTATTATTATTTTGTAAAGTCAAAAACATTACTATTTTGTCTGACTTTCCAAAAAAAGTTAAGCTTCCCTTAAGAGAATATCAGTGCTGTTAATTCAATGGTGCCCTTGTATTTTTAATCCAATCACCGGTTCAAAATTTATAAATTTACACTCGCAAATTTACTTAACGTACCTTAAAGAATTTCATAAATTCGTTTTGAGCTCTCCATGGCTTAGAATCATGTGTTGTCAATTTTCACAGACTCGTAATAATTAAAATTAATTAAAAAAATTCATGGAATTTATAGGTCTTTATATTCTACCAACCTTAGGTATTTTCATCCCCGACAGCTACAAAAAATCGAGGTAAACAAATGGGGGAACTGAGCTTGTATCGGAGCCTCCCGCTCCAATGTGATCTCTTAGAGGTTCAAATGCTGCCACCAAAATCACACCAGAGGGATTAACCATCCACGAAGGACCCACTCCTGTCGATCCTCTATATGCACTGGGAACTATGAAAATGTCACCCCATCATCAATTTCCAGCACGCCCGAGCTGATAACATGCGATGGATCAGGCACGTACCTCCTCACTTGCAACACATGGAAAACATTATGCACCTGGTGCATATGTGGGGGAAGATCTTGGTGGTATGCCACTTCGCCTACTCATCTGAGGATCTGGAAAGGTCCGTTAAAACTTGGAGATACCTTGTCTCCCTGGACAAATATCTGTAATCCTTGTTAGGGTGAGACCTATAGGAATACATGGTCTCCCGCCTCGAACTCCAAGGGCCTATGTATTCTATCGGCATAAGACTTCTGCCAGCTTTCTGCAGTCTTTATCTTCTCTTGGATGATCTAAACCTTTTCATTGGTAGCCCGTAACAACTCCGGACCCATAAGTTCTGACTCCCCTACATATGTCCAGCATATAAATGATCTGCATGGTCTCCTGTACAGAGCCTCAAACGAATCCATGTCGATGGTGGAGTGATAACTATTGTTGTATGTGAACTCCTCCAGTGGTATGTGGTCCTCACAACTATGTCCAAAATCTAGGATGTAAGAACTAAGCATGTATTAGAGTGTCTGTATGGTCTACTTTGTTTAACCACCTGTCTGAGGATAAAAGGCCGTGCTCAAATGCAACTGATTCTTGGACGCCTCCTGCAATCCCATCCACAACCGAGATATAAAACGAGCGTCACGATTTGAAACCATCATCGATGGAACCTATTGAAGCCGTACAATCTCTTGTATGTAGAGTCATCCCAATCTCTCTGGTGATCCCTACCCTCAGATGGGTAGGAAGTGGGCCGACTTGGTGAGTCGATCAATGATCACCCAGATAGAATTGTGGCCCCTAGATGTATGTGGTATCCCTGTGACAAAGTTCATGGAGATTCCATCCCACTTCCATTTTGGCTTCTCAAGTGGCTGAGTCAAGCCTGCTGGAACCTGGGGCTCAGACTTCACTTGCTGACAAGGGAGGCATCGCAAAATAAACTATGCCACTTATTTATTAATCCCTAGCCACCAGTATTGACGCTAGTGGTCCAGGTACATCTTCTCCACACTAGGATATACTGCCAAAGGGGATTTGTGGAACTCCCTCAACACCTCCTCTCATAGCATCACTGGTTCCATGGTGCGTCCTTTGAAAATTATGATGGGTTCCCACATCAGAAAATCCTTCAAGAGCCCATCCTGTGGATATCTGAGGACATCGGGCCTTGCAGTCAATATCCTTAGGTTGTGCCTCCCTGAATCACTAAAGAAGTGGGGGAGTAACTTTCATGGACTAGAGGTAAGATTCTTCATCACTATCCACGAAGGATATATGTAATGCAGAAATCAGTTCTATCACCTCACTCAACAACTGTAGACAAGACCTCCTGTTGTGCGTGTCTGCTACTACATTCCCCTCCCCATGAGTTTGGAATATCTCAAAGTCACAGTCTTGGAGGAACTCTAGCCATCACTATTGTCTCAGGTTTAGTTCCTTCTGTGAGAATATATACCTAAGACACTTTTGATCAGAGTAGATGGTATACTTTTCACCAATCAAGTTGTGCCACCACATATTCAAGGAAAATACCACTACTGCTAACTTCAGGTATTGGGTAGAGTAGTTCTTGTAATGTTGCCTCTATTTTAGTGAGAAATAGGGAATCACTACTGGCTCCTACATCAGGAAACACCCCAGTCTAGTCCCTGATGCGTCGCAGTAGACTACTTACCCAACACCCTCTTCTAGTAGCCTCAAGATGGGGGCACTCTTCAATATCTTCCTCATCTCCCGAATACTCTGCTGGAATCTCTTTTTCCAAAATATAAGTTTTCCCTTCCTTTTCAAAGCGGAAAAGGGTGCTTATACTCTAGAAAAGTTAGGTACGAACCTTCGGTAGTACCCAACCAACCCTAGAAAAGTCTGCACCTCAGTCATGCTCTTGGGTGGATACCAAGAAAGAACTACCTTTGTCTTCGCTGTATCCACTGAAACTCCTGCCTCTGAGATAACATGTACTAGAAAGTGGAATTCCTGTATCTAGAACTGTATCTTTGAGAGATTTTCATAAAGATTGTGCTCTCATAGTATATCTAGAACTATCTGTAGGTGTGTGGTGTGCTCCTCCTACATCATCAAGTACACCAAGATGTCATCAATGAAGACCACCACGAAGCGATCAAGATAAGGCTAGAAGATTCAGTTCCTGAGTCCAATTAACACTACCGAAGCATTGGTCATGTCTAAATACATCACCAAGAACTTTTAATGGCCATACCGTTATCTGAATGTTGTCTTAAGTACGTCAACATCCCATACCCTGAGGTGGTGATAGCTTGATCTAAGGTCTATCTTCCAAAATCATCGTGCTCCCTTTAGCTGGTCGAAGATATCATCAATCCATGGGAGTGGATACTTGTTTTTCACAGTCACCTAGTTCAATCACTGATAGTCCAGAGACCCTTCTCAGAGTTCTAGTCCCTGAAGAAAGGGTCTTGTACCATGTTGATGGAGTAATGAGATAGGTTAGTGAATCTCGTTGTGTATTGGGCCACTGTCAAGTTGCCTTGCTGTAAGTGCAACAACTCCTCGATACGCAGTAATCATAAAGTCACTGGTAAGAACTCCACCCTGAAGAGGGTATCGAAGTCCAACCAGGAGAGTATCACCTCCTCATGCATCTTAAGTATCAGACTCCACCATCTCCCTATTGTTCCCTAAAAGAGGCTAGCATCTAGGATCACCATATGATCTCTTTGTGTCTCAACTAAGTGAAAAACTCCTGCCACAGCCTACATCCAGTCCTCAGCTGCCCGGGGATCTATCTCACCTAGAAACCTTAGAGGCATCTATCTCTTGAACTCATGCAATGCGCTCAGTCGGCGTCCACGTTATGCTAGTGGGGCTAGTGGAAACCACTTCCTTATGAGTGGTGTTTCTTCTGGTACACCACCCAAAGGTTCCATCACCATAAGAGGTCTCTGCACCGATACCTCATTTCTCCGTGGGCTTCCATCGTGATCTCTCTCTGGAATCCTGGCTGGCTATCTTTTTAGTGGATTCCTGAAGGAAAATAGGTTCACCATGGTCAATAATTTATACTTGGTGAGCTGACTCAAAGGGAACAAAAGAAAAACATCATTTTCAATACACATTCAAATCACATGCCATCAATTTTCGGAGACTTGTAAAAATTCCAATTAATTAAAAAAATACATGGAATTTCAGGTTCTTTACATAATAATATCATTAATTATTAATTCATAAAATTTACTACTCATACATAGACATTTTTAATGTCACCGGAAACCATAAAATTATAATATAAATCCCAGTTCAAGGGAATAATGATAAAATAAATTCATTAGACTATGAAATATATGTAAAATCATAATTTTTAATATTAGTTTTATCAATGGAATATGAAGACATAAGAAAATCATATAATATCAAAACAAAAACCATATATATGAATAAAAGCATTGGGAAAAATTATTTGAACATCATATTCAAATAGATATATATTTTACCATGAAATTATAAAACCCATAATTTCTCATAATGTGAAGGATTACCTAGTCATCCGAAAAAAATATTTATAATGGGAAACCCTACCAGGTCAATAGAAATATAATTTATCTGAATAATAAAAATCATTATTATAAAACAAATTTTTATAAATATCATGAAATAATTATTCTATTATAAATTTATAAAAAACAGCTAAACTTTTGACTTTTTTTATTAGATTCATGGTCAAGATTACATATTTAGGTAGACCATGAACATTGATTGTTCACATAGTGGTATGTTCATGGTTAGACATATGCTCAAGAGATAGTTCTTATAATTATATTTTCGTTAAAAACAAACTTGAAATTTAAATTTAACTCCATAGTCTTTGGGATGTGTGAATTTTTCCATATAGGAATTTTATTAGCCTTTTAATAGTGAATTATACCATTTTTATAGAGTGGGTTAATATATCATTTAATTAGATCAGGTTTTGAATTTAATTAAAAATAAATTATAATTATTTATAATTAAAAAGTTCACTATCTAGTGTTTGTGTAACAATTATAAATATATGAATAATGTTTTTTTTATGATTATGTGTATTTTTTTATTGTTGTTCTTTTATATTACTTTTGTTATTATTAATTAATATTTTATATTACCATAAAATATGGGGGTGGCTTAATAAGATATTAGTACCTTTCTTTTCATAGATCAATGTATGACCAATTAACGGGATTTTGAGGAAATATTATTCATCTTTTTTTATTCTTCCTTTTATTCCTACTATAAAGAAATAGAAAAAAGAATAGATTAGGGGAGGGAATTATTTCCCTTATATTAATCCTCAAAATATACCTTATAAAATCCTCTTTCCCTTAGGTTTATTTTTTTACCAAATTATGGATTTCAATTATGATTTTCACCATTGAATAATAAAACATGTTATTATAATGAGGTGTTACCTCTAGAAGTTTGGAAAAAAATTATATAAATTATTCAAAAAAAAATTTAGTTGTTTTGATATATTTTTTATTCCAATAGTGATTTATTTTTTATATATTTAAATATTATTTATTATTTTTATGATTTATGTTAAGATTCAAGATGAAAATTTTATTTTTTGGAGTAAATTACAAGGGTAAGATGTTACCGATTCATTCATGTGATTCGATATATTCAATTTGGGTTCATTGTAGGTGATCCAAATATGGATATTTTTTATCAAAACCATGGTACCAAACCAAGTAGGTTAAGATAATCGATTAGGAGACTATGTTCATGGTTACTGCATGGTAAGACAAATTATTCTCCCAAACAACCTGACTTATTTAAAATATAAATATTTGGAATCCTTATAAACATATTTAAAATAAGGGGCCACGTATTCATTCCTAATTTTATCAATAATCTTATAGGATCTCTAAAAATTTTTCCACTTCATTTCAATATATTGGGAACTCATTTTGGAGTCATCATAAAAGAGATTCTATTTATCCATGTAATTTTTTCTAATATCTCTATTTTATCTTCATCTTCCTTCATTTTACATTTCCATTCAGTCCTAGGCCCGTGATGACCTAGGGTTCCATATAAAATGATATTTTTTGGTGGGGTGGGTTTATTTCAAGGATTTAAATTCTTTCATAAGGATCCATCTTCATCATTTTATATGGGAAAGCATCATTGGATAGTAGATTTATCAAATAAAGGTTAGTGGATCTATGTAAATACCATTTTTAATGAACCATTAATGGTTGGTTATTTTTCAGTCAATTTTTTAATGATAAAACACATACTTTTTTCATCATTAAATACTTTAATCAAATATACTATAGATATTTTTTAGTGCTCAATTGAGTTTTTAAAGGGATTATCTTATAAGGGTAAAATGTAATTTTAACTAAATGATGACCACATTGTGTTTGAATAAATTTTAAGCATGGTTTTAAATTGAATTCAATTGAATAATTGTCAATATATGGTCTAGAATTATTTTCAATCAATTTTTAGAATTAATTTATTAAATATTTTCATTGTTAACGTCGTGTTTGGTCTATTCAAAGTGACATTGTTACCTATCTCATCCCATTATCTTGGGTACTCATTTTATATTTTGAATGGACCATAAATTAATTAGTATTAATAATGGGTTATGAATAACATTTAAAGGGTGGATTCATGGATTATACATTATGTATTTTAATAATTTAGTAAAATTTTGGGAAGTTATTAGGTTTTTATGTGGGGTTTATTGGACAAGATCCATTTCTAGGCTATGTTTCTAGTCTTACTGATCGATACTATCATAGTTATGATACCACTCTAACTAAGGAGTACAAATTATGATGCCACTATCACTATTTCTATTACTATGTTTCCATTAGTTTAAGCTTCCATTACAGGTTGATTATTTACCAACTAGTATAGGATATTAGTAAAAATAATTTTCTATAAAGTACTGGATATGATTATGGTTATGGTTTTTTATTTGATTAGTATAATGATCCTAGTCCAATATACCTTATCCATAGAGGTACCCCCATGATTTTTTCTTTTTTCTTTTTTCTAATCTTTCCATCAGTTATATTTTCATCCTTTATCTGTGTATTTTGATACACTTATATTCCACTTATATATATCTAACTATTAAATTTTGGAAATTTGTTTAAAATTATCAAATTAATGTTAATTTATTTTCATGAAAAATAATAGTATACATTTAATGTTGTAGAGAAATATTACATGAACTAGTTTGTCTTAAAAAAAATTTAGAAAGAGTATTTGATATAATTAAACATAGAATGTATTTCTCATGAATTAACCACACAATTCATGTTCATATATGTTTAATAATATATAAAAAAGATAGTGGGAAATCAATAATTCTAAGTGAAGTACTATTTAAAGATATAGTTTTAGTATGGAGGTGGTGATTAGTGGGATACACACCCAAATCTCATATAGATGGGTATTCATGATGTGTATTCTTATTATATTTTCATTATGTATTTTTATTACTCTAATATAATTACCTATATTATATTCCCATCACATTATTCCATCATTAAGATTAAATCCTAATTTTTTACATGTATGGATGGATGCATATGAAACTTCTTATTGATTCTTTATATTTAGTTGAATTTACTTCCTTATGGGGATAGATTTTTATTTTTTTATTTTTTTATGTCTAATTATGTTATAATATATGTTTTTTATTTAATTCAAATGACTCACCAACATTTTGGTTGTCCATTTTGGGTTTCTTATTTAATCCCTTATCTTTAATTTCATAATTTATATAGATAAATCATCCACAATAGAGTAATATTGATGTTTCAACACTTGATTTCAGACTATAGAGATTAAGAATTCTCTTTAATCCTTGTAACATGCCAGCTTATGTGCCATGAAATGGAGTCCCATGTTTTATTATTAGAAAGAAGCCTCAAAGTTTAATTTTGATATATCATGTTTAGTAAGTGAAGCTAGTGAGGTGATTATACCATCAAAGATCAAGAGTTATGTAATGATTATGTTCCATCCTAACACCCTTTTTGATGAGCCTTGAACTAAAATAGAGTGATGGGAATATAATTTTCATGTTATAATATCTACATTATATCAATTTTCATGTATTTGTTTCTTAAATATATGAAAATTAAGGGAATTTTATTGGTCTATTGTTAGTGTAATTCAGTTTTAGATCTGGAGAATATGTTAAAACCTAATATGAATTGTCTAGGGACCATTTAATGGTTAGTGCATTGGTTGGGTAACCATATACCAAAAACATGCATTCCAATCTTAAATATAATCTGAGTTATGATGACTAGAATACAGTTTCATGAACTATGTAACCTAACCATTTATCATGAAAAATATATATATTTTTTTCATATATGGTATTTTTTGAACATTTATATTTCCAAAAATTTATTTATAATAAAAATTAATTCCATTTATATGATTTAAATCTAGCTTCAATGCATATATTAAAATAAATTTTCATTATTTATTTTTATATATAAAAATACACCCAAATGACTCTATGTGAATACACTATAGAGTGTAGTTAAAAAATTCCATATGATAACCCTCTAGTAGACTGTATTCTCATTGAAATAGTTTTTTTAGAAATTTATTCCTTGAAATATGAGGCTAAACAAATTTTATCCCAATCTTGCGATCAAGGTATAAATATCATCAATATAATTCTCCCACATTCTAAGGAAATAATGATCCTTATGATGTAACTCCCTGACCCCAGTTACCCAGAGTCGGTGCATTATTACATAACATTGGCATGATCACAAGAAAGATCAAATATCGAAAGACCGATTGGTTTAGTAGCCTTGGAAACACTAGATATGGTCATAAAGTTTTACATTACATCATAAAGTGAAAAACTACTACAACGACATAGTCTCCATATCCCACACTCATATCCCCACATACTATCCCTGCAGGTCATTCATAATTTACTTCTTCATACCCTGGGAAAAATAAAACACAGAAAAGGGGTGAGCTCAAATGCCCAATAAGGATAACAATATAGCAGAAACTTTTATAAATAATAATAAACATTTAAGGCAATGTATAACTAAAACAAAATCCTTTTAAACTTGAACTTCAACATAGTATGGAAAAAATAAAATGAAATAATGTCATTTACTTATTCACATGGATATTCTACTAATCGAATAATCACATGCAATATCAATAACCACTTTCATAATGATGGAATGCATAATTCTAGACTATCATATCCACATAGCCAAGGCCTCGTGCCAAGACTACAAATAATATTTTTCCAAGGCCTTGTGCCAAGACACTAGTTTGTATCATGAGACCTACCGATGCATCGAGGAGCTATAGCGGGCTCCACCCGTCACATATTAAGTCCAATGCATTCCCATATGAAAAGGTTTAAACATAACATAAACATTCGTATTAAAACTAGCATACGAAATGTCAATACATTCACCATAAACCATAAATGGTATAAAAATAGCACATCCACAGTCAAACATATCACAAAACCTTCAATACAATATAGATGTATTGTATCATAATAAATAAACTTCAAATAAGCTTAAAATCCATCAAAGGATGTTGACATAGATGAAATCAAAACTATTTGAGAGAAATATCTCTTTTCTAGAAATCATTGAAAAGTCACACATTGATAAAGGATGTAATTTAAAAGAGATTTTTGAATCAAAGTGTCCCATACCACTTTGAAACTTTTGAAAAAAATATCATTTCAAAACCTTCATTTCCATATAAATAAATCCTTAAAATCATTTTGAAAACATGGATATTAATTAAAAATATTTAGAAAGATAAATATTTTAAACATTTAAAATTATGATCTTGATAAAGAGTACCTATAAAAAATTCTTAAAATATTCATTTTGAAATCATTTAAAAGTCACATAATTATAAAATAAAACATTTACTTTGAAAATATTCTTATAATCTTGTAAGGGAAACTTTGACAATTTTATAACGGCGGTAAATAGCCACACCCGCCGTATAAGTTAAAAAAACATTCTTACCTTAAATTTGTCGAATGGTAAAAAGTGCCTTGTTTGGAAAACGATGGAAAGATTCTTTTAAAAACACATAAGGGTATAAATTACTTTAACCCATATTATTTGTAAATAGTAATAATGTTTTGAAATACGTTTCGAAGAAACATGGATGTGGATGATAATGAAATCGCAGTAGATTATTACGTATAAACAACCTCGAATAATGAAGAGATTGTGAAATAAACCCTTACCTTGTACTTTTCCTCGGTTGGGGTAGGTTAAAATCATTTATAATTGTTAAATAATTTTTATTAAATTATACAAGAATCATATATATTAATATGATATCATATATGATCTTTTAACATTGCTTTGTTAATAATATCTTAGTATTATCGTCATTTCGGGTGTTAACTTACTCGTTTTATTTTATATGTTTTGTTACGTAAGCCATGTTTGTCATGGATAGGTTATATTTTATTCATATCCAGAATGATGTCAAGCCCTTAGACATTATTTTTAAATCATCAAATGATAATTATACTTTAATGGATACGATGGAGAATGAATCTCATTGCGTTCGTGGAGACGGTAGTCCGTACGTACGCACGAGCGAGAATATCATTATTTTGATATTAAAATAATATATAATTGGATAGTATATCATATATAAAGAATCATTATAATGTTATATTTATTATTTTCATGAGTTACACATCATTATTATACCTATCCAAATAATTACATATTGAATAACAATTACACCACGACCTGGAGACGGTAAGCCGTACGTACGCACGTATGGTGACATGTTATTCAAAGGGTGTATAGAATACTGAATATGGTTGTACCATATTTATAATAACATCACAGTATATATAATATACTAGAGTTATTATTTTATAATGGTAATAACAAAGAAAGAAGAAGAAGTGGAAGAAGAAATGAATTTGAAAAAGGTTGGTGAAAACATTACCTCTTCTTCGGGTTCTTCCTTTTGATTTGATCAAAAGGGCTCATTAGGTTTTCTTTCTGATCCAAATAAGGACTCTAGGTTGTAGTGAGGGAAGTTTAGAGAGTATTTGGGCAGATTTTGGCCGAACCAAAAGGCTTTGAAGGTGTGAAGTAATGAGAAGTGGGAGTGCCCTTTTATAAGTGGGGTGAGGGACACCTTTGGAAAATCTAGAAATATTAATTTATAATAAATTAATATTCGGTGTCTAATGGCTCCAAAGTTGATTATTCAAAGTTTAAGGTGGGGATAGGTCGTAAAACATTCAACCATTAGAATTTAGAGAGGTTTGGGTTACTATATTAACCTTATCTTTTAGTTTTAACTCTTAGTTAATTAGTTTGACATTTACCATGTCACTTCGTATTTTTATATTATATAGTTAATAAACATACTATATACATCCAAGAGACCCCCAAGTGGTCATTTAATGATACACCTATCATTATATAAGTCTCTTGGATGAAACTTAGATTTTTAGGAATTTAATATCAATTAATAATATAATATTTGTTTTAAAAACTCTTTTATGTCAATTTTGACACTATTCAATAGTTGATTTTAGTGAAACTTATAACAGAATGATTACTTCGAACAAGGTCAATTAAATCAATCCTAATATGTCATATTAATCTAGAAAATTATTTTAATTCATTAAAAGTCTCAAATTATATATATTTGGGTATTTATAATATCAATTATTCTAATTTTTCACTATTATGGTAATTACTGTATCATCATTGTGTCATAAATAAATTAAATTATTTAATGTATAAAATTTATATATAAAATATAATTATTTAGTAAATATTTTTATCTTTCTAATTAATATTTATAGTCGAAAATAAAACATATATAACCCTATGTAAAATTGTTTTTCTAAAAGATATATGCTTGTGTCATTTTTGTATTCATTTTAACTTAATTAAAATAAAGTGTCCCTATCACTTACAAGTGGCCCCATGGGGTCCCAAAATAGACCCAAAGATTCCCATGGTCGAACATGTATCAACAAATAAGGTTAGTACACGTTTTATGGTAATTGTTTATTATTATAATATTATTTTTTAACCCTTATTTACCGGATTTACCCTTAACCATGGTAAATAAAATATTTACCGCAGTAATTATTCAAAATGTCTAAAAATAAAAGTTACCTATTTACACAATTTGAACATCCTGATTCCAAATATGGAATCCATTTTTCTAAATTCAAAACACAGAAGTGGAAGAAATTAATTTAAAATTAATTCCCGCTGTCAAAACAAAAAGCGTGTTTTTAAGATATAATAACTATCAAAAGATTGATACTTGTTTATGTTCGGTTTAATTGTGAAATTATGTCCAATGACCGTCATTGTATTAAATGGTAAAAATATATTCTAAATATACATTAAAACCACTCAAATTCATAATTTATCAATATAAATTATTTCGATTAAAAATGTTGTTTTTAATTAAAATTTTGTAATTTTCACTATTCATCAAAATATTAAAGTTATCTGAAAAGTTCCAAAATTTCACCCTAGGCTAAATTAGATGTTCCGAATCCAAAAATGAAGTCAATTTTGAAATATAAAATATATATAATTTCAAAAAGTAGGTATTACTATTCATAACGACTAGTTTGATTGGTTGTGGTGTGTGTTAGAACTCGAAGTTGCGTACAACACAAGCTACTGTATTATTCAAAGGAAAGCATACCGTGGAAGCTTGGGATGTTTCATTTTAAATTTTTGATGTCCCCATTAATCAAAAAGCTTAAAATATTGTATTTAAAAAGGGTTCACTATTAAAAGTTGGTAAAAGTTCAATACTGAAAATGAATTTGTTCTTACATTATGTCTAAGAAACTCATAAAATGGATTCTAAAATTATAAGGATTATATAAAGTTTAAAATTTAGTTAATACTATCCATAACCTCTTTTGAACGGCTTGTTTGGTATGTCATGGTGCGCTTGAACTCAGTGTTGCGTGTAGTTCAAGTTATTGAATTATTTTGAAGAAATAACACACTATGAAATCTTGGGGTGTTACATTCTTCCCTCCTTTAATAAATTGCGTCCTCGCAATTTGAAATTTTTCTTTGAAAATAAAAGGTTGAAAATAGAAAATATCGTTGTGGGAAAACCCACATCAGAAATTGGGTTACTAAAATTTAGTCTTAATATGAGGAAAAGAGAAATGAAAGGGTCACCACCAAATTATGATCTCGATTAGGAGAAAATTGGTGGCAATTAGAGACATATAATTGGAGGAAAAACATAAATATTTATAGGTAGTGATTGAGGTCATCAATCACAAACAATTGTAAAATTGAGGTCCTTAAATTCATCAATCTATGATGATTTGAAATACCATCGGTTCAACAAAACAAAGGGTATTAGGATAACACATTTTTGGTTTTAGGATTCCGTAAATAAAGTATAAGAATTAATTTCTTCATAGAATAAGAGAAGAAGAAAAATATATTCTTGACAAGTAGAGTTCCATCCTTTAACTAAATTATACCACAAAATCATCTTTCACTGTAAAAAAAATATTCAATTTATCCTATTCGTATAGGGTTCCAAAAAAAGAATTTATAATTCATCTACCAGATCTTTTAAAAAAACTACATTATTTAATCTCGGACATCATGTGGGTCAGTGGTAGGTGATACAACCTTCTCGCCCTTCGGTTGTGGGTTCAAGTCTCGCGGCCTTGCCGGACGCGACGGGTTGTCGCCCGACCTCCGAGTTGTCCTTTTATGGCAATCAAAATAATCCAAACTAGAACTATCCAAAATACTTCAGTACAAAATTTATAAGTAAGGTAAACACAATAAAGATCCTTTTTTCTACGTAATAACATGTGAACACCTTAATCATTTATTCTTTTAAAACACTGCAACATCTTGAATTACCATAAAACCTTTTTGATTACATTCATGATCCCTTATTCCTTAAAGAATAATAGATATACTCCTTCAATCCAAAAATGTTTTAAACCCCAACAATGATGGAATATAAAAATCATTAATCAGTTTCAAGGTATTCAAGAATATCCAATATAATTTATCCAAATCAATCATGTATTATTCCAAAATCACTACCTCGGTATTAGAACTATATTATTTTTTATCATTCTCTCAACCATATATTTTCCAAAATTTTATCCTACTATTGAGTCACTTTTCTTTGTTCCACACAATCTCAAGTCCTTAATGAAATAGTAATGCAGTACAATCCTTATATACTCCATATTTATTATAACAAGTACATTGTTGATACAACCCTCAAATGACATAATAAACACAATAACTCTAATCATTACTCTTCATATGTGGTAGTATCATAACTTGATTATTATCCAATAGAATCATTTGCGGCATAGTCTGATGACTGGGACATAGGTTTGCGTAGTGTCCAAACTCCTTGCAAATGAAGAATTGTACATTTGAAACCATTTTCTTACCCTTATAGTCACGTACTTTGTGCCCTTTTCCTCCACAATTATAAAAAACTCTCATTCCTTTCAGGAAATTTCCAGGGTGTTTCTTCCCACAGTTATCACATATGGGAAAATTCTTCTTTTCCCTCTTCACTTTATCCATCTTTCTCTCTTCCATCCTTTTCTTCTCTTGCTTACCTTCAAAGCCATAGGACTCAGTAAACTCTTTACTTATCTTATCAACACATGATATTATTTCTTCATATGATGATAATACATGGGAGACTATTTCTCTTTTAAATTATGGCTTAAGACCATGAAAGATATGATCCTTATTTCTCTTTGGATCATGTGCATTGCTGGAGTTATCATTCCTTCTAGTGGGCGCCATTTCTAAACAATGGCATACACTAGATTAGTTTATGAATAACAATACCTAATCCCAAACTTGTAAAACACATAACATAAATTAAATAGTTTATGGATATAACCCATAATCATAAAAATGTCTCCTTTGAGGAAGTATGTACTCATAATCCCTTAATAATGGTTTGTAAATAAAATGAAATTATCCTAAGCATATCCCCCAGGAGTGTCATAACCAAGAGTGCAGCAAGGCCCATTGTCGTGCACCAGTTCCCATTCAAGTCTAGCTCAAAGCGGTGTTTTCGGGTTTAACCCCTAGGTACATCTGTGCCAGAGCCTCCTCTACCTGCTCGCATCCATACAGGGATGTATTTCTCGGAAAACACCCAAAATATCTACAATACCAAAATTCTAGGAAGTTCTTCTATACTAATCCTCATAGTACATCTTAAATCTATGTTCTCTAATCAGAGTTTATCAAAATATAGCTTCCAAGGTTTGTACTAAACTTCCTATGATACCAACTGTAACACCCCAACCCCAGTTACCCAAAGTCGGTGCATTATTACATAACATTGGCATGATCACAAGAAAGATCAAATCTCAAAAGACCAATTGGTTTAGTAGCCTTGGAAACACTAGATATATTCATAAAGTTTTACATTACATCATAAAGTGAAAAACTACTACAACAACATAGTCTCCATATCCCACACTCATATCCCCACATACTATCCCTATAGGTCATTCATAATTTACTTCTTCATACCCTGGGAAAAATAAAACATAGAAAATGGGTGAGCTCAAATTCCCAGTAAGGATAACAATATAGCAGAAACTTTCATAAATAAGAATAAACATTTAAGGCAATGTATAACTAAAAAAGCCTTTTAAACTTGAACTTCAACATAGTATGGCAAAAATAAAATGAAATAATTCCATTTACTTATTCACATAGATATTATATTAATCGAATAATCACATGAAATATAAATAACCACTTTCATAATGATGGAATGCATAATGCCAGACTATCATAACCACATATCCAAGGCCTCGTGCCAAGTCTACAAATAAGATTTTGCCAAGGCCTTGTGCCAAGACACTAGTTTGTCTCATGAGACCTACCGATGCATCGAGGAGCTATAGCAGGCTCCACCCGTCACATATTAAGTCCAATGCATTCCCATATGAAAAGGTTTAAACATAACATAAACATTCGTATTAAAACTAGCATATGAAATGTCAATACTTTCACCATAAACCATGAATGGTATAAAAATAGCACATCCACAGTCAAACATATCACAAAACCTTCAATACAATATAGAAGTTTTGTATCATAATAAATCAACTTCAAATAAGCTTTAAATCCATCAAAGGATATTGACATAGATTAAATCAAAACTATTTGAGAGAAATATCTCTTTTCTCGAAATCATTGAAAAGTCACACATTTATAAAGGAAGTAATTTAAAAGAGATTTTTGAATCAAAGTGTCCCGTACCACTTTGAAACTTTTGAAAAGAAATATCATTTCAAAACCTTTATGTCCAAATAAATAAATCCTTAAAATCATTTTGAAAACATGGACATTAATTAAAAATATTTAGAAAGATAAATCTTTCAAACATTTAAAATTATGATCTTGATAAAGAGTACCTTTAAAAAATTCTTAAAATATTCATTTTGAAATAATTTAAAAGTCACATAATTATAAAATAAAACATTTACTTTGAAAATATTCTTATAATCTTGTAAGGGAAGCTTTGACAATTTTATAACGGTGGTAAGTAGCCACACCCGCTGTATAAGTTAAAAAAAACATTCTTACCTTAAATTTATCGAAAGGTAAAAAGTGCCTTGTTTGGAAAACGACGGAAAGATTCCTTTAAAAACACATAAGGGTTTAAATGACTTTAACCCATATTCTTTGTAAATAGTAAAAATGTTTTGAAATACATTTTTAAGAAACATGGATGTGGATGATAAAGAAATCCCAGTAGATTATTACATATAAACAACCTCGAATAATGAAGAGATTGCGAAATAAACCCTTACCTTGTACATTACCTTGGTTGGGGTAGGTTAACCTCCTGTATAATGGTTAAATAATTTTTATGAAATTATACATGAATCATATATATTAATATGATGTCATATATGATCTTTTAACATTGCTTTGTTAATAATATCTTAGTATTATCGTCATTTCGGGTGTTAACTTACTCGTTTTCTTTTATATGTTTTGTTACGTAAGCCATGTTTGTCATGGATAGGTTGTATCTTATTCATATCCAGAATGATATCAAGTCCTTAAACATTATTTTTAAATCATCAAATTATAATTATACTTGAATCGATACGATGGAGAATGAATCTCATCGCGTTCGTGGAGACGGTAATCCGTACGTACGCACGAGCGACAATATCATTATTTTGATATTAAAATAATATATAATTGGATAGTATATCATATATACAGAATCATTATCATGTTATCTTTATTATTTACATGAGTTACACATCATTATTATACCCATCCAAATAATAACATATTTAATAACAATTACACCACGACGTGGAGACGGTAAGCCGTACGTACGCACGTATGGTGACATGTTATTCAAAGGGTGTATAGAATACTGAATATGGTTGTACCATATTTATAATAACATAACAGTATATATAAGATAATGGAGTTATTATTTTATAATGGTAATAATAAAGAAAGAAGAATAAGTGGAAGAAGAAATGAATTTGAAAAAGGTTGGTGAAAACATTACCTCTTCTTCGGGTTCTTCCTTTTGATTTGATCAAAAGGGCTCCTTAGTTTGGCTTTCTGATCAAACTAAGTACTCTAGGTTGTAGTTAGGGAAGTTTAGAGACTATTTGGGCAGAGTTTTTTTGAACCAAAAGTCTTTGAAGGTGTGATGTAATGAGAAGGGGGAGTGCCCTTTTATAAGAGGGGTGAGAGGCACCTTTGGAAAATCTAGAAATATTAATTTATAATAAATTCATATTCGGTTTATAATGGATCCAAAGTTTATTATTCAAAGGTTAAGGTGGGTATAGGTCGAAAACCATTCAACCAATAGAATTTAGACAGGTTTAGGTTACTATATTAACCTTATCTTTTAGTTTTAACTCTTAGTTAATTAGTTTGACATTTACCATGTAACTTTGCATTTTTATATTATATAGTTAGTAAACATAATATATACATCCAAGAAACCCCCAAGTGGTCCATTAATGATACACCTATCATGATATAAGTCTC
The DNA here is from genome assembly GCA_963277665.1 of Viscum album. Classification (NCBI taxonomy): domain Eukaryota; kingdom Viridiplantae; phylum Streptophyta; class Magnoliopsida; order Santalales; family Viscaceae; genus Viscum; species Viscum album. Next base: position 1,074,323,492 of record OY728127.1, on the reverse strand, counting down.
TTGTCCGAACCTTAGATTTTTAGGAATTTAATATCAATTAATAATATAATATTTATTTTAAAAACTCTTTTATGTCAATTTTGACACTATTCAATAGTTGATTTTTTTGAATCTTATACCAGAATTATTACTTCCAAAAAGGTAAATTAAATCAATAATAATATGTCATATTATCCTATAAAATTAGTTTAATTCTTTAAAGTCTCAAATTATATTTATTTGGGTATTTATAATATCAATTATTTTAAATTTTCACTATTATGGTAATTACTGCATCATCATTGTGTCATAAATAAATTTAATTATTTAAGGTCTAAAAATTATAAATAAAATATAATTATGTAGGAAATATTTTTATCTTTCTAATTAATATTTATAGTCGAAAATCCAACATATATAATCCTATGTAAAAATTGTTTTTCTAAAAGATATATGCTTGTGTCATTTTTGTATTCATTTTAACTTAATTAAAATAAAGTGTCCGTGTCACTTACAAGTGGCCCCATGGGGTCCCAAAATCGAGCCAAAGATGCCCATGGTCGAACATGTATCAACCAATATTGTTAGCACTCGTTTTAGGGTAATTTTTTATTATTATAATATTATTTTTAACCCTTATTTACCGGATTTACCCTTAACCATGGTAAATAAAATATTTACCGCAGTAATTATTCAAAATGTCTAAAAATAAAAGTTACGTATTTACAAAATTTGAAAATCTTGATTCCAAATATGGAATACATTTTACTAAATTCAAAACACAGAAGTGGAAAAAATTAATTTAAAATTAATTCCCGCTGTCAAAACAAAAAACGTGTTTTTAAGATATAATAACTATCAAAAGATTGATACTTGTTTATGTTCAGTTTAATTGTGAAATTATGTCCAATGACCAACATTGTATTAAATGGTAAAAATATATTCTAAATATACATTAAAACCACTCAAATTCATAATTTATCAATATAAATTATTTCGATTAAAAAAGTTGTTTTTAATTAAAATTTAGTAATTTTCACTATTCATCAAAATATTAAAGTTATCCGAAAAGTTCGAAAATTTCACCCGAGGCTAAATTCGATGTTCTGAATCAAAAAATGAAGTCCATTTTGAAATATAAAATATATATAATTTCAAAAAGTAGGTATTACTATTCATAACGGCTAGTTTTATTGGTTGTGGTGGGTGTTAGAACTCGAAGTTGCGTACAACACACGCTACTATATTATTCAATGGAAAGCGTAACGTGGAAGCTTGGGATGTTTCATTTTAAATTTTTGATGTCCCCATTTAGTCAAAAAGTTTAAAATATTTTATTTAAAAAGGGTTCAATATTAAAAGTTGGTAAAAGTGCAATACTGAAAATGAATTTGTTCTTACATTATGTCTAAAAAACTCATAATATGGATTCTAAAATTATAAGGATTATATAAAGTTTAAAATTTAGTTAATACTATCCATAACCTATTTTGAACAGCTTGTTTGGTAAGTCATGGTTCGCTTGAACTCGGTGTTGCGTGTAGTGCAAGTTATTAAATTATTTTGAAGAAATAACACACTTTGAAATCTTGGGGTGTTACATATGAAGTGTATGATTAGATGGATAATATCAATATAATTTTTTAGTTATTAAAAACTCTCTAGGATTTGAAGGTAAAATATGACATCTTCCTTCTTGAGGGTCCTAGTCAAAATTGGTGGGAGACCATCATCTAGGAAAGGATACATGAGAACTCACTATGGAAGGGATTATAGAACAAGTTTACTAAAATAGTATTTTCCCAATAAGATTAAAATGGATAAAGCCCATGAGTTTCTCTACCTTCAGTAAGAGGATAGTAATTTAACACACAAAATGATTTTCCTATCCAGTGATTTTTAATTATATATGGTTATGAATGGAAATATAAAAAATCAATGGTTTTAAAGTAGAATTCATCCCAATATTTGGTATAATATTATTATGTTCATACAGATATCGTATTCTAATGTAGTTAAAAAATAATTGATGGTGAGTATAGACGATGAAATTTTTAGGAATGATTATTTCTATTCAGGTTTTTTCTAGAAGTAAAGGTGGTTTCCAAGATAAAAAAATGAATTGAAATGAGTTTAGGAATGATGGTGGTTATAGTTATAGATATCCATATATATATATCTTAGATTGATTCACACTAATGGAATGTAGGCCTTTGGTACACCATTAGTTTTTTGATTTGGGACACATTAGCTCTTACTGAATTCAAGTTCCAACGGCTTATCATTCTTGATTCCTAATGGGCCATATCTAAATATTTTCTAGAATAAATTATCCTTAATAATATTTCATGGGTTACTTATTTCCAAAGGAATCCCAAATATATTTTTATTCCAATATGAAATCAGGATATCAACATCATTATATTAGTGGTAGAGGTGACACTTCTAATTATTAGATTCAATTGAGGAGTAAAACTCAGTCTAGTACTAGATCAGAATATTAGCTTGATTTTAGGTGTTTATATTGTTCCGAGTAAATTCACATGGAATATTAATATATAACTATAGTGGTTCATGTTACTATAATTACAGTATTATCTATATCTCTTTAATTATTTAATAAAATTTCATCACAAAAATTTAAATATTCTCATGTTATGAATTGGTTAAACCACTCATATAATCCTATACCATATATGATGGAGATATAAAATCATACATAAAATATGAAAAAGGAGGGATATCATGTTCCATATTATTTTATCTTCATATATAAAGTGATGTTTTAAGTGATTTTATTATCCTTGAAATGGTACACATTGATATTATCCTTCAGATAGACTATAATTTGACCTTAAAATCTAATATTGATTACTATAATCAAATAGTGTACTTTTCTATAATGATATATGTTATCATTTGTTCCATGGTGAATATATTATGATATTAGGTCAATCTAGATTCCCAATTCCAAAATTTAGAATGTTGAAAAGTCAGATATTATATCTTTTGATGGAACTCGATGAAGGGAACATATTGAAATAACATTCTCACATAGTAGGATACTTCCTCTATGTGACTCATGAAGACCACTCTATATTTTTTCTAAATAGGGAAGTTAAATTCTCCCTTCATATTATTATAGTTACATGCATAATATCTCTTAAAACATATCAAATTTACCATATAAAACTAGAGTAACTATAATTTAGCTTGATGATCATGAAGTTAAGGGATTTACCCATCCAAGTGTATCTCTATGTGTGGATTGTGTACTATTTCCAATGGGACATAGTGGGAGATTTTACTTATGTATAGATTAATGGAATATTAATTATGTGGAAATCAATGATAAATACAATTTACCCCATATTCCTAACCTCTTCTATCTATTGATATAAGAAAAGAGGTTCTCTGAGAATGAACTCAGGTATTAGTTTCACTAACATTGAAGAATGGACTTTGATATACGTGAGAATGATTTTAGAAGTTTATATAGTAATTATTTGTAACCTGTAAATAATTTTTGTTTAAAAACCCTATGATGGTATTTATAGTTTGTAAGAATTATATTTTTAATTGATACCTCAACTCCTTTGATGTGTTTTTTGGGGTTGCAATCCCAGTATATTAAAAATAAAAGAGAAGAATAGATATAATTTTACGATTGTAATTGGAATTTATTGATATCACCAGACATATGAAACAATTTCTAAATGGAACTTATAGATATAATTTATTAGGTTATTAACACATGTGGTGTTTAAACAAGGAATTTCAGTAAATCTTGAGAATCTCAAAGTTGTAATGTCATAGGAAGTACATAAAAATTTATTTGAGTTATGAATATTTTTTGGATCATCAGGATTTTAAAGAAAACTTATAATTGATTTATCAATGATTAAATCACATATTATAACCCTCACATATAAGGGAGTGAATTTTTAATGTATTTATGAATCTCAATTATCATTCTATGAGCTGAAATAGTGATTTACATCATCTCTAGTTTTTATTTTAAATAAACCTACATATAGATAGATAGTTTACAAGGATTCCTTATGAATGTGATTAGGTTGTGTACTAATGAAAGGTAGCCACATCATGACATTAAAATAATATAAAATATTTCAATTTGAAAGGATTTACCTGATGCATTTCATCATGTTAGCAGTTGTTATGTGTTCCATGAAATATTGGTAGTTTTAACATTATAGTGAGTAAATTACAATTAATACCAGATACAAAATATTGAGTCATATATTTTTTCAAAATAATTTGAATCTTGTATAAAGAAATTATGTGGAATATTAGAATATATTTTATTCCAATATCACATATATAACTAAAAATATAAATGGAGTTAACAATTTGCTTAGTCAGAAGTTTTTATCACTGGAATTGACAGAATCATGTGAGTATCGAAACCTCATAGGCCTATATACACGATTTGTGTCATCAAGAGAAATCGATAAATTTTTAATTTCATTATATCAGGGGGATTTAAAATGGTGGGGAAAATACTAGTTAGTGGTATCTATTATAACACCTGAGAAAATTCATTTATGAAATTAACATAATTTATTGCATAATATTTCATTACAAAAAATGAAGATATTTTCTAAGGCCTCTATATAAAATAATGGAAAATATAAAATGAAAAATAATTATAGTATAATATATATTTTAGTAAGATAATATTATCTGATAAACATTACATTGATAATAAGAATAGTACAATGGAATAATAATAAAAGAATCATCATCAACATATTGAAAATAGGAATTATTATTTATGGTATTCAATTTATAGTAAGTTAACATGACCTTTATGTTTGTTGAATATTATGACCACGAGGCATTATGAACATTGATCATTATGACCATTGGTTATTATTACTATTGGTAATATAGCTTTTATAATGTTACCATTAAGATTACTATATAATTTTGGTAATGAAAAGGGTTAATTATCACTGATGTAAGGAACCAGAAATCCAACTAGTAGGAATATCCATTTTGATGTTATTTTTATAATGTATTGGCCTTAAACATTACATAATCTTGAGTAATGTCAATAATTATACATAATTTCACATTTAAGATTTAATCAGTTTTATAGCATTATAGAATTAGGTCATAGATAAAACATAAACACTCAAATATAACAAAGTATACACTTCTTCTAAATATACATTTTTTCATAAAACAAAAACATTCAAAAAGAAACATGATTTAGTGTCATGTTTAGTCATCATAACATTTCCTTAATCACGTACTTGACTCAATTATCCTTTAAAGATCGTGAAAAATATTTCAAAAAATGGGATGAGCATAAAAATCTCAGTAAGGGATACACAATGAAGGAAAACTATTAGTCTTTTGAAAACATTTAAACCATGAATACTTTATCATAATGTAATAATTTTCACCTCTAAGTAGTGGTAAATACTCTGCATTGAATATAGGCTCATTGGATACCCTTTTTGAAATCAAAATATTACTATTAAACCAATAAAAATCACATATAACATATAAATGTAACTCTATACATAATTATACTTAAATAGACTTACCATACGACCAAATTCCACACATATCACTCTTACAAATGGAATAGTCATGCGGCCGAATTCTATACCTAAGGCATTGAAGGTTATAACAAAACTACCCATCATTAGTTTATAATGGAACCATCCTTTTTTTTATACCACAAAACCATCAACATTTAATTTATCATGTAACCACCCATAAAATGTCCATGTACCATTATATAATCATAACACATAAAAGATTTCAATTATCTATATTTCACTCATAAAATTTCCTATCAAAAGAAATAATTTCAAGATATTGAAATAATAAATAAAATTTTAAAACCATTTTTAAATCCAAAATACCCTAAAAAGTAAATAATGGATTTCTTTTACATTTTAAAAACATTAAGAATTATAGAGGAATCTAAATATCAAATAACATTTACGACGATGGAGAACTTATTGTCGTCGAAAATGTTAAAAAACATTTATTTTTTATTTCCTAAAGAATTTCAAATTATTCATATAGAAATATTCCTCTTTAAAAACTTTTAATTAAATTAAATGTCAAAAGAGATCATTTATATACCTCATAAAAGAAGGTGGTGTATAACATCAAAACATGCCTTAATGACAGGATATGGAGATGAAGTCCCATAACTTGAGTCTGACTCATCTCATAGATTATTTATCATCCTAAATAATAAAATAAGTTCAATTTATAAATTCTTGAGAACCTTTTTCTTATTTATTATTCCTTTTATATCACTTACTACCATGTTATAATAATTGCATATTTATTTATGTTCATATTAGATGTTTTTTTGATATTTAGTACTTGAGTCAAAAATGAACTTTTAATTATTTTAATAGTCTATGTGGTAATAATTACATCATATAAAGAATTATATAAAAGAAATTATTATAATTTTTATACATAAATGTTACTTTTAAATAAAACCATTTTGTGTGGTTATTAAAAATTAACAATGTTATAATCATGGAGATGGTAGGTCGTACATATGCATGAGTGGCATTTTTTCATTTTTCTTTGATAATTATGGAAAGAAGGTAGGTATTATTTTATATTTACATAATGATACTAAAATTATTAATATAATATTAATAATTTCTATACATGTGTATATATATCCTATAAGTTTTGTAAGGAAAAAAATGAGTCACATCACTTCATGGAGGTGATAGTCCACACGTACGCACGAACAACATTATCCTTTTCATGAACATGGAAACTAAGAACTTAATTGATATAAAATTATCTTGTAATGATTAATATTTCATGAATATCACATATTAACATTAATTCCATTATTATAACCAGTCATGAGAGATGGTTAAGGGATATGAATTAGATTAGTTTGTGGAGGTGATAGTTCACACGTTTACACGAATGATTAATTACTTTCAAATTTAATGGATGTGGAGATGGATTTAGGTTATGATATTAACATAATAACATATCAGTATATTGATCATACTGGAGTTATTATTTAATCTTTAAATAAGATGATTTGAAGTATGTTGAATAAGAAAATAAATAGAAACACTTAAATAAAAATATTACCTTTCCTTTGGATGATCACATTTATTAACACATTAACACCTCTAAAGAGGGTGTTATTCCTAAAATAAGGAATCTATAAGTTGTTTAGGTATTATAGGAAGGGTTTTGGGTAGATCTTGGATTAACCAATATGTTTTTATAAAGTATTAGAAATAGGGAGGAATGGGTCACATTTTATAGGAGAGGAGATGGGAACCCTTGGAATTATTAAAAGTATTAAATTAATATAAATTAATTCTCTATTCTAAATGGGTCCAAATTTATTTATTTCAAATGTAGGAATAATATGGGTCTAAATATAATCATCCAATGGATATTATATAAGTTTTAATATTTTTTTAATCATTACCTTTTGGATTAAACCCCTTTTAACTATTACCCTTTTATCAAGTAATTTACACTTTGAGAGTTAAAATAATTATAAAATAAAGCCAAGAAACAAATTAATAAGTCATAAATGACACTTTTAAACTTATATAAACATTTTGGAAGAATATTTTATTTTTATAAATTTTATATCATGTAATTAAGTATTTTCTATTTTCAAATATGAATTGTGTTAAATTTGAAACTATTCACTACAAGACTTTTTAAAAAATATTTAAAACATTATTCCTTAAAAAAACAACATTAAATCATATATTAATGTCATATTCATCCAAAAAAATTGTATGGAATCAAATAAATCAAATTATATTTATTTTATTATTATTAATATCATTTATTTGATTCTTCATTTAATAAATCAATTAGTGTATCATCACTGTGTCATCATTTAATTAAATATTTATTTCCTAATAATTATTAATAAATTACCATGTTATAGGTATGATTTTTATATTTCTTTGACTTTTTATAGTCAAATATATCACTAATATAACCCCATATTAAAAAAATTAGGTATAAGAGACTTATTTATGGCATATTTTCCTTTAAATTAAATAAAATGTTATAAATGTCATAGTCACAACCATGTGGATTTTAAAGGAAACAATTTCTGCCCATGGATTGTATTGGTTGACAATAACTCATACACTATGAATATAACATGTGTTAGGGTATTTCTATAATAAGATAATATTATTTTTAAACTTTAATTACCTGATTAACCATTAACTGTAGTAAATAAAATAATAAAGATACTATTAACCAAAAAAGTCGATCCTATTAGATCAAATTTTGCATACTAATTACATCTTTGTATTTCCATTTTTTAAAATTAAATTCAGATAAGTGAGTAAATTGTTTTTAACACAAATCTTGCAGATGTGGCGACAAGGTAGGTAAAAGTGACGTTCAAACATTCCAATAAGTTTTTATATCTAATTTCAATAAAAAAATTCTCCAATGACCTATATTGGATTAAATTATTAAAAAATTATTTATTTATACATTAAAATCAATTAAAATAATAATATAACTATATAAATAATTTAGATGAAAAATAAATTTAAAATTGAAATGTAGTATTTTTCAATATTTATTAAAAATTCATATTTTTTGAAAAAAGTGTAAAAATTCACCTAATGTAAATTTTGCTTTACTTCTTTTAAATAAGAAGTTTAAATCATCAAATAGTTCATATAAATGTTTCAAAACTAGATTTTTTATAGGTTCCCTGTCAAAAGGATAAAAAACTACATTTTTAAGAAAATATTTCTTTATCCATAAATTTGAATTTGGTCATATATAATGTCTAGAAAACCCATAAGATTAATTTTAAAAATTATATTGAATTTATATTTTATTAATTTAATCTATAAACACGAATTTTATTATTTTACCAACATAATTATTCATAATTAAGTAGTTTTTCATAAAAACACATCATTTATATTCAATTGGTTTTTCTCATTTTTAATTAATTTTATAACCAATGAATCATTATATAAACATGTGTACACCCTATTTTCATAATTTAGTTAATATCATCTATTCCGGACATTCAAATGGTTATACGATGAAAACAATATTAAATAATAATGTTTAGTTGTTTGATTAAGCTCAATGTGGCTTATCGTGCACACTATCAAACATAGTGTTTTCTTTTAAAAACTCAGGATGTTACATCCATCCCCCAATTTTGAAATTTCATCCTTGAAATATTAAATTTGGGATCAGTAACTAATGATTCACTTTTCAAAATTATTTTATTGAAATTACTCACTATAAAAAGAGTCAATAAAACCTCCACTTTAAATGAAATAAAGTGAAGTACATAGGTCACCCAAGATAACACAAAATAAGATTCTATGTTAGAAAACATGTATTTAGAAGAAAAAATAACCATCATGTTCTGATGGAGAGTGATAGAAAACATAATCAGGAGAATTTTAACAGTCACAAAACCATAAATTTTTCATTGGTTAAATGGTCTTTAATTTAATAGTAGGAAAAGTAAATGGAAAACATTTTTATTTATAGATCATTTTTAAAGAGTTAATCAATTATTTTACTACTTAGAATAAAAAAATAAAAAAATATACTTACATGAATTGTATATCTTCATCCATTATCCAAATTATACCACAAAATCATCTTGTTCTCCAAACAATGAGTATCCAATATGATTTTTTCATGCCTGAAGCACTATAATCAACTTCTAAAAAATCACATCATCCAATAAAGTTTAACTATATATTTATCCTTCCTTTATAAATTAACCAAAACCAAAACGGGTTATACAATATTATATAATTCTCCAAAATGAATAAGCCTTTATATGATTAAAAAATCTCATAATTTAGCATTTATACCAAAAGTTCAACATATACCATTAAACAAATAACTATCCTTAAAATTCTTCAAAATAATTCTAACTAAGATTAAAACGTAAAATTCAGATGGATTTGATCACATAGTCTTCTCAGATAAATATTAAAATTTATCTATAAATAACATTAACCACACTTAATGTCTTATACCAAAAAGTAATTAACCAAATCACATATTCTCCATAACAAGTTAATAATTTCCATAAATATCCTAATTACCCATAATTCTACAATTAAAAAAAAGATTGTTCCAAAATAAAATTAAACCATTACTCCATAATTAAAATCCCATTGTATTATATTTACCACATTCTTATAAAGTTCCCAAAATTGTGAACATCTTCGAAAATAATATTTATAACATAATACAAAAATTATTTTCCTATAATAAGGATATCATTTTGATACAACATAAGTTCCCAAAATAAACTTTTTCTTATTCCATAAACACTTTTAACTAAGAATAAAAAGTCATACTAACCAGGGACTTCATGTAGTTCAGTGGTTGGTGATAAAGCGTTGTCATCCATTGGTTGGGGGTTTGATTCCCACAGCCTTGGATGACATAATGGGTTTTCACCCTTCATGTGGGTTATAATTTCTCAATAACTATATAATTCATATAACATTCCCAAAATGTAATATCCCATAATTACAACAGAAATAGAGATCATACAAACCCTAAAGGTTATTCATACTTTATTAAATATATCCAAAAAAGAAAATATAATTCTTCTTTAAATAAAATTTTCAAATAACAATCATTGGGGTTACACATACTAGAAAAAATTCTTCCAAAGTAATCCCTTCCTCAAAATATTACTAATATTTTTAAACATTTCATCATCATAAAGTCTACCATAACTATTGAATCTGTTATATGCAAACTTCTTAATAATTTATCATTCTTCTTTATCCATTAACCATACTTTTCCATATTATTCTTTAATAAATATTTCATTAAATAAAAAACATGAATCATGTCCTATGATTTAGTAATGTAAAAAATATGAGATAAGAAATAATCAATACCATTCATAAGTCATTTTCCATTTCCTCATCTTCAATTGGAATGCCATTAGGTATTGCTAAAAATATATTTTTATGGTCCTGGTGATCCCATTCCCAAACCATATTCATAGGACATCTATTTTCATAATGACCACACTCCCCGTATTTAAATAATTCAATTGATAACTCAAAAAGAACTTCCTTCCCTTCCCTGTAGCCGACTAAATGCTTCATTTTTTCCTTATAAGGATATTGTTTTATGACCATTATTACAAATCTATAACAACTTAATACCCCCATTAAAACATTTTCCTAGGTGTTTATTTCCACATACATGACACATATGTCATTAAAAATACATACATTTATAATCATTACCTAAAAATCCAAAGGGATTCATTTCTCTCATAAATGATGCATTTGAAAAATCACCAAGGTTGAAGTGGTTAATCATGACTCATGATAGTTAGTTTAGAATTACCATAATAGTTCTCATTGCAGCTCCCATTTCATTCAATTTCTTATTCATAAAACTAACACATTTTCCTTCACATCCATTATTATATTATTTCTTGCTGGATCCTTCAATTTTCTAAAACCAAAAAGGAAAGTGTGTGTATATCAATAAAATCATCATATACCAACTTTTTAAAAATATAAAATCTACAATATCCTTATTCATGTTATATAAAACATAATCAATTTATCTAAAATAACATTGAATATTCCTATAATAGTACCCATTATGGTTATTTACATCATCTAACTTATGATTAAATAAAAACCTAACCTCTAAATATATCTAAACCATCCTTTGATATGAACTATAAGGACCAGACCTTAAACATTACATAATCATGAGTAATGCCAATAATTTTAATTAATTTCACATTGAGGGTCTTTTTATGTTTATATATTTATAAAAATATTCCATAACTCATATATATCAACAAAAATATTACAAAGTAGACACTTCTACTAACATTCCATTTTTTAATTAAAAACATTAAAAATAAACATGGTTTCATTTGATGTTTAATCATCAAAACTATTTTATGATCCAATAATTGAATCTATTATCCTTTAAATAATATGATGAAAAATTCAAAACATGTAATGGGAATAAAAATATCAGTAAGGGATACACAATTAATGAATACAATTAGTCTTTAGAATACATTTAAACCACAAATACATTATCATAATGTAATACCTTTCACAATTAAAGTGTAGTAAATAATATTCATTGAATAAAATCTCATTTCTTACCATTTTTGTTATCAAATTTTAACCACAAAACCAATATAAAGAACATATGACATATAAATTTAAATTCATACATAATCATACTTAAATGTAATAACCATACGGTCTACTTCCACACATATCACTCTTACAAATAGAATAGCCAAATGAACAACTTCCATACCCAACACAATGGAGGATATAACGTAACCACTCATACTTGGTCTATCACAAAACCACCCATATTTTTTTCATGGGACCACCCATATTTGTATTATCACATCACCACATGTCAAATTTCTAACTACCATTATATAATCATAACACATAAACCATTACAATTTTCAAGCTTTCACTCATCAAATTTTCCACCAAAATAAATAGTTTCAAGATATTGAAATAATCAATCCACTTTCAGAACCATTTTAAATACCAAAATACCCAAAAAAAATATAATAGTGGATTTATTTTCCCTTTAAAAAACATAAGGCTTATTGGGGAAGCTAAATATAAAATAACGGTTACAACGGCAAACAAGTATTTGTCACTGTATAAATTAAGAAAAAAATCAATTCATTGTTTTGTGAATAATGTAAACAAATTTTATAAAATTATTTCTTTTGAAAACATTATAATGAAATTTGAAGTCAAAATGGGTCATTTATGCATCTCATAAATGAAGTTGGTGTATAACATTAAAACATGCCACAATGAAAGAAGATTGAGATGAAGTCTCTTTCCTCGACTCTAACTCGTCTTGTACATTCTTTATCATCATGAATAATAATTTCAGATAAATATATACTTTCTTGGGAACATTTTTTGTGTTTTTTATTCCTTTTATATCAATTAATACCATGTTATAACAATTGCATAAATATTTATGTTTATAAGAGACGTCTTGTCATTATTCGATACTTGAGTTGAAAACAAACATAGTATGATGTCAATAGTCCATTTTCTCATAATTAAATAATATCAAAACATGTATTAAATAAATTATTATTATTTTTATATATAAATTATACTTTTAAATTAAACCATTGTGTATGGTTATGAAAAATGCACAATTTTGTAATCATGGAGACAGTAGGTCATACGTACGCACAGGTAACATTTTTTCATTTTTCATTAACCATTATCGAAAGTAGATAAGTTTTATTTTGTATATATATATTCATAATAACATAATTAATATCTAATTTATAATTTAAATATATTTATATATATCATAAAAGTGATGTAAGGAATAAAAATGAGTCACGTCACTTTGTGGAGGTGATAGTCCACACGTATGCACGAACGACATTATCATTTTTTTGAATATGAAATGTAAGAATATAATTGATATAATATTATCTTATAATTATTTATATTTCATGAATATCCCATATGGATATTAATTCCATTATTTTAACAAGTCATGATATACATTAATGGTGGATGCATTAGATCAGTTCGTGGAGGTGATAGTTCACACATACGCAAAAATGATTAATTCATTTTCCATTTATTGGATGATGAGATGGATTTATGTGATTATATTAACATAATAAAATATCAATATATTGAGTATACACAAGATATTATTTCATCATAGAAGAATAATATTTGAAGGAAGTGGAAAAGAAATAAAATTGCAACACTAAAATAAAAATATTATATTTTTTTAGAATAATCACAATTCTTACCACCTTAACACCTCTAAGGAGGGTGTTATTTCTAAAATAAGACCTTTAGAATGTGGTGATATATTATCGGAAGGGTTTTTTTTATAGATTTTCCAAACCAAAATGTTTATGAATTATGAGTAATAGAGAGGAATGGGTGCCTTTTTATAAGAGAGGAGAAGGTAACCCTTGGATTTATAAATATTACAAAATTAATATAAATTTATTTTATTTTAAAAATGGATCAAAATTGAATTAGTTATAATATATGAAAAATATAGGTCAAAATATAATCAAAAAATGAAAATTAGGCAAGTTTTAATATATTTTTAATCCTTATCTTTTTGTTTTAACCCCTTTTAACTCTTATTATTTTATCATGTAATTATAATTTGAGTGATAAAATAATTATCATATCTTGAAAAATGACCAATATATGAGATATTGATGTCATTTTCAGACCTATCTAGACATTTTGGCCTAATCATATATTTTTAGAAATTTTATATCATTTAATTAAAAAATCTATATTTTAAAATATGAATTATGTTAATTTTTAAAATATTCATGACATGACCTTTTAAAAAATAATAATAACATGATTCTTTAGAGAAACCTACTTTTAAGCATCTATAAAATGTCAAATTAATCAATAAAATTATTATATGGCATCAAATATTTCATATTATATTTATTTTAATAATATCAATATCATTTTTTATTCATCCTTTAATAAATCAATTACTGCATCATCATTATGTAATTATTTGATTTGTTTATTTATGTCCTATAAATTATAAATAAATTAACATGATGTATTTATGTTATTGAAATTTATATGGACTATTTATAGTTGATGATATAACTTATATAACTTAATATTAAAAAAATTTAGTAATAAGAGACATCTTTAAGACTTATTTACCTTTACTATAAATAAAATATTATAAATGACATAATAAAAAACAAGTGGCTTAAAAAAATTTAAAGTAAAATATTTTCATGGTAAACAATAACTCATCCAAAAATATTTGGACAACTGTTAGGGTAGTTTCAATATATTATAACATTATTTTTAGCTTTAATTACCCAATTTACCCTTAATAGTGGTAAATAAAATACTAAAGTTATTATTCATAAAAAAATTATTTTGATCCTACTAGATCATGTTTTTCAAACTAATTAAAATTCTATTTTTCAAAATTCAATTTAGAGAAGATGATAAATGAGGTTTAACAATGATCTCACAGATGTAGTGAGAAGGTGGGTAAAAGAGATGTTCGAAATTCCAATAAGTTTTTATATCTTATTTCAATATAAAACTATTACAATGACCTATATTGTATTAAATGATAAAAAAATTATTTAATAATAATTTAAAACTAATTAAATTAATAATATTAAAATATAAATAATTTATATGAAAATGAAGTTTTTGAATTAAAATGCTGTATTTTTCACTATTCATTAAAAATTGAATATTATCAAAAAAAATACCAAAAATTCAATCCAAATAAATTTTGATTTCTCACATCCAAAAAAGATGTTAAATTTGTAAAATATAACATATAAATGTATCAAAACCAAGATTTAAAATAGGTGTGTCATCTAAAGGTGGCAAACTGCCTATTTAGAAAAATACTTCTTTTATCTGTGAAATTGAATTTGGTCATACATAATGTCTAGAAAACAAATAATATGAATTTTAAACATTATATTGAATTTATATTTTTTTAATGTAATCCATAAATAGTGATTTGATTAATTTATAAATGGAATTATTCACAATTAAATAGTTTTTCATAAAAAAACATCATTTATATTCAATTGGTTTTTATTTTCATTTCTAATTAATTTTTTGTCCAATGATTCATTATATAAACAAGTGTAAACCCAATTTTTATAATTTAATTAATATAATTCATTCTCGTCATTCTAATGGATATGAAAAAACTAAAATATTAAGAAATAATTTTTATTTGTTTGATTAAGCTCAAAGTGATGGATCATGTATGATATCGAACAAAGTATTTTATTTTAAAAACTCAAGATGTTACATCCCTCCCATTTTATAAAATTTTGTTCCTACAATTCTAAATTTGGGCTCGGTAACTATGGTTTAACTTTCCAAAATTAATTCTTTGAAATCCCACATTGTTAAAAGTGTCAATAAAACCTTCACTTTAAAAGAATGAGAGTAAAGTAAAATGGTCACCTGATAGAACACGTACTATGATTCCATATAGGAAAAAAAGGGTATTAAGGAAAAACTAACCATCAAGTTCTTATGGAGACTGATTAAATACATGATCAAGAGAAAGTTAAAAATTGGAAAACCATAAATTTGCGATTTGTTAAATGGTATTTTATTTTATAGAAGGAAATGTAAATAGAAAACATTTATATTTAAATATAATTTTCATAAAGTTGAGGTATTATTTTACTACTTAGAATAATGACAAAAATAAATATATTTACATGAAAAGTATAGCTTTATCCATTAATAAAAGTTCACCACAAACTCATATTTTTCTCCAAATGATGAGTATTTAAGATGAATTTTTCATGCATGAATCACTATAATCAATTCAAAAAAACTCACCTCATCTAAAAAATGTTAACTATCTATATCTATTTATTTTAAAAAATAACCAAAACCAAAATGGTTATTAAAATATTAGATAATTAACTAAAATTAATAAACCTCTATATTATAAAAAAACTACATTAATCTCCAAAATTCAACATTGATACCAAATGTTCAATATAGACCATTCAAAAAATAACTATCCTTAAAATTACTCAAAATAGTCCAAACTATGATTGAAACAAAAAATTAAATAGGATTTGATCACATATTCTTCAAAGATAAATTTTAATATTTATCTCCAAATATCATCAACCACTCTTAATGACTTATCCCAAAAGGCAATTAACCTAATCACATAATATCCATGATAGCTTAATCATTTCCACAAATAACCTAATTCCCCATAATTTGAAAATTAAAATCATATATTCTTCTAAAATATAATAAATCAATTACTCTTAAATTAAATTCCCATAGTATTCTATTTACCTTAATCATTTAAATTTCAAAAAATAGTGAATGTCTTACAAACTAATATTTATCCCTTAAACCAAAAATAATTTTACAATACTGTGGATATCTATTTGATAAAAAATAAGTCCCCAGGATAAACATATTCTTCTTCTATAATCTATTTTAACTAAAAATCAAAATTAATACTAACCAAAGACTTCACGTAGAACAGTGGTAGATGATAAAGCCTTCTCTCTCTTCGGTTGTGGGTTCTATTACCACAACCTTGTCCGACACGAAGTATTGTCACCCTTCCGGTGGGTTGTCCATTTTCCAAAACTATATAATTATTATATATTTCCCAAAATGTAATATCCCATAATTACCTCAAATCAAAGATCATACAATCCCTAAATGTTATTCATACCTTTATAATTATGTCTAAATAACAAAATATAATTCTTCTTCCAATAAAATTTTCACATAACAAACTTCAAGTTTACACATACTAGAAAAAAATTCTAAATTAATCCCATCATAAAAATAGAAATAATAATATTAAACATTTCATCATACTACAGTTTACCATAAATTTTTAATCCCATATATCTAGACTTCTTAATCATTCAGCGTTATTCATGATCCTTTAACCATGATTTTCCATCTTATTGATTAATACTTATTTTCTACAAACAAAAAAATTATTCAATTCCTATTTTTCAATAATGTCAAAACATGAGACAATAATTAATACATACATTTCAAAGGTCATTTTCTATTTTCTATTCTTTAGTTGGAATGGCATTATGTATTGCTAAAAAAATATTTGTATCGTCCTACTGATCCCATTACCAAACCTTCTTTATATGACATATATTTTAATAATGACCATACTCCCAACAATTAAAAAATTCAATTGATAACTCAGAAAGAACATATTTCCCTTTTTTAGAGACAACATAATACTTCCTTTTTCCTTGGAAGCTTATTATTTTATGAACTTCATTACCACATCTATAACATCTTCTCTTCCCCTTAAAACACTTTCCTAGGTTTTTCATTGCACATCCTTGACATGTATGTTATTTAATATACTGACCTTTATTATCATTAACTTCAAATCCACATGGATTCATTTTTCTCATAAATGATGCATTAGAAAAATCACCAAGGTTCAAGTGGTTAATCATGACTCTCGATAGTTGGTTGAGAATAATCACAAGAGTTCTCATTGTAGCTCCCATTTCATTCGGATTCTTATTCATAGAACCACCACATTTTCCTCTGCATCCATTGTTACTTTGGGGCCTCCTCGATCTATCCATTAACTAAAACCAAAGATTTTAATGTGTGTATACCAAAAAAAATCATTATATACCAACTTTTGAGGATGATAAACACTACGATATCGGTATTCATGTTATATAAAACTAATTCAATTTGTCTAAAATAACCATTTATATTCCAATAATGGTATCCATTTTGGTAATATACATCTTTTAAATTATGATTAAATAACACCATAACTTCTAAAGTTATCTAAATATTCCATTGATGCCAACTTCAAGGACTCGGTCTTAAACATTACTCAATATTGAGTTATTTCTTAACTTTTACATAATTTTACATTGAGGATCTTTTTAAATTTATTTATTTATATAATTATGCCATAAATCATACATAAAAAATCAAAATATTACAAATTATACACTTCTACTAACTATCAATTTTTTTCATAAAACAAAAAAAATTAAAAAGAAACGTGGTTTCATTTCATATTTAGTCATCAAAACTATTCCTTGATTATGTACATGACACTATTCTCCTTTAAATCTTATGAAAAAATTCATAACATGGGATGACAATAAAAATATCAGTAAGGGATACACAAAGAAGGGAAACTATTAGTCTTTTGAAAACATATAAACCATTAATACTTTATCATAAAGTAGCAATTTTCACCTATAATGACTAGGAAATAATCTTCATTGAATATAAACACATTTCTTACCCTTTGATAATCCAAATATCACCATAAAACCCATAGAAATCAAATATAACATATAATACTTTCTTGGGAATTAATTATATATAAATAGAATAACCATACAGTTGACTTCAACACATATCACTCTTACAAATGTAATAGCACCATAGATGACTTCAATACCCAATTAAATGGAGTCTATAACATAAGCACACATCCTTGTATTGTCACAGAACCACTAATATTTGGTATATAATGGAACCATCCATATTTGGTTTATCACATAACCACCTTTCAAATGTTCAAGTCCCATTATATAGTTATAACACATAAAATATTACAATTCTCAACATTTCACTCATAAAATTTTCAATCACAAGAAATCATTTCAAGATATTGAAATAGTAAATACACCTTCAAACCCATTTTTATACCTAAATAACCTAAACATTTAATAAGGGGTTTCATTTCCCTTTTAAAAACATTAACTCTTATAATGGAATCCAAATATCAAATAACGGTTACCGTAGTGGAGAAGTCATTATCGCTGTATATGTTAAAAATAATTCATCTTTTCATTTTGTAAGGAAAGTAAAATTATTCATATAAAAAGGTTGATTTTTAAAAAAACAATTCTGAAATTAAAATTCAAACGGGAACATTTATACACCTCATAAAATACATTGGTGTATAACATCAAAATATGCCTCAATGGAAGAAGATTGAGACGAAGTCCTTTACCTCGAGTCTAAATAGTCTCGTACATATTTATCTTTCTGAATAATAAAAATAGGATAATTTATACTTTAATTAGAATAATTTTCATGTTTTTTATTCCTTTTATATCACCTACTACCACATTATTACAATTACATAATTATTTTTGTTCCTATTAGATGTTTTATCGATATTCGGTACTTGAGTTGAAAATAAACTTGGTATTATATCAATAGTCCATGTAGTTATAATTATATCATCTGAATAATAATATTCATGACATTTTTATTATTTTATACATAAATTATACTTTTAAATCAAAATATTTTATATTTTTATGAAAAATTAACAACTTTATAATCCAAGAGATGGTAGGTCGCGTAAGCATGAGTAACATTTTTTTCATTTTTCATTGATCGTTATATAAGGACGTTAAGTGTAATTTTGTCTTACCTGAATGATAATTAAATAATTAATATAATATTAATCATTTAAATATATATATATATATATCATACAATTTATTTAAAGAATAAAATTTAGTCTCATCACTTTGTGGAGGTGATAGTTCACATGTACGCACAAACATCGTTATCATTTTTATGCACATGGAAAGTAAGAACATAATTGATATATTATTATCCTATAATTATTAATATGTAATTAATATCACATATGAACATCAATTCCATTATTATAAAGAGTCATGAGATATGGTTATGGAAGACGAATTAGATCGGTTTGTGGAGGTGATAGTACACAAGTACGCACGAACGATTAATTACTTTCCCATTTAATAAAAGAAGAGAAGGATTTGTGTGATGATATTAAAATAATAACATATCATTATATTTAGGATTATAGAGTTATTATTTCATCTTTGTGGAAGAATATTTGAAGGATATGGAAGAAGAAATAGAATAGAAACACTTAAAAAAATTCACAACCTTTCCTTCGGATGATCACCTTTCTTAATAACTTAACACCTCTAAAGAGGGTGTTCATCCTAAAATATGGACTGCATAATGTGGTGATTTATTCTATTAATGGGTTTTGATAGATCTTGGAGGAACAAAAATCTTTTTGTAGTGTGATTAATAGAGATTAATGGATCCCTTTTTATAGGAGAGAAGAGGGGAACATTTGAAATTATAAAAAGTATTAAATTAATATAAATTAATTTTCTATTCCAAATGGTTTCAAATTAATTTTTTTAGAATATTGGATTAAAATGGTTCAAAATATAATCAACCAATAAAAATTATATAGGTTTGAATATTTTTTTATTCCTTATCTTTTTTAACCCCTTTTAACTTTACGGTTTTATCATGTAATTTACAATTTTAGAGTTAAAAATTTTACCAAATCATGCCAAACGGCCAATGAATGAGTCATTAATGAAATTTTTAGACTTATCTTTGATTTTTTGACTAATTAATGATTTTTATAAATTTTTTATCATTTAATTAAATATTTTATATTTTCAAATAATAATTATGTCAATTTTGACACTATTCAATGTATGTCTTATTAAAAAATAATAACAACTTGGTTCCTTAGAAAAAAACTACTGTAACTAATATAATAGATGTAAAATTATTCCAAAAAATTATTTTATGTCATAAAATATTTCAAATTATATTTATATTAATAATATTAATATCATTTATTTGATTCTTCCTTTAATAAATCAATTATTGCATCATCATTGTGTCATTATTTAATTTAATTATTTACTTCATAAAAAATATAAATTAATTACCATGATATAGTTAATATTTTTAGATTTATAATTACTATCAATAATAGAATATATCATTCATATAACTCCATATTAAATTTTTTTAGTAATAAGAGACAGATTTATGACATCTTTGCCTTTCCTTTAAATAAAATGTTATAAATGTCATAATCAAATCCAAGTGTCTTACAAAGGCCACAATTTTGGACCAAGGATTCTATTGGTTGGAAATAACTAATCAAATAATATTATGACAAATGTTATGGTAGTTTTGTAATATTATTGTAGTATTTTTACCCTTAATTACCCTATTTACCCGTAATTATGGTAAATAAAATACTGAAGTTACTATTCACCAATTTTTTTTGATCCTATTAGATCATAATTTTGATACTGATTATAACCATGTATGTATATTTTTCAAAATTCAACTCACATAAGTGATTAATTAATTTTAACACTAATCTCACTGATGTAGAGAGAATATAGATAAAAGAGACGTTCAACAATTTCAATAAGTTTTTATGTCTAATTCCAATTAAAAAAAATTCAACAATTAACTATATTCCAGTAGATGAATTTTTTTTTATTTAATTATACATTAAAATCAAATAAAATAATAATATAATTATATAAATATTTTAGACAAAAAATTGTTTTAAATTAAAATTCAATATTTTATATTATTTATAAAAAATGAATATTATCAGAAAAATTACAAAAATTTAAAAATAGTAAATTTTTATATCCTTATTACAGAGAATAATTTTATTTTTTCAAATAAAAAATGTAAAATTTACAAAAGTAGATTTAAAATAGGTGTGCCATCAAATGGAGACAAAACTAAAATTGAAGAAAAATCATTATTTTATCCATAAAATTACTTTTTGTCATACATAATGTTAATAAAACAAATAAGATGAATTTTAAACATTAAATTGAATTTATATTTTATTAATTCAGTCCATAAATAATTATTTTATTATTTTATGAATAGAATTATTCATAATTAAATAGTTTTTTGTAAAAATAGATCCTTTATATTCAATTGGTTTTTATTTTCAAGTCTAATTAATTTTCTATCCACGGAATCATTTTATAAACATTTTTAAACCCAACATTTATTAATTATTTAATATCATTCATTCCTTCCATTCTAATACCTAAGTGATTACTATAATATTGAATAATAATATGTATTTGTTTTATTATGCTCAATGTGGTGTATCATGTACGCTATCGAACATAATTTTTTCTTTTAAAAACATAGGATATTATAATTTTATTAGTTCTTGATAAATAGGTAGCATCACTAGGGTTCTCCCTGGACTAGTACCATAAATAAAATCAACCAATTATGTTGGAGAACATTCTTTTATTGGAGAATTTCAAGCTAATAGATATCACTATTAGATCAATGTTAGCTAAACCACCCCATGAATGTATCACTATTTTATACCTCACCCATAATACATGTGCTCGTATGATAAGGATTTTGTATTGAGAGGTTAATATGTGTTAAGGAGTAAGTTATTATTGAAATGAAATAATCACTATTGAAAAAAAAGAATTTAACATCGGTTTTTTTATTTTGGACATTGGTTTTTAACTAACGTTAATAAATGCAATGTAAAAAGATTATATTCAGTATTTTTTTTACAAAACCGATATTGAAAATAATTTTTGTTAAGGGTTTCGGTGTCGGTTTTCCCAAAACCGAAGCTGAAAACCCTCCTATTCCCAGATTTCGGGATCATTTTATTAGATAAATGACACCAAAACCCTCTCAAAATATGTTTTGGGGTTGGTTTCTTTAAAAATCAATGTCGAAAAATGAATATTTGTTTTAAAACTTTTCGATGTCGGTTTTTAAAAAACTGACACCGAATGTTAAAAAAAATTGAAAATTGAAAATTTTATACTTACAAAATAATTGAAACACCTATAATTAAAACACAATATATAACAATCAAATAATATTTATCATTGACTAAAAATCTATAACTTACATGATTTTATTTATTAAATCAAAAAATTATCTATAATTTTGTATTATAAAGTAGAATTAAAATACACATACCTGAAATTTACAACATGATCATTGTTGGTTATTATTGAAGCATTCATTTGATTATCAATATGGTCAAACACCTATTATATCAAAATATTTAGTTTTTTTAACCCCTGTGTAATATTATTCATAAATATTAGAAAATGTATACCTTGAATCCTAATAAAACATAACAAATAGTTTGCAAAAATTGATTTAATATGGATAAGATCATATTGAGAATCAGACTAGGAATCACTAAATGCTTACAATAAGATTCAATGATATGAGATAAAAAATAGAATAATATGGCAGAAAATATAAAAATATTAATACAACTATCCTTATAAAATTCATTAGTTTCCCAAGTTGTGAATATCTCGTACATGAATCATAGAATATAATAACCACAATCAAAATCTCCTTTTTTTATGATTACACTATATTTATAAAACATTATTCTGATAATAAAAATCAATATATTACAAAAAATAGAATAAAATCTAATATTAAAACTAATTACTTATACTTCGACATATTTGATATTATTTGGTTTCTTTATCAACATGTATTCCTTATTAAATTTTTTCCATGAATTTTATTTTCATATATATGAAATAATTATACATATCTAAAAAATGATAATTAAACATAATGAGATTATAAAAAATAGAAAAAAACATACATGTCTAATAAGTTGGAAAATCATTTACAAACATTACCTGACAAAAAGAAAAACAAATATAAGTTGCTTTCACTGGGCACAATACGCCTAACATCCAATACCCCCTAACATACAAAAAATTCACAATTAATGACATTATAATGATCATTAGCTCATAATTATGTTTCTATTCTTACTTATAAATAAATGGAAAAACCAACAATCAATATTCATATGTGACAATATCTAACATATATATTCAACTCTATCAGGATTCTTCACATGTTTCTCTTCCATGGAAATGAATTATAAATCTATAAAACCGTAAATGATTGTACATTCATTTTATTGAATAAGTGTGTATAGATACCTAATTTAAAAGGAAAATATAGTTAGTAAATTTAAAACCACATTTTATTAAATAAATACAAATTCAAATGTCAATTTACTTACATGGAAAACCACTTCACCACATTCTAGCTGGGATCTTCAAAATCAACTAGATTCATGATATCTTCTTTGAGTAATCTCAATGGATATTATCTTCCTCATATATTGGTCATCATCTGAAACTCAAAGATATAATTAAATGAAGAATAATATTAAGATAATCTTTGTATCTTATAAGAAATATCAGAAGTATCTACAGTCGATTTTTCCGGAACATTTTGTTTCACTAGTGTAGTTTTTTTTCTTTCAGATAATCATATATAAGTTAAATTTTAGAAAACATTATAAGTAATTTTGAATCATTTTTAATTAATATTAAAAAAACACATACCTCATATGAAATATAACGAAGAATTCCAGTTGGACAAAGTAAAAAATGACCCAAACAATCCCCAACTATGGTGATCTCCTCAGTAGGAAATGGTAGTAGAGCATTAGGATATATAATATCAAAAACTGATACTATAATATGACCCATCTGCATAGGATATTGATATACCGAATCCCCCCAAAAATTCAAGAGTCCTAACTAAACAATATATATGTGAGGATATCCTACAAACAATTCATAGTATACATTTTGGTCTGAGCAAGGTGGTGGAGGATCAAAGTTAGTAGATGGGGCAGGGTGGTCTGGGTGAGCAGGCTGGGAAGGATTAAAAAATGAAAAAAATTATTAGTGTTTATAATTTATAAAATATAAAAAATTATGAAAAATAAATAATATAATGATTGGTCCATGCGAGGAGGTGGAGGATCAATGTAGGAAGATGGGGTTGGGTAGTCCAGCTGAGCAGGATGGGAAGAATAAAAAATGAAAAAGTTATATTAGTGTTTATAATTTATAAGATAGAAAAATAGATGAAAAATAAATAATATACCTGGGAAGGATGCACATACGGGGTAGGGTAGGTAGATGTAGTAGGGTAATCTGGGTGAGGAGGCTGGAAACACTGAAAAATGAAAAAGTTATATTAGTTTCTATAATTTATAAAATAGAAAACTTTATGAAAAATAAATAATATACCTAGGAAGGCTGCGCAGACTGTGACTATATTCCCATGTGTTCTAACAAAGCCTCCTGCATTACTTCTTGAATTTGATCGCCCATAGAATGTTTTATATATTTCATCTCGGATTTTAAGGATTCTATTTATGGGTCTCTTGATTGCTTAATCTAACCAAAAACCTTATTAATTCTAACAACTTCCTGATATCCTCTAAAAAATATGGGGTGTTCTTCCTTTCCCAAAGCAGTGGCTAGGATGTACATCCTGCCCTCTAGGATAAAAGAACCCTGTGTCTCTTACTCTGGAATTTCATCTTAAATTTAAAATGAAAAAGTAATATTAGTGTTTAAATTATATAAAATATAAAAATTGATGACAAATAAATAATATTTACTTACAATTTTATCAGCTACTTTCTTAGATTCCTCTATAAATACTATTCATTATTCCTTCTTCCTTCTCATTTACATTTTTCATGGAGAGTGGGAGGAGATGGAGGACCATATTGAACCTTTTCTGAACCACTACTAGATCAAGATCTTAATGCTTCAAATTTTTCTTCAATTATTTTCTTCTCCAAATACAGATACCCTCCATGTGATAAAGTATGAGGGTATACATTTTTCAACTGAATCTCTTGATGAGATCTTATGGAGGCCTATTATATAAAAATAAACTACTAATTAATTATAAAAATATATAATAAATTTTACAATATAAAATAATTAACATACATGAAATTTTTCATCATAAAAACGGTCAAGAAATCGCTTCCATGTATCTTTATGTATAAATTGATACTTGAGGCATGGGTTTTCAAACCTTCACTTTCTAAAAACTTTATTTTTTCAGTTTTATTTAAAATATATCCATCAAATGTCCTCTAATGAGAGGTGTCTTTTCTTAATTTCTTTGGTTTCATCAAAATTGAATGTCATCTATAAATAAATTAATTAAATATTTCATTTAAAATATTTAGTATTCAAAAAACGAGATAAAAGAAATCAAATAAGATATTTTACAATCACAGCCTCCCAAATTTGTTGATTCACCATCCTGCCCACTGACTTCCAATCAGGATATAAAATACTAATTCTGCAATGACTCTACATCGATATAAAACTGATAAAATGAACTTTGTTTGGTCCAGTTTCTTTTTTATTATCATCAAAATAGATGTGTAATCTGTCATCATCATGAGCAAGTGATAGTTTTGGTAAATGGGTAATGCCACGTTCACCAACTTGAGAACTTGATTTTTTAGTAGTAATAGGAGAAGTCTCCTCCACCGGGGATGCATCAATAGTCTTGTAAAAAAATTAAATTAACATTTTTCTTTCATTAAATAAATATATTACTGAATATTTAATAATATTAAAAAATAGATATACCTCAGTAACTGATCCCCTCTATCTATATCTGACATTTCTACTAGAAAGTGTAATGAAATTTTATGTACCTGAATATCATTATTAAACTGAATATTTAGAAACAAAAAAAACAGGTAAGTAAAAAAGAGGTATGCATTTGTAAGTTTCGAAAAAAGAAACAAAATATAAATATTTACCATAAAAATTTGGATAATAATTTAGTGTTTTCCCACATGCCTTCATCATGATCATTACATATTGCATGAACTATATCTATCTTATACTCATTGTAATCATCTGGAAATTGCGTAATAGATTAATAAGTCTCATGTAAATCTATAACATCATCAACATCATCCTCATCGCCCAAATGGTATATTTTTCCATGAAAAACGATGGTCCACTGATCATTCAATGGATTAATGACATAAAATACTTGTTTTCATGTTTTTAAAAGATAAATGGTTCCACATTGTAATTAAATCTTTCCTAATAAACCATTTTAAACTCATATTCATCATGTTTCACACCATTATTACTATCAACCCAATTACACTTAAAAACAGTGACTTGAAATTTAATATAATCAATTTACCATATGTCTCTAAGAACATTAAAATATGGAATTGATGTATAAATTGTGTTTTTATATTTTTCACTCAAAATTGAACTACTTTAGTGAAAACCATCACACCAATCTTCAGAACTCTACTCATTTAATCAAGATTTTTTTTGGTAAAATGTGTAACCATTAATATCAAAACCAGACCAAGTGGTCACATTAAGATATGGTCCCCCTACTAACCACTTCTATATTTCTAATACATATATATTTTCAGTTAATTTCTCTTTAAACCATAAAACAAAAAAATTATTATACACAATCATCAACCACATTTCAATTATTCTCTGATATCATAACATTAATTCAGAAATATTTGAGGATATATATGATTGAACCTCATCTGTTTTGTTCAAAATATATAAATGTTCCTACATCACTTCATCAAGTGGAATGAAATTTAACTTTAAGTCTCATACCCCTCTAACTTCACTATAAATTGTCATATGTTGAGATATATGGATACGTATATGCTCCACCTCATACAAATAATCAGTATAGAACTCAATCACCTCTTCTAATGCATATTTTTGAACAATAGAGGCCTCTGTTTGATAAGAATGTTTAACACATCCGTTTAAAATTTTCATATATATTTCAAAAGGATACATCCATCGTAAATAAATAGGCCCACTTATTCTTATCTCATGCACCAAATGAATCAAAAGATGAACCATTATTTCAAAAAAATAGGTGGTAAATACATTTAGAGTTGAAAAATAATAAGAGTTTCTTCATTCTCCAACAAATCTAACAAATTTGGTTCAACGACATTTCTACAAATGGAATTGAAAAAATTACATAACCTGATGATAGTCTTTCTGAAAGCTATCGGAAATACACCATGCACTAATACTGGTAGAAGTAGTTGCATCAATACATGAACATAATGACATTTTATACCTATTAATTTACAATTCATTAATGACACCAAATTATTCACATTTGAAGAAAACCCACTGGGTACTTTAATACCATGAAGACACTAACAAAAATTTATCTATTCAATCTTTCTTAATGTGTGATAACTCAGAGATAAATATGTTCTATTTCCTTTACCACTAGGAGCTAAATCAAAACTTATTATCATTAATATCCAGTCCAATTTAGCATGCAGTTAAACCTTTTTATTTCCTTTTATGTCTAACAAAGTTCCAATAAAACTATCACATATCTTTTTCTCAACATGTATAACATTAATGTTTTGTTTTATCTCTAAAAATATCTAATAAGGTAGTTCAAAAAAAAATATTGCTTCTTCCAGATATTTCATTGAAGACTAGAACACTGTTTCTTTCCAAATATAGATTCAATATTTTTCACCCTGCCACAATATTCTTCAGCTGACAATGGCTGAGGGGGAAGGTTGTATTCTTGTACATCATTAAATGATTTTTTCAAATCTATGATAAGGATTATCAATTCACCAAAATATTCTATGTCCCGTGTACATTATCTTTCTTCCATTCTACAATTGATAATATGAATTCTATTCTTCACAAATTGGATATGCCTTATATCCCTTAACACTATATCCAGATAAGTTTCCATATGCTGGAAAGTCATTTATAGTGAACATTATCATATCACAAAAAAGAAAATACTCTTTCTTGTATGCATCAAAATATGTAACACCTTCCTTCCATAGTAGTTTCAAATCATCAATCAATGGTGAATGAAACACATCAGTATCATATCCTAGTTTTTTTGGTCCAGAAATCATCAAGCATGTCATAACATATTTTTTCTTCATACATAGATGTGGTGAGAAGTTGTAAACTTCCAGAAAAACAGTATATGAACTATGTTTGCTACTGAGGCTTTGATATTCATTCATTCCATCAGTACACAATCCCATTCTGAGATTTCTAACTTCACTTCCAAAATCATAATTTTTTTTATCAAAACTCTTCCATTGTGGTGAATCGGCAGGGTGGCGTAAGTTAACATCAGATATGCGGTCATCTGAATGTCATCTTAACCTTTTTTGGCAATTGAGTTTTCATATTGATGCTTAAAATGAGTAATTATTTCAAGGTACCAAATTTCCATCGCAGTAGTTTTTATTATGGTACCTACGAATGAATCACATTTGAATTATCATAATTGTATGCAAGAAATATTGGATTATATCATTATAAAGTACAAAATTGATTTTTCATGATGTTAGATGGAAGTACCTAAGAATGAATATGAGTTGAATTTCCCATCTATCTGATAGTGTGATGTCCTACATGTTGGAAAACTTGATAAATATTCATATTCTTTCCTATACAGTACACAATCATTGGGGAAAGCATGTATCTTTTTACACCCCAATCCCATTGGGAATAATATTTTCATTGCCTCATAATTGGAATTTGTAATCCCATTTCCTTATGGAATTAACTCTTCTAAAATATCAAGTAAGCTAGAGAAACATTTATCACTCCAGAAATTGTTTTCCTTTAAGTTAACTAATCTCAAAAAATTTGATAACACTATATATTTACTACAACTTGGGAATAATGGATTATCAAAATCTCCATAAAATTAATCAATTGTTGTTGTTTTATTATGGTTTCAACACTTAAATCATAAATTAATTCTTCAATATGATCCTCTTCTTCATTATTAATATTTTCATCAACATTTGATGTTAAATTTTCATCTCTTTCACCATGCCAGATCCAACATGTATAATTAAGGCTAAAACCATAACAAATGAGATGGTCCTTGAATTCTCAAGAGTTTAACTATCTCAAATTCAAACACTATACACATGGACAGAAAATCAAATCAGCGTTTTGAAGATGTTGTTTAGAAAATTCCAATAATTCATCAACTACTTTTTCATATTCACCAGTTGTTCTTCGTAAATTTATCCAAATACGATTAATTAAATACTTGATATCACAATATAATTGGTGAATATATTTAAAAATAAAAATCTTTAAATTTATATGTATATTTACAGATAAATTATAAACAGAAACACATTTAGTTAAAATTATTGATAATCAGATAGAAAACGTCAAATATGAAACACATTTATAAATAATAAACTTTTTATTTTCATATTATATACATGTGTTATATTGATATTATAATTTAATTATAATACCAATATTCTAAAATTTATTAGTTCATTTTACATAGTTGTTTTAATATTTTGATGTTGAATGTGTCAAAATTATTGAATATTGCATTAATTTAATGGGTGAAAATTTAGTTATTATTAGTAATATGAAATAATAATTAGAGTAAATTTTCATATTATAAGTTAAATCAATAATAATACTCCCAAAATTATGACATATTAAATTAAATATGTAACTAAATTGGTATATCTTATGACACATTTGATTCATTTTTATTTGTATTTTATTATATCCTGAAATTATTATTATTATAAAAAAATAAGAAAGAGAACACTTATACTAACTGGGGAAACCCAATAAAAAAATACATTCATTTTTAAATCATTTTATATTATTATGAAATACATATCCTAGTAAAATACACTATTGAATCTATAGGCTTTCTATCATTGGATTCTAAATTATAAATTTACTTCAATTAGATTGATTCCATCATTTTATTTGACCCAATAGTGTAGGGAAATTATATCAGGGCATGAGATCAGAATTAATAAATAAAAGAAAACATGATGTCTAAGTATAGATGCCTAGAATACAACCGTGGATTACTAATTAATCAATTAAATATGTAACTCACATCGAAACCATTAATAAATATATAAAAATCATGCACATAACAACAAGTATAGTTAGACATGCTAGAGAAGCACCAACATAAAAAATATTCTTGGAAAGTGACTACATTAGTAGGAAACACTCAAGCATAGAATATATTCAAAGCATGATAATTATATAATAAAATCATACTGTGAAAACAAGAATTCTTATCAAATACCTAAAAAGGATAATATTATGTTTTCTTATAAAAATCCTATCATGGTATGTAAAATGAATTCTAATGAAACATACAAGGTATATTAGTAAATTTAAAATAGCATAGTAATGAAACCTATATGGAATGTCATATACAGTACATGTTAATCTATAATTTCCTATAAATATTCATGTAATTATACATCCTTTATGTATGAGTACAAGTTTCAATACCATAAATTTCCCAAATCAGTAAAAAGAAGAATATACTCACATCATTGAAGGTGAAACCATAATAAATCATTACAAAAATCTACATGTACAATAATCACATCCTTGTCCACTTGTAATTTTCACCATATATGTGAATACCACTATTGTGGATAACTACTAATCATGTTCCAACACATTTATAATAAAATATAAACAAATAATTGAAGAAAATAAAAAACATAATTAAATGATAACTAATTTATCTTCAAAATTAAAAAAAAACTTTCTAAATTTGGAGTTTAGCATGAAAATAGATCCCAATATAAAAATTGATCCATGGAATGATTTATAAAATTAAAAAATTTAAGATCAATACAACAAATGATTGTCAAAATGATAAATAAAGATGAACAAAAAACTAAAATCAAACCATTGTTGAATGCCGCTAAAAATAGGCTTTAGAAGAAAAAATAATTCGTAGATAATGAAACAAGGATAGATAATCAAGAACTCAGACAGTAGATTGTAAAAATGGAAGGAAATCAACATGAATGATTGTTAGAGATCACAAATACACCTTCTAATTCATCCTAAGTTGAGAGGAGTCCCCATGGGTTTAGCTTTTGAAGATCAAAAAACATGATGGTTTCCCAATCCCAACTATTTTTAAAGACTTTTGCCATAAATATTTGGGAAAACCAACGCTGGAAGTATTTTTTTAATATATGGTGTTGTTTTTCCAAATAACCAATCCTGAAAATAATTTTTTTTTAAATAAATGGCATCTGTTTTTATAAAAACTGATGATGAAGGATCCTTATTTAGGGATTTATGGGGTCGGTGTTTGTAAAACCTGATGCCAATTTTTTTTAATATATTTATAGAATCAGTTTTTCTAAAAAAAAATGATGTCATATATCATTCCTTTTGTGGTTTTGGGCATCATTTCTACTAAAAACTAACACCAAAAATTTATCGCACATATTATTGGCATCATTTTAGAAAAAACTCACTTCATTACTTCGACATTAAATCTGGTATTTCCACTACTGATTAGTAACTCTATAAACACATTTTTTATTGAACACATCACATTTCAAATTCACATAAAGATACCTACAATTCTACTATAAAACATAAAAAAATAAATCATAAAAACTATTTCATTCTATTATTTCATTATAATAGTATTACCCAATATTATACAATTGAAATCTTGGTAATTATATTGATTATAAAACTTAAAAACAATAACATCAAACAAGTTAAAATATATAGAAACACTATAATATTTTACATTGGTGTATCATAATAAAAACTAATGATAAGAATATAAGGTGAATTTGTATTATGAATAAAACAAAAATAAATGAAATAGAAATTGTATAATAACTAGGATAAGTATATTAATTATTTAAACTATTATAATAAAGTGTATATATAATTGAAAGTATGAGAATTAGAATCTGGCTGTCAAAAAAATCTGACTGTTGGGAATCATACAATTGTGATAGTGATTTTCCATTATTCATACTAGTAAATAAAAAAATTATTAAAAAAATTAATAATAATTTACTTAATAATAAAAAATAATTAATATTTTTATCGAACAATAATATAATTGTATACCTAGGATATATAATTAAATTTTTAGAAAATGATATGTGTTTTTAAAATTTTTAGCACAAAATGAATTGTTTTCAAATACACCATGAGTTTTACTTAATAATTCAAATGACCCTATATTGAAATTTTTTTCATAAAATTGAATTTAAATTTGTAATTATCACATTAAAATTATCTAATTTTGAATTTTTCATAATTTTTAGAGAAATTAAATCTTTTCATTAAATGTTAAAATATGGTAGCCATATACGGAAATTGTTATGACATGATCATGATGTAAAAAGATCATAATTAATATAACTGAATGAACAGCCTAAAAATGTTATTTATTTAATATAATATATTTTCATGATTTTAAATTATTTTCCAAACCTAAAAATAACTTTTCAATGTCAAGAATGGTAATTATGGTTTAAAAATTATATTTTATGTTAAATTGTATTCCCATGGACAATTTAATATAAAATAATGGAGTTTCATTATATATTAGTAAAATAAAAAAACCATGTCTTAATAATCCCAAAAAATGTAGTAAAACAATATATAAGAAATTGATTCTATAATTTCCATAACCTATATTTCTAAGGCCTGAGTTTAGAAATTAGTAAAAAAATAATCCTTATTTTCAATAAATACCCACCCATTGTCCCAATCCTACTAACTATAATGTGTTGGAGCACTAATCTCTTATAATTTTCATTATTAAAATTCTATCCAAGGATTGGTGAAGGTTCTAATGATCTCATATCAAGAATTATGAAGATTCCTTTCAAGGAAAGGGTTTATAATCCTCCTCCTTCCTTTTAAATTGCAATCCTTCTATTATAATATCATTGAATTTCATTTTCATATACTTACATTATTTTAAATGAATTTTATTATCATTCATTTTATATATTTTTTAATGATATATTACTTATTCTCTATTTTTATAACCATTTCATAATCTACCAATATGTCATAATAAGGTCCCATAACCTCTTATTTTTCTTTAGTTGTGTTATTACTTCCAATTCATTTTCATTTCGATGTTAAATTTTTTTATTCCTCATTTTTATAAATTAATTATTATAATATCAAAGAGATATCATCCTTATATCTTATTATACTATATTTACAAGATTTTGTAATGTTTTATCTTACCCATAGTCTTAAAACCATTATGAATTTTGGAAAAGAATAGATTTTGTGGGGTTTTACAAGAAATTAATTCACATTA
Organism: Viscum album; assembly: GCA_963277665.1. Classification (NCBI taxonomy): domain Eukaryota; kingdom Viridiplantae; phylum Streptophyta; class Magnoliopsida; order Santalales; family Viscaceae; genus Viscum; species Viscum album. The sequence continues at coordinate 1,074,289,086 of OY728127.1, read as the reverse complement.
ATGATATTAAAAAGTCTATGTATATCTACTACAGATAAACATAGGTGTTATAAGCATAAATAAGTCTAGTTGGGTATTAACTCTATTTTTACTCAGAATAATACAAGTTGTCCTTGCTATTCACCTGGTTTAACACTCCAGGGGAATTTTTCGTAGATGAATCACATTCCCTTTTTCAATCGTAATAAATAATTTCATTATATTTATATGGGGATTTATCTATAATTTAGTTGGTCTTATACCATTTCAAATACATTCTTCTTACTTCCCAAACTCATTGATAATCCTATTTTTTATAAAGTACTCAATAACTTCAAATTGAAATTCATCACTTCATAGTGGAATTTATTTAAACAGTCTAAATAAAAAATTATTCCCCATATGAGTGATGTGATTTCACCTAAACAATGTTTTTAATTTATTTACTGGGGAAATATATTTATAATCTTTATAATCTATTATTCAATATAGTTAAATCTTGTATGATAAGTTTCATTGATTTATTATGCCATCTATTTTTATGTAATTCATCAGTGATCATTATAAAATGTATAGGATATTATTATTTATTATATGATGTAATGAAATATAATTTTATGTGATAGGTGGGGTCTAAGATTCTATTTTCCATTAGGTAAATACTTGGTCCCTTGAGATAACTAAGGGAGTGTAGTGGGATAATCCTTCCCCATTATGAATTATGTCATGACAGAAGGCCTCGATAGTGTGTTTATGATGTCTAACATTATTTATTACTTTAATTTCAACATTTATGTGATTAATTAACAATTTATTTTCTTTATTATAAATGAATTATGTTATTCATATATATTAATTAATGTGAAATCAATTTCTTATATGTTCCCATTACATTTCGTATTAGATGTTAGATTCCAAAGTATGGTAGCCCTTACTGACCATCTAAGCTCATCATGTTGTTTTTTTCCCATTTCCAAAGGAAATTAAGATTATTAATATATTTTTAATAAGAAAATATATTGAGAAATAAATTAATTATCATCTATCCATTTGATGTATCATAATTTTCCAATGCAATGTAATATTTATATATATTTATATATAAATATATGTTATTCCTAAAACCGAAAAATTAATTAATCATGTTCACCTTTTTTAAGGTATTTTGAAACATTGAAATAAAATAACCACCATAATTTTGTTACTGTATTAATGGTGTTAAAATTGGTATAAAATAATTTTTAGAAGATACTTTAAGATCCAGATTTCAAATAGAATAGTTAGAGAACATACCCCTATGACAAAGCATTAAGATATTCTATAAATATTTATACATTTAAAATATATGAATATTAATTATAAACATGACTTATAATTCATTGTTTTATTCATGAACTTGTCAAATATATTCCATTATCATGAAATGAAATCTCAAGTAAATCATGTCTTCATCTGTAATAGGTGTAGATATTTACCACCTAATCATATAAATGATTATGGTGTTTAGGTATATCCTAATATGAATATATTATGGTTAGAACTCATGTTATGAAAAATAACCATACTCATATAGAACAACATGTTACATCTAATCCTTGTGTAACACATTTTGAGTTTTTTATGCAACAGAAGCCTTGAACATTCATTAAAACTTATATTCTATTAAATGCATTTATAGGTTAGGATTTTATCAAATGTTAAAGAAATTTTAAGAGTTTTGGATACCATTTTGTGCTAATTAGATTAAGGATGATCATATGTTCAAAGGCACCAATTTCCTTTTAAGGGTCTTATGTGATTAAGGTGAATAATAATATTTGGAGAAACTTTAGTCTAATAAAGGATGAATGTTCTATTGAGGAATCAATATAAATTTTGGGTGGTTTGTGATTTGATGTTGTGGTAATTTTGGTTAATTGGGGAAATGGGTTAATTTTTTTTAGGAATTTTAAATTATAAGTATATATAACCTTTTAGACTTGAATATAATTTATTAACATTTTAATTGAAGATATTTGGGGAAAATATTAACATTTTTGGGTATATATGATTAAGATATATATTAATTAATCTAAATTTTATATTTTTCAGTGTTACACCATGTATTTTATATTATATTTATTTGATATAAGTTTAATCTCTTTGATAGCATGTAGTACAAAAAACCCAATGGATTTTTAAAGTAAGAACAATGTGTTTGACAACGTATACGATGCACAATATTGAGATTAGATGGCCTAAAAAATATATTATCACAGTTATAATCTAGCATTTGAATATATAGGTATGAAAAGGATTAAAATAATTATAAAATATATAAATATAGGTACAAATTAACAAAAATTTATTGAAATTTTATTAGTAAATAGTAACTCAATTTTTTAGTAAATTCATTTTATGCTTCAAAATACGTATTCTATAAAAATTGATTTTTATTATTTTGATTAGAAAAAAATGAAATTTATTTTTGAGATATTTAATAAATTTATTTTATCAAAATAATTTTCTAAATTAGAAAATAAAAATTATCTTAGGGTGAAATATTTTATTTTTTTCATAAAGGTCTATTTTTTCAGCAAATAATGAGAAATGCTATTTTTTTAAATCTATCATTTAGTTTAATAAATTATGTAAATTAAACTTCAAATTATTATTTAAATATGATTTCAATGTTACTTAAATAATATTTAGTTATATTTTATTCAATCAATTAAATTTGATTAATTTTTTAATTGATTTTAATATATGTTTGTTTTATGATTTGAAACACATTTCTTATGAAAACTATTTTAAAGTGAGTAACGACCCAACACCAGTTACCCAGAGTCAGTGCATTATTACAAAACATTGGCATGATACAAGGAATCATTTCCTGAATGACTGATCATTTTAGTATTATTGGAAACAAGATATATACAAATGTTCAACATTACAACTTGAAAAGAAATACAACTCTAATTTATTCCATTAAAAACATACAAGCCTCCTAGATTAGGACTGAAAGTCACTCATAACTAATTTCTTCTTATCCTGGGAAAATGAAACCTAAGAAATGGGTGAGATCAAATGCTTAGAAAGAGTATGCAATACAACAGAAGATAACATAAACATTAGGCATGGTGAATAATTGAAAACACGTTCCTTTACAAATAATAAACATGAACACTTTATGGAAGTAATATGAGCTAAGTAAATATTGCCATAATAAAACATAGTCATGGGTATTCTACTAGTCTAATAATCATATGAACTAGCAATATTATTTTCATAATGAGGTAATGTATAATGTGGGGCATTTTGAAAAAAAAATCAAGGCCTCGGTCAAGACGTCTAAAAATGATTAAGGCCTCAACCAAAACCATATAACAAATTGCGAAAAGTCTCAGCCAATTCCATGTCTAATTGTCTCATGAGACATACTGATGCACTAAGGAGCTATAATGGCCTCCACCTCTTATTTAATAAGTCCAATACAGTCCTCGTATGAAAAGGTTAAAACATAATATAAATATTCGTATTAAAACTAGCATAGGAAATTTCAATAATTTAACTATAAAACATGAATGGTATAAAAATAACACATCCACATTCAAACATATCACAAAACTATAAATATATTTTGGAATATTTGTATCATAATAAATCAAATTCAAACAAGTGTAAAATTTATCAAAGGATGTTGACATAGATGAAATCAAAACTATTTGAGAGAAATGTATCTTTCTATTTTGAAATCATTTAAGAGTCACATAATTATAAAAGAAAATATTTATTTTGAAAATATTCTTATAAGACTGTAAGGGAAGCTTCGATGATGTTATAATGGCAGAAAATATCTGCACCCACTGTATAAGTTAAAAAATACATTCTTACCTTAATTTTGCTTAAAAGGTCAAAAAGTACTTTGTTAGAAAAATGATGGAAAGATTCCTCTCAAAACATATAAGGTCAAATAAGGATATAAATGAATTTAACATAAAGTCTAGTAAATAGTAAAAATGTTTTGAAATACATTTTTAAGAAAACATGGGTGTGGATGATAAAGAGGATATAGTAGATACTTACGTATTAACAACCTCAGATAAGTAAATAGATTGTAAAAGTAACCCTTACCTTGCAATTTTCTTTAGTCGGTGGTATTTTAACCTCTTGTATAATAGTTAAAACATTGTTATTAAATTATACAAGAACTATATACATAAATATGATATCATATATAATTATCTAATATTGCTTTGTTGATAATATTTCAGTAGTATCATCATTTCATGTGTTAACTGATTCATTTTCCTTTATATGCTTGGTTATGTAAGCCATTTTTTTATGGATAGGATGTATTTGATTCATATCCAGAATGATATTAAGTACTTTAAATTTATTTTTAATCATAAAATGAAAATTATTTTTGAATGATTGTGATGGGGAATGAATCTCATCGCGTTCATGGAGATGGTAATCCGTACGTACGCATGAGCGAGAATATAATTATATTAATGGTGATATCATATATAATTGGATGGTATATCATATATAAAGAATCATTAAAATGTTATATTTATTATTTACATTAGTTATACTCATTATTTTACCCATTTAAATAATGATGTGTTTGAATAACAAACTACACCAAGACGTGGAGACGGTAAGCCGTACGTACGCACATATGGTGACTTTGTCATTTATAGGATGGATTGAATAAAGAATATAGTTGTACCATATTTATAATAACATAAAAGTATGTAGAACGTACTTGAGTTATTATTTTGGTATGGAAACAACAAATAAAGGGGAAGTGGAAGAAGAGAAGAACTTGAAAGAGGGTGGTGAAATTATTACCTCTTCTTCAGGTGTTTCCTTTTGAGTTGATCAAAAGTACTCCTTAAGTTGGATTTCTGATTCAATTAAGGACTCTAGTTCAAATTGAGGGTATTTGGGAGGATATTTGAGTAGGGTTTGGACAATCCAAATGGCTTTGGTGGTGTGATATTTAGAGAAGGGGAAGTACCCTTTTATAAGAGAGGCGAGGGTCACTTTAGGAAAGCTTGAAATATTATTTTATTATACAATCATATTCGGTTTATAATGGCTCCAAAATGATTTATTTTTAGGCTAATGTGGGTATGGGTAGAAAAAATATCTACCAATAAGTTATAAACAGGTTTAGTTTATCATTTTAACCTTATATTTTAGATTTAACGCTTGGTTAAATAGGTTAACATTTACCATGTCTCCATCTATTTTATATGATATGGTTAATAAAATTACTATAAAATGTTAAGTGAACCCCAAGTTGTTCATTAATGGAATATATATTATTATATAAGTCCTTTAGCTGAACCTTAGATTTTTAGGACTATTATATCATTTAATAATATAGTATTTGTTTTAAAAACTAACTTTGTCAATATTGACAATATTTAGTATCTGATTTTTTTTAAAAAATACTAACAACATGATTACTTCAAAAAAATAATTTAATCAACACTAACATGTTATATTAACCTATAAAATTATTTTAATTCATCAAAATTCTAAATTTACATTTACTTGGATATTTATAATATTAATTGTTTTAATTTTTCATTAATAAGGTTATTACTGCATCATCATTGTGTCATAAATAAATTTAATTATTTAATGTTTAAAAATTATAAATAAAATACCATTATGTATTAAATCATTTTATATTTCTAATTAATATTTATAGTCTAATTTTTTTTATGTGTAACCCTATATTAAAAATGGTTTAGTTATTAAACTTTAAATTTAACACTTTTAACTCTTCTTTAAATAAAATAATAATAAATGTCCAAATCTAATCCAAGTGGACTAAAAGGATCATATTTTATTTATAAGGTTTTTCTGGTCCAATTAAACTTATTCAATAGAATTGGGTCATGTTTTATAGTAATTATAATATCATTTTTACCTTTAATTACCTTATTTACTTTTAACTATTGGTAAATAAAAGTCAAAAGTTACTATTCACAAAAAAAAAATCATCTTATTGAACCACATTTTACTTACTGATGTCAACCATGTATCTTGGATTTTTTAAATTCTACTCATAGAAGTGGTAAAATTATGTTTTATACAAGGTTGCAAATGCCCCTAGATGGTGGATAAAAGACGGTAAAAGGTTCAATAAAATTTTATACATCTAATTTTATTATAAAAATGACTCCAATGAATTACATTGAACTAATATAGGTATTATGTATCTATTTTGACTTAAAATAAATAAAATAAATAAATATTTAAATAAAATATGGTTTTAAACAATAACGCAGTGTTTTTCACTATTCATCAAAAATTGAGTGTTTTTAGAAAAATACAAAAAATTCACTCGAAGCTAATTTTGATATTCTGAATCCAAAAATGAAGCCCACTTTGTAAAATAAAATTTATAAAATTTCAAAAAGTGCATATTACTATTCATAATGGCTATTTTGATTGGTCGTGGTGTGTTAAAACTCCAAGTTGCATACCACGCAAGCTACTGCATTATTCAAATGGAAACGTACCGTGGAAGCTTGGAGTGTTTCATTCTCCACTCCTTTAAATAATTTTGTCCTAGAAATTTCTATAATATTACTGCATAAAAATATTCAGGTGGTTCTTCATCATACGTTCATTGGGTTCCCACATTGCATCTTCCATCTTATGGTTTCTCCATAGAACTTTTACCAGATGAGTCGTCTGGTTTCTCGGCACTTGTTCACTAGTATGAAGAATTCTGATAGGCTCTTCACAATAAGATAGGTCGGGCTCCACTTCTATTTCATTATAGGTGAGTATATGTGTTGGGTCAGGCATGTATTTTCTCAACAGTGATACGTGAAACACATCATGAACTTTAGAGAGACTTAGAAGCATTGCTAAATGCTAAGCTACAAATCCAATTCGTTATAGAATTTCGAAAGGTCTGATGCACCTGGGACTGAATTTACCCTTCTCACTGAAACATATAACACCCTTCCATGGAGATACCTTCAAGAAAACATGATCACCTACTTGAAATTCTATATCCTTCCTTCGATTATAGTCATATCTCTTTTTCCTACATTGAGCTGCTTTGATGTGGGTTTGGATAATCTTCACCTTTTCCATTGTTTCCTCAACAAGTTCTGGGACTGTGATTTTTCTTTCACCAACATCATCCCAACAAGTTGGTGTGCGAATTCACTTCCCATGTAATGTTTCATATGGTTCCAACTGAATACTTGAATGGAAGCTATTGTTATAGAAAAATTCTACCAGAGGTAAATACTGATCCCACTTACCTTGAAAGTCAACTGAGTAAGATCTCAACATGTCTTATAAGGTTTGAATAGTACATTCTGATTGTCTATAAGTTTGAGGGTGGTAGGTGGTGCTCAAATGATGTTCAGTATCTAGGGATTTCTGAAGACTTTTCGAGAACCTTGATGTAAAACATGGATCACGAACAGAAACAATCGATAGGGGTACACCATGAAGTCTTAAAACTTCATTATTATATAGTATTGCTAAACGTTCAAGTGGTAGATATTCTCATATTGTAAGAAAATGTGATGAATTGGTAAGACAATCAACAATGACCCATATTACGTCATTCCTTCAAGGAGTGTTTCTAGTCCCATGACAAAGTCCATTTTAATATCATCCCATTTCCACTCAAGTATGGGAATAGGTTGCGTGACTCCTCCAAGATGTTTCCTTCCAACTTTCACTTGTTGAAAAATCATACATCTTGACACATATTCAGAAATCTCCCCCTTAATGTTTTCCCACAAAAAATGTTCCATCAAATCTCTATACATTTTATTGCTACCAGGGTGTATAGAGAAATTGGAGATATAAGCATCATCCAACAATTCCCTTTTTTAGATCAGGTATGTCAGGAACACAAATTACCTTCCCAAATTTCAAAATCCCATCTTCATATACAAAGTCGGTCAATCTCCCATCGTTCACAGCTTTGATTTTCTTTTGAAACTTCTCATCATCAGTCTAAGAACATTTTATCCCTTCTAGTAAAGATTTTTTAGCAACTATTTGAAAAAGTATCAATGTTTCGACTTCCATGATTATTCCCATATCCATCATTACTAGATCCATGAACATAGGATCCCTTTCAACACTCATCTTGTTCAAAACTCCATGATATTTTCTTCTCAAAGCGTCTGCCACCTTATTTTCCTCCCACAATTGGTAGTGTTTAGTGTTATCATAATCTTTGAGTAGTTCAAGCCATCACCTTGGCCTCATGTTGAGTTCTTTCTCTAAGAAAATATACTTCAAACTCTTGTGATCGGTATATATCTTACATTTTTTACCACAGAGATAGTGTCTCCATATCTTCAAAGTAAATATTACAGTTTCTAACTCAATATCATGAGTATGATAGTTTTGTTCATGAATATTTAGCTTTAGTGATGCATAGGCAATAACTCTATCATTCTGCATAAGGAGTCAACCAAGTCCTTTCTTTGAAACATCACTATAAATAATAAACCCATCATTCCCCGATGGTAGAGTCAGTATAGGAGCATTTACTAATCTTCTATTAATCACTTCAAATAATTCTTCACACTCTTTTTTTCAAACAAATTTAACCCCTTTACGTGTGAGCATGGTTAATGGGTTAGCCAATCGGGAAAAATTCTTGACAAAATGCTGATAATAACCTGCTAAACCAATATAATTGTGTACCTCAGTTATAATTGTCAGTGATGGCCATTCATGTATTGCTCTTTTCTTTGAAGTATAAACAGATATTATATCCTTAGAGACAATATGGCCAAGAAAAGAAATCACCTAATTCCAGAATTCACACTTTCTAAACATCCCATATAATTCATTTCTTCTAAGAGTTTTCAGAATAGTGTGCAAGTGATTTTCCTGATCTTTGTAGATTTTGGATTATATCAAGATATCATCAATAAATACCACTACAAGGTCATAAATATATTCCTTGAAAACTCTATTCGTTATATCCATAAAGATGGAGGGTGCATTAGTCCGCCCAAAAGGCATTACTGTAAACTCGTAATTCCCATACCTAGTTTGAAATGTTGTCTTCAGGATATCTTATTTCTTCACACACAACTGATGGTATCCAGAATGAAGTTAAGTCTTTGAAAAATATTGAGCTCCATGAATTTGATCAAATAAATCATCAATGCGAGGTATGGGATACTTTTTATTTATTGTTATAGCATTGATCTCCCTGTAGTCAATACAAAATCTCATAGACCAATCTTTCTTCTTAACAAAAAGGATAGCGGCTCCCCATGGAGAAACACTAGGGAGAATAAATCCCTTATTACTCAATTACTCTAGTTATTTCTTTAGTTCTAATAATTCCACAGTGTCCATTCTATAAGGGGTATTAGATATGGGCCTTGAACCAGAAATTAAGTCAATGGAAAACTTAATTTCTCATTCTGGAGGAAGTCCAGATAAATCCTCTGGAAACACATCAACCTATTCTTTCACAATAGGAACATCCTCTATTTGGGCATTCCTTCGCTCACCCATAGTTATTTCATTCTATTACTCCCCAATAATTTAATTTAATAGAGCTACTAAGGGTGGATCTAGATATGAATTAGATGGTGATGTTTCTACTCTAAGGATAAGGTACACCTTATCATCATCAAAAATTATAACCGCCTTCTTACAATAAACTTCCACATCACGGTCCAAAAGCCAATCCATGCTAAGGATTATATCAAATTCAATCATGGGTATAACGATGAGATCAGTAAGTAAATTACATTTATGTGCCCTAATAGGAACTAATTCACAAAACTTTCTTGCAATGATACTTCCCTTAGGAGTTTTGACTGGCAACTCCATTGTTAAGTCAAATTCTAAATATCTAATTTTCATAGAAAACAGGGATGATATGAAACAATCCGATGATACAGAATCCAATAAATCTTTGGCTAAATTTCAAGAAACCATTAAATGACCTTCCACCACACCATTTGGAGCTTCAAACTCAGCAATAGTGATCACATAAGTTTGGCCTTTCTCCCTTGGCCTTTTCTGAGATAAGTTTCCTTAGCTCTTAGGACATTCATGTGCATAATGTCCCATCTCCCAGAAATTGTAGCATTGAACATTGGTAGAATCTTTCTTCCCCTTACAATCACTAGCAATATAGCCTTTCTATAAACATTTGTAGCATACTCCTTTTTCTTTTAGATAGACACTAGGGTGCTTCCTTCCACAATTTTCATAGGGTGTAAATTCAACTCTTCCCTTCTTCCATGTTTCCTTATTTCCTTTCCCAGAGTGTTCAGCATATCTCTTCTTCACTTCCTCTTCTATAAAGTCATAAGACTTAGAGAATTATTTTTCTGTCTTGATATTTAAAGACCCATAATTTCCATGTATTTTTTTAATAAATGGGATTTTATACAAGTTTGTGAAAATTAACGGCACATGATTCTGAGGCCCAAAGTGCCCAGAATGAATTTATGAACTTTTTTCAGGTACGTTCAGTAAACGTGTGAGTGGGTTTTTCTAAATTATGAACGGGTTCTCAGAATTGAAATCTGAGGGCACTGTTGAACTCATAACGCCGATATTCTCTTAAGGATACATTCACCATGATAGCAGTTGGTCAAGGGTGAAAGATAATTTTTGGGTTTTTTGTTGAAATAATAAAATAAAATAAACACACATTTTATTTTATTTTTTTGTAACCACCCTCTTGTGGATATTCTGGAGGTGGAGACCACATGATTTTTATTTTCCAAATTGAATGCTCGGTGGTGGGGATCACCCGAGCTTAACCTTCCTTGTGGATATTATAGTGGTGGGGACCACCCAACCCCTATTAATGGGGAGAAACCTCTAAACTCCCCAATATCACACCCCTCCCATTAAAATGAGCCATTAAATTGGGCCAATTAATTGAGCTAATTAATTGTGCCAACGCAGTACATTAATTATGCCAACTTTTTTATGCCAACATAATTAATTTTTTAAGTTAATTATATTTGAACCTCTCTCTTTTTGGGTGGAATTGGGAGAGGAGAGTGTTAGGGAGAAATAAAGATCTCCAACAAATAACTTCACCTTCTAATGAAGAACGCTCCACCAATGAAGAATGCAAACTTTGACCTTCTTCCTCGGGACTTCTTCCGATGTGGGACATCTTAATCTACAACGAACCGATGCACGAGCCCGTAATTTGAGGTGTGTGGCGGACAAGACGAGCGTCGACAACTTCACATTCTTCCATCCTCATCGACGACAACAAATGACCTAGTAGGGGATTATTTCAATTTGTGTATGTTTATATTGCCATGTTCTTCCCTTTTAAAAACAAATAACGCTGATGATTTCTTTTGTGGGTTGGGAAAAAATCATTGCGGGAAGGCTTGATGTTCTTCTTTATTGTTCTTGATGAGCCATATGATACCACCCTAACGTGGAGGGTACAAGCCAAACAAACATGGCCCAACCCCTCTACAAATTTTGTGATGATTTTGTGGTGTTGAACGTGAAAAAGGTGACAGCACAATGACACTGCCCCACAGCCACTGCCGCCTCACGACCTCCGACCCCGCGGCTCTGCCACCCACGGCCCCACCATCTGCCGAGCCGCTGTGCCGCCCATGACCGTCGTCGTCCGGGCCGAGCTGCCGCCACCGACTAGGCCGAGTCGCCATCACCATCTACAAAGCCTCCATTTCTATCCACCCGAGCCACTGTCATCGACCAGGCCGAGCCACCGCCACCATCTGACATGTCGTCGCTGCTGTCTTCAAAGTTGTCGCCACCGTCTGTCATTCGCTGAGCCTCCGCCAACGTCTGCCAAGACAACGGTTGAGCTTTCATCCGCAGTACAACCATGCAGCCGAGTCGTGCCACTGCGGCCCTCTGAGCCACCCCGCTGCACTTTTCCTTACTGCTCTGGCCAAGCCACCCCGCAGCATTGGGCCGCTCCGACTGATCCGCCCAGTGGCACCGGGCCGCTCAGGCTGAGCTGCCCCACGACACCAAGACACTCTGGCCGAACTATCTCATGGTCGGGCCATTCCGGTCAAGCCGCCCCGCCAGATCCACCCTCGCGGTACCCCTCGATCGATCCGCCCTCACGGAACCCTCATAGATTGAGATGGGGGAACAGTCAGGTTGGATCGAACAAGAATCCAACCGGGCCCTTGGGACTAAAAGGCTAATAACTCACAGATTGGGCGTCTGATTGAAGCATTGTCTATTACGTTGAGACCCCTATGATGTGGAAGAAATTTGAGACACTTCTTCGTGGTACTTTATGGCTGTTGGAGTATCAACCAGTATCTTGTGGAGCGGATCCTCCTAGAGACGAGCTAGCATAGTGCGAGAACCTAGTGGCTGGCTGAGACTTGACGACTGCTGACCATTTCAACTCGGAGTGACTCGACATGCCCAGTGGGGAGCGCCTTGGTGACACGGCAGTCCCACGGTACTTGATAGGAGTACCTCATCATTCCATGAGGGGGATCACCTCTGTGTAACATGGCAGACCCATGGTACTCGACATGAGGAGTACCTTAGAAATCCATGATTAGTGGGAAGTGCCTATGTGTGACACGGTAGGCCCAGTGTGCTCAATAGAGGAAGAGTTCTCTAGTAGCTAAGGTGTTCGATGTTGTGACTAGGAATGTTACTTAACACTACCCCTAGAATAAATCCTAGTGTGAGCTGAGTCATAACCTCTGTGTTTTCCTCATGATTGAGATGGATTACTTGATAACATAGGTATATTTATAGTAATATACCTAAGTAAGGTTATTTGTTGATTTCAAACTTTTTGTTTTATCCCTATTGGATTTTTTGAGACCTAGAGGGTCTTGGGGTCCCTACTAAGTATCGTTAAACTCACCCCTAAACGGTATATGCCTAAACCATGTTGTATTGGATGTAGACGATGGACAGCGCTGACTGAGGCTGAGAGTATCAGGATTGGATGGTACCTGGAGGTAGACCATACGGCGTGTCGGTACGTAGAGGATATAGGTGGAAATGGAGTGCTGAGGAGGGGATATGTACCTACACTTCAGGTAGGAACCTCGGAGGATGACCCAGCAGCCGACATTCCCTTTTCTTCAGTTTTACTATATCATAATTGTACTTGTACTTTCCGGTTGGGCTTGTATTTTGGCCCCTATTACTTACTGCACTCACAGTGTTTACAGTTCAGTATACTTGTGTTCCTATCTTACTATGTGATTGGTTAGGTGTGCTTACAGTTTATAAATGCAATGCCTTCCCAGTTTTAGGGATTACGTCTTCGGTGCTAGTCGCCAGCCCCTGGCCTATGGAACGCGAGCTTGGGGTAGTCACCGCACGAGCCCCGGGGGACGGGTCGTGACATGATAGCACATGAGACAATATCTTCGTATGATGAGAATGATTACAAGACTAATTCTTGACAGAGAAATGGTTTTAACCCATCAATGAAATGATCAATCTTACTTCTTGGGTTACATATATAATATGCATCATGCCTTGCTAACCTTGTAGAGTTAGCTTCATACTTTGTGACATTCTCATCCTCTTTTTGCCTCAGACTCAGAAATTTCCTTTCCATATCCACTCGATGGTCACGAGGAAAGTATTTTTTTAATAAAATCTCTTTAAACTCCCTCTATTCCATACATTATACTTCTTCATCCTCCTTTGTGTCTTGAATTAATGACCACCATTGATCTGCATCTCCCATGAGGTGATAAACTGTCATGAAAAGTTTTTCCCTTTCGCTACTCCCCAAAGCAAGAAATATTTTCTCTAAGGAACTTATCCATTTCTTAGCTACAAATGGATTTTTAGACCCATTGAATATTGGTGGTTTTTTCCTCATGAAGCGGTCAAACATTGATCCTCCATGTTGTGGATCAGGGTACTCCATACAGGTTAGGTTATTATTCATAACCTGAGTGACTTGTCTCGGTATGGTAATAAGTTGATCAGCACCAGTTACATCACCAGCTATACTATAATTATCTTGAGTAAGAGGTCAGTCCCTACATGAATTATGTGCATTGATACAGTTCCATTATTTCCACTAGGCACCATTTCTAAATAATGGCATACATTATATTTGTTTATAAATCGAAATACATAATTCCAAACTTGTAAAACACTTAACATAAATTTAACAGTTTATAGATATAATCCATAATCATAAAAAAAATTTCTTTGAGGAAGTATATACTCATAAATCATTCATAATGGTTTGTAAATAAAAATTTAATTATCCTATGTGTATCCCTTGAGAGTGTTGTAACCAAGAGTGCAGCAAGGCTCATTGTCATGCACCAGTTCCCATTCGAGTCTATCTCAAAGAGGTGTTTTTTGGTTTTACCCAGAGATAAATTTGTACCAGATCCACCACTAACATATCATATCTAGACTGGGATGTATTTCTTGGAAAATCCAAAAAATATCTTCATTACCAAAATTCTATGAAGTTCTTCTATACTAATCTTCAAAGTCTATCTTAGGGTAGTGTTCTCTAATAAGAGTTTTTCTAAATCTAGTTTCCAAGGTTTGTACTAAACTTCCTCTGATACTAAATTTATTGCCCTGACCCCAGTTACCGAGAGTCAGTGAATTATTTCATAACATTGGCATGATACAAGGAATCATGTCCCTAAAGACTGATTAGTTTAGTATTATTGAAAACAAGATACACACATAAGTTCAACATTACACCTTGAAAAGAAATACAACACTAATTTCTTCCATTAGAAACATCCAAGCCTCCTAGATTATGCCAGCAAGTCACTCATTACTAACTTCCTTATATCCTAGGAAAATTAAACCTAAGAAATGGGTGAGCTAAAATTCTCATTAAGAGTGAGCAATAAAATGGAAGGTAACATAAACATTATGAATAGTGAATAATTTAAAACACATGCCTGTAAAAATAATAAACATGAACACTTTAGGGCAGGAATATGAGATGATTAAATAATTCCATAATAAAACATAGTCATGGGTATTCTACTAGTCGAATAAACACATGAACCATTAATATTATTTTCATAATGAGGGAATCTATAATGCAGGACATTCTGAAACATTTTGTCAAGGCCTGGGCCAGGACGTCTAAAAATGATTAAGGCCTCATCCAAAACTATATATCAAATTGGGAAAGGAATCAACCAATTCCATGTCTAATTGTCTCATGAGACCTACCAATGCAACGAGGATCTAAATCGGGCTCCACCTGTCACTTACTAAGTCTAATACATTCCTCATATGAAAAGGTTTAAACATAACATAAACATTCGTATTAAAACAAACATACGAAATTTCAATACATTAACCCTAAACCATGAATGGTATAAAAAAACATATCCACATTCAAAAATATCACAAAAACTTAAATACAATATGGTATATTTGTATCATAATAAATCAACATCAAACAAGTGTATAATTTATCAAAGGATGTTGACATAGATGAAATCAAAACTATTTGAGAGAAATATCTCTTTCTATTTGGAAATCATTTAAGAGCCAAATAATTATAAAATAAAACATTTATTTTGAAAATATTATTATAATATTGTAAGGTAATCTTTTATGATGTTATAATAGTGAAAAATAGCTGCACCTGTTCTATAAGTTAAAAAATACATTCTTACCTTAATTTTGTCGAAAAGGTCATAAAGTACCTTGTTTGGAAAACAACAAAAAGATTCCTTTCAAAACATAAAATTTCAAATAAGGGTATAAATTACATTAACACATAGTCTAGTAAATATTAAATATGTTTTGAAATACATTTTTAAGAAAACAAGTATGTGGATGATAAAGAGGTCCCAGTAGATACCTACGTATTAATATCCTCGGATAAGTAAAGAGATTGTAAAATTAACACTTACCTTGTACTTTTCTTTATTAGATGGTATTTTAACCTCTTTTATAGTAGTTAAAATATTTATATTAAATTATAAAATAACTATATACATAAATATGATATCATATATGATCCTCTAATATTGCCTTGTTAATAATATTTCAGTAGTATCATCATTTCGGGTGTTAACTGATTCGTTTTCCTTTATATGATTGGTTATGTAATCCATATTTGATATGGATAAGATTTATTTGATTTATATACATAATGATATTATGTTCTTAAAAATAATTTTTAATCATAAAATTAATATTATTCTTGAATCATTATGATGGGGAATGTATCTCATCGTGTTCGTGGAGATAGTAATCTGTACGTATGCACGTGCGACAATATCATTATATAGATGGTGAAATTGTATGTAATTGGATGGTATATCATATATAAATCATAATTAACATGTTATATTTATTATTTATGTCAATTATACTCATTATTATACTCGTCCAAATAATGAAGTGTTTGGATAACAAACTACACCAGGACGTGGAGACGGTAAGCCGTACGTACGCACGTATGGTGACTTTGTAATTTAGAGGATGGATAGAATAACGAATAAGGTTGTATTATATTTATAATAACATCACAGTATGTAGAAGGTATTGTTGTTATTTTTTTTGGTATGGAAACAACAAATAAAGAGGAAGTGGAAGAAGAAAACAACTTGAAAGAGGGTGGTAAAATTATTACATCATCTTCAGGTGTTTCCTTTTGAGTTGATCAAAAGGGATCCTTAGGTTGGATTTCTAATCAAATTAAAAACTCTATAGAGAATTGAAGGTAGTTGGTGGGATATTTGAGCACGTTTCTGCCAAGCCAAATGGCTTTGGTGATGTGATTTTGAGAGAAATAGAAGTACCCTTTCATAAGAGAGGTGAGGGTCACTTTAGAAAAGATTGAAATATTATTTTATTATACAATCATATTCGATTTATAATGGATCTAAAATGATTTATGTTGAATCTAAGGTAGTTATAGGTCGAAAACCTCTCAACCAATAGGTTTTATATTGGTTTAGGTCACCATGATAACCTTATCATTTAGATTTAACTCTTGGTTAAATAGATTAACATTTACCATGTCTCCTTTATTTTTCTATTATATAGTTAATAAACAAACTATAAAATGCCAAGAGAACACCAAGTGGTTAATTAGTAAAATATATATTAATATATAAGTCCTTTGGCCGAACCTTAGATTTTTAGGACTATTATATCATTTAATAATATAGTATTTGTTTTAAAAACTCATTTATGTTAATTTTGACACTATTTAGTATCTGATTTCGTTTAAAGTCCTAACAACTTTATTACATTGAAAAAAATTCATTTAATAAACCCTAACATGTCATATTAAACTATAAAATTCTTTTAATTCATCAAAAATCTCAATATACATTTATTTTTATATTCATAATATCAATTATTTTAATTTTTCCTTAATAAGATAATTATTGCATCATCATTGTGTCATAAATAAATTTAATTTTTTAATGTATAAAAATTAGAAATAAAATATAATTATGTAGGAAATCTTTTTATATTTCTAATTAATATTTATAGTCCAATTTATTTTATATGTAACCCTATATTAAAAATGGAATAGTAACTAAACTCTAAATTTATCACTTTTAACTCTTCTTTAAATAAAATAATAAGAAATGTCCTAATCTAATCCAAGTGGACCAAAATGATCATATTTTATTTCTAAGGTTGTTTTGGTCAAATTACACTTATTAAATAGAATTAGGAAATGTGTTAGGGTAATTATAATATCATTTTTACCTTTAATTACCCCATTTACTTTAACCATTTGTAAATAAAAGTGAAAAGTTATTATTCACCAAAAATTATTTTCATCATATTGATCCACATTCTACTTACTGATGTCAATCGTCTCTCTCAATTTTTTTAAATTCAACTCATAGAAGCAGTAAAATTATGTCTTATTCAAATTTTCAAATGCTCCTAGAAGGTGGGTAAGAGACGGTAAAAAGTTCAATAAAATTTTATACATCTAATTTTATTATAAAAATGACTCCAATTAATTACATTGAACTGATATATGTATTCTGTATCTATTTTGACTTAAAATAAATAAAATAAATAATTATTTAAATAAAATTTGGTTTTAAACATTAACCCAGTGTTTTTCACTATTCATTAAAAATTGAAAGTTTTCAGAAAAATACGAAAAATTCACCATAAGCTAATTTTAATATTCTAAATCCAAAAATGAAGTCCATTTTGAAAAATAAAATTTATAAAATTTTAAAAAGTGGGTATTACTATTCATAATGGATAGTTTGATTGGTCATGGTGTGTTAAAACTCTAATTTGTGTACAATGCAAGCTACTTCATTATTCAAAGGGAAACATACTGTGGAAGCTTGGGGTGTTACAAAGTGCATAATAAATCTACATTTTAACTTATTAAAATAAAACATATTTAATGATTATTTAAATTAAATGTATATATTATATATCTAAAAATATTACTTGAAATTTATTTAATTATGATTACTAGTACTATAGTTAATATTAGATCATCGTATGCTTATAAAATGCAATTCTTGAAAAACCCACTTTTCAATACGAATTACGGGTTTATTTTAAATTAATGTTTTTCACTTCAATTAATTGAATTTGGAAAAATGTATTTCATATTTGGAATAAAAATATTTAATATTATATATTAATGTTAAATTAATTTTTTTTCCATAATGAATAGTGGAATTAGTAAAAAATAGTTAATGTGGTTAGGGTTAAAATAGGTTTATCATGGGTTTAACGAAAAAAATGAGGGTAGGATTACCGAAAAACCCTATAAAAAGAATACTAGATTTCGATATTTCGACCTTATCATATAAAAATTAATAATATATGATAATTGGAATGTCTTTTTTTACTTGGTAACAATATTATAATTTTTTATTTTTTTTGAAATTTTTTTTGTAATTTCCATGTGTGATTCTTGCCTTAACTTATAAAAGGGAACTCCCTCCCCTTACTTCTTAACACCTCTCAAGACATTTATTATACACCAAACCATGAAAACATATCTCCCCAAAATCATAATCCACCATCTAGATCTTTTTTTCTTTATAAAATACAAAAACTTGTCCCCACAAAAGGATATACAAAGGAGGTTTCATTTTGAAATGCCCACTTTCTTAACAAATCTCATTAGTTGTCATTATTATTTTCCACATTAAATTATTTGTTAACACATCAAATATAATACCCCAGTATCTACCATATACATAGATGTTATTATTTTTTGTTCATGACCAATATCCACCTCTTATTTCTTCAAATCATAAATGGTAACATCGTTTATGTGTACGACAAACTACCAACTTAGGAACCGATGTGACTCGTTTTCCATAAACACCTATCACAATTGGATACGGTGATAGATATAATGTGTATATATATAATACTTTTAAAAAATTATACTTATATAAATTTAATATCACACATAACTTTTTTACTTTCCATTAATTGGGGGAAATAATAATGTCGATCTTTTGTACGATAAAGTACCTCCTCATGGAGTGATGTTATTCATTGTCGCTAACGCTTTTCATAAAAGGTAATAAAGGTTAAATTTAATAAATATATGTGGTATATATGAAATTTTATTGATTATTTAAAATTAATATATGATACAATTACTTATCCTTCTAACCTTTTAGAAATTATATTTTCGCTCTTGTGTACCTACAGCTTACCGTCTCCATGAAGTGATTTGATTCATTTTCTACGCACCCTTTTCATGAATAGTTATAAAAATGTACATAATAAAATAATATATTTTATAACATTAATATAATTATATAGATAGTGTAACCATATCAAATTTTCATGATCTATAACATTCATGACCATACATGCATGAGGAACAAGGCAATTAACTCCCATAACAATACAATTAACAAAATATTGTTAACAAACTAGTTAGAAGATGTTATAAAAGGTTCATAAATAATATTAAAATAATTATTTTGGTTATTAAATAAGTTATTAATATTTTAGAAACATATATAAATGATTCTAACAAGTGCTTAACTAAAGGGAAGCAAGAGGTAAGGTACTTCATCTCAATTTACCATTGATTAGGAATATTGTAATATTTTTCACTTAATTTATTCTATATGGTGTTTATAAATCCCATTTGACATGTAATATCATGATTAAACAATAATTTATGTTATTTAAGCTTAAATTTGAATTATTTCATCCATTTTAATTGGAATTAAAAATTACTCAGTGGTAAGTAATTTAATAACTCAATTTCTTTTCATTGGATTATATTACATTTTCATTATCTTTGACATTATGAGATTATGTGTAAGATGAATTTTTATTATATTTTATTTTATTTAAACATTTTTTAAATGGATTTAGATTGGAAACACATAATAAATTCACTTATTAATTATCACTTCAAATTTATGATCATTATTAGGATTTATTCCACAATCTCATTCTAATTGATATTTTTTATTTTGTTTCTTTTTGGAATGAAATTATTAGATAATTTTAATATATAAACATTTCATATTCTTACAATATGTTTATTCTTGATATTTTCATGTAAAATTACCAATTTTATACTCTTTGGTACATAAAATAATTTACACGATATTTATAAGAAAATATGACATTATTTCCCTCTTCGACTGATAATCTATTTTCTTCCAAAACCATGTTTTCTAAAAATGTATTCAAAATTTTTTTTATCCATTTATAAATTATTTATTAAATAAATTTTTACTCGTTTTAGATTTTAAAATTTTTTAACAGAACCTTCATGAATTTTTCAATCAATTATATATTTATATTTTACAAAAATGTGAAAGTAATCATTATTATAACACACTAGACATGTAAAAAAAATCCCTATAATCAAGAAAAATAAATGTTTTTAAACATCCTCTATAATTTTCAATGGTTATTTTAAAATAAAAATAATAAAAATATTTTTTGAAGATTTTGTTTTATAAATATGTCAGAGTGAAAAAAAACTATTTTCTTCAATAATTTTTTAAAATATATTTTTATAGTATTTGTAATGATTAAGGACAACAGCCATTTATTTAATTTATATCCCACAAGGGATATGTTGTATTTATACCATAATTATTCATTCCATTGATCGTTAATGATCATTTTGACTATGGAATGTATTGGCATTCACAACATTGATTCATTATTGTATTCATTGTATTTTACATGAAATCATCACTTTATTGTGATCATTTTACATTTAATTTTTCATAAATATCAAAATTATTGTATCATTTGTATGATTTATTCCAAAATCACATACCATTTTTAAAACTATTTTTTACATTGAACGATGTTTGATTAAATGGGGAATATTGATATGTATTTATTATTTACTCAACCTGGATATTAGATTATAAGGAATATTGATCATGAATTTAATCAATTATTCAATATATAAAGAATTATTTTTACCTGAAGTGATATGTGGGTCCCAGAATTATATACACACTTAATTCCTTAGTACTCTGATTAGATGAATCAGTAATATATCTTTAAATAGTGTTTTTTCCATACTATTATATTGTATTGGGAAATGTCTTGACATTAGATGTACCAGGGTTCTTGGGATCATGGAGTCCAATAATTAATAATTTCCTTCATTAATAATTCAGTTATTATTACCAATGATATTTTCACAGTGATATTATCAATGGATTCATTTCATTTTTATTTGTTTAAATGGAATGTGTTTTTTGTTATTTACCTTGTCATATTGATGATTTCTTATCTAATAATGATGGTAATGTTATTTATTAAATGGAATGCTGTAAAATTATTTACCATTCCATGTTTATTATGATAATTTTTCTTGATAGATTCCACTATATATAACCCTTAATGATCATTTCATATCACCCTTATTTTTTTCCCTTTAACAAGATTCAAAGAAGTGTACTAAGAATGATATACATTGATCTTATAGAGGTAATAATGAAATTTTTTAATAATTTTTTTTATTTGTGTTTTCAAATTAATTATGGTAATCATGAATATATGTATTTTCCTAGGACTTTTAAATTTTTTGGTAATTTTGGATTCAATTACTTGTATCTTATTCCAAATTTGTTAATTAACCACTAACTCTGGGCTATTAGGGTTGGGGAATTTACATTTGGTATCATAAGATGTTTGGTAGAGACCCTAAGAACAAGATTTATGAACACATAGAATATAAAACATAACCCTGTGATAGAAATTGAGGATAAACATATAATAACATCCTAATTTTTTAGTAAAGTATATATTATATTGTTTTTCCAAGTGATGCAACCATGTATAGATATTATAAGTCAACATTGACTTGTAAAAGATATGCCTATGTGTAATAACTCGGAAAAAGTTATGTCACTCATGAATTGAGCATTACATAGTACCTAACAACGGGCCTTACTAAACACATGGTTTGAAGCACCCAGGGGATATTCATTGGTCAATTCACTTTTACTTACAAACCATTATGAATGATTTAAAAATATTTTTTTGATTTGAAAACATTCCCAAATAAACCATGTTTATTTTTATGAGATTGACCATGCATATAATTTTCTATTTATTCTAAGTAGTATTGTGATTATGCATTAGAATAGATAATTTTAGGAATTAATATGTTGTATACTATTTTTTATAAATGAAAACTATAAGAAGTAATGAGAACTATATCAATTAATTTAATCCAAAGGGTAATAATGATCATTTATTTGACGATTTCAAGAAAATATTTCAAAGTAAACTAGTCTCTTAAGCAGTCTATCATATGAGTACATAATATTTTGTGTTATAAATATATAAAAATAATTATATAATTATAATTATTTCGAAGGGAATCTAGAGAAGAAAAGTATGATAGAATAAAAATAGATAAGTGGAAGAAGGGAAAGAATGTCTTACTAACATATAATAATTTTCAAAATAAACACTCATGTACATGGTTTTGGTAATGGGATTTTACTATATGTATGAAGAGAAATGAAATTATTCTCATCATAGAAAATGAAATAAATAAGTTTCCAATGTTTAATTATTCAACACTAATAATATGGGGAACTGTGAAAATTAATGCCTCGTGTCACATGGGAATATACCTCAAAATAATCTAAGAGATCAAGTTAAAGATTATTCTATTAATATACATGAAGTGGAATTATTAATGTGATTGTGTTTTATTTCAATAATTTTGTCTGAGAAGTATTTTTGAATAAATATTTTTGGTTATAAGAATAATAAAATGTATAATCATCGTACTTTAATACTATTTCATAAGATATTTGAGAGAATATGTTGAATGGTATAAATGATCAAGAAAATTAATTAATTGGAAAGTTAATCTTATTAGTAAATGCATGATTGAGAGAAGATATCCCTTGATATGTTCTTGATGTTGAGATAATGATTTTGTGATAAAGAGATGATTCATTCAGAAAAAGTAAAATGGATATTATCGATAAATTTTTAACTCATTAGTTATTTTATGGAAATGTGGGTTGTAATATGGATTTTACAACATGGTATATATTAAATAATATATATTTTAATTTAAATAACAATGAGAGAGTTAATTTTTTAATTAATTCATGTTTTCATTAAGGGTTTTATGGTAATACATGATATTACCATTATTCATTAAAATATATGACCATGTTATTCACCAATTTAGTATGTGATGTGAAGAGAATTTATAAATTGTTTGGGGGATTAATGTTAAGTAAATTTTTTATATTCAATGAACTTATTTATAAATATATGGATTCTAATTTTATTTATTCATAAATTAGAGTATCCTTAAGTTTATCTATTTATGGAATTGATTTAGTTGATGTTTGGATGTTATTAGATAACTTGTGGTAAACTTTTTGGTTTTGGTAAATATTTAGAGTCAAAAGGGATAACGTAGGGATCTTAAAATTCTATAAATGTTAATTTTACTACATCAGGATTTATAAATTTGTCTTCATTTTATAAATTTAGAGATGATGTGAAATTTATGAAAACATATCCCAAGGATGATATTTTTCTTATGAAATGGATATAAATCAAATAAGTATATTTTCTTGTGTAATTTATTTTTATTTAAAAATAATCCATTAACTTTAATAAATTGGAAATTTTAGTAATAATTTTATCCTTTACATTCATTTATGATGGATCAATGGTTTTTTAATTATTATATATTTAGGATAATGTGGTGGTTAAATTTTTCTTGACCATGTTCTCTATCACTATCTATTAATCCTTAGGTTATTAGGTTTCTCTTGAATATCCATATTTTCATGTCCCGCTAATTATATCTTATTCAAAAACAAATTTCTATGTTATTTCATACGACCTTCATATCCCTAAATATTTTTTTTATGATTATGTTTTTTCAACTATATTATGATGTGGGATTTCAATAATAGTATTTTAAAATGTGAAACTCATGATTTCTGAGTGGAATATCAAATTGTGAGGACACAATTTATTGATGGTTGGGAGAATATGACACATGGATATTTTATGATATATTTATTTTAAAATTTAATTAATATCTTTATTATTTTTAGGTTAATGTAAACCTGAGGTTTTCTAAACAATAAAATTTTGTTCTATAGTTTATACGATAGACAATACTGAGCTTAAACGGTCCACAAAATATTTTATCATCATGATAACTTATCCATTGAATTAAAATGTGTGAATATTATTAACTTAATTATGAAATATATATATAGATACTAATAAATAAAAATTTATTGATAAATTCTTAGTAAACAATCACTCAATTTTTTAGTAAAGTCATTATATGATTTAAAATACATATTCAACAAAAAATAATTTTAATTTATTTTTGGGATAAATATTAGAAATAGTTTTTAAATATTTGGAAAATTTCATTTCATCAAAATAATACCATTTTTTAAATAATCATATCAATATTATCATCGGGTAAAACTTTGTATTTTTCTGAAAAGGTTGTTTTTTTAATAAATAGGGAAAAATACCATTTTTTGGTTAAACTGTCATTACTTTTAATTAATAAATTAATTTAAAATAACCATTATTGTTTTAATAATATTAAATAGTAACAAAATTATTCTTTAGTTATATTTCATTCAATTAATTGCATTTAAATTAACTTTTACTATATTTTAATATAAGTTTATTTTTAGGCTTTAAAATAATTTTTTTAAACTATTTTAAAGTTCATAATGTTTATCAATTTTTAATAATTCAAATAAAACCCACTGAAGAATGATTTAAGTGATATTTATATATTATATATATATAAATTTGAATTTAATTTAATTTAATTTTTTTAGTATTCATATAGTTATTATAATATCATTTTATTCTTGAAAAATACATCTCTTGAAAAACCACATTTCCATAAGAATTAGAATTGTACTTTAAATTAATATTTTTCCAGTTATGTTAATTGATTTTGGAAAATATGCTTTCATATTTAAAATTATAATAATTAATATTATTTAATATGGTAAAAAATATTTTTAATCATGATGAATAGTCAAAACAAAAAAAAAATCAATTACCACGGTTAAGGTTTAAATGGGTTTTCGAGGGGTAAACTAAACAAATAAGGGTAGGATTTCCAAAAGAACATGTCAAAATCAAAATTTTTAAAAATATTTCAACATTATCCTATCTCAATTTCAAATATATAGAAATTTTAATATTTTTTCTAGGGATTGGCTTTATAATTTTGGATTCTTTTGGGAAATTTCTGTATAGTTTCCATGTGGGTTCCTTTCACCCATTATAAAAGGATGCTCTATCCCTTTACTTATTCACACCTATAAAGGAATTTTTCATTACCAAAACTTATTAAAATATACCCCTAACATCCATATAAAACTTCAATAAATTATTATTTTCCAAAAATACCAACCTTAGGGCCCTTACGAGGAGATCCAAAGGAGGTTTCTCTTGGAGAAGTTAATTGTCTTAACATAGATCATTAATTTTATTTCTTCTTTTCCCAATATGAATTATTTCATAAAATAGCCAATATAATAAGAGTAATATCTAACATATAATTACATATTATTATTTCAATTAAATGACCAATAAATGTCTCCTCTTCCAACAAAAGGGAAATGATAACGTTGATGATGAATATAGAGGATTACCGCCTAGCAAACCGATGTGATTCATTTTCCATAAAAACATCTCATGGTTGGGTATAATGATGAATATAATGTATATATATAATAATTTTAACATAATTATAATTATATAAATATAAATCATGTAAACCATTTTTTACTTTCCATTCCATAGGGGATAAGATAACGTCACTCGTGTTTACAGAAGACTATCACCTCGTGAAGTGGTGTGACTCATTTTCACAAACTCTTTACATGGTAGGTAATATAAGATAAACTAAATTAATATTTTTGATATATATAAAATTATATTTATTCAAAAAAATTAATATATGATTATCTTCATTACCCTTTCATCCATTATTAAATGATATAATTGCTCATCGATAAGTACAGTTTACCATCTCAACAAAGCAATATGATTCATTTTATTAGTGAACATTTCATGAATATTTATAAAAATTTATCCAATAAAAAATAATTATAATTATATCATTAATACCATTATATTTATAAGGAAAATATATACTATGTTTAGGATTTTGAATATTCTTGACAAAACATATATAAGTAAACAAGGTAAGTAACACCTGAAACAATAGTGATAAATAATGATATTTAATGAACGTGTTTTAAGATGTTATAAAATGATGGTATATGAAATTATTAATATTAATATGGTTCTTTAATATGTTTTTAACATGTTTTAATCAAATATACATTATTTTAAAAGTTATTGACTAAAGGGAAGCGCGAGGTAAGGGTCTTTGTCTCAATTTCCCTTCTCTGAGGCATATTTTAATGTTATGAACATAATTTCTCTGATGTGCATTATATACTAAATTTTTGAAATATAATAACATGATTCTTAAATAATTATTGTTATTTTAATTTTGAGTTTTTTATTTAATCAAATGGGATTGTACCTAAAATATATAAAGTGGTAAATAATTTCATAACTCAATTTTGTTTCATCGGGTAATATTTCTTTATCATTATCTTTGATAATGTAAGATTATGTGTTTACTGAATTCATGTTATCTTAAGTTTGTTAATGATTTTATATTTGGATTTACATTTGATACAATTAATTAATTCTGTTATTATTCTCGCTTAAATGTTATTATCATTGCAAAGGTTTATTTCACAATATAATTCATATTGATATTTCATATTCATGAATATACATTAAGGGGAATTATTTAATATTTGTATAATAAACACATTTTATCTTCTTTTTCTATATTTATTCATTATATTTTCAAGTAATAGTAACATTTCTACACTCTTTTTTTCTTAAAAATTCAGACGTTTTGAGAAAATCCCACTTCATCTCTATTATCAGTCATAAATTTGTTTTCTTCTCAAACAATATTTTCTAAAAATCTTTTCAAAAATGGTTTTATCTTTTTTCAAATGATTTATTAAATATATTTTTACCTATTATTTATTTATAGTTTTTTTGAAATTAATCTTCATGTCATTTTCAAAACATGGACCATTTGGATTTTACTTAAAATGTGACTAGAATCATTATTTTAGAACAATTGTAATAGAATGAATTTTATACTATCATGATAACTCAATTTTTTAAAACAACTATTAAAATATTGAAAGGATATTTTCAAATCAAATTATTTTCAAAATATTTTTTCAAAATTTATTTTTAAAAATATTTTGAAATTGAAAAGGTTATTTTATATAAAATGTTTTTAATGATCTTTTTACATTATTTCTATTCATAAATGATAGAAACAATTTATTTTACATATAATCTACTGGGGATAAGTTCTATTGATACAATAACTATTCTTCCTTTGCATGGTTTATGATCATTTTTACTAAAGAAATTTTTTACATTTGCTTTATTGAATCATTATTGTAGTCATTAACTTTTCCATTAAATATTCACTTTCTTGTGATCAATGTACATATAATTTCTACTCAATATCAAAATTCTTTGTATCATTAATATTATTATTGTCCAAACCATATAATTTTTTCTCATATGGTGTTTAGATTGAAAATTATTTCATTCAATGGGAGATATTTATACATATGTGTTCTTTAATCAGAAAAAATATTTGATTATAAGGCATATTGATCATGTATTAAATCAATTATTTGATATATGAGGAATTATTTGGACTTATAGTGATGGTCGGGGAATGGAATTTTATGTCGCCTTGATTCATCAATAATCATATGATTTAAATCATTAAGAAAGAATAAAATGGAGTTTTACTCATAGTATTTAAGTTATATTATGAAATGCCTTGACAGTAAAGGTGTCATGATTAATGAGATCATGGTGTCTAATAATTAAATTTTTTTACCATTAATAATTCACTTATTATTATCAATGATATTTTCACAATTTTATTATCTATAGATTCATTTGATTCTTAGATGATTAAAAGGAATTTTTTTCACTTATTTAACTTTTCATATTGATTATGAATTATCTAATCATTATTTTAATGTTATTTATTAAATGGAGTGTGTGTACATTTCTTTATGTTGAGATTTTTATTATTATTATTGATTAATTATAGTTTCTGATATACATAACCATTACTGAGAAATTGAGAACTACCTTATTTTTTTCTTATTATAGGAATACATTTTTTTTAATTAAAATAAAAGTCAAATATATTGTAAATTTAATAATGAAACTATAGTTTAATTTGTGTTTTCAAATTTATTACATGATTCAGTATGTATCTAGTATTGAAAAACACTATGATTTTAAAAGAATAAATTTATAATCGATATAATAAAGGACATGAAACACTGAGTATACCTTGTGTTGTAAGGGATAATATTTTCAACATAAATTACATGAAATACTCAATTTATCTATCATTACATGCAACCCCGATTTTTATTTTTGATAGCATATTCAGCACACTACACTGAACATAAATAACCCATGATATATATTACCATTACAAACTATCTCTTAAATTGGTTCATATAAAGAGTATTAAATAATTTATTTTATATATATATCTGTGTGTGTGTGTGTGTGTGTGTGTGTTAAATTTCTTACTCAACAAAAATTACTAAGAAAGTTTTATTAAATAATAAATCAATTTTTTTAAATTGACTTTATTATTCAAAAATATGTTTTCTTCAAAAAAATTATTTATTTTCATGAAAAATAATATTATAATCAATTTTTTGAAATTCTAGAAAAAAAAATTTTATAAAATAATATCCGTTTTTGGATTTATAATATCAAATTTTACTTGGGTTTGAATTTTTGTATTTTTTATAAAATGTTGATTTTTCATTAAATAGTTGAGGAATACTGATTTTTTGTAAAAATTATTTTCTTTTCATCAAATTATGTAACATAAAAGGCCCAATATGTTTTTTATTACTTTTACATGCAACCTATGTTATAATTAATCCACGTAATAAATTTGAATTAACTTTATATTGGTTTTTAGTATAAGTTTTTTTGTTGGAAAACATGTTTTTTCTACTAACTATTTTAAAATTCATAATGATTGTCCATTTAAATTATATAAAATAATTACTAATATGGAATTTTTAAAATCAAATTTATAGAATATATATCATTAAATAATAATTTATTTTAATACAAAGAATATTATTAGTCTTAGAGTGAATATAGAATCATGTTTTTCTAAAAAAAATACACTTCTTAGAAACCAGGTGTCTCACAACACCTATGGGATTAAGGATAAATTATATTTTTCCACTTATGTGAATCCAATTTGAAAAAATGGATTCCATATGTATAATAAAAATAATTTATAATGTATTATATTTTCAAAATTATTTTTATCCAAAATTAATAGGGAATGCAGTAAAACATTAATAATTATGGTTAGGTTAAAATTTGATCTATTGGGGGGTCAAACTAGAATGATAAGGGTGAAAATAACATAAAATATAATATTAATTTTGTTTAATTAGTTTATTAAGACCATGGATATAATTTTCTATGACATATGAAAATTCTATTCCACTTTCCTCTGAATATAACCCCTATAATATGTTCTGTAAAGAAAAAGGAAAAAATCCTCTTTTCTTCCGTTGGATTTATATAAATCATTTGGAGAGGGAAAACAATATAAGATCAAGAATAGATAAAATTTTGAAATATTAATTATATTTTTTATCCTAATAATTAATATATAATTTTTATAGATTAAATAAATACATATAATGTTTAAGAAATCCCAACGTAGTAATTATTTAGTTAGCAATTAAAAGAAATAAATAATACAAAAATTTTAAAACTAATGTAAATTGAGTTTGTAATTGTGTTAAGTTGTTTTTTAGATAAATATATCATGTTACATACATTTTATAATAATTTATTCGAATTCAATATTTGTGTTTATTTTTAAAAAAAAAATCTAATTAATTAAAAAATGTCAAAATTTTCAATAATGTTATTTTATACTAAATTATATTTTATTAAATTATTTAAAACTACTAAAAATAATATATTATTCAAAGTTATTATTAAAATTTTATAAAATATAAAATATTTCCAATTAATTTAGAAATTTTTTTTATAATGAATATATTGTGTCTAAATTAGACCAAAACTATGTTAGTGTGGATAGTATCAAAGTGGTGTTTTGCACGTTACTTACGCTTGTGATAAAAATATTTTTCAACACATAAATGATCTAAATTTGATAAAATATATTTCATATTCATAATCAGTTTTTATAAACTTTGTAATATTTTTCCCTTTAATTTTTTCTTAAATCATAAATTAACAATGTTAGAAAACTAGATATTGTTGTGAAAATTCAAAATGGTAAAAATAAATAAACTTAAGAGTTATGAAAAAATGATTAAAAATGTGATTAATTATTTTTTGGAGGTGTTTATAGACCATATAATATATAAAAAACATTAATTGTCAATTTTTGATCCACTTTAGGTATTATTTACCTCCCAATAGTCAATACATTTGAGTAATTAGAAGAATGTCGCTTCTCCTAATCTATAAAAAGGTAGTAACTCCCCTCACATATTCACACTTATAAATCCATTTGGACCACCCAATACCAAAACAAATTACTTCAAAACTTTCATCCTCTCATCATATAAACCTTATATTGGTAATAAACTCAACCAATGATGTCCTTTTGTATAAAAAAAATATGTTACCTGAAGAAGAGGCTGTAGGAATTAATAAGAATTTATGTTTTATTTCTTTAATCTCCCCTTATATTATTTTTATAACATGATAATATAATAACCTCAGTACCTTACATATGCATAGATTTTGATGTGTTATTTTTATAACCAACAACTACAAAAACAATCATTAAATGGGTTACTAATTTATAGTTCGCCTATACTGTGGACTAACGCATCATCAAACGATTTTATTAAATTTTCCATTAAAACATATCATTGTAGGGTATGATGATTAATATATAGTTTATATATGATATTTATCAGATAATTATAACTATTTAGTCCTAATATCATATATATACATTTTTAAATTTAATACCATAAGGGATATGAAAACCTCGCTCGTGTGTACGGTGGACTACAACCTCACGTAGCGATGTTATTCATTTTTCACTAATGGGTTACATGGAAGGTAATAATGGTAAAGATAATAAATATATGTGAAATAAACTAAATATATGTTATATTAATGAAATATTTATCATTAGGGAAATATAATATATCATTTTTATCTTTACCTTTTTACTCACTTGAAAAATGATAATGTCGTTCATAGATATGTGGAATACCACCCCCTCGAATTGATTTGATTACTTTTTCATTAACACATAAAAACAGTGATATATATAAGTATATATAAATGAATAATATTTTATTTATTATGTTATGATCATTATTCAAAGATATATTTTACATACCTTCTTTCCAAAATGATTATTAAAAAATTGAAATGTTACTCATGGGTATGTAACGGCCCACCATCTTCAGGATTGTATTGTCAAATCAATTTTCATGAAAATATGTCATGATGGGTTTAAAAATTAAAATATGTATAAATATTATAATAATTTTATTATTATTATTATTATGTTTAAATAATGACCTCTTTGACCATAGTCAACCCAACAATGTCAGTTTTGATACACTAACTGGATATAGTTAAAACATCTGACATAAACATAATCGATTAGGTAATTGTAAATAAAATGATAATAAGTGAAATAAAAGTAACATAAAATGAATAAATTTCTCAATAATTTAAATAATTAATATATTTTTATTTTTCATAAAGGTAAATGCACATGTGACCAGTCGGTCTAAATATAATGGTTTTACTCATCTCACTTTTATTTCAATGAGATCTATGCCATATTAACCACTTATATTTATTGCATGGTGTATATAATTCCAATGAATTTATTATATGATTATTATCCATAAATTTATGGGTATTTATATATCCATTTTATAGGTTTTATTTTATGGTGTTTACATTTTCTATGTTACCAAAGCGGTAATGGATTTTGGTCACAATTTTATTTCTTTGAGACTTTTTTGTTTTATATACCTATATTCTTATATGAGGTGTATATATGTCCCATTTGAAATTTAATATTATTAATTTATTCATTATCATGGTATTTTAATTTTAAATTAATGAAATACTTTCATGGGGATTTAGATTCAAAGGTAATATAGTGGTAAGAGTTTTATGTTACAATATAATCTTTTAGTAGAATTGTTTATGAATATGTTTGAAATAATGAGATATAATGATAAATATATCAAGAGACTATATAATTTTATTATAAACTAGTTATTTATGATACAAAAAAGTAATATTTTCATTTTTCAATCATCGGTAATTCAAATTATCGAGAAAAATGTTTTTAATAAAATAAAACTTTATTTCTATCATCTCTTAGAAATATGTTTTATTCCAAATAAATATTTTTTAATGATGTTTTAAAAAAATATTTTTCCTTTTAAAAAATTGTCAAAGGATTATTAACCTTTTTCATAATTTTTTTAAATGAATCTTCTTTCCTCATTTTGAACAATGAAGATTTCTAACTATTTTATTGTGAAAAAATAATGTTCTTTACAAAATGTATGGAATTACCCACATACATAACTTTATTTATTTGATGATTCCTGTAAAATTTTACAAGGTTATTTTTAATGAATTTTTTTTCTTATTAATCTATATATTATTTTTTTGAAATATTTTCAATGAAAAGTATTTTGAAAATGTTTTATGTTTTAAAAATTGATTTCATAATGAAAATTATATTTTCATCCAAACTGTTCTTAGTGATATTTTAATGGTATTTACATTCATCAATTTTAACAATACATGATGTTTATTATCCTCTAATATAGATATTTGGTTTTGATTCCATCCGTATTTATTTTATAGCTTTAATAAGACTATTTCAAATTGATTTTTATGAAACTCATTTCTACTCCATGGTTTATCCATGTTTGAAAGTGATTGTTATGGTACCCATTTCATTTCAGTGGTTCAATCAGGTTTAAAGAAAATTGACATGAAAATCATTTCCATTATATGGTATAATCACCTTACAAAGGGAAAAATTATTTTTTCTATGAGTTTTATGATGAAATGAAAGATAAATGTACATTATTCATGTTGTGGACCATATAAATTATATACGATGGGTGAAGCCAAATTGCATCGGTTGAGCTCATTATTGCATAAATGATCAGTGAACCTAGATAACTATTGAATTTATTGGGTATTTATTTTTTATTCAAAAAAAATATATTGGAAGTTTTCTTTATATTAATTCAAATTTTCATGGGTTCTATAAGTGTTTTATTTTTGTTATTTGAGATAATGTTCCAAGATACCAATATGTTTTATCTATGATTTCTAGGGGTTTATGATGTTTAATTTGATCAAGATTATTATTAAATAGATCATCATTATTGATTATTAAGACACTTTTCTTTCTTAAACCCTTATTCCATTTTTTCATGTTTGATGACTCAGATATTTATTGGTATGAATATTATTATGTTATACTACTTCACTTTGATTATGTCATCATAACCCTATGATTTTCTTATGCTTGATAATGAAATTTATTGTTAATGCTTCTATTTTACCTTATAAGTAATTGGATCTCACCCCACTTATTTTTTCTTTTCCCCAGGTTATATAGAATTTGGTTTAAAGAATAATTTCAAGAATAGATTTATTAGGGATTATGATGGTGAATAAATGTGAAATAAAAAAATCTAGGTTGAGTGAGAGAAATTATTATTAATGAAATTTGATTGTTTATGTAAGAGTTATTAATGATCCTATACAACTCCAAACCTAAAAGGTCATTGGGAATTTAAGTGATCCAATTTTTCCTTTTGATTTTTAAAGTTTTGGATTGATGAAAAATTGAATCACAATTATTTGAATCAAATCTAAAAATGTTAAGATTATGATTTTTTCATTGGTTCTGGGAGTGCCAGTTTTGGGCTATTATAGTTGGTATTAATGGTATATTTATATATTTTTTGAGATTTGGATATTTTCATGAAATTTTATATTAATTGTTAAGGATACCATCATAGTTATATAATATTAGGGTTGATCATAAGTTCAAGGTCATAGACACCTCACTAGAAGGTTTTAAGTAGTAAAAATTTTGGGGTTATTAATGATGTTTTGGGAGATGTTTTATAGGGTTTGGATAATTGTAACCCCACGAATCAAGAAAAAATATTATTTAGGGAGGAATTATTATTTTCATGTTTGATGAAAAAAATGAGAACCTGAATTTTTGGTGACAACCAATATCATCCAGCAATGTCAAGGGGCTTGAACCCACAACCGAAGGGAGTCAATGGTGTAGTGCTTAGAAGTGGCCAATACAATTTCATGTGAAGTATGAAATTGTTACAGGTAATGATTATGTTTATTTTAGAAACATATGTTTTTTTATTTGATGATTAATGGTTGATATATCTTGGAAAAATATGTTATCAAATCCTTATAATATTTGGTTTTTTAACTTCATCCGAAAATGTTTAAGTAATTTTAAGGATAGTTTTTTATATAATGATTATGTTTGAAATTTTGGTGTTACTATGTAATTTTGATGATTAATATATCATATGAAGGATACATCATTCTGGTAATTATCTTACCATGTGATAACCATTTTGGTTTTGGTTAATGTCCAAATATATGTGGAATAATTTGAAAATCCCTTTTATGGTTATGTGGTATTTAAACGTTTATTTTAGTGCTCTGAGATATAAAAAATCATCATGAATAGACATAATTTATAGAAAAATAGGTTATACTGGTGGAAAATGATTATAGGATGAAATTATACAAACAAAGTAAGTATATTTCTATATTATATTGGTCTATATGGTAATAAAATTTGTCAACTCTACGAAATAGATCTTCAATACAATGATATCCTAGTACAATCAGTTATGATAGACCAAAGGTCTTTTTAATTAACATATATTTATGTATTTGAGACCCTTAACTTTAAATTTATCATTCAAATGTTTTCTATTAATGCCCTTATTCACCCTCTATATTTTATTTATGTCTTTCCTCCATTCCCACCCATGTTCTCCTATTTAAGAACCTGCATAAGTATTATTTCATATGAACTTTGTACTTTTCTTTCACTATTACTAAGAGGATGATTTATTAATATTTTTTAATGATGAATTTTTAAAAAAATTCTTTTCAAATTTCCAGCATTTTATTGATGAGATAATTTTTAAATTGTGAGGATGTAATTTAATAAGGGGGAGGATGTAAACCCCATAAATTTTAAAAAATTTAATTTATATTAGATAACATTAGAGAAATTCACCACTAATTTATAATTCATTACATGAAACAGTATGTTAATATTTCATTACATGAAACACATATTTTATCTTTAATTACACGAAACCTAGATATTTTTATGTTTGATGGGATATTCAATATACGACACTAAAATTAACAACCCATGATATTTATTAACATTATTATCATGGAATTAAATTATAGGGTATGAATTGTATTAAATTATTTATAAACTACACAAATATATATATATATATATATATCATACTCAATATAAATTGTTGATAAAAATAGAAAAAAAAATAGTCACTTTTTAGTAAAGTGATTTAATTCACCAAAAATATGATTTCTTCAAAAAACAATTTTCATTGTTATATTGAAAAAATATTATAATAATTTTTTTTAGATTTTTTTTGATAATTTTAAATACATTTTTTAAACCATAATATCAATATTTAATTTGGTAATGATTTTTTGATTTTTTAGAAAATTTTTAATTTTCTGTTAATAGTGATAATAATGATTGTTTTTAGAAATCTTTACTTTCCAATAATTTTAGTAGTTTAAATATCAAAATATGTTTTGAATATTTTCACAAGTATCCTAATTTATATTTAATCGACTGAATTTATTTGAATCTAGTTATATTGGTTTTTAGTATATGTTTTTTTTGTTTTAAATGGGTTTTTTCTAACAACTATTTTAGAATTAATAAAGTTTCTTCATTTTAATTACTTAAAAAAATACCTAAAATGGAATGTTTTAAATTAAATATATATATTATATATCATGAAATATTACATGACTTTCATATAAGATTATTAGTAGTCATAGAATTAATATAGAATCATATGTTTTAAAAAAATACTCTTACTAAAAACAAGTTGTCTCATTGTGTCAATGAGATTAACGTTATATTAAAATATTCCACTTTCTTGAATTTGAATTTAGATAACTCAATTCCATATTTTAAATCATCATATTATATAATGTCTACTAATTTCAATAAATTTTTTGATGAAAATATATAGATAATTGAGTAAAAAATTATTTACTGAGGTTAAGGTAAAAATTGATTTTTTTTAATGTGTTAAACTATAATTATATGATTTAAAATGACTTAAAATATAATTTTAATTTTATTGAATGTGTTTACTTCAACCATTGACCTCAAATTATTTGTAATATTCAAAATAATTTCCAAATTGTTTTTAATATGACCCATATAATATGTTAAATAAAGAAACAAACACAAATGATAATTTTCTTCCTTTTCATTTCTATAAAGATCTGAGATTATAAGAAAACAAATAAGTTTAGTTATAGATATTATCTTGAAATATAAATTAGTTTCACTTATCATAATAAATTATCATAATTTTTTTGTGATGAAATAATTATTTTAGAATTTTAACGCCCCAATTCTTTACTATTTTTTTATTTTTGTTTAAATTTAATGTTTTTTCTCACTTTATTTTTATGCAACACCATGTTAAGCTTACGCTACACACAACACTGATTTATCTTTCATTACGAGAAAGGACATTTTCACAGCCTTTTAATGGTGCAACAGTTTTAAAACTAAATATGGGAATTTTTTTAAATTTTATATGTCAAAATAAATTTAATTTTTTAATTTGGAATTTCAAAATTATCTTTGGGTGAATATTTGGTATTTTTCTGAGAAGGTTCATTTTTCTATGAAAAGTTAAAAATACAAAAATTTAGTTAAAATCTTAAAACTCATTTAAATAATTATTTATGTAAAATTATATTTTAAATTGGTTAATAAAGTCATAATAGTTCAATTATAAATATATTAATACAATTTAGTTCATTATAATAATATTTATATTGAAATTGGATATAAAGACTTATTGAACTTTTTGAACAATTTTACGTTAAAAAACCTCTTTCTCACCACATATGTGGGATTATCATTAAACATAATATTCCCAATTCTGTGATTTTAATTTTAAAAAATGGACATACATGGTTTTAATTAGTATAATGTTTTTGGTCTAATAATATCATCAAAAAAACCTCCAATTTTTTTTGAAAGTGATTAAAAATAATTATAGTGATTTGGGTAAACCTAAGCATAAAAATGGACAAAACAATAATATTAAGGACCAAAATGACCTAGAAAAATGTCCAAAAGCCATTGGAGGGAAATAGTTTGACCATATTCCCTATTGGTATTAATTTTTTGGTTTAATGGGATAATATTTCATGAATGTTCCCTTTATGATAAGTTATGTAAATAAAAAGACAAAAATAAAACCTTCCTTACATTTAACATTTATAAAACATTGAGATATGTAAAAAACATCATATTTTCAGTCATACATATACTTTTGAAACATATATAGGTTATTTTTATAATTATAATTTATCATTAATTTTTATAGATGAATTAGTTACTCAAAATTCTTAAGAAACACCAACAGATTGATTATTTATTTAATATTCAACTAAAATAAATTATACTATAAATAATAAATGTCAGATAAATTGATTGAATTATTTTTCTTAATTTTTTTTAGATTATTATATAATGTTAAACATATTTTAAATTAATATAATTTAATTATAAAATTTCTATTGATATTTTTCAATTAAAATTAATGAAATAATGTTAAAATTGAATTCTATGATATTTTATAAAAATATATATATTATTAGATGATTTAAAATAAATAAAAAAATCTATATTCTTCCAAATTGTTTTTAATTTTTAATAAATATTATATATGGTATATTAATGGACTAATTTTCCTTTCATAATAAACTTATTGACCAACATTTTGTAAAAACAATGTTAGAATTATCTAGGTTAGAATAATGTTTTTGTGCTCCGTATGAGCTTATTTTACAATTAATATCTAACACAAATTGTATTTTTCTTTTTTAAATTAGATATAATATTTATAATTTATTGGATATATATTTTCTATTAAATAAATCTTTAATTTAGTCTTAATGTTTAA
The DNA here is from genome assembly GCA_963277665.1 of Viscum album. Lineage (NCBI taxonomy): Eukaryota > Viridiplantae > Streptophyta > Magnoliopsida > Santalales > Viscaceae > Viscum > Viscum album. Next base: position 1,074,250,213 of record OY728127.1, on the reverse strand, counting down.
ATTACATAGGCTATAAAATTATATTATTTAATAAAAACCTAAATGATAAAATTGGGGAAACATAGAAGTTAAGGAACCAAATTATAAAAATGCACTTATTTTTGAATGATTTTGGTTTTTTTCAGACCATGAGTCCCCATTAATCCATTATTTATCCACTTTTTCACATTAGTAAAAGTAGACATCTCATTATTGTATACATTTATTTATTTTAAAGAGTTTCACTCCTCCTCTACTATAAAAATACCTCTTATCCTCCCACTTTCACACTCCTCTCATGAAACATTGACTCACCGATATCTCCCCAAATAACTAATAAATATACCTCCCCTCAACCTATAATCCTAACCATTTTTATGAGGCAATCCAAGGAATCCCTTTGTTGAAAACCCAAAGAGTTACCCAAATAAGAGGTGACATCTTTCCTCGAGATCTTAAGTTTTATTTCCGTTATCCGCCACATAAACTCTACTTATTCACTGATTATATAAAAAAACGTATTATGAATATACTAATATGTTGTTTTGTTAAGTTTTTTACATGAACTTACGCACACTTCCATCTAATGGGTAACAAACATACAGTTTATGTGTATGGCGAACTACCACCTCATGAAATGATGATTGTTCTTTTTTCCATTACATCATCTCATATTGGGAATTATGATATAAAAACTAGTTATATATGTTATATATTATATTTATTATGTATTTATTATTATTTAATTTTTTTATAATACATACTTTAAAATTTTCATTTTTTGTAAATATAATAATATCATTTGTTAAAGCGTGGACTACCGTCTCCCCAAATCGATATGATTCGCTCACACTATACATGGAACATATAAAGTAGGGTTTTAATTAAACATATGTAAAAATAATTAAATATATATTATATTCATGAAATAATTACCTTTCTTGAAACATAATATCTCTTTTTCTTTATTACCCTTTTTACACACTAAAAGTGATAATGTCGGTCGGGGGCATGTGGACTACCGCCTCCCCTAAATGATGTGATTACTTTTACATACCAATAATGATATACATAATTATATATGATTAAATTACATTTTATATACTATATAAGTATCATTGTTAAAATTTATAGTTCTACATACCTTCTTTCCCTAATGATCACTTAAAATGGGTATGTTACTCATGCGTATATACGACCTACCATCTCCATGATTGTAATGTTGGTTCATTTTTAAAAATATTCATTCATGATTGGTTTTAAAAGTATAATTTATTAATAAATATGATAATAATTTCATTATTATTATTATCTATTTTTTTATATAATGACCTCTTTGACCATAGTTTACCCACCAAAATCGTTTTTAACACATAAACAAAATTTGGTCAAAACACCGGATGTAAATAATTGTTTAAATAGTTATATAGAATATGGTAATAAGTGAAATAAATTTATTTATAAATAGAAAAATGTTATGAAGATATTAAATAGTTAAAAAAAAGTTTATCATTCAGGTATATAAAGACACACGTGACAAGTAATACTCAAGGTAATGATTTCATCTCAATTTACATTCAATTGAGTTTTATTTTTTATTACGCACCACTTCATAGTTATGTGGTGTATATAATTTCATTTTACATGTTATGTCATGAATATACTTATTCTCATGATATTATAGTTTTTATTTAATTCATGGGAAATTATGATTTAAATTTTTCAATGTGGTGTGGGTTACTTTTGAATATTTAATGATTGTTTTCTTCAATAATTTTTTAATGAAAAAAACCTTTATTGGTACTTATCCTCCTTTAAGGCATTATTGATAAATATATATGAATTATTCACTAAATATATTTTCTAATAATCCACATTCTTTATTAATTTTATAAATTATTTGATATATGAGGATTGATTTGGACTGAAATACACAGGTCGGGTCCGGTTATAGATAGCCCCTCGATGCATTGGTAGTCTCATGAGACCAATGACTTGGAAAAATAATTATTGTTTAATTTTTTTTGAAAATATATCTTAAAAGTATAGTGGTCTATGTTTTAGAAACATGAAGTCTAATAATAAATCATTTCCTTCATTTCAGTCATCATTTTTAACCATGAAATTTTTGTCAATATATCTATAGATGAATTTCATTCTTAGTTTATTGATTAAATGACATGTGATTTATTTTCTTTTTTTCATATTGATTTTAACTTATCTAGTTATTTTAATGGAATTTTATATAATTTATTTAACTTTCTATGTTTATTTATTCTCATTGTTACATTATTGCGTCTGTTTTACTTGCATTTACAGAGAATTTGAGATCACTATTATTATGTTTCTATTCTCGAGGTTGTGAAGATGAATCTTTCGAATGAGTCACAAAGATGATTTTTATTTCATTTTATTGTGTATCATGTTTTTATTTTCTATTTCCCAATTTATTATGGTCATGAAGTATGTAATCATTCTTTCAAATACTACTAAATTGATCATTCCTTCGGGATTTGATTCCTGTTAATAATGCTAATGCAATAATATTATGAACCAACTTCGTGCCTCTAGGGTCATAGAATTACATTTGGTATCAATGTATGTTTAAAAGAAACTGTAGAAACTATATTTATAAAATTTATATTAAGAAACAAAACCCTAAGATATAAATTTAGGATTAGTATAGAATAAAATCCTAGATTTTTGGTAAGGTACAAATTATGTGGGTTTTCCAATAAATACATCCTGATCTTGATACAACAAGTGGATGTTATTCTAGACTAGATATACTTAGGAATAAAAACCTTAACAAGGTGTGTCGGGCCTGACTTCTCATAACTTAGTGCAAAAAAAGAGATTTGTTGTGCGATTTTTTTGGCACTCACAGGGGATATGGTTAGGATAGTCCATATTTTTTTACCTATCATTATGATGGATTTAAAGTAAATATATCAACAAAGAAACCATGTTTGTTATTATGATATTATTTATAGAAAACATTTTAAATTTATAATTAGTGTTTCACTAGTTTTAGGATTATAAATTATGTTATATAATGTTATGATTTAATTATATATATACCATTGTTTAGAAGTGTTTCCAAGAGGGATGAATGGTATAAATAATTCTAGGAATTTTATAGATTCCCCTACTGAGGAAACTAATATCGGTTGTATTGGAACTAAGAATGTTTTGAAAATATTAGGGTAGGTTAATAAAATTAGGAGACATAAACTTTCCTAGATAGAACAACTTGATCCATAGTGACATTCTCAATTGTTGGATATCTTTATATGATAGAGGCCAAAATCATTTATTAGTAATATTGACCCCGTAGTAGAAAAGAAATTGATTAAGTCATTGGAAAAGATATTAATAGAATAGAGATGTGTTGAAATGGAAAAATTTACACTTTTAGTGTATTGTATGAATAGTGATTCAAATCAATAGTGGTCCTTGATCTAGAATACTATGGAGGAAGAAGAAATATAAATCATTCAATTTATAACTTTTAAGGGGACATGTTTGATAAATACTTCCCTCGTGATCATAAAAATGATATAAAGAGGAATTTATGTATCTTAAAGGAAAAGGAATAAGAACATGTTGTAGATTATAAATATATCATTACATGGTTATCCAAGTATGGTATTTATTATATATGAAACATAGAGTTTAATATTAACCACATATTTTAAGATATTAAGCCAAATCTCTTAATGGAACTAGTATCTTAGAATTTTAATCATATGCAGAAATAGTTTTATGTTCCATCAATATAGATAAAAAATCTCAAGATCCTACATATTAAAAGGAAAACCAGAGATAAAGATTTCTTATCAACACTAAGAAAAATAAAATGAGTCAAAGAAGAAGAGAAAGAAAGATTTTCCCACATGTGATAATTTTGGAAAGAGTAACCTTTGTAAATACATGATGGGAATTGGAGTTTATTATATGTGTGGAGATAAGGGCCACCATGCTAAATAATGAAAATGGAAAAATAAAAAATCAACTATTTAGTGTTAGAAGTGTAAGGATATGGGGAACTATATAAATAAATACCCCAAGAAACGAGGGAATGTACCTCAGAATAAGATAGGGGAAAATGATCAATAATATGTTATTAACATGACCATAGAGTAATGATTAATTGAATTTTGTATTTGGATCTATGAAAAATGTTTTAAATATATATCATTAATGATATTCTCATAACAAAAATTTTGGAAAATATAAGGATTGTACTATATTACTATTTCAAAAATTATCTGAGAACATATGTTTAATGGTACTAAGAAAATTCATTCAGTAGCAAGGTTAGTTTTTTTCAATGACATGGTTGTGGGAGAGATAAGACTTAATATTTTCATAATGATGATACAATGTTTTTTGGATAAATAAATGATTTATTTGGATAATTTCTGGCTAACTGTGAATTCAGTAATGATTTATTAACAATGTGGTTTATATTATCATTATTTTATTTTTAAAAACTTTTTGATTTAAGGGATATATCCAAGAACATGTACCTTACTTAAGGAATAAGGAAGAATTTATGTTTCCAATAAGGTTTTATGGTAATTAAATTTATTAAAATATATTAAGGGAATACATGGTGAAGTTATTCTAATTTTTGGATTGTGAAAAATTTAGGGATGCTTCATGTTGATTAAAATCTAATGATAAGTTCATTTTGGAAATTAAGTGACCTTCCTTCCAAAGTGTTGGCAAATAAACTTTTGGAAAAGATAACCATTAATAAAATGGTCTAAAATAATCATTGGATTAAGTTTTAGAGTTTGTTTTATTACTTCACCATATAAGAATATAAGTATAAATAGTTCAAGGAACAACCAAAGGATGGGATTATGTCTATAGAAATTTATATTTACATATATTCTTAGAGTGAAATAATTCCTCAACTATTGGAAAAAAATGTTTTGAATCAAAAATTGTGTTCTGTTGTAATAATTTTTTATGAAATTATGGACCATTATTCACGCCTCCAGTTTATCATTTTTTGGTCAACAAATTTCATCTGAACAGGATCTATATAACTCTCCATCCCATCATGATTGTTATATTTCTCTTTTTGTATCTATGATTCAATTTACCACCTACGTTCTCCTACTATGGGACCTAGTTACATGAAAATTGTATTTTTATTTATCTCTTATTAAGAGGATTTTTTATTAACCATATTTATGATATGGGTTTTTCAATAATAGTATTTTCCAATATCAAATTCCAGGTTACCAAGATCATGCTTAAATTGTGAGGACACAAATTAATTAATGTGGGGATAATGCAACACCCCAATACATTACTATATTTTTTTAGAGTAAAATTAATTTAGTTTATATATTTTTTTATACTCAACACCAAGTTAAGATAACACTACACACAACACTGAGTTAGATTGTGTTACATACAGGATGGAGTTTTACAGCCTTTTAATAGGCACCTATATTAAAACTAAATTTTCAAAATTTTAAAAAAAAAATATTTGTTAAAATGACATTTTTTTTTTGAAATTTTAATGTCAAAATTAGCTTAGGGTTAATTATTGGTTTTTTTAAGAAATATCTTTTCTGATGAATAGTGAAAAATACTACCTTTTAGTTAAAAAATGCCTTTTCCTTAAAATATTATTAATGTTAAATTATATTTTAAATTGGTTACTAAATTAAAAATAGGACAATTATAAATATAATAATCCAATTTAGTTTTTTGGAATATTTTTTATATTGAAATTGCATATAAATACTTATTTACCTTTATGAACATTTTTACTGTAAAAAATCACCTTCTCACCACATTGGCAAGATTAGCGTTAAACAAAATTCCCTCAAAAATGTGATTTTAATTTTTAAAAATGTAAATAAACTTTTTTTATAAGTATAATAATTTTTATCTAATAATTTCAACTTAATTATTGACCAAATATATTAGTGAAAGTGATTAAAATTAATTATGATGATTATGGTCAAATTAAGATTAATAAGGGAAAATTCATAATCGTAAGGGCCAAAATTACCTAGACACTTTTCCAAAATCCATTAGTGGAAAATATTTAGAACTATCCGTTACTATTTTGTATTTAATGTTTTATTAGGATAATATTTAATGAATTTTCCCAATATGATAAGTCAAGTAAGGAAAAAAGAAAAAAAAAAGAGAAGGTTCCTTACCTTTAACTTTTATAAAACATTGATATTTGTAAAAGACATTATATTTTTTGTTATACATATCCTTTTGAAATATATTGAGGTTATTTTTATCAAAATAATTTATCTCCATTTTTTGGAGATTAATTTTTTACACAAAATTCTTATGAAACACTAACGCAGTGATTATTTAGTTAATAATTAACTAAAATAAATGATACTATAAATATTAAAAGTGAAACAAATTGATTGAATTATTATATCTAAATATTTTTTTAGATGAATATAAAATTTTAAACAGCTATTAAATTCATATTTTTTAATTCAAATGTAGTTTTTTTATTTTTAAATTAAAATTAAATAAATATTTTTAAAAATTAAATTAATGTAATTTAATAAGAAAATATATTTTTTATATGATTTAAAATTAATAAAAATCATATATTCTCCAAAATAATTTTTTAAGGGTTAAAAATAAGAATTTTTTTCTATTAATGGGCCAATTTACATTTTATAATTAACCTATTGACCCATAGTATGTAAAAACATTGTTAGCATTGTCTGGGTTAAAATAGTGTGTCTTTGTGCATTTCATGTGCTTATTTTAAAATTAATTTCCAAAAAACATTAGATTTTTATGTTTTGAATTATATATTATATTTATAATTAATCGGATCCAAATATTCTAATAAATTTCACCTAAATCTAGTCATAATTGTTAAATTACAGAAGCTAGAACAATTGTTTTTTTTATAAAAACCAAAAAAATAAAATTCAGAAGACATAAATGTTAAGGAACCAAATTATAAAAATGAAATTATTTTTCTATTATATATGTTATTATAACCATTAATCTCCTTTAAACCATTGTTTTTTCATTTTTATGTCACATTAGGTAAAGGATTATATCCAATAATTTATACCTTTTGGTTTTTATAATAGTGCTACTCCTCCTCCCTTACAAAATCCCTCATTTCATCCCAATTCCTCACACCTCTATAGACACTTTGGATAGAAAATGATCTACCCAAATATCTCCTAAAAATCCCTCCCTAATCCTATAATCCTATCCATGGTTAGGTAGAAAACCAATTAATCCCTTTGTTTAAAACAAAAAAGGAGTTACCCAAATAAGAGGTAACATCTTTCCTCGATCTCTTTAGTTTTTTTACCATTATCCACCACCTAAAATCTCTTTATTCAATGATTATATAACAAAACAAGTATAATAAATAGACTAAGATTTTTTTAATGTTATGTTTTAATCCTGAACTTACACACACATACATTTAATGGGTATTGAACACACAATTTATGTGCATGATAAACTACCACCTCATAAAAGGATGATTGTTTGTTTTCCCTTTACCGCCTCTCATGGTGGGTATTATGAGGGACACTCTATTTATATATGTTATATAAGATATTTATTATTATGAAATTATTATGAAATTATTTTATAATACATACATTTATAATTTACATTTTGTGTAAAAACGATAACATTGTTTTTGGAAGTGTGCACTACCGCATCCTCAAAGCAATGTGATTCATTCACACTATACATGGAACTTATAAAGTATGGTTCTAGTTGAAAATAGGTAAAATTAATGGAATATATATTATATTAATAAAATAATTACCTTTATGTAAGCATAATATATCATTTTCCTTATTACCCTTTTCACACACTAAAAACTGATAACGTCATATGTGGACGTGTGGACTACCATCACCCTGAAACGATGTGACTTATTTTACATCACAAGAATTATATACATAATTTTATATGATTAAATAAAATTTTATTTATGATATAACGATCAGTCTAAAAAATTATATTGTTACTTACCTTCTTCTAATAATGATCACTAAAAATGGGAATGTTACTCAAGTGTATGTATGGTCTACCATCTCAATAATTGTAATGTTAGTCCATTTTCCATAAATATAAATCATGATTGGGTTTAAATTTATAATTAATGTATAAATATTATTAATATTTCATGATTATTATAATGGATATGTTTATTTAATGACCCATTTAACTATAGGTGACCTACCAAAGTCATTTTCAACATATAAACCATATTTTCTAAAAACACATGATGTAAACATAATTGATTGAATAGTTTTATAAAACATCTTAATATGTGAAATAAAATTAATGATGAACATGAAAAATAATTTTAATAAATTGAAAAATTAAAACAAATTTATTATTAATGAAAGTAAATACACACATGACAAGTCAGATTCAATGTGAAGCTTTCATCTCAATTTATATTCCATTGAGACTTATTTTTTGCTATACACCAATTCACTTTTATATGGTGTATATACTGCCTTTTTACATGTTATATAATGAATATCCTTATTCTCATTATATTCCATGTTTTATTTAAATCTTGTGTAATTTTGATTTAAATATTTAAAAGTTTTACGGGACACTTTGGAATGTTTAAAAATTATTTTTTCTTCAAGAATGTTTTAATGTCCACAACCCATGTTGTTAGTTATAATAATCTTAGGTATTATTTATAATTCATTATTTTTTATTAAATATGGATATTTTATTATAAGAAAAAAAATTATTAATTAAATCTATTATTTGATATATGAGGTGTTCTATGTACCATAAGAAATGGATGGGGACCGATTATAAATAGCCCCTCGATGCATCAGTAGTCTCATGAGATGAATTAGATGGAAAAATTAAAATAGTTTAATCTATCTTGATAATAGATCTTGGAAATATAGTGGTTCATGTTTCAGATATATAACTTATAATATTAAATAATTTCCTTCATTTTAATCATCATTTTTATCCATGATATTTTTCAGTGAAATTTCATTAGATGCATTTCATTCTCAATTTATTGATTAAATGGAATGTGTTTTAGTTTCATACCTTACCAAATTGATTTTTCCTTATCTAGATATTTGAATGAAATGTTTTATTAGTCATTTACTTTTCCATGTGATTTATTCTCATTGATTCATAATTTATTCCATTTTAATTTCCCCTATTGATCATTTGAGCTCACCACTATTAAGTTTAATTTCAAAAAGTTATGAAGAATAATACTTTCAATTTGTTTAAAAATATTTTTTTTATTTCATTTTATTGTGTATTATGTTAGTATTTTTGGTTTTCCAATGTATTATGGGTATCATGTATGTAATATTTCTTTCCAAGAATTCTAAACTAATCAATAATTTTAAATTTTATTCCTTATAATCATTCCAATGTAAATAAATAATGAACCAACTTCATACTTCTAGGGTTAGGGTGTTACAAGAATTCATATGAAATTACAACTCTATTGTTGTTTAGTTAGAACATAAATGAAATAAACTATGCTAAAAAAATTCAGTTTGAAGTAAATTGAGTGAATTAAGGTGTTAAATTAACTTTTTAGGTAAATATATATTTCTTAATAGGTTTGGTCATAATATATTCGGATTATATCTTTTTTTTTATTTTTGAAAAATTCAGATTAAATGAAAAATATCAAAATTGACTTAATGTAATTTTAAAATAAATTCTATCTTATTAAAAGATTAGGAATTACAAAAAATGCTATATTTTATAAATTTATTTTTAAATATTAGTAAAAATAAACTATATACCATTAATGGATAGATTTACCTTTTATAATGAATATATTTACCCCTAAGTAGTAAAAAACAATGTTAGTGAAGTTATGGTTAAAGAGGTATTTTTTCACATTACTTGTGATTGTGTTAAAACTAACTTTCAACACACATAAGATTTCCATTTTAAAATTTAGATTTAAATTTTTAAATATATTTCTATAAGTTTTCTATATAATATCACTTCAATTTAGCCTTAAATGATAAATTATCTAGGTTATAAAACTAATTACCATAGTGAAAACTAAAAATGGTAAAAGTAAGGAAACATAGATTTTAAGGATCAAAATGCTTAGAACAAGTGTTTAATTGGGTGGTGAAGTTTTATATAGACCATATAATACCTAGAAACATTTAATTATCAATTTTGTATCCATATTAGATGCTATTTATCTCCAAATAGTGAATACTTTTGGGTATTTACAAGAATGTCACTCCTCTTCAATTATAAATGGGTACTCCCTTCCCTCACTTCTTCACACCTCTAAAAAATGTTGGAGCATACAAATACAACTCAAATAACTTCTTAAATACATAATATCATACTAGAATCCTTAATTTATGTATAAATACAACTATGTAAGGCCTATGGTGAAAACCAAATGGAGTTACCCGAAGAAGAGTTAGTATCCATCAACAAATATTTCTGTTTTATTTCTTTCTACACCCATTCAATTATTTTTGTACCATACTTTCATAATAAAAAAAGTATTTTAAATATACATATATATTTTAAAGATAATTTTATGACTTAAAACCACCCAAAATTCCATAAAATGGGTTTTGAGATCAATATTCATGTGTATAACGGACTACCTCCTCATTAAACGATATCATTCAATTTTTCCATTAGCACATATCTTGATTGAGAAAGATGATTTATATAATGATTTTATATGAAATTTATCACATTATTATATCATATGTACCATTTTACATTCCTTACCATAGGGGATACGATAATGTTACTCGTGTATACGACAAACTATTGGCTCGTGAAATGATGTGATTCATTATTCACGAACATGTTACGTGGTAGGTAATAAGTTTAGATATATTAGATATATCAGATATAAATGACATATTAATGATATTAATAAAATAGTTAATATTATTTAAATACAATATATCATTTTATTTTAACATTTTACTCACTGAAAAAATGTTAACATCATTTTTGGACGTGTTGATTACCACATCCTTAAAGGGAAGTGATTCCTTTTTTCAGAACCACATAAAATGAATGATAAATATATATAAGTATATATTAATAAATAATATGGAATTTATTCTTTTAGGATAGTTCTAGAATGGTTAATGTTACTTACCTTCTTTTTATAATGATCATTGACAAAATGTAAATGTTACTTATGCGTACATAACGACCTATCATCTCCATGATCGTAACATTTGTTAATTTTCTATAACCATATTGCATTATGGGTTTCAACAGTATAATTGTTATATAAATTTAATAAGAATTTTCCAATTATTATTCATCATATTTTTAAAAAATGACCTCTTTGACCATTGTCAACCCACTTAATTCATTTTTGATACTAAAGTGGAATATGGCCAAAACATCAGATGTAAACTTAATTGATTATGTAATTGTATATAACATGTTAATTTGATAAATAAAAGTAATCATAAAATTGAAAAATGTGTTCAATAATGTAAATAATTATTATAATTTTATTATTCAAGATGACAAATACACACATGACAAGTCTATCTTATGGTAAGGGTGTTTCTCATCTCACTTTTATTTCATTGAGATATATTCCATATTCCCCACTTATTATTGTTTTATGGTGTATATAATTCCCATGAATGTATTATATGATTATTATCCTTAAATTTATGAGTATTTAGATATCAATTTGAATTCTCTCTATCTTAGGTTTTATATTTTCAATGTTTCCAAAGAGGTAATGGATTTTTGTCACAATTTACCTTCTTTGAGTATTATGTCATTTTATATACCTATGTCATTTTATGAAGGGTATATAATTAGAATTTATCATTTAATATCATGAATTTATTTTTTATAATTTCATATTATGTTTCAATAATTGTAACAATTTCATGGAGATTACAATTCAAACATACCAAAGTTGTAAGAGTTTTATGTTACAATCTCATCGTTTATCGGGATTGTTTATGATTATGACTTCAATGATGATATCTTATTATACATATATAAATAAACTTGTGAATTTTATTATAATCAAGTTATTAATGATATATACAATTTATAGAAAACTTTTCACTATTTTTACTTAAAATTTTTCTGAAAATTGTTTTATGAAAATATTACTTTATTTCTCTCTTAAGTCAAAAAAAATTCTAACAAAAACTTATTTTCTAACTATTTTTTGAAAAAAGTGTTTAAAAAAATAAAACTTATTTTTAAAATACTTTTTTACCTATCCTTTATTTTTTAAATTATTTTTTAAAAGGAGTATTTTTGTCTCTTTCTAAAGAAGGAACATTTCCACCTTTTTATAGTACAAAACGTTTATTCTTTATGACATGTATGGAATTACACAGTGACATGATATTCATTTATTTTTTATTTTTTTTAATGTTTACTAGGTAATTTTTAATGAAAAATCATTCTCAATAATCTTGATATTATTTGTTTTTAAATACAATTTTCAAAGAAAATGATTTTTAGAATGTTATATGTTTTATAAAGTTATTTTAAAAATGAAAAGGATATCTTCCTCAAGAATGTTCTTATAGATATTTTAATGGGTTTATATTAATAAATTAAACAACCCTTTGGGTCACATATCCTCCACTGTGAATATTGGGTATTTATACCATCCATATTCTCTCTCTAGATGGGATAATATTTCATAAAAGAGATTTTAAAGAAACTTGTTTCTTCTCCCTATGTTAGTCATGTTTCAAAGAGATTATTATGGAACAAACTTCATTTCTAGTAGTCAATCATGTTTAAAAGATATTGAGCTGAAAAGAAGTTTTTTTATATGGTATATTCTTGTAATAATGGGAATAGTTATTTTTTCTACCCGTTTTATGATGAAATGAAAGCTCTATGCACTTTATTCATATATTTTTTGATGGAAATTATATATGATTGGTGTACCTAGATAGGGTCTGGTAGGCCCGTTATTAAATAATTAGTGGGGGTATTAGATACCTATTCAATTAATTGGGTAATGATTATTTTATATGAAGAGTAATTTTAGAAGTTTTATGTATGATTACTCCATTTTGTAAGGGTTTTGTATGGGTTCTATGATATGATGTTCCAAGATACCAGTATGCTTTATCAATGATTTCTATAGGATTATAATGATTCATATGATCAATATTGGTGTCATAGGGATCATGATTTTTTATTATTATGTTAGTTTCTTTTGTTAAAACCTTATTCCATGTTTTCATGGTTTATAATCGAGGTATTGATGGGTGTGAATATTATTATGTTAACTCATTCACTTTTATTATCTCATCATACCCCTGGGATATTAATATTCTCACTGATGAAATTACTTTATTAATTCTTACTTTTTCTATTACTAATCAATTTATTTCACCCTTATTTTATTTCCTTTTACCCATGTTAATAAAATTGAGGTTCAATAAATTATTTCATGAAGTAATTTCATATAGATGTTTATGTTTTCTAAATGTGAAATATAAAAATCTAGGTTAATTGGGAGGAATTATAATTGACAACATATGTATTGTTTATATAGGAGTTTTTCCTAATAATATAAAAACCAAAACCTAAAAGTTAATTAGGAATGAATTTGATCTAATTTTTCATTTTGATGATGTAAGGTGTGCATTGGAGAAAATTTGGATCATAATTATTGGTATCAAATTTGAAAATGTAATGTTTATGATTTCATCAGTGGATTATGGAGTGTGGGTTATGGGAAATTATATATGGTATCAAAGGTAGATTTAGATAATAATATAGATTATGATATTTTCAAGTGAGGTTATCTTAATAGTTATGGATACAATCATAGGGCTATAAGATTAGGGTTTATCATAAGTTAATTATAACAGGAACCTCTTTTGAGGGTTTTATATAGAAAAAAATGAGGTTATTAATGAAGTTTTGAGAGAAGTTTTATTGGTTTTAATATTTTTAATCTCTATGGTCAACATGAATTATTATTTAGGGAGGAATTATATTTTCATGTTAAAAAAAAGTAAAACTCGAATGAAGAGTGACAACCTATCACATCTAAAATTACCATGAGGCTTGAACCCACAGCTGAAGGGAGATAAGGGTGTAGCACCCACAACATGCCTACAAGATGTCCTCAGTAGTATAAAATTTTAATAGGTAAATTTATGTATATTTGAGAAACATACAGGATTTTATTTTAGGAATAACAGTTGATTTATCTTGGTAAAATATGTTATAAAATTTCTTCAATATTGTTATTTCAAACATTGTCAATAAATGTTTAGATAATTTTAGGAATAGTTATTTATCAAATAATTTAGTTTTAAATTTTGGTATTAATATTTAATTTTTAATATTAATTTATCATATGAAGGTTTAATAATTCATGGAATTGTCTTACCATGTTCAAATATTTTTTGTTTTTTTAATGTCTAAAGAAAGGTGGAATATCTTGACTATACCTTTTATGATCTTATGGTCAATTAAAGTTGATTTTAGTGCATCAGGAATTGAAACATCATCCTAAGTACACATAATTTAGAGAAAAATATGATATTGGGGGGGGGGAATTAGTTTAATGGTTTACATTATCGCTATCAAGTAATTATGTTTCCATATTCTCTTAGAATAGATTGTAATAAAATTCCTTAAATTTAGGAAAATTATCTTGAACCAAAAATTTATCCTTGTACACTAAATTTTGAAGAATGAATAGCCTTTTAAATCATCATGGATATATGTTTATGAGGTATATAAAATTAATTTGAATATTATCTTTTTTGTGCTCAATTACCACAATCACCCTCTATATATTATTTATGCTTCTCGATTTCCCACATATGTTCTTCTACATGGAAACATTGTAATGTGTTATTCCATATGACCTTTGTACTTCCCTTTATACATTATTAAGATGATGTTTTATTAACTCTTTAATTATTTTTGCTTAAAAAATTATTTTCAAATGTACATCCATTTATTTCTGAGATAAATATCATATTAAGAGGAAGTAATTTATTATGGGGGGTTGGGGAGGAATTAACACCCCTTGAGTTTAGAAGAAGGAATTATATTTGATAGAATAATGGAAATGAAACACAATGTTTATATTGAGTTACACTCTAAAATAAGTTATGTTTTCATTACACTCAACAGTCCATTTATCTTTCATTATATACAACCCCAATATTTTTATGTTCGATAACATATTCAACATGCAACACCAAACTTAAAAACCCCATCATATTTATTATTGTTATAACATAGTTATAAAATTGGTGGGTATGAATAGTACTAACTAAATTAAGGAACATATATATATAAATTTCTTCCTCAATATACAATATTAATAAATTTTTAGTACAAAATCAATCTTTTTTTGTAATTTAATTTTCATTGGAAACTTTTTATCTTCAAAAAGGTTTTATATTTATTTTCTTAAGAAAATATTATAATTATTTTTTAGAACATTTAGATAATTTATTTTATAAAATTACCATCTTTTTTGAAATCTAAATATCAAAAGTTTCTATATGTTAATTTTTTTGTTATTTTATGAAAATATTGATTTTTGGTGAATAGTGAAAAATACCAATTCTTTTAAAAAAAAACTCTTCTATTTTCAATAATTTATGTAATTTAAAATTCCCACTATGATTTTAGTTTTTTCCAAGTAGCCTAATTTATATTTCATCCACTTAACTACTCTTAATAAACTATATATTTGTTTTTAGTATAAGTATGTTTAGATTTTTCTAACAAGTGTTTTACAATGCATAATGATTATCCATTTTAATTAATTTAAATAATCTTTAATGAGGAATATATTAAATAAAATGTATCGATTTTATATCTCTAAATGTTAATTTATTTTCTTAAAAATTTTATTATAAGTAAAAGAGTTTATTTATAATCTTTTTTTCTAAAAAAATATTATTCTTCACAACCCGATGTCTCGCCATCTCTACTGGATTAATGTTAAATTAAAAATTTTCACTTTAGAGAATTGAATTTTGAAATTTTGATTCCATATTCTGAATATTAATAATTTCTAATTTATAATAATTTAATCTTAATTTTTGACAAAATTAATCATGAATACAATAAAAAATTAATTAGCGGGGTAAAGGTAAGCATTGATTTATGAGGGGTTAAACTAGAATGATAAGAGTGAGAGTATCCAAAAATATTATCTTAAGATTATATAATGAATATATTTATACCTTGTACATAATATTATATTTAATATAGAAATTACATTCCACTTTCAATTTAATATTAATCATATAAAAAGTTTGGTAAAAATAATAATTATAAGATAATTTTCAACCTTTTAATATATATAATGATTTTGTATAGGAAGAAAACAATATTTGTTCAGTTATATATATTATTTTGAAAGATAAATTGTTTTTTTTATGATTTTGATTTATCATTAATTATTAGGGATGAAATAATTACTTATAATTATTATGAAATGCCAATGCAGTAAATATTTAGTTAGAAATTAAATGAATTAAATTACACTAAAAAAATAATGGTTATGTAAATTGATTTAATTATTGTGATAAATTAATTTTACAGAAAAATAAATCATTTTGAAACATGTTTTATAATAATATATTCTAATTAAATTTTTTCCTTGAATTATTTTAAATACAAATGAAATGAATAATGTCAAAACTAACATTAAGGTAATTTTATAAAAATATATATTTTATTAAATGATTTAAAATTACTAAACATCATATATTTTTTCAAGTGACTCTTTAATGTTACTAAATATCAAATATGTCCCATTAATTTTCCATTTGTTCTTTTATAATTAATATATTTACACCTATTTAGTAAAAAGTTTTGTTAGTTTGCTTAATGTTAAAGATTTGTTTTTTCAAGTTACGTGATCTTGTGAAAAAAACTAATTTTCAAGATAAAAAAGATTTTAATTTTATAATTTTAATTTGATATTTATAAACTATGGGGATAAAGTTACTTATAATTCCTACTTAAATTTTATTTTAATGTTAAATATAACAAGGTTATTAAACTAGTTATCGTGGTTAAAATCCAAAATGGTAAAAATAAGAAAACATATAAAATAAGGTACAAAATACTTAAAACATGTGTTTAACTATCTGTTGGGGGTTTATATAGAAAATATCATCACTATAAACCTTTAATTATATGTTTTTGACCCACTTGAGGTAATATTGACCTCCCAATAGTGAATACATCAGAGCATTTACAAGAATGTCATTGCTATGTAACTATAAAAGCTAACTCAATCTTGTCACTTCTTCACACCACTAAAGAAATTATGATCATACAAAATATGAAAAAAAAATTACCATATGAAAATCCCTCATATCATTATACAATCCTTTATATGGGCATAAATTCATCCTTGGAAAGAATTTGGTACAAACCAAAAGGAGTTACGTGAAGAAGAGGTAATGTTCATCAATGAGAATTTTTGTTTGATTTCTTTACACACCCTTAAATTATTCTCATACCATAATGATATATTAACATAAGTAATTTACATATATTTATACTTTTTTTAAGTTTATGAACTCATACCACACACATATCCATTAAATGGGTTACGAAATCGGTATTCATGTGTATGGAGAACTAACGCCTCTTGAAATGATGCCATTTGTTTTTTCATTAAAACCACTCAGGGTTGGGTATGATGATGTCTATAAAGATTATATATGATATTTATCAAATAATTATATATATTGAGACATTATATAATATTTATCTTTTTACATTCCACACCATAGGGGAACATTAATGCTTCTCGTGTTTACGGAAGACTATTGCATCGTGAAGTGATGTGATTCATTTTTCTCTAACGTGTTACATAGAATGTAACAATGGTTAATATAATAAATATATTTGATATAAATGAAATATTATTAAATATATTAATATAATATATCATATTTCTTTTTTACCATTTCACTCATAGAAAAAAATGACAACAAATTTTGTGGATGTGTGGACTACCGCCTCCTCGAACCAATGTGTTTGTTTTTTTCATCACCACAACAAAACAATGATAAATATAAGTGTATATAATTAAATAAAATAATATATATGAATTTATTATAATCATAAAAATATAAAATTTACACACCTTATTTCCATAATTTTCATTGAAAAATGGAAATGTTACTTGTGCATATGTGACGGCGTATTGTCCCTGTGATGGTAACAATACATCATTTTTCATATAAATTTTACTTTATGGTTTTAAAAAGTATAATTTATTTTTAAATATGATAATTATTTCATGATTATTATTACTTATATGTTTAAGTAGTGATTTTTATTACTATATTGAACCCACTTAAGTCATTTTTGATACACAAGATGAATATGTCCAAAACATCCAACACAAATTGGATTTATTATGTAATTGTATATAACATGTTAATAATTTAAATAAAATTAATAATAAACCTTAAAAATCTTATATAGAATTCATATAATTATTATAATTTATTATTTAGTAATATAAAGGCATACATGATATGTAGGACTCAATAAAATGGTTTTCCTCATATCGCTTTTAATTCCTTGAGATATAGGTCATATTTACAACTTATTTCTGTTGAGTGGTGTATATACTTACCATGAATTTGTTTTTTTATTATTATAATTAAATTTATTTTGATACAAATATCAATTTATGGATCTCTTTTTTCCAAGGTTTATAGTTTCAATGTTAAAAAAGAGGTAATGGATTTTTGTCACAATTTTCCTTCTTCGATACTTATGTTGTTTCAAGCATCATTCTTCATTTATGAGGTGTATATGCAGAAAATATTCTATTTAATATAAATAATTTATTTATTCCCATGGTATTTTATGATTAATTTCATATAATCTTTACTGGGACTTACAATTCAAACGCACCAATGTGGTATGAGTGTTATGTTACAATCTCATCATTTATCATGATTGTTTATGATTATGCTTCCAATGATGAGATGTAATGATCTATATATCAATAAAATCATGAATTATATTAGCATCTAGTTAATAATTATATAAAAAAATGATGCTATCATTTTTTAAATCATTTTTACATAAAACCTCTCATTAAAATATTTTTATGAAAATCTGAATTTATTTCTCTCTTTGGTCAAAAATATGTTTTCTAGCCAAAAAAATTTATAGAAATGCTTCAAAAATTGTTTTTCCAATTTTATAAATGATTTATTAAATAAATTTTTACCCATTTTATATTTCTAAAAGTTGTTTTTAATGAAATATTATTGTCTATTTTTGAAAAAGGCGCTTTTAACCTTCTTATAGTGGAAAAGGAATGTTCGTTATGACATGTATATAATTACCCACTGAAATAACCATTTTTTATTTAAATTTTAAATTATATATTTATAAGGTAATTTTTAATAAAATTTAATTCTCAATATTAAGGATATTAATTATTTTAATAAATTATTTTAAAATAAAAGTATTCTCAAAATGTTTTATTTTTATAAAAGTGATTTTCCAAATGAAAATGATATTTTCCTCGGCGATATTTATAATTATATTATAGTGGTATTTAAATATATAAACATAAAAACCCATTTTTTTACTTATTCTATTCTAGGGATATTTGGTATTCATACCATTATCATTAATTCTCAACACAGAATATGATTTCTTCAAATAGAATATTATGAAACCTTCTTCTCTTCCATGGGTAAATCATGTTTGAAAGATATTGTTATAGAATCCATTTATTTTCCTTGGTTCAATAATGTTTAAATGGGAATTAAAATAAACCAATTTCTTTTATATGGGATAATCTTCTTATTAATGGAATAATTTTTGTTTCTATTAGTTTTATTATTAAATAAAAGAACTATATACTTTATTCATGAAGTGTTTTTGGAAGAAAGATATGATGGGAGTACCTAGATAGTAGTGGGTGATCCCATAATAGCATAGATTATGGGTGTACCTAGATAGAGATCCAATTAATTAGGTAATGATTATTTTAATTGGATAATTATATAAAAAGTTTTTTATGGTTATTTATATTTTCAACATTTATGTAAGGGAAAATTAAGGGTTCTATGAGATGATGTTCCATAATACCATTATGTTTAATATAGTATTTCTATTGGTTTATGATGCTTTACATGACCAATATTTGTATTAAATGGATCATGATTATTTATCCTTATGAATATTTTCTTTGATATACCCTTCTTCTTCTTCTTTTTATGTTTTATGATCTAAATATTGATGGGTATGAATATCCTTATGTTATACTCATTAAATTTGATTGTGTCATCATACCAATATGTAGTTCTTATGATCATAGATGACATTCAGTTGTTAATTATTACTTTTTCCATTAATGATAATTTTACCTCCCCCTTTTTATATTTACTTTTACCTATGTTATAAAGAATGAGTCTGAAATGATTATTTGTTGAAAGGATTCCATAAGGATGATGATGCTGACTAAATGTGAAATTAGAAAAGTTTGGTTATATGGGAGAAATGATCATTAAAAACATAGGTATTGTTTATTTATAATTTTTCATGGTCCTATAAATATATTAACCTAAATGGTTCTCAATAATATAATTTATCAAATATTTCCTTTTTATTTTTTATATCATGTATGGGAAAGAAATTGTGTCACAATTTTCCTCATCAAATCCAGAAATTTAATGTTTACGATTTCAACACTAGATCAATGAGTATGAGTTATGGTTTGTTATACATGTACCATTACTAATAAACTATTTATTCATTTCTAATGTGATCACTTGTATATTATTAAAATGTAATAAACTAACCACAGACTATGGGCTTCTGGGTTCGAGGTCTTTTAATTTGATGTATAATTGTTCAGTTGAACTCTTGGAGAAAATGATTCACTAATTTTTTGTCCTATAATGTAGTTAAAATGATCATGATAGATTCATGATTAGTTATTTTAGGAGATTATATTGATAATAAGAGTAAAAAAATTATGTATATGTTGAAATGAAAGATTTATAGTTTGAACCTATGAAATCGAATGGTTTGTGGGTTAAAATAATGGAGTCAAAGGATAAAAAACTTTTGAATGATATTTCATATTAATACATACATCGATTATTATCATTACCATTTGGGTATTCTTATTTGGTTGAAAACCATATCATAAAAATAAATCTATGAAATGTATTCCCTATATAAAACTATGTAAAATTATTTTGTAATTGGTTATGACATATAAATATTATAACATATGTCTATTATGAGTTAAAATATGAGTATCCTTGTATTACCCAAGATAATAATATTTTTCATTGCAAAGTATATACTATGTAATGAATATATTAAAAATACCCTCATCTATTTTAAATAGTGTAATAGATTAAAATTGCAAGGACCTAATTTATTTAAGGGGGTATAATATAACACATGAGAAAATTATAATATGGAGTGAACATAGTTTATTAAATAGTATGGTATTAGTAATAAAATAAAATAAAATTCCATGGAAACTATAGCTAATAATAGAGAATAGATAATGAAAAATAATCCAAGTACAATATATTTGTCTCATGTTTATATACACTAATAAACATCACCATTATAATGATAAAAATTGAATAGATGAATAATATAAGAAATATAATTGAAATATTGAAAATGAGAAATATTATTTTTAAGAATCAATTTATAGGATGAAATTAAGACCGTTTTTTCCATTTACCATTATGAATGTTGGGAATTATGACCATTAATCTGTATAACCATTTGGTATTATTATTTTTGGTAATATAACCATTATAATATTACCATTTGGATTAGTGTATATTAAAGAGTATGATAAGGTTTATTTTTTATAAAATAGAGGAACCATCGATTCAACTAGTTGGAACATCCCTTGTGAATTTAATTTAACAAATATTGGGAAGTGGGTGGAATCATTGGGGCTCTCCCTTAACCTATCCAAAGAAAGACATCAACAACTAAGGATTGACTGGATTCATTTACATGACAAGTTTAAGCTAATAAGGATCACTTCCAAATAAATATTGGATGAAGCACCCATAAAAGTATCACCATTTCATACATCTCCCTTAGGGATATTCTAATATGATGAGGGGTTATGTATCTGGTTATTAAAAACCAATATGATGTAAATTATTTTTGAAATAAAATAGTAGTTACTTGATTTGAAATATTTTTTAAATATATCTCCAAACAAATCCACATTTTTGTTACTGATATTCTATTATAATAAGTAAGAACTTTCTTCCAAAAAAATTAGTATTCTTATATTTCATCATAATATTAAAAAAACATTATAAAACAATAGAAAACTAGGTAATTACATTGATAATAAAAGGTAAAACTGCCCTGGAAAACATGTATATACATACAACAAAAACATAATCATGTACTATGGTGGATTATACTCAATAAATAATGGAAAGTATATGAGGTGCATTTCTATTAGGAAGAAAAATACAATAAATAAAATATACGTAATGTAAGAACTAGGAGAAGTATATGAATGAATTTATGTCTTAAAATGAATTATACATATAAGGGGAAATTTGATCATTTGAATATGACCATTAGAAAAATATGATTATTAGGAATAATACTATTTCAATAGATATATTACCATTATATATTCAAGTATAAAATAAAATTTATAAAATATTGAATAATAATTTCATTAATAATGAATATATAGAAATGGATATTAATATAACTATGTACATTGGAATTATAATAAAAACTATAGAACATATATAAAGTTTTTAAAATTTTGGGAACCGAGCTCGTGGTCCTCAAATACACTAAGAGTTGTATTTCATAATTAAATTTATTAAATATAAAAATTTATATTCATAAGAAGGACTTTATAATTGTAATTAAAATTTTTAAATTATCCAATGGTGTTTTTGTTATAATTTTTGAATATTGTTATTTTTTTTGCTAAATAATAAGATAAACTAAACTTACTACTATAGTACAAATATATTTCACGGGTTTTTATAGCCATGGTTTTTTAAAAACATTACTAAATAACATTTCGGAAAACAATTGCAGTTTTTAAAATCACCAAAAAATGAGTTTTTATTTTTTATAATATATATTTTAAAAAATATATAAATTTATTTTAAACTGTGATTTTTTAGAAATCGGCATAAAAATGTCCATTTTTTTGAAAATCTGCTCCGAAATTAATAGGAAAATAAAAATATAATATAATTTTTTTTTAAAAATGATATGAAATTATTTAGTGGTGGTTTAAACCACCGTTAAATGATTCTATTAATTTTAAAAAAACAATCTCTAAATCATTCTGTTGCAGTTTTGTAAAACTGCTACTCAATTATTTCCAACACATGATTTATCTGGTGGTTTTTCAAAACCTTCATAAAAGGATTTAGCGGCAGTTTTAACCTCTGTTAAATGCTTACTTTGTTGTAATGTGTACTATAAGTATTATGGAATGATGAAGATTTAAAAATGATGTGATAATTAAAATAAGTGAACCACCAATAGAAATAAATGTATTTATTTAATATAATGTATTTTAATTAAATAATAATATTTTCAAAACCACTAAATAACATTCAAAAGTTTGAAATGGAAATTAAGTTTTGAAAACAATTTTTCTTGTCGAAAATTATATTACCTTATAAAATTAATATTAAAAAATGGAGTTTATTAAAAAACATAAAATATAAAACATCATCTCTTAAATGTAAAAAATCATGAACTAAACCCATGGGAAAGAAAATGGTTATTTATTTTAAACAACATATATTTCTAAGGCCTACTTTTTGAAATTAATAATCAAATCATCTTCATTTAATATAAATACCCAAACAATGTCACATTCATCTTCATTACAATGGATTTGAGCATAACTCTACTCAAATTTTACATCTCAAATTTATCTTTAAGTAGTTTTTAAGGTTTTATGGTTCTTATATAAAGATTTATGAATCTAAATTTCAAGTTATGTTTTTCTAATACCTATTTTCCCCTTTCAATTGAAACCAGTAAATTATAATATAATTTAAATTCATTTTTTAAAATTAAATGATTTTAAATCAATTTCATTATCATCCATTTTATATATTATTAATGATATGTTATATAATCACTCTCACTATAACCATTTCTTAAGTCATTATTATTTCATAGTAAAGTCATGTAACCTATTCACATTCAGAAATAGTGTTATTACTTCCACTTCATTTGCATTACAACATGAGATATTATAATGCCTCATTTCAAAAAAAATAATTAATATATTATAAATTTTATATCACCCTTTTCTCTCATTATACTACATTCATAATCTATTATAATTCTCAAACATTCCCCACTTCCATAAACCATAATTATTTTTTCTAAATAAAATAGTATATGTGGGTTTCCATTAAATTAATTCTCTATATAGATATTAAAAAGTGGAAATAGATATAGAACTGATGCAACATGGGGTAATAAACCTAAAAAGTATTGTTGGATATTAACTTGTTAGTCACTCGGTGCACAACCAGTGTTCATGGTTTCACACCTTGTTTTAAACTTTTGATGATATGTTATTATTGATTCACATGATCTTTGTCAACCATAAGAAAGGAATTTGTTATTAACCTATGGGGACATTCCTATAATTTTATTTTCCAACCACAATTTAAAATACATTCTTTCTACTTATCAAACTCATTGATAATATTATTTTTTATAAGGAATATGAAAACTATAAATCCATATTCATCACTTGATAAGGGTACTTATTTATTCATTGTGAATCCAATATTATTCACATTTTGAGTCAAGTTATTTCACTTAGACATCCTTGTTAACTCATTTTCTATGTAAATCAAAATATAATTCATAAAATCCATTATTCAATATGTAAATTCATGTATGAAAATTATGTTTAAAAAATTATTCCATGTAATTGAATTATATATATATATATATGAACATTATACCAGTAATAATTATATGATGGGATGGATTTTAATTTTATATAATGTGTGGGGCCAAAAATAATATATCCTCTAAATGGACTACTAGGTCCCATTATAAAACTAATATAGAGTAATTATTTCATCCTTATGATTTATATATTATGTCTTATCATAAGGCATCCAAAATATATTTATTATATATGATATAACACATTCATATGATTCTCATCACAATAGGATCTTGTAATAATTAATTTTCTTTTCCATTAATGGGTTAATATATGTATATATATTCATTAATATGAAATGAATGGTTTATATATTCCCATTATATTTATTATTCCATTTTATATTTTATTATAAGAATTACCTTACCAAGCATCTGATCTAATCACTTTATTTTGTTTCTTATTTACCTATGAAGCCATGAATATTAATAAATGTTAAATAAGGTCTACAATAGAAAAAAATCATTTATTCAGTTGATGTATCTTATTTTTAAATATAACGTGATGTTCTTTAATGTATCTAGTCCAAGAGACTATTAAAATTCTAGATCATGTGCAATTCAAAATATGTATCATGTACCATTATAATAAAATAACCATCAAATCATTATTATACGAGTCATTATTTTACAAAAATATAATGTTAATAACTATTTCAAAAAGAAATATGTGTTCCATATTTCCATGAGTTTGATAGTGATGAAATATTATCATCATGCTCAATGGGTAGTGTGTCCAAGAAATACTAAAATGTTTTACACTATGAAATGATTGTATTTTTGGACTGATATGAGAGGAGATATGATGGATAGTATATGTTTATGTACCATTTTCCAGTACGTTAAAACCAATATAAAAATCCCCCATAAAATCATTTAACTTTTCCCTATTCCTACATGAAAATGGGTTGAGATATTTAGGGATCATATAATCTAAATATTTATACTCCATGCATTAAGAATGTTATTTTATATATTTTGTGTCATCTAACCCAATAATCTCATTTTTATCTGATCAAGGATACCATCATATTTCGAGACAGAAACTAATTATGTATTCAAGATATTGTAAAATTTCCTGGGATGATTTTGGAGATTATTAATATAAGAGATACCCAATTCAACACAAAAAATTTTAACGGGATTTACATTACTCTAGGATATATTGTGAATATTGACCAAACATAACATCCATGAAAGGGTGGTAAAACATAGAGGTAAATTCTAATTATAGAAGATATTCCATGAATATGTGTGTTGAACTTTGGAGAATCATGGTAATCTCATCTATCATTGATTGAGTTTGAAGATAATAATTATTAATAATATTCATTAGTAATTAATCCCTTAAAATCATTATATCAGTACCCTTTCTTTTATCCACATTGTTGGGGTTATTATATAGAAGACTCTTTAACATAATCATGAATTTATCAAGATATGACAATAAAGATTCAACTTCAAAAAATCTTATAAGTTTTCATATTTAAAAGACTTCATATATTAACCAACATCACAGGGTGTTGGAATTTTTTTAAGTGATGGAATATTCTATAAAATATCACATCAAGTGGGATATCATATATTGGGAAAACATGCTAAAATCATTAGTAATTATTCTAGACTATTTTAAAATATAGATCTGATTAGAAAATTTTCATATAGTTTTGTTGTACCTACGTAGATTATACCTAGTCATAATGTTTTTTAAATATGCCAATAGAAAAAAAATATAGATCAATCTCATATTTTTTATTAAGATCAGTAGGAGATTTAGCCTGATACTTCCTTCATTGAACATCTATTTTGGAAGACTGATTTTCAAAAAAATAATGTAACTTTTTGTGTTTTAAACAGGATGAAAAAGAGAAGAAAATTAAATTTTTCCATTAACTGGGGAGGCCAGTTTAAAAACTGAGCATCAAAACTTTTTATTCCGATAGTCGACACTGCGACGTTGATAGAATAAAAATATTACATTTATTTTATTCATACGCGTGTGTGTTTTCTTTCAAAAAAAAATAAATCTCAAATAGTGTGTCGTATGAGAAATATGAGACCACCGTTAGGTCCAGAACACCAGTTTTACCATAGGTAGGATATAGCCTTGATTTGTATCGAGTGTTTGGCACCCTCGCACATGATATTTCCATATTCATTTTTAATTAATTAATTATTCCATTTTTTATATATTCAATTATTATTTTCTCAAAAATAGTGCGTTGAATGGGAAATCTGAGACCACCAATTATTTCGCGATGAGGGGTTTACCCTAGGTAGGGTATAACCTTTGCGAGCATTGAACGTTTGATCACATCGCACCCGAAGCTAATTTAATTGAGTTAAATATTTTAGTTGAACGGATGGAAATAATAATAATAATTTTATTATTAATATTATTATTATTATTGAAGAAAATAAAGGAAAGTACATATCCCCAATTAATAAATCGTGTTGTGGTGTAAATAATAATTTTGAAATGTAATAAATTTGATATTATTAATTATTCAAATTAAATAAAAATTCACAATCAATATTAATTTAATAACCGTTGTTTTTTTAATGGTGGTTGTTTTTAAATTATTAATGGTGTCATTAATTAGTTATATTAAATAATAATAATTTTAATTATTTTAACGTATCAACTGCAATTAAAGTGCTGGTCATTTAATTTTTTGTTTTCTAAATTCTTAAAGTGACCCAGGACGTGCATTTTCACACCCTGTTGCCGGTCCTGAGAAGCTATTAAAATTGTTAAATGATTGCTCGACCTTTATGTAAAATTTTTACATCGCCCCCTAGTGCTGTATACAATGTAAATATAATTTAATATAATTGAAAGAGAATAAAAATACTTTAAAGAAAATTAATGGAATTTATAGAGAGATAAAAATAAATAATAAAATAGATACTGTTGGAATGAAATTAAAAATAATTAAAACAGGGTAAACCCATTTTAATTGTTTATTTCATTTCTTACACCATTTTATTTTTATTATTTTTCTTTATCAAATTTTTATTTATTTATTTTCATTTTTCTTTTATTTCTTTTTCTTTTTATTTCTTTTCCCCTCTCTTCCTCTCCCCCCTCCTGTCTGTGGTGCACCCCCTCTCCCTATATAGTGTGCACCACATTTTCCTCCCTTTGGAAGATCATCGCGCCTCCATTCGTCATCTGTTTTATTTGTATTAAGGTGAGATGTGAACCTATTGGTAAGTCTTATCTTACACACTAAGAATTGTGCGATCTCATTCCAAATCCGTTGTGAAGTTAGTCACGGATGGATTTTACCCCATTTTGGGGTTTTTCTAAAATCTTCTATTTTCTTTCGTTTTAGGTCAAATCAAATCCTACCATGGAACATAGGATCATCTACGACCATAAGGTATGTCGTCTACTCTCTTTACCTCTATTTTGTTACTATTAATAAAAACACACCATTGTTTTGTTAGTTGGTGCATACCAGCTTTGTTTAAATCCACCCAAATTCTTTAATTTATTTTTTTTTAAGTAATTACAGCCATATTGAACATGAATTAAATTGTATAAGTTATTGAAACAAGGTCAAACACCGCTTTGGGCATTCTGACATGGTCGGTATAATTTCTATTAGCCCAGACTTTTAATTTATTTAACTGCATGTGCTGCACAACCTATTTTTTTGTGTTTAATTTAAATAATTAATTTAGATTATTTATGAACTTTGAAATTGTTGGATCTTTGGTATTTGGTTGTTCTAATTTATTTATTTATCTAAAAATGAATTTATCTGCTTATGTTAATGTGGTACTCTGACTTGTAAAGATTGTTATGTGGAAATAGTTAATTTTTCACTATGTGATGTTTAATTTAAGTAATTAATTTAGATTAATTATGAACTTTGACATTGTTAGATCTTTGGTAGTTGGTTGTGCTAATTTGTTTATTTATTTAAAAGTTAATTTTATCTCCTTATGTTGATGCGGTACTTTTCCTTGTTAAGATTTCTCTACGAAAATAGTTAATTTGTAATATTTTATACACAGGTGTGCCTGATTAGTTTCAAGTTGCAGTTACATATCTTGATTCCATATCTGCTACTATGAAAAAGTTAATTAAATTCAGGGTTGGGAAAGAATGTGGGTCCTTTATTAAGGGCCACACTTAGACCCTCTGTTCCTGACGGTTACCACTACGCGCCGGGTAGTGGTGTCATTGGCTTTACCAGACTGAGACTTCCTCGGACTTTCTAATACTTATGAGTGACACTAGTTCCAAATAGGCCCATCAAGATGGATTCATTGTCAATGTGGCTAAGCCAGTCTCGGATGATACTTGACCCCTATTTTCAAGATCGGGACGAACACAGGGTAAATCCATGCCTCGAACGATACTTGGTCTTTCGAAATAATGCCTTGGATGGGCTCGGTGGTATTGGATAATTGAAGAATGTTTCATAGTGATACCTTCGAGATGGGCTCGGACTCCAACACTCAACTTGAACCTTAATAATAATGCAATGAAGGTTTATATTAATGTTGTTGTTAGTACCTTGAGATTTGGGATATTTTCTGGTGTGTTGATGCACACTTGGTTGACTCATGACTTAGATCCCAAGTTAAAGCACAAGCTTGGTGGTATTCATCTTCCTTGTTTTACCTTACTCTTCCAGGCTTCATCTATATGCATATGTGTAATCGTCTTACAGGTACTCCTTTTAGACATCTGGCTTATTCTGAAGCATGTGATTAGGGATGGGTGTCATTAGAAACCTGGGATGAGTTATTTATTTCATTTTAGTTAATAAATTATCTTCTAATGTTATATAATGGAAAACTACATTTTATTATTGCACGAAATAGAAAGGTTTAGACACCGCAGGTGCCGGCCTTCTGGGATTTTATCTCACACCCTGCTCGAGCGTCGTTGACACCTGAGTAGATTATATGTTTGTAGGTATTGACATAGGGAATTTTGGTACTTCTGATGTTTGATTGTTTCTTGCTTTTTAGGATGGAAACCGGGGTAGCGGACCGAGCCTTGCTCATGATGCATTTGTCACATTTTGTGTCTTTTCTTTTTAGTTGATAGTATGCTTGGGTTTCTATTTTCCCTGCTTTCAGTTTAGACAGATAAAATTTCATGACATCATTTTGTATCTGGTTTTATTTGTGAGCTTCCATGCTTAACTCTTATTTAGTTGGATTATCCATATTTCTTCTGTTGTAGTTTATTCATTTATATGATTCTATTGTTTATTATTAATTATTTACTTCTGTTGTGATAAAAACTATTACCTATGAGGGCATAGTCTTCCCCTCAGACACAAAAATTCCCTCACTACTAGTCGGCAGCCTCGGGCATTCGGGGAGATGCGCTTTAGGTCATGTGACACACCGGTTTCACCACCATCTTAGAGGTGAGCCAGGTCGGGACATTACAAAGTGGTATCGGAGGTGGTATTTTCCTTTTTATTACTGTTTTGGGTTGGTAGACAGGAGGATTGGAATGTGTCAGCACTTGGTTAATATCCATGGTTGGGACTAATAACCCCATGTATGGGAAATTACCAAGTGGTCAGGGTTGGGATTGTTATTCATGATTTTCGATGTTACAATTGATATTATTTCACCTTGAGTGATTGGTCTAATTTTTGTAGCTTAAGAATTTATGGAATTTATGATATTTTACCCTTGGCCTATCAAGGTAAGGATTAAGAATTTCATGCATCGTAATAGGCACATAGAAATTCACATGTCATGCGTAGTGTCATGCCATGAAGTTGCATTTTAGGCTACCTATTCGTTCAAATTGTTTTCCTTCAATGCATTCCATGCTTTGTATTTGTTTAGCATGCCTGTTTAGATACCATGTTTTAGTGATATATTTAGCATGCTGCCTGTTTAATACCATGCTTTCCTCGTATCATGATTATGTGCCAATTAGCATGACTCTATGATTAAAATTTTAGGATTTTGTGATTACAACATGTCTCTCTATTAGCTTCTTGTAGTTACCTTCTGGATTGTTTGTTATGTAATTAGTTTCTTTGCAAAAACTTATTGGTTTCCATTGAAGTGGATCCAAATGCCAAAAACTGTAAAGTGTATAGTCATTTTATAGGTTGTTAATCACCCATATATCTAGACAGATATGTGTTTGAGCATGTTATAATTTCAGATAAATTGGTTAATTACATAAAGGTACAACAATGACCAAGTAGGCTAGTTGGTGAATGTTCCTTATGAGATAACTCGGTATGGGTGTCACAACTCTAAATAATTAAACAACTATTTTTGGGTTGCATTCTAATGAACCCAGGTCAGCTTAGAGGGACCCTTGTAGGTTTCGTTATCTTTCTAAAAAAATTTTGTGATAGATTACTTAATTAAGGATAGGATGTTAGTTAATGTAAAATGTTTAAAAATGGAGTTTTATAAAACTTACCTGTTTTTTCCTTGAGGCATTGGTTAAGATCAAGTACCTTGTGTTTTGTTTTGAAAAATGGTACTTGATGTTTTGATTAAATCTTTTGATGATTAAAGATTAAATGTGATTAAATATAAAGGGCTTGGACATGGAACCTATAGAGATGCCCTCTATTTAAGACCTTGGTATAAGGGTAGTTTTAATTTCTCCTTGAGTTGATTTGGAAAAGAACCATTCATATGTTGTTGTCCCTAGTCAGACCCCCTTACTTAAAATGACACCCTTGTTCAGACGGATGGTCATGTTTTCCTTGACTTTGTTTTCAGGCTTGAGCATCAACTAATACTCATTTACATCGGGTTATGCATGCCTTAAAAATGGCCAGTTGCTTCATAGGTCATATGACCCTCTCTCCTCCACAGTGATGGATGATTTAGTACATCATCCTCCAAGTTAAGTCATCTTGCTTCTATATCACCTCGGAGTAGTATGTGTTCACGTACGCAATGTCATCAAGTTCTTAATGTTGTGATGAACTGGTTGTGTTCATTGTAATCATCAAGACTTTCATTGTTAAATACGTTTCAGATCATCTATATAGTACAATGACTTTTGTGTTAAATGAATCAAGTTCGTCCCAATGCTCAGGATGACTTCTAGAGACTCAGGTGTTTTGACATGCCGATCCGTTTTCTTGTGTTCACATGCCTTTGTTTAAACATTTTTCTTCTGGTAATATCCATATCCTCTTAGTGTACTCTTCTTAAAGTGAGGAGCATGTCCCTTATCTTGCCTTCGTCCTTTATACACTAAGACAACATCGGTCTTACGCCATTCTAAGACTTTAAAAGTTTTGGGGCTTGTTTAGGGTGGTTTTCTCAGTGTTTCACGATAAATGCATGGTTCTTATCAGGGCATGGTTAGTCTTGAGTGACCCTTGGATTTCTGTGCAGGAATTCCTGATGAACTCTTGTACACGAGGAGTACTATCTAACTTGACCTCCAGACCGATTCCGCTACGGGTTTGGTGACTGTTTTGATATGGGAATATTTCCCTGGTACCCACATCTCACTCGTAAACATGGAGTATAGACTACATTTATTTCGTTCCTTTCACTCTTATTGTGCTAATCTGAGGTTACCTTTGACCTTTTGTCAGGCTCGGTGATGCCTAAATCAAGGAACATTACCAGAGGTAAAGTATGAACTTCAGGGGACGTGTCCTTGGTAAATGTGATATACCTTTGAAGAAGACATCACAGTTCAGTCTATAAAACATCTACCACCTAAGTCGAGTGTCTTATGAAATGGTCGGTCGGAGTGGATCGACTAGTTATCTCTCTTGTTCAATGAAGAGGTCTATAAAGGGCCTTTTTGGAACATTTTTCGGAGAGACAAGTGCGGTTTGGGTCGACGAGGGCTTTTCATAAAAATCTAGCTCGACTTGGGCTTTAAGGAAAATGGGGAAATGACCATTTTATCCATTTCAGAAATCACACGAGAAGAATATCTGGAATTCTTAAGGATGTTCCTTGTAGGATATTCCAATGCTGGAAGGTGTCGTGACTCGAAATTTTCCTCTTTTAAACTTTAAAACCTAAGGTGGGAAGTAACTTTGGCCACAAGTTAATGAGACAACGACATGGTCATGTCTCTAGTTGAACGTGTTTGGATAGGTACCATCTTGGTGTTTCAGTTGGAAAATGAGAATTGGCTCAGAACTTAATAGCTTTTTGTCATTTTCCTAACCAATTATTGAGCATGTGTTGGGTGCTTGAAGATGCAACACAACCTTTTGTGTGAGACTTCACGGCTCTTTTGGATCGAATTAATGTTACGTTATTCCCGAAGGCTTCTCGGGGACGATAATTTCTAAGGTGGGAAGGTTGTACCGTTCTGTATTTTAAACCGGATGAAAAATCAATGAAAATTAAATTTTTTTGTTAACTGGGCATGCCAGTTTTAAAAACTGAGCATCAGAACTTTTTATTTCGATAGTCGACACTGCGGTGTTTATAGAATAAAAATATTAAGTTTATTTTATTCATATTCATGTGTGTTTTCTTTCAAAAAAATGAAATAACTCTCAAACAGTGCATCATATGAGAAATCTGAGGCCACTGTTAGATCTGAAACGCCAGTTTTATCCTAGGTTGGGTATAACCTTGATTATCATCGGGTGTTTGACATCCTCGCACATGATATTTCAATCTTCACTTTTAATTAATTAATTATTCCATTTATTTATATATTAAATTATTATTTTTCTCACAAACATTACGTCGAATGAGAAATATGAGACCACCAATAGTTTTGGGGCATGGGGTTTACCCTAGGTAGGGTATAACATTTGCGAGCGTTAGACGTTTGGTAATATCGCACCCGAAACTAATTTAATTGGGTTAATTATTTTTGTTGCACAGTTGGAAATAATAATAATAATTTTATTATTAAAATTATTATTTATTTTGTAGATAATAAATGAAAATGAATATCAACAATTAATAAATCGTGTTGCGGTGTAAATAATAATTGTGCAATGTAATAAATGGGATATTATTAATTATTCGAATTAAATAAAAATGTGAAATCAATATTAATTTAATAACCATTGTCTTTTATTAATGGTGGTTGTTTTTTAATTATTAATGCTTTCATTGATTAGTTATATTAAATAATAATAATTTTAATTATTTTAATATATCAACTTAAATTATGGTGCGTTTCATTTATGTTTTTGTTGTCTAAATTCTTAAAGTGACCCATGGTGTGCATTTTCGCACCCTGTTGCGGGTCTCAGGAAGCTATTAAATTATTTAAATAATAGCTCGACCTTTATGTAAAATTTTTACATCATCCCCTAGCGCTACATTCGAGGTAAATATAATTAAATAGAATGGAAAGAGAATAAAAATAGATTTAAAAAATTAATGGAATTTAAAAAGAGATAAAAATAAATAATAAAATACATACGAATAGAGATAAATTAAAAATAATTAAAATGGGGTAAACCCATTTTAATTGTTTATTTCATTTCTTCCACCATTTTATTTTTATTATTTTTCTTTATCTCCTTTTTATTTATTTATTTTCTTTTTTATTTTCTTTCCTTTTCTTTTTATTTATTTTCTCCTATCTTCCTCTCCCCCCTCCTGTGTGTGGCACACCCCCTCTCCCTATGTGGTGTGCACCACATTCTCCTCCTTTCAGAAAATTGTCGTGCCTCTGTTCGTCGTTCATTTTTTTTGTCGTCAGGTGAGCTGTGAACCTCTTGGTAAGGCTTATCCCATTCACCAAGAATCGTGCGATCTCTTTCCAAATCCTTTGCGCAATTCGTTACGAAAAGATTTTACCCTATTTTGGGGTTTTTCTAAAATCTTCCATTTTCTTCCATTTTAGGTCAAATCAAAGCCTACCACGGATCATAGGATCATCTACGACCATAAGGTAGGGCGTCTACTCTCTTTCACACCGTTTCATTTCAATTTATAAAAACGCATCGCTGTGTCGTTAATCGGTGTCTACCGGATTTGTGCAAATCCACCCAAATGATTTAATTTATTTGTTTCGGCTACTTATTACAGCCCTATTAAACATGAGTTAAATTTTTTATGTTGTTTCAATAAGTTCGGACACCCCTTTGGGCATTCAGACGTGGTCGGTATAATTTCCGTTAACCTAGACTTTTAATTTATTTAATTGCATGTATTGGACGTCTTACTTTGTTGTGTTTAATTTAAATAATTAATTTAGATTAATTCTGAACTTTGAAATTGTTGGATCTTTAGTAGTTGGTTGTGCTAATTTATTTATTTATTTAAAAATGCATTTATCTGCTTATGTTAATGTAGTACTTTGACTTGTTAAGATTGTTATGTGGAAATAGTTAATTTTTCACTAAGTGATGTTTAATTTAAATAATTAATTTAGATTAATTATGAACTTTGAAATTGCTGGATCTTTGGTAGTTGGTTGTGATAATTTATTTATTTATTTAAAATTTCATTTTACCTCCTTATGTTGATGCGGTACTTTTCCTTGTTAATATTTCCATACGGAAATAGTTAATTTGATATATGTGATGCACGAGTGTGCCTGATTAGTTTCATGATGCAATTACATATGTTGATGTCATATCTTCTACTGCGAAAACTTTAATTAAATTCAAGGTAGGGAAAGAAGGTGGGTCCTGTATTAAGGTCCATGCTTAGACCATCTATTCCTGATGGTTACCACTACGCGCTGAGGGGGTGGTGTCGTTGGATTTGCCGGACTAAGACTTCCCTAGGCTTTCTAATACTTATGAGTGACATAGGTTCCAAAAGGGCCCATCGAGATGGATTTGTTGTCCATGTGGCTATGCGAACCTCAGATGATAATCGACCCCTTTTTCTGATATCAGGATGGACACAGGGTAAAGCCATGCCTCGAGTGACACTTGGTCTTTTGAAAGATTTCCTTGGATGGGCTTGGTGGTATTGGATAATTGACGGATGTTCCATAGTGATACCTTCGGGACGGGCTCAGACTCCAACTCTTAACTTGAACATTAATAATGATGCACTAAAGGTTTATATTAATGTCGTTGTTAGTCCCTTGATATTTGAGATATTTTCTAGTGTGTTGAAGCACACTTGGTTGACCCATGACTTAGCCCCCAAGTTAAAGCACAAACTTGGGGGTATGCCTCTTCTTTATTTATCCTTACACTTCTAGGCATCGTATATATACATATGTGTAATCTGATTACAGGTACTCCTTTCAGGCATCCAGCTTAGGTCGAAGTAGGTGATTAGGGATGAGTACCATTGGGAACCTGGGCCGAGTTATTTATTTCATTTCACTTAATAAATTATCTATAATTGTTATATAATTTAACATTGCATTTTAATATTGCACGAAATGGAATGGTTTAGACACCGCAGGTTCTGGCCTACTAGGATTTTATCTCACTCCCGGCTCAGGCGTCATTGAGACTCGAGTAGATTATATGTTTGCAGGTATTGAAAAATATAAGTGTGTTACTTCTAATTCTTGATTGTTTCTTGCTGCTTATGATGGAGAGAGGGGAAGAGGACCAAGCCTTGCTCGTGAGGCAGTTTTCGCACTTTGTGTCTTTTCTTTTTAGTTGAGAGTATGCTTGGGTTTCTATTTTCCATGATTTCAGTTTAGAAAGACATCATGGCATGACATCGTTTTGTATCTGGTTTTATTTGTGAGCTTCCAAACTTGACTCCTATTCAGTTTGATTATCCATATTGCTTCTGCTAGAGTTTATTCATTTATATGCTTCCATTTTTTATTATTAATTGTTTACTTCCATGGTGATAATACCTATTACCTATGAGATCATATCCTCCCCCCCCCCCCGGTCACAAAAAGGCCCTCGCTACTAATCAGTAGCCTATGGAGTTCGGGGAGATGCGCTTGAGGTCATGTGACGCACCGGTCCGGCCACCATCTTAGAGGTGAGCTAGGTTGGGATTTTACAAAGTGGTATCAGAGGTGGTATTTTCCTTTTTTTGTTCTTTTGAGATGGTAGACACGGGTCTATTAATGTGTCAGCACATGGTTAATAACCGTGCTTGGGACTAATCACCCCATATACGGGAAATGACCAAGTGGCGAGGGTTGGGATTTTTATTCATGCTTTTTGATATTACAATTGAAATGATTTTACCTTGATTGATTGGTGTAATTTATGCTACTTATGAATTTATGGAATTTATGATATTTTACCTGTGGCATGTCAAGGTAAGGATAAATCATTACATTCATCATAATAGGCACATATAAATTCACATGTCTTGCATAGTGTCATGCCATGTAGTTTCATTTTAGGCTGCCTATTGATTCAAATTGTTTTCCTTGAATGCATTCCATGCTTTGTATTTGTTTAGGATTCATGTTTAGATACATTTTTTCAGTGATATATTTATCATGTTGCCTGTTTAATACCATGTTTTCCTCGTATCATGCTTATGTGCCTATTTGCATGTCTCTGTGATTAAAATGCTATGCTTCTGTGATTACAACATGTATCTCTCTTAGCTTCTTGTAGTTACCTGATAGCTTGTTTGTTATGTAATTAGTTTCTTTGAAAAAAATTATTGGTTTCCTTGGAAGTGGAGCCAAATTCCAAAAACTGTAAAGTGTATAGTCATTTTATAGGTTTATAGTCACCCATATATCTAGTCTGATAGGTGTTTGAGCATGTTATAATTTCAAATGAATTGGTTAATTACGTAAAGTCACAAATATGCCCAAGTAGGCTAGTTGGTTCAGGTTCCTTATGAGATAACCCAGTATGGGTGTTATGACTCTTAATAATTAAAGAACTATTTTTGGGTTGCATTCTAATGAACCCAGGTCAGCTTAGTGGGGCCCTTGTAGGTTTTTGTATCTTCATAAAAGGATTTTATGTGATATATTACTTAATTAAGGATATGATGTTAGTTAATGTAAATGTTTTAAAATAGAGTTTTATAAAACTTGCATTCTTTTCCTTGAGGCATTGGTTAAGATCAAGTACCTTGTGTTTCATTTTGAAAAAATGGTACTTGATGTTTTGATTAAATATTTTGATGATTAAAGATTAAATGTGAATAAATATAAATGGATTGTATATAGAACATGTAGAGATGTCCTCTATTTAAGACCTTGGTATAAGGGTTGTTTGAGTTTCTCCTCGAGTTGATTTGGAAAAGAACCTTTTGTTTGTCGTTGTCCCTAGTCGGACCCCCTTGCTTAAAATGTCACCCTTGTTCGGACGGGTGTTTATGTTTTCTTTGACATTTTTCAGGTTTCAGCATCGAGTAATGCTCATTTCCATCAGGTTAGGTATGCCATAAGAATGGCCAGTTTCTTAATAGGTCATTCGACCCTCTCTCCTCCACAGCGATGAATGATTTAGTACGTCGTCCTATGAGTTAAAAGTCATCTTTCTTCTGTGTCACCTCAGAGTAGTATGCATTCACGTATGCAATGTCGTCAACTTCTCAATGTTGTGACGAACTGGTTGATTTCAGTGTAATCATTAAGTCTTGCACTGTTAAATATGTTTCAGGTAATCTATGTAGTATAATGACTTCTGTTTTAAAGGAATCAAGTTTGTCCCAATGCTTAGGATGACTTCTAGAGACTCATGTGTTTTGACACGCCAATCATTTTGGTTGGGTTCACATGCCTTTGTCTAGACATTTTCCTTCTAGTAATATCTGAATCCTCTTAGTGTACTCTTCCTAAAGTGATGATCATGTCCCCTATCTTGCCTTCGTCCTTGATACACTAAGAGAGCATTGGTCTTACGCCATGTTAAAACTTTAAAAGTTGTTGGGCTTGTTTAGGGTGGTTTTCTCAATGTTTCACGCTAAATGCATGGTTCCTATCAGGGATTGGTTAGTCTTGAGTGACCCTTGGATTTCTGTGTAGGAATTCCTAATGAACACTTGTACACCCGGTGTTCTATCAAACTTTACCTCCAGGCTGATTCTGCTATGGGTTCGATCAGTGTTTTTATATGGTCATCTTGGAATTGTACCAACATCTCACACATAAACATGGAGTATGGACTAAATTGTGTTAGTTCATTTCCCTCTTATTGTGCCAATTCGAGGTTACCCTTGAACTGTTGTCAGTTTTGGTGATGCCTAAATCAAGGAACGTCACAGGAGGTCAAGTATGAACTTTGGTGGACGTGTCTGCAGTAAATGTGAGATACCTTTGAAGAAGACATCACAGTTCAGTCTATAAAACATCTAGCATCTAAGTCGAGCGTCTTATGAAATGGTCGATCAGAGTGGCTTGACTAGTTATCTCTCTTATTCAATGAAGTGGTCAATAAAGTGCTTTTTTCTGGCACGTTTTCAGGAGAGACAAGTGCAGTTTGGGTCGACCAGGGATTTTTATAAAAAACTGGCTCGACATGGGCTTTAAGGGAGATGGAAAAATGACCATTTTATCCATTTCAGAAATCACATGAGAAGCATCGCTAAAATTCTTATGGCATTCCTTGTAGTAAATTCCAATGTTGGAAGGTGTCGTGACTCCGAATTTTCCTCTTTCTAACTTTAAAACCTATGGTGGGAAGTAACTTTGGCCAGAAGTTAATGAGATGAAGACATGGTCGTGTATCCAATTGAACGTTTTTGGATATGTACCATTTGGTGTTTCAGTTGGAAAATGAGCGTTGGCTCAGAACTTAATAGCTTTTTTCTGTTTTCCTAACCAATTACTGAGCGTGCATTAGGCTCTTGAAGATTCAACACAACATTTTGTGAGAGACTTCGCGACTCTTGTGGATCAGATGAAAGTTATGTTATTCTCGAAGGCTTCTCGGGGATGAGAAGTTTTAACGTGAGAAGTTTGTAATGTTCTTTGTTTTAAACCAGATGAAAACCGAAGAAAATAAATTTTTCCATTAATTGGGTAAGCTGGTTTTAAAAACTAAGCATCAGAACTTTTTATTTTGATAGTCGACACTACGACATTGATTGAATAAAATTATTAAGTTTTTTTTTCATACATGTGTGTGTTTTCTTTCAAAAAAATTAAATAACACACAAATGGTGCATCGTTTTAGAAATCTGCGACCACTGTTAGGTCTGGAACGTCGGTTGTATCCTAGTTAGGATATAACCTTGATTTGCATCGTGTGTTTGACACCCTCACAAATGATATTTCCATATTCAATTTTAATTAATTAATTATTCCGATTTTTATATATTAAATTATTATATTCTCAAAAATTGTGTGTAGAATGAGAAATCGGAGACCACCAATAGTCCAGGATGTAGGGTTTACACTATACAGGGTATATCCTTGGCGAGCGTCAGACGTTTGTTCATATCTCACATGAAGCTAATTTAATTGGGTTAAATATTTTTGTTAGATAGTTGGAAATAATAATAATAATTTCATTATTAATATTATTTTTTTTTGTAGAAAATAAATGAAAATTCATATCTACAATTAATAAATGGTGTAGCAGTGTAAATAATAATTTTGCAATGTAATAAATTTGATATTAATTATTCGAATTAAATAAAAATGCGCAATCAATATTAATTTAATAATAGTTTCCTTTTTTTAATGGGGGTTGTTTTTAAATTATTAATGGTGTCATTTATTAGTTATATTAAATAATAATAATTTTAATTATTTTAACGTATCAACTTAAATTAAGGCGTGGGTCATTTAAGTTTTTGTTTTCTGAATTCATAAAACGGTCTATGAATCGCATTTTCCCACCCTGTTGCGAGTCCCGGACAACTATTAAATTAGTTAAATAATTACTTGACCTTTATGTAAAACTTTAACATCGCGCCCTCGCGTTGAGTTTGAGCTAAATATAATTTAATAGAATTGAAATAGAATGAAAATATTTTAAATAAAATTAATCGAATTTAAATAGGGATAAAAATAAATAATAAAATAGATACGGTTGGATAGAAATTAAAAATAATTAAAATGGGGTAAACCCATTTTAATTGTATATTTCATTTCATCCACCATTTTATTTTTATTATTTTTATTTATCTCCTTTTTATTTAATTATTTTCCTTTTTCTTTTCTTTCTTTTCCTTTTTATTTCTTTTCTCCTCTCTTCCTCTCCCCCCTCTTATGTGTGGCGTACCCCCTTTCCCTATGTGGTGTGCACCACATTCTCCTCCCTTCAGAAGATCGTCACTCCTCCGTTCTTCTTCCATTTTCTTTGCTATTAGATGCGATGTGAACCTCTTGTTAAGGATTTTCCCACGTACTAAGAATCATGTGATCTCATTCTAAATCCTTTGTGCAGTTCGTCGTGGAAGGATTTTACCCTATTTTGGGGTTTTTCTAAAATCTTCATTTTTCTTCCATTTTAGGTCAAATCAAAGTCTACCACGGATCATAGGATCATCTACAACCATAAGGTAGGATGCCTACACTCTTCCCCTCCTTTTCATTGCGATTTATAAAAACGCATCGTTGTGTCGTTAGTCTGTGCTTATCGACTTTTTGCAAATCCACCAAAATTATTTAATTTATTTGTTTCGCCTAGTTGTTACATCCATATTGGACATGAATTAAATTGTTTAAGTCATTGCAACAAGGTCGGACACCCCTTTGGGCATGCCGATGTGGTTGCTATAATTTTTGATAGCCCTGACTTTTAATTTATTTAACTGCATGTGTTTCACATCATATTTTGTTGTGTTTAAATTAAATAATTAATTTATATTAATTATTAAATTTGAAATTCTTGGATATTTGGTAGTTGGTTGTGCTAATTTATTTATTTATTTAAAAATTAATTTATCTTCTTATTTTAATGTTGTACTTTAACTTGTTGATATTGTTATGTGTAAATAATTAATTTTGTACTATTTATGTTTAATTTAAGTAATTAATTTAGATTAATTATGAACTTTGAAACTGTTGGATCTTTGGTAGTTGGTTGTCCTGATTTTTTTATTTCTTTAAAAGTGCATTTTATCTGCTTATGTTGATGTGGTACTTTTTCTTGTTAAGATTTCTATACGGAAATAGTTAATTTGCAATATGTGATAAACGGGTGTGCCTGTTTAGTTTAAAGATTCAATTACATAATTTAATGTCATATCTACTATTGTGAAAAATTTAATTAAATTTAGGGTGGGGAAAGAAGGTGTGTCCCGTATTAAGGGTCACGCTTAGGCCCTCCCTGACGGTTACCACTACACGCTGGGGGGCGGTGTCATTGGCTTTTCCAGACTGAGACTTTCCCAGGTTTTTTAATACTTATGAGTGTCACTGGTTCCAAAAGGGCTTATAGAGACAGATCTATTGGCAATGTGGCTAAGTCATCCTCGGATGATACTCAACCCCTTTTTGTGAGATCAGGACAGACTCAGGGTAAGGCCATGCCTCGAGCGATAATTGGCCTTTCGAAAAATTTATTTAGATGGGCTCGATGGTATTGGATAATTGAAGGATTTTATATAGAGACACCTTCGGGATGGGCTCGGACTCCAACTCACAACTTGAACCTTAATAATGATGCACTGAAAGTTTATATTAATGTCGTTGTTAGTCCCTCGAGATTTGGGATATTTTTTGGTGTGTTGAAGCACACTTGGTTGACCCATGAATTATACCCCAAGTTAAAGTACAAGCTTGGGGTATGTATCTTCCTTGTTTTACCTTACTCTTTCAGGATTCATATATATGCATATGTGTAATCTTCTTACATGTACTCCTTTCAGACATCCGGCTTAGTCCGAAGCAGGTGATTAGGGATGGGTGTCGTTGGGAACGCTGGCTGAGTTATTTATTTCATTGCACTTAATAAATTATCTGTAATTGTTATATAATGGAACATTGGATTTTATTATTACATGAAATGGAAAGGTTTAGACACCATGGGTGCCGATCTACTGGGATTTTATCTCACACCCGGATCGGGCGTCTTTGACATCCAAGTAGATTATATGTTTGCAGGTATTGACAAAGGGAAGCATGATACTTCCGATGATTGATTGTTTCTTGCTGCTTAGGATAGAGATTGGGGTAGAGGACCGAGCCTTTCTCTTGATGCAGTTGTCGCACTCTATGTATTTTCTTTTTAGTTGAGAGTATTCTTGGGTTTCTATTTTCTATGCTTTTAGTTTAGACAGACATCACGACATGACATCATTTTGTATCTGGTTTTATTTTTGAGCTTCCACACTTGACTCTTATTCAGTTGGATTATCAATATTGCTTCTTCTGTAGTTTATTCATTTATATACTTCCTTTTTTTATTATTAATTGTTTACTTCCGCTGTGATAATACCTATTACCTATGAGGGCATAGTCTCCCCCTCAGACACAAAAATGCCACCGCTGCTAGTCGGCAGCCTCTGGCGTTTGGGGAGATGCGCTTGAGGTTATGTGACACATCAGTCCTGCCACCGTCTTAGAGGTGATCCAGGTTGGGACGTTACAAAGTGGTGTCAGAGGTGGTATTTTCCTTTTTCTTACTAGTTTGGGTTGGTAGACTTGAGACTAGGAATGTGTAAGCACTCGGTTAAAAGCCATGCTTGGGACTGATCACCTCATGTACAAGAAATGAACAAGTGGCTAGGGTTTGGATTGTTATTCATGCTTTTTGATGTTACAATTGATATGATTTCACCTCAAGTGATTAGTGTAATTTTTTCTGCTTAAGAATTTTTAGAATTTATGATATTTTACCCTTGGCCTGTCAAGGTAAGGATGAAGCATTTCTTGCATCATAATAGGCACATAGAAATTCACATGACATGCATAGTGCCATGCCATGTAGTTTTATTTTAGGTTGCCTGTTGATTCAAATTGTTTTCCTTAAATGCATGCCATGCTTTGTATTTGTTGAGCATGCCTGGTTACATACCATGTTTCAGTGATATATTTAGCATGTTGTCGGTTTCATACCATGTTTTCCTCGTATCATGATTTTGTGTCTATTAGCATGTCTCTATGATTAAAATGTTATACTTCTATGATTAAAACATGTCTCTCTTTTAGCTTCTTGTAGTTACTGCTAGCTTGTTTGTTATGTAATTGGTTTCTTTTCAAAAAATTATTAGTTTCCTTTGAAGTGGATCCAAATGCCAAAACTATATAGTGTATAGTTCTTTTATAGGTTGATAGTCACCCATATATCTAGGCTGGTATG
This sequence comes from Viscum album, assembly GCA_963277665.1. NCBI lineage: Eukaryota > Viridiplantae > Streptophyta > Magnoliopsida > Santalales > Viscaceae > Viscum > Viscum album. Next base: position 1,074,206,171 of record OY728127.1, on the reverse strand, counting down.
TGTTTGAGCATGTTATAATTTCAAATGAATTGGTTAATTATGTAAAGGCACAACTAAGACCAAGTAGGATAGTTGGTGCATGTTCCTTATGAGATAATCTGGTATGGGTGTTATGACTCTTAATAATTAAACAACTATTTTTGGGTTGCATTATCATGAACCCATTTCAGCTTTGTGGGACCCTTGTAGGTTTCCTTATCTTCTTAAAAGGATTTTATGTGATAGATTACTTAATTAAAGATAAGATATCAGTTAATGAAGAATGTTTTAAAATAGAGTTTTATAAAACTTTTCTATTTTTCCCTTGAGGCATTGGTTAAGATCAAGTACCTTGTGCTTTGTTTTGAAAAATGTTACTTGATGTTTTGATTAAATCTTTTGATGATTAAAGATTAAATGTGATTAAATATAAATGGCTTGGATATGGAACCTATAGAGATGTCCTCTATTTAAGACCTTGGTATAAGGGTAGTTTGAGTTTCTCTTTGAGTTGATTTGGAACAGATCCTTTTTTATGTCGGTGTCCCTATTCAAACCCCCTTGCTTAAAATGACACCCTTGTTCGGACAGGTGGTCATTTTTTCCTTGACTTTTGTTTCGGGCATGAGCATCGAGTAATGCTCATTTCCACCAGGTTAGGCGTGCCTTAAGAATTTCCAGTTTATTTATAGGTTGTTCGACCCTCTCTTCTCCACGGTGATGGATGATTTAGCATGTTGTCCTCCGAGTTAAAAGTCATCTTTCTTTTGTATCACCACGGAGTAGTATGTGTTCGCATACGCAATGTCATTAAGTTCTTAATGTTGTGACGTACCAGTTGAGTTCAGTGAAATTGTCAAGTATTGCGCTGTTAAATATGTTTCAGGTCATCTATGTAGTACAATGAATTCTGTGTTAAAGGAATCAAGTTCATCCCAATGCTCGGGAGGAATTCTAGAGACTCAAGTTTTTTGACACGCTGATCATTTTGGTTGGGTGCTCATGCCTTTTTTTAAACATCTTCCTTCTAGTAATATCCAAATACTCTTAGTGTACTCTTCCTAAAGTGACGAGCATGCCCCCTATCTTTCCTTCATCATTGGTGCACTAAGAGAGCATCGGTCTTACGCCATGATAAAACTTTAAAAGTTTTTGGGATTATTTAGGGTGGTTTTTTCAGTGTTTCATGCTAAATGTGTGGTTCTTATCAGGTCTTGGTTAGTCTTGAGTGACCCTTGGATTTCTAGGTAGGAATTCCTTATGAACTCTTGTACATCATGCATTCTATCTAACTTGACCTCTAGGATAATGCCACTCTGGGTTTGTTCAATGTTTGGATATGTGTATCTTGCCCTTGTACCAACGTCTCACTCGTAAACATGGAGTATGGACTACCTTGAGTTAGTTCCTTTCTCTCTTATTGTGTCAATCTGAGGTTACCCTTGACCTGTTGTTGGGCTGAGTGATGCCTAAATCAAGAAACGTCACCGGTGGTCAGGTATAAACTTCGGTGGACGTGTCCACAGTAAATGCGCGATACCTTTGAAGAAGACATCACAGTTCAGTCTATAAAAAATCTACCGTCTATGTCGAGCATCTTATGAAATGATCGGTCAGAGTGGATTGATTAGTTATCTCTCTTGTTAATTTAAGCGGTCAATGAAGGACCTTTTTCTGGCTCATTTCCAGGAGAGACAAGTGCGGTTTGGGTTGACCGGGGAATTTCATAAAAATCTAGCTCGACTTGGTCTTTAAGGGTGATGGGGAAACTACCATTTTATCCATTTCAGAAATCACACGAGAAGCATCGTTATAATACTTAAGGGAATGCCTTGTAGGAAATTCCAATGCTAGAAGGTGTCGTGACTCGGAATTTTCCTCTTTCTAACTTTAAAACCTAAAGTGGGAAGTAACTTTGGCCAGAAGTTAATGAGACAACGAAATGGTCATGCCTCCAGGTGAATGTGTTTGGATACGTACCGTCTCGGTGTTTCAGTTGGAAAATGAGTGTTGGATCAGAACATAATAGCTTTTTGTTGTTTGCCTAACCAATTATTGAGCATGCGTTGGGTTCTTGAAGATGCAACACAACATTTTGTGCAAAAATACACGACTCTTGTGGATCGGATGAATGTTACGTTATTCCCGAAGGCTTCTCAGGAATGAAAAGTTTTATGGTGGGAAGGTTTTAATGTTCCATGTTTTAAACTGGATGAAAAAGTGAAGAAAATTAATTTTTTCTGTTAATTGGGCAGGCCAGTTTTAAAAAATGGGCATCGGAACTTTTTATTCTGATAGTCGACACTGCAGCATTGATAGAATAAAAATATTATGTTTATTTTATTTATACACATGTGTGTTTTCTTTAAAAAAATAAAATAACTCTCAAACGGTTCATTTTCTGAGAAATTTGAGACCACTGTTAGGTCCGGAATGTCGGGTTTACCCTAGGTAGGGTATAGTCATTATTCGCATTGGGTGTTTGGCACCCTCGCACATGATATTTCCATATTCATTTTTAATTAATTAATTATTACATTTTTTATATATTAAATAATTATTTTCTCACAAACAGTTCGTCGAATGAGAAATCTGAGACCACTAATAGTTTTGGGATGTCGGGTTTACCTTATGTTGGGTATAACCTTTGTGAGCATCAGATGTTTGGTCATATCTCATTCGAAACTAATTTAATTGTGTTAAATATTTTTGTTGGACAGTTGGAAATAATAATAATTATTTTATTATTAATATTATTATTTGTTTTGAAGACAATAAATTAAAATTCATATATACAATTAATAAATCGTGTTGCGGTGTAAATAATAATTTTGTAGTGTAATAAATGTGATGTTATTAATTATTCAAATTAAATAAAAATACATAATCAATATTAATTTAAAAACTGTTGTATTTTTTTTAATGGTGGTTGTTTTTAAATTATTAATGCTGTCATTGATTAGTTATATTAAATAATAATTATTTTAGTTATTTTAACATATCGACTTAAATTAAGGTACATGTCATTAAATTTTTATTTTGTCTAAATTCTTAAAGCGACCCAGGGCGTGCATTTTCGCACCATGTTGTGGGTCCCGGATAGCTATTAAATTAGTTAAATAATTGCTCGACCTTTATGTAAAATTTTTATATCGCACCCAAGTGCTGCGTTGGAGTTAAATATAATTTAATTGAATTGAAAGAATATAGAAATAGTTTAATAAAATTAATGAAATTTAAAGAGGGATAAAAATAAATAATAAAATAGATTCGGGTAGAGAGAAATTAAAAATAATTAAAACGGGTTAAACCCATTTTAATTGTTTATTTAATTTCTTCCACAATTTTATTTTTATTATTTTTATTTATCTCCTTTTTATTTTTTTATTTTATTTTTTATTTTCTTTCTTTTTCTTTTTATCTCTTTTCTCCTCTCTTCCTCCCCCCTCTCCTATGCATGGTGCACCCCCTCTCCCTATGTGGTCCGCACCACATTCTCCTCCCTTGGTAAGATCGTCGCGCCTCCATTCGTCATTTATTTTCTTTACTGTCAGGTGCACTATGAACCTCTAGGTAAGGCTTATCCCACGCCCCAAGAATTTTGCGATCTCATTCCAAATCCTTTATGCAGTTCATCGTGGAATGATTTTACCCTATTTTGGGGTTTTTCTAAAATCTTCTATTTTCTTCTGTTTTAGGTCAAATAAAAGCCTACCACAGATCATAGGATCATCTATGATCATAAGGTTGGGTGTTAACTCTCTTTCCCTCTGTTTCATTGCGATTTATAAAAACCCACCATTGTGTCGTTAGTCGGTGTATACCGGCTTTGTGAAAATCCGCCCAAATTATTTAATTTATTTGTTTCGCCTTGTTGTTACAGCCCTACTGAACATGAATTAAATTGTTTAAGTTGTTGAAACATGGTCGTACACCACTTTGGTTGTGCCGATGTAGTCAATAAAATTTCCATTAGCCCAGACTTTTAATTTATTTAACTTCATGTGTTTCACAGACTATTTTGTTGTATTTAATTTAAATAATTAATTTAGATTAATTATGAACTTTGAAATTGTTGGATATTTGGTAGTTGGTTGTGCTAATTTATTTATTTATTTAAAAATTAATTTATCTTATTTTGTTAATATGATACATTGACTTCTTAAGATTGTTATGTGGAAATAATTAATTTTACACTATGTGATGTTTAATTTAAATAATAAATTTAGATTAATTATGAACTTTGAAACTATTGGATATTTGGTAGTTAGTTGTTCTAATTTATTTATTTATTTAATAGTGCATTTTATCTGCTTATGTTGATTTGGTACTTTTCCTTTTTAATATTTCAATACCGAAATAGTTAATTTGCAATATGTGATGCACGGGTGTGCCATTTTAGTTTCAAGCTGCATTTACATATTTTGATGGCATACCTTCTGCTATAAAAACTTTAATTAAACTCAGGGTAGGGAAAGAAGGTGGGTCCCATATTAAGGGTCATCCTTAGACCCTCTGTTCCTTATGGTTACCACTACGCACCGGGGGGCGGTGTCGTTGGATTTTCTGGACTGAGACTTCCCTCAGCTTTTTAATACTTATGAGTGACACCGGTTCTAAAAGGGCCCATCGAGACGGATCTATTGGCAATGTGGCTAAGCTAGCCTCAGATAATACTCAGCCCCTTTTTGTGAAATCGGGAGGGACTCAGGGTAAAGCCATGCCTCGAGTGATACTTGGTCTTTCAAAATATTTCCTTAGACGGGCTCAGTGGTATTGGATAATTGAAGGATGTTCTGTAGCAATACCTTCGGGATGATCTCGGACTCCAAATCTCAACTTGAACCTTAATAATAATGCACTGAATTTTTATATTAATGTCGTTGTTAGTCCCTTGAGATTTGGGACATTTTATACTATGTTGAAGCGCACTTGGTTGACCCATGACTTAAACCCAAAGTTAAAGAACAAGCTTGGAGGTATGCCTTTTCCTTGTTTTACCGTACTCTTCCAGGCTTCATATATATGTATATGTGTAATCTGCTTACAGGTTCTCCTTTCAGACATCCGACTTAGGCCAAAGAAGGTGATTAGGGGCGGGTGCCATTGGGATCTCGGGCTGAGTTATTTATTTTATTGCACTTAATAAATTATTTGCAATTGTTATATAATGGCACACTACATTTTATTATTGTGAGATATGGAAAGGTTTAGACACTGCGGGTTCCGACCTACTCGGATTTTATCTCACACCCTACTCAGGCATCATTGACACCCAAGTAGATTATATGTTTGCAGGTATTGACAATGGGAAGTGTGTTGCTTCCGATGCTTGATTGTTTCTTGCTTATTAGGATGGAGACCGGGGCAGAGGACCGAGCCTTGCTTGTGATGATGTTGTCGCACTTTGTGTATTTTTTTTAGTTGTGAGTATGCTTGGGTTTCTATTTTCCATGCTTTCAGTTTAGACAGACATTATGGCATGACATCATTTTGTATCTGGTTTTATTTGTGAGCTTCCGCACTTGACTCGTATTCAGTTGGAATATCCGTATTGCTTCTTCTGTAGTTTATTCATTTATATTCTTCTGTTGTTTTTTATTAATTTTTTACTTCTTCTGTGATAATACCTATTACCTATGAGGACATAATCTCCCCCTCAGACATAAAATGGCCCTCGCTTCTAGTCAGCAGCCTCTGGCATTTGGGGAGATGCGCTTGAGGTCATCTGATGCATCAGTCCGGCCATCGTCTTAGAGGTGATACGTGTCTAAATGTTACAAATAAAGTGATGGAATGAAACAATTCATATTTTTTGGGTCTTATGGTATCATTATGGTGACTCTCATGAAGTATGGTAGAGGGAATCACAAATAAGGTATCAATTACTAGACGCATTTCTAGTTCAATAGTTTTCATTGATACTTTCTTTGGGAAGAAGTTATATGATATAGATTATTATGATCCTCAAGATCTCATTTAAAATAGCTGAATCATGGTTAGTGAGAAATTGACCTAACCAATCAAACAAACTATATAGACTGACAAAATAGAATGTAGATCGATATGAATTATTAGTATATGGTTAAACTAACCATGAACCCAAACCATGTGGCATGTTAAAATTATGTTTTATTAAATTTCATTAAAAATATTTATACTATGGTGACTCATATTCCTTCAACATTTCATGAGAAGAATTAAAACTGTATCCAAACCACTAGTCCCCTTAGTTTCACTCTTATCATTTTATATCCATATTGATAAATAATTAATGTAATTTTTTCTATAAGTAAGATATTATAATATAATTTTCCTTCCACTTCATTTTTTTAACAATTATGACCATCGTGGATAAGGGTTACATCTCATATGAGTTTTATTTGAGGTTTTTTTTGAAGTTAATAAATCCTTTATTTTACTGCGGATCCCTCTTAATCTTCTATTATAGAAAATAATTAAGGTATAATATATTTATCTCTCTAATACATATTTTTATAAATTTTTAAAAATTTAATTTTGGGTTGTTTTGGAACCCTAATAGTCCAACCATCTATCACAAGCATGCCTCCACTAGAAGAACAATGACATTCCCCTTACCATATTAAACAATCCAAAAAATCCTTCAAAAAATTAGGTGACCACCATTACCATAGTGGATATCACCACAGTATACCACCTCATGTTCATCTCACTTCCACTATAGTATATTTGAAGACAAAATAAAAATAGAGGAAAAACAACACAAAACATTATCATACAAAAATAAATGAAAAAACTGATCCCAAATAGGCAATATTTCATTGCAATAGATATCAATATCTATGTTGAATTAAAAAACCAAAAACTAATATTTCCCAAAGTAGTAAAAAAATCCTTTTAACCATGATATAAACCACCATTATTTCCTAAAATAATCTAAATGAATCTAGTCAAATACAAATCTCAAAACCCTACCAAAAGATCATCCTTCAAGTATACCCATCATCACAATCCATTAAATCCTTGAATACCAACATGCCTAAGGATGGGGTCCTTGATAGAGGGATAGTTAAGAAAATTTTAGGAGGAACATGTTAGATAATACCTTATAAGTATCAACCATAGACTCCAAGAGAAGTGATAGAAAATATATATAGGTTGACACCAGAAGAAAAACAACCCTCTTACATATCCAAAACCTCCATTTATACCACCAAGACTTAACATGTATGGGGTAATTTTTAGTGGGTCATAAAGAAGGAATAGAAAGAAAATTTTCCTTACCATTCCACTAATTGTGATAATTATTCTCTATGTCAATGGAAAGTAAATCAAATAGAACCAAAGAAAGTAAAAAGGTACAAAATTAGGGTTGGAAATTGGAGATGAGCCATAGTGTTGAGAGAGGAGATACCTAAAGAGTTAGAAACCTAATGGACAGATTCTCTAGTGTGCCTCTATCATAGCTGAGGTGTTTTAGGAAACACTAGTAGATATTATGGGAGATGTGGAAGATTAGGTAGATAGATCATGGTAAGTGTAGATCCATATCAATCTATAAGTGACCAAAAAATATTCATCAAATAATTAAAGTTGGATATAGGTCAATACCTTTTTTTATTCATAAGTGTTCCAATATTTATAAGTTATATTTTGAATGATATAGAAAACTTAATTGCTATATTTTATTGCTTTTATAAAATATACTATAGATTCTTGTTAGTTTTCAATTTACATGGGGAAAAGTTATCAATCATAGGAAAAATCATATTTTCATTAAAGGATTCCCATAATGGGTTTCTAGAAGTGTTAAAGAGGGGTTAAAAATAAATTTAAATGAAATTTTTTAAGGGATGATAAAATATGTTTTAAAATTATTATTGGAGTGATTTTAATAAATATTTTATTTTTAAGGTGGTGATCGATCTATTACAAATTAGTTTTTAAATTATTCGCCACTCAACATGTATACTCCCTTTTTATTAAATGTAATATATATGACTTGGTTTTAGAGATGGGTTATTTATAGTTATGAAAATGGGTATTAATATATTATACATAATTGATTTAATGTTTTTAAAATTAATACATCATGGTAATGAATTTAGTTATTTGTTGGATTTCTAGGTCAAACACCAATGATAGGTTATGATACAACTCTACCAAGACTATAATCTCTTGGTTACGATTCCTATATAACATGATTCATTATAGGCTCACTATTAGTTTAGTATTTAACTCAATTTAGTGGATTTTCCAATTAGTGTATAATACAACTATATCATGTGAACTATACCAAATTGGATTTGGTTATAGTTTAAGTAATAATTTCAATTAGTTCGAAGATCCAAATCTGTCTTGATTTAGTCTCAACAGTTCTCTTCTATAATCGTTTATTTAGTTTTTATTATAATCTTTTCATCACTTATGATTTATCTTATATGTGATAATATTTCATAACTTATTTATAGTTCACTTTAATATATAACTATTTAATCTTGGAATGTAGTTTCGAATGATCTTATTTATGTTAATAGTTTTTAATGAAAAATTAATTGACATACTCATAATTATAGTTCAAACAAGAATGAATTAGTTTATTTTAAAAATTTATTACATAAAGAATATTTTGGAATACTAATTGGTATAATTTTCTTAGACCCTTCGTAAATAATTCATGTCTATATAGAATATTTCTTATCTACTACAGGTAAATTTAATTAACCAATTGGAGGTGATGTAATTTTAAGAACATTTTTTGGGTTTGGGGGTGGTGAAATTTGGGAGAAAATCCCTTATCACATATATATGAAAAGATAAAATGTGTATTTTTATTGTATTTTGGTAACTCTTATATACATAATTATATTTGAATCCCATCTTACTATTCACTAATTTTGAATACCCACTTATTTTTTCAAATTTGGAATGATTTTTATGAATATATTTATTCATAATTTTTTTTTATTAAATATTATTTCCTTAAGGAAAAATATTTTTTATTTTTTTATTTTTCAGTATTTTCTGATATTATATTTTACAAAATATATATTTGATGGGCATGTCTCACTAATATAATGGCTGGTCATGCAGTGTTTTTGAGTGAAGCCCTTATCTATGATTTAATAATTTATCGACTAAATTTTTTCCATGTTGAGTTCACTCGATTCCTCAATACTAGTTACCAACCATTAGTGTTAATAGTGTAATTTTGTCCTTATAATGATCTTAATTGTTTGTTATGATAGGGTTCCCTATTTTGGTTCATTAATTTCTCTCCCTTAATTATGGTTTTTTTATAACTTTTCAAACCTGTATTTTTAAATTTATTTTGATTCTCTTTTGTACAATATTAAACCAAAAAGGATGGTATTTTATTTTTTTTCAATACTTTTTGAAGTATAATTCTTGATTAATTTTGCATAATGTTTAACAAAATTTCTAATGTTGAATGTTCTATCTCCAACAATATAGTGAATCTGGATTCTTCTATCAAGTAGAGAAAATAAAATTGGAAGTATTGTTTGATAAGATAATAGAAAATAGAGTTTGAGGTTCCATCTATTGAAGGAAGATCCATTGGACAAATTTTGGAATTGTTATATGTGTTTGATGAATCCACAAGATAAGATGATAATGTAATGAATTTTTTTGAAAAGTGTTTAGAAATGGTGTGTTGGAGTGATATATTAACCGTATATGTTTTATTAAACATTAGTGAACATGTAATTTTATATTTGTGTATGTATTATTGATGACCTTAATTTTGTCAATGTGGACATAATATGAGTTATTATGCATTTCTTAACTATATTCTAGAGATAAATATGTGTCATACATAAGCTACCTTTGTGTGATCTAAAGATGATTATGTTTCATCTGAACATTGTGAATATTTCATTACATACTTTTCATAAATATATGATTTCCATTATATTAAACTCTAGTATTAAAAATTTATTTCTAAATAATAATATAAATTAGAAGATATTATTCCCAATCTCATTATAGATCAAACATAATCAATCACTAGGATTTTTATTGGTATTAAAATCAATAGGGTAGATCAGTCGTGGTTTATGTTATGTGTTGAGATGGGTATATATGCTATAATCTGCACAAGCATTTCATAGTTACATGATACCATGAATATGTGGAGGATTTATCAATAATTTTTTTTTAATTATTGTATAGATAATTAAAATGAAGGAAAATACATTGATAATTAAAATATTATAAGAATGAAAGAAGACCAAAACATCATGAAATTTAAAAGAATGGAAATTTTAATGATTTTGAGTGAGTCGAGAATACCGCAATCCTAGCATAGTTTATGCAATTGTTATATAAAAATTATTAATGACATAAAAATGTATTATATTTTATAGAGGAAAATATTTATATATATATATAGCTGAACCCATACACTGTGATATATAAGGGAGGAAATTGAGAACACCGACTAAAGATGGGTGTGAGGTGGAGGGGAAGAATATCATATTTGGAGTTATTGTAGAGGCTCGAGTCCATATTAGTGATCATTACTCAATAATATATTATTTTTTATATTTTTATTTGATATAATAACTCGTTTTATCCATCTATTGAAATGGGTTCAATTTTATACCATTTCTCGAGTTCCATCTCGTAATAATAATGGAGTTGTATGTATGGGATTATAGTCATGACACATAGGGATGTAGTCAATCATAGATGATGTGGATATAATTAAAAAATTTGTTGTGTCAATTTCATGTTGTAATAAATGAGTATTTTTACATAAGGGTGATGAATAATCAAGAGAGTATCAAGGTGTTAAAAAAATCTATAAACATCGATTAACTCCCGATTTATGTGTATCACCAATCATGTTATCCAATAATTGGTATCAATGAAATGAATTCTATCTAGTGTATGATTGAAATGATTGATATTTTGTAAGATGATTATAATAATTAAAATAGAATCCCAATTTTCAATTGAAAATAGATTCATTCATTGAATGAGAGAATAGTTTCATAGAGTCTTTATTTGGGGATCATTGTTCTTGACACCATTAAATATGGATTCAGATTGGAAAATAAAGCCTCTACATGGTCTATGATATTTAATAGAAACAATTTAATGTATAGAAATTCTAGAAAAATATTTTTATCTTCACTATCTGAGAATTAACTGAAAAGTTTTATGGGAAACAAAACTAATGATTTTATTTGGAACAATATTCCTAGCATTTATAATGGAAACAAAAATGTGAATGAACAAAAATTAAAAAATCAACCACAATAGTTTTATGAAATTTTAATAAAGGATATGAAATGACTATTGAGTTATTTACCCAGATAAATCTTATTGATAACATAACTAATGTTCTTTGAGAGACTCTTGATGTCATTTTTATTGTAAGAAAATGACCATAAAAATCCTATATTCTAGTGAATTTAGAATATAATTCTATATATTTCATTCCTAGTAATTTTTTATGTTTATATTTTTATAGAATAAGGAAAAACTCTTACATAATAAAACCATACATTACATGAAGATACATATACTAAATATCAATTTTTTCACAATATTAATCCTTTAAAACAAAACACGATTTATTCTAATAAAAAATATTCATTATTTCAATTTGGACCACATCCTTATCACTAATCATCGTTAAGATCTTATGAAAAATATTCTAAAATTTTTCATGACCACAGAACACTTTGTATGTCACATTAAAAGAAATAAATAAACAATTATTCCATAAATACTTTTAAAAAAAATTATTTTTGAAAATTAAATTTTGACTCAATATAAAAATTTTCTAACCCATGAAATAAAATTTTCCACCCATATATTTTCATCAATTATTTCATAATAAATCATAAATAAAAAACCATATTAGCTACTTTGAAAACACAATCATCTTCAGAATCCCTTTCCAAAAATTTATACATTTCACCCTTAAGACATAACTTAGTATTTCCTTTTAACATAAACAAAATAACATTCCTTGTAATGAACTGAGGTTTTTATAAAAAAAAATGGAATGAATAAATGAATAACATATATAAATTGGGGTATAATTTTCTTATAATAATTACTTATGATTTAATCCTCATGTCAAAAATAAAATAACCCTCAGAGTCATACTTAAAAAACTCTCATAGTTATAAATTAATTCTCCATCATAGTTACATTTGGAATAACCATCATGTTCAACATCCAACAAACCCATTGAATCATAGTGATATCAAGAAACAACCACTATTTTTTTATAATCAAACCATCCATAATCAAAAACAATTTGGACAAACCATAACATAATCATAAATAATAATGTCTTGCATCAAAAAAAAATTCTTGGAGAAACAACAGATATTTTAATAAAATTTTGTGTACATACAAAGAAAAACATTTTCATTGAAAATTACCATTTAATCTTGTTAAGGAATCATAAAATAATTAATGTGTCATGAATGATGAAAAAATAAACTCATTCCATATATGTAATTTCACGAGCCGAAGCTGGTCTCCCTCAAAACTAGAACCCAACAAGGTTTGTGACAAGGCCTAAAGGCGTTCCCATTCCCCATGGGCTGGAAAAAGTTCCTGGGTATCATAAAATTAAATTTGGGAATGATTTACCTGAGTTTATAAACATAAAACAACAAAAAAAATCCAATATATTAAATCTGTAATTTTCAAAACAAACCACCCTTTTCACAAAATCCGAATTGAATTACATAATTTAAAACAATTCTCAAAGACTATAACAAATGATGAAATCCAAAATGGAAATCTCAAGAACCTACTCATGGAAAGGGGCACCGTCCTCAAGACATCTCCATGACATTACGCCAAGAAATACAGCTAGAAACCCGATCCACTAGCACTAAAAGCTTTACCCAAACCTGTGACAAAATAACCAAGTATACTTACAATCAAGGGTGTAAGTAGGGTGTGAACCAAAGCCCAGTAGGGTTACACAACTAAAATATTCCATGTGATAAACATTAAAGGATGAAAATATTTCAAGTTTTCATAAACATGAAATGCTAATAAGAATTTTAAAGAGATGCAACTTTAAATAAAAACAGTTTTCAAGAGGGCTACTTTAATGAATTAACACATTTAAATAGAATTCCAAAGTTGATGAATTTTCCAGCCAAACATACCATATGCCTATGGTAAGAATAAATTATCTAATGATATCAATAAAATAGAAATAAACCCTAGGCACTAGCTCATTGTGGGTCTCAGGTACCTCTTATCTCAGTGAAAGTAACCATATAAATTTCTGTTCTCGTGCACACGATCCACTAGTAGGGATCATACCCATAACCTAGTGGTCCCCCAAAATCAACATCATCATCATAGTTTATTTAGTTTTTTCATCGTCAAACATGTTATGTAAAACTGGGGCCAAACCCCATGGGATCACTAGCATACTAGTACACATCCACCCACCTAGATACTCGGGTTTTCCCTCTTGGGCTCAAACAAGTTCCACAAGCCCTAAAATAAAATTTCCACATGAAAATACTAGTTTCAGGTCACACACACACCAAGAATCCCACAAACATTTCACATAATAATCCTTTTACAAAAAAATATTCATTTTTTACATCATACTCACACAAAATAGCCCACAAACATGTTTTTCACCGTTCTTTAAATTTGATAAATCATTTTAGAAATTTAAAAAACATTCTAAAAATGTTTGAAATCTTAAATCAACACTTTAACTTTCAAAAACCCATATTAAGTGAACACAATCACCAAAAAAGTATATGTACATCATTTCCCCATCTTTTTTAACTCAATAAATCACTTAAAATTTTCATAAAATAATCCCAATGGGTTTAACCATATGTTTTGCACACAAAACCCATTTCAAAATCCTCTTTCAAGGCTGAAATCACCCCAATACCAATGAAAAACCTATTTTTTTATCCCCAGAAACATCTATTAACCAACATTAAAATTATATAAAATTATCTCAAATGATACAACAAAAGATACACATCGAAAACACACATTTTGAAATAATTATGCAACTTTGAAAATAAAAGCATAATTAATACTACTAAAATTGGTTACCGTACTAAATATAATGTAATAAGATCATGATAAAAAAAATTAATGAAGCAAATCTAACTCATCTTAGTATTATTATACATAGAACCACCTACCTTTTATGTCAAAACACCAATTTTTTGTGCAAAACTTAAACCACACCACTGTCGCACCACAAGAGAGTGAAATCCCACCTAAAACCCCAATATTTGACCAAAAAGATGCCAAATAAAACCCTATGTACAATACCTGACTTCTATACCTTTTATAACTTCATGAAAGTTGGAGTAAACCCTAAGTAGAAGGAACTAAATGATGATAGAAACACTAACTTGAAGTAATATTTAATAAAATGACCCAAATACACTAGTATCTGAATTTGAAAATATCCAAAAATGAAAGTGAGGTTTGAATAAGTATGATAAATTCATGTATTAACTATAATGGGGGGGGGAAAGAGTGAAAAATTAAGGATATATTAAAGAAAACATTTACCTCTTCAAATTTGGGCTATTTGAGAAATCCAGAGAATTTTTCCCCAAATTCTCGATGAATATGAGATCCAAATTGAGGGAGGAGAGCATGGGGATGCGCCTTGTATATGTCGCCTTAGGAGAGAGTTTGAATCATTGAAAAACCTTTAATATGTAAATATATATTAAAGAATTAAAAAAATTAAAGCAAGAAATGGGATTTCGATTTGGCCTAGTACCTTAATAAAAAACCCAAGGATAGGGGAGAAAATTCCCAAAACAAAGTAAATGTTCCCTGGGCACTTTTGTTAGCCTGTGCAAATAGGGAACACCCTTCGGGACTTATCACGGGCTGGGTTTGGCACCGGATTTTATGGTGAATAGATTCGGTTCATGAGAAAAATCGTATCAAAGGATAATGGTTTGAGCACAATCGGCGGAGCCTGAGTATCTATGAGGGCGGATTTGTACTAGTACGCTAGTGATCCGGATGGGTTTTGTTCCTATTTCACTAAGAGAAATGGATAAATACAAAACTAAAAAACTATATTGATGGTTATGTGGGGACCACTTGGTTATGGTTATGTTCCCTTCTAGTGGCTCATGCACGAGAACAAGTTTTTCTATTGTTACTTTACACTGAGGTATGGTGTACATGGGGCTTGAGACTACGTACTGCCTAGGGGTGTTCCCGAGATTGGTGCTCATTGAATCTTGTGTATTTATATTTGGAATATGGTGGTTTTTTTAGGAATATAAAGTGTCCTACATTTTTTATTGATATGATCTCTTTCATGGAAAACACCCTTGAAAAATTGTTTGCACTGAAAAGTTTCATTCTTTAAAAATTATTTTCAGTACCTCTTGTTTATCAAAAATGGCATGTTTTTTATATTGTAATGTTTACCCAATGTAATATATTGGTGGTATCCTATTGGTCTTAGTCTCACACCCTACTTACACCCATTGGGTTTAAGTATTCTTGGTCATGTTTGACATAGGTAAAGGAAAGGCTTTGGGTGATGGCGGTTCGGGGTGTTAGTTCACATCCATGGTGTGATGTTGTGGAGACGACTTGTGGGTGATGACCCATTGTCATGTGGAGTCATTGAAACTTTTTTTATGCTGTTTATATGTGTATTTGGACCTATTTTATAATTTTTAGACCTATGTATTCAGTTCTGGATTGTTTATAAACCACTTTTGGTATGAATTTTTCAGATTCAGTTTATTGAAAGTTTTTGATGTTTTATGTATCTATATTCGGGTAAATCCTTCCCAAACCAAAATAAATGATACATGGGAACTTGTTACAGCCCTTGGGGATAAAGAATTCCTTTTGGTCCCTGTCATAGTCCGGGTTTGGTACCGACTTTTATGGCGACCAGATTTGGTTCGTGACATATAGATAAAATATTCTTTTTGACTTTTGTAAAAATAAACATTACAAAATGTATTTTTTAAATGAAAGTCTCATACATAAAACCATCAAAATATTATTCTATAAAAAAACTAAAAAAATAAAAATTAAATTATTGAAATATTATATTTCATATAAATACATTAAAAAATCTATTATTATAACATGTTCATGAAAGATAAATATTTTTAAAATAAATTAATAAAACATTTAAAATGGGGGTTTTCGGTAAAGAGTCCATTACATTGAGTCTGAATCATCATATATTTTATTTATCATCCAGAATAATAAACAAAAGTTAATTATTTATATTCTTGAGATAATGTTTAAAATTTATTACTCATTTTATTTTAAAAATTACCATGGTATAACAATTACTAAATTATTTAATTGCACATCAGAAGCTTTGATGATATTCGATTCATAAGTCCAAAAGACTTTGTTAAATTGAATATGGTCCAAAAATTCATCATTCCATCATCTTCATAAAAATTTTAATGAAATAATTGTCATTTCTTATATATTTTATACTTTTATATCCATCCATTATATATGGTAAGAAAAATTAATTATGTTACAATCATGGAGATGGTAGGTCGTACGTACGCATGAGTAACATTTTCACTTTTAAATGATCATTAAAGAAAGAAAGTAGGTATTATATTATAATTATTTAATTATAATTATACTATATATATAATATTAATTATTTAAATATACTTATATATATTATTCATGTGATGTGTTTATGAAAAAAAAATCAAAATGTTTTGTGGAGGTTGTAGTCCATAAATACGCATGAACAACATTATAATTTTTATGTACAGGGAAAGGTAAGAATGTAAATGATATATTATCTTTCCATAATGATAAATATATATTCAATATCATATAAAAATATTCATTCAATCATTAAATAATTCCATGAGATGAGATAATGGAAAACGAATGACAACAGTTTGGGAGGTGGTGGTATGTCGTACACACAATTGATGATTGTGTATCCCATTTGAAGGAATATGAGATGGTTTTAGGTGATTATATTAACATAATAACATAAAATTACATGGATGATGCTATATTTTTTAGTTAATTATGGTTTTATAATGTTTTAGGGATGTTTAAGATGAACCAAAACTATGTCATCAAGATAAAACTATACCTCTTATTTGGAAACCATGAAATCATAAACACCTTAAGGCTAGTAAGGTTGGTATTATGCATAAATAAAGACCTCCATAATATAGGTATGGATACTAGGAAGGTAATTGGTAATGTATTAGAGGAAAAAATTGGTTATCAAGTGTGTTTAAATGATAAGGAGAGGTTTTCTTCTATAAGAGAGGGGACGGGAACTTTTTGATTTTCTCAAAATATTAAAATATAGTATGACTATTATAGATCCAAAAACATAAAAATGGACTATAAATTCATAGAATATAATATTTTAGACCATATATTATCCTAATTTTTCCTATTTAATATTTTTATGTTTTTAAATAATTTAATAAATTATGAATTCTATAAAATATAATTAATTTCAAATTTGATACTATTAATTACATTGATTTTAAAAACACAAGACAAAAAGTAAAACATGAACCAAATATTTTCTTATATCAAAAAAATTCCAAATTCATTTTTAATATTTTTTTATCACATTAACTATTTAAAATTATATTTTTTTTAATGATTTAAATATCATTTTTTGATATCTATATGAATTGAATAATTACTGTATAATTGTTGTGAAAGAATTTAAGGTAATAATTTCATAAATAAAATTAAAAAAATACATGGATGAATACTAATAATTTATATTTTAAAAAAATATTTATATATTAACATCTCTTCCAAATAACACTATTTTAAAAATATAACACTTATTAGAAACTAGAGTGTGACATGTTTGACTTTTCATTAAATAAAATACTATAAAGTTCAAATACTTTTCAATGTGTCTTAAAATGGTTGTAAATTGGACATTTTCAAGATTATGGTTGATTTAAACTCAACCCATTATATTTATTAAATTTTTTGAGTCATTTAAGGGTTCTTATCATTTTAATTAAAATCATTTTATAAATGTTTCTTCTCCGAGCACACACACTGTGTTAGTGATTCATAAGCATCAAGAGTAATTATATCACATATAAAAATTAAAAATCAATTAATATCATAATATAAAATAATTAGGCTCAAAATAATCCATTTTATTTGTTCATTACATAAATTTACTCATATCCATGTGAAGATAACTAGTTTAATTTTTTAATTTGACTATTATGATACCTTGCACAAGGAATACAGAATCATTTCGATAACATTCTTGTTACATAACTCCAAAATTAATAATATTCATATAAATCATTATTTATAGAATTTATTTTATGAAAATTTTGTTTAAATAGTTTTTACCTCTAAATTATTAGTTATAAGACACTGAATTTTTCTTTTCCAAACCTGCATAAGCACTTTGTCACCACTGAAAGTGATTTTCATATTTATCATGAAATAATTATTAATTAACATGTTATTAATTTTTTTTGATATTTTAATTATATTAAAAAACATGAAACTTTTAAAAAGTTTTATATTTTTTTATGTGATGGTTATGTTTTGACGATATCACAAAAGATACGATATTTCATTAAATAAAATACATTTTTTACTATTCACCAAAAATTTAACTTTTTTTGAAAATTCACTAAATTTCCCCATATAATTTTTTTTGATATGATGATATAAAAATTATTTTCATTTTATCAAATAAAATATCTATATCACCAAAAAAATAAATTATAATATTCTATCATTAATAATAATAAAAATCATTTTTCAAAAAAAACATTTTTTAAAGAAAAAAATGACTTTACTAAAATTTATGTGCTTATTATCTATGAACATACCAATACATTAATATTTAGTAGGAGATATATATTAATTTCATAAATTATTTATTCCTATTTATACCCACCAATGTAATGTCAATGTTATAACAGTTACTTTTAAATCATAAAATTTATTTGTTGATTTATACTCGATTTGGTGTATCTTGTATGATACAGAACAAAGTGTTTCTTTATAAAATCTTAGTTTGTTACATTATCACCTCTTAAAAATTTTCATCCTTGAAATTTGAATTCATTACTGGTATCCATGGTTCAAAAACCAAAAATTCATTCATTGAAATCCCACATCATAAAAAGGATCAATAAAACATCCACTGAATGAGAGAGAAAAGAAATTACAAAGGACACATGACGTAACTCATAAATTCTTTCAATGTAATAAAACATAGAAATGGAAGATAAAAATAACTACCAAGGACTGATATATTGTTTTTGATAACATGGCGAGGATAAATCTAACTATCACAAAACAATTATTCTATATTGGTTAAAAATTCCATTGAATTGTCAATATGAAAGGAAAATGGATAAATAATTACTTCAGTATAATTTTTACTAGAATGGAGGAATTCCATTTCCATATATAACAAGAAAAATGAGAAATTTACTTACATAAAATGTATGATTTGTTCCTTTAATTAACTTACACCACAATCATATCTTTTTCTCTAAACAATTAGTATTGCAGTTGAATTTTCCATACCAAAGTCACTTGAATCAACTTATATGGTTCAAAAAACCCATAAAAACAATATATTCCCCCTATAATTGGGAATTCAAAAAACCCAAAATGGTTTTTCAAATATAAGATAATTCCAAAAAGAAATAAACCTTTATATGAGGAAAACTACTATAAACTCCAAAATTAAATAGTAACACCAAAAGTTCAACATTGATCATTCAAAAAAATTATTATCCTTAATATTTATAAAAAAATATTCAAGAATAATATTAAAACCCAATATTAAGAAATATTTGATAACATGATATTCCATGAAAAATATAAAATTTATATCTTAAAATAAAATTAGTCACTCTTGACGTCTCATACAAAAAAGAAAATTTTATATATTATGTATTCTCCAAGATATAAAATCCATTTAAATAAATAACCTTTACCACCATAGGGCCACATTATGATCATATATGATTTGAAAATAAAATTCAAACTTTACTCCTCAAATAAAATCCCTTAATTTTCTATTAACCATAATCCTATTAATATTAAAAAATAGTGGACATATTCCCCAATAACATTAATATCCTATTCACCAAATCACTTTTTAGTGTCATGGTTATCCATTGGATAAAACATATATTCCCAAAATCAAATTATTCATCAACTATAAAATCATTATACTAAAAAAACTCATAATATACCATAACTACATCAAGATAAATTTCTCCAAAAAAATACCATTAGTAAACATAATATCTCATAAATGAAAGCCTAAAGGGGGTTTATAATGCCTAAAACATATGGCATGCCTTTAATTTTATAACCCACGATTATATACATAACTCATATGAAAACCTAACAAGAAATAATCCTAAACTCTAAAGTTTTCTAGACGCTTCCCCGAAACCAACTGTAAGGACTCGGCCTTAAACATCACATATTCTAGTAAATTTAGTCTAGAATTATATTTCTTTCATTACTATAGATATTTTAGGATTGCATTTTTATAGAATTAGAAAAAATTCTTACATAGTAAACCCATACATCTATATTATACACTTCTAATAAATATCCATTTTTATATGCATTTTTTAAAACAAAGAATGATTTATTTTCGTGAAAAGTCTTCTCAATTTTCATCTATACTTCATCCTTGTCCCCACACATCATTAAATATCAAATAAAAACATTTTAAAACATGTTATGATAATATAAATGTCAATCAGGGAAATAAAAATAAATAAATAAACCATTATACCATAAAATACTTATAAAATAATTTATAGGCTCTAAATATACATTTTTACCCAAGAAACCGCTTTTTCTATTCGTTTCATTTTTAAATCTATTCACAATAAATAAAAAGGGGAAAACCCCAATATATATGTATTTGAAAATTTGATAAAAACATGAAATTATTTTCACAAAGTTATAATTTTCACCCTTATATAGATACCCTATTTTTACACATATCATTACTTGATTTTAAGCATAAATAAACAACTTATAAGCCACGTATTGTAATCTCTAGTGTCTTAGAAGATTCTGTGCATAGTTAAAAATCATAAAAACATATTCTATTTAATCTCTATAATGATATCCTACCTTTCATTATTCTCAAGCATCTACATAGGATAACCTCGTGATAACATGAAAAAAGTGATGATAAGAAAATCTCAGTAATGGAATAAATATCAAAATAAAGCTTAGCACATGGGTTATAAAACATAACATAATGATATAAAAAATCATGTAACATGATTAAACATATAGAACATGGGATCATAT
This sequence comes from Viscum album, assembly GCA_963277665.1. Lineage (NCBI taxonomy): Eukaryota > Viridiplantae > Streptophyta > Magnoliopsida > Santalales > Viscaceae > Viscum > Viscum album. The sequence continues at coordinate 1,074,184,868 of OY728127.1, read as the reverse complement.
AATAATGGAATCATAATAAATTGGTAGAAAAATAAAACATGACTTTAGCATGAGTCAAATCTCGTTGCACATAGAGGAGCACGAGTCAAGGCAAACCACCTAGACCATTGCACATGGAGAATGAGTCAAGGATAACCACCAAGACTATTACACTTAATATATCATAACACTAAACTTTTCCCAATGAATTGGAGTTATATCTAGGTGCACCTATCATAACAAGATCATTATTATGTGTGTCACATAAATAATCATATGTAAGGAATCAATCATAAATATAATGGATACCCATGGAAAGAGATGGGTATCGTAATCAAAGCAATATGAATGGTTGTAACATAAATGTTTCCAAGAAATAAATTAATTAAATAATACATGTACAATCATAAGGTAAAATAGGCATGTATCATTAAAATTATTTTTAAATTGAATTGATAACATGTGAAAAGATTAATTAAGAAACATTTAAATTAAAACATTTTAGTTCGGTTAATGAAATTATCAAAGATAATTTAAAATAGAAAAGAGCGTAATATTTTATATTAAAATAGGAGTGAACCAAGACTTTTTTATAAGGAAAAAATTATTTTCCATATAAAAATAATGGTTTCTTAAAACATATTATGTAACGTACTTTAAAATGGGTCAGAATTTAGGAATTTCCCTTAAACCGGGCTTGCTTATTGGGAAGAATTAAGAAGGGAATCATTTAAAAACATGAATATCCCTGAAAAAGAATGATGAATGGTTGTTAAAACATCAGTTTGGAACGTATAAACATTGTTTTTAATATTTAAATTAAAATAATGGATAATTTAATTTGTGTAAAATGAGAGTAAGAATAACCTGAAGGAATAATGGAGGTTCAGTTATAATCCCTTACCTTAAGTACGAAGGTTTTCATCACATGGTCATAATGTATCGTATAAACAAAATAGATTCTTTAATTCATAATTACAAAAAACTTTCTACATTTAAATTATTTTTTATCATTTTATTAAGTTATTTTATGACATTTTTATGAGTTATAGTGTTCAATTTCATCGTTCGTGAGTGGTCATTTTCATAGTTTTCATGATCGGATTGCTTGAATAAGAGTATGGAAGTTAATGTAAAATGTGAATGGTTTTCCCTAAGTTTAATTATATTATATTAATGATAAAAAAATAAGATAAAATTTTTATTCAATTAATTTCATTATATTGTATAAGGATGAATCATTAGATAAAATTTTAATGATAATCGCTTGGATTAATTTACCGGTTTTTTAATCACAATTAATTCATTTTATTTTATAAATTAATATCATTTATAAAAATGATTACCGAAAATTAAATAATATATAACAAATATATTATAATATTTTTAAACCATAAATTTTTTTTCACAACCATCCTTGAAAATGTTAATAGAAATTGAAAACTCGTCATCCTTGAATGTGATAAATTAATACAACTCGAACGGTGTTTTCATTTTTAGTATAAAATGAGGGGGAATGAGATATTATGACAATTTATTCCCTTATTGTAAAACAATTAGAGTATATTTAAGGTACTGGATTTATCATGGCATTTTTATGAGGGTAGTTGACGAGAAAAAAAGAAAATAATGATATTGAAAATGAAATAAAAGATACAGAAAGAGAAGTTTACTTCTTGAATTTATCCTCCTTGAGAGCCTCCTTAGGGAAGTGGTTTTTGTATTTTGATAATATCCTGAGATTATAAATGTGGATAAGGGGATTGGGAAGTTATTGAGAACAATTTAGTTAAGTAACAAGTCTTGAGAGGTGTGAGGAGAACAGGTGGTGAGGGGTTGTATTTATAGTGGAGGAGAGGTGTGTTTTCTCGATATTTTATTGATTAGTTTACTATTTTTCTCAAGATAAGAAATAGTTCGGATTAATGAGAATAAATATAGTAATTAGATCATTTGAGTTCTAACCAATGGTTCTTACATCATACATGAATCAATAAATAGTGTATTTAACTTATAATGTGTATATAATGTAAATTACCACATGTTACTATTTACCAAAAATCAAGTATTCTAGAAAAATCCCAAAAATTAACCCTAACCATTTTTTGAAACAAAGATTTAAAAAATGATCTCTATTTAATTAAAATAATTTTTAAAATATAAGTAAATTAAATTTTAACTAAAATTATAATTAAATTGAAAATTACAAATTTTAAAATTATAACTGATTTTAAATCACTTTGAAAAATTAACTAAGGTCTCATAAAATTATATTTTAATCATAATGCATAAAAATAAAAATTTATGATTAAATTTTATGGAAAAAATTTTTCTTTTAAATTATTAAATGAATCGCCAAATTGTAATTAAATATTTATGACTTACAAAAATACCAACACTTAATTAATAATTTTTAAAAAAATTACTTTCTTATACTATGATATAATTATATAATATTGTAAAATATAATATGGATAAATTTTATTTATATTTTCATTAGTGAGGATACTATTAAATTATCCAGTTTACTATTTATTAGTTTCATACTACTATTCCAAAAGTCAAGTGACTATTCCTTTGGTTTATGTTCTTTAACTTCTTGAAATTTTTTTATTTCTCTCATTATTCATTTAAAATATTGTATTGTGTTTTTTATGTAATAATATGAGATTATAATATATGAATTAATTATAAGAATGTAATTCCATTTATAAAACATTGTTTCATTATATTCCTCCCCCATTATGAAATTTTTGCCGTTAAATTTTGTTTTACATTCTATGATGAAAACAAGTGTGGGTATTTTTCCTTCATTGCTTCCTCTAGTTCCCATGTTGCCTCTTCATACATATGATTCCACCATACTACTTTGACCAGATGAGTAATCCTTTTGCATAGCACTTTATCTCTATGATCTAATTTCTTCACGAGTCTCTCTTTATAAGAAAGATAATTCTCCAACTATGCCACATCTGAAGTCAATACATGTGAAATATCTGGTTAATACTTCCTTAAGAGGCATACATGGAATACATCATGTGATTTATAAATGGTATGTGGAAGTACTAGTATATAAGCCACAACTCCAATTAAATCAATAATCTATAAGAGGATAATGTACTTGGGACATAACTTTCCTTTCTTACCAAATATCATGACCTTATTCCATGGAGATATGTGGAGAAATATCATGTCTCTAACTTTTAACTCAAGGCCTTGTTGATGATTGTATGCATAGTTATTTTTTGACTTTGGGATTCCTTGATTTATTATTGAATGGTTTTCACCTTCTCCATCATTTCCTCTATAATTTTAGGTCCAAGAATCTTACTATCACTAAATTCATCCCATCATGTTGGTTTTCTGAAACTTTTCCCATAAAGTCTTAGTATGGAGACATTCAGATGCTTGAGTGGAAATTATTGTTATAAGAGAATTCGACCAGAGGTATATGTTGGTCCCATCCTCTTTTAAAGTCCATATAACACACTCTCAACATTTCTTCTAGTGTCTGAATGGTTCACTCATATTTTCCATCAGTTTGAGGATGATTGGTCGTACTAAAGTTTAGATCAATGCATAGAGCATGTTGGAGAATTTTATATAACTTCGAGGTGAATCTTGGATCTCAATCAGATACAATAGATTATGGTACTCCATTTTTCCTTACCAACTCTTTGATATATATACAGGAATGTTTATCCAGTGATAAGTCCTCTTGAATTGTGATAAAGTGAGTTGTCTTCATAAGACGATCCACAATGACCCATATAGAATTTTTTCCTCTAGATGTCCTTGAAAGTATAATGACAAAGTCCATGGTAATGTTCTCTCACTTACATGTTTATATGGGTAGTGGTTTCATCACCCCCTTATAATTTTTCTTTTATCCTTCACTTATTGACATACCATACACTTTTATGCCTTTTTAGTGATCTCCTTTTTCATATTATCCCACAAATAGTTCTTCTGGAGATCTAGATACATCTTTTTGCTCCCTAGGTGAATAGAGATGTTTGTAATATGTGAGTAATTTATCATCTCATTATTTGTCTCAAGATTATATGGTACACATAATATTGTCCAAAATATTACAACTCATTCCTCATCCATTTGGAACTCTTAGGATATTCCATTACTGATAGCTTCCACCTTGGTCTGAATTTCAACATCATTTCTCTAAGAATATTTTACTTTCTCCATGAGGTATGGTTGAGCAATCATTTGAGACAGTATTGATGATGTTCCCCCCTTAATGATTCTCATTTCCATCCTCTGAAATTCTAATAAGATTGGATCCTTCTCAATTCTCATTATTGATAAAGATATAGGATCCTTTCTACTTAGAGTGTCTGCAACCTTATTTTATTTACTAGGATGGTAGTGGATTGAGCAGTAATTATCTTTGATGAGCTATAACTATCCTCAATATCACATATTAAGATCCTCCTATGTGAATATATATTTAAGAATCTTATGATCAGAATATATCTCATACTTCTCCCCATATAGATAATGATGTCATATTTTCGATGCAAAGATCACAACTGCTAACTCCAGGATCATTCCTGGAATAGTTTTGCTCATGGATTTTCAACTACCTTGAGGCATAGGCTATAACTTTATCATTTTTTATAAGTACATATCCTAATAAATTTTTTTAATCATCATTTTAAACCACAAATATATCCCCACTTGTTGGGAGTGTGGGTCCTGGTGTAGTGATAAGCCTCTTTTTGAGATCCTTAAAGCATTCCTCACATTATTAAGTCTGTAAAAACATCACTCCATTTCATCTCATTTTGTTATTTGGTTTTAAAATCATGATAATTTCATCAAAAAAAATTTTTAAACCTATATAGACCAAGAAAGATGTGGATCTCCATTATAGATGTTGGTTTGGGCCACTCTTCAATTTTCTTTGTCTAGGAAGATTCCATAGATATCCCTCTACTTGTGATAACATTCCCCAAGAATGGTACTTCCTATATCCAGAACTCACATTTATTTTATTTTTCATAAATTTTCTCCCTTCCCAAATTATACAATATAGTATTCAAATTCTCCTCATGTTCCTCCTTTCTCTTGGAGTATATCATAATATCATTGATAATGACTACCAAATAAATTTCAGGGTCATCCCTAAATACTTTATTCATTAAACCCATGAATATTGTTAGAGAATTAGTGAGTCCAAAGGGAATCACTATGAACTCATAGTGTCCATACCTCGTTTGAAAGGAAACCTTGGGAAAATATTCCTTCCTCACCTTCAATGGGTGATATCCTGACCAAAGGTCCACCTTAGAGAAATAATTGGCCCCACGTAACTGATCAAACAAATCATCTATACCAGGAAAGGGATACATGTTATTTATCATGATTTTATTGAGCTCATGATAATCAATTTTGAGGTACATTGATCCATCCATCTTCTTAACAAATATGACTAATACACACCATGTTTAAGCACTCGGGCATATAAAAACCTTCTCCAAATTATCTTGTAACTAAATATTCCGCTTTTCTATCTCTATAGTGGCCATTCTACAAGCTATCTTCGACATAGAAAGTGATTGAGTAATAATTTCAATTGATAACTCAACCTATCGACCAGTAAAACGACAAAGAAACTCTTCAAGGAATACATCAGTGTAGTCTCTTACAATGGGAATTTCTTTGATCATGATTCTCTCCTTTTTCTCAATAATTTGATAAAGATATTCTTTCTCGTAAGGAAAAAAATCCATACATGAGATGGTGATTCTAAAGGAGATTCATCTTCCTTATTACACTCTAATTGGATTTGAGGATTCTCCAGGATATGAATAGTGATCTCTGTTTCCCGAAAGTTGGTGTTTGATTTTTATAAAGATATCCAATCAATGCCCAAAATAGCCTCAAACTCCACCAAAGGACGTATGTTGAAATTTTCTGGGAGGTTCAGTCCAAAAAAATTTACTAGGGAGGAGTTATACACATTGGATGAAATAATTATCCCATTTTATGTTCTCTTAGATAACTCAACCTCTATATTTGAAGGTAGTTCTTGAATTTTTCTTCTAAAATATCAAGATATGAAGGAATTATTAGAATCAAAATCAAATTGCACAGTCTCTATTCTTGAATGAATAACCATCATATATATCATCATATCGTTTTATAGATCCACCTTAGCAGTAGTGATATTAAAAGTCCTTACATGATGCCTTGGAGGTTTTTGTTGATTTCCTCTAACAAACCTTGACTTAGATAAATTGTTCTTATAATGATCATGTTCCTTCTAATTGTAACACTGGACCACAGGTTGAGTATTGATATGAAACTTCCATTATTCTTCCACATTATTGGAATTATTCATATCCCTTCAGCATTTATTATCCATATATCCCATTATTACACATTTAAATCAATCATGGCTCCCTTTAGACAATTTATAGAATGTTTCTTCTCTAATTGTTGACACATGAGAAATTTGGTCTTCATCCCATCATGGTATTGATTTTCTGAACCACCCATATTAGACTTAATTTTCCTCTTTTTGTTACGGGTCCCATGAGACCACTAAGAGTCTATGATCACTATTTCAACCTTGAGGGAATAGAAAATAATCTCCTTATAACTATAAAATTCTTGAATAGACAACTATATTCATAAAATTTTCTTTAGTACACTAATGAAGTGATAAACCTTACTTTATGTGTTCATGACAAAGCTCAAGGCATATCTTGCAAGCCTTTTAATGTTTTCTTTATACATCCCAATAGACTCATCTTCTTTTTTCTTATGACTGAGGAACTATCTTTCCATCATAAAAAATAGGGATCGGGGAAAATATTTATTGGAAAATATTTTCTTGAATTCCTCCCAATCCATGGAATCAAATTTCCTCCTGGGACATTGTATTTTAAAATAAGTGTCAATCACTAATAAGTTTCCCCATCAAAATGATTGACCACTAGCATGACTTTATCTTCTTTCGAGCACTATAGGGCATAGAATATCTTATCAGTGGAGTTAATTCACTATTATTTGAGGAGGGAATCATAAGATCCACTAAACATGGGAGGCGTTTTCCATCTGAAGGATTAAATAGAAGCATTCTCTTTCTTTTGAGAAGGAGGGAATTTCCCACGATTCATGTTATTAATCATGACATGATCTAGCTAAGACAAAACTATCATAATATTTTACGCACTTATTCCCATCATATTTGATATATCATTAGGGAACTTGTCACACATATAATCACATATATTTTTGGAACAAGTACTTCTATTTCCCTCTATTAAATAAGAAAAAGAAAATGAAGCTAGGGTGCTTGAATACTTAGCTAATAAGTATAAAAATGAAACTTTAATCATAAAAGGACATACCTACAAAGGAATAGTATATCCAAACTTGTGATTCCCTAAGTTTCAATCAAGATTATTCATGATCTATTTCTTAGCATATATTATTATGGTCCTTTTGGTTCACTTAATAATGGTTCGTAATGAGCTTATGAATTTACCAAAGCATATCCCTTGGGAGTGTCAAACTAGGTTTGTAGTAACGCCCATTGTCGTGTACCATGTTACCCTGAGTTAGGCTCGGAACACCTTCTTGGATTGGTTACTCCTAGGTCGATCTGAACCAGAGCTAATTCCACTTTTATTATCTAGACATGTATGTATATTCTTGATAAACCACTTACTCTATACTTACCAAAATTTAGGGTTGTTTTATTATACATAGTCTTATACTAAAGGTTATTACTAAATTTCTCAAGTCTTAATCCCCAAAAATAACAAGACCTTCCTATGATACAAACTATAGTGACATGAGCCTTTTAAACATATCATTATATGATTTTATGCATAAATAAACATAAAATTACAAGCCAGTGATTGTAAAGTCTAGTGTCTTGGAAGATTAGGTACATAGTTAAACATCATAAAAACATCTTTTATTTAATCTCCATAATGATTTTATAACATCCATTGTGCACAAACATATTAATAGGATAACTTGGGGATAACAAGAAAAAAGGGATGAGGTAAAATTCCCAATAAGGGATTAAACATTAAAATAAAGCTTAGAGCATGGGTTATAAGACATAAAATAATGATATCAAAAAACATGGAACATGATTAAACATATGGAATCATAAAATATAGAACATGGGATCATATAATCATGCAATCATAGTAATTTGGAGGAAACATAAAACTTTAATATACAATGAGTCAAATATCATTGCACATAGAGTTGAATGAGTTAAGGTTAACCACCAATATTTTTGTACATAGAGCACGAGTAAAGGCTGACCACTAAGACCATTGAACTTAAAATCTAATGAGACTAAACTTTACCCAATGCATTGGAGACCTATCTAGTCACACCAATAATAGCATGTTCATGAATATGTGTGCCACATAAAGAATCATACTTATGGAATCAATCATAAACATAAAGGTAACCCATTCAAAAAGACGAGTATCAAAATCAAAGCTATATGAATGGGAATAACAAAAAAGTGTCCCTCAAAGAAAGGAATTAAATAATACATAGAAAAATAATAAGGTATAATAGGCATAAATAATTACAAGTTATTTCAAATTGAATTGATAACATGTGAAGTATTTATGAGACTTTAGAATTAAAACATTTTAGTGCGGTTTAAGGAAATTATCAAAGAGCATTTAAAACAGAAAATAGTATAATCTTTTATATAATAAAAGAAGTGAAAAAAGTAGGTTTTCATAAAAAAAAATTGGTTTTATAAAATACATTTTATTATATGGGATTATGATGAATCATTAGATAAAATTTTTATCATAATCTCTTGGATTAATTTGGCGATTTTTCAATCACAACGAACTCATTTTGTTATATAAATTAATATAATGTATATAAAATGATTACAGAACATTAAATAATAAATAATACATATATTATGATATATTTAATCTATATTAATGGTTTTATGGCCATATTTGAAGATGTTAATATAAATTGAAAACTCTTCATCCTTAAATGTGATAAATTAACTCATCTCAGACGGTGATTTCATTTTTATTATAAAGGGAGGGGGAAAGAGAGATGATGTTGAATTATTAAATTATAAAAAAATTCATTTATATATATGTTACGGGAGTTATAATACCATTTTTATTGGGGGAGTTTAGGATATTATAAGAAAATAAAGATCTTGAAAAGGAAATAAAAGAAACGAAAAGAGGAATAGTCATCTTGAACTTATCCTCCATGATAGCTTCCTAAGGGAAGTGTTTTTAGTATTTTTATGAGACCAAGAGATCCTGGATGTGAGGAAGGGGATAGGGAATAGATCTTATTATATTTTCTACATAGAATAGATCTTTATAGTTGTGAGGAAAATAGGTTGTGAGGTGTGGTATTTATATTGGAGGAGATGTGTGTTTTCTCAATATTTATTTCATTATCTTATTAGTTTCCTCAAGATAAGAAATAGTGTTGATTATTGAGAATAAATATAGTAATTAGATCATGTTAGGTTTAACCAATGGTTCTTACAATATCCATGAGTCAATAAATTGTATATTATACTTATAATGTATATATACCACAAATTACTGTATTTTACTTTTCACAAAAAAAATCAAGTATTTCAGAAAATTCCCAAAAATTCACCCTTATAATTTTTTGACCTGTAGACTTTAAAAATTATCTCCATTTTATTAAAATAATTTCCTAAATTTGAGAAATTTATTTTTTTAATTAAAATCATAATTTACATGAAAAGTACATATTTTGGAATTATAACTGATTTTATATCACTTTGAAAAATTAACTAAGGTCTAATAAAATTAACTTTTAATAATAATACTTCAAAATGATAATTTATGAATACATTTTATTAAAATATATTTTCTTTTAAAATATTAAATTAATCATAAAATTTTAATTAAATATTTATGACTTACAAAAATACCAACACTTAATTAATACTTTTTAAAATATTTACATACTTATACTATGATATAATCATATCATCTGGTCACTTATAATATAAATAAATTTTATTTATACATTCAATAGTGATGTTTCAATTCAATTATCTAGTTCACTATTCATAAGGGTAACATTACTGTTTCAAAAGTCAAGTTTCAATTTCTTTAGTATGTGTTCCTTAACTTCTATAAATGCCTTTTATTTCACTCATTCATCATTTATAATGTTTGAATTTTGTTCTATATGTAATAGTATGTGATTATAATATATAAAATAATTATAATAATGGAATTACATTGATAAAAAATTAGTTCATTACATCATAAGTAGTAACATATTCAATTCTTTGAACATTAACTCAATAAATTACATTGTAAAAAATATGGCATTTTTGTAAAAAATAGATATAATTTATAAATAATATAGGTAAAGTAGGGAATAATTTTCTTTTCATAATTACTTATGATGTAACCCCACATTGATACCATAAAATAACCCTCATGATTATACTTTACACCACCCTCATGCTTATACGTAGAGTAACCATGGTAGTTACTCTTAGAATAACCATTATGAGAAACACTCAATATACCAAATACATTGGAGAGATATCATGAAAAACCATCTTTTCTTTATAATGGATCAATATTTCATCAAAAAAAATTCCAATAACCATAATGTGGTCCTAAAACATGAATTCTTGCATTAAAAAAAATTTCCTTGAGGAAAATCACTTATTTTAAAATAATTATGTGCACATAAAAATGAAAAAAATCATTTAAAATAACCATTTAATGTTATAAAGGAAGCTTAAAAATATTAAGGCATCATGAATGTGGTAAAATATTCTCATGTAGTATATGTTAAAAACATTACTTTTTTACTTTTTTAAAAATAATTATTTGAAGAGGTTTTTTTATAATAATGTCACTTATATAAAACATTAAAAAATCATTTTTGAAAAAATTTGAGATAAGTTCTAAAATTCCACTTTAAAAATGTTATTATCCACATAAATACATTCATATATTTTTTTTAAACATTTACATTAAGGATAAATATTCATAAAATATATCTTGAAATCATTTAAAACGAGGTTTTCTAGTTAAAGAGTCTCCCACCATGAGTTTTAATCATCACATTTGTTCTTTATATTCCAGAATTAGAAACATGAGATAATTATATAAATTCTTCATATAACCATTTTAAGTTTTATTATTCCTTGTATTTCACTTATTTCCATGTTATAGAAATTACTTAATTATTTATTTCCATGTCAGTCACTTTGATGATATTTTGTTCATAATCCCATAATGACTTTGGTTAATTGAATATGGTTAATAAGGTTAGCATTTCATCATCTGTAGAAAAATATTCATTATATAAATATGAATTTTTACAACAATTATACTTTTAAAAAAATTATTAATTATTGTTATGATAAATAAACAATGCCAGAATCAAGGAGACGGTAATCCATACTTACACATGAGTAACATTTCAATTTTTCCACAATCATTAAGAAAATAAAGTATTATATTATCTTTACATAAATTTCGCAATAACATATATATATTATTAATTATTTAAATATACTTATATATATTATTTATGTGATGTGGTGATGAAAAACGAATCACATCGCTTTATAGAGGTGGTAGTCCACACGTATACACGAACACGTTTATCTTTTTTATGTGCATGTAAAGGTAAGAATAAAAATTATATATAACTTTAAATAAAGATAAATATTTCAATTATATCATATATAAACATTAATTATATCATTATATTAATCCATGAAATGTGATAATGGAAAAAAAATTATATATGTTCATGAGGCGGTAGTCCACCATACACATGAATGATGATTTCATATACCATTTTACGAAAGAGTATATGGATCTAGGTGATGATATTATGATAATAAAATCTGAGTAAATGGATTATAAAGGATTTATAATTTCATCATTGTATAATAATTTTTTTATAGATTTGGAATAAGAAACAAAACTAAGACAAGCAGATAAAAACTATAACTCTCATTGGGAAAACATTCATTCCTTAACAACTGAAGGCTATAATTATTGGAATTATTCCTAAACCAAGACCTCAATTTTTTTTGGATGGATTCTAGGAAGATATTTCTATTTCTATTGTATGAAACAAATAGGTTTTTATGTGTTTTTAAATTAGGATGGGTGTCCTTTTATAGTAGAGGGGGGCACACATGGAATTTCTAAAAATATTTAAATATAATAAGACCATTCAAGAGGAAAAAACATTCAAATATCATATATATAAATAGAGGATGAAATTCTAGACTATAAAATATTCTCTTTTTAATATTTAATATTTTAATAATTTAAAAAAAATTAATAAAAAAATTAATTCTATAAAATATCATTATCGTCATATTTGATAATATTCATTACTTTGAATTTTAAAACTTCAAGATGAAAATTAAAATTAAAATAAACTATTTAATTATATCATTAAAATTTCAAGTTAATATATATAATTATTGGATCAAATTAATTATTTAAAACTATATTTATTCTAATATTTTTAATAACAATTATTTTATTTTTTCCAATAATTGAATAATTTCTGCATAAACCCTGTGTAAGAATTTAATGTAATGATTTGTTTCCTAAAAATTAAATATAAATTAAAATGATGAATATAAATATTATATATTTAAAAATAATATTTATTGATGAACTATATTCAGGATAAAACTATATTAAAAATTTATTACTTATTAAAAAAATGTGTCATGTTTGACCTTTCGTTAAATAATATACTATAAATTTCATAATTTTATCCAAATAGATCCAAATTGGCATAAATTATAAATTTTTATGAATACGGTTGATATATAACCATAAAATAAGAGTTATTATTGTTTTTAGTCATTTAATGCTTCTTACCAATTAAAATAAAATCATTTTATTTATTTTCCTTCTGGAAGCACAAGCACTTCATCAGTGTTGCAAAAGTAGTAAAAATAACTATTTCAAAATTAGAAAATAAAAATTAATTAATATAAAAAAATTAAATACATTAGGCTCAATATAATCCTTTATATTCATTAATTATATATATTTACTCATTACAATGTCAAGAAAACTTTTTTAATTTGTTATTTTGAATTTTTTTTCCTTGTGTAAGCATTGCACAATTAGTTGGATAAGATTCATGGTATATAGAACCAAAATTAAAAACAACATCAGAAATCATCATTATTATATGATATGTAATATAAAGGTCATTCATATTCTTGTTACCCATTAATTATTCTCTATAAGACACTGAATTTAACTTTTTTAGGGTTGTGAAAGCATTGAATCAACACTAAAAGTGACTTCCATATTTATCATAAAATAAATTATAATGTAAATTTTTTGAATTATTTTTTTCTAATATTTGTATAATATTATAATACATGAGTCTTTAAAAAAATTAATATACTTTCATATCATATTTATGTTTTTAATAAATCAAAAAACCTATTCTATATCATAAAAACTTCAGTTTTTACTACTCACCAAAGAATTATCTTTTTCAGAGAATTCTCAAAATTTCCCCATATAGAAATTTTTATATGTTCATTTCAAAAATTAAGTTCATTTTATCAAATAAATATTTTCAAAATTCAAGAAAATAATTATAATAATCATTAATTAAAAACATTAAAAATCATTTTTGAAGAAAATTTATTTTTTGAAGAGTAAAATGACTTTTGTAAAAACTGTGTGATTATTTTCTAAAAACATACCAAAAAATTAATATTTATTATTAAATATATATTTATTTAAAAAAAATTATTCCAATTCATGCCCACAAATTTAAAGACTAGGTTTTAACCATCACATATAAATAATAAAATTTAGTTGTTCTTTTAAGCTTGTTGTAACGTATGTTGTATGCTATCGAATATAGTGTTTCCTTTAAAATCATGGGATTTCAAAAATGTGGTAAATAATATTATGTTAATTTTAAAAAATAAATTTGATTCTATGAAATCTTCACTTTAAGTCAGATATCTCATCAAATACACCATTGATAAACTCTATAGTACTCACATTAACTATGAAATGAGGAGAGGTATTGCACTGAAAAGAAAAGAAAAAATGGAAAAGGAGATTGTATAAAAAAATTAAAATATATAAATATGAAAGAGGATAAAGAAAAATAATTTTGAATAATAATATATGGAATATTTTTATGAGACACTTTCTCTAATGATAATAAATTTCACTATGGAAGGAAGATTTAAGTGCAGAGGTAAGATTCCATTCAAGTGTTTTAACTATTAGAGGTTTAAACATTTATTTTCACACTTTCCATTGAACATTGGAGGGGAAAATGATGATGAATAAGAAAATAATAATAAACAAAAAGGATAAATCATTCTAATGTTATGTCAAAGTTAAATAAAATAATTTCACCTAAATATTTCAAGAGACACATTCTTCTGTATTAGGAAGGTGTGATTGAAGGTGGGGAAATTGTTTTAGATAATGTAAAAATATTATTTGTGTACATAAAATAGTGCTCATTGAATAGAATGAATAGGAAGTTAATGAATTATAAGATAATATATAGTAAAATATTGAGTATATGACAAAAGAAGTGAAGAATTTAAAAGAGTATAATATGAGGATAGAAACATGTATGTGTTTAAAAGAAATAAGAATGCTGAGAAAATAAAATACTAAGCTAAAATGAGTCATAAAAAATCAAATTCATGTTGAAAATTATAGTCTTTTTAGATAAATGGAGATGTAAATTCTTGATATCAATTACAAGGGAATACTGATAGAAGAATAATTGTCCACCATCATCCTTGGGAATAAGGAAATTGATAATCTAAGAAAGAAGGTGGCTAAGGTTGGGAAGTAGGTTGAAAGATATAAATTAAAAATCAAATAGGATATTTAAGTTAAAGGTGATTGTTCCAAGAAACCTAACACAGCTATTTACTACAAAAATGTAATATGTTAAATTGAATGGTCAATATAAATTCTGTTATAGAAGTAGCCTACTTCTAGAAAAATAAAGGAAGAACTATAATATAAAGTAACTAATGTAATGAATAAAGTTTTGAATATAAAAAAATATAAAAAAATTAAGAAACCATGTTAGCATCATTCATAAATTATCTAGTAAGAATCCCATAAAAAAAATTATGATAGTTACTCTTTTATGAGTTGAAAATAGAATAACACGACAACCCATTTAGTAGTATAATGTTTATCAATATAGAATATTCAAAAGGTATTGTGGTTATTGTGTTATGTTTGACCCAAAATCCTATATTTGTTTGTATAATATGTTTATGTGTATACTAAAAAGATATAATGAATCAATGGGTGGGAAAAAATAATATATGAGATCTTAGAAGAGGTAATAAAATATTGATTAGAAACCCAAAGTTAAAAATAGATTTGGAGGCCTGCATGAATTTTTTGGTAGATTTAATCAAGAAGAGCACAACTTATAAGTGTGTGTTCCATTATCCTAGATAATTTGAATACATGTAAAATGTTTAGAAACAATCATAATAAAAGTTATATTTGGTAATAGTAAAATATGGTTGTAGTAGAATTTAAAGTCTATAAATCTAAAAAAACATAGGTCGTACATAGTGGTTTTATATATCATATAAAAAATGTTTTGAAAAATATATAGAATTTTTTGGTATGATTCATGAAATTTGGAAATGACATCCCTATAAGGATAATGGGTATTTTAATTGAAAAAATTTTAATGAATAAAATCTATCATTGTAGTTTTTTATTTTTTGAATGATTAATGATTATTTTTTGATTGTATCAAAACCGCTTGATACTAGAAGCAATATTATATTCAGAAAAAATATATATGTATAGTAAAAAGAATAAAAAATGTTGTGCTAATAAGTTTTTTGAAAACTCAAGGAAACTTATTCAGAGATAAAGAAGCAAGTCTACATAGCTACTTAAGTTAACAAGGAGAAAATAATCTATGACATAAAATGCATAGTCATCTTGGTCAAAATAATATAATGGATTTGATCAAATGAAGAACCGATGAAGAATATAAACATTTTTAATGTCTATACAACCATAATTTTTAAGACAATTATAAAAGGAAATAATTATGAATACTACTTATAAGTGTGGATATATTCAAAAATTAAATCCTATTGAACTAATTCCCTTAATATGAGTGGTCATGTGACTAAGATTAATGAAAATAGAAAAAAAAATCATAAAATTAGTAGATGATTTTTCAATGATTACATTAATAATGTTCTTGGCACAAAAATCATATTTTAGGGTTGTTTATAAGTTCAATTTAATAGAAACCTCATTTGTGGTTTTTAGTAGTAAAATTTTTCAGATATTAATGATGATTTGGAAGAAATTTGATTGGGTTATGTTATTTATAACCCCTAGTATCAACATGAACTATTATTTAGGGAGGAAATATTTTTTCATGTTTAAATAATAAAAGGACAACATAATGGTCAGGCAACAACCCATCCACTACTACAAAATTGGCCTTTAAAAGTGAAAAAATTTCCTTTATCGGTGCTATAGAAGCATTAACTACCAATGAAATAATAAAATCCAGTCTTTTATCTCACTTAAAAGTGTTGATAATTAGGCCTTTTATACATTCTCGTAGAAGCATTGATTAAGGGGTCAATTATTAGTGTTTTTTTAAGAACTAATAAAGTATAACATAATCGGCCCTTAAAAAGATCTTATAAAGGATCACATTATCATAAATTTGATTACTGACAATAAATGACCCATTTATCAGTGCTTCTAATAGTTTTGATAAGGAGCCCTTTATCAATGCTTGTAGAAGTGCTGATAAAGGGGCATACTGCAGTGTGCTTTAACCTCACACCATAGTTGTAAAAAACACCACAAAATAATAAAATATAAAGTACCAATACATAATTTACATGGAATTAAATTTCAATAAAAATAATTGAAAAAAACTATATTATAGACATTTCAAACATTGGTTTATATAATTATATAAGTACAAATTATTACATACATTCAAAAACATCAATATTCCTTTGTCTTTGATCCTAACCCCTTCTTGAAAAAAACACACCAGTATAAGAATACAATGATTATGATAGTAATAATATAAATAAATAAATTAACCAAAAAGTGTTAATTTTAAACTAAACTTTGAGTCATCCTAGTAACATTGTGTATCAGATTGATTTGTAGTTAAATCATGCATGTGACACCATTTCTTGTTCATCTTCAAGAATTATCTTTATGAAAATTAACTTAATAAGAATAAGATAAAAATGATTTGTAAATTTATTAAGTAATATAAAATTGATTGATGAGAAAACAATCTATGTTTTTTTCTCATTTTTCCCAATGTGATGTGCATTTTTAAACTAAAATGACACTTATATATTAGAAAAGTCTCACTTTGTTTAATACTGGAAACACCGTGCATTGGATTGAGTTGTGGTTGATTCCTACACATATAAATTGTTGTATAGATCATTTTACTAAGGTATTAAAATAATGCTAATGTGTTTTCTCAATTTTGTGTACAGTATATTCTTTTTCACTAAAATTTCATTTTATACTTAAAACATATACTTTGACTCATACTGGTCACAACGTGTGTCGGTTTGATATGATAATGATTCCTACACATCAAAAATGATATATGAATCATTTTCATAAATTATCATGACATCCTAAGCACATTTTCATGGATTTAATTGAGTGACACATTTTGAACGAAAATATAAATTTTAAACTGATAACAAGAACATTGAGTCATACTGGGCACATGGTGTATCAAATTTGGTTAAAATTGATTTCTTGATGTCAAAAATAACATATGGATCATTTTCCTAGAGTATAAAAACAATCTGAATTCATGTTTTCAGTTTTGAGTAGACCATTTGTCCTTTTTATTAAAACTGATATGGATCATTTTCCTAAAGTATAAGAACAATCTGAATTCATGTTTTCAGTTTCGAGTAGTTCATTTGTAATTTTTATTAAAATTGATTTCAAATTTAAATAAAACAACACACCTGAAGTCATACTAGTCACATTGTGCATCAAATTTAGGTGCATCCAATTAATACATTTCTCAAATGACTTATTTACCATCTTCTTAATGTATAAAAAAACTGAATGAATTAACTTGGTTATGAGTAAATCAATTTTTTTTTACAAAAACATCATTTTAAACTGGAAACACGCACCTGGACTCATACCGATCACATCATGTATCAGATTAATGTGAGAGTGATTTATAAAAATCAAACATTAATTCTGAATCAAATTCCTAAAATATCAAGAAAATCCATGTGTGTTTTCTCAGTTATTTGTTATTAACACTTTTTGATTTAAAATGCCAGTTTTAAACTGATGACATGCACATTGGGTCATACTGATCACATCGTGTATTTTATTGTGATGTATCTGATTCAAACATATCAAAAATGAAATATGAATCATTTTTCTAATGTATCAAAACAACCTGAATGATTTTTATTGTTTTTGAGTAGGTTAGTTATACATTTTACTATCATTGATATCAATTTTAAATAAAAATAGACTTGAAATCATATAGGTCACATCAAGCATCAGATTGAGGTGTATCCAATTCCTATATGTCTCAAATAACTATTGGATATTTTTCTAAAGTATCAAAAAAATATGAATGTGTTTACTATGTTTTGAGTATATCACATTACTTTTTTACAAAAATATTGTTTTAAACTGGAAACACACACTTTGACTCATACCAATCACATCATTTGTCTATTTTATGTGAATAAAATTCCTACATGTCACAAATTACATATGAATATATTTCCTATATTATCAAAAAAAATATGAGTAGTTTTCTTGGTTTTTAGTGAGTGCCACTTTTTGAAATAAAATGTCAATTTTAAACTAATAATAGACATATTGAGTCATATCAATTACATAATATACTGGATTGAGGCATGGTTGATTATTACACATTAAAAATGACTTTTATATCATTTCCCTAATGTATAAAAATAATACTAATGCATTTTCTCAGTTTTGAATAGGTTAGTTTTCCATTTTACTAAAATTGATGTCGATTTTAAATAAAAAGATGCATTTTGAGTCCTACTAGTCACAATGTGTGTCATAATGAGGTGTGGCTAATTCTTAAACTTCTAAAATGTCATATATACTTTTTTCCCTAATGTATCGGAACAATCCAAATGTATTTTTTTTTGTTTTGAGTATGTCACTTGTTGTTTTCACTAAAATGTCATTTTAAACTGGAAACACACACATTGAATCATAATGGTAACATCGTGTGTAATATTTATGTGATACTTATTACTAAACATAAAAAATTAATTATGAAACATTTTATTAAATTATATATATAATAAGAGTTTTTTCTCTCAGTTTTCAGTGAGTAACACTTTTTGAACTAAAATGTCGATTTTAAACTGATAATAGAAAAATTGAGTCAAACCAAGGACATCATGTATCAAACTGATCTTTTTTTGATTCATAAACATAAAAAATTACATATTTATCTTTTTAAAAAAGTATTAAAAATTATGAATGTGTTTTCATGGATTTCAGTACATCACTTTTCTTTTTTACAAAATTATTATTTTAAACAGGAAACACACACTTTAAATCATATTAATCACATCATGGATTAGTTTGAAATGGGACCAATTCCTACACATAAAAAATGATTAATGAATATATTTCCTAAATTATCAAGAGAATACAAACACATTTTCTCAATTTTCAGTGGGAGACACTTTTTTAACTAAAATATCAAATTTAAATAAATAACTGGCATTTTGAGTCATACTAGGAACATCATGTATCAGATTTAGGTGTAGCTAATTCAAATATATAAAAAATGATGTATGGAATGTTTTTTTAATGTATAAAAACAACCAAAATATTTTTTATAAGTTTTGAGTATGCCAGTTTTTATTTTTACTAAAATTATTGTCAATTTTAAATAAAAAAATCACTTGGAGTCATACCGGTCACACCATGAGTCGGAAAAAGGTTCCACTAATTCATATATGTACTAAAGTCTCAAAAAAACCTAACTACCAATGTTACCGTGATTTCCATTGGAAGTATTTATCACATTAATGTTCTGATAGAACTATCATATTCATTTATTTCTATATGTGTGACATCAATAAAATGTATGACATACAAATAATTTAAATATGGTATTTCAAAAACAAATCTCTCTAATTCCAACCAGATTTCATATTTTTTTAAAGATGGTTTACCAAAAAAAGTTCCAATATATTTTACTTTATTGAACTGTTGATAACTAGTTATTGAAGATGGTGTTGTACCTTGTTCAATATTTCCATCAAATGATGTCATCCAGGTTTAGAATTTATGTCCTTAGGGGAAAATTAAGATTTCCTAAAAGCATAGTCTTCTAGGAATTATTCAACTGAATAGTCTTTGTGTGTTTTTAATAAATGGGAATCCAAAATGTTCCTTTAAGGCTATACTTTAATAAATTTTCATAAGCAAGGAGGACATATATCATCCCATACAACATGTACCCCAATTAAAATTCATCACTTTTATGAGAATCATATATTGTAACACCTACATACCATATAAATTTCAGATCTTCTATCAATGGATCCAAGAAGATAGAAATATAATTACTTACTGGTTTTGGTCTAGTTATAAGTAGAGAAAACATAATGTCTTTGCGTTTCAGGTATAACTATGTCGGAAAGTTATAATTTACAAACACAATAGACCATATACACTGAGTAATACTTTTTAAACCAAAAGGATTTATTTTATATGTAGATAACACAAGATAAATGTTTCTTGACTTATATGCAAATTAAGGATACTCTTAATAACTTTTCTTATACTGAGGAGAATCGAATAGATGACATAGGTTCCCATATTTAGTTCTTTTATTTTCATTCCATGTCAATTGTATGGTTCTTTCTTGACATCCATATATTCTTATAAACCGTTAAATGATAGGAATTTACCATACAAATTTTGATGGACATGGTTCATTTTTCTATTATCGATACGCACCACACCAAAGGCATTTTATGAGTGATTCATGGTCCTTATGAAACAATATGAAATAATTTGGAAAAGAATGTATTTTTTAGAGATCATTCCAAATGAATGTATCATTAATTTAGCACCATATTTCATAAATGGTAGTTTATTTTCCTCTTGTATCATATCATTCAAGATACCAAGTAGTTCTGTAAAGCCCAGGTCACTACATCCACTATCATCTTTCAAATAATATAACTTCAATACAGGTGAATTTTTTTTGTATTTAGTACAAAATCTATACCATGGTCTCTTATAGTGGATATTTATCATCTCAAACATATTTTTACAATCACAAAATTCATATTTAATTTCTATTTTCATTTTTTCCATGAGATATCCATCATTATTTACAATGGTATTCATATAAAATGATCCATAATTTGTAGTATCATCTCAATTGGTGTCCACATTCAGTCTCTCCATTTGTTTAGTCCAAAATTTATAGTAATAATATATTTTTTGACATATAAAATATTATTCCAACTCTTCCAGACTAATTAGTCTTGAATAAAAATAACATAAACATGGACAAAGGATTTTAGAAGGTTTGTATGCATCATATATTGAAAACATGATGAACTCCTTAACTCCATATTCGTACTCTTTTTTCAAATGATTAGTGTGTATCCATTTTCGATTCCTATCCATCATATTAGGTTCATAAAATATCTATTTTGTAAAATAAATAAATCAATACACATAATATATTCATCATTATAGGTGAATTTTATAGATAATTCTAAGAAGGGAAACACAAAATTTGATTATAACAAATAATTTCAGTTTTCTTTGAAGAAAATGCATATTTGAATTTAATAAAATGATTAATAATATATTTTCAG
The DNA here is from genome assembly GCA_963277665.1 of Viscum album. Taxonomy (NCBI): domain Eukaryota; kingdom Viridiplantae; phylum Streptophyta; class Magnoliopsida; order Santalales; family Viscaceae; genus Viscum; species Viscum album. Next base: position 1,074,162,937 of record OY728127.1, on the reverse strand, counting down.
TTTTATCATATAAAATTATTCCAATATGAATGTTATATATAACTATCATTATCAATATATTTTCTTCGGAACATTTATCATTGCATTTTGTTGTTTAACACACATCTTACATCTCTCGTGAATGTGAATCTGTGTTGCATTAAATACTGAAAGAACATGTCATCAATGGAATGACTAATGCTAAGATAAGTACAAGAAATATAAAAGATATCAGGTATGAGTCTTAGGAAAAAAATAAATAATTATTGTTTTGGAGGTAAAGGTGATGAAGATGATAGTTGTGCTGTATTTTGTTCCCTAAAAGGGGTAATGCCTCCCATTTGTGAGAATAATGTGGATGATAATCAGAAATTCATAAAGGTGGAACCAAATGGAAATGTAAACGAATGATCTATTTTTAGATATATTAAATTAAAACATACATAGTTTTTATTAAATTTGTGATAATAGAAATGAAGTGACTTTTAAGAAGTATTAATGAGTGGGTTATCATTTCAAATATGGCTACATTTTTACAATGGTATAGAAAATTAGGAGATTTTTTTTTTGATTTTTTGTTGGTAAAAATTTATGGTAAATGTGTTTAACATATGAAATTGATTTCTTTTAGTGAAAAATTGATCATATTAGATAGTGGGAAAATTAAATATCGACTTAAAAAGGGTGGGTTGAGATGTTTTTATGATTACAAAATAAAACTGATAGATATTTTTTAGTAATTAGAATGGGGAGACTGTAAATAACTATAATAATAATGAAACAACAAATGAAATTAATGTTTAATTGACTAGAATAGGGGTGATAAAATGGGGATGAGGTAGACTGAAAATAATACATTCATGGTGTGGAAAATGAAAATTGATTATCATCTACAAGAAATAAATGAAAGGTTAAAATTAATGAATGAAATTTCATTAGTGATCAGATAGTTTCTTTATAAACTTGTAAGAGTAAGACTCTATAAAAAAACCTCATTTTTTCCATGTAGAGCCGAAATCATTTGGATAGGTGGACAATGTAACACTCTGATACCAAAAGCCTGGAACTGGTGCATTATTTTAATACATTGGCATTATTACAAGGAATAAAATTCCAAAAGACTCAATAGTTTAGTAGTTTTTGAAAACTAAATACATACATAGGTTCAACATTACAACATTTAAATAAAAACAACATATATGTTTTATTGGGAACATCCACCACACCAAGATTATCCCTATAAGTTAGTAATAATAAACTTCTTTGTGTCCTAAGAAAATGAAACTTAAGAAAGGGTGATATCAGATGCTCAGTAAGGGTAAGAAATATGGAAGAATATATCATAAACATAAACATTATTCATGGTGAATAACTAAAAACACAAGCCTTTTAAGTATAAACTTATACATAATATGGTAGGAATAAGTGCTGAATAAATAATTCCATAACAAAACGTAATCATTGGTATTCTACGAGTCGAATAACCTCATGAACTATCAATACTACTTTCATAATAAGGGAAATTCATATGTAAGACATCATAAAACATACCATCAGGGCCTCATCCAAGATTTCTAAAAATGATCAATACCTTAGCCAAAACCATATATCAAAATTGGAAAGGCCTCAGCCAAGTCCACATCTATGTTACTCATGAAACCAACCAATGCATCAAGAGGTTATAGAGGTCCCCAACCATTACATACTAAGTTCAATTCATTCCTCATATTAAATGGGTTAACATAATTAACAAATACATTCATATTGAAACTAACATATCAAATATAAATAACGTTCCCCAATCATTTAACATAAACACTAACCATTTGGAATAATATGAGGAATGATATCAAGATAGCACATCCATAGTAAAAATAATCAGAAAAACTTCAAAAACTTATTGTAGAAGATATCATAATAGATTATCCTCTTTAAAATACAAGATTTATCAAAGTATTCTCACATAAATAAGGATACATTTAAATGATACCATTGAGAAATTATTGAGTAAATAACTCATAAACATTCCAAAGTGTCTCATACCACCTTGAAATATTCCAATAATAATCCATTAAAATATCATGATCATATGTATACTCTTGATATAATATACCAAATGAAAGTAAAAAACACCACTTCCATGGAATAAGTGGTGAATAAGGCATATATTTCATAAAAGTTAATGTGAGACGAGAAAAATCCCTTTTACTTTTGAAAGAAGATCTATTTTGGAAAATAATTTGTATTTTCCATGTATATCCCAAAAAATAAAATTTAAGGACATTGAAATTATATTTAAGGCATAAATGATGTCCCTCTAAATTGAAATCAGGTAAAAAGAGTTCTTAAGAATCTTTATAAATAAAACATTTTAGAGCATTTTAAGGAAAACATTAAAGAGATTTTTAAAGTGGAAAGGCATGCTTGATTTTTTTAAACCATAAATTAAACTAGAAAATTTTTCATGCTAAAATTTGTGATTTTATAAAAATAATTTTTTCTGAAAATATATTTTTTAGTGAACTTGAAAATGGGTAAGAATTTGAGAATTTTCCTTGAACTGGGCTTTCATTTCGGAAGAATTTTTGAAAGATTCTTTTAAGAAAAATTATTACTAATAAAATTAAGAATGCTTATGATGTTTAAACATATATAGAAAATTACCATATAATTTATGAGGAGTAGATAATGATAATAAATAAGAATTTAATTGAGGTTATTAGAGAATAAGAGCAATCCAAATGAAAATGGTTGTTCGGGAAGAAAATACTTACAACATTGTAATCAATTGAATTGTATGCCGCAAAATTAATTATAAAAAAATGATACATTTAATAAAATTAAAATATATAGATTCATGATATGAAACATCAATGAGAAGTATTCATACACCATACACAAGTAATAGAAGTGAATACGGAATATCTCACAAAAATGGAAGTGAGATGGAGAAACCCCTTACCTTAAGTCCATTGGTGTTCTTCACTTGATCTTAGTGTCCTGGATAACCAAATTAAATTAATTAATTTATATTTTCAAAACCTGTTCTTTATTTTATTGATTTATAATAAACATATTAAGTTCATTCATGGCCTTCTTGATGGGTTTAAGAGGATCAATTTTATTGTTTGGGAGCATTTTCTTCATGATCGGTATACTTATATACATGAAAGTAGAATCATGTAAAATGAGGATGGTTACCTAAAATTGAATTTATATGTTATTAGTGAAAATTTTTAATGTTATATGGTTGTAAATTTCATTTGGTTACTTGGAGTGAATATGAATCATTATATAAATTATATAATGAAAACCATTTGGGTTAATTGGCGTTTTTTGAACACAATAAACTCATTTTGCTTTATAAATTAATAACATGTATAAAAAATGATTCCATAACCTTGTATAAGATAATATACATAAATTATAATCTTTTTTCAAACATAAAAATGGTTTCATGACCAGTCTTGAAAGAATTAAAGTGAATCGAAATCACATCGTCCACAATGTCGGAAAATCGACACATCGTGGATGGTGTTTTAATTTATTGGATAAGTGGGAGAGCAGAAGAAGTATAATGTTGAATATTACATAAACATAATTAAACCCAGAATATTTAAGATACTAGATCATTCATTCCTCTTTTATAAGGGGAGGTGATGAAATAAGAATAATTGAAAAGAAAATTAAAAGAAAAGAAAGAAAACAAAAGAGGATGTTTGCCTCTCGATCACCTCTCTTTGAGATCCTTCTAAAGGCCTTTTGTTTTGGCCTTTTAGTGGGACTAGAAGCTCTAGGACATGAGGAAGATCCTTGGAAATATTATTGGGTAGAACTTAGGTTAGGATAAAGGCTTGAGATTTGTGGGAGGAAGAGGGAAATGAGGGTCGTATTTATAGTGGAGGAGAGGAGGTATTTTACATTTTTTTAATCATTATTAAAATAGTTTTTCTCAAGACTATGAATATTATTAATTAATGTTACCCCAAATAGTAATAATGGAATTTTAGTTCGAACCAAGTGGGATTAAATCACTTATCAAGTCATAAATAGTGTATTTAACTGATAATTTCAATATACGGTATTTTACTGTATTTCACTATTCATCAAAAATTCAAGAATTTTAGAAAAATCCCAAAAATTCACTCCAACCATTTTTCGATGTATTGAATTAAAAAATAAACTCTTTTTTAAAATAATTTATTAAATGTTTTTAATTTAATTTCTATATAAAATCATAATTTATTAAAAAAATAACATTAAAACTATAACTCATTTTATAACACATTGAGAAATTACTCAAGGTCCCATAAAATTATCTTATAACCATAAGACAATAAAGTAACAATTTATCAATATATTTTAGGAAAATAAATTTCCATTTTAAATTATTAAATTTAATCATAAAATTTTAATTAAAATATTTATGACATGCAAAAATACCAATACTTATACTACGATCATTTTTTCACATTTAAGATTTCTAAATTGAATTTATACATTCATAGGTGAAGATTATATTTTTTGGCCTATTTACTATTCATTAATATTCATTACTATTCATAACGGTATGTTATTATTCATAAGGGTGTGTTACTATACACCAAAAATTCTGTTTGTCTTATCATACTCTAAATATCTTATTAAACGCAATTGTGTATGTCTGTTTATTGAAATTAAAATCTCAAAGGTGGAAAAATTATGTTTACTTGGCTAGGTTATAATAAAGTGGTGTTTTGTAGAGACTTATTGTTTCAATAATTCTATATTAAATCTATTTTTAAATTCTTGGTGTGTTACTTTATCCCCTCCTTACAAAAATTTCATCCTTGGATTTGAAATTGAACATTGAAATTTAATGTTTGATACTTGAAAATTACCTTATAGTAAACCCACATCAAGAGTATGGTTAAAATATACTATTAATAATAGGAAAGGTAAATTCATCGGTTACTACAATAAAATGCATCCTAATTTGACAGCATGGTCATGGAAACATAATCAAACCATCATGTAGTGACATTAAACTGTAAAACCCATACAATTATCAACTTAAACCATTTTTTAAATGGTTAAAATTCCAAAATATAATTATTCAACACATTATAATGAAGGTCTCTAAATTTCCATGATGATATTATCATTAACCCTTAATCAACTATAAGTTTCTCTAAAATTCACATTCCAAACATGTGAATAACTTCATCACGTATCCTCTTGAAATATGGTAATAACATAGATTGTCATAAAAACCATGTTGGAAACATTAATTATTCCATATTCCTCAAGTAAGACACATGTTATTTGATATATTCCTTAAATCCAAAAGTTTTGTAAACTTTATCGATGATGGCATAGAACACATCTTGACAAGTCAATAATCAGTTCTAAGGAGGTCAAAAATTATCTGAATTAATCATTTATTCATCATTATCTCAACATCAGATACATATTAAGGGTTGTCTTTCCCTCAATCATGTTTTTTTCTAAAATTTTTATCTTTCTAATGAATCACTTCTCCTTTGAACCATTCATCATATGATCTCAAATCCTTAATGAAATAGTACTATAGTAAAATCTTTATATATCTCATAATTATTACAACTGGTACATTACTGAAAAATTATTCAAATGGCATGATTCTTAACTAGGAATATTAATCATTATACTTCATCTGTGGTAGCATCATAACATGATCATTATCCAAAATCATTATTTTGGGTATATTCCTTTGACGCTTGTGACAATGATTTGCATAGTGTCTCATCTTCTTGGAGTTGAAGAATTAAATATAGGAAAAGTATTTCCTTGTCTTCCAATTATGAGAATTGTGGCATTTTTATCCACACTTGAAGAAAACTCCCTTTCCTCTCAAACATATACCAAGGTGTTTCTTTCCACAATTATCACATATAAAAAAATACATATTTCTTTTCTTCCCTGTATCTATGTTTTTCCCTATTGTCATCTACTTCTTTTGCTTCCCTTTAAATCCATAGGACTCAGAGAAGTCTTTATATACCTTTTCATCACATGATACTATTTCCTCATATGATGAGGATACTTGGGAGACAATCTTCCTTTGAAATGATGGCTTAAGACCATCAGAGATATCATCCTTCTTACTCTTCGCATCACGTGCATTGGTGAAGTTTTCATTCCTTATACTAGGTTCCATTTCTAATAAATTCCATATTATATATTATCTCATAAAATTATGAACTCACTATATCACTAAACATGGTATAACACATAACATAAATTTATGCACCATAAATCCTAGAACCATATACTTTGGTTACTTTGGGGCACAAATACTTTCATAATTATCTGTAATAAGCTTATGAATTTACCAAAGCATATCCCTCGGGAGTGTCGAACCAAGAGTGCAGCAAGGCCTGTTTTCGTGTACCATTTTCCTTTTGAGTTTATCTCAATGCAGTCTTTTCGGGTTATACCCCAAGATACATCAATGTTGGAGCCACCTCTACTTGTTCGTATCCAGGTAGGGAAGTATTTTCTTGAAAAACCACATAATCTATTCCTTACAAAAAATATATGATGTCCGTTTATTCTTATCCCCAAGTTCTATCTTAGGGATTTTTTCACTAATATACTTTCTCTATATCGACTTCCTAAGTTTCCAACTAAACTTCATTTGAAACCAACTGTAACACCCCGACCCCTAAAGCTCAGAGCTGATGCATTATTTAAATACATTGGCATGATTATAAGAAATCAAATCCCAAACAATAGAGTGGTTAAATTGTTTTGTAAAACCATATACATAAATAGGTTCAACATTACAACATTAAAATAAAAACAACATATAAATTTTATTGGGAACATCCGCCACTCCAAGATTATCCCTGCAAGTCAGTCATAATAAACTTATTCATGTCCTGAGAAAATAAAATATAATAAAGGGTTGAGATGAGATGATCAATAAGGGTAAGAAATACAGTGGAATATATCATAAATATAAACATTATTCATGTTGAATAACTAAAAAACAATCCTTTTAAAAATAAACATGAACATAATATGGCAGGAATAAGTTCTAAATAAATAATGCCATAATAAGACATAATCATGGGTATTCTACTAGTGGAATAACCACATGAAATATCAATACTATTTTTATAATGAGGTAAATATATATGTCGGACATCATACAACATACTATTAGGGCCTTGACCAAGACGCCTTAAAATGATTAAGGCCTCGACCAAAACCATATATCAAAATGGGAAAGGCCTCAGCCAAGTCCATGTCTATTTGTCTCATTAGACCTATGAAAACATAGAGAGGCTATAGTGGGACCCACCCTTCACATAATAAGTCCAATGCAATCCTTATATGAAATGGGTGAACATAATTAACATATAAATTCATATTGAAACTAACATATGAAATGTAAATAACTTTCTCCAATAATTAAACATAAACACTAACCATTTGGAATAATATGGTGAATGGTATCAAGATAGCACATCAATAGTCAAACTAATCATAAAACCTTCAACAACATCTTTTAGATGATATCATAATAGTTATTCCTCTATTAAATACAATATTCATCAAAGTATGTTGACATAAATAAGGATACTTCTAAATTAGACCATTGAGAAATTTTTTAAGAAATAATCCTTAAACATTTCAAAGTGTCCCATACCACCTTGAAATATTAAAATAATAATTCATTAGAATATCATGTGAATAAGGAGACTCTTGATATGATTTACCAAAGGTCTTTACATACACCACATTCATATAATAAGTGGTGAATAAGTCATATACTTTATAAAAGTTAATGTGAGACGATAAACTACTTACAACATTTTAATCAATTGAATTGTATGTCCCAAAATAAATAATAATAAAATGATACATTTAATATCATTAAAATAAAGATATTCATGATATGAAACATCAATTGGAAGTATGTATAAACCATACACAATTAATAGTAGTGAATACAAAATATCTCACAAAAATGGAAGTGAGATGGAGAAACCCCTTACCTTAAGTCTGTTGGTCTTCTTCACTTGATATTAGTGTCCTGGATAACCAAATTAAATTAATTAATTAATATATTTATAACTTCTTCTTTATTTTATTGATTTATTATAGGCTTATTAAGATCATTCATGGCTTTCTTGATGGGTTTAAGAGGTTCAATTTTATTGTTTGTGAGCGTTTTCTTCAAAATCGGTATACTTATATACATGAATGGAGAATCATGTAAAATGAGGATGGTTATCCAGAATTGAAGTTATATTTTATTAGTGAAAATATATAATGTTAAATGGTTGTAAATTTCATTTGGTTAGTTGGATTTAATATGAATCATTATATAAATTATATAATGCAAACCGTTTGGGTTAATTGGCGGTTTTTTAACACAACAAAAATTTTTTGATTTATAAATTAATAACATGTATAAAAAATGATTCCAGAACCTTATATAAGATATAATAAATAAATTATAATATGTTTTCAACCATAAATTTGGTTTCAAGACTAGTCTTTAAATAATTAAAATGAATCGAAATCACATCGTCCACAATGTCGGTAAATCGACACATCACAGACAGTGTTTTAATTTCTTGAATAAGTGGGAGAGGAGAAGAATTATAATGGTGAATCTTCCATAAACATGATGAAATCAAGAATATGTAAGATACTATATCATTCATGCCTCTTGGATAAGGGGAGGTGAGGAAAGAAGAATAATAGAAAAAAATGAAATGAAAACAAGGAAAACAAAAGATGATGTTTACCTCTTGATCTCCTCTCTTTGAGATCGTTCTTAAGGCCTTTGGTTTTGGCCTTTTAGTGAGACCAGAAGCTATAGGATATGGGGAAGATCCTTGGTAGGATTATTGGGCAAAACATAGGTAAGGCTCATGGCTTGAGAGGTGTGGTAGGAAGAGGGAAATGAGGGTGGTATTTATAGTGGAGGAGAGAAGGTATTTTACATTATTTTAATCATTATTATAATATTTTTTCTCAAGACTATGAATATTCTTAATTAATGTGACCTAAAATAGTAATAATGTCATTTGAGTTTTAACCAAGTGGGCTTAAGTCACTTATTATGTCAAAAAATAGTGTATTTAATTGATAATTTCAATATATGGTATTTTACCGCATTTCACTATTCATCGAAAATTCAAGAATTTCAGAAAAATCCAAAAAATTAACACAATTTTTTTTCGATTTGTTGAATTAAAAAATAAAATAATTTTTTTTAAAAATAATTTTCCAAATATTTATAATTTAATTTTTAAATAAAATCATAGTTTATTCAAAAAAACATTAAAATTGTAACTCATTTTATAACACATTGAGAAATTAATCAAGGTCCCATAAAATTATCATATAACCATAAAACAAAAAAGTAAAAATTTATCAATATATTTTATGAAAATAAATTTCCATTTTAAATTATTATATTTAATCCTAAAATTGTAATTAAAATATTTATAACATGCAAAAATACCAATACTTATACTATGATCATTTTTTTACTTTTAAGATGTCTAAATTGTATTTATACATTCATAGGTGAAGTTTCTATTTTTTTGGCCGATTTACTATTCATTAATATTTATTACTATTCATAAGGAATGTTACTATTCATAAGGGTGTGTTACTATTCACCAAAAAAATTAATTTTTTCTTATCATAATATAAATATCGTACTGAACGCAATCGTGTATATTAGTTTTTCAAAATTCAAATCATAGAGTTGGAAAATATATGTTTACTTGGCTTGGTTATAACAAAGTGGTGTTTTGTAGAGACTCAATGTTTCATGAATTCTATATTAAATCTATTTTTAAATTCTTGGTGTGTTACATTATCCCCTCCTTACAAAAATTTCATCCTCGAAATTTGAAATTGAAATTTGAAATTTAATGGTTGATACTTGAAAATTCCCTTATGGGAAACCCAGATCAATAGTATGGTTAAAATATCGTTTTAATAAGAGGAATGGTAAATTCCTCGGTTACTACAATACAATACATCTTAATTTGACAACATGATCATGGAAACATAATAAAACCATCATGAAGTGACATTAAACTGTAAAACCCATACAATGATCAACTTAAACCATTTTGTAAATGGTTAAAAATTCCAAAATATAAGGATTCAACACATTATAATTAAGGTCTCAAAATTTCCATGATGAAATTATCATTAACCCTTAATCAACAATAATGAGTTCTAAAATTCACATTCCAAACATGTGAATAACTTCATCATGTATCCTCTTGAAATATGGTAATAACATGGATTTCCATAGAAACCATATTGGAAACATGAATTCTTCCATATTCCTTAAGTAATACACATGTTATTGGATATATTCCTTAAATCCAAAAGTTCTCTAAACTCCATCGATGATATCATAGACCACATATTGAAAAGTCAATAATCAGTTCTAAGGTAGTTATAAATTATCTGAATCAATCATTTCTTCATCATTATCTCAACATCTGATATATATTAAGGGTTGTATTTCCCTCAATTATGTTATTTTTCTAAAAAATTTATCTTTATAATGAATCACTTTTCCTTTGTACCATTCATCTTACGATATCAAATCTATAATGAAATACTACTGTAGTACAATCCTTGAATATCTCATAATTCTTACAACCAGTACATTACTGACAAAATATTCAAATGACATTATTCCTGACTATGCATATTCATCATTCTACATCATCTGTGGTAGCATCATAACTTGATCATTATCCAAAATCATCATTTGGGGTGTATTCCTTTGACGCTTGCGACATTGATTCACATAGTGTCTCATCTTCCTGTAGTTGAAGCATTAAATATAGGAAAAAAATTTCTTGACTTTCAATTATGAGCATGGTGGCATTTTTCTCCACACTTGAAGCAAACTCCTTTTACTCTCAAGAATAAACAAAGGTGTTCCCTCCCACAATTATCACATATGGGAAAATACATACTTCCCTTCTTCCTTTTATCCAGGTTTTTCCTTATCATCATCTTCTTCTTTTTCTTCCCTTCAAATCAATAAGACTTAGAGAATTATTTATATACCTTGTCAACACATAATACTATTTCCTCATATGAAGAGGATACTTGGGAGAAAATCTTCCTTTGAAATGATCGATTAAGACCATCAAAGATATGATCCTTATTACTCTTTGACTCACATGCATTGGTGAAGTTATCATTCCTTCTAATAGGTTCCATTTATAATAAATTTCATATTATATATTAGTGCATAAAATTATGAACTCTTTATATATCTAAATATGGTATAACACATAACATAAATTTATGCATCATAAATCCTAGAACCATATACTTTGGTTACTTTGGGGCACAAATCCATCATAATTGTCTATAATAAGCTTATGAATTTACCAAAGTATATCCCCTGGGAGTATCGAACCAAGAGTGTAGCAAGGCCCATTTTCATGCACCAGTTCCCATTTGAGTTTAGCTCAAAGAGTTGTTTTTGGGTTTAACCCCTAAATATATCTATGCCAAATCCACCTCTACTTGTTCGTATCCAGAGAGGAAAGTATTTTCTTGACAAACCACATAATCTATTCCTTACTATAATTCTATTATGTCATTTTATTCTTATCCCCAAAGTATATCTTAGGGTTTTTTCACTAATCTAATTTATTTATATCGACATTCCAAGTTTTCAACTAAACATCCTTTGATACCAAGTGTAATACCCCGACCCCAAAAGCCCAGATTCGGTGCATTATATTAATACATTGGCATGATTACAAGGAATCAAATCCAAAAGGATGGAGTAGTATTTTATTTTGGAAAACTAGATACATACATAGGTTCAATATTACAACATTAAAAGAAAAACAATATATAAGTTTCATTGGGAACATCCACCACTCCAAGATTATCCCTACAAGTCAGTCATAATAATCATGTCCTAAGAAAATAAAATATAAGAAAGGTTTGATCTGATATGATTAGTAAGGGTAAGAAATACAATAGAAGATATCATAAATATAAACATTATTCATGGTGAATAACTAAAAACACAAGCCTTTTAAAAATAAACTTTAACATAATATGGCAGTAATAAGTGCTGAATAAATAATTCCATAATAAAACATAATCATGGGTATTCTACTAGTGAAAAAACCACATAAACTATCAATACTATTCTCATAATTAGTGAAATTCATAAGTCGGACAACATACAACATACTGTTAGGGCCTCGGCCAAGACGTCTTAAAATGATTAAGGCCTCAGCCAAAACCATATATCAAAATAGGAAAGGCCTCAACCAAGTCCATGTATATTTGTCTCATGAAACCTACCGATGTATCTAGAAGCTATAGTTGTCCCCACCCATCACATAATAAGTCCAATGCATTCCTCATATGAAATGGGTGAACATAATTAACATATAAATTCATATTGAAATAAACATTTGAAATGTAAATAACTTTCCCCAATCATTGAACATAAACACTAACCATTTGGAATAATATTGTGAATGGTATCAAGATAGCACATCAATAGTCAAAATAATAAGAAAAGATTCAACAAAATATTATAGATGATATCATAGTAGATAGTCCTATATGAAATAAAAGATTCATCAGTGGATGTTGACATAAATAAGGATACTTTTAAATGAGACCAATGAGAAATATTTGAGGAAGTAATACTTAAACATTACAAAGTGTCCCATAAAACCTTGAAATATTCAAATCATAATCCATTATAATATCATGAGAATATTGAGACTATTTATATGATATTCAAAAGGGAATTACATACACCACATTCATGGAATAAGTGGTGAATAAGGCATATACTTCATAAAAGTTAATGTGAGATGAGAAAATTCCTTTTTACTATTGAAAGAAGATATATTTTGGAAAATCATTGGTATTTTCTATGTATATCCCAAAAAAAATAAAATGGAAGGACATTGAAATTATATTTGAGTCATAAATGATATCCCATAGAAGTAAAATCATGTAAAAAGAGTTCTTAAGAATCTTTACAAATAAAACATTTTAGAGCATTTTAAGGAAAATATTAAAGAGAATTTTAAAGTGGAAAGGAATGTTTGATTTATTAAAACCATAAATTAACCAAGAAAATTTTTCATGAAAAAATTAGTGATTATTTAAAAATAAATTAGTCTTAAAATGTATTACGTAGTGCACTTGAAAATGGATAAGAATTCGAGAAGTTCCCTTGAATCGAGCTTTCATTTAGGAAGAATTTTTGAAAGATTATTTTAAAAAATATAATACCCATAAAATAAAGAATGATTCTGATCTTTAAACATATATAAAACATTCCCATATAATTTCTGATGAGTAAATCATAATAATAAATAATATGATGATTAAGGTGAGTAGATAATAAGATCAACCCAAATGAAAATGATGGTTCGTGTAGAAAATACTTACAACATTGTAATCAATTGAATTTTATGCCCCAAAATTAATAATAATAAAATGATACATTTAATATAATAAAAATAGTGATATTTATTATATGAAACATCAATGGAAAGTATGCATATGCCATATAAAATTAATAGTAGTGAATACGGAATATCTCACAAAAATGGAAGTGAGAGGGAGAAACCCCTTACCTTAAGTCTGTTGGTGTTCTTTACTTGATATTAGTGTCCCGGATAACCAAATTAAATTAATTAATTAATATTTCAAGAAACTCTTATTTATTTTATTGATTTATTAAAGGATTTTTAAGTTCATTATTGGCCTTCTTGATGGGTTTAAGAGGTTTAATTTTATTGTTTGGGATCATTTTCTTCATGATCGGTATACTTATATACATGAAAGAAGAATCATATAAAATGAGGATAGTTATCCATAATTGAATTTATATGTTATTAGTTAAAATATAGAATTTAAAATGGTTGTAAATTTCATTTGGTTGCTTGGAGTGAATATGAATCATTATATAAATTATATAATTAAAACTGTTTGGGGTAATTGGCGGTTTTTGAACACAACAAAATCATTTGGCTTTATAAATTAATAACATGAATAAAAAATGATTCCAGAACCTTGTATAAGATATAATACATAAATTTAAATCTTGTTTCATCCATAAAAATGGTTTCATGACCAGTCCTTAAAGAAGTAAAAGGAATCGAAATCACATCGTCCACAATGTTGGTAAATCGACACATCACGGATGGTGTTTTAATTTCTTAAACAAGTGGGAGAGGAGAAGAAGTATAATAGAGAATCTTTAATAAACATGATAAAATCCCGAATATGTAATATACTAGATAATTAATTCCTCTTGGATAAGGGGAGGTTAGGAAATAAGAAGAATATAAAATAAAATTAAAAGAAAAGAAAGAAAACAAAAGAGGATGTTTACCTCTTGATCTTCTCTCATTGAGATCCATCTTAAGGCCTTTGGTTTTGGCCTTTTAGTGAGACCAGAATCTCTCGGATGTGGGAAGAGTCTTGGGTGGATTATTGGGTTGAACATAGGTTGGGATCAAGGCTTGACAGGTGTGGGAGGAAGAGGGGAATGATGGTGGTATTTATAGTGGAGGAGAAGAGGTATTTTACATTATTTTAATCATTATTATAATATTTTTTCTCAAAAATATTAATATTCTTAATTCATGTGACCCAAAATTGTAATAATGGCATTTTATTTCAAACCAAGTGGGATTAAATCACTTATTATGGCATAAATAGTGTATTTAACTGATAATTTCAATATACGGTATTTTACCGTATTTCAGTATTCATAAAAAATTCAAGAATTTTAGAAAAATCCAAAAAATTCACCCTAAAAAATTTTCATTGTGTAGAACTAAATAATAAACTCCTTTTTTTAAAATAATTTTCTAAATATTTTTAATTTAATTTTTAAATAAAATCATAATTTATTCAAAAAAACAACATTAAAACTATGACTCATTTTATAACACATTGAGAAGTTAATCAAGGTCCCATAAAATTACCTTATAACCATAAGACAATAAAGTAAAAATTTATCAATATATTTTATGGAAATAAATTTCCATTTTAATTTCTTGAATTTAATCATACAATTTTAATTAAAATATTTATGACATGTAAAAATATCAATACTTATACTACGATCATTTTTTCACTTTTAAGATGTCGAAATTGTATTTATATATTTATAGGTTAAGTTTCTATTTTTTTGTCTGATTTAATATTCATTAATATTCATTTCTATTCATAAGGGAATGTTACTATTCATAAGGGTGTGTTACTATTCACCAAAAATTAAGTTTGTCTTATCATACTCTAAATATCTTACTGAACGCAACTGTGTATGTCTGTTTTTTAAAATTCAAATCACATAGGTGGAAAAATTATATTTAGTTAGCTAGGTTATAACAAAGTGGTGTTTTGTAGAGACTTAGTGTTACATGAATTCTATGTTAAATCTATTTTTAAATTCTTGGTGTGTTACATTATCACCTCCTTAAAAAAAATTCGTCCTTATAATTTGAAATTGAATTTTTAAATTTAATGATGGATACTTGAAAATTACCTTATGGGAAACCCACATCAAGATTATGGTTAAAATATTCTATTAATAAGATGAATGTTAAATTCATCAGTTACTATAATAAAATGCGTCCTAATTTGGCAACATGGTCTTGGAAACAAAATCAAACCATCATGTAGTGAAATTAAACTGTAAAACCCATACAATGATCAACTTAAACCATTTTGTAAGTGGTTAAAAATTTTAAAATATATTGATACAATACATTATAATGAAGGTCTCTTAATTTCCAGGATTAACTTATGATTAACCCTTAATCAACAAGAAGGAGCTCTAAAATTCACATTCCAAACATGTGAATAACTTCATCAAGTATCCTATTGAAATATGGTAATAACTTTTATTACTGTAAAAACTACATTGGAAACATGAATTCTTCCATATTCCTTAACTAAGACACATTTTATTGGATATATTCCTTAAATCCAAAAGTTTTGTAAACTCCATAAATGATAGCATAGACCACTTCTTGAAAAGTCAATAATAAGTTCCAAGGTAGTCAGAAATTATCTAAATCAATCTTTTCTTCATCATTATCTCAACATCAGATATATATTAAGGGTTGTATTTCCCTCAATCAGGTTTTTTTCTATAAATTTGATCTTTCTAATGAATCCCTTTTCCTTTTTACCATTCATCATACGATCTCAAATCCTTAATGAAACAGTAATGCAGTACAATCCTTCTATATCTCAAAATTCTTATAACCAGTACATTACTGAAAAAATATTCAAATGATATGATTCTTGACTTGGAATATTAATCATTCTACTTTATCTATGGTAGCATCGTAACTTGATCATTATCCAAAATCATCATTTGGGGTATATGCCTTTGACTCTTGGGACATTGATTCGCACAGTGTATCATCTTATTGCAGTTGAAGCATTGAATATAATAAATTTATTTCCTTATCTTGCAATTATGAGCATGGTGTCCTTTTTATTCACACTTGAAGAAAACTCCTTTTCCTCTCAAGTATATATCAAGGTGTTTCCTTCCACAATTATAACATATGGGAAAATACATATTTCCCTTCTTCCCTTTATCAATGTTTTTCCCAATTGTTATCTTTATCTTTTATTTCCCTTCAAATCCATTGGACTCAGAGAACTATTTATATACTGTGTCAACACATGATACTATTTCCTTATATGATGAGGATACTTTGGAGACAATATTCCATTGAAATGATGTCTTAAGAGCATCATAGATTAGATCCTTCTTACTCTTCACATCATGTGCATTGGTGAAGTTATCATTCCTCCTACTAGGTTCCATTTCTAATAAATTCCATATTATATATTAGCTCATAAAATTATGAACTCTCAATATCTCTAAACATGGTATAACACATAACATAAATTTATGCATCATAAATCCTAGAACCATATAATTTGGTTACTTTGGGTAACAAATCCTTCATAATTGTTTGTATTAATCTTTAGAATCTACCAAATCATATCCCCCAGGAGTGTTGAACCAAGAGTTCAGCACGGCCTATTGTCGTGCACCAGTTCCCATTCAAGTTTAGCTCAAAGCGGTGTTTTCGTGTTTTACCCCTAGATATATCTATTCCAGAGCCACCTCTACTTTCTTGTATCTAGACAAGGAAGTATTTTCTTGACAAACCAAATAATCTATTCCTTACCAAAATTCTTTTATGTCCTTTTATTCTTATCCCCAAAGTCTATCTTATGGTTTTTTCACTAATCTACTTTCTTTATATCTACTTTCCAAGTTTTCAACTAAACTTCCTTTAATACCAACTGTAACACCCCAACCCCAGAAGCCCGGAGCCAATGCATTATTTTAGTACATTGGAATGATTACCAGGAATCAAATCCCAAAGGAAGGAGTAGTTTAGTAGATTGGGAAAACCAGATACATAAATAGGTTTAACATTACAAAATTAAAAGAAAAACAACATATAAGTTTTATTGGGAACATCTACCACTCTAATATTATCCCTACGGGTCAGTCAAAATAAACTTATTCATGCCCTGAGAAAATAAAATATAGGAAAGGGTTGATCTGAGATGCTCAGAAAGGGTAAGCAATACAGCGGAAGATATACAAAATATAAACATCATTCAAGGTGAATAACTAAAAACACCGGCCTTTTAAAAATAAACTTGAACATAATATGGAAAGAATAAGTGTTGAATACATAATGCCATAATAAAACATAATCATGGGTATTATACTAGATGAATAACCACATAAACTATCAATACTATTTTCATAATGAGGGAAATGCATATGTCGGACATCATACAACATACTGTCATGGCCTCAGCCAAGATGTATTAAAATGATAAAGGTCTCAGCCAAAACTATATATCAAAATGGGAAATGCCTTAGGCAAGTCCACATCTATTTGTATCTTGTGACTTATTGATGCATTGAGAGGCTATATCGGGCCCCACCCATCACATAATAAGTCTAATTCATTCCTCATATGAAATGGGTGAATATAATTAACATATAAATTCATATTGAAACTAATATATGAAATGTAAATAACTTTCCCCAATCATTGAACATAAACACTAACCATTTGGAATAATATGGTGAATGGTATCGAGATAGAAAATCAATAGTCAAAATAATCCAAAAACCTTCAACAACATATTGTATATGACATCATAATAGGTAATCCCTTATGAAATACAATATTCTTCAAAGTATATAGACCTAAATAAAGATACTTTTAAATGAGACCATTGAGAAATTTTTGAGGAAATAATACTTAAACATTCCAAAGTGTCCCATACCACCTTAAAATATTCAAATAATACTCCATTAGAATATCATGAGAATAAGGAGACTCTTGATATGATATACCAAAGGGTAGTACATACACCACATGAATGTAATAAGTGGTGAATAAGGCGTATACTTCATAAAAGTTAATGTGAGACGAGAAAAATCCTTTTTTTTCTTTTGAAAGAAGAGATATTTTGGAAAATCATTTTTATTTTCCATGTATATCCAAAAAATTAAAGGGAATGAAATTTTGAATGAAAATATCAATTTTAAACTGATAACATGAACATTGAGTCATATTGGGCACATGGTGTATCAAATTTGGTTAAAATTGATTTCTAGATGTCAAAAATAACATATGGATCATTTTCCTAGAGTATAAAAACAATATGAATTCATGTTTTCAGTTTTGAGTAGCTAATTTGTCCTTTTTATTAAAACTGATATGGATCATTTTCCTAAATTATAAAAATAATCTAAATTCATGTTTTCAGTTTCGAGTAGGTTATTTATACTTTTTATTAAAATTGATTTCAATTTTAAATAAAACAACACACCCAAAGTCATACTAGTCACATTGTGCATCAAATTTAGGTGCATCCAATTAATAAATGTCTCAAATGAATTATTTACCATTTTCTTAATGTATAAAAAAACTGAATGAATTAACTTGGTTTTGAGTAAATCACTTTTTTTTTACAAAAAAAATCATTTTATACTCGAAACACGCACTTAGACTCATACCGATCACATCATGTATCAGAATAATGTGAGAGTGATTTATAAAAATCAAACATTAATTCTGAATCAAATTCTTAAAATATCAAGAAAATCCAAGTGTGTTTTCTCAGTTACTATTTATTGACACTTTTTGATTTAAAATTCCAGTTTTAAACTGATAACATGCACATTGGGTCATACTGATCACATCGTGTATCTTATTGTGATGTGGCTGATTCAAACATATCAAAAATGAAATATGAATCATTTTTCTAATGTATCAAAACAACATGAATGTTTTTTATTGTTTTTGAGTAGTTTAGTTGTACATTTTACTATCATTGATGTCAATTTTAAATAAAAATACCTACATGAAATCATATAGATCACATCATGCATCAGATTGAGGTGTATCCAATTCCTACATGTATCAAATAACTATTGGATATTTTTCTAATGTATCAAAACAATATGAATGTGTTTACTATGTTTTGAGTATATCACATTACTTTTTTACAAAAAATATTGTTTTAAACTGGAAACACACACTTTGACTCATACCAATCACATCATTTGTCTATTTTGTGTGAATAAAATTCCTACATGTCACAAATTACATATGAATATATTTCCTATATTATCAAGAAAATATGAGCAGTTTTCTTGGTTTTTAGTGAGTGAAACTTTTTGAAATAAAATGTCAATATTAAACTGATAATAGATATGTTGAGTCATACCAATCACATAGTATACGGTATTGAGGCATGGTTGATTACTACACATTAAAAATGACTTATAGATCATTTCCCTAATGTATAAAAATAATACTAATTCATTTTCTCAGTTTTGAATAGGTTAGTTTTCCGTTTTACTAAAATTGATGTCGATTTTAAATAAAAAGATGCATTTTGAGTCCTACTGGTCACAATGTGTGTCAGGATGAGGTTTGGATAGTTATTAAACTTCTAAAATGTTATATATATTTTTTTCCCTAATGTATCAGAACAATCCAAATGTATTTTTTTTTGTTTTGAGTATGTCACTTATCGTTTTCACTAAAATGTCATTTTAAACTGGAAACACACAAATTGAATCATAATGGTAACATCGTGTGTAATATTTATGTGATACATATTCCTAAACATAAAAAATGAATTATGAAACATTTTCATAAATTATATATATAATAAGAGTTTGTTTTCTCAGTTTTTAGTGAGTGACACTTTTTGAACTAAAATGTCGATTTTAAACTGATAATAGAAAAATTGAGTCAAAATAAGGACATCATATATCAAATTGATCTTTATTTTATTCCTAAACATAAAAAATTACATATTTATCTTTTTAAAAAAGTATTAAAAAATATGAATGTTTTTTCATGGATTTCAGTACATCACTTGTCTTTTTTACAAAATTATTATTTTAAACAGGAAACACACACTTTAAATCATATTGATCACATCATGCTTTAGTTTGAAATGAGACCAATTCCTACACATAAAAAATGATTAATGAATATATTTCCTAAATTATTAAGAGAATACAAACAAATTTTCTCAATTTTCAGTGGGAGACACTTTTTTAACTAAAATGTCAATTTTAAACAAATAACTGACATTTTGAGTCATACTAGGAACATCATGTATCAGATTGAGGTGTATCTAATTAAAACATGTAAAAAATGATGTATGGAATGTTTTTTTAATGTATAAAAACAACCAAAATATTTTTTATAAGTTTTGAGTATGCCAGTTTTTATTTTTACTAAAATTATTGTCAATTTTAAATAAAAAAATCACTTGGAGTCATACCGGCCACACCATGAGTTGGAAAAATGTTCCACTAATTCATATATGTACTAAAGTCTCAAAAAAACCTAACTACCAATGTTACCGTGATTTATATTGGAAATATTTATCAATCTACCAACACCTCATATTGAGTCGATGATCTTAGTTGAAAAACTATTCTTGTCATTGAAATCCAAAAGATAAAAGAAGATCATGTTCCCATTATATCAAGAGAATTCACTAGAATGCTCCCATGAACCACATATACTATTCTATATTTAAATAATAATATTGGTTTTTGATCTAATAACATTATCATAATATGAAATTTTGGTAGGTCGAAAAATAACGGTAGTGGAAATGGAAATCCTAGTACCATTGGTAGAAAGAAACATTTTATATCTATTGTGGCTTATTGAAGAAAGTTAAAAGAAAAACATGACTTCCCTAAGGATCTATGAAAAATAATAAATAGTATTAGATAAAAATATCAAAGAAACTAACTTTCAAATAATAGATAAAATGATGACAAACTTAATTAAATAAGTAATAGGAATGTACTTTTTCATGATGTGTGTATTCATTCTTAATGAATTTCCTTCTTGTCATTATCTTTGGTGTAGGTATGAAGTCTAATATCTCATCATCATGAGAATATTTGAAAAAATCACCCCAAATCAAACAAAATAACCCACTTATATATGAAAGAAATTATTATAAGAGAAATACTAAAAAGAAATAAATTAATCATAAATATGAAACAAAACATTAATTCTATAGACAATGATATTTTTGTGAAAAAATCAATATTACCTCTGTGACTGATTATTTGATGGAAGATGAATGAAAGTGATAAATTCCAACACTACATGGGTGAAAATAATTTTAGGGAGATGAATTCTGTGGGTGTTTTGGGGCAGGATGGAAGGAAATATAAGAAGACCATACTAACTCGAACCGAAGAATCCATATGTATAAAAAAACAATTCTTATTTGAGTAATACTAAAACAAAATAAATCAAACAAAAATATGAAACAATAACTTAATTCTATGGAAAATTATTTTACTCTACAAACATCCATATTACCTTTACATATTCCCAAAGTGTTTCCTTCATTATAGTTTGTTCTTCTGATGTATTAGTAACATCATCGTGTGCATGAGACATTTTCTTCATGTGTGTTTAAACATTTAAATTAGATTATGTTAATGCATTAGATAACATATAATATAATGGGGAAAACATAGTATATTTAAAAACTTATACATTCTCATTAAACTCTAATTTTTTTAATGGTTTTAGGAATTTAGTTCCTCTCTAAATAATCCAAATCATCTCTTTGTGGTCCCCTCTAATATACAAGACATTGTCTACATTGGGACTGTCATGAACTGATTGTGATCTCCAAATAAAAGGGTCATCATTTGTTGAATTCTCATCTGACCCAACATTTATTTTAGTCTCTATCAGGAAAATCAATAAATTCTTATTTTCTATACCTGAAACATAAAATACATGAACTAATTTCAATGCCATTGTGAAGGAATTGTGTTTTCCCCATACACACTAAAATTCCCCTTCATGGAGAACATTGCATCAACATTCACTGCACTCCTATTGTCAACCCAATTGCAATGGAAAATCTACACTTGAAATGTTTTATCATCCAACTTGTATATCTACTTAATAAGCAAAAATTTGACATATATTCATAAATTGGATTTCTATCCTTGGAACAAAATATGTGCATCTCTTTCACCACAATCCTAACACCACCACGTCTCATTGTAATATAGTCATAGTGTTCTTGTATATAGAACTTATAACTATTTATTACAAATAATAGTATAAGATATAACATTTTCATTTGGTCCCCTAGCTATCCATTGAATTAATTCAACAATTAAATTTGGATTTGAAGATAACTCCTTAGAAATTTGATCATGGAACGATCCTATAAACTATAGATTATATGTTTTTAATATCAATTATTCCACCCATGATGGATTCAAATCTCTAAGAATTTCATTATGGGAATCAATATTGGATCAACATCTTCAATATTATGTAAAATTTAATGGTGCGCTTATTCATTTCCATTCTCAGTAATTGCGACAACATATCTTTCAAAAATTCCTTCAACCATAAGTCATAATCTATGAAAATACTTTGTGAGACCGATGATATTAACATATAAAAGGTAATTGATATATAATTTAATATATTCTTCAACAATATATTATTCTGCAATATAACCTTCTGACCGACTTCTATTCTTGACATGACCTTTCAAAATTTGATATATAATTCAATGGGGTACATCCATCTAAAATGGATAGGACCACATAGTTGAACCTCTATAACCAAGTGAACCATCAAGTGGACCGTTATATTAATGAATGGTGTTGGGATAAATATATCTAATTCACATAATATTACTAAAACATCCTTATTCATGATTGAAAACTTCATCGGATCTATAACATTACTACATATATCTTTGAAAAAGAAGCATAGTCTAGTTGATGTATATCATACATTTTGAGAAAGAATGAAACATAAATCAACATGAATTAAATCATGCATAAAAACATGATATTTGTGTTATTTTATTCCATGTATCTTCAAATTATTCATTGACACGACATTCGTGATATTTTATGAATACCCCAATGGAACATGTACACTATTAAGGAAAAGAAAAAATTACAATTTTTCCTATCTAGATTGTGTGTAAGCTATTTGAAGAAGAAAAGTATACCCTTTACTCTTCACTAGTTCCAACTCTTCCCTTATCCCCATGTCAGTCATTTCCATATTATCCTTGATTCCATATTTCATTTTTCTAGGAAAATTTTTTAATGTTCTGATAGAACTATCATATGCATTTATTTTTATATGTGTGACATCAATAAAATGTATGACATACAAATAATTTAAATATGGTATTTCAAAAATAAATCTCTCTACTTCCAACCTGATTTCATATTTCTTTAAAGATGGTTTACCAAAAAAAGTTCCAATATATTTTACTTTATTGAACTATTGATCACTTGTTATTGAAGATGGTGTTGTACCTTGTTCAATATTTCCATCAAATGATGTCATCCAGGTTTAGAATTTATGTCCTTAGGGGAAAATTAAGATTTCCTAAAAGAATAGTCTTCTAGGAATGATTCAACTGAATAGTCTTTGTGTGTTTTTAATAAATGGGAATCCAAAATTTTCCATTAAAGCTATACTTAAATAAATTTTCATAAGCGAGGAAGACATTTATCATCCCATACAACATGTACCCCAATTAAAATTCATCACTTTTATGAGAATCATATATTGTAACACCTACATACTATATAAATTTCAGATCTTCTATAAATGGATCCAAGAATATAGAAATATAATTACATAGTGGTTTTGGTCTAGATATAAGCAGAGAAAACATAATGTATTTGCGCTTCAGGTATAACTATGTCGGAAAGTTATAATTTACAAACACAATAGACCATATACTCTGGGTAATACTTTTTAAACCAAAATTATTTATTTTATATGTAGATAACACAAGATGAATGTTTCTTGACTCATATGCAAATTAAGGATACTCATAATAACTTTTCTTATAACGAGGAGAATCGAATAGATGACATAGGTTCCCATATTTAGTTCTTGTATTTTCATGCCATGTCAATTGTATGGTTCTTTCTTGACATCCATATATTCTTATAAACCGTGAAATGATAGGCATTTACCATAAAAATTTTGATGGACATGGTTCATTTTTCTATTATCGATACACACCGCACCAAAGGAATTTTATGAGTGATTCATGGTCCTTATGAAACAATATGAAATAATTTGGAAAAGAATTTATTTTTAGAGATCATTACAAATGAATGTGTCATTAATTTAGACCATATTTCATACATGGTAGTTTATTTTCCTCTTGTATCATATCATTCAAGATACCAAGTAGTTCTGTAAAGCTCAGGTCACTAAATCCTCTACCATCTTTCAAATAATATAACTTCAATACAGGTGAATTTTTTTGTATTTAGTACAAAATTTATAACACGGTCTCTTATAATGGATATTTATCTTCTAAAACATATTTTTACAATCAAAAAATTCATATTTAATTTCTATTTTCATTTTTTCCATGAGATATTCATCATTATTTACAATGGCATTCATATAAAATGATCCATAATTTGTAGTATCATCCCAATTGGTGTCCACATTCAGTCTCTCCGTTTGTTTAGTCTAAAATTTATAGTAATAATATATTTTTTGACATATAAAATATTATTCCAACTCTTCCAGAATAATTAGTCTTGAATAAAAATAAAATAAACATGGACAAAGGATTTTAGATGGTTTGTATGCATGATATATTGAAAACATGATGAACTCCTTAACTCCATCTTCGTACTCTTTTTTCAAACGATTAGTGTGTATCCATTTTCGATTCCTATCCATCATATTAGGTTCATAAAATATCTATTTTATAAAATAAATAAATCAATACACATAATATATTCATCATTATTGGTGAATGTTATAGATAATTCTAAGAAGGGAAACACAAAATTTGATTATAACAAATAATTTCAGTTTGCTTTAAAGAAAATGCATATTTGAATTTAATAAAATGATTAAAAAAATATTTTTTGTGTTATCATATAAAATTATTCCAAGCTGAATGTTATAGAAAACTATCTTTATCAATATATTTTCATCGGAACATTTATCATTGCATTTTGTTGTTTAACACACATCTTACATCTCTCGTGGATGTGAAGCTGTGTTGCTTGAAATACTCAAAGAATTTGTCATCAATGTAATGACTAATGCTAAGATAAGTACAGGAAATATAAAATATACAGGGGATGAGTCTTAGGAAGAAAAATATATAATTATTGTTTTGGAGGTAAAGCTGATGAAGATGATAGTTGTGCTGTATTTTGTTCCCTAAAAGGGGTAATGCCTCCCATTTGTGAGAATAATATGGATGATAATCAGAAATTCTTAAAGGTGGAACCAAATGGGAATGTAAACGAATGATCTATTTTTAGATATATTAAATTAAAACATACATAGTTTTTATTAAATGTGTGATAATAGAAATGAAGTGACTTTTAAGAAGTATTAATGAGTGGGTTATGATTTCAAATATGGCTATATTTTTACAATGGTATAGAAAATTAGGATATTTTTTTGATTTTTTGTTGGTAAAAATTTATGGTAAATGTGTTTAACAGAGGAAATTGATTTCTTTTAGTGAAAATTTGATCATATTAGATAGTGGGAAAATTAAATATCGACTTAAAAAGGGTGGGTTGAGATGCTTTTATGATTAAAAAATAAAATCGATAGATATTTTTTAGTAATTAGAATGGGGAGATTGTAAATAACTATAATAATAATGAAACAACAAATGAAATTAATGTTTAATTGACTAGAATAGGGGGATAAAATGGGGATGAGGTAGACTGAAAATAATACATTCATGGTGTGGAAAATGAAAATTGATTATCATCTACAAGAAATACATGCAAGGTTAAAATTAATGAATGAAATGTCATTAGTGGTCAGATAGTTTCTTTATAAAATTGGAGGGGTAAGACTCTATAAAAAACCTCATTTTTTCCCATTTAGATCCTAAATCATTTGGATAGGTGGACAATGTAACACCTCGACCCCAGAAGCCTGGAACTAGTGCATTATTTTAATAAATTGGCATTATTACAAGGAATAAAATTACAAAGGACTCAATAGTTTAGTAGGTTTTTAAAACTAAATACATACATTGGTTCAACATTACAACATTTAAATAAAAACAACATATATGTTTTATTGGGAACATCCACCACACCAAGATTATCCGTATAAGTCAGTAATAATAAACTTCTTCGTTTCCTAAGAAAATGAAACATAAGAAAGGGTGATATCAGATTCTCAGTAAGGGTAAGAAATATGGAAGAAGATATCATAAACATAAACATTAGTCATGGTGAATAACTAAAAACACAAGCCTTTTAAAGATAAACTTATACATAATATGGTAGGAATAAGTGTTGAATAAATAATTCCATAATAAATTGTAATCATTGGTATTCAACGAGTCGAATAACCAGATGAACTATCAATACTATTTTCATACTAAGGGAAATTCATATGTCAGACATCATAAAACATACCATCAGGGCCTTGTCCAAGATGTCTAAAAATGATCAAGACCTCATCCAAAACCATATATCAAAATGGAAAAGGCCTCAGCCAAGTCCACATCTATTTTACTCATGAAACCAACCAATGCATCGAGAGGCTATAGAGGTCCCCAACCATTACATACTAAGTCCAATTAATTCCTCATATTAAAGGGGTGAACATAATTAACAAATACATTCATATTGAAACTGACATATGAAATGTAAATAAAGTTCCCCAATCATTTAACATAAACACTAACCATTTGGAATAATATGAGGAATGATATCAAGATAGCACATCCATAGTCAAAATAATCAGAAAAACTTCAAAAACTTATTGTAGGTGATATCATAATATATTATCCTCTTTAAAATTCAAGATTTATCAAAGGATTCTCACATAAATAAGGATACATTTAAATGAGACCATTGAGAAATTATTTAGTAAATAATTCATAAACATTCCAAAGTGTCTCATAGCACCTTGAAATATTCAAATAATAATCCATTAAAATATAATGATCATATGTATACTCTTTATATGATATACCAAATGGTATTAAAAACACCACGTCCATGGAATAAGTGGTGAATAAGTCATATACTTCATAAAAGTTAATGTGAGACTAGAAAAATAACTTTTACTTTTGAAAAAAGATCTATTTTGGAAAATAATTTGTATTTTCCTTGTATATCCCAAAAAATAAAATTTTGGGACATTGAAATTATATTTAAGGCATAAATGATGTCCCTCTAAAGTGAAATCCAGTAAAAAGAGTTCTTAAGAATCTTTAGAAATAAAACATTTTAGAGCATTTTAAGGAAAATATTAAAGAGAATTTTAAAGTGGAAAAAATGTTTGATTTTTTTAAACCATAAATTAAACTAGAAAAATTTTCAAGCTAAAATGTGTGATTTTATAAAAAAAATTATTAAAATATATTTTGTAGTTCACTTGAAAATGGGTAAGAATTCGAGAATTTTTAATTAACCAGGCTTTCATTTCGGAAGAATTTTTGAAAGATTCTTTTAAGAAAAATTATTACCCATAAAATAAAGAATGATTCTGATGTTTAAACATATATATAAAATTACCATATAATTTATGAGTTGTAAATAATGATAATAAATAATAATTTAATTGAGGTTAGTAGAGAATAAGAGCAATCCAAATGAAAATGGTTGTTCGGGAAGAAAATACTTACAACATTGTAATCAATTGAATTGTATGCCCCAAAATTAATTATAAAACAATGATACATTTAATATCGTTATAATATATAGATTCATGTTATGAAACATCAATGAGAAGTATTCATACACCATACACAAGTAATAGAAGTGAATATGGAATATCTCACAAAAATTGAAGTGAGATGGAGAAACCCCTTACCTTAAGTCCATTGGTGTTCTTCACTTGATCTTAGTGTCCTGGATAACCAAATTAAATTAATTAATTAATATTTTCAAAACTTATTCTTTATTTTATTGATTTATAATAAACATATTATGTTCATTCATGGCCTTCTTGATGGGTTTAAGAGGATCAATTTTATTGTTTAGGAGCATTTTCTTCATGATCGGTATACTTATATACATGAAAGGAGAATCACTTAAAATGAGGATGGTTATATAAAATTTAATTTATATGTTATTAGTGAAAATTTTGAATGTTATATGGTTGTAAATTTCATTTGGTTACTTGGAGTGAATATGAATCATTATATAAATTATATAATGAAAACTGTTTGGGTAAATTGGTGGTTTTTGAACACAATAAACTCATTTTGGTTTATAAATTAATAACATGTATAGAAAATTATTCCATAACCATGTATAAGATATTAAACATAAATTATAATCTGGTTTCAACCATAAAAATGGTTTCATGACCATTCTTGAAAGAAGTAAAGTGAATCAAAATCACATCGTCCATAATGTCGGAAAATTGACACATCGTGGATGGTGTTTTAATTTATTGAATAAGTGTGAGAGAAGAAGAAGTATAATGGTGAATATTCCATAAATATGATTAAACCCAGAATATTTAAGATAATAGATCATTAATTTCTCTTTGATAAGGGTTGGTTATTAAATAAGAATAATTGAAAAGAAAATGAAAAGAAAAGAAAGAAAAAAAGAGAGGATGTTTTCCTCTCGATCACCTCTCTTTGAGATCCTTCTTAAAGCCATTGGTTTTGGCCTTCTAGTGAGACTAAAAGCTCTAGGACATGAAAAATATCATTGGCAGGATTATTGGGCAGAACTTAGGTAAGGCTCAAGGCTTTTGATGTGTGGGAGGAAGAGGGAAATGAGGGTCGTATTTATAGTGGAGCAGAGGAGGTATTTTACATTATTTTAATCATTATTAAAATAGTATTTCTCAAGACTATGAATATTATTAATTAATGTTACCCCAAATAGTAATAATGGAATTTTAGTTCGAACCAAGTGGGATTAAATCACTTATCATGTCATAAATAGTGTATTTAACTGATAATTTTAATATACGGCATTTTACTGTATTTCACTATTCATCAAAAATTCAAGAATTTTTGAAAAATCCCAAAAATTCACTCTAACCATTTTTCAATGTATTTAATTAAAAAATAAACTCTTTTTTTAAATATTTTTTTAAATATTTTTAATTTAATTTCTATATAAAATCATAATTTATTAAAAAACAACATTAAAATTATAACTCATTTTATAACACATTGAGAAATTACTCAAGGTCCCAAAAAATTATCTTATAACCATAAGACAATAAAGTAACTATTTATCAATATATTTTAGGAGAATACATTTCCATTTTAAATTATGAAATTTAATCATAAAATTGTACTTAAATTTTTTATGACATGCAAAAATACCAATACTTATACTATGATCATTTTTTCACTTTTAAGATGTCTAAATTGTATTTATACATTCATAGGTGAAGCTTCTATTTTTTGGCCTATTTACTATTCATTAATATTCATTACTATTCATAATGTTATGTTATTATTCATTATGGTTTGTTATTATTCATAAGGGTGTGTTACTATTCACTAAAAATTTTGTTTGTCTTATCATACTCCAAATATCTTATTAAATGCAACCGTGTATGTCAGTTTATTGAAATTCAAATCTCAAAGGTGGAAAAATTATGTTTACTTGGCTAGGTTCTAACAAAGTGGTGTTTTTTAGAGACTTAGTGTTTCAATAATTCTATATTAAATCAATTTTTAAATTCTTGGTGTGTTACTTTGTCCCCTCCTTACAAAAATTTCATCCTTGGAATTTGAAATTGAACTTTGAAATTTAATGTTTGATACTTGAAAATTATCTTATAGTAAAACCACATCAAGTGTATGGTTAAAATATACTATTAATAATAGAAAAGGTAAATTCATTGGTTACTACAATACAATGCATCCTAATTTGACAGCATGGTCATGGAAACATAATCAAACCATCATGTAGTGACATTAAACTGTAAAACCCATACAATAATCAACTTAAACCATTTTTTAAATGGTTAAAATTCAAAAATATAATTATTCAACACATTATAATTAAGGTCTCTAAATTTCCATGATGAGATTATCATTAACCCTTAATCAACTATAAGTTGCTCTAAAATTCACATTCCAAACATGTGAATCACTTCATCAGGTATCCTCTTGAAATATGGGAATAACATAGATTGTCATAAAAACCATGTTGGAAACATTAATTACTCCATATTCCTTAAATAAGACACGTGTTATTTGATATATTCCTTAAATCCAAAAGTTTTGTAAACTTCATCGATGATGGCATAGACCACTTCTTGAAAAGTCAATAATCAGTTCCAAGGAGGTCAAAAATTATCTGAATTAATCATTTATTCATCATTATCTCAACATCAGATACATATTAAGGGTTTTCTTTCCCTCAATCATGTTTTTTTCTAAAAATTTTATCTTTCTAATTAATCACTTCTCCTTTTTACCATTCATCATACGATCTCAAATCCTTAATGAAATAGTACTGTAGTAAAATCTTTATATATCTCATAATTATTACAACTGGTACATTAATGAAAAAATATTCAAATGGCATGATTCTTAACTAGGAATATTAATAATTATACTTCATCTGTGGTAGCATCATAACTTGATCATTGTCCAAAATCATCATTTGAGGTATATTCCTTTGACACTTGGGACACTGATTTGCATAATGTCCCATCTTCTTGGAGTTGAAGCATTAAATATAGGAAAAGTCTTTCCTTGTCTTCCAATTATGAGAATTGTGGCATTTTTCTCCACACTTGAAGAAAACTCCCTTTCCTATCAAGTATATACCAAGGTGTTTCCTTCCACAATTATGACATAGAGGAAAATACATATTTCTTTTCATCCATGTATCCATGTTTTTCCCTACAGTCATATACTTCTTTTTCTTCCCTTTAAATCCATAGGACTCAGAGAAGTCTTTATATACCTTTTCATCACATGATACTATTTCCTCATATGATGAGGATACTTGGGAGACAATCTTCCTTTGAAATGATGGCTTAAGACCATCAGAGATATGATCCTTCTTACTCTTTGCATCACGTGAATTGGTGAAGTTTTCATTCCTTATACTAGGTTCCATTTCTAATAAATTCCATATTATATATTATCTCATAAAATTATGAACTCACTATATCACTAAACATGGTATGACACATAACATAAATTTATGCACCATAAATCCTAGAACCGTATACTTTAGTTACTTTGGGGCACAAATCCTTTCATAGTTATCTATAATAAGCTTATGGATTTACCAAAGCATATCCCCCGGGAGTGTCGAACCAAGAGTGTAGCAAGGCCTGTTTTCATGCACCATTTTCCTTTTGAGTTTATCTCAATGCATACTTTTCGGGTTATACCCCAAGATACATCTATACCGGAGCCACCTCTACTTGTTCGTATCCAGGTAGGGAAGTATTTTCTTGAAAAACCACATAATCTATTCCTTAAAAAAATTCTATGATTTCCTTTTATTCTTATCCCCAAATTCTATCTTAGGGATTTTTTCACTAATCTACTTTCCCTATATCAACTTTCCATGTTTCCAACTAAACTTCATTTGATACCAACTGTAACACCTCGACCCCTAAAGCCTGGAGGTGATGCATTATTTTAATATGTTGTCATGATTATAAGAAATAAAATCCCAAACGATATAGTAGTTTAATTGTTTTGTAAAACCATATACATACATAGGTTCAACATTACAACATTAAAATAAAAACAACATATAAATTTTATTGGGAACATCCACCACTCCAAGATTATCCCTGCAAGTCAGTCATAATAAACTTATTCATGTCCTAATAAAATAAAATATATGAAAGGGTTGAAATTAGATGCTCAGTAAGGGTAAGAAATACAGTGGAAGATATCATAAATATAAACATTATTCATGTTGAATAACTAAAAAAACAAGCCCTTTAAAAATAAACTTGAACATAATATGGCAGGAATAAGTGCTAAATAAATAATGCCATAATAAAACATAATCATAGGTATTCAACTAGTTGAATAACCACATGAAAAATCAATACTATTTTTATAATGACGTAAATACATATCTCAGACATCATACAACATACTATCAGGGCCATGACCAAGACGTCTTAAAATGATTAAGGCCTCAGCCAAAACCATATATCAAAATGGGAAAGGCCTCAGCCAAGTCCACGTCTATTTGTCTCATTAGACCTATGAAAACATAGAGAGGCTATAGTGGGCCCCACACTTCACATAATAAGTCCAATTCATTCCTTATATGAAATGGGTGAACATAATTAACATATAAATTCATTTTGAAACTAACATATGAAATGTAAATAACTTTCCCCAATCATTGAACATAAACACTAACCATTTGGAATAATATGGTGAATGGTATCAAGATAGCACATCAATAGTCAAACTAATCAGAAAACCTTCAACAACATATTTTAGATGATATAATAATATCTATTCCTCTATTAAATTCAAGATTCATCAAAAGATGTTGACATAAATAAGGATACATCTAAATTAGACCATTGAGAAATTTTTGAGGAAATAATCCTTAAACATTTCAAAGTGTCCCATACCACCTTGAAATATTCAAATCATAATTCATTAGAATATCATGTGAATAAGGAGACTCTTGATATGATATACCAAAGGGCATTACATACACCACATGCATATAATAAGTGGTGAATAAGGCATATACTTTATAAAAGTTAATATGAGACGATAAAATACTTACAATATTTTAATCAATTGAATTGTATGTCCCAAAATAAATAATAATCAAATGATACATTTAATATCATTAAAATAATAATATTCATGATATGAAACATCAATTGGAAGTATGTATAAACCATACACAATTAATAGTATTGAATACAAAATATCAAACAAAAATGGAAGTGAGATGGAGAAACCCCTTACCTTAAGTCTGTTGGTCTTCATCACTTGATCTTAGTGTCCTGAATAACCAAATTAAATTAATTAATTAATATATAGATAACTTATTCTTTATGTTATTGATTTATTATATTATTATTAAGATCATTCATGGATTTCTTGATGGGTTTAAGAGGTTCAATTTTATTGTTTGTGTGTGTTTTCTTCAAGATCGGTATACTTATATACATGAATGGAGAATCATGTAAAATGAGGATGGTTATCCAGAATTGAAGTTATATTTTATTAGTGAAAATCTATAATGTCAAATGGTTTTAAATTTAATTTGGTTAGTTGGATTTAAGATGAATCATTTTATAAATTATATAATGAAAACTGTTTGGGTTAATTGGCAGTTTTTGAACACAACAAAATGTTTTTGATTTATAAATTAATAACATGTATAAAAAATGATTCCAGAACCATATATAAGATATAATACATAAATTATAATCTGGTTTCAACCATAAAAATGGTTTCAATACTAGTCTTGAAATAAGTAAAATGAATCGAAATCACATCATCCACAATGTGGGTAAATCGACACATCACAGACAGTGATTTAATTTCTTGAATAAGTGGGA
This sequence comes from Viscum album, assembly GCA_963277665.1. Classification (NCBI taxonomy): domain Eukaryota; kingdom Viridiplantae; phylum Streptophyta; class Magnoliopsida; order Santalales; family Viscaceae; genus Viscum; species Viscum album. The sequence goes on along the minus strand of OY728127.1, from coordinate 1,074,128,801 downwards.
GAGGAGAAGAATTATAATGGTGAATCTTCCATAAACATGATGAAATTAATAATATGTAAGATACTGGATCATTCATTCCTCTTGGATAAGGGGAGGTGAGGAAAGAATAATAATATAAAAAAATGAAATGAAAAGAAAGAAAACAAAAGAGGATGTTTACCTCTTGATCTCCTCTCTTTGAGATCCTTCTTAAGGCCTTTGGTTTTGGCCTTTTAGTGAGACCAGAAGCTATAGGATGTGGGGAAGAGCCTTGGTAGGATTATTAGGAAACACATAGGTAAGGATCGTGGCTTGAGTGGTGTGTTAGGAAGAGGGAAATGAGGGTGGTATTTATAGTAGAGGAGAGAAGGCATTTTACATTATTTTAATCATTATTATAATATTTTTTCTCAAGACTATGAATATTCTTAATTAATGTGACCTCAAATAGTAATAATGTCATTTTAGTTTGAACCAAGTGGGCTTAAGTCACTTATTATGTCAAAAATAGTGTATTTAAGTGATAATTTCAATATACGGTATTTTACCGCATTTCACTATTCATAAAAAATTCAAGAATTTCAGAAAAATCCCAAAAAATCACACAAACAATTTTTTGATTTATTGAATTAAAAAATAAAATCATTTTTTAAAAAAATAATTTTCCAAATATTTATAATTTAATTTTTAAATAAAATCATAATTTATTCAAAAAAACAACATTAAAATTATAACTCATTTTATAACACATTGAGAAATTAATCAAGGTCCCATAAAATTATCTTATAACCATAAAACAAAAAAGTTACAATTTATCAATATATTTTATGAAAATAAATTTCCATTTTAAATTATTATATTTAATCATAAAATTGTAATTAAAATATTTATAACATGAAAAAATACTAATACTTATACTATGATCATTTTTTACTTTTAAGATGTCTATATTGTATTTATACATTCATAGGTGAAGTTTCTATTTTTTTGGCCAATTAACTATTAATTAATATTTATTACTATTCATAAGGTATGTTACTATTCATAAGGGTGTGTTACTATTCACCAAAAATTATGTTTGTCTTATCATACTATAAATATCTTACTGAACGCAATTGTGTATATTAGTTTTTCGAAATTCAAATCATAGAGTTGGAAAATTTATGTTTACTTGGCTTGGTTATAACAAAGTGGTGTTTTGTAGAGACTCAATGTTTCATGAATTCTATATTAAATCTATTTTTAAATTCTTGGTGTGTTACATTATCCCCTCCTTACAAAAATTTCATCCTCGAAATTTGAAATTTAATGGTTGATACTTGAAAATTCCCTTATGGGAAACACACATCAATAGTATGGGTAAAATATCGTTTTAATAAGAGGAATGGTGAATTCATCGGTTACTACAATACAATGCATCTTAATTTGACAACATGATCTTGGAAACATAATGAAACCATCATGTAGTGACATTAAATAGTAAAACCCATACAATGATCAACTTAAACCATTTTGTAAATGGTTAAAAATTCTAAAATATAAGGATTCAACGCATTATAATTAAGGTCTCAAAATTTCCATGATGAAATTATCATTAACCCTTAATCAACAATAATGAGTTCTAAAATTCACATTCCAAACATGTGAATAACTTCATCATGTATCCTCTTGAAATATGGTAATAACGTGGATTTCCATAAAAACCATATTGGAAACATGAATTCTTCCATATTCCTTATGTAATACACATGTTATTGGATACATTCCTTAAATCCAAAAGTTCTCTAAAATCCATCGATGATATCATAGACCACATCTTGACAAGTCAATAATCAGTTCTATGGTAGTTAGAAATTATCTGAATCAATCATTTCTTCATCATTATCTCAACATCAGATATATATTAAGGGTTGTCTTTCCCTCAATTATGTTATTTTTCTAAAAATTGTATCTTTATAATGAATCACTTTTCCTTTGTACCATTCATCTTACGATCTCAAATATATAATGAAATAGTACTATAGTACAGTCCTTGAATATCTCATAATTCTTACAACCAGTACATTACTGAAAAAATATTCAAATGACATTATTCTTGACTATGCATATTCATCATTCTACATCATCTGTGGTAGCATCATAACTTGATCATTATCCAAAATCATCATTTGGGGTGTATTCCTTTGACGCTTGCGACATTGATTCACATAGTGTCTCATCTTCTTGTAGTTGAAGCATTAAATATAGGAAAAAAAATTCTTGTCTTTCAATTATGAGCATGGTGGCCTTTTTCTCCACACTTGAAGCACACTCTTTTTACTCTCAAGCATAAACAAAGGTGTTTCCTCCCACAATTATCACATATGGGAAAATACATACTTCCCTTCTTCCTTTTATCCATGTTTTTCCTTATCATCATCTTCTTCTTTTTCTTCCCTTCAAATCCATAAGACTTAGAGAAGTATTTTTATACCTTGTCAACACATGATACTATTTCCTCATATGAAGAGGATACTTGGGAGACAATCTTCCTTTGAAATGATGGATTAAGACCATCAAAGATATGATCCTTATAACTCTTTGAATCACATGAATTGGTGATGTTATCATTCCTTCTAATAGGTTCTATTTATAATAAATTCCATATTATATATTAGTGTATAAAATTATGAACTCTTTATATATCTAAACATGGTATAACACATAACATAAATTTATTCATCATAAATCCTAGAACCATATACGTTGGTTACTTTGGGTCAAAAATCCATCATAATTGTCTGTAATAATCTTATGAATTTACCAAAGTATATCCCCTGGGAGTTTCAAACCAAGAGTATAGCAGGGCCCATTTTCATGCACCAGTTCCTGTTTGAGTTTAGCTCAAAGAGGTGTTTTTGGGTTTAACCCCTGAATACATTTATGCCAGATCCCCCTCTACTTGTTCGTATCCAGACAGGGAAGTATTTTCTTGACAAACCACATAATCTATTCCTTACTATAATTCTATTATGTCATTTTATTCTTATCCCCAAAGTATATCATAGGGTTTTTTCACTAATCTAATTTCTTTATATCGACTTTCCAAGTTTTCAACTAAACTTCCTTTGATACCAACTGTAACACCCCGACCCTAGAAGCCCAGAGCCAGTGCATTATTTTAATACATTGGCATGATTACAAGGAATCAAATCCAAAAGGATGGAGTAGTATTTTATTTTTGAAAACCAGATACATACATAGGTTCAATATTACAACATTAAAAGAAAAACAATATTTAAGTTTTATTGGGAACATCCACCACTCCAAGATTATCCCTACAAGTCAGTCATAATAAACATGTCCTAAGAAAATAAAATATAAGAAAGGGTTGAGCTGATATGATTAGTAAGGGTAATAAATACAATGGGAGATATCATAAATATAAACATTATTCATGGTGAATAACTAAAAACAAAAGCCTTTTAAAAATAAACTTGAACATAATATGGCAGTAATAAGTGCTGAATAAATAATGGAATAATAAAACATAATCCTGGGTATTATACTAGTAAAAGAACTGCATGATGTATTAATAATATTCTCATAATTAGGTAAATTCATAAGTTGGACAACATACAACATACTGTTAGGGCCTCGGCCAAGACGTCTCAAACTGATTAAGGCCTCGTCCAAAACCATATATCAAAATAGGAAAGGCCTCAACTAAGTCCATGTATATTTGTCTCATGAGACCTACCGATGTATCTAGAAGCTATAGTGGTATCCACCCATCAAATAATAAGTCCAATGCATTCCTCATATGAAATGGGTGAACATAATTAACATATAAATTCATATTGAAACAAGCATATGAAATGTAAATAACATTCCCCAATCATTGAACATAAACACTAACCATTTGGAATAATATTGTGAATGGTATCAAGATAGCCCATCAATAGTCAAAATAATCAGACAAGATTCAACAAAATATTATAGATGATATCATAGTAGATAATCCTATATGAAATAAATGATTCATCAGTGGATGTTGACATAAATAAGGATACTTTTAAATGAGACCAATGAGAAATATTTGAGGAAATAATACTTAAACATTACAAAGTGTCCCATAAAACCTTGAAATATTCAAATCATAATCCATTATAATATCATGAGAATATTGAGACTCTTTATATGATATTCCAAAGGGCATTACATACACCACATTCTTGGAATAAGTTGTGAATAAGGCATATACTTCATAAAAGTTAATGTGAGATGAGAAAAATCCTTTTTACTTTTGAAAGAATATATATTTTGGAATATCATTTGTCTTTTCCATGTATATCCCAAAAAAATAAAATGGATGGAAATTGAAATTATATTTGAGTCATAAATGATTTCTCACTGAAGTGAAATCATGTAAAAAGAATTCTTAATAATCTTTACAAATAAAACATTTTAGATCATTTTAAGGAAAATATTAAAGAGAATTTTAAAGTGGAAATGCATGTTTGATTTCTTAAAACCATAAATTATCCAAGAAAATTTGTCATGAAAAAATTAGTGATTATTTAAAAATAAATTAGTCTTAAAATATATTGCGTAGTTCACTTGAAAATGGATAAGAATTTGAGAAGTTCCCTTGAATCGAGCTTTCATTTAGGAAGAATTTTTGAAAGATTATTTTAAAAAATATAATACCCATAAAATAAAGAATGATTCTGATGGTTAAACATATATATAACATTACCATATAATTTATAAGGAGTAAATCATAATAATAAATAATTTGTTGATTAAGGTGAGTAGAGAATAAGATCAACCCAAATGAAAATGATGGTTCGTATAGAAAATACTTACAACATTGTAATCAATTGAATTGTATGCCCCAAAATTAATAATAATAAAATGATACATTTAATATAATAAAAATAGAGAGATTCATTATATGAAACATCAATGGAATGTATGCATATTCCATAGAAAATTAATATTAGTGAATACAGAATATCTCACAAAAATGGAAGTGAGATAGAGAAACCCCTTACCGTAAGTCTGTTGGTGTTCTTCACTTGATCTTAGTGTCCCGACTAACCAAATTAAATTAATTAATTAATATTTCAAGAAACTATTATTTATTTTATTGATTTATTAAAGACTTTTTAAGTTCATTCATTTCCTTCTTCATTTGTTTAAGAGGTTCAATTTGATTGTTTGGTAGCATTTTCTTCATGATCGGTATACTTATATACATGAACGGAGAATCATATAAAATGAGGATAGTTATCCAGAATTGAAGTTATATGTTATTAGTTAAAATATAGAATGTCAAATGGTTTTAAATTTCATTTGGTTACTTAGAGTGAAGATGAATCATTATATAAATTATATAATGAAAATTGTTTGGGGTAATTGGCGGTTTTTGAACACAACAAACTCATTTTGCTTTATAAATTAATAACATGAATAAAAAATGATTCCAGAACCTTGTATAAGATATAATACATAAATTTAAATCTGGTTTCATCCATAAAAATGGTTTCATGACCAGTCCTTAAAGAAGTAAAAGGAATCAAAATCACATTGTCCACAATGTTGGTAAATCGACACATCACGGATGGTGTTTTAATTTCTTAGACAAGTGGGAGAGGAGAAGAAGTATAATAGAGAATCTTTAATAAACATGATAAAATCCCGAATATGTAATATACTGGATCATTAATTCCTCTTGGATAAGGGGAGTTGAGGAAATAAGAAGAATATAAAATAAAATGAAAAGAAAATAAAGAAAACAAAAGAGGATGTTTACCTCTTGATCTCCTCTCTTTGAGATCCTTCTTAAGGCCTTTGGTTTTGGCCTTTTAGTGAGACCAGAAGCTCTCGAATGTGGGAAGAGTCTTGGGTGGATTATTGGGTAGAACGTAGGTATGGCTCAAGGCTTGAGAGTTGTGGGAGGAAGAGGGGAATGATGGTGGTATTTATAGTGGAGGAGAGGAGGTATTTTACATTATTTTAATCATTATTATAATATTTTTTCTCAAGAATATTAATATTCTTAATTCATGTGACCCCAAATTGTAATAATGGCATTTTATTTCAAACCAAGTGGGATTAAATCACTTATTATGTCATAAATAGTGTATTTAACTGATAATTTCAATATACGGTATTTTACTGTATTTCACTATTCATCAAAAATTCAAGAATTTTAGAAAAATCCAAAAAATTCCCTCTAAATATTTTTCAATGTGTAGAACGAAATAATAAACTCCTTTTTTTAAAATAATTTTCTAAATATTTTTTATTTGATTTTTAAATAAAATCATAATTTATTCAAAAAAACAACATTAAAACTATAACTCATTTTATAACACATTAAGAAATTAATCAAGGTCCTGTAAAATTATCTTATAACCATAAGAAAATAAAGTAAAAATTTATCAATATATTTTATGGAAATACATTTCCATTTTAATTTCTTAAATTTAATCATAAAATTTTAATTAAAATATTTATGACATGTAAAAATACAAATACTTATACTACGATCATTTTTTCACTTTTAAGATGTCTAAATTGTATTTATATATTCGTAGGTTATGTTTGTATTTTTTTGGCTGATGTAATATTCATTAATATTCATTACTATTCAAAATGGAATGTTACTATTCATAAGGGTGTGTTACTATTCACCAAAAATTAAGTTTGTCTTATCATACTCTAAATATTTTACTGAACGCAACTGTGTATGTCTGTTTTTCGAAATTCAAATCACAGATGTGGAAAAATTATATTTACTTAGCTAGGTTATAACAAAGTGGTGTTTTTTAGAGACTCATTGTTACATTAATTCTATGTTAAATCTATTTTTAAACTCTTGGTGTGTTACATTATCACCTCCTTAAAAAAATTTCATCCTTAAATTTTGAAATTGAATTTTTAAATTTAATGGTTGATACTTGAAAATTACCTTATGGGAAACCCACATCAAGATTATGGTTAAAATATCCTATTAATAAGATGAATGTTAAATTCATCGGTTACTACAATAAAATGCGTCCTAATTTGACAACATGGTCTTGGAAACAAAATCAAACCATCATGTAGTGAAATTAAACTGTAAAAACCATACAATGATCAACTTAAATCATTTTGTAAGTGGTTAAAAATTTGAAAATATATTGATACAATACATTATAATGAAGGTCTCTTAATTTCCAGGATTAACTTATCATTAACCCTTAATCAACAAGAAGGAGCTCTAAAATTCACATTCCAAACATGTGAATAACTTCATCATGTATCCTCTTAAAATATGGTAATAACTTGTATTACTGTAAAAACTACATTGGAAACACTAATTCTTCCATATTCCTTAAGTAAGACACATGTTATTGGATATATTCCTTAAATCCAAATGTTTTGTAAAGTCCATCAATTATAGCATAGACCACTTCTTGAAAAGTCAATAATAAGTTCCAAGGTAGTCAGAAATTGTCTAAATCAATCTTTTCTTCATCATTATCTCAACATCAGATATATATTAAGGGTTGTATTTCCCTCAATCAGGTTTTTTTATAAAAATTTTATCTTTTTAATGAATCCCTTTTCCTTTGTACCATTCATCATACGATCTCAAATCCTTAATGAAATAGTACTGCAGTACAATCCTTCTATATCTCATAATTCTTATAACCAGTACATTACTGAAAAAATATTCAAATGACATGATTCTTGACTTGGCATATTAATCATTCTACTTCATCTATGGTAGCATCATAACATGATCATTATCCAAAATCATCATTTGGGGTATATGCCTTTGACTCTTGGGACATTGATTCGCATCGTATCTCATCTTATTTCAGTTGAATCATTGAATATAGGAAATTTATTTCCTTGTCTTGCAACTATGAGCATGGTGTCCTTTTTATTCACACTTGAAGAAAACTCCTTTTCCTCTGAAGTATATAGCAAGGTCTTTCCTTCCACAATTATCACATATGGGAAAATACATATTTCCCTTATTCCCTTTATCCATGTTTTTCCCTATTGTCATCTTTATCTTTTTCTTCCATTCAAATCTGTAGGACTCAGAGAACTCTTTATATTCCATGTCAACACATGATACTATTTCCTTATATGATGAGGATACTTTGGAGACAATGTTCCTTTGAAATGATGGCTTAAGAGCATCATAGATAATATCCTTCTTAATCTTCACATCATGTGCATTGGTGAAGTTATCATTCCTTCTACTAGATTCCATTTCTAATAAATTCCATATTATATATTAGCTCATAAAATTATGAACTCTCAATATCTCTAAACATGGTATAACACATAACATAAATTTATGCATCATAAATCCTAGAACCATATACTTTGGTTACTTTGGGGCACAAATCCTTCATAATTGTTTGTATTAATCTTATGAATTTACCAAATCATATCCCCCAGGAGTGTCGAACCAAGATTTCAGCAAGGCCTATTGTCATGCACGAGTTCCCATTCAATTTTTGCTCAAAGCGGTGTTTTCGTGTTTTACCCCTAGATATATCTATTCCAGAGCCACCTCTACTTGTTTGTATCTAGACAAGGAAGTATTTTCTTGAAAAAATAAATAATCTATTCCATACCAAAATTCTTTGATGTCCTTTTATTCTTATCCCCAAAGTTTATCTTAGAGTTTTTTTCACTAATCTACTTTCTTTATATCTAAATTCCATGTTTTCAACTAAACTTCCTTTAATACCAACTGTAACACCCCGGCCCCAGAAGCCCGGAGCCGATGCATTATTTTAGTTTATTGGAATGATTACCAGGAATCAAATCCCAAAGGAAGGAGTAGTTTAGTAGTTTGGGAAAACCAGATACATACATAGGTTTAACATTACAAAATTAAAATAAAAACAACGTATAGGTTTTATTGGGAACATCCACCACTCTAATATTATCCCTGCAGGTCAGTCATAATAAACTTCTTCATGCCCTGAGAAAATAAAATATAGGAAAGGGTTGATATGAGATGCTCAGAAAGGGTAAGCAATACAGCGGAAGATATCCTAAATATAAACATTATTCAAGGTGAATAACTAAAAACACCGGCCTTTTAAAAATAAACTTGAACATAATATGGCAAGAATAAGTGTTGAATACATAATTCCATAATAAAACATAATCATGGGTATTATACTAGACGAATAATCACATGAACTATCAACACTATTTTCATAACGAGGGAAATGCATATTTCGTACATCATACAACATATTGTCATGGCCTCGGCCAAGATGTATTAAAATGATAAAGGTCTCGGCCAAAACTATATATCAAAATGGGAAATGCCTCATCCAAGTCCACATCTATTTGTATCATGAGACCTATAGATGCATCAAGAGGCTATATCGGGCCCCACCCATCACATAATAAGTCCAATGCATTCCTCATATGAATGGGGTGAATATAATTTACATATAAATTCATATTGAAACTAATATATGAAATGTAAATAACTTTCCCCAATCATTGAACATAAACACTAACCATTTGGAATAATATGGTGAATGTTATCGAGATAGATCATCAATAGTCAAAATAATTCAAAAAAATTCAAAAACATATTGTATATGACATCATAATAGGTAATCCTCTATGAAATACAAGATTCTTCAAAGTATGTAGACCTAAATAAAGATACTTTTAAATGATACCATTGAGAAATTTTTTAGGAAATAATACTTAAACATTCCAAAGTGTCACATACCACCTTGAAATATTCAAATAATAATACATTATAATATCATTAGAATAAGGAGACTCTTGATATGATATACCAAAGGGCAGTACATACACCACATGCATGTAATAAGTGGTGAATAAGGCATATACTTCATAAAGGTTAATGTGATACGAGAAAAATCCTTTTTACTTTTGAAAGAACAGATCTTTTGGAAAATCATTTTTATTTTCCATGTATATCCAAAAAATTAAAGGGAAGTACATTGAAATTATATTTTAGGTATAAATGATGTCTCGATGAAGTGAAATCATGTAAAAATAGTTCTTGAGAATATTTATAAATAAAACATTTTAGAGCATTTTAAGGAAAATATTAAAGAGAATATACAAGTGTAAAGGAATGTTTGATTTCTTAAAACTAGAAATGAACCAATATAATTTTTCATGATAAAATAAGTTATTTTATAAAAATAATGGTGTCTTAAAATAGATTTTGTATTTTTCTTTAAAATGGGTAAGAATTCGAGAAGTTCCCTTGAATCGAGCTTTCATTTTGGAAGAATTTTTGAAAGATTCTTTTAAAACATTTAACTAGCCATAAAATAAAGAATTATTATAATGGGTAAATATATATATATATATATATAATTCACATATAATTTATGAGGAGTACAAAAGAATAAATAAGAATTTTGATGAGGTGAGTAGAGAATAAGAGCAACCCAAATGAAAATGGAGATTCGGGTAGAAAATACTTACAACATAGTAATCAATTGAATTATATGCCCCAAAATTAATAATAATAAAATAATACATTTAATATCATGAAAATAAATATATTCATGATATGAAACATCAATGGGAAGTATTAATACATCATACACAAGTAATAGTAGTGAATACGAAATATCTCACAAAAATGGAAGTGAGATGAAGAAACCCCTTACCTTAAGTTTGTTGGTGTACTTCAATTGATCTTAGTGTCATGGATAAACAAATTAAATTAATTAATTAATATTTCAATAACCTATTATTTATGTTATTTATTTATTATAGACTTTTTATGTTTATTCATGGCCTTCTTGATGGGTTTAAGAGGTTTAATTTTAATGTTTGGGATCATTTTCTTCATGATCGGTATACTTATATACAGGAATGGAGAATCGTGTAAAATGAGGATGGTTATCTAGAATTGAAGTTAAATGTTAATAGTGAACATATAGAAGTTTACATGGTTGTAAATTTCATCTGTTTAATTGGAGTGAAGACAGATCATTATATAATTTATTTAATGAAAACCGTTTGGGTTAATTGGCAGTTTTTGAACACAACGAACTCATTTTGATTTATAACATAATAACATGTGTAAAAAATTATTCCATAACCTTATACATGAAATAATACATAAATTATAATCTGTTTTTAACCATAAAAATGGTTTCAGGACCAGTCTGTTAGGATGTAAAAGGAATCAAAATCATATCGTCCACAATGTCGATAAATCGACACATCACGGACGGTGTTTTAATTTCTTTAATAATTGGGGGAGGAGAAGAAGAATAATGGTGATTTTTTCATAAACATGATTAAATCCAAAATATGTAAGATACTGGATCATTCATGCCTCTTGGATAATGGTAGGTCAGGAAATAATAAGAATAGAAAAGAAAATGAAAAGAAAAGAGTGAAAACAAAAGAGAATGTTTACCTCTTGATCTCCTCTCTTTGAGATCCTTCTTAAAGCCTTTGGTTTTGGACATTTGGTGAGACCAAAAGCTCTAGGACGTGGGAAAGAGCCTTGGGAGGAGTATTGGGCAGAACATAGGTATGGATCAAGGCTTGAGAGGTATGGGAGGAAGAGGGAATGGAGGGTGGTATTTATAGAGGAGGAGAGGAGGTATTTTACATTATTTTAATCATTATTATAATATTTTTCTTAGGACTATGAATAGTATTAATTTATGTGACCCCAAATAGTAATAATAGCATGTGAGTTCGAAACAAGTGGGATTACATCACTTATGATGTCATAAATAGTGTATTTAACTGATAATTTCAATATACGGTATTTTACCGTATTTCACTATTCATAAAAAAATTCAAGAATATCAGAAAAATCCCAAAAATTCACCCTAACGATTTCCTGATGTTTAGAATTAAAAATTAAACTAATTTTTCAAAATATTTTTCTAAATATTTTTAATTTAATTTTTAAATAAAATCCTAATTTATTCAAAAAAAACATTAAAACCATAACTCATTTTATAACACATTGAGAAATTAATCAAGGTCCCATAAAATTATCTTATAACCATAAGAAAATAAAGTAACAATTTATGAATATATTTTATGAAAATACATTTCCATTTTAAATTATTAAATTTAATCATTAAATTTTAATTAAAATATTTTTTACATGAAAAAAACCAATACTTATACTATGATCATTCATTATTTTTAAGATGTATAAATTATATTTATGCATTCATAGGTGAAGTTTCTATTTTTTTGGCCGATTTACTATTCATTACTATTCATTACTATTCATAAAGATATGTTACTATTCATAAGGGTATGTTACTATTCACCAAAAATTATGTTTGTTATATTATACTCTAAATATCTTATAGAATGCAACTGTGTATGTTAGTTTTTCAAAATTCATAACACAGGTGGAAAAATTATGTGTACTTGGCTAGGTTATAACAAAGGGGAATTTTGTAGAGACTCAGGTTTTCATGCATTCTATATTAAATCTAATTTTAAATTCTTGGGGTTTTATAGACAATGATGATAATTGGATAAAATCTATGCATGAAGAGTCTGATCTGAAGTAGAACAATGTTATATGGGAAATTGTTCTAAGGCTGGAAAATAGAAATATTATCTAAACCAAATGGGTGTTCTCTAATAAGCACATTGACTATGGAATAATGACTCAAAATAAATAGTATATAGTGTTTAAGGTAATTCATTGATCAAAGGAATTTATATTTATGATAAATTTACTCCCATATCCGGGTTGGAAACTATTTGATTTTTTTTAGCTATTTGGGGGAAAATGTTTTTAAATGTATACCAAATGGATCTCAAATATATTTTCCTCAAAGGAGTTCTTAAGGAAGGTTAATAATGTGAAACTGGATGGGTTTATTTTTTTTTAAAATTAGATATATTTATTCTATCTAAATAATTCCTTGTATAATATAAAGAAATCACTAGGGAACTGGTAATTAAGGTTGGATCAATACCCAAGAAAACTTTGTTTTAGTGAGGTTGATTTGATCACAACATCTACATCAAGAATGATCATGATGAAATGATATTGGAACTCATATATGTCGAAGAAATAATATTTTAGGATTGTAAATATCACAATCCAATTATTTTTTGGTTCATATGTGGTATGATATAGATATGTATTTGATTGGTGAGTTAATAATTTTCCTTCAATTATAGGTGAATTAAGAAAATAATACCATAATAATTTATCAATAAAAATATGGAAATAGGTTCCCAAGTGATTTTAAATAGAATATACCAAAAAAATGAGAACACCAACCATTATATGGATGAATTTTTTAAATATTGATGATTTCAAGGAGGTAGATTTCATGGAATATAAGTATTTGGGGCCTATTATAGATCACAATAACATTACCCAAACTTGGGTTTGATATATTTCAAGACTCACAATCCTAATGTTGTCCTAAGGAGAGACACTTTCTATCAGGGAAGACAATACTTCAATATATCTATGAAATAGTGAATTTGGGGCTATTTTGTTTTAGGATAGTGAAACTAGAGTTGTTAGGATGCACATATGTGAGAGGGTAAATTCCAGTGGATAATAGAGGTAAAGTTGAGATATTGATATACATTGAGTTAATTTCATCCTAGGTTTTTTTCGACCCTGGAATCGTTCAAGCCTTAGATTCGAGCCTTAGAATAGTTGTAGCTGTTATTCTAGCTTAGATTCAATCATGGATTTGAAAATAATGCACACCGATAGCAGGTGGATTCTATATAGAGCTTTGAATATTGAAAACTAGTATGCGATGGTTAGGGTTCATAAAAAAGATCGCAACACTTTTATTAGTGACTCCAAAAAAGCCCTGATAAAGATATATTTTATCAGTGATAATTCAATATGTGATGATTAAAGGAATTTTTCAGAGCTTTTTTAGCCCTGATAAATCTCTCTCTATATCAATGCTAAAATGCACTGATAAAATCAATCATTATCATCACTTATTACTTAAACACTGATAAATGATTTATATTTATAATTATAAATAACTTTTTAAAATATATTTATATAATAATATATATTTTTAAAAAATATAGATACATATAAATATATTAAATATATTCTTTATTAAAATATATTTATTATAATTTTATAATTATTAAAAATACAATTTAATAAATAATTTTTGATAAAAAAAATATTTATATCAGTATAAATGTTTATATAATTATATATATATAATAAATATATATAAACATAAATATAAGAAATATATTCATTATTTAAATAAATTTATTATAATTTTATAATTATGTAAATATATATTTCTTTATTTATAATTATAAATATATAAATCCATAAACATAGTAAGTATACATTTATAAATATACTTATTTATTAATAATTTCTTAAAAATGCATTTTTAATATTATTAATGAATATTTTATAATTCCTTTTAAAAAAGAGTGAACTGGAAAAATTAAAAATGGTTACATTTAATATTGAAAAAATGGATAAGTTTTATTAATTAAATATAAATTATTTAAAAATACGTATATATATATATATTGATGAATACATATTAAAAATATTAAAACATAGTAAATAAATATATAAAAAATAAATAATAGAAACTGATTAAATTCCCAAAAAATAAAAAATAAAAAATAAAACATATTAAAAATGAATTAATACCTAAATGTGTTAAAAATGAAAAAAAAATCTTTTGGTTAGAGATATGATATATTAAATGTATCATGTAATAATGTAATTTTAAAATAAATATTAAAATTTTAATAGATGACATAAATATTAGTTGTATGTGTTTCTATATAAGGTTTCATTGATTACATAGATATCAATGTCTATGAATTGTATACAAAAATTCACTAATTATGTATATGTGAAATCAATATAATACACGTTTGATCTATGTTAAATCCAAAAATAAAATGACATTCAGTTATGTCCATTAATCGATGGAATTAGTTAGTATTTTTAATTCATATTAATTTTTAATCATATACAATTATTCACTAAATATATTATTATTTAATGTGGAGAATAAATATTTGGTATTATATAAATCATATTTATATAAATTTATATATATGAATATATTTAATATATACTATTTATTAACATTATCAATAATTGTTAAATTAATAAAATGTTTAATATTTTCTCTAATTTAATTATTTTATTTTTTTCATTTTACATATATTGATATATTTAAAATTTAATATTAATTAGTATATATAATTTATATATAGTATGAAAAAATTATTCATTTTTTAATAGTTATTTAATTAAAAAAAAATTATATTAATTTTTTAAAAAAAAATTATTTTTTATTTTTTATTTATTTCATTTTATTCAGACCTTTATCACTACTAAAAAACACTGAGAATGGATCCCCTTATGGGAAGTAAAAATAAACCACTGATAAGGGGTACCCTTTATCAGTGCTAAAAAATGCATTGATAAAGTGTATCCTTTAGCAGTGCTAAAAAAGCACTGATAAAGGGTACACTTTATCAGAACTACAAAAAAGGAATGGTAAAGGGAACCCTGTATGAGTGATTTTTTTACCACTAATAATGGTAACCATTAACAAAACTTTTTTCTAGCACTAATAAAGGTCAGTGCTGTAAAAGGCATGTTTTGTAGTAGTGGATTATTTGGAAAGGCTGAGGGGATTGAACCCACAATCGATTAGCGACAAGGGTGTAACACCTACCATTATCTTACACGATGTCCTATGTAGTATGACATATTTACATGTAAATATTAATTTTTATTTCAAAAAATATGGGATTCAATTTGAGGAATAAGGGTTGACTTATCTTGAAAAATATGTGATCAAATCCTTATAATCATTGGGTTTATAAATTATTTATTAAATTTTTAAACAATTTTATGGATAATTATTTATGAAATGATTTAGTTTTAAATTTTGGAATTACTATTGAATTTTTATTATTAATTTATCTTATGATGGTTTAATCATTCTAATAATTATCTTACAATGTGTTTACCATTTTTTTTCATTTAATTTCTAGTGACATATAGGATATCTTAACTATCCCTTTTATGGTTATGTGGTTGTTAAAAATTATCTTAGTGAATCGAGAAATAAAAAATCATCCTTAATACACATTATTTAGAGAAAATGTTGATGTTATGGGGAAAATTGATTAAGGTATGAAATTATACTCATCAAGTACGAATATTTTCATATTCTCTTAGTCAATATGGTAATAGAATTTCACAAATATGGTAAAAGGATCATGGCACCAAAATCAAGTCCAATTACATTCAATTATGATGACCTGATGGAATTTTTAATAATAATAGAATTATGGTTGTTTGGACCTTAACATTTTGTTGACCATTCACATGTTTTTTATTAATGAACAAAATCCCCAACTATATATTATTTATGATTTTACTCAATTCCAACCTATGTTATTATATTTGGAAACCTTGTTATGTGTTATTCCATATACTGTTGTACTTCTATCTTTCTATTATTAAGAGGATTTTTTATTTAATGTTTTTACTATGTGGGGTTATAATAAATGAATTATAAAATTACCAACCTTTGATTATAGAGATAAATTTCAAATTTCGAGGATGTAATTTATTAATATGGGGGGAGGTTATAACATCCTGAGATTTTAAAAGAACAAACAGATATTTGATAGCTTAATGAAAATGAGGCACTATATTTATATTTCATTACATGTAATACTATTTTAATATTCTGTTAAAAAAATCACTTTATATTTCATTACACACAAGCCAGATATTTTTATTCTCGATGGCATATTCAACATGCAACATCAAACTTAAACAACACATGATATTTATTATCACTACAACTTATCCATTAAATTGGAAGGTATAAATGGTATTAACTGCATTATGAAATATTTAATATAAATATATATATATATATCTTACTAGATATAAATTATTGATAAATATTTAGTAAGTAATCAATAATTTTTTTAGAATACTTATTTTATTCTTCAAAAATATGTTCTCTTTAAAAAAGATTTTTATTATTTTTCATTAAGAAAAATATTATAGAAAATTTGTGGAACATTTATAAAAATTATTTGATAAAATTAAATTCATTTTTGATATTGGAATACCAAATTTTACTTGGGATGAAAATTTGTGATTTTTTTATACAATAATGATTTTTCTAGGAATAGTGAAAAATACAGATTTTTGTAAAAAGTGTTTTATTTTTTATAAATTACACAATTTAAATGTCCCAGTTTGTTTTGAATAAGTTTTTATATAATATATGTTTTATTTAGTCCCCTTAATTAATTTTAAATAACTTTATAATGGTTTTTAGTATAATATAAATTTTTTGTTTCAAAATGGAGTTTTTCTAACTATTTTAAAATGCATAATGATTCTCTATTTTTATTAATTAAAATAAACCCCAATGTGAACTATTTTAAATAAAATATATAGATTCCATTTCATTAAAAATTATTCTAGTTTCATTAAATTATTATTATTATATATAGAGTTAATATAGAATCATGATTTCCTAAAAAATACTCTTATTAAAAACCCGATATCTCACAACATTTGTGGAATTAATGTTAAATTAAAATTTTCAAATTCAGTGGATTGAATTTGGAAAAATGGTATCCATATTTTAAATATGGATAATTTATAATTTCTAATAATTTAGACTTAATGTTTGACCAAAATTAATTGTTAATGTAGTAAAACAATAATTATCGGGATTAAGGTAAAAATTGATTTAACGAGGGGTTAAAATAGAATAATAAGAGTGAAAATGACCCATCATATTTTCTTAAATTTATTTAATGAGTCCATTTAGACAATTGAAATAAAATTCTATAAAATATATAAATTCTTTTCCACTTTAAATTGAATATGATCCATATTATAAGTTAACTAAAGAAAAATACAAAAACACTTTTCTTCATTTTAATTTATATAAAGATGTGGGATGGGGTGAAAGAAATAATTTCGGTTGTAGATATTATTTTAAAATATAAATTAATTTTTTACTATAATAATTTTATATTAATTATTAGGGATGAAATAATTACATAAAATTATTAAGAAATTTCAGTGCATTAATTATGTAGTTAGAAATTAAATGATACTAAAATAATAAATTTAAATTAAGTTGAGTAAATTAATGTGTTAAATTAATTTTTTAGATAATTATATATCATTTTAAATAGGTTTCATCATAATATTTTCTAATTCCTTCTTTTTCTTGTTTTTTTAAATTCATATTTAATTAATAATGTCAAAATTGACATTAATGTAATGTTATAGTAAATTATATTTTATTAAATGATTTAAAATTAATAAAAAATTTATATTGTGATAGTTTATTTTTAAAAATTAAAAAATATAAAAAAATTCCCATTAAATTACTAATTATTCTTTTATAATTAATATATTGATCTATATTTAGTAAAAATCTATTGTTGGGGAGTTAACGTTAAAATGTGTTTTTTCACATTACTTGTTCTCGTGTTAAAAATAACAATCAACACACAAATTATTTTCATTTTATTGTTAAAATTAAATATTTTTAATATGAAGTTATAAATTTTCTATCTATTCTCTCTTTAATTTAGTTTTAAAGGACAAAATACCTAGGTTAGAAAACTAAAATGCCATAATGAAAACCAAAAATGGTAAAAATAAGGAAACATTGATGGAAGGGAACAAAATGTTTAAAAAATGTGTTTCATTATGTGGTGGAGGTTTATCCCGACCATATCATCCAAAAAACATTTGAATATCAATTTTGAGCTTCATTTGGTAATATTGACCACCCAAGAGTAAATACTTTTGAGTATTTACAAGAATGGCACGACTCTTGACTATAAAAGGGAATTAACTCCCCTCAATTCTTCTCACCTATAAAGAAACTTAGGTCATTTGAAACCTAATAAAATAAATTCTAATATCCCCTAATATCATCATATAATAATTAATTTGGCTATAAATCCATCCAAGTAAGGAATTTGGGTGAAACCAAAAGGAGTTACCTGAAGAAGAGGCAACATTTATAAATGAGAATTTTTTATTTATTTATTTATACACTCCATAAATTATTAATATAAAATGATGATATAATAGTTACAATATTATACATATATATAATTATTTTTATGTTAAGGTTATGACATACAACCACACAAAATTCCATCATATTGGTTATGAGACCATTATTCATGTTAACGATGGACTACCCCCTCATGACATAATGTCATTTATTCTTTCATTTACACCTATCCCAAATGGGTATTATGATGGATATAATTTACATATATTATATATATCTCATAATTATACCTATTTATAAAATATATTTTATTTATATTTTTAGATTCCATACCATTGGTGATACGATAACGTCGCTCGTCTGTATGACAGACTACAGCCTCACGAAGCTGTGTGATTATTTTTTCATTTACGTGTTACATGAAAGGTTATAAGGGTAAAGAAAACAAATATATGTGATATACATGAAATATTTAGGATATTAATGAAATATTTTTCATTTCTTAAATATAATATATCATTTTTATTTTTACATTTTTACTCACTGAAAAAAATGATAACATCATTCATGGATGTGTGGGATATTGCTTCCTCAAAATGATGTGATTCATTTCTTCATCATCACATCAAAATAATGAAATAAATAAGTATATATAATATAATAATATTTTATTTTTTATTTTATTATAATTCTATAATGATAAATTATACTTACCATCTTTTCCTAATAATTGTTCAAAATTGGAAATGTAAGTCATGTGTATGTGATGACCCACCATCTCCATGATCGTATCATTAGTACATTTTTTATAACCATATTCTATGATGGGTTTGAAAAGTATGGTTTATTTATAAATATTATAATTAATTAATTATTATTATACTAAATATGTTTAAATAATGACTAATTTGACCATTATCATCCAACTATTATAGTTTTTGACAGATAAGATGAATGTTTTCCAAACATCCAATGTAAAAATAATTTATTAAGTAATTGTATATAAAATGTTAATAAGTGATATAAAAGTAATAATAATCTTATAGAAGATTCTCATGTAAATAAATAATTCATATTTGTTTCTTATTCAGGAAGATAAAGATATAAATTATATATATGGCTCAAGTTAAGGGTTTTTCTCATCTCATTTTTATTTCTATTAGATATATTACATATTCACCACCTATTTTTGTTGCGTGGTGTATATAAATCACATGAATGTAATTTATGATTATTATCCTTAAATTTATAATGATTTACATATCTATTTTAGGATCACTATTTTAGGGGGTTTATAGTTTCAATGTTTCCAAAGTGGTAATAGGTTTTTGTAACAATTTTCCTTCTTTGAGACTTATGTCATGTTATATACCTATATTCATTTATTAGGTTTGTATATATCCCAATTTAATTTTAATATTTGGAATTTATTTATCTTATAATATTTGAAGATTCACATTATGTAATCCAATCATGGGGCTTACGATCCAATGATATCAATGTTGTAAGAGTGTTATATAACAATCTCCTCATTTATCTCGATTGTTTTTTACCATGCTTCCAATGATGAGATATTATGATCCATATATAAAGAAATTCCTAAATTTTATTCTAGTCTATTTATTAATTGTATATAAAAATGATATTACACTTTTACCTCTCTTTGGTAAATCAAAGTTTTCTGAAAAATGTTTTTAAGAAAATCCTACATTAATTCTCTCTTTGGTCAAAAAACATTTTTCGTACAAAAATGTATTTTATAAAAGTGTTATAAAATAATGTTTTTAACATTTTGAGAATAAATTATTAAATTCATTTTTACCCAATTTTTCCTTTTAATGTTTTTAATGTAATATTCTTTTCACTTTCTAAACAAGGAAATTTTCAAACATTTTTCTTATGACAAATAAATGTTATTTACAATAATTACGTAATTATACATTAACATGACTGTAATTTTTCTGAATATTACTTTGAATTTTTATAATATTATTTTTAATTAAAATTAATTTATAATATTTTGGAAAATCTGGGTTTTTTAAAATTATTTCCAATGAAAATGATTTTAAAAATGGTTTACATTTTAAAATGTTATTTTAAACATTAAAAAGTTATTTTATGAAATTACATTCTTAATAATTATTTCATGGTATATTAATCCATAAAAATAAACAACTCTTTTTTTTAATTATCCTCCACTCAGGATATTTTTTATTGATATCATCCTCATTATTTCTCTAGATATAATGATATTGCTTCAATGATATTGTTTTGAAACATATATCTCTTCCACGAGTTAATCATGTATCAAAGATATGATTATCGAGCCTATTTATTTTCCATAGTTCAATAATTATTAAGATATATTTACATGAAACCAATTTCTTTTCAAATGAAAAATCATTTTTTAAAAGGAATAAGGATTATTTCTATGAGTTTTATGATGAAATAAAAATTCTATGTACATTATTCTTATAGTGGTTCTTGGACATTGTAAACAAGGTTTGAACATAGATATACCTACGATCAATTGGGTAATGATTATATTCATTGGAAAATTAAAAGGATGTTTAATGTATGCTTATTCCAATTTGTAAGTGTTATGTAAGGGTTCCGTGATATGATGATCCAAGATAAGTATATTTTTTATCTATGATTTCTATGGGATTATGATGTTTTATATGATCAATATTGTTATAACATGGATCATGAATATTTAATCTTATGAATCTTTTCATTTTTAAATCATTATTCCATGTTTTTACGTTTCATGATACAGGAATTCATGGGTATTAATATTATTATGTTATACACATTCCACTTGATTATGTGACCATACCCCCATGTTCCCCTTTTTTTCATTTATGAAATTCATTTGAAAATGATTATGGTTTCCAAAAATGAGAATTTGAGATCACCCTTTTTATGTTTCCTTTACCATAGGTTATAATGAATGAGATATAGTGAATTATTTCTAGATGGAATATCATATGGATGATGATGATGATAAAATGTGAAATATGAAAAGCTATTTTTTGTTAGAGAAATTCTTATTGATGATGTGAGTATTGTTTATGTGGGAGTTATTTCCTATCCAATAAAACCCTAAACCTAAAAGTTCAATTATAATATAAGTGATCCAATTTTTCCTTTAGATTTTGTAAGTATTGGATGGGGAAAAACTAGGTCACAATTATCTACATCAAAGCCAAAAATTTAAAGCTTATAATTTTACCATTGGATCTGGGAGTACGGGTTATGGGTTGTTATAGTTGGTATTAAAGGTATATTAAGATAACTTTGGATATTATTATTATTTAATGTCATCTTGTCTTAATTGTTATGGATACAATCATATGTATATAAGATTTGGTATGATCATATCTTCATATTCATAGATTCCACTTTTTAGGGTTTTAATTATTAAAATTTTTGATGTTATTAAGGATGTTTTAAGAGATGTTTCATTGGGTCTTCGTATTTGAATCTCCTTAGGTCAACATGAACTATTTTTATGGAAAATTTATTTTTCTATTTTTAAATAAAAAAAGGACAACTCAAATGATGGGTGATAACCCATCACATCCGGCAAAACCATGAGGCTTGTACTCAAAACTGATAGAAGAAAAGTGTATAGTGCCTAACACTGGCCTACACATTATCATGAGTAGTATTACATTTTTATATATAAATATTATATTCATTCCAGGAAAATGTGGGATTTTATTTGAGTAATAATGCTTGATTTATCTTGGACAATTATGTGATCAAATACTTTTGATCTTTGGGTTTCAAACATAGTTAGGAAATGTTTACAAAATCTTAAGGATAGTTATTTATCAAATTATTAAGTTTAAATTTTGGTTCTACTATTTAATTTTTATGATTAATGAATCATATGAAGGTTTAATAATTTTGGGAATTATCTTCTCATGTTCTAAAAAAAATTTGGTTAACGAAAAATGATAGTTGCAATATCATGACTATCCCTTTTGTGGATTTTTAGAATTTGAAAGTTCATTTTAGTTTTCCAGGGATTAAAAATTCCACTTTAATTCACGTAGTTTGTACAAAAAGATGATATTGTGGTGGAAATAGATTAAATTATGAAATTATACTCATCAAGTAAGCATATTTCCATATTCACATAGTCTAGGTGGTAATATAAATCTTCGACTTTGTGAAAAGGAACTCAATAAAAAATTATATCCTTTAATCTTCAATTATGATAAATTGATATTCTTTTTTATCATCATAGATTTATGGTTTTTAGTCCCCTAATATTCCATTGATTATTCACTTATTTTTTATCAGTGAACTCAATCACCTTCTATAAATTATTTACGCTACTCTATTCCCTTCTATTTTCTCTTATTTGGAATCCTAGTTATGTGGAATTCTATATGAACTTTGTACTTAAATTTATCTATTTTTAATAGGATGTTTTATTAACCCTTTTTACATTGTGGTTTTATAAGAAAATATGTTTTCAAAATTCCATTTTTTTATTACCGAGATAATGATAAAGTTGTGAGGAAGAAATTTATTAATGGGGGAGGATGTGACACCCCATGATTTTAAAAGAAGAAAATTATATTCGATAAAATAAAGGAAATGAAACATAAATTTTATATTGAGTTACACTCAAAACTATGATAATATTATGTTACATGAAACACTAATTTTATCTTTCATTACATGAAACCCTGATATTTTTATTTTTGTTATCAAATTCCATAGGCAACACCGAACATAAACAACCCATGGTATCTATTACCATTATAACATAGTTGTTAAATTGGAAGGTATAGAAATCATTAAGAAATTTATGAAATATATAAATATATATAAATGTATTCTTAAATATAAATTATTGATAAATTTATAGTAAATAATAAATGAATTTTTAGTAAAGTGATTTTATTTTCAAAAAAAAAGCCAAATAAAGTTTATTTATTTTCCTGAAAAAATATTATAATAAATTTTGTATCTTTTAGATAGTGTATTTCAAAAAAAATTAATATTATTTTTGAAATAAGAATATCAAAATTTACTTTGGGTTTTCCAAAAAATATTTATTTTTCTGAGAACAGTGAACAATACTGATTTTTTTAAAAAGTGTTTTCTTTTCAATAAATAAGTTAATTAGAAATTCCCCTTTTGTATTGAATAATTTTTCAATTACACAAATTTATATTTAACCCACTAAATTAATTTAAATCAAATTTATATTTGTTTTCAGTATACGTTAGTTTTTTTTTGTTTTAAACAGTGTTGTTTTTAACAACTTTTTAAAAATTCATAGTGTTTCTCAATTTAAATTAATTAAAATTTTCATGAACTGACACAAGTTGGAGCTTAATCCACAAATACCCCAATCCTACCTCAATAGGATAAGGAGAGGAAACCAGCGATGAAGGAATAAATTACTCAAGGATTCCTTTTTCTAAGTACCTATATTCACTCACACAAGCATTTCAATGAAAAAGTGCAGCAGCACAGAGAATACCCTTCAAATTTATTAATTAAAATTATCCACATATATAATAATTATTATTATTATTAATAACCTAAGAAGAATAAAATAGATGGGTTTTGTTTTAAAATCATGGCATACCAAAAGTTCTTTAAAAATATGATCATTATGTCATTATTAACCAATGAAAAGGGAATGTGAGTTTTATGTATTTAAATAAAAAAATAAAATAAAACATTTTTACCTCTTGGTGAATACCCCTAGAAAATAATTATGTTTTAGTATTCCCAATAATAAAAAAAATTAATTTATTGAGGATAAGAGAAACATTTTGAGAAATAAAATTGCCAGTATAACTGGTATAAAACATGGTTTTAGAAAAAGGTAAAAAGGGAGGGTGAATGGGTCTCCTATTGATAAAACATAATTTTGAAGTAAGGTAATGAATAAAACCTAAATAATATAGATTTACCATTAATATCATATTACATATACAAAAAGATGTTCATAAAATGAAGATAAAATAAGGATATTTCCCTTACCTAGAAGAGTAGTTCCTAAATCTTTAGGATTTGGATATTGGGGGCTAGATAACACCCTAGTTGGACTCCATGGGAGGTAAAACTATCAGATATTGATGTATGATGAATTTTCAGTGAATGTAAATGGATAAATGTGCGGGTATTTATAGAAAAAGTGTGCGATATTATTATTAATTTCTAAATTTAGTCTTTGGACACCTAGGTAGTGGTAAATGAAAAACCATGGGCTTTCCCATGGTATTTTCCAATGTTATTGGACACTTGGGATAAATTTTATGTTAATTTAATTCACATGATTCTACAATCATTTTATATTACTTATTTTGGAAAGGAAAAGTAATGCCATCAAAAAATAACATTTTTAAAGTTAAAGTTTCCATTTTAGAATTTGGAAAGTAAATTAAATATTTGGAAATTGATTAAAATATATTAAATATTAAAAAAATTAAAAAAAATTGTGTAATTTATAGTGGTTAATTAATTATTATATAATTATAAAAAATTTATGATGTCATTATACATACCAAAAAATTCAAATTGTATTTTCACTATTTAAGAAAAAATAAAGTATTTTTGAAAATTATCAAAAATTCACCCTAACCTAATATCAACGTAATTATTTCAAAAATGATATTTAATTTATCATAATAATTATCTAAATAAGAAAATATTAACTTTTAAATATAAAAAACAACATTTATTAAAAATAATAACGGATTGAAAATTCATAGTAAAATGTCTAAAAGGTGAAAAAATAAAATTATTTTGTCATTTATATTTAAATAAGAGTTTCTTTATTATAATATTTCATTAAAAATTATTATTCATAATATTTTAGTTTGTTATAAACATTTATATCTTTTCTGAAAAGTACAATTTCTATGCAAAGAATCAGTTTATCAAATTCCATCTCAATTTTATTAAGAGAAGATATTGTTAAAATGGAATTGATGGAAAAACAATTTATTTATACAATGTAATTAAAATTTAAGTAACTAGGTCATCGACACATAACACCTCATAAAACACACATAAGACCTAAGTATAAGATGTGTAATAGTGATAGATTAATGGGGCAGCTCAGATAACATCACCTAAAGGGTAATTTAAACTAACTTGAACTTCTCTGATAGGTGATTTCATTCAAGATTCACTTATTGAATCTTGGATTGAACTTTTTCAAGAGTTAATCCTAGTGATGCTATATCCCTCCCAAGTTTTGAAAAATGGGATTCATATGGTAATAATCTATTGTTCGGGGCCATCATTTCTCCTTTCTTCATTAATTATCATTTTTCATTTCAACATATAATCACTAATTATAATGTTAAAATTTTTATCAAGATTATTGTTTCCAATGGTAGAATTCAACAATGGTCATAACTGATCAATAGTAATATAATAGATGAAACTTTATGGTCACATTTCAATTTATACTCAGTTCATTATTAATGAGATATATTGTTGTTATGTATGTTACAATAAAACAAACATTTTCATGAAATAGTTATCATTAAAAAATTTTAGGATGTTACAATCATCCTCCTTTAATAAATTTTTTCCCTGAAATTACAACTAATCCTCTCAGTTGAGAAATGATGTGGGTACTTCTTCTAAATTGTTTCTTTTGGTTCCCACATTGCTTATTAATATTTATGTTTCCTCCACAACACTTTGCCAAGGTGGGTAGTCTTGTGTCCTATAACCTTGTCTCTATGATATAATATCTCTACCATATTCTTCTCATAAAAGAGGTTATGTTCAAATTTTACCACCTAAGGATTCCGTACAAGTGAAGGGTAAGGTGTGTACTTACTCAAGAAGGATACATGGAATATATCGTGAAATTGATATATAAATGGTCAAAGTGATAGCTGATAGGAAACTACTCCTATGAGATCAAGGATTTCATAGGAGTCAATGTACTTGGGTATAATCATACCTTTCTCCCCAAACCACATGACTATCTTCCATGGGGAAATTCATAGGAAGACTTTATTGAAAACATCAAACTTGAAGTCCCTTTGACTGTTATCAGCATAAGTCCTCTACCAACTCTGAGTAGCTTTTCTATGTTTTTTAATGGTGTGAACCTTTTCCTATTATCTCTTACACAATATCAGGACCAAGAAACTTTCTCTCACTAGCTACATCCCAAAAAAATTGGAGTTCTACAATTTTTTCTATATAGATCTTCATAGAGTGCCATTTGAATACTCGAATGGAATCTGTTATTATATGATAACTCAACTAATGATAGATGTTGATCCAATACACCTTTAAATTCCATTTATCATGTTCTCATCATTTCCTTCAGTGTCTAAATTTTCCTTTTATATTATCCACTAGGTTGGGGATGATAGTTCTTACTGAAATTCAATTCTGTACTCATAGCATGTAGAAGACTTCTCTATAATTTTAATGTGAATATTAGATCATGATGAGAAATGATAGAAAGTGGTACCCCATTCAACCTCAACACTTCCTTCATTTATATCCTAGAAGGTTGGTCAAGATGTAAACATTCCCGAATAGAGATAAAATGGGTAGTCTTGGTTTGATAGTCCACTATAACACATGTCGCATTGTTTACTTTGGATGTTCTCGAGAGACCAGTGACAAAGTCCATAGTGATATTCTCTCAATTCTATGTTGGTAAGGGTAGTGGTTGTAATACTCAATTAGGAATTTTTCACTCTACCTTCACTTGTTGACACACCATGCACCCTGTAGTGTAGTCATCAATATCCCTTTTCATGTTATCCCACCAATAGTGATCATAATGGTCCCTATACAATTTAGTCCTTCTAGGATGTATAGAAAATGTAGATCTATGAGCTCCATCCATCAACACCTTCTTTATTTCATGAATATATGGAACACGTATCCTTTTATAAAATTCCAGTACAACTTCTTGATGAATATTGAACTTAGTAAACATTCCATTCTTATTATGTAACAAACGATCTTAACTTTGATTTTTCTTGATCTTATCTAATAATGATGGTTGAGAAATAATTTGGGATAGGTTTGATGATTTCACATCCCTCATTATTCCCATGAATAACCATACTATGTTCTTGATCAATTAATCTCCTTCAATCCTTATCATTTCTTTTACAACATGGAATTTCTTTCTTAATGCATCAGCAACTTTGTCTAGTCTTTCAGGGTGATAATGAATTGAACAATCACAGTCCTTAATAAGTTCCAACAATATGCCATATCTCATGTTCAATTCCTTTTTCATGAATATATACTTAAAACAATGATACTCTTTTTATATATAACATTTCTCCCAAAAAAGATAGTTCATTTGTATCTTCAAAGAAAAAACAACCATAACTAGATCAAGGCCATCTGTAGGATAATTCTGATCGTCATGCTTTAACTATAGCGATGCAAAAGCAATTACCTTTTAATTTTTCATGAGGATGCACCAAAGACCTTTTGGAGATGTATCACTAAAAATAACAAATCCTTCTCTGATAGAGGTTAGTATTTATATAGGTGCAGTAACAAATATCTTCTTCAAATCTTGGAAACATTCTTTAAAATAATTTTTCAAGTTGAACTTATCCTCATTTCATGTTAACTTGGTTTTTGGATTTTAAATTCATGAATATTTTTTCATAAAATTCCTATAATATCTTTTTAAACCAAGGAAACTATGAATCTCAATTACTGTTATAGGATGAGGCCACTCCTCCACAACATTTTTCTAGGTAGGATCCACTGAGATTTCTTCATTGGTTACAATGTTCCCCAAGAAATAAGCTTATTGTAACTAAAATTCACATTTGTTGAAATTTTAAAATATCCTTTACAACCTCAAATATTGCAATATAACCCTTATATTATTATCATGATCATCCCAAATTTTTTAATATATTCAAACATCATCAATAAAAAATGACCAAAAAGTTATCAAGGTAGTCTTCAAAGAATATATTCATCAAATCCATAAATATAGCAGGTTCATTATTCAAGATATAGGTAATAAAAAAACTCATAATGCCCTTATATTGATCAAATAGTGGTCCTTGAAACAACTTCTTATTCACCCTCAATTGATGATAACCAGATCAAGGATCAATCTTGGAGAATAATTTATCCCCGTAAAGTTGTTCAAATAAATCATCATTTCTTAGAAGAGGGTACTTGTTCTACACTGTGAGCACATTATGTTCTCTATAATCAATTAATGGTTGTATTGATCCATACTAATTATTCAAAAAGAGAACAAGTGCTCCCAAAATAGACACACTAATTCAGATAAACCTCTTCTCCAAAATATCTTGAAGTTATTTCTTTAATTCATCTATTTCCACAGTTTCCATTCTATATGAGGAATTTGATATCATCTTGGATCCAAGTATGATTTCAATGGAGAATATTACCTCACATTTTGTGGGATTTCTAGGTAACTCCTCAAGTAACATGTCAATGTATTCCAGAATGATAGGTAAATTTTCTATTTGAATACTTTCTTTTTTCCTTCTTCATCTTCACTGATCATTTTAATAATGAAGGAAACTAGAGGTTCTTGTAGAAAAAGATCAGGATGAGATATCTCTCCATTGAATATAACTATACATTTTAAATTCATGACTACTGAGATTTATATCTATATATGATCTCATAGTTATACATTGAGAGTCATTCCATCCCTAGTATAGTGTCGAATTACTCGATTGGAATGAATATAATATTTGAGATTATATTGTTATCTCCAAATTGAATACTATAGTTTCTATACACTATTGATGCTTGGTTAATCCCTCTAGGATTATTGACCGATAACTCCCCTTTTAGAAGTTCATGGGTTGATCCTATATTATTTGAAAACTTAGAGGAAATAAAGAAATACATAGAACCTGAATCAAACAAATCAATAGGAATATTTGAGTAAAAATAAAATAGTACCTTCTACCATATCATTTGGATCATTTACTTCAACTATTGTGATAGAAAAATAATGACCATTCTACATTTCCCTATTATGAGTTTGATGGTGATTCCCCTCAAATGTCTTTGGATTTGGATAGTGATTGGAAAATGGTATAGTATGTACACACTTGAATAACTAGACTTCAGGTTATGCCTACAACATCTTACCCTTATCATTGGTGTTCATAATTTGAGGCTTCACCTCAGAGTGATAGTTTTGAGCAATATGGCCATCTCTTCCACACATATAATATTTACCACTCTAGATAAAGAAGCTTCTTGAATTATTTTTCCACATTTTTTCATGTGAGAAGTTTCGATTTATTTTTTCTTATTTAGTGATCAAGGTTCCTCCCAAATTTTGGTTCCAAATTTCTTTTCTTTTTATTCGATTTGTGATACCAATACGTATCATTGTACTCTAATTCAACATTCATAGCACTTCGTATTATGTCCTCATATTTATCAATGTCTCAATTTGAAATATTGTTCTATAGGTGGTTTCTTATTCCACTAAATAATCTATCAATATTTCCATTAGGATCCCTGAAAAAGATAGAGTTATAGTAAGATATTCTTGTAAATTTCATCTCATATCATCTCATAGATTCATTTTCCTTATACTTATTCTCTACTAATTCCTTCTCCATTTTCATTCGCATTAAATATGGAAAATATTTATTATAAGATATTACCATGAACTTTTCCCACTCTATAACTTCAATATCCCCTCTTGGATTTGTGTTTGTAATTAGTGACCACCAACGATCAGCTTCTCCCTCTTGGTGGTAAACAATAAGTGCGACTTTATCTTGTTTCAAACAATGATGTACATAAAAATATTCTCTATAGATCATATACATTGTTCAAAAATCAATGGTTTAGTAGGTCCACTAAAAAAATGTAGCCATTGATTTATAAGGGAATCAATATAATTTTTTTCACTTCGAGGTGAATCTGGTCTCTCTTCTTGATTCAAGTTATTGTTCATAACTCAAGTTGGTTTATTTGTTATTCTCATGAAGTTTTCCATTCCATCATCCATTAGAGTTTCATCAAGTTATGGTTCGTTGCACTCACCATTTTCATGGTTCCTCCTATTTCCAACCATTTTATAAAAGAATAAAAAATAGTTAGAAATGAATTTATTTTAATAATATTACAATTATACAATAATTTTATATTATGAGATGTCATACATAAATATGTTATTATTTTACAACAAAAACATTATCTATAAATCCCTCATAATGTTACATGAAAATATAGAGATTGACAAAAAATATCACATGGGAGTGTCAAACTAGGAGTGTAGCAAGTCCCATTTTCATGCAATATTTCTTGTTTGAGTCTATTTCAAGGTGGTGTTTTCGAATTTCACCCCTAGATACATCTATTCTAGATCCACATGAAATTTTTCATATCTATAATGGATTTATTTTCTTGGAAACCACTTACATAATTCTAAAAAAATAACAAGATGTTTTACTATATTTAAACATGTCCCTAGGGTTCTTCATAAAGTTTTCAAATCCTAATTTTAACAACTACCTAAACCATCCTTTTATACAAACTATGAATCCTTCATTTTTATTACATAACTTTTCATTACATTATGCATACATAAGTTATTTTAATGTTTTGTTTCTTTAAAAAGGTACATAATACAAGAGAACATGAAATATTTTTCTAATAAACATGAAACGATTTATCATAGGTTCATCCTATATACATTTATTGCATCTCATAACCTGAGGACATACATCAAAGGAAATTTTGAGCACAAGACCATGTAATGGAAAACATGAGAAATGGTTTACATGTGACCATGAGAAATATAAATAATAACTTGAATAATATCATAAAGGAATGAGAAAAATATATAGGAGAATATCATAGTAAAAATAACATGAATTATAACATAGAAATTTGGTTACAAAATATAAATTATCCATTCATAATCATATCACCACGGTTTGTCATTGTGGTGTCATAAATTTTACCAAGGTTATTCACCAAGGTATCGAAAAACATGTGATATATAGAGATTAAATTATTCACCCAATTCATTGGAGAGTTATCAAGGAAAACCATTTATATGTATTAATTAATTTGATCCAAAAATATAATAACAAAACATTTTATAAAAAACCCCGTGGAGAAAAAAAGTAATGGGGTTTGTATCAAAATCATGGCCTTTCAAAAGTTTTGAAAAAAAAATGATTATTATGTAATTTTTAACCCACAGAAAGGGAATGTGGGTTTTATGTATATCTATATAAGAATCAAATAAATAATTTATAAATATTGGTTAATACCCCAATAAAATAAAGAGGTTTGGTTTTTCTCAAAAAAAATAGGGAATTTATTGAGTATAAGAGAGAAATTTTGAGAAGTAAAATTGATAGCATAATGGATATAAAACATGGTTTTATAAAATAGTAATAAGAGAGGGTACCTGGGAATCCCATTGATGAAAAATAATTTGAAAGTATGGGAAATAATAAAAATTAAATAATATAGAGAGACCAAAATATTCAGAATACATATACAAATGGAGGTTGTTAAAACGAAGAGAAAAGAAGGATATTTCCCTTACATTGAAGAGTAGTTCCTCAAATACGAGGATCTAAACCATAGGGGATTGAGTACACCCTGTAGGACTCCTTGGGAGGTGAAAATATATGTTATTCATATAGGAATAATCATGAGTTAATGTAATTGAATAAATAGGTTGGTATTTACAAAAAAAAGTGGGGGAATTATTTATTAATTTCTAAATTTGGGATTTTGACACCTAGGTATGGTAAATGAAAAACCATGGGATTTCCCATGGTATTTTACCATGTAATTTGTAACATGGGACACATTTTATGGTATTTTAATACAAAAGAGTCTACTATCATTTTATATTTCTTATTTTTTCAAGGAAAATTAATGTTTTGACAAAATAACATTTTTTATTATAAAATTTCCTTTATAGAATTTGGAAAGTAAATTATATATTTGGAAATTGATTAATATCTTTTAAAATAATTTTTATTGAAAATATACCATATTTTATGGTATGGATTTTGGTTAATTATTTATTTCCTCATTATGAGATAATTATGATGTCATTAATCATACAGATTAACTAAAACTGTATTTTTACTATTCATGAAAAATAAAGTATTTTACAAAATTCTCATAAATTTTCCCTATCCTAGTATAGATGTTCAGATTTCAAAAATGATATTTATTTTCTAAATAAAATACTATAAATATTAAAAAATTTACTTTTAAATATAAAAAACCTTATTTATTAAAAACAATAGTATATTGAAAATGCATAGTAAGATTTCTATCACTTGAAAAAAAAATTAAATTAATTTATCATTTATATTTTAATACTAGTGTTTTATTATACTATTTTATTAAAATAAGTAATAGTAATATTATCTTAGTTAATTTTAAACATTTATTTCTTTTCTAGAATATACAATTTCTATCCGAAAAATTGATTTATCAAATTCCATCAAGATTTTGTTAAGAAAAACTATTCATAAAATGGAATTGATTGAATAAAATTTTATTTATAAAATGGAATTAAAATTTAATTAAATAGGTCCTCGACACATAACCCCTTATGATACCCTCATATGACCTAAGGGTAAGGTGTTTTATGGTGATATATTCATGGGGAGGCTCAGATAACATCACCTAAGTGGTAATTTCCACTAACATGAACTTCTAACGTAGGCATTTTCATTCAATCTTCACTTATTGAAGATCGGCTTGGGATTGGTCAAGAGAAGAGCCTAATTACGCTACCTCACTCCCAAGTTCTGAAAAATGGGCTTCATATGGTATGAATCTACTGGTTGAGGGGATTGTTTCTCCATTATGAATTAAATATCCTTTTTTATTTCTACTTATAAACATTAACTATATCATTAAAATTTTTATGAAGTGTATTGTTTACAACTGGAGTGTTGAACAACGGTCATAATTGACCAACAATCATATAATGGTCAAAACCTGAGGGTCACATTTCAATTTATCCTCACTTAATCCCTAATGAGATATAGTTTTGTTGTGTAGGATACAATAAAACACACATTTTCAATAAATAATTATCATTCAAAAAGTATGGGTTGTTAAAAGAAATAAATATAGTAGGTCCAATATACAGTCAAAGAGTACAGTTCAACAAAACCAAGACTAAAAGTAAGCTCATCCATGAACAATTGCTAAACATTACTGGAAGATAAACTACTCATCGAGTGTTCACCACATATAGCAAGGAGAGTAGACTCATCCAACCATGTTAAGATAAAAATGGAAAGTACGTGGCATACATGTGTGTCTTCACCTCTCATGGAAAGAGAGTAACCCAATCTATAGTGTGGATACTGAAGTAGAATATATATATCTATATATATATATTCACATCCAATTAATCCCAAATTATCAAGTAAGGGTGTAACACCCCAAGCTTCTGCAATACATTTCCCTTTGAATAATGCAATAGCTTGCATTGTACGTAACATCAAGATTCTAACACACCGCGACCAATCAAAGTCGCCATTATGAATAGTAATACCCACTTTTTAAAATTTTATAAATTTTATCTTTCAAAATGGACTTCATTTTTGGATTCTGAGTATCAAAATTAGCTTAGGGTGAATTTTTGGTATTTTTCTTAAAACATTCAGTTTTTGATGAATAGTGAAAATTACTAAATTTTAATTAAAAACAACTTTTTTAATCGAAATAATTAATAGTGATAAATTATAAATTTTAATGGTTTGTAAGAATAATTATATTATATTTTTATAATTTAATACAATGTATATCATTATAAGTAATTTCACATTTAAATTTGACATCAACAAGTGTCAATCTTTTGATAGATATTATTTCATAAAAACACGCTTTTTATTTTGACAATTGGAATTAATTTTAAATTAATTTCTACCACTTATGTGTTTTTAATTTAGAAAAATGGATTCAATATTTTTAATCAGGAGGTCCAAATTGTGTAAATAGGTAACATTTATTTTTAGACATTTTGAATAATTACTTCGGTAAATATATTTTACCATGGTTAAAGGGTAAATCCGGTAAATAAGGCTAAAAAATAAAATTATAAAAAATTTAAATTATCCTAAAATGTGTCTTAAACCTATTGGTTGATACATTTCCTACCATGGGAATATTTTTGTTTATTTTGGGACCCCATGGAGACACTTGTAAGTTATAATTACACTTTATATTAATTAAGTTAAAGTAAAAAACAAAAATAACAAAAGCATATATCTTTTAGCAAAACAATTTTTACATAGGGTAATATATGTTATATTTTCAACTATAAATATTCATTATAAATATAAAAATATTTAATACATAACGGTATTTTATTTATAATTTTTATACATTGAATAATTAAATTTATTTATGACACAATAATGATGTAGTATTTTCCTTATTAATGAAAGAATCAAATAATTGTTATTATAAATGTTAAAATAAATATAATTTGAAAGTTTTGATAACATACAAAAATTCTATTAGTTAATATGACATGTTATTATTACTTTAATGAATTATTTTTCAATTAATAAAGTTGTTAAGACTTTAACAAAAATAAATTATTAAATAGTGTCAAAATTGAAATAAAGGAGTTTTTAAAACAAATATTATATTATTAATTGATATTATATTCAAAAAAAATATAATGTTTGGAAAAAGGACTTATCTAATGATAGTTGTATCATTAATGGACCACTTGGGGGAATTGTGGAAGTATATAGTAAGTTTATTAACTATATATTATAAAAATACAAAGAGACATGGTAAATGTCAAATTATTAAAGTAAGAGTTAAATCAAAACGATAAAGTTAATATAGTGACCCAAACCTGTCTAAAACCTATTGATTGAGTGGTTTTATACCTATAACCACTTTAACCTTTAAATAATCCATTTTTGAGCCATTATAAACCGAATATGAATTTATTATAAAATAATATTTCTAGCTTTTCCTAAGGTGCCCCTCACCCCTCTTATAAAAGGGCACTCCCCCTTCTCTCTAAGTCACACCTTCAAAAACTTTTGTCTCGGCCAAACCCTACCTAAATATTCTATAAACTTCCCTCACTTCAACCTAGAGGCCTTAGTTTGATCATAAAGCCAACCTAAGTAGCCCTTTTGATCAAATCAAAAGGAAGAACCGGAAGAAGAGGTAATGTTTTTACCACCCTCTTTCAAGTTCCTTTCTTCTTCCACTTCTTATTTCTTGGATATTTACATTATAAAATAATAACTCCAGTATATTCTATATAATTTGATATTATTATAAATATGGTACAACCATATTCAGTATTCTATCCATCCTTTGAATGACATGTCACCATACGTGCGTACGTACGGCTTACCGTCTCCACGTCGTGGTGTAATTGTTATTCGAAACATTATTATTTGTATGGGTATGATAATGATGTGTAATTAAATTAAATAATAAATATAAAATTATAATTATTCTATATATATTATATTCCATCCAATTATATATTATTTTAATATCAAAAGAATTATATTGTCGCTCGTGCGTACGTACGGACTACTATTTCCATGAATGCGATGAGATTCATTCCCCATCGTATCCATTCAAGAATAATTCTCATTTTATGATTAAAAGTAATGTTTAAGAACTTGATATCATTCTGGATATGAATAATATACAATATATCCATAACAAACATGGATTACATAACAAATCATATAAAGTAAAAAGAATCAGTTAACACCCAAAACAACGATAATACTAAGATATTATTAACAAAGCAATGTTAAAAGATCATATATGATATCATATTAATGTATATGATTCTTGTATAATTTAATAACAATTATTTCACCATTATACCAGAGGTAAACCAACCCTCGACCAAGGAAAAGTAATAGGTAAGGGTTTATTTCACAATCTCTTCATTATCCGAGGTTGTTTATACGTAATTATCTACTAGGATCTCTTTATCATCATCATCCATGTTTCTTAAAAAGTATTTCAAATCATTATTACTTTTTTAAAAACTATGGTTTAAAGTCATTTATACCCTTGTTTTACTTTTTATAAGATGTTTATAAAGTAATCTTTCAGTCGTTTTCCAAACAAGGTCCTTTTTAACATTTTCGATAGAATTAAGGTAATAATGTCTTTTTTAACTTATACGGTAAGTGATGCTATTTTACGCCATTATAAAATCATAGAATCTTCCCTTTCAATCTTATAATAATATTTTCAAAGTAAATGTTTTAATTATGTGGCTTTTAAATGATTTCAAAAAAAGATTCTCTCAAATAGTTTTGATTTCATCTATGTCAACATCCTTTGATTGATTTTAAGCTTATTTGAAGTTGATTTATTATAATAAAAAACTTCCATATAGTATTGAAGGTTTTGTGATATGTTTGACTATGGATGTGTTATTTTTACACCATTGCTGGTTTATGGAGAAAGTATAGACATTTCATATGCTAGTTTTAATATGAATGTTTATGTTATGTTTAAACTTGTTCGTATGAGGAATGCATTGGACTTAATAAGTGATGGGTGGAGCCCACTATAGCTCCTCGATGCATATGTAGGTCTCATGAGACAAACCAGTGTATTGGAATAGGGCCTTGACAAAATCTTATTTTTAGTCTTGGCACAAGGCCTTGACGATGTGGTGATGATAGTATGGAATTATGCATTCCATCATCATTAAAGGGGTTATTGATATTGCATGTGATTATTTGATTAGTAGAATATCCATGTGAATGAGTAAATGGTATTATTTCATTTTATTTCTACCATATTATGCTGAATTTCAAGTTTAAAAGGCTTTTTTTTAGTTATACATTGCCTTAAATTTTTATGCTTATTTATGAAAGTTTCTGCTATATTGTTATCCTTATTGGGCATCTGAGCTCACCCCTTTCTATGTTTTATTTTTCCCAGGATGTGAAGAAGTATTTTATGAATGACCTATAGGAATAGTATTAGGGGATATGAGTTTGGTCTATGGAGACAAGATGTTGTTGTAGTTTTTCACTTTATGATATGATGTAAATATTATCAATGTATCTAGTGATTACAAGGCTACTAAAATTATTGGTCTTTTGAGAATTGATCTTTTTTTATCATGCCAATGGTATGTAATAATGCACCTACTTTGGGTAAATGGGGTCGGGGAGTTATAGTTGGTATCAGAGTGAGGTTCAGTACAAACCTTGTAAGCTAGATTTAGATAAACTCTGATTAGATCACATTAACCTAAGATGGACTGTGGTGATTAGTATAGAATAACTTCTTAGAATTTTGGTATTGTAGAGATTTTGTGAGTTTTATGAGAAATACATCCCTGTCTAGATACGAGCAGGTAGAGGTGGCTCTGGAAAAGTTGTACAAAGGGGTAAAACCCAAAAACACCACTTTGAGCTAGACTCGAATGGGAATTGGTGCCCAAAAACGGGCCTTACTGAACTCTTGGTTACGACACTCCCATGGGATATTCTTGGGATAATTATAATTTTCATTATGAACCGTTATGAAGGGTTTATGAGTATATACTCCCTCAAAGAAAATATTTTTATGATTATGGATTATATCAATAAACTGTTCAATTTATGTTAAGTCTCTTACAAGTTTGGATTTATGTATTTAAATTCATAAACTAATCTAGTGTATGCCATTGTTTAGAAATGTAACCTAGTGGAAGGAATGGAAACCATATCAATGCACGCACTCCATGTCGGGATTTCCCTCCTACTCAAGATAATTATAGAGGAGCTGGTGATGAAACTGGTGCTGATCAGCTAATCACCATACTGGGACAACTTACTCAGGTTATGAATAATAACCTTACCCATATGGAGCACCCTGATCCGCAGTGTAGAGGATCAATGTTAGATTTCTTAATGAGGAAACAACAACCAACATTCAATGGAGGTACAAATCCACTAGTATCTGATCAATGGATAAATTCCTTAGAGAAAATATTCCACGCCTTGGGGAGTAGCGAAAGGGAAAACGTTGTCATGGAAGTTTACCACCTCACTGAAGATGCTGATCAATGGTGGTCATTGATTCAAAACACTAAGGAAGATGATGAAGTATCAAATATGGAATGGAGAGAGTTTAAAGATATTTTTTAAGAAAAATACTTTCCTCATGACCATCGAGCGGATATGGAAAGACAATTTCTGAGTCTGAGGCAAAAGGAGGACGAGAATGTTGCAAAGTATGATTCTAACTTTACAAGGTCAGCAAGGAATGCTGCAAATTATATTTGTAACCCAAGGAGTATGATTAATAGTTTCTTTGATGGGTTAAAACTATCTCTCAATCAAGAATTAGTCTCACAATCCTTCTTGTCATACTAAGATATTGTCTCATGTGATATCAAGACAAAAAATGAATTCTCTAAGTCTTACAAATTTAAATCAAAGAAAGAGAAGAAGAGATCTGCTAATCACTCTAGAAATGTAAATAAGTGTAAGAAGGGAAAAGTTGAATATCCATCTTGCAATAAATGTGGTAAGAAACACCCTGTTACTTGCTTGAAGGGAATGAGAGTCTGTTACAAGTGTAGTGAAAAAGGCCACCAAGCTCGTGATTGCAAGGGGAAGAAAGAAGCTATTGATGTTCAATGATACAATTAGAGGGAGATGGGACATTATGAAAATAAATTTCCTAAGTTTCATGGAAACTTACCTTATAAAAGGCCAAGGGATCAAATCTAATCTTATTCTATCACTACTGCTGAGGTAGAAGCTCCGAAAGACGTGGTGACAGGTAATTTAATGGTTTCCTCAAGTTTAGCCAATGTTTTATTTGATTCTGGATCATTGCATTGTTTCATATATTCCTAGTTTTCTAAGAAAATTAGATATTTTCAATTTGATTTTACAAGGGAGTTGTGAGTTAAAAATTCTAAGGGAAGTATCATCGTAACAAAGTTTTTTGAATCTGTTCCCATTAGATAATATAAATGTTCTTTATCTGTTGATGTCATCATCATACCTATGATTGAGTTTGATATAATCCTCGGTATGGATTGGATTTCAGACCATTATGTGAAGATTTATTGTAAGAAGAAGGAGGTTATGATTTTTGATGATGATGATAAAGAACACCTTATCTTTAAATCAGAATCATCACCACTTGATTCTTATCTAGATCCACCCCCATTAGCTCAACTAAATTCAATTATCGGGGAGGAAGAGAATGAAATAACTGTGGGTGAGGAAATAAATGTTCAAATAGAGGATGTACATATTATGAAATAATATGTAGATGTGTTTCCAGAAGATTTACATGGACATCCTCCAGAACGAAAAATTGAGTTTTCCATTGATTTAATTACAGGTTCAAGGACTATATCGAAGACCCCTTATAGAATGGCCAATGTGGAATTAGTTGAACTAAAGAAACAAAAAGAGGAATTGAGTAATAAGGGATTTATTCTCCCTAGTGTTTCTCCATGGGGATCCCTTGTCCTTTTTGTTAATAAGAAAGATGGATCTATGAGGTTATGTATCGACTACAGGGAAATCAATGTTATAACAATAAAGAACAAGTATCCCCTACCTCTCATTGATGATTTATTTGACCAAATGCATGGAGATCAATAATTTTCAAAGATTGACCTTCAATCTGGAAACCATCAGTTATGTGTGAAGAAGGAAGAAATTCGGAAGACAGCATTTTGAACTAGGTACGGGCATTATGAGTTTATAGTAATACCTTCTGGATTGACTAATGACCCCTATGTATTCATGTATCTAATGAACAGTTTTTTCAAGGAATATCTCAATGATTTTGCAGTGGTATTTATTGATGATATCTTGTTATACTCCAAAAGCTATGAAGATCATGAAAATCACTTGCGCATTATCCTAAAGACTCTAAGAAGACAAGAATTATATGGGAAGTTTAGCAAGTGTGAATTCTGGATTTAGGAGATTTCGTTTCTTGTCCATATTGTCTCTAAGTATGGAATCTATGTGGATCCTTATAAGACCAAGGAAATCCAAGAATAGCCAGCACCAACGAGTATAACCGAGGTACGCAATTTTATTGGTTTAGCAGGTTATTATCGACGTTTCATCCAGAATTCTTCCCGATTAGCTAACCCATTAACGAAGATCACATGTAAAGGGGTTCAATTTATTTGGACAAAAGTGTGTGAAGAATGTTTTGAAGAACTAAATAGAAGATTAGTCGATTCTCCTATATTGACTCTACCATCAGGGAATGATGGATTTGTTATTTAATGTGATGCTTCAAAGAAAGGACTTGGTTGTGTCCTTATGCATAATGATAGGGTTATTGCCTATGCATCACGACAACTAAAAATTCATGAGAAAAACTATCCTACTCATGATCTTGAGTTAGCTAGTGTAACCTTTTCTTTGAAGATATGGATACATTATCTCTATGGTGAAAAATGTGAGATATATACCGATCACAAGAGTTTGAAGTATATTTTCTCATATAAAGAACTCAACATGAGGAAAAGGCGATGTCTTGAACTACTCAAGGATTATGATTTCACAATACACTACCACCCAAGGAAGGCAAATAGGGTGGAAGATGCTTTGATCAGAAAGGATCATGGAGTTTTGAACAAGATGAGAGTTGAAAAGGGATCCTATTTTTATGGATCTAGTGAAGATGAATATGGAAATTACAATGGAAGGTTAAACATCAATACTTTTTCAAATGGTTGAAAACCCATCTTTACTAGAAAGGATAATGTGTTCTCAGACTAATGATGAAGAATTTAAAAAGAATATTAAAGCTATGAATGATGGTAGATTGAGTGGCTTTGTGTATGAAGATGGAATTTTGAAATTTGGGAAGAGACTTTGTGTTCCCGATATACATGATCTAAAAAGGGAATTGTTGGACGATTCTCATAGTTCCAATTTCTCTATACACCTTGGGAGCACCAAAATGTATAGAGATTTGAAGGAACATTTTTTGTGGGATAACATGAAGAGGGGGATTGCTGATTTTGTGTCAAGATGTATGGTTTGTCAACAAGTGAAAGCTAGAAGGCAACAGCCTGGAGGAGTCATGCAACATCTTCCCATACCTGAGTGGAAATGGGATAATATTACGATAGACTTTGTCATGGGACTACCAAAGACTCCTAGAAGGAACGATGCAATATGGTTCATTGTTGATCGTCTTACCAATTCAGCACATTTTCTTGCTATAAGAGAAGATTTACCACTTGAACGTCCAGAAAAAATGTATATTAATGATGTTTTAAGACTTCATGGAGTACCCCTATCGATTTTTTCTGATCGTGATCCACGTTTTACATCAAGATTCTGGAAAATTATTCAGAAAGCCCTGCATACTGAGCTTCGTTTGAGCACTACTTACCACCCCCAAACTGATGGACAACCAGAATGGACTATTAAAACCTTAGAATACATGTTGATATCTTCCTCACTTGACTTTCAGGGTATGTGGGATCAATATTTTCCTCTGGTGGAATTTTCCTATAACAATAGCATCCATTCAAGTATTCGGATGGCACCATATGAAGCGTTATATGGAAAGAGATGTCGCACACCAACCTATTGGGATGAAGTTGGTGAAGGAAAATTCATAGGCCCAGAACTGGTGGAGGAAACGATGGAAAAGGTGAAGGTAATCCAAACCCACATCA
Organism: Viscum album; assembly: GCA_963277665.1. Classification (NCBI taxonomy): domain Eukaryota; kingdom Viridiplantae; phylum Streptophyta; class Magnoliopsida; order Santalales; family Viscaceae; genus Viscum; species Viscum album. Next base: position 1,074,086,078 of record OY728127.1, on the reverse strand, counting down.
AAGCAGCTCAAAGTAGGCAGAAGAGCTATGTCGATAACTGAAGGAAGGATTTGGAATTTCAGGTAGGAGATCATGTTTTCTTGGAGGTATCTCCATGTAAGGGAGTTATAAGTTTCAGTAAGAAAGGTAAATTGAGTCCCAAGTATATCGGACCTTTCGAAATTCTAAAATGAATTGGGTCTATAGCTTACCATTTGGCAATGCCTCCAAATCTCTCCAAAGTTCACGATGTGTTCCACATATCACTATTGAGAAAATACATGCCTGACCCAACGCATGTACTCACCTATGAGGAATTAGAATTGGAACCAGATCTATCTTATTTCGAAGATCCTGTCATGTTTCTTGATATAAGAGAACAAGTGCTGAGAAACTGGACGACTCGTATGGTAAAAGTTTTATGGAGAAACCATAAGATGGAAGAGGCAACGTGGGAACCCGAGGAACTTATGATGAAGAACCACCCGAGTCTTTTTATGCAGTAATGTTCTAGAAATTTCTAGGACTAAATTATTTGAAGGAGGGGATAATGTAACACCCCAAGCTTCCTTGTTATGTTTCCCTTTGAATAATGCAACAGCTTTCATTGTACGCAACTTCGAGATTCTAACACACCGCGACCAATCAAAGTAGCCGTTATGAATAGTAATACCCACTTTTTAAAATTTTATAAATTTTATCTTTCAAAATGAACTTCATTTTTGGATTCAGAGTATCAAAATTATCTTAGGGTTAATTTTTTGTATTTTTCTGAAAACATTCATTATTTGATGAATAGTGAAAATAACTAAATTTTAATTAAAAACAAATTTTTTAATTGAAATAATTAATAGTGATAAATTATGCATTTGAATGGTTGGTAAGTATAATTAGATTATATTTTTATCATTTAATACAATGTAGGTTATTATAAGTAATTTCACATTTAAATTTGACATAAACAAGTGTCAATCTTTTGATAGTTATTATTTCATAAAAACACGCTTTTTGTTTTGACAACGCGAATTAATTTTAAATTAATTTATGCCACTTATTTGTTTTGAATTTATAAAAATGGATTCCATATTTGGAATAAAAAGGTCCAAATTTTGTAAATAGGTAACTTTTATTTTTATACATTTTGAATAATTACTTCGGTAAATATTTTTTACCATGGTTAAAGGGTAAATCCCGTAAATAAGGGTAAAAAATAATATTATAATAATATTAAATTACCCTAAAACGTGTCCTAACCCTATTGGTTGATACATTTCCGACCATGGGAATATTTGGGTCGATTTTGGGACCCCATGGAGCCACTTCTAAGTGATAATGACACTTTATATTAATTAAGTTAAAGTAAATACAAAAATGACAAAAGCATATATCCTTTAGAAAAAACATTTACATAGGGTTATATATGTTATATTTTCGATTATAAATATTCATTATAAAGATAAAAGGATTTCCTATATAATGAGATTTTATTTATAATTTTTAGACATTTAATAATTAAATTTATTTATGACACACTAATGATGCAGTATTTTCCTTATTAATGAAAGAATCAAATAATTGGTATTATAAATGTTAAAATAAATATAATTTTAAAGTTTTGATAACATAAAAAAAAATTATTAGTTAATATGAAATTTTAGGATTACTTAAATGAATATTTTTTGAATTAATAAATTTTTTAATACTTTAACAAAAATCAATTATTAAATAGTGTCAAAATTAACATAAAGGAGTTTTTAAAACAAATATTATATTATTAATTGATATTATATTCCTAAAAATATAAGGTTCGGCCAAAGAAATTATATAATTATATTTGTATCATTAATTTACCACTTTGGGGTCTCTTATAAGTATATATTATGTTTACTAACTATATAATATAAAAATACAAAGAGACATGGTAAATGTCAAACTATTTAACTAAGAGTTAAATCAAAAAGATAAAGTTAATGTAGTGACCCAAACCTATCTAAAACCTATTGGTTAAGTGGTTTCCAACCTATCCCCACCTTAAACATTAAATAATCCACTTTTTTGTCATTATAAACCGAATATGAATTTATTATAAAATAATATTTCTAGATTTTCCTAAGGTGCCCCTCACCCCTCTTATAAAAGGGCACTCCCCCTTCTCTCTAATTCACAACTTCAAAGCCTTTTTCATCGGCCAAACACTTCCCAAATATTCTCTAAAATTCCCTCACTTAAACCTAGAGACCATATTTTGATTGTAAAGCCAACTTAAGGAGCCCTTTTGATCAAATCAAAAGGAAGAACCCGAAGAAGAGGTAATGTTTTCACCACCCACTTTCATGTTCCTTCATTCTTCCACTTATTCTTTCTTTGTTATTTCCATTATAAAATAATAACTCCAGTATATTCTATATACATTTATGTTATTATAAATATTTTACAACCATATTGAGTATTCTATATATCCTTTGAATGACATGTCACCATACGTGCGTACGTAGGACTTACCGTCTCCACGTTGTGGTGTAATTGTTATTCAAATCATTATTGTTTGGATGTGTTTGATAATGATGTGTAATTAAAGTAAATAATAAATATAAAATTATAATTATTCTTTATATATTATATACCATCCAATTATATACAATTTTAATATCAAAAGATTGATATTGTCGATTGTGCGTACGTACGGACTACCGTCTCCACAAACGCGATGAGATTCATTCCCCATGTTATCCATTCAAGACTAATTCTCATTTGATGATTAAAAGTAATGTTTAAGGACTTGATATAATTCTGGATATGAATAATATACAACCTATCCATAACAAATACGGCTTACGTAACAAATCATATAAAGGAAAACGAATCAGTTAACACCCAAAACAACGATAATACTAAGATATTATTAACAAAGAAATGTTAAAAGATCATATATGATATCATATTAATGTATATGATTCTTGTATAATTTAATAAAAATTATTTCACCATTATACAGGAGTTAAACCAACCCTCGACCAAGGAAAAGTACAAGGTAAGGGTATATTTCACAGTCTCTTCATTATCCAAGGTTGTTTATACGTAATTATCTACTAGGATCTCTTTATCATCCACATTAATGTTTCTTAAAAACGTATTTCAAATAATTATTACTATTTTACAAACTATGGGTTAAAGTCATTTATACCCTTGTTTGACTTTTTATAAGATGTTTATAATCTAATCTTTCTGTCGTTTTCCAAATAAGTTCCTTTTTAACTTTTTCGACAGAATTAAGGTAAGAATGTCTTTTTTAACATATACGGCAGGTGTAGCTATTTTCTGCCATTATAAAATTGTTGAAGCTTCCCTTAAAAGCTTATAAGAATATTTTAAAAGTAAATGTTTTAATTATGTGTCTTTTAAACAATTTCAAAAAAATAGATATTTCTCTCAAATAGTTTTGATTTCATCTATGTCAACATCCTTTGATGGATTTTAAGCTTATTTAAAGTTAATTTATTATGATACAAAACTTCCATATAGTATTGAAGGTTTTGTGATATGTTTTATTGTGGATGTGTTATTTTTATACCATTCATGGTTTATGGAGAAAGTATTGACATTTTATATGCTAGTTTTAATATTAATGTTTATGTTATGTTTAAACTTGTTCATATGAGGAATGCATTAGACTTCATAAGTGATGGGTAGAGCCCGCTATAGCTCCTCGATGCATCGATAGGTATCATGAGACAAACTAGTTTCTTGGCTCAAGGCCTTGAAAAAATCTTATTTGTAGACTTGGAACAAGACCATGACAATGTGGTTATGATAGTCTAGAATTATTCATTTCATCATCATGAAAGTGGTTATTGATATTGCATGTGATTATTTGATTAGTAGAATATCCATGTGAATAATTAAATGGAATTATTTCATTTTATTTCTTCCATATTATGCTGAAGTTCTTGTTTAAAAGGCTTTTGTTTTAGTTATACATTCCCTTAAATTTTTATGCTTATTTATGAAAGTTTCTGCTATATTTTTATCCTTACTAGGCATCTGAGCTCACCCCTTTCTATGTTTTATTTTTCCCAGGATGTGAATAAGTATTTTATGAATGACCTGTAGGGATAGTATGAGGGGATATGAGTGTGGTCTATGGAGACGATATGTTGTTGTAGTTTTTCACTTTATGATGTAATGTAAACATTATGAATGTATCTAGTGATTCCAAGGCTACTAAACTAATCGGTCTATCAAGACATGATCTTTTGTGATCATGCCAATGTTATGTAATAATTCACTGACTCTGGGTAACTGGGGTCGGGGCATTACAAAGGGGATAGCCATCTCACATATCATCCCAAGAAGGAGAGTGGACAATAGTTCCAAAAGTCCATCAATGATGCCCAACATCTCATGCATCTGTCTAGAATTAACTATCAATGTAAAGCCACGCATTATTATAGTGTCTCACAATCGAGGGGTCAAAAACTCTTTGTAGAGGACCCATTATCTGGTACAAGAGGAGGGTTCCACTAAAATTCTATCTAAAGAGGACTTGTACCCATGTCGATTGGGGGTTCCACTCTGGTGTTGCAAGCACCCACTGCCTAGCTCAACTAGAGGGTACTACTCAGAAGGTGTATAGGGCCCACTACCCTGCTCAAATGGAGGGCACCACTCTGCAGGCATCAAGGACCCACTACCTAGAACAACTGGAGGGTACTACTTAGAAGACATTAAGGACCTACTACACTACTCTACTAGATCGTACCACTCAGAAGATATCAAGGACCCACTTCCCAGCAATACTATAGGGTACCACTCTAAAGATGTTGAAGACCCACTATCATGCTCTACTAGAGGGTACCACTAAAAATATGTTGAGAACCCACTTCATAGATCAGCTGGAGGGTACTACTCAAATGGTTGAGGTCTGAGGACCATACTGGTTGGAGGGTTCTACTCTAATGTCACCAAGGATCCACATGCTATCTAGTAGGGGGGTTATACTTTTAAGAAGTCTCTAGTGATCCCACCTAATCACTAACATCATTGAGTGTCACCCCAAAATAGAGAGATTCCTAGAACATTCCACATCATTTCTCAAAATCCACAATTGAGGGTAACATCACATTCCACATGGAAAAAAACTCTGGATCCGCTACTGAAGGGCCAAAATACAAGTTTAAATGATGTATTCATGGAAGGTAAGAGTTTATAAACTATATCCAATGGGAAAAAGATGTGTGAGAGGACCCACAAGGCATGTAGTCCTGCTCCACCACCTGGCCTTGTCCCTAGCCAGTACACGGATCATTATCCATATGGTATTATATTCTGTATAGGTGGACTACATAGAATGTCCATGAAACATGATATGGGTTCATGTCTCCATGGCCATGTTTGTGTACTTGGACCCCATGTCTGTGTACTTTGTACTTGATGTGTCACCTCGCACATTTTTCTACCGGTGTGACTTTTCAATGTCTGTTTACTGGAACATTGGGTGTGCCTAGACATGCGATCCTTCACATGGATCTCCCACATGGAGAATGTGGTACACGATGTGTCAGAGAAGTACATGGTTTTCCATCATTAACAATTCTCAAACCCTAGCCACTGCTGCAGAAGGTGGCTACATGTCATGTGTTTAACTATGAACATGATGTGTAGTCCGGTTTTTGATAGAATTTCTAGATCTCCATATATACATATGATTCTTTGAATCTTGTCTCATCACTTTCTATTAGATTCTATCTACATTTGAAAAGGGTGTATCCAACCAAAAATCATGGGTCCAGACTGTTGTTCACTGGAAATTGTCTTCGGTGGTACTCAATAATTTTGTCACATTAGTTGCAGACCACTGATCCCTCTTCTATAAATTTCATAAATTTTAACTGTTAAAAATCTTATCCTCACCTTTCAATAGATCCATATCAAGCCATAATTCATCAACATGTTCCTTATTTATTGATATGTCATGGTTTCAGGGGTTTGACCAGGATTGGTACCAGCCAACATGGTCGAATCAGGACTACGGGGTCCAATATGTGAACAATGTGAAGCAATGGGGAAGAAAGTCACCATAAAAAAGTTAATCAATCATTTTCCAAGATTTCTTTCCCATTAATCAATAACAGTGATTTCAGGGTTAGAAAAATTGAATGAACAATTTATAAATGATACCCAAGCACATGAAATGTCCACAATTGGCATAGATCCAAGAACATGGGTTGATCTTCCCAATCATTTAATCAATGGGAGTTAAACACCAAAAGATGATTCTTACCTCGATTATATATTTTTCTTTGTTGATGAATGCAATCAACATTGAATGAGGGGATTCATTACATTTGATGTGTCCTGATCTGCTCTGGTCTAGAGATTTATCATCATCATATTTGATTCTCCAATGGAGGATGGAGCAGAGATTCTTTGATGATTTATAGTATTATGAGGATAACCATATCTAATCTGTCATGAAAATATATTTATAAAAATTTTAGTTTAAATTAAATAAATGAATGATTGAATGAGTTTATTAATTAATCCACTTAATGTACCACAAATTATCATGGGGTCAAAACATGCTACGCCGACCTATTTTAGGTCATTTATAGGGTAAAAACTGCTTTCCGGACTCAACCGTGGTCTCATATATCTAATTCTAGAAACTATTTAAGAGTTATAATATTTTATTTAAGAATATTTTCACACATAATATAAAATATATTTAATATTTTTGTAAAATTTATTCTGGGAACACTGGGCCTCATAATTGCATATAGTCTTAGTGAATAGCTCTGGAAAATATATATAATTTTTTTCAATGTCTTACAAGGAAAAAACTAGGTCATTAAATAATTCCATCATTCAATATTATCATCACTGAAAATAAAAACTAATAATACAACATAGGATACTAAGCCTGTATCTAGCTCACCCGCTCTTAGGAACTATCATGTACATTTTTGTGCTTCCACAACACACGAACTAAGGGGTTGGTCATTCTACATTGTATCCTCTTCTACTGATCCTTGATCATCACTGGTTGATCTGAAAAGTTAGTTTTTTCCTCAATGTATAGATCACCCCAGTCGATAATGTATGTGGGGTCATGCTTGTGTCACCTCAAATATGACACGTGGAATTCGTCGTGCACCTAATCCAGCTATGAGGTATTGCGACGTGTTAAGAAACCTCACTATCCTTCTACATGATATCATATATCCAAATAAACATCAAGGATGGAATGGATCCCTAAAAAAACCTTCACAATACTTTTCATGGGGAGACTCTTAGAAAAATGTGGTCTCTTGGCTCGAACTAGAAGAGAATATAATGGTGATCTGCATAAGATTTCTATATTCTCTGGGTTATCCCCATCCCCTCAGGGATGACCAGGGATTTATCTATTGACACATGCACTATCTTTAGGCCCACAAGATATGTCTCACCAATATATTTCTAGCATAAGGGTGACCTACATGGTCTCCCCTATAGGGCCTAAAATGGTTCCATGCTAATGGTAGAGTGGTATCATTTATTATACTAAAACTCTACTAATGTAAGGTGATCCTCCCAGATATAGCTGATTTATAGCATGAAAGACCTCATCACATCCTCCAACACCTAGAAAGTGTGCTCGATCTACCCATCCATATAGGGGTAAAAGGCTTTACTCCTCCCCATTTGGGCCCTGAATGCCTTCAGCATGCCTATCCACAACCATGATGTAAACCACACATCATGAATGGATACAATCATCTAAGGAACCCTATGAAGTAGATTGATCTATTATATGTACAATTTCTACAAAATATACACCAAAATATTCTCTATGATAGCATGGAATCTCCCCAACATCATAAGTCAGTCAAATATATACTAGAGAGTGTCAAGGAACTTTAATGTTCAAATAATACCTATGGAAATTTGTATTGATATTATATCCCACATCCACTTTATGATATCAAGGTGATCCATCAAACCTACTGTAACTCGTCACTCATCCTTCTCCTACTGACAGGTTAGGTAATGAGAGATGAACTTATCTATGCTTCCTCTCATAACAGACCACTGAAAATTACGCTAAAGTTCTCGATACATCTTCCCTATAACAGGATGTATACCTAGGGGAGAGGTGTGGAACACCTCCATCACAACCTCCAACATCATGACTAGAACCACTGTTCACCCCTAGTATAAGATGTTGTGATTATCTCCTTCTGAATAACTATATGTTGATTCTCCTGTAGATATAAACTCATGAATAACATCACAGTTGATGTATCCTATCTATTACTCTCCCAAAAGCTCGATAAGAGGAGTCAAAACCATCAACTAAAGAAAATTTTTACCCTCCTTCTCTACCAAGGTCTGCTGTAGGGAATCCAACTTCTCTAAAACCTCATACACCATGAAATCTTGGGACTTACTTCTAATTGAATCTACTAGAACATTTCCCTTCACTAGAGTATAGAATATCTCTAAGTTATAGTCTATTAGGTATTCAAATTAGTGGTGGCGTCTAATGTATAGGTATCTCTGTGTGAATATGTACATGAGACTTAGTGGTCTGAGTAAACCAAAAAATGATTTCCCAACAACTAGTTCTCCCACATCCTCAGTGCAAAGCCTACCAGTGACATCTCTAGGTCATGATTTTCATAGTTATGCTTGCGTGGTCTCAACTACCTCGACCCATATACAATAACTCCATGTATCTACATCAAAATACACTATGAACACCAATACAACCTCTAGTAGTCTCAAAACATGAGCACTCATCAGCAACTTCCTCAAGTCCTTATAGGCCCACTAGAACAGCATTAGCCAGTTAAATAGATTCCCTTTCCACTCTAGGGATATCAATGTGGCTGTGATTTTGGAGAAGTTTTTGACAATCCCCCTATAGTACCCTATAAATAAAATAAAGCTCTGAACCTCTAATAATATCTTGGGTGGATCTCAAAAAATAATAGATTAGATATTCACTAGATATATGGATAAAAAATTCTAAGAAATGAAATTCTCTATAAAGTGAACATCATGAATCCAGAAATGGAATTTTTAGGTCGTTCTATAAATCTGGTTATCACGAAGCTAGTCTTGGACCATCTTAAAGTGCTCTGCATGTTCCTCCTATGATGCAGAGTAGATGAGTATGTCTTCAAAGAAGACATCCACAAACATTTCCATGAATGGTGGTAATACCTATTTCATCAAATAAATAAACACAAAGGGGAATTAGTCATTTCAAAGGGAATTAGTAGTAACTCATAGTGTACGTAGCGACATTTGAATGTCAACATTGGAATATCAGCCTCATGAACACTTGACTAGTGGTAGTTGTACTAGAGATCGATCTTCCAGAACCATCTCGCACTTCAAAACTAGTCTAATTGGCCTTAAATCCTCATCAAGGGTTACATGTTCTTTATAATGACCTAGTTCAGGAGAGGATAATCCTAGAAATTACATAAGCTCCCATATGCCCTTTTCATAAACAACACTAGAGCAGCCCAGGGGACACACTAGGTCTAATGAAAACATTCTCTCGATGGTACTATAACTACAACCACAACTCCATGATCTAAGTTGGGTCTATTTGATATGTAGTAGAAGATATTAGAGTAGTATTTGGATGCAAGTCGATGAAAAACTATATCTCCTACACTGGAGGTAGTCCCAGAACATCCTAGGGGAAGACGTCCATATAATCCCCTACAACTGAAAAAACCCAGATGCCTGAAGAACCTATTATAGTAAGGGATACACTCACAAATCGATGTGTAATGGGATGAAGCCTCACTCTCATAGAACACACCTTCACTAACATGATATCTGTCTCGTGATAAAAGAATAATCTTGATTGATCATTTCATAGGAATCTGGATTATTTGTGAAGACACTCAATATGGGCTCAGACCATGGAATTCCAATCCATACCCAAGATGAATTCATAGGGTTTGATCATGATGAACAAAAGGTTCCATGTGAACCTCTCTTCACTATGAGATAGCTTACACTGTTGGAAGATAAAAGATACAGAAGATGTGTTCCCTATAGGAACCTCAAGTCAGATCTACCGAGATAGAACCTTAACTAGGAGCTCCACCTCTCACACCTTTATTATAGAGATAAAGTAATTACTGGAACCTATTTAAACTAATACTAATAAAAATTTATAATAATCATACATTATACCTCTTATCATCAAGTGCGCTACAGGATCATAAACCACCAATATGACAACACTGCTCTTTATTACATAATTAAACATGATTTATTACATAAAACCTTCACTTCATACAACATATAAGATCGAGAGGTCTAGTTTCTTTGTGGATTAGTAACATTACATAAAAACTTAAAACATAAAACACAAAATCTTATTGAAAACATTATTTACATGACCACTACTTTCCCTCGTACTTAGCATTGCATGGGATAACCTGAGGACATGCATAAAAAAGGGTGAGTTATAAAGCCCAGTAAGGGAATAGACATGGAATAACATGAGGAAGACAATAAATTTTAGAAAATAGGAATATCAATATAGAACAATAGAAACATGAACATAAATTCATGATAAATCATGATAATTATAACATGAAGATGTGTCAACAACACTTAACATAGAATTAACATGAGCCAAGGCTCATTGCACAAGGAGCATGAGTAAACCCTCATTGCACATGAAGCATGAGTAGATAATCATTTAACATAAATTATCATGATTCAATACTCATTTCACATTATTTATCATGATACTATACTTTACCCAATGCATTGGAACACTATCAAGGTGTACCCTTCTTAAACATTTCATTTCATGCATAAGTGTGCCAAATGGATCATAGAACATGGAATCATTTAACATCATAATTTATTCCACGATAAAAGAATGTGGAATAAATATATGAAAATATATAATCAATAAGTATATGTGTGTAAATGTGAATACCCTTGATAGAGGAATCAATATGGTATTCACTACGCAGTGACTTTGGCTTGGAGAATCGTGGTGTAATTTCTGCAGCATGACGGTGTGACATAGGAATTCATAAAAAAGGTTGATGAGAGAGAAATGGGTGTCTCATAATATGTGAATTAAATGGATAGTAAGGGGGTCATATACATACATTTCCCAACCTAGGTAATGGAATTTGGATTCATAATAAAAAATAATAGCTTGAATGTAAATGAGGAGAGAGAAATCCCTTGTGGAATTTCGGCATGGTAATGGGTGTACAAGGGAGGAATTAATGAGAGAGAAAGGGGTATCTTATCATTAAAAAATAAATAGGGCAGTATGGGGGAGGTTCAAAATCATTCTCCAACATTTTTAATTGAAAATAAAAGGGCATAAAAACTTATAGGAAAATGGACAAATGAGAAAGGAAGAAATCCCTTACTTGGAAGTGTGATCCCAAAGGCTTGAGAGAGGCTTGAGAGAGGGTTCTTGGGAGCTTGGAGATCCTTGGGAGGATTCTAGAGAAAGGATGGAGGATGTTTTAAGAACTCCAAAGGATTCAAGTGAAGAGAAAGTGGGAGCTTGGGTGGGTTTATATAGGAAAGGAGAATAAATTCTTTATTATTTAGGTTTGGGACACCTCGCATTAAACTAATCAAAACCACAAACCAGCCCATGGTTTTTTCCCATGTTTTTTTCCAAAGGGGAGTATAAAAAAATATTTTATAAGGAAAATGGCCGAACTTCTTAAAATTATAGGGATGCTTATGTGGAGGTGAGTCACACTCTCAAGGAAAACAATTTAAAAAGACAAAATGTTTTATAAGTCTTGAAGGGTCCACTAAAGCTTTGTAAAATAAAACAAACAAACACAAAATTACATTATTTTAATTTCAAAACATATATTGGCCAAACATAATGTTTATAGTATTTTATTACGTCATAGTTGGGTAATTATTATATCATAAAACACATTATATATTTAAATAGTATTTAATTTTTACCCAAAAATTTGACTGTCTCAGAAAATTATGAAAAATTCACCATTGGATATTTCGATGTCCTGATTCCAAAAATAGTATTCATTTTATATAAAAAAATTCTAAATATGTGAATTTTTATTTTTAAAATAAAAACCGACATTTATCAAAAATTCATGGGTTTTGACAAAAACTGCTTTCAAACCATAAAAAAATTACAATTTCATTCATAAAATTATACGATGATTTATATTTAATAAAAAGAAAATTAATAATAATAATAATATTTTATTAAAATATTATTTAATTCAAAAATTCATTAATTCATCAAAATAGATTTTGTAGTTGAATATTAAATAAAAATATTATTTGCGCTTTAAAAACTATTTATAAAGTAACAATAATAAAATGAATGTATATTCATTATAATATACAAAAATAATGCACATATTCATAGTGTGAAGGTCTTGTTACATAACCCCTTAAAACACCCACATAAGACCTTAGGGTAAGGTGCGCGATGGTGACAGACTCTTGGGGTGGCTCGGATAACATTGCTCGAGTGGTAATCTCTATCCACTTCCACTTCTCCCATAGTCGGTTCTGATCAAGATTAACGTGTTCAATATCATCTTGGGTTTGCTCAATAGCAAAGCCCAATGATAGCACCTCCTTTCCGAGCTCCAAAAAATGGGCTTCGTACAGGGAAAGTCTACTAGATCAGGCCATCCCTTCCTTTGTCTGAGTAAATTGGATTTGTTAAAGCCCTATATTTATACTAATCATATGATCAATGTTCAATAGCTATATTAGTAATGGTCACAATTTTTAATGGTATTTTAAAATCCAAAATCAAAAAACCAAAGAATTTCACATTTTATATATTCATTTTACATAATAATACATTTAATTATATCAAGAAGAATTTACATTAATGAATGTTTGGGTCGTTTCAATCTTCTACAATAAATTTCATCTTCGAAATTTCCTTTTTCTACACTAAAACAGATCTAGGTAACTATACTTTATCGCTTCCTCTAATTCCCACATCACTTCTTCAAACTTGTGGTTTCGCTACAACACCTTGACGAGGGGCATTGTCTTATTTCATAGAAATTTTTCTCTACAATATAAGATCTTCACTGGTTGCTCCATATAGGAAAGATCATCCTCTATTTGTTCTACCTCTGAAGAGAGTACATGTCAAGGGTTTGGTATGTACTTCCTTAAGAGGGATACATGAAATAAATCATGTACTTTGGCCATGGTGGGTGGAAGTGCTAGTCGATAGGTCATAGCCCTAACAGGATCAAGAATCTCGAAGGGGCCAATGTACCTAGGACTTAACTTTCCTTTCTTTCCAAGCCTCATTAACTTCTTCCAAAGAGATACGTGTAGAAACACCATTTTTTAAACATTGAACTCAAGGTCTTGTCGACGGTTATCTGCATAACTCTTCTGTCAACTCTTGGCTACCTTGATATAATGATGGATGGTTTTCACCTTCTCCACCATTTCTTCAACCATTTCTAGTCCTAGCATCTTATTCTCACTGACTTCATCCCAACATTCTAGTGTTCTGATCCTCTTCCCATATAGGGCTTTATAAGGTTCCATTCAGATGCTTGAGTGGAAACTATTATTTTAGTCGAATTCAACTAGTGGAAGATATTGTTCCCATCCTCCTTTGATGTTTATTGAGCACACTCTCAATATGTCCTCAAGTGTTTGGATAGTCCGCTCGGATTGGCCATCAGTTTGAGGATGATAAGTCATACTGAATTTCATCTCAGTATCCAGAGAATTGTGAAGACTCTTCCAAAACATAGAGTTGAATCTTGGTTCTCGATCAGATACAATAGATAGTGGCACTCCATGCATCCTTACCACTTCCTTGATATATATCTGTGTCAGTTGATCTAATGAGAAATCCTCCTGAATAGTAATGAAGTGTGCAGCCTTTGTAAGACGATCCACAACAACCCATATTGCATTGTTGTGTTTGGATGTCTTCATAAGTCCAGTGACAAATTCCATGGTGATGTTCTCCCATTTCCATGCTAGTATGGGCAATGGTTGCATCATCGCCTTAGACTTCTGCCTCTCTACCTTCACTTGCTGACACACTAAGCACTTTGATGTATATTTAGCAATCTCCTTATTCATATTATCCCACCAATAATACTCTCAGAGATCTCAATAAATCTTTGTGTTTCCTGGGTGAATTGAGAAATTTGAACTATGTCTATCATCCAAAAGTTCCTTCTTCATCTATGGACTTGATAGAACACATAGTCTTTTTTCAAATCTCACAATTCCTTCTTCATTAACATTGAACTCTGAGGATTTCCATTTTCTGATAGCTTACACCTTATTTTTAATTCCCACATCATCCTTTTGATCATCCTTTCACCTTTACAAAAAGATGTTTGAGAAATCATTTTTGAAAGGATTGATGATGTTCCATTCTTAATGATTCCCATGTCCATCTTCATCAAAACTATGAAGATTGGATCCTTTTAAATTCTCATCAATGATAGAATCATTGGGTCCTTTCTACTTAGACCATCCACCACCTTGTTTGCTTTCCCAGGGTGGTAATGGATTTATCAATCATAGTCTTTGATCAACTATAACCATTTTCATTTATGCATATTCAACTCTTTATGTGTGAATATATACTTGAGGCTTTTGTGGTATGTATATATTTCATACTTCTCCCCAAAGAGATAATTCTACCAAATTTTCAAAGAAAAGATCACTACATACAACTCGAGGTCATGTGTTGGATAGTTCTACTCATGAACTTTCAATTTCCTTGAAGCATAGACAATGAATTTTTCATTTTTCATCAACACGCATCCCAGGCCCTTCTTCAAAGCATCACTAAATACCACAAAAATTTCTCCACATATGGGTAAAGTGAGCATGAGTGAATTGATAAGACTCCTTTCCAACACCTTGAAGCATTATTCACATTAATCACTCCAAGAAAAAATTACTCCCTTCCTAGTAATTTTGGTAAGATGGTTGGACAATCGTGACAAATTTCTCACAAATTGTCGATAATATCCAGCTAACCCCAATAAGCTACGGATATCTGTTACCGATGTTAGCCTCATCCATCCCTCTATTGTAGCTGTCTTGGAGGGATCCACAGATATCCCATTTCTTGTGATGATATGGCCCATCAATGATACCTCCTTTAACCAGAACTCACACTTGATGTGATTTTCATAGAGCTTCTCCTTTCGCAAGGTATCTAGTATAGTTCTTAGATGATCCTCATGATCCTCCTTGGTTTTGGAGTATATTATAATATCATATATAAAGACTACCACAAATTTTTCAAGGTAATATATAAATACTCTATTCATCAATTCCATGAATATTTTTGGAGAATTAGTGATTCTGAAAGGCATTACTATGAATTCCTAGTGCCCATACCTTGTAGGAAAAGCAGTCTTGGGGGTGTCTTCCTTCTTCACCCTTACTTGATAATATCCCAACTACAAATCCACCTTGGAGAATTATTGTGATCCACGTAGCAGATTGAACAAGTCATCAATTCACGGGAGAGGATACTTGTTCTTTATCATGATTTTTTTAAGCTCATGATAATTGATGCAAAGGCGCATTGACCCATCCTTCTTATTGACAAAGAGGACTGGTGCACCTCATGGTGAAGCACTTGGGCGCATAAAACCTTTATCCAGATTCTCCTATATTTGTTTCTTCAGCTCCTCAAGATCCACAATAGTCTTTCTTTACGGAGTCTTGGATATTGGAAATTCTCCAGGTATAAGATCAATTGAGAATTCAACATCTCTTCTAGGAGGAAGACCAAGCAATTCCTCGGGATATAAAAGAATGCGTAGAACCTAAATCAAAAAGTATGTTCGCTATTCTTGAATGAATAACTAGTGTACCTATCACCACATCGTTTTCATGGTTCACTTCTATGGTAGTGATGGAAAAATATTACCCTTGCTTCCTTGGAGGTGTTTGGTTGCCTCCGAAAACCCTTGGATTAGGGAACTGATTTGCAAGGTGACCTGGTTATTTGCAGATTCAGCAATGAACAACGCGTTGAGGTTCGAATAGAGTGTTCCTCTCCTCTGTTGCATCCTCAGTTTTTTCATTCCAATAGTTAATGGATAGGATCCCTTATCTTCCACACCTAATGCATTTCCTCGTCCCCTTCAGGCAATTTCCAGGGTTCTTCTTTCCGCACCTTTGGAAAGTGGAGTGTTGGATTTTCTTAGCACCACTGTATTTATCCATCAGACCTCTAGAATTGAAGTATATCTTATGATTATTCTCCCCATGATACCCTTGAGATTCTCTGATCTCCATTTCGACCTTGAGGTCACATCAGACAATTTCCTCATAGCTGTCAAATTCACGGATCACCAAGGCTTTCTGCAGGCTAGGTTTCATCCCACCAAAGAAACGATCAACCTTGCATTTATGGGTAACGAAAAATACATATGTGTATTCTGAAATCCTTGTGAAGTTTTCCTCATATGAAAAGATAGATTCATCATCTTTTTTCTTGAGGGTAAGGAATTCCCTTTATATCTTAAGCTGGAGGTTGCGTGGAAAATATTTATCAAAAAACATCTTTTGGAAATTCTTCCATTCCAATGCCTCAATAACCTCCTCAGGCTTCGTATTTTTGATCAATTCCCACCGTTGATTAGCTTCACCATCCATACAATAAGCATCCAGGAGAACCTACTCTTGTTTATAACATTGAAGGATGGAGAAGATCTTTTCAATGGAGTTGATCCATTGTTCGGTGATTGAGAGATCAGATGATCCATTAAAAGTAGGAGGCATTTGTCTCATGAAGCTCTCAATAGCGACTTGTTCTTTCTTAGGGGGGGTTGAACATTCCTCTTGAACCATGTTTCCATTCAATGCTTGAGTTCACTAAGAGAGTATCGTGACAAGGTTTGTGATTCTCGCTCCCATCAAATTGGTAATCTCATTAGAACAACCATCGCATTGATCTTCACATCGGTTGTTAGCCTAAGTCCTCCTATTACAGCCCATTTACTGGAATAAAAGGAATTTTAGGGGTAACACATAAAGGGTAATCCAATGACAAAATATATGACTTATAAATAGATTTTATTTCCTTAACTTATGAATCTATAGGTCTAGATCTATGTTAATCATGATCTACTTTATAACATATATTCTTAGGGGAATGTTTTTTAACTCCCTTAATAATGGTTCATACTAAGCTTGTGAATTTACCAATACATATCCCTTGGGAGTATCGTAAGCAAGAGTGAAACAAGACCCATTGTTATGAACTAGTTCTCGTTCGATTCTAGGTCAAAGTGGTGTTTTTGGGTTTTACCCCTAGATACATCTATGCTAGATCCACCTCTATCAGCTCGTATCCAGAAAGGGATGTATTTGCTTGATAAGCCACTTACTCAATACTCACCAAAATTTAGGTATGTTTTTATTATACATAGTCTTATCCCTAAGGATTTCACTAGTATAAAGACGCAACCTTGAAACATTACATAATATTGAATTAAATGGATAATTCACATTGAGGATCTTTTCAGGTTTAGAGTTTTAGAGAATTAAACCATAACTATTACATTACAACTCAAAGATACAAAGTAGATAGTTCTACTCAGTTTTCATTTTTCCAAAAAATAAAAACTCTTGAGAAAAATAGCCATGTCTAGTTCCATGTTTTAGACAACATGACTTTTCCTTGATCCCATCCTTGACCTTATTCATCTTTAAGTCCTTTGAAAAACATTTCAAAACTTAGGATGAGCATAAAAAGCTCAGTAAGGTTTATAAAAAAAATAAAGGAAACATTAGTCCATCAAAACATAAGCCTTTTAACATACCTCAAGAAATAATAAATTTTGTAAATAACACATAAAAATCATAAATTATAAAGGTAGCTTGTGGCATACATAACATACTTACGTTGTAGCTTTCACAGCTACATAGGGAGTTACATTTGGAATACCCATCACAGTATATTCCCTAAATATCTTAGGAGAAACATTCACGTTTACCTCCATCACGTTACCCAATGCATTGGAGAGCTATCTCGGGCTCACTCTCCATAGGTTTATCACGGAACGACCCGTATACATTACTATGTCCAAGAACCATAACATAATCATAACACATCACATAAGCATAAATGAAATATAACATTCCCACATTGAAAAC
Source organism: Viscum album (assembly GCA_963277665.1). Taxonomy (NCBI): domain Eukaryota; kingdom Viridiplantae; phylum Streptophyta; class Magnoliopsida; order Santalales; family Viscaceae; genus Viscum; species Viscum album. Next base: position 1,074,067,931 of record OY728127.1, on the reverse strand, counting down.
ACAATATATAATTCCAAAATATTGAAATAATAAATACAATCTCAAAACCATTTTCAACACCAAAATATGTAAAAAATAGTATATGGTATTTATTTTTCTTTTAAAAACATTATGGCTTGTTAAGGAATCCATAGATCAAATAATACTCACGGTGGTAGAAAAGGTCGTTGTCACCACTTACGTTAAAAGAAACATTCTTTTTGTTCATTTAGTAAAACGCCTCATAGAAAAATATTTCATTTGAATGAAATGAAATGTCAAAGGTTTTTATACAGCATATAAAAAAAGTCATGTATAAAACAAAATATTCCTCAATGAAAGGATATTAAGACGAAGCCCCTTACCTCGTGTCCGACTTGACCCATTCGTTCTTTAATCTCCTGAAGAATAAACAAAAGTTAATTTATAATTTCTTAAGTACATTTTTAAAGTTTATTATTACTTTTATATCACTTATTACCATGTTATAAACATTATTTAATCATTTAAGTTAATAATGGTCATTTTGTCGATATTTGGTACTTGAGTCAAAAATAGACTTCTTATAATTACAAGTTATTCATGTGGTAAAAATTTAATTATATCCAGAATGATATTAATGAGTTAGATATCATATATATCATATATATCCAGTACATACATGTATTTATTATAGTATATAACATTTTGATGTAAGAAATGAAATGCACTGTTCATGGAGATGGTAAGTCGTACGTACATATGAACGCTACTTTTATTTATATTTCATATTTAATGGAATGAAAACATAATGATACATAGGTATATTATAATTCTAGTATAATATCATATATATATATATATATATAATATCATTAAATCCATACTTTATACGTCCCACATATGGAATAAATGAGTCATGTCACTTTGAGGGGGCGATGGTCTGCACTTCCTAAAATGAAATTATCACGTTTACCCATTACGGAAACCATAAAGGTATGATATAAATAAAAAATACAGAAGCATAAAGAAAACATAAACATATTATATATCATATATAAATACAGTTCCATCTTAATGGCCACCATGAGAGGTGGTAGGAGATAATTGAACAATCATCATTTTGTGAGGCGTTAGTTTTCCATCCACAGAAACAGTATGTTCTTTACCCATTAGATTGAGGTGTGTGTAAGTGTAGTTCTAATACTTCTCATAAGAAAAACCTAGTATATTTAGGATACTCATTTTTTTATAAAATAAAAGAATAAAAAGAGTTTATGGGGTTGGAGAAGTAAAATAAAACAAAAGAACTTAAGAGAAGACGTTACCTTAAAATCGGGTAACTCCCTTTGGTTTGAACCAAAAGGTTTCTTAAAGTGCCTTATACATAAGGTAAGGCTTATAGAAGAAATATAGGGATCTTGAGAGATTATTTGGGCATATTTTGGACGATCCAAGGTGCTTTAGAAGTGTGAGGAATGGGTTATATGTGAAGTCTTTTATAAGGGGGAGGAGGGGCTCTTCATGAAAGTGTGAAAATATTATTTTATTATATAATGATTTTTGGTTTCTAAAGGTCCAAAACTAATTAAAGTAGAATATAATATGACTCATGCTAGAAATAAAATCATCCAATAAGAATTGTATAGGTTTGGAATATTGTTTTAATTTTTATAATATTATTTATTTAAATCATTTATTAATGAGGTAAACACTGCATCATTATTTTTTTCATAAATAATTTTATTTATTTGAAGTCTAAAAATTTAAAAAAAATACCATGATGTAGGAAATATTTTTAGATTTCAAAAAAATATTTATAGTCTAAGAGATAACTTATATTACCCTATGTAGAAAATAATTTACTAAAAGATATTTGTTTTTGTCATTTTTGCCTTTACTTTAAGTTAATTAAAATAAAGTGTCGTTATCACTCATAAGTGGCTCCATGGGGTCAAAAAATATACCCAAGGATAATAATGGTTGTCCATGACTCATCCAATAAGGTTAGGATAAGTTTTAAAGTAATTTTTTATTATTATGATATTCTTTTTACCTTGAATTACCCTATTTACCTTTAACCGTGGTAAATAAAAGTCAAAAGTTATTATTCCCCAAAACAAAATTTTCATCTTATTGAACAAAATTTTAATTACTAATAACAACCATGTATGTATAATTTTCAAAATTCAATTCATAAGAGCAGTAAGATTTCATTTAAATGAAAAATTTAGCTTTTTAACTACTACTCAGTGCTTTCACTATTCATCAAAAATTGATGTTTTTCAGAAAAATACCAAAAATTCAGCCTAAGAAATATTTGATATTATTAATTCCAAAACAATGTCTATTTCACCAAATTCAATACATAGAATTTTAATTAATTAATTTAAAATTAATTCTCGTTGTCAAAATAAAAAGCGTGTTTTAAGAAATAATAACTATTAAAAGATTGAGACTTGTTTATGTTCAATTTCAAAGTGAAATTACTTCCAATGACCAAAATTGGATTAAATGGTAAAAATATAATCAAATTACACTTTAAAACCAATTAAAAAGATAATCTAATTATATAAATAAATTATATTAGAAGGTAGTTTTGAATTAAAATATAGTATTTTTCACTATTCATTAAAAATGAATTTTATCAGAAAAATACCAAAAATTTACCCAAAGTAAATTTTGATGTCCCGATTCTAAAGAAGAATTCTATTTTCTCAAATAGAACATATAAAAGTGAAAAAACTATATTTAAATAGGGTTCTCCATTAAAAGGCGGTAAATCGGCCTTTTAAATAATATTAGAGTATTTATGATTAAAATTAGATTAATTCACATTTTAAGCCTCTAACTTTTATTGGATAAATGTAAAAACATTTAAAAAACATGTATAATAATATTGTAGTTAGTTCTATTCATTCCCGTAAATACAACGACTAGGTGTTAAATACCATTTAAAATAATATTATTATATTATTATTTTTTTAGTATGACTCAACCTTGTGTGCAACGTAAGATTTCAAAGAAACCCATTGTTGCGTATCAGGTACATCATCTAACATAGCATCCCTTTTAAAGTAAAATTAATATTTAATTCACAAATATTAATAATTATGAAAATGTATTATTCTTTATTTACTTGGGATGTTACATCATTCCCCCCTTTTGGATTGGTTGTTCCTTATAAGAGAGATTCTCTTCCAACTGAACTACCTCTGGGATCAAAACATGAGATGGATCTGGCATATACTTTATCAACATTGAAACATGAAAAAAATTGTGTACCTGGGATAAAATTTGAGGTAAAGCCACTATGTACGCAACTGATCCAACTTTCTCTAGGATTTCATAAGGTTCAATGAACCTCATACTCAACTTTCCCTTCTTACCAAAACACATCACACCTTTCATGAAGAAAATTTGAGAAAGACATGATCACCTACCTCAAAAGAAAGATCCTACCTCCAATTATCTGCATAACTTTTCTGCCTACTCTGAGCTATTCTCATGTGCTTCTAAACCAACTGAACTTTTTCTGCCATCTCTTCTATCAATTTTTGTCCCAACAACTTCCTTTCACCTACTTCATCCCAAAAAGACAGATTTCGACAATGATTTCCATATAATGCCTCAAATAGAGCTATCTGTATACTGGAATGAAAACTGTTATTATAATAAAATTCAACCAAAGAAGGATGTTGGTCCCAACTTCCCCGGTAATCCATCGAGCAAGCACTTAGTATATCCTCTAAGGTCTGAATTTTTTGTTCTGAATATCCATCTGATTGTGGATGAAAATCTTTACTAAAATTTAATTCATTACCCAACGACTTCTGAAAGCCTTTCCAAAATTTAGAAGTAAACTTGGGATCATGATCAGATACAACATAGAGGGGAACTCCATGCAACCTGACTAGATCTTTAACATACAACTGAGAAAGTTGATCTATAGACAAAGTATCTTGAATAGGATGTAAATGAGCAGATTTAGTCAGTCGATCAACAATAACCCATATTTCATTATTACCTTAAGATGTCTTTGGTAATCCCAAAACGAAGTCTACAGATATATTTTCCCATTTACACTCTGGTACCGATAAAGATTGAAGCATCCCTTTCAGTAATTACATCTCTACTTTAACCTGTTGACAATTCAAACACTTCACAATAAAGTCAGCAATATCTATTTTCATTCCATTCCACCAGTAATACATCTGAAGATCTCTATACATCTTAGTACTGCTAGGATGAATTGAAAAAAGAGAACTATGAGCTTCACATAACAACTCATTCTTCAACTGTGAATCACAATGCACACATAATCTATTCCAAAACTTCAAAACATAATCATTATCAATGTTAAAATTAGGCAACTTACCCTTATGAACCAACTATACCTTTTTTTGAAACTCACTATCTTCCTTTTTTGCATGCTTAATTCTGTCTAATAGGGATGATCTCACTGACTCCTGAAACAAAAAAGAAGAATTCCCTGCACCAACAACTTCTATGCCAAAGTTAATCAAATCAAAAACCAAAGGATCTCATTCCAAATGTATCATGGTTAATGAACCATTAATTTTTCTATTCAAATCATCATCCACTTTATTTTCTTTTCCCAGATGGTAATGAATCATGCAATCATAATCCTTGATTAATTCCAGCCATCTCCTCTTTCTCATGTTTAATTATTTCTGAGTGAATATATACTTAAAACTTTTGTGTTCAATATATATTTCACATTTTAATCCATATAGATGATGCCTCCAAATTTTTAAAGAAAAAAACAACAGCTAATTCAAAATCATCTGTTGGGTAATTTAACTCATGAGGTTTCAACTAACGTGAACCATAAGCAATTACCTGATCATTCTGCATAAGGAAACAACCAAGTCCTTTCAATGAAGCATCACTGTAGATAACAAATTCACTATCTCTGGAAGGTATTTCCAAAACTATATCATTCACCAATCTTATTTTCAATTCCTGAAAACAATCATCACATTCTTTTTTCCAGATGAACATAACACCTTTTCAAGTTAACTGGGTCATTGGACTAGATAACCGTGAAAAATTCCCAACAAACCTCCACTAATAACCTTCCAAACCAAGAAAACTATGGATCTGGGTTATATTTGGGGGTCTTGTCCATTCTTCAATAACTTTTGTTTTAGCAGGATCAACAGTTATGCCATTTTTTGTCACAATGTGACCAAGGAATGAAATTTTTTGTAACCAATACTCACACTTGCTGAATTTCCCAAAAAATTTCTTTTCTTTTAATGTTTGAAAGACAACCCTTAAATGACTTCCATGTTCCTATTTACTTTTAGAATAAACCAAAATATCATCAATAAACACAACCATCATTTATCACCTGAGTCAACTAATCCATCACTACAAAAAACTGTTCAATTTTGATTCTAACCATTTTAGGATGCTTATTTGAAAGGTAATTTCGATCTGTATTCCTTCCCAGTATAACTACCATGTTTCCTCTACAAAAAACCATTCTGAACACAAAAATATCTCCTGAGAATCAACATGGTAATCTATAAATGTTATATCATTTCAATATTACCATAAATTAATTTGTAGACATTAATTTAACAATATCCTAACTCTTAAAGTTATCTAAACCGACCTTTGATACCAACTATAAGGACCCATCCTTAAAACATTACATAATCTTGAATTAAATGGATAATTCACATTTATGGTCTTTTTAGGTTTATAGTTTTAGAGAATTAGGCCATAACTATTACATTACAACTCAAAGATACAAATTAGACACTTCTACTAAGTTTATAATTTTTCATAAAATAAAAACTATTGAAAAAGAACCATGTACAATTCCATGTTTTAGATAGCATGACTTTTCTTTGATCCCATCCTTGGCCCTATTCATATTTAAGTCCTGTGAAAAACATTTCAAAACTTGGGATGAACATAAAAAGCTCAGTAAGGGTTATAAAAAAAAGGAAACATTAGTCCATAAAAACAAAAGTTTTTTAACATACCTCATGAAATCATAAGATTTATGAATAACACATAGAAATCATAAATCATAAAGGTAACTTGTGGCATACATAACATACTTACATTGTATCTTTCACAGCTATATAGGGAGTTACATTTGGAATACCCATCATAGTATATTCCCTAAATCTCTTAGGAGAAACATTCATGTTCACCTCCGTCATGTTACCCAATGCATTGGAGAGATATCTCGAGCTCACCCACCCTAGGTTTATCACAGAACCACTTGTATACATAACAATGACCAAGAACCATAATATAATCATAACACATCACATAAGCATAAAGGAAAGTTAACATTCCCACATTACAAACACAATATATCATTCCAAAATATTTAAATAATAAATACATTCTCAAAACCATTTTCAATACCAAAATATGTAAAAAGAGTATATGGTATTTATTTTTCTTTTAAAAACATTACATCTTGTTAAGGAATCCATAGATCAAATAATACTCGCGGTGGTGGAAAAGGTCATTGTCACCACTTACGTTAAAAGAAATATTCTTTTTTTTCATTTAGTAAAATTCCTCATAGAAAAATTTTCCATTTGAATGAAATTAAATTTCAAAGGTTTTTATACAGCGTATAAAATAAATTCATGTATAAAACAAAATATTCTTCAATGAAAGGAGATTGAGACGAAGTCCCTTACCTCGTGTCCAACTTGACCCGTTTGTTCTTTAATCTCTTAAATAATAAAATAATGTTAATTTTTACATTATTAAGAAACTTTTTCAAGTTTATTATTCCTTTTATATCACTTATTACCATGTTATAAACATTATTTAATCATTTAAGTTAATAATGGTTGTTTTGTCGATATTTGGTATTTGAGTCAAAAATGGACTTCTTATAATTACAAGTTGTTCATGTGGTCAAAAGTTCATTATATCTATAATGATATTCATGATTTATATATCATACATATCATATATATCCTATATATACATGTATTTAAAATAGTATATAACATTTGGAGGTAAGAAATTAAATGCACCATTTATAGAGACGGTAAGCCGTACGTACGCATGAACGCTACATTCATTTCAATTTCATATTTAATGGAATGAAAACATAATTATACATAGGTATATTATAATTCCAGTATAATATCATATATATAATATCATTAACTCCATCGTTTATACATCCCACATATGGAATTAACGAGTCATATCACATTGAGGGGTGGTAGTCTGCACTTCCTAAAATGAAATTATCACATTTACCCATTATAGAAACCATACAGGTATGATATAAATGAAAAATACTGAAGTATAAAGAAATAATAAACATAATATATATCATACATAAATACAGTGTCATATTAATGGCCATCATGAGAGGCGGTAAGAGATAATTGAACAATCATCGTTTCGTGAGGTGTTAGTTTGTCATCCACAGAAACTGTATGTTCTTTACCCATTAGATAGAGGTGTGTATAAGTGTAGTTATATTACTTCTCCAAAAAACAACCTAGTATATTGAGTAAAATGGTTTTTTTATAAAATAAAGGAATGAAAAGATTTTATGGGGTTGGAGAAGTAAATTAAAACAAAAGAACTTAAGAGAAGACATTACCTTTTAATCGGGTAACTCCCTTTGGTTTGAACCAAAAGGGTTTCTTGAAGTTCCTTATTCCTAAGTTAAGGATTCTAGGAGGAATAGAGGGATCTTGAGAGATTATTTTGGAAGATTTTGGACAATCCAAGGGGCTTGAGAAGTGTGATGAATGGGTTAGAGGTGGGGTCTTTTTATAAGGGGGAGGAGGGGCTCTTTATGAAAGTGTGAAAATATTATTTTATTATATAATGATTTTCGGTTTATAAAGGTCAAAAACTAATTAAATTAGAATATAATATGACTCATGGTAGAAATAAAATAATCCAATAATAATATGATACGTTTTGGATATTTTTTTAATCTTTATAATATTATTTATTTAAATCATTTATTATTGAGGTAAACACTACATCGTTATAGTGTCATAAATAATTTTATTTATTTTATGTCTAAAAATTATAAAAAAATACCATGATGTAGTAAATATTTTTATCTTTAAAAGGAATATTTATATTTTAATAGATAACTTATATAACCCTATGTAAAAATTAATTTACTAAAATATATTTGTTTATGTCATTTTGGCCTTTATTTTAAGTTAATTAAAATAAAGTGTCATTATCACTCTTAAGTGGCTCCATGAGGTCCCAAAATCTACCCAAGTATGCCAATGGTAGGACATTACTCATACAATATGTTTAGGTCAAGTGTTATGATTATTTTGTATTATTATGATATTCTTTTTCCCTTGAATTACCCTATTTTCCTTTAACTGCGGTAAATAAAAGTCAAAAGTTATTATTCAAAAAAAAATATTTTCATATTATTGAACCACATTTTACTAAATAATAAAAACCATGTATGTAGGATTTTTTAAATTAAATTCATAGAAGCGGTAAAATTTCATTTCAATGAAAAAGTCGTATTTTTAACTACTACTCAGTGTTTTCACTATTCATAAAAAATTGATTTTTTTCAGAAAAATACCAAAAATTAATTCTAAGATATATTTGATATTCAGAATTGAAAAATTATTTATATTTTATAAAATTCAATACATATAAGTTTCATTAATTAATTTAAAATTAATTTCCATTTTCAAAACAAAAGGCATGTTTTCAAAAAATAATAACTATCAAAAGATGGACACTTGTTTATGTCCAATTTCAAAGTGAAATTACTTCCAATGACCCAAATTGGATTAAATGGTAAAAATATAATCAAATTAAACTTTAAAACAAATTAAAAAGATAATCTAACCATATAAATAAATTAGATTAAAAGTCATTTTTGAATTAAAATACAGTATTTTTCACTACTCATTAAAAATAAATTTTATCAGAAAAATACAAAAAAAATACCGAAAGTAAATTTTGTTGTCCCAATTCTAAAGAAGAATCTTATTTTGTCCAATTGAACATATAAAAGTGGCCAAAACTATATTTAAAGAGGTTTTACCATTAAAAGGCAGTAAATCGATCATTTAAAGAATATTAGAGTATTTATGCTTAAAATTAGATTAATTCACATTTCAAGCCTCTAAATTTTATTGGATAAATGTAAAAACATTTAAAAAACATGTATAATCATATTGTTGTTAGTTCTATTAAGCTCCACCGATACAACATCTAGGTGTTAACTACCATTTAAAAAAATATTATTATTTTATTATTATTTTAGTATGACTCAACCTTGGGTGTTACATAAGATTTCAAATAATCTCATTGTTGTGTATCAGGTATGCCATTGAACATATTTTCCCTCTTAAAGTAAAATTAATATTTAATTCAAAAATACTAATAATTATGAAAATGTATTATTATTTATTTTCTTGGGATGTTACAACTAGGGTTTTCTAATCCTAATCCCAAAAATAACTAAACCTATCCTTTGATACCAACTATGACAACCCTGCTCTTTATTACATAATTAAACAAGATTTATTACATAAAACCTTCACTTGATACAACATGGAAGATCAAGAGTTCTAGTGTCTTTGGGGATTAGGAACATTACATAATAACTTAAAACATTGAACATAACATCTTATTGAAAATGTACTTTACATAACCACTACATTCCATCGTACTTAGCATTACATTGGATAACCTGAGGACATGCATAAAAAAGGGTGAGCTATAAATCCCATTAAGGGAATAAACATGGAATAAAATGAGGAAAAAAATACATGTTAGATAATAGGAATATCAATAGAGCATAAGAGAAACATGAATGTAAAGGCATGATAAAGCATGATAATCATAACATGGAGATGTGGCAACAACAATTAACATAGAATTAGCATGAGCCAAGGATCATTTAATTTGAAGCATGATTAAACCCTCATTGCACATGAAGCACAAGTAAACCCTTGTTTAACTTGAATTATCATTAGTCAACACTCATTTCACATGACGTATCATGATATTATACTTTACCCAATGCATTGTAGCGCTATCAGGGCACACCCTTCTTAAAAATTTCATTTCATGTATAAGTGTGCCACATGGATCATAGAACATGGAATCATTCAACATCATAATTTATTCCACGATAATGAAATGTTGAATAAATACATTAAAATATATAATAAATAAGTAGATGTGTGTAATGGTGAATACCCTTGATAGAGGAATTGGCATAGTATTCACTACACAATGACTTTGGATTGGAAAATCGAGGTGCAATTTTGGCAGCATAACGACGTGACATAGGAATTCATAAAAAAGGTTGATGAGAGAGAAATGGGGGTCTCATCATATGTACATGAAATTGATATTAAGTGGTTCATATAAATAAATGTCCTAACATAGGTAATGTAATTTGAATTCATAATACAAAATAATTGCTTGAATGTAAATGAGTATAGAGAAATCCATTACAGGATTTCGGCATGGTAACGGGTGTACATGGGAGGAATTAATGAGATATAAAGGGGTCTATCATCATTAAAACATAAATAGGGAAGTATGGTGGAGGTTCAAAATCATATCCCAACATTTTTAATTGAAAATAAAAGGGCATAACAACTTAAAGAAAAATGGACTAAATGAGAAAAGAAGAAATTCCTTACTTGGAAGTGTGACCCCAAATGCTTGGGAGAGGCTTAATAGAGTCTTCTTGGGAGCTTGGGGCGCTTTGGGAGGATTCTAGAGAGTGTAGGGCAGAAGTTGTATGAACTCTAAAGTCTTTGAGATAAGAGGAAGTGGGAGCTTGGGTGGGTTTATATTGGAAAGGATAAGGAATTATTTATTATTTAGGTTTGAGACACCTCACATTAAACTAATCAATACCATAAACCAGACCACGGTTTTTCCCATAGTTTTTTTCCAAATGGGAGTGGAAAAAATATTTTATAAGTCCAATAGCATAACTTCTTAAAATAATAGGGTTGTTTATGTGGAGGTGAGTCACACTCTCAAGGAAAACAATTTAAAAAGACAAAATGTTTTATAAGTCTTGAAGGGTCCACTAAAGCTTTGTAAAATAAATCAAACAAACCCAAAATCACATTTTTTTAATGGTAAAACATATATTGGCCTAAAATAATGTTTATAGTATTTTATTTCATCACTATTGGGTCATTATGATTTCATAAAATACATTATATATTTATACGGTATTTAAGTTTTACCCAAAAATTCGATTGTCTCAGAAAATTATGAAAAATTCACCATTGGATATTACAAAGTCCTGATTCCAAAAATAATATTCATTTTATCTAAATAATTTTCAAAATATATTAATTTTTATTTTTAAAATAAAAACCAACATTTATCAAAAATTCATAGGTTTTGACAAAAACAGCTTTAAAACCTTTATAAAAATTAAAATTGCATTCATAAAATTATACGATGATTTATATTTAATACAAATAAATTTAATAATAATAATAATATTTTGTTAAAATATTATTTAATTCAAAAATTCATTAATTTATCAAAATATATTTCTTAGTTGAATATTAAATAAAAATACTATTTATGCTTGAAAAACTATTTACAAAGTAACAATAATAAAATGAATGTATATTCATTATTATATACAAAAATAATGCACATATTCATAGTGATAAGGTATTGTTACATAAACCATTAAAACACTCAAATAAGACCTTAGGGTAAGGTGCGTGATGGTGACAGACTCTTGGGGTGGCTCGGATAACATTACTCGAGTGGTAATCTCTATCAACTTCCACTTCTCTCGTAGTCGGTTCTGCTCAAGATTAATGTGTTCAAGATCGGCTTGGGCATGGTCAAGAGAAAAGCCCAATGATGCCACCTCCTTTCTAAGCTCTGAAAAATGGGCTTCGTATGTAGAATGTCTATTGGATGAGGCCATTGCTTCCTTTTTCTGGGTAAATTGGATTTGTTAAAGCCCTATATTTATACTAATCATGTGATCACTGTTCAACGTCTATATTAGCAATGGTCACAATTCTTAATGGTATTTTAAAATCCAAAGACATAAAACCGAAGAATTTAACATTTTATATATCCATTTTACATAATATGACATTTAATTAGATCAATAGGAGTTTTCATTAATGAATGTTTGGGTCGTTACAACAAATGTGTGAAACTATGCCTGACCCTAGCCGCCAGCTCCCTGATCCTAACATGGGATTCCTAGTGGGTGTGGTAAAGGATCTCATAGTGTCATGCACTACCCATAGATCCTCATGGTACTCTTCAATATCATTCTCCTATAAGACCACCTTTTCCATGCATGGGAGATCCCTTATCATGATGATGCATCTTCTATGGTGGTCCATTAGTTATCTTCCTATAGTGCTCAACATATCTAGTCAAGCAGTCTTGTGTTATGTGACCTCACTCATCACAAGTATAGCACTTCCCCTATCTAGGATACCCTGATTCTATGCAATTCTTATAAATATTCACCTGAGTCCGATCATGGAAAGTTCTTAGGAACCATGATCCTCGTGTTTGACATCTGATAGCTTCTACAGACAACTTAGCTCCTTGGCACCCACTACCAACTCCAGTTGTATGGTATCCCTCCAAAAGAAATCACTATATCACTAGTGTCCACTCTAGGATACCTACATATGTGGTGATGCACAATAGTATAATGTTGTCTCATATCTCTCTATAGAGTCCCTTATCATACTTTTCTTCTCAGAAGTATTCATACCAGATCATCTCAAGAGAGTAATGTTTATGGTTTGTGAACCTCACAGCATACTCAAACGCCATCATCCCTCCCTATTGTAGCTCTATAAGCTCCTAAATCTAGAAAAATCTTAATTATAATTGGTATTAATCCTCAAAGAAAAAATATTGGATATCTGGCCATGAGATTGTCAACTCATCATGCATCTATGAAACAAGGATGTACTAACACCCAACTACTCTATAGAAAATGTTAGATACTAGTGCAACCACATGATCCATCGGGGTCCAAACAAGATTGAATGTATTGACCACTGACTCTAGCCAATAATTTTCTACCTAAGGATCTAGATCACCACAGAACCTAAGTGTCCAATGGTTCTAGAACACACATAGTGCACTAAGATTATGGATGTCCTCAAGCTTATCTACTAGGATGATCTACTATCAACAAGTGCAGCTTCTGATTCCAACCTACTTGGAGTAAGGGTGTTGTATGATGGAACCTTGACTAAGGGCTCATGAAATATTGGATCTTCATCAAAAATTGAAGCTCGTATACTAGTTAGATATCATAATGAAGGTATCATGAAAGTTATTTAGAAGTTCTGTGGTCAAATATTAACATAAATTTATATATATATATATAAAAAATGTGGAGATGACTCAAGAAGGATAAAAAAAGAATCAATCCTATATGAGGAATATACCATTAATCCATGTGATAAATGTATCACCATGGAGAGTCAACAAGTAGGTAGTTAGGGTCCTAGTGAATGGATATGTTGGCCACCAAACCTTCATTGGACTCCCTATCCTAGGAGCCAAACTCGAGACACTTTGAATTTGTTTCCCTAAACCCAACCAAATCCTATAAAGGTGATACATCCAAAAAACTTCCCATGGAATGAAATTTCCCTTATACCAATCTTTCATGACTCAACCCAAGTGGGGGATAGATCCATAAATACCCCAAGCCTACATCCATAGGAAAGGGGGTAGAAACCAGTGATTAATGCATAACTAACCCAGGGAGACCATTACTATTCTAACACACATTGACATCTCAATGAAAAAGTGAAAATGGAAAGAGTAAATGATGTGACACAGCTATAAATATTACCAAGAATTCATGAACCAATAGATAGTACAAGAGTACGGTAGTATAAATTGAAAATTAAAGAGGAAAAATTCATTCATAAACAAAAATTTAACCCAACCTAAAAATATATAAAATTAAATAGCTGAGAGAGTACAAATCCTAGATCCTAGGCTATGACCACCACATGCAGTCCATGAACCCATTATCCCTAAGCTCCAGTGTAGTCATAGTTGACATGTACATATTCTGTATAAGAAAAAACATGTGTTAGAAAACCCCACGTAGAGGTGAGTATATATATACCCAGTAGGACAACCTGAAAGATAAAGGGGTTCAGTAAGAGATGCAATAGGAAACAAAGATAGTAGATACAAGATACAGTCAAAGAGTGTAGCTCAACCCATCCAAGAGTGAATGTAATATCATCTATGCGCAATGGGTTAAACATGGTTAGTAGATGAACTACTCATATATTCTTATCCATCTATAGTAGGAGATTAGACTAATCCACCCATGAGAAGCTAAACATAGAAATCACATGGCATTCCTTGTGCATCATTTCCTCTAATGGAAGGAGGATAACAAAATACAAGGTGTAGATATAGTAGAAGAATATATATATATATATATATATATTTGTGTGTGTGTGTGCTCAACCAATGATTATCAAATGAGAGATTAAGGGGATCACCATCTCACAGATCAACCCAAGAAGCAGAGTAGCCAAAATTTCTATATGTCCATCAATGATGCCCAACATCTTGAACAACTACCCATAAGTAACCAACCAAGTCAAACCATACTTCATCACTATGTCGTACAGTAGAGGGGTCACTGAATATAGGTATAGGACCCATACCCTAGTATAATAGAATGGTTCTAGTCAAGTAGTATCCATATATGAATCACACTCATGTCGATGGGGGGTTTCATTGTAGTGTAACAAGGACCCAATGCGTAGTTTAACTGAAGGGTACCAATTTGAAGACATCGAGGAACCACTGCCCAGCTCAACTGGAGGGTACCACTCAAAAGGTGTCTAGAACCAACTTCCTAGATCAACTAAAGGGTACCATAGGGAATACATCGATAAACCACTACCCAACTCTACTAGATAGAATGACACGGAAGATTCCAAGCACTACTGGAGGGTACCAATCGAAAGATTTCAAGGACCCACTACCCAAATATACTGAAGGGTACCACTCATATGGTTGAGAACCCAGGACTATCCTAGTTGGATAGTTCAACTCTAACTTCATCGAGGACCTACATCATATCTGATAAGGTAGTTCCACTACGAATAAGAAATCAATGTCCCTTACTGATCACTTCTTTCATCAAGCATCACATCAAAAGATAAACATTCCTAGAACATTCCACATTGTATCTTGAAATCCAGAAATGAGTGCACCATCGCATTCTATGTGGAAGAACACTTAGGATAGGATTGTTTGATCAAAAATCCATTTTCTAACCTAGGTGACACGAAATTTTTATGTTTCTAAAAAGGAACCAAGGAGTACATGATGTGTGGTCCCACTCAACCTCTAGCCCATGTTCCTAGCTCATACACTGATCCATGTCTGTGTGGTAGTACATGTCATGCAGGTGGACTAAAAAGGATTTCCATGCAACATAGGACTAGGTCAGGTCTCTCTCATCTTGTTCATGTACTTAGATGTCATGTATGTGTACTTTGTACATGGTATGTCACCTCTCATGGATTGTTTCCTATGTGACTTGGTTGTGTAAATGTACTAGAACATGGTGTGTGCCTAGCCATGTGATTCATCACATGTCTCACCCAGATGGAGAATGTGATACACGACATGTTGGATAAGTAAATGATTTTATTTCCTTAACATTCCTCAAACCCTATTTTTATCCATGGAAAGGGGATACATGTCGTGTGTTCATCCTTGAACACAACGTGTAGTATAGATTTCCATAGAAATTATAGATCTCCAAACCTACGTTTGATGCTTTCAATCTAGTATCATCGCTTCATATACAATTCTATCAAAAACTAAAAATGGTGGTTCTATATAGAGATCTTGGATTTGGGACATCATTCGTCGGAAATCAGCTTTAGTGGTATCGAGAATTTCATCACATGAGCAACACACCACTGATCCCTCCTCCTTCAATTTCATAAACTTTAATAATCTAAAATATAATCATAACCTCATAATAAACCTAGCTATAGCCATAGTTCATCAACCCATGCCTTATTTCTTGATCCCTTGCAGTTTTGGGGGACCGATTGGGCTCGGTACCAACTAGAATGGTCGAAGTGGGACCGCAGGGTCCAATCAGTGAAGAAACTAAAGCCATGGGGAATAAAAGAACTATAAAGAAGTATTAACTGATCATTGTCCAAGAATTATTTTCCAACAATAAAGAATAATGATTTCATGGTTGGAAAACATTTAATAATCAATTTAAAACATATTCATGGGTGCATAAAAAGGCCAAAATTGGCACAAATCCTAGAACAAGGGTGGATCTGCTCGATCATTTAATCAATGTGTATAAAAAACACCAAAAGAAGAATCCTACATTAAATATGGATCATTCTTCATTGAGAATTCACCCATCAATGATTGTGGGGTGTCATTGCGTTTGTTATGTCCTGGTCTTCTCTGATCCATAGATTCATCATCATTGAATTTGATTTTCCAACAGAAGTGTGAGGAGAGGTTTTCCAGCTATTTACAAGATTATCAGGATAACCCTGGACAATCTATCATGAAAGTATATTTAGAAACATTTCAGTTAAATTTAAATGATTTAATTAATCAATCAATCAATTAATTAATCCACTTAACATATCACCAACAATTGAGGGTTCTGAATGTCCCACACCAACCTATTTTAGGTCTCTTCTAGGGTAAACACCATGTTTCAAACTCAACCATGGTCTCATATTTCAAATCTAGGGAAACATTTAAGTGTTATACCATTTTCATTAAAAATATACTCATACAAAAAATAAAATATATTTATTATTTGTATGAAATTAATTCTAGGAACACCAGACATCAAAATTTCATGTCGTCTTAGTGCCAAGATCTTGAAATATATATATATAAATATTTCAAATTATTATAAAGAAAAAAACAAGTCTCTAAAAAACCCTAATGGGGAGCATTTTCAATGAAATGTATAGATTATTTATCTATATATATTAATTGAGTTTCATACACTCATTATGATTATTCATAAAGATAATATAGAATCATATTTTTCTAAAAAATACTCTTCTTCAAAACCCTTTATATCTCCATGTATGTTGGATTAATGTTAAATTAAATTTTTTTACTTCAGTGAATTAAATTTGGAAAAATGGATCCCATATTTGGAATGAGCATAATTTATAATTTATAATAATTTCAACATAATTTTTTTGACCAAAATGAATAGTGAATAGAGTAAAAAATTAATTACTTGGGTTAAGGTAAAAATTTATTTACTAGGGTGGGGTTAAACTACATTGATATGAGTGAAAATGAACTAAAATATCATTTTAATTTTATTGAATGAGTTTATTTCGACCATAGAAATAAAATTAAATGAAATATGGAAATTCCTTTAAACCTTCATTTGAATATGATCCAATTAATAAGTTGAGTAATTAAAATTTAAAAAAAAATACTTTTCTTCCTTTCAATTTTTATAAAGATTTTGGATATGAAGGAAAAAAATAACATCAGTTATAGAAGTTATTTTGAAAGATAAATTAGTTTTTGTTATAATAATAAAATATCATTAATTTTTTGTGATTAAATACTTTATTATAATAGTTAATAAATTCCAATGAAACTATTATTTAGTTATAATTTAAATGAAATAAATGATACTAAAAATATTTAAAGTGAATAAAATTGAAAAAATTACTGTGTAAAATTAATTTTTTAGCTAAATATTTCATTTTAAAAAGGTATGAGATTTATATTTTTGAATTATATCTTTGACTTCATCTCTTTAAAATTTCAATTAAATTAATAATTTCAAAATTGAAATTAATGTAATTTTATAATAAATTATGTTATATTAAATGATTCAATGTCACTAAAAATCCTACCTTATGCCAAGTGATTTTTAAATTTTATAAAACATAAAATATTTCCCATTAATAGACTAATTTTTCTTTCATAATTAATATATTAACCCCTAATTAGTAAAATATTCTACTAGTGTGCTCAATGTTAAAGAGGTGTTTTTTACATTACTTTTGTCTGGGTTAAAAATAATTTTCAACATAAAAAATAATTTCATTTGATAATTTTGATTTAATAATTATAATATGTGGGTATAAATTTTCTAATAATTCTCAATTTAATTTATTCTTATTGGATAAATAACCTAGGTTAGAGAACTAGTTATCATAGTGAAACCCCATAATGGTAAAAATTAGAAAACATAGACAATAAGAGAAAAATATTTAAAACTTGTGTTTCATTGTGTGGTGGAGGTTTCTCTCAACTATATCATCCCTTAAAAATTTTAATTATCAATTTTTGTCCCACATTAAGTAATTTTTACCTCCCAATAGTGAATACTTTTTAGTATTTACAATAATGGCACTCCTCAAATATAAAAGGGCACTCACTCCTATCATTTATTTAAACCTTTATTCAAATTTGGATCATACAAACCCTAACAAAATAACTTCTAAAATTCCCTCATTTAATCATATAATCCATAATTTGGGCAAAAATCCATCCATGTAAGGCCTTTGGTTCAAACCAAATGGAGTTACCTGAAGAAGAGATAAAGTTTATCATCGATATTTTTTGTTTTATTTATTTCTACTCCACTTAAATTATTATTATACCTTGTTGATATATTAAAATAATAATTTTACATATAATGATATTTTTTTGCTAATGGTATTACCTATAACCACACACACTTCAATCGAATGGGTTATGAAATCATTACTCATGTGTATGGAGGACTACCTCTTCTTGAAATGATGTAATTTGTTTTTCCATTACCACTACCCACGGTTGGGTATGATTATGGATATAAATATTTATATGATATTTATCACATAATTATACCTCTTGATTAATTATATCATAAGTAAAATTTTATATTCCATACCATAAGGTGTATGAAAATTTTGCATGTGAGTAAGGAAGACTACTTCCACGTGAAGCGTTGTGATTCATATTTCACTAATGTGTTACAAGGAAAGTAACAAGGGTAATGATAATAAATATATGTTATATACATGAAATATTTTGGATATCAATTACATATATATCATTCATTAAATATAATATTTTATTTTTCTTTTTACCCTTTCACTCATTGAAAAAATGATAACATCGTTCATGGACATGTGGACTACCGCCTCCTCGAAGAAATGTGAATAATTTTTTCATCACATAATATAATGAATGATATAGATATAATAATATATAATTATATAATATCATAATTATTCTATTATTATCATTATGTAAAGATAAATGTAACTTACCTTCTTTCCATAATTATCATTGAAAAATAGAAATGTTACCTATGCGCATGTAACAGCCTACCATCATCATGATCATATCATTACTTTTATTTTTCATGATGATAAAACATTATTGGTTTAAAAATAATATTTTTTTTATAAATATTATAATTATTTAATGATTATTATTCTGAAGGTGTATAAATAATGACCTCTTTGACCATAGTCACCCCCACTTAAGTCATTTTTTAAAAAACAATCCTAATAATGTCAAATAATTTAATGTAAACATAATTAATTAAGTAAATTTTATAAAAAAAATTCATACGTGAAATATAATAAATAATAAACATGAAAAATATTCTCAAGAAATTAAATAATTTTTATATTTTTATTATTCATGAAGATAAATTCATATATGATAGGTAGGACTCAAGGTAATTCTTTTTCAGTTCTCAGTTTAATTTCATCGAAATATTTTTCATATTAAACACTTATTTTTTTATGGTGTATATACTTACTAAGAATGTATAAAAAGATTATTAACCTTAAATTTATGGGGATTTAAATATCTATTTTAAGATCACTCTTTCATGGATTTTATAGTTTCAATGTTACCAAAGAAACAATGGATTTTTGTCAAAAATTTCCTTCTTTGAGACTTATGTCGTGTCCTGCATCTTTCATAATTTATATGGTTTATATGAATAAAATATAAAATTTAATACCATAAATTTATTTATTCTACTTTTATTTTATGTTTCATTTCATGTAATCCTTTTAGGGGGATAATAATTTAATGATACCAAATTGGTATGAGATTTATGTCATAATCTCATCATTTATCAGGATCATTTATGATCATGCTTCCTATGATGAGATATTGTCATAAATATCTCAATATACTCATTAATTTTATTCTCCTCTAGTTATTAATTATATATATAAGTGACTGTACCATTTTCCCAGTCATTTTTATTTAAACAATTTCAAAAAAAATGCTTTTAAGAAAATACGAATTTATTTCACACTTCGATTGGAAATCTATTTTCTAAAAACCCATTTTCTAGAAATGATTTAATTTTTTTAGCTAATTAAAAATTATTTATTTTTTAAATAATAAAAAAAATTTCATTGTAATTTTTTTCAAAGGAATATTCTTTTCACTTTCCCAATAAAGCACTTTTTTAATCATTTTACAATGAAAAAGGAATGCTCATTACAACATTTAAAGAATTAACAACCAACATGAACATAATTTAATATAAGAATACATTGAATTTATAAAATTTAATTATTATTGAGAAATTATTCTCAATATTCTAGAGATTAATGGGTTTTAAAAAATATTTTCAAAAAAAAAATATTTTCAAAATGTATTATTTTTTAAAAAGTTATTTTCAAAATAAAAAATATATTTTCCTCAATGATTTTTTTAATGATATATTAATTTTATTTTAATAAATAAACCTCAATAAAACTTTTTGTTATTTATCCTCATCAGAGGATATTTTTTGTTGATACCATTCTCATTATTTCTCAAGAAAAAATAAGGTTTCTTTAAAGAGATTATTATGAACCTTTTTTATCTTCCATGGGTTAATCCTTTTTAAAATATATTATTATGGAACCCATTTATTTTCCATGGTTAAATCATGTTTAAAAGTTATTTATATGAAACCAATTTATTTTAGATTGGATAATCATGTTATAAAGGGAATAGTGTTTGTTTTTATGAGTTTTATGGTGAAATGAAAGCTATATGTACTTTATTTATGAAGTGGTTCTTAGATGTTATATATGATGGTTTTACCTAAATAAAGAATGGTGAGACTTTTAAAAATTAAATTATGGGTGTGCCTAGATAGTGATCTAATGCATTTGGTAGTGATTATGTTTTTTGAAGAATTATAAGGGAAGTTTTATGTATGGTTATTCCAGTCTGAAAGGGTGTTGTAAGGTTTAAGTAATGTTTCTATGAGATGATGTTCCCAGATTCCAATATGTTTTATCTATGATTTCTATATATTTATGATGTTTTATTTTACCAAGATTGGTATCACATGGATCATGATTATTGATTCTTATTACTCTTTCCTTCGGTGAACCCTTATGACATGATTTCATGTTTCATGATCCACATATTGATGGGTATGAATATCCTTATTTTATACTAAATGAATTTTATTATTTCATTATACCCTTATATTAATATTATTCTCCCTAATTAAATTCATTTATTATAGCTAAAATTTTTTCTTACTTAGAATTTTGGGTCACCCTTCATATAATTCATTTTCCCCAAGTTATAAAGAATGAGGTTGAACAGATTATTTCTTGAAGGGATTTCAGATGGATGATGATTTTGAATAAATGATAAATAAGAAAAACTTGGTTAAATGGGTTAAATTCTCATTGAATACATGGGTATTATTTATGTTTGAGTTTTTCTAGATACACTAAATCTCTTAACCTAATATGTCCTATATAATTTAATTTATTAAATTTTTTCTTTTGATCTTGTTTGGATTTTATGGAAAATAAATTGGGTCCCAATTATCAGTATCAAAGCTGGAAATGTAATGTTTGTGATTTGATCACTAGATCCGGGATTGCAGGTTATGGGTTTTTATAAGTATACTAAGACTTCTAAAATATTTGGTCCTTTGAGATGTGATATCATATATCTTATTCCAATGTAATAAATTAACCACTGACTCTAGGATACTGGGTTTGTAATCTTTACATTTTGGGGTTAATTTCCCATTTGAATTCTTGGTACATATGTTTCCTGGATTTTTGGGCCTCTAATTTAGTGAGAAAGATCATGATAAATTCATTTTTAGTTATTTTAGATCATTTTTTTATTAATACTAAGGTGATAGAAATTAAGGAAGCATACGGTGAAATTAATGAGTAATAGTTTCAACATATAAAATTGAATGTTTCTTGGGTTAAAATAATGTTTTCAAAGGATAATGTACTTTTGAATGATTTTTCATATTAATATGTATGTATTTTATCATTATTAACATTTCAGATTTAATATTTGGTCAAAATAAGATCACAAAAATAAAGTTATGAAATTTATTCCTTATATCCAACTATGTAAGTATATTTGAGAAATGGTTATGAGATATAAAGATTGTAAAAAAATTATTATGAGTTAAAAGGTGAGTATCCTATTATTTCCCAAGATAACATGATTTATGATTTAAAATTATATCATATGTAATGAATATATTAAAAATAAACTCATCTATTTTCAATAGTGAAATGAATTAAAATTGCAAGGGATTAATTTATTTAAAATGGTAGAATGTAACACTTGAGAAAATTCAAAAATGGAATGATCATAATTTATTACATAGTATGGTATTAAAAATAAAAGAAAAAAATTTCCATGGAAATTATAGATAATATTTTAAAATAGATAATGATAAATAATTCAAGTACTATATTTGTTTCTCATGATCATAAACACTAACAAACATCACAATTATAATGATAAAAATTAAAAGAATTAATACTAAAAGAATCATAATTTAAATATTTAAAAGGAGAAATATTATTACGGGGATTGAATTTATTGGATTTAAAAATGACCATTATGTCAATTTACCATTATGACCATGGGGAATTTTGATTGTTCATCATTATGACCATTTTTAATTAAGACTATTGGTATTGTAGTTGTTATATGGTTATAATTTGTATTAGTGTATATTAAGGTTTATGAAAAGATTTAATTATCATAGAATCAATGAAAAATGGGTTAAACCAGTAAGAAAATTACTTTTGAAGTTCATTTATCAAATATTGGGAAGGAGGTAGAATCATTACAGTTCTCCCTTGACTAATCAGAAGCAAAACTTCAACAACCAAGGATGGACTGTAATCATCTGCGGGAGAATTTTAAGCTAATAAGGATCACTACCCTATAAATATTGGATGAACCACCCATAAAAGTACCAAAATTTCACATATCACCCTTAAGTATTATAATAGTGGTATAAGTGGTTTTGAATCTATTTATTAAGAAGCATAATGTTGTAAATTCTTTTGGAAATGAAATAGTTATTACTCAATTTTCACTTTTTTTTTGAATGTGTCATACACAAAAACCATATTTTAGTACCTATGATTCTAGTATAATAACTAAAAAATTAAATCATAAAAACATTATAATTATATTATTTCATCATAATAGTAAAACACATTATAATTCAATAGAAAAATAAATAATTACATTGAAAATAAAAGCTAAAACTAGTATTGTAAAACATGAAAATACATACAAGATCTACATAATCGTGTACTTTAGTGTATCACTCTTAGAAAAATAATGACAGCTATAAGAGGTAAGTTTATATTATGAAGAATAGAACAAGAAATAGAATGTATATAATGTTAGAACTGGGAGAAGTATATGAATGATTTTATGTTTTAAAATGAAGTGTACAAATAAGTGTAAATATGATCATTAGAACATTACCATTAGAAAACTATGATTGTATGGAATATAACCATTCCAATAGTAATATTAATATTATATAAAAAAATAATCTAATAAAATTTATAGTCTATTTAATAATAATTCTTGAATTAATGAATAATAATGAATATTTAGCAATGGATATTAATATAACTATATATAAAAGGCTTAGAATAAAAATTATAAAGAAGAAAAGGAGTTTTTTTATTTTTAGCACTAAACTCATGGTCTTCAAATACACCGAGAGGTTTAATTAACAATTCAAATTATAATAAATAAAAATTAATTTTCACAAAAATGTCTTTATATTTGTAAATATCGTGTCAAAATTTTCCAGTTGTGATTTTTCATAATTTTTGCAGAATATTAAAAATTTTTCTAAATTGTAAGATACACTAAGAATACTACAATATGGAAAAAATAAATCATAGTAGTTTTTTATCTAAGGATTAAAAAACAGTTGCTAATAATTTTTAGAGAAAAAATTAGTTGTTTTTAAAACTGCTGCTAAATGTGATTTTATTTTTTTCTACTTTTATAAAACAATTTTTTTAAAAATTAAATTTACTTTTGGTGGTGGTTTTTTAAAAACAGTCATAAAATAGTGGTAGTTTTTCAAAACTAATGATAAATTAAATGGAAAATTAAATAAAATCAAATAAATAAATAAAGAAAATAAAAAACCATCATGAAATGATTTAGCAGCAATTTTTTAAAACCATCATGAAATGATTTATTGGTGCCTTGAACCATCACTAAAGGCTTACTTTGGGGTAGTGTATACTATATTTATTGGGGCATGATTGTGATGTAAAAATAACATGATAACTAAAATAAGTGAATCATTGACACAAAAAATCATTTATTTATTATAGTGTATTTAAATGATTTAAAATGATTTTCTAAACCTCTAATTATCTTCTCAAAATTCATAGTGGAAAGAAAGTCTAAAAAATAATTTTTTATCAAATAATTATTTTCCCATGGAAAAAGTAATATAAAACAATGGATTTTAGCTCCAGAAAAATAAAATATAAAACACCATGTATTAAATGTAAGAAAACGATGAACTAAAACCATGGGAAAGCCAATGGGTTTTCATTTTAAACATCCTTTATTTCTATAGTCTATATTTAGAAATTAATAAATAAATCCTCCCCATTTCATATAAATATCCACAAAGTGTCACACTCCCCTTCACTCCAATTACTTTTAGCATTAATCTATTATAATTTTATCACTCAAATTTATCTCTAGGTATTTTCCAAGGTTTTATGGTTCTTATATAATGCTTTATGAATCAATCTTTCAAGGTAAGGTTTTCTAATACCCCATTTTCCCTTTCAATTAAAACCATTTAATTATAATATAATTTATATTCATTTTCAATATATTTAAAGGTGTTTAAAAAAAATTATTACCACTAATTTATTATATTATTAATGATATATTACTTTTTTACTCTCATTATAACCATTTTGTAAGCCATTATTATGTCATTGTAAGGGCCCACAACCTCTTCTATTTCTATAGTGGTGTTATTACTTCCAATTAATTTCCATTTCAATATAAAAGGTTATTTTACCTCATTTTTAAAAATTATATAATATATTATCATTGAGATATAACCCTTATATCTCATTATACAACATTTATAATGTGTTATAATTCTCAAACTTTTCCATATCAATAAACCATCCTAAATTTTGGTAATGAAAAGGGTGTGTGTGGGTTTCATAGAAATGGATTCCATATAAAGTTATAAAAAAGTGTATATAGATATTTAACAGATGAAACATGGGGTAATAACCCTAAAAATTATTTTCAGGTACTAAAATGATATTCACTCAGTACACAACAAGTTTTCCTGGCTGCACACCTTTTTTACACTCATAAGAATATGTTATGAACAATTCACATTCTCTTTACTATCCATAATAAATGATTTTATTATCAATCTATGGAGATTTTTCTATAATTTCTTCTTTCTACACAAAATTTCAAATACATTCATTCTAATTATCAATCTAATTGATAATCCTATTTTTTTATAAGGAAGTTGATAAATATAAATCAATATTCACCACTTGATAAGGGTACTTATTTTTTATTTTTAATCCAAAATTATTTACATTTTGAGTCAATGTATCTCACCTAGACATCATTTTTAATTCATTAAATAGGTAAATATATTGATAATTCATATAATCCACTATTCCATATGTAAATTATTGTAAGTTAAGTTTCTTAAATAAATTATGCCATATATTTCGTAGATATTCATAATTTAAAATTATATCAATAATAACATATTATATTTTATTATATGATGGAATGAATTTTAATTTTATGTGATGTGTGGGGCCCAAAATTATATATCATCTCAGGGGACTAGTAGGTCCCATGATAAAACTAAGATATAGTAATAAGAGCACCCTTATGATTTATGTATTGTGTCTTGGCATAAGGCATCAAAAGAATGTCTATGATGTCAAATATTACACATTTCTATGATTTAAATCATTATATGATCAATTTATAATTAATTTCCTTTTCAAACCATGCATTAGTTTATTTGCATTTATTCATTAATCTGAAATCTATGGTTTATATGTCCCCATTATATTTATTATTCAATGATATCTTTCATTGTACGATACACATACTAAGTAATTGATCTCCCCATTTTATGTTGTTTCCTATTCGCCTAAAAAACCACAAATATTAATACGTGTAAAATAAGAACTTCTATAGATAAATAAAAAAATCATGTATTCAGTCGATGTATCTTTTTTTTAAATGTAATGGAATGTTCATTTATGTATCTAGTCTTAGAGACTATTAAACATCTATATCTTATGTTTTATAATATTTGTATTCTATATAATTATGAAAAAATAACCATTGATTATAGGTCACTAGAATCATAGTGTTACAAATATCTTATAATGGTATTAACTATTTCAAAAATGATTATGGGATCCCTCTTTCTATGAATCAGACAGTGATGAATGATAGTCATCATGCTCACTAGGTGATGTATCCAGGAAATACCAAAATGAATTACAATATGAAATGATTGTATTTTCATCATATTATTATAAGAGACATTATATATTATATATCTCAATGCATCATTTTCTAGAAATTGGAAAACAATCATAAAAATCCTTTGGGAAAGCTTTAAATTTTTCATATTCCTACGTTAAAGTGGATTGAAATAAATATGGATTTTTTTTTATAATAACATCATACCCCACATGTAAACAATGTTATTTGTGTGATTTTTGATCCTCTATGAAAATAATCTTATTTTTAGCTAGTCTAGGATAGTATGATGGTTGAAGAACAATGGAAATTATACATACATGAGATTGTGAATTTGAATGGGGTGATTTTAGAGATTATTTATTTAAGAGATACCCAATTCAACACCTAATTTTTAAAGGGATTTAAGTTTCTCTGGGAAAACATATGACTCTTATCCAAACATAAAATATAGGAAAGGATTTATAAAAATAGGGGTAAATAATAATTTTAGAAAAGTTTTCTTATACATGTGTGTTGATATTTGGAGAATCATGGGAAGCTCATATATCATTTGTTGAGTTTGAAATTAATAATAATTATCAATTTTCAATAATGATTAATCCCATTAAATAATTATACGATTACCCTATCCAGTATTTACTTTTTTGGTGTGAGGATATAGAAAATTATTTAGAAGGATCATGAATTTCTCAAGATATTAAAATGAAGAATTGACATAGTAAAAATTTTCATGATAGATCAATGTTCATTGAAGCCATATAAAAAGAAATATCATAGTTTGATGGAATTTTTTTATTCGATATAATATTATAGAAAATATCACTTTATGCGGGACATCATGTCTTGGGAAATCATACTAAAATAATTCCTTGGTATTTTTGTATAATTGAATTTAAGGATCGAATTGAAAAATTTCCATATAGATTGGTTGTAACTCCATAGATGATATTTATTAATAATGTGTTTCACATATCCCAATTTAAAAAATATCTAGATTTTTATCATGTTTTGTATTGGTAAGAGTATTAGTTTGATCCTGATACTTCCTTCATTGAACACTTAGTCTAGATGACCAATTTTCAAAATAATGAAATGGATGGATAATCCATTCCTATGGGTTAGGTCTTATGTTATCATGGTGGTGAATCTCATGAAATATGGGAGAGGTATTAATAAATAAGATATCAATTACAAGACCTCAATATAGATCACTTGTTTTCATGGATACATTCTATTGGAAAAACTAATATGAAGGAGAGTGTTGTGGTTCCCATGATTTAATTTCTAATAGATGAATAATGGTTACTGAATAATTGACCTAACTATACAACCAAAACATAATGGATAGGAAAATAAAATCTTTATCCACATGCATTGTGGGTACATTTTTAGACTAACCATGAACATAAACCATTTAGCCTATTAAAAACTAAAATATTTTAAATTTCCTTAATTATTTTTAAACTATGGGGACTCCAATTACTTCGATAATTGATCTGTAATATTAAAAGTGTATCCAAACCACTAGTCCCCTTTATTTCACTCATATAATTTTATATCAATATTATTTCATAATCAATGTAATTTTATTTCTATAATTAATTGATTATAATATTAATTTCCTTCCACTTCTATTTTTCACTCTTATGACCATAGTGGCAAATGTTTACATCTCATATGTGTTTTAGTTGAGGGGTTGTTTAAAGTTAATGCCTCCTATAATTTCCCAAGGATCCCTCTTACTCTTCTTATGTCTAAAATCATTTATTTATAACATATTTATCTCATTAATAAATCTATTATAAATTTTTATAAACTACATTTAGAGTATTGGTGGAACCTTAAAAAAACAACCATATATCCCAATAACGCCTTCACTAGAGAAACAATTAAATACCCTTAGCCATATTAAACAAACCACAAATATCATTAAAATAAAATTAGGTAACCACCATAAACATTAAGAAGATCACCATTTTAAACCACCACAAATTCATCTCACTTACTCTCAAGATAATTTAAGGACTGATTAAAAATAGAGGAAAAACTACCCAAAGAATTCTGATAATAAATAAAAGAAATAACAGATTCCAAAAAGAGAAACTTTAATTATATTAGATATCAATATCTATGTTTAATTCATTATTTAAACACCAATATTTCACCAAGAAGTTCAAAATCCATTAAACCAATTATTAAAAACCCATAATTTACTGAAACGATATGTATCCATCCATCCAAATGAAAATATCAAAACTCTGCCATAATATTTACCTTCAATCATAGCAACCATCACCATCCTAAAACTCAATGAACCGCAACATTCCTAACCATGGATGGGGTCCTTCATGGATGGTTCTGTATAAACTTTCGAGTAGGAACATGTTATAAAGGCCTCATGATGATCAAATAGAAACACTAAGAGAAGGGATATAAAATATTTAGAGGTAGAAACCGAAAGTAACACAACCCACTTTCCTATCCCAATACTCTATTCATACCATCACTCCAAACCAAGTATGGTGTCATGTTTAGTTAGAGAGACTGAATGAATATAAACAAAATTTCCCTTACCACACCACCAATTATTAAATTTATTCTCCATATCCATTTAATGTTAATCAACTAGAACTAAAGGATGTTAAAAGGTAGGAAATTATTGTTAAAAATTGGGGATCAACCATAGTGTCGAGATAGGAGATACCTAATGAGGTAAAAACCTAATTGACATATTATTTATTGTAACTCCATTATCACTGTTTTGTTTTAGGAACCCTTTTAGACATTGGTAGATATGTGAGAGTTTATGGAGATAGAATACAAGGAGTGTAGATCCATCTCAAGCTCTCAGTGAGAAAAGAATATTCATCAAATCATCATAAATAGATATAGGTTAATACCTTTTCTTTATGATTCATGAGTTTTCTAAAATTATTAAGTTATATTTTGAATTATATAGAAATCATAATTGTCATATTTTATATCTAGTATCAAATATACTATTAATTATTATTAGTTTCCAATTGACATGGTGAACAAATAATCTAACATGGGAAAAATAAAATAGTTATTAATTTATTCTCACAAGGTGTTTCAATGTTTATTAAGAAGGGTTTTAAAATAAATATAACATAAAAAATTAAAAGGGAAGATTAAATTTGTTTTTAAATAATTATTCGAGTGATTTTACAAAATATTTTGTCTGTTAAGGTAGTGAATGGTCTATTAAATGTTTTTTAAATGTTTCCCATGATTAACCTATTTTCTAACTTTTTATTTTTAATTTCATATATATGACTTTGTTTTTAATATGGTTTATATATAGTGGTGAATGTTTTCATTCATTAATTATACATTATAAATTTAAATTAATTTGTTTGAATTAAAACATCATGGAAATTCATTTAGTTATTTAGTATGATTTCTAGGACAAACACATATTCCATTTTATGATACCACACTACATATCCAATATTACCTTAGTTATGATTCCACTATAATTTGATTCATTATAGACTCACCACTAGTTTATTATTTCTCTCTAGTCAGTGGATCCACCCATTCGTGTAAAATAACACTCTATATAGTGAAATATTCCCAATTGGATATTGTTTTGGTTAATGTTATGAATTCAATTATTTAGAAGATCCTTTTCCTTCTTGATATAGTTATAAAGGCTTCTTTATATGTTATTTTCTATAGTTTTTATTATAACCATTTCATAATATTTGATTCTAAATTATGTTTGAGTATTTTTCATAACTTATATATTGATCACATAATTATTTAATTATTTAATACTATAAACCAGTTTCAAATTATCTTATTTATGTTACCTACTTATCATTAAAAATTAAATAATACCCTCAGAGTTTTAGTTGAAACTATAATGATGTGGTTTATTTTACAATGGGATTACATAGTGAATTTTTTCCAATACTAATAGGTATAATTTTCTTAGACCCTAAATAAAGAATTAATATTTATACTGACTTTGAATTATTTAATATAGGTAAAGATAAATATCCACAGTGAGGTGATAGAATTTTAAGAACAATTTTTCATGTATGTAGGTCATTAAAGGTGGGAGACATACCCTTATCAAATATATATGGGTAAATACAATGTGTCTTTGATTATATTTTGGTTATGTATTTTGGTTACTCTAATATACATATTTTTATTAGAATCCCATTTATTATTCACTTATTTTGATTAACTATTTATTCTTTACATGTTTGGATGGATTTTTATAACTCATATTATTTATATTTGATATTTATTTGATATTATTTCCTTATGAATATAGATTTTTTTATTCTATATTTTCTGATATTATATTTATAAAAGTATATAATTTATGTTCATGACCCACCAATATAATTGTAACACCCCAAGATTTCATAGTATGTTATTTCTTCAAAGTAATTCAATAACTTGAACTACACATAGCACTGAGTTCAAGCGCACCATGACTTACCAAACTAGTCGTTCAAAAGTGGTTATGAATAGTATTAACTGAATTTTGAACTTTATATAATCCTTAAAATTTTAGAATCCATATTATGAGTTTCTTAGACATAATGTAAGAACAAATTCTTTTTTCAGATAAAATAAGTATTTTTCAAAAAATGCAACTTTACCACCTTTTATTGGTGAACCTTTCTTAAATCCAATATTTGAAACTTTTATATATTCAATTCGACAAAATAATATTTTTCTTTAGAATCGGGACATAAGAATTTAGTTTCCATAAATTTTTGGTGTTTTTCATTTCATATATATGTCTATTATACATATTTATATTCTAAATATATATTATATATAAATCATGTTTTATATTCTGGAAGTATTTAAATCTTGATCTATGTGATACAATCAAGAGTAACAAGTTAAAACATGTACGATAAAGAAAGCGATTATTACCCGAAATGTTATTTTAACATTGAAATAATTATAAAATGGGTAGTATAAAGTCATAAATGAATCATGTATGATATAATAAATATGAATATGGTTCTGGAATAATTTAATAACATACTATGGTCATTATACAGGAGGTTAAATGTACCCTCGACCAAAGGAAAGTGAAAGGTAAGGGTTAATTCATCAATCTCATTATTATCTGAGATTGTTAATGTGTAAGTATTTACTGGGAAATTTTTATCATCCATGTCCATTTTTCATAAAAATGATTTCAAAATGAATATTTTAAGTATTTGTGAAAGGTACTCTTTATCAAGATCAAAATTTTAAAATGTTTTAAAGATTTATCTTTTTAAATATTTTTGATTAATGTCCATGTTTTTAAAATGGTTTTAAGTATTTATTTATATAGACATGAATTTTTTGAAAAAATAATTATTTTCAAAAGTTTCAAAGTGGTATGGGATACTTTGATTCAAAAATATCTTTTAAATGACTTCATTTATAAATGTGTTACATTTAAATGATTTCACAAAAAAAAGATATTTTTCACAAAGGTTTTTAATGATTATTTTCAACTATGTCAACATCCTTTTTGGATATTATTATTGATTGAGGTTGATTTATTATAAATAAAATCTTCAATATTGTATTGAATAAGCTATGATATGTTTAAATTTGAATGTCTTATTTTTATACCATTCATAGTTTACGGTTAATGTATTGACATTTCGTATTCTAGTTTTAATACGAATGTTTATGTTATATTTCAACATTTTCATACGAGGAATGTAGTGGACTTAGTAAGTAACGGGTGGAGACCGCTATAGCTCCTCGATGTATCAGTAGGTCTCATTAGACAAACTAGTGTCTTGGAACAAGGCCTTGACAAAAATAATATTTGTAGTCTTGGCACTAGGCCTTGACTATGTTTTAATGATGTTTGGCATTAGGCATTCCATCATTATGAAATTAGTTATTACATGTGATTATTCGAGTTGTATAATATCCATATTCATGTTTATATGGTAATGTTTGATTTTTTTTTTCATATTCTGTTCAAGTTTATGTTTAAAAAGGCAGTTGTTTTTATCACACATCTTTCCTTAAATGTTTATAGCTTCTGCTAAATTATTTACCCTTACTGGGCATCTCAGATCACCCCTTATGTTTTATTTTCCCAGGACTCTAAGAAGTGTATTATGATTGATATGCAGGGTTAAGATAAAGGTAATAATGGAATTCTCAAAATCTATCTATGCTGTGTTTTATGTTTGAAATTATAATGTAATGTTAATGCATGTAATCTATTTCCCAGGACTTCTAAATTGATCGGTCCTTCGGGACTTGATTCCTTGTAATCATGCCAATGTATTAAAATAATGCACCGGCTCTGGGTAACTGGGGTTGGGGCGTTACAGTTGGTATCATAGGAAGTTTAGTACAAACCTTGGAATCTAGATTTAGATAAACTCTGATTAGAGAACATTACCCTAAGAGAGACTTTGAGGTTTAGTATAGAAGAACTTCCTAGAATATAGGTATTATAGAGATTTTTTGAGTTTTCTCAGTAATAAATCTCTATCTGTATATGAGCAGGTAGAGGAAGATCTGTCATAGATGTACCTAGGGGTAAAACCTGAAAACACCACTTTGAGCTAGACTCAAACGGGAATTGGTGCATGACAATGGGCCTTATTGCACTCTTGGTTATGACACTCCCAAGGGATATGCTTAGGATAATTCACATTTTCATTACAAGTAATTATGAAGGATTTAGGAGTAAATACTTTCTCAAAGAAAACATTTTTATGATTACGGATTATATCCATAAACTATTGAATTTATATTAGGTATTTTATAAGTTTGGAATTATGAATTTCGATTCATAAACTGACCTAGTGTATTTCGTTGTTTAGAAATGGCGCCCAGTAGAAGGACTGCGAACTCCAGCAATATGTATGATCCAAAAAGTAAGAAGGATCATATCTTTCATGGTATTAATCCAACATTTAGAAGGTAAATTGTCTCCCAAGTATTCTCAACATATGAATAAATAGTATCATGTGTTAATAATATAAGTAAATAATTCTCTGAGTCATATGGATTTAAAGGGAAGTAAGAGAAAAAAAGGCGGGTAGATAGAAAGATGAATAAAGGGAAGAGGGGAAAGAATGATTTTACTATATGTGATAACTGTGGAAAGAATAACCTTGGTAAATTCTTGAATAGAATGAGAGTTTTTTATAAGTTTGGAGAAAAAGGACACCAAGTACGTGATTGCAAGGGTAAGAAAAAGGTTTCAAATGTACAATGATCCATCTATAAGGAGTTAGGACACTACATGAATCAATGACCCAGTCAACAAAGTATAACCCAAATGATGCTATTGAATAATAATCAAGGTAAGATACTACCACAGATAAAGAGGAAAGATTAGTGTTATTAAGTTGTTATTAAATAATTGTGTCATTTGATTACAAGTTATAAGAATTATAAAGTATATAAGGATTGTACAATAGTACTATTTCATTAAGGATTTAAGATTGTATGGTACCAATTAAAGTGACACAGTTTCTAGTTAAACGTTTTGGAAAATAGATGGATGAAGGAAAGGTAAACCTTAATATGGTCCTGATGCTGAGGTAGTAATTTTGGAATACGAGATGGTTGATTTGGATAAATTATATTGGATATTCTTGACTACCTTGGAACTGATTAATGGTTTGTTTATTTCATCATTGTTGGAGTATTCAAAATTTTTGGATATAAGGAATATATGTAGTATTCTATAAAGAATAAGGGAGAATGAATGTAATCAATAAGGTTTTATGGTAATTCAGGATGTTACCATGTTTTGAAAGAATACATGATGAGGGTGTTCACATGTTATTACGTGGAAAAAATGATCTTCAGTGTGTTTAACTTCCTTCTAAATTTTAGACTGTGAGTTTGGATAGAATTATTTTGGATAAGTCTAAATGTTAGAATGGATTAAGTTTGAAATTGGATAATATTGTTGAGATTATTTTTGTATTGTTATAAAAAGGACAACCCAGAGGTTGGGTGGCAACTCGTCACATCTGGAAAGGCCGAGAGACTTGAACCCGCAACCGAAGGGTGACAAGGGTGCATCGCCTACCACTGGCCCACGTGATGTCCTAGATTTAATAATGTACTTTCTTTTTTAAAAGTTCTGAAAAGTGCATTATAAATTCAATATTTTTGGAACCCTATACGATTAGGATAAATAGAATTTTTTTTTTGAAATCTTTTGGAGTGAAAGATGAGTTTATGGTAGGAATTAGTTGGAGGATGAAACTCTACTTGTTATGTATATATATATATTCCCTCTTATTAAGACTAAATTTTATTAACCCAATTTCGAATGTGGGTTCTCCACAAAGGTATTTTCTATTTTCAAACTTTTATTTTCAAATAACAATTTCAAATTGCAAGGACGTAATTTATTGAAGGAGGGAAGAATGTAACACCCCAAGATTTCATAGTACGTTATTTCTTCAAAGTAATTCGATAACTTTCACTACACGCAACACCAAGTACAAGCGCAACACGACTTTCTAAAATAGTCGTTCAAAAGAGGTTATGAATAGTTTTAACTAAATTTTTAACTTTATATAATCCTTATAATTTTAGGTTCCATATTATGAGTTTCTTAGACATAATGTAAGAACTAATTCTTTTTTCAAATGAAAGAAATATTTTTTAAAAAATGAAATTTTACCTCCTTTTAATGGAGAACCTTTTTTAAATCCAATATTTGAAATTTTTATATATTTAATTTGACAAAATAATCTTCTTTTTTAGAATTGTGACATAAGAATTTAGTTTCAATAAATTTTTGGTGTTTTTCATTTCATATATATGTCTATTATACATATTTATATTCTAAATATATATGATATATAAATCATGTTTTATATTCTGGAGGTATTTAAATCTTGATCTATGGGATACAATCATGAGTAACAAGTTAAAACATGTACGGTAAAGAAATCAATTCTTACCTGAAATGTTAATTTAACAAGGAAATCATTATAAAATGGGTATTATAAAGTCATAAATGAATCATGTATGATATAATAAATATGAATATGGTTCTGGAATAATTTAATAACATACTACGGTCATTATACAGGAGGTTAAACGTACCCTCAACCAAAGGAAAGTGCAAGGTAAGGGTTAATTCCTCAATCTCATTATTATCAGAGATTGTTTATGTGTAAGTATTTACTGGGAAATTTTTATCATCCATGTCCATTTTTCATAAAAATGATTTCAAAATGAATATTTTAAGTATTTGTGAAAGGTACTCTTTAACGAGATCAAAATTTTAAAATGTTTTAAATATTTATCTTTCTAAATCTTTTTAATTAATTTCCATGTTTTCAAAATGGTTTTAAGTATTTATTTATATGGACATGATTTTTTTGAAATAATAATTATTTTCAAAAGTTTCAAAGTTGTATGGGACACTTTGATTCAAAAATCTCTTTTAAATGACATCCTTTATAAATTTGTTACATTTAAATGATTTCACAAAAAAAAGATATTTTTCTCAAAGGTTTTTAATGATTATTTTCAACTATGTCAACATCCTTTTTGGATATTATTCTTTATTGAGGTTGATTTATTATAAATAAAATCTTCAATATTGTATTGAATGAGCTATGATATGTTTGACTATGAATGTGCTATTTTTATACCATTCATGGTTTATGGTTAATGTATTGACATTTCGTATGCTAGTTTTAATATGTATGTTTATGTTATGTTTCAAATTTTTCATATAAGGAATTTAGTGGACTTAGTAAGTGATTGGTGGATCCCGCTATAGCTCCTCGAAGCATCGGTAGGTCTCATGAGACAATCTAGTGTCATGGCACAATGCCTTGACAAAAATTTTATTTGTAGTATTGGAACGAGTCCTTGACTATGTGGTAATGATATCCAGCATTAGGCATTCCCTAATTATGAAATTAGTTATTACATGTGATTATTAGACTATTATAATATTCATGTGCATATTTATATGGTAATGTTTGATTTAATTTTTTCCATATTCTATTCAATTTTATGTTTAAAAAGGTTGTTGTTTTTATCACACATCTTTCCTTAAATGTTTAAAGATTCCGCTAAATTATTTACCCTTACTCAACATCTGAGCTCACCCATTTATTATGTTTTATTTTCCCAGGACTCCAATAAGTATATTATGATTGATATGCAGGTTTAAGCTAAAGGGAATAATTTCATTCTCAAAGAACTATCTATGTTGTGTTTTATGTTTGAAACTATAATGTAAAGTTAATGTATGTAATCTATTTCCCAAGACTGCTAAACTAATCGATCCTTCTGGAATTGATTCCATGTAATAATGCCAATGTATTAAAATAATTCACCGACTCTAGGTAACCGGGGTCAGGGTGTTACAATAATGGCTGGTGAGGATGAGTTTCTGAGGGTATCTTTTATCTCTAGTTTAATAATTTATCGGGTGATATTTTTCCATGTTGAGTGCACTTGATGCCCAAAAACTAGTTTCTAGCCTATAGTGATTGAGATTGATCTTTGGATTATATAATGGATTGAATTAGGTGTTAAGATATGATTCCTAATTTTTGTTCATTACTTTTACTCCATTCATTATGGATTTATATTTTATTTATTTTATTTTTAAACTTTTCATGCAAGTATTTTTAAATTTAATTTCATTGTTAGTTGTATAGTATTAAACAAAAGAGGAGGTTGATGTATTTTTTAAAATCATATAGATTTCTACTGATTTATTAAGTGTGATTTATTTTTTTAAAAAAATCTAATGATTGAATGTTCTATGTCCAATAATATAGAGAATATAGATACTTCTATAATTTAGAGAGGATAAAATTAAACGTATTTTTTTATAAGACAATAGTTAATGAAAATGAATAATCTGGAAATTGATGGAATAGCCCTTGGATAATGTTTTAAATACATTAAATAATTTGATAAAACCTTGAGATGATATATTATGTACTAAAATTGTTTGAAATGTGTTTAGAAATTGTGTGACATAGTGATAAAATGGAAAAGTCCTTGGCTACGTATGTGTCATTAATCATTAGTTAACATGTTAATTTATATATATGTATCTATGGTTAAAGACATAAGTTTTTTAATTATGTCCATTATATGAGTGATTTTTCATTGTAAAATATAATCTGAAGCAATATATGTGTCATCCAATATATGAATATGTGTCACTTATTTCTAATTGTGTGTTATCTAGACATTGTGTATAATCCATTGTAGAATTTTCATAATTTAATTATATCTATATTATGAGACTATGGGATTTTAAAATTAATTTATGAGGAAGAATTTAAATTATATGATATTATTTACATGTTCTTTATGTATAAAACATCATCAATCACATGGATTGTGATTATTACTACGATTCAAGGGGAAGATCTTCCATGGAAGAAGTTATATGTTGGGATGACTATCTATGTTATAATCTTCACTAGCACATCACAACTACATGATACCATGAATATGTGGATGATTTCAAAAGAAATTGTTTTCATAGATTTTATATAAAATGTAAATTAAGGATAAGACATTTATAATTCAAATATCATGAGAATGAACGAAGTCTGAGACTTCCAGAAATTTAAAAGAAGAGAAATTTTAGTGATTTTGAGTGAGTCAAGCCTACCTACTCCTAGGATAGATTATAAAAATGTTATGGAAACACTATATGTTAAATATAAATTGACTATATTTAATATAGGAAAAAATTAATTTAGATAGGTGAACATGTACACTATGTTATCGAAGGAAGGAAATTGAGAACACCCACTGAAGACTAATGTGATATGTAGGGGAAGAAGTTAATCATTGGAGTTATTATAGGGGATCAAGCCTATAATAGTGATCATTACTCAAGAATATTTATTTTTATATTTTGATGTGAGAAAATAAAAAGCTGAATCTAACCATTGTAATGAGTTCAATTACATACCCTTTCTCAAGTTCTATTTCATAATAAGAATGGAGCTATATGCATGGGATAATAATAACAACAATTTGGTATGTAGTCAATCTTAAATGAGGTGAACCTAGTTAAAAAATTTGTTGTGTATATCTCATATTAGAATCCATGTGTATTTTTTTATAATTCTATTGAATAACCATGAAAGTATCAAGGGAATTGAAAAAATATATAAACATTGATTAACCACCAGTTTGTGTGTATCACCCTTCATGTGATCCAATAATTGGTATCAATTCAATTCATACTCTCCAGTGTATATTTTTAATTCATGATATTGAGTATCAAAATTCTATTAATAGAAATGGAATTGCAATTTTCTATATAAAATGGATTCATTCATGGAATGAGAGAATAGTTTCATGGGGACTTTCTCTGTGGATCATTGTTATTAACACCATTCAACATGGATTCACTATTAAAAATGAATCCTATTAATGGAATATAATAGAAAATAGGAACAATGTAAATTATAAAAATATCGTTAATATATTTTTATCTTCCTTATCTGGGAATAAAATGAAAAATTTTATCGTCAATAGAACTAGTAATTCTATTTTGATTAAGATTCATTGAATTTTTAATGGAAAAAAGGTAAAAGAATAAAAAAATAAAAATTCATAGAAAATAGTTTGAAGAAATATTAATACAATAGGATAAAACTATTTTTTAGTTCTTTAACTTTGTAAAACTATTTATTAGAATAATTAACAGGCATTGAGAAAATCTTGAAGTCTTTACTTCTTAAATGAAAAGAACCTAAACATTACATATTCTAGTGAATTTCGACTAGGATTTTATGTATTTCATTCTAAAATATCTTTTAGGTTCAATTTTCTAGTGAATTAGGAAAATTTTTTAAATATTAATCCCATAAATTACATGTCAAAACTTCTAATCAATATCTATTTTTTCACAATATGAAACTTTTAAAACAAATCATGTTTTCTTTTCATGAAAAAAATTAATAGTTTTCATCTGAAACTCATCCTTGTCCACAATAATTGTTAAATACCTATGAAAAAAAATTAAAATTTTGGATTAGCATAAAAATATTCATAAGGTACACATAAATAAATAATTAAACCATTATACCATAAATAACTATAATTTTTTTCCTTTATGATTTGTTTCGATCATTATAAAATTTTTCTTACATATGAAATCACCATTTCTTCCGAAAAAAATTCATAAAACATCGAATAAAAAGCATAAATGAAAAAAAAAACTATATAGGTTACTTTGAAAAATTATAAACTCAAGAATAATTTTTCACAAAGTTATACTTTTCACCCTTAAGATGTAATAGATTCTTTCCTTTAATCATAAACTCAATAACATACCTTGTGGAAAAAAAGATTTATATAAACAAATTGAAAGAATAAATGAATAATATAGGTTACATAGGGAATAATTTTATTATCATACTTACATATGATGAAACCCTCAGGGATACCATAAAATAACTGTAAGAACCTGGATCTTCTTTTCTGGTACGTTTTTTCTTTTTCTGGAGTTTTTGAGAAAAATGAATTTTCTAGAAATTTCAGAAGTACACGCTGTTTACATTCTGAGTACACGTCGTGTACTCTTCCCCGGCTCGAAGTCGTGTGCTGGCCATGTCCGGGCCACACACACGGTGTGTAAGGCTGAGGTGGAGACCGGTTAATTCGGAGTACGGAAAATTGAAGTACATGTTGTGTACTCAAGAAGTACACGCCGTGTACTTTCTTTTTTTTCATTAAACAGACTGGGGTAACGCCTAACCCCTAGTTTTGTCTTATTATTCAGTTTTCGTCCGTCCGAGAGCGACCGTACGACTGGATCTTCGATGGGCTTCACCTCACCATTTGTTCTCCGATTCAAGCACGGTCGATTGTGTTGGAATCATAGCGGTGAGTTCTTCTTTATTCTTTAGCCTTGTTTCTTGATTCCTCATCGTTTACAAGTTATCGTGGGATGAACGTTTTGTGCGTTTTCTCAGATCTACATTTTTTTAAGAGGAATATGTCATCAAGGTTCACGTATATCGATCTCCTCGGATCGAGGTAGGTGGTTTGTGTCTTTCTGTAGAAAGTTGATGAGTATTATGTGAAAATTCCACCAATACCCGTGAATGGGGTATTGCGTGTTTCCTGTTTTTCCCCTTATGTTTTCCTTCTTTGCTTGTTTGCTTTAGTAGGGGTTATTGCTTGTGAGTAGAGTAATTGTTTTTGTGCTCTGGTTGCTTTTCCATGCTTGTTTTTCCTATTGGGCATTTTTTCAGTTTCCATACCTTGTTGTAGGATAGTGAAATTGTCTCTTTTGTTGTTACTGTTGTTCCTTAGTTGTTAGCCAAGTATTTCTTGAGGTTTACTTGGACGATGCACGCGCGCTGAGCATGTTTAGTTATAATCATGACTGTGAGAACCTAGAGTAGTAGACCAAAGGGATAATTGATGGAAGGGCTTCTCCAGAGTGTATTTCAATTATGATGTGAGACTATAGGGGTAATTGACATTGAGTGCTTCCCTAGAGAGTATGTAGATCCTCAACACGGGCCACAGGGGTAATTGACGTTGAGTGCTTCCCCATAGAGCCTTTAGCACAATACGAGACTATAGGGGGAATTGATGATGAGTGTTTCCCCAGAGAGTCTGCTTAATTACATAGTTGAACCAGAGGGGTGAGACTATGTGTGCCTCTCATAGGGTTGCTAGTACTATAGGTTGAACCATAGGGGTTAGGCTGTGAGAGCTACCCAGAGGGTTAACTGTTTTCTTCTTGTTGCTGGTTGCTTACTTGTGTACTTTTCTTGTTAGAACTGTGGATTGTAGCTGATTGTGTTTTCCTGTTTACTGCTTCTTGTTTATTTACTTCCATGTATTCATTGACTATAAGGTACAAATCTTTGGGTGATGGCCTCCTGGGATTGTATCTCACACCCTGTTTGGGCCATGCTTTTGGGCCCAAGCAGACTATGTTGTTGCAGTTATATACAAGGGAAATCACCCTTCTACTTTAGGTTCTTGATCACGCTGGAGCTGGAGAGCATGGGACCGAGCTGTGACTCACGATGCTGAGGAGTTTTTTTTGTTTTAATTTGCACTCTGTTTTCAGTTGTATTCCAGTACGTTGTTGTGTTTGCTTATTTCCATAGATACTTATACATGTTGCAATATTGTCATCATTGTTATATATCTACATTGTTTCCGTTGTTTGTTTTCTGTTGTTATGCATGTTGTTACTGCTTCCGCTATTGACTGCTACTTCTTTTCCGCTGTATACCTTACTGAATGAGGGAATAGTTTCCCCACTGACTCACTAAGGCCCTCACTACTAGTCGGCAGCCTCTGGCGTTCGGGGAAATGCGCTTGAGGTCATGTGGCGAACCGGGTACGGGGCACCAGTGGAGGTGCTCCGGACTCGGGTCGTTACAATGTGGTATCAGAGGAGTTCTTTTCTCTTGCCTTACTATTTGGAGACTTTAGCCAGGGATAGGACGTATTCGGTACTTGGTATTAAGTAGTGCCCGGGAGTAGCTAACCCGTGTACAGGGAAAATCTATACTACCTCGCTAATTGTAGTTTTCTGGTTTTGAGATTTTATAGTGGATCTGATTTCACCTAGAGTGATTCACATGACTTGTGCAGTTATTGTTTTGATATTTTGGTTCTATTTCTGTCGCAACCCGATGAGATGAGGGTATTCCATCTCATGAATCATATATTCACTTGTTGAAATCACATTTCATGCATTCTTGACATGCCATCTAGGGTGCATTAGCGATTGCATGCTGTTGTGATAGACTTTGTGTAGATTATGCATGTTGTTGTGATAGTTTCTTGATATATTCTCTGCTGTTATGTTAGAAAATTGTTTTTTTGTTATTTGTTTAAATTGAATGCCAAAATTTGGTTCTTGAGGTGTTATGGGCCCTCACGGATCAGAATTTGGCATCTTTTCCCTCATTTTAGTATTTCTGGAATTCTGCACAGTTTCTGAGCTATTGCCCAGAAAAACCCAGAATACACGGTGTGTACTTTTTAGATACATGCCATGTAGTTTTCAGGCCATCTCACTGACTGTGTGAGCAGAACACGGTGTCGTGGGAGTAACTTCAGGCACACGTCGTGTACCATTGGTACACGTCGTGTGAGTTCGGAGCCGTGTACCCGGTCGTGTCACTAAAAACACGGGCCGGGGAAGCTCGGGTAGAACACGCTGTGTCCATAGGGAACATTCCGTGTAGTCTTTTCTAGTTACCCGGCCGTGTCACGAACAACATGGGTTGGAGTTACCTTCCTTTCCACACGCCGTGTTTGTTCGGAACAAGCCGTGTAGTCTTTCCTAGGTACCCGGCCGTGTCATGAACAACAAGGGACGGTGTTGCCTTCGCCTATACACGTTGTGTTTGTTTGGAGCACGCCATGTAAGGTCCAGTCGTGTAGACGTCCGTGTACTAAACAACACGGACCGCCGAAGCCTTGCCTAGTGCACGTCGTGTTTGTTTCGAACACACCGTGTAGTCTCGGGTTGATTCGGACCGTTTGGGTTAGTCGTGTAAGGAGACTCGGTCAAGGGAATATTTTTCAAGTACACGCCGTGTATTTTGAAGTGTACATGACTTCTAGGGTGAGAGTACATGCCCATGTCAGTGGTTTAAGAAGACACGCCGTGTAGTTTTAAACATGCCGTTTAGTCGTGTTTTACAATCTTGTGTGTTTTTCTTCCCCTGTTCCCGTTTTGTACTCTTGTGTTCTCTATCCTTGTTTTCCTGATATAAGGTGTGCTTTTGATCTTTCAGAGCTATGCCTCCGAGACTTCCTTTGGTTGTACGTCTGTCGTCAGGCAGTGATCAGACGCCAGACAGGGCTGATCAGGGACTTCCTGTCGATCCCCCAGCCGAGCCAGCCTTGGCACCGGTTGTTGTACCAGTCGTGGGAGCTGATGCGCAGTTAAAGGAAGGTTTCATAAGGATGATGCAGGCCTTCCAGGGAGCACCACCTCCTGCCTTGTCTATGTAAGACTTGACGCGGGTCTTTCAGCAGCAGCATCCTCCCACGTTCTCGGGGGAGGGAGGACCTCAGGCTGCAGAGTCATGGATGGAAGCAATGCCGACTATATTAGAGCATCTGGATATACCTCCAGATAGGAGGGTCAATCTCGCCACCTACATGCTCCGAGACTTCTCCAAGAGGTGGTGGGACGTGATCTCACAGGAGGGTAAGCAGCAGGCTATGGCTTGGTAGGAGTTCCAGCGCGTGTTCTACGACTACTTCTACCCAGAGATTCTGAGGGCCGATTGAGCCCGGGATTTCATGAGTTTAGAGTAGGGTACTCTATTTTTCATGGAGTATTCCTCCTGTTTCACTGAGCTGCAGTGTTTTACACCCATTTGGGATGAGAGTGGGGTGGTCTTGGCACTGAAGTTTGAGGATGGACTCAGGTGGGAGATCCGCTCACAGGTGAACATCTTCCAGCTGACTTCCATTACTTCCATCGTCAACCAGGCATTGATTGTGGAGTGCAATCTGAGAGACTCTGGAGCTGTGAGCCAGGGCGGGTCTGCTTCTAGAGCTAGTTTGCCTCCAGATGACAGCAAGAAGAGCCGTAGAGAGCCTACACGCGGTGATTCAAGGAAGCGGGATGCATCATCAGGTAGCCAGGTGACATGCTACCGGTGTGGA
Source organism: Viscum album (assembly GCA_963277665.1). Lineage (NCBI taxonomy): Eukaryota > Viridiplantae > Streptophyta > Magnoliopsida > Santalales > Viscaceae > Viscum > Viscum album. Next base: position 1,074,023,453 of record OY728127.1, on the reverse strand, counting down.
CGGACAGGGAACACGAGGCCACAGTGCTAGAGAGACCCTGTGGAGTGCCGATCTTGCAGAAAAATGGGTCACCTTCAGCGTTTCTGCCAGGTTTTCTCACCAGTAGCAGGTGACCGGGGTTCTTCCATGACTCCTCATTCAGGAGCAGCCCCACCAGTTTCTCACCAGTTGGGAAACTGGAGTTCTTCCGGCCGTTCGGGCTGAGGGGTAGGTCAAGGTTGTGGCAGTCAGCCACCAGTTCCTCAGCACCAGTAGGGAGGTTTAGCTCGGAGTGGTCAGCCAGGGGCGCAGGTCCGCGGCACGGGCCAGTCTTTCGCCGTGGAGCAGAATTATCAGAAGCAGGATCCCGACCATTCTACTGTTTGAGGTACGATTTTAGTATCCTTAGTTTTATCTTCATCCCTTTTCGATACTGGTGTTATGCATAGATTTATCTCCGTTGTTGTCATGAAGAGCCTTGGTCTCTGAATCTTTTCTTTTGCCGACTCGTTGACACTAGACACACCTTTGGGAATGAGGACATCTAGTGTATGCCAGTGTAGGGAGTGCCCTCTCGAGGTTGCAGGGTATCACTTGTTATGGGATCTCTATGTCCTATAGATGACAGGCTATGATTTCATTCTTGGCATGGACTGGTTGATTCCCTTCCAGGAAGTCGTTGACTGTTATCGCCGCAGAGTCAGTTTCATTTAACCAGAAGGTGAATATTTCTTTCATAGAGGCGAATGGGATATTCGGGCGAGTCGGGCAGGACTCGAGCATCTTGGGCTAGGAGTGGTGACAGCCTAGATTGCTAGTCTTTATCTAGATGATCAGGGGACTCCACAGTTGGACTTTCCTCTAGTGGTGGATCGCTTTAGGGATGTATTTCCAGAGGACTTTTCGGGTTTGCCTCCGGAGCGTGAGGTAGACTTCTCTATTGAGCTCGTGCCAGGAGCGGCACCAATATCCATTCCTCCATATAATATGGCCACACCTAAGTTGCAAGAGCTCAAGAAGCAGTTGGAGGAGCTACAGGCTAAGGGTTTCATCTGACCCAGTACTTCTCCTTGGGGTTCACCTGTTGTGTTTGCAAAGAAGGCAGAGAGTACCCTTCGGCTTTTTGTGGATTATCGGAAGCTGAACCGGTTGACGGTCAAGAACCGATATCCTTTGCCGAGGATTTATGACCTTTTAGATCAGCTTCGACGATCCTGGGTGTTCTCGAAGATCGACTTGAGGTCCGGTTATCATCAGTTATGCGTTAGACCATCATATATACCTCTGACTGCCTTCAGGAGCAGGTACGGTCTTTACGAGTATACAGTCATGCCTTTCGGACTCACGAACGCACCTGCAGTTTTCATGGCACTGATGAACCAAGTATTCTATCCTTACTTGGATTCCTTCTTCGTGGTCTTCGTGGACGATATCTTGGTGTACTCTCACACTCAACACGACCATGCCACACATCTTGAGATCTTTCTGAGTACACTGAGAGAGCATCAGCTTTATGCTAAACTCTCAAAGTGCCACTTTAGGATGGATCAGATTCACTTCTTGGATCACGTCATCTCAGAGGAAAGAGTATCTGTGGACCCATATAAAGTGAGAGCTGTAGTTTCCTGGGAGAAGACGAAGAAAGTTTTTGAGGTACGGAGCTTCCTAGGGCTGGTTGGATACTACAGACGCTTCATTCGGGACTTTTCTCATCTAGCAACACCTTTGACAGGTCTGACCAAGAAGGGGTCGAAGTTCTTATGGTCAGATTCTTGTGAGTCAGCCTTTCAGGAGATGAGAGGGAGGTTGACTTCCACACTGATACTAGTCTTGTCAGGGCCAGGCAAGATCTACATTGTTTACTGTGATGCTTCGAGTATCGGGCTGGGAGCTATTCTTATGCAGGGAGATGGAGTCATTGTGTATGGGTCTCGGCAGCTGAGGCCACCTGAGAGGAACTACCCTATGCACGATCTGGATTTGGCATCTGTTGTTCATGCCTTGCGTTGTTGGAGACACTATCTTCTGGGAGAGAACTTTGTGGTCTTCACTGAACACATGAGTCTCAAGTATATCTTCACTCAGTGTGATCTGAATCTGAGGCAGCGCGGGTGGGTTGAGTATCTTCAGTATTTTGACTTCGAGCTTGCCTATACGCCGGGAAAGGGCAACGTCGTGGCAGACGCGTTGAGCAGGAGAACTCAGATTCAGGCAGTTCAGGAGGCCAGTAGTGTGTGGAAGCTGATGGATCTATTCTCTGAGATGCATCTAGAGGTGCACGAAAGACAGGGATAGACCTTTCAATCTTCTGTAGCTATTACCTCCACGCTACTTGATCGGGTACGGATTAGGCAGCTATCAGACTCAGAAGGCTTAGTCCTGCATGAGTGTGTGTCAGTAGGGGACCCTCTTCCTGGATGGACATTGGGCGAGGATGAGATCTTGCATTTCCAAGGATGCGTATGGGTGCCAGCGGGCATATGCAAGGAGCTGATGTGGGGTTTCCATTCCTCAGTTTGGGCAGTTCATCCTAGCGTCACCAAGATGTATCGGGATCTTCATCGCCAGTAATGGTGGCCAGGTATGAAGAAGGATGTCGCTGGTTTTGTCATGAGATGTTCTACTTGTCAGCAGGTGAAAGCAGAGCATCAGTGACCATTAGGCCTTTTACAGCAGTTGCCCATTCCAGAGTGGAAGTGGAAAGATGTTGTGATGGACTTCGTGACCGGTTTGCTGAGATCACCTCGAGGGAACTATGCTATTTGGGTTGTCGTCAACAGACTTACGAAGGTTCCTCACTTCTTGCTGATCAAGGAGACCTTCATTTTCGATGATCTGGTATGACTTTACATCAGATATATCATTCGTCTTCATGGAGTTATGCGCTCTATTGTTTCAGACAGAGATGCGCGCTTTACCTCTCGGTTCTGGCAGGTACTTCATAAGGCCCTGGGTACACTGGTACTTTTGAGTACAGCATACCATCCCCAGACTGATGACCAGTCTGTGCGCATGATCCAGGTGCTTGAGTATATGCTCCGAGCTTGCATCCTTGACCTTGGCGGTTCTTGGGAGAAGCATATTCCTCTTGTGGAGTTCGCCTACAACAACAGTTTCCAGGCGACCATTCAGATGGCGCCATACGAGGCTTTGTACGGTAGGCCATGTCGATCACCCTTATGCTGGCTGGAGGCAGGAGAGGCAGCTTTGCTGGGACCTCTTCTTGTTCAGGAGACTTTAGAGTAGATAGAGCTGATTCGGAAGAGGATGGCTATAGTGCAGTCTCGACAGAAGTCTTATGCTGATCAGTGGAGATGACCTCTGGAGTTTGTGGTCGGTGATCAGGTTTTCCTATGTGTCGCATCGAGGTTGGGACACAAAAGGATTCGGAGACAGGGTAAGTTTTCACCGTGGTACGTCGGGACGTTTGAGGTCTTGGAGAGAGTGGGGTCGGTCGCCTATCAGTTGCAGCTACCTTAGAGGTATCGGGCCATGCACGACGTCTTCCACGTCTCTCAACTCCGACGTTACTTTTCAGACCCTTCTCATATCTTTCATCCCGAGGAAGTCGAGCTTGAAGAGAATGCATCATTCGAGGAGCATCCTATCCGAATTTTCGATTGTAGTACGAAGGTTCTCCGCGGGCGGTCTGTTCCTTTGGTACGAGTGCTATGGCAGCACGGGCGAGTACAGGATGAGACCTGAGAGAGGGAGGCTGATGTACGATCGCAATGGTCGGAGATGTTCGGGGTTTCTTATTCTCCGAATCATTAGGGAAATTCGGGGATGAATTTATTTAAGGGGGGAAGTTTGTAAGAACCCGAATCTTTTTTTCAGGTACTTTTTTCCTTTTTCTGGAGTTTTTGAGAAAAATGAATTTTTTGGAAATTTCAGAAGTACACGCCATGTACTTTCTGATTACACGTCGTGTACTCTTCCCCGGCTCGAAGCCGTATGATGGTCATGTCTGGGCCACACACATGGTGTGTAAGTCTGAGGTGGAGGCCGATTAATTCGTAGTACAGAAAATTGAAGTACACGTCGTGTACTCAAGAAGTACACGCCGTGTACTTTCTTTTTCTTCATTAAACGGACCGGGGTCGCGCTTAACCCCCAATTTCGTATTCTTCTTCTATTTTCGTCCGTCTGAGAGCGACTGTACGGTCGGATATTCGACGGGCTCCCACCTCGCCGTCTGTTCTCCGATTCGAACACGGTAGATTGTGTTGGAATCGCAGCGGTGAGTTATTCCTTCTTCCTTAGCCTTGTTTCTTGATTCCTCCTTGTTTCCAAGTTATCGTGGGATGAATGTTTTGTGCATTTTCTCAGATCTAAATTGTCCTAAGAGGAATCTGTCGTCGAGGTTCACGTATATTGATCTCCTCGGATCGAGGTAGGTGGTTTTTGCCTTTCTGTAGAAAGTTGATGAGTATTATGTGCAGATTTCACCAATACCCATGAATGGGGTATTGCATGTTTCCTGTTTTTCCCCTACTGTTTTCCTGCTTTGCTTTTTTGCTTTAGTAGAGGTTATTGCTTGTGAGTAGAGTAATTTTTTTATGTGCTCAGGTTGCTTTGCCATGCTTTTTTTTCCTGTTGGGCGTTTTTCCAGTTTCTATACCTTGTTGTAGGATAGTGTAACTGTCTCTTTTGTTGTTAATGTTGATCCTTAGTTGTTAGCCAAGTAGTTCATGAGGTTTACATAGACGATGCATGCGCGCTGAGCATGTTTAGTTATACTTAGGACTATGAGAACCTAGAGTAGTAGACCAAAGGGATAATTGACGGAAGGGCTTCTCTAGAGTGTCTTCTAATTACGATGCAAGACTATAGGGGTAATTTACATTGAGTGCTTCCCCAGAGATCCTTTAGCACGATACAAGACTATAGGGGGAATTGACGGTGAGTGCTTCCCCAGAGAGTGCTTAATTACGTAGCTGAACCAGAGGGGTGAGACTATGTGTGCCTCCTAGAGGGTTGCTAGTACTATAGGTTGAACCATAAGGGTTAGGTTGTGAGAGCTACCCAGAGGGTTACCTATTTTATTCTTGTTGCTGGATGCTTACTTGTGTACTTTTCTTGTTAGAACTGTGGATTGTAGCTGCTTGTGCTTTCCTGTTTACTGCTTCTTGTTTATTTACTGCCATGTATTCATTGACTGTAAGGAACAAATCTTTGGTTGATTTCCTACTGGGATTGTATCTCACACCCTATTTGGGCCATGCTTTTGGGACCAAGCAGACTATGTTGTTGTAGGTATAGATAAGGTAAAGCGCCCTTCTACTTCAGGTTCTTGATCGCGCTAGAGCTGGAGAGCATGGGACCGAGCCGTGACTCGCAATGCTGAGGAGTTTTTTTTTCCTTTTCACTCTGTTTTCAATTCTATTCGAGCACGTTGTTGTGTTTGCTACTTTCCATAGATACTTTTACCTACTTCATTATTGTCATCATTGTTATATATCTACATTGTTTCCGTTGTTTGGTTTTTGTTGTTATACATGTTGTTACTGCTTCCGCTATTGAATGTTGTTTTTTTTCATTGTATACCTTACCAAATGAGGGCATAGTTTCCCCCACCGAATCACCAAATCCCTCGCTTCTAGTCGGCAGCCTCTGGCGTTCGGGGAAATGCACTTGAGGTCATGTGGTGAACCGGGTACGGGGCACCAGTGGAGGGGCTCCGGACTCGGGTCGTTACAATGGTTACGAAAATCCCACATCGAAGGAGGAGGATCACGAAGCACCCATTTATAAGGTGGTGTGGATACCTCTCCCATCATGAGGCCTTTTCCTGGGGGTTGCCTAATGGGAAGAACCCAGGGAAAACAAATCCGTGCGGGCTAGGCCCAAAGCGGACAATATCATGATCATGGGATGGACTGGGCCGTTACAAATGGTATCAGAGCTGGTGTCCAATTGATGTGCCAGCGAGGACGTTGTGACCTTCTAGGGGGGTGGGTTATGGCGATCCCACATCAAAGGAGGAGGAGCATGAAGCACCCCTTTATAAGGTGGTGTGGATACCACTCCCATCATGAGGCCTTTTCCTGGGGGTTACCTGATGGGAAGAACCCAGGGAAAACAAATCTGTGTGGGCTAGGCCCAAAGCGGACAATATCATGATCATGGGCTGGAATGGGCCCTTAAAATAACCCTCATGGTCATACTTTACATAACCCTCACAGTTATACATGGATTCGCCATAACAGTTACATTTGGAAAAACCATCATGATAAACATCCAACATACCTAATAAATTTGATTTATATCATGATCCTACCCATATTTGGTTTAAAATATAACCAAAAATCATCATAAATAATTACCAATAACCATAACATAATAAAAAACATGAATTATTTCTTTAAAAATCTTCCTTGGGGAAAATAACTTATTTAAAAGGAATATTTCTTTTGTAAAATGGAAAACATTTTTCATTAAAAATAACCATTTAATAATTTAAATAAATAATATAAAAATTATGGATTCATGAATTTGGGAAAATATTACCATGATATATAATTTAATAAAACATTCCTTTTGACTTTTGTAAAAAGATACATTAATAGATGCATTTTTAAAGAAAATACCCTATATAAAACCTTAAAATGATTCCTTATTGAAACAATTTGAATGAAATTCAAAAATAAAATTATTAAAAAATTATCTTCCGTATAAATTCATTAAAAATCATTATAAAATCATGGACATAAAAGATAATGATTTAGAAAATAAATCATTAAAACATTTAAAATTATGTTTTTAGGTATGGAGTCTATTACATTGGGTTTGACTCATCACATGCATTCTTTATCATCCCGAACAATAAACCTAAGTTTATTATTTACATTCATGAGAAACTGTTTCAAATTTATTATTCCTTTTATTTCAAATATTACCATGTTATATTAATTACTAAATTATTTAAGTTCACGTTAGATGCATTGATGATATTCGGTTCATATTTCCAGAATGACTTCAGTAAATTTACTATGGTCAAAAAGGTTAGCATTTCATCATCTCCAAAATAATATTCATGTGATAAAATTAAGTTTTTCCATTATTTATACATTGAAATACATCAATTAAATATTTTTGAGAAAAATTAAAGATGTTACCAACATCGAGACGGTAGGTCATACATACACATGAGTAACATTTTTTTCAGTGGGCAGTATGGAGAGAAATAAGGTTTTATCTTATCATTCCATAATGATCATAAGATCATAAGTTAGAGATTCCTTCAATATAAGGAAGATACCTTTGATAATTATTGGATATGTTATCAATGTTTTAGAAAATCTCCAGATGAGATTAAGATTTACTGTAATTGTTTGAATAGAGTATAGAAATGGGGTGTTATAGTGAGAAAATCGAAAAGTCTATTGTTGAATATGTGCCATTAAACATCAGTTCACAAGTCATCTTATATCAGTGTATATATTATTATGGTCCCTCATTTATGTCATTATGTCCATCATATGAGTGATTTTTCATTGCATACCTATAATCTAGAACAACATATGTGTCATCTATGAGTTGTGTATATGTGATCTGATGCTAATTATGTGTCGTCTGGACATTAAGTATTTTTCATTAAAAACATTTCATAATTTCCCATTTTCCATTTTATGATACCATTGCATTCTAATATTTATTTTGTAAGAATAATTTAAATGAGACAATGTTTCAACATGTTATTCTTGGATCAAACATCATCCATCACATGGATTATGATTCTTACTAGGTTCAAAGTGGTAGATCAGTCATATAAGAAGTTATATGTTTAGATGAGTATCCATTCCTTAATCTACCCAGGTATTTCATAGTTACATAATTCCATGAATATGATTAGGATTTTAAAGGAAAATATTTTCAATGATTCTATATAGAAATCAAATGAAAGGTAAGACCTCGATAATTAAAATATCATAATAACGAAATAAGTCCAATAATTTAGGGAATTGAAATGAAAAAAAAAATTAATGAGTTTGTGTGAGTCGAGTCAACCACAATCCAACAATAGAAACCACAATTGTTTTGGAAACACTATTCATGAAATAAAAACTCAGTATATTTTATTGAGGAAAAAATAAATATTTATTAGGGAACCATTACACTATGCTATCAAAGGGAGGAAATTGAGAACACCCAATGAAGACTAATGTGAAATTGAGGGGATGAATATCATCTATGGAGTATTTATGGAGACTTTTTCCAATGTTAGATACCATTCCACAAGAATATTTATTTTGATTTTTTTATGTGAGACTATAAATGGTTGAATTAAGGAATTGTAGTGAATTTATGTTCATACACTTTCTCAAGTTCAATTTCATAATATGAATGGATCTATATGTGTGGGATAATAACTATGACACATAAGGATGTATTCATTCTTAAATGAGGTGAATATAGTTAAAAATGTTTTTTTTCTATCCTATATTAGAATCAATGAGTATTTTTATAGAAGGGTTATGAATAATTATGAGAGTATCCTAGGGTTTAAAAAAACTATAAACATCAATTCACTACCTCCTAGTGTATATCTCCCTTCATGAAATCCAACAATTGGTATCAATGAAATGCCTACTCTCCAGTGTATCTATGAAATTACTGATATGGATTAACACAATTCTATTAATATGAATGGAATCACAATTTTCAATAGAAAATGGATTCAATAAAGGAATGTGAGAACAATTTTATGGAGTCTTTCTCTAGGGATCGTTGTTCATGACACTATTCAATATGGATTCACAATTCTAAATGAAGCCTCTAAATTTCCCATGAATGAAAAGATAAAAAATTGAAATTATATATAAGGAAAAGAATACATTTATATCTTCTATATATGAGAAGGAACTTACAAATGTTATTGGCTACAAAACTGGTAATTCCATTTGGAATAAGAATCCTAGAATTTGTAATGGAAACTGAAAGGTGAAATAAGAAAACTAAAAATCCAACAAAATAGTTTGATGAAATTTGAATACATAAGGATGAAACTGTTACTGATATCTTTACCTAGGTAAATCTAGTTGTGAGCATAATTAATATCCTTTGATAAACTATTGATGTTTTTACTACTATATGCAACCAGCCTTAAACATCACATATTCTAGTGAATTTAGACTTGGGTAATATTTCATTCATTCCCATAAATCGATTAGGATTAGTTTTTTATGATAATTAGGAAAATTATGTAAATATTAAAACCATACATTATATGTATAAATCTTTACTTTGTATCTATTTCCACAGCACAAAACATTTAAAACAAATCATGATTTCCTTTCATTAAAAATATTCACAGTTTTCATATGATCATCATCCTAGTCCATACTCATCATTAAATCATTGTGAAATACATTCTAAAATTTGGGAAGATAAAGTAAATATTATTAAGGGAAATAAAATAATAAAATAAACCATTAGACCATAAATACATATAAAAGTTTTCCTTTTTCAAAATAATCTTTGGGAACAAATTAAACTTTTTCATACACATGAAATAACCTTTTCTTCCAAAATAATTTACTAAAATATATTATATTATATATATATGGAAAAATAAAACATTAATTTTTTACTTTAAAAAAATGATAAACTCATGAAAACTTTTTCACAATATAATAATTTTCACACTTAATAAGTAACATATTATTTCATTTGAACATAAACTCAATAACATACCTTGAAAAAACATGATATTTATATAAAAATATAGAAAGGATAAATAAATATTATTAGTAACATGGGGAATCAATTTTTCTCAAAATTAATTATGATCTAACACTGATGGATCCCATGAAAGTTTCCTCATAGTTATACTTGTCATAACCATTGTGGTTAAACATTGAGTAAGCACTGTAGTTACGTTATGAATAACCATCAAAGTAAAATTACAACATACCCAATGAATTGGAGGGATATAATGGACCTACTCTTATTTAGTTTATAATGGAACCACATGTAATTATACATAGTTCCCAAGAACGATAACATAATAATAAAACATGAATTATTTCATCAAAAAAGAATTCCATGAGGAAAATCACTTATTTTAAAAGTATACTGTGAAAATAAAAACGAAAACATTTTCATTGAAAACAAACATGTAATCTTATAAATTAAGATTTAAAATATTATTTTATAATAATGGTATAAAATTAAAATCATTCCATATATGTTAATAAAGCATTATTTTTTACTTTAGTAAAAAAAATAAATGAGTATTTTTTTAAAGAAACATACCAACATAAAACCTTAAAAATATTATATCCTAAAGATATTTAAAAGAAAATATAATGCCCTGGAAATTCTGTATAATTTTTTTTAATTATATGGAATTATTTCGAGGTCTCCAAATCTGACGGCACGTGATTATGAGGCCCGGAGTGCCTGTAATGAACCATCGAAGTTTTTTATGCTTTAATTAACACGCATAAGTAGCTTTCTTGAAAAGGTGGAATAACTCTTAAATGGTTTCCCAGATCAGAAATCTGAGGGCACCGCTGCGCTCAGGATGGTGTGTTTACCCTAGGCGCGACTTAATTTTAGTCGGTGCAAGCCTATGGTGATAAAACCTGAAAATGGCATAACCATAAATAAAATAATTAAATAAAGTTATTTTGTTTTTCAAATGCTTATAACTCACAAACAGTAACTCAAACTAAAAATATGAGACCCCTGCTAAACATGTGAGGGTATTATTTCTTTAGGTAGATACTAACTTTGGTCGGTGTGGGCCACCAATTAAAGTTAGTTTTTGGCCATAAATAAAATAATTAAGTAACGATTATTTTGTTGTAAAATCCATAACTTTCAAACAGTAACTCGTATTGGAAATACGAGAGTACCATTGGGTTATTTGGGGAATGTTTCACTTAATAAGAGCCTAACCTCAACCCACGCGAGTCGAGGGTGACTGTTAATAAATTTCTGGACTTTTTTGGGTACGTTCAGTAAACATGCAAGCAGAGTTTTCTAACTTTTGAACTGGTGCTCGGATTAAAAATATGAGGGCACCGTTGAACTCACAGTGTCGGGGTTCTCTTAAGTGAGGCTTAACTTCAACCATAGTAGGTCGGGTGAAAAAGTTATTTTTGTGGACTTTTGATAGTTTAATAAAAAAACATGTTTGTTATTTTATTTTTCTTTCTTTCCTCCAATGGACGAACGACGCTGGCGGGAGCGGTGACGTGTCAAACCAATAAATGGCTTGACTCATCTTTTCCTATAACCACACCATTAGAAATTTCGGAGGTTCATTAATTAAATGAACCTCATTAATTCCCCGAGCGTTGAATGCTCCTTCTCCTCTCCTATTTATATGGAGCTCGGGGAGGGGTGTTGGCACAGCTTCACCAAGCGATGAAGCCCTGGTAAAGTATCACAACACCAACCACATGGAGGATAATACTGGTTCCAGTGAGTGGTGATGAGCACCAATGAGTCACAAACTAACGACAACGACGAAGGTGGTTCCATCGACCGTTGTCATCGGACGTCTCTTCAAAGTAGGGGTGTGTTTTTGGATTATTTTTCATTAATTTCTTTTATGTTAAATCTTTTCCCATGAGTTGTTTGCTACTGGTCTAACGCGGAGGGTGCGGTCCAACCAAACACAGCCTGACCTCTACGCAACATTTTTGATTTTTTATGTGTGCTTCACAATGGAGGAGGACAGAGACCGGTGTAAAGACCCAAACATTTCAAGGAAAAATTTTCTTAATTTCTTTGTAATTTTATGAGTCCGCAGTTTCTGATGGAACCTGATTCCGAGACTCGGTGTGCCCGGAATCAATTTCTGAAGTTTGTCTCGGGTACGTTCAGTGAATGAACGAGTGAGTTTTTCTATCTCTTTAACCGGTGCTCAGAATTGAAATCTAAGGGCACCGATGAACTCGCAGCACCGGTATTTGCTTAGGAGGACTTTTACCGAATGAGCGTTTGTACGGGAGAAGAAGTTAAATTTTGGGGTTTAAGGAAGGAATAAATAAAAATGTGTACAATTTTATTTTTGTTATCCAAGGAAGTTAAATTCTACCATGGGAAGTTTTTGGTGGGGCCCGCAACCACCCAACTTCCCATGTGTGGATATGTGGGAGGTGGGGCCCACACGAGACCCTAAACCCCTTGACCTTCCCATAACTTTCATAACTTTTCCCCCTCATTAATTTGTAACTCCACTTTAACTTATATGACTCTTCCTATTCTCTCTCTCTTTCACTTTAACTTTTTCCAATACACCATATTTAATTAATGGAACCTACTCAATTAATGAATTAAGTTATTAAAATTTTGAATGGCTTGGAAGGTTAATTAAAATAAGGTGGAGTCTTATTTTAATTAGGTTGGCATTTGTTTTGTTGGGAGAAACCTCTTGAGAGAGAGATTTGTTAAGGAAGAGGGGTTTTCCTCCTTCGTTGAAGAACACCAAAACTCCGGCGAAGAACGATGAAGCACCCTCTATCCTCTTCATAGCACGACAAGAGAGGAGACGTCAATTCTTCTTCGGGTGCACTCCTACGATGACGAAAGCGACGAATGCCAACGACCGTTGTCACTCTTTATTATTTTCTTGCAAATCCGTTTTCCCGTGACGAATGACGAACAACATGAGGTAGGGGTTAAATTCCTTTCTAGTGAATTTAAGATTGTGCTTTTGCATATTTATATTATTTCGGCCAAATGTTACCGACGTAATGGGAGGAGATCAGACCGCACGAAAACGGCTAATTCCCCTCCATGTTTCCTTGTTTATCAACATTGGCTTTCAAAGTGAAGGCGGCGTGGTGCTGTAGCATCGTGCGGGGGTGAATAGAACCGCGTCCGAAGCAGTCCGTGACGGTGGTGCGCGGCGCCGTCACGCCGCGCTGGTGAAGCTGAAGGAACCGCGGCAGGAGCGGGCCGTGGAGGAGGTGGCACGCGGCGCTGTCGCATCACGCTAGTTCACCAAGGGGCTGCGGCCGGGACGGGCCGTGGCGGAGGGGCGCGGCACCGTTGCGCCGCGCCGGTCGGACAGGAGCCGCGGTCTAAGGTCGCGCCGGTTTTGGAGGAGGCGGCCGAACTCGGCCAGGCGCCGACACACTAGGAGGTGGGACCCCGGGGGTCCCGCGGCAGCCACACCGGCCGGCCATAAAGGCGGGACGTTTCCAAAAATACCGGGGGGTTGAAACCCCCGGTCAGCCAGCTAGGGCGGACCCCACCAGATGGGGCCGCCGATTCAAAATAGAGGGGGGTCGCCCCCCCCCCCCCCTTCGCACCCCGCGGCCGGCTTCCGAGCTGGGCCGCCGCGATGGGCCAGACCACCTGCGCCGGGCAGGGCCGTGCCTGATTGGGCCATACCCAGGTCAGGTCGAGCCGGTTCGGGCTGACCCATGGGGTATTGGGTCGGGTCGGACCGGGCCCAAACCCCCTATTTTCGGGCAGTTTTGTTCAAACACCCATATCTTGGGCTACGGACCTCCGATCGACACACCATCAGTTGCGTTGGGATCCTTGTATAGAGAAGTTTGTTAAGGTATATTACTCTCAACATTTTGGATAACTTTGTGTATGGCCAAGTTGGTTCGAACCCAAAACCAACCGGGCCCTCGGAGCGGAAACGCTTATAACTTAAGCTCCAGACGTCTGATTGACGTGCCGTCAGCTTTGTTGGATTCCTTTCGGTGAGACGGATCTTTTGGAATACGTCACCTGAGGTTTGGACGCAGTTGGAATATGGCCAGGTTGGATTGAACCTGAAATCCAACCGGGCCCCTGGAACGGATAAGCCGATAACTTCTAGACCATACGCCCATTTGACAAACCGTCAGTGGCATTGGTAATAACGTTGAGAAACGGTCCCTTCGAGTATACCCTATGTGAGTTTGGGGTAAATTTGAGATACGGACGGGTTGGTTCGTACAAGAAACCAACCGGGCCCCCGGGACTAAAAGGCTAATAACTCACAGACCGGGCATCTGATTGACGCGTCGTCTGTTGAGTTGAGACCCCTATGACGAGACGATCCTTTGAGATACTTCTTCGTGGGACTTTGTGATACTTGGATTATCGACCAGTAGTATCTCGTGGAGCAGACCCTCCCGGAGATGAGCATACGGAGTACGGAAACCGTGTAGCTGGCTGAGACCTGATGACTGCTTGTCCGATTCGAGTCAGAGTGAATTGTATATTCCAATGAGGAGCACTACTGTGTTTGGGTGTCAGACCCATGGCGGGGAGCACTACTTTTTTTGGGTGGAAGACCCACAGTACTCGACAGAAGGAGTACCTATAGAGGCTATTAGGGGGGTTCACTACTGTGTTTGGGTGGCAGACCCCGGCGGGGAGCACTACTATGTTTGGGTGGCTGACCTGCAGTACTCAACAGGAGGAGTACCTCAACAGTCTAAGGTTAGTGAGTAGTGCCTCGGAGTCGTGACAGGATCAGTGTACTCGACAGAGGAGGAGCTCTTCAGTAGTTGCGGTTTCGATAATGAAAATCCTAGTTTGAGCTGAGTCAATGACCTTTGTTTTTTTCCTCATGAATGATATGGGTTACTTGATAACTTACATATATGTATGGGAATATACCTAAGTAGTGGTTATCTGTTGATTTCATATCTGTGTGATACCTCTGGATTGAGATGGTTTACTTGATAACTTAGGTATAAGTATGGGATTATACCTAAGTAAGGGTTATCTGTTTAGATCTTGCTTTGTGGTTATCCTTGTTGGATTTAGTGAGACCTTGAGGGTATCGGGGTCCCTACTGAGTATCGTTATACTCACCCCTGCACAGGCTATGCTCGCACCTCGTTGTGTTGGATGCAGACGACGGACAGCGCAGACAGAGGCCGAGTGTTTGAGGACTTGATGGTACCTGGAGGTGGACCTCATGACGAGTCAGTATCCGGAGGTGGACCTCACGAGGATTCAGTTTCCTGAGGTTGACTTCAAGACGAGATGGTAATCAGAGGAGGTTGAATGGAGAAAGCGTTGAGGAGGCTATCTGTACCTACCCTTCAGGTAGGATCCATGGTGGACGATCCAGGATCTGGGCTATCTGTACCTACCCTTCAGGTAGGATTCGAGGTGGACAAACCAGGAGCTACTTCTATTCTTCCAGCTGCTTGTCTTTTCTATTGTACTTTCGTTCATTTGTAGTTGTACTTTTCAGTTGGGTTTGTATTATGGCCCATTTATTTTTCAGCACTTTGTTTTTTACTTAGTGTTTGCTTCCGCTTGTACACTATTGTGATGTTCACTTTTATAAACGCAATGCCTTCCCTTTTTTATTGGGATTTACGCCTTTGGTGCTAGTCGCCAGCCCCTGGCCTATGGAAGACGGGCTTGGGGTAGTCACGACACGGGCCCTGAGGATGGTTCATGATAAATTGGTATCAAAGGAGTAGGTTTTACCTCAGAACTTATAAATCTGATATTTCTTTTCTGTGAAGCAATAGTGTTAAGGGTACCGAGTGTGGTTTTCAGTTCAAGGAGTCCAGAGTTGGTGCGGGCGGCCGACTTATCCATACACTAGGACCCTGACTTCTGATTTCTGACTCAGTGCATGAAAACACTAATTGCATGTGTGTTTTCAAAGATTTCCCCTTAAAACAGCTCAAACCAGGTCAGCTCACCAGGTATAATCGTTTGATCGTGTCACATCTATTTCTTTCAGGATGCCTTTCCACGGATGATCAGCTGGAGCCCCGATTTATGTACGTATTGACAGCCTGCCGAGCGATGAGGCCTCGGTACAGGTCCCTCTTTCAGTTGAGGTACCAGCGGAGGCACCAGCAGTACTACCATACGTTGGTCCACCGATGCCACCAGCCCCAGCAGCAGGCGATGCACACCGCTTGAGCACACTGCACGAGTTCCAGCGCCAGAGGTTACCCAGGTTCCGGGAAGAGACGAACCCACATGCAGCTGAGGATTGGCTGGAGGCTGTGGTGAGAGTGTTCAAGATAGTAGGTACACCAGTGGACTTCATGGTGATCCTTACTGCCAGCCTTCTTCAGGTATCAGCAGGCAGATGGTGGAGCCAGATGCTTCAGTTTTTCAATGAGATGACCTTCACCTAGGAAGACTTTGAGACCTTTTTCAGGGTGGAGTTTATATCAGTGACTCTACACTCCGAGCCTGCTCAGGAGCTGCTGCCTTTGCCACAGGATTTTCCATCAGCATCTGAATCATCTGTAGGAAGTAGACAGATGATGCAGAGGTCCAAGAGGACCAGACCAGCAGATGGGCGACCTCAGGATACAGGTTTGGTTGTGCGAGGCACACGAAATAGATACAGCCATATGAGGAGCAGGAAGTGTTATGCATGAAGCAGGAAGGGTCACATGGAATGTGACTGTCCGAATCTTCGCACAGTTGATCCGTAGGAATTGGAGGAGCCACCGAGACAGAAGCAGCAGCGGGTGCTTGAGCAACAGCCAAGCGGCGGACAAGGCAATAGTGCTCCGGAAGCAGGTGGACAGGAGCAGAACTAGTGGATTCCTTTTGTTCTTGATACTTCTAGTTCCATGTTGTTGTTTCATTTGTATCTTCATACTATGAGATGCAATAATAAAAGACACATATCTTGGTGACACTTACTTTCCCGTCCTTTTGTTTGGTTGATACTGAGAGGTCCCGATTAAAACTATTGACTTGACCCCCACTTTCAAGATTTCTACTGGAGGAGACCCAGTGACCTCACACTGATGCTGACAGTGTGACTCGACACTTGGAGGTGAGAGTGATGGTTGGATCTCTTGGTAGTAATGTCGAGGCCTTACGACATCTTCCATGGCATGAATACATTATTCATGTCAGGATTGACTGTATTAGGCAATGGGTGTGGTTCATCTAGGGGATGAGACCAAGTTTCTCCTCTCGGGAAAGGAGAAATCTTTGCAGCTCTTACAGATCGTAGGCGAATAAGGGTGGTTATTGACCGAATTACCACGTCGGAAAACTTCCTACCGACCAGAGATGGTACGAGTTATGATAGAGAAAGTGAAGATCATCCAGGAGCAGATGAATACTGCACAGTATAGTAAGAAACAGGAAACTGGCACCAGTCTCAGAGACTTAGGTGTGTAAAATGTTTCAAGAAGAAGAATTGTTAAGGACAGATGAGTCTGCAGAGCAGCAGACGTGGAGGTAGAGCTAGGAGAACAGCATGAGGTGGTGTACATTTCAACATGTTACAACCACCCACCTTTGTCATCCCTTCCGGGTTTAGGGAGCTGGAGGGAACGGGGGGAAATTAGCTGCATACGGTCAAGGAGTGTGACCCAACTAAGAATGATTTGAGGGACAGTCTGTGTCCACCTCTAGCTGCTGTTACAACATACATTGATACGAATCATTCCTTTCTTCCATGAATCTTGTCCTAGACCTAGAGTTTCCAGTAAGTCGTTGACTTAACCCTCACATATGGAGATACCTTTGGGAGGAGACTCGATAATCACACTTACGATGTCAGAGTGATCTGACCCTCGAGGTGAGAGTTTCGGATGGAATCTCTTGTTGGCAGTGTCGAGGCCTTACGACGTTGGTCTGGGTATGGATTGGATTCATAGTTCATACTCAGATTGAATATATTAGGAAAAAAGGTTGTGGTTTATCTACAATGTTGGGATGGGTTTTCCTAGGTCGATGAAATGGAAATCTCAGGCAGCACAGGATAAACTCACCCATAGAAGGGTACGGTCGATCACTCTTGAGTTGGGAAACCTTTCCCTTCTGGCAGTAGGAGTTTTCAGTTTTCAATTCCAAACAGAAAACAGTGGCCTCTAGAGTTCGGGGATGGAGACCACGTCCTTATACGGGTCTCACCTTGACGAGGTTTACGGAGATGTGGCCGAGGCTGCAAGTTATCACTGAGGTTCAACAGACCTTTCTAGGTCCTCAGCAGGGTAGGCAATGTAACACCTCGGGCTTCCACGATACGCCTCTCTTTCAATATTGCAATAGCCTGCATTGTACGCAAGTTCAAGTTCTAACACACCGCGACTAATCAAAGTAGCCGTTATGAATAGTAATACCCACTTTTTTAAATTATAGAAATTTTATATTTCAAAATGGACTTCATTTTTGTATTCTTAATATCAAAATTATCCTAAGTTGAATTTTTTGTAATTTTCTGAGAACTTCCAATTTTTTATGAATAGTGAAAAATACTTACAACAAATTTTTTAATTAAAATGATTTATAGTGATAAATTATACTATTTAGTGGTTTTAAAGTATAATTAGAATATAGTTTTACCATTTTATCCAATGGTGGTCATTATAATTAATTTAACATTGAAATTTGACATAAACAATTGTCAATCTTTTGATATATATTGTTTCTTAAAAACACGCTATTTGTTGTGGCAATAGGAATTAGTTATAAAATTAATTAATGAAACTTATATGTTTGGAATTTTGTAAAATAGACATCATTTTTTAATTCGGGATATCAATTATAGCTTAGGGTGAAATTTTGGCATTCTTCTGAAAAACATCAATTTTTGATGAATTGTGAAACCACTAAGTGGTAGTTAAAAAACTAATTTTTCGTTTAAATGAAACATTACCACTTCTGTGATTTTATTTTCAAAAATCCGACATACATGGTTTTCATTAGTAAGTAAAATGTGGTTCAATGGGATTAAAATAATTTTTTGGTGAATAGTAACTTTTAAGTTTAATTAATCATGATTAAAGGTAATTACTGTAATTTAAGGTAAAGATAATGTTATAATAATACGAAATGACCTTTACACTTGTCCTACCCCTATTGGATGAGTCATGACCGACCAAGACAATCCATGGGTCAACTTGGAGACCCCATGGATCCACTTTGGTATGAAAATGACATTAAAAACTTTTTATTTAATGTTAAAATAAAAATGTCACAAACAAGAGCTGTTCTACTAAAACAATTTTTAAATGGGTTTATACAGGTCATATTTTTGACTATAAATATTCATTATAAATATAAAAATATTTCCTACATCATGATATTTTTTTTATAATTTTTAGACATTAAATAAATTAAATTATTTATGACACCATGATGATGCAGCGATTACCTCATTATTTAACGATTTAAATAAAATGAAAAGATAATGTAAAATATAATACTTACACTTGTCAAAAACCTATTGGATGAGTATATTTCAAACCATTATCACCTTATCCTCTAAATATATAAGTTTGTGACCTTTAAAATCCGAAACTCATTATATAATAAAGTAACATTTCATGACTTTCCAAGAGTGCCCCTCCTCTCCTCTTATAAAAGTCCCCCACCACTACCACCTTATTCACACCTTAAATCCATTTGGCTCGGCCAACCTCTGCCCAAATATTCTCTAAACTTCCATCTCTTACTCGTAGAAGCCTCACCTTGGGCATAATTCTTCCCAATAAAGCCTTTGGCTCAAATCAAAAAGAGTTACCCGATTTTAAGGTAATGTCTTCTCTTATGTTATTTTGTATTATTTTGCTTCTCAAACCCCCTAAACTCTTTTTATTCATTTATATTGTAAAAAAACAATATCCTAAATATAATAGGATGTTTTTATAAGAAGTATTCGAGCTACACTTACACACACCTTCGTCTAATGGTTAAAGAACATATTGTTTCTGTGGTTGGAAAATTTCTACCTCACGAAACGATGATTGTTCAATCTTCTTTTAACACCTCTCATGGTGGACATTATTATGACACAATTTTTATATATGATATATATTATGTTTTTTTTTCCTTATTATTCTATATTTTTCATTTATTTAATACCTTTACAATTTCCATTTTGGGTAAACGTGATAATTTCATTTTAGGAGGTGCGGACTACCGCCCCCTCAAAGTGATTTGAATCGTTAATGCCATATGTGGGATGTATAAAGGATGTAGTAAATGATATTATATATTATATTATACTAGAATTATAATATACCTTTATATCATTATGATTTCATTCCATTAAATACGAAATAGAAATGAAAGTAGTGTTCATGCGTACGTACGGCTTACCGTCTCCATGAACGGTGCATTTCATTTCTTACCTCTAAATGTTATGTAATATTATGAATGAATGTATATACAGGATATATATGATATATATGATATCTAAATCATGAATATAAATCTGTATATAATGGATATTTCACCACATGAACAACTTGTAATTATAAGAAGTTTATTTTTGACTCAAGTACCAAAGATCGACAAAACGACCGTTATTAACTTAAATAATTACATAATGTTCATAACATGGTAATAAGTGATATAAAAGGAATAATGAACATTAAATGGTTCTTAAGAAAGTATAAATTAACTCTAGTTTATTATTCAGGAGGTTAAAGATCGATCGAGTCAAGTCGGACACGAGGTAAGGGAACTTCTTAACCCAATTTCCATTCTTTGGGTTAATCTCCTACTTTCAAATTATGTCATGATATTATTATATCCTGTCATGTATTTTTACTTTATTTATGTGTAATTATAGTGAATACACATAATAGATCTATTTTATTTAAAAATTATCTTTGTAAGGGAACTTCTTAACCCAATTTATATTCTTTGGGTTAATCTCCTACTTTCAAATTATGTCATGATATTATTATGTCCTATCTTGTATTTGTACTTTATTTATGTGTACATATAGTGAACACACATAATATATTTATTTTATTTTAAAAAAATTATCTTTGTAAGGGACTTCGTCTCAATATCCTTTCATTGAGGCATATTTTGTTTTATACACAACTTTCTTTTATATGGTGTATAAACTCCTTTGACTTTTACGTTTATTCAAAAGGTTTTCTTTTATAATTATATAATTTTTAAATGATTTCAAAAAAGAGATATTTATCTCAAATATATGAAAATCCAGTGAAAATGTATACGTATTTAACGCAAGCTTAAAAATGTTTTCAGAAAACCCGACTCTCTAGTGCGGTAGACAAGAAGGGATTGGGAGTGGACCCATCATGGCCTGTAATTAGTCGAGAAGTCTCAGAATTGGTTATTTTGTTTTCAGAAGCATGCATAATGTTTTCAAAAAAACACTGGAGTATATTTGAGCAATTTTAAACGTAAGTATCTTCTAAAAAAATTGTATCGGCAGGTCTCATGAGACAAACTAGTGTCTTGGCACGAGGCCATGACAAAATATTATTTGTGGTCTTGGAACGAGGCCTTGGATACGTGGTTATGATAGTCTGGCATTATGCATTCCATAATTATGAAAGTGATTATTGATATTGCATGTGATTATTCGACCAGTTGAATATCCATATGAATAAGTAAATGGCATTATTTCATTTTACTTTTTCCATATTATGTTGAAGTTCATGTTTAAAAGGCTTTTGTTTAGTTATACATTGCCTTAAATTTTTGTGTTTATTTATGAAAGCTTCTGCTATATTGTTATCCTTACTGAGTATCTGAGCTCACCCCTTTCAATGTTTTAATTTTTCCAGGATGTGAAGAAGTATTTTAGGAATGACCTGCAGGGATAGTCTGAAGGGGATATGAGTGTGGAAAATGGATACTATGTTATTGTAGTTTTTCACTTTATGATGTAATGTAACATTTATGAATGTATCTAGTTTTTCCAAGGCTACTAAACTAATCGGTATTTTGAGACTTGACCTTTTGTGATCATGCCAATGTTACGAAGTAATGCACTGACTTTGGGTAACTGGGGTCGGGGCGTTACAGTTGGTATCAGAGGCAGTTTAGTACTAATCTTGGAAGCTAGATTTAGATAAACTCTGATTAGAGCACATATCCCTAAGATAGACTTTAAGGATTAGTATAGAATAACTTCCTAGAATTTTGGTATTATAGAGATTTTGTGAGTTTTCCGAGCAATACATCCCTGTCAGGATACGAGCAGGTAGAGTCGGCTCTGGTACAGATGTACCTAGGGGTAAAACCTGAAAACACCGCTTTGATCTAGACTCGAACGGGAACTGGTGCACGACAACAGGCCTTGCTGCACTCTTGGTTACGACACTCCCGGGGGATATGCTTAGGATAATTCTCATTTTTTTACAAACCATTATGAAGGGTTTATGAGTATATACTTCCTCAAAGAAAACATTTTTTATGATTATGGATTATATCCATAAAACGTTCAATTTACATTAAGTATTTTACTAGTTTGGAATTATTCATTGCAATTCATAAACTAACCTAGTTTATGCCATTGTATAGAAATGGCACCCATTAGAAGGAATGTGAACTCCATCAATACGTATGATCCAAAGAGTAAGAAGGATCATATCTTTCACGGTATTAAGCCAACATTTAGAAGGGAAATAGTCTCCCATGTGTTCTCAACATATGAAGAAATAGTATCATGTTTTAATAATATAAGTAATGAATTCTATGAGTCTTATGGATTTGAAGGGAAGAAAGTGAAGAAAAGAATGGAAGAGAGAATGATGGATAAAGGGACGAGGGAAAAGAAGAATTTTCCAATATGTGATAACTGTGGGAAGAAACACCTTGGAACTTGCCTGAAGGGAATGGGAGTTTGTTATATGTGTGAAGAAAAAGGACACCAAGTGTGTGACTGCAAGGGTAAGAAAAAGGTTTCAAATGTACAATGCTTCATCTGCAAGGAGTGGGGACAATACGCAAACCAATGTCCAAATCATCAGAGTATGACGCAAATGATGTTATTGGATAATAATCAAGTTATGATACTACCACAGATGAGGAGGAATGATTGGAGTTCTTATGTTGTTATTAAAGAATTTTTTTTCATTTGAGTGTTGTATCAATGATGTATTGGTTATAATAATTATGGAGTATATAAGGATTGTATTGCAGTACTATTTCATCAAGGACTTGAGATTGTGTGGAACAACGAAAAGTGACTCCATAGCAGGTTAAATTTTTGGAAAATATATGGTTGAAATAAAGTTAAACCATAATATGGTTCTGATACTGAGATAGTGATTTTGGAATAATACATGATTGATTTGGATAAATTATATTGGATATTCTTAACTTCCTTGAAACTGATTAATGATTTGTATAAATTTTTGGATATAAGGAGTATATCTAGTATTCTATAAGGAATAAGGGATCATGAATGTAATCAATAAGGATTTATGGTAATTCGGGATGTTGTAGTGTTTTAAAAGAATACATGATGAAGTTGTTCACATGTTGTTACGTGGAAAAAAGGATCTTCATTATGTTTACCTTCCTTATAAAATTTGGACTGTGAGTTGGACAGAAGTATTTTGGATAACTATAAAGGTTGGAATGGATTAAGTTGAACCTTGGATAGTATTTTTTAAGGTTAAAACATTTCTGAATATTATTTTTGGAATATTATAATACTATAGTTTTAGGAAAAGGACAACCTGTAGGTTGGGGGATAACCCGTCACATCGGAAAAAGCTGTATGAATCGAACCCACAACCATAGTGCGACAGGCCTTTATTACCTACCACTAGCCTACAGGAAGTCCCTAGTTATTACAAAATAGTTTTCTTAATATAAATGGTATCTATTAGTATTTGGAAACTTATACAATTATGATAAATAGAATATTTTGAGTTCTATTACCTTTTGGAGTGAAATATGGGTTTGTGGTAAAAATTTATTAATGAGTGAAAGTCTACATGACAAGTAAGTATATTTCCTTATGTTCTTAGTAAATCTCCTAAATAAATTCCTCAACTTTATGAAAGGTAACTTAAAACAAAAATGTTGTCAGTTAACTTTTCCAATTGGGGAATCAATGACCGTTTAACCAATCACAAGTTTGTGATTTTCTTGTAGTTAACTTTCTCCTAATCCTGTTTTATACGACTCTCCATCAGACCTTGATGGTTTGTTTTTCCTTCATATCCATATTTTCATAGAATCCTAGTATGGGCTATCTCGGGTGACCTTTGTACTTCTCTTTATTTCTTTTAAAGTTATATTTTTATTAACCCTATTTACGATGTGGGTTTTCCACAAAGGTATTTTCTATTTTCAACCTTTTATTTTCAAAGAAAATTTCAAATTGTGAGGATGCAATTTATTGAAGGAGGAGAGAATGTAATACCTCGGGCATCCACGATACGCCTCTCTTTCAATAATGCAATAGCCTGCATTGTACGTAAGTTCGAGTTCTAACACACCGTGACTAATCAAAGTAGCCATTATGAATAGTAATACCCACTTTTTAAAATTATATAAATTTTATATTTCAAAGTGGACTTCATTTTTGTATTATTAATATAAAAATTATCCTAAGTTGAATTTTTTGTAATTTTCTGAGAACTTCCAATTTTTTATGAATAGTGAAAAATACTTAAAACAACGTTTTTAATTAAAATAATTTATAGTGATAAATTATACTATTTAGTGGTTTTAAAGTATAATTAGAATATAGTTTTACCATTTTATCCAATGGTGGTCATTATAATTAATTTAACATTGAAATTGGACATAAACAATTGTCAATCTTTTGATATATATTGTTTCTTAAAAACTCGTTGTTTGTTGTGACAACGGGAATTAGTTATAAAATTAATTAATGTAACTTATATGTTTGGAATTTTGTAAAATAGACATCATTTTTGAATTCTGGATATCAATTATATCTTAGGGTGAAATTTTGGCATTGTTCAGAAAAACTTCAATTTTTGATGAATAGTGAAACCACTAAGTGGTAGTTAAAAAACTAATTTTTCATTTAAATGAAACATTACCACTTCTGTGATTTGATTTTCTAAAATCTGACATACATGGTTGTCATTAGTAAGTAATATGTGGTTCAATGGGATTAAAATAATTTTTTGGTGAATAGTAACTTTTAAGTTTAATTAATCGCGATTAAAGGTAATTAGTGTAATTTAAGGTAAAGATAATGTTATAATAATATGAAATGACTTTTACACTTGTCCTACCCCTATTTCATTAGTCATGACTGACCAAGACAATCCATGGGTCAACTTGGAGACCCCATGGAGCCACTTTGGTAGGAAAATTACATTAAAAACTTTTTATTTAATATTAAAATAAAAATGTCACAAACATGAGTTGTTCTACTAAAAAAAATTAAATTGGGTTATAAAAGTCATATTTTTTAATATAAATATTAATTATAAATATAAAAAGATTTCTTACATCATGATATTTTTTTTATAATTTTTAGACATTAAATAAATTAAATTATTTATGACACCATGATGATGCAGTGATTACCTCATTATTTAACGATTTAAATAAAATGAAATGATAATGTAAAATCTAATACTTAAACTTGTCAAAAACCTATTGGATGAGTATATTTCAAACCCTTATCACCTTATCTTATAAATATATAAGTTTGGGACCTTTAAAATCCTAAACTCATTATATAATAAAGTAACATTTCATGACTTTCCAAGAGTGTCCCTCCTCTCCTCTTATAAAAGGCCCCCACCACTACCACCTTATTCACACCATCAAGCCATTTGGATCGGCAAACGTCTACACAAATACTCTCTCAAATTCCCTCTCCTACTCCTAGAAGCCTCACCTTGGGCAGAAGTCTTCCCAAGAATCCTTTGGCTCAAATCAAAAAGAGTTACCCGATTTTAAGGTAATGTCTTCTCTTATGTTATTTTGTTTTATTTTGCTCCTCCAACCCCCTAAACTCTTTTTATTAATTTATTTTGTAACGAAACCAGTATCCTCAATATACTAGGATGTTTTTATAAGAAGGATTCGAGCTACACTTACACACACCTTCATCTAATGGTTAAAGAACATACTATTTTTGTGGTTGGAAAATTTCTGCCTCACGAAACGATGATTGTTCAATCTTCTTTTAACACCTCTCATGGTGGCCATTATGATGACACTATTTTTATATATTATATATATTATGTTTTTGGTTTCTTTATGATTCTGTATTTTTCATTTATGGCATACCTTTATGATTTTCATTATGGGTAAACGCGATAATTTCATTTTAGGAAGTGCGGACTACCGCCCCCTCAAAGTGATTTGAATCGTTAATGCCATATGTGGGATGTATAAAGGATGGATTAAATGATATTATATATGATATTATACTAGAATTATAATATACCTTTATATCATTATGATTTTATTCCATTAAATATGAAATAGAAATGAAAGTAGCGTTCATGCGTACGTACGGCTTTCCATCTCCATGAACGGTGAATTTCATTTCTTACCTCTAAATGTTACGTAATATTATGAATGAATGTATATAATGGATATATATGATATATATGATATCTAAATAATGAATATAATTCTGGATATAATGGATATTTCACCACATGAACAACATGTAATTATAAGAAGTTTATTTTTGACTCAAGTACCAAAGATCGACAAAACGACCGTTATTAACTTAAATAATTACATAATGTTAATAACATGGTAATAAGTGATATAAAAGGAATAATGAACGTGAAATGGTTCTTAATAAAGTATAAATTAACTCTAGTTTATTATTCATGAGGTTAAAAAGCGGTCGAGCCAAGTCGGACACGAGGTAAGGGAACTTCTTAACCCAATTTCCATTCTTTGGGTTAATCTCCTACTTTCAAATTATGCCATGATATTATTATTTCCTATCATGTATTTGTACTTTCTTTATGTGTGCTTATAGTTAATACACATAATAGATCTATTTTATTTAAAAATGATCTTTGTAAGGGAACTTCTTAACCCAATTTATATTCTTTGGGTTAATCTCCTACTTTCAAATTATGTCATGATATTATTATGTCCTATATTGTATTTGTACTTTCTTTATGTGTACTTATAGTGAACACACATAATAGATTTATTTTATTTTAAAAAAATTATCTTTGTAAGGTACTTCGTCTCAATCTACTTTCATTGAGACATATTTTGTTTTATACACAACTTTCTTTTATACGGTGTATAAACCCCTTTGACTTTTACGTTTATTCAAAAGGTTTTCTTTTATAATTATGTGATTTTTAAATTATTTCAAAAAAAAGATATTTCTCTCAAATATATGAAAATCCAGTGCAAATTTATACGTATTTAACGCAAGCTTAAAAATGTTTTCAGAAAACCCGACTCTCGAGTGCGGTAGACAGGAAGGGATTGGGAGTGGACCCATCATGGCCTGTAATTAGTCGAGAAGTCTCGGAATTAGTTATTTTGTTTTCCCAAGCTTGCATAATGTTTTCAGAAAAACACTGGAGTATATTTGAGAAATTTTAAACGTAAGTATCTTCTAAAAAAATTTCATCGGCGTGTCTCATGAGACAAACTAGTGTCTTGGCACGAGGCCTTGACAAAATCTTATTTGTGGTCATGGAACGAGGCCTTGGCTGCATGGTTATGATAGTCTGGCATTATGCATTCCATCATTATGAAAGTGGTTATTGATATTGCATGTGATTATTCGACCAGTAGAATATCCATGTGAATAAGTAAATGGCATTATTTCATTTTACTTTTTCCATATTATGTTGAAATTCATGTTTAAAAGAATTTTGTTTAGTTATAAATTTCCTTAAATGTTTATGTTTATTTATGAAAGATTCCGCTATATTGTTATCCTTACTGAGCATCTGAGCTCACCCCTTTCAATGTTTTAATTTTTCCAGGATGTGAAGAAATATTTTAGTAATGACCTGCAGGGATAGTCTAAAGGGGATATGAGTGTGGAAAATGGAGACTATGTTATTGTAGTTTTTCACTTTATGATGTAATGTAACATTTATGAATGTATCTAGTGTTTCCAAGGCTACTAAACTAATCGGTATTTTGAGACTTGATCTTTTTTTATCATGCCAATGTTACGCAATAATGCACCGACTCTGGGTAACTGGGGTCGGGGCGTTATAGACGAGGTGGTTTACCACTTGACCTTTCCACCTCAGTTGCACTAGGTGCATGATTTCATCCATGTATCTCAGCTGAATAGATACATACACGATCCTTCACATCATCAACCACAGGGAGTTGGACGTCGATGACTGGGCGACATGCACGGAGGTTCCAGTGGAGATCGAGGATCGACAGGAGCGGGTCCTACGTGGACGGTCAATTTCTCAGGGGCTCTTTCACTGGTAGCACGAGAACCTCCAGGAGAGCACATGGGACCAGAAGGCTTAGATGCATGCTCAGTACCTCTTTTTTTCCCTAGTGTGTGTTGAAGATTTACGGGTACGTAAAGCCCTGAGGTGGTAGTAATGTAAAGACCCATAAATTTCAAGGAAATTTTTTTCTTAATTTCTTTGGAATTTTACGAGTCCGCAGTTTCTGACGGCACCTGATTCCGAGGCCCGGTGTGCCCTGAATCAATTTCTGAAGTTTGGATCAGGTACGTTTAGTGAACGAACGAGCGGGTTTTTCTATCTCTTGAACCGGTGCTCGGAATTGAAATCTGAGGGCACCGATGAACTCGCAGCGTCGGTATTTTCTTTATAGGAGTTTTACCGTAGGAGCATTTGTACAGGAGAAGAAGTTAAATTTTGGTGTTTAAGGATGGAATAAATAAAATTGTGTACAATTTTATTTTTGTTATCCAAGGAAGTTAAATTATACCATGGGAAGTTGTTGGTGGGGCCCGCAACCGCCCAACTTCCCATGTGTGGATATGTGGGAGTTGGGGCTCACACGAGACCCTAAACCCTTTGACCTTCCCATAACTTTCATAACCTTTTCCCCTCATTAATTTGTAACTCAACTTTAACTTATATGACTCTTCCTCTTCTCTCTCTCTTTCACTTTAACTTTTGCCAAGACACCATATTTAATTAATGGAACCTACTCCATTAATGAATTAAGTTATTCAAATTTTGAATGGCTTGGAAGGTTAATTAAAATAAGGTAGAGTCTTATTTTAATTAGGTTGGTATTGGTTTTGTTGGGAGAAACCTCTTGAGAGAGAGCTTTGTGAATGAAGAGGGGTTTTACTCCTTCGTTGAAGAACACCAAACCTCTGGTGAAGAACGACGATGCACCCTCTATCCTCTTCATAGCATGACAAGAGAGGAGACGTTAATTCTTATTCGGGTGCACTCCTACGACGATGGAAGCGATGAACTCCAACGACCGTCGTCACTCTCTTTTCTTTTCTCGCAACGCCGTTTTCCCACGACGCACGATGAACAACACGAGGTAGGGGTTAAATTCTTTTCTAGTGAATTTAAGATTTTGCTTTGGCGTATTTATATTATTTCAGCCAAATTTTACCGACGTAATGGTAGGAGATTGGACCGCACGAACACGGCTGATTCCCCTCCCTGTTTCCATGTTTATCAACATTGGATTTCAAAGTGAAGGTGTCGCGGTGCCGTAGCACTGTGCGGGAACGAATAGAACTGCGGCAGGAGTGGGCCACGGCGGTGGTGTGCGGCGCTGATGCGCCGTGCTCGTGAAGCTGAAGGAACCGCGGCTGGAGTGGGCCGTGAACGAGGTGGTGCGCGGTGCTATCTCATCACGCCTGAGCACCAAGGGGTTGTGGCCGGGGCAGGACGCGGCGGAGGGGCGTGGCCCCGTCGCACCGCGCCGGAGCACCAAGGGGTCGCGGACGGGGCGGGCCACAGTTGAGGGGCACGGCGCTGTCACGCCACGCCAGTCGGACAGGAGCCGCGGCGGTTTGGGAGGAGGCGGCCAGACTCGGCCGGCCGCTGGCACACCAGGAGGCGGGACCTCGGGGGTCCCGCGGCAGCCACACCGGCCGGCCATAAATGCCAGTTGTTTCCAGAAATACCAGGGGGTTGAAACCCCCGGTCATCCGGCTAGGGCGGACCCCACCGGATGGGTCCGCCGATTCAAAACAGAGCCCCCCCCCCCCCCCTCGCACCCCGCAGCCGGCTTCCGAGTCGGGCCGCAGGCCGAGCCTCCGCGCTGGGTCGGACCGCCCGCACCGGGTCGGGCCGCCTGCGTCTGGCCGGGCCGCCCGCGTCAGACCGGGCCGCCCTCGTCGGGTAGGGCCACCGCACTGGGCCGGGCCGAGCCACGCCCTATTGGGCCAGACCCGGACCCGGGTCAGGTCAACCTGGTTCGGGCCGACCCAGGGGGTATTGGGCTGGGTCGGACCGGGCCCAAACCCCCTATTTTCGGGTAGTTTCATTAAAACGCACATATCTTGGGTTACAGACATCTGATCGACGCACCGTCAGTTGCGTTGGGATCCTTGGATTGAGGCAGTCATTAAGGTATATTACACGCAAGGTTTCGGAGAACTTTGGGTATGTCCAGGTTGATTCGAACCCAAAACCAACCGGGGCCTCGGAGCAGAAACGCTTATAACTTGAGCTCCGGACGTCCGATTGACGTGTCGTTGACTTTGTTGGATTCCTTTCGGTGATATTGATCTTTTGGCATACTTCACCTAAGGTTTGGACGCAGTTGGAATATGGACAGGTTGGATTTAACCCGAAATCCAACCGGGCTCCTGGAACGGAAAAGCCGATAACTTTTAGACTGGACGCATTTTTGACGAACCGTCAGCGGCATTGGTGATCACATTGAGAAAAGGTCCCTTTGAGTATACCCTATGTGAGTTCGGGGTACAGTTGAGATACAGCCGGGTTGGTTCGTACACGAAACCAACCGGGCCCCGGGACTAAAAAGCTAATAACTCACAGATCGGGCGTCTGATTGACGCGTCGTCTGTTGCGTTGAGACCGCTATGATGAGGTGGTCATTTGAGATACTTATTCATGGGAATTTGTGATACTTGGAGTATCGACCAGTATCTTGTGGAGCGGACCCTCCTGGAGACGAGCGTACGGAGTATGGAGACCGTGTAGCTGGCTGAGACCAGATGACTGCTTGTCCGATTCGAGTCGGAGTGACTTGTATTGTCCAGTGGGGAGAACTACGGTGTTTGGTGTGGCGGACCCACGGCAGGGATCACTACTGTGTTTGGGTGGTAGACCCGCGGTACTCGACAGAAGGAGTACCTCTATAGGCTATTAGGTGGGGTACACTACTGTGTTTGGGTGGCAGACCCAGGCGGGGAGCACTACTGTGTTTGGGTGGCTGACCCATGGTACTCGACAGGAGGAGTACCTCAGCAGTCTAAGGTTAGTGAGCAGCCCTCGGAGTCATGGCAGGATTAGTGTACTCGACAAAGGAGGAGCTCTTCAGCAGTTGCGGTTTCAATAATGAAAATCCTGGTTTGAGCTGAGTCAATGACCTTTGTGTTTTTCTCATGAATGATATGGGTTACTTGATAACATATGTATATGTATGGGCATATACCTAAGTAGTGGTTATCTGTTGATTTCATATATGTGTGATACCTCTTGATTGAGATGGGTTACTTGATAACTTAGGTATAAGTATGGGCTTATACCTAAGTAAGGGTTATCTGTTTAGATCCTGCTTTGTGGTTATCCTTTTTGGATATAGTGAGATCTTGAGGGTCTCAGGGTCCCTATTGAGTATCGTTATACTCACCCATGCATGGTCTATGCTCGCTCCTCGTTGTGTTGGATGCAGATGACGGACAACGCAGATGGAGGCCGAGTGTTCGAGGACTGGACGGTACCCGGAGGTGGACCTCACGACGAGTCAGTATCCGGAGGTGGACCTCATGACGAGTCAGTATCCGGAGGTGGAATTCACGAAGAGATGGTACTTAGAGGAGGTTGACGGGCGAGAGAGTTGAGGAGGCTATCTGTACCTACCCTTCAGGTAGGATCCGTGGTGGACGATCCAGGAGCTGTGCTATCTATACCTACCCTTCAGGTAGGATTTGAGGTGGACGACCTAGGAGCTAATTCTATTCTTCCAGCTGTGTGTCTTTTCTGTTTTACTTTCTTTCAGTTTTAGTTGTACTTTTCAGTTGGGTTTGTATTCTGGCCCATTTACTTTTCATCGCTTTCTTTTTTACTTAGTGTTTTCTTCCTCTTGTACTCTGTTGTGATGTTTACTTTTATAAAGGCAATGCCTTCTCTTTTTTATTGGGATTTACGCCTTTGGTGCTAGTCGTCATCCCCTGGACTATGGAAGGAGGGCTTGGGGTAGTCACGTAATGGGACCCGAGGACGGGTCGTGACAACCGGTGCCGGTGATAGGTGTCGGTCAGGCTCGGGAGCGGTGTCCGGAACACCGGCCGACCGCGGAGATGGCGGCGGCGTAATCGCACCGTCGGTGGAAGGACACGGCCCATTGGACGCGGAAGAGTAGAGGAAGAGGCCGGTGTGTAGCCAGTCGCATGAAGAGGAGGTAGAGGCGTCATCCTCCAGGCATGCAGGAGTCGCGGCGGCGAAGAGAGGGCAGTTGTCAGATCCCACCGCTAGTGATGGTGCGGTGCGCGACCGCACCGCGTGGAGGAGGCTGGACAACCGGCCAGGCTGGGAATCGAGCAGATCACCCAGTGCGGGCCACACTGTGGACAACCCAAAGGGCCGGTCCAGACACATCAGGCCAGGTCGACCCAAGACGAGTCAGGTCGGACCATGTCGGGACGGGCCGGGTCAGACCCGACCCAGACCAGTTTCGACCCTTTTTGCTCTTTCGGCCATATCTTGAGCTGTGGGTGTCCATTTCATGAGCCGTATATAGATCCGAAAATCGTGGATCAAGATGTTCCTTTTGCTATACCCCAATTGAATTTTGGATAAATTTTGGGTACAAACGGGTTGGATCGAACACGAATCCAACCAGGCCCTCGAGACTAAAAGGCCAATAACTTACAGACCGGGAGTCCGATTGACGCACCGTATGTTTTGTTGAGACCCCTATTATGTGGCGGTACTTTGGGATACTTACTCATGGGACTTTGTGTTAGTTGTAGTATCAACATATGGCTTGAGGAGCAGACCCTCCCAGAATTAAGAGAGCTTAGTTGGGGAACCCTGTAGGTGGCTGTAACAAGAGAATGGGATCCTATGTGGGTCTATGATTCAGGATCCTATATGGGTCTGTGTTTGAGAGTCTCACTTGGATCTACCCTAGGAATCCACATGGGACTACTCTAGGATCCTATGTGGGTTTGTTGTACTAGGATCCTACATGGGTCTGATGAATTAGGATCTTATGTGGGTCTGATGATTTAGGATCCTACGTGGTTCTACATATTAAAATAATAAAATGATTCAGTAATTACATATAATAATCTTTACTACCATACCTATGTTATACCTGGTGTGAGCTAAGTCATTAACTTTATGGTAATCATTTGTGTGGCATAATTTTGTGGTGTTTACTTCTATGGTGATACCTTTGTGGTATTCTTCTGTGTGGTGTTACCTTTGTGGTACTTAGCTTCGAGGTGTAACATGTGTGGTACTTCTAGCTTCGTGGTGTTATGTGTGTGGTACTTCTACTTGCTTGGTACTTCTAGCTTCGTGGTGTTACCTGTGTTGTACTTCTACCATCGTGGTGTTACATGTGTGGTACTTCCACCTTCGTGGTGTTATCTTCATGGTGTTATCTGTGTGGTAATTATACGTGTGTGGTACTTCTAGCTTCATGGTGTTACCTGTGTGGTACATCTACCTTCGTGGTGTTATCTTCGTGGTGTTACCTGTGTGGTACTTTTGCCTTCGTGGTGTTAACTTCGTGGTGTTACCTGTCTGGTACTTCTACCTGTCGGGTACTTATAGCTTTGTGGTGTTACCAGTGTTGTACTTCTACCTTCATGGTGTTGACTTAGTGGTGTTACCTATGTGTTACTTCTACCTTTGTGCTGTTTTCTTTGTTGTGTTACCTATGTGGTACTTCTATCTCAGTGGTTTTACCTATGTGGTACTTCTACCTTCGTGGTGTTGACATAGTGGTGTTACCTATGTGGTACATCTACCTTTGTGGTGTTGTCTTTGTTGTGTTACCTGTGTGGTATTTCTATCTTAGTGGTGTTACCTGTGTGGAATTTCTACCTTCATGGTGTTACCGTTGTGGTTTTATTTCCTCATGTATGAGACGAGTCCATCTTGATAACTTAGATATATGTATGGGAATATACCTAAGTAGATTTTAAGTCTTTCTTTGTGGTTTTTCATTCATGAAACTCTAAGAGACCTACAGGGTCTCAGGGTCCCTACTAAGTATGATTATACTCACCCCTACACGGGTTACGCCCGCACCTTGTTTTGTCTTATGCAGACGACATACAGCATCGATCAAGGCTGTGGGAGCCAGGAATGGACGGTACTTAGAGGTGGACCATTTGGCGTGACGTGACATAGGGATTACTAATTGTGAGTTATACATACCCTTAAGGTAGGATCCGTGGTAGATGACCCATGAGCTGTTTCCCTTTTTTATTGTTATTGTACCTTTCGGTTGTACTTGTACTTTTACAGTTGGGCTTGTATTCTATCCCCTTTTTCTTACTGTACGCACTCTTTTTACTATATAGTTTTCTAGTGTTTGTATCTTGTTGTTTGCTTAGTTTTCATTATTTTACAGGTTATAAAGGAAATGTCTTCCCATTTTAGGGAATACGCCTTTCGGTGATAGTCGTTGGACCCTGGCCTATGGAAGGCGGGATTGGGTAGTCATGGCATAGGCCTCTGGGGATGGGTCATGACAAAGTGGTATCAGAGGAGTTCAGTTCTACCGAAGAACTAGGACTCTGATCTTTTCTCTATGGTAATAGTGTTAAGTTTTATGAGTGTGGTTTCAGTTCGGGGAGTCCAGTGTTGGTGTGGCGGCCGATGTATCCATACAAAAAGACCCTGAATTATGATTTCCAACGCAGCGCATGAAAACACTGATTGCTTATGTTGTTGAAGAGTTTTTATTGTGATTTCTTGAGTCATCTCACCAGGTATAACTTAATGAGCATGGAACACCTATTTCTTATTAGGATTTCACTGCGTAGACAGCGAATTAGGATTCCTGAGAGAGTACATGATGACGGACCACCGAGTGATGAGGTTCTGGTGAAGGGCTCGCTTATTATGTTGGCACATTCAAGTGGTGTACCAGCAGAACCACCACCCGTTGGGAAATAGTTACCACCAGCCGCACTGGAGGACGGTGCACGCCAATTGAGTGCGTTGTACGAGTTCTAGCAGTAGAGGCCTCCAAGGTTTCGAGGCGAGACAGATTCCCAGGCAGCAAAGGACTAGCTGGAGGCTGCTCAAAGTGTTTTCTGCCTAGTTGGGACACTATAAGATCATATAGCGATCTTAGCTACTATTCTTTTTAGTGAGTGACCATGGGGATGGTATGTATAGTGATGAGGTTTCGGTATGTAGACCATTGCCCGAAATAGTACCTTCGAGCAGTGTTCCAGCTATATCATTGTCTGTTGGTCAGTAGTTACAACAAGTGGTACCAATAGAGGACACATGTAGGCTTAGTGCCTTATACGTGTTTCAGCATCAGATACCCCTCAGGTTCCGAGGTGAGCCCGACTCACTGGTAGTTATGGGATGGCTTGAGGAGGTAGCTAAGAGTTCCCTAGAGCTTCTATAGCTTCGGCAAGATGACATGTTGGTATCTGAGTATTTATCGAGGCGTATCGACCATTCCTGGTACTCGATTAATACGATACGATCAGTGCTTCAGGTCTTGGACTTCCGAGCGAGGTGTGTTTAAGGACATCTGAGCTAGCACTATTCCATTATGCATTCCTACTTATGTTAGGGTGCTAGAGAGAACCTTTGTGGTTGAATGTTCTTTGGTTGGGAGGATACAACTAGTGAATGTTAGTAGTGGTAAAGTAGGAAATTGGCGCCATTCTCATAGACTTGGTCATGTTAAAATGTTTCAGGAAGAGGAGGTGATAGGGACAGACGAATCTATAGGGAAGTAGACAAGGAAGAGGAGTTAGGAGCGCAACAAGAGGTGGTACACATTTTTTATATGTTACAACCATGACCCCAATGTGGTCCCTACCAGGCTCAGAGAGCTGAGGGATAGAGAAAGAGAGTAGCTATATGCGGTCAAGGAGTGTGACCGAAGGGCTCCAGGAATGATTTGAGGTATGGTCTTTGTCTAATACTATATGACATATCAATAGATGTAGGTACCAATCATTCCTTCCATCCACGAATCTTGTCCAATACCTAGAGTTTCTAGTTAACCCATTGACTTCACCCTCACATCTAGATATACCTTTGGGGGGAGACTTGATAATCACACTTACGCTGACGGTTTGATCTGACCCTTGAGGTGAGAGTTTCAGTTGTAACCTCTTGGTGGCAGTGTCGAGGCCTTATGATGTTAGTTTGGGTATGGACTGGATATCCACAGTTCATACTCATATTTACTATATAAGGAAAAAAGTTTTTGTTTTATCTAAAACATTGTAATAGGGTTTTCCTTGGTCGGCGGAAAAGGAAACCCTGGCATCACAAGGTCAGCTCATGCATAGGAGGGTGCAGCTGATCACTCTTGAGTCGGCCAACCTTACCCTCATGGAAGAAATTTTTTTGAGTTACCAGTTCCCAACAGTAGTGGAAGAGTGTAGGGACATATTTTCAAAATATGTTACCAGGATTACCTCCCCGAAGGGATAGGGACTTCTGCGTTGTCTAGGTACTATGAGAGTTTTGTACCAGACTTCTCCAGGGTAGCGTCACCCTTTCCAGCTTTGACGAAGAAGGGGGAGCCTTTCATGTGGATGGATAAGTGTCCTTAGATCTTTCAAGCTATGAGATAGCGATGATGGCTAGGGTTCCTCCAGGATTATGACTTTGAGATATTCAATACTCTTGGGAAGGGTAACGTTGTAGCAGACACACTCAGCAGGAGCTCTGGTCTACAGCTGTAGAGTGAGGCATCAGATCAGCTAGTCACACTTTGGATTTCCTTCATGGATAAATATGGAGTAGCTTACCTCCATTCTATGACTATCACTTCCCTAATTCCTCAACTAATTTGGGAGGCATATCTTGGGGCGTTGACTGTGATGCCTGATGTGCTCAGATATCCGCAAGATGCTCTCCTGAAGGATTTTATAAAGGTAAGGATCATGTCATCCTCTTCAGAGATCGCACCATGGTACCAGTGATTCTTCATGAGGAGATGTTGAGGGAGACCATGTCTTCATATGGGTCTCACCCCGACGAGGGTTGCGAAGGTTTGGTCAGGGCGGCAAGCTATCTCTGAGGTTCATCGGACCGTTCTAGATTCTCGGTAGAGTGGATGAGGTGGTGTACCATCTATCTCTTCCCCCCATAGATGCACCAGGTGCATAACATCTTCCACGTATCCCAACTGAAGAGATACGTACACGAACCATCTCACGTCATCGACCATGGCAAGCTGGACTTAGACAATGGGGCGATGTTTACAGAGGTTCCAGAAGATATTGAGGATTGACAGTAGTGGGTCCTTCGTGGGCGGTTGATACCTCTGGTGCGCAATTGCTGGTAGCATGGGAACCTCCAGGAGAGCACATGGGAGCAAGAGGCTCAGATTCATGCTCAGTACCCTCTTATGTTTCCTTAGTCTATGTTTTGGATTTTGTGGACATAAATCCCTAAGGTGGGGAGAATTTAATGCCCCGGAAATTTCGTATATTTTTTTAATTATATAGAATTATATTGAGATTGTGAAATCTGACGGCGTGCGATTCTGAGGCCCGAAGTGCCCGGAATGAACCGTAAAAGTTTTGTTAAGCTTTAATTAACGCGCGTAAGTAGTTTTCCTAAAAAAGTAGAATAAATCTTAAATGGTTTCCCATATTAGAAATATGGGGGCACCATTGCGCTTAGGATGGCGAGTTTATCCTAGCTGTGTCTTAATTTTATTCAGTGCAAGCCTATGGTGAGAAAACCTGAAAATGGCATAACCATAAATAAAATAATTAAATAAAGTTATTTTATTTTTCAAATGCTTATAAATCACAAATGGTAACTCAGAATAAAAATCTGAGACCACCACTGAACTCATGAGGGTATGATTTCTTTATGAAGATACGAAATTTGGCCGGCACGATCCACGAGTGAAAGTTAGTTTTTGGTCGTAAATAAAATAATGAAGTGACAATTATTTTATTGTAAAATCCATAACATTCAAACGGTAACTTGGATTGTAAATCCAAGAGTACCATTGGGTTCGTTGGGGTATGTTTCACTTAGGCAGAGCCTAAACTTGACCGACGTGGGTTGAGGGTGACTATTAATAATTTTCTGAACTTTTTTTCAGGTAAGATCAGTAAACGTGTGAGTGGCATTTTCTAACTTTTGAACTGATGCTCAGATTAAAAATCTGAAGGCACCGTTGAACTCGCAGCACCGGGATTCACTTAAGGGAGGCTTAACTTAGACCGCAGTAGGTCGGGTGAAATTTTTATTTTTGCGGACTTTTGAAAGATTAATAAAATAACATGTTTGTTATTTTATTTTTCTTTCTTTCCTCCAACAGACGAACGATGATGGCAGAACGAGTGACTTGTCAAGACAATAAATGGCTTGAATCTTCTTTTCCTATAACCGCACCTTTTGGAATTTGGGAGGCTCATTAATTAAATGAACTTCATTAATTCCCTGATCGTCGCACACTCCTTCTCCTCTCCTATTTATATGGAGCTCAGGGAGGGGTGTTGGCATGACTTCACCAAGCGACGAAGCCCTGGAAAAGTACCGTGACACCAACCACATAGAGGACGAGACTGGTTCTGGTGAGCGGTGATGAGCTCCAACGAGTTAGGAACTGATGAAAATGATGAAGGTGGTTCCGTAGACCATCGTCAGTGGACGTCTCTTCCAGGTAGGGGTGTGTTTTGGATTATTCTTCATTAATTTATTTTACATTGAATATTTTCCCATGAACCATTTGCTACCACTCTAACGTGGAGGGTGCGGGCCAAACAAACATGGACCGACCTCTCCGCAACCTTTTTGGTTTTTGATGTGTTCTTCATGGTGGAGGAGGACAGAGACCGGTGTCAGTGATAGGCGTCGGTAGGGCTTAGGAGCAGCAGCCGACACACCGGTCGGCTGTGGAGATGGTGGCGGCGCAACCGTGCCGCCAGTGGAAGGCCGCGGCCCGTCAGCAGAGGCGGAGTAGAGGCGGTGGCGTCGTCCATCGGGCATGTGAAGAGGAGGTGGCAGTGGCATCCGTCGGGCGTGCTGGAGCCATGGCGGTGAAGGGAGGGTGGCCGTCAGAGCCAGCCACAGGTGATGGCATGGCGCGCGACCGAGCCTCGCGGAGGTGGGTGGCCAACCGGCCAACCAGGGCATCGAGCGGACCACCCAGCACAGGCCACGCCATAGACCACCCATCACGGGCTGCACCGTGGACCGCCCAGTGGGTCGGGCCGGACCCATCAGGCCAGCTCGGTCCGACCGGGTCTGACTGGACCCAGACCAGTTTCGACCCTTTTTACTCTTTCGACCATATCTTGAGCTACGGGCATCTTTTGGACGAACTGTCTATGATTTCGGAAACCTTGGATCGAGCTGGTCCTTTTAATATACCTCAATTGAGTTTTGCATAAAGTTGGGGTACAGTTAGGTTGCATCGAGCATGAATCCAACCAGTCCCTCGGGACTAAAAGGACAATAACTTACAGACTGGGCGTCTGATTGATGCACCGTTTATTGCGTTGAGACCCCTATTATGTGGCGTTCCTTTTTGATACTTCTTTGTGGTACTTCATGGCAGTTGGAGTATCGACCTGTGGCTTGAGGAGTGGACCCTTTTGGAATCAAGCGAGCTTAGTGCTGGAACCCTATAGCTGGCTGTAACAAGAGAAAGGGATCCTCTGTGGGCCTGTGCTTCAGGATCCTATGTGGGTATGTGTTCGATAGTCTCACTTGGATCCACCCTAGGAATCCACGTGGGAATAATCTAGGATCCTACGTGGGTCTGTTGTACTAGGATCCTATGTGGGTCTGTTGTATTAGGATCCTACGTGGGTCTAATGATTTAGGATCCTACGTGGGTCTGCCTCTTAACATAGTAAGTTGATTCAGTAATTACATCTAATAATATTTACTACCATACCAATTTTATAATTGGTGTGAGCTGGGTCCTTAAATTTGTGATAATCATCTATGTGGCATACCTTTATGGTGCATACTTCTGTGGTGATACCTTTGTAGTATTCTTCTGTGTGGCATTACCTTTGTGGTACTTAGCTTTGTGGTGTTACCTGTGTGGTACTTATATCTTTTTGGTGTTACTTTTGTGGTACTTCTACCTATGTGGTATATCTAGCATTATGGTGTTACCTGTGTGGTACTTCTACCTTCGTAGTGTTACCTATGTGGTACTTCTACCTTTGTGGTGTTATCATTGTGGTGTTACTTGTGTGGTACTTATAGCTTCGTGGTGTTACCTATGTGGTACTTCTACCTTCATGGTGTTATCTTCGTGGTGTTACCAGTGTGGTACTTTTACCTTCGTGGTGTTAACTTCGTGGTGTTACTTGTGTGATAATTCTACCTATGTGGTACTTCTAGTTTTGTGGTGTTACCTATGTGATACTTCTACCTTCATGGTGTTGACTTAGTGGTGTTACCTATGTGATACTTCTGCCTTTGTGGCGTTGTCTTCGTTGTGTTAATTGTGGGGTATTTCTATCTCAGTGGTGTTACTTGTGTGGTACTTCTACCTTCATGATGTTGACTTAGTGGTGTTACCTATGTGGTACTACTACCTTTGTGGTGTTTCCTTTGTTGTGTTACCTCTGTGGTAATTTTATCATGGTGGTGTTACCTGTGTAGAATTTATATCTTCGTGGTGTTACCTTTGTGGTTTTCTTTCCTCATGTATGAGATGAGTCCATATTGATAACTTTGGGATATGTATGGGCATATAACTAAGTATATTTGAAGTCTTGATTTGTGGTTTCTTCCTTTGTGGAACTATAAGAGACCTATGGGGTCTCGGGGTCAATATTGAGTATCGTTATACTCATGCCTACGGGTTACGCCCGCACCTTATTGTGTCTTGTGCAGACAACGTACAACATCGATCGAGGCTAAGGGAGCCAGGAATGGATGGTACTCGGAGGTGGACCATTTGGCATGACCTGACGCAGGGATTACTGATCGTGAGTTGTACCTACCCTTCAGGTAGGATCCATGGTGGATGACCGAGGAGCTGCTTCCCTTTTTTAGTTGTATTATACCTTTCAGTTGTACTTTTAATTTTACAGTTGGGCTTGTATTCTGGCCCCTTTTGCTTACTATATGCACTCTTTTTACTATACAGTTTTCTAGTGTTCGTGTCTTGTTGTGTGATCGTTTTGTGTGAGTTTATAGGTTATAAAGTCAATGTCTTCCAGTTTTAGGGAATAAGCCTTTCGGTGCTAGTCGCCATCCCCTGGCCTATGGAAGGCGGGCTTGGGGTAGTCACGGCATGGGCCTCGGGGGACATGTCATGATATAAATTATAAAATTAAATTATTAAAGGATTTTTTCCACATAAAAAAATTCACACCTAACATTTTTAAAATTTGGACATAAATGTAAAATATTTAGAAAATAAATCATTTAAACCTTTAAAATGGGTCTTTTTAGTTAATGAGTCCCTTACATTGATTATGACTCGTCACATATGTTATTAATCATCATGAATAATAAAAATTGGTTAATTATTTTCTTTTTTAAAACCATTTTAAAATTTTGTATTGCTTTTATTTCATATATTACCATGGTATAGTAATTACTTAATTTGTTAAGTTCCTATGAGATGCTTTCATGATATTCGGTTCATATTTCCAGAATGAATTCTATAAATTGACTATGATAAAAATGGCCATCATGAAATAATCTCAAAATAGTATTCTAGAAATTATTATTATTTTAAACATAAGTTTTACATTTAATTTCATCCATTAAATATGGTTATGAAAAAATTAACTATGTTATAGTCATGGAGATGGTAGGTCATACGTAGGCATGAGAAACATTTCCATTTTTCAGAGATCATTATGGAAATAATGTAAGTATTATTTTATATTTAAAGGATTATAATAATATAATATATATAATATTACTTATATATGTATAACTATATATATAATCCTTTGATGTGGTGATGAAAAACTAATCATAATGCTCCATGAATGTTGTATTTCACAGGTACGCATGAACTATGTGATCGTATTTATGTTCATAGAATGGTAAGAATGAGAATGATATATTATCTTTTCATTATGAAAAATATGTCATGAGTATAATATATAAACATTAATTTCACCACTATATCAATCCATGAGTAGAGATAATGTAAAACTAATGACATCATTTTGTGAGGCGATAGTCCCCCTTACACACGAATGATGATTTCGTATCCCATTTATTGAAAGATGATATGGATTTAGGAGATTATATTAACATAATTACATCAAAAATATGAATGATACTAGATTTATTATCTCATCATGGTTTTAGAATATTTTTTTAGGTAGAAAAAGAAACAAAAATAAGACCAAGGATAAAAACTATACCTCTTATTTCAAATCCTTCCTTTCCTTAACACCCTAAGGCCACTAAGGATGGAATTCATAAAAAAAGACCTATAGAATGTTGGAAGGGATTATAGGATGATATTTTACTATTTATTTTCAAAACCAAATAGTTTTTTAAGTGTGTTGAAATGATAAGGATATGTTCCCTTCTATAATAGAGAGGATGGTCACTCTTTGAATATCTCAAAATATTAAAATATAATAAGACTGTTCTAGATCCAAAAAATTAAAATTGTCCTAAAAATGACTACGAGATTACAGTTTAGACCATATATCATCCCCTCTGTTCTTATTTAATATTTTCATTATTTTTAAATATTTTAATAATATTTTAATTCCATAAAATATCATTGTTGAGAAAATTGTTACTATTTATTTCTTTAACATTAAAAATATTAAGACAAAAAGTAAAATTCTAACAAACTATTTTATTATATTGAAAAATATAAAATTAATCAATAAAACTCGTGTATTAAATTTATTATTTAAAATTATATATATTTTAGTTTTCTAATATCATTTATTTGGTTTTTAAAATAATTGAATAATTACATCAAAGCATTGTGAAAGAATTTAAGGTAAATATTAATACCCTAAAAATCAAAAATCAATTACCATGATGAAAATAACTCATTTTTATTTATAAATTCTTTTTATGGTAAAAAATTTCATCTATATAACACTATTTTAAAAATATAACACTTATTAAAAAAAGTGTGTGACATTAATGAATTATATTTATATAAAATACTATAATGGTCATAATATTATCCAAGTGGATTCTAATGGTCATAAATTATAAATTTAGATTCTTATAGTTGTTATATACTAAAAATATAAGATTTAGGTAGATTTTTAAGACACATAAAGGTTCTAATCATTTTAATTAAAATCATTTTATTGATTTTTCATCTTTCACAAGCACAACGACAATGTTGCATAAACATCAAACACAATTATTTCATATATAAAATTTTAAAATAAATCAATAAATTAATTAGAATCATGATAATTTATTATATTTATTAATTATATATATCTACTCATATCTATGTTAAGATAAATAATTTAATTTTTTAGGTTGACTTTTCTTGGATTGCATAATAATTGCACAGTCATTTGGATAATATTCTTATTATATAATTCCAAAATTAGAAAATATTAATATAAATCATAATTAATAAAATAAATTAAATAAATTTGTCATTAAAAGATTTTTCCCTTTAAATTTATATCTATAGGATATTAAATTTGACTTTTTTTGAGTTGTGTAAGTAGTGCATTATCCCTGAATGTGATTATCATATTTATCATCAAATAAATTTTAATTTACATGATCTAAAATATTATTTCCGATAATTGAATTATATATTCATAAATTATTATTTATAAATGTTTAATAAGATATTATATTATAGATATGTTATGACTATATCACAAAATATATCATATTTTATTAAAAAATAACATTTTTTTAATATTCACCAAGATTTATCATTTTCATAAAATTTTCAAAATTTCACCATAGAATAATTTTGATATGTTTATTTCAAAAATAATTTTAATTTTATTAAATATTTTTTCTTTAACTTTAAGAAAATATTTATTATATTCATTCATTAAAAATAATAAAAATAATTTTTAAAGAAAATGTATCTTTTGAAGAAAAAAGGACTTTACTAAAAAAATTGATTATTTTTTAAGAACGTTCCAATAAATTAATATTTAGTTAGAACTATATTTTTTTTATAAATCAGTTATTCTTATTCATAACCACTAATTTAATGGATAGGTTATAATGATAAAATTAAAATAATAAAATTTAGTTATTAATTTAAGCTCGATGTGGTGTATCTTGTATTCTAGTGAACATAGTGTTTCCATTTAAAATAATAAGATTTCACATTCTCTCCGACTTTAATAAATTTAATCCCTTCCATTTTAACTTGATCATGGTAACCCGGGTTTGGCAATCCGAAATAACTTTGTCAGAATCCCACATCATAAAAAGGATTAATAAAACATCTACTTATTAAGAGTGAAAAACTGTATGATGGTCTCCAAAGGTAACTGATACTTGGTTTCCATGAAAAAAAACATGGAAATGCATGATAAAAATAAATCCAAATAAATAATATATTGTGATTGAGAACATGTTCATTAAATAGTTAACCATCACAGAACCCTTAATCTGTGAAGGTAAAAAGGTTATTCAATTATTGGTATGAAAAGTAAAATGAATAAGAATTACATCAACATACTTTTATGAGATTTAAGGAATTCCATTTCCATATTTATAATTAGCGTAGAGAAATATACTTATATAACACATATAGTTTAGTACACTAATCAACTTCCATCATGATATCATAATTTTATCCAAACTATGAGATGAACTGA
The DNA here is from genome assembly GCA_963277665.1 of Viscum album. Lineage (NCBI taxonomy): Eukaryota > Viridiplantae > Streptophyta > Magnoliopsida > Santalales > Viscaceae > Viscum > Viscum album. Next base: position 1,073,978,731 of record OY728127.1, on the reverse strand, counting down.
TCATACCTGAAGCACTAGAAACAACTTCTACAGATCAAAAAACAAAAAAAAAATTAAAAACTCTATTACTCCTATATTTAAGAAATAATAAAATAAAAAAATGTTAGTACAAGATAAGATAATTCCTGAAAAAAACTTCATATGATGAAAAATAATTTAGTCTCAAAAATTCAACAGTAATACCCAATGTTCAATATAGATCACTTAACAAATAATTATCCTTAAAATTCAATAAAGAAATATTTTTGACTAATATTGAATCAAAAAAATTAGAATTATTTTATCACAAAATCGTCAATGAGAAATTTAATAATTATATCCTAAAATTACATCAATCACTCTTAGTGTATCATAAAAAAAATTAAATTACTTAAATAAAAAATAATTAAGATAATATAACCATTCCCATAAATAATATAGATCACCATAAAGCCACATTATAGTCATATATTCTTAAAAAATAAAATACAACCTTTAATCCTAAATTAAAATCCCATAGTATTATATTTACTTTAATCCAAAAAAGTATCCAAAATTGTGGACATATTTAAAACTAAAATTATTCTTCTAATCGCCAAATCACTTTTCAATATCATGGTTATCTCTATGATAAAATATATATTACTATAATAAACTTATTCTTCATCAATAAAATCATTTAACTAAAATTAAAATGTCATAATAACCCAAAATTACCTCAAAATAAATGACTCCAAAAATAAAATTTGTCAATATAAAATTTCATAACATAATCACTCAACAGGGGTTTATAAAAATGTGAAAAAATTATTGACCTATTACATATAAGCTCATGATGATATATATAACTCAATATAAAATCTCAAAAGAAAAAAAATCCTAATCTTCATAGTTTTCAAAAATCTACATTAATACCAACTGTAATGAATTGACCTTAAATATCACATATTCTAGTAAATTTAGACTGGAATTTTCATTCATTCATCCCAAAATATCATCCAGGTTTTTATTTTTACTGAATTAGGAAAAAAATATTAGATATTAATCACATACATTACAAGTATACACTTCTACTCAATATCCATTTTTCATACTATGAAAATTTTTGAATAAAACATGATTTCTTTTCATGAAATTTTTTACAATTTTCATATGGACCTCATCATTTTCCCTACTCATCATTAAATCCTATTGAAAAAATATTTTAAATAAATTTTTTAGCACATGAAGCTCAGTAAAAGATATACAAATATTTAAATAAAACATTTGACCATAAATACTTATAAAAAATTTCCTTTTTCAAAACAAACATTGTGCTCAAAATAACCATTTTATTTCCCAAGAAATATCCTTTTATACCAAAATATATTCATAAAATATTTCTTAATTAAATAAAAAAATAAAACCATATATTATTATTTTACAACATTATAAACTCAAAAAAAAAATTCACAAAGTTATACTTTTCACCCTTAAGAAGTAACACATACATTCCTTTAAACATAAACTCAATAACTTACCTTGTGAAAATATAATATTTCTTTGAAAGAATTGAAATAATAAATAAATCATATAGGTAAATCATGAAATAATTTTCTTATCATACATACCTATGACTTATCCCGCATGGATACCATGAAATATATTTCATGTTTATAATTTACATAACCCTCACAGTTATACGTGGAGTATCCATCGCAGCTACACATGGAATAACCATCACGATCAACCTCTAAGAAACCTAATGAATTGGAGGTATATCATATACACACCTATATTTGGTTTAAAATCAAACCACCTATAATCACATGAAGTTCTCAAGAACTATTATGTAATATCAAACATTATTTTCTTCATCATAAAAACTTTCCTTGAGGAAAATAACTTATTTAAAAGAATATTTTGCACATACAAAGAAAAAAATCAAGGAATATAACCATGTCATATTATAAAGGATGATTCAAAACATTAATGAGGAATATATGTGGAAAATCCTCTCAAGATGTATAAGTAAAAAAACATTCCTTTTAACTTTTGAAAAAAGAAACACAAAAGGGGGATTTTTTAAAAGAAATTTAATTACATAAAAAGAGAAAAAGATTACTTTTTTAAAACATTTGAGATAAACTCTAAAATTAAAATTTTAAAACATTATTGTCCATATAAATACATTAATAATTCTTTTTAAAACATGTACATGAAAGGGAATTATTTAGAAAATAAATCTACAAAACATTTAAAATGAGTTTTTTTAGTTAAATAGTCTCTTACCTTGAGTCCAACTAGTCACATACGATCATTATATTAGAATAATAAAAATAATTTTACTATTTAAATTTTTGATAAAGATTTTAAGGTTTATAATTCTTTTAATTTCACTTATTACCATGTTATAAAAATTACTTAATTATTTCTGTTCATGTTATATGCTTTGATGATATTCGGTTCATAAGTCTATAATGACATCAGTAAATTTACTATGGTAAAAAAGGAACTCAGTTAATATTCTCAAGAATAATATTAACATAATATTTATCATTTTTATAAATATATTATACTTTTAAATACATTAATTAAATATGGATATGATAAATGAACTATGTTACTATCATGGAGACGTTAGTCCATACTTACGCATGAGTAATTTTTCCAATTTTCAATTACTCTTACAAAAATAAAATAACTATTATCTAAAATTTAACGAATTATAATAATATTATATATATATATATATATAATATTTCTTATTATAATAGACTTTTATATGTTATCCATGTGATGTGGTGATTAAAAATGAATCACATCACTTTCTAGACGTATTGGTCTACACATATGCACAAATAACGTTATAGTTTTTCTATTCTTGAAAAGTTATGAATTTAAATAACACAATGACCGTAAATAATGATAAATATGTAAAAAATATCATATATATACATTAATTTTAAATTATATAAATCTATTAGAGGTCATAATGGAAAATGAATTACATTTATTCATGAGGTTGTAATCCGCCTTACACACGAATGATGATTTAATATACATTTTATAGAAGATTATATTTATTTAGGTGATTATATTATCATAATAACATATTTGTATATTTAGGATAATTTATTTATTATTTTTTAATGGTTTAAGAATGTATGAGGGGTGTTGAGGAGGAAACAATACTGAGACTTTCATATAAAAACTATACCTATTATTTGGAAACCTTAATTTCTGGATCAACATAAAGCTAGTACGGTTCATATTAGTCCTAAACCAAGACCTTCATAATGTGGGGAGGGATTATATTAAGTAATTTTTTTAGGGATTTTCTGAATAAAATTGGTTTTGAAGTGTGTTGAAATGATAATATCTCACCTTTTATAATAGAGGGGAGGAGCACTCTTGAAATTTCTTAAAATATTAAAATATAATAAGACTATTATCGCGCCAAAATCATCAAAATGACATATAAATTCACAAGGGATGAAATAATAGAGCATATTATATCCCCCTAGTACTTATTTAATTTTTTTAAATATAATTTATTGAAATATTAATTCCTTAAAATATCATCATTTTCAAATTTGATACTATTAATTACATTGAATTTAAAAAAATCAAGAGGAAAATTAAAATTCAAAAAAAAATATTTTATTATATCATAAAAACGTTAAGTTAATATATAAAATTATTTGAACAAATTATTTATTTCAAATTTTATTTATTTTATAATTTTAATATCATTTTTTTATTTTTATAATAATTTAATAATTACTATATAAGCATTGTGAACGAATCTAAGGTAATTATTTCATAACTAATAATTTAAAATAAATTATAATTAGGAATATAAATATTTTATTATTCGTAATAATACATATAGTCAACATAAATTTGTGGTAACACCATATTAAAAATATAACAATTATTAAAATAAGAGTGTGACATGTTTGACATTTCTTTAAATAAAATACTATAAATGTCATAATCATATCCAAGTTGCTAAAAATAGACATAAATTAGTACTTTTTATGATTATTTTCTATATATACTCCAAAAATAATATTTATTCATGTTTTGGAGTAATTTATTACTTCTTATCATTTCAATTAAAATCATTTTATTTATTTTTCTTCTCCATGCATAAGAACTACATTAGTTTTTCATATGTGTTTAAGGAAATTTATTCAAATTTAAAAATTAAAAATAAATTTTCATCATAAAAATAAATTAATTACAATAAATATAGATGTTTATATTCTTATATTATGTATATTTACTAATTTTCATGTGAAGATAACTTATTTTATTTGTTAATTTTACATTCCATGCATTGTGCAAGCATTGCACAATCATTTGGATAATATTAATGTTTATATAACACCAAAAATAAAATATATCCATATATATAATAATTAATAGATGATATTTAATACATGGGTCATTAATGTTAATTTACCTCTCAATTGTTATCTATAAGACATTGAATTTTACTTTTCCAGTACTGTGCAAGCACTTTATTAGCACTGAAAGAGATTTTCATATTTATTAGGAAATTAATTATAATGTACTTATTTTTAATTATTTTTGTGTTATATTTTTTATCTTAAATTATTATTTACATTAAATTGATAAAATTTTAAATCATGTTAATTTTTTTACGATATCACAAAAGATATCGTATTTCATAAAAAACATCATTTTTACTATTCACCAAAAGTTTTTCTTTTTCAAAAAATTCTCAAAATTTCACCATAGAATAATTATAATATTTTTATTTAAAAAATTAAATTTATTTAATAAAATTAATTTTCTAAAACTTCAAAAAATTAGTTATAGTATTCATTCATTAAAAATAGTAAAAAACATTTTTGAAGAAAACATATTTTTTGAAGAATAAAATTATATTACCAAAAATCATGTGATTATTTTATAAGCACTTAAAAATTAATTAATATTTAGTTTGACCTGTATATTTATTTTATAAATCAGTTATTCCAATTCATTCCTATAAATTTAATGGCTAGGTTATAACAGTCACATTTAAATAATAAATGTTAGTTATTCATTAAATCTCGATGTGGCGTATCTTATACGATATTGAACAAAGCCTTTCATTTTAAAATCATGGGATGTTAAAAATGTGGTAAAAAAGATTATTATAATTTTAAAAACTAAATTTTATTCCATGATATCATCACATGAAGGTAGATACCCAATTGAATTCACCATTGATAAACTCTATAGTACTCTCATTAAGTCTGAAATGAGGTGAGGTCTTTCATATAAAAGAAAAAGAAAATAAGAAATGAATATTTTCATAAATTTTTTTAAAGGTATAAATATAGAAGAGGAGATGTAAAACTAATTTATAAAATAAAATATGAAATATTATGAAGAGGCTCTTTATCTCATGTTAATAAATTTCACAAGGGAAGGAAGAGGTATATAAATGGGTAAGATTCATTTCTTATTTTTTTAACAATAAAAAGGTTATACATTTCCTTTTAAATTATTATTTTAAAATTGGAGGATAAAATGATAAAGAATAAGTTACCATGAAGACAAAAAATAAGATAAATCCTTACAATGTTCATTCAAATATAAATAATAACATTTCACCTGGATCCTTCAAGAAAACTTTCCTGACTATTTAGAAGGCGTGTTTCTTGGTGAAGAATGTTTTATTGATAATGTGAAATACCTTATATATGTACCTAAATGAGTACTCATGGAACATTAGGAAGAATAATTTAACTCATAAGAAGATTAGATAATTTATAATAGTGAGTATGAATTAGAGGAATGGGTGACTTATAAAGAGTATACTATGAGTTTGGAAATCATAATGAGTTTTAAAGAAATAATTATGATGACACAAGATAATACTCATCTAAATTGAATCCCGGACAAAAAAACTAAAATTCGGTTTGAAAAATATAGTCTTTTTAAATAAATTTATATGTTGATGGTTGATATTAGTAATAACATAAAGATTATATAAGAAATAATGTCCACCATCATCATTGTAAAAAAGGAATTAATAAACTAAGAAAGAAGGAAGATGATGTTGAAAAGTATGATGAATGATATAAATGAAAAATAAATAAATAAATTAATTTAAAAGGTGAATGTTTCAAGATACCTAAAACAAGTAGTTATTATTATCAAAATTTATTATGTGAAAATTGATGTTCTAATTAAATTTTATTATAGAAGGAATTTACTTTTAGCAAAAAATAAAATGATAGAATGAAATATGGAACATCTAAATGTAGTGAATATAGGTATAAATCTACTTAAATCGCGAAAAAATGTTTAGAAACCAGGTATACATCATCCATAAATGATCTTGGAAGAGTCCCATAAAAATGTTTGCGAGTTCTACTCATTTATGAGATTAAAATAGAACACAACAGCACATTCAATAGTATAATGTTAATAAAAATAAAATATTTCAAGGTTACTACATGAGTATTGGTATTTTTGTCCCTAAATACAACAAATGTTAGTACAATATTTATTTACCTGAACTAAGAAACGATTAAAAATCAAGGGGTAGAAATCAATAATAGATAAGATATCAACAGAGGCCATAAAATATTAAGTAGAAATTTAATCTGAAAAATAGATTTAGAGGCCTACATGGTGTTTTTGGAGATATTACCAAGAAGGGAACACGTTATATGTGTTTTTACCACTAACCAAGATAAATTTTATAAATTTAAAAAAAATTAATAAAGAAAAATCAAATTTATATATGGTGATATGAAAATGTGGTAGAATTATAATTTAAATCATGTAAATATAAAAAACCATGGATCATAGATAATAGTTTTTCATATCACATAACAAGAGTTTTTAACAATGGAAAAAATATGTAGAATTATAAATGAGGATATATAAAATTTGTTAATGACAACTCTCTGAAGATAATTGGTGTTGGGATTGAAAATTTTGGAATGAATCAAATATTTTCAAAAAAAAAATTTGTTTATTGATCAACTAATGCATAATAATTTGATTGTATCACAACCATTTGTTGCTATAAATAAGGTAATATTCAGAAAAAAGATGTGTAGTCATGAGAAATAATGAAATTAAATAATTTATTTCTGATGAAAATTTTAAATAAAACAATTTTTCTTTCATGATCATCATGGATTGAATATCATGATTGTTCAAAATGATCATTATTTTTTATAAGATCAATGTTATAGATCATTCATGGAATAAGATGGATTTTGTATGATATTACATGCTTCAAACTACACAACCACATCAAAACCACCCGATTCCATGCTTACATGGAGGATTTAAAAAATAAAATATTTTTTCATATCCTATAGTGAATTTAAATAAAGTAGAAGACTGTGATAATTCAAATTTAATGATAAGGAAGGAATTTTGAGCCTTTAGGTAATTTTAATATGGAAAAAATGAAATGATTTTTAGTGAGTTGAGATTACCACAATCAAAAGATAGTTTCTGTAATTTTAATTTAAACACTATTCATCGAATATTATATGAGTTTATTTTCTAGAGCTTTTAACAAATATAGATAGGTGGACCAATAAACTTTGGTATTAAATAAAGACAATTGATAACATCCACAAAAAACTACTCTGAGGTGAAGGGGAAGAAGGTAATATGTGGAACCCTTATAGATGAATAAGTTTATACTAATGATCAATACTCAAGAACAATTATTCTGATATGATGATATATGAATGTAACGGGATAAATCCATCTATTTTAATAAGTTTAACGTCATAACCTTTCTCAAGTTCCTTTTGATAATAATAATAGAGTTGTGCGAATGAGATAATAACTATGAAATACCAGGGATGTAGTCATATTTGAATGAGGTGGACCTTATTAACAAATGTTTCATGTTTGTCTCATTTTTTCATCAATGAGTATTAATAGAAAAGGGTTTTGAATAATTATAAGAGTTTTAATTGGTTAGGAAAAATATATACACACTAATTCACCCTTCCCTATTAATGTGTATCACCCATAGTGTAATCCAACATACAATGGAAATAATATGACACTAGGGTGAATCTACACATTATATCTATTTGATTTGTTGATTTCCCACTAACGGTGGTTATTTTGAAATTTTTTTCTTAAGTAAATTTTTTTATTTCATGAAATAAATTTAGTTTTTACTAATTAATTATTTAAAGTCAGTGATTAATTTAATTATGTTGGTACTCTGTGTTTTCTTATATAATTAATCTTCATGGTATGCGGTTTTATTTAGACTTCCCTATAAGTGATAAACATGTTATTATTAAATTTTTGTAACCTATTATTGAGTAGATAATATCTATTTATGTTTACTATTATTATTACTCTTTTTTTTAATGTTATGTATTTATTTATATATAAATTTATTTTTACATCAAGGTCAAATATATTTCACGTCAAAAAATAACATTCAATGAATTTATGTTTTACATGTGAAAATTAAAATATTAACTTATGGTTATACCATGGATTCATATAATGGTTTACTTGTATTGAATGTGATTTTTGATAATATTTTAGGATGTCCACTCAATTTGAATCATGTATTGAGTCGTGATTTTTTTTATTATATTGTAGTATCTGATGAATTCCATTTACCTTCATTTGAGTTTTATATATAGGTTTCTCATATTATTTGGCATGTAAAGTAGTTTTTACCAATGATAATGGGTCTATTTATATGGTAAGGTATTCAAGGGTTAAATGAGTAAGTATATTAATTTTTATTGATTTTATTCATTAATTATTGATACCACATAGAGAAAATAAGTGTCTAATTATGTAAAATTTATTTGAAATATCTTTCTAGTTTTTATAGTTATGATTTCAGTCTATCTATTGAGGGAACCCGGTCATGTTTGGATTGATGAACCTGGGGTTTTGGTTCACATCAATACAATTAATTTGATACAGTTTTTTATTTCATGTTCATGTGTAACCATTAGTGAATAGTAACCTATTATGGGGAATTCTGATTTACCGTGGGATGTTCTTAGGTATATTATTGAATCGTAAAAACTCAATCTATTAATAGTAAATAAATATTTATTTATTTATTTCTCATTTTAAAACTTATATGATAGATAATGATTATATATTTTTTAAAATAAAATTATTTTATATATTTACTATTGGGTATGTTATGTGAACTCACCCCCAACATATTCACTTTGGTTCCAAAGAAAATGTATTTTTGTTATTAATTTTTTTGTTACAATGATGATGGTGCACCTTGGGTTAATAGAGGGTTTCATTCCCCTAGGGTTATTGGAGTTTGTAATAATAAATGTCCATACTTGAAAATTTTAATATAATCCTTGTTTATCAAATTTGTTTATTATTTTACCCATATAAAATTATATATTTTTTCTATTAGATCGGATTACTCATGTAAATGTCCATTAATTATTTATTTTTTAGAAATTTTTCAAGTGTTCATGATATCAAGTCATGTTTTATTTATATATATTTAAAATATAATCCATGTAATTTATTTGTTTTGTTAATATTAAATTATTCTTTAACATTTTATGCTTTTTCCTCACTATTTTCATTAGCGTCTATCGATTAGGGGGGAACATGGCTATAGTTAGTTGTGATCCAAATCAGGTTTGGTGTAATCTGATATAGTTTTTTAAATCTACCCAATGTATTTTAGAGTTATATAATACTATTATCACTAGTAATAAAATGAAATTTCTATAATCACATGATATATATTCTTGAATAATAAGCCTTCATGTAAAATTTAGTGTATCAATAATCAATTAAAATAAGGAAATGATTGTATTGACATAATAAATTTACCATTGGGAGGGAAATGAAATAAAATCATCGAATAAAGTATAATAATGGTCATAAATCAATAATAAGGTAAGTAAGGTGATTATTTGAAATCGTTGGAGAGATATATAATAGATATATATAGTAATATAGGTCATTATAAAAAACAAATTAGGAGACCCATTACCAACATTGTAAGGTAAAAGTAAGAATCAATTAATAGAAAAGAGGCAAGGAAATAATTAAATACATATGGAAATGGAATAGTATATATATCTATAAAATGAGGTTTATATGTCCTACAATAACATAAAAATGGAAGTGAAAATTCCAATCAAAAGAGTGGCAGAATAGAGTTCCCTTTATAAAGATCATAACATGAGAAGTGTGAACCAATCAAGCAAGATATAATAAAAGGACCCATAATGATATAAAACATGAGAAAATATAATAAGAGGATTTAACATAAGATAATATATATAATTAACATTGAACTCAAATTAATAAAAAGATATTGATAATTAAATCTCCTTATAAACATCAGAGTTTATTGAGTAAGAACCATCAAAGAGAGAATAATGAAATAATAACTTTTAGATCTATAAATACTAAAGGAATAAGGAATAAAAGATACTAAAATATTATATGTATAAAACATAAAATATTGTATCCAAATATGGGTATTTTATTCATGGAATAGTATTTCTAATTAAATACCATAATAACATTTCAATATATGAAATGAGCATAAATCAATGAGAAAATGAATGTATATCCTTATAAATAAAGGGAAGTGGTATATAATTAAGAGGTTTATATATATAAATCATAAAATAATATTAATATGAAAGGGGAAAATGTAATCAAAATATCGGATAGGATGAGATACCTTAATTCCAATGAAGATTCTGCAACATGGTCATTCTAATATAAACATAAATTATAATCCCATATACTTTATTATAAAAGTTAAATAATTTTATAAATATATTAATTTTCTTTCATATAATAATTTTAATTTACTTAATATTATATTTTAATCTTAATTTTAGGTTACATGTCTGTGTTATTAAAGGTTATTGATGTTTGACTATCACGGTAAATTAAAATTATATTTTTATGGATATTGGTGTCCTTATTGTATATGAGTAAAAGTTTCCATATGAAATGAATTTTACGTAGATATTATATCTATATTATTTATATTTTCCTTTATTTTTGATATTACACATTCAATATATTATTTGATAAGAAATTAATAATTTTGGGAATTTAATAGTTACACAGTTAAATGTGTATTAAGTATATGAATCACTTGCAATGATGAAACCAATCTGAGGTGAAAATATATTTATATATACATATTAATTTACCTCAATGATAAATTTAATACCCATTATAATTTATTTAACATAAAATAAAAGAATATAGGATACATGATTTATTAAAATAAATATGTCGAATTTTAATCAACCCTTAATTATATATGATATTTGAGTATATATCCACATTGAAAAATAATTTTGAAAACATGTGGATTTAATATAAGGTATATAAATTTTAATACAACATACATAATAGGATTTGTGATATGAGAAGCAACTTATAAGAAATAAAAAAAGATAAAAGAGATGAAAATAAGGGAAAATGAAAGAGAAAATGAAACAATGTAACAATTTTAAATATAATATAGTTATTTTTTAATGTTTTAACATTTAGGAATGAAAAAGTAAAAACTATGATTTTTTTTAAGATTAATTTACATAAAAATATAGTTATAACTTATTAAAATATAATAATAATTAATATTGCATAACAGGAAGAGGAAATTAAATCATGCCTTCATCGGTCTTCAAAAACAATAACTTTGATTGAGTTTCCCTATTGAAAAATGACTTATCCATCATGTTGGGAATGTCAATGTAGAAATATATAGAGTATAAAGTGATAAAAATTATATAAAATACTTCCTATAACAAATAGTTTGTAAATAGAGGGAAAACCCTGTATTTATAGATATTTTAAGGGTTAATCTTGTGATTTTAGTTTAAAAATATCAGTAAAATTTAGGAATTAAAGTTAAAGAATTTACTTAATTTCTTAATAACTATATATATCCTTTAAACCATACATATCCTTATTATTTATCAGCATTGTCACTTTTGACCACAAAATCCACTATTTTCACATTTCTTTGGTTATATATAAACTACATCGACATTGCATAAGAATTTTGAAAATTATTGTGTTACATAATTTTATAATTCAAGTGAATTTACAAAAATAATATATTTTTTACACTTATCATTCCCTTTAATAAATAAAAACAACATATATTCTCATACTTATCAGCAGACCACACTAGAGCAATAATTTTTGAATTTTTATATATTTCACAAGGGCATGGGTCAACATTACATATACACTTGATTAATCATCATGTCGGGTAATTTATTTATTTTTTACTAGAATTAAAATTATTAATACCTTTTAATTATTTATATAATTATTTTTATTATAAATAAATATTATAATTCCTTTTTGTAATACATAAAAAGAAAACTATTTATGATTTAATTTTTTTAAAAAAATATCATTTAATATAGAGAATTAGAAAAATTACAACTATTAAAATATCAATTAAATATCAGGTTACATACTATAGATATATATTTACTTATATAATTCATCAATAATAACATTATTAATTTCATATATATAATGTATTATATATATATATATATTTTAACATGTTTCATTATTTATCGATGTATTTTAAAATATACAAAATAGAATTTTGCACACACACCACTACCTAATTTCAACATCATGATTAAATTTATCTAATCAATTATAATAAAATAAATCTATATATATTTGAAATCTAATTTTTTATTTCAAAATAATTAATTTATAAAAAATTAATAAAAATATATTTGTCTACAAATTAAATTTCAAACTCTTAATTCAATTGATTCCATAATTATTTCATTTTTTATATTTATCATTAACTTATACATTATTGTCACCTAAAATGAATACATATGGTTAATAGTAAAAAAATTATAAATATTTTAAATATAAAAAATAAGAAATCAAAATAAGAAATAAATCATAACCTTTAAATAAAATATCATTTAAATTATTAAGTAAACATAGAATACATTTTTCAATAAATATATATTGGATAATAATAATGAATTTATATTCAAATTAATAAATAAGTAAAAATGATTTAGTATTATAAATATTTAGTTTTTCACATTCTTCCCACTTAATGAAATTGTATCCTCATAATTTTCACTTATTGATAAACAAAATATGTTATGATAATAACCAGAAATGTTTATGAAATGAAAATTTTTTCCCAAAACCACATATAAATATTTCATTTAGTATTCATTACCATGTCTTATAATCTCCAAGGTTATCTTAAACACTATAACCTATTTTAACTAACCAACCTACTTATCCATAATGTTATCTAAACTTTATTATGTATGTTTATCAACTTCTACCATAAAATCTCAAGTTATCTTAACCCTGTTATGTTACAAATTGAAACAACCCATAAAAATCATAACAAATTACATGTGTTTATATAAATATTACAATACTAAAATGCCAAAAACATTTGTTTTATGTTTTAAAATATTAGGAAATATATTGTAAAATTTAATAATACATAACCAAATATATTTTTTAACCCATTAATCATCAATGTTTTCCACAAAAAATGTTCATAAGCTTTTCAGTTTCTAAATTCAATATAAATGACACTACCTTGAATTGGGATATTTTATTCCTTATTATTCATCAAAAAATAATTTTATTGTTATAAAAAAAGAGAGGAAACACATCTTTCTAAGAAACAGATGAAAACTCACAAAGTATTATATACTTTATATCATTTATATTTGAGGATATATTGAAATTATATATATGTTAGACTACTATTATTTGTATATATATTTTGGGGGTCATAAGTATGTAACATCCTCAAAATTTTAAAGGTATTAAAACCATATTTGAAAATAAATAATGATTACTTTTGGTGAAAATGTAAATTTTTAATTAAAATAACTTAATATATGACTTAAAGGTTTTATGTATCATTAAAATCTATGTGAATACTTTGGAATATAATATGGAATATTTTCATATTTAGGTGCTAATTTAGTATCGAATTCCAAATATCGTAGAGCATTGGTATTGATATAAAAAATATTTAATATATTATATTTTTCATAGAGGAAGTCTTTAAAAAAAAGAAATAAATCAAAAATGGTGTATCATATTAGAAATAAAAGACCATTATTATGTCTATGATATAGGTTTTACCTGGGGTGCGAAATAAAATTCTTTTGGTTCAAGAGTTTTGTCAAATAAAATGTGATGATAATTTATTTAAAATTTTTATTATATATTTTTCCAAAATTAATATAATATATCCCAAACATTATATATTATGATAATTATAAGATGCACATTTTGTTTAGAATATGGGGTTTATCCTATGAGAGACATAAGCTTTGTGCACATTGGATGTTTGGATACATCAAACGCAAGGGTAACAACAATTTTCATCCTAATTTTTTGGGTAGTTGAAATAATAATAATAATAATAGTAATAATTGTATTTATTTTATTTGTGTAGAAGGAAAAAATGTAATTGTACTTCCGTAATTAATAATTTTGTTATGATAGAATTAATGAGTGGGAAAAGTAAAAATTGTGGTATTATTAATTATGTTAAATAAATTTAGTTGTGTTATTAATATTACTTTATTAATTATTATCAATATTTAAGATTTTTTTTGAAATGGTAATGGTTGAAATGATGACCTAGATTTAATAATTATAAAATTAAAATAATGTTTTTATTATTATTATTATTAGATAAGGAAACATAATTTTGGTACATGTTTTGGTAAATATAATGTGCATGAATATATATATTTGAATAAATTTTAAATATATATAATGAGTGAAAAAATATATTAATAAATTATATTTTAATGAGTTTTTTCAAAATTCAAGAAGTGGGCTTGGTGTGGCCCATGGGTTAAGAGGTAAGAGGAGGTAAAAAAAATAAATGAATAAATAAACTTATAAAAAAATGAAACTATTAATGTAATATATATATATATATGGGGGGGTACATGGGGAGGTGCAACACACACCAGGATAATTACCCTCCCTCCCTCAAGCCACTCTCTTCTCTCCATACCTCTCAAATATTTTTTCAATTTTATTTCATTAATATTCATAATTAATTATTCAAAATATAATTATATATTGAATTTATTGACACACCATTAGATATGTTTAGTTCATCTTGTTGAGCATAAATTTAATCCAATGTTTATTTTGGAAGGTAGTGAGGTATGTTTTTCAGATTTAATTTAATCCTTTTCAAACTTTTTTAAACATAAAATATAATTGCATAGAATTACTGGGTGATAATTAAAAATAAATATCTGAGGATAATTTCATGATATTATTACAATATAATTATACAAATTATCAAAGGATAATTATAAGGTAATTTGCGTGTAAAAAATATTATCAGAATTATAAAATGATAATTAAATTTATTATCCAATGATAATTATGAAGAATTATTATGTGATAATTTCACTAAATTAGTAAATGATAATTTTTAAAAAAGTTATCAAAATATAATGAAACCATTTATTAAGGGATAATTTTAGAGAAATTAACATAAGGTAATTGTAAAAGGATAATTTCTATAACTCATCAAAGGAAAATTATTTAGATCATCAGAGAAAAATTATTTTGTTTATAATTATTATTAAGGAGAATTTTGTGAGTACATGTGTATCCTAAAATGAACACTTTTAAATTATATATGAGAGAGAAATTATTTTCTATTTTCCTATCTTATTTCTTCTAGAATTAAAATAGATTGTTTTGGTTTTAGGAATCTGTGGTGTGTGGTTATTTTTATTTTTGGTGTGTGAACGTGGTTCAGGTGAAGACACCTTCAATGGATCTATAATTTAATTCAATGAATTCAAGGTTTTAGTTTTCTTACTTTTATAGACCATGTGAATATGATGTTATCATGATGTGATGTTTACCTTGGACTAACATTTTCTTGTTTAGAGACACCTATAGGGGTGTGAATGAGCATGGGTTTTTTTGTTTATGACATGTGATTATGTGTGACTACTAAAATTGATCCCAGTCTTTCTTATTGTTGTTTTCTATGACATTTATTGTTTTATTGTTTCATATCTTATGGAATTTATTCTTTAGGTATTGAGATATTTAGGATTATCCCTGAGGATAGGAGTTATAATGTTCTAAATTTCTTAAAAGTGGGTATGGTTGCCCCTATAGAGGGAATAGAATTGGTAGATGGTTACCCAAAATGATGTAGTCCTAACATCCTTAAAATAATTCATGGGTACCCATATAGAGGTGAAATAATAATGGATATCTATAAGACATTATTCATGGATACCTATAGATTTGGACGGTGGTTGATTTAAGGATTAGTGGAAAGAGGATCAACCTGATGGAATGTGATGCATTCCAGTGACAACCGCTAACTAGGTGGGGTGTGACATTTGAATTGAAAAAACATGAATCATTCTAGCTACAACCATCGACTGGGTGGGTTGAGATGTTATACCTTGATAGAGGTAAATGTTTTCTAGACATTCTTATGATTAATGATCTGAAGCAGGTGTGTCCAGGGTTTGTGGCTACTTGTTCAATGCATGACGACTCAAAACATTTATTTTTATGGATCATTTAATTTTTTTTAATATACACTATTATATATATTACGCATATATGGTAAGTAAGCATCGGTGGTTTCTAACTGAGTCTTGTACTCACACCCTACTCGGAAATATCTATGTTCTTATAGATTTCATGACCACATATCCAGTGAAGGAAAAGGGACCTATGGTGGGTGATTGATTAGTTGAACATAGATCTAGAGTGGACTTGGAAAGACAATGGAGGAACCATCAGAATTTTATTTATTTATATGTAATTTAATTATCAACTACTTATACTCTGGACCAGTATACTACCTTGGTAGATCATAAAAGTGTGTCATTTATTCAACTAATAAATTTAACCTAATCATTTACTTTTTTTATTGATTATTATCAATATTATAACCTGATCCTAAGGGAATAGTCACCCCATGGATGTAAGTAGATTCTCACTAATCTTTGGAAAACTCTTTCATATGGGGAGGTTCTCATGAGGTTATGTAGCATTTCATCTCAGACCTAGTGGGGGGATTTGGGATGAAAAAAAATGGAATAAAGGGATAGGATTCCCTAATTTTTTATTCTATTTACTCTGGAATGGGAAATTATTGAAATGAGATTGGATATTTTTGACTTGTAGAGGGAAGCTATTACAGTTTCTAACCAACATTGTATAGTGAACCTCCATGTTTCCATAAATTATGAAAATATACTTTTCTACTATCATTGATTAAATTCTTCTGGAGTGATGAAAATGATTTTGATATTTTATTTTGAGTATTATTGTTCATTAATGCATTTTTACTAGGAATGTCGGTTCACATTCCATATATATACTTTTTGTTGGGCTATATATTAGTTCTTAATTAAATACATTATTTTTTTCTACTTTGTTAGGATAGTTTCCATGATGAAATTATCAATATTTATTGTTATGTTTTTGTGATATATCTTTACATACATTTATTTTTTAAACTAATCTTGTAGTTTTTTAAATATATAAATGATTATTGTGACTAATCTTTAGAGATAGAGACCAGTTTTCATTCAATGAAGGGTATACCTTGGGTTATGGGTTGACTCCTAGCAGAACCTTGTGTGATCCCTTAGACTCGATAATGTATTTTTTTATGTTACATATTTTCCTCCTATAATAGAGACGTGAGAGAGGGAGTTTAATGTTTTAACTATGGGGCATGAGGTGTTTTACCAAGAACTCTAGAGATATATCATAGGGATGAGAAGTTAACAGATTGGGGTATGGATTGTAACATCCACAAATTTTTATGGATAAAAAACCTTACTTATAAATAATTAATGGGCATTTTTATGTTAAAAATATAAATTTTCAATATAGATCACCTAAAAATTGTTTTAAAGGATTTATGTATGCGTAAAAGTGCAGTTAACACGAATATTTTATGGAATATATTTTGAGTCAAGCGATGAGTTAGCATAGAATTATGTGGCCCTTTGAGCCTCGGTAATGTTTAAATAAAATATTAAATGTATTATATTCATCACATAGGATATTTTTCCGAATAAAGTAATATATCATAATTGGATCATTATATGAGAAATATGAGACCACTGTTATATCAGGGATGCAAGGTTTACCCTAGGTGCCATATAATTTTTTTCATGTTGGGTGTTTATTAAAGTAGCATATGAGTATAATTTTTTTACTTTTTTTAATATATATATTCTTAAATTAATGTAATATCTTCCCAAAATTATCTCATATGAGAAATATGAGACTCCCATTAGGTCTAAAATATGGGTTTTACCATAAGTGTGACATAATCTTTGTGTCCACCAGTAGTTTTAATACATCATACATAAGGGTAATAATAGTTGGTATCCAATTTTTTTGGGTAGTTTAAATAATAATAATATTGATAATAATAATAATTTTATTATTATTATTTGTGCTAAAGGGAAAAAATAGAAATATACTTCGGTAATTTATAATTGTGTTACAGTGGACGTAATGAATGGGTAAAGTAATAATTATGATATTATTATTTATGTTAAATAAATTCAATTGTATGATTAAAAAAATTATAAACTATTACCGGTATTTAATAAGTATTTTTAATGTGTAAATGGTATAAATTTGATGGAGATTTAATAATAATTACAAAAAAAGGTTGTTGTTGTTGTTGTTCTTAAATTTGAAAAAATAATTTTAGTGTGTGTGTGTATATATAATTTGAATATATATATATATGAATGAAATTTTAATACATTTAATGAGTGACTAAATATATTATTAAGAGGTTTAAAAAATCTATGAAGTGTGCTATGTGTGGAACATGGGTTATGAGGTGAGAGAATGTAAAAAATAAATGAATATATTATGTGATAAAAACATGAAAAATTAATTGAATAAATAATTTTTATATATAGGGGTACTTGGGGAGGTTCAACGCACAAGTGGATAATTCATCTCCCTCTTCTAGACTCATCTCTTCTCTATTTCCCTCCCTAATATATATGTTTTACTCTTATTTTATTATTCTTAAAACTTATTTCTTCAATATCTCATGTGATATTGTTCAGATTGACACACCGTCAGAGTTGTTGGGTACATCTCCATGAGAAAAAATTAAATATATGGGTTTTTAATGTTGGTGATGTATGTTTTTCAGATTTAATATAATATATTTTCACACTTTTTTTAATATCATATACAATTATGTAGATTTATCAAGTGATAGTTATAATGAATTAATAATGGATAATTGGGTGAAATTATAAAAAGAAAATTATACAAATTATAAAAAGAGAAGTATAAGAGAATTATCATGTGTTAGAGATTGTGAAATTTATAAAATGATAATTATGTGTATTATCGAATGACAATTATCCTGAATTATCAATAGGTATTTTCACAAAAGTATCAAATTCATAGAGAGGCGATTCCCACTAACCTTGGACTGCTTAAGTACTCCTCCCCCATCACATACTATGGGCCTACAAAGTCATAGAGAGGTGCTTCCCACTAGTCATGGACAATTGAGGTACTCATCCTAATTGCATACTGTGGGATTGAAATGTCACAGAGAGGTGTTTCCTACCATGGACCTTCCAAGTCACAAAGAGGTGCTTACCAATGGGCCAAAAGTCAGCAGTCTTCAGGTCCCAGCCAGTCGTAGGGTTCTGTACGTAGTGCGCTTGGGAGAACCACTCCTCAAGCCCTTTGTCGCATCTCAAATATCACAAAAGTCACCATAGAGCATGCCAAAAGATCCGCCTCTTAGGGAGGGTCCCAACACCACAAATGGATCACTAATCGGATGTCTGGTTTTCAGGATATGAGCATTTTAGTAACTAGGGGACCGGTTGCGATGAGGCCCGGTCCGACCCGGTCAGACTAACCCGAACAACCCAGCCCAGGGGTCCCACCTACCCCGATTCATTAAGACGGACTCGACCCAACCTGGTGCGGGTCGAGGTCAGTCTGGTCCGACCTGACTAGTGGGCCAGGACCAATATGCCTCGCTCGACCCGGCCTAATTGGCCAAGGGTCTAGCCCGCCTAGTCACCCGGAGACCTGGTCTAGTCCGGTCTAGCCCAAAGAGGGCACATGTCCGGCCTATTGGTGTGGGTCCTATCCGCTGGGTGCGGAACCAGCCCCCTGGGCCACAGGTCCCGCTCGCAGGTGTGGGTCCGGCCTGCCGGTGTGGGTCCGGCCCGCTGGGCAGCAAGACTGGCCCGACCCACTACGGCTCAGCTTTCCAGCTGAGGACCGGCCACGCGGCGCAGCCGGTGTGAGCACCTGGGATGCGGAATCCAGTCGCGTCCCCTCCCTATCTGAACGTAGCCCACAAGAGGCAGGCTACACCTCCTGCGTGGCACCTTCCTGGCGCCGCGTCCAACTCCTGCTACGGCCGACAAGTCGTGGCCTCCCACCAGTTTCACGGATGCACGGGGCACCTCAGCCTGCCTCGGTCATGGGTCACGACTGCCAACTCATCTGGACGACCCAAATGCGGGTCTTCCCCCCACATGGTTCCCTGTCTGGAATCGTGTCCTCCAGCGTTTTTTAATGGCTGATGAGCCGCGGCCTCCTGATCAATGCGGCCCGCTGGTGAGGGTCGCCTCTTCCATGCAGCTGGTGTGTCTGGCCACCGCCGCTGCCGCTGCCAACATCTCCGCATCATTATAATGTTTAGTGAACCACCATACGCTCTCTGGTAGTCTGTCCTTCGAGTCATCTGTGTTTGTGGCCTCCAGGGAGTTCCCTCTTCACTGTGAGGATTCCAAATCCACATTGTTGTAATTTCAAGGGTACGACCACAAAGAACACACATGTGGAGGCGCTCGAGCTTTGTTCGTGTTAGCCTGGGGCCTTCACATTAGAGGTTTAAATTCAGGGGAGGTTTAGGGGTGTTTCTGTTCAATCATTCCATGCTAATATTTGGACCCCAAATAAATAAAACACCATGAATAAAATCACCCTCTCGCATAATGAACGAATCACTGATCAACCTATTTGTGGGTTGATTTGTGTTCTTAATTTTTAGAAAAGGATGGGGAGGAACATCAAATAAAAAACCCCTACCTCTTATGATGTCTAATGTCGCGACATTCATCCTCGAGGGATTAAGACATCGATGTCGCTTCCTGGCTCTGATCTTTGAAGGGCATTGAAGATGATGAAGTTCCTCCAGTGTTCGTCATTCTTCACTGGGGTGGAATCTTGTCAGAGGTTCTCCATAGAATCCTCCAAATTTTTAATCCTTATTTCCCCAGTGCATCGAACAATAAATCAGAGTACGTCACAGCATCTCCATTATGATGTGATGTCGCGTTGTTACGTTGTTTTATTTAAGAAACAGCATCACTGTTACGCATCATTAAAGCATCATTATTCTGCAGGTTAATGATCCATTAATGAACCTAATTAATTTTCATCATCTCCACCCCGTCGCTACCCCACATCTTCTCATCTACTTCTCAATGGTGAGAAAAGAAATAAAATAATTATTTTAAATTATTTTATTTTTTTCTTAAAAATTCCAAAAAATAACTTTTTTTCTTGGCCTTTTCTGACTGATGTTAAGTCATTTCTAGGATAATCCTGTCATTCAAAATTCAATGGTGCCTTCAAATTTTTATTCCAAGCACTGGTTGAAAATATAGAAAATCTCATTCACATGTTTACTGAACGTACCTTAAAAAAAGTTCAAAAAAATTAACTTCCACCCTCAACCCACGTCAGTCGAGGTTAGGCTCTACCTAATGGGAACATTCCCCCAAGAGTTCAATGGTACTCTCATATTTTCAATCTGAGTTACTATTTAAGAGTTATAAGTATTTGAAAATAAAATAATTGTACTTAATTATTTTATCACAGCCAAAAATTAACTTCCACTATTGGCCCGCGCTTGCCGATATTAGGGTCTTCCTAAGCAAAACATGCCCTCATGAGTTCAGTGGTGGTCTTGGATTTTTAATCTGAGTCACTGTTTGTGAGTTATAATCATTTGAAAAATAAAATAATTTTATTAAAATATTTTATTTACGGTTATGCCATTTTTGGGTTTTCTTACTAGAGGCGTGCACCGACTAAACTTAAGTTGCATCTATGCTAAACCTGTCATCCTGAACGCAAAGATGGCCTTGTATTTCTGATCTAAGAACCCATTTATGAGTTATTACACTTTGTTCAAAAAAATCTTCCATGCGTGCTATTTAAATCTTAACATTTTTTGACGGATCGTTTTGTGAACTCCGGGCCTTGGAATCACATGTCGTTGAATTTCACAGTCTCAAAATAATTCCATATAAATAAAAAAAATACACAAAAAATCCAGAACATTAAACTATCCCCACCTTAGGGCTACACGTCCCTAAAATCCAAAATAAAACTATTCAAATAGATGGGGGTACTGAGCACGAATATGAGCCTCCTG
Source organism: Viscum album (assembly GCA_963277665.1). Classification (NCBI taxonomy): domain Eukaryota; kingdom Viridiplantae; phylum Streptophyta; class Magnoliopsida; order Santalales; family Viscaceae; genus Viscum; species Viscum album. Next base: position 1,073,956,266 of record OY728127.1, on the reverse strand, counting down.
CTCCCATATGCTCTCCTAGAGATTCTTGTGCTGCCACCGAATGCGCACTAGAGGAATCGACCACCCCCATAGGACCCTCTCTTTTTGTTCCTCTATCTCCATCGTTAACTCCGCAAACATCACCCCTTCATCAATTCCCATCTCACCCCAGTCGATGAAGTGCAATGGATCATGTACGTACCTCCTCAATTGTGACATATGGAAAACATCATACACCTAGTGCATCTATGGGGGAAGAGCTAGGAGGTATGACACCTCACCAACTCTACTCAGAATATGAAAAGGTCAGATGAACCTCAGAGATAGCTTTCCACCCCATCCAAATCTCCACAATCCTCATTGGGGTGATACCCAAAGGAACACATGATCTCTCTCCTGGAACTCCAAGAGTCTCTATCTCCTAGCCACAAGTACTAACGTTGGAGGTCCTCATACACATTCTCCAGACCAGGATGTACCACCAAAGGGGAAGTATGGAACTCCCTCAACACCTCCTCCCATAAATTCACCGGTACTGTGTCGCACCCTCTAAAAATGATGATATGCTTCCCACCTATCGAAAATCCATTAGGATCTTGTCATGATGATAACTAAGCATGTCAGGTCTCATAGTCAACATCAACAAATTGTGCCTCCCTGACTCACCGTAAGAGTGGGGGAGTGATTGTCATTGATTGAAGGTAAGTTGATCCATCATTCACGAAATATATCTTCCTTGTGGCTAACTACTCTGTTGCCTCACTCAGTAGCTATAAACTAGACTTCCTTCTGAGCATGTCTTCCACCACGTTCCCCTTACTAGGAGTATAGACAATCTCAAAGTCATAGTCTTGAAGGAACTCTGGCTATTACCGCTATCACAACTGCTGAAAATCATATGGGCACCTTTCCATCCATGCGAAAGGCTACCCCATTTAACTGATTGATGTGCCCATCAACCCTTTAGTAGTGGGTACTCATTCTCTAAAGCCACTTGATTAAGGTGACGATATTCCACACGTAACCTCAAACACTAGGTCTTACTAATCCCTTTCTCTATAATTCCCCCACCTACGCCTCCTGCTTTCGAAGATATACCAAATCCCTACGATATACTGATGATGATATTGATGCCATATCAGGGTGTAGAATGATACTGAACTCCCTCCCCTTTTAGGGAGGTAACCCTAAAAACATATTTTGAAGGGACATTCATGCACTCCGCCTCTACTATTGGGAACTAAAAACACAAAACATCTACTTCCATGAGGGTATGGCCAGCCAACTCAAGAGTGATCAGTTGCACCCTCCTATGCATGAGTTTATCCCATGTTGTCTGGGTTTCCCCCCATTTTATTTTTCCAACCAAGGAAAACCCCATTCCAACGCTTTGGATATATCGCATCCTTTTTTCCTAAAATAGTCAATCTGAGCATGAAAAGGGGATGACCAGATCATACCCAAACTAACATCGTAAGTCCTCAATGCTGCAACTAAGAGATCCCAACCAATACTCTCGCCTCCCAGAGTCAATTCACACTGTCAGCACCAGTGCATGGTCATTGGGTCTCCTCCAATAGGAGTCTCTAAATGTAAGGGTCAATTCAACGGTCTTAACTGAAACCTCTATGTATCAAAAAAGAAGAAGTGGTAGGAAAGGGAAATCACTAGTACAAGTTTCTATCAATACTGCAGCTAAAGTAAAAAAAGACACGCATTGTACCTTGATTCAACCCAAGAGTCCTGGGGTCATAAGCCTCGATAGTCTGCAAATGTCTCATCTCCTTCCCTACAACATGAATAGTGGGACAATATCGCACGAGATGTCCCTTTTTACGACATGCATAACAAATCTTACCCTTCAAGAAACTAGTAAACTCCCTCCCATGAACCCTCTAGTTTGGAAACTTACTTTTTGAACCTATAATGTATAGGTCCTACTGACCCTGCATCTCGGGTGATCGTTGCCTCAGAAGACTGTGACACACATTCGAACCCTATGCCTCATTAATAAGTTCCAAAATAGTCATCCATGACTCGGACTGGAAAGTTGCATCCACCTGAACCACCATAGGTGGGACTACTGGCTGATCAATGGGTGGTGGTAACACCGGTATACCACTCGGTGGAGCCATATCTAGCATTGGTCCCTGAACCGACGCCTCGTCACTAGACGGACAGTCCACACAATCTAGTATCAGGATCGTGCCTAGTTGTCTATATGGAGGCATCCTAAGATAGATTAAGATGTACCATGGTTACAAGGTTATACCTGGTGAGCTGACTTTTATTCAAAATAAGTAGACACTTATGAAACCATTGTTTTCATATATTGAGCTGAAAACAGAATTCAAGGTCCTGGTGTATGGATATGTCAACCGCGTCACCAAAATTGGGCTCTCCGAATTTGAAATTAGAACTCACAACACATAACACTATTTCCCCAAAACAAAAACAAAAAACTCCTAGTCTTTGTGGTAGGACTGGCTGCCCTCTGATACCACTTTGTCATGACCCGTCCCTTAGGGCCCATGCTGTGACTACCCCAATCCCGCCTCTCGAAGGCCAGGGGCTAGCAACTAGCACTAAAGGAATCAACCTGCAAGTGTGTGGCATTTTCCTGAAAACCCGTATGCACACACATGCCTAACCACATCCCAACACACAAAAATGGGAAAAAAAATAAAACCACTAAAACAAAGTTGATTTCAAGTACTTCTAAAAGTAAGTTGTCCATAATAAAAACCCAACAAATAATTGAAAATAGAAAAACACAAAAAGGGAACTCTGATGGTCATCCGTATAAAACCCCACCTGATCGTGAGAGTAGTGAAGCTACTGGAAGCCAAAGTGCTATGTCATGTCTACCGAGTCCTACTGGGACTCACCTGGTCTTGTACCACCAAGTCCATCATCATAGCGTCCATCAGTTCTGTCTCCCTGAGCACCTCTATCGAAACATTTATCGTCTACACCAGACACAACACAGATGGGAAAAACCTGTGTAGGGTTGAGTAACATAGCACTCAGTAGGGACCCCAAAACAAAAAAAGAAATACCACGCAACAATTCCTCAAGGCAAAGCACGAAACACAAGACAGATCACACCAAGTATATTCTACAGTAGTAATAGTAGAACCATCAGTCACATCATTGAACACCTCAGCTACTGGAGAACTCCTCCTCTAGCGAGTACAGTGGGCCTTCCAAGTCACGAATTGGTGCTTCCCACTAACCTTGGTTTACTTAGGTAATCCTCCCCCATCGCGTACCGTGGGCATGAAAAGTCACAGAGAGGTGCTTCCCACTAGTCATGGCCAACTAAGGTACTCATCCTAATCATGTACCATGGGCCTGAAAAGTCATAGAGAGGTTCTTCCCACCATGGGATTTCCAAGTCACAGAGAGGTGCTTCCCACTAGGCCAAAAGTCAGCAGTCTTCAGGTCTCAGCCAGTAGCAGGGTTCTGTACGTAGTGCGCTTGGTAGAACTGCTCCTTAATCCCTTCATCGCATCTCAACTATCATGAAAGTCACTATATAACATTCCAAAATATCCTCCTCATAGAGAGGGTCTCAACGCAGTAAACATCTCATCAATTAGATGCATGGTTTGCAAGATACAAGCGTTTTAGTAACAAGGGGATGGGTTGCGATGGGGCTCGGTCCGACCCGATTAGACCGACCCGACCAACCCAGCCCGGGGGTCCCACATACCCCGGTTCATTAAGATGGACTCGACCCGACTTGGTGCGGGTCAAGTTCTCTATGGTCTGGCCTAGCTAATGGGCCAGGCCCAATAGGCCTCGCTGGACCCGGCCTGATTGGCTGAGGGTCTAGCCCACTGAGTCGCCCGGCGACCCAGTCTAGTCAGGCCTCGCCCAAAGAGGGCGCAAGTCTGACCTGCCAATGCGGCTCTGATCCATTGTGTGCGGAACCGGCCCACTGGGCTGCATTTATAGCCCGTCGGTGAGGGTCCGGCCCGCCGGTGTGGGTCCAACCAGCTAGGCTTGGGTCTGAACCGCTGGGAAGCGAGATCAGCCCGGGCTTCTGGGGGCTCGGCCCGCCAACTGAGGACCGGCCGCATGGTGAGGCCGGTGTGAGAACCTGGGACATGGGAGCCTGTTGCATCCCCTCCCTGTTCGAACGCAGCCCGCAAGAGACGGGTCGCACCTCCTGCCCAGTGCCTGCCTGGTGCTGTGTCCAACTCATGTCGCGGCCGACGGGCTATGGCCTCCCGCCTACCATGTGGATGCGTTGGGCTCCTCAACATGTCACGGTCAAGGTTCGCAGCTTCCATCTCATCCGAACAGCCTGGATGTGGGTCGTCCCTCCACACAGTGCCCCGCCTAGTGCTGCATCCTCCAGCGTACCGCCACAGATAACAAGTCGCGGCCTCCCGGTCAATGCGGCCTACCGGTGCGGGCTGCCTCCTCCACGTGGATGGTGTGGTCGGCTGCCACTGCTACCTTCTCTAGCATCGGCGCACCAGCATAATGTTTTTCGGACCACCGGACGTGCTTTGGTTGTCTTTCCTTGGAGTCATCTGCATCTGTGGCCTCTGGGGAGCGCCCTCTTCACCGTGAGGATTCCAAATCCACCTTGACGTCATTTAGAGGGTATGACCACCAAGAATGCACATGCGAAGATTCTCGAGCTTTGTTAGTGTCAGCCCGAGGCCTCCGCGTAAGAGGTTTAAAGTTGGGGGAGGTTCAGGGGAGTTTTTGTTCAATCATTACATGCCAAGATTTAGACCCCAAATAAATAAAACACCAAGAATAAAATCACCCTCCCGCATAACGCATGAATCGTGGATCAACCTATTCATGGGTTGATCAATGTTTGTCATTTTTAGAAAAGGATGGGGAAGAACATCAAATCAAATACCCCTACCTATTATTATGTCTGATGTCATGGCGTTCGTTCTCAAGGGATTAAGATGTCAATGTCGCTTCCCGACTCCGATCTTTGAAAGGCGTCGAAGATGATGAAGTTCTACCGGCGTTCGTCATTCTTCGCTGGGGTGGAAGTTCGTCAGAGCATCATCAGAGAATCCTCCAAATTTTTAATCCTTATTTCCCCAGTGCATTGAACTATAAATAGGAGCATGCCGCAGCATCTCCATTATGATGTGATGTCACGTTGTTACGCTATTTTATTTAAGAAACAGAGTCGCAGTTACGTGTCATTAAAGTGTCATTACGTTGCGAGTTAATGATCCATTAATGATCCTCATTAATGTATATCATCCCCACCTCGTCACTCCCCAACAACATTTTCATCCACTACTCAATGGTGAGAAAATAAATAAAATAATTATTTTATTATTTTTCTTGAAAAGTCTGAAAACTAACTTTTTTCACTCGGTCCTTTCCAGATGATTTTAAGTCATTTCTAGGCAAATCTTGTCATTCAAAATTCAACAGTGCCATCAAATTTTTAATCTGAGCACCGGTTCAAAATATAGAAAATCTCACCTGCACATTTATTGAACATACCTTAAAAAAAGTTCAAAAAATTAACTTTCACCCACAACCCACACCGGTCGAGGTTAGGCTCTGCCTAAAGGGAACATGACCTCACAAGTTCAATAGTACTCTAGGATTTTCAATCCAAGTTACTGTTTAGGATTTATAAGGATTTGAAAATTAAATAATTGTACTTAATTATTTTATTCACGGCCAAAAAATAACTCCCATTTTTGGATCGTTCTAGATGATATTAGGATCTGCCTAAGGAAAGAATACCCTCACGAGTTCAGCGGTGGTCTTGGATTTTTAATCTGAGTCACTTTTCATGAGTTATAAGAATTTAAAAAATAAAATAATTTAATTTAATTATTTTATTTACAATTATGTCATTTTATTTTTTTCTTATTGGAGGTGTGTGCCAACTAAACTTAAGTCACGCCTAGGGTAAACTTGTCAACCTGAATGCAACAGTTCCCTCGTATTTCTGATCTGGGCACCCGTTTAGGATTTATTACAATTTTTTCAAGAAAACCGCCCACGCATGCTATTTAAAGATTAAAATTTTATGATGGATCATTCCGGGAACTTTGGGCCTTGTAATCACATGTCGTTGAATTTTTCAGTCTACAAATAATTCCATATAAATAAAAAAAATTACACCAAAATTCTGGGGCATTACAGTGTGAATACGGTTCATTTGAAGACACATTCGATAGATTCTTCATTGTTATTAATGACTTTGAGATAAGAGTTTCCTTACTCTTATGGACCATGTGTATATGATGATATCATGATGTGATGTTTATACTGGACTAACCCATGACTGTTATGAGATGCATGTGGGTGTGTGGATGGTCATCGGATTTCTTGTTTATGACTTGTGATTATTTGTGAGTCAAATTATCAATATTTTTGTGACTCATCATTCCTTTATATGATGTGTATTGTTTGTGTGTTTCATACCCTATGGAATTTGTGCTTCAAGGGTGTAGATATGTTGGTGGAGATTGTATATTGTGAGTTATGTGGGACTATTGTTCATAATGGTGGTTGAGTATGCCCCTATAGAATGAAATTCATCAGTAGCTGGTTACCCAACCTAAATAAGTACTTTAATAATTAATGGTGGGTGTAGCTACCCCTATAGAGGGTGTATCATAGTGGCTAGATGGAAAATAGTTGTCATGGATTCATACAGACATGGGTCATGGGTGACTGATTGGATAAGCTGACTGGGGATCAACCCTAACACATAATGGGGTGTACTCATGAAAACAACTAGTTGGGTGGGGTTTGATGGTTTAAATGATGAAATTTGTGGTGTTCCTATAAAAACCACATATTGGGTGGGGTGATAAATGAGACCTTGATAGAGGTCAGTGTGTTATGGAAATTATTACCAAAAATGAGCCAAAGTAGGTGGTCCAGCGGTTCCTAGAGGCTTAGGCATCGCATGATTACATAAAATATATAGGATTGTTGAAATTTTACTTACACCACGTAATTCATTGTTATATATATTGTGAAATTATGATAAAGGATAATTTGTTCGATCTTACTGAGTATGTTACTGAAACCCTACTCAGGAATTTTAGTATGCTTGTAGATTTCATGTCCAAAGATCTAATGATGAGAAAGGGCCCTATAGTGGGTGGTTGAGGAGTGGAGCATGGAGCTAGATCAGACCATGGAATAAATCAGAGGACCATCCATATATTTGTTTATTTAATTTTCATTTTTTATCCACTTCTTATAATATGGATAGGCTTACAACATTGGGAGTTATTATATGTATGTAATTTTTTCATTTTCCACATTTACTCTCATTGTTTATTATTTTGTTTGTTAATTATTATCTATATGATGAAATGATATTATGGGTATAGTCACCCCACAGATGGAATTACACTCTCCCTACTAGTTGAATGCATCTTGCGTACGAGGAGGAACACATGAGGTCACGTCACATTTCAGATCATACCCAGTTGTTCGTATTTGTGATGATGCATTTGAAATCTAAAATTTAAAGATAGGATTGAGTCAATAGTGTTCAATATGGATGTATCAATACATTCATATTGAAATATAATAGTTTAAAACATTAAATGCATATATTCATCAGAAATAGAAAAACAATGAACACACAATTTTTAGAGTATTTTAAATCAAATGGTCCTATATCTAATCTTCACTCCCTTATAACTCAATGAAAGGGATTATAATAACAAGAATAAAACCTCGCTTTTGAATAGTGTGAGAACATTTTACATACACCATCATTTTCTTCACCCAGTGTGAAAACCTATAAACAAAACCCCCTTTCTATACAATAAGGCATAACCAAGAAGACCTCACATTTATTTGGGAGTCACAAACCAATGATGTTCTTTCTTTTAAGAGATATAACCATAAAAAAGATGTGATTTTGATTGGAAAAATTAGAAACCAATGTTAAATAATAGAAAAATAATAAATATTATTTAATAATGAAAACCACAAATGAAATTAAGAGCATTAATTAACTAATAATTTCACCTAATATAGATCTAATAAATTTTATAGAAAATGGTCAAACTTTGAATCTCTCTTTTGATCACTATAAGAATCAAATTTTCTGTAATAATGCTTCACCTATTTGTAATGTAAATTTTCTAACCCACCTATTATCAACCCCAAATGATCTAGGAATTGTTCTATTATTGAGTTCATGATAAAAATCACTACATTATATTTTATCATAAACTCCATGATATTTATTATTATGTGGGTGTTTCATAATAAATGATCATTGGTATCCATGATTAAAAAACATATAAACAAGGAAATAAAATTTAATGAAAACGAAAATATCATTCATAGATTAAAAAAATCTACTCACTTAATAATTCGTAAAAAAAATCATAAATACTTCAGAAAACATCTATATATATGATATTCATTTTAAAATTATTAAAATAGTTAGAATAAACCACACAATATCACTATAAAATGAAACATAAAAATTGTTAGAAAAAATGATTATCAAAAAGTTCCTAAAATGAAAATGTAAATTCTATATAACCAACATTTTAATTTTACATAGCAATCATATAATTCTTTTCATAAAAATTAATCTTTGTAGGAATTATGTTTATTGTAAACATTATTTCATTTTTCATAGGAATGGACTTAGTTTTCAAAATAATCATTCTATATGTGTGTAAACATTATTTCTGGTTGTTTAATTATAACTTATGACAGCATAAACATAATTTTATATGTTCATAATCATTATAAATTTTGAAAAATATAACTTTAGAAAACAAATAATGAAAATAAATTAAATTAAATATTCTTTATAAATCCAATATAAAAATATAATACATAATGAATAAAAATTGTGATTTAACAAAAAAATTGAAGTAATAATTATCTATTTATTAAATTATCAATCCATTAATTAGGGTGATTTTTAAAAAATGTGATGTCTTTTAAAAATTAAAAATTAAAAATTTACATCAATCATTAATACTAATAATCTCGATGAAAATAAAAATTGATCCTTACATTAACATTATTCCCCGTTATTGAAATTACAAAACTGAAATAGATTTTTTAGAAATTATAACCCCCCCCCCCCACACACACACACACAAAGAATATTATCAACAATTTAACAAAAAATATATAATTTATAATTGAAAAAAATACTTAAAAAATAATTTATCATGATAAAAGGATTAGAATAGTTTAAAAACAATAATGATTCCTAGATGGGGATTAAAAACTAAGAAAAAAATTATAATGGCCTATAATTTATACTTTCTATTCCATTTTAATTATAGGGTTTCCAATTGTACAAGATATATTTTAGGTTTTAAAAAGTTTTTTTAAAAATGGTTTTGTGATTTATAATATCATTTAAATGTTGTAAAATATAATTTTGGTAATTAATCTAGAATTTATATATTTATTTAATTATATTGAAATTATATTTGAGGATTATTGAAATAGTAATATAGGTATATTAACAGTTATTTATGAGTTTTTTTAAGTGGAAATAAAATATTTTTGAAGTTATTATTACCCTTATGCAGTTCCTTATTACTATTTTAGGTTAAGACCAATTTTTTAATTTCTACAGAAGGGTATCATTGAATTTTAAAGATCTTTTAGGGGTCATGTTAAACTTTTGTATCTCATGTAAGATTAGGAAGATGTTTTTCTTATTTTGCATAAAGGTTATAAGGTTTCTTCAAACCCACATAAATCTTGGTTCATCCTCACATTTGGGTATACCAAGATTTCCAAAATATGCATCAGGGAAACTAAACCTGTATTTGTAAATCCATATTACCATAACACTTCATTTATGAATTTCGTAAGGTTATCATTTTTTACTTGAAATTAGATAATTCCCTTTTATTTTGACATGTATAAAGTTTTCAAAAAAAATAAAGTAAATAAATTTTGAACTTATACGGTTTTGAATTTGTTAAGAATTATAATTGAAATCATTAACCCTATATAATTTTAGATGTTAAAAAGTTGAACCATGGGAGGATTTAAATTGAAACTAAAATTAAATGAGAATTAAAATTGTTTTTTTGTTTTTTTGAAATACTCTGATAGCTATCAGTTTTAAAAAAATAACATATTCTTCTTTACCACTTTCATGTTTCATTAATTATCTTAATAGCTATTTAACCAAAACTTTTTTGTTCATTTTTTGAGAGACTTTTGATAATCATATGAAGCTACACAAACATTTTCTAGACATCTTCACACCACACTCTCTCCCATTTTCTTAGGCATCAGTTACATGAAGATCTTTTTCTCTTGGTAGGAGATATTGTACCTTCCCTATTTTAAATTATTTTTTGATTGAATCATATATATGTTTCTCTATTAAAAAAGGATTGATTTACCTTAAGATGATAATAAATGTAAATCACATAATGAAAGTTTATTTTGATAAAACAAGGTAATTCCATCACATTATATATATAATAAAAATGAATATTTACTAATATAGTAATATTAATAGTTGAAGAAGATAATTTATTTGCATAAAATGAATGACTAAAATATTATTATTTTTTATAGAATTTAATTTGAAATAATAACACATCTAAAATATGGATACAGTTATTCTATAATGATAATAATATCATGTGATGTTTAAATAATTGTGATAATCATCTAATCACATACCCCTTCAAAATAATTTTTTCCTAGAATAGTTAATTTTCATATAATAAAATTCTTCATTATGTATGAGTATATAAGAGGAATTAATATTATCAATTTAAATGGGGAAATCACATACTATTGGTTAAGAAATTAATATTATATTATTATGAAATTATCTATGGGAGAGAACCGTATAATTACATACTATAATGTTAAATTTATTAATATTTTATGATAATTATTATTTGTATAGTTTTGGAAATTACTGTTTTGAATTAGGATAATTATCACTTTTTTAGATAATTAATATTTCATGTTACATGATTTTATGAATTTCATTGGACTAAATAAATGGTTTTTAGATTTTATGTAAGGAACCAGCCTTAAATATCACATAATCTGGAATTAAGTTAATAATTCACATTGAAGATATTTTCAAGTTTAGAGCTCTAAAGAATTAGTTCATAACTTATACATAGAAACTTGAATATTACAAGTAGACACTTCTACTCACTATCCATTTTTTTCATAAAACAAAAACTCTTAAAAAAGAAACGTGTCTAGTTCCATGTTTTAGATAGTATGAATTTCCTTGATTTTATCCTTGACCCTATTCATCTTTAAGTACTATGAAAACATTACGAAAATTAGGATGAGCATAAAAAGCTTAGTAAGGGATACATAAAGAAATAAAATTTTCAAACATTAAATAACATGAAAACCATGAATACATTATTATAATGTTATACTTTTAACCTTTAAGAAGTTGTAAAAACACTTCACTGAATATAATCTCATTTCTTACACTTTTGTAACCAAAATATTACCACAACCCCATAGAATGAAACATATAACATATAAAAGGTAAACTTGGGACATAATCATACTTAAATGTAATATCCATATGGTCGACTTCCAAAAATAATTATTAAAAAGAAATAGCCATACGGTTGAATTCTATACCCAATTCATTGGAGGTTATAACATAACAACTCATCCTTGGTTTATCATGGAACCACCTATAATTTGGTTTATCATGTAACCACCCATCAAATTTCCAAGTACCATTATATAATAATAACACATAAAAATTGAAAATATCAACATTTAATTAATAACATTTCATTTGAAATCACATTAATTCATTTAAAGATATTTAAATACTCAATCCATTTCAAAAACCATTTTCAATACCAAAACACCCAAAAATGGAATAAGGGATTTTTTCCATTTAAAAACATTAAATCTTATAGGGGAATCCAAATAACAATTACGGTGGCAGAGGGGTCATTGTCACCACATACGTTAAAAACATTCCTTTTTTAATTTAGTAAAATTCTTCATATATAAAATATTCATTTTTAATAAAATTCAAAGTCAAAGGGGTTTATTATACACCGTGTAAAAGAAGGAGGTGTATATTATCAAAACATGCATCAATGAAAGTAGATTGAGACAAAGTCCCTTACAAAGATCATTTTTTAAATAAAATAGATTGATTATGTGTATTCACTATAAGTACACATAAAGAAAGTATAAATACAAGTAATTAAATCAAAATTTATTTCTCACATAATCATAGCATGACATTTTCAGGAAGTAGAAGATCAACCCAAATAATAGAAATTAGGTTAAGATGATCCCTTACCTCATGTCAGACTTGACTCATTCATTCTTTAATTTCATGAGTAATAAACATAAGATAATTTATACTTGCTTAAGAACATTTTTAAAGTTTATTATAACTTTTTTATCACTTATTACCTTGTTATAACAATTATTTAATTATTTGAGTTCATATCGGACATTTTGTCGATGTTCGCAACTTGAGTCAAAAATGAACTTGTTATAATTATAAATTGTCCATGTGGAAAAAATTACATTATATATAGAATGAGATTAATGATTTAGATGTCATATATATAATATATATCCAGTATATATGTATTTAGAATATTCCATAGCATTTGGATATAAGAATTGAAATGTGTCGTTCATGGAGACGGCAAGCCATACATACGCATGAACGCTACTTTAATTTATTTTTCATATTTAAAGGAATGAAAACTAGATGATACATAGGTATATTATAATTCCAGAATAATATCTATGTTATATATGTTACATAAGTTCATTAATTCCATCTTTTATACATTACATGTATAGCATGAACGAGTCATATCACTTTGAGGGGGCGGTAGTCCTCACTTACTCAAATGAAATTATCGTATTTATACAACATAAAAATCATAAAGTTATGTTGTAAATAAAATTATAGAATCATAAATATAATATATATATCATATATATATCATATATAAATACATTTCCATCATAATGTCCACTATGAGAGGAGGTAGGAGAAGATTAAACAATCACCGTTTCGTGAGGCAGTAGTTTTCCGTCCACAGAAACAGTATGTTCTATACCCATTAGATGGAGGTGTGTGTAAGTGTAGTTCAAATAATTCTCATAAAAACAACCTAGTATATTTATGATATTGGTTTTTTTATGTAAACAAATAACAATAAGAGAATAGTGATTGGAGAAGGAAAAATAATGGAAAGCAACTTTAGAGAACATGTTACCTCAAATCAGGTAAATTATTTTGATTTGAGTCAAAGGGATCTCTTGAATTTCCTTCAACCTAGGGGAAGGATTATAGGTGGAATAGGGGGATGTTTTTATATTCTTATAGTATATTTTGGACGATCCAAGGGGCTTGAGAGGTGTGTGTTATGGGATAGAGGTGGTTGTCTTTTATAAGAGGGAGGAGGGACACTTTAGGAATGCTTGAAAGTATTATTTTATTATTAATTTATTTTCGAATTAAAATAATACCAAAGTGATATATTTAGAAGATAAGATGAGTATGGGTCTAAATCCTCTCATAAAATGGGTTTTATACAAGTTAAGTCATAAAAGTAACATTATCTTTTAGCTTTAACCCTTAGTAAACTTATTTAACTTTTACCATGTCTTCTTGTATATTCATAATATATGGTTAATATAGTTAATATAAAATGACAATATAGCCTAAAGTGGTTAATTAATGAAATTTTTAACCTTATCTTAGTCATTTGTGCAAATATTATATTTTTATAACTATCATATCATTTAATAAAATAGTATTTTTTTTACAAACTCATTTGTGTCAATTTTTATACTATTCATATCATGACTTTTTAAAAATCCATAACAAATTTATTAATTAAAAAAACTTTATTAATTAAAATATAACAAGTAATAACCATCCATAAAATTATTTTATGGCACAAAAATTTTCAAAATAAATTTATTTTAATATTTAGAATCACATTTATATAAATCTTTCATTAATAAGGTAATCACTACATCACCATTGTGTCGTAAATAAATTTATTTATTTGATGTATAAAAATTATAAATAAAATACCATGATTTAGAAAATCTTTTTATCTTTATAATAAACATTTATAGTCTAAAATATCACTTATATAACCCCATATAAAAAAATCTTTACAAAAATATATATGTTTATGTTACATTTTTCTTAACTTTATATTAATTTTTATAAAATGTCACTTTCACTTGCAAGTGGATCCATGGGGTCCCAAAATAGACCCAAGGATGAACATGGTAAAAAATGTATCATCCAATAGGTTTAGGAAATGTTTTAAGGTAATTTAGTATTATTATAATATTATTTTTTAATGCTTATTTACCATATTTACCCTTTTACCTTGGTAAATAATATATTTACAGAAGTTACTATTCATAATGTCTAAAAATAAAATTTACTTATTTACACATTTTGGAAATCATAATTCAAAATATGGAATAAATTTTTTCAAATTCAAAACACATAAGTTTTATAAAATAATTTAAAATTAATTCCCGTTGTCAAAACCAAAAAGCGTGTTTTTAAGAAGTAAAAACTACCAAAAGATTGACATGTTTTTATATCCAATTTCAAAGTGAAATTACTCTCAATGACCAAAATTGGATTAAATGATAAAAATATAATATAATTTCACTTTAAAACCAATTAAAAGTATAGTATAATCATATAAATAAATTATATTAAAAGGCATTTTTGAATTAAAATACAGTATTTTTCACTATTCATCAAAAAATGAACTTTATCAAAAAAATACCAAACATTTTTCCAAAGTAAATTCTGATGTCCCACTTCTAAATAATAAGTTTATTTTTTCAAATTTAACATATAAAAGTGATAAAAACTAGATTTTAAAATGGTTCTCCATCAAAAGACGGTAAATCGACCTTTTAAAGAATATTAGAGTATTTCATGCTTAAAATCGGGTTCATTCTTATTTTTTGCCTATAAAATTTTGGATAAAAGTAAATACATTTAACAAAAATATGTAATGATATTGTAGTTAGTTATTTTAATTCCCACCAATATAGTGTATAGGCATTAACTACCATTTAAAATAATAATATTATTATATTATTTTTCGGTATAACTCAAAGTTTTGTGCAACGTAAGATTTCAAAGAAACTCGTTGTTGTGTGTTGAGTACACTATCAGACATAGAACCTCCTTGAAAATAAAATTAATATTTAATTAAAAATATTAATAAATATAAATAATTAACATTCTTTATTTACTTGATATTTTACATCCTTTCCCCCTTTTGGGAATTGCGTCCTCTCAATTTTAAAACTGGGCTCAGAAACTTCATTAAAAGTCTCACATCAGAAAAAGAGCCAATAAAAATATCACTTTAAAAGAAATAAATATAAGTAAAAAGGTTATAGAATATAACCCATACTAGGATTCCATGTATGAAAACATGGATATGGAAGAGAAACTAACCATAAATTTCTGATGGAGAGTGATAGAAAACATGATTAGGAGAAATTTAACCACCAGAAATCACAAACCTGTGATGGGTTAAACGATCATTAGTTTCCCAGTAGGAAAAGTAAACGGACAATGTTTTTCTTTTAATTTCCATTTCATAAAGTTGGAGAATTTATTTATGAGATTGTCTAAGAAAATAAGGAAATATACTTACTTTTCAAGTATATTTTTATCCTTTAATAAGTTTCTACCAAAAACTCATTTTTCTCCAAACGATGAGCATTCAAGATGACTTGTTCACACCTGAAGTTCTATAATCAGCTTATAGATAATCGCATAATCCACAAAAGATGAACTATATATTTCCCTTGTCTTTATACATTAACCAAAACCAAAAATTTTATTACAAGATCAGATAATCCCCAAAAAGTATAATCATTTATAAAAAGAAATACTACTATTAATTTCCAAAATTTAACAAAAATACCCAAAGTTAAACAAAGACCATTCAATAAAAAATTGTCCTTAAAATACTTCAATATAATCTAAACTAAGATTGAAACCCAAAACTCAGAATAATTTAATCACATAGTCTTCCATAGTAAATATTAACATTTATCTCCAAATAACATCGATTGCTATTAAAGTATCATACTGAAGTGTAATTAACCAAATCACGTATTCTCTATGATAGGTTAACCATTTCCATAAATAACCCAAATCACCATATGTAAAAAATAAAAACATAGATTCTTTCAAATTAAAATTTCAACCAATACTCCATAAATGAGATCCCAAATTATTCTATTTTCCTTAAGCATATAGTGTTCCCAAAAGAGAGAATGTCTTCCAAAATAACCTTTATCACTTAATCACCAAATCATTTTCCTATAATAAGGATATCCATTTAATAAAAAATAATATCCCAAATAAACTTATTCTTGATCAATAAAATCATTTAACTAAAAATAATAATTCATACTAACTAGGGACTTCACGTAGGCCAGTGGTAGGCAATGCACCCTTATCTCCCTTCAGTTGTGGGTTTGATTCTCATCACATTGTCAGACGCAACGAGTTGTCACCCATCTTGTAGGTTGTATTTTTTCTAAAACCATATCATTATTATAACATTATCAAAAATAAAATAATTTCCTCAAAAAAAACCATAACCTATTTTATCCTCAAAGGTTGTCTAATACTTTTCATTTTGCATCCCAAAATGTAATTACCATTTATCACCTCAAAAACCAATGATTATATGAACACCTAAGTTTATCCATTATGTCCACACAAGAAAAGATAATTATTTCTTGAATAAGATTTTCACATATCAAACTTTAGGGTTACACATACTATAAAAAGTCTTCCAAAGTAATATTATCATTAAAATAGCCTTAATATTTTTAAGTGTTCCATCATCCTAAAATCTACCATAACTCTTGAATCCCTTATATGTAGACTTCTTACTAATTAAACTTTATTAATGGTCCATTAGCCATTATTTTCCAACTTATTTTATAATACTTATTTCCTATAAAAATCATGGATCATATCCAAAGATTCAATAATGTCAAAACATCATCTAAGAAATAATCCATACCTTTCATTGGTCATTGTCAGTGTACTCATCCTAAATTGGAATGGAATTAGGTATTGGTAAACATATATTTGTACAGTCATGCTGATCTCATTCCCAAACCTTCTTCTTAGAACATCTATTTTTGTAATGATAATGCACACCACATTTAAAACATTCAATTAATCCCTCGGAAAGAACTTCTTTCCCTTTCCTAGATTCAATTGGATGCTTCCTTTTTTCCATGGTAGGTTCTTAATTTATAACCTCAATTACCACATCTATAGCATCTTCATGTCCCTCTGATGCATTTTACTAGGTGTTTCTTTCCACATCCTTGACACATAGGTTTTTGAATATACATACCGTTATGATTATTATATGAACTTCCGTAGGGATTTTTTTCTCGCATATATGGTGCCTTATAAAAATCACCAAGGTCAGGTGGTCAATCATGCCTCTAAATAGTTGGTGATAATAACCACAAGAGTTCTCATTGAAACTCTCATTTCATTTGATTTCTTATTCAGAAAACTGTAACATTTTTCTTCACTTCCATTGTTACTTTGGTGCCTACTAGATCCAACCATTTAATAAAACCAAAAAAATTGGTGTGGTTATATCAGTAAAATCATCATATAATATCTTATAATGAGGGTAAATACTAAGATATACTTATTCATTTTATCTTAAAATCATTCAATTTTTATAAAATAAATATGAATCTTTCTAATAAGCTAACCATTATGGTTATGTCACTTATCCTTAAATAACACCCTAACCTCTAAAGTTATCTAAACCGACCTCTGATACCAATTGTAAGGCCCCAGCCTTAAACATCGCATAATTTTGAATTAAGTTAATAATTCACATTGAGGATAATTTTAGGTTTAGAGCTTTAGATAATTTTTTCATAACTTATAAATAACAACTTTAATATTAAAAGTAGACACTTCTACGCGCTATCTATTTTTTCATAAAACAAAAACTTTTAAAAACTGAAACATGTCTAGTTCTATGTTTTAGACAACATGACTTTCCTTGATCCCATCTTTGACCCTATTCATCTTTAAGTCTGGTAAAAAACATTACAAAACTTGGGATGAGCATAAATATATTAGTAAGGGATACATGAAGAAATAAAACTATTAGTCTTTAAATAACATGAAAACCATTTATTATAAAGTAATACTTTTCACCTTTAAGAAGTATTAAAAACACTTCATTAAATATAATCTCATTGCTTACACTTTTTGAAACCAAAATATTACCACAATCCCATAGAATAAAACATATAACATATAAAAGGTAAACTTGGGACATAATCATACTTAAATGGAATAACCATAAGGTCAAATTCCACAAATCATTCTTACAAATGGAATATCCATATGGTCGACTTACATACCCAATGCATTGGAGGTTATAATGTAATCACATGTCCTTGGTTTATTATGGAACCACCTTTCATTTGGTTATCATGTAACCACCCATCAAATGTCCAAGTACCATTATATAATCATAACACATAAAAATTGTAAATATCAACATTTCACTAATAACATTTCATTTGAAATCACAAGAAATCATTTCAATATATTTAAATACTCAATCCATTTCAAAAACCATTTTCAATACCAAAACACCCAAAAATATAATAAGGGGTTTCTTTTTCCTTTTAAAAACATTAAGGCTTATAGAGGAATCCAAATAACGATTACGATGGCAAAGAGGTCATTGTCGCTGCATACGTTAAAAACATTCCTTTTATAATTTAGTAAAAAAAATCATAGATAAAAGATTATTTTTGAATAAAAGTAAATGTCAAAGGGGTTTATTATACACCGTGTAAAAGAAGGAGGTGTATATTATCAAAATGTGCCTCAATGAAAGGAGATTAAGACGAAGTCCCTTACAAAGATAATTTTTTAAATAAAATAGATTGATTATGTGTATTCACTATAAGTACACATAAATCAAGTATAAATACAAGGAAGTACATTAAAATTTATTTCTCACATAATCATATCATGACATATTCAAGAAGTATAAGATCAACCTAAAGAATAGAAATTGGGATAAGAAGTTCCCTTACCTTGTGTCTGAATTGACTCATTCATTATTTAATTTCCTAAATAATAAAATTAAGTTATTTTATACTTGCTTCAGAACCTTTTTCAATTTTATTATTCATTTTTTATCACTTATTAACTTTCTATAAAAATTAGTTAATTATTTGAGTTCATATCGGACATTTTGTCGATGTTCGGAACTTGAGTCAAAAATGGACTTGTTATAATTATAAATTGTCCATGTGGTCAAAATTACATTATCTCCAGAATAATATTAATGATTTATATATCATATATATAATATATATATCCAGTATATATATATATTTATAATAGTCTATAGCATTTGGATATAAGAAATGAAATGCAACATTCATGGAGATGGTAAGTCGTACGTACGCATGAACACTAATTTCATTTCTTTTTCATATTTAAAGGAATTAAAACTAAATTATAAATAGGTATATTATAATTACCGTATAATATCTATGTTATATATGTTACATAATTTCATTAATTATATCCTTTATACATTCCATGTATAGCATGAACGAGTTATATCAGTTTGAGGGGGTGGTAGTCTGCACTTCCTCAAATGAAATTATCATATTTATACAACATGAAAAGAATAAAGTTCTGTTCTAAATAATAAATATAGAAGCATAAATATAATATAAACATAATATTTATATCATATATAAATACAGTTCCATCATAATTGCCACCATGATAGGTGGTAGGATAAGATTGAACAATCATTGCTTCGTGTGGCAGTAGTTCACCGTCCATATAAACAATATGTTCTATACCCATTATACGGAGATGTGTGTAAGATAAGTTCAAATAATTTTCATAAAAAAAACCTGGTATATTTAGGATAATGGTTTGTTATATAAACAAATAATAAGATGATCATAGGGAGTGTAGAAGGAAAAACAATGGAAAGAAACTTGAGAGAAGACGTTACCACAAATCGGGTAACTTCGTTTTGATTTGAGCCAAAGGGAACTCTTGAATTTCCTTATGACTAGGGTAAGTCTTATAGGTGGAATAGGGGTATGTTGGTATCTTATTGGAGAAGATTTTGGACAAGAAAATGGGCTTTAGAGGTGTGTGTTATGGGTTAGAGGTGGTGGCATTTTATAAGAGGGTGGAGGGTCACTTTAGAAATGTTTGAATGTTTTATTTTATTATTAATTGATTTATGAATTATAATAACACCAAAGTGATATATTTATTATATAATATGATTATAGTTTTAAATCCTCTCATATAATGGGTTTTATACAAGTTTAGGTCATAAAATTAAACTTATCTTTTAGCTTTAACCCTTAGTAAAATTCTTTAACTTTTACCATGTTTTCTTATATATTCATACTATATGGTTAATATAGTTACTATAAAATGCCAATATAACTTCAAGTGATTAACTAATGACATTTTAAACCTTATATAATTCATTTGGATTAATCTTATATTTTTAATACTATTATATCATTTAATAAAATAATATTTTTTTTAAAACTCATTTATGTCAATTTTTATACTATTCATATCATGACTTTCTAAAAATCTATAAAAACTTGATTAATTCGAAAAAACTTCATTAATTCAAATATAAAAAGTCATAATAATACATAAAATTTATGGATAGCATAAAAAGTTTCCAAAAAAATTATTTTAAAATTTATAATCTCATTTATTTAAATCTTTCATTAATAAGGTAATCACTACATCACCATTTTGTCATAAATAAATTTATATATTTGATGTATAAAAATTATAAATAAAATACCATTATGTGTTAAAGAATTTTATCTTTCTAATGACTATTTATAGTCGAAAATATCACTTATATAACCCCATATAAAAATTGTTTTACTAAAAGATACATGTTTTTGTTTCATTTTCCTTAACTTTCAATTATTTTTTATAAAATGTCACTTTCACTTACAAGTGGCTCCATGGGGTCCCAAAATCTACCCAAGGATGCCCATTGTTGTACATGTATCAGCCAATAGTTTTAGGACATGTGTTAGGGTAATTTAATATTATTATAATATTAATTTTTTACCCTTATTTAACATATTTACCCTTTTACCATGGTAAATAAAATATATACTGAAGTTACTATTCATAATGTCTAAAAATAAAAGTGACTTATTTACACAATTTGGACCTCATGATTCCAAATATGGAAAAAAAATTTCCCAATTAAAAACACATAAGTGGATGAAATTAATTTAAAATTAATTCCCCTTGTCAAAACCAAAACGTGTGTTTTTAAGAAGTAAAAACTACCAAAAGATTGACATGTGTTTTTGTCTAATTTCAAAGTTAAATTACATTCAATGACCAAAATTGTATTAAATTATAAAAATATAATATAATTAAACTTTAAAACCAATTAAAAAGATAGTATAATCATATAAATAAATTATATTAAAAGGCAGTTTTGAATTAAAATGCAGTATTTTTCACTATTCATCAAAAAATGAACATTATGAGAAAAATACCAAAATTTTACCCAAAGTAAATTTTTATGTCCTCATTCTAAATAAGAAGTTTATTTTTTTCAAATGGAACATATAAAAGTGACAAATACAATATTTAAAAAGGGTTTGAAATCAAAAGGTGGTAAATTGACCTTTTAAAGAATATTAGAGTATTTCATGCTTAAAATCGGGTTCATTCTTATTTTAAGCCTCTAAAATTTTGGATAAACATAAAAAAATTTAAAAAAACAGGATTAATCATATTTTATTTATTTCCGTTCATTCCCTCCAATACAATGTATAGGCATTAACTACCATTTAAAATAATAATATTATAATATTATTTTTTGGTATAACTCAAAGTTGTGTGAAATGTAAGATTTCAAAGAAACATGTTGTTGCGTGTTTAGTAAGCTATTGTACACAGAATCCCCTTGAAAGTAAAATTAATATTTAATTTACAAATTTTAATAAATATGAAAATGTAATATTCTTTATTTACCTGGGATGTTACATATTATGAGTGTATGTGTTTTATGATTTTCATGATATTTTCTAGTTATTTATTATATTGTGTTCTATCTATTTGGTTGATTTTAATTAATGATGTATATCATATTTTAAGTTATTTAATATATTACAATGTAAATATACTTAAATAAAATGATTAATGTGAAAAGGGAAGACCAGAGTTACTACCACTCTTCTGGGGAATTTAATAAATATTGAAATAATACCTAAAGCGTGTTTAAATGTATTTAAATCTATTATTTGATATAACATAGGTTGAATTTTTACAGAAAATGAATTCATGATAAATTTGTTAATTCAATATGATATTAAAATGGTTGATTTATATATATAATTATATGCAGCTAAACAAGCCCATCTTTGTTTGTGGTAGGAATCAATGCCTTGATCCTATGAATATAGTTTCCTTTAAATTAGTATGCATAAATACAACTTATCTGTATGCATTATCTATATAATTAGATTCTTGGTATAATTTTATTGATAAAATGATATGGAAAGAGTATTTTTTGGGGAATGGCCTAGTTGACTAGGGTTGTGTTGATCAATAGTTAATTATATATCAAGGAATGGGTTGGGAGCCTGGGGATGTAATGATTATAGATGGTAGTTACGGTGGCATAACATGTATTATGAATAATTAGGCATGAAACTGAGGTGGTTTGGGTGAGTTCTTATATAATATTACTTGTTGAATCGTACTTATTACATGATTAGTTCTTGATATTTTTATAGTTATATGTTATTGATATAGTTATTTTTCAAATTCTTGATGTAGTTTGATGATATGAAATATAAGTGAAACAATAATGTGGTAGCATAGGATGAGTATTAGAGTAACCGATTGATTATGAAATAAAAATGGAATTAATAAATGAATGGGTCTAGTTTATTGTGTTTATAGATGATTATTACATAATAGATAATATAAAAAAGGTAACTAATCGTACTTTTGACACTTGGATTATAAGATAAAATAATAATATCCCTAAACTCGTACTCCCGTATCTAGTGATAAAAACATACTATTTAAATTTCTCTATTTGATACCAATATATGTGACCCATTTTTATCCATAAAGAACAATGAAAATAAAAAGAAAATATTGTATCACATACATACCCAGGTACCTTTTAGGTTTAGAGTTATAAAAAAATTGGATATAATATTACAT
Organism: Viscum album; assembly: GCA_963277665.1. NCBI lineage: Eukaryota > Viridiplantae > Streptophyta > Magnoliopsida > Santalales > Viscaceae > Viscum > Viscum album. The sequence goes on along the minus strand of OY728127.1, from coordinate 1,073,932,985 downwards.
AAACATTTCCATGACATCAAGGGATAATTATTACTAAATACCCACAAATTATTTTTTCAAAATATGTCTTTATCATGTACCATAAAATTTATCACACATGAATCCTTTCTAGGAATAACACACCATACATCATTCTATATTACCGGTCAAAATGTAAAATATAATAAGACTGAGCTCAAACACTAAGTAAGGGTAAATATAATCATTAAAAATTGAATATCATTAGTGAGAATAATATGAGAATAATGATATGAGGATTTAATTAATGTTTATGGGAATAAAATAAGGTAATTCTTAACCATAAAAACATGGATCATAAATTATGAGACATGAAATAATGATTTAAAATAAAAAAAAAAATTATATATGTCAACAATAATGATCTATATGAAAATAATATGTTAGAAAAGGTTCTTTTAGAACTCATATTAGGATTTGAAAAAGTGTGTAGGTATCTCAGAAAATAAAACATTCATCATGGAATCATATAACTGGAAATACCCTTATCTTTAAGGAGTAACCAACAACCGGTAAACTTCACATTCTCTTATAAGAAACTTATAATCAGTTAACTCTCAATATATACCCAATGCATTTTAGGGATATAATAGACCAAGTTAAGTCCTTTTATTATAAAATAACCATCATTAAACCATCCATACATATATCTATGTACCATTGAATGATAAAATTATTTAGATGATTTTACTTTTAAATATAAAACCACTAAAAATAACCACCATTTATTTTTAGATTGATTAACCCATGAAAAATAAATGAGTTCTAAGAAAATATCTTCAAAAAAATAAATTAACATCTAGAGATAGATTAAGGATGTTAACTTTTGAAAATATCCCCATTAAATCATAGGAAAATTAAAAATTATATTTCCACAAATGAATAATACATTTGTGAAATTTCATTGAAAATAAGGAAAATACATATTTCATTTGATAAAATTATAAATAAAAATTACAAGATTATTGAGAAAAATATTTTAATTGAAAATAAATATGGAAAATTTTAAAGCAAACATTAATTAAGATAATAGTGATTATGGTGTAAAAATCTATTTATTTGGTAAATGTTAAAACAAATTTTCCTTTTACACTTCCGCAAAAAACTAAAAGTACCGTAAATGTAAAATGACAAAAGGATTAATTTTTTACCCATGTAATGAAATTAAAATATAGTTTAAAATTTCATTAAAAAATTATTTAATCATATAAAATAATAATCTTGAAAATATCTTAATGGTTATGTATAAGGAAGAGAAAGGACTCACAGAAAAAATGAGAAATAAGGACAGCTTTTCCTTAAAAACATTTTTTTAATATTCATAAGAACCAAAGAGTATAAAATGAAACAAAATAATTTAAAACTAAAAAATAGCCATATTAAATGAATAGATATGTGTTTAAGTAAATTATGGTCACAAACATTACCCAAAAGTATCCTTGAACATAAATAATCTGGGAAAAAAATGAGATTGTAACATAAAGCCTTTACCGTTTTGTTAATGTTTGAATAAAAATAAATTGAAATCCATATTATGATATGTATCTATAAATCCAATGAATTTCATTAATTAATATGTCAAAATTAATTCAGGGAGTGATATGTAAACTATATATGGATATCACAGTGCAAGGTAAGAACCATGACTCAGTAAAATGGGATTGTGATAAAGAAATCCCATGAAATGATCATAAAATTTTATATGATAATTAAAACATGGAGTTATTATCTGAAAAAATGTAAATCCACATAATAAAAGATTAAATATTTTATAAAATATTTTATATATTAATTCACACATAATATTTGAAAATAAATATCAATAAAGAAGTGTTATAACTTAATAAAAGAAAATTGATTTAAGATACCCCTTGCCTCATGTCACAAATTTCAATGTATATCCTATAAATACTATATAATAAAAATGCATTAATTTTTTAAATTTTTAAGAACGTTTTATAGATATATTACATTATCATTCATCCATTTATTCCATCTATTTTAATGATAAATATAATTACTTAATAGGTTAAGTCCACATCGGTGTTTTGAATATGTATGGTTTATAATTTCAAAATGAATTTCTTGGATGATAATTGTAAAAGAGGTAATTTATTAATCATATAAAGAATAATAATTATGAAATAATTATAATTTTTATTCATAAAATACAACTTTTGATCCATTTATGAAAATAAGTTATGAAAAAACAAAACACATTGGGTCGCGAGGTGGTAGTCCGCATGTACATAGCAGGGATGCTTTTTTCATTTCATTAGATGGAGAATAAAGAAAAAAATAAAATATTATCTTCAAATTATAATTATGATGTTTTTAAAATTAATAAAATATATTAAATCTGTCACCATAAAAATCTAAGAGAGGTAGTCTTTGAAAAATCATTTCTAATTCTACATGGAGATGATTTTATATACATACACACTTGAAATGAATCCATTTTTATCAATGGGAATGGTATATATATAGATGATATATTATATTTATATAATAATAATTATGTAATTATTGTTATAAATATTCATTAAATCCATCCCAATAATCAGCAGTGAAAGACAGTGATCTGAAATAAAATTCATCAGTTCGTAAGGCGGTAGTTTGCAAGTATTCACTGATGATGGTTGAATTTCCCATTTGATTGAAAAAGGAGATGAATAATGTTATTAAATTAACATAATAACATCTCATTATAAGGTATATTCATTTGTTATAATATTTTAATTATTAGTTTATAATTGAAGAAGGAAGAAGATGAAGTAAAATAAAAAACGTAGGGTGGAGACAATTACATTCTCTTTGAAGAACATCCTTTAGATGTCTCCTTAAGTACCCTAAGTATGGTCCTTTAAGAATAAAAAACTATTAAATATATATATAATTAATTTGAGAAGAGTTTTTTAGGTATTTTTTAAGCTATATTTCTCAATATTTTTTTGGAAAAGATGAGATGGGATGCCCTTATATAAGAGAGGAGAGGGGAACCTTTGGAATTACATAATTTATTGAAATAATATAAATTAATTTTCATGTTAATGTGGAAAAAATTTAAATATTTCAATGATATTATGGGGATAAGGAATAAATAATAGTATCTAATAAAATTTAGATAAATTTATGTGAGTATTTATCCCTTATCACATATTTTTAACCCCATATTATCTGATTTAATGATTACTATGATAATAATGTTTTTTTACTTTTTAAGTGTTATAAAAGAAACTATATCTATAAAAGTTAACCATAAATAGAAAATTATTTATTTTCAAGACCATATCCCTTTAAATTAGAAAAAAAATAACATTTTTATGAATTTCAAATCATTTAATAAAAAATTATTTAATATAAAATACAATTAAAGTCATTTTCCGGACTATTCGAATAAAATTTAAAGGAAAAAATTTAATTAGAATATAAAATATTAAAATATAAGAATTAAATTATATTTATATAAAAAATGTATTAAACACTATAAATTAACTAAAAAATATTACATTTTTAGATTTTAAAATCATTTAGTCGATTTTTCTATTTATTATACAAGCATTGTGCCAATGTTGTGTAACCATTCAAGGTAATTATTTAATAAATAAAAAATAATAATAACTTACCATAATAACCTAAATTGAATAATATTGTTAATAAAATACAATATCCACTTATAACATGTTTTATTCCATATCAAATAATATTATAAATATTAAAATAAAGAATGATCCATTTTGGAATTTTACTTTACATAAAATAATATAATGGAACATATTAATGAAAAATGACACAAAAAGGATGTATACGCAAAATATTTTAAATTTTTATTTAAACTAAACTCATACAATGAAATATAGTAGAATTTATGGATGATTTTGAAGCCTTATTTCATAGTCTTAATGTTATTCTGCATGTTTTACCCTTACCAGGGTGAAAACATTATTACTAAGATTAATATTAATTATAACTAAAAAAATTTGAACTATTTATGAAATTTTTAAATTATGATTTCAAATATAGAATCTATTTTATCAAATACAGTCATTATTATTGGAAAATTTTATTTTAAAAGAAAATCATAAAAAATGAAAAAACGGAGTAAGATCCTTACATATTCAAGGGATCTAATGCTCTATTTTATAGGTATGTTGTTCATTTTTTTGCTATAATTTTGATCAGGCATGACTTGGGTGAATTCTGGTGCAATTTGGATGTTACTAGAGGGGTTTTGAGAAGTGAATATTTGGAGCATTATCTTCCCAAGATATGAACCATGTCACAAAAAACTATGAAAATCTAAATAGAGAGGGATTTCATAGTTGGTGCACATATTTTAAAACCATGATCCATCTTCAAAGTAACCATGAACCCCCACATGAGAGGTGCACTGTTAGGGAGAATATTTTGGAAAACCATATGCCCCTTCCCAAGAAACCATGGTAACATGATTTATTTCCTCAAAAATTAGATTCAAAATTCTAAATCCCCACATAGTTCACCCAAATTCGACCCAACTCAACCCTAATGGTTTTTTATAATTTCTAGAGGCTTTCAGATATATTCTAAGTGCTTCCAAAATTATTTCCTGATGAATCAAACACAGGATTGAAGAATATGCACCTCTCGTTGTAAGATATTCTCACCCATATTGGTTTTCTTCCTCTCTCTTGTCTTTCTCTCATCATTTAAAGGAATGATTTACTCCATTGGTGATGGTTTAGAAATTGTTTTTTGTCAATATAATCTGTTTTATCTTAGATCTATGTATTTTATCTTGATATTATTCTTTAATGTGTAATTTAACATTCAACTTAAATTAGGGGGTTTTGGTTGGAAAGCATCCATCGAAGATCTTTAGGTAGGCATATTGTAATTCAATTCCCAAGTTTTGAATTTTAGTTATGTGTGTAATTTTAAAATCAGAATTTTACATTTTTCAATTGTATGTTGAATCGAATTAACTAATTTTCTAGATTAATTAATTAATGGTATTATGAAATTTTTCAATTAATGGGATTGTATAATTGGTCAACTAATGGGATTGCAGAAATAATTAATTAATATAATTTTTAATTAAATGATTGATGATAATTAAGGTATTTTTTCTATAACCTTGAAGGGTTAATGTATTATTTGATTGAATATAGATAAAGGGTTTAATGATGAATTTTTAAGATCATTCCATGTGATTAAAGTAATGAATCTTGTTTGTGTTGATAAATTGAAATATAATATCATTAATTGAATTTCTGATTAGAGGGATAATGATGATTAACCTTTTTAAATGTTATATGAGTTATATATGTGATTTATTGAGAAATATGTTGTGGGACATGAACTGATTCTTCAAATAACTATGGGATGATAGCTCAGATGTTCTAGGACTAATTTCATGCATGTGAATGTTATTGTATGGGATAGGTACTAATAATCCAAATACACATGACATGTGGGACAAATACTAATGCTCCTAATACTCATATGGAGGTAGGAACGAAATTTATACCCATGAGATTGGTATTGTACTATGGTTCTATATGGACGTAATATGAATTGAAATGAAATAATAAATAGAATCCCATGTGTTGTGTGATATATGACATCCATTGGGGATTGATCAGACTGTATCATGGTTCGAATAAAGTATTGATGATTCGTGTTTCATTATAAACCCATGGAAAAAGGATATGGTTAAATAAAGAATAATTGAGTGTGTAAACTATGTACTTATAATTGTTTTTATTTTTTATGAAACTACATAAAATGTTATTAAATGGATATTGTTTTTGAAACCATTGGTAGTGGCCTAATGAATTGTATTCACACCCTAATAATAATTCCTGATCAGAACCAAGATATATTTCATGTTTATAGGATAGGATATGGGAAACAACCCTATGTTTTATGGTAGAGTTCGGATGGAGGATGAATGAAGGAACTAGAGGTGATGTCAGGGCCCACTTGAGGAGTTGTTAGTGTGTATTAACATTTGATTTTAATTAGAAACTTGAAACATATATGGAATTTCATATATATGATTTTGGTTTGGATAATATATTCATCTTTTTTTTATCAAGTGAAACAAGTATTATTTTGTTCATTGGTTATATCATTGTTGTTTTTTGTTTATTTTCTACTATTGATATGCTTTGATAAAGAGGGTATAGTCTTAAAATTATCAATATAACACCCTCACTACTATTCATCAACCTCTTTCATATGGGTAGGTGTTTTTGAGGGTCTGTGGTTGACCGGATCAGGGCACCATTATGTGATACCCGGGTTAGGACATCACAAAGTGGCATCAAAGGGGTTTTCTTTTCTTTATTTTGTCTTACTATTTGTATAAAGTTAGATATGAGAATAGGATGAGTCAGTACATGGTTAATATCTAATGTATGGGAGTAGCAAACCCATGTATTGGGGTAAAACCAAGTTCCATAGGTGGGGGTAGTTTTTATTGATGTGCAGCGTCACAGTTGGATGTTATTTTTCATTGAGTGATGCACATGTTTTGTGATGTATTTATTATTTATGAGAATTTTTTATATTTTAATCATGGTATAGTATAGCCTGATTTTTTATTATTCTTTCCTAATTCTAGGAACGCATGAGTTATTGTTCTATGAATCATTTTTAGGTATGAACGTAAAATCGGGATTTGGGTAATTTTTTGAAATTTAAATGGTCTTCCTTTGTAGTGTAATTGAGTTGAAAATAGTTCCTCATATGGAATTAAAAATTTTAAAATGATACAATATATATAAAATGAGTGTCTAATTAGAAACTTGAGTAGTGAAAGTGTATTACACTTTGTGAACCATGACCTTGATGGGGGATGGTTAAGGTTAGTGATAGCGCCTTGGTTTTGACCAAGTGGTGGGGAATAAGGGTTGACTTATTATGGATTGTGTGAATACTTATTACATAAATATGATAATTTTGGTTTTTGTGTACTAAGACATGTGTTTGGAATTGTAGAGATATTAATCTAGGATGACTCTTGTTTATAGGATGACATGAGGTCCTAGGAAGAGATGTGCCTATAGTAGTGAAACCTGAGGCTCTGATAGTTCTAGGTGAGGATGCTAGAGAGTAGTTCCATGAGAACACTACCCACTTCATATAGTTTATGGAAAGATACAAAGGGGGTATGTGAATATAATATCTGACTTGATGTGAGGGTTTCAATTGAAGAAACCTATGACTTTCTCTAGAGATGGTGGTCCTGAGGTAGTAAAGTTCTGGATTGAGCCTATCATATTTATTTTTTATAACTTGGAGACTCATTTTGAGGAAATATTCAAACTACCAGCTTATATGTTGTAAGGATCAGTGAAGAACTAGTGGGATATTTGGACATCGAGTGAGAAATGGTAAACCATGGAATATAAGGACCTCCAAGAGAATTTCATAGAGCTCTTTTATCCAAAGACTCTAAGACATGAGAGGGATGTAGAGTTTATGAGGTTGACCCAGGGGAGTATATACCTAGTTGACTATGTTCACCACTTTACCGACATGTAGTGATTTTCTCCAACACTATAAGGGTCTGATATAGCTATGTGAAGACATTTTCAAGATGGGATTAAATATGATATTAACTTCCAGCTTAATATATTTTAGTTAAATAAGTTTGCTGAGGTAGTGTATTAGGATCTCATGTCTTAGGAGAACCTAAAGGAGGCTTCCTGGGGATGATAGGGGGTATCTTCTGGATGATCAATAGGTATATCTTCTGATTTTATGAATAATTTCTATAATAATTTCAACCATATTTATGGAATGAAGAGTTCCCAAGAGAAAATGTTGGTTACATAGTGCCTTACTCAAGCACTCTAGCACCGGTGTGGTAGGCTGGGTCACATTCATAGATTTTTCCCTAACCACTGGTTGAGTTCCAATATTTTGGTAGGATGGATCATCCAAAATAGTTCATCAAGAACCCATGAAATATGGATAATTATGGAGGTAATAAAAACCAGATTAATGGAAGGGGTGTTAAACCCCATATCATTCTAATAGTTGGAGTTATACTAGCTATGGATGTCGTGGCAGTTGATGAGTTTCTTTTTAGAAGGATAACATGTATCAGTAGAGTGGTTCATCTTTAGGGGACTCAGACAACATCACAGGGAATAGTGGATGGACAATTGTATATTGTATAGCCTACACTTGTGGATAATGAGGCTGGTTTGTCAACAGTTTGAGGTATTATTCATGTAGCTTATATTCTATATAGTTCCTTATTTTATACTGTTTCATCTCATTATTTTACATCTTCACAAATTGTGAATGATTTGAGTCTGATAGTGGATTTTGTGGGTGGGGTGATGACCATCGATAAAAAATTGGGAGTATGATCAAGAGACATCCATTTTTCCATGGGATGTTTTCTAGATTTTGGGGAGTGTCATTTCAATTGGGATCCTTACAACCTTGATATGTTAGTCTTTTATTTGATTTTGGGTTTGGAGTGGTTAGCGGAAAACTGATCCCACATAGATTGTTACCATTGAAGAGTGATTTTTTACTTCTCCTGAGGGTGAAAATTATGTTCATCATAGAGAAGGGGATATCCATATAGGCCATAGAGGGCCATTTTATCTACAGATAAGGGAGATCACTTCTCAAGTTTCTAGTATTTTAATGGATGATGGTGGTGTAATGCATAATGTATTTCCAACCATAGTGGAATGGTTCTAGGATGTCTTCCTTGAGGACATCTCAAGGCTTCCACCTAAGAGAGATGTGGAATTTATGATTGGGATCATGCCTAGAGCTGATCTTGTTTATATTCCTCCTTACAGAATGGATCCAATAGAGATTTATGATCTCAAGACTCTATTATAAGAGTTGATGGTAATGGGATCTATCTGTCAGAGTATATCTCCTTGGGGTTCTCTAGTCGTATTTTCTATGAATGATGATAGAACCTTATGCTTATATGTTGATTACCGGATGGTGAACAAGAGAAGTGTGAAGAACCTGTATCCTCTCCCATGTATCAATGATCTCTTTCACAAGTTAATAGATGATTCTATGTTTTACAAGATCATCTTGATATCATGGTAACATCATTTTATATTTATACCTTTTGATATACCGCTGAAAACTTTTAAAAGCACGAATGGGATTTTTGAGTTTGTTGTGATGCTGTTTGGGATAATGAACGCTCTAGTTGTGTTTGTGGAATTAATGAAGAAAATCTTCCACCAATACTTGGCTCAGTTTTTGGTAGTGTTTGTGGGTGATATATTAGCATAATCCAAGACTCATGAAGATTAGGACCAACATCTTGAAATCATCAAAAGTACATTAAAAAATCATCAGTTATATGAAAAGATTTCTAAGTGTCAATTATATATTGATTGGGTACATTTCTTGAACCACATCATCTTGGATGAAGGTTTGTTAGTGGAACTAGGGAAGGATCAGGAAATTTTAACTTGGGACAAGCCCAAGAATGTTTTTTATATCTATAGTTTTCTATTTCAAGAGGGTTATTATCAGTAGTTCATCCAGGACTCTTCCATCTTTTCAACACCTATCTATTTCTTGACCAAGAAGGTTGTTATGTTTTAATTATCTAGAGAATTTAATTAATCTTTCCATGATTTTACTATGTGTTTGACTACCTCACTGATCATGATACTACTGGAGAAAGGGGAGGAGTATATAGTATTTTTTTACACTTTTTGGATTGGACATTAAGCAGTTTTGATGTGTAGAGATCGATTTGTGTAATTTAGTGCAGGGATGATTAGCCCATATGAACATAACTATCTTATGTACGATATCATGTTAGATATAATGGTTTATTCCTTGATGTGATGATGACATTATGTGTTGGGTGAAAAATTTTCTGTGTATATGGATCACAAGAGCTTAAAGTATATATTTTCACAACAAGATTTGAATATTTCATAGTGGATATGGGTCAGTTATATGAATTCATTTGATTTTGAGATAGCATATACTCTAGTTAAGGGAAACAGTTTTGTTAATGCTTTGAGCATGAAAACTCAGACTCTGGTAGTTTAGGATTCTAGTTCCGAGTGGAAAATGATGACCTTGTTAATAGAGATGTATGTTGTGGTTCATGAGGACCAAGAGTAGTTGAACCTCATTTTTGTTTTATTGAGTCTATAATTTTGACTCGAATTAGGTTGATTCAGTATGAGGATCTTGATTTTTTGGCCATGAGCGAATTCCTTGAATATGGGGATTCACCTTCTGCTTGGACCATTGATGAGGATGAGATCATCAATGTCACGAATTCTTTTTTTGTACCTTCATGTATACAATAGGAGTTGATGAGTGAATTTCATTCTATGAATTGGATGGTAAATCTGGGTTTGACCAAAATGAACTATAAACTACAATAATAGTATTGGTTTCTAAGCATGAAGATATAAATTTTTTGGGTTTGTGAAACGATGCTACACCTATCAACTGATAAATGTCGAGCATCAATGACCAAGTGGTTTACTACAACCATTTACCATTCTAGAAATAAATTTGAAAGGATTTACCATGTAATTCATGTATTTTATCCTGAGGATACCTTATATGAATGATTCTATTTGGTGGACTGTGGACTGATTGTAAAAATTAGCGCATTTCTAGCCTATATAGGAGACTTTCTCAGTGGAACTGTTAGGAGGCATGCACATTCGAGAGATATTCCATCTATAAAGGGGTCCACTTAGTATTGTTTCATACCATGAATCATTTTTTAAATCACAATTCTGAGAGAGATTTACAAAGGTTATTTTCTCACATTTTTTATTGAGTAAGGATTTCCACCCACATACAGACGGTCAATTAGAACATAATATACATGTGTATGAGGATATGATCCAAGTGTGAAATCATGAATTTGATGGGTCTTGGAAGAGGCTCCTAGAAATAGTGGATTTATCCTATAACAATAGTTATCAGGATAAAATACATATGGCACCATATGAGTCTATTTATGGAAGGATATATAGATCACATCTATATTGGATGGAGGCTAGTGAGTTAGAGTTGTTGGGATTAAGTCTTGTATAGGAGATTCCAGAGAAGGTTTGGCTGTTTCGAAATCATATAGATATGGATATGAGTAGATATAATTTGTATACTAATAGAAACTGATGTCCCCATGATTTTACATGGTGTGATTTTGTGTTCCTTTATGTGTCGCCTTGATTGATTCACCATAGGATTCAGAGACAGTGAAAGTTAGTGCATGAGTTTTTCTGACCTTTTGAGGTTGTTGAGAGAAATCACCTAGTGGCATACCAATTTCTCTTCCATAGAGGTATTGTTATATGAATTATGTTTTCCATGTGTTTCAACTTTTTAAGTATCACCTAAATCCTTATCTTTTGATCGATGTGGATGATATTGAGCTACATACTAAAACATCCTTTGAGAAGCATTTGATATGTTTTGTGGATCATTGTGAGAAATTATTATGGGAAAGTCCATGTTGATAGTTCAAGTATTGTGGAAACATGGTCTTGTTTAGGAGGAAACACAGGAGAGAATTGAATATGAGTTCTCTTTGGCCCTATCTTTTTTCCTCAGAATATTCAAGATACTTTTTACTACATCTCGGTGAAATGATATTTAATATGGGGAGATTATAAGATCCTAACATTTTTTAGTGACATTTAGAGATTTTTTATAGGTACTTTTTGATTTTTTTTGTTTATACTTTGTTTGAGGCATGTCTTGGGTGGTTTTGGGTTGAAATTTGGATGTTTATGGAATTCTTTTGGGTAGTGCACGGTTGACGCAGGATTTTCCCAAACCATACACCCTACCCTAGAAAACCATGAAACCCAAATATAGAAGGAATACACAGTTGGTATGTGGTTTTTTAAACCATTTTCCTTCTTAGGAGTAATCATGAAACCCCATAGGAGAGGTTCACTATTATGACACACATTATTGCAAACAGTGCACCCCTACCTAGGAAACCATGCATGAAGGATTTATTTCCCAAAAAATAAGTTTTAAAATTTACGAACCCCCAACCTTCACCTGAATTCTACCCAACATGGATCTAAGGGTTTTCTATAATTTTTGGAAGCACATAGATGGATTTTGAGGGGTTTTGAACTCTATTCTAGGCAAATCATCGACCAGATTAAAGAATATACACATGTCCTATTAAGAGATTCTCATCCCAACTGGTTTTTTACCTCTCTCCCATTTTTATCTCACATTCTAAAGGGATGATTTTACTATGTTTGTGGTGGTTTATATCTAGTTTTTCATGGATATAAAATTTTTTATCAGAGATCTAGGTTTTGGATATAGATCTCATTATTCATTTTATAATTTAACATCCCACTTCAATTTAGGGATTTCTGTTGGAAAACATTCATCAATGATCTTTCGGTAGGTTGTCTATTATTAAATTCCCAAAGTCTTTATTTCAATTAAATGTTTTCAATTATGAAATCATTATTTCACATTTAGAAATTTCATCATGAATTGAAAAAATTAATTTGGTTGATTAATTAGTTAATGGGATTATAAAATTAGTCAATTAATGGGTTTGTGTAATTGGTGAATTGAGGGGATTATGCAAATTAATGATTAATAGAATATTGAATTTATTTATTAATTTGAATTATGGTATTTTTGTCTTAACCATGAAGGGATAATTAATTATTTGGTTAACAGTTGATTAGGGGTTTACTGTTGAATTAGTCATAGTATTCTATGTGATTAAATTGAATAATCATGTTTGAATTGATAAATTCAAATGGTATATCATGATGTGAATTTTTATTAGAGGGTTAATGTTTATTAACCTTGTTAAATGTGATATTCTTGATTAATTTGATTGGTTATGAAATGTGTTTTGGGACATGGAATGATGCTCCAAATACCAACATGGTACTAACCATGATGTTCTAGGCCCAATTGCATGCATGTGAATATTATAGTATGGGAGAGGGACTGATGCTTCAAATACCCATGAGGTCTTGTATTGGGACTACCACTATAAATAAACATGAGATACTATACACGATTTTATATTCCCATGATATTGGCATTGGACTATGGTTCCAAATTTCCATAATATGAATTGAAAACAAATGATAAATGAAAACACATGAGTTTTGTGATATGTGATATCACTTAGGGATGATTTTGACATCGACATGGGCCGAAGAATATATTTATGGTTTGGATGTCATTATAAACATAGGGACAATGGTTTGGTTAAATAATGATTAATTGAATGTGTAAATTAAGTACCATAATTTTTATACTTTATTATTTATACAATTTCATGCACTGTTGTTGACTGGATATTATTTTGGACAACTTTGGTTATGGTCTACTGAGTTTTAATCACACCCTACTCAAGATTTTTTATTTTTACCCAAGTAGAATTCATATTTGTATGATAAGATAAGGGAAATATCCCTATAATAGATGGATTATTTGGGATGAAGCATAGATGAGGGAAATATATGTGATTCCAGGACCTTCTTCAGGAGTTGTTAGTATTGTTTTAATTTTGGTTTTATTTTGACACTTGAAACATATATGGAATTCTATATCTATTGTTTTAAATTTGATATTGTATTCCTTTTTTGGTTATCATGTGATATTTTTAATATTCTGGTTATTATTAACTTCATTGTTATTGTCTGTTTATTTTTCGTTATTGATATTCTTTGATAAAGAGGGGATACTCTCCCTATGATCGATATTAGACCATCACTTATAGTTAGCAACATCTTGTGTATGTGGAGGCTCACTTGAGGTCATGTGTCCAATCGGTTTGGGGAACTCGTGTGTGACACCTATATTAAGACTTTAAAAAGAGTATCCAGAAAAATGAAATTTTAAATATAAAAAGGTTTTCAAACCAAAATTAATAACAATGCTGATTCAAATGAAATTAATTAGATTACGATTAATCAAAAGTAAAAAATTAAATTAAAAACAATAAATTAAATTATGTCTCTTTAAATACATGAATATAAAATACTATTTTATATAATATTGGTATTTTTCACTATTCTCAGAAAAATAAATCTTTTTAGAAAATCCCAAAATTTCATTATAATTTAATATTGATATGTATTTTTAAAAAATTATATAATTTTTTTAATATACAATTTCTAAAATGGAAAAAATTAAATATAATATGTTCTATTAAAATAAAATAAAAACCAATTTTAAAGAAAGCATAAATTTGAATCATAAAATGACTTTACTAAAATTTGATTGTTCTTTTCCTAACAATTAATCAATAAATGTTTATTATGTATTACCATTATAAATATATTTTTATATAGTGGTTACTCATATTCATACAAACTAATTCAATGACTGTGTTATAAAATTTATATTTAAAATCATAATATTTCAAGGTTCCTTTATTCTTAACGTTGTGTATCATATGGGATATCAAACATATTATTATTTAAAAATATGTGGGTATCAAATTATCACCCACTTATGTAAATTATATTCTATCAATTTTTCCTTAATCTTATTTATTCAAGGGTTTAATATTTCAAAATATATTTATTAAATATCTATATCGTAAAAAATGTTATTAAAATTACCTTTTGAAAAGTGGAAAAGGGAAATAAGAATATAAACTATACTAACAAATATATATGTTTTAAAATAGATAAACATTAGTGGGAATTGAAAATATAGACATAAAGGAGAAAATTGATTTGAAAATAATTTTGGGGAGTGATAGAGAATGCAATCATGAGAACATTAATGACCAAAAATCATGAATGGGGGAGAAAAATAAGACCACCAATTCATTAGAAATGATTATAGAATGTTATGATTTTTAATTTATAAGGTACAATTTTATTATACAGACTAAGAACATTGTAAATTATACTTTATTGACTTTCAAAAAGTCTGTAAATGAAATTTAATCCCTTGGGTGCATGTTTTAAAATGTTTACACATCTATGTCATACCATATTCAATGAAATGAGTATGCATGATGAATATTTCATATGTAGAAAGAATAAAATATTAATATATCATTGGATCTAGAAAATGATAAAATGATAAACCCCACGTATTTACTACTTCCAAAAGGATTAGAATAAGTTATGATAATAAAAAAATGAATAAAACTTCATATAAAGAAATAATATATTTAAATCCAAAATTTCCACAATAACTACATTGGTTCAACCTAGACCATTTCATAAATATCTAACATTATATCCCAATTAACCTCAATAACCTCAACATTATAGAATATTATAACCCAAAATGATGTCTCATAACTTTCATCTTATATCCCCAATAATTTAATTTAATTCATCCAAAATAATCCATAACATTAAACCCAAGTGTTACATATAACCCAACCTAATAAATAGAATCCTGAATTTTCCTTCATCGCCTTACAATACCATCACATAAATTCACAAAATAGGTGATTATTCCATTGAACTCATGGAAAACCTTAAAATTATAAATCTATGATGGTATCCAATACTATTAAATCAACCACACATAAAAACATTGCAATATGAAGTGTTATCTAAACCCTTCTTTAATACCAAATATAACATCCACAAACCCACACTCCTAGATCAAGTGATAAAAATATAATAATTACCTTTTGAATTTTATATTGAAAAACATGGCCCAATTTTATCATTCCAAATCATGCAACATAAATTAGAAATATTGGATCACTCAATACCCTAGTTCATTTTAGCTTTAAAGATTTAGAGAATTAGGACCAGCTCTTACATTACAATACCCATGTCTTCAAATGATCATTTTTTCATACTATACCCACCTTTTATTATTTATAAATATGTCTGAAACATCTCCCATAAAAATATGCATACATTAATACTTTATAGGATTAATTAATTTAACATCATTCTTTATAACCTGGGGAAATGGAAAACATAAGGAGGGTGGGATTAAATGATAATTAAGGAAAAACATTAGCATTATTAATTAAATATCATAAATGATAAAAATATGAAAATATGTGTATGATGACATAATCAATGTGAATAAGAATAAAATAAGAGAATAATTTCCCCTTAATTTATGGATCATACATCATCAGACTTATAATAAAGCTTTAACATAAGAAAAGAGTTATATAAGAGAACAATAATGATCAATGTGAAAATATTCCTTAGGGAAAGTATTTATTGTAAATCATAGAAAGAATTGAAAAAATGGGTAGGTAAATTAGAAATCGAGCATTAAATATTGCGAAACCTAATATAATAATTCCAATATATCTTAGGAGAATAATATAACCAGTAAAATCTATCATCTATTAAGAGTAGTATATAATAATTGAACCATGTCTCCACCCAATATGTTGGAGGGATATAACTGACCCACCCATCCTTGGTTTATAACAAAACCTCCCATGCATGTATTATTATGTAAACAACTATAAATCATCTATATATATATTAGAACAATATGATGAAAAAACATTTAGAATCATGTACATTTCAGTATAATACCCTTGATGTCAACCATGAATACTTTTGAGATTGATTAATCTATGGATATTAAAATTCTTTGATGAAAATATATTTAATATAATAATAATTCATACAGGGAAAAGAAGGATGGTATGAATGGATAATATCCCCCTTGGATTATTTTAAAATTATAAAGGACATCGCCACATATGAAAAATACATTTTAATGACCATTCGATACATTTCTTTATATACCTTTATAATATTTCTTTTTATGAATTTATGTAAAGATTCTAGGAATATGTAGAAATATATTTTACTTAAAATAACAATGGAAAAATGAAAATGAACACCTATATAATGAATATTTGGGATGTAGAAAATATATATTCATTTGGTAAATGATAAAACAAATATCACTTTCAGAAATCTACTAAAAATCAAATGTACATTGTTTGGAAGATGAAAAAAAGATTCCATTTTATCCATTGTAAATAAATTCAAATATATTTTAAATGACATTCAAAAATAATTAATTCATAGAAAATAATATTCTGGAAAACTTTTAAATGATCATTGAATTTAAGGAGAAATGATTCACAACTAAAAATAGAAACAAGGTTAATTTCTCATTAAAAATGTTATTTTGACATTCTTAAGTAACAGAGTGGAAAATGAAAGGAAATCATAAAAAACTCTATAAATAAATAGTGGATAATAATATATATTTAGTTTATGAAATTATTTTTATACAATTTTCCCTATAGGAATAATGAATATAGACAATCCTGAAAAGAAATGAGATTATAAAAATAATTATCCACTGCTTTGGTAACTATTGAATCAAAAGTGATTGAAATCAAGATTATTATATGGATATGTAACTACCATGACCCAAATTAATTAATTTCAAAATTCAATTATGTCATAGTAAATAAATCATAAAAATAAATCATGGTTCAAGATATGAACAATGTCTCAAGAAAAAGAGATTGAGAAAAAGAAAACCATTATAAGGATCATTACATTTGAAGTGATAATAAATACATAAAGTGATTAAATGAAAATATGTAAATCCAAATAAAACATGTTGAAATATAATAGAAAAAAATTTAGTGATCAATTCAAGAATAATAATATCATATAAATGTAAATGAAGAAGTTTTATAACTTAACAAAACGAAATTGATTTAAGAAACCCATTACCTAGAGTCCAGACATTCTATGAATGTATTTTAACCCTTATATAATAAAAATATATTATTTTTTAATTTTTTTAATATCCTTTCATAGGTTTATTAATGTATAATTAGATAATTTCTTTAATTTATTTCAAAGACATATTTAATTACTTAATCGATTGATCCCACGTATGGTGTCTTAAAGATGTTCAGTTTATAATGGAAAAATGAATTTCGGATGATGATTGTGGTAAAGGGGTTAATTATTACTTAAAATAAAGATTAATAAATAGGAAAAATTCTCATTTTTATATATAGAATTCAATTTTTTATCCAACTAGAAAAATATGCTATGAAAAAATACATCGACTCATGATGTGGTAGTCTGCACGTATAAATGAGCGATGATTTTAATTTTCATTGGATGTAAAATAAAGAATTAAATGAAAATATTATATTGATAAAATCATTATCATGTTATAAAAATTAAATACCTTCTTTAAATCCATCCCCCTAATAATCAATGAGATGTATGTTTTGAAAAATTAAGTACATCACTACACAGATATGGTAGTCCATACGTACACATGTGTGATGATCAATTTTTAATGAATAGAATGTTAAGAAGAGAGATGAGATGGAATATAATATTTATATAATCAAAATTACATCAAAAATATCAAATATATATATATAATTATAAATTCATCATAAAAACATGAAATGAAATGTGGTGATGGTAAACCAAATTCATCAGTTTGCGAGGTATAAATCCATAAGTAAACATGAATAATTGTTTTATTTTTCATTTAATTGAAAAAATAGATGAATATTGTTAATAAATTAACATAACATCATATTAGTATATGATTGACAATTATTTTTTCATATTTTAATGGATATGATATAATGGAATGAGGTACAATAAGAAATATAGTAAAAATTCTCGGTTGAGACGATCACCTCCTTAATGAAGAAAATTCTATATATATGTCTTTAAGGATAATAAGGATAGTCCTTAAAGAAGAAAATAACCTCTTTGATTTTTTTAAGGATGATAATAATTTGGTTTGAAAGGGTTTATTTTATCTATGTGGCTCATTAATTGGGACGACGAGATGATATGTGGTGTCCTTATATAAGAGAGGAGAGGGGAACTCTTTGAATTACTTAATGTATTAAATTAATATAAATTATTTTTATTATTATAGTGGAAAAAAATTGATATATTTAAAATATTAAATGAAAATAAGTAAAAATAATTTCATTAAAAAAAATTTATATATGTTTATATGATGTTTTAATTCATATCTCTTAGTTTTAACCCACGTTAATACTTTTAATGATTAACTTGATAACAATTTTTTTACTATTTAGGGGTCAAGAATGACACTATAAGGAAAAGTGATGCATAAATAGAAATTTTTTGATATTCTTGACCATATCCCATTAAATTGTTTCGTGATAATATTTTTATTAATTATAAATATTTTATTAAATTTTTATCTAACAAAAAATACCAACAAAGTCATATTTAAGATTATAAATGAAATTTGACAATAAAAAATAACATTATATTAATTTAATTCTAATTTAAACTTTTGAAACATCAAAAATAAATTATATTTATCTAAAAAATTGTTATAACACCATAAATTACCCAAAACAATGTTTCTTTTAGTTCTTTTAAAATATTTTAATTGATTTTATAATTCTTTGACAATCATTACATTGGAATTTCATAATAATTTAATGAAATTATTCAATAAATAAAAATTAAAAATAAATTACCATAATATAATAAATTTATTCATTTTAAAATTAAATATTTATAATAGTTTTCAATTTTTTATCATTGAAAAAAATAATAAAGATATTAAAATCAAGAAGGTACATTATGGAATTTTCTTTTACTTAATATAATATAATGGTCATTAACAAAGTCAAATGGATCCAAAATTACATATTTTCAAATATATGAAGTGGTTTGTTGAATTAAACTCATAAAATGAAATATATAAATGTGTATTGATGATTTGGAAGCCTTGTTTCAAAATTTATCCTCATTCTTTTATTTTACCCTTACCGTGCTGAAAACATATTTACCATTTTTACTAATCATTCTGAAGAAAAAAATCCAATTTCAAAAAATTTGAAATTATATATAAATAAATTTAATACATTTTAACAACTTAAATCCCTTTCTGTGTTATAAATTACTTTAAAACAAACATTTAAAAGGAGATGAAAAATGATTTTCCATAAAAATGTATTTTTATGTATGAAAATATTGTTAAAACAAAATTAAGCATAATATCAATTATAATGAAATTAATTATATTATGTTCAATAAAACCAAACCAATTAAATTTTTTAATCAATTCAAAATAAAATTTCACTTTTTAAACACTTGAATTGAAAATATATTTTTATATAAAATTGGTATTTTTCATTATTTACCAAAAAAATTAATCTTTTCCTAAAAATATCTAAAGATAACATTAAGAAAATTTTGATATTATGATTTAAAAAATAATATATTTGTTATAAATTACAAATTTTAAATATGTAAGAAATTAATTATAATATCTTCTAACAAAAATAAATGAAATTTTTTTTGAGGAAAAAGTGTTTATAAAGAATAAAATGACTTCAAAAATAATTTATTACTTGTTTCCTAATAATTAATTAATATATTTTTATTTTGTAGGAAAATTATAGATATAGTTAATAATACCATTAATCATATTCACACCTACTAATACAATGACTTGGTTATAATGATCGTATTAAAATTAATATTATCACATGGTTTGTTTAATATTGTGGTTGAAAATAATATACTCTATCGAACATAGTATTATTTTAAAATAACAGGGTATTACATAATTTATTATTATTAGAATAGAATATGGAATAATATTAATTAATTTCTAATGAATTAAAATAATAATAATTTAATTTCATATATTTTATTTGAGACCAGTTCCTTAGTAGTATAAGTTGGGAGTCATGTGTAATTATAATGGAATATGTGTATAAGGCTTGGTAGTATCCCATAGTGTGGTTGTTATTGATATTATTTATATTCTTGTAATTCATACACAATATCACACATGTCTTTAGGGAAAATAAAACCCAAATATTTTGGGTTGGGTTTTTCTAATATCTAGGATGGTGAGGGAATGGATTGATGATTTATCCCTCTCCCCATTTACCATATACACATAGATGAGTATTAATGCCTCGGAATATAATGGATTCTGGTATTGGGTGAATTCCTATTAGGAAATTTATGGATAATATTTATACTATATATTTATTTTTTTTGATGTAATGGATTTAGGTATAATACATACCTATATCTAGATGTGGTTGTCTCTTCTTCCTATATGTACATGTTCATGGGTTGTGATTAATTTAGGTAAAATTTAAGTACACAAGATGTAGTGGATTCAGGAAAAAAGTCTAATTGGATATGATGATGATGATATTTCATGCTAAAAAAGATTCACTAATATAATTATACTATTTCACAAGGTACATGATTATTCATAGAAAGAATGATAACTGGATGTAGCCATTATGTCATGAGAGAAACAAAATAGTAGGGAAGTTAAATTTCGGTACCATTATTTATATAAATCATTTTGATATAGAATGACTTACATATTTTTGTTATTTGGTGTGTGGTCTATGGTGAGGATGATAAAAGAAAATTATACCTTCTTATTTGGTGAGTCAGTTTCATTTTTTATTCACTAGGTTATAGTATGCTTCTTCAAATATTTCATGATTTGTTACATAGAGGATCCTATTGAGTATAAATTTTATAGAGTTGTTTAAGTACTATTGTATATTTTTAGTTACAACTGAAGATTTATATTTTGTAATTTTATTTTCATTTGTATCCAGTTATTTATAGAATTACATCATATACTAGGATTTTTTTTTATTAGTGGTGGTTGGTGGTGTTATCATATTATCTCTTACTCCTTTCTATTATATACATGGTAATTCCTCCCATGTTGGTTTTTATATACTCTTGGTGCTAGTTTAAAAACCTATTGTCTACTAGAGGAAGGAATCAGGAGTAATTATATCTTTTTCTAAATTTTCATCCCATGATTGGTACCTTTGGAGGGAAGGGTTCATAACAGAGTAGTATCGAAGGTGATGGTTGAGAGATTAGATAGAGTTTTGAGTTTAGAACTAGTGAGGATGAAAGGGTTTGAAGAAAAACAGTGATATATAATCATTGTATCTGCTATAAAAAATGGATATCGGTTACGATATAGTATTTTATATAGACATGTGATCCAATATAATGACCATCATGTTTAATAAATATTATAATTGAAGTGATGCTGCTTTTGGGTTAGATACCTACGAATGAATCATGCATCATGCTTGTATGTGATGGTGTTTTCAATAATGTAGACAATGGGTAATAAGATAAAAATAAGTTAATTAATTAAAAATAAAAAAATTAACTTATTACTTGGATAGGATTCCCTAATATTTATTCTTTTTCCACAATGGATTCAGGTCAATGTACCCATAAGGTCCACACTGAATTTGTTAAGCAAGATATTCCTATAAGTCACTATATATTGAAGGTTGAGGATGATAAATTTTTTAGGAGGAAACTCTAAGATATTCAATGATGTAGTCAATATAAGTATGAGGGATCCATTTTAGATCATAAGATAATGGTTATAGGAGGAGGTAATAGCCTTATGTTAAGGTTTTTCTCAAAAGAATCAGTAGGTTTTCATTGGCTATGTTAATGTTGCGTTTCTCAGATCAGTAGGGGTTTTTATTCTTCCTTGAGGTTTGTGAGAAGTCCCCTTCTTCATGGGGGATGTTCTGAGAAAAATTCCAGGCTGAGTTTCTTTATTTAAACAAAAAGGATTATTGTTGGACAATGATTTTTTCCTCTGGATGGTAATTTCTATGATTTAATCCTGTTATATTGTGAGACCTTTGAATTACATCATTAATATTTAAATACATCAATTTTAACCTCTTGATGTGAATGACCATTATTATCATCATTCTTCTATTTATTTCCCTTTATAATGAATCATGGAGGACACTTATTTGATCAATTAAAAAACCATATATGAAATTCTTATTATGGGATTTTTTTATACCACTTCATCATTTAGTTTCCATCCCACACCAAATTTCCTTCCTAGATGGTATGTATAACATATTCCACTATCATGGTGTTAAGGTGGAGATATTATATAGGAAAAGGGTTTCTATAACCATATAAAAATCATTCCACAAATCTTGTCCCATTCTTAGAGTTTCAATAATATGTTCTCAAGGAAATGGATTCTATTGTCATATAGATCTTTTACTCTTTTATTGGCCCTAATGTGCTAGAGATATGGTCTATATGAGAAGGTTTTTTGTATGTATTAATTTATTTTAATTAATATATTTTACTCTTATTCTTTGTGATATGTGACTTGGACTAAGGTAGAAAGATATTATTTGTTTTCTTTTTTTAATTATTTTCTACCTAGTATTTGATATTTTTTATTAACATTGTGAATTAATTTTTTGTATACTGTGATTTTTACATGTAAATCTATTTATAATGCGGTTGTGATTTTGTGTGATTGTATTATGGATGGATATATCTTGAGATGGTAATGTATATATGCCAACAAACATATGAAGATAGTGGAAACTTCAGCATCATGATGCGTATTTTCCATACTGCATGTTAAAATTGTGTCAGAAAGTCAAGTTTGCTTGAAGAGGATAAAATATTTATACGGTGCATGAATTCCCTTGATTTTCATGATTATGAATACACTGTTTATTTTTGTCTAATTACTTATATTTCCTAATGAATATAATGTGGTTTAAATATAAAAACAATCAAAGTAATTATAGAAACCTATAGAAAATGATTATGAGAAATATTAAGTAATTTGTGTTATTACATGGGTGTGCTATTAATAAATTATGATGTATTAACAAAATGGGTAAATTTTAAACTAGAAAAAGTGGATTATTCCATTAACATGTTTTTTATGATTTATTTTATATTCCAAACTAGGTAGTCCAATTATTTATTTATTTTTATTTATATTATCTTGATAAATATTAAGGTAGAGTAGTCTATGTTAAATAAAATGAATGTGATATAAAGCATGAAAAAATGGAGAGTTAGATATGATTCTTGTAAGGTTTTATATTCTTAAAAATTATCAATAGGTTTAACATGAATCATGTTAAATTTTTAATTATTTTTGTTGGTGGATTATTTAATTTTTTTGATTCATGATAAATGTAATTGAATAATTTAATGGAAATTTTGATTATTTAATTAGTAATAAAATGTTTTTAGGAATATATATTTTCCACTAATGTTTATTTTTAAATAAATAAGAATAGTTCATTAATAAAATGAGAATTTATTAAAAATAGTTTTTAAGAAATGATATTGGAGTGTTTTTTCAAAAAAATGGATTTCAATGAAACCTTGTTATGAAGAAGGATAAAAAGGTTTTCAATTGATATTGTTCCATCCAATGATATTTGAAATGAGATTATTTTTTTGGAAATAACCTATTTTTATGTTTTAAAATTTTAATAAATTTTATTATTGGATTTCATGATTCATGTCTAGAAAGTATGAAATCATTTGAAAATAAGTTTTATGTTTATTTGTCTTTAACCTGCATGAATAAATGAAATATTGTGATTATCATGTCTAAAATTTTTTGTAGCTTGTTGTTTGATCAAGATAAGATATGTTACATTTTAATTAATTATTATGTAATCACCTAACCAAAATTTTTCATGACTTGTAATGAATTATATATTCTTAATAAAATAAATTAAATAAGATGTATGATTATTATGCCATGTATTGATTAAGTAGAAACAATAAAAAGTGAACATATAAAAATTATGTGATAAATTAAAACCATTCTAGAATATTAATAAATAATTTTATATGGTGTATTTATTTGGATGTAAGAACTGTTATAATGATACATTTAGATAAATAATGTTTATATTTTCATTTAATATCATACCTATTTAAAATTGTTGATATTTATAATATGATAATGTTTTTTTCCAAATGATTTTATATTACATTTATTTAAATAAGTGGAGGGACTGTATCAGATATGTATTTCCTCATATATATTTTTTGTTCTTGTAATGTTTTTTGACTGAAATGAATTATTGTTTTTTTCTATTATTGTCTGAGTGACCCGTGTTTTGATTTTTTTGACTTAAATTATAAATGAGAGTTGTGGATGTATGATCAATATATTGAATAATTTATTTCTTAACATGGATAAGATAATTAATTTTATCTTTTTATGATATATGATATCAATTCTCCTATTTTATGCATGTTTTATTATTTTCCACAATCATGTTTGAGAGGTATCCTCACCCAATAGATTTTTTTTGATTAATGATGTTTTGTGTTAATGCACTTTATTCCTATAAGGTGTATTTTGTATTACTTATGTAGCAAGATCCTTTAGAGGTATCTCATGGGTTGGTTAATTTATCCCCCTTCCATTCAATCACCTTCTCATTTCTATTTTAAATTCTTGATGAATACAACTATTTGAGATTTTTTTGTTGTAATGCTTCAAAATATCCATGATCCTTTTTTTCATAGTAGGGTGTCTAGTGGTTTGATATCATTTTATTTTTTTTAAATGTTTCAATTTTTTTATTTATAGTGTAATTTAAATGATTTAAATTTTTATTTTGGAAATTAATCTAGATATTCTAAATTGATTTAATTTTTTTCGAAGGATTTTTTGTTTTACTGAAATGAGAATAGAACTATATATTAAATAATTATCTATATTTGTATGTGGAAATAAAATATTTTATATGTTATTCATACCCTTACGTAGGGCCTTACTACAACATATGGGCTATAAATTTTTTATAAAGACTATAGAAGGGTTTCGGAAAATTTTCTAGCTCTTGTTAGGGTTATGATGAAATTATGAATCTTTCATAGTGGTAGGATGGTGTTTTCCTTGTTTGTGTATAGGTAATATGGTTTTATCAAAGACAACATAAAGGTAATATATATATGAAATATGGGTATGCCTCAATTTCTAAAAGATTCATTATAGTTACCATATGTATAAGGTTAAATCCATGTCACTATTACACAATCCCCTTGAATTTCATAAGTCTATATTTTTTGGATTAAAATTTCAAAATTCCCTCCCCATTTCAACTAGTAAATAATTTTTAATGTAAATTTTGGAAATTAATGTTAAAATTAGATGGTTATAAATATTTTAAGTATTATAAATGATATCATTTACCATAAATAATCATAATAGTTTAAATTTGGATTCATTAGAGGTGTTAAAAAGAAACTAAAATAAAATTTTAATAATTATAGGTTTTTAGTGGAGTTTTTATAAAATAAAATGCGTCCTCATTTTTTATTTTAAACAAGAGATCAATACTTACCTATTTCATTTTTTCTTCATTCTCTTATGTAATATTGAATAAAAACCATTCTATTTGTGTTTTCTTATGTTATTTACTAATCATTTGAGGCTTCATCTACATTTCATGACCCGCACACACCACACACTCTCCCCTATTCTTGGGAAGTAGTCATGTGAGCCTCTATTTTTCTTCTAATGGGATCTACTACCCCTTTATTGATTTAAGTGAAACTTTTTTTCAATCATGTATATGATTCATTATTTAAATGCATATGATGGACTATAAGAAGAAAATTAATGAAAATCTTCTGATGAATGTATCTTTCGATAAAACATGGGAATTTCATTGGAAGATATATAAAATTATAATGTTTATTTATTATAATGGGAATAAAAAATGTGATTATGATGATTTAATTTCTTTTAGAAAATGTCTAAATATTAATATTATGTATAGAATTTAATTTTAAATACTAAAACATGTAAAATAGGGATATTATTATGCATGAATGTGAATAATATCATGTACTTTTGAAATAATTGTAAAAATATATGAATCATTTGCTTCTTAAAAATACTTGTTTCAAAAAATAATCACATGTTGTAAATATCATTTTTACTTATGAATGAGCACATGTATAAAATTAATATTATTAATTAAAATGTGGAAATCACATGATGTGGCTTAAGGAATTAAGCCTATATTATTATCAAATTATCTATCCATTAAAAAGGATAAATATAAATTGAAATGTTAAATTTCATAATATTTTATGATAAGAATTATGTGTATAATTATGGAAATTAATGTATTAAAATGGTAAAATAATCACATATGTAAATAATTGTTATTTCATGTTACGATAGTTTACGAATTTAATGGGATTGAAGAAAAGAGTTTGGTATATTATGATCAAATGTGTTATGTTATTTTCTAGATAAAACTATTTGAATCATTTGATAATGTGTCATATATTTTTTAGTATTATATTGTATTTATTTAACATAGATTAAATGATTGATATGGAAAAAAATTAAGGCTAGTTTTATTAATTCATTAAATGGAATAGGCATTAAGAGATTAATAACTGCACTTATTAGATATTTATTAAATATAAAAATAATTCCAAAAGAATTTTTATATGAAATTATAAATATTATTAGATATTACCTTTTATTTACATATTTTATAAATCCAATTCATAATAAACTAGTTATTTCAATAAGGAATTAAAATAGATGGTTTCTAAATATAATTTTTGGGGATGAGTGAGCTTGCCTTTATTTATAGGGGTCTTAAATTCATCGATGTTATAAAAATTTTCTTCTTTATATGTTTATATGGAAATAAATTTGATATGTATAAATTCACTTGGAAATTATATCATTGATATTATTATTTTTGAAACCCTGATATGGTTGGAGTATTTTACAAGAAATGGGATAGAGGCATGAGCCTTTGTTGATAGATTATTGATTATATATTGAGAAATGGGATGGTATCCTGGGCCTATATTGATGGTAAAATCTAGTGTTAGATGGTAATATTGTATTATGTGCATTTATGTGGGACAACAAGGTATTATGTATGAGTTTAGGGTGAGGTTTTCTCATCAATTATTAATTCATACTTTATTATTTCATAATGGATGGATGGAATAATGTTATTTATATAGTCGATTTGAAACTGATTAACATAGATTGATTCTTATCCCAGTGTGTGAATCTTTGAATTGGTAGATTAAGATTAGTCCTAGAGTTCATAGATGGTTATTAACTATTAAATGATCTAATAAATGATCGGGGTTGGTTCATGGTGTTCAATGATTATAACAGCATACTTGAGAATTTAAATAAGATAACTTATAGTATCATCATCACTTGGATTTGAAGATTAATTTATTATTCATGGAAAGGATTATAGAATAATATTAAATAATATATAATGAATTAATTAATATGGAATTTAATTTCTTTTGTTCTTATTTGAGACATAGTTTTATGTAGTGGTAGTCTGGGGCCCTGCGTGATGATTGCAATAGTTGTGTCCAAAGATAAGTAGTTTCCCTTAGTGTAGTTATTCATGACATTATTTATATTTTCTAATCCCATACACTACCCCAAAAATTTATATAGGTATACTGAAACCCAATTTTTTTAGGGGGTGTGTTTTCTTTAACATTCAGGATGGCATGGGATGGATGACTAAATTCTCCCTCTCACCCCTATCCCTCTAGATATAGATGAGTAGGTGTATCCCAGGATATAATGGCTTATAGTATAGGGTGTTTTCCTTCTACAATTGTGAGGGATCATTATTTTACTATATATTTATCTGAGGTCTATAATGGAATGATTTATATCACATACTTGTATCTAGATGTGGTGTTTTTAGTTTCCATTAGGTGTACATGAATGAACTTGTTGAGTCATATGTTTTACTTCATAATTTTCCATTCCTTTAGTTTTAGAAATCATAAACAATTTCTTAAATCCTTTTTTAATAACTTTTTATGTTCCATATTTTTATTTTTTTTATGTAGAAAACATTATCTTTTACTATAAATAGAAAAAGTTAGCATATATTTTGAATATAAAAATATTATTCGTCATTATAATCATCCGATTGAGTATGAGTACGATTATCGGACACACCTATAATCAAAAAAGTAGTTAGACTATTTTCTTCTCTATTGTACTGAAAAAATTCATAACCATCATAATGATTCTCTTACTGATACATCAAACTGATCTTCCTAAGGATAATCGAGTAAAACATTTATAAGTAAGTCCATCCGACTATCCTATGTCTATAATCGTAATACTTAAGACATATTTCTATCATAATGAATAACTTTAGAACTGTAATAGTGTTAACCAAAAATGACGTTGGACTTTCATTTATTCCAGAACATAGTGAGTTTTCATTCACCAACTATCTGAGGCTATTGAAAAAAACTCATAAATATGACAGTTCAAGATTCTCTTATAAATAGCTATTCAATTGAAGATTATGGAGTAGATTTCATTCATAACTCAATATATCAAATTTTTTCTCTGCATGAAAATCTCGTTCCAAAGACTTTGTAATACTTTAGTGAAATATAGATATAAGGAATTATTTTTAGGGTTTTTCCCTTTAAAATGGTTTTTATTTCGTAACTTATTCCATCATTGTTATGATCAAGGGCATCTAGGGATAGAAAGGCTGTGAATATGATCCATCGGATCAAGGGATTTTGGGGCTAAGAAGAATGATGTTGATCATCATATCAAGATATTCTAAAGATATGAATATATATCTTATTATGATCATCTTATCAAGGGATTTAATAATAAATAAAGACTGACTTTATAGTACGTATAAAACTATGTATACATTTAGTTAATTTTATTGACTACCTTGCTCCTAAGGATAAAAGAGGTATATATTTTGATATATATTGTAAGTCATTATTACAATTACTAGCTATTTTATTATTATTTTTACACAATTAAATTCCATTTTCATGTTATATAATGTAATTCATTATACTTATCTTTATATAAAAATTGTTTTATCAGTATAATTGGGATTAAAATATGCATACTCTGATATTATTCAGATCTATTGTGATTTTTATTCTTTACTATGATGACTGTAACAAGTTTCATTCCAATAAACTACTTTAAGATATTATGTTTTCTTATATGTTTAATGTTTTTAAACTAAAATTCAACCCCGTTATATGTAAATCCATCTAATATACTCTTACAAACCTATAATTGGTATCAGAGTAGATTTTTACTAGTTATATACTTGTGAATACTTTACAATCTTTACTTATTTGAAGTTAATAAATATTTTGATATAAATTATTATTTATAAACATTTTTTACACTAACATGTATTTGTAGAAAAGGGTTTCTATTGTTTTTAAGATGAAATTTTTTACCTTTGGATCTCTGGATAATCTGAATCATATTCGACCACTTGTCTTAAATGGGAGTGACTATTAATATTGGAGAGATATAAAGAAAAATTTGATGATCAACACTAGAGTTGATAACTTCTTTGTGCTTACTGGACGTTACTATATTTAACACCCTAATATTTTTTTGAGATAGATTTTTTTTAATTTCTTTGATGTCTGGTTTTGTAAACTACACCAAGATAATCTTTCACAATACACAACTACGTCGTAGCTTGTGGTATATGAAACTATATTACTAGCCTGTGTTATACACAATTTCATGTTCTTTTGATATAATTCATTTAATGCAAGACCTATTTTAATTGAACTACTAAATATTATTATATTACCTTATAACCTAGTCATTATAATGGCGCGTATGAATGGTATTAAATTTCTTCTAAAAAACTATTTAAATGAAAATAATTGAATTCATAAAATCACTCTTGATGGATTTTATTAATGTAAAATATATTCAATATTATGTTTAAAATTAATCTTATATGTTTTCTAGACATCATATAATAACAAATTCAATTTTTTTGGATAAAAGAAGTATTTTTTAAAAATGAAGTATTGTAACCTTTTAACAAAAAAACCATTTTAAATATATTTTTTTACACTTTTACATATTATATTTGAAAAAATAAACTTCTTATTTGTAATCGAGATATAAAATTTTATGTTGGAGTATTTTTTGATATTTTTCTGATAACTTTCAAGTTTTGATAAATAGTAAAAATACACTAAATTTTATTTTAAAACATATTTTTTCATCAAAATAATTGACATGGTTAAATTATATTATTGAATTGTTTTAAAGTAAAAATAAAATATATTTTTATCATTCAATATAATTTATGTCATTTCAATTAATTTTACATTGAATTTTGATGTAAAAACATTTCAATATTTTGTAATGTTCTATCTCTAAAAACCCTTTTTCATTCCGATAACAGGACTAATTTTAAATTCATTAGTGAAACTTTTGTGTATTTAATTTTAAAAATTGGATTTCTTATTTTTAATCAGTAGGTCCAAATTATTTAAATAGCATTATTTTATTTTTAGGCATCATGAATAGTAACTTTAGTAATTTTTATTAATATGGTAAAAAGGTAAATTGGGTAATTAAGGGTAAATATAATATTATAAAATTACCATAACACTTGTCCTAATGTGGTTGCATGAAATATTTTTGACCTATACCATCATTGGGTCTAAATTATACCTTTCTAAGCCAATTGGATGGGATTGGTATATTTAATATATTTTATTTAATGAAATGGTAAATATGTGTTACTCAAATATTAATAGATAAATATTTATTAGTATAAGATTATATAGAAGATAAATAAGATTATAAAAAATAATTAGAAATAAAAAATCTTTTAATTTATCATGGTAATTTATTTTTAATTTTTAGTAAATAAATAAATACCTTAATGGTTTATTCATTAATGATGCAAAAATTATTTAATTGATGAAAATCAATAAAATAATTATTATTAAAATGATAATAAATATTAAAAGACACAAATAGAAGAAAAAGTATTATATTTAAATTATATATTGACCATAATAATCCCATGGTCATGTCATTGACTATCTGGATCCATATAGAAAAGATTATGACACATATAATATTTTATTTAAAGTGATGTCAAAGTTTCCACATTCATTTATTAATAAATATAAAAATTTTAATGTAGTATTTTATAGAATATATATTAAACTATGAGAATTTTTATGAAATATAATGTATTTATCTTCATCATAGTATTTTATTTTTAATTTTTATTCAAAAAATAAGTATGTTAAATAATTACACAAAACTGATGTAGTAATTATTTTGTTAATGGAAATATCAAATTAATGTTATTAAAAATATTAAAATAAATGATATTTGGTATAATTAATATTACTAATTAAGTTTATAGAGGAACCTGACCCGTTATGGATATAATAAAATATTTGGTTTAATGATAACATCTTATCTTGATATTTTTTAAAATCAATAAATTGAATAGTGTCTGAATTTACACTATTGATTGTTTATCAAAAATAGGTATTATTAAATTATTTAAAAATAATAACACATTTTTAAAAATATATAATAATTATTATATGGTCTAAAAATTTATAAAATATTTATTTATGGTAAAATTGGAAACAAATAAGTAAAAATTACACTATTTTAATATTGACCAAATTGTTACCTTAGTTAAGATTAAAATAGAATAACTACAGGTTAATTGAAATGATAAGGTTTAAAATTAAATAAAAACATGTCTAAAAATTATTGGTGGGTGATATTACAACCTTCTCTCATCTCATATTTTATACTAATACATTTTTTATGTTTTTATGGTTTTTTATTTTATTATAAATTAATATTTGTTTGAGATTCCAAAGGTTCCCCTCACCTCAACTATAAAAGGGAACCTCCTACCACATTTATTAACTTCATATTGAGCCTTAAATCTCATCCATACCCTAAATATTTCCCTTATAAACTTCCTTAGTCACATTCTATAGTTTTTGGTTTTCTCAAAAGTCCAATTCTAGTTCTTTAAGAGGAGATTTAGAGGGATCACGTTAAAGAAGAGGTAATCTCCTCTACCAATTCTATCAAATTATTTCTTATTCTACTTCCACTTCATGATTTTCATCCATCATAAAGTAATAACTATATTCTGATAGGTTATTATGGTTATGTAACGACCATATTTTACCTTCTATCCATCCTACAAAAAACAAAATCACCATGCATGCGTATGTACTGCTTATCGTCTCCACGTCGCGTTGTAATATTTTTTCACCACCATCTTACATGGATAGATATAATTGTGAAAATAATAAAACAATATGATTATTAAAACATTATATGGATTCTATAATTACATAGATACCATTCAATTTTATACCATTTCACAATAATCATAATGATATCCTCGCTCGTGCTTACATACAGCCTACCGTCTCCACAATGCAATATGATTCATTCTAAATGATATCCATTAAAGAATAATTATATAAATGCACAGAATGCATAAATATGGTATATATTATGATAATATAATTTTTTAATGATGTAAATATTACCTAATAAATATAATCATAACTTATTCATCAAAATAAGCATAAGAACAAAAAGTAGTTAATATCTGAATAACGAGTAACAATGAAATGTTATTAACAAAAAGTTGATAATATGATCACATATGATATCATAAAAGTGAATATGATTCTAGAATAGGTCAAAGACATCATTTAAATCATTATACATAATGTTATGATACATAAAAAGGATCAAATACCTAAGGTAAGTTATTATTTTGTCTCACTTTTATTTATGTGGGATATATGCCTTATACACTACCTATTTCTTTTATGTGGTGTTTATGCTTACCATGAATGTTTTTACAATTCTTAAAATGTAAGTTATGATATTTACATATTCATATAATTTTCTTTATTTTATGAGGCATATGATTTCACTGATTATAAATTGGTAAGGTTGTTTTTGTCTCGCCTTTATTTCTGTGAGACACATTCCTCATACACTACTTGTTTCTTCTAAGTGGTGTATATATTTCCCATTAATGTCTTTTATGAGCCTTATCAAGAATAATATGATATTTCTAGATTCTTATAATTTTATTTTTATAAGGTTCATATTATTTTATTGATTATAAATTGATGAGTGTTGATTTCACAATCACTTCGATATTTGGGATAGTTTGGTTTTAAGTCTTCGTTTGGTAATAGTTATCATCCATGTCTATGGTTTATAAAAAAATCATAAAATGTTTTATTATTCACCTATATATTTTTAAAATCATTTTTACCCATTTTTTAATTTTTACTACACAGTTTAAAAAGAATATTTCTTTTATTCATGAAACGATGTACTTTTGGATTTTCTGGAAAAAGTACGAGAAGAATTTTTTTTAACATACAAGGCATGAATGGATTTTTATGATTTCATGATACCTTATTAAATTTAATATTACATTACAATATTACAAGTTTATTTTCAAATAAATTTTTTTCTTTTAAAATTTCATGGAATTTTAAGAAAATAATACTATTTCAACAAAGAAAGCATATTTTCCTCAAGAACTGTTCAAAATTTCATGATTCTTTTATATGTTTTCAAAGTGGTTTAAAAGAAAAGGGTTTTGAAAATGTTTTATGTTTTAAAAAGTGATTTATAAGGAAAATTCATGTTCCAAGTGATCTTTGGAAATACTTCCCCACCAATGATGACATTCTTTGTTATTGTATCAAGAATACCATTCATATTATTTCACTTAATGGTTTATGTTTTTATGTAGTGATGTTTAAGAAATACCATTTTTTTAATAGGTTATGTTTTTAATGAAATTATTATGAATCCTTGATTCACGCTCAAATTTACCCAAGAGATGAAGTTAGAACGGTCCTTGTAGTTTAGCTTGGGTTATCGAATCCTCAGAGACCTAAGAAGTAACCTACAGACACATACATTATATGGATTGTTTTTTTCTATGAAGTGGACAACTTGGGTTTATTTAATATTTTTTAAATTAAATCTAAGATACTTAAGTGAATTCAATTTAAAAGAGTGAGTTGATCCTAGGTTATCACTTGGGGTGGATTGGACGTATTTCCTTTTCAATGATTCCAATTTCTTATATTTGAGATGGGTTCATTTAAGAAGATAAAACAGCATCATCACTTACTGTTTTAATTACAACACCCTCTTATACTAATCACCTATACAATTGAAGGATCAAAGTTTTGAGCACTTCAAGGTAAAGGTTCGTATTAGCACTTGAAGTGTGTGGCCTTAAATTCAACAAGGATGATGGAGTTTAAAAATCATCAAATAAAAATATCAATTAAAGAAGTGATTAGAAATTATTGGGGTGATAAATAACATCAAATCCATACCCTTGATACTCCATTTTATCAACCCATAAGTGGGTTATCCCTCTATTGATGTTATGGTTTCAATGGAAGCGGAAAATAGACTCATGAGAGAGGAATTGGAGAAGTAAAAAAACACAAAAAAGAAAATGATCACTCCACCGTTGTGTGAATAATTTCACAAGGTTTGGTGTGAATAAATTCAAACCTTTAACCAACAGTATCAAATTGATATTAAGAACAATATAATAAGATGAAAAGAAGAGTTTTTATTAAGAAACTTAAGTGAATTGAACAACTTACATTTGAAAGACAAACATGAGAGAACAAAATCGCAGCATAACATTACAATTGAACAAAGCACTAAAGATCCTAAACTCCTCCACCAACACTACCTTAAATAGGAATTTTTTAATTCTTGGGTCGATCCTTCAATATTCCAAGTCTCCTTCATTAATTTTGGTAGGCTATAGGTGGGTGGAAAGTTGAGGGAGAGTTGATTTTTCCACCCTTGACCCGAGGTGGCATCCATCTTTCATCCACCTAAAAGACGTGCTTGTAAGACCTTCTATATGGCATAATTATAATGGTCCATAGAATAATACAATATAGTCCTGGATGTATCATAACCTCCTGTAATATTTGGGCCCATTTGGAGTTGTGGGTTCGAAGATTTGATTATATTAGTGAGATTTTTTTCTGGGATGCAGAATCTGGCCCAGAATTTTATCTCTAACTTGGGCCACATAAATCACCACAATGGAGGCTGATTTAGCACTATCTCCTGAATAATTATTTATTCCTATGTATTTCTTCTAGCCTCCCACAAAATTTTGACTTCATTGGGTTTGTAATGTGGGTCCCAAATTCTCATCAGTGGGCTGGTGTCCAATCTGCCTTCTCTAGAATTGCTTCCTTTCATCACAAAAATATCCCCATATTCTTCCATTAATTATCCATTTATCACTGAATGAAACATGTTCATATTGAAGTTTATATCAATTTCCCAAAATATAAAATTAAAATATGGATAATTAAATTCCTTACAATCAGATGAATCATTGGGTACTTTAAATGTTGTTCAAAAATGTACCACATAATAGTGCATTTTAAGAAGGTATTACAATCATAATGTGAAATGATGTTCAAAGTGTAAAATTCACTAAAATGGTGTTTATGAATAATAAAGAACATGAATATTATATATATTAATAATGAATATTATCCTCATTTATTTTACAATTAATCCTATTAATTTTTCATAGGTTATTATATGATTACATGTTTATAACACCCATTCCATTACATTGGTTATGATATGATTGTTTATGATCTTGTAGAACATGTATATATGATTTCATTATGTGATGGGTGGGACCTATATATCCCTCCAATACATTAGGTAAAGATTTATGTCTCATTACATGGACATTACTGGAATAGAAAGTAAATCTAGTTCAATAATATAGGGATAGAACGGAAAGTAAATCTGGTTCAGTAATACAGGTCTGGACAACAAGTAAATCTGGTTCAGTGATACAGGGCTAGAACTATAAGAAAACAAAGTTCATTAATGTAATTTTTCCACTATGATGGTCTTATAAATTATCTTGGGATAATATAGAAATGAATTTTAGTCTTATGTGGTTTCCACAATTCTATGTTTTATGCCAATGTTATTTTCTCATGGCTCGTGTTCCTTTATTATTTATGCCTTATGGATTACCAAGATGTATTAAATGAATCATAATTTTGATATATTTTATACATGGTATGATTTTCAAAAGTTATGTTCATTTTTTTTACATTCATATGTTCATGTATTGTTTTTTTACCCTTACTAAGAATCTGATCTCACCCTTTCTTATGTTTCCATTCCACAGTTTATACAAAAATATTTTAATAATAAAAACTAAAGGGGGAGATATTTATTGGAGATGTTGAATATCCTTCACTAAATTTGAATAATGTGTTTAATGCTTCAAAGGAACTAAACTATTATAGTCCTTGGGCATGTGTTTTATAATATAATGAATATTCATCTAAAAATATGTAATTTTTCAAGTACATCAAGACTGGGTCGTTATAGTTGATATCAGAGGAAAATTTTATTTAACCTTTGGAAACTAGGATGCGAAAAATTTAGTGATATCCCTATCGATATTTCTAAGGGTATGTCTAGGTATGTCTTTAGGATAATTCTATTTATAGGTTAGAATCCTATAATTTTTGTTATAATCAGGAATAACCTAAGATTAAACCTAAGATATCATATATTGAAATATTATAAGTAATTTTCCTTGGTTATTTGATTTTCATTTATGATAATTATTTCTAACACTTTTATTTCTCGTCTTATTTAATAGTCAGAACTAGATAGAACATGGTTAGCATTAAATGTTTCAGATGTGTAAATTAGGGGAATTATGTAAATCAATTTCTAAAGTGGAAATCCCATGAAGAGAATTGTGAATGTGGTATGAGTATTAGTTATACTAATGAGTATAAAGATATTGTAAATGAAATTTGAAAGGTATGATGTGTTGTAGAATTATATTACATTAAACCTAAGAATATTGGTTATATTAAGGTGGATAAACCTTAAGACATGATTCATATTTTAGGAAAGACTAAGTTGATGGATCCTAAGTTATGTATTAATAATAAAGTTTAGGTGTA
The DNA here is from genome assembly GCA_963277665.1 of Viscum album. Taxonomy (NCBI): domain Eukaryota; kingdom Viridiplantae; phylum Streptophyta; class Magnoliopsida; order Santalales; family Viscaceae; genus Viscum; species Viscum album. The sequence goes on along the minus strand of OY728127.1, from coordinate 1,073,895,300 downwards.
TATGTTTCATAATTAAATTATTTTGAATCATGAAATATATAAGTGTTCTGAGTATAAGTTTTTAATTAACGATTGTAAAGGATATGTTGAATAGTTTTAAGGACCTAGAAAAGTGATTTAAGGGTAAAGTTATATACTTGGATAACACATGATTAAGGGAAATATAACACTTAATATATCCCTTATGTTGTGATAATGGTTTTTGGATAATGATATGTTGGATTTAAATAAGTAAATTGGATGATTATAGTTTCATGGGAACTAATTATGTATTTGTTTTCAAGAGGGTTATTTGATCATAAATGAATTGTAAAACTATTTGGGACTTAAGGTCTATATACAATATGTTTTGGAATGAGGAAACATGCATGTTTTTAATAAGGATATATGGTAATTTAAGTTATTACCATGACTCAATAGAATTCATGATGAATGTTTTCACATGTTTTGAATGTGACCAACAAGAGATACCTTATGAGATATGGGAGATAAATGTTAATAATATTTAATTCACCACTTTCTATGGTTTTGGATTTTCAACTTTCAGAAGGATTATAAGGTTATCCAGTTATGGATACTATAAGTTAATCTCTAAATGAAATTTGTTAGATGGATTATTTTCTCACCATAAGTGGACTTATTCATATTTGATAACTTGTGTTAACATTTTTATTATGATAAAGATATATGGACTGACCTGTCATATTATTTATGGATCGCATGGTCTACTTTAGGAATGAAAAATTAAACTTTATTTATTTGAATATGATCTGAAGGGGAAATTTTTCAAGGAACAACCAATGGTGATATTGTACTGAAAAAAAAAGTAATTATATCTTCAAATGAAAATTCTTAAAAATTACTAAAAGGGATCGTGATGTAAAAGGGTGCCTTATTATAATCATTTTGATGATATCAATGACCTCTTTCACACTTCCTTATTTTATGGTTTTGTGATTGTTAATTTTCACTAGATCACCAACTTTCTTGTGATTAGTGATCTTTGTCAATATCTATGATTATTTATGATTTTTCTCTATTCCCATTCTTCGCCTATGATATCCTACATAGAGACCTAGTTATGATTTACTTTGGGTAACTTTTATTTTTTTAACTACTCGTTTTAATAGAAAGTTTCAGTCTATGTTTCTATGATGTGGGTTTCTATATTTTTATAACCCCAATGAATTTTATGGGAGAAATTAATTTTAAGAGTGGTAGAATTTAAGACCCCAATATTTTTATGTGATATATTGTTTTTAATTTCATTGATGTCTTTTTTTGTACGCTGCACCAAGATAAGCTTGCGCAATACACAACATCGGCTAAGCTTGTGGTATACAAAACACTATTCTTGGAATGTGTTACAAAATATTTCATGATATTATTATAGAATTAATTTCATTTTATATTGGTTATAAGTTTACAACTAAATATTATTATGTTTCCTTATAACCTAGTCATTTTAATGGAGGGTATGAATAGTAATAACTTTCTTCTGAAAAACTATTTAAATGGAAATAAGTGAATTTATAAAGTCAATATTGATGGATTTTATTAATGTAATATATATTTAATATATTCAATATAATGTTTAAAATTCATCTTATATGTTTTCTAGACATGATATAAGAAAAAAATCAATTTTTTGGATAAATGAAATATTTTTTTAAAAATACAGTTTTGTCACCTTTTGATGGAACACCCATTTTGAAACTAGTTTTTGACACTTTTATAGATTATATTTAACATAATAAAATTATTATTTGGAATTTTTATGTGCAAATTTATTTTGGAGGATTTTTTTATATTTTTTCTGATAACTTTCAAGTTTTGGTGAATATTAAAAATACACTAAATTTTAATTGAAAACATATTTTTTCATTGAAATGATTTTTATAGTTAAATTATAATATTTAATGGTTTTAAAGTATAAATATAATATATTTTTATCATTCAATATAATTTATGTCATTGGTATTAATTTTACATTTAATTTTGATGTAAAAATATTTCAATCTTTTGTAATGTTTTAACTTTAAACCCTGTTTTCAATTCCGACAATAGGACTAATTTTAAATTAATTATTACTACATATGTGTTTTTAATTTTTAAAAATTAATTCCATATTTTTAATCAGTAGGTCCAAATTATCTAAATACCATTCTTTTATTTTTAAGCTTTTGGAATAGTAACTTCAGTAATTTTTATTATTACAGTAAAAAGGTAAATCGAGTAATTAAGGATAAATATAATATTATAAAATTACATTCACAATTGTCCTAATGTGATTGGATGAGTTATTTTCTACATAAACCATCCTTTTTTTGAAATTATACCCTTTGGATGCCACTTGGATGAGATTAGGACATTTAATATATTTTATTTAAGGAAAAGTTAAATTTGTCTTATTCAAATTTTAATAACTAAATAATTTTTAGTAAAAGATTTTACAAAAGATAAATTCTATTATAAATATTCATTTGAAAAATAAAATGTTTTTATTTATCATGGTAATTTATTTATAATTTTTTGTAAATAAATAATTACCTTAATGGTTTATACATTGATGATGCATAAATTATTTAATTGTTCAAAAATGATTAAAATTATAATTATTAAAATTATAATAACTATTAAAAGACAGAAACACGTGACAAAATCTTATTTTTTGAGCATATTTCAACCATAATCATCCAAGGGTAGTGTTATTTACCATTTGTATCCATATGTAATAGATTATGACACTTATAATATTTTATTTAAAGTGTTGTTAAAGTGGTCATAACCATTTTTTAATACATATAACATTTTTAATATAGGATTTTACCGAAGATATATTCTACTATTAGTATTATTATTAAATATATAAGATTAATCTTTATAATATTATTTTATTTTTAATTTTTATTCAACAAATAATTATATTAAAAAATTAAACAATACTGATTTATTAATTATTTGGTTAATGAAAATATCAACTAAATGTTATTAAAAATATTAAAATAAATTTAATTTGGGATAACTAATATGTATAATTAATTTTATAGATTAATTTTACCCTATAATTATATAACTAAATATTTGTTTCAAGGATAACATCTTATCATGATATTTTTAAAAATCAATAAATTAAATAGTGTAAAAATTGACATTATTGATTGTTTATCAAAAATATGTATTATTAAATTATGTAAAAATCATAAAACATTTTTAAAAATATATAATAATTATGATATGGTCTAAAATGTTCTAACTTATTCATTTATGGTTAAATTTACATCAAATAAGTAAAAATTACACTATTTTAATATTAAAATATTTGTTACCTTAGTTAAGATTAAAATAAAATAACTAAGGGTTAATTGAAATTATAAGGTTTAAACTTAAATTAAAACATGTATAAAAATTATTTTTAGTTCATATTACAACCTTATATCATCTCATATTCTAAACTAAGACATTTTGGATGGGATTTTATTTTATTATAAATTAATATTTTTTGAAGATTCCAATGGTGCCCCTCACCTCAATTATAAAAGGGAACCTCCTCCCTAATTTTCTCGCTTCACTTTTATCCTTCAAGCTTGTATATTACCTAACTATTCCCCTTATAAAATTCCTTAGTCAAAATCTAGAGGTTCTTTTCTTCTTGTAAGACCAACAGTAGTTCTTTAAGAGGATATTTCGAGGGAGAACATCGAAGAAGAGGTAATCTCCTCTACTAATTCTTTCAAATTATTTCCTATTGTACTTAAAATTCATGAGTTGTTTCTATACTAAATTAATAAATGAATTATTAATTATAGTTTTATATGTTATTATGGTTATTTAACAACCATATCCCACCTTCTATCCATCCTACAAAAAATGAAATCACCACACATGCGTACGTACGGATTATTGTCTCCACGACGTGGTGTAATATGTTTTCCACCACCATTTTACTTGGATGGATATAATTATGGAAATAATAACAATATGTAATTATTAAAAAATAATATGGATTCTTTAAAAACATATATTCCATCTAATTTCATACCATTTCACAATTATCTAAATAATATCATCGCTCCTGCGTACGTGCATCCTACTGTCTCCACGATGCGATGTGATTCATTCTACATTAAATCCATTAAACCATGATAATATAAATGTAAATAATGAATAAATATAGTCTATATTATGATAATATAATTTTTTAAGGATATAATTATTACCTATGAAGGATAACGGAATCTTATTTGACAAAACATGCATAAGAACATAAAGCAGTTCATATTCGAATAACAAGTAACAATGAAATGTTATTAATAAACAAACGATAATATGATAGTATATGATATCATAAAAATGACTATAATTCTAGAATATGTCAATTACACCATTTAAATAATTATAAATTAGTTTTGGATATATAAAAATGATATCAGACCTAAGGTAAGAGATTATTTTGTCTCACTTTTATTTCTATGGGACATATACCTTATACACCACCTATTTCATTTTTGTGGTGTTTATGATTTCCATGAATATTTTAATTATTCATATTATTGAGGTTATAATATTTACATATGAATATAATTTTCTTTATTTTATGAGGCATATGATTTGACTGATTATAAATTGGTAATGGTATTTTTGTCTCACCTTTATTTCTATGAGACACATGCCTCATACACTACTTGTTTCTTTTATGTGGTGTATATACTACCCATGAATGTCTTTTATGAGTATTATCAAGAATATTATGATATTTACATATTCTTATAATTTTATTTTTACATGTGGAATACGATTCTATTGATTATAAAGTGATGAGTGTTGATTTCACAATCTCTTCCATATTTTTGATTGTTACGTTTTAAGTATCTACTCGGTAATATTTATCATCCATGTACATGTTTTCTAAAAAAATATCCATAAAATTTTTATTATTCATATATATATGTTTAAATTCATTTTTACCCATTTTTAACTTTTTACTACATGGTGTGAAATGAATATTTCTATCATATTTCAGATGATGTACTTTTTTACTTTTTTGGAAAAAGTATGAGAAGAATATTTTTTAAATTATATGGAATGAATGGATTTTTATTCTTTCATGATGCCTTATTACCTTGAATATTCCACTACAATACTACAAGGTTATTTTCAAATAAAATTTTTTCTTTTAAAATTGTGAGTCATTTTAAGAAAAAAAAACTATTTCAACAAATAACGGATATTTTCCTCAAGAACTATTTAAAATTATTTTTATAATCACATTATATGTTTTCAAATTGGTTTCAAATAAAAGTTTTTTGAAAATTTTTTATGTTTTAAAAAGTGTTTTTTAAGGAAAATTCATGTTCCAAGTGATCTTTCAAAATCCTTCCTCACCTATGATGACATACTTTGTTATTGTATTAAGAATATAATTCATATTATTTCTCTGGATTGTTTATGTTTTGATGGAATTATTTTTAAGAAACCCCCTTATTTTCATTTTTTATGATTTTAATGAAATTATTATGAATATTATCTCTTTTTCACTAGTTATTATAATATTACACATTTATGACACCTATTCCATTACACTGGTTATTATATGATTTTTTATGATTATTTTCGATAATGTGGAACATGTATGTATGATTTTCGTTATAAGATGGGTGGGACATATACCTCCCACAAATGAATTGGGTAATGATTTATATCTCATGAGAAAAACATGACTCGAACAGAAAAGTAATTTCATTTTAGTAATACATGGCTGGAATGACAAGTAAATCAAGTTTAGTAATATTGGGCTAGAATGTAAAGTAAATAAGGTTCAGTAATACATGGCTGGAATGGCAAGTAAACCCACTTCAGTAATGGACTTTTTTCACTATTATGGTCTTTTCAATGAGCCTTGGATAATATGGAAGTGATTTTATATGATTATGTGTTTTCCATAATTCCATGTTTTATTCCAATGTTATTTTCTAATGGATCTCGTTCCTTTATGATTTATGCCTTATGAATTACCAGGATTTATTCCATGACTCATAATTTTGATATATGTTATACATGGTATTATTTTCAAAAGTTATGTTCATTTTTTTACATTATTATATTCATGTTTCTACCCTTACTGAGCATCTAATCTCGCCCTTTATTATGTTTCCATTCCTTCATTTATAAATAAATATTTTAAGGGGTACTAAAGGGGAATATATTTATTGGATATATTGAATATCTTTCACCAAATTTGAATAATGTGTTCTATGTTTACAAAGGCACTAAACAATTATGGTCCTCAGTAATAACTTGTATAATGTAATTCATATTCATCTAAAAATATTTAATTCTCAATGTACATCAACCCTAGGTTGTTATAATAGATTATCAATAAGGTTGTTTCTACTTTTACAAATACTGAGAAGAAAGAATATCAATTGAATTACAAGGTCAGAAATACAATGTTATTTTCTATTAAAATGAATATTTATTATTAGATATCATATTGTGAAGTTTTAAATAGTAATTGAAATAAATTAGAAGATACAAATTTTAGTACATCTAATGTTATGGATACTAGAAGAGAAATTCTTAGTGATGATTACCAATACATTGATTCTCTACCCATAGAGTCAGTTCCAAAGATTCATAAAAAATTTATAGATATTATAAATAATTTATAATGACTTAGAGAAAAAAATGATGATGAGATTTTGGTTTAAAATATTATTGACATTATGACCAATGAGTGTAAATAAAAAAGAACAGTTATGGATGATACAAGAAAGTTAACTAATCTTACTTTTCATGATTTCATTGGTACCCTAATGAAAAATGAGGTAATAGATGATGATAAAAATAAAAACAAAAATGGTGGTGTTTCTTTTTCAAAAACATATATTATACCTTCTAAAACTTGGTCTGGTGGGAATGTTTTGAAATCATCAAGGAAGAAGAAAGTTATTATTCAATGAGATTCTAGTACATTAGAAAATTCTGAAAATGAGTTAGCTAATCTAGATAAAATAATTCATAAGATAGTTGGGAATAAATATTTTCAATACTGATATAATAAAATTCATAATTATAAAAGTTAAAAGAAGGATTATGAGGTCATTTTTTTAATATAATAAAGAAGGGAATATCTGACTTGATTACCCATAGTTTAAAAGGAAAGGAAAGAAAGAAAGAAATTCATAAAAAATGAAAAAATACTACATGTTTATAAGAAATAATGTTTTGATTGATTCTAACACATGGAGTGTTAGTGGTGGAGATTATTTTGATAACTAATGTTCTAAATAGATCAACATTGGTCTTATTTCAAATTTACCCAAGGTAAATTATTACCTTATGGAAAAAGTATAAACATCTAAATGCAGAACTAATATGTCATTAAATGAAAACTACCTTGATGAAAAATATTCTACATAATTGGATGAAGAATCATCCTCATATTAAGATAATACTTTAGCTAGCTACTATGAAGCTTCCATATTTTCAAAATTTCTTGAAAATGAAAATTTTATGATTTATAAAAAAACATTATAATGGTAAATTTAAACATGTTATGGGCGATCCAAGGATAATTTTTTTAACTAATGAAATATCATATCTTTCTAATGATTATGATAAATCTAATTTAGAAAAATATATTATATCAAATGAATTTGAAAAAGTAGTTTCTGAGAAAAATATTTTACAAAATAATTTTTAAAAACATTATTACAAAACTATTACCAATGGGGATAAGAATTCATTTGTAAAACTATAATTCAAAATTTCTATCTAGAAGAAACATTTATCAAAGTGTACCCCTGGTATGTAAAATTAAATAAAATGTACAAAAAAATAATCCTTATAGGGATTATATCGGAATGGGTTATACCTATACAAATATATTTTTAATATCAATTAATTTATTCCTTAAAGATCACCATTTTTTACTAAGTGCCATAGTGGTGACGACTGTAAAAAGAATTTTTTTTAAAAAAAAGTTCAATATCTTAGTTTTCACAAAGAGTACCTTTCAAAACAAATATTTTTACCTAAGCTTTTGTTTTTTGATAATACTATACCCAAGAATATTTGGGTTCTAAAAAATATTCTTTTTGTTTACAGGAAAATAAATATATTACAAACAAAAAAACATTTGGTACATGGATAATGGCCATTTGAGGCACATGACCAGAGACTAAAATTTCTTCAAGAATATAATCAAGATAAAATGTGGGAAATTAACTTTTAGAGATAATTCTCAAGGAGGGATTATCAAAATTGGTAACATTGTTCTTATTGGGAAATATCTTATCTCAAATGTGTTATTTTTCATAGGTATTAAGAAAAACCTTATAATCATAATTCTATTATGTGATGAAGGTTACCTTGTTAGAATTAGGAATGATAAATATATTATGCATTGTTCCAGGGATAAATTTATTCTTTCCACAAATCAGCATGAGAATGTTTACACAGTAAACATGGAAGATCTTAGAAGCCAATAATTACCTTGCCTTAGTGCAATGGAAGATCAATCTTGAGTATGTCCTAGAATGTTAGGAAATTGTAACCTATGAATCTTATCTAAGTTGACTGTCACGGACCGTCCTTGGTGCTTGTGTCGTGACTACCCCAACCCTGCCTTCCATAGGCCAGGGGCTGGTGACTAGCACCAAAAGTGAATCCCTGATAAAAAAAGTGAAGGAATTGACTTTAAACCTGTAACACACACAGTCTGAACACAAGCAATAAAAGCAATATGTACTAATATAGAAATGAAAGGTGTGATGAAAGTAAGTGGGCTAGTATAAAAACCCAACTGAACAACAAGTACAAGTACAAGTAAAAAAGGGGAAACAGCTCCTGGATCCTTCACTGGGGAATCCTACCTAAAGGGTAGGTACAGATCTCGAACAACTCGACCCTGAGGTATGTCCCATCTGGTCCAGCTTTGAGCAGCCTCCCTTCCGGATCCCTCAGCCCGATCACTGCTGACTGTCGTCTGCACAGAGCACAACAAGGTGTGGGCGAAGCCCGTGCAGGGGTGAGTATAACGATACTCAGTAATGGAACCAGAGACCCCAGAAGGTCTCCCAGAATCCACTAAGGATAAACCACATAAGTAAAGATACAATCACAAAGTATCAACCATCCTTACTTACGTATATGCCCATACATATACCTAAGTTACCAATCAAACACCGGCTCCAACTCTTGAGCCCAACCACATTCCATTCCACAAGTGTAGAAACACTCCACAAAGAAAATTACAACACAAGGTGTACCCCATAGGTACATCTCACAGAAGAAAGTCATGTGGGCTTCACCACAACACATCCACGAAGAAACATCCACCCTTACTTAGGTATATGCCCATACATATACCTAAGTTGTCAAGAGTACACATATCATACATGAGGTAAACACGAAGGTAATGACTCAACTCAAACCAGGTATACAAAACTTAAAAGAGATAAAGAGATGATTAGTTGTAGCCACTAAATCATCTTTCACTGTCAAACAGCAGATATCCGTAGAAACCTAAAACAGCAGTCTGTCGAAGCTATCGATCCTACATAGGATCTCGGTAGAAATATCGTCACTGTCAAACCCACAGAGGATCCAGGTCCAGTCTCATCACTGTCAACCCCACGGAGGATCCAGGTCCAGTCTCATCGTTGTCGAACCCACAGAAGATCCAGGTCCAGTCTCGTTGCTGTCGAACCCACTGAGGACCTCAGTCCAGTCTCATCGCTGTCAAACCAACAGAGGATCCAGGTCCAGTCTCGTCTCTATTGAACCCATGGTGGATCCTGGTACAGTATCGTCGTTGTCGAACCCACGAAGTATCCTGGTACAGTAGTAGTTCCATGTAGGATCCTATCATCTCAGTCGCAGCCAGCCATTGGGTTCCTGCACACAGCATGCTCGATTCCGGGAGGGTCCGCTCCTCGAGCCAAGTGTCGATATATAAATTGCCATGAAGTCTCAAGTTTATGTATCTCGTAGTTCCGTCCCATCATAAGAAACCCAACCCGATAGACGGCGCGTCAATCGGACACCCGGTCTGTGAGTTATTGGCATTTCTATTCCAGGGGTCTGGTTGGTTTTTAGGTTCAAACCAACCCAACCATACCCTAACTATTTCCAAACCTCAAGTAGGGTATTCCAAAAGTACCTTCTCATTCTAAGATTTATGTCTCCATAGACGTTTCATCAATCGGACACTCGTAGCCCAAGATATGGACAAAAAAGGTGAATCGGGTCAGAACTGGGTCCGGGTCCGGTCTGGCCCAGCCTGCCCGACCCGGGCTGGGCCAACTCGACCCGAATCTAGATCCGGACCGGGGTCCGACCTGGTCTGCGGTTCCGACCTGGCACGCCGGAACCAGCCCGGCCCGGTGACTACGGCCCGACCCAGCGCGGCGGCCCGACCCAGCACGGGAGCACGGCCCAGCGCAGCGGCCCGGCCCGCGCAGCGGCCCGGCCCAGGGCGGCGCGGCCCACATTGTGCGGTGGCCTAGCCCGAAGTGGTTGGGGGCGGTGAATCCCACCTGGTCAAGAAGACCAGGCAACGGCGGCGCCCTACGGGGCCCTCCCTAATTAATCAGGGGGGGATACCCCCCCCCCCCTTGTCTCCCAGTAACGAAACCGGTAGATGTCAGTTCCTCTCCACGGGACCTAGCCGGGTCCCACCCTGGCACGCTCCTCGCTGGTGGCCGGCTCAGCCGGCCGCCCTCTAGTCTGTTTGTTGCGGCTCGCTTGGCCGCAGCTCCCCCTCCTGCGCGGCGCGATGGCACTGCGCTGTCTTCTACCACCGCGGCCCCTCTACCGCACGGTGCGATGGCGCCATGCCTTCTTCCGACCACCGCGGCCCTCCTGGTCGCCGCCCCCTTCCTCTGGCGCGGTGCGACGACACCGCGCCCCTCTAGCACCGTTGTGGCCCATGGTGGATGCGGCCCAGTTCTTCGCACGGCTCCGACGACCCGATGGAAAATGCGTCGTCGGTTTCTTCCGTGGCCGGCTCATTGCTGGTCGCTGCGTATACCGCCGCGGCCCATTCCTCCAGCGCGGTGTCACTGTGCCACCGCCACCACCAACCAATCAAGAAAAAATGGAGGGACGTCGGTCCATGTTTGTTCGGATTGTGCCCTCATTGTTAGGTTATAACAATTGGCCAACATTGAACCACAATAAACAACGAAGAACGAGGATTTAATTCAATCAAAATGACCCCTATCTCGATTGTCGCTCGTTGGCGGTGGAAGGAGGTGACATCATCGTTGGCGACATTCTTCATTGAGATAATTTGTTCCTGCAAGTTCTTCCAAGTTCTTCCTCCTCTCCCAAAGGTTCCCCCAAAATAATACTAAGCCAAAAATAATAGAGGAAGTTATCCATTATTTCTTTGGCACAACAACACAAATAGTTGTGTTTTATTAAATGAGACAACTCATTTAATTAATGGAAAGGAAGGGTTCAAATTCAAAATTATAGGAGGTGAGGAGTTCCAATTAATTAATGGGGGGTTAAAATGGGTTAAGAATCTCAGTTGGGCCCCGCTAAATAATATCCTCCCAAGGGAGGTTATATGCGGGTGGGCCCCACCACCATAACCTCTCATGGGAGGTTATGGTGTGGTGTCCCCCACCACTAACCTCCTCTTGGAGGTTTTAACCACCCTAAAATAAAAATAAAGTTAACACTTTATTTTTAATCAATCTAATTAAGAACCCCCAAAAACTAACTCCCATTCCCGATAGTACGCAACTGCGATGAAGGTCTCACTATGAAATCACTAACACTGTGAGCTCAACGGTGCCCTCAGATTTCAATTCCGAGCACCGGTTCAAAAGTTATAAAATCATGCTCGTACGTTTACTGAACGTACCCAAACAAAACTTCAGAAATTGATTCCGGGCACACCGGGCCTCGTAATCAAGCGCCGTAAATTCTCACGGACTCATAAAAATACCATGAATTTAAGAAAAAAATCCACGGAATTTTTGGGTATTTACATTCTCCCCACCTCAGGGCTTTACATCCCCATAAGCTACAACTCAAAATAAGGAAACAAATGGGGGTACTGAGCATGCATCTGAGCCTCCCGCTCCCATGTTATCTCCTGGAGGTTCACGTGCTGCTAGTGTACGAGTACCAGAGGTATCGACTGTCCATGTAGGACCCGCTCTTGTCGATCCTCAATATCTACTAGAACCTCCATGAAAGTTGCCCCGTCATCGATGTCCATCTCCCCGTGGTCGGTGATGTGGGAAGGGTCATGCACGTATCTCCTCAGCTGAGATACATGGAAGACGTCGTGCACCCGGTGCAACTGTGGTGTAAGATCTAAGTGGTAAGCCACCTCGCCTAATCTACTAAGGACCTAGAAAGGTCAAATTAATCACAGAGATAACTTTCCACCTCATCCAAATCTCCGTAGACCTCGTAGAGGTGAGACCCGTAGGAAGACGTGGTCTCCATCCTCGAACTCCAGAGGTCCCTGTCTCCTATCAACATAAGACTTATGCCTGCTCTATGTAGTCTTCATCTTCTCCTGGATGATCTGCACCTTCTTCGTGGTAGCCCGTACCATCTATGGTCTCACTAGTGCTGACTCTCCTGGGTCTGTCCAGCTCAGTGGAGACCTTCAAGGTCGACCATAAAAGGCCTCAAAAGGTGCCATATTGATGGTGGAGTGATAGCTGCTATTTTAGGAAAACTCTACCAAAGGAAAGTGGTCCTCCCTGCTGCAACGAAAGTCGAGGACATAAGAATGGAGAATGTACTCAAGGGTTTGGATGGTCCACTCAGTCTGACCATCTATCTGAGGATGGAAGGTGGTGCTCAAGAGAATTTGTGTCCCGAAAGCCTCTTGAAACCACTTCCATAGCCAAGAAGTAAACCGTGTGTCATATTCAGAGACAATAGAAGAAGTTACTCCATGTAAACACACTACCTCCCATGCATAGATTCATCCCAAGCTCTCTACTGAACTCTTCTCTCTGATCGGTAAGAAGTGGGCCAACTTGGTGAGTCGGTCAAAGATCACCCAAATAGAGTCGTGACTCCTAGATGTACGTGGAAGACCCGTCACGAAGTCCATGGATATACCATCCCACTTCCACTCTAGGTCCTCTAAGGGTTGAACCAAGCTTGCTGGTACCTGGTGATCTACCTTCACTTACTGAAAAGTGAGGCACTGTGAGACAAACTCTGCTACTGCCTTCTTCATACCTGGCCACCAGTGGTATCGTTGAAGGTCCTGGTACATCTTCGCCACTCCTGGATGTACCGCTAGAGATGATGTGTGAAACTCCCTCAACACTTCTCCCCGAAGTGACACTGGTACCATGGTACATCCCCTGAAGAGAAAGATGTACTCCCCACCTACAGAAAATCCATCAGGTTTCTGCCTTGTGGATACATGTGCATGTTGATCCTCGCAATCAGCATCCCCCCCCCCCCCCGTTGCGCCTCCATGACTCTCTGAAGAAGTGGGGGTGTGACTGTAAGAGACTATAGAAAACTACTCCATCTCGATCCACAAAGGATATCTATAAGGCGGCTAGCTGCTCTGTTGCCTCTCCTAGCAGCTGAATGCCTGATCTTCTACTGAGATCATTTGCTACAACGTTCCTCTTTCTCAGATTATTGACTATATCGAAGTCATAAACCTGGAGGAACTCAATCCAACGTCTTTGTCTCAGGTCCAGGTCCTTCTATGAGAAGACACACCTGAGACTATTGATATTAGAGTAAACTGTAAACCGTTCGCTCAACAAACTATGGGTGAGACTAGCCAATTGTAAAGAACTCGAATACACCCTTCTTCGCCTACATCCTACAAGAGCTGTTAATATTTCTCATTTTCCGAAAAGAGAAATCTGGTCTCATCCCCTAGATGAACCACGTCTTTTGCCTAATACAGTCAATCCTAACATGAACGGTACTAATTCAGGCCATGAATAACGTCAGAAGGCCTCGACGCTACTACCAAGAGATCCAACCGTTACTCTCGCCTCCAAGGGTTGAGTCACACTGTCAGCATCAGTGTGTGGTCACTGGGTCTCCTCCAGTAGGAATCTTGAATGTGAGGGTCAATTCAATGGTTTTAACCGGAACTTATCATTATCAACCACACAAAAAAGGCAGGAAAGCAATCGTCACATGGAAAAGTGTCTTTTATTACTGTATCTCAAAGTACAAAGACACAAAGCAACCACAAACAACGACATCAATGAAGCTAGAAGCATCATGGAAAATGGCCTCTATGCCTGGAGCTAGTCCTGCTCCTGTCCAACTACTCTCGGAGCTTGAGGTGAACCGTCTAAGGGTGGTGGTAGTAGTGCTCAATGACTTTGAACACCATCCACTGAAGGACCTGCTCCACTACCTCGTCCACCGCTCAGCTGATGCTCAAGCTCCTGACACTACCTCTATCTCGGTGGCTTCTCTAACTCCTACTGATCAAGTGTGCGGGAAGTTAGACAGTCACGTGCTCTGTGACCCCATCCCCTGTAGGAAAAAATAGATCATTCTTCGTTCAAAGATCCCTCGACCTCAGGTGCCCCACACCCTCGATGCCACATATTGGGGTCGTATAATAGTAGATATAACCCTCTTGTTCCCCCGTGTCATCTTCCTACTACCTACTATAGATGACTCAGAAACTGTCGGAATGCCCTACGGAAAGTGCAGCAGCTCCTGAGCACGCACAGAGCATTGAGTCGCTGGTACAAACTCCACCCTGAAAAGACCATCGAAGTTTCCCCAGGTGAGGGTCGCCTCATCATAAAACTGGAGAATCAGGCTCCACCACCTCTCAGCTACTCCCTGAAAGAGACTAACAGCTAGGTGCACCATCAAGTTAGTGGGTGCCCCAACTATGTGGAAAACTCGTGCTACAAACTCCAGCCAGCACCCAACCATCTGAGAATCTGTCTCGCCTCGAAACCTCTGAGGCCTCTGTCGCACGAACCCGTGCAACGCGCTCAATCGGTGCGCATCCTACGCTGTTAGGGATGGTTGAAATGGTAGCCCAGTGGGTACTGGTACCATTGGTGCCTCAGATGTGATGGGGCCCTGCACCAAGGCCTCGTCGCTCGGTGGGTTACCATTGTGTTCTTCACTCGGAACCTGCATTGTCTGACAAAGTGAAGACATCCTGAAAAGAAACAGGTGCTCCATGATCAAAAGTATACCTGGTGAGATAACTCAAAGTAATCACAAAGAAAAAGTTTCAAAAGAAACACACACACAATTAATGTTTTCGTACACTGAGTCAGATATCAGATTTTAGAGTCCTAGTGTATGGATAAGTCGGTCACCGCACCAACACCGGTTTCCCTAAACTGATAACCACACCAAAAACACTTAACACTATTTCCATTAAAAGAATTAGAGTCCAAGTTCTATTGTAGAACTGACTCCTCTTATACCAATTTGTCACGAACCATCCTCGGGGCCCATTCTGTGACTACCTCAAGACCGTCTTCCATAGGCCAGGGGCTGGAGACTAGCACCAAAGGCGAATCCCTGATAAAAAAGGGAAGGAATTGCCTTTAAACCTATACATAGTCTGAACACAAGCAAAATAAGAAATAGGTACTAATATAGAAAAGAATGGTGTGCTAAAAGTAAGTGGTCCAGTATACAAACCCAACTGAACAATAAGTACAATTATAAGTAAAATGGGAAAACAGCTCCTGGATCGTCCACCGGGGAATCCTACCTGAAGGGTAGGTACAAATCTCAAAAAAATAGACCCTGAGGTATGTTGCATCTAGTCCAGCTCTGAGCAACCTCCCGTACGGCTCCCTCAGCCCGATCACTGATGGCTTTCGTCTGCACAGAGTACAACATGGTGCGGGTGAAGCCCATGCAGGGGTGAGTATAATGATACTCAATAAGGGACCCAAAGACCCCCGAAGGTCTCCCAGAATCCACTAAGGATAAAACACAAAAGTAAAGATACAATCACAAAGTATCAACCATCCTTAATTAGGTATATTCCCATACATATACCTAAGTTACCAATCACAAATTGGCTCCTACTATTGAGCCCAGCCACATTTCGTTCCACAATTGTAGAAACACTCCACAAAGAAAGTACAACACAAGGTGTACCCCATAGGTACAGCTCACAGAAGAAAGCCACGTGGGCTTCACCACAACACATCAATGAAGAAACATCCACCCTTACTTAGGTATATGCCCACACATATACCTAATTCCTCAAGAGTACACATCCCATACATGAGGTAAACACGAAGGTAATGACTCAGCTCACACCAGGTATACACAACTTAAAAGAGAGCAAGAGATGATTAGTTGTAGCCACTGAATCATATTTCACTGTCGAATGGAAGATACCAGTAGAAATCTAAAACAGCAGTCTGTCAAATCTATAGATCCTACGTAGGATATCAGTACAAAATTTTTCATTGTTGAACCCACAGAGGATCCAGGTCCAGTCTCATCATTGTCGAACCCACGGAGGATCTAGGTCCAGTCTCATCGCTGTCAAACCCACGGAGGATCCAGGTCCAGTCCCGTCGCTGTCAAATCCATGGAGGATCTAGGTCCAGTCTCATCATTGTCGAACCCACGGAGGATCCTAGTATAGTATCGTCGTTTTCAAACCCACGGAGGATCCTAGTACAGTATTAGGTCCACGTAGGATCCTATCAACTTAGTCGTAGCCAGCCATTGGGTTCTCGCACACAGCACGCTCGATTTCAGGAGGTTCTGCTCCTCGAGCCAAGTTTCGATACATCAACTACCACGAATTCTCGAATTGATGTATCTCATAGTTATGTCTCATCATAAGGAAACCAACGTGATAGACATACCATCAATCAGACGCCTGGTCTGTGAGTTATTGGCATTTCTGTTCCAGGGGCCCGGTTGGTTTTTAGGTTCAAACCAACCCGACCGTACCCTAACAGTTTCCAAACCTCAAGTAGGGTATGCCAAAAGTAATGTCTCATTAAAATATTTCCATCACCGCAGGCAGTTCGTCAATCAGACACCCGTAGCCCAAGATATGGGAAAAAAGGTGAATCGGGTCAGAACTGGGTTTGGGTCGGGTCCGACCTAGCTAGACCGACCCGGCCCAGCGCGGCGGCCCGAACCAGTGTGGCAGCCCGGCCCGCGCAGCTGCCCGGCCCAGGGGGGCGTGGCCCTCATGGCGTGGTGGCCCAGCCCGAAGCGGATGGGGGGCGGTGAAGCCCGCCTGGTCAGGGAGACCAAGCGGTGGCGGTGCCCTACGGGGCCCACCCTAATCAATCAAGGGGGGCTACCCCCCCCCCCCCCCCGTATCCTAATAACGGAACTGACAGATGTCAGTTCCTCTTCATGTGACCCAGTCGGGTCTCGCCCTGGCGGGCTCCTCGCCGGTGGCCAGCTCAGCCGGCCGCCCTCCAGTCTATCCGCCGCGGCTCCCCCTCTTGCGCAGCATGACGGCGTCGCGCAGTCTTCAACCATTGCGGCCTGCATGTCCGCGACCCCTCTATTGTGCGGCGCAATGGCATCGCGCCTTCTTCCGACCACCGTGGCCCTCTTGGCTGTGGCCCCCTTCCTCTGGCGTGGTGCGACGGCACCGCGCCCCTCCGGCATCGCCGCAGCCCGGGGTGGTCGCGGCCTAGTTCTTCGCACGGCTTCGGCGACCCAATGGCAAATGCACCGCCGGTTTCTTCCATGGCCATCTTGTTTTCGGTCGCTGCGTATACCGCCGCGGCCCATCGGCCACGACCCGTTCCTCCGGCACGGTGTCGTTGCACTGCTGCCACCGTCAACCAATCAAGAACCAACGGAGGGACGTTAGGCCATGTTTGTTCAGCCCGCGCCCTCCGCATTAGGTGATAAAAATTTTCCAACATTAAAACACAATAAAAGACAAAGAACAAGGATTTAATTCAATCAAAATGACCCCTACCTCGATTGTTTCTCATTGGCGGCGGAAGGAGGTGACGTCGTCATTGGCGACGTTATTCGTGGAGAGAATTTGTGCCTCCAAGTTCTTCCAAGTTCTTCCTCCTCTCCCAAAGGTTCCCCCAAAAGAATTCTAAGCCAAAAATAATAGAGGAAGTTCTCCATTATTTATTGTGCACAACAGTACTATTAGTTGTGTTTAATTAAATGAGACAACTCATTTAATTAATGGAATGTAATGGTTTAAATTCAAAATTAGAGGAGGTGAGGAGTTTCAATTAATTAATTTGGAGTTAAAAGGGGTTAAGAAGCTCGGGTGGCCCCACTAAATAATATCCTCACAAGGGAGGTTATGTGTGGGTGGGCCCCACCACCATAACCTCTCATGGGAAGTTATGGTGTGGTGGCCCCCACCACTAACCTCCTCTTGGAGGTTTTAACCACCATAAAATAAAAATAAAGTTAACACTTTATTTTTATTCAATCTAATTAAAAACCCCAAAAACTAACTCCCATTTCCAATAGTATGCAACTACGGTGAAGGTATCACTAAGCAATCATCGACGCTGCGAGCTCAACGGTGCCCTCTGATTTCAATTCTGAGCACTGGTTCAAAATTTATAAAATCCCGCTCATACGTTTACTGAACGTACCCGAACAAAACTTCAAAAATTGATTCCAGGCACACCAGGCCTCAGAATCAAGCACCGTAAATTTTCATGGACTCGTAAAAATCCCATGAATTTAAGAGAAAAAAAATCCATGGAATTTCTGGGTCTTTACATTGACCAAGAATGTAATAGTTAATGATCAACCAGAAATAAGGTTTGATTAATCAAATGATTATGACCCTTGTCAATACAGTATAAAAAATAAGTCATCATTTAAATCTATTAGTGAAGTCTCAAATTCAGATGCTTTACAGTTAGTACCAATGGACATATTCGATCCTACAAAAACTGTATGTATTAGTGGAAAAAACTATTTATATTTCATAGTTGATGATTACAGTATCTATACATGGGTCTATTTTAATATAATGAAATCTGAATCCTTTAGTTATTTTAAAACATTTGTATCCATAGTTAAAAATGAGAAAAGCATCTCCTTGATAACTATCCATAGTGATGATGGTGTAGAATATTAAAATTATTATTTAGAAACATTTTTAGTAATAATGGTATTGATCATGAATTTTTATCACCTATAACTCGCTAGAAAAATTGTGTAGTTGAAATAAGAAATAGAATTCTTAAACAAATAATTAAATCCATGATGAGTTGATACTCAATTGATAAATATTTTTGGGCTAAAGCGGATTGTACTGCCAGTTATACTTTAAGTAGAATTTAAATTAGACCTTTTCTTAATAAAACTATTATTTAGTTATGGATTGGAATAAAACCAAAATATTATAAATGTTTTTGGTTTGAAATTATTCATCATGAATACAAAAGATAGTTTACATAATTCCCACCCAAATCTGATAAATGAACTTTTTTAGTTTATTACACTACTTATAAGGATTATAGAGTTTTTTAATAAAACATTTTGTACTATATAGGATACAATACATGTTATGTTTAATGAAACTAATACCTTTTTCCAAACAACATGAACCAAAATCCTCAGATGTTATTTCTAATACAGATCTTCAACCTTTGTTAGAAATTTATTCTCATAAGGAAATAAGTGAAGAATTAGAATATGAATTTATTCTTTATGAAAATATTTTACATATTGTTGAATAATAGATTTATAATGACCTTAGATTGACATACATAGATAATAAATTTTTTAGATGAATAGTAATTACATTACAAAAACAAAATCCCAAGGACCACAATAGTTTAGTGCCTTTGGAAACTTGGGTCACAAACTTTGAGCTTGGTGAAAGATCTTCAATGATTCCAAAAAAGATCTTCCAATTCAGTATTACTATATAAAAAATTTATTTATAACCTCGGGAATAGAAACATAAGAAAGGGTGATATTAGATGCTCAGTAAGGGTAAAAAAGGTAAATATAAATCATATCATAATCATAAGGCATAATAATATAACAAAAACAATTGAAAATTATTTCCCGCATTTTAGAAATCATAATATAATGTCATGGGGTTAATCATAGAAGTTAATAAAGAACATATTTCATAATATCATAACATAATACATGAGATTATGGAATACACACAAGAATAGAAAATCTTTTCCATATTATTCAATTCTCATTTACAAGACCATCATTGTGGAATAATTCATTTACTGAAGTAGGTTCACTCCATGTTCTATCCCTATGTTACTAAATCAGGTTTACTTATCGTCATAGATCTGTATTACTGAACTGAGATCATTTCTACTTACAACCATGTCTATCTCATGAGATATAAATCTTTACCCAATGAATTGGAGAGATGTATAGGCCCAAACATTCACATAATGAAAATCATATAAATATGTTTCAAAATAATATAAATCATTCATCATATCAGAACCCATGAAATGAAATGGGTTTCAGAAGAATTATTCTATCATAACATAACCCATGGAAAAGAAATAGGTTTTGTATTTATCATTATATTATAAACATTAACAATCCCTAGGAATAATATGGATTGTACCATTATAAAATATCCCTATTAAAAAATAAGAAACATCGAATAATGTTATTGTAGATGTAAAATAATGTTGAGATATCACGTGAAAATAATTCATTAGGATAATGTACTTTCTTATTTGAAAAGGTTTCATTTCTTAAAATTTCACACAATTATAAAAGAAAAAATTATATATTAGAATAGCTATTTAATATTGTAATGGAAGCTTCAAATTATTAGGAATTATGAATGGTTAAAAGTACATTCATGATGTATAATTTAAAAAAATCATTCCTCTTGTACTTTTTCTGTAAAACTCAAAAAGTACATCGTTAGTAAAACGAAAAAATATTCCTTTCAAACCATTTAGTTAAAATTCATAAATAGGTAAAAATGAAATTAAACAATTTTATAATAATATTAAAAAAATGGATTTTTTTTAAGAAACATGGACATGGAATATAAATATTCCCCAATAAATACTTACATATAAACAATTTCGAATAATAATGAGATTGTGAAATTAACCCTTAACTTATGCCCGATTTCCTTCATACATATACAAAACTCTTGTATAATGGTTTAAATAATATTATTAACTTATTCTATAACGTTATTCATATTTATCATATCATATATGATAACCTTATCACCATTTTTTTAATAATATTTCAATATTTCTCTTCTTATGTGTATTAACTACTTTATTTTCTTATACGAGTTTTGTCATATAAGTCTAAATTATTGTGAATATGATATGGTTCTATGTTTTATATAATGGTATTAAGGTAATATATATATTATATTTATTAATTATATACATTTATATAGTCATTCTTGAATGGGAATAGGGAAAATGAATCACATCATCTCATGGAGATGGTAGGTCGTACATACACATGAGTGATGGTATTATTACCTTAATAATAAAAAGTTAAGTAAGTGAATGGTATATATTTTTATTGAAAATCAATATCATGTAATAGTAATGGTATATATCTATTATTTTTATCATTATACTGATTCAAATAATGTGGTGATGAAAAACATATTACACCATGGCGTGGAGATGATAAGTCGTACGTACGTACGCATGGTATTTTCATTTTTCATAGGGTAGATAAAAGGTAGAATATTGTTGTTCCATTATCATAATAACATCCATCATATATGTGATACTAGACTTATTAATTTATAATCAAAACAACACATTAAGTTTAAGTATAGGAAGAAATAATCTTGAAGGAGTCGGTAAAGATGATTACCACTTCCTAGGAGAACTTTAATTAGATCTCCTCTTATGTACACTAGGGTGGCATTTTGAGGACACCATAACCTCATAATTGTTTCTACGGAAGTTGAGAAGAAAACTTTTAAGGCTATGATCGATCTTGGAGGCTCAATATGATGTGAAGAAGTGAGAGAGGGGGTTCCATTTTATAATTGAGGTGAGGGGGAATTTTGAATTTCAAAAAATATTAATTTATAATAAATTCAATATCAATAAAAATTATTCAAAAAGGTCATGGGTTCTAAGAAAAGATGAGATATTTTTTTTATATCTTCAACCAATAGTTTTTAGACAATTTTTGGATGTTTTAAACCCTTTCACTTGGGATTAACTCTAAGTTAAACTATTTCAATTTAATAAAGGTAACAAAATTTTCAAAATGAAATGGTTGTAATTTTTATTTATATGATATCTATCAGAACGTAAATGAAAAATTAATAATATTTTAGACCATATTACAATTATTTTATATTTTTATAGATGTTTTATGATTTTTAAATAATTTAATAAAATATTTTTTTGATAAAATATCATTAGTGTCAATTTTGACACTATTCATTGTTTGGACTTTTAAAAATATCAACATCACATGTTAACATAGAAAAAAATTTCTTATTATATCCTTATTATGTCAAATTCATAGATAAAATTTGTTTTTTATAATAATTATCTCAAATTTTATTTATATTAACTTTTTTATTAACATTTCATTAATATTTACATTAATAAAATAATTACTACATAAGTGTTCTTTAATTACATAATCCACATATTTTTTTTCTAAAAATTAAACATAAATTAATATGATGAAGATAAATCATTTATATTTAAAAATATTATTATTAGTATAATATATATTTTGGGTAAACCTATATTAAAAATGATAAAATATTTTAAACATGAATGTGACATCCTTAAATTTTTATAAAATAAAATTTTATAAATATCATAATTTAATTCAAGTAGCCCAAAATATCAAAAATAAATTAATTTCTTGAAAATATGTTAATTAAGTTAAAAAATTAATATTGATATCCGTTCATAAAATACATTTTTTCCCATGTGGACACATAAGGGATATTAAAGACAATAAAAGTAACATTTTTTCACTTTGTTTGATTTAAATATTATATAAGTCACTTTCATGGACAAGTGTCCATTAAATGAATTAATATCAATATTTAGGTGTTTAGGGTAGAATTATATTCATCCAATAAATTTTTTTCATGTGTTAGGATAATTTTATAATCATTAAATTTTATTTTTAACCAAAGATACCTAATTTTCCCTTTACCATGGAAACAAAATTTACCATAAATATTATTCATATTGGCCAAAATAAAAGGGAACAATTTAACAAATTTGTAACTTATAAATATAATTTTGGAATTATTTTTTCAAAACTTCAACACATAGAGGTTGTATAATTTAGTTTAAAATAAAACGGGTTAAATTCCATAAAAAATAGTTTTTAAAAAAAATGCCCCTTTAAAACATTAAATGTTCTTATAATAAATTCATGAGAAAAATAATTTTAAAAAAATGATTTTAGTATTTTTATTTAAAATTAATTAACTAAAATTTAATACTAATTCAAAACATTCTTTTACCTTATAACTAATTTTAAATAAAATAGAGTTTTTAATAAAAATTTGTACTTCACTATTAATCATACATGAAACAAACCAGAAAAATACCAAAAATTGATCCAAGGTAAAATTTTATATTCATATTTTACATTAGAAGTTTATTTTGTAAAATATAATTTATAAATGTTTTAGAAATTATTTCTAAAACAACTGAGCCCTCAAAAGGTTGAAAAACAACCTTTTTAGAGAAATACTTCTTTTATGAGTAAAAAATAATTTTTTCTTATTTCATATTTATAAAATAGATTGGATGGATGTTAAGAATTAGATAGAATATATATATATTTATATATATGAAATATAACCCAACAAGGTTAATTTGTTTATCTACTGTTGTAAAACATGCTTGTGCACATTTATTTTATTTTTTCATAAAAAATTCATTTTATTTTAAACCATTTTTTACATTAATTTATAATTATTTGGTAAAAGTATTATATATGTGTGTGTGTAAACCATAATTTCATAATTCTATTAATCTTGTTCATACTTTTCTTTCGAAGGGATAGATTATTATTTTATTATTTCAATAATTCTAATGATAAATTTATGTATCGTAGAAACTCAGTATTGTGTCTAATGCAAGTTAAACTAGTGTTTCATGTAAGGAAATACATCAAGGAAATCAAAACATGTTTAAAAAATATATTCTATAAAAATATATTGTTGTTTCATTTTACCCCTGAAAATGAATTTCACACTCTAAATTCATCTGAGTTATCAAAGGATTAATACTTGAAAGTTTCTTTCATATAAACCCATATAATAAAATGAATACTAGAATTTTATTTTAAAAAGTAAATTTAGAAATATAACGGTTACTAGTACCATTCAACATATGATCTTAAATCATTTTTGAAAAAACTACAATGGACAAATACTTTGATCTTTCATTATAGAATAAAATAACTACTACAATCTTATTATTGAATTCTATGACATAAAAAATCAATCATTAAACCACTTTATTGTCATACTTTACATCTCTAATAGTGATCGCATGTCAATTTCCTTTTTATTTGAAATTAGGAAGTTTCTGATGGCGATCATAATCGATAACCCATAGATTTGGTAATTGGTTAGAATAATGCCCATTTTCTTTGCAACTTGTTACATTGATGTGTGGGAGGAGAATTTTGTGTATCCTTTTCTCTATTTGTATAATTAGATATATTTTTCCCATATCAATAGTAGTCAATTTCACAATGATCTTCTTTCCCGCAACTAAAACTTTTACTAGTCCCCTTATGATAGTTTCCTTTAGGTTTTTCCCACATGGAGAATAATGGAAAGATCATATTCTATTAGTCATTGTTTTTATATTTTCCATTAATCTCCATATTCCATTTCCATTCAAAATCATGACATTTATATGTAACTCTAACCTCCATTTCCACCTTGATATCATAATGAAAAATCTATTCAAATATACTGAAGTCTCTTATGTCTAAGGCCCACCAATGACTAGGTTTTAAGCTACTGAAGAATCTATCAACCTTTATATCAGGTTAGATGATAATACTAGAAGCATACCTTTAATGTATTATAACATTATTCTCATAGGTACCGACAAATTCAACATCCTTTTCCATAAGATCATGGTTATTAATTTACACATTCATATGAAGAATATGAGGAATGTACTTATTGAAAAATAATTTCTTGAACACATCCAATTCCATGGATTCTATTTCATCTTACTGCCACATATTATTGATTAGTGTCCATCATTGGTCCGCTTCACCTTCTTAATGATAGACAGAGAAAAGGAATTTTTCTTGTTCTGAATATTTTAGGACATAAAATATATTTTTATTGGTACTGATCCAATGTTAATAAACAAGTGGATAAGAAGACCCACTGAAAGAAGGTGGATGTTGCCTCATGAAGGGATCAACAGAAAGATGTTACCGTCTATGTTCATTTGAGTGTCCAGAATAATTCTTAGCTTATGTAACTATATAGATATTATTTTTCATTGTAGTTCCCATGACATTAGGTTTCACTGGAGGACAATAATTGCATTTCCCATTTCATTATTCATTAACATGGTTCCTTTGGGTTCCAAGCATTGACTAAAACCAAAACACATAGTGTGAGGAACACTAATCATAATGGTAGAACTAAATAATAAAGTGAAATAACATATAATATTTCAATATATGACACCATATTTTTAATCGTAAGATATTTAATATTACTATGAGTATTCAAGGATTATGACCAATACTTAGACTTATCCCTAGATACATACCTAGACATGCATTAGATATAACTCTAGGGATCCAACTCAAGTTTTCTCATCCTAGTTTTCAAATGTTCAATAAAAATTTTCTCTATTACAAATTATAATGACCCATGATTGATGTATATGGATAATACATATTTATATATTAATAATCATTACATTAAAAAAGAAAATTATGAGGACTGTAATATTTTATTTCCTTTAGAAACATGGATCACAAACTTCTAGCATGGTGAAAGATCTTCAATGATTCCCATAAAGATCTTCCCATTTATTATTCCTACCTAAGAACATTATTTATAACCTAGGGAAAAGAAAAATAAGAAAGGGTGAGCTCAAATTATCAGTAAGGGTAAAAAAGGTATATATCATTAATATCATAATCATGAGGCATAAGAACGTAAGATAAACATTTTGAAATTATATCATGTATATAAAAATCCTTATATCATGTCATGGGATAAATCATAGAAGTTCATAAATAAAATTTATCACGAGATCATAACAGAACAAATGAAATTTTGGCATACACATAATCATATAAAATAATTTCCATATTAGTCAATGATCATTTCCAAGACCAACATAGTGGACAAAGTCCTTTACTGATCCGGGTTCACTCCCCATTCCAGCCATGTGTTACTAAACTACGTTTACTTTATATTCTAATCATGTATTATAGAACCAAGATCATTTACCATTCCATCCCTATGTATCTCATGAGATATAAATCATTACCTAATGAATTGGATGGATTTATAGGTCCCACTCAACAAATAATGAAATCTATATATATGTGTTTCACATGAACATAAATCATTCATCATATCAGAACCTATGAAATGAAAATGGTTTCACAAACATCATTCAATCATAACTTAACCCATGGAAAAGAGATAGGTTTCATAGTTATAATTAAATCATAAAAATAAGTCATACCTAGTAATAATAGGTATATTATCCATGAAATATATCCCCATTAAAACCTATATAAAATAAAATAATGTTATAATTACCAGTTGGCTAGCCTCACCCTCGATGCAGTGGACGAGAGGAGTCTAAGATTTCCTGTAGTGGTGGAAGAGTATGAGTATGTCTTTCCTGAGGATGTTCTGATACTACCTTCTAGTAGTGAGGTAGACTTCTGCATCGACCTATACCCCAGGACAACACCGATATCCACACCGGCATATCATATGGATACCTCAGTGCTACGTGAGTTGAGCGTATAGCTGGAGGACTTGCAGAAAAAGGGGTTCATAAGTCCCAACGTTTCACCATGGGAATCCCTAGTGTTGTTTTCTAGGAAGGCAGATGAGATATTGAGGTTTTGTGTAGACTTCCAAGGCCTAAACCAGGTAATCGTGAAGAATAAGTATCCACTACCGAGGATCGATGACCTCTTCAATCAGCTGAAGGGAGCGAGGTGGTTCTCAAAGATAGACCTCAAATTAGGCTATCATCAAATTTGGGTATAGGATGAGGACGTACCGAATACAGCCTTTAGATACCGTTATGGCCACTAAAATTTCTTATTGATCTTCTTTGGTGTGACCAATTCCCCAGTAGTGTTCATGGGACTCATGAACAAGATCTTCAAACCTTACCTCGATCATTTTTTGGTGGTCTTCATTGATGACATCTTGGTATACTCGGCGTCGTAGGAGGAGCATGCTACACACCTACGGATAGTCCGAGATACACTCTGAGAGAACCAGCTTTATATTAAGCTCTCGAAGTGTCAGTTCTAGATTCGGGAGTTCCACTTTCTAAGACACCTCATCTCAGGGGCTGAAGTTATAGTGGATCTAGTGAAGATAGAGGTTGTGCTGGCTTGGGATCTACCCAAGAGTGTGACTGAGTTGTGAAGTTTCTTGGGGTAGGTTGGATACTACCGAAGGTTCATGCCTGACTTTTCTAGCATAGCAGCACCCTTTTTAGTTTTAATATGGAAGGGATAGCCCTTCGTTTTGATGGAGATGTGCCAGCAGAGTTTCCAGGAGCTGAGGCGGAGACTGAAGAGTGCCCCCATCTTGAGACTACCAGTAGAGGTTGTTGGATATGTAGTATTTTGAGATACATCAAGGATTGGAATTGGGTTTTTATTGATGTAAGAGTGAGTAGTGATTGCCTATAGCTCACAGAAGTTGAGGCAGTATGACCAGAACCACACGACCCATAACCTATAGTTAGAAATAGTGGTAATTTCCTTGAAAATGTGGAGGCACTACTTGATGGGTGAACGGTTTACCATCTACTATGTAATGACACAAAGTTTTCAACAAAAATTTCCCTTCTTATAAATATGTCATAAAATAACATGAAAACACAACATAATGAACTACTAAGTGCTAAGTGGACTTTAAACATAAGTTTGTCACTTTTGTGTTTGGAATTTTGAAAATCTGATATACATGGTTGAAATCAGTAAGTTATTTGGAGTCCGATAAGAAAAACTTAATTTTTGATGAATAGTAACCTACCCTTATGTATAGTAACATACCCTTATGAATAGTTAAATACCCTAATGAATAATAACCTTATCTATGATAGTCATAAAATAATATTCAAGTGAAATTATGATGTTCCTATATTTTGAATAAGTAAATGAATGTTTTAAAACTGGTTTTTAATAATAAATTATGATTTTAATTAAATATTAAATTAATCATATTTAAAAAATTATTTTTGAAAAATGGAATTCATTTTTGGATTCTACACATAGAAAAATGGTTAGGTTGAATTTTTGGGATTTTTCTGAAATACTTGAATTTTTTATGAATAGTAGAATATTATAATTCACAATAAATGCTAAATAATGGATTGATTGAGTCATTGATGATGATCTGATGATGTGAGCCCATTTGTTTTGAATTAAATTTCATTTATTACTATTCTTGTTCGTGTAATACTTACTATTCTTGGTCTTATGAGGAAATAATAAACTAACGATCGAAAAATTATGAAAACCCTCCTCTCCTCCACTATAAAACCCCCCCTCACTCCCTCTTCTCTTCACTCCTCTCAAGCCATGTACCTTTCCAATATTCTGCCCAAATCTCTCCCCAAGATCCTCCCCCACGTCCAAAATCTTATAGGCTCTTAAAAATACCAAAACCTCTCCCCTTATGTGGTTCTCAAAGGAGGAAGTCTCAAGAGGTAAATTCCTCTTTCCAATTCCTTCTTTTCTTTTAAGTTCTTTTCTTTTCATTTATTTCCTCACCTACCTTCACCCAAATGGTATGATAACTCCATTAGAATACATTTACTATAATTTTTTTATTCTAATGGGATATTTCATTATCGTCTCTCCTTTCTCCACCTTTTATTTGAAAGAAATGAAAGCATCGTTTAAGATGTGCTAATTTAGCACATTCAAGGACAACAGTTTATCAATTTCTATTATCATCATCAAATCTGGTCATGAAACCATTTTTGTTATGGTTGAACCATAATATATATATATAATATATCCTATTTTTATTCTATAATCTTTTATATAAATGTTATTAAGTTATAAAGAAAAATATGTTCTTTGTAATCAAACCCACCGATTAACAAAAAACGGTTGTCACTATGGTTTTATATAATATTTTGACTTCAATATAAGTAACCAGATTAATTTTACAACCATGTAATATCATAGATGTTCACTAATATCATATAACTTCATTTTTGGACAACCACTTCCATCTTTCATGTTCATACGAACTTGAATATAAGTGAACCGGTCTTTTAAAACTAACTAAACAAATGAGCCCGAACAATGAAATTAAACATCATAACCAATCAAAACGATTATAAATAAACTTAAAATGATTATAATTAACCAATTACATATAGAATATTTTTTGGAATTATTAATTAATAAACCTAATTTGTTTATTCAATTCATTAATAACAAGTGGAGGACACCACCGGAATTAAGGTAAGGGATCCTCTCCTTTTCACTCTTAATTAAGATTGTTCTCTATGATATGCCCTTTTTGTGTAATACCAAGTGATGGAGTATGTTTTCTCACCTCCCCCATACTTACCTTATGTTTTATTAGTTATTATAAACCCCTTATATCTCTCATAAAACCCTCTTAGTTACACCTGATACCATGTCGATAAACTGTAATGGATTCTACCCGAACTTCCTTTATTCCTTCAGGTTGCTCTATCTTTCTTTTTACCAAAATGTAGTTGTATTTTATTTTTATGTAAAACTTTTACATTCTGTTTATATGTTCCAAAATCATGTTCCAAAATCCATATCTCATTCACTTTCAGGGATATACATGCTTTTAAGTGAATCCCTCATCGATACTTCCCAATAAGCACACTCGTTTTAAAGGAACTTCCCGGACTTTTACCCAATTTCAAGTGCACTATATCCCATGTTTTAAGAAACCATTGTATTTATAAAATCAGTATTTTTATTATGAAAACCTTCATGGTTCAATTATTGTTTTATATAAAATAATGACATCTTTATTATTTTAAAATCTCTATAGTATTTTCCTTAAAACCACACAAAAATGTTTTAATGCTAATGTTTCTCAAATACATTTCTTATATGTTGTCACTTCTATTTGTTACCACCTACCATGTTATATGCCTATATTACCTTATTAATGTCCATGTAGGTTCTAATCCCTTTCTTTCATGGACACTTTCATGATACAATCATTGGTTATGCTTTATGTCATGATTGTGGTACCCAATTCTCTCCATGGGTATCCTTATGTTTATGAACAATTTATTTTGTATGATTATTTATGTGGAAAGCATATTTATGTGGAAAGAATATTTATGTGGGAAGAATATTCATGAAAATTTAGAGATGGGTGTGCTCAGATAGTGCTCCAATGCATTGGGTAAAGTTAGGTCTCATGAGATGCGATGTGAAATGGGATTGGCAGTTAGCCTTGACCCGTACTAAAATGGGAAACGAGATTGGCGGTTAGCCTTGACCCGTACTAAATAATTTTTTTATGATTCTACCACATTTATATGATTTCATGTTTATATGAACCCATGCTTATACTATATGATTTCATAAGTTCCATGCTTTGGATATCTTTATGACATGCCTCCTAACTCATGTTTTTAAGATGTATCCTTATGTTCATTCCATTATTGGGCTTTTCAGCTCACCCCTTTGTTCATTTGTTCCCCAGGGTACCCTATGAAGATGTAAGGTCTCAATGTAAGTTAGGATCTCTTTATGGAGATTAAATAAAGAAGTGTTTTTTAGCTCCATGTTTTATGTTATATGTACCTAGTCTTCCAAGACACTAGACTTAACGATCCTTGTCTTGTACTCTGATGATTAACTATGATTAAAATCATGTAATGTTATATATAAAAGGATTGAGTTTCTATATTTCGTATCAGAGGATGGTCTAGTTATTTTTGGAGATTAGGAATAAAGCACCTTAGTGAGAACCTTAAGTATGAGATGAAGTATAATAAAACTTACCTAAATTTTGGTAAGTATAGAGTAAGTGGTTTATCAAGAAAATACATCTCTGTATGGATACGAGCAGGTAGAGGCGGCTCTGGCACAAATTTACCTAGGAGTGAAAACTCTGACAATGAGTTTCGTGCTTGACCCGAGGTATCCTGGTACATGACAATGGGTCTTGCTGCACTCTTGGTTATGACACTCCCGGAGGGATATGCTTTGGTAGATTCATGAGATTAGTAAAAACCATTATTAAGGGACAAAAAAATCCCATAAAAATATAAGTCAAGAAATAGATCGAGGATAACCTAGGTTTTAACCTATGGAATCACAACTTAGGATGTCCTTCTTTGTAAAGACCTATAAATTTCAAGGGAAATTTTTTCTTAATTTTCTTTGGGATTTTACGAGTACGCAGTTTTTGACGGCACCTGATTCTGAGGCCCGGTGTACCCAGAATCAATTTCTGAAGTTTAGCTCGGGTACGTTCAGTGAACAAACGAGCGGGTTTTTCCTAACTTTTGAAACGGTGCTCGGAATAGAAATATGAGGGCACCAATGAAACTGCAGTGCCAGTAATTGATTAGTAACACCTTTTCTAGAGTTGTGTTTGTTCGGGTGTGGTTATTTAAAAAAAAGGGTAAACTAATGAATAAAATAAAATTTGTGCAACAATTTTTATTTTATGTTCTAAGTAGTTTAAACCTACTTATGGAAGTTGAGGTGGTACCCACTATATCCTAACCCTTCTTGATAGGATATTAGTGAGGTGGGCCCCACACGAGCCCCACTTATTCAACTTACTCAAACCCCCAATATTTTGTAACACACCTGCACCCCCTTATTAAATGCCAAGTCAACTCTCAAATTAATTGGACTATTAAGACTCTTCAATTAATTCAATTAATTGAATGAATTCTTTTGAATTTCAAATGGAATGTTGGCCTGCGTGTATTAATTAAATAAGAAAAGTCGTATTTCATTAGGGGTTGCTTCGTTGTGTTGAGAGGGAGAGTTCCACGAAGAACTTCATCTTCCTCCTTGAAGAACGCAAAGAACGCACCGACACCGATGAAGAACGCTAATTCCTCAGAGATTGACGATGCGACGCCATGTACCGTGACGCCAACGATCCTCTTCACCGCGACGCCATGTACCGCAATGTCGACGACGCTTACGGAGCCTCCTTCTGCGACACCGTCTTCTGTGACATCTTATTTCCACGATGAACCTCGTTCGACGAATTCATCAAGGTATGGGTTAATTTTTGTTCTTGTTTTATTTGTCATTCATCGACTTTTATATTGGACCGCCTGTTATCGTAATAATGGGAGGAGGTCGGACCGCACGAATACGGCCGACCCTCCTCCCCCATTGATGTTGTACTTGTTGCGGCATGAGAAAAGGCAGCGCGGTGCAACGGCACCGCACGGAAGCAAGAGGAACGGGCGAAGATGCGCGGTGTCGTCGCGCCCCGCCGTTGAGGCCGAATGAAGCTGTAGCGTCATCGCGCCGCTCCAGAGAACCACGAAAAGACCGTGGTCGGAGCGGGGCTGCGGCGGAAGGGCGTGGTGCCATCATGCCACGCCGGTCAGACAAGGTCGCGGCCTAAGGCCACGGTGGTGCGGGGAGCGGCGGCCGGAACCACCGGCCGCCGACGCAAGGAGGAAGGGACCCGCGGGGGTCCCGCGGCGACACACTGGCTGGCCAAACCGGTCGGTCGGTTCCGATAAAACCCGGGGGTCGTAACCCTCGGCTGGCAAGTAGCGGCCCCCCACATGGGGGTCGCGGTATCTCAATCAGGGGGGCAGCGCACCCCCCCCCTTTCCACGACAGCTCGGCCGAGCCGTGTAGTCTGGCCACGCGGGCCGTGCCTGCGCCAGGCCAACCGGCCGCCCAGCAGGAATTGATGACTTAGGTATATGTATGGGTATATACCTAAGTAGATTTGGTTGTTAATTCGTGATTGTATCTTTCCTTTTTGGATTATCCTTTGTGGATTCTGGGAGACCTTCGAGGGTCTCGGGGTCCCTACTGAGTAGCATATACTCACCCTTTCATGGGTTATTCCCGCACTACATTGTATTGGATTCAGACGACGGATAGCGCTGATCGTGGTTGAGGCTTGTGGAGCAGGTCGGTACCTGGAGGTGGACCATTGGGCGGGACGTACACGGAGCGGACGGCTGGACCCGAGGAGCTGAGGAGGCTATCTGTACCCACCCTTCAGGTGGGACTTACAGTGGACGGCTCGACGTTTCTGCTTTACTTTTAGTTGTTGTACTTTCTTTCCAGTTGTACTTTACTTTCAGTTTGGGCTTGTATTCTGGCCCATTTACTTTCCGCACTTACTATTGTACCCAGTTTTACTTAGTGTTTACTTCTGTTGGCTTACTCTATGGTGTTTGTTTACTTTATAAGGAAATGCCTTCCCATTTTTATCTGGATTTATGCCTTTGGTGCTAGTCACCAGCCCCTGGCCTATGGAAGGCGGGCTTGGGGTAGTCACGGCACGGGTCCCGAGGACGGTTCGTGACAAATTGGTATCAGAGGAGTTCGGTTCTACCACAAAACTCATGTCTCTGAACTTTCTTCTATGTGAAGCAATAGTGTTAAGGGTATTGAGTGTGGTTATCAGTCCAGGGAGTCCAGTGTTGCTGTGGCGGCCGACGTATCCGTACACCAGGACCCTGACTTCTGATTTCCGACTCAATGAACGAAAACATTGATTTCATGTGTGTTTCAAAAGTTTTCTTTGTGATTACTTTGTGTCAGATCACTAAGTATATTGTTTTGACTGTGGCGCACCTATTTCTTTTCAGGATGGCCCTACGACGGCAGCCATCTAGGGTTCCGAGCTTTGTGAGAGAAAACATCCCACCGAGCGACGAGGCCTCGGTGCAGGGCCCTCTTATAGCGGAGGCACCGGCGGTACCTCTACCCGCCGAGCCACCGATGCCACCAGCCCCAACTGCTGAGAGTGCACGTCACCTTAGTGCACTGCACGAGTTTCATCATCAGAGACCGCCCAGGTTCCGTGGGGAGATGGACCCTCAGGTATCCAAGGATTGGATGGAGGTTGTAGTTCAAGTTTTTAGGCTAGTGGGGACACCAGCTGACCTCATGGTGATCCTTGCAGTGAGCCTCCTGCACGCGGCAGCAGGCAGATGGTGGAGCTTGATGCTCCAGGAGCACGATGAGGCATCTCTTCTCTGTACGGACTTTGAGAGTCTCTTCTTCTTGGAGTTCATCCCAGCCACCCTATATGCGGTGTGCATTCAGGAGCTACTACAGCTGCGGCAGGGCAGCATGACGGTCACCCAGTACTCGGCGAGATTTACCGATCTCTCGCACTATTTGACAGATATGGTATGGGACCCATTCTTCCGGGCCCGGACCTTCGAGCAAGGACTGAGGCACGAGATCAGGGCATCGATGATCTCCCTCAGAATTCCGAAGCAGGCAGGAGTACTGGAGCAAGCCCTTCTCATAGAGAGATTTCTTGCTGATCCTACACCAGCAGCGAGACCTACCGCAGGGCAGCACGTAGCAGAGTCGTCTGCAGCTGGCAGTCGACGGAAGTCATAGGGGTCCAGGAGGACCAGACCATCAGGCGGACGACCTCAGCACACTGGCTCAGAGGTGTGGGGCACCCAGCACAGAGCCAGCCTTCCGAGGAGCAAACAGTGCTACGCATGCTGCGGGCAGGGCCACATGGCTCGTGACTGCCCGACCCGCCATGCAGAGGAGCAGCAGATAGTTGAGGGGCCACCTAGGCAGAGGCATAGGGTCGACTGTGGTGGTCCGCAGAGATCAGGTGGATGAGGAAGAGGAGCTGTCCGAGCAGCGGGTGGTGGGCGACGCTTTGAGGCTTTACAACCACCACTACCAGGAGGTCCACCCCGACCACCGGGAGCTGGCAGACAAAGACAGGCTCAGCTTCAGGCAGCGGAGGCCTACGACCACAGCGTGCCATAGATGATTCTAGGTACTATCTGTGTCTACTCCACCCTTGCTGCAATTCTTATAGACACAGGAGCGAGTCATTCTTTTATTGTCGCTGCCCTTGTTCAGAGCTCAGAGATTCCGATGGAGCCGTTGGCTCGATCCTTACAGCTAGAGACTCCTACGGGATCAGACTCGATGATTACGCACTAGTGCTGGTAGTGTGAGCTTACTCTAGGAGGCGAGAGCTTCGGCTGGGATCTTCTTGTAGCGGCGTCGAGGCCTTACGATGTCATCTTGGGCATGTATTGGTTATCTACAGTCCATGCACAGATTGATTGTATTAGGCACAAGGTGCGAGGTGTTCGCACCGATGGGGGCAGGTTCACCTTCACCGGTGAGAAGGGAGCCTTAGCAGTGTATGGTGGACTCACGCAGAGGAGCGGATAGTTGATCACTCATCAGTTGGCTAGCCTCATCCTAGGAGAAGTTGACGTGTGGAGTCCTAGTTTTCCTACGGTGGTGGATCAGTATGTGGACGTTTTCCCTGACGACGTTCCAGGACTACCTCCTCGTAGAGAGGTAGACTTTTATATTAAACTGTACCCCGGGACAGCCCCGATATCCACTCCAGCATATCGGATGGCCCCCGCTGAGCTTCAAGAGCTACGGGTACAGATGGAGGACTTGCAGGGCAAGGGATTCATCCGACCCAGTGTTTCATCATAGGCTCCCCTAATTTTGTTCGCCAAGAAGGCGGACGGGAGCTTGCGACTGTGTGATGACTATCGTCGCCTGAACCAGGTGACCGTGAGGAACAATTATCCGCTACCGAGGATTGATGACCTCTTCGATCAGCTCAAGGGAGCACGGTGGTTCTCGAAGATAGACCTCAGGTCAGGCTCTCATCAGCTCAGAGTTCGGGATGAGGACGTGCAGAAGACGGACTTCAGATGTTGGTATGGCCACTATGAGTTCTTGGTTATTCCATTCGGCGTAACCAATGATCAAGCAGTGTTCATGGGTCTCATGAACAGGATCTTTCATCCATTCCTCAATCGATTTGTTGTGGTCTTCATTGACGGCATTTTGATATACTCGACCACTGAGGAGGAGCACGCCTACCACTTGCAGGTTGTACTGGACACACTCCGAGAGCACCAGCTTTATGGTAAGCTCTCGAAGTGTCAGTTCTGGTTACATGAGGTCCACTTCTTGGGACACGTCATCTCTGAGGCAGGAGTTGCGGTGGACCCCATGAAGATCGAGGCAGTGCTAGCTTGGGAGCCACCCTGGAGCGTGACGGAGGTGCGGAGTTTCTTGGGTCTAGCTGGATACTATCAGAGGTTTGTTCTAGACTTCTTCAGAGTTTCGGCACCACTTTCATCTTTGATGAAGAAGGGGAAACCCTTTGTGTGGTCAGATAGATGTCAGCAGAGCTTCCAAAAGCTGAGACAGAGGTTGACCAACGCACCTATCTTGGGGCTACCGGAGGAGGGAGCAGGGTGCGTAGTCTACTGCGATGCATCAGGGACTAGGCTCGGATGTGTCCTGATGCAGGAGCGAGCAGTGATCGCCTATGGATCACAATAGTTGAGGAAGCATGAGCAGAACTATGCTACCCATGACCTGGAGTTAGCAGCAGTGGTCTTCGCTCTGAAGATGTGGTGACACTATCTGATGGGCGAGCGCTTTACAGTCTATTCTGACCACCAGAGTCTCAGGTACATATTCTTGGAGAAGGACCTGAACCTGAGACAGCGGTGATGGCTCGAGTTCCTCCAGGACTATGACTTTGATATATTCAATACTCCTGGAAAGGGGAACGTAGTAGCCGATGCTCTCAGTAGGAGGACGAGCATTCAGCTACTTGGAGAGGTGACAGAGTAGCTAGCCGCTTTGTAGATATCCTTTGTGGATAGAGATAGAGAAGCCTTTCTTCAGTCACTCATAGTCACTCCTCCACTACTATAGCAGGTCAGAGAGGCACAGCGTGGGGATGTTGACTGTGAAACGTGGCGTGCACAGATATCCTCAGGACAGGCACCTGATGGATTCTATATAGGAGGAGAGCATGATGTCCTTTTCAGAGGATGTACCATGGTACCAGCTGCTTTTTGGGAGGAGGTGTTGAGGGAGTTTCACACTTCCCCTTTAGTGGTACATCCAAGAGTGGCAAAGATATACCAGGATCTCAGACAATAGCACTGGTGGCCGGGTATGAAAAAGGTTGTAGCAGAGTTTGTTTCTCGATGCCTCACCTTCCATAAGGTGAAGGTGGAGCACCAGGTACCAGCAGGCTTGGTACAGCCCTTAGAGGTCCCGGAGTGGAAGTGGGATGGGATATCTATGGATTTCGTGACTGGACTTCCACGTACTTCCAGAGGTCACGACTCCATTTGGGTGATTGTCGACCGACTCACAAAGTCGGACCACTTCTTACCCATCAGAGAGAAGGGCTCCATAGAGAGCTTGGGAAGTATCTATGTTCAGGAGATTGTACGGATTCAGGGTGTACCATCATCTATCATCTCCGATCGAGATGCTCGCTTTACTTCCCGGCTTTGGAAGGGGTTGCAAGAGGCATTTGGGATGTAGCTATGTCTGAGCACTGCCTTTCACCCTCAGACGGATGGTCATACGGAGAGGACCATTCAGACTCTCGAGGACATGCTCTATGCATATGTCCTCGACTTTGGTTGCAGCTGGGAGGACCACCTACCCTTGGTGTAGTTTGCGTAAAACAACAGCTACCACTCCACCATCGGGATGGCACCATACGAGGCATTGTACGGCCAACCTTTCAGATCACCTCTATGCTAGATAGACCCTGGGGAGTCAGCACTTGTGGGACTGGAGATGGTCCAGGCCACGACAGAGAAGGTCCAGGTCATTTAGGAGCAGATGAGGATAACTCAGAGCCAGCAGAAGTCTTATGCTGACAGGAGGCAGAGACCACTAGGGTTCGAGGATGGCGACCATGTCTTCTTACGGGTGTCACCTCAACGTGGATTGTAGAGATTTGGTTGAGGTGTCAAGTTGTCTTCGCGCTTCATCGGACCTTTTCAGGTACTCAGTAGGATAGGAGAGGTGGCTTATCGCCTATCTCTACCACCTCAGTTGCACCGAGTGCACGACGTCTTCCACGTATCTCAGCTGAGGAGATAAGTGCACGACCCGACGCATATCATCGACCATGGGGAGCTTGACGTTGACGATGGGGAGACTTTTGCAGAGGTCCCGGTGGAGATCGAGGATCGACAGGAGTAGGTCCTACGTGCGCGGTCAATTCCTCTAGTGCACATCATATGGCAGCACGGGAACCTCCAAGAGAGAACTTGGGAGCGGGAGGCTCATATGCATGCTCAGTATCCTCATTTGTTCCCCTAGTTTTGTGTTGTAACTTTACAGAGACATAAATCCCTGAGGATAGAGTAATGTAAAGACCCATAAATTTCAAGGGAAATTTTTTCTTAATTTTCTTTGGGATTTTACGAGTACGCAGTTTCTGACGGCACCTGATTCTGAGACCCGGTGTTCCCGGAATCAATTTCCGAAGTTTAACTCGGGTATGTTCAGTGAACGAACGAGTGGGTTTTTCCTAACTTTTGAAACGGTGCTCGGAATAGAAATCTGAGTGCACCAATGAAACCGCAGCGCCGGTAATTGCTTAGGAACACCTTTTCTAGAGTTGCGTTTTCTCGGGTGTGGTTATTTAAAAAAAGGGTTAACTAATGAATAAAATAAAAGTTGTGCAACAATTTTTATTTTATATTCTAAGTAGTTTAAACATACTTATGGAAGTTGAGGTGGGACCCACTATATCTTAACCCCTCTTGATAGGATATTAGTGATGTGGGCCCCACACGAGCCCCACCTATTCAACTTCCTCAAACCCCCATTATTTTGTAACACACTCGCACCCCCTTATTAAATGCCAAGTCAACTCTCACATTAATTGGACTGTTAAGACTCTTCAATTAATTCAATTAATTGAATGAATTATTTTGAATTTCAAATGGAATTTTGGGTTGTGTGTATTAATTAAATAAGACAAGTCTTATTTCATTAGGGGTTGCTTCGTTGTGTTGATATGGAGAGTTCCATGAAGAACTTCATCTTCCTCCTTGAAGAACGCGAAGAATGCACTGACGCCGACGAAGAACGCTAATTCCTCAGAGATCAACGATGTGATTCCATGTACCGTGACGCCAACGATCCTCTTCGCTGTGACGCCATGTACCGTGACATCGATGACGCTTACGGAGCCTCCTTCCACGAAGCTGTCTTCCACGACGTCTTATTTCCATGATGAACCTCGTTCGACAACTTCATCGAGGTAGGGGTTAATTTTTGTTCGTGTTTTCTTTACCATTCATCGACTTTTATATTGGGCCGCCTATTATCATAATAATAGGAGGATGTTGGACCGCACGAATATGGCCAACCCTCCTCCCCCTTTGATGTTGTACTTGTTGTGGCACGAGCAAAGGCAGCGCGGTGCAACGGCACCCCGTGGAAGCAAGAGCAACGGGCGAAGATGCGTGGCACCGTCGCGCGGCGCCGTTGAGGTCGAACGAAGCCGTGGCGCCGTCGCGCCGCGCCGGAGAACCACGAAAAGACCGCGGCCGGAGCGAGGCCATGGCGGAGGGGTGCAGCACCATCACGTCGCGTCGGTCGGACAAGGCCGCGGCCTAAGGCCGCGGTGGTGCGGGGAGCGGCGGTCGGAACCGCCGGTCACCAGCGCAAGGAGGGCGGGACCCGTGGGGGTCCCGCGGCGACACACCGGCTGGCCGGTTCCGAGAAAACCCGGGGGTCATAACCCCCGAATGGAAAGTAGCGTCCCCCACGTGGGGGTCGCGGTTTCTCTATCAGGGGGGCAGCGCCCCCCCCCCCCCCTTCCGTGACAGCTCGGTCGAGCCGAGTTGTCTGGCCACGCGGGCCGCACCCGCTCCAGGCCAACCAGCCGCCCAGGCCAGGCCGGGCCACACCGGCCAAGCCGGGCCGCACCCTAATGGTCCGGACCCGGACCCGGGTCAGGTCGACCCGGTTCGGGCCGACCCAGTGGGTCTTGGGTCAAGTTGGTCCGGGCCCAAAACCCCCTATTTCCGGACAGTTCTGTTTAAACACTTGTATCTTGGGCTAAGGACCTCCAATTGATGCACCGTCAGTTGCGATGTGATCCTTGGATCGAGATGGTCGTTTCAGTATATTACACTCAAGGTTTCGAAGAACTTGGGGTATGGCCGGGTTGGTTCGAACACGAAACCAACTGGGCCCTCGGAGTGGAAACGCTTATAACTTGAGCTCCGGACGTCAGATTGACGTGTCGTCGACTTTGTTGGATTCCTCTCAGTGAGACGAAACTTTTGGCTTACTATACTTGAGGTTTGGATGCATTTGGAGTGTGGTTGGGTTGGTTTTGACTTAAAAATCAACCGGGCCCCTGGGACGAAAAAGCTAATAACTCTCAGACCGGGCGTCCGATTGACGCGTCGTCTGCCTCATTGAGTTCCTTTTGTCGAGATGGAACTTTGGGATACATAAACTCTGGAATACGTGTTAGTTGATGTATCTACCCCCTTGGCTCATGGAGCGTACCCTCTCGGAAATGAGCATGTTGTGTGCGGGAACCCTAGAGCTGGTTGCGACTGCGACGACGATGATGACTGCACTGAAATCCTTCGTGGGTTTGGCAGTGACGGCGACTGCACTGAAATCCTCCGTGGGTTCGGCTATAATGAAGACTGAACTGAAATCCTCTGTGGGTTCGACGAAAATGACTACTGTTCTTGTATCCTATGTGGGTTCGGCAGTACTACTGTTCTTGTATCCTATGTGGGTCCAGCAGTGTTGACTCTGTTCTTATATCCTACGTGGGTCTGGCAGAGTAGTTGTTCTGTATCCTATGTGGGTCCGACAGCTTAGTTGGTTTAGTATCCTATGTGGGTCCCATCTTAGATGAATCAGTGGCTACATCTGATCATCTCTATCACCTTACGAAGAAGTATACATGTGTGAGCTGAGTCTTGACTTTCAATCATTATCTTCGATATGATTGACTTTTTTTTCCTATGTGGATTGTGTTGTGTTTTCCTGTGTGGATTGGGTTTTACTATCCTATGTGGACGTGATCGAACTTGGGCTCGGATGTTGGAGCCAAACTGGGATTGATGACTTAGGTATATGTATGGGCATATACCTAAGTAGTGTTGGATGTTACTTCGTGATTGTATCTTTCCTTTGTGGATTATCCTTTGTGGATTCTGGGAGACCTTCAGGGGTCTCGGGGTCCCTAATGAGTAGCGTATACTCACCCCTGCACGGGCTATGCCCGCACTACGTTGTGTTGGATGCAGACGATGGACAGCGCTGATCGTGGTTGAGGCTTGTGGAGCAGGTCGGTACCTGGAGGTGGACCACTGGGCGGGACGTACACGGAGCAGACGGTTGGACCCGAGGAGCTGAGGAGGCTATCTGTACCCACCCTACAGGTGGTACTTCCAGTGGATGGCTCGACGTTGCTGCTTTACTTTCAGTTGATGTAATTTCTTTCAAATTGTACTTTACTTTCAGTTTGGGCTTGTATTCTGGCCCATTTACTTTCCGCACTTACTATTGTACCCAGTTTTACTTAGTGTTTACTTCTTCTGGATTACTCTGTGGTGTTTTTTTACTTTATAAGGCAATGCCTTCCCCTTTTTTATCGGGATTTGCACCTTTGGTGCTAGTCGCCAGCCCCTGGCCTATGGAAGGCGGGCTTGGGGTAGTCACGACATGGGTCCCGAGGACGGGTCGTGACATTCTTCTTTATAAGTTTATCCTTTTATGTTCAAAGTTTCCTTTTTATTCTCAATATCTAAGTATTCAGGACCTCTAATTATACGTTATTTTTCTTAGTTAATAGAAGGAAATATAATAACACATTCCAACAACCAATTTGATAGTCAATGTGAAGATTTCACTAATGATATGCCTGATATGATGGGAGCGGGTGCTCAAAACTTCATGACAATACTTGCTCACCTAGCTAGAGTTATGAATAATAACTTGAATCATCTGGAATTCCCTCCTCCTCTAAGGAAAGAGAAAGTTACCATAGAATCCTTCATGCAGCAAAGGCCTCCCATGTTTAGCGGATCTTCTAATCCCCTCCTCGCATAACATTGGATTAACTCCATTGAAAAGATATTCTTCGTTCTCTAGTGCTTGAAAGAAGAGAAGGTCATACTCGCAGTCTATCATTTTGATGGGGAAGCTGATCAGTGGTGGACACTAATCAAGAATACAACTTCCCAAGAAGAAATTGATTTCGTGGATTGAGAGGAATTCAAGAGGATGTTTTTCAACAAATATTTTCCTCAAACCCTCCATCTCAAGATGGAAAGAGAGTTCCTAGTACTCAAATAGAAGGAAGATGAGTCCATAGATGCATATAAAGAAAACTTTACAAGGCTTTCAAGGTACACCTCTGGATTTGTCATGAACACTGAAATTAAGGTGGATTTCTTATTTAGCGGACTAAAGCCGAGTCTATGAAAAGTGTTGGCAATTCGAGACTTCGACAGTTATAAGGATATTTTCCGTTGTGCCCTCAAGGTGGAAATAGAGATTGGAGACTCTTAGTGGTCTCATGGGCCCAGTGACAAGAAGAGTAAAATGGAGAAAAACACGGGTGGTTCATCAAAAAAATCCCATGATGGAAATGGGCATGACTTTTCCCCTTTCAAAAATTGTGGGAAGAAGCATCCTAGTAATTTTCTGAAGGGAACCAAGAATTGCTTCAAATGTGGAAAGTTTGGTCATCTGGCCATGAACTGTCGAAGGGATATGAAAAATCACGCTAATGATGAAGAAGAAAGGAAGGTTCAGATCAACACTCTACCTGCAGTGCAGTGTTACAACTGTAAGGAGCATGGTCATTATGCGAACAATTTCCCTAAGCCGAGGGTTGTCAGAGGCAATCAACAACAACCTCCAAGGAAACAAGGAAGATATTATTCTATCACTACTGCTAAGGTGGAGCCGAACAACGATGTGGTTATAGGTACGTTGGTTATTCATTCAATAATAGTAGACGTACTATTTGATTCGGGTTCTACACATTCTTTCATATCTTGCAAGTTTAGTAGAACTATTCAAACACCACCTCAAAATTAGGAGGAAAAGTTATTTGTGAGAATAGAAAATGAGGAAATCACTGCATCCATGGTTTATAACCTCCCCGGTTAATTTTTGTGGGCTGAACCTTCCAGAAAATCTCGTCATACTTCCTTTAGTGGAGTTTGACAATATCTTGGGCATGGATTGTCTATCTTTGTACAAAGACAACATCAACTGTCAGGAAAGGGAGATCACTTTTCACATCCTAAATCATCCTTCGATTATTTAAAAGTGTATGGAGGAACATGAGTCTCCTTTAGAATCTTTGTATCAAGTGTGGATATTGTTGCCTTATGAGCAAGCATATCTAGCTCAAATGATTGAGATAAAGGAGAGAATAATTCTTGAAGACATGTCCATCATGAGGGATTACACTAATGTATTCCAAAAAGAGTTTCCGAGTCTTCCTCCTGACTGAGAGGTTGAGTTCTCAATTGAACTTATCCCTAGATCTCTGCCTATCTCAAAGACACCTTACAGAATGGCCACTGTAGAGTTGGAAGAGCTGAAGAAGTAGTTACAGGAGAATATGGATAAGGGTTTTATATGCCTGAGTGCTTCACCATGGGGTGCGCCAGTCCTCTTAATCAAGAAGAAGGACAGATCAATACACCTCTGCATTGATTATCCTGATCTCAATAAAATAACAATAAATAACAAGTATCCCCTTCCACAGATAGATGACTTGTTTGATTAGCTTCATGGGGCCAGTTATTTCTCTAAGGTGGACCTTTGGTCAGGATATCACCAACTAAAGGTGAGGAAGGAAGATATACCCAAAACTGCATTTCGAATGAGGTATGGACACTATGAATTCATAGTGATTCCCTTCGGACTCACTAATGCTCCAGAAATTTTCATGGATTTAATGAATCTAGTATTTAGAGATTACCTTGACAAATTTGTGGTAGTCTTTATTGATGATATTCTGATATACTCCAAGAGAAATGAGAAACATGATGAGCATTTAAAAACTATGTTAAATACTTTGCGAAGGGAGAAGTTGTATGAAAAGTACAGTAAATGTGACTTCTGGAT
This sequence comes from Viscum album, assembly GCA_963277665.1. Taxonomy (NCBI): domain Eukaryota; kingdom Viridiplantae; phylum Streptophyta; class Magnoliopsida; order Santalales; family Viscaceae; genus Viscum; species Viscum album. Next base: position 1,073,850,996 of record OY728127.1, on the reverse strand, counting down.
GGAGGAAGTATCATTCATGGGGTATGTTATCTCCAACAAAGGGATATATATGGACCCTTCCAAGATGAAGGCAATTGAAGATTGGCCTAGGACAACTTATGTAATGGAGATCCGTAGCTTTTTGGGTCTAGCTAGGTATTATCGATGATTTGAGAAGAACTTTTCACAATTGTCAAACCCAATTACCAAGCTGACATGGAAGAGGGTAATGTTTTTTTGGATGGAAGAATGTGAGTTAATCTTCAAGGAGATAAAGAGAAGGCTGATCACTGTACCTGTACTCACATTACCAAAAAGTGGAGAATGTTTTATGATATAAAGCGATGATTCAAATAAAGGATTGGGTTGTGTACTCATGCAAAATGATAATGTGATAGCCTATGCCTCACGGCAGTTGAAGATCCATGAGAAGAACTACCCGATGCATGATCTAGAGCTGGAAGCTGTGATTTTTGACTTGAAAATCTGGTGGCACTACCTTTATGGCGAGAAGTGTGACATATACACCGACCACAAGATCCTAAAGTATATATTCACACAAAAGGATCTCAACATGCATCAAAGGATATGGTTAGATCTAATCAAGGATTACGATTTCTTGATTCAACTATCATCCTGGAAAGGTAAACAAGGTAGATGATGCTCTAAGCAGAAAATAACTTGCTACTCTATCCATGTTACGGATTGAAAAAGACCCTATCTTCTTAGATTTTTAAAGGATGGATTTAGAAATCATAAGAGAAGGGTATAAATCCTACCTTGCCCAAATTATTGCACAACCATCCATTCAAGAGAAGATTAAGGAAGTACAAAGGGGTGATGTGGAGTTAAAAAATAGGGTCAATGCAGTAAAGGAAGGGAAGTTGTAAGATTTCCATATCAACGATGATGGTGTTTGGAATGTGGCTTTGTGTGCCTTCATCACTGGGGATAAAGAAAGAGCTATTGTAAAATGCACATAGCTCAACATTCTCTGTCCATCCTAGGAGTACCAAGATGTATTGTGATCTCTGAGAATACTTCTAGTGGGATAACATGAAGAAGGAGATTGCGGAATATATATTAAGGTGATTGGTAAGTCATCAAGTTAAAGTAGAGTGAAAAAAGTCCAAATGGATGATGCAACCATTACCTATACCCATGTGGAAATGGGATGATTTCACAATGGACTTTGTCATGGGACTCTCGAAGACATCGAAGGGAAATAATGCGATATGGGTTGTGGTTGATCGAATCACCAAGACATCCCATTTTATCACTATTCGGGAAGACCTCTCACTTGAACAACTTGCAAAAATATATGTGAAAGATGTGGTGAGACTACATGATGTTCCACTCTCAATTGTCTCTGATCATGATCCAAGGTTCACATATAAATTCTGGAGGAGTCTTCAACATGCTTTGAGTACTAAATTAAATTTCAGCACGGCCTCTCACCCCCAAACTGATGGCCAATATGAAAGGACTATTCAGACACTTGAATATGGGCTAAGAGAATGTTCTCTAGAATTCAAAGGTGGATGGGATCAGCATCTCCCATTGGTTTAGTTCTCATAAAACAATGGCTTCCACTCGAGTATTTAGATGGCTCTGTATAAAGCTCTGTATGGAAAGCGGTGTAGAACTCCAACCTATTGGGATGATGTTAGAGAATGAAAGCTAATTGGACCCGATCTTGTTCAAGAGATGATATAGAAGGTTCAAGTCATCTAGAAAAACATAAAAGTGGCCCAAATTTGGAAAAAGAGCTACACTGACAACCGTCGAAGGGACTTGGATTTCGATTTTGGGGATAAAGTCTTCCTTCGAATATCACCATGAAAGAGAGTCATGCGGTTTGGAAAGAAAGGGAAGTTAATCCCAAGGTACATTGGAGCCTTTGAGATCCTTGACCGCATAGAATCCATGGCCTATAATCTTGAACTTCCTCCAAATATGACTCGAGTTCATGATGTGTTTCATGTATCACTCTTGAGGAAGCACATACCAAATCCCTCACATGTACTGAGCTCAGAGGTGGTGCAACTGGAAAATGATCTCTCTTATGAGGAGCATCCAGTGAAGATTCTGGACCAAAGAGATAAGGTTCTAAGCTACAAGACAACCCACCTTGTCAAAGTGTTGTGGAGGAACCAAAAGTTTGAAAAAGCTACATGGTAACCAGAGGAGGCGACGAAGGAGAAGTACCCTCACCCATTTATGGCCTAGAATGTAAAACAAAATTTTGAGGGCTAAATTTCATAAGGGGGGAAGAATGTAACGACCCAAAGTTTTCAATGGAAATTTCCCTTCTTATAAATATGTCATAAAATAACATGAAAACACAACATAATGAACTACTAAGTTCCATGTGGCCTTTAAACATAAGTTTTTCACTTCTGTGTTTGGAATTTTGAAAATCTGATATACATGGTTGAAATTAGTAAGCTATTTGGAGTCTGATAAGAAAAAAATAATTTTTGATGAATAGTAACCTACCCTTATGAATAGTAACATACCCTTATGAATAGTGAAATACCCTAATGAATAATAACCTTACCTATGATAGTTATAAAATAATATTCAGGTGAAATTATGATGTTCTTATATTTTGAATAAGTAAATGAATGTTTTAAAACTGTTTTTTAATAATAAATTATGATTTTAATTAAATATTAAATTAATCATATTTAGAAAATTATTTTTGAAAAATGGAGTTCAATTTTGGATTCTACACATCAAAAAATGGTTGGGGTGAATTTTTTGGAATTTTTCTGAAATACATGAATTTTTTATGAATAGTAGAATCCAATAATTCACAATAAATGCTAAATAATGGATTAATTGAGTCATTGATGATGATCTGCTGATGTAATCCCATTTAGTTCGAAGTAACATGAATTTATTATTATTCTTGGTCATGGAATACTTACTATTCCTGGTCTTGTGAGGAAATAATAAACTAATGATTAAAAAATTATGAAAACACTCCTCTCCTCCACTATAAAACCCCCCCTCACTCCCTCTTATCTTCACTCCTCTCAAGCCTTGTGCCTTACCAATATTCTACCCAAATCTCTCCCCAATATCCTCCCCCACGTCCAAAATCTTATATTCTCTTCAAAATACCAAAACCTATCCCCTTAAGTGGTTCTCAAAGGAAAAAGTCTCAAGAGGTAAATTCCTCTTGCCAATTCCTTCTTTTCTTTTAAGTTCTTTTCTATTAATTTTTTTCCTCACCTCCCTTCACCCAAATGGTATGATAACTCCAGTAGATTAAATTTAATGTAATTTTTTTATTCTAATGGGATATTTCATTATTGTCTCTCTTTTCCCCACCTTTTATTTGAAATAAATGAAAGCACTGTTTGAGATGTGGTAATTTAGCACATTCAAGGACAACGGTTTATCAATTTCTATTATCATCATCAAATATAGTCATGAAACCATTTTTGTTATGGTTTAACCATAATATATATGTGTAATATATCCTGTTTTTATTCTATAATATTTTTTACAAATGGTATTAAGTTATAAATAAAAATATGTTCTTTGTAATCAAACCCACCGATTAACAAAAAACGGTTGTCACTATGGTTTTATATAATATTTTGACTTCAATATAAGTAACCAAATTAATTTTAAAAAAAATTTAATCTCTAATATGTTCACTAATATCATATAACATTATTTTTGGACAACCACTTCCATCTTTCATGTTTATCCGAACTTGAATATAAGTGAACCGGTCTTTTAAAACCAACTAAACAAATGAGCCCGAACAACGAAATTGAACCTCATAACCAATAAAAATGATTATAAATAAACTTAAAATGATTATACTTAACCAATTACATATTTAATAGTTTCTTGAATTATTAATTAATAAAACTAATTTTTTTATTCATGTCATTAATAACAAGTGGAGGACACCACCGGAATTAATGTAAAGGATCCTCTCCTTTTCACTCTTAATCAAGATTGTTCTCTATGATATGCCCTTTTTGTGTAATACCAAGTGATGGATTATGTTTTCTCACATCCCCCATACTTACCTAATGTTTTATAAGTGATTATAAACCCCTTAACTCTCTCATCAAACCCTCTTAGTTACACCCGATACCATGTAGATAAACCGTAATAGATTCTACCTGAACTTCCTTTATTCCTTCGGATTGCTCTATATTTATTTTTACCAAAATTTATATGCTCCAAAATCATGTTTCAAGATCCATATCTCATTCTATTTTATGGATATAAATGCTTTTAAGTGAATCCCTCATCGATACTTCCTAATAAGCACACTCGTTTTAAAGGAACTTCCCAAACTTTTACCCAATTTCAAGTGCACTCTATCCCCTGTTTTAAGACATCATTGTCTTTATAAAATCAGTATTTTTATTATGAAAACCTTCATAGTTCAATTATGGTTTTATATAAAATAATTACCTCTTTACTATTTTAAAATCTCTATAGTATTTTCCTTAAAACCGCACAAAAATGTTTTAATGGTAATGTTTCTCAAATACATTTCTTATATGTTGTCACTTCTATTTGTTACCACCTACCATATTATATGCCTATATTACCTTATGAATGTCCATGTATGTTATAATACCATTATATCATGGACACTTTCATGATACACTCATTGGTTATGCTTTATGTCCTGATTGTGGTACCCAATTCTCTCCATGGGTATCCTTATGTTTATGAAAAATTGATTTTGTATGATTATTTATGTGGAAAGAATATTTATGTGGTGAGAATATTTATGTGGAAAGAATATTCATGAAAATATAGATATGGGTGTTCCCAGATAGCGCTCTAATGCATTGGGTAAAGTTAGGTCTCATGAGATGCGATGTGAAACGGGATTGGCTGTTAGCCTTGACCTGTACTAAAATGGGAAACAGGATTGGCGGTTAGCCTTGACCCGTACTAAAGAAATTTTTTATGATTATACCAAATTTATATGATTCCATTTTTATATGAACCCATGCTTATATGATATGATTTCATAATTTCCATGCTTTGGATATCTTTATGACATGCCTCCTAACTCATGTTCTTAAGATGTATCCTTATGTTCATTCTCTTATTGGGCTTTTAAGCTCACCCCTTTGTTCATGTGTTCCCCAGGGTACTCTATGCAGATGTAAGGGCTCAATGGAAGTTGGAATCTCTTTATGGAGATTAAATAATGAATTGTTTTTTAGCCCCATGTTTTATGTTATATGTACCTAGTCTTCCAAGACACTAGACTTAATGATCCTTGGCTTGTACTATGATGATTAACTATGCTTAAAATCATGTAATGTTATATATAAAAGGATTGGGTTGCTATATACTCTGACCACAAGAGTCTTAGGTGTATCTTCTCATAGAAGGACCTAAACTTGAGATAGTGGCGATGGCTGGAGTTCCTCCAGGACTATGACTTTAAGATAGTCTATACTCCTAGAAAGGGAAACGTGGTGTCAGATGCGCTTAACAGGAGGTCTGGTTTATAGCTACTGATTGAGGTGACAGAGTAGTCAGCTGTGATGAAAATATCCTTCATGGATGATAATGGATCATCTTACCTTCAGTAAATGACTGTCACTCCCCCACTCTTACAGAAAGTTAGGGAGGCGCAGCCTATGAATGTTGATTGTGTGGCCCGATATGCTCAGTTATCCTTAGGACAAGATCTTGTTGTATTTTCAATAGGTGGGGAGCACATAATCCTTTTTAGAGGATGCACCATAGTACCAGTGATGTTGCGGGAGGAAGTTTTGAGGGAGTTCCATGCATCCCATTTTGTGGTACATCCTGGTGTGGAGAAGATGTATCAGGACCTCCTATATCAGTATTAGTGTCCAGGGGTGAAGAAAGTGGTGGCAGAGTTTGTTTCATGATGCCTCTCTTATCAACAAATGAAGGCTGAGAATCAGGTCCCAACAGGTTTGGCACATCCACTTGAGTTACTATAATGGAATTGGGATGTTATCTCCATGGAATTTGTGATGGGTTTACCATGCATGGCCAGGGGAAACAATTCTATTTGGGTGATCATTGACTGACTCACCAAGTCATCTCACTTCCTACCAATATGGGAGCAGGGATCGGTATAGGGCCTAGGATTCCTTTACGTACAAGAGATTGTGTGGCTATATGGGGTTCCTTAAATGATCATCTCAGAATGTGATAAATGCTTTATATCCTAGTTGTGTAAGGGATTATAGGAGGTGATCGGGACTCAGCTACACTTGAGCACAGCTTTTCACCCTCAAACAGATGGTCATACGTAGCAAACCATATAGACCTTGGAGGACATGATTCATGCTTGTGTACTTGATTTTGGTCTCAGTTGGGAGGACCACATACCACTAGTGGAGTTTTCAAACAATAACAAATATCACTCCACTATCGGCATGGACCCATTTGAGGCCTTGTACGGGAGGCCATGCAGATCACCCCTATGCTGGATAGACCCAAGGGAGTCATCACTCATGGGTCCAGAGTTGGTATGGGATACCACTGATAAGGTGGAGATCATCTAGGGGCATATGAGAACAACACAAATGAGGCAGAAATCGTATGCTGGAAGGAGGTGGATACCCTTGGAGTTTGAGGAGGGAGACCATGTTTTCCTTCAAGTATCACCCCGAAGGGGTTTGCGATGATTTGGTTAGGGTGGAAAAATATCTCCAAAGTTCATCAAACCTTTCCTAATTATGATTATAGTTGGTGAGTTGGCATACCTCCTAGCTCTTCCCCCACAAATTCATCAGGTGCATGATGTTTTTCATGTGTCACAGTTGGGGATGTATGTGCATGATTCATTGCAAGTCATCGACTGGGGTGAGATGGACATTAATGATGGGGCGATGTTTGCGGAGTTCCTGGTGGAGATAGAGGATCGACATAAGTGGTTCCTTCATGGATGATTGATTCCTCAGGTGCACGTTCGGTGGAAACATGGGAATCAACAGGAGAGCACATGGGAGTGGGAGGCTCAGATTTGGGCTCAAAACCACCATTTGTTTTATTAGCCCTTGTATTGGATTTTGGGAACGTAAATCCCTAAGGTGGGAAGAATGTAATGTCTCATAATTTCCATATAAAGTTTTTAAAAAATTTATGGAATTATTTCAAGACCACATGATTTGATGGCACGTGATTCTGAGGCCCGGTGAGCCCGAAACGGAATTTTGAACTTTTTTTAAGTTAGTTTAAGTAAACATGCGAGTGGGTTTTTCTAACTTTTTAATTGGTTATTGGATCGAAAATGTGAGGGAATCATTGAACTCGAAACATCAAGATTATCCTAGAAAGGACTTAACTTCGACCAGCAAGGGTTTGACAGAAAAGTTAGTTTTTGGACTTTTTGGAAAATAATAAAATAACATAAAAAGTTATTTTATTTTTATTCCCTCACCATTGAGCGATAGATGGTGGAACTAAGATATGGAAATGAGGCATAATAATAGAAGATTCTTAGTGGCTTGTAAATGGATTGTAACAGATACGTTGTTTGATAAACAAAACAGCATAATGACACGACGTCGCAGCGTAACAGAAACTCTACGACATGTTTTATTTTAATAAGCTAATGCGTTGGAGAAATAAGAATCAAACTATGGGAATCCTATGATGAACTTACACCAAGAAATCTCTATAACAATGAATGAAGAACACTGGAAGGATCTCTAGCAACGTCAATGCTTTACGAAGAACGAGACTGGGAAACGACGGACACCAACGGAGATTGAATCCCCAATGGTGGAGCACTTCATTGAAGAACGTCGATCGAGGTAGGGGTTTATTTGTTTTATGTTTTCCCTATTCTTATTATAAATAATGAACTCAGATCAACCCATGAACACATTGATCCAAAGACCATGAATTTTAGCAAGAGGGTGTTCTTTCTTGGGTTTTCTATCTGGGATTTAATTATTTTGTTGATAGAACTATAATCCCAAGCCTCCTCTATTTTAAACTTCTAATGCAGAGGGCATGTGCCAACATAAAAAAGGACCAAACTCCCTATTCCTTGTGTTTTCTTGGTGTCCGAACATTCGAAATGGCAGCAAGTAAGATTCGAGGCCTTCACAGGGAAGGAGACACCCCCACGGAGGCTGGAGGCGCAGTCGGTGTGAAGAATGGACCACCGGTGCGGACCCAGTGGCCTGAAGAAAGACCCGTCAGTGCATAGGCACTGGTGGAGGCTGAAGGTGGGTGGTGGCGCACCATGATGGTGCACTAGAGGTGACTATTACGGTCGGCTCGGGCCGTAGTGAAGGGCGGAAAGGACATGGTTCCTCGGCCGCATCGGTAGAGTGTCCCATAGTTGCAGGTTGTTGTTCTAGGGGGGCATGAGGTCTCCTGACCATGTATGGGAAGTTAGGCTAGCCGAATTGGCCGGTCGCATAGGGGCAGGCCGCAGTCGCTTGACCATGGAAGAGGAGACGGCCTCAAGGATGACCCATGGGGCGAGGGGAGCCGGACGCAGCTTTCATCCATGTCCTGGCCAGGAAGACTGGGTAGGTCGTGGGCTGGACCCTCCCCATCGGGTAGGGCGCAGGCCGAACCTACCCCATTGGGCAGGGCGTGGGCTGGATCTACCCCGTCGGGCAGGGCACGAGTCAGACCCACCCCATCAAGCAGGGTGTAGGCCAGACCCGCCCCATCGGCCAGGGCGTGGGCCGGACCCACCCCAACAGGCTAGACCCAGTCTGGGCAAGGTCTGGGTCTGTTCGGCAGACCCAGGTTGTGTCGATGGACCTTGGCCTGGGTTGGGTCGAACCAGACCCAGACCCAGCCGACCCCTTTTTGGAAAAATGCCAATATCTTTCAAATCGGGCCTCTGATTGATGATCCATTTACGGCGTTGGAACCCTCGCAACAAGGAGTGTCTTTTGGAATACTCTATGGAGGTTTTCATGGAAGTTAAAATTTGAGGAATGTCTTGGGGAGCAGTCCTCCTGAGATCAAGCATACTACATGCAGAAACCTTGTGGTTGGATGAGACCTAAAGACTACTGACAAGTGACCATGTGTGGATCGAATACTATGGCCCAGTGGAAAGCAGCTTCTGTGTGACCCGGAAGGCCCACGGTGGGGAGTGGATTCTTTATGACCCGTAATACCCATGGTTTTCTATAGGAGGAGTACCTCAGTATGGCTATAGGTGGTAAGCATATTTTTTGTGACCCAGTATACCCACAGTATTCATCAGGGATGAGTACCCCTGTAGTCCTAGGTTAGTAGGAAGCAGCTTCTGTGTGACCCAGCAAGCCCACTGTACTCATTGAGGAGGAGTTCTCCAGTATCCCATGGTGTTCGATTTTATGACTGATGGTCTTACTTTCCTATACGAGAATATGCCTTGTGTGAGCTGTCTTTCTTTGTGATCATGTTTGGTGATCATGCTTTGTGGTTTGTTTCTGGATTGCTTTGTGGTATTTCCTTTTTGTTTTGGGGTCCCTACTGAGTATATTGTTACTCACCCATGCACGGGCTTCGCCCACACATGTTTTGTTAGGTGAAGACGACGGATTCCTTGATAGAGGACTTGGTGGCCCATTACTCGGTGGTGGACAATGAGACCAGGTGGGCGGGGCATACTTCTACAGCTTCCATCAGCTACTCTGTACTTACCCATCAGGTGGGGTTTTCAACGGATGGTTATCCAGAGTTTCTTTTTTACTTTCCTATTTTCCAGTTAGTCTTTTGATGGGTTTGTATTCTGGCACATTTGAATTTTATTTGTACTTGTACTCAGTGGTTATTTATAGTGGTCTGTTTGTTTTACTTTTCCAGCTTTATGACGTGGTTGTGTGTGTGTGTGTGTGTGTATAGGTACTCAGTAAAATTCCTCCCACTTAAAGGTTGACACCTTTGGTGTTATTCACCAACCCCTGGCCTTTAGGAGGCAGGATTGGGGTATGTCATGGAATGAACCCCAGGGGAAGATTCATGACACTTACAATGGATGCTTCAAGGAAATTATTTTTATGACGGCAAGTATGTGCATACATGCCAAACATTCCTTTTTTACCTTAAAAGTTTAGAAGCATTTATTTATTTGAAAATGACGATAATATTACCTCTAAAACCATTTTTTTAAAATGAAAACATGGTTAAATATTTTTATTTAACATGAAATGATAAAAATAATACATTTGTAAAATTATTTTTAGAATTCACAGTTTTGAACGAACACAAGTTTCCAACTGAAAGGGGAGATAGAGTCAGATTTTCATGAAAACAAATTATTAAGTATCTTATGTAACAAAGAGTGGAAAAATGGTACCGTTACATGGATATAAAATTTATATCCAAAGTTTAAGAAAATCCATGATATTTTTTGAGATATGGATCATAATATTTCTTCAATGGAAGCATAATCATAAACATTCTTGATAAAAAATGAGATTGTAGTAATAAACAATCACCATTTTGGTAACATTAATTCATGATGGAAGTAATAAAAGTACATGAAGCTTAAAATATAATGAAAATAATTTGATTCATGATATAAAATTTCAAAAGTCAGTATTTACACCTCATATAGAAAAATAGTTTAAAAACATGGCATGTGTCTCAATGAAGGAAATTTGAGACAAAAATTACTTTACCAATTTGGTAACTTTTGAAACATAAACCCTGTGAAAGAAATATCATAAATTGGATATTTAAATACCAATAAATTTAATTATAAGATTCATAGAATACATTCATAGTCAATATATACACCATACAATAGAAGTGAGTGGTGAATGAGGAATGTATCTCACGGAAATAATAAGTGAGATGAAATCCCTTACCTTGTATCTTGACTCTCGTTATACATTTTTAAACCACATATATAATAATTATAAGATTATTATGAATCATTTAAATAAATATATTATTATATATAATACCATATATGGTTTTATTGTGGCTTTATATTACCCGCTTGTTAAAAATTTAATGTTAAGGTTACGCCATGGGTAATATTCGCTTTGTTTTTCAATTTTGTATTAATTTGTTATATCTTTGGTACTTATACATATATCATGACTTAAAAAATAAAAAACATGATATAAATATCATATATATTCAGTATATTTTTATTACAATAATATATATAATATATAAGTATGAATTGGAATACACCATTCATTGAGACGGTAGGTTGTACGTATGCATGGACGATGTTTCTATTTTATTGTCGTATTGAAATAAAGAAAGAAATTAACATATATGTATATATGTATATAATATAATTATAGTAGAATTTTTATTTCATATATATCATATATTTTCACTAAACACGTCCTTAATACATTCCATGTAGTGTGTGAATGAATCACATCACTTTGAGGGGCGGTAGTCCACACTTTCTCAAACAAAATTATCAAATTTACACAAAATGGAAAGTGTAAAGATATATAATGTAAAGTAATTATAGAAGAATAAATAAATAATAAGTATTATATATATCATATATAAATAGTGTGTCCATCATAATTACAATCCATTAAAGTATTTGAAATAAAAATGAACAATCATCATTTCATGAGGTGGTAGTTCACCATACAGGTAAACAATATGTTTGTTACCCATTAGATGGAAGTTTGTGTAAGTGTAGGCCTAAACCATATTCTAAAAACATATAATTATATTTAGGATAATTTTTTTTTATTGTCATGTAATAATTTTATTTTAGGGGGTATAGAATCAAAATAAATTAAAGGAGCATGAGGATGGATGTAACCTCTTCTTTGGGTAACTCCTTTTGGTTTCTACCAATGGGCTTCCATGGATTTATTTCTACCTAAATGGTGGATTAAAGGCATAAGGAATGGATTTTAGGGTGATAATAGTGAGTATATTTTATTATACTATGTGTTTTGAGAGGTTTAATGAAGTGGGATAAGTGATGTCCTTTTATAATGAAGGGAGGGACAAACATGGCATTTTTTAAAACAAGTTAAGTGTACCTACATTTTTACCTAAAAATAGTCATCCAAAACCTAACCAACTCAATAATTTAAGTTTTATGGCCTAAATATATCCATCAAATGTGTTTTGGAAACTATATAGGTAACTTGGGCCTTTAATATTAAGATTTATTCCCTTTTTATTCTTTATTTTACACTAAATATTGTAATTAATTTTAACTGCATTCACTAATATTTTTTGTCAAAAACAAAGTTTATAATATTAGAAACTATAAATTATGATGAATAAAAATATATAATCCATTTTTTAAAATTCTAACCACATAATTTTTAGAAATTAATTGAAAATTAATTCCACAGACAGTATGACAATGTAGGTTTTTAAGACAAAGATGTTCAAAAGTTTGCTATGTGTTTATAGTCAATTCCAAATGGAAATTGATTCTAATTACAAAAATTATATTAATTGATAAAAAATTATTTAATTAATATTTAAAACCAATTAAAAATATAATGGATCCATATAAATAATATAGATGAATAAATAGTTTTGAATTAAAATTCAGTTTTTTCACTATTCATGAAAAAATGAAAAATCATAGAAAAAACCAAAAATTTATTCTAACCTAATTAGTATGTTTCTCATTAAAAGATTAATTTTATTTTTAAATATTAAATTCATCAAATTTATAAAAATTTGATTTAAAATATCTTCCCTATTAAAATGTGGTAAAAGTTCCATTATAAAAATATAGTATTTTATGCGTAAAATTTGGTTTGTTATTATCCTATGCCTATAGAATCTATATTATGATTATTAAAAAAATAGTTGAATATTAAATATATATTTCATTAATATAAATTATTAATTTTAATTAATTTAATTTATTAGGATAAAACACCTTTGTGAGCATAAAAATAGTTTTTTATAAAAACATTCCTTTTATATTAAATTGGTTCTCATATTAATATCTAATTATTTTGTAACCAATGAATTGAAACATGTATTTTAATAAGTTATTTAATCATATTCATAACCTACAATATAAATATTGGGTTATATTATATTAAATAATAATATTTTTAATAATATATTATTCTTCGGTAAAACTCGGTTTTGTGTGTTATACAAGCCATCGAGGAAAGTCAGTCTTAAATGTAATGTAAGCTAACCTCAGTGTTTTGTGTATGGAAAGCTAAAATATATGTTATGTTTAGTTCACAATTAACTTTATGATTCATATAACACAATCTAAACATAGTGATTTAATATAAAAAAAACTATTTTTAGTGTTGAGTGAAATGAAAAATATCAAAATTTTAAATTAATTCGAAAAAAATAATTCTCAAAATATAGGGGTGTTACAGGGAACCATATTTGTTATGGACTAATCAAATAATTTTATTGAGATTATAAATTTTGATCCATATCATTATAGATATGGTATATATAAGGAAAAAAAATTTGAGTATGACCTCATTTATGAAATCTATTCATAGGTGAATGCCTTCAGTATGGAAACTATTTCATAAATAGTAAACAAGGATCCTTTCTACAAGTGTAATATGAGGGATGTTGAAGGTGTGGGGAATGTTATTTCAGTAACAATATAGTATAATGGTTCCTATTATCTTAGGAAATTCCATTTTTAGAGTTTATGATAGAGAAGTGGAACCTAGAAATTTCAATCTAGTAGTTTCGTGGTGTGCCATCATTGTGGAAGGAAAGGCCATGGGAAGCCTCAGTGTGATAAAGACCCAATTGGGTGTAGTTCATCTAGAAAAATGGTAAATATTTAGATATTTTATTATCACTTCCCATTTTTTATCATTAGGTTAGGATCCACACCTCCTCCTCCCTCCATGTCTAGATTTGTAGATCCATACAATGTTAGAAGATGAAGTACTACTTGTCGATCAATCCGAGGAGGTAAATGAGGTAGAGGAGGCCAGACCTCTGATATGAAACAATATTAGAGGGTTCCTCCTCATGGCAGTCATATTTTATAATTATTCTATATATTAGGTCTGTTACATTCCATACAACCTATGCATGTGGTGTAGAGAACGAGTACTTCTATAGTATGAGCTGCAATAATTGTAGCCTCCACCTTAGTATCTTATTTATTTGATATATGAGCTTCATATTCTTTTATCTATGTGTCTATAATGGAATTTATTGGTCTTGAAATTTAGTAATTCTAGGGGTTTATTACCCTAGATACTCCTTTTCTAGTATGTTTAGATAGTGTATGCTAATGAATAGAGTTTCTTTTTTATATTTGTTGTTTTTTTTTCATGTCAAACCTCTTCATCCCTAATATGATGGGTTTTGGTATCATTATCTACATAGATAATTTATAATATTATATCCCCAGTATTTACTATTTTCATTAGATAGAGACATTCATGTCGTTTGATTGTTGTAGTTCTGTTCGTAAGGGTGAATGGAATGTCTAGGGTTGTTGAGAAAGACCAGATCATCATGGTCATGGTGGAATGGTATTTTAGATTTCTATTCTTTTCTTGAATGATCAAAGTAAAGGTAAAATAGATTTTTCTCCTACGATGGATAGTTTCATGGATGTATTTCTTGAACAATTTTCAAGAATAGCACCTGAGTGGGAGTTTGAATTACTGATTGAGATCATTCTAGGAGAAGATATGATATTTATTCCTCTGTATAGTATGGAACCAATAAATCTTCACAAGATCAAGAGGTAGTTGGAGGATTTGAAGTCAAGAGATTTATCTGAAATAGTATATCACCTTGGGGTTCACACATTATTTTCACCAACAAGGCATATGGAACCATCTATCCTTATATGGATAGATGATGGTTTAATTATATTATAGGTAAGAAATTGTATTTTTTTTACCTTATATAGATTTTATATTTGACCTGATTTGAGGAGATAGAGTATTCTTGAAGATTGACCTATGATTAGGCTATCATCACATATGAGAAATGACGTCAGAAACACTATATATATCTTTCTGGTGTTGGTACAATTCAAATGAGTATCTAGTGATGTTGTTCAGTTTGAAAAATTCTCCCACTGTTTTTATGGCCTTGGTGAATCGAGTCTTCCACACGTGCCTATTTTCCATTATAGTAAATTTCAATGATGATATCTTGGTGTACTCACAAACTCAACATGATCATGTTAAACACCTTCATATATTATTTATCATAGTATGAGGGAAGTAGCTATATTCTAAGCTCAATATATTCCACTTTTAGGTCTACAAGGAAAACTTATTGGGTTAAATAATGTTAGAATCAAAAGTATCTATTAACATAGATAAGGTGGTGGAAATAGTTTTTTAGGTTCCTCCAAATAACAACTTTGATATTTGGAGTTTCTTAGGGATGGTTGGTTATTACATTCATTTTATTCATGGTTTCACACATCTTGTAGCACCTCTTACAAGCTTGACCAATAATGCTATCACTTTTATATATTTTGAATATTTTATAGATATTGGCAAGAGTTAAAGGGAAGGTTAACTTCATAATTAATCATGATATTACTTATTCCTAGAAGAGGTTATAAAGTGTTTTTTGATACAAAAGACATAATAATGGTCATAGTTATGATATAGGATGATCAATTAATTGCATATAGGTCTCTTTAGTAGAGACCTCATGAGAATTATTACCCAATGCATAACCTCGATCATGCAATAGTAGATCGTGATTTTTATTGTTGGGGGAATATTTTACTAAGATAGTGAATTTTTAGTTTATAAATACCAAAAACACCACATATACATTTTGACACAAAATGTATTAAATCTCATATAGTGAAGGTTGTTCAAATACCTTTAGTACTTAATCTTTTTTCTTTCCTATACACATGTAAAGGGTAATTATGTTATTGATGGTTGAAGCCATAAGACTTAGACACAAGCATTTCTAGAAGCTAATGATTAATGGTGGTTTATTAAAATTCTTTATAATATATGTCTATAGTGTCAAGTGAGTGAAAATAAAACATTTTTTTCCTTAGTGGTATCCTCCTCACATTTGGATAGAGTGAAGAGGTGGCAGTTCTCTAATCCTAAAGGATTAATATAGAGTGATAGTTATTTAGGTGAGTACCTACCCAAATATTGGTTTGTCGATCAAGATGAGATCCTTTAAATTCATTGGAATTTTAAGGTTCCTATAGACATGCAGGAGGAATTTATAGGAGAATATCATACTTCATAATGAGTAGTACTCCTAGGGATATGCAAGATATTCCATGAATTATTCCACCATTATTGTTGGTCTGAGATGAAACGTCACATTGTGGGTTTTACAATTAGGTGTTCCACCTGTCTGCAGGTGAAGGTATAAAATCAGCGGCCTGTTATCTTGTTACATCCATTACCATTACTGTAATGTAAATGGGATGATGTCATTATGGATTTTGTTACCAGATTACCAGGTTTATCTCAAAGTAATGGGGTATTTTAGATAGTTGTGGACATGGTTAATAAGGTCACCCACTTTATTCCTATTAAGGAGACCTTATCAGTATATGGGCATGGGATACTATACACCCTTGAGATTTTATTCCTACACTAGGTCCCCATAAAATTGTTTCAGATAAAGATGATCATTTTTTTAATGTCTCTGTAAGTAGTTGAAGAAAGAACTAGTTCCCATGAACTTTTTAGTAAAACCTATCACTCCCATATCAATGTACACTCAGGATAGAAAATAAATGAACTATAGGATATGATTTAAGCGTGTTTCCTTAGTTTTATAGGTTCTTGGAAAAAAATAAACATATCATTGATTTTTGGTACAATAACTACCTTATAGGAATTTTTCTGATGGATCCTTATGATTATTTATATGGTAAGACATATCGACTGCCTATGTGATGGATAGAGGTAGGGGAGGTGATGATACTAGGACCCCATATCATTTAGGAGACTTATGTGTAGGTATAGATTATTTTAAGTGTATAACTTTATCCTAATCTAGGAAAAAGTATTATGATGACCAACATCACCACCTCTTGAGTTTAAGGTGGGGAATATTGTTTTATTTCATGTTTCTCCTAGACTAGGGAATCGACTGATTCCAAAACAATATATTTCATTGAATCATTTTATCGGTCCTTTCGAGGACATAGATTTAGTAATACCGGTATCATATCTGATAGATCTTTATTGGAGGTACCAATCCATGCATGAAATCATAAATATGTCTCGGATTTATTATTTTTGATCTGACCCATCTCTTGGTTTTGATCTTTAGGATGTTGAATTTGATGATGATTCTTCTTTTGAGGAGCATGTATTTTTTATAAATTATCATAGCATGAAGGCACTTTGTGTAAGAACCTGGTTCTTAGTTTTGAGGTACGGGCTTCTTCTTTTCTCTTTTCCTTAATTGTTTTTGAGAAAATATGGCAAATGAGGAAAATCCCAAAATTTGGAAAGTACACATCATGTACTTTGTCCACACACCGTGTACTTTTGACCGTGTGGAATGAGTACATAGGGTGTGTGGATGTGTCGGCGATGAAGGGTGTAGGAACCAACTACACGCCGTGTGGTGGTCCCTTACACGTCGTGTAGTCAGTTGGCAAGCGAATAGTAAGGCGGTGTCCAGCTGTGCGACTGAACACACCGTGTACTCAAGGAGACACGCCGTGTAGTCATGTCGGTAGATGAATAGTTCCACCCTGGCAGGAAGCTGCCAGAGGAACAGTTTAAAAATGGGAAGTACATGCTGTGTACTCGGAAGTACACGCCGTGTACTTTGTTTTTTTTTGCTTAAAATGGGCAGTAGCCTCCCCTGTTTACAGGGAAGGCTTAGAATGGGAAGAGGGAGCTTGGGAGAGGAGGCCGAAGCTTTGGAGATCCGCCGAGCATTCGTCGGGAATTTGTTTCCGCCTCCACTCTTCTTTAACCGTTCTTGCCAATTCTTCCCCTAACAGGAGTTATTTGCATTTAAGTGAGAATTCTTTTACTTCAGATCTATGACGTTCTTGGACGTTTCAGAAGGCGTTGTTCATGTATATCGTTCATGGGTGTTTAAGGTAGGTGGCTTGGTGTTTATTTCCAACTGTTGTGCGTTTTGGGTGAATTATTGTGTCATGAACCCATGTTGGGGTGTCGTGTGGCTGAGGTCATAGCTATTTAAATACCTAGAATTGTACAGGTAATTAAATGTGATATTAAAATGTTGTTTGGGATCGCTGCTTGGATCCAGGACCACCCCAGGGGTGCGTTCCTATATTTATTCGTTTGGCCAGGATACCCGAGGGTATGCCTTATTTACTTTTCGCATTACTTTTGCCTTGATAGGAATTGTATGTGAACTGTTTATTTACATGTTGGGCATGGCCCGGTTACTTGTGCCTAAGGGAAGTGTTTTTACTATAGCTTGAGGGCATGACTGTATTAGCCTGGGGGAGATGTTCTCTTAGCCTGAGGGAAACTTCTTCTGAGCCTGAGGGAAATCGACTCTGTGCCTGAGGGTGACACTTCTTACGCCTGAGGGAAATTTTTTTTACTCCTGAGGGAAATACCTGCGAGTTGGATTATGATTACCTGAGGGTGAGATTTTGTTTGTCTGAGGATGCTGTCTGTTTACTTAGAATATTCACTGTGGTGATATTTTAAATTAAATGATTAAATGGATATTAAAATGGAAATATAATTGGTTAAGTTAGTTACTTTTTAGTACTTCTTACTTTGTTGTATTTACTACTGTACACTATTGTTGCATGATTACACACAGCTGGGCACAGGCCTTTGGTGGGTGCCTACTGAGATATACTTCTCACACCCTATTTGGGTCATGCTTTTCGGCCTAAACAGATTACTTTTCTGTAGGTGTAGATAAGGTAAAATGTCCTTATACAGGTACTTGATTGCTACTGGGGTGTAGGGGAGCATGGGACCGGGCTCATGCTCACGATGATGCTGGTTGTTCTGTTTTTCTTTTCTGTACTTGTACTCTATATTGTATTGTACTGCTATGTAACATGTTCTGGCTATTTTCCTAGAATTGGATACATGTTGCATCATATCTATATTTCTGGTTGGTTATATCTATTGCAGTTGTTATTCCAGTTGTGTATGGTTTACTACTCCCGTTGTTGTTGTACGTTTATTCTATATTCTGTTGCGCTACACTTTGACAAATGAGGGAATAGTTTCCCCACTATCAGACTTGGTCCCTCATTTCTAGTCGGTAGCCTCTGGCATTTGGGTAAAGGCGCTTGAGGTCATGTGGTGAACCGGGTTCGGGGCACCGTTGAGTGGCACCCGGAACCAGGACATTACAAAGTGGTATCAGAGGCGGTTCTTTTCTTTGACTTACTATTTGGAGCCTTAGTCAGGGATAGGACGAGAACGGTAGTTGGTAATAAGTTGTGCCCGGGCGTAGCTAACTCGTGTATAGGGAAAATCCAATTTACCTCGTATTGAAATTTTACTGATTTTGCAATTTATATTTGATATGATTTTCACCATTGGGCGACACACTTGTGATTGTGCTTTTTATATTTTATCCATGGGTTCTATTTTGTTGCAACCCAATGAGATGAGGGTATTCCATCTCATGCATTATTTAGGCACATTCTAGAAATCACATGCCATGCATAGTTCCATGCCATGTAGGTGCATTAGAAATTTCATGTTGTTGTGATAGTTATTGTGCTAGAAAAGCATGTTGTTGTGATAGCTACTTGATAAATACCTGCTGTTTGATAGGGTATTATTTTGTGAGCCTGATTTTGGAATGGACGCTAAACTTTGGTTTTTAGGGAGTATGGGCCCCCATTGACCGGAATTTGGTGGATCATTGATGGTTTATTTTGTTATAACACAGATAAGATGTCAAACTTTGATTCTTGGGGAGTATGGGCCCTCACGGATCAGAATTTGACACTTAGGTGTTGTTTTCTGATATTTTCTGGGTTCCAGGTAAGTTTATGAGGCATACTATCTAGAAAACCCAGTATACACGCTGTGTAGTACTGTAGACACGCCATGTATGTTCTTCTGTTTGGGAAGGAAAATAAACTTTTTGAGTACACGCCGTGTAGTCTCTTCCCATGTCACAAACCGTGTGGGCGGTGACACGGGGAAGGGAAGAGATTGGGCCGAACATGCCGTGTACCGGATGTACACGTCGTGTAGTGTTGACCCGGAGACCCGGCCGTGTAACTAACAAACATGGGCTGGTGTAGTCATTTCTTGAACACGCCATGTCAATAAAGAACACGCCGTGTAGTGTGACCTAGGGACCCAACCGTGTAACTAACAACACAGGTCGGTGTAATCCTTTCATGTACACGTCATGTGTATATTGAACATGCCGTGTAGTTGGAGCCGTGTATCCATCTGTGTAACTAACAACACGGGTCGGTGAAGCTTGTCTAGTACACGTCGTGTACCTGTGGGACACGCCGTGTAGTCTTGTCTGAGAACAGACCGTGTGGACTTATCCATGTGGCTGGGAAAACGGGGAAGTGTACACGTCGTGTGCGGGTGTAACACGTCGTTTAGTGTTAAGCTGAGTAGTCGTCTGTGTCACAAACGACATGGGCAGTTGGAAATAACACCATACACACTGTGTAGATTATATACACGTCGTGTAGTTTTGTTTAATGGGATCCATGTGGCTTAGCCGTGTAGAAGGACCCGGGCAGGGGAAGAGGAGTCAGGTACATGCTGTGTAGTCAGTATACACCTCGTGTAGTCTTGTTTTTCAACTTTTGAATGCCTTCTTCCTCCTGTTTTCTTTCGGGTTCCTTTGTTTTTGGTCGTTGTTAATCTTGATCTAAGGTGTGCATTTGACCTTGTAGAGTCATGTCGCCGAGACGACTACGCGTTGTTCGCTAGGAGAGCGGCAATTAGAATACTCTATAGATGGTGGGCCATGGGCTACTAGTGGATCCTCCAGCAGAGCCAGATGCGGCGCCAGTTGTTATACCGGACACAGGCGCGGAGGTGCAGTTCCTTGAATGCTTATTGCAGTTCATGTAGACCTTTCAGGGAGCACTGCCGGCTGCTACATCTATAGCTGAGCTAACTCGTATCTTCCAACAGTAGCATCCGCCTACGTTTTCAGGGGATGGCAGACCACAGGATGCGGAGTCTTGGATGGGATCGATGCAGACTATTTTCGAGCATCTTGAGACACCTCTAGGACGGAGGGTCAAGCTCACGACGTATATGCTGCGTGATTCCACCAAGAGGTGGTGGGATGTTACCACCCAGTCAGAGCATCACAGACACATGGAGTGGGAAGATTTTCAGGCAGTCTTCTATGACTTCTTCTTCCCAGAGACACTGAGGGCAGATAGGGCTCGAGAGTTCATGAATCTACAGTAGGGCGCTATGTTGGTGATGGACTATTCTACTCGTTTCACCGAGCTTCAGCGCTTTGCACCCGTGCTGGTGGGTGATGAGACGCTGAGAGCCAGGCGCTTCATGGATGGTCTTCGGTATGACATCTGAGCACTGGTGAATGTTTTCAGGTTTCCTACTGAACATGATATTGTGAACCAGGTGCTGATTACAGAGAGGAACCTGCAGGAAGCTAGTGGTGTGGGCTAGGGTAGTTCAGCACCAGTTTCTGGTACTATTTCTACTGGTAAGAGGAAGAGACAGATGGACTTCTCTCCGGGTGGCAGTACCAGCCAGGCAGTTTCTTCAGGTGGGACGGTCAGGTGCTACCAGTGTGGTAAAGAGGGGCACAAGAGACCGCAGTGTCCATAAGACCCAGTGAAGTGCCAAGCTTGGGGCAATATGGGTCATCTGTAGTGCTTTTGCAGGTCGTTTTTACCAATGGCTAGTGAGAGGGGTTCTGTGCAGACTCCACGTGCGGGAGCAAGACCGGTGGCTTATTACCAGTCATGGAACTGGAATACGTCAGGGCGTGCAGGCAGAGATTGTGGTTGTGGTCATGGTAGCCAGACACCAGGATCTCAGAGGCAGAAGGGTGGGACGGCTCAGGGTAGTCAGGCTATGTCGTAGGGTCGCGGCACTGGGTAGGCATATGCAGTGCAACAGACCCAGCAGGATCAGGATCCCAAACCTTCTACTGTCATAGGTACTATTCTAGTAGCTTCTATCTTATCTTTAGTACTTTTTGATACGGGTGATACACATAGATTCATATTTGTACTCGTAGTGGAGAGCCTTGGGCTCTAGGTTTCTAGTTCTTCTGATATTATGAAGCTAGACACTCTGTTGGGGACTAGAATGGTTGGTGTGCATCAGTGCAAGGATTTCCCCCTTGAGGTTGGTGGGTGTCACTTTCCTTGGGACCTCTATGTCTTAGAGATGACAGCTTATGATGTCATTCTCAGAATGGACTGGTTGGTTGCCTTTCGAGCCTTTGTAGATTGCTATCATCGCAGGGTGAGTTTCACGTCACCAGAGGGCGGAGAGTTTCTATACAAGAGCGAACGGGATGTTCAGGCGAGTCGAGCTGGACCAGAGCATCATGGGTGAGGTGGAGTCACATCCCAGATTGCGAGTTTATATCTGGATGACCAAGGGACTTGTCAAACGGATTTCCCTCCAGTGGTTGATCATTTCAAGTATGTCTTCCCGGACGACTTTTCAGGTCTTCCTCTGGAGAGTGAGGTATATTTCTCTATTGACCTTGTTCCAGGAGTAGCACCAGTGTCCATTCCTCCTTATAGGATGGCTACACCTGGGTTTCAGGAGCTCAAGAGGCAGTTAGAGGAGTTACAGGCAAAGGGTTTTATCTGAACCATTTCTTCTCCTTGGGGTTCTCTAGTCCTTTTTGCGAAGAAGGCAGACGGTACCCTCAGACTCTGTGTGGATTATCCGAAGCTGAACCAGTTGATGGTTAAGAACTGATATCCCTTACCGAGGATTGATGATCTTTTTGATCAACTTCATGGAGCACGAGTGTTCTCAAAGATTGAATTGAGATCAGGATATCATCAGCTGCGCGTTAGACCGTCTGATATACCTCTCACATCTTTCAGGAGCAGGTATGGTCTATACGAGTATACAGTTATGCCGTTCGGACTCACGAACGCGCCAGCAGTTTTCATGGCTCTAATTAATCGTGTGTTCCATCCTTATCTGGATTATTTTGTGGTATTATTCATGGATTATATCTTTGTATACTCTCACACTCTACACGACCATGCCACCCATCTTGATATCGTATTGAGTACACTGAGAGAGCATCGGCTATATGCTAAGCTCTCAAAGTGCCACTTTTGGATGGACCAAATTCACTTCCTTGGTCATATCATCTCAGAGGCGGGAGCTTTAGTAGACCCAGAGAAGGTGAGAGTAGTAGTTTCCTAGGATTATCCTAAGAACATGTTTGAGATACGGAGTTTCTTAGGGCTGGATGGTTACTACAGATGCTTCATACAGGACTTCTCCCACTTAGCAGCACTGTTGAAGGGTTTGACTAAGAAGGGTGTGAAGTTCATTTGGTCAGAAGCTTGCGAGATAGACTTTCAGGACCTGAAAGGAAGGTTGACATCAGCACCGATCCTGATACTCCCAAAACATTGGAAGAGCTATACAGTTTACTATGACGCATCAGGTATTGAACTGGGAGCAGTGTTGATGCAGGGCGATCGAGTAGTTGCGTATGGGTCTCAGCAGTTGAGGCCACATGAGAGGAATTACCCGATGCATGATCTCGAGTTGGCTGCAGTTGTGCATGCATTGCTCTTTTGGAGACACTATCTCTTGGGAGAACATTGTGTGGTTTTCACCGACCACAAAAGTCTCAAGTATATCTTTACTCAGCATGACTTGAATCTGAGGCAGTGAAGGTGGGTCGAATACCTTAAGTCCTTTGATTTTGAGCTTGCCTATACACATGGAAAAGGAAATGCAGTAGCTGATGCACTGAGCAGGAAGACTCAGATACAGGCTGTGCAGGAGGCCAGTGATGAGTGGCAGCTCATGGATTTGTTCTCTGAGATGCATTTGGCGGTGCACAATAGTCAGGGGAAAACTTATCATTCATCTTTAGCTGTGACTTCTACCCTCCTGGATAGAGTGAGGATGAGACAGCTATCTGATTCAGAAGGCCTAGTTCTATGGGAGTCCATGTCAAGTGAGGACCCTCCTCCCGGTTGGACGATAGGCGATGATGAAATTCTGCATTTCCATGGACGAGTGTGGGTTTCAGGGGATATACGCGACGAGCTGATGCGGGAGTTTCATGCTTCAGTCTGGGCAATTCATCCCGGGGTTACCAAGATGTACCGAGACTTGAGACGTCAGTACTGGTGGCCGGGTATGAAGCGAGAAGTAGTTGGTTTTGTTATGAGATGTTCCACCTATCAGCAGGTGAAGGCGGAGCATTAGAGGCCAGCCGGACTGTTACAGCAGTAACCCATTCCGGAGTGGAAATGGGATGATGTCGTGATGGATTTCATGACTGGTTTGCCGAGGTCACCTCGAGGAAATGATGTCGGGTGGGTTGTTGTAGACAGACTCATGAAGGTAGCTCACTTTTTGCCGATCAAGGAGACCTTTGGTGTTGACGAGCTCAGAAGGTTGTGTATCTGAGAGGTCATACATCTTCATGGGGTCCCACGTTCTATCATTTCTGATAGGGACGCCCATTTTATGTCTCGTTTCTGGAAGAGTTTTCAGAGGGCACTGGGTACACAGGTGCTTCTGAGCACAGCTTACCACCCTTAGACCGATGGCCAGTCAGAGCATACTATACAAGTGCTTGAGGACATGCTGCGAGCATGTATCCTAGACTTTGGGGGCTCTTGGTAGAAGCACATACCCCTAGTCGATTTTTCCTATAATAAAAGAATTCAAGAAAATATTGAGATGGCACCATACGAGGATTTATATGGTAGGCCATGCCAATCACCTTTGTGCTGGTCAGAGGCAGGTGAGGCAGCTTTGCTGGGACCATGTCTCGTGCAGGAGACTTCTGAGTTGGTCCAGTTGATTCAGAAGCGGATGGCTACCATGCAGTCTCATCAGAAATCTTATGTTGATCACTGCAAACAACCTTTGGAGTTCGTGGTCAAGGATCAGGTTTTCTTGCGTGATTCTCCAAGGTTGGGACACAGGAGGATCAGGAGACAGGGTAAACTTTCACTGAGGTATGTGGAGTCATTTGAGATTCTGGAGAGAGTCAGTCTGGTTTCCTATCGGTTGCAGTTACCTCAGAGGTACTGATCCATGCACGAAGTCTTACATGTATCTCAGTTGCGCCGCTATCATTCAGACTCGTCTCACGTCTTTCAGCCCGATGAGGTTGAGCTTGAGTTAGATGTGTCCTTTGAGGAGCATCTGATTCATATCATTGACAGGAGCACGAAGGTTCTCCGAGGCTGGTTAGTTCCTCTCGTACGGGTGATATGGCAGCATGGCCGAGTGCAGGACGAAACCTGGGAGCGGGATACCGATGTACATGCTCAGTGTCTGGATTTATTTACGGCTTTATCTTCTCCACCCTTGGAAGGGAAATTTGGGGATGATTTTCTTTAATGGGGGAAGTTTGTAAGAACTTGGTTCTTAGTTTTGAGGTACGGGCTTCTTATTTTCTCTTTTCCTTAAGTGTTTTTGAGAAAATATAGAAAATGGGGAAACATACAAGATCAATAAAATATGGTTTAGGAAATTTTAATATCCATGATAAATGAAATGAATAATTTATGGGAATTTAAATTTTCAATCATCATAAGAGATTTAATATTTCAAGGGGACTAACAAATAAATCAAGGAATTTAATGTTAATATTATCCTTTTCAAAACTAGTAATAAACCATATAAATAATGAATGAGGTTTGTATCAATAAAATATAACCCATGTGGTATAAAATAATGGGTTTTTTCATTGATGGATAGAAATAAAAAGATCTTTTAAAAAGCATCTTTGAGAAAAATTTCCTTTGTTTTGAAAAACATTTTGAAAACCCTTTTATTTTAAAATAACTTTTGAAAAAAATCATTAAAAAGTAACATTTTAATAATGTAATGTAATTTCCAAATAAATTGCAGTGGTTAAATCCATATATATAGTACTAGGTAAAAGAACATTCGTTTTTCATAGTTAATGGTTAGAAAAATTCCTTATTCAGAAATCAACAGGATGATTCTTTTGAAAAATTGGTAAAAGAAAAAAAGGGGTAGAGATTTATTTACTAGATCCTTTTAAAGACGTTGTTCAAAAAAATTTAATAATACATTGTTATTTGAAGAAAACATGTTCTCAAACTAAAGAGATAAATTAAGTCGGGTTTTCTTAAAAATATTTTCAAAAAAAATTGAGTACCAAAGAGTGGGAAAATGGTACTAATACTAGAATGATTTCATGAATAAAAATTGGATTGTAAAATTAAAGGTTTTATTGAAAAATTTTCACATAATATCCTCAAAAGTAAATTATATTGATTGATCATTAAAATTACTATCGATAAAAAATCCATAAACATTTTAAAGTGTCCCATACCACTTTGAAACATGTGAATCAAAATCCTTGTAAAATAATATCATTAAATGAAAGTATTAAATTTCATTAAGGTAAAAGGATTAGTGATATAATATTTTAAAATGGTTATTAGATACATCACAAGAAATAATTAAGTGGTGAACATGATATTTATCTCATGGATGTACAAATTTAGATGAAAATCCCTTACCTTGCTTCTTATTTTTCTCATGTGTCTTTATATCCCAGAATTAAAAACTTATGTTAATTATTTAATTTCATGAGAACCTTTTTTATTTCAATAATTAATTTCATTTCACTTATTACTATGTCGTATAAAACTACTTAAATAATTAGGTTCACATCATTTTTTTGACCAAAATTGGTTTATGTGTCAAAAATAACTTTGGTGGGTCAATTATTATAAAGACCCAGTTTTTTCATGTAATTTTTTTTTAATTATATGGAATTATTATGAGTCTGTGGAAATTGACGGTGTGTGATTCCAAGGCCTGGTCTTCCTAGAAGGAATTTCTGAACTTTTTTTAGGTACATTCAGTAAACATGTGAGCGGTGTTTTCTAACTTTTGAACCAGTGCTCGGATTAAAAAATCTGAGGGCACTATTGAATCCACAGTACCGGGATTCACTTAAGGGAGGATTCATTTTAACCGCAGTAGGTCTGAAGAAAAAGTTAAGTTTTGGAACTTTTAAAAGAATAAATAAAATAACTTGGTTATTTTATATTGTTTTTATCTTATCCTCCAACAGAAAAATGGAGTGTGGGACCAGTGATGTGTCAAGCCATTAAATGGATTGACCCTTCAATCTAAGTAACACCAACATTGGGGAATTAGGAAGCTTCCTAATTAATGAGCCCCCATTAATTCCCAACGTCGTTACTTACCATCCCCCTCTCCTATTTATATGGAGCTTGGGAAGAGGTGTCGGCACAACTTCATCAAGCAGTGAAGTGTTGAAAAAGTGCTGAGATGCCAAACCCTTGGAGGATGGAGTTGGTTCCAGTGGGAGATGATGAGAAACATCGAAACCCCGAACCGAAGATCGACGATCGAGCGACATCATTGGAGGATAGTTGCGAGGACGCCGAATTCTAACCCACTTCCTCAATCGTGGGTGTTCTTCATCATTCTTAAGGTAGGGGGTTTAACTTGATTTAAATTCCAAGAGTTTGTTGATTCTTTATCTCCCTCATGATTACAAGCTAACACGGAGGGAGCGAGCCTAATGAACCCGTCCCAGACCCTCTGCTACCTTGCTACCCCTTTTTGTTCTCTGGGGAAGACCGCCGGTGTGGCGGTACCGGAAACTGACGTCGGCAGGGACCAAGGCAGTGGCCGGCACCGGCCGGCCGCGAGGAAGGAGACGGCGCACCCGTGCCTCCAGATAAATCGGCCATGGATCGTCAGCCGCGGTGGTCGGGGGAGGCGACTGGCACACCGGTCGGCCGTAGAAGGAGAGGGAGGTGTGACCAGTGCATTGTTGGAGGACTCGGGTCATGGCTCGTCAGCCATAGTGGACCAGAGGAAGGAGGGCGGTACACTGGCCAGCCACGGGTGGCAGAGTGGTGTGTCATCACGTTCCGCTGGATAAGACGACCGGCACAACAGCGGGCCACGACGGGTTCGGTAGTACCCACACCAGTGGGTCTCATAGGCCACCTGGTGTCTCCACGTGGTGTCGCCACTACAGAGGATCCGAACGACCTCCGGGCCATTCGGGAATTCGGGGGGAGCCTCTCCCCCTTGCCACCTAGCACTATCCCCCAGTGGGTCATGCTTCACCGTAGTCGGGCCGCCAGCCCAGCGGGCTTCCCCTTGCGGGTCGAGCCTCCCCTTTCGGGCCACCCCCTTGCGGTTCAGGCTGAGCCTGCCATGGCCTAGCCTAGACCGGGTCAGTCCGACTGGGTCGGACCAGACCCGAGCCCAACCGGACCCAGAAACACTAAAGGAGTCATATCTTGAAAATCTGGGCATCTGTTTGATGAATCGTCTACTGCGCTAGGACCCCTGGAGCAAGATGGTCTTATTGGTATACTCTACTTGAGTTTCGTAAATAGTTGGAGTATGGCTGGGTTGGATCAAACCCAAATCCAACCGGGCCCCTAGAACTAAAACGTTTTTAACCCGTAGACTGGGCATCTGATTGATGCATCATCTGTCACGTTGGAACCCTTATGACATGGCAGTCCTTTGGGTTACTCCTTTGTGGAGATTAGTGGAGATTGAGGTATGTCTGATATCTTGAGGGGAAGATTCTACAGAACTCTAGTGCACCGGGTGCAAGGAATCTCGTGGTAGGTTGTAACGTGAAGAAGGAATATCGATCATGTGTGGTCCAGCATCTATCGATCCTGTGTGGGTCAGCGCTCAGCAATCCTATGTGGGTCAGTGCATACCGATCCTGTGTGGGTCAGATCCTGTGTCGGTCAGCGCTCAGCAATCCTGTGTAGGTCAGTGCATATTGATCCTGTGTGGGTTAGCGGTGGTTAGTTACCCATCAATCATGTGTGGGTCAGAAGAAGTGCTACTTAACAGAATAATATGATCTATCTTATGACTAATCATTTGTACCACTGTACTTAAGTTATACCTGATTGTAAGTTGAGTCACTTCTACCTTCTTGGTGTTACCTATGTGGTACTCCTATCTTCGTGGTGTTACTTGTGTGGAAGTTATATCTTTGTGGTGTTACAGGTGTGATACTTCTATCTTCATGGTGTTACCTGTGTGGTGCTTCTATCTTCGTGGTGTTACCTGTGTGGTACTTCTACCTTCGTGGTGTTGCATGTGTGGTACTTCTACCTTCGTGGTGTTGTCTTCATGGTGTTACTTGTGTGGTACTTCTACCTTTGTGGTGTTACCTTTGTGGTATTCTTTTCTCAGGTATGAGATGAGTATGTATTGATAACTTAGGAATATGTATGGGAATATACCGAAGTAGAGTTGATGTCTATTGCTTTGTGATTTGATATTGGGGTCTTTATTTGTGGTATCTTCCTTTGTGGAACTCTAGGAGACCTATGGGGGTCTCGGGGTCCCTACTGAATATCGTTATACTCACCCCTACATGATCTATTCATGCACCTTGTTGTGTCTTGTACAGACAATGGACAACATTGATCGAGGCTGAGGGAGCCAAGACTAGACAGTACCTGGAGGTGGACCATTTAGCGTGATGTGGCGTAGGGACTATTGTTCCTGAGCTGTACCTACCCTTCAGGTAGGATCCTCAATAGAAAATCTAGGAGTTATTTTTACTTTTCAGTTGTATTTTTACATTTCATTTGTACTTGTACTTTTAGTTGGTCTTGTATTCTGGCCCCTTTACTTTCAGCACGCTTTTACTACAGCAGTTTAATTTGTGGTCGCTTCTTGTTGTGTTCTTGGAATGTGTGTCTGTATAGGTTAAAAGGAAATTCCTTCCCATTATAGGGATACACCTTTCTAGTTCTAGTTTACATCCCCTGGCCTATGGAAGGTGGGCTTGGGGTAGTCATGACATGGGCCCTGAGGGACGCGTCGTGACAAATTGGTATCAGAGGAATCGATTCTACTGAAAAACTATGACTCTAATCTTTTCTGTGTGGCAATAGGGTTAAGTGTTATGAGTGTGGTTTTCAGTTTGGGGAATCCAGTGTTGGTGTGAAGGCTGACGTATCCATAAACCAGGACCCTGAATTCTGATTTCTGACTCAGTGCACGGAAACACTGATTGTATGTGTTTTTGAAAAGTTTCTTATGATCTCTTTGAGTTAGCTCACCAGGTATAACTTATTGACCGTGGAATAACTATTCTCTTTCAGGATTCCACCACGTAGACAACCATCTAGTATTCCCAATAGATTATGCAATGATGGCCCACTGAGCGATGAGGCATCGGTGTAGGGGCCTCTTACAGCGTTAGCACCTTCAGGTGGTAGCACCACTACCCGTTGGGAATCTGTTTCCACTATCCCCACCAGCAGAGGGTGCACGCTGACTGAGCACATTGCACGAGTTTCAGCAGTAGAGGCCTCCATGGTTCTGAGGTGAGATGGACCCGTAGGTGGATGAGGACTGGCTGGAGGCTATAGCAAGAGTTTTTTTCCTGGTTGGGACACCAGCTGACCTTATAGTGATCCTAGCAGCCAATATTTTTCAGGCAGTAGCAGGGATATGGTGGAGCCTGAGTCTCTAGATACACAATGAGGTGACCCTCATCTGGGAAGACTTAGAGAGCCTTTTCAGGGCAGAGTTCTTCCCAGCGAACTTATGATCTGTGCATATACAGGAGCTGCTGCACTTATAGCAGGGTAGCAAGACTGTGGCCCAGTACTCGTCGAGGTTCACTGATCTCTCCCGCTACTCCACCGACATGGTACGGTACCCTTTCTTCAGGGCCCAGACCTTTGAGCAGGGTCTCCGAAAGGGGATCAAAGCATCAATGATATCGCTTAGCATTCCGATGCAAGATGGAATGCTAGAGTGAGTGCTTTTGGTGGAGAGTTTCCTAACTGAGTAGGCACCCACAACGAGAGCCACCACCAGACATAAGGTAAGAGATTCATCAGCAGCAGGTAGTAGACGGATGACGTAGGGGCCCAAGCGGTCTAGGACATCTATTGGACGACCTTAGGATACAGGGTCGGTGGTGCAGGGTTCATAGGATAGAGGAGGACAGTTGAGGAGAAGACCGTGCTACACGTGCGGCGGGAAGGGTCACATGGCTAGCGACTACCCGACCTATTGTACGGATGACCAGTAGATGGTCAAGGGACTTTCGAGGAAGAGGCATAGATTCGATCGGGGGGTCCGCAGGCAGTAGGCAGATGTGGCAGAGGAGCTATCTGTGTAGCAGGCGGTGGACGGCAATTCGAGGTTCTACCACCACCACCAGGAGGTCCACCTCGACCACAGGGAGTAGTTAGACAGGGGCAAGCACAGATATAAGCAGCTAAGGCCTATGACTACGGTGCTCCAGAGATGATTAGAGGTGCGATCTGTGTCTAATCCACCTTGGTTTTAGTACTTATAGACACAGGTTCCAGTCACTCTTTATTTCCACGACCCTCATTCGGAGCTCGGAGATTCTGGTGGATCCGTTGGCTCGATCCTTATGGCTAGAGACTCCTACGGGATAGGATTCTATGATTACACACTGGTGTCATTAGTGTGAGATTACTCTAGGAGGCGAGATCTTTGGCTGGGATCTTCTAGTAGTGGCGTCGAGGACTTACGACATCATCTTGGGTATGGACTGGTTATCCACAGTCCATGCTCAGATTGACTGTATTAGAAGCAAAGTGCGGTGTGTCCTTGAGGATGGGACCAGGTTTTTCTTCACTGGTGAGAAGGGAACATTTATAGTATAATATGGACTTACCCAGAGTGGGTTGCAGCTGATCACACATCAGTTGGCCAGCCTTACCCTCAGGGCAGTTGATGTTTAGAGTCTGAGATATCCTGTAGTGGTGGAACAGTATGTTGATGTCTTTCCAGATGATGTTTCGAGACTACCTTCATGCAGAGATGTAGAATTTTACATTGACATGTACCCTGGGATGACACCAATATCTACACCAGCATATCGGATGGCTCTTTCGGAGCTTCGTGAGTTACGGGTATAGCTGGAGGAATTGCAGAGAAAGGGGTTCATAAGGCCTAGTGTTTCTCCGTGGGTAGCCCCGATTTTGTTTTCCAAGAAGTCAAATGGGAGTTTTAGACTCTTTGTAGACTATCGGCACCAGAACCAAGTGACCATGAAGAACAAGTATCCACATCCGAGGATTTATGATCTTTTTGATCAGTTGAAGGGAGCTCGTTGGTTTTTGAAGAGAGACCTCAGATCAGGCTATCATCAGCTCAGGGTATGAGATTAGGGTGTGCATAAGATGGCCTTCAAATGTCAGTATGGCCACTCTGAGTTCCTGGTTATGCCATTCGGTGTGACCAATTCCCCTGTAGTTTTCATGGGACTCATAAACAGGATCTTTTATCCATACCTCGATCGCTTTGTGGTGGTCTTCATTGATGACATCTTGATATACTCAACGATGGAGGAGGAGCATGCATATCATCTACATATAGTTCTGGATACACTTTGAGAGCACCAGTTTTATGGTAATCTCTCGAAGTGCTAGTTCTAGATACGAGAGGTCCACTTTCTGGGACACGTTATCTTGGAGACTAGAGTTACAGTGGATCTGGCGAAGATAGCGGTTGTGCTTTCTTGGGATCCACCCAGGAGTGCGATCGAGGTGCGGAGTTTCCTGGGGTTGGCTGGGTAATACCAGAGATTCGTACCTGGATTTTCCAGAGTTGTGTCACCCTTGTCAGCTTTGACAAAGAAGGGACAGACCTTCGTATAGACAGAGAGATTCCAGCAGAGTTTTCAGGAGCTAAGGTAGAGACTGATGAGTGCCCCCATCTTGACGCTACCAGAAGAGGGCGTTGGATATGTAGTCTACTATGATGCATCAGGGACCGGACTTGGGTGTGTCCTGATGCAGGAGTGATCAGTGATCGCCTATAGCTCACGGCAGTTAAGGCAACATGATTAGAACAATGCTACCCATGACCTGGATTTAGCAGCAGTGGTCTTTGCCTTGAAGATGTAGCGACATTACTTGATGGGAAAACATTTTACAGTCTACTCTGATCATAAGAGTATCAGGTATATCTTCAGTCAGAAGTACCTAAACCTGAGATAGTGGTGATGGATAGAGTTCCTCCAGGACTATGACTTTGAGATAGTCTATACTCCTGGGAAGGGAAACGTGGTAGCAGATACACTCAGCAGGAGGTCTTGTCTGCAGTTGCTGAGTGAGGAGACAGAGCAGCTAGTCGCGTTGCAGATATCCTTCATGGATAGAGATGGATCAGCTTACCTCTAGTCTATGACAGTCACTCCCCCACTCCTTCAGCGATTCTAGGAGGCACATCTTGGGGACATTGACTATGAGGCTCAACGTGCTCAGATATCCTCAGGATAGGCACCTGACGGTTTTTCTAAAGGTGGGGAGCATGTCATCCTCTTCAGAGGATGTACCATGGTACCAGTGGTGCTATGGGAGGATTTTTTGAGGGAGTTCCATACATCCCCTCTGGAGGTACATCCTGGTGTGGTGAAGATGTACCAGGACCTCCAGTGTCAGCACTGGTGGCCAGGGATGAAGAAAGTAGTGGTAGAGTTTGTTTCATGATGCCTCACTTTTCAGCCAGTGAAGGTCGAGCATCAGGTTCCAGCAGGCTTAACATAGCCACTAGAGGTGTCAGAGTGGAAGTGGAATGGAATCTCTATGGACTTTGTGAGAGGGCTTCCACGTACATCCTGGGGACATGATTCCATCTGGGTGATCATTGAACAACTCACCAAGTCGTTCCACTTCCTTCTTATCTAAGATCAGGGATCAATTTAGGTCTTGGGACTCCTCTACATATATGAGATTATGCAACTTCATAGAGTTCCATCGACAATCGTCTCTGATCGTGACGCACGTTTCACATCCCAGTTGTGGAAGGGATTACAGGAGGTGTTCGAGACTCAACTGCATCTGAGCACCGCCTTTCATCCTCAGATGGATAGTCAGATGGAGCGGACCATTCACACACTGGAGGACATGCTTTGTGCATGCGTCCTAGATTTTGGTCGTAGTTGGGAGGATCACTTACCCTTGGTATAGTTCTCATACAATAACAGTTATCACTCCACCATCGGTATAGAACCATTTGAGGCCTTGTATATCCGACCATGCAGATCACCTCTATGTTATACAGACCCAGGGGAGTCAGCACTTATGGGTCTAAATTTGGTACGATCTACCACTGAGAAGGTGCAGATCATCCAAGAGCAGATGAAGACTACACAGGGTAGGTATAAGTCTTATGCTGATAGGATACAGATACCTTTGGAGTTCTAAGAGGGGGACCATGTATTCTTATGAGTCTCTCCTCAACGAGGACTATAGAGATTTGGCCGAGGCGGCAAGTTATCACTGAGGTTTATCAGACCATTTTTGATACTGCAGAGGATAGGCGAGGTGGCATACCACTTGGCACATCCACCATAATTAGAGAGGGTGCACGACGTCTTCCATGTATCCTAGCTGAGGGATACGTTCATGACCCATCTCACATCATCGACCATGGCGAGATGGACTTCGATGATGGGGCGACATTTACGGAGGTTC
The DNA here is from genome assembly GCA_963277665.1 of Viscum album. Taxonomy (NCBI): domain Eukaryota; kingdom Viridiplantae; phylum Streptophyta; class Magnoliopsida; order Santalales; family Viscaceae; genus Viscum; species Viscum album. Next base: position 1,073,816,462 of record OY728127.1, on the reverse strand, counting down.
CAGTAGAGATCGAGGATTGACAGGATTGAGTCCATTGTGGGAGGTCGATACCTATTGTGCGCATTTGTTGGCATCACGGGAACCTCTAGGCTAGAACTTGGGAGCGGGAGGCTCAGATTCATGCTTAGTACCCCCATTTATTTTCTTAGTCTATGTTGTGGCTTTCGGGGATGAAAATCCCTAAGGTGGGGAGAATTTAAAGACCCAGATTTTCCATTTAATTTTTTTTAATTATATGGAATTATTACGAGTCTAAAAAAATTAATAGCGTGTGATTCCAAGGCCCGGTATGCTCGGAACGAATTTCTGAACTTTTTTTAGGTATGTTCAGTAAATGCGTGAGCGGCATTTTATAACTTTTGAACCGGTTCTCTGATTAAGAATCTGAGGGAACCGTTGAATCCGTAGCGTCGAGATTCTCTTAAGGGAGGATTCACTTTAACCGCAGTAGGTCTAGAGAAAAGGTTAAGTTTTTGGACTTTTAAAAGAATAAATAAAATAACTTGGTTATTTTATATTGTTTTTATCTTATCCTCCAACAGACAAGTGGAGTGTGGGACCAGCGATGTGTCAAGACATTAAATGGATTGACTCTTCAATCTAAGTAACAACAATGTTGGGGAATTAGGAAGCTTCCTAATTAATGAGCCCCCATTAATTCCCAATTTTGTTACTTACCCTCCCCATCTCCTATTTATATGGAGCTTGGGGAGAGGTGTCAGAATGGATTCACCAAGAAGTGAAGTGCTGAAAAAGTGTCGAGATACCAAACCCTTGGAGGACGGAGTCGGTTCCAGCAGGCGGTGACAAGCGACACTGAAACCCCAAACCGAAGATTGATGATCGAGCGACGTCATTGGAGGCTAGTTGTGAAGACGACAAACGTCAACCCACTTCCTCAATCACGGTAATTTTTCATCATTCTTGAGGTAGGGGTTTAACTTGATTTAAATTTTAAGAGTTTGTTGATTCTTTATCTCCCTCGTGATTACAAGCTAACGCAGAGGGCGCGGGCCTAACGAACTCAGACCGGACCCTCCGCTACCTTTCTACCCCTTTTCATTCTCCATGGAATACCGCTGAAGTGGCGGTACCAGTGACCGGTGCTGGAAGGGACCAAGGCAGTGGTCGGCACCGGTCGGCCGCGAGGAAGGAGGTGGCGCACCTGTGCCTCCGGAGGAACCGGTCGTGGATCCTCAGCCGCGGAGGACCGGAGGAAGGTGGTCAGCACACAAGACGACCATGGGAGGTGGAGCGGTGCACTGTCACATGCCACTGTAGAAGACGGTCGGCACATCGGCCAACCACGATGGGTTCAATAGGACCCGCACCAGCAGGTCCCACAGGCCTCCTGGTGGCGCCACATGGCACTGCCACTACGGAGGAGCCGAACTGCCTCCGATCCATTTGAGAATTCATGGGGAGTTGCTCCCCCACGCCAACTAGCATGAGCCCCTAGTGGGATGTGCTTCACCACGGCCGGGCCACCTGCCCAGTGGGTCGCGCGCCCAGTGGGCTGCCCCTTACATGTCAGGATGCCCCCTTGCGGGCTGCCCCCTTGCGGGATGTCCCCTTGCGAGCCGAGCCAGACCTTGGACCAGTGGGCCAAGCCCCCCATGAGCCATCTCGGACCATTTCGGGCTGTTTATTCCGACCAGGTCGGACCGGACCTGGGCCCAACCGAACCCAGAAACACTAAATGAGCCATATCATGAAATATGGGCATCCGTTTGACGAACTGTATGCAGAGCTGGGACCCTTGGAGCGAGATGGTCCTCTTGGTATACTCCACTTGAGTTTTAGAAACAGTTGGAGAATGTCTAGGTTAGATCAAACCCAAATTCAAGCGGGCCCTCGGAACTAAAATGCTTATAACTCACAGACCGGGTGTCTGATTGATGCACCATATGTCGCGTTGGAACCCTTATGACATGGTGGTCCTTTGGGTTACTCCTTTGTGGAGCTTAGTGGTGATAGAGGTACAACCAGTATCTCGAGGTGCAGATTCTATGGAACTCGAGTGCATCGGGTCTGAGGAATCATGTTGTAGGCTGTAACGTGAATAAAGAACATCAATCCTTTGCGGGTCAGCATCTATCTATCCTGTGTGGGTCAGTGCTCAGTAATGATATATGGTTTAGTGCATACCGATCCTGTGTGGGTTAGATCTTTTTTGGGTCAGTGGGGGTTAGTTACCTATCGATTCTGTGTGGGTCAGAAGCCGTTCTACTTAACAGAATAAGATGATCTAGCTTACGACTAATCATTTGTACTTATGTACTTAAGTTATACCTGATTGTGAGCTGATTAACTTATACCTTTGTGGTGTTACCTGTGTGGTAATACTATCTTTGTGGTGTTACCTGTGTGGTACTTCTATATTCGTGGTGTTACCTATTTGGTACTTATATCTTTGTGGTTTTACCTGTGTGGTACTTATATCTTTGTGGTGTTACATATGTGGTACTTCTACCTTCAGGGTGTTACCTATGTGGTACTTCTACCTTCATGGTGTTGTCATTGTGGTGTTACCTATGTGTTATTTATACCTTCATGGTGTTACCTTTGTGGTATTCTTTCCTCATGTATGAGATGAGTATTTCTTGATAACTTAGGTATATGTATGGGCATATACCTAGGTAGAGTTGATGTCTATTGCTTTGTGCTTTGATATTGGGGTCTTTCTTTGTGGTATCTTCCTTTTTGGAACTCTAGAAGACCTACAGGGGTCTCGGGGTTCCTACTGATTATTTTTATACACACCCCTGCATGGGTTATGCCCGCACCTTATTGTGTCTTGTTCATACGACGGACAGCATTGATCGAGGTTGAGGGAGCCAGGACTGGATGGTACCCGGAGGTGGGCCATTTGGCGTGACGTAGCACAGGGACTACTATTCCTGAGCTATACCTACCCATCAGGTAGGATCCTCGGTAGATGATCAAGGATCTATTTTTACTTTTCATTTGTATTTTTACTTTTTAGTTGTACTCATACTTTTAGTTGGGCTTGTATTCTGGCCCCTTTACTTTAAACACACTTTTACTACAGTAGTTTACTTTTTAGTTTCTTCTTGTTGTGTTCTTGGATTGTGTGTCTATACAAGTTAAAATTCAATACCTTCCCATTATAGGGATACGCCTTTCTAGTGCTAGTCGCCAGCCCCTGGCCTATGGAAGGCGGGCTTGGGGTAGTCACGGCACAGGCCCTGAGGGATGGGTCGTGACAATTATGGTCATAAGGGTCATTATATAACATCTATATAATAATATTCATGAAAAATTCGTAATATTTATACATCCATTATAATTTTTAAAATAATCAATAAATATGGTTTTAAAAATTGAATCAACGTTACAGTTATGGAGACATTAGGTCGTACATACGCATGAGTAATGTTCCCATTTTTCAATAAACGTAATGAAATGAAGGTAAGTAAAACCTTATATTTTTAGAATGATAATTATATCATAAATAAAATTTTAATTAATCATATGTAATTATATATATAATTCCTATTATTTGAAAGGAATTTCATCATGTTGAGGAGGCAGTAATCCACACATCCATGAACGACGTTATCCCTTTTTAATTGTGTGAAAGGGTAATAAATAAAATTATATATATTATATTTACAAAAGGTTAATTATTTCATGAATATAATATATATGTTGTATATGTAACATATTTTTAATTAAAACAAACCTTTATAGATTCCATGTATCATTTGAAAAAATCACTTCACTTTTAGGAGGCGGTAGTCCACACTTCCATAAACGATATTATCGTATTGATACAAAATGGAAAGTATAAATATATGTGTTTTAAAGGAAGTAAAGTAGACTAAATTCACAATAAATATCATATATAACATATATAAAACTATTTTCCATCATAATTTTCACCATGATATGTGCTAAAGAATAAATGAACAATCTTTGTTTTGTGAGGCAGTAGTTCGTCGTACACGTAAAGAGTATTTTCATTACCCGTTAGATGGAAGTTTGTGTGAGAATACATTAAAAACTAAGTATAAAAATAAACTAATACATTTATGATGTTGTTTTTTTATAGAATCGTGTAATAAGATGAATTTTGGGGGTGGATAATGAAAAGAAAACTATGGATCTTGAGGAAAGATGTTGCCACTTAATCTGGTAACTCCTTTTGGTTTGTACAAAAAGGCTTCATTTGATTGCTTCCTACCAAAGGGAAGGATTATAGGATGGGGGAGGTTTTTTTAGGATATATTTTGTTAGGTCATGTATGAAAATAAGTTTATTGAGAGCTGTGAAGAAGGAGGATAGGTGGTGGCCTTTTATTGGGGAGGAAAATGACTCACTTGGTATTGTTTGAATGAATCTAGGTGTACCCACGTTTTTAAATGAAAAAAGTAATCCAAAAAGAATAAAACTCAATAATTTAAGGTTAAAGGATGATTTATTCAAATCAAATGTGTGTTGTACAAGTGCATAGGTCATTTTGGCCATTAAGTTAATGGTTTAGTCCTTTATTAAGCTTAATTTTTCCTTAATAATTGCAATTAATTTTAATTACATTCACTAATTATTTTTGTCAAAAATGAGTTTACCTTATTATATAATATAAACTATTATAATTATAAATATGGAATCCATTTTTTTCAAATTCCAATCCCATAGGTAGTAGAAATTAATTTAAATTTAATCTCACAGACGGGATGGCAATGCACGTTTTTAAAGTAAAAGTGTTTGAAAGAGTGCCATGTTTTAATAGTAAATTTCAAAGATAAATTGATTCCATTGAATTAAACTACATTAATTTATAAAAATATGATCTAATTAAAATTTTAAACCAATTTAAAATATTATTAAACCTCATCAATAAATTAGATGAAAATGTAGTTTTTGATTTAAAATTCAGTATTTCTCACAATTCATTTAAAAATGAAACTTCACAGGAAAATTATCAAATTTAACCCTAAGAAAAATTTTATGATTTTATTCTGAATTTTGTTTTGACATATTATACTTACAAAATGTTAAAAATTAAATTTAAAATAGGTTCTCTAGTAAAAGGTTGTAAAAATGCCTTAATAATAATATAGTATTGTTAGGTTTAATATTGGGTTAGTACATATCTTATTCTTATAAAATATATTATATGAGTGTAAAAATATTTTATTGGATATATATATATATATAAATTTAATATATAAACTCTCTACAAGTGATATAATTTAATTGACCGTGACAAACATGACTAAATAGTGTTTGTTGTAAATCAGGTGTTGTGTGTATTGTAAAGATATAAAAAAATATAAAGGAAATTATTGTAAAGTATTAAGGTTATACATCCATCCCTCCTATAAAATATCATCCTCAAAATTTGAGGGTTATTATCTTCAAAAATATGTGGGTAGTTCTCCTTCTTAGAGTCCTCTTGTTCCCATGTTGTTTCCTCCATTTTGTGATTTTTCCAGAGTACCTTTACCCAACAAGTTGTCCAATTTCTCAATAAATTCCCTCTAATATTAATAATATATATGGGTTCTTAATAGTATTAAAGGATATTTTCCAACCCAATTTCATATGAGGTTAGAACATTTTTTGGGTTAGCAATGCACTTACTTAGCAGAGATATATGGAACACTTCATGTGCTTTCAGAGATTTGGTAGTATTTCCAAACGATAAGAATCAACTCCAAATATTTCAAGAATTTTAAGGATTTGATGTGGCTGGGACTCATTTTATCTTTCTTAGAAACCCATATAAAACCCTTCCATGTACATACCTTCATTAAAATATGATTAACCACTTAGAATTCCAATTCATTTTTACTGTTATTAGCATAACTATTTTTCTTTATTTAAGTTGCTTTAATATAATCTTGAACAGCCTTTACCTTTGTTGTCATATCATCACAAAGTTATGGGCCAATGATTTTCCTTTCACTAAAATTATCCCAAAAAATTGGATTATGACATCTCTTCACATATAACTCTTCATATTATACCATTTGAATATTTGAATGGAAATTATTATTATAGGAAAACTCTACAAAAGGTAAGTAATGATCCCACATACCTTTAATGCTGAGTCAGAATGAACTCAACATGTCTTCCATTGTTTGAATTTGTATTTTATATTTTCCATCAGTTTGAGGATGGTAGGTTGTTCTCAAATGATGCTCAGTGTCGAGATACTTCTAAATAATTTTCTATAATTTTGATGTAAAGTGTGGATCTAAATCAAAAACAATGGATATAGGTGTACCATGAAGTGTTACAACACCATTCATTTATATCCTTGTGTGGCATTTAAGAGGAAGGTCTTCCATTATAGCAAGTAAATGTGTAGATTTGGTTGATCGATCAATGATAACCCATACTGAATCATTCATTCTAGGAGTCTTTGGTAGTTCTATGATAAATTCCATAGTAATTTCATCCCATTTACACATAGTAATAGGAAATGGTTGCATGACTCCTTTAGGATGCTTCCTCATAGCTTTCACATGTTGAAAAAAATAATCATATGGACACATAATCTGCAATTTCCCACTTCATGTTATCCCACAAAAATATTTCCTTCAGGTCCCTTTACATATTTTTTCTCCATTTATATATAGAGAAATTTTATCTATGAGCATCAACCAACAATTCCCTTTTTATCTCAGGTATAAATGTAAAACATATCCTCTTTCTAAATTTTATAACACCATCTTCACACACAAATTTTGTTAATTTTCCATCATTTAATCCTTTAATTTTAATCTTAAATTCATCATCATTAGATTGAAAATTATTTATACTCTCTAGTAATGATTGTTTTTTAATCATTTTAAAAAATGATTGATATCTCCCCTTAGTTAAAAATTCCCATATCCATCTTTACAAGATCACTAAACATAGGATCCTTCTTGTTAGAACACCGTGACCCATCCTACTAAAAGCATCTGATCCATTATTTGATTTCCTTAGTTGGTATTTTATTAATAAATCATAATTTTCATGTATCTAGATTCATTGCCTTTATCTCATTTTGAGCTCTTTCTTTGAGAATTTGTATTTCAGGCTCTTATGATATGTGTTTATTTCACATCTTTATACATAGAGATAATGTATCCATATTTTCAAAGAGAATATTATAGCTGCTAACTCAAGATCATGGGATGGATAGTTTGGTTGGTTAGTCTTCAATTTCCTTTATGTATATACAGTAACATTTTCATTTTTCATTAGGAAACAACTAAGTCCTTTCTTTGATGCATCGCTATATAAGACAAACCCATCACTCCCAAATGGTAGAATCAAAATTGGTGCATTGACTAATCTTCTCTTTAGTCCATCAAATCATGCTTCACATTCTTTTTTCTAGACAAAAATAACCCCTTTACATGTAATATTGGTTAACAGGTTAAAAATTTGGGAAAAATTCTAAATGAATCCCTGATAGTGTTCTATCAAACCAATGAAACTATGTACCTCAATTATTTTTGTTTATGTAGTCCATTCTCTAACCTCATTTTTCATTGTAGAATCAACTAATATTACATCCTTTGAGAAAATGTGACCGAAAAAAGAGACTTCATGATGCCAAAAATCTCACTTTCTAAATTTCCCAAATAGTTATTCCCTTTTAAGTGTCTTTATAATGATTCACAAGTGACTCTCATGTTCCTCATAACATTTAGAATTCATTAGAATATCATCAATCAATTTGAAAACATAATCATCATGATATTACTTGAATACTATTTTCATTAAGTCTATAAAAATAGAGGGTGAATTAGTCAACCCAAATTGAATTACTGTAATCGCATAATGTTCATACCTCATTTAAAAAGCTATCATCATAATTTCTTCCTTATTCACTCACAATTAGTGATACCTAAAAGGAAGATCAATCTTTCAAAAATAATGGGATTCGTGAGGTTGATCAAACAAGTCATCAATGCGAGGTAAAGGATACATTTTCATTATTATAATGGAATTTATTTCGATATAATCAATGCATAAACTCATAGATCCATATATCTTTTCAATAAATAGAATAGGGGATCCACTTGGAGAAACACATGGGAGAATAAATCCATTATTACCCAAATCCTCTAGTTGATTATTAAATTCCGCTAATTTCACATTGGCCATTATATAGGAGGTTGTTATAATTGTCCTTGAATAGGGAATTAAATCAATGGAAAATTTGAATTCATTCTTTTGGGGATGTCCAGGTAATTCCTCTAGAAATACATCAATGTATTCATGCACAATTGGTATATCTTCAATTTGAAGATTACCTTCTTCATCACTAGGAATCATTTTCTATTTTACCCCAATAGTTTCATTCAATGGATCTACTTAGGGTGGATTTAAATAAGAATCATGTGGGGAATATTTTTCTCTAAATATTAGGGATTATCATCTTCCACACAAATTGTAATTTCCATCCTCTTGAAATAGATTTTTTCATCCTATTTAGAGATACAATCCATACATAGGATTATATAAAATTCAACCATAGGTATTCTAATAAGGTTAGTTCATAAATCACATTTATATTTCATAATGGGTATTTCCCGACACATTTTTGTTTCAATGATAATTCCCTTATGATTTTTTATTGACCACTCTCTTATTAAATCAAAATAGAAATGTATAATTCTCTTAGAAAACTACGTAGATATAAAATAGTTTTATGATATACAATCGAATAACACATTGGATATATTTGAATATAGGATTAATGTACCTACCACCACATCATTTGGTACTTCTACCTCCACTATAGTGATTGCATAAGCTTTTCCATCTCCCCTTGGACTCTTCTATGATAGATTATATTGACACTTGGGAAAATCATTTGCATAATTTCCCATATCATTCAAATTAAATCACTATAAATTATTGATATGCTTCTTCCCTTTGTATTTGTAAGAACCCGGATCTTCGTTCAGGTATGTTTTTCCTTTTTCTGGAGTTTTTAAAGAAAATAAATTTTCTGGAAATTTCAGAAGTACATGCCGTGTATTTTTGAGTACACTCCGTGTACTTTAATCCGGCTCGAAGCTGTGTGCTGGCCGTGTCGGGCCACACACACGGTGTGTAGGGGTGACGTGGAGGTCATTTTTGGCAGTGCACGGAAAGGACCTAGTACACGCTGTGTACTCTAAAATTACACGCCGTGTACTTTCTTTTTTTTCATTAAACAGACCGGGGTCGCGCCTAACCCCTATTTCCATATTCTTCTCCAGTTTTAATCTGCCCGGAAGCGACCGTATGGCCGAATCTTCTCCGAGATTCCGCCTCGCCGTCCGTTCTCCGATTCGAGCACGGTCGATTGCGTTGGAATCGTAGTGGTGAGTTCTTCCTTCTGCTTGAGCCTTGTTTCTTGATTCCTCCTTGTTTTCAAGTTATCATGGGATGAACATTTTGTGCGTTTTCTCATATCTACATCGTTATAAGTGGAATCTTTCATCAAGGTTCATGTATATCGATCTCCTAGGATCGAGGTAGGTGGTTTGTGTCTTTCAGTAGAAAGATGATGGATATTTTGTGCAGTTTCCACCAATACCCTTGAATGGGGTATTGTGTGTTTCCTATTTTTCCCTTATTGCTTTCCTGCTTTGCTTGATTGCTTTAGTAGAGGTTATTGCTTGTGATTAGAGTATTTTATTTGTGCTCAGTTTGCTTGCCATGCTTGTTCTGCCTGTTTGGCATTTTTCCAGTTGCCATGCCTAGTTGTAGGATTGTGGACTGTTGCCTTGTTTTGCTGTTGAGCCTTAGTTGATAGCCAAGTAGTTATTGAGGTTTACTTTGATGATATATATATATGCATGCTGAGCATGTTTAGTTGTACTCAGGACTGTGAGAAGCTAGAGTAGTAGACCAAAGGGGGAATTAATGAAAGGGATTCTCCAGAGTGTCTTTTAATCACGATGCGAGACCAAGGGGAGAATTGAAGGAAGGGATTCTCCAGAGTGTCTTTTAATTATGACGCGGGCTATAGGTGGAATTGACGTTGAGTTCTTCCCCAGAGAGCCTTTAGCACGATACGAGACTATAGGGGGAATTGACGGTGAGTGCTTCCCCAGAGAGTCTGCTTAATTGCGTAGCTGTGCTAGAGGGGTGAGACTGTGTGTGATTCCCAGAGGGTTTATAGTACTTATAGGTTGAACCATAGGGGTTAGACTGTGAGAGCTACCCATAAGGTTACCTGTTTCTCTTTTGTTGCTGGTTGCTTACTTGTGTGCTATACTTGTTAGAACTGTGGATTGTAGTTGTTTGTGATTTTCTGTTTACTGCTTCTTGTTTTAGTACAGCCATGTATTCATTGACTGTTAGGCACAAATATTTGGGTGATTACCTAATGGTATTGTATCTCACACCCTGTTTGGGCCATGCTTTTGGGCCCAAGCAGACTATGTTGTTGCAGGTATAGACAAGGGCAAGCGTCCTTCTACTTCAGGATCTTGATTGCACCAGGAGCTGGGGAGCATGGGATCGGGTCGTGGCTCACGATGATAAGGAGATTATTTTATTTTTATTTTGCACTTGGTTTTAGTTGTATTTTAGCACATTGTTGTGTTTGTTTTTTTCCTTAGATACTTGTACCTGCTGCATCATTTTCATCGTAGTTATATCTCTACATTGCTTCCATTGTTTGGTTTCTATTGTTATGCATGTTGTTTACTGCTTCCGCTAGTTATTGTTGTTTTCTTACCTTGTATACCTTACCGAATGAGGGCATAGTTTCCCTACCGACTCACCAAGGCCCTCACTGCTAGTCGGCAGCCTCTGGCGTTCAGGGAAATGCGCTTGAGGTCATGTGGCGAACCGGGTACGGGGCACCAGTGGAGGGGCTCCGGACTCGTGATGTTACAAAGTGGTATCAGAGGAGTTCTTTTCTCTTGTCTTACTGTTTGGAGACCTTAGCCAGGGATAGGATGGATTCGGTACTTGGCATTAATCTGTGCTTGGGATTAGCTAACCCGTGTACAGGGAAAAGCCATACTACCTCGTTAACTACAGTTTTCTGGTTTTGAGATTTTATGGTTGGTATGTTTTCACCTAGAGTGATTCATATGACTTGTGCGGTTAGTGTTTTGATATTTCGGTTCTATTTCTGTCGCAACCCAATGAGATGAGGGTATTCCATATCATGAATCATATAGGCACTTGTATAAATCACATGCCATACATTCTTGCCATGCTATCTAGGGTGCATTAGCGATTGCATGCTGTTGTGATAGGCTCTGTGTAAATTATGCATGCTATTGTGATAGATGCTTGATAGATTCTCTGTTTTTATGTTAGAAAACTGTTTGTTTTGTTCTTTGCTTAAATTGAATGCAAAATTTTGGTTTTTGAGGTGTTATGGTCCCTCACAGATCGGAATTTGGAACTTTTCGCCTTGTTTTTGTGTTCTGGAATTCTGTGCAGTTTCTGAGCTACTGCCCAGAAAAACCTAGAATACACGGCGTGTACTTTTTAGATACACACCGTGTAGTTTTAAGGCTGTGTCACTGACCATGTGAGCAAAACACGGTGTCGTAGGAGTAACTTCAGGAACACGCCATATACCATTGGTACACGCCGTGTGAGTTCGGAGCCGTGTACCCGGCCGTGTCACTAACAACACGGGCCGGGGAAGCTCGGGTAGAACACGTCGTGTCCGTAGGGAACACACTGTGTAGTCCTGTCCAGGTACCCGGCTGTGTCACGAACAACACGGGCCTACGTGACCTTCTTTTTCGCACGTCGTGTCCGTAGGGAACACGCCGTGTAGTCCTGTCTATGTACCCGGTCGTGTCACGAACAACACGGGCCGGTGTGACCTTTCTTTCCACACGCCGTGTTGCTCGGAACACGCCATGTAGTCTTGCCCAGGTACCTGGCCGTGTCACGAACAACACGTCACGGTGTCGCCTTCACCTATACACGCCGTGTTTGTTTGTAGCACGCCGTGTCAGGTCCAACCGTGTAGACGGCCGTGTACTCAACAACACGGGCCGCCGAACGAAGCCTTGTCTAGTACATGCCGTGTTTGTTTCGAACACACCGTGTAGCCTCGGGTTGAGTCGGACCGTGTGGGTTAGCCGTGTAAGGATAATCGGGCAGTGGAATAGTTTTCAAGTACACGCCGTGTGTGGGGGTCAACATGCCATGTAGTTTGAAGTGTACACGACTTGTAGGGCAGGGGTACACGCCCATGTCAGTGGCTTAAGTAGACACGCCGTGTAGTTTTTATACACGTTGTGTAGTCGTGTTTTGCAATCTTGTGTGTTTTTTCCCCTGTTCCCATTTTGTACTCTTGTGTTCTCCGTCCTTATTTTCCTGATCTAATGTGTGCTTTTGATCTTTCAGAGCTATGCCGCCGAGACGTCCTCCGGTCGTACGTCTATCGTCAGGCAGTGATCAGAAGCCAGATAGGGCTGATCAAGGACTTCCTGTCGATCCCCCAGCCGAGCCAGCCATGGAACTGGTTGTTATACTAGTTGCAGGTGCCGATGTGCAGTTCAGGGAGGGTTTCATGAGGATGATGCAGGCCTTCCATGGAGCACCACCTCCTACCCCGTCTATGGCAGACTTGACGTGGGTCTTTCAGCAGCAGCATCCTCCCACGTTCTCAGGGGAGGGAGGACCTCAGGCTGCAGAGTCATGGTTGGAAGCCATGCTGACTATATTCGAGCATCTGGAGATGCCTCTAGAGAGGCAGGTCAAGCTCTCCACCTACATTCTCTGAGACTCCTCTAAGAGGTGGTGGGATGTGATCTCACAGGTGGGTCAGCAGCAGGTTATGGCTTGGGAGGAGTTCCAGCGCGTGTTCTACGACTACTTCTACTCGGAGACCCTGAGGGCAGATCGAGCCTGAGAGTTCATGAGCTTAGAGCAGGTTACTCTATCTGTCATGGAGTATTCCTCTCGTTTCACTGAGCTGCAGCATTTTACACCCCTTCGGGATGGGAGTGGGGGGTTCTTGGCGAGGAAGTTTGAGGATGGACTCAGGCGGGAGATCTGCTCGCGGGTGAACATCTTCCAGCTGACTTCCATTACTTCCATCGTCAACCAGGAACTAATTGCGGAGCGCAATCTGAGAGACTCTGGAGCTGCGAGTCAGGGCGGTTCTACTTCTAGAGCTATATTCCCTTTAGATAAAAGCAAGAAGCGCCGTAGGGAGCCTACGCGCGGTGATGTGAGGAAGCGAGACACATCATCAGGCATCCTGGTGACATGCTACCAGTGTGGTCGGATAGGGCACACAAGGCCGCAGTGCCAGATAGACCCCGTGGAGTGCCTATCTTGCGGCAATATGGGTCACCTTTAGCGTTTCTGCCATGTTTTCTCACCAGAAGCTGGTGACTGGGGTTCTTCCATGACTCCTCGCTCAGGAGCAGCCCCACCAGTCTCTCACCAGTCAGGGAAATGGAGTTCTTCCGGCCGTTCGGGCCGAGGTGGAGGTCAAGGTCGTGGTGGTCAGCCACCAATCCCTCAGCACCAACAGGGAGGTTCAGCTCAGAGTGGTCAGTCAGGGCCGTAGGGCCGCGGTGCAGGCCAGTATTTCGCCGTGGAGCAGACTTATCATGAGCAGGATTTCGACCCTTCTACTGTTCGAGGTACGATTTTAGTAGCCTCAGTTTTATCTTAATCCCTTTTCGATATTGGTGCTACACATAGTTTTATCTCTGTTTCCGTTGTGGAGAGCCTTGGACTCTGCATCTTTTCTTCTGCCGACTCGTTGACACTAGACACACCTTTGGGAATGAGGACATCTAGTGTACGTCAGTGTAGAGAGTTCCCTCTCGAGGTTGCATGGTATCACTTCTTATGGGATATATATGTCCTAGAGATGACAGGCTATGATTTCATCCTTGGCATGGACTGTTTGATTCCCTTCTAGGCAGTTTTTGACTGTTATCATCGCAGAGTCAGTTTCATTTCACCAGAGGGTGAATCTTTCCTTCATAGAGGCGAATGGGATGTTTAGGCGAGTTGGGTGGGACTCGAGCATCTTGGGCTAGGAGGAGTGAAGACCAGATTGCTAGCCTTTACCTGGATGATCAGGGGACTCCACAGTTGGACTTTCCTCCAGTAGTGGATCGCTTCCAGGATGTCTTTCCAGAGGACTTTTCAGGTTTTCCTCCGGAGCGTGAGGTAGAATTTTTTATTGAGCTCGTGCCTGGAGTAGCACCAGTGTCCATTCCTCCCTATAGGATGGCCACACCTGAGTTGCAGGAGCTCAAGAAGCAGTTGGAGGAGCTACAAGCTAAGGGTTTCATCCGACCCAGTACTTCTCCTTGGGGTTCGCTTGTCCTATTTTCAAAGAAGGCAGACGGTAACCTTTGGCTTTGTGTGGATTATCGTAAGCTGAACCAGTTGACGGTCAAGAACCGATATCCATTGTCGTGGATTGATGACCTTTTCGATCAACTTCAAGGAGCCTGGGTGTTCTCGAAGATCGACTTGAGGTTAGTTTATCATCAATTGCGCGTTAGACCATCAGATATACCTCTGACAGCCTTCAGGAGCAGGTACGGTCTTTATGAGTATACAGTCATTCCCTTCGGACTCACGAACGCACCTGCATTTTTTATGGCACTGATGAACCGAGTGTTCCATCCTTACTTGGATTCCTTCATCGTGGTCTTCGTGGACGATATCTTGGTGTACTCTCACACTCGACACGACCATGCCACCCATTTTGAGATCGTTCTGAGTACACTGAGAGAGCATCAGCTTTATGCTAAACTCTCGAAGTGCCACTTCTGGATGGATCAGATTCACTTCTTGGGTCACTTCATCTCAGAGGTAGGATTATCTGTGGACCCATAGAAAGTGAGAGTTGTAGTTTCCTGGGAGCAGCCGAAGAACGTTTTTGAGGTACGGAGCTTCCTAGGGCTGGCTGGATACTACAGACGCTTCATTCAGGACTTTTCCCGTTTAGCAGCACCCTTGAAAGGTCTGACCAAGAAGGGGGAGAAGTTATTCTGGTCAGATTCTTGTGAGTCAGCCTTTCAGGAGCTGAAAGGGAGGTTGACGTCAGCACCGATACTAGTCTTGCTAGATCCAGGAAAGAGCTACACTGTTTACTGTGATGCTTCGGGTATCGGGCTGGGAGCTGTGCTTATGTAGGGAGATGGAGTCGTTGCGTACGGGTCTCGGTAGTTGAGGCCACATGAGAGGAACTACCCTACGCACGATCTGGAGTTGGCAGTTGTTGTTCATGCCTTTCACTGTTGGAAACACTATCTTCTGGTAGAGCACTTTGTAGTCTTCACTGACCACAAGAGTCTCAAGTATATCTTCACTCAGCGTGATCTGAATCTGAGACACTACAGGTGGTTTGAGTATCTACAGTCTTTTGACTTAGAGCTTGCCTATACGTCGGGAAAGGGCAACGCTGTGGCAGATGTGTTGAGCAGGAGAACTCAGATTCAGGCAGTTCAGGAGGCTAGTAGTGAGTGGCAGCTGATGGCTCTGTTCTTTGAGATGCATCTGGAGGTGCACGACAGACGGGGACAAACCTTTCTATCTTCTATAGCTATTACCTCCATGCTACTTGATCGGTTACGGATGAGGCAGCTATCAGACTCGGAAGGCTTAGTCCTACGGGAGAGTGTGTTAGGAGAGGAACCTCTTCCTGGATGGACAGTGGGTGAGGATGAGATCTTGCGTTTCCAAGGACGCGTATGGGTGCCAACATACATACGCGAGGAGCTAATGTGGTATTTCCATTCCTCAGTTTGGGCAGTTCATCCTGGCATCACCAAGATGTATCGGGATCTTCATCGCCAGTACTGGTGGCCAGGTATAAAGAAGGATGTTGTTGGTTTTGTCATGAAATGTTCTACTTGTCAGCAGGTGAAAGAAGAGCATCAGTGACCAACAGGCCTTTTACAGCAGTTACCCATTCCGGAGTGGAAGTGGAATGATATTGAGATGGACTTCATGACTGGGTTGCCGAGGTCACCGCGAGGGAATGATGTTGTTTGGGTTTTCGTCGATAGACTTAAGAAGGTTGCTCACTTCTTTTCGATCAAGGAGACCTTTAGTGTCGATGATCTGGGACGACTTTACATCAGAGAGATTGTGCGTCTACATGGAGTTTCACGCTCTATTGTTTCAGAAAAAGATGCACGCTTTACCTCTCGGTTCTGGTAGGGACTTCAGAAGGCCTTGGGTACATAGTTACTTTTGAGTACAGCATACCATCCCCAGACTGATGGCCAGTCCGAGCGCACGATCCAGGTGCTTAAGGATATGCTCCGGGCTTGCATCCATGACTTTGGTGGTTCTTGGGAGAATCATATTCCTCTAGTGGAGTTCGCCTACAACAACAGTTTCCAGGAAACCATTCAGATGGCACCATACGAGGCTTTGTACGGCAGGCCATGTCGATCACCCTTATGCTGGATGGAGGCAGGAGAGGCAGCTTTGTTGGGACCTCGTCTTGTACAGGAGACTTCAGAGCAGATAGAGCTGATTTGGAAGAGGATGGCTACAGTACAGTCTCGGAAAACGTCTTATGCTGATCAGCAGAGACGACCTCTGGAGTTCGAGGTCAGAGATCAGGTTTTCCTGTGTGTCACACCTAGGTTGGGGCACAAAAGGATTTGGAGACAGGGTAAGTTTTCTCCACGGTACATCAGGCCGTTTGAGGTTTTGGAAAGAGTGGGGCCGGTCGCCTATCGGTTACAGCTACCTCAGAGGTATCGGGCCATGCACGACGTCTTCCAAGTCTCTCAGCTCCGACGTTACTTTTCAGACACGTCTCATGTCTTTCAGCCTGAGCAATTCAAGCTTGAATCGGATGCGTCGTTCAAGGAGCATCCTATCCAGATTGTCGATCGCAGTACGAAGGTTCTCTGCGGGCGGTCTGTTCCTCTGGTACGGGTGCTATGGCAGCATGGGCGAGTACAGGACGAGACCTGGGAGAGGGAGGCCGATGTACGATCACAGTGGTCGGAGCTGTTTGGGGATTCTTCTTCTCCACCTCGTTAGGAAAATTTGGGGACGAATTTCTTTAAGGGGTGAAGTTTGTAAGAACCTGGATCTTCGTTTAGGTATGTTTTTCCTTTTTTTGGAGTTTTTAAGGAAAATAAATTTTCTGGAAATTTCAGAAGTACACATTGTGTACTTTTTGAGTACATGTCCTGTACTCGGATCCGGATTGAAGATGTGTGTTGGCCGTGCCGGGCCACACACATGATGTGTAGGGGTGACGTGGAGGCCGTTTTTGGTGGTGTACGGAAAGGACCCAGTACACGCCGTGTACTCTAAAAGTACACGCTGTGTACTTTCTTTTTTTTCATTAAACGGACCGGGGTCGCGCCTAACCCCTATTTCCATCTTCTTCTCTAGTTTTTGTCCACCCGGAAGCGACCGTACGGCCGAATCTTCTCTGAGCTTCTATCTCACCATTCGTTCTCCGATTCGAGCACGGTCGATTGTGTTGGAATCAAAGCGGTGAGTTCTTCCTTCTGCTTGAGCCTTGTTTCTTGATTCCTCCTTGTTTTCAAGTTATCGTGGGATGAACGTTTTGTGCGTTTTCTCAGATCTACGTCGTTCTAAGGGGAATCTGTCGTCGGGGTTCACGTATATCAATCTCCTAGGATCGATGTAGGTGGTTTGTTCCTTTCTGTAGAAATTTGATGGATATTTTGTGCAATTTCCACCAATACCCTTGAACGGGGTATTACGTGTTTCCCGTTTTTCCCTTGTTTCTTTTCTTCTTTGCTTGATTGATTTAGTAGAGGTTATTTCTTGTGATTAGAGTATTTTGTTTGTACTCAGTTTTCTTGCCATGCTTGTTCTGCCTGTTTGGCGTTTTGCCAGTTTCCATGCCTAGTTGTAGGATTGTGGACTGTTGCCTTGTTTTTCTGTTGAGCCTTAGTTGATAGCCAAGTATTTCTTGAGGTTTACTTGGACGATATATATATACGTGTGCTGAGCATGTTTAGTTATACTCAGGACTGTGAGAACCTAGAGTAGTAGACCAAAGGGGGAATTGACATAAGGGATTATCTAGAGTGTCTTTTAATCACGATGCGAGACCAAGGGGAGAATTGACGGAAGGGATTCTCCAGAGTGTCTTTTAATTACGACGCGGGCTATAGGTGGAATTGACGTTGAGTGCTTCCCCAGAGAGCCTTTAGCACGATACAAGACTATAGGGGGAATTGACGGTGAGTGCTTCCCCAGAGAGTCTGCTTAATTGCGTAGGTGTACCAGAGGGGTGAGACTGTGTGTGCTTCCCAGAGGGTTTCTAGTACTTATAGGTTGAACCATAGGGGTTAGAATGTGAGAGCTACCCAGAGGGTTACCTGTTTCTCTTTTGTTGATGGCTGCTTACTTGTGTACTATACTTGTTAGAACTGTGGATTGTAGCTGTTTGTGCTTTTCTGTTTACTGCTTCTTGTTTTAGTACTGCCATGTATTCATTGACTGTTAGGCACAAATCTTTGGGTGATTGCCTACTGGTATTGTATCTCACACCCTGTTTGGGCCATGCTTTTGGGCCCAAGAAGACTATTTTGCTGCAGGTATAGACAAGGGCAAGCGCCCTTTTACTTCAAGATCTTGATTGCACCAAGAGCTGGGGAGCATGGGACCGAGCTGTGGATCGTTGTGATAAGGAGGTTATTTTGTTTTTCTTTTGCACTTAGTTTTAGTTTTATTTCAGCATGTTGTTGTGTTTACTGTTTTCCTTAGATACTTATACCTGCTGCATCATTTTCATCATAGTTATATCTCTACATTTCTTCCGTTGTTTGGTTTCTTTTATTATGCATGTTGTTTACTACTTCTGCTGGTTATTGCTGTTTTCTTACCTTGTATACCTTACCGAATGAGGGCATAGTTTCCCCACCGACTCACCAAGGCCCCCGCTGCTAGTCGGCAGCCTCTAGCATTCGAGGAAACGCGCTTGAGGTCATGTGGTGAACCGGGTACGGGGCACCAGTGGAGGGGCTCCAGACTCGGGACGTTACAGTATTCATGTGTCGATGACCCCTATCTCTGCATTTATTGCAAACACCCAGACCCTTCAAACATTTCCAAAGGTGATTTTATCCACAGTTTTCACATGATGGAAATCACTCATACTTCTTCTTATTCTTTTATACATTCCCGTTTTCATGGTTTTCATATGGCATCTTCTTATATTGGTTTCCATTGAATATATTGACTCTAGAAAAAAAAATTCTATTTTAATGGAACATAAAACTATTTCTTCGTGTGATAAAAAATAATGAGAAACCATTTCCCTTTTGAGATTTTTCTTAATAATTTCAAAGAAGTAGACAATCTATCACTTCGTGTTTCATATATAATCTGTAGAATATCAGGATAACATTATAAATTAATCTTTATAATCTTCAATACATTATTCTTCATTCTTCTTTAAGATATGGAACACTCTATTCATCTCAATTTTTTTATCACAAGGGTAGTATTTATCAAATAATATCCCCTTAAAAGTTCTATATCACATGATTTAAATTTCTTCTTACTCCCTTCTATTATGTATAAGAGGCCACCATCGATCAGTATCACCTTGGAGATAATAGACTAAAAGTGTAACCTTTTCATTTTCACTACATTTCAAGGCCCTAAATATCTTATCTAGAGACATAATCCATTGCTCATCTACAATTGGATTATTAGTCCCACTAAGAGATGGCGGCTTCTGCTGCATAAAATGACCCATCATAGGAGATTCTCTTCATGGAATAGGTTTCTCCATTCGGGTAAGGTTATTTATCATAACCTGATTATGTTTCCCAAATATTTCCATGATTTTATCCATTCAAATATCATTTTTATTGATTTCCTCCACAGGTTAATCTCTACATTTTCCATGAGTATTGACATAATTCATAATTCAAGGTTCCATTTCTAAACAATGTCATGTACTTGGTCAAATTATGAAATCATAATTTATAATTCCAAATATAGTATATCACATAACATAAATTTATGAAACATAAATCCTTGAATCATAATCATGGGTAATTTTGGGGAAATATTTACATTTAAATCTATTATAATGGTATGTAAAGAAAATGTGAACAATCCTAAGTATATCCATTGAGAGTTTCAAACCCAAAGTTTAGTAAGGATTATTTTCATGTACCAGGTTACACTGAGTCTCGACCAACACACCTTGTTATATTTTTTACTCCTAGGTACATCTATACCAGAACCATGTCCACCTGTAGTATCTATAAAGGGATGCATTGGTAGAAATATGCACACAATATATATTTTAAAAAAATTATAGGAAATTCTTATATACTTATCCTCAATTTCTATCTTAGGGTTGTACTCCCTAATCAAAGTTCTCTAAATCTAGTTTCCAAGGTATCTTCTAAGCTTCATTTTATACCAACTGTAACACTGCAAACCCAGAATCCTAAAGTCGGTGAATTATTTTATTACATTGGAATGATTTTAAGGAATAATATCTTGATGGACTGATCAGTTTATAGTCTTAGAATTCTAGATTACATACATGATACCCATAATACATTGGGAAATAGTAAATACAAACATTATGCATAAAAAATAAATATAATATGTCCTTGAAATATTATTCATATATTTATTCTTCATAATATGTGGAAAGGAAACATAATGAGGGTGGGATCAAATTCTTAGTAAGGATAAGTAAAGCAGAAGCAATAAAGAATCAGGGAGAATAAATCAACATGGAAAGGTAAAAAACTGATAACACATTCCATTCAAATAACTATAAAAGGAAAAATCAATATGTCATGGTTAGAAACTGAAACACATGTGACTTAATCAATAAAATGAGAGTGTAATACATCCATAGATATTTCGTCACAAAATCTCATTGATAATATCATTAATAATTGAAATATCTATGAATAAAATGCTTAATTATTGGACGTCGTGTCTAAGGAACATGAAAACCTATTACATCAAGACCTTTCACAAGAATTTTAAAACTATGGATAGAAACTCATTTAATTTGGAAAACTTAGTCATCTCAGGAAAATTTATTGATGCATTGAGGGGATATATAAAGTCTGGGGCCCACCCTTCATTGCATGTCCATATAATTTCTCATATCAAATAATCAAAATAAATAATATGCTCTATAAAATATATGTATAGAATAATGAATATGAGATTATCAATATTTCCAAAAATAGTCTAATAACTATCAATAAAGACACCATATGTAAAATGGTATAAATTTTAGGTAAAATTAATATCCATGATAAATTAAATGGATAATTTAGGGGAAATTTGATGTTCAGTGACCATAAGAGATTGAATACATCAAGGGGACTAAAAAATAAATTCAAGAAGTGAATGTGAATACTATCCTTGTCCAAATAAATCATAAACCATCCATAGGAAGGATAAGGATTATATAAATAAAAAATATCCTAGGTGTAGTAAAATGAAGAATTTTTGTAATTAATGAATATAAATAAAAAGATCATAAACATCTTTGTGGAAAACATCCTTTGTTTTGAAAAACCTTTTTAAAAACTTTTTATTTGATGTTAACTTTTGAAACCATTTTATTTAAAAATTAACCTTTTAAAAATTTAATGGAAACATTAAATAAATAAGGGTGGGTAAATCCCTACATGTTTTATGGGGTAAAAGAATATTCCATGTGCACGGTAAAAGGTTGGAAAAATGCCTTGTTCGAAAAGTGACATGAAGATTCCTTTGAAAAAATTTAAAATAAAAAAAGGTACAAATTTATTTACCAAATAATTTTAAATAAATTTTTTAAAACATTTTAATAAAACGTGGTTTTTAGAAAAAAAAAACATGTTCTCTGACTAAATAGAGAAATGAATTCGCGTTTTCTAAAAAAATTTGAGTACCAAAGAGTGGGAAGTGGTATTAATACTTGAAATAGGTCCTGAATAACCAGTTAATAGGACCATGAAAGGATTTATTGAACAATGGAAATGTAATTTAATTTAATTAAATTACCATTCACAGATCATTAAAATTACTCTTGAGAAAAATAATTCATAAACATTTTAATGTGTCTGATACCACCTTGAAACATTTCAATCATAAACCTCATGAAGGAATAACATTAAATAAATGTTTTAAATACAATAAATGTAAAAGTATTAATGATTTAATATATCAAAATTGGTAGTATAAACACCACATATAATAATTAAGTGGTGAACATTACATTTATCTTATGGATGTAAAAAGTTAGATGAAAACCCCTTACCTTGCGTCTGATTTGTCTTGTTTGTATTTATATTCCTAAATAAAAAATAATATGTTAATTATTTACTTTAATGAGAACATTTTTCATTTTAATCATTAAATTTATTTCACTTATTATAATTTTTTATAAAACTTCTCAAACAATTATGTTTAAGTTGGTTGTTTTGACTAAATTTGGTTTATGTGTCAAAAACAACTCGGGTAGGTCAGTTATGGTCATAGGGGTCATTATATAAAATATATAGAATAATAATAATTAAAACCTTATCATATTTATACATATATTATAATTTTATAAACAATAATTAAATATGGTCATGAAAATTGTATCAACGTTGCAATCATGGAGACAGTATGTCGTATGTATGCATGAGTAACATTCCCATTTTTCAATAATCATTATAAAAAGAAGGTAAGTAACACGTTATCTTTATATAATGATCATTATATCATAAATAAGATTTTATTTAATAATATATACTTATATATATAATTATTTTTATGTAATAGGAATCACATCATGTCGATGAGGCGGTAGTCCGCACGTCCACAAACTACTTTATCAATTTTTAATTCTGTGAAATGGTAATAATGAAAATGATATATATTATACTTCTAGAAATATAATTATTTCATTAATATAATATTTTTGTTTTCTATGTCACATAAATTTAATTAAAATCATCCTTTATATATTCCACGTATTGTGTGAACGAATCACAGCACTTTTAGGAGGCGACAGTCCACACTTCGAAAAACGATGTTATCATATTTACACAAAATGGAAAGTATAAATATATGTGTTTTATAGGAATTACAGAAGCTTAAATACATAATAATTATCATAAATATAATTTATAAATAGATTTTCCCTCATAAATTATTCCATTATAGTCGATAAGGAAAAATTAACAATAATCATTTTGTGAGGCGGTAGTTCACCGTACACGTAAACAATATGTTTGTTACCCATTAAATGGAAGTGTGTGTTAGTGTAGGTAAAACCCATATAATAAAAAAATACTATTATATTTAGGATATATTTTTTGTTATATAACCATGGGATAATATTATTTTAGGGGGTGGGGAATGGAAATAAAATAATGGAACTTGAGGAAAGATGTTACCTCTAAATCAGATAACTCATTTTGGTTTGTATCGAAAGGCTTATTTGGATATCGTCCTACCAAAGTGAAGGATTATAGGATGGGGGAGGGATGTTCATGGTATATTTGGAAATTTTTTGGATTAACATAAAAGGCTTGATAGGTTTGAATATGGGGGATAGATAGTGGCCTTTTATAGGGGAGGAAAAGGACTCACTTGGTATTTTTTGAAAGAAGTTAGGTGTAACCACATTTTTACCAAACAAAAGTCATTGAAAACAAAAAAAATCAATAATGGAAGTCTAATGGATGATTTATGGCCATAAAATGGGTGTCTTAAATGTTTTTAGGTCATTTGGTCCCTTAAGATAAAGGTTTAGTCCTTTATTAAGCTTAATTTTACGTTAATAATTATAATTAATTTTAATTACTTTTAGTAATCATTTTGGTCCAAACTATGTTTCGCTTACTATAAATTATAAATTTTTCTAATTACAAATATGGAATCCATTTTTCCAAATTACAATCACATAAGTGGAAGAAATTAATTTAAATTTAATCCCACATACGGGATGATAATACTGGTTTTTAAAGTAAAAGTGTTATAATGTTTACTATGTTATTATAGTCAATTTCAAAGTGATATTGATTCCAAAGGCCTAAATTGGATTAATTGATAAAAATATTATATAATTATACTTTGAAAATAATTTAAAATATTATTTATCCTCATAAATAAATTAGATTAAAAAGTAGTTTGGAGTTAAAATTTAGTATTTTTCATTATTCAATAAAAACGAAACATCAAAGAAAAATACCCAAATTTAACCCTAATATATTTTTTTCTATTCTAAATATGAAGTTTATTTTGACATATTATACTTATTAAAGGGTCAAATTTTGTATTTACAATAGGTTCTCCTTTAAAAGGTGGTAAATATTCCTTAATAGTAATATAGTATTTTTAGGTGTAATATTAGGTTTGTTCATAACTTATTATTATAAAATTTATTAGATGAGTGTAAAAATATTTTATTAGATATATTATTTTTATATTTACTATATAAACTCTCTAAATGTGTTAGAATTTAATAGACTGTGAAAAACCTGACTACATAGTGTTTTTTGTAAATCTGGTGTTGCGTGTATTGCAAAGCTATCGACAAAATATAAAGGAAAGTATGGTAAATTATTAGGGTGCAACATTTTCTATCCATTACCCCTTTAAAAGTGGGTAAATTACCCTTTTACTCCTTCCTATTTAACATATCTCCCCCTATCTTCTTTTTCCACTCACACATAGTAGTGGACCACATAGGGTATTCCTAGTCTCCTCCTCCAAGCTAGTATCTTTGATAAATCATTAATCCAAAAACCAATTCAAGTGTCATATGTTAAATTGTATCCCAAAAAGTAATCTATTAAATACTCTTTCTAACTTTCATTGATTATCTTCAAATATGAAATGCTAAATCAATGAGTGAAATTTTACCACATTTTTAGGTAATTATTCTATTTATTCAATTTATCTCTTTCTAGATTGAATCAAAGGTTAATATTGGATGAGGAATCTAATTCCAACATATGTTATGTGGTATATAACATTATCCAAAATGTCATGATATTTATAAAGTGTCACCATTGTGTTGCATGTCGGAGTTCCTGTATGTTGCATCTAAAATTCCTCAATTGTGTGTTTAATTATATAGAACTCATTCTAGACACCTTGTGGACCCATTATAATTATAGGAGGATGAGGCCCCACCTTGGAACACCACTTTGGGTTTTTCTTTTATTACACCCTCGATGAATCTTTCATGAAACTTTTCAAAAAAATCATTAGGTTTGGCCTGATTCTTTAATGATAATTGATCAAAATTTAATAGAAGTATTTTTGAGTTATATCATGGATTTTATGACCTATATTGTCCCCTTTTTCAACTATATCTAAATTTATAAATGGTTTAATACCTTTCTAAAACATTTTCCTTTTTAATTAAAAGGAAATGGAATCCATCAATATGGATTTTTTTTATCATGGATGATACCCATGGCCTTGAATTTCTTATTCTATTTGGTTCCTATTGATTGAAAATTAACATTTAATTATTTTAAAACACTTCTATAGAAAAATTGTGTAACCTCACAATAAAACCCCCAAAATAATCATGCACCATAAGAGATCATTGAACAATTAAAATCATTTTTGAGCCTACTATAAGATTTATCCCTATATAATTTCCAATAATAACTAGATACATTTTTAGATGAGTTGTACTTGAAAAGTTCCTCAAACTGCTAGGAAATATTGTCCCATGTCTAAATAAACTCCTCTACATTTATCATCCTTTCATTGAATACTATTCTTATAATATGATCTTTCTTATTGGTCCAATCACACTTCTCTGTGTTGGTGTCCACTAAAATCAATTTGTCATTCATACGGTTTGTATCCTTTATGGAGGCCTTAATTCAAAAATCCTTCTCCTACATTTCATACTCATAATGGATGACAAGTTCCCATATATTACCCCTATTTCCATCCTCCTTATCTGACTCCCATTATTGATCTACCAATATATCCATCATGGTAGTGTCCAGAATAGTGTTGTCCTCACTGTTGTCATAATCCACCACCATAGATCATTCCTACATCGGGTTGAGATCTTCAATCACACCATGTTCCTCCAATTTATTCATACCATCTCCACCATTGGATTCCTGATTATTATAATTAAATAAAATAATCCCTCTATTTGGGTCATGACTTCATGATAGATCATGTTCCTAGGTTTGGGTAGATATGACTATTCCTTCTACCCCTTTGATCTCTTTCCCTTGACCAGAATGAATCTGCCTGAATCCCGATTTCCATTCCGACCCTTTCTCCTCCTTGGGTTGTGAATATTTATACCATTGATGTCCTTTTCACTATCCCCAAAAATTGAAAAATTACCTCATCACATGATTCTTCCCTAGACAAACCTTTCCCTTCTATAGAGATCAAAAACTATTCAAAAACTCTATGATCCGGTACTATCTCTGTAAGGGTTGGTATCCTGAGAACCAACTGTTTTGTAATTTGATTACATGAATGTACACTTATTATATATTGTTCATTGTTCTGCATGACTATAATATAATAATGTCCAGGAATATTTTTTTCATTGATAAGATCGTGGAAGATCCCCACTATGATGAGAACCTTGAAATTCTATAACAATATTCTTAAATAAAGTTCTACGGTTGGATGACATACTATGATAGGACACATAGTGTACATACCATCATGTGAGAGTACTCGTAAGAAGATGGGACTCTCTCTCATGGAGTTCACACTTGGTAAACTCCAAGATGGGGGATTATGAGAACAGACCCTCCAGTAGTAATTCTACATGTCTTGGTGTCATCGGAAATTACTATCTACGAGCATGTGTAATGGTCCTTAGACTGGAATATTATCATTAACTCATGTCATGACTCACACACTTAGATTTTCTTATGAAAACTGTCATGAAGAAAGTTGTCGGGAAGTAGGGTACATTGGGTGCATCACGAATGAAATGTTGTTAATGGATAAGTCAAGGAAGGATTTTTCCCTTCCATATTTATGGAAGTTGATATCTCGGGCCCTTTGATTGAAATAGAACTGTCGAACAAGTTCCATGGCCCTGGTGGAATGATGAGTTTATTTCTGGAAGTCAAAGAATGACAGATCAAGCATATAGGTTTATGAAACTACTATGAAACCTTCTTGATGAGATATTGAGAAAAAGGGATTAAATTACACAGTAAGCATTCATATGAGGTGACAAGTCAATGCGGTGTCAACTTCTTTCTCTTGGGGGCCTTGACCCATTGCTAGATAGCAATCTTGGACTTTAGGCAAGCCCGCCTAATGCCAAAGAGAAAGAGGCCTAGAGGGTCACACACTAAGTGTATTCAAGTATCTCAAGAAGAATAAATATTATTCTCATACGTGGTTTAATAATTATTTAAGGAAGCCTAAATCATTTTAATATTGGAAGAAGAATAAAATAAAAACAAGTGCACGCTGTGTATTAATGATTACACACTGTGTAGTTTTTATTTTTAAAACAAGTACACGCTGTGTATTATTGAATGTACATGTCGTGTAGTTTTCATTTTGGAAAGGAAATGAATAAATGAAAACAAGATATACACGCCGTGTACATTTAATGTACACGCCATGTAGTTTTCAATGAAAAACAAGTACACGCCATGTATTTATGATTACACGCCGTGTAGTTTTTTCAGTCGGGATTTTGAGGAAATAATATCATTTTATTAAATGATATTTATTATAATCAGTGTGGGAGCATGTCAAGGAATTAATGACTCGACATGTGGTTTTCAAAAAGGAGTTAATGAAATAAATAAAATGCGTAACACGTTTATTTATTGTCATTACTTTACAACCTCAAACCCAATTATAAATATCCTCACAACCCCAACTCCTTTCCTAAGAGAATCTTTGTGCACAACAATTCTAGAGAATTATCTCAAGACCAAAATAACTTCGTCCTCCAAGAACACTCTCAAGACCAAGAGAGATCCACCTCCATCAGATCAAGGCAATCTAAAGTGGAAAACGCAAGCAAAGGCTTATCCACGCTAGCACCCGGAGATATTCCTTTGGCGACGTCCAGAGATACGTGGTGCACGTGTGGATCACCACTAGAGGAAGTCTACCATTGGATTCTGCAATGCAATGACGAATCACATTGGAACGTGATCAATAATATCAATGAAGAAAGAACATCCAAAAAGGTACTTCTTGTCAATTAATTAAATTAATTATAATCAACCTATGATGGTCCTTGTTTGTGGTTCCGGGACCATCCTTCTTCTTTGTCTATTTTTGTGATTTGATCCGTGGAGACTAGCATTTATCGTCATATTGATCCCGAATTGATCATTACTAATGACAAAAATCCAAGTGGGAACAACCCATGAGCTTTCGCTGCATCCGGAACCTTCAAATGGTATTAGAGGGAGGTTACAACATTGATTATAGTTATTTAATTTTCGTTGATAATTTATGCATTTATATTTGATTCAATTCAAGATAAATCGTTCTATTAAACTGAATGAATGAGATCTATTATTCCTCCTTAGTTTCTTGATTCACATTATAGAAACGACATTTTAATTTTAATTTTGATTAAAATAAAAACGAGGAACTCGTCCGGAGGAGCCGCTCTTTCTATACAACACAAGAATACACAGCATGTAGTGAAAACTACACGTCATGTACTTAGGTTTAATGAACCGGTACTGGTCCGCCAAACCACGCCATGTGAATTGAGTATGCCTAAGTATTTATTACACCGTGTTGACCAGAAATGAATGGCATGTGGAACCAGAATACACAGCGTGTATGTTAAATCAACACGTTGTGTAGTCCAATCCGACCCAGGTGAAACTGTGTGCAAGGAGAATTCGTGTTCCACGTACATGGGATTTCCAGGCCGGTAACCGCGTAACAAGGAAGTACACGCCGTGTTAGATTAATCTACACATTGTGTACTCCAAAATTTCCAAAGTACAAAAAACACGCCAAAGCCCCCTGGCATGTACTTTGGATAAAGGGTGAAAAATACACGGCATGTAGGTTATATTACATGCCATGTACTTTCCAGAAATGGAATTTCCCCAGGTTTCCTCCCAAAGTACAAATACATGTACAATGAATATGGATGAGAAGAATCTCAAGGAAATTCAGAAAGGATTTTAAGATAAAGAATTGATTAATTATAAGATCATAATTAATTGAATTCAATTGAAACTTATCTTGAATAAATAGAACGATTAGAAGAATTTGAATTCAAAATATGCGTAAATGTCGTTTCATGCTATGGATGATCATGAGCTAGACCAAAGACCCTTTTTATGTGTGTATGGTTTCATTTAAATTTGTTTAATTTAAATTTGTTGGCCTACGATCCTTCTTCCAATAAAATGTAGGGTATGCGTGCCCATGGTTTCTTTAATGTAAACCCCATGTAATGGAGGATCTCCTAAGCCAGTGGAGATGGTTCAAAATCCAAAGCTGAGGTGAAACCAACCCAAGAAGATGCAAAGGTGATCAGGTGGGATCTGCAAAACACAAACCATTGGTTCAAGGTGTTTTTCCCTTGGTCAGGGTTAGCTTATCAAACTACTAGATAAGCTAACCAATAGAAGCTCATGATCATGCCATATTATTTTTTTCTGTCTAATTTCATGGTCTATTTATTATGTATGTGTTGTTGTGTTCATATAATTAATGAAATAAATAAGCATGCAAAGATGAAATAAAATAAAAACCGGACTATGCGTAAACATTATCATAACATGGTTAATAACTTAAGCAAGCATCACTTAATATTAACAATAATGTGATAATGAAAAACTATGCATAAATAATAGAATCCCTCAAATACCATATTAATTTAGACCAAGCCTTCCGTTACTTGATTAAGGGAAAGACTCAATAAAACTATGTCTTTGACCAACCCTTGTTGGGACACTTACTTTTATAAAGGAAGCTCTTATGAAAGTTTCGGGTTGACTTAAACATTTTACATAAAGAGGAGTATCCCTTGCTAGACTTGTTGTAAAATGGAGGCAAGTGTTGAGGAAATCCAAGTCAGGATTTCAGGATCGGGGAGTCCACTCAACAGATCAAGGAACTGTAAGCTCATAGTTGGCAAAGACCTGCCTACCTAAATACCTTCAAATAGCTTGAACAACCCTTGTTGGGGTTATGCGAAGGGGAATATTGATCCTTGCCACTATAATGTCATGGAAACTGAACATTCCAAGTTCAATGGTGAGGGCCATTGGGACTTGATAAAATAGTGGGAGAATTAATAAATTCATTTATTATTTTTCACAAAATGTAATAAAAAAGTACTGATAATCTGCTCTTTTAATTTGTAGAATCAATATGACAAACTCGTCAACCACATTTTCTCTGCGATCAATTCTGGATAAAGACAATATCCTCACCGGTAGTAACTTTCAGGAATGGTTTAGGCGCCTTTGGGTTATCCTACACCATGAACAAATTTTTTACGTACTGGAGTCCTCACTTCCTGATTCTCCTACCCAAGGGGCGAGTGATAAATATTTCCTGGTCTATGATAAACATTTTAATGATGCACTTGATGTTCAATGTTTGATGCTATCATCAATTTCTAATGAGCTCATGAAGTCTCATGAAGACATGGATGCCTGTAGCATGCTCGAGCACCTTCATGGTCTATACCAGGAGACAGCAAGATAGGAAAGGTTTGAGATCTCCAAGGATCTATTCCAGAGCAATCTGGGAGAGGGTGCTCCACCTGGGACTCATATAGTCAATATAATTGGCTACATTGAGTTCTTGGAGGTTCAAGGGTTTAAACTCCCCAAAGAACTGGGTATCGATCTCATTCTTGTATCACTCCCCCAGATCTTCTCTAACTTTGTTGTAAATTTCAACATGAACAACATTGGGAAGTCTCTATCTGATCTTCTTATCCTCATTTTCCAAGTGGACAATGATATGAAGCGTGAAAAGCCTTTTGTCCTTATGGTGAATAAAAGGAAAGGGAAGGTGGAGAGATTTAAGCCCAAATCTTCTTCAAGGCCTTCCAAGAAAAGGAATATCAAAGGGAAGGAAAGAGAACAGGAGGTTGTTTCTTTTTCATGTGGTAAGAAGGGACACTGAAAGAAAAACTGCACTCAACCAAGGAAGCAAGGGGAAGCTTCAGGTGTGTTTGTTATCGAATGCAATCTATTTGTTTCTACTAATTGGGTATTAGATACTACTTGTGGTTCTCACATATGTATCCAAATACAGGAACCAAGTAGATTCAAAAAGATTGACCGAGGTGAGGTGGATCTGTGAGTAGTCAACAGAGCCAGACTCACTGTTGTAGCTATCGGAGACTACCACCTCACATTGCCTATTGGTATGGTCTTGGTATTAAAAGGATGTTATTATGTACCTTCTGTAACCAAAAACATTATTTCAGTATCCAGATTAGATAATAATGGATTCATATTCAAATTTGGAAATGAATGTTGCTACTTTTATAAAGATAGCTTTTGTTTTGGTAGGGCACATTTATATAATATCCTTTATGTGTTAGACTACACAAACCAAGTAATGGAAATCGATGACAAAGTCAATTCACATGACTCATACCACACCCAACTTTGGCATTACCGGCTAGGTCATGTCAATGAGAAATGTTTGAGAAAATTACATCAAGATGGGTATTTAGATTCTTTCGAACTAAAACCACTTGGTGTATGTCAAGCATGTCTACAAGGAAAAATGACCAAAGCCCCATTTAGTGGGAAAGGTGAAAGGGATAAAGAGCTTCTAGAATTATTTCACACAGATGTGTGTGGACCATTTCCTGTTAAAGAAAGGGGTGGGTTATTGTACTTCATAACTTTTACTAATGATTTTAGTAGATATGGATATATTTACTTAATGAGGTATAAGTCAGATTCTTTTGATCAGTTCAAATAATACAAGGATGAAGTTGAGAACCAACTTGGTAAGAAGATTAAGAAACTCTGCTCAGATAAATGAGGAGAATATCTTAATCAGGACTTCATTGATTTCTTACAGGAGTTTGGGATTCTATCTCAACTCACTCCTCCTTACACACCTCAGTGGAATGGTGTAAGTGAAAGGAGGAACCGCACCCTGTTGGACATGGTGAGATCAATGATGAGTCATGCGAGTCTTCCATTATCCTTTTGGGGATATGCATTACAAACAGCAGCACACATACTAAACCAAGTACCAACTAAATCAATAAATGGTATTCCATGCGATTTATGGAGTGGATGCAAATCCATGTTATCGAATTTACATGTGTGGGGTAGCGAATCATTTTTTAAGGCCTATTCAGGTAACAAACTTTCACCCCGAGGTATAAAGTGTATCTTTATAGGATATCCCAAGGAAACAAGGGGATATTACCTATACAACCCCTCAAATAAAAAGGTTACAGTGGTAAGACATGTCATATTCCTTGAGAGGGATCACATCTCCAAAAGAGATAGTGGGAGCGAGATAGACTTTGATGAAGTCAAGGATCAAGATACACAGGAGTTAGTACAAGAAGAGATTCCACAAAGCCCTGTGGAAGAAAAATCTGTTCTAAAGACACAAGAACTGCATAGGAGCACGAGAGAGGTGAGAGAACTGGAACGATATGGTTTTCTTGTCACCGAGGATGGTGACTCATTATTGGTTGACAATGATTATCATCTTACCTACAAGGAAACAGTTGAAGGCGTAAACGTTTCCAAGTGGAAAGAATCCATGAATTCTGAAATGGATTCCATGTACCAAAACCAAGTCTGGATTTTGGTAGATCCTCCAGTTGATGTAAAGCCTGTTGTTAATAAATGGGTATTCAAGAAGAAACTGGACATGGAGGGTCAAGTCAGCACCTATAAGGCACGACTGGTTGCAAAAGGTTTTAGACAGCGTCAAGGAATTGACTATGATGAAACTTTTTAACCAGTTGCGATGTTGAAATACATCAGAATCCTATTAGCCATTGCCGCTTACCATGAATATGAAATTTGGAAAATGGATGTCAAAACAACATTCCTTAACGAGAACCTCCAGGAAGATGTCTACATGACACAACCTAAAGGTTTTGTGACTCCAAAGGATGCCAACAAGGTATGTAAGTTGCATAAATCCATTTATGGATTAAAGAAAACATAAAGTTCATGGAACATTCATTTTGATGAAGCCGTAACGGAATTTGGATTTATTAATAATGAATGTGAGTCTTGTTTCTACAAAAGGTTTAGTGGAAGTGCAGTCATTTTTCTAATAGTATATGTTGATGACATATTACTAATTGGAAACGAAGTACTTGTCTTACAGTTAGTTAAGGCATGGTTGGATAAATGCTTCTCTATGAAAGACTTGGGTGAGGCATCATATATTCTTGGGATCAATATCCATCGTGATAGATCCAAGAGAATGATGGGCCTAAGTCAAAGTACATACATTGACAAGATACTGAAGAGATTCAGTATGGAACAGTCCAAGAGGGGATTGTTGCCAGTGTCACATGGCATTCATCTTTCCAAGAAAATGTGTCCTCAGAAACATGAGGAAAGAAAGAAAATGGCAAGGATCCCTTACACATCTGTGATTGGGTCAGTCATGTATGTTATGCTATGTACAAGGCTAGATGTTTCTTACGCATTGAGTGCAGTAGGCAGATATCAAGCTGATCCAGGAGACCACCATTGGATGGTAGTCAAGACTATCATTAAGTATCTGAGGCGTACTAAGGATATGTTCCTGGTTTATAGAGGAGATGAGGAACTAGTCATCAGAGGACATGTAGATGCTAGTTTCTAGACTCATCAAGATGACATGAATTCGCGGACTGGATACATCTTCAGTTTGAATGGAGGTGCAGTGTGCTGGAAGAGCTCAAAGCAAGGTGTGGTCACAGATTCTACAGCAGATTCCGAGTATACCGCAGCTTTTGAGGAAGCTAAAGAAGCAGTTTGGATGTGAAGCTTCATCCAAGAGCTGAATGTAGTACCTAGTAGTAAAGATCCTATAACACTTTATTGTGATAATATTGTAGCGGTGGCACTTGTAAAAGATCCAAGGTCACATCAGCGGACAAAGCACATACTTCGGAAGTATCATCTCTTGAGGGATTTTTCTCAGAGAGGTGAAGTTGCAGTGAGCAGTATTTCCACGGAAGACAACGTGGTGGACCCCTTGAATAAAGCCTTGACTCAGCAAAAACATGATCATCATGTGAGGTCTAGCGGGCTAAAAGTCATAGGCAGTTGGCTCTAGTCCAAGTGTGAGTTTGTAAGGGTTGGTGTCCTAAGAACCAACTATTTTGTACTTTGATTACATGAATGTACACTTATTATATATTTTTCATTATTCTGCATGACTATAATATAATAATGTCCTGGAATATTTGTTGCATTGATAAGGTCATGGCAGATCCCCGCTATGATGAGAACCTTGAAATTCTATAACAATATTCTTAAATAGAATTTATGGTTGGATGACATACTATGAAAGGACACATAGTATACAGACTGTCATGTGCGAGTACTCGTAAGAAGACGAGACTCTCTCTCATGGAGTTCGCACTTGGTAATTTCCAAGATGGGAGATTATGAGAACATACCCGCCAGTAGTAATTCTGCATGTCTTGGTGTCATTGGATATTACTATCTACGAGCATGTGTAATGGCCCTTAGACTGGAAGATTATCATTAACTCATGTCATGACTCGCACACTTAGATTTGATGACGAAAATCGTCACGAAGATAGTTGGCGGGAAGTAGGGTACGTCGGGTGTGTCACGAATGACATGTTGTTAATGGATAGGTCAAGGATTTGTCCCTTCCATATTTATGTAAGTTGATATCTCAGGCCCTTTGATTGAAATAGAACTGTCGAACAAATTCCATGGCCATGGTGACACGACGAGTTTATTTCTGGAAGTCAAAGAATGAAAGATCAAGCATATAGGTTTATGACACTGCCATGAAACCTGCTTGATGAGATATTGAGACAAAGGGATTAAATTATACAGTAAGAATTCATATGATTTGACACGTCAATGTGGCATCAACTTATTTCTCTTGGGTGCCTTGACCCGTTGCTAGATAGTAATCTTGGACTTTAGGCAAGCTCGCCTAATGCCAACGAGAAAGAGGCCTAGAGAGTCACACACTAAGTGTATTCAAGTATCTCAAGTATAATAAATATTATTCCCACACATGGTTTAATAATTATTTAAGGAATCCTAAATCGTTTTAATATTGGAGGAAGAATAAAATGAATATAAGTGCATGTCGTGTATTAATGATTACACACCGTGTAGTTTTTATTTTGAAAAAAAGTACACGCCATGTATTATTGAATGTACACGATGTGTAGTTTTCATTTTGGAAAGGAAATGAATAAATGAAAATAAGATACACACGTTGTGTACATTTAATGTACACGCCGTGTAGTTTTCAATGAAAAACAAGTACACGCCGTGTATTTATGATTACACGCCGTGTAGTTTTTCCAGTCGGTATTTTGAAGAAATAATATCATTTTATTAAATGATATTTATTATAATCAGTGTGGGAGCATGTCAAGGAATTAATGACTCAACATGGGATTTTCAAAAAGGAGTTAATGAAATAAATAAAACGCGTAACGCGTTTATTTATTGTCATAACTTTACAACCTCAAACCCGATTATAAATATCCTCACAACCCCAACTCCTTTCCTAAGAGAATCGTTGTGCACAATAATTTTGGAGAATTCTCTTAAGACCGAAAGAACTTCGTCCTCTAAGAACACTCTCAAGACCGAGAGATATCCACCTCCATCGTATCAAGGTGATCTAAGGCGGACAATGCAAGGAAAGGCTTCTCCACGCTAGCACCGAAAGATTCCTTTGGCGACATCCAGAGATACGTGGTGCACGTGTGGATCATCGCTAGAGAAAGTCTACCCTTGGCTTCTGCGATGCAACGACAAATCACATCGGAACATTATCAAGAATATCAACGAAGAAATAACATCCAAAAAGGTATTTCTTGTCAATTAATTAAATTAATTATAATCAACCTGTGACGGTCCTCATTTGTGGTTCCGGGACCATCCTTCTTCTTTGTTTATTTCTGTGATTCGATCCGTGGAGACTGGAATTTATCATCGTATTGATCCCGGATTGATCATTGATAATGACAAAAATCCAAGTGGGAACATTCACCCACGAGCTTCCGCTATGCCTGGAACCTTCAATATCTTCATCTCCCATGCATTCAAAGCAGTTTTTAAGTTTTATTATTGACATGTCCCATCTAAGTCTAGACACAAATTATAAATCCACCCTACCATCTGTTTCTTGCATTAAATTCTCTCTAACATTACATCCCATTTAACTCCCTCACAAGACTCTTTAATCACCGCTTCTAAATTAAGTTCATTGATTTAATGCGCATCTCCTGCATGGGAGGAAGAATTCAAATTGTTGAGAATATTTACCAAGGAACCAATATAACCCACCCCCTAAGTTAACCTTGAAGTAGCATACACTATTTACTTGGGGTCATCTAGATCATTACAAAAGTGGTTGAAAACGTCCACAATCATTTGGTCAACTTTCTTGGAACATGCCTATTTCTGAATAGGGTTGGATAGATTTGAACCACCACAACTCACTTGGTTCTCTATAAGGACAATTTCAATTGACTGTTGAATCCTCGAAATAGATTTCCCATGTCCCTCTTTACAGCTTCGATGACATGTTGAAGGTAGATGACCAAAACACTTACAAGGCCCACATAAATCAATCAAGGATTCAAATACCACATCATGTTTTCATCAAAAATCTTCACCAACCATGAACCAAACTGTGTTAGCCAGCAACTTGGAGACATCAACTAATGTTCCTATTGCATATAGAATATTTTCCTTTTATATTAGTGTTCATAAATTATCTTTCCTTGGATCCTAAGGGAATGACTTGAGCACTTAGAGGATGCCACCAAGATTCACTATGCCGATTTCCAAGAGATATGCCCACCTTGGAACATGGTATTTGTCTATTAGTGGATATCTAGAATGGCACCATTGAACTATCCTCCTCTAGAAATTTGAATGCCTTGGATGATCTCCTTGGATATGGATTGATTTCCTTGGACACGTGATTCCTTGGATTATTATACTTCGGCTCTAGAGTTACTTATCATAGGATTTACTTTGGAAATTTTCCATGGACTCAGTTAGATATATTTCCAGTTTAATTACAATGGTGTGTCCCTTAGATTACACTTAGACCCTTTTCTAGGCTATATAATTGTTTACTATGATCTATCCAGACCTTCTAAGGTCAAGGATTCCTTGGTTTCTCTATGATACACTTTTTTTTATTACATGTACATTCATATCATGTTCATGGGTCCATCATTAACTATATAATCACATATTATGACAGCAACTTATACTAAGGTCAGTTTGGTTGAGTAAATGTCCCTTAAGGTTTATGAGCCTGACATGTGATGTATTTATTCACCATTTCACTTTTGATATACCTATGAACTATTACTCTTTATATACATAGTCTGGATTATTTATAGGCACCTCTGGTGGTGGCCAACTGAGATTTAATAAAACTTGGTTTGGGATGTCATTTGGTACCCAGGAATATCTCGTAGATGCTGGTAGGTACATAGGGGTTCAACTAGTTATGGATTCATGATTGTCTATAATAGGATGGAGAACGAGAGTAGAGGACCACTACTATTCTTGTGATACTATTCAGGATAGTTTTTGATATTTTTTCCATTCTTGTATAGCATGTTGTATATTCTAGCTACTTTGTATCCTATGTATTCCATATTTATTATAGCATGAAATGATCATGATTTTGGTATATGATACTGGATATGGATTCTTTTCATTTATTTATGTTATCGGATGATTTACTCTTCCATTGTTTGTTGTTATATCTAGTTTTTATTGATTATTATTTTATTATACCACTTTTATCCACTCATATCATAAGGGTATATTTTCACCACCATACCATCACAGACCCCCGCTATAAGTTGACAGCCTCTGGTGTAGGTGGATTCACGCTTGAGGCCTTGTGACCAACCAATTTGGCTACAATTATCAAGGTGGATGGATTGGGATGTCATAAAAGAAGCCCATATTTATTTTCAAGAGGCTTGAACACGATAATGATATGGTCTTAGTAGCCTTTAAATATGAATTTGTAAATACATTTGATATGTATGTATTCTCCTATAAATTAAATCATTGATGTTATTTTATTGATAAATTGATATATTTGGTGTATTTGATGAGAAATGGGCTAGAGGCCTAGGGATGTGTTTATTGATGGTTGATTTTTTTATTGTGCAATGGTATGGGAGCCCATGGTTGTAGTAATGGTCAATTCTAGTACTAGAAGTACATATTGTATTATGAACAATGGTGTGGGACACAGGGGTGGTCAGAACTAGTTCGATGTGGGGATTTCATGTCATATCTTAGTTCTTACTTGATGCATGCTTGATATCCAAATACATACATGTTACTAATATAGTAATTTTATAACTGCTTGAGGGAGTGTTATACTATACACTGCAGGTGAATATTTGAAATTGTATATTAAACTGAGTCCTAGAGTACCTGAATGATTAACAATTGATAATTGAACTAAAAAATGAGTGAGGTTATTTCAAGGTGCTCATAGATGATGATGTCGTACTTGAGAATATAAACAAGAGATCTAATAGTGTCATCAACACTTGTCTTTGATGACTAAAGTTCTAATCTGGGAATGTAATATCGAATAATATTAATTAATTGGAAATTAATTAATTAATATGTAATTTTATTACATGTGTGCTTATTGGAGACCTATTCCTTAGTAGTGGTTGATAGGGTCATGTGCGATGATATTGGAAGATGTTTTTAAGTCTAGGTTGTTTCCCTTTGTGTTCATGAGGGTGATATTTTTTTCTTTTTCTGATTTTACATGCTAAACCACCCATATGGGTAGGGATACCAACACCCAAATGCTTTTAGGGCCATTTTTTCAACATCTCGGATGATGGGTGAATGGATTCTTGGCATCCCACTCTCCCCCTATCTCTCTCTACATATAGATACATAAGAATATCTTTGGCTATAATGGATTATGGAATAGGGTGTGTTCTGACAAGAGTTATGATGGATCATGGTTTTACAATAAATTTATGTGTAGGTTATAATGTCTTTAGGAATAACACAAAAGTATACCCAAACATGGTTGTCTCATCTCCCACTGTTTGATCATGTGTGAGCTATGATTGGTTTAGGTATGATGCATATTTAGTCTATTGCGTCTTCTGAGCATACACTTGGTTACTACTTGGATATGGTTATGATGATATGCCAGGTTGTTGTGATGGGCATGATATGATTTCATGATTTGAAAGATTATTTACTAGAGGGATGGTCATTGGACATAGACGTTCGGGAATGACGGTTACAAACCGATGGAGAAGTTCATGTTGGGTACATATACATACATACATATATATATATTGACTTACGTCAATGGAATATTTGGCTACTGATCCATGTTGGGGATGGGATAAGAATTTTATAACTTCATAGGTGATGAGTTAGTTTTATTTTTTTATTCACTTGGTCGTAATATTCTTCTTTCACGTTTTTCATAAGAGATTTCATGGAGGAACCTTCTGAGTATACATGTAATGTCAACCCTATGAATATATATAAATTTTTTAGGACATCATTAATTGGTTGGTGATCAAGATAGACATTATATATTAGAGGAGTTGTTTAGGATCTATAGAGATTTATGGTCAGTGTCGAGGATTTATCATTATATTTTCATTTCATTTGTATGCAGTCAAGTATAAAATTAAATAAATCATAGGGATTTCTTTTTTTATTTATTCATGGTGTTGTTTAGTGGATTTCACATCTTATTTATTACTCATTAATCTTATATATAGTCTAATTCCTCCAATGTGTGTGATTTGCATACCCTCGATACCAGTCTCTAACTCGAGGTCTACTAGAGCTAGGCTTGAAGACTGTTATCTCTCATTCTCCAATGTTATCCTAAGAGGGGTACCTTTTAAGGGAGGGGGTAATGACTTGGTTTAAAACTATCCCTTAAAAAATTCATAGAAATATTTAAAATAGAGTAAATAAGATGCCAAAATCATCAAACAACTTAATCATTTTTTGGAGATAGATTACTTAAAACATATAAAAAGTGATAAATAACAAACCAGTTAAACTTTAAAACAAACCATATGTATAATCATCAGTATAAAAAATATATCTACTAAAAGTTTTAGATGAGCCTTAACTAATTAAATATTGCCTTATGAAATTGATTTAGACTAATATTTCTATTAGATCTATATGTTATATAAACTAGTAATAAACATTTAAAAACATAATAATTTGAGATAAATCTTCATCAAACCAATTTCAATTTTTTTTCTAGAACTTCGTAGAGTCAAGAGGTTTACTAAATATATTAGCAAGTTGATTTTCTATTGAAATAAATTCTTGGAATATTGCTCATTTATTAATATAATGTATTTGAAAATGAAATCCAACATCAATATTTTTATTTCTTGAATGTTATAAATGGTTCTTTTGTATTTAAATGGAATATGTATTATAAAAATATATATTCATAAAACAATCATTAAAATCAGATAATGTCTTCTTTATCCAAAGACTTTGAGAACAATAATTAGAAACAACAATATACTCAACCTCACCAATGGATCAAGAAACTAATAATTTCTTAGAGCTCTATACAGTTATTCTTTTACCAAGTAAATGACAAACACATTTTTACTTTTTTATGAGCCTATAACCACCAATATTGGAATCAAAATAAGATATTATGTCAAAATAACATTGATTAGGGTAAAATAAGATAGTAATAAAAGCTCCTATGATATTTATAATCATTATTTTAACAAACAATAAATGAATTTCAATAGGATTAGATTGACACCATAAAAAATTGAATCTAAAAACAATATATCAAGTCAAAAAGATCTAAAATATAGTAGGCTTCAATCATTCCTATAAAAAATTTATTTTCTACAAATTTTCAAGATCAATATGAATCTAATTTATAAATAATATTAATATGGACTCTTATACTTTTATAGGAATCAGGATTAAACCATTAACTTGTTATCTAGTATATTTAAATTGATATATAAATATACAATCACTTTGAGAAATTTGAAGAGGAAGAAATTTTTTTAGTTCATCAATTAAGCACATCCAACTTTTGAGGTCGCCTTATAAAATTAATTACACAAAAAATAACATGAAGTGAAAAAAACAATATAATCAACATATATTTGTATAATTAACATATCCTTTGAAACATTCATAATATAAAATGGAAGATCATCCTTTTCATTTATGAAAACCATTTAAAAAAAACCAATGTTGTCTTCCATTCCATGATCTAGGAGATTTCTTAAGACTATAAATTTTTCGACAATTTAGAAACATTATTTAAAAATTTATCATACAAAATCCAAGTGTTTTATTAACATACTCCTCTTCAGAAGTCAAATAATTTAGAAATCACTTTTAACATCCATTTGGAAATTTTAAAACCATAAAAACAAGTAAAATAACATAAAACCATAATGGATCCCATAAAAGAATCAAGAGAAAAATAATCATCAAAATAAATTTATTTTTCCCGAGAATAACCTCAAGTAACTAATCTTTCCATATTTTTACCTATATATCCATATTCAACCATTTTATTCAAACAAAAAAAAAACAAATATCAATTCCTATAAATTGGAAAATTTCACTGCATGTATATATAATCCAATTATCATCTATATAATATGAATCAATATTATTTGGTACATAATCAGCAACATAAGAAGTAACATTTTCTATTACTTTCTCAAGAGGATGATATTTATATTTGTCCAATTTTTAGGATAATATAGTGAAGAGATATGCTCCCCTCAACTGATTGATTATCATTTTGAAGTTTATCTTCACCGATATAAAACTCTTTAAATTATTCATCACCGATGTCAATATGAATTCATCTTTCCAAGATTTTAATTTAATTTTAAATAGACTGACTCTTCAATTGTCATTGATCTATTATTATATTCTATATACAAATTACTATTATTAGAATATCCTATAAAATTAACTTTCTAACCTTTTAATTCAAACTTATATAAACTTTCACTAGTATTTAAAGTAAAAAAATTATATCCAAAGAATCTAAAATAACCAAATTTGCGGTTAGGGAATGTTCTTTAAAACTGTCTAACAAAAACTACATTTATTGTAATAGATTCTCTAATAACCGATTCATCCTAAAAAAAATTGGTGGATTAAATTCATTAAACAAGGTCATAGTTTCCAACAAATAGAATTATTTTATTAGAACAAAGGAAAAGTACAAGAGCCTGAAAAGAGGGGAAAGAGGGAAAAGGGGGAATAGGACGGTCGAAGATACAGAGGGTGAAAATAATATAGACCAAGGCATCCCCTCAGATAATGTTCACTCCCTCAGAAGTGACCCAAGACGTGAAAAGATGGTAAAACCTGAGTTATGAGTGGCCAAAGAGGAGAGGAAATCAGCCACTTTGTTACTGTCTCCAGACACGAAGAACCTCAGTGTGGGCTCCGATGAGGCCTCTGCATCTCCGCATAATATAAGCGATTGACCAGGGGACAGCTTGGCGACAAAGCAGGGCGCTGCAGATGA
Organism: Viscum album; assembly: GCA_963277665.1. Taxonomy (NCBI): domain Eukaryota; kingdom Viridiplantae; phylum Streptophyta; class Magnoliopsida; order Santalales; family Viscaceae; genus Viscum; species Viscum album. The sequence continues at coordinate 1,073,773,796 of OY728127.1, read as the reverse complement.
TCGAAGAATCCATCTAAACCGCAGCGAGCTCAGTGTTAGTCTAGTGACACATGCAGAAGCCCGCGAGCAGTGCGTGAGCTTCATCTTGGAGGGAATTCCCACTACCAAAGTGGACCGAGAAGGCCATGACGACCGAGCCAAAGGACTCTTGGACCACTCCTCCCCGCATGGAACCTACTAAACCGGAGCCATCAGTGTTCAGATTGAAACCTGAAACAGGAGGTCACCATCAAACACAACAGCCCAGCTTGCTGCTACTTTGCTGCAGAGGGAGACCACTCCTTGAAAGGATGTTACCAAGGGAGGGAACATCCTGCCTGTTGGGAAAGAGCCTGGGAAAAACAGCCAGAAGAATAAAGGATTTGAAGGAAAGCCCATACTCGGTACTGCAGGGGACGTCGTGACGTGCGTTATTCCTTGCCATCTAAGGAACCCAGCAGCCAGCATAGATAACCAGAGCATGAGCCTGCAAATCGGGGCCACTGGACCCCAAGCCCTGGATCCAATGGTAGGGAAACGAGTCCCCCAGAACATTCAACGCAGAAGGGTCATGGAAAGAGCATAGAGAACTCCAAACCGAACGGGCACAATCACTATCAAAGAAGAGATGATTCATAGAATCTTCCCTGGTGAACTTGCAGCAGGAACATCGGGACACTAGGGGAACCCCCATGCATTTGACCTTATCATCGGTTGGGAGGTCTTGATTATGAACATGCCAGGTGATAAAATTTTACCTTGCTGAAATATCAGGGCACCACAGAACTTCCCCCCAAGGATTCGCATCGTTGGAATCCAAGGTCAGCCACCTAAACTCCTTGTACAAAAAAGATCTAGAAGAAGAACCGATAAACACAAGATGGTCTGAATCGGCATTCATCTCAATGAGGTCAAAAATGTTATGCTGATCCACATCCAAAACTTCTTGAATGAAAGAAGGGTGCAAGATGGCTTGTTTAAAAGATAAACTCAGTGCTGGACATCCAGGAAAACCAAGCCGAGAGCCAGCCCAATTATGAAACCAGAAATTGATGTCACCCTTACCAACAATCCACCGAGCATGAGGCTGGAGGTCGGAGACCAAGGGCATGAGATACTGATAGAGAAAAGAAGGATGGGCTCTAGGCAGGCCCAAGTCAACACCATACATGTAAACCATGAACCGACCCCAAAGCATGCATTGTTCAATAATCTCCCAAGCCATCTTCGCTTGCAACCCACGGATAGTAGCTGAGAAATTTCTGACATTAATTCCTCCCTTCACACAAAGTCCAGGCCATCCTCTTCCAAGAGATCCAATGGTGCCTGCCCTCAGAGTGAGCGTCGCATATGAAAGCAGCCAGAATTTTTTCAATGCCCATTGTGACACCCTTCAGAACCTTGAGCACCGACATCACATGCATTGGAATAGTAGATAAAACACTGTTAACTAGAGTGATTCTTCCCCCAAAGGATAGGAATCAAGACTTCTAATCCAGAATGCAACCTGCGATCCTGCAAACCAATTTGCCGAAATATTGAATCCGAGGACACCCCGGGGAGATCAGAGCTCCAAGATAAGTCATCAGGAAACTATTTTTGAGGATACCCATGGTACCCTGAATAGAATCAACCCGCCTGTTTGGACAACTAGAAGCAATATACAGACTGCATTTATAAATATTGACCACCTGCCCACTCCACCGGCAATAGGTACTGATAATCTTCTTGAGATAAAGTATTGATCTTCTGTTGGCATTTGCGAAAATAAGAGCGTCATCCTCAAACATAAGTTGGGAAATCACAGATTCACTGTACTTACACCTGAAGGGGCGAATGACCCCAAGATAAACACTCCACTTGATCAGCCGACTAAAAAAAATCCTGAGACAAGATAGGCAAGCTTGGAGAGAGAGGATCTTCCTAACGAAGGCCTCGAACAGATTTGAAGAAACCACAGCTCCCACCAAGAATGTTAACAAAAATCCAAGGGGAGCAAAAGCACGTGAACAGGAATTCCCTAGCCCAAATCGAAAATCCCATACACAAGAGAACCTTAAGGATGAAGTTCCACTCCACTCGGTCATAGGCACTCTCCATGTCAAGCTTAATCACAATATTGGAGCCCGGGGATTTATCATTAATATCCGAGATCATTTCTTGAGCTAAGCCAATTGCCCCTTGAATTGCTCTCCATTTGACAAACCCATGTTGCTCTTCAAAAATCCATCTTCTAAGGTGCTCAGAAAGTCTCTTGTTAATGACTCATGCCAGGAATTTATAAGAAAAGTTACACAATTGATCGGGCAATAGTGCTAGAGCAAGGAGGGGTCTTTAATCTTCGGTATGAGGACCAATTTCATAGCACTAACAACCAGAGGAAAATTCCTGCCCCGAAAGAAATCCTGAATGACTGCCACCAGATCATCTTTGACAAGATCCCACTGCCACCAGATCATCTTTGACAAGATCCCATGAGCCCCTATAGAAGGAACCTAAGAACCCATTGGGGTCAGGAGCACTCTCCGGATTGAGGGTCCACACTACGTCATGGATTTCATTCTCATCCAGGATAGCTTCAAAGGCCTCATTATCAAGAGAAGAGACCCCTTGTCGGAATAATAACAAACACCTCAATCTAGCTGCTCAGGTAGCCTTCACTGCAACTTGAGCTGGGACCTGCAAGAAGGGATTTAAATTAATTCTCAGCCATACCTCAGACAACATTCGGTTCATCTGTAAAGGATCCATCTTCGTAGTGAATATTAGGAGCTAGGTGCCGACGACGTTCCTTGATGAAAGCATGAAAAAACATCAAGTTGCGATCTCCTTCCTGAATCCATCTAACTCTGGAAAGCTCACATGCCTGACGCTCATTCATCAGAACCATCTCAGTGAAAGACCTCATTAGATTAGACAACTCTCCAAATATGATATCATCCGATTGAGCTTCCAGACTACTTTCCAGATAGGCGATCTCTGAGCTGATCTCCTCCAGATCCTGTATAGAGGAAGGATATTGATGATGCCAAGACCTGAGATCACCGTGTAGGCATCTGAGTTTTTTATGGAGAAGCACCCAAAAAAACCCCTGCGCTGGCCTACTCCAAGAATCTTGGACCACTCTCTGATAGTCTGGTAGCGACACCCAAAGGCAGGAGAAACAAAACAGGGCCTCATCAGCATTACTAGAGGATAGAGAAATCCGAACGGGTGAGGGGTCAGAAAGAGTCTGAAGAAAATAGATGACCCTCTCATTTCGAAAAGACGATACCTCCTGGAGATTGGCAAGGCAACGATCAAGTCTGCACCAGTTTCGGCGGCCATCTCTTTGGTTGTTGCACCAAGTGAACCGGTCCCCCATGTAACCTAAGTCAAAGAGGGGCCACCTTATCCAGAAAAAAAAAATCCCTGCTCTCCTGCCGAGGGAAACAACCACCCCCTTTTTTCTCCTCTGGGTCATGCACAATGTTGAAATCACCTTCGACAAGCAAAGGCAAATCTCCCGAATCAAAATCCTCTCAAGTCATTCCATAAGGAGAGCCTCTCCTGCTCATCACAACTAGCTTAGAAAACCGATAAGATCAACAAACTTCCTCTGAAAGTGATTTTAGTAGTCCCAAACTGCGAAGAAGTGCCGACGAGATCAACTTGAACACTAGATTTCCAAAAGAACCATATATGAGAATTTTGGGGATGAGCATGCATGAAATTCCTGGTCTTAACCCTTCTAGCAAAGGTTGAAAACTTAGCAGAATTTTTCTTGGGCTTAAGAACTGCCACTAAAGAAGAATTCCCGGAGCAGATTTCAGAAGAAAGAAAATCTGTCTTGACTCAGGCACCGAGAGCACCAGCATTTCATATCCTGAAAGTAATCATTCAAAAAAATGGCGCCCTTGAGAAGCCCCGGGCGTAGAGGAAATGGGAATACTTTGATCATCATTTGACAATGCGCGATGCATCTGAGACCTGGTGCACCTACCTGGTGAAGCATCATAACCGCTAGAAGAAACACAAGATAGACCTTCTCTCCCCAGATATTTAGCTTTCACCAACAGATGAGGCTTCGGCTGAGAGGGAGAAAAAGGAGGGGTTTGAAAAGAGGGGCTGGGGATGATTCCTGGGGGGTTGGCATTGGCAAAGGGGAACCTGGGAAGAATCCACAGGAGTCGCCCCCGCACAACTTGTATCTGAAGAACAGGAGGACCACGCCTGAAGTGATAGACCTTGTTCCTTCTGAACATCAAGGCTTCCATTCGGAAGAGCCACCACTTGAAAAGTAGAAGGAAGCTCGATCGTCCTATAGGGAGAAGGGAGATGGCAAGACAAGCCAGGGTCACTCCGTAGCTTTCTTTTCAGAGAAGAGGCTATGAAAATTCCCTTTCCTTTTGAACTTAAGAGAGCCGGGGAGTGGACATGCGCCACCAGAGCTTCAACATGAGAAATAGGAGGTAACCATGGTTTGAAATGACCAGGGCCAGGCATGACCCGAAAGCCAGATCTGGGACGATAGAATTATCCAGCAAGGCAAACGAGATTGGATTCTGAGTAGCTTGACACACAGGTTCCAGGTTGGATCTTGAGATAGGAGGAACACCTCCTCATGGAGGTCGGCAAAATTGACTACCAGACGGAGTAGAAGGGTGAAGGGAGGCGAAACCCTCCCGCCGTCTTTGATGGTAGAGGGGGAGAGAAGGCCCCAAGAGCTGACAGCGTGAAAAGGATCGAGGGGGCGAGGGGAAGATAAGATCCTGGTGCCAATCAGCTTGCCCCTCCACCATAAGAAGAATGCTCATTGGAAGAGGGCACGACAAATCCATAGCCACACAGATTCTGGCTGACGAAGCTACTTCCATTCTGGCAGTGCGCTGGTCCGTACACAGAAACTCCCCGAGACGATTACCAATGCCACGCAAAAAATGAAATGTTGTGAAAGGGAAGGGGAAGACCAGGAAGAGTCACCCACACCACAGCCCAAGCCGGATCTCTTCCCCTAGGAACCTCCACAGCCCATCTGAATAAATTAAAACACAAGGGACCAAAAGTTCGGGGGCTGAAACACCACGCCTTAACCAGATCATCTCTTGAACTTAAAACCACACAAAAGCCTGGTTATTCAGAATCGAAACCCTAGCCGGATGACACAAACCCCAGGAGTCGACGATGCTTTGAAATCGGGCCAAAGGGGGTTTATCCAAGCCAAATCGTGCAACCAAAGTCCTGGAGAGGAGTTGCGCTACCTCAGCAAAGTAAGAAGCTGAGATATTCATCTCCGGCGCATCACCCTTAAGGAAATCCTCTGAAGGATCAGGCGAAATTTATGCGAAAACTGGGATCTGCGGAGCCTAGGGAGGCGAAGACCACCTTGAAGGAAGCAGGAAACACGTAATATTTAATAGGGAAACCCACTTTGATGGCCGGAAAACCCTATATAGGCTGCGTCTCCGGAGCAGCAAAAGGAAACACCCAGGAGGGAGCTGTCGGTAATGGCTCTCTCGGAAGGCAAGTTTGAAAATTCGGTGGTGCGTGCTGGGTGTTCTCCCCTAACCCCATCACGTCCTTAAACAAGGTCATAGTTATTTCTAAAAAGTCATATTTTTATTTTGTAGAATAAAATTTTGTTATGGTGTTATAGAGCTGAAATATTATGCAAATATACATTATCTTCAAAAGTTATTTTCAAATTATACAATAGAAAACTCTCCTTTATCACTTATAATAGAAATTATCAAATCACCTATCTAATTTTGAACCAATTTACAAATTTTAATAATCTTGGTTAAACATTCACATCTATGAGTTATAAAGTATGTCTAAGTGATCTTAATGAAATCATCAACAATTAAAAATTTATTCTTCATATCTCATAGATATGTAGTTTTCATAGGTCCAAATAAATCATGATTTATTAGGTCTCAATATCAAATGGTATTAGTATTATTAAATGAATTGAATGTTCCTTTAAATTTCATAGCTTTTAAATAAGGATCATAATGAAATAATTACTAACCACAACATCAAGTAGTTCTACAAAAACCTTCATTTATGGACTATTTGTACAGTTGATGAAAATGAACATCTACAAACATTATTTTTCAAAGAAAAAAACATGTATCTATAGAATTGAGACACCTTAAATTTTTCGTGGTTAGAACAGAAAAATAAATTTGATAGCAGTTATAACTCCTATTTACCTAAAACATGTTAGAATTATCTTTGTTAACTAAAAATATTATATCATCAAAATTAAAACTCATTCCAACATCAAAAAGATATTAGCTATAAATTATGTTCTGTTTAAGATCATAAATGTATAATACCATAGAAATTATGGTAGATTTAAATATAACAACATCTCTAAAGCCTATGACTTTTCCATTATATTTTCCTTCAAAAATAACTGAACCTCTATCACTTGAATTAAAATATCAATAGTTCGGGCATGGTATGCCTCTGGGCCTTCGGGTCATGTATTACGGGTCATGTCAGACCTTATGCCTTGGGCCTACGGGTCATGTACGGGTTCCCATTCAACCCTTAAAAGGGGGATTATCTATAATAAAATAAAAAAAGAAGGTCTTCGGGCCATTCAGAGGATAATTAGAGTCCATTTTCATATTGTCCTTTCAAATCAAATCCAATGCATGCAACACTAGAAACATTTCCGTTAATGATTTTAATAAATGAATACCAGTAAATCATAGGTACTTGTGTATTATATCCAAATTGTATTAAATATTTCTTATATTTATTCATATCCATAATCATATCATTTTTTTCATTACCATACTCAAAATTATAAAAGGATTGTTTCATATTAGAAATTTCCTTCATAATTTACACTCTCTTTTTGAGTAGCTTCAAAATCATCACACACTTTCTCATTTGAACATGAAGTTGTATTTATTAGTATTTTTTTCATTAATGAAGTTATTTCATTATTTTCCAACATAATTTATATATTCTGACAAATTATTCAATTTCCCCTCTCCCCCTTCACTATTTTTATAAATAATATCTTTTATCATGTCATTTTAATCATTAAGTTTTCTGATTTTTATATAAAAATTTAGATTCTTTTAATTAAAACGAACATTTTCATTAGAAGATTTAATTCTAGTATATTTATTTTACAAAGTAAACATATTATCTTTTTTAACATGGTGGTTAATTTTATTCTGTAACTCTTTATATTATCCAACCATTCATAGAATATCCTTATGAAAATATTCATTTTTATTAACTTCTTAACATCATTTTCTAAATAGGATTTATAACCTAATCTAGTATCTGAATCCGAATTAATAACATTTAAAATTTTTCCCATTATTTATAGGTTGTTGAATTTTCTCTCACTTTTAGAGTCATTATTGTTATTGTTAGACTCCTCAGTCCATCAACCAAAAAATGCTCTCTTCTATTTCTACTTGTGTTTCTTATCTTTCCCTAACTTTATCATTTTTGGTCAATATGACTTTTTGTGTGCATTATTGTTGCATTCATATAATGTTAATTCTTAAAAATTATTGCATTTGCAATATGTACCCTTCTTAAACCACTTTTTGTCATCCTTATAATGACCTCTTCTAGATCCCTTCTTAAAATTTCTATTTCATTCATAGACTAGTAATATAATTTAGTAACATTATTTGATTTATATTTTTTTCTTTACTACATATCAGAATAAAAATGTTAGTGGAAACATTTATAATAGATTTGAAATATATAACTTTCTTCTTTTCCTTTTATTCCTCAACAATATTTTTTAAGTCCATGTCATGCTGAAGTGGTGAACTGATAATTTCATCCAATGAATACCCCTTAAAGTTCTTACCCTAAATGAATCCAACATTCTTTACATTACATTCCATATGAAGTGATGAAAATACTCATTATATAAAAATTTTATTGTCCAGCACCGCCCCTAGTGCACTCATCCCATTGGTGAAACTTATCAATATGGGGAACATTTGGCTCAAAGATTCATCCTTTCCCATTATATAGTCCTTGAAATCCAAACATAAAATTCACCTTTTGTATGTTCAAGCTTATCTGAATCATAACGAGTTACTTATCATCTTCTCTTTATTTCTTAATCTATCATACCTGGTGATACATTTATAAAAACATTGCAACTAAATAAAATTTAATATATCCATTACTCTGTAATTCAAAAACAAAAATTATCTCATCATTATCAACAACTATATATATATCAACTTCTAGTAAGTTATATGGTTTCACAGTAATTGTATAATGGTAAATAAATAAATTCATTTTGATGCCTCCATTATTGCATGAAAAAAAATCATAGTCATTCCAATTGAAATATTAATTCTTTTGTGGTTCCCAACCTTACTTTTAGTGTATTTTTACTATCTTAAAAAATTCATTTTCCATTGACTGTTAGTTATAGTATAAGGTTAACATGATGATAAATATTATCAATAGAACCTATATGCAATAGGGATAAGCTATAATAAAAATTGATAGCTCAATGTAAGATATTAATATAGTTTGGATGGAGGATTGGGTGAATAGAGCTTCAAAAATTTAATGATAACATTAAAAAAATATTGTTAACTATTAATGAATTAGTACATATAGATTTAAATATAATTTTTTAAAATAACCAAGGCAGATATGATATAGAAATATAAAAATAACAAACACATGATTTTAATAGGAGTTCATATTAAATGAACTTATATATACTCTTCACTTCCCTCTAGCTCAGTTAAACTAATGGTACTCTCTACAATAAACCCCCTCTATTGAATGAAATGATAACATTTTTAATAAAACCATATTTTTCTTTCATAGTGGCTCAACCCTAAAAATATTACTAATGTGAAAATTTGTATAGTTATATTTTTTACAAAGAGTTTCTAGTATTATTTTGAAAAGGATGTCAATATGTGTTTGTTTTATTTGAATAGTGACAATGATGGAGTATATTCTTGAAGAACATGTGTAAAGAGAATCAATTATCTCCTTACATGTGGCAATTGATGAATATGGTCCTCATGGAAGTAAGTGATTTGTTCGAGTGTAAGAAGAAGAACATGCCAATAAAATTTCATAGATGTGTGAAGAGATACCTACTATATACAAATTTAAGAATGGTTTAGGATGGTTTATATAATATTCAATGTTTAGGTTATATGTGTAAGGAGTCCTTAGAAGTAAATCTAAAAATTTCATAGAAGTTTTGATAAATTCCAAAATATTTTTTGAATTTTTATTGAAGTGATGGAAAGGATATTCAGTTGATTTGAATATAATCTAAACTTAATTAAATATTTATTATTTTTGGAGTCTAAATAAGAAATTTATCAATGTTTGGAAACCCATGTAAAAATTACATCCTATGCAATATATAGAAAATCTATTTCATGATGAACCATTATCCAGTGAAGAAATGGAAATGTCTTGTCCTTGGTAAGCATCAACCGAGCTTACGTAAAAATCGTCCAGTCTCTATGTCAACATCATTTTAGATAATATTAGTTGTGTGTAACAATGAATGTAGTTATGTGTAAGGATCATCTAGACTACTGTAAACATGATCATTGAATATTTTATCACTCTCTATGTCCACATAACTATCTTTTTATCTACTCAAGTAGAATATGTATACACATCATAAGAAAATACATGATCTATATAGTTATCATCTACACTGCATAATCAATAATTTTCTCTATAAGAATTAATATATAAAATGAAATACATTGTTTCAAATATTTATAATATGAAGAGAAATGTATACCATTTGATGCCAAATCCAATCTTCATGGATAAAAACAACAAAAAAATTCATGTGATTCACTACTTATAAGTATTTTTATTTCAAAAATAACTTTTAAGGAAATGTTAGAAACCAAAAGGTCACATATACAATGCATCAAACCATAATCAAGGTAACTAGGTCATTCTAGACAAAATTAAGAGAATTGGAGTGATTTACCTGATAAAGCTTCCATTCAATGGATGTTTCCTCCAATTCCGAATTATCTTTGATGAGCTCTCCAAAATGGAAGGCCAACTTGGCCAAGGTCTTCACATGTTCCTTCAAGATCCTTTTCCCCTCATTGAAGCCACGAATAAAAATACGATATTTTTTACCAATCTAATTATCATATTCTTTAGTAAGGTCAACTTGAAGCGGTCTTTCAAACATTTTATGGATTTCCTTCTTTGAGATGATGATGTAGGAATCCTCCATCATATCTTCTTTCAATTGAAGGATAAGCCCCAATACTATTAGGCTTTCCACTTCTGCCTTATATGCACCCTTCAAAACTCTTCCTTTTGAGCCCCACTTGAGGTCTGAGGAGAAATCATTGATAGGTTGAGATGCCACCAAAGGTTTCATATTCATACTCAAACCCGTTTGTTCCATTTCAGACTTATTTTTGGAATTAAAAAATTACATGTGATTCAAACATAAAATGAGATTAAAATATATAGTAAAATTCAATAGAAAGTGGGATATTTCTTGAGATATAAAGTGAATTTATTTTTAGGAATAAATCTAAAAATTATTATTGTTATTTTGAAACTATTCAATTATGTTCATAAAAATTTATAACACGTATGGTGTTTTAGATTCAAACTAATGATAAAGTAAAAGTTCATTATGAATGTGAAAAATGAGTTTCATGTATTTTCAAGAATAATAAAGGATTAAATGAGTTTATTCTCATGTATATCATCAAAGAATATATAATACAGAATCATTTTTTATTCATACTATGTTGGTATAGTTTTTTTATTTTTAGAAAAAATGAAGACCATTTTAAATAGTGTTTGAATATGAGGAGAGTATTGTTTCATCATGAACCAAAATAGTCATTTTGGGAAAATATTGTAAGAGTTGGTGTCCTAGAACCAACTGGTTTTACTTTGATTACATGGATATTTAATGTATTATTACATATTGTTCATTGTTCTGCATGACTATGATATAATAATGTCCTAGAGTATTTGTTACATTGGTAAGGTCATGGTAGTTCCCTACTATGATGAGAAACTTGAAATGCTATGACAATATTCTTAAATATAGTTCTACGGTTGGATGACATACTATGATGGGACACATAGCATGAAGACTCATTAGTAAGAATTCCGCATGTTTTGGTGCCATCAGATATTTCTATCTGCGAGCATATGTAATGATCCTTAGACTTTAAGATTATCATTAATACATGTCATGACTTACACACTTTGATTTACTAATGAAAACCATCACACAGACAGTTAGCGGGAAGTAGGGTATGTTGGGTGTGTCACGAGTCACATGTTATTAACGGATAAGTCAAGGAAGGATTTGTCCCTTCCATTTATGGAAGTTGATATCTCTGTCCTTTGATTGAAATAGAACCGTCACATGAAATTACATGGCCATGGTGTAATGATGAGTTTATTTCAGGTAGTTAAAGAATGATGTATCAAGCATAAAAGTTGACGAGACAATCATGAAACCTTCTTGATGAGATATTACGACATAGGGATTATATTACACAGTGAGCGTTCATATGTGGATGTCATTTTTGTGACTTTACGTTCTTTCTCTTGGGTGCCTTGACCCGTTGCTAGATAATACTCTTGGACTTTAGGCAAGCCCGCCTAATGCCAATGAGAAAGAATCCTAGAGGGTCACACACTAAGTGTTTTTGGTGGTCTCGGTTAAATTCTATTTGAATTTAATTAATGAAATAAATATCATTCTCAAGACTGTGGAATAATTTTATTCAAGTTAAAATGATCGCATAAATTAAATAAAATATATTTATTTATTTTATTGAACATTTAATAAATATTTATTTACTAGTTTGTAAATAAAATATTTATTTAAGTTAATAATTTATTTATTTATTTATTCGAGTGTTCAATAAATTAAAGTGGAGTTCGAACGGACCAAGTTCAGTCCTGTAGTAAAATAATTATTTACAAGACGGTAAATAATTATTTAACTAGTTGGAACAAATTAAAATAATGTTGCTATTATTTTGTGATGCAGAATTTTATTTATAATTCTGTTTTGCGCAAGTTGGAGCACCATAAATAATGACACGGTATTATTATTAAATGCATGGGTTTTCTCTAAGTTCATAAATGTATTTAATTGTTGCTATGCAATTAAATATTGTAACTGAAATTCCATGTATATAAATAGACAAGTACGCTTATTGTACCATACACCACACCACATGCCTGGTGAATTGAGAATTAATGAGATAAATAATTTCTCTCTCAGATCCTCTTCTCTTCCATCTCAAGAATGAGAGATATTATTCTAGACCGAAGAATAAGTGATCAAGAATGACCGACATAAGACACTCACTTCACTACTCTAGCACCCGAAGAATGAGCAGTGTCGATCAGAGGACATTGGAGCACGTGTGGATCACCGCTAGAGGGATTCTAGTTTGGATCCTTACAAGCGCAATGAGATAATCTGGAAGGGTCATTCCGAACAATCCACATCATCAACAAATAAAATACCGAAGATCCAGATATTATTTTATTTATGAAATTAATTAAATTAATTATAAACCTGATGTAAAAGATCCTCTCTAAAGGTTTCAGGCCTCTTTCTTTTTTATCTAAATCTTTGATTATATTCCATGGAGACTGGCATTCATCTTCATATTTATACCAAAATAATCACTGATCATTGTAAAAATCAAATTTAGGTGTCGTCCCAATCACGTTTCTGTCACGCTTGGAACCTTAAAATATATATTACTTATCAGTCATGTTTATAGAAGTTAAGATTATTTCTCTTTATTTTTTTAAAGAAGATAAAAAAAGGTTTATTTTTTTATTTTAACATGGATTTTCAAGGATACTAATTTGAGGAGAAATATTATGAGGTAATTTAAAAAAAAATCAATGTGAAGATCTATACCACATGGGATTTTTTTAACAGAACAAAAAAAGATCTTGGGGAACCAAAAGAGAATATTCTATAATTATAAATTATGATTGAGGATACAATATATTTATTGTATTCCATTTACGCATACTAAAACTGATGCGAGTTATTAAATTCCTATGACATCACGTTATGGGTGTATATTCTTTAAGGCAAGACAAAAAGAATATGACCAAAAAATAAAATATTTTATTGCACAAAAAAGTTTACTTACTAAGGAGATTTGTATTTTATAATAACTGCATGAAAATACAAAAAATTATATGATATTTAATAAGGAATAAGACTAATAAAAATGAAACATTAAAAGTATCAATGATAATAGTAATTAGGAAAGAGAAGATATGAGTTCATTTGAATAGTAATAAGACCAGAAAAACTGAGTATTCATTATAGTATAGAATGTTGAATAACTGAAGTGGGCTTCAAGACTAGCTATTTTGATGTAGAGTATCACCTATTGATGATCTTGATGGAAGGTACATGACAAGATTAATAATCTAGTATATTTATTGATAATGATTATCTTCATGTGGTGATGAATAAACTATGAGCTGACAAAGGACATTATATTTATAGATCCATTTATCATTTGGTACAGAGTGTAGAGATGCATTCTATAAAAGTTCAATGGATCCAAATCACTATTTGTGTCATTATTTGTTTTTGAATCACAATTAGAAAAGATAAAATCTACCCATACACATTATAAATTTATATAATATTTATAGTAGCTAATTAGTGGATTGGGGTGATTAACCAACCATAAAAAGGTGTATACATTTATGGCTGAACTTTATAAATACTTGTGTGTTGCACTTATTTCATTTATTTTTCCTATGAAGTGAGGGTAAGTTATTTTTTATTGAGTGGATCGAGGTATTAACTGAATAAAAAATTTCATTTTGGTATGATAACTTATAAAAAGAAAAAAGGGATCAATGATTCACCCCTCATAGATATCAATGATCTAAGGTTACATCAATTAGTATCTGAGAGAATGTCCCCTCTAAAAGATATAAGAATATAATGAGTTATAGAGAAAAAAATTCTAAAAACAAATTTATTATAATGTATGATGATAGAAACTTCCACATATATAAGAGTATGATTCTCTCAAAATGTCATTCTCTTAGCCTGGTACTGAGTGATGTTACAATCGTGGAATTTTCCACACATTTTTGAGATGACCCTATGATCTTCACTGATAAAATAAATTCAAAAGTTGATGAAAAAGAAAAAAAATTATATAATTATTTCTCAATCAAAAAAGGTATATAAAAATTTCATGGGATTTAAAAATTGAAACGGAAATTTGGGACAAGCTAATAAGTAGTAATGTAGGAAATATTAATGTTAAGGAAGCCATGTTGTAGGTTCAGAGAAGTAAGTTTGAAGAAATTTAAATGAAGGATGAGGAAATTATTTATTAATATTTTACTAAAATATAGAAGATAGTCTACAATATAAAAGGATTTGGGAATAAATAAGATGATTTTGTCATTGAAAATAAGATGAATATAATATTTCAAAATAGATTTGATCCGAAGGTTTCAAATTTAGAAGATATGTAGGATCTATCTTTGGATAAAATTTACAACATTCTCTAAACCTATCAGATGAGAGAGTTTTTAGGTTTTACAAGGAAAGTATATTATGAAGAGGCTTTTGAAGATATGAGAAAAAATAATCATAATGATTGAAAGTGAAAGATTCCACTAATTTAGAATGTTAGTTAGATGATTAAGATTTAAACAACATTGTGGCCCTTTTATCAATGAGGTTTTGTTATAGAAAAAAGAAATTAATGGTTAAATAATTACCATGGTACAACAACTATAATTACATTGGAAATTCATACATTTATTTCACTAAGAAAAATATTTTTGAATTTATTTTGATGAGGAAAAGGATAATTCCCAAGAATAAAAATGAGGTAGAAGTAAAAAATAAATACTCAATAAAGGGGATGTATTATAGTGGGAAAATACAAAATTAATGAGTAATAAGGAATATAATAAGTTATAAAAAATAATCAAATTATATGATGAAGTTAATTATTTGGATAATTTTGATAAAGGAATAAATACATCAGATAATGATGATGATAGAGATGAAAAAATAGGTTTACATTAGATGATAAAGGGTGAGTTGGATGAATGTCATAAGCATAAAACATTTCTAAAAAGTATAAAATAATTAAAATAAAATAAAATTGTTGTTACTTAGAAATAATAATATGATAAGAAGGTAAAAAAATCTTCTCAATGAGGCCAATACATATAGATTGAACATGGTTATGAAAGAAAATATGTCCAAAGATATAGAAGAAAAGTTTGCAGTAAAGGAAGATGTGTTTGGATAGACATAAACAAGTTGTCTTAGATATAAAAACTAGTTGAACAAATCTAGTTAATAATTTAAGAAGTTAGAGGAGGTGAAAGGTGACTCTTCTCAAGATGGTGAGATGAATGAACCAGTCAGAAAATTGAAAACTAGAAATAATCATTTTCAAAGTTAATTAGTTCAACCAAATAAATATAAAATGAATTAGACCAACAAGAAAAGTTGAAGGATTTCACTTACATTAATTTAAGAAAGAAAATTGTTAAGTATAAAACTTCCCCCATGGAAAAAGAATTCACAACATGATGAAGTACATAAACATTTATATATTCAATTGATTCATTATAAAAATGGGAGTTCAATGTTTAGTATCTATTACTTGTTTTTTGGAATGTATGGAAATAAGGATTATTTATATGAATATAATAGGTATTAAACATAAAGGAGTCATGAACCCTAGGAGAATAACATTGAGAATTTTAGATCAATTTTTCATTGATTGAAAGGAATTTCTCAATACATTTAAAGTCTTGTTTTGAAAAACAATTTTTTGTTCTTAAATGATATTTAACATAGTTGTGATTAATAAGGTCATTACTAAGACAAAACAGTTATAGTTTAAAGGGGAATAATATTTATAAGATTATCTAATAGGGTAGACAAATCAAGAAATATGGGCACACCAATATAGAATTCCAAACTATTTCTCTAGACTAACTAGAGAAGGGTAAAAATGAATAAATTTAAAATAGATGGTAAAAATAAATAAAATAAAGATTCTTCAGTTGATAATGATGATGTTTATGAGTGGATGTCTATATATGGTGATCTGAAAATTCATGAAAAGCAATGTGAAATATTTCAAAAAACTGTGCATTACAAAAAAGACTAAAGGAGTATATTACGAAAGTAAGAATAATTTTTGAGAAAGTAGATTCAATCATCAAACAAAGATATTTCATTGGTGATAGAGGTAGATAAGACTACTATATATAATAATTTGTCTAAGGGATAAAGGAAATTAATAAATCTACTTAGGTCTATTCTATTAAAGGAAGTATTAATGATGCTCCCAATACTGAGAATAAAATAAAAGAAATTTATTGGTTGTGAGGAAACTCTCGGCCTTGATAATATATATATGAAAAAAATAGGTCCTTAATTATTCATATATTTCTTTTTTATATAATTCTAACATTTGATTAATTAAATTAGAGGTTCCAGGGTTGTATAATCTGTACAACAATGTAGTGACTCTTCATGGAGTTTTCTATCTTCCACAAGGGAGATGAAATAAATATAACCCTAGAGGTGGAGAAAATGATAATATTTATAAAAAAATTATATATTCCATAAAAATATTTAATTTTTGGATAAATAATAAATTTATAAACATTGAGGAAAATTTATACACCATAATCCATATTTTGAATAATGTTAAGCATTGTATCTAGGGGGTATGTAATGAGTTTAAAAGGGGTTTTTTCAATATCCACTTGATTATTTTATTCTTTTTGTTGAGATAAGTCTATAAAATTTAATATATATTGAATCTTTCCATGTTTTACCTATATAAAATTGAGTTGATATATTATATTATATTTGTTTTATGGATAACATTGACTCCCTTGGTTACTCACTCTAATTATCTATAGTGGGTTTTCCACTATTAAAATATATTTTAAATTCTTAAGCATCATTTATATTGAAAATATGTGGTTCTATTCACTTATTAATAATTGAATAATGTATGCAATTCATATTTGTAAATTAGCCAGAATATTTTTTGATTAAAATCCCCAACACTTCTTTTTTTTATATCTTGTGAATAAGGAGGATAATAATTTGGTCTTCATCACACATAATGATATTTTAGGTTTCATTATATTGAAAAAAACACAATGGGGGGGGGGGGTATTGTATGAAAAATGTGCTTAGTTGTATTTGTTTCAATAATATTTTCCACTATTGTATTGAAAATGTTGTCAATATTTGTTGTTGTGATGTGATGAGTGGAAAGAATAGAGTTAATTATTAAAGAACATGTGTCAAATGACTTATGTGCCCCATAACATGTAATGATTTATTGAGTTAGAACTCATGGAAATAAGTGAATTGTGATGATATAAGGATCACTTATCTATAACAGTTGTCATATGAGTTATGTGATGGATGCAATGTTAAAAATTAAGAAGAGGAAATGGTGATTTAGGAAATAGTAAATGTTGAGGTTATATGCAACAACATTTTTTTGGTAAATAAGATAAAGAGGTTGAGAAATTTTTGATAAAATTACAAATATATTTTTTTGTTTTTTAAATTATCATTAGGTGATTTATAGGGAATCTAAAACTAATTTAAGAAGTCTATATTTTGGAGTCTAAAGATGAAATTTGGGAAAATTTGGTAATTTTCATATGAATCATCTCCAATTAAATGTATGGATTATCTATTCCCTTTCTTTACCATCATACAGTGTAGAAATGGAAAAATATTTTCTGGTGTAAGCATCATCCAAGATAGCATAAACATAAGTCAACCTCTGTATAACCATCATACGATCTGATCTATGTTTTGTGTAAGCATGAATCCAGTTATGTGTAAGGATCAGCTAGGATCTATGTAGAAATGTTCACCACTTTTATAATAATGAACCCTTTTTTCTTAACCACCATGTTTTTATGTTATCATCATGTACAGACACATCATAAATATAGACATGAGTTGTGTAAGCTTCATTTGTACTGTATAAACATCAATGTGCAATGTAATAATCATTATTCAGACTGAAAAATTGGTTTTCAAAATTTTATTAGCTGAAGTGATATTTAAATCACTTGATGCCCTAACTATTCACCATGGATAAAAATATCACAAAATTTATTTTGATTCAAGCATAAATTTAGAGGAAAATCCTTAGTGAAATTTCATGGACAATGAGTTCTTTCTTGACCTGGAAAGTTAATTTAACTTCAGGAATAAATCTAAAAATTAATGTGATTATTCTTGAGCTATTATTTTATATTATTAAAAATTTCTAACACCTATAGTGTTTGAGATTTAAGATAATTATTAAGAATAATTTAATTGTGAATTAAAAAATGGTGTTTCCTAGAAATTCATGAATAATGAAAGAATTAATTATTTGATGAACTTGATGTTATTTAAAAATTATATATCACAAATTTATTTTTCATTCCTACAGACTATTCTAATAATATTTATATTCTAATAAGAGGAATTCATATTGATATTTATGTTAAATATGAGATTGGTAGAGTTTCCCATGAAAAAATATTAATGTCATGGATATATATTTTTTCTAGGTGGTTGTGTTTATGATACTTAATATTATTTATCTTGAGTTACTGGAGACGATAAAAAGGGTAAATTTTTTTGAGCATAACATAGAAGTTTGAAGATTCATGTCCAGGAAGAAATATCATGATGGTATTTCTAAAAATCAATATGTATATTTGTTCCATGTGGGATTTTTTTGTGATGCATGCCAAAAGTTCATGTGAAACCAAAATCTATTATTTTGTGATCTTTCATCTAGATGGAGGATAAAATTTAATTATTATATTCCATTTATTCATACATATTTAAATTGGAGTTATTTAATTCTCATGACTTCATGTTATGGGTGTATAATTATTGTTGAATAGGAAAATGAATTTGATAGAAAAGATAAAATATTTTACAACATACTAAAATAGGATTTACATAGCTGTCAATTAGTGTGAAAGAGTTAAGTGAAAATTGATAGAACTAAAAGCTATCAAATATATATTAATTATGTATAACTAGATATATGAAAAGTATCAAAAATAATAAATATATGGTGGCAAAATAATATAGTTCATTAGAAGGATTAAAAAAGCTAAAAACCTGAGTATTTAGTACAGTGAGGAAGATCCAAACTATTGAAGAACTAGAGTGAGTTGTGATACCAACAATTTTGATCATGAGTATAAGTTGTTCAATTTGTCAAAGGAATTTTCCTAAAAATATTAGCGAATAAGTCCATTTTTAGAGGAAGATCATATCAAATTTGTGAAAAAAGGAACTGCGAGCTGACCATGGTTTTTCTTATTGTGGATCCAAACTTTAAGTGGTATGTAATGTGAAACTAACATAACCAATTAGACTCTAGAGCTAGAATACTATGCGACTTAGTGTTTGTGTGTAAAGTACTAGGGTAAATGATAACAACTACCACACTCATTGTAAATTGATAATAATATTTATAATGGAGAATCTTTGGGTTGGAACGACAAACCAACTAGAACATTGAGTAGAAATTTATGCCAATTTTTTTTAAATCCTTATCTGATGTGACTCTTTCATTCATACTAAAAATGAGGTGAGGGGAGTTATTTATTCTTGAGATGATTGAGGTACTAACTGACTAAATAGGTTGGTTTTGTGAAGAAAACTTATTAAAATAAAATAGGATCCCTGATTCACCCCTTAGTGATCTCAATGATTAAAAAAACATAAAAAACATACCTTTATATAGGACAAGGAATGGTAAAGAAGACCTGAGTTTTGTTCGAGAGTAACAACCCAATGTTGTACCTTTTTGGAGTTATAAAAAACAAAAAAAGGTGTTTATGATTTGAAAAATCAAAAACAAATGATAAACCACTAACATATAATTAAGAGAATACAATAGTGGAAAACAAAAAAGAAATTAATTACATGAATTTGGGTGTGATGTAGCTCAATGTAGATTTTATCAATTCAGTGTAAAATGATAAAACATTTAATTTCTATTGTGATCACAGTAGGAATCAAAGATTCACTAGAAAATTTTCACCCCGTCGTAATGAAGATTATGTAACTCATGTAACTTCACCTTCCAATGATTTGTGCATTATGTTATTATTGGGTTCCCATGATCAAAATTATAACAGTATATTCTATATCATAAAATTCACGATCTTAAGGATCACATGGGTGTTTCTTGAAATCAAATCCTAAGAAACCATGATTATAAATTGTATTAAATGGATATATCATTTACCCACTAAAAAATATTATGTATGGTTTGGAAAACTGTTCTCATTCATAATCCTTAATTAAACAATTTAAAAATACTCGACATAACATATATTTGTTGAATATGTTTTTTAAAAATTAATAGAACTATTAGAATAAATCATATAAAGATTAAGTAAATAAAATATCAATATTATATAAAAATAAAGAATAAAAATATCCTAAAACAATAAAGTAAATTATTCATGAATATTATTTCAATTTTTCACAACCTTTATTTTAATTTTTCTAAGGAAATGATATCATGAATGAATCATTTTTCATATTATCATGAATTCATGTTGTTTTTATGAATGAAATTCATTTTAATACAAATAATCCTATATATATTTAAACATCAATTTAGTTTTCCTAAGCTAAATTATATTTATGTGTACATGATTCTAGATTATGTATAAGAAACAATATAACATGAATAAACATCATTTTATATGTGTATTAGAATGAAACTTTTCCAAAAAACAAAACTAAAAAAATTAAAAATCAAAGAATTTTAGATTAACAATGAAAAAAGTTTAAACACTAAACTGCTTGATGAATAAATAGAATATGATTTAACAAAATAATGGGAAATTATAATTATCTATTTATTAAATTATAAAACCATTAATATGGGTTTTTTAATCAATGTGTTGTATTTTTAATATTCCAAACAACAAACAAAAATCAAACTTAAATACAAATAAACTATCCAACAATCAAACTTAATACATGAATTAACAATAATATCATATAAAAACTCTTATTAAATCACGTAATCGTCATGTGGAATATTTTTTCTCTGTATTCATTTACCCATAAATTCATCCATGACATAGTAAAAACCAATAATACCTCATAATAGGAAATCCTACCTCTTCAATATTAGTATATAAATATAATAATGGAAAACCCAACCTAGTCAATCCCATAATATTTTATTTTTAAAATAAAATTATTATCCAGTTCATTTAGGGAATATATTATTTTGGGTCTGCACATTATCAAATAAAATTTCCTTTAATCATGAGATATAAATTATTGTATTATAAAAAATTATATAGAATATAGGGTTCCAATAATCAATTAAATATGGAAAAAATAATCCATTAATTAGAGATGTTTCCCTTTAAGAGGAAAATGATAGGGAATTATAATAAAATTATGAATAATGGTAGTAGGCCAATTAGAAGATGACAAACATCACTCGTTGATAAAATTAGTGAGATAATTTGTACAAGTATAAAGATAATTGTTCTGTATTAAATGAAAAAGTAAATAGGAAACCAATTACCAACATTGTATTATTGGTAGTAAGAATAAATAAATGGAAAGAGGCATGGAAATTATAAAAAATGGAAATGGTATAGTATATATTCATAGAATAAGATATATGGTGTAACAAATGAGCCCTGCTGATAGCACAAACACACCACATTAACATAGTCATTAGGTCCTAGCCCGCGAGGTACCAGAAGTTTTCCCACTACCACAGGCGCCCACCCACTTGCCCGAATAGGTCATCTGACTAATGAATGTCCCCAAATTCCAATACATGTTATTTCCATATATCAATAAGTGGAAAGAGGCATGGAAATATTTAAAAACAAATGGAAATGGTATAGTATATATTCATAGAATAATATATATTATAACTACTAGGCCTCGATGATAGCATAGACACCCCACATTAACGTGGTCATCGGGTCCTGGCCTATCAGGTACTAGAAGTTGCCCCGCAGCCATGGGCGCCCACCCACATGCCCGAACGAGTCATCTAACTAATGGATTCCCCCAAATTCCAACACATGTTTTTTTAATGTTCCTTATCCTCACTCGCATGCACCCTATGAAACATAACATAATGTCACCCATAATGATCTATACTCCAGGCCATGCATGCTTAACTTCACAGAAGGTTACCCATCACGATCTCTACTCCAGACCACACATGCTTAACTTTGGAGTTCTAATCAGTTAGGCTCCCGAAATGAAAGGTAAACCATATTGACATGAGTAATATCATTTAGAAATTTAACACTTTATAATTATTGGGCATTACATTCACCCACATCCTTTAGATCACAACATCCTCATTGTGGACCCTACACCTCAACCCAGGCATTGCACACACTTAAGGTCGGGTTCATTATCTGATACCAATGTAACAACTAGGTCCCACTGATAGCCTAGACACCTTGCATTAACATGGCCATCGGTTCCTAGTCTTCCAGGTACCAATAGTTTCCCTATAGACATGGGGTCCCACCCACATGCCCGAATGGGTCATCTGACTAATGACTGCCCCCATTGGATAACACGTGTTCATTTTAGTGTGCCTTGTCCTCACTCACTCACACCCTAGGAAACATCCTAGAAGGTCACCCATCCCAATCACTAATCTAGGCCAAGAATGCTAAAATATGGAGTTTTAATTGGGTAGTCTCATGAAATGAAAGGTTCACCATGTTGACATATGTCATATCATTTAGTGATTAACCCTTTATCATTCTGGGGTGTTACAAAGAATGCATGAAATAATATATATGCAGAAGATAAAAATTCAATAAAAATAGATGTAAAAAGTGTTACGCTCACAAAGGTCATTACATGTGTGATGTAAGAATGAGTCAAGGAAGAGATAATAAATTTAAATATGTAACATCCTGAGTTTTTCAAAGGAAACACTATGTTATATAGTGTGCATGATAGGCCGCATCTGACTTAAAGAATAAACTAAATATTATTATTTAATTGTTATTGTTATAACCTAGCCATTAGAATGGTGGGTATAAACTTGGTTAACATAATTATGAATATATGGTTACACATTTATATATAATTAATTATTTTGTGAAAAATTAATTATAAATTAATGTAAAACCATTTTTAAAATAAAAGTATGTTTTTTGAAAGACTATTTAAGTGTGTAGAGGTGTAATAAAAAATTCACTCCCATTGGATGATATTAATGATATATATATATATAATATTAATTATAATTTTTACATTAATTTAATGCATTTTCTAGATACAATGTAAGAACAAATCCAATTTTACGATTAAAAGAATTTTTTTTAAAAAAAAACCAGTTTTGCTGCATTTTGATGCCGCACTTGTTTTAAATGTAGTTTTTGATAATTGTTTTAATTAATTTTAAAAAAATAAACTTTTTCTATGAAATTAGAATATAAAAATTTATTTTTGTTGATTTTTTGGTATTTTTTGATATGTTTCATGTTTTGATGAATAGTGAACAAATATTGCATTTTATTGAAAACTTATTTTTTGTATAAAAAATTTATGGTGTTAAATTATAATTGTGATTTTTTTAAAGTAAATTTAGAAAAATTATATATCATTAAATAAAATTTACTTCATTGGAATCAATTTGACATTGGAATTGGATATAAAACCATTTTTAACTTTTGAATGTTTTTACATTAAAAACCTATTTTTTTATTCCACCAACATGATTAATTTTTAATTAATTTATGAAATTTAAAAAAATTATTCAATATATGGAGTCATAAATTCTAAATTTATCAAATAAGTACATTTTATGTTTAGAAAATATGAATAGTAACTTTAGAATTTTTTTTGTTACCATAGTTAAGGGTAAATCCAGTAACTAAGGGTAAAAATAATTTTATAAATACTATAAAATTATGTCATGACCCGTCCCTTGGGACTCATGTCGTGAAAACCCCAAGCCCACCTTTGATAGGCCAGTGGATAACGACTAGCACCGAGTAGGAATATCCTACAAATGGGGGGCATTTCCCTAAGAACCTGTACACACACACCCGACTGAAAGCCATAGGGATGGAGAGTGAAAACACTAAGTAAAGAAAATGCATGCATACCACTACAACCCAAAAACAGAGTACGACAGAAAGTAAAGCAGTAAAGTACAACCAGGCCTGAATACAAGTCCACTAAAAGAAAGAAAACTATAAAGCCCAAACCATAAAAAGGGTACTGAAGCTGCTGTAGAAGATACTTAAAACACCACGCATCATCTGATCTCACAAGGAACCATCTAGTCCTGGTCCTGCTCTAACTAGAACTCTACCAAAGTGTCAGCAAACTGTATAAGACACAACACGTGTGGGCAAAGCCTATGCATGGGTGAGTAAAAAAATACTCAGTAGAGGACCTCAAAAACCACAAAGTAAAATACCATAAAGAAAACACCACCAAGAAGGTATAGTCATCTAAACACAGGTATATGTCATCAACACATATAACAAGAACATCCAAGTATACTCATAAGGGATTTCAAGATGTAACATCTCATCCACTGCCATCCACATGGTTCTATGTGTATCACGCTTGATTCTGGGATATCCCACTCCTCGAGCCATCTTATAGTAACCACATAGAGAAAGTCTACCAAAAGTATCTAAGAGAACATATGGTCTCGATACGTCACAAAGTTTCCCTAAGATGTCCAGTATAACAGAGACAAGAAGTCTCAAAATCATAGCTAATCCTTTGTCACATGATTCTACTCAAGGAATGCTCATCCTAGGAGGAACCGCTCCTTGAGACACCAAGTCATTAGAGACCTTTGTAAAGAGGTCTCGTTTCTTTGGTCCCTGCCTAAAGAAAACACACCGAGAACTACCCGAAGTACACTACTTCAGTCATAATGTTGGACATATTATACTACTAAGGGACTCATCCCTGATTAGTCACCAAGGTCTTTTGGGCCACTGAGCTCCACTCGTCTATCTGGCCACTGAGGTCCGCTCGTCTACTGGGCCACTGAGGTCCACTCGTCTGCGGGGCCATCGAGATTCGCTAGTCTATCAGGCCACTGAGCTTCACTCGTCTCCCAAGCCAGTGAGGTCTGCTCATCTACCGGGCCACTAAGGTATGCTTGTCTATTGGGCCACTGAGGTTTGCTCATCTACCAAGCCAGTGAGGTTCGCTCGTCTACCGGGCCACTGAGGTCCACTCATCTGTCGAGCCACTGAGGTTCGTTCGTCTACTGGGCCCCTGACGTCTAATCATCTGTTGGGCCACTGAGGTCCGCTCATCTCCCAAGCCACTGAGGTCCACTCGTCTCCTCAGCCAATCAGTTCCACTCATCTCTCAGGCCACTAAGGTCTGCTCGTCTCCCTGACCACTGAGGTCCGCTCGTCTCCTGGGTCACTGAGGTTCGCTCATCTACCGGGCTACTTCCTTCTCATTATATCCAGCCACAGGATTTATACTCATAGTACGCTTGATTTCAGGATAATATAATCCTCAATCCATTGGTCATATTTAAACTTCCACAAAAACTCACTTGGAGTATGTCAAAAGGAAAGTCTTGTCGCGAGGGTCCCAATGCCGAAAACTGCTTGTCCATCAGAAATACAGTTTGGAATTTTTTCCCATTTTACTAAAAAGGGGCTAGTTAGGTCCGGGTTCGATCCAACCCAGTCGGACCGACTCGAACCGACCCGGACCGAGGTCCACTGACCCGAACCGACCTGTCGGGTCCAACCCAGACTGGCTGGGCTATGAGTCTGACCTACTGCTGGCCCAGCTGAGCGTGGCCTGCCAGCTCCAACTCGGCCTGTTGCGATGCAGGCCAGTCTTTTCCGGCACCGGATGCGGAAATCCTATCGTGTCCCTCCTCATCATGTGGTTGAAACAGCCAACAACTAGCCTTCACGCGCCCACAACATGAGCCGCAGGTCTAGGTCACCACCACAACCGAAGCCACGACCTCCTCCATATGAATATCCATCGCCGCAATGTGCCACCGCGGCGCTCCGCCTCCACTGTTTGGCATGCGACCACCATCGCGTACCACCTTTGGCACCAGCATGTCAGCGGGATTTTCTGTGGTCCACTAGATGCACTCTGGTTATCCATTCTTTGATCTGTAAGAATACCTACGACCCTCATGTCACATTCTTCATTGCCATGGGTTTGAAATCACGTCACGACCACTTCGCTAAACAATGCTTGAATGGCAGTATCTCCCACACCGTCTTGATCCATTTTACACCGCCATCATCACACCTCTGTCGTGCCACCGCGAGGTTGGATCTTTGATTTGGGATCGTTGCACCAACAAATGAGCACACAATGATCAATCATTCGTCAACCCATAAAGAACACGAAGAACATCGGGGAGAAAAACACATTAAGCAACCCAAGGATCGAACCTCGACTGTTTGTTAATTCTGTCCTCAATACAATCCGTTAGAAGGATAAAGAACAAAATAAAAATGGAAACTCCAATTCCCCCTAAAATCATTTGTCAATCAAGAACCTACCACAAGAACAATAGGACTATGGGTAAATATGTTCATGGGTTGATCTGCATTCGTCGTTTAAATCCAAGAATAGTGAAAGATATGATTTAAATAAAAACCCCTACCTTGAGGTTGGATCATTCGATGTCGAAGTTTGGAGTTGCACCACCGTCTTTCGTCATTCCTAGATCCTCAACCCATCTTTGTTAGTGATTATTTGTTCATAGTCATTCATCACTTTCCAATGGAAATACTATAAAGGTTAATAGCAATTCTAGATCTCTACCAATGAATCTGTATTTGGTTAATCCATTAAATGGAGAAAACACATTTCAATGTTTCTGTTACGCTAGGTCGCAGTGTCGTTACGCTGTTTCATTTATGAAACAACTTTTTTGTTACGATCAGGTTGCAATGTCGTTGCATTGCAGAGAAACTCAAATTTGAATAAAATAAACTCCTCAAGTTTATTTTATTTTCTTTAAGTAACTTTTTTTAAAAAACCCCAAAAAATAACTTTTTCCCTCGACCCGCACCGGTCGAGGTTAAGTCCTTCTTAAGGAGAAAATATCATTACAAACTCAATGGTGGTATCTTATTTTTAATTTGAGTTACCATTTGTGAGTTATGAGTATCCGAAAATAAAAGAATTTTTATTTAAATTATTTTATTTATGGTTATGTCCTAAAAATAAACTTTCACAGTCGGCCCACGCAGGACGATGTTAGGATCCGCCTATGGAAAACACACCCTCACGAGCTCAATGATGGTCTCATATTTTCAATCCGAGTTACCAATCATGAGTTATAAGGACATGAAAAGTAAAATAATCTTATTTAATTATTTTATTTATGGTTATACCATTTTTTCGTTTTCTCACTAGAGACCCGCGCCGACTAAATTTAAGTCGCGCCTAGGGTAAACCCACTACTCTGAATGCAACTATGCCCTCAAATTTTTGATTTGGGCACACATTTAAGAGTTATTCCACTTTTTTAGGAAAACTGCTCACGCGCGCTATTTAAAACTTTTTTTCAACGAACCATTCTAGGAACTCAGGGCCTCCGAATCGCACGCCGTCTCAGCTCCGGATATCATAATTTTCCCAAGAATTTTCTAAAAATATAACTGGGAATATCCGAGCCATTACATTACCCCAACCTTAAGGATTTACGTCCTTGAAAGCCAAACCATGGGATTCCCAAACAGATGAGGGTACGAGCATGAACCTGAGCCTCCCACTCTTACGCACTCTCTTAATGATTCCTATACTGCCACTGAATGTGCACTATAGGAATCGATTTCCCATAGAGGGTCCTCTCATATCGATCCTTGATCTCTATTGAAAACTCTACAAAAGTCGCCCTGTCGTCAATGTCCAGCTCACCTCAGTCAATGACGTGTGATGGGCCGTGTACATATCTCCTTAGATGGGATACATGGAAGGCATCATACACTCACTCTAACTACGGTGGTAGTGACAAGGGGGTATGCCACCTCTACCACTCTATGCAGTATCAGAAAAGGTCCCATGAACCTTATAGATATCTTTCCGCCCCAGCCAAATCTCTGTAACCCCTATTGAGATGAGACCTGAAGGAAGACATGGTCTCTTTCCTCAAACACCAAAGGTCTCCTCTGTCTTCCAACATAAAACTTTAGATGACCCTGCACATTCTTCACCAACAACTAGGTGACCTATACAAACTCTGTAAACTCCATCTAAAATCCCTTCCACAATTGGGATGTAAAGTGAGCATCACGATCTGAAAAAATCGTCGATGAAACTCCATAGAGTCAAACTATTTCCAGCACATAGAGACATCCTGATCCCTCTACTAAACTCTGCTCCTGGGTAGTTAGGAAGTGGGTAGACTTGGTGAGTCAGTCAATGATCACCTAGATGGTATCGTGTCTCCTGGACATATGTGGTAAAACTGCCACAAATTCCATTAATATCCCTCCCCATTTCCTTCCCAGTACCCCAATAAAGAGAAATAACAACCCACATAATTGATTCATACAAGTGCCCAAATTTTTTATCAACAGGTAAGACCAAATTCAACCTGTTCCATCATCCCGAGTGTCCATCTTGACACCCACATGCTTATCCCGATGCATCTCGTCACCCTAGCCATCCATTGTTACTACAAATCATCCTTTTAAAAGAACAACATGCTCCCCACCTTTAGAATGTCCATCAGGGATATTCCCTATTGAAAACTGATCACGTAAAGATTCATAGTCAGTTTCATTGAGTTGTGCCTCTCTGAACCATTTAAGAGTGAACGAGTAATAACCAATGACTGGAGATAAGCTGCTTCATCCCCATCCATGAAGGATTATCACAATGAGGCCAACCACTCTGATGCCTTACTCAGTAACTACTAACTGGATTCCTTCTGGGAGAATCTACTTCTACATTCCTCATCACTGAGTTCACTACAAATCCAGACTCTGAGATTCCTTGTCTCAGAAAAAGGTACCTTCCAAATCCAAGACATACACTTCAAGAGCTTTCTGTATAGATGGTGCTCCTGAAGTGGGTCTAGAACCATCCTTAACTGTCTTGCGTGATCCCCCTCGGACGTCGAGTACACTAAGATGTCATAAAAAAAGATCACCTAGGGCTTCCTAGGGTGAAATAATGGGTATTACCGAGCCCTTCCTCTGCAAGTCCCCTATCTGCACCCTCATCTCATGGAGATCTTTGGGATCCATATGATATACTGGCGTAAATATTGGTGCCACCTTGTGGTGTAGACCAATATAGAAGTATAAATCTCTAAGGAGAGGTTAATGTGGAACATCTTCAAGGAAGACATCCTTATACACTTCCACCACTAATAAACTTGAGGAATCATAACATACACTGCACTGAGGGTCGGACTAGCCAACTGAATAGAAATAAGCTACACCCTCCTCTTCCTAAGTCTAACAAGAGCTTCAAGGATTTAACCTTTGCCGATAGAGGAAAATCTAGTTCCATCACCATGGTAGAACCACATATTTTTCCTAAAACAATCAATATGAGTATGAACTAAGGATTTAGTTCATACTGATATTGATATCGTAAGGCCTCAATTCCACTACCAAGAGATCCTAATCCAAAATCTCCCCTCCAAGAGTCAGGTCACACTATCGACACCAGTGTGTGGTCATTGGGTATCCTCTAGTAGGAGTCTCTAAACGTGAGGATCAAGTCAAAAATTTAACTGGATCCTCTAGGTATCAAACAAGAAAAGTGGAAGGATATGAAATCATTAGTACAAGTGTCGATTAATACTGTAGCTAAAGTATAAAGACACAAATAATATCTTGAATCATCCCTGGAGTCCTGGGTTCATAAGCCTCGACAGCCTACAACTGTCTCCTCTCCTGTCCTCCAGCTCCTTGAGTCTGGTATGGACCACATGGAGGTGGTGTTGGTAACACGTCAAAATGTCATCCACCCTCTATTTCTTCCCCATCTCTCCTTCCATGTCCTCTGCCAAATGTATCTATCAACTGTTTTCACTGCCTCTTAATCAGTGGTTCATCAAATGCCTCTCTAAATGTAGCATGAATGGTGGGACAATCTCGCATGAGATTCCCCCTTTCACAACAAGTATATCAAAGCATGCCCTTCTGGGAACTAGCACTTCTCTTCTAATGAAACCTATAGTTCTATGGATTACGTTGCATACCTAATATCGATAGGTCCTACTGACCCTGCATCCCAGGTGATAGCTACCTTGGATTCTTGTGATACACGTTCAAAAACTACACCTCATCACCCAGTGCCAAAAAAGCCATCCACAACTTAGTCTGGCAAGTTGCATCCACCTGAACCACCAGAGGTGGGTCTAATAACTGATCATCAAGAGAAACTGTCACCTACTGACCATCTTGAAGAACTGTTCTGTGATTGGCTCCCATTAGGGAGGCCTCATTGAGCATTAGCCCAAACTCTTGGT
Source organism: Viscum album (assembly GCA_963277665.1). Taxonomy (NCBI): domain Eukaryota; kingdom Viridiplantae; phylum Streptophyta; class Magnoliopsida; order Santalales; family Viscaceae; genus Viscum; species Viscum album. The sequence goes on along the minus strand of OY728127.1, from coordinate 1,073,743,272 downwards.
CCTGCTGTGGAAACCTCGTTGGCTGGCATCATGGACACATCTTGAGGAGAACAAGATGTATCACAGTTAAAAGAGTATACATGGTGAACTGACTCAAGAAGGACATGAAAAAAACCATTCCTATATGATTCATGTACCTTTATTTCCCTACAACCAGTGTTTTCATGCATTGAGTCAGAAAATAGGTGCCCAGAGTCCTGGTGTATGGACACATTGGCTGTCACACCAACACTGGAGTCCCTATCCTAAAATCCAAACTCAAAACACTTAACATGGTTGCCCCAAACCAATCTCATAGACTCACAATCCTATGGTAGAACCAACCCCTCTAATACCACTATGTCATGAACCATCCCCTGGGGCTCGTGACATGAAAACCCCAAGCCTGCCTCTGATAGACTAGGGGATGGATACTAGAACCGAGTAGGCATATCCCATAAATGGGAGGCATTTTACTAACAACCTATACACACACACCCGAATGAAAGCCACAGGGCTGGAGAGTTAAAACACTAAGTAAAAAAAATGCTTGCATACCACTATAACCCAAAAACAGAGTATGACAAAAAGTAAAGTAGTAAAGTACAATTGGGCGAAAACACAAGCCCACTAAAAGAAAGACAACTACAAATCACAACCCACAAACAAGGTTATTGAAGCTACTATAGAAGCTTCCAGAAACACCATGCCTCGTCTGATTTCACAAGGCACCATCTGGTCCTGGTCCTGGTCCTGCTCCACCTAGGACTCCACCAAAGTGTCGGTCAACTGCATAAGACACAAAACATGTGGGAAAAGCCCATGCAGGGGTGAGTAAAACAATACTCATTAGGGGACCCAGAAAACCAAAAAGTAAAATACCACAAAGGAAACACCACCAAGAAGGTACAGTCATCTCAACACATGTATATTTCATCAAAAAATATAACAAGAAAATCTAGGTATACTCATAAATTATTCTAAGATGAAATGTCTCATCCAGTGTTATCCATATGGTTCTGTCTATAGCACGCTCGATTCCGAGAGATCCCACTCCTCAAGATATCTAATAGTAACCACATAGAGAAAGACTACTGAAAGTATCTGAGAGAACATATGGTCTTGATATGTCCCAAAGTTTCTCTAAGACATCTGGTCTCACTGAGACAAGAAGTCTCAATATCACATCCAATCCTTTGTCTTGGGATTCTGATCAAGGCATGCTCTTCCCGAGAGGACTTTCTCCTTGATCCACCAAGTCATCAAAGACCTTCTCCAAGAGGTCATACTTCTTTGGACCCCGCCCAAAAAGAACACACTAAGAACTACCCAAAGTACACTACCTTAGTGGTAACACTGAACATCTTATAATACTGAGGGACTCATCTCCGATTAGTCACTGAGGTTTCCCAGGACACTAAGGTCCGCTTGTTTGTTGGGCCACTGAGGTCTGCTCATCTCCTGGGCCACTGAGGTCTTCTCATCTCTCGAGCCACTAAGGTCCGCTCCTCTCATTGGCCACTGAGGTCCACTCATCTCCCAGGCCACTGAGGTCTACTGGTCTCCTGGGCCACTGAAGTCTGTTCCTCTACCGGGCCACTTCCTTCTCTTCATAGCCACCTGTAGGATTTACGCACATTACGCGCTTGATTCTAGGAGAATCTATTCCTCAAGACATTAGTCGTATTTCAACTTCCATGAAAACTAACTTGGATTATTTAAAAAGGACTATTTTGTCACGAGGATCCCAATGACGCAAACATCTCATCAATTGAATTTACAATTTGGATGTTATGCCTACTTTACTGAAAATGGTCCAGTTGGGTCTGAGTCCAGTCCGACCTGGTCAGACCGACTCGACCTGACCCGACCAACCAGGTCAGACTTGGACTGGCTGGGTTGTGGGTCTAGGCTGCTGCTGGCCTGGCTTGCTACTGGCCTGGCCTGCCCTGGTTGGGTGTGGCCCGCCAGCTCCATCCCAGCCCGCTGTAATGTGGGTCAGTTTCCTCTAGCCCCAGACAGAACAATCCCGACGTGTCCCTACTTGTCACGTGGCTGGAATGACCAACTGCCAACCTCCGCATGCCTGAGGCTTGAGCCACAGGTCTAGATCACCACTGTGATCGAAGATTTGGCCTCCTCCATGTGGACAACCATCGCCATGGTTCACCACCATGGTGCACCACCTCCACCGTCTAGCACACGACCACCATTGGTGTACCGGGGGGGGGGGGTTTCCATGGGCCACCGGACATGCTCCGTTGGTATGTTCTTTGATCTGGAAGAATTCCTGAAACCCTGATGTCATATTATTCATTGCCATGGGTTAGAAATCATATCACAACCCACTTCGCCGAGCAATGTTTGAATGGTGATATCCCCCATACCACCTCGATTGTTTCACCACCGCCACCGTCTCACCTCTTTCATGCCACCACGAGGTTGGATCTTTGATTTGGGTTCTTTTATTTAAGAAATGGGCACAAAATTATCAATCATTAGTCAAACCATGAAGAACACAAAGAATGCGGGGGGATAAAAGCACATTAATCAACCCGAGGAGCGAACCTTGGTCATTTGTTCATTCTGGCCTCAATATGATCTGTTAGAAGGATTGAGAAATAAATCAAAACAGAAAATCCAATTCCACCGAAATCATCCCTCAACTATGAACCTCCCACAAGAACGATTGGACCACCGATCAACCTATTCATGGGTTGGTACATGTTCATCAAATAAATCCAAGAATAGGGAAAGAGATGATTTAAATAACAACCCCTACCTCGAGGTTGGATCATTTGATGATGAAGATCGGAGTTTCACTGCTGTCGTTTATCGTTCCTCGATCCTCAACTTGTCATCATTGGTGATTCATCATTCATCATCACTCGTCGCTTGCCAATGGAAATCCTCCAAAGGTTCAGAGAAATCCTTGATCTCTACCAACGATCCCATATTCGGTTAATCCATTAAATGGAGGAAATGTGTTTCGACGTTTCTTTTATGCTGAGTCGCAGTGTCATTACATTGTTTCATTTATGAAACAACATTTCTATTATGCTCAGGTTGCAACGTCATTGTATTGCAGCAAAACTCAAATTTAAATAAAATAAACTCCTCAAGTTTATTTTATTTTCTTCAAAAAACTTTATTTTAAAAATCACCAAAAATAACTTTTTCTCTCAACCCACCCCGATCGAGGTTAAGTCTTGCTTAAAGAGAAAATATCATTACGAACTCAACAGCAGTCTCAGATTTTTAATCTGAGTTACCATTTGTGAGTTATAAGGATTCAAAAATAAAATATTTTTTATTTAAACTATTTTATTTATAGTTATATCCCAAAAAAAACTTTCACAACCGTCTCGCACCGACTGATGTGAGGCTCCGCCTAAGGAAAACACACCCTTACAAGCTCAACAATAGTCTCATATTTTTAATATAAGTTAATGTTCATGAGTTATAAGGGCATGAAAAATAAAATAATCTTATTTAATTATTTTATTTATGGTTATTCCATTTTTGGGTTTTCTCATGGGAGTCCCACGCTGACAAAAATTAACTTGCGTTTAGGGAAAACCCACTGCTCTGAATGTAACGGTGCCCTAGAATTTCTAATCCGGGCACCCGTTTAAGAGTTATTCCAATTTTTCTAAAAAACTGATCATATGTTCTATTTAAAAACTTAACATTTTTTGACAGACCATTCTGGGCACTCTGAGCCTCAGAATCACACATCATCTCAGCGCCTGGTCTCGTAATTTTCCCAATAATTTTCTAAAAATAGAACCGGGAAAATCTGAGCTATTAAAAATTATCTTAACACTTTTCATAATTTTATTAGATAAGTATTTTTCTTCCCTATCCATTATAATATCGGTTATGAAACCATTTATGGACTCTTGTATGAGAATATAACCATTAGAATATTATATTCAAGGGAAATTCAATATTTTCGTACATTTTTTAACAAGAAAAATATATATAATATGAGGATATATAAGGTATATGTTCGAATACAAATCATTCTATAAAATATAATTTTTTTATAAAAATCATGGTAATTTATTTATAATTTATAGTGATAATATAATTACCTTAATATGTGACACAATGATGATGAAGTAATTGATTAATTAATAGATGAATCAAATAAATTATATGAAAAATATTTTAAAAAATATAATATGATATAATTAATGTTATCAAAGATTTTTATAGAATACATTGACATGTTAGTGATGAGTTAAAAGAGGTTTTTGAAGATATCATGTTTTTATGATATTTTTAAGTCATTTATTTAATATGATCAAAATTGACATTAAAGATATTTTAAAATAAATGATATTTTATTAAATGATATAAAATTCATGAAAATATAAACATATTCCAAATGATTTTTATATGTCTCAAAATTTTATCAATGACTCATTTATTGGTTGTTTGATAATTTATTATAATTATATTGACCCTCGAAGTATAAATTACATGATATCATAGTAAGAATTAGAAGGGTTATGTAAGGGTTACAAAATAATAAGGGTTAAAAAATAGTAAAATCATGTATAATTTTAATTTAATAAATGGATATCTAATTATCCTCATCATATATTATAAATAAGTTAGTTTGGATCCATTTATAATATAAAATTAATTTATTTTAATTTAATATTTTGTAGAATTCAAAGAGTTCCCCTCCCTTATCTTATAAAAGGGAAGCTCTTATTCTTTATTCTAAGAAAAAACCTATTTTATTCAACAATGATATACCCTAATAAATTACTATAATACCTCCCCACGTTCTAAAGGCTATATATTAAGAATAAAACCTTACTTAGAGGTGATAATGTGTTAATCAATGGAGATTGTCTGAAGAAGATGTATCGTTTGAAATTAAGTGTTTCTTTTTTATTTCTTAATCCACTTCCATAAAATATTCTTCCAAAATTATAAAAAAATAAATAAAATATCCTAAATATATCTTTATGTTATTATTATTAATATCATAACCTAAATCCATCTCCATGTCTATCAAATGGGAAAATAATTAGTTGTTTGTGTGTACAACGAAATACCACCTCGTGAAAAGATATAATTCATTTTCCATCACTATATCTCTTGAATGATTATAATGATGTAATTAATGTTTATATATGTCATTAATGAATTATTTTTCATAATTTAATAATAATATATCATTTAAATTCTTACATTTCAATTCAAAAAAATGGTAACGTCGTTCGTTCGTATGTTTGAACTATCTCCTCCATGGAGCGATGCGATTCGTTTTTCATCACCAAATCACATGAATGATATATATAAGTATATTTAATTGATTAATATGACATTAATTATAGTAATATAATTATTATATGATAAAATTATACTTACCTTATTTCCATTATGATCATTGAAAAATTAAAATGTTACTCATGCGTACGTATGACTTACCATCTCCATGATTGTAGCGTAGTTCATTTTTCATATAAATATGTAATGGATGGATTTAAAAGTATTATTGATGTATAAAAGTGATTATCATTTCATGAATATTATTCTAGAGATGATTTAATAATTATAAAATTTACTATTAACATCATACCAAAGATATTTTGGACTCAAGCACCGAATATCGTCAAAACTTTCCAAGTGAACTTAAATAATTAAGAAATTTTTATAACATGATAACATGGAAATAAGTGATATAAAAGGATTAATAAACATGAAAGGGTTCTCATGAAATTAAACGAACAACATATGTTTAATATTCAGGAATAAATATGATATATTTGATGAATCAAACTCAAGGTAAGAGACTCTTTAAGTTAAACATCGTTTTTAAAATTTTTTTGATTTTTTTTTCTAAATCATGTTCTTTCATGTACATGTTTTAAAAATGGTTTTTATGAATGTATTTATATGGAAATAAATGTTTTAAAATGTTAATTTTATAATTTATCACAAAATTTTAAATGTTATATGGGACATAATGATTTTAAAATATCTTTTTAAATGTTCTAAATTGGATTTCAAAATGGATTTGTTATTAAATAACTTGAAATTTTTTCATATGATTGAAAATGAAATTTTATGATTTACATGTTGATAATTGAAATATTTTATGTGTGATTATTGTATAATGGTACCTGTACATTTTATGGGTAGTTATTTGATAAACCAAGGACGGGTGGTTCTGTGATAAACCAATGATCTGTGGTTACGTTATAACCTCCATTACACTGGGTATGGAAGTTGGTCATATGACTCTTCCATTTGTAAGAGTGACATGTATAGAAGTCAACCAAATGGTTATTACATTTGAGTATAATTATGTCCCAATTTACCTACTTATCCTTTAAATTCTTTTTGATGAGTTTTTATGAAAATCGTTTTATTTTCAAATGTTAAGAAAATGATGTTTTGAAATGATGATCCATTTTTAGGATAAAAATTTATATTTTTAAGGAAGTGATTTATTGGTTTTCACCAGACTAATGGATTCCTTTCCATCAATCCCCTTACTATGTTTTTGTTATCATCCCATGTTTTAGAATGTCTTTTAAAATGTTTAAGGAAGAGTTGGTTAAAGGATGAGATCAAGGGAAAATTGAGAAGATATATCAGCATAAGAAATAATGTTTTTATTTTAATGACTTTTATTTTATGAAAATGATGGGTACTAAGTATAAGTGTCTAATGGTAGTGTATGGTATTACTATTTAAGAGTTTTTACTAATTCTCTAAAACTATAAACCTAAAATATCATTGGAAATAAAATGTGATTTATATTTTTAAAATAACTAGAAAATGTAATGTTTATGGCTGAGTCCTTATAGTTTTTATCAAAGTAGGGTTGGTGTAACTTTGGAGATTAGGATGTTTTCTTAAGAGTTAGGTATATCATCATGATTTTATAATTTTCATGTTGATAAAATGTTTAATGTATTAAAAACACCTTTTGAGGATTTATGTTATGAACATTTAAGTTGACTAATGGTATTTTTGGAGATATTTATTATTGAGGTAGTTATGGGTTATTACATTTTGGGATGAAAAATGAAAGGTATGATATAATATTTGTGGTTAAAACATGTTATGGATAATTTTTAGGATGTTATCATATGTTGTTAATTTTTTAAGAATTATATAGATTTATAAATGGGACAACCCAGAGGATGGGTGACAACCCACTGTGTCAAGGAAGGCTGCTAGAATAGAAACCACAATTGAAGGGAAATGAGGGTGAATTGTCAAACACTGTCCTTTGTCTTGTACCAAGTTAGTATGAACTTTTCTTTTTAGTTAAATGAGTTGATGTAATATGAACAAGTTGATTTTGGGAGCATAAGTTTTAACAAATAGATATCTTTGGGATTCAGAAATGATTTGGTGATTATGAGATTAATGTTATTTTGGAATACATTCACAATTTTTTGAACCATATATGATTATGAAAAATAGAATAATATGGGATTTTATTTTATGAATAATGGTTGAATTATATTTTGGAAGAGTCTGTGATTTTATTTTTGACTTATCTAAATTCTGGTTATTTATAGAACTAATTAGAATATCTTGTAGATTTTGTGATTTAGGAAATTATATTTTTGTTCTGAAACATAAAGTGGGATTTATTTTATTTCGAGATAAATTTTAAAATGTATATTGTAAGACTATGTTTTCATATCCTTATAGTTTTTGGATTATATCTTTGTCTATAATTTTTTTAAAGAATTTTAAGGATAGTTATTTGTTGAATAGTCTATTTTGAACATTGTGCATTATTGTTTAATTTTAGAGACTAAAGTAGTTTTTCATCATATAATGTTTATTCTTTTTGGGTAATTATCATATTTTGTAGTGAAAATTTTGGTTTTGTTTAATGTTTAAATATTTTAGAATTAGTTATTTAATCTTATGTTGATTATCTGATTATCTAGAAGTGGATTTTAGTTTTTTGGGCATGAAAAATCAATCTTAAATACTTATCATTTAAGGAAAAGGATAGTTAGTGGTGGATATTGATTTAGGGACTAAACTCTACATTTCATTTATGTATATTTACTTATGTTATTAGTCTAAGTATTAAAATAATTCTTCAACTTTATGAAAGGATGTGAAAAAAAACATTATATGTTTACATATCATACTAAGAAGTCTATAACCTTATAAACAATCATAGATTTATAGTTTTGTGATTTTTAACTATCTCATGACCATATTCTCTATCAATCATAATTAGAAAATGATAGTTAATTTTCTCTTCCTTATCGATGTTTTCCTACCTATATCCCCATTATGTGTTATATCATGTGTCCTTCATACTTCCATTTCATTATTTTAAAGTGGAAGTTTCATTATTCTTTTTTTTTTGATTTTGTTTTTTAAAAAATGTATTTTGAAAATTAAAACCCCTAGTTTTTATCCATATTTAAAATTTTGAGGATTTAATTAATTAAATTGTTGGAAAATGTAAGATGCGTAGTTTTTAAATAGAAACACTATATTCGATAGCATATATGATACACCAAATTGAGCTTAAACAAACAACTAAATATTTTTATTTAAATGTTACCATTATAACCTAGACATTAGAATGATGGATATAAAAATGTTTAAATAAATAATGAATATACAGTTTACATATGTATATATATATAATTATTTTGTGACACATTAATTATAAATGAATGTAAAACTCTTATTGAAATAAAATGAATTATTTTTTTGAAAGACTATTTAAATGTGAACAAGTTTAATAAAAAATATCTATTGTTGGATATATTAATTAAATTTATATATATAATATATTAAATATAATTTTTAACATTCATCTTATGTGTTTTATAGACATTATTTAAGAACGAATCCTATTTTATGAATAAATGAAGTATTTAAAAGAAATACATTTTTCCACCTTTTGATGGTGTACTTGTTTTAAATTATGTTTTAAACACTTTTATAAATTATTTAGTGACAAAATAATCTTCATATTTGAAATAATAATACCAAAATTTACTTATGATGAATTTTTTTTATTTTTCTGATAAGTTTCATGAGGGGACTGATAGTGAATGAATATTTCATTTTAATTAAAAAAAACTCATTCTTCTAAATAATTTTTGGTGTAAAATTATATTTTTTATTTGTTTTAAAGTATAATAAGATCAATTTTATATCAATTAATCAATTTAGGTCATTTTAGTCAATTTCACATTGAAATTAGACATAAAAACTATATGAAATTTTGAATGTTTTTACTTTAAAAAATTGTTTTCTCATTCCGTCAATGGGATTAATATTTAATTAATTTATAAAATTAATGTGTTGTGAATTTTGAAAAATGGATTAAATATTTTGAATCCAAAATTTCAAATTTATTAAATATTTATCTTTTATTTTTTGAAAATATGAAGAGTATCTTTAGTAATTTATTAATTACCACAGTTAAGGGTAAACCCAGTAATTAAGGGTAAAAATATTATTATAAATATTTGATAATTACCCAAAAAGTTTCCATAATTTTATTAGATGAGTATTATTGGTTCTTAAAAATTAAATTATCAATTATGATACCATTTATATCCTTTTAGATAATAATATAACCTTTATAATATTATATTTATAGGAATGTTAATTTTGTCATACTTTTGTGTTAATAAGAGAAATATATATAATATGGGGGTATATAAGAGAAATATTAGACCATAAATAGAATATAAAAAGATAAAATTTCTATCTATATGTTTATCTATATCATGATCATTTATTTAAAATTTTTAGTGAAAAAATAATTACCACAATATGTGACACAATTATGATGAAGTAAATGATTAATTAATTGAAGAATCAAATAATTGATATTAAAAATATTAAAATAAATAAAATATGATATAATTAATATGATAAAATAATTTTAGGGATTCATTTTATAATTTAGGGATAAATTAAAATAGGTAGTTTGAAGATATCATGTTTTTATGTCATTTTTCAAAAGTCATGTAATGAATTGTGTCAAAATTTACATTAATGATATTTTAAAATAAAGGATATTTTATTAATTGATATAAAATTCATAAAAATATAAAATTCATCCAAATTATTTGGATATGTATTAAAATTTCCTAAATGACACATTTATTTTCATTTGAAATTTTATTTTAATTATATTAACCCTTAAAGTATAAATTACATGATATCATTGTACGAATTTAATAGGATAAATAAGGGTTAAAAATGATAAGGCTTAAAAAATAGTCAAAACCCATATAATTTTAAATGTATGAATGTATTTTGAACCATAATAATCCTATATTTGAAATTATTTAGTTTGTAGAAATTTTAAAAATGAAATTAATTTATATTATTTTAATATTTTGAAGAATTTAAAATAGTTCCCCTCTATTCCCTTGTAAAATAGAACCTCTACTTATCTCTTTATCAACAATAAAAACCCATTTTGATCTGCCAATATCTTCCCAAATACATTCCTATACTCCCTCACCACATTTTATAGGACTTACGTTAGGGAGAACACCCTCCCTAGAGGTGTAAAGGTGTTATTAAAAGGAGATCATCCGAAGAAGAGGTATCGTTTTTAATTAAGTGTTTCTATTTTATTTCTTCTTCCACCTAAAAAAATATTCTTACACCATGATAAAATAATAAATACATTATCCTATATATAATTAGATTTTATTACTTTAATATTTTCACATAATCCATCTCGATATCCATCAAATGTGAAAAGAATTAAGCATTCATGTTTATGACAAAATACCACCTCATGAATCAATATAATTAATTTTCCATCACCATCATTCAAGAATGGTTATTTTAAGGACCCAGCCTTAAACCTTACTTAATATTGAATTAAATTAATAATTAACATTGAGGATCTTTTTAGGTTTAGAGTTTTAGAGAGTTAGGCCATAACTATTACATCTCAAAATATTACGAAGTAGACACTTCTACACAGTTTCCATTTTTTTAAAAACATGAACTCTTGAAAAAAAGAGTCATGTCTAGTTCCATGTTTAAGACAAAATGACTTTTCTTTGATCCCATCCTTTACCCTATTCCATATTATGTCCTGTGAAAAACATTTCAAAAACTTGGGATGAGTATAAAAATCTCAGTAAGGGATACACAAAGAAGGAAAACTGTTAGTTTTTCAAAACAAAAAGTAAACCATGAATACTTTAACATAAGTAATACTTTTAACCTTTATGAAGTAGTAAATATTCTTCACTGAATAAAATATCATTACTTACCCTTTTGTAACCATAATATTACCATAAAACCCATATAAAGAACACATAACATATAAAGGTAACTTGGGACATAAACATACTTAAATGGAATAACCATACGTTCGGCTTACACACATATCACTAAATAGAATAGCCATATTTCCAACTTCCATACCCAATGCATTGGAGGTTATAACATAACCACCCATCCTGGTATTCACGGCACCACCCGTCATTTGGTTTATCATGTAACCACCCGTCAAATATCCAAGTACCATTATAAAATCATAAGAATGAAAAAAAATATAAAGGAAAGAAAAAAATTTCCACATTTAAATCACAATATATCACTTAAATATATTGACATAGCCAATCCATTATCAAAACCATTTTCAATACCAAAATACATAAAAGAGTATATGGTATTTATTTTCTTTTAAAAACATTACGGCTTGTTGAGGAAGCCAAAGATCAAATAATACTCACGGTGGCAGAAAGTTCATTGTCACTGGTTACATTAATAGAAACATTCTTTTTTTTTGTTTAGTAAAACTCTTCTTAGAAAAATATTCCCTTTGAAAATTCAAGGGTGTTTATACAATGTATAAAAGAAAGTCATGTATTAAAACAAAATATGCCTCAATGAAAGGAGATTGAGACGAAGTCCCTTACAAAGATAATTTTGTAAATAAAATAGATCTATTTTGTGTATTCACTATAATTACACATAAATAAAGTATAAATACAAGATAAGACATAATCATAGCATGACATAATTTTAAAGTAGGAGATTAACCCAAAGAATGGAAATTGGGTTAAGAAGTTCCCTTACCTCGTGTCTGACTTGACTTGATCATTCTTTAATATCTTGAATAATAAACTAAAGTTAATTTATACTTTCTTAAGAACCTTTTTAAAGTTTATTATTCCTTTTATATCACTTATTACCATGTTATAAACATTATGTAATCATTTAAGTTAATAATGTTTGTTTTGTCGATATTTGGTACTTGAGTAAAAAATGAACACATTATATTACAAGTTGTCCATGTGGTCAACTGTACATTATACTCGGAATGATATTAATTATTTAGATATCATATATATCATATATATTCAGTATATACATGTATTTATAATAGTACATAACATTTGGAGGTAAGAAATGAAATGCACCGTTCATGGAGACGGTAAGCCGTACGTACGCATGAACGCTAATTTCATTTCTATTTCTTATTTTAATAGAAATAAAACATAATGATACATAGGTATATTATAATTACAGTATAATATAATATATAATATCATTAACTCCATCCTTTATACATCCCACATAAGGCATTAACGAATCACATCACTTTGAGGGGGCGGTAGTCCGCACTTCCTCAAATGAGATTATCATATTTACCCACTATGGAAACCATAAAGGCTTGATATAATTGGGAAGTAAAGTAGAATAAGGAAATAATAAACATAATATATATCATATATAAATACAGTTCCATCATAATGGACACCATGAGAGGCGGTAGTAGAAAATCAAACAATCATCGTTTCGTGAGGCGTTAGTTTGCCATCCACAGAAACATTATGTTATTAATCCATTAGATGGAGGTGTGTATATGTGTAGTCAGAATCCTTCTCATAAAAACATCATAGTATGTTGAGGATACTGTTTAAGGAATAAAAAGAGTTTAGGGGTTGGAGAAGTAATATAAAAGAAAACAATTTAAGAAAAATCGTTACCTTTAATTTGGGTAACTTCCTTCAGTTTGAACCAAAAGGACTTCTTGAAGTGCCTTCTGTATAAGGTAAGGCTTCTAGGGGTAGGAGAGGGATGTAGGGAGCTTAATTGGGCAGAGGTTGGACGAGCCAAATGGCTTGATAGGTGTGAGGAATTGGTTAGAAGTGGTCTCTTTTTATAAAGGGGGAGGAGGGGCTCTTTAGGAAAGTGTGAAACTATTATTTTATTATATAATTATATTCAGTTTCTAATAGTCCAAAAATTATTAGAGATTAAGATAAGATGACTCATGGTCGAAATAAAATCATCCAATCAGAATTTGACATGTTTTGGATATTATTATAATCATTATAATCTTATTTATTTAAATGATTTATTAATGAGGTAAATACTGCATCATTATTAGGTCATAAATAATTTAATTTATTTGTTGTATAAAAATTATAAAAAAAAATACCATGATGTAGGAAATAGTTTTATCTTTCCAATTAATATTTATAGCCGAAAATATGACTTATATCACACCATATAAAAATTAATTACTATTTTTTTTTGTTAATGTCAATTTTGTCTTTACATTAAATTAATTAATCTAAATTGTCATTATCACACCCAAGTAGCTCAATGAAGTCCCAAAATCGACCCAAGGATTCCCATTGTCGGCCAATACTCATCCAATAAGGGTTGGACAAGTGTTAAGGTAATTTTGAATTATTATAATATTCTTTTAACCTTTAATTACCTTATTTACCTTTAACCGCGGTAAATAAAAGTCAAAAGTTACTATTCACTAAAAATTATTTTTATCTTATTGAGCCACATTTTACTCCTTTATAACAACCATGTATGTCGTATTGTTGAAATTCAATTCACAGAAGTGGTAAAATTTCATTTAAATGAAAAATTCAGATTTTTTAACTACCACTAAGTGATTTCACTATTCATCAAAATTGAAGTTTTTCCAAAAAATACCAAAAATTCAGCCTAATATTTATTTGATATTCCGAATTCAAAAATGATGTTTATTTTTCCAAATTCAAAACATATAAGTGGAATTAATTAATTTTAAAATTAATTCCCGTTATCAAAACAAATAGCGTGTTTTTAAGAAACAATAACTATCAAAAGATTGATACTTGTTTATGTCCAATTTCAAAGTGAAATTAATTCCAATGAACAACATTGGATTAAATGGTAAAAATATATTTTAATTTCACTTTAAAACCAACTAAAAAGATAATCTAACCATATAGATAAATTAGATTAAAAGGCACTTTTGAATTAAAATACAATATTTTTCACTATTCATTAAAAAATAAACTTTATCGGAAAAATCCCAAAAAAATTACCAAAAGTAAAATTTGATGTCCCCGTTCTAAAGATGGATTTTATTTGGTCAATTAGAATGTATTAAAGTGACCAAAACTATATTTAAATAGGGTTCTCCATTAAAAGGCGATAAATCAGCCTTTTAATGTAAATTATGCTTAAAATTAGATTCATTCACATTTTAAGCCTCTAAAATTTATTAGATAAATGTAAATACATTTAACAAACATGTATAATCACATTTTAGTTATTTATATTCATTCATTCCAATACAACGACTAGGATTTAACTACCATTTAAAATAATAATATTATATTATTAGTGTGCAACGTAACATTTCAAAGAAACTCGTTGTTGTGTATCGGGTACGCTATCGAACATAGAAACCCTTTTAAAGTAAAATTAATATTTAATTCACAAATATTAATAAATATTAAATATGTCTTATTCTTCATTTACCTGGGATGTTACAATTATAATGATGGAATTAATGTTTATATATGATATTATGGAAATATTTATCATTATTAAACAATAATATATCATTTATTTTTTTACCTTTACATGCAAAATAAAATGATAACATCTTTCATGCGTACGTGTGGACTATCACCTCCATGAAGCGAAGTGATTCGTTTTCATCACCACATAAAATGGATGATATATATAAGTATATTTAATTTATTAATATGATATTAATGATATTTCGATCATTATTGAAATTTAAAATTATACTTACAAACTTTCTATTATGATCATTGATAAATGGATATGTAACTTATGCATATGTACGACTTACCATCTCCATGATTGTAACATAGTTCATTTTTTCATATCCATATATAATGGATGGATTTAAAAGTAATAATGATGTATAAATTTTATTATTAAGTCAATAATATTATTCTAAAGATTATTTAATAATGGCCACTTTGACTATTGACATCATACCAAAGTCATTTGGGAATCAAGCACCAAATATCATCAAAATGTCCAACATGAACATAAATAATTAAATAATTTTTATAACATGATAACATGGTAGTAATTGATATAAAAATAATAATAAAGATTAAATGGTTCTCAAGAAATAATATTATTACATAACTTGATTATTAAGGAAGAAAAATTTCATAAATGATGAATCAGACTAAAGGTGAGGGACTCCTTAAGAAAAACATCATTATTTAATATTTTAATGATTTATTCTTTTAAATCTCTCTATTTAATGTAAATTTTTAAAAAATGAATTTTATGAATGTATTTATATGTAAATGAATGTTTTAAAATTTTAATTTTCAAATTTATATCACATTTTTAATATTGGTATATGACACACTGATTTCAAAATATATTTTTAAATGTTTTAAATGGGTTTTGAAAATAGATTTGTTATTAAATAAATTAATATATTTTCATAAGAGTGAAAATAAAATTTTATGAGTGACGTGTTGATATTTGAAAGCCTTTAAGTGTTATTATTATAAAATAGTACTTGGACATTTGACGGGTGGTTATGTGATGAACCAAGGAAGGATGGTTCTGTGATAAACCATGGACGAGTGGTTAAGTAATAACCTCCAATGAATTAGGTATGTAAGTATGCCACATGGCTATTACATTTTTAAGAGTTAGATGTATGGAAAGAAACTGCATGGTTATTAAATTTTAGTATAATTATGTCCCATGTAAGATACATATCTTTTATATTATTTATTATGAGTTATAATGAAAATAGTTAATGATATTTTTGAAATGATGATCCCTTTTTCAAGGAAAAATGTATGTTTTTATGGAAATTATTTATGAGTTTTCACTGGACTAATGGTTTCCTTTCCATTAAGTCACTTACTAAGTTTTTATGCTCATCCCATTTTTTAAATTGTTTTTTACAGGGTATACAGAAGAGTTAGTTCAAGGATGATATGAAGGGAAAATTGTGAAGATATATTAGTCTAAAAAATCATGTTTTATTTTAATTATTTTTGTTTTATGGAAAAATAGTTTCTAATAATAAGTTTCCACTTGTAATTTATGGTTTTACTATGTAATATTTTTTCTTAATTCTATACAACTCAAACCCTAAATGATCTTTGGGAAAAGAATTTTATTTCTAGTTTTAAAATAACTAGAATGCGTAATGTTTAAGGTCAAGTCTGTACAAAATTTATCTATAGAAAGTATGGTAAAAGGAAATATGGCATGTTTAATATAAAATATTATATATAATTTATAATAAACTCTTTTTAATGTAAAGATATTTTGAAGGAAAATACCTTAATAAATTCATTCCTTTTTTGGGTAAGATCCAATAAAAGAGTGAATCATTACAGAAAATTTAAATCTATAATGACCAAGGGAAAAATTAATATGATACATTAATGTGATGATATTAATAGAACATATAATATTCTAGACAATAGAGGTGAATATAATTTATAATAATATTCTTATAGAAAAAAATTATTTACAATTCAAGGTATAGAATAATCATTATATTATATGAAAATTAAAAATTGGTCATAGTTTATTGGTTGCAGTTCTATGAAACCTCCTATAATCAGTGACATTAGAATATTAATCAATTTATCAGTGGAAGTATAAATTTTAACAACAATAATTAATTATTAGTGGTGGGTTTAAAAAAAATATTTCTAATTATGTATTTATCATCAAGTTTTTAAAAACCACTACTATTAATTACCATATATCTGCGTATGGTACCATCCCCCCTCTCATGTGAATCCCAAACCCAATCTCACGTTTATATTCAACCATAAACCTATATCACAAATTTTTTTGGACACATCTATTGCATGACATCCTCACATAAATCTCAAACGATCTCTGATGACTTATCCTATACACGGTATCATTACTGTGTGATTCGATGAATCTCCCATGCATGGAGACCTCAAGATGGTTTACAAAGACTCCATCCCTACACGACATCTCAAATTTATATCCCCCCTTAGATGTATATTCAATAATTTTAGTGTGGAATCTAGGACTCCATGAATCTATGAGAATACAATCATTTTTTTCATAGAATTTTATATATTCATAAGAAATGAGACCGGTGCATAAGTTTTTACAACATTAGATAATGCAATATTTTTATTGGTGGAATCCACCTTCTTCTTTATGCTCAGTAATCTAGTGAGGCATAATTTTTTTAGGATAAACCCATCCATATAATCATATAATTAAAGTTCATGGGTATGTAGTGGCATAGGTATATTAAGTATGATCTTAAAACCATTTTATTTATAATAATGATGACTTTTATCAGTGGAATTTCCATTCATATAATTATTTAATATTTAGTAAAGTAGTATAAATAACAAGAAAAAAATTATGAAAATAAAATAATTATTATATTAATTCAAACATTACATTTAGATAATAAAAATGGGAAAAAATTGAATGTATTACAAAATATAAAAAATATAAAATAAGATAACTAAAATATGAAAACATTGTTATGCTCGATCCACCTGAATAAGCACACTCATGAAAAACACTATAGGAATGAAGTAGAATATAATTAATGAAATATTCAGTTTGAAAATAAAAATTTTGTAACTTTGAGAGAATGTATATTGGAATTAATGAGGAATTAAATTTTAAGAATTTATAGGATTTATATGGCTCTTATGACCATTATAAATAAAAATGTTGGAGTAATAACATGTCTATTGGAATTATAACCTGGTCTTTGGAATAATAATCTTACCATTAAGAATTGTAATCTGATCGTTAGAATAATATCCACACCTATGGAATTGTATGATAATATTTAATAATTTTATAAAATGAATATATGTCATATTTATATCATGATACAAGTAAATAAATGTCTTAAAATGATTTAATAATTTTTTGAATATTTTTTTAAAAAATGTTTTAATTACAAAATTACAATAAATATAATGAATGAAAATAATTTTTATTTTTAAAACATGGATTTATAAATGAATATTTTGTTTTAATATATTGATATGGTTATTTTTTGAGACCATAATTAATTTTTGAAAGGATTATAAAATTGATTATAATATTAAAATTGGTATTTTATGAATAAATGATGATTTAATTTATAAATTAATATTTTTATATATAGAAGATTATTTTTCATAAATTTTATTTCATTTTTGGAATATAAATATCATTAAATTTTAAGGGTTATATTTTAGTTTTTTTTAAAAATATTTAATTTTATGGAGAATAGTGAAATATATTAAATTACTGTATTTAACATTATAAGATAAATAAATGAATTTCTAAATCATGGATGATGTAAGAACCCATTATTTTTAAGTAACATGAACCATTTAATGCATATAATCACAAGAATAAATAATATTTATATTCAAGAGAAAAAATAATATACTAATGATTATAATATTCAAAGCACCCTTCTCCTACCATTATAAATACCACCCTCACCACCCCTTCTCCTCATAACTTCGATGACTTAGAGAATTTTAGACATATTCCCATTTCTTTTACCAATAAACCCATATGTACCAGTACTTTTGGTCTCATCCAAAGACCGTTTTATCTTTCCTTAAGGATTATTTCTTTGAGAAAATAATTATGGGGAAATATTATCAATTTATCCTTTTAAATTATTTTATACTGCTACCTTCTCCTCCCCTCTCTCATCCAGTATAACATAATGAATAAAATACTATAAATATAAGGGTAAGTTATTTTTTAATGGAATATAAATCTTCTACCTCCCTTCTTTTGTTTCTAAAGTTGGAACTTTGTTTATAATGTAGTTTCTTCACCACCTCCATGAACAACATGCATTGTTTATTCTCCACTACCATCTTCATGGTTATAAAAATATTTTTATTGTTAAATATTTTTATAAAATATATGTTATAACTTATTTGATATTTTAAATGCTTCAATTCTAATTTAATTAAATAAAATTAATATATTTCATGGTGGTCGATAAAACGACCTAAATTAAATAATCACATAATGTTAACCTTTTTACTAAGTGAATCATTCCTACGATTGAATAAAAATTGGGACCATTTCAATTTCTATATTTACCTGAGTACCATCTTATTTCATTTTTTGAGTTTCAGTCCCCTTTTATAAAAACATCAATAATTATTGACATGTTTTTCAACTTTAGAACCATGAAATGAACATTACCAGAATAAAAAAATTAAATTTTATATCTAATTAAAATTGTTATAAATATATATAATAAAAATAAAAACAATAAAATATAGCTAATAAATATTCTATATTATGTAATTAATTATTAAAATTTGATTATTTTAGACATTAACTGTAAGTGCAGATTGGTTTTGGAACCTAAGGATAAATATCTCTCCATACCACAAATTTTCTTTGGGTTATAAAAATTCTCTCTCTAACTAGATTTCCCTATCAATTTTATGAAATTATATAATGTTGTTTCATTTGAATCATATGTTAGTCGTCATTCTGATTTTAAATGATTTGTTTTTTTGAAAAACTATTTTTATGACCAGAATAAAATTTTACCATAATAAATTATATTAATAACTATTAGTGAAAGAAATTAATGAAACTAATATGATATATTTTAAATAATTTTTTTTAAATTCATATAATATTTTTGATATTCTAAAGATAAGAATAAATCCAATTTTAAAGATAAATAGCTTTATATTTTTAAAAAGTAGTTTTACAGCTTTTTAATGGAAGATATTTTTTAAAACTAAATTGTGATAAATTTATCATTTTTACTAGAAAAATGAAACTTAATTTTTGTAATAGGAATATAGAAATTTACCATGGGTGAATTTTTAGTTATTTTTATAAGATGTTTTATGTTTTAATAAATAGTGAAAATACTGGATTTTAATAAAAAACTAAATTTTCATCTAAAATATTTATAGTGTTAAAATATATTTGGTTTTAATGTATAATTAGATAAAATGTGTATTAGTAAATAAAATTTATGTTGTTGGAATCAATTTAAATTGAAATTATATATAATAACATCTCGAACTTTTTAACTTTTTACTTTAAAAACCCATAATCTTGTTCTATCTATGAGATTAATTTTAAATAAAATTATACAATTAATGTGATTTTAATTTGGAAAAATTGATTCTATATTATGAATAATAATAATTTATATTTTATAACAATGTTAACATCATTTTTTACTAAAAATATAAGTGAAAGTAGTTAAAATTATTTACTGCAATTAAGGTAATTTTTTTTACTTAGTGGTTAAACTTTAATCTTAAGGGGACAAATATCCTAGAAACTTGTCCAAAACCCATTGGATGTACATTATTATACCATATCCCATCTTTTATCTAATTTGAATCATTATGGGAGTCACATTATGTAAGGGAGACCTCCCAATAGTGTTAAATTTTTATATTTATAAGAATGCCACTCCCCCTCCACTATAAGAACGCACTAACCCCCTCTCTTCTTAACTCCTATCAATACCCTTGGATCATCCAAAACCTGAACAAATAATCTCCAAAATCCCTAATATCACCCAATAATCATAATTTTTGTCATAAATAAATCTAAGGAAGTACTATGGTGCAAACAAAAACAAGTTATCCAAAGAAGAGGTAACATTCTTTAACAAGAACTTATATTTTATTTCTTTCTCCACACACTAAATTATTTATATATAATTATTATATTAAAATATAAATAACCTCAATATATGTTTTTATGTTATTTTTGCTACCTAAAACTACACACACATCCATGAAATGAGTAATGAACTCACCATTCCTGTCTACTGTAGGCTACCGCTTTGCAAAACGATGTCTATCGTTTTTCCTTTACCACTTATCATAGTTGGGAATAATGATGTAAATAATATTTTCAAATGATATATCTAATATTTAGGATGTATTAACACTTCTTTAATTATTATATAATAAATAGGTTAATTATTTCCATTTTTTTGGAATATGATAACATCGTTTATTGATGTGTGTACTACCACCTCCTCAAAGAGATGTGATTCATACACACTTTACATAGAATGTATTACAGATGAAATTAATAAAAATATGTTATATAAATAAAATATATATTATATTCATTATATATTTACCTTTATGGTAATATATTATATCATTTTCTTTATTATAATTTTTACAGAGTGAAAATGTCACAACATCATTTGTAAAAGTGTGGACTACCGCTTTCTCAAAGAGATGTGATTAATTTTACATAAAAATAATTATATATATAAGTATTTATGATTAAATAATATGTTATTTTTTATATAATGATAATTTTTTAATTATAAATGTTACCTAACTTCATTCTATAATGATGATTGAAAAATGGGAACATTACTCATGCATACGTACATCCTACTGTCTCTAATATTGTAGCATTGGTCCATTTTTTCAACCATCATTCATGATTAGCTCAAAAAGAATTATTAATTTATAAATATGATTATCATTTCATGATTGTTATTCTAGATATTTTTATAAAATTACCTCCTTAACCATAGTGAAACAACCTTATTTGTTTTTGACACAAAAACCGAATATTGTCAAAACATCCGATGTAAACCTAATTGAATAGGTAATTGCACAAAAAATTGTAATAAGTGAAATAAAAGTAATGAAAAAATGGAAAAGTTTTTGAATAATGTAAATAATTAAATTATGTTAATTATTCAAGAAGATAAAAAACATGCCAAGTCAAAGTCAAGGTAAGGTAATTCATTTCAATATCTATTTATTGAGGAATATCTTAATGTTATGCAACTTCATTCATTTATAAGTTGTTTTTAGAGCCCCTTTTACATGATATATCATGAATTTATATATTATCATGATATCAAACGTTTTATTAATGTTATTCATTAATGAGTTGTATTATTCAAGTGTTTCTCATGTGGTAAGGTATTTCGTCTCAATCTCCTTTCATTGAGGAATATTTTGATATTATACACCCACCTTATTTTCTAAGGTGTATATAAAATACCTTTGAAAAATAACATCATGAACTTATTTTTATAATTTTATTTAATGTTTTTTAAATTTTATTCCTTCTTAGGGTTTATGATTTAAATGTTTCAATATGGCATATGACACTTTGAATGTGTACGGACTATAATTAAAAATCTATATTATTAATATTTTTTTATAATTTTACATATATGGATATAAAAGGATTATAAAGTACATTTTATGTTAATTTTTAATTTAATTCAATGGTTTTAAAAAAGGAATATTTTTACATTTTTATGTGGAATGTTTTGATAAAAAATAAATGGAATATTCTATTCTTAACATACATGACAACAATGAATTTTTTCACAATCGTTTCCATTATTTTATTTTTGGTTTCCTTTTCATTATTTCATGTTTTCATAAATATAAAAAAGTCTTTTTATTTTGGGTTATTTTGGTATTGAAAATGGTTTTAAAAATAAAAAATGTGTTTTTTTTGAAAAATTGTATTTCAAAAGAAAATATGGTATATTTATCTGAAAGTGTTTTCATATGAGTTTAAAAGAGTTATTCAATTGGTTTTATGAAAAAGTTTTTTATTTATGAACTAGTACACAAGATTCACAATATGAGGTTCCCAATATAGTGTCGGGAAATCATGTCATATCATAACATGTGGTGACCTAGATAGTTTTGGGAAGTCCCATTACAACATAACATGGGGTTTCCCAGATAGAGCCAAGAAATCCCATTACAAATTAACATGGGGTGGCCTAGATAGTGTGGAGAAATCCCATTACATGTTAACATGGGGTGGGCTATATAGAACTAGATGAGCCCATTATATCTCTCCAATTCATTGATTATTGAAATTATTTTAAGCCAGTCATATCGTTATTTCAATTGAAAAGGTTATGACAGGGTTTGGAATGGGTTTTATGAATATGATTTTCTAGGTCACCTAAAGGAGTTGCAATTTATTGTTATGGATTTTAATGATTTTTTTTGACAAAAATGTGTTTTTGTTTTTCATGTGAATATTTTTTATTTCATATTCTCAATGAAACTTGATGATAAATGTAAAATTTATATGAGTTTTAATGTTTTTATTGTACTAATAAATTTCTTTTTTATCACTTACTCAGATTTTGTGCTCATACCATATTATTAAAATGTTTTCACTGGATTTATATATGGGAAATGGAATGGAACAATACATATTGAAAGTCATGAATATTATCCTTGGAAATAATAAATGTATTATTTTAACAGTTTTATATTAATGAAAAACTAGATATAGATTAGAAGTGTCCACTTTTTATTTTATGATTTTTTAAATATGAGTTATAGAATAATTATATAAAACACTAATATTAAAATATCCTCAAGGTGATAGAATATAAATTCTTGAATAAAACTAAAGATAATGTAATGTTTAATGAGGAGGAATTATAATTAGTTCCAAGGGAAATGTTTTTACAACATTAGATGTTAAGAAAAAGTTAATAGAATGATCATAGAATATATTAATTTATGGTTAAGTTAAGATGACATTGAATTTTACAATTTCCATGTTGCATAATTGAAAGTATGTTTGTTAATTATTTTTTTAAATAAAGGAAATAATGATTATGTAGTGGTAAGGAATTGAGAGGAAAATATACTTCCAAATTAGCATCCTGAGATGGTTGGAATTAGAACAAATCAGTTTTTTACAGTGTTGGACCAATTGACACAAGATATTAATGGTATTGGTATCCATGAAAGAGAGTAAAATTTTATACCATGAAGGAACTTGTATATAGTGGATAATTTCATGAGGTAACATCCCTGATCATTCAATGGATCATTTGAATGAGTAGTAGCTGAATAATGGATCAATACATTGAAGAAGATATTTGAAGTTATGGGATATTCATAATATCAAAAGGTAACTATTTTCTTCTATCATTATAAAGGTGAAGTTGATCGATGGAGTCCTTTGGTTAATAATAACAGAGATAAGGATGATATTGATGCCATAGAATAAGAAAAAATAAATATTCTTTTTCTTGAGACATATTTCCCTATGGTTGTTTGGTTTAGGATGGAGAAACAATTCCTTGAGTTGAAGAAAATGGATGATGATTCAGTGGATTCATATAAATAAATCTTCACATGATTGGTTAAAAATGTGATGGATTTTATTTGAGGCATTAAAAATAAAATTAATATATTTTTCTTAGGACTGAATTCATGTATTCAGAGAGAAATAGCCTCTATAGAATTTAAAATTTATGTCAAAGTGGTTTGTTGTGATGAGAATGTTGAGATGGAGTTCGTAGAAAATTATGCGAAATGATATGAAAATAGTAAGAAAAGGTTAATGTGGAAATAAATTGATAAGCATCCATCTAATAAATATAGAGGTATGCCCCCAAAATGTTCCATGTGTGAAATAAAACATTTTAAAGAATGTCTGATAGTATCTAAGTTGTGTTTCAGGTGTGTTCACCTTGGTCACATGATTCGTGACTATAAATAAGATATCCTTGAAAAACCAAAGGATGGGGTAGCCAATATCTATCCAACAATGAGGTCTTTTAGTTGCAATGAGTTTTTAAATTATATTAACATGTCCCCAAAGCTACATTCTAAGGATGTAAATCATCATGATCAGAAAAAAAGGCGTGGAAAAATCTTTTACGACTACTACAGTTGATGTTGAGACATCTTGTGATGTAATGGATGCCCTAGGGATATCATTTTTTTTCAAAGCCTAACCACAGGTTCAAGGTTTTATAATCTATTTATAAGGGTTTTATGTGATGTGATCATGAATTAATTAAGGATTTTTTGGGAGATATTTATTTGTGTTTATGTTTATGTAAGTATTTAGTTTAATGATAAGTATGCCATTATATTTAAATATTTGATATTAATGTATTATCTCATAACATTAATTTTTTAATTATCTTAATATGTGTTTACCATTTTTGTTTTGGATAATATCTAATGATATGATAAATAGAATGTTATCCCTTTGAGAATTATGTTATCTATTAGAAGTTTATCTAGTGTTTTGCACATTAAAAGTCATCTTAGATACTATTTTTTTGGAGAGAGATGAGTATGTGCTAGAAAATGATTATAAGATGAATCTGTACTCATTATGTATGTTTATTTGTTTATTCACTTAGTATATATTGTGAAGAAATCCTTCAACTTTAGGAAAATATTATTGAAGAAATAAAATGTAATCCTATTACCATCATTTATGATGATATATATGATCTTTTCCACACTAATTTGGATTGTTCTTTTTCCATAATTGAATTAATATTGACCATGTTATCTATAATTCTATATTATCCAATGGGAATTAAATTTCCCTTCCAAATATATTTTTTAATTTCCCACCAAGGTTCTACCTATATGGAATCCTAGTTATGAATAACATAAAATGAAATTTATGTTTCTCACATTATATTTTTTAGAGGCTGTTTTATTATCCCTTTTTAAAATATGGGTTTAAATAAAGTAATTTTAGAAATATCAAACATTTAATAATGATGAAAAATTTAGAGGGTGAAATTCATTTTAAGGGGGGTATGATGTAACACCCCAAGATTCTATCAAATATATTCATTAAAATTAATTTAAGGTATATAATATATTGTGTTTTACACAATATATAGTTTATATTTCATCACATACAACAAAAAGTTTATCTTTAATTGCAAGTGACATTGAGTTCCTTTGATAACTTATATTACACACAAGACCGAGTCTTACCAGCCAAAAATATAATATTATTGATCATGATATTTATCACCAAGCTATTAGAATGGTAGAAATGAATGAGATTAAATAAATTATGAAAATTATAGTTTACACATGTTTATAAAATGAATTAATTGGTTAAAAATTAATTATAAATGAAATCAAGGACCGGTTGAATATAAAGGATGCGTTTTTAGAGAAAAACTATTCTTATAACCATAATGGTGTTTAATCATAAAAAAATAAATTAATTACTACTATATAAAGTTATTAATTAAAAAAATATGTTATTTATTCAATAAAATGTTGTTAAATTCATCTAATAAGTTTGATAGTCATAAGATAACAATAAATCCAAATTTAAGCATCAAAATATGTATATTTTTAAAAGGAAGTTTACTGCCTTTTAATGGAAGACCTTATTTAAAACTAAATTTTAAAAAATTTATGATTTTTATATGAAAAAATAAAATTCATTTTTTAAATAGAAAAATAAAATTTTATTTTGGGTGAATTTTAGGTATTTTTATAAGAAGTTTCATGTTCTAATGAATAGTAAAAAATACTAGATTTTAAATGAAAGTTTCTTTTTAATCTAAATAATTTATTATGTTAAATTATATTTGGTTTTAAAGTATAATTATATATGTTTTATATATTTTAATCCAATTACATATTTTGAATAAATTTGAAATTGAAGTTGGATATATAAACATTTCAAACTTATGACCTTTTTTACTTTAAAAACCTACATTATCATTCCATATGTGGGATTAATTTTAAAATAAATTATTCCAATTTTATGATTTTAATTTGGATGAATGGATTCAATATTTTGAATCTGAATAATTTATAAATTGAAAAAAGTTTAAATTCATTCTTGACCCAAAATATTAGTGAAATAAATTAATAATAATAAACCTGAATAAGGTGAAAATGTGTTTACTTAGTGTTAAACATTAATCGTAATGGCCCAAATGACCTAGAAATATGTACAATTTTTTTTATTGAGATGATTAGGCCATATAAAATATTTTACTTAATTTGGAATATTATTTTAATAATATTATGTAAAGGAGGAATCCCAATAGTGTTTACCTTTTTATTGATTACAAGAATACCGATCCCCCTCAACTATAAAAATTTACTCACCCCTCACTTATTAAAACCCATCAACACCTTTTCCTAGAAAATAAAAACCCCAAAAAATATCCCAAAATCCATTATATAACACTAGAAGACTCAATTCAGGAATAAATCAATCCAATGAAGTTCTTTGGTGAAAACAAGGAGTTACCCAAAGAAGATGCAATGTTGTTAAATGATCACTTCTATTTTATTTATTTCACCACTTGTTAAATTATTTTTATATCATAATTTTATAAAAACACATGTATCCAAATTATAATGATATGTTTTTATGTTATGGGTTTTACCTATAACTATACACACTTCCACTAAATGGGTAACGAAATCACCTTTCGTGTGTACCACAGACTACCACCACGCGAAACAATGTCATTCGTTTTTCCTTTACCACCACTCATGGTTGGGAATTATTATATAAATACTAATTAAATATGATTTTTATGATATTAATAATGTATTAAAAATTCATTAATTATTATATAATTCTTACTTTCATGGTTTCCATTTTGTGGGAATGCGATACCATCGTTTGTGGATGTGTGGACTACTGCTTCCTCAAAGTGACGTGATTCATTCACAAATTACATGGAATGTATTAAGGATGATTTTAATAAAATTATTCAATGTAAATGAAGTTTATATGATATTAATTACATAATTACCTTTATATAAATATAATATATCTTTTTATTTATTATCCTTTTCACACACTATGAAAATTATAATTTTGTTCGAGGACATGTGGAATATAGCCTCCTTGAACAGATGTGATTCCTTTTAAATAAAAATAATTATATATAATTATATATGATCAAATAATATGTTATTTATGATATAATTATCATTATGGAAAGTTAAATGTTACTTACCTTTTTGTATAATGATCATTGAAAAATGGGAACATTACTCATGCGTACGTAAATCCTACCATCTCAATTATTGTAGCATTGGTTCATTTTTAAAACCATATTTGATGATTGGTTTTAAAATTGTACATGATGTATAAATATGATAATTATTTTATGATTATCATTCTGGATATGTTTATATAATGAATTTCTTGACCATAGTCAACCATCCTTAGTCATTTTTGACAGATAAGTCGAATATAGTCAAAGCAACCAACATAAAATTAATTGATTAGGTATTTGTATACAATATTTTAATAAGTTAAATAAAATTACTGAAAAACATAAAAAAGGTTCTAAAAATGTAAATAATTAATATACATTAATCATTTAGAAAGATAAAGACACATTTGGCTGGTCAGACTCATGGTAAGGGACTTTATCTCAATCTCCTTTCATTGAGGCATATCTTGATGTTATGCACATTTTTTTATAAATTTCATTTACAACCCCTTTGACATGTTATATCATGAATTTATATGTTCTAATAATATTTAAATTTCAATTTAATGTTTTTATGTAATGAGTTTTATGATTCAAGTGTTTCCCATGTTGCAATGGATTTCCTCTCAATCTCCTTTAATTGAGGCATATTTTGATGTTATAATCCCACCTTCTCTTATGAGGTGTATATAAAGTCCCTTTAATATATCTTATAATGAATTAATTTATTATCATGTTATTTAATGTTTTTTTAAATTTCATTCCTTTATGGGGTTTATGATTTTAATGTTTTAAAGTGGAATGAAACACTTTAATGTTTAAGGATTCTATTTAAAAATCCATATTCTCGATATTATTTTAGATGTTTATTTATATAGATATAAAAATATTATAAAGGAAATTATATACCTATTATTAATTTCATTCAATGGTTTTAAAAAATTAATCTTTGTAGGTGTTTTTTTACGATTTTTTTAGAAAATGACAAAAGAAATGTTTATTCTTAATATACATGATGAAAATAAATTTTCCATTGTTGTGTACATTATTTTATTTTTGGATTCCTTTGCAATATTTCATATTTAAAAATATCAAAAAGACTATTTTTATTTTAGGGTATTTTGGTATTGAAAATAGTTTTCAAAGAGAAGGGTTATTTTTTTGAAAATTGTGTTTTAAAAGGAAAGATGGAATTTTTATCTAAAAGTGTATTCATATGTGTTTAAAAGAGTTCTAAAAGGGTTTTATGAGAAGATTAATTTATTATTGATGTGTTACTTGATAATTATATAGTTTAGTGTCCTAGATAGCACCAGGATAGCCCATTATAGCTTAAAATTGGGTGGCCCAAACAACACTAAGAAAGATTATTATAACTTAAAATGGGGTGGGCTAGATTGATTCGGGAAAGAACATTACATCATAACAAGGGGTGGCCAAGATAGCATTGGGAAATCCCATTATAGCTTAACATGGGTGGACCAGATAACATTAGGTGAGCCTGTTATAGCTCTCTAAATCATTAAGTAATGATAATATGGGATGTCAGACATATGGTTATTCCAATAGAAAGGGTTTTGAAATGGTTTTATAAATACGATACTCTAATCCACCTAAAAAGTTTTAATTAAATACTATTGGTTTTAATGATTTTATTTCTAAAAAATTTGTGTATATTTTTCATTTGAAAATGTTTTATTTCTTATTCTCAAAGAAACTTGATGATAAAGGTAAATTTTATATGATTTTTCAGGTTTATACTGAACACATGATTTCATTTCTTTTTATATACCTTATAGAGATTTTGTTGTCATTCCATGTTTTTTTAAAATTTCATACTAGTTAAGGATGGGTAAGGGATTGGATGGAGGTATGTTGAATGAATCATAGATTTAACATGAAAATAATTCATGCTTTATTTTAAGAGTTTTATATTATTTAAAATATGGATACTGATCGTAAGTATACAAATTTTTTTTATGGTTTTGTTCTGTATGTGTTATGGGATAATTATTCAAAACTCTAATACTGAAGAGACCCTCAAAGTGAATGAAAGTAAATTCTTTTATAAAACTCAAGATAATGTAATTTTTATGGCCATGGCCTTATATATGTACCCTTATAAGACACAATCCATTGAGGAGTGTCCTAGAACAATATCTATAATAGAGTTCCACAGTTTCCTTGGACTAGATGGGTATTATTAATGATTTTCAAAAACAATCTCATGATTTTAGATCACATTAATAAAGCTAATTTTTAAGGGAGTGATGTTTCTATATACTAATGAGTGTGAAGAGAGCATCAAAGAGTGGAAAAGGTGAATTATCATGACACTTGTAACTAAACTACCCACATGTAGGGAACATTTTATGGTATACAATGATGTTTCAATTATTGTATGAGGTTTTGTATTTATAGATAATGATAATGTGATAACCTACAGTCAAACCAATTGAGCTTACATGAGTTGAACTATCCAACATAATATCTGGATTTTTTTGTAGCTATCTTCACACCAAAAATCATGTGGAATTATATCTACGGGGAGAAGTATGAAATATATAATGAACATATTATCCTCATGTATATATTCACATAGAAGGAGCATAACATGTTCCAACAAATATGGTTAGAGATGATCAATGAAAATTACTAATTTATCCACTACTATCCCAGGAAAGTAAATAATGTGGTAGATGCTCTATATAGATAATCATGCAACCTTGTCAATGATAATAATTGAGAAGGATCCAATCATTTTATACATGAAAATAATGGATATGGTAATTCTAAAGGAAGTAACATAATAAATCCCATCTAAAATTATTTCTCAACCATCCATTATAGAGATAATAAAGGATGATCAAAGATATGATACAGAAGTTCAAATTATTATTGAAGTTATGTGAAAAGGTAATTACTATAAGTTTATAATTATTGAAGAAGGATCTATAAGATTCAGGTTATGACTATATGTACTATCAAATCCTAATATAAAGTATTAGATTTTGAATAATGCACATAAAAAAACATTTTCTATCCACCTAGGGATCATGTATATGTATTAATATCTCAATGAGAATTATTATGGGACAATATAAAGAAGGTGATCACTGAATATATATCAATGTTCATGGTATCTTATCAAGTAAATGATTAATAGACATTGTATAAGTGGGTTATTAAATAATTTCCCATACCAATATAGAAATGGGAAGTCATCATCATAGACATTGTCGCTAGTCTTTTGAAGACATCCATACCAAATATTTCTATATAGTTTGTGGTAGATCATCTTATGAAGAAAGATAATGTAATTTCAATTTGAGAGGACTTCTCAAATGATCAGCATGCAAGGATACACATCCATGAAGTAGTTACATTTCACAAAACACAACTATAAATTGTATCTGATTGATATTTAAGATTTACAAATAAGTTCTAGAAGAGTCTTAAACATTCTCTAAACATTGAGTTGATCTTCAGTAAAAATTATAAACCCCAAACTCATTTCCAACCTAAGTGGAAAATTGATACCCATAAAGACATGTTGAGAGCATGATTGATGGAAATAAAATGATAATGGCATCATCATCATACTCTTTTTGAGTTCTCTCACAATAATAGATTTCACTCAATAATCCAAAAGGCTCTATATGATGCTGTTTATGGGAATATATATAGAATTCCTCCATAAAGGGATGAATTTGGTTAACACAAGCAGTTGGGACCTGAAATGTTCAACTAAATGGTTGAATATATCAATAACATACAACATTAAATTAGAGAAGATAAATATCAATAGAGAATATACGATGGAAATAATTAATGAGATAAAGATATTGAGGTTTGGTATAAAGTGTTTCCCTACATAGCTATATGGGAGTAAGTCATAAGATTTGAGAAGAAGGGTAAGCTAATTTATAGGTACATCAAAAACATTGAGATTTTTGATTGCATATGAGTGGTATCTTATTGACTAACACTCCCACCAACTGTATCTCAAGTACATGATTTACTCCATATATTCTTGTCGTGGAAGTACATACAAGATCCCTCACATATAATGAATTTATAGGTAGTACAATAAGAAAATAAAACCTCTTACAAGGAGTAGTCTGTAATGTTCATTGATTGTAATGATAAAGTTATTATTAAGAAGAAAACTCACCAGAAATGTAATATAGTGAAACCATAAGTTCGAGGAGGTGACATGGGAGCCAGATAAATTTATGGAGAAAAAATTCCCTCAATTTTTTTCACCTTAGTATGTAAAATTAAATTTATTGGGAAACATTTATTTTGGATGGAAAAATGCAATGAACAAGAATTTTTTCAATGGAATTCCCTTCTTATATTTTTTTTATGTTTAGTAATGTAGTGTAAATCACATTCAATACAAGATGAAAATAAAAAAATTTTATTATAGCAATTTGAACATTACATTCATATAATAAAATTTTCTATTATAATTGAATGTTTTACTGTATGATAAAAATATGAAATATGATAACTAAAATATAAAAATTTAGACTTTATCAATCAACTAGAATAAGCACATTCATGAACAAAAATATATAAATTAGAAAGAATATTAGTAATGAAATATATATATTAAAAATGAAAATAATAAAACATTGGTGAAAATAGAAGTTAATGAATAATTAATTTAATAATATGTATTTATAGGAATTATAGAACACTTATAACCATTATAAATATTAACATTTTAATAAGAATATAACTTTTGGAATAGTAACTTGAACATTGTAATATGAATATGACTTTTAGGAATAGTAACCTATTTGTTAGAATTATATCTTATCCTAGTGAAATGTAATATAATATTTAATTATCATATAAAATGAAATGTGGGATATATATATCATGATACAAGTTAATAATTTTTTTAAAATTATTTAATAAATTTTAGTATTTTTTGTAAAACCTAATTCATTCAATAACACTTTTAAAAATAAATATTTTTTTAAATAAATATTATTTTCATAAAATGGGTTTATAAATTTATATCATGTTTAAATATAATGATACAATTATTTTATGAGAATGTAAATAATTTTTTAAAGGTTCTGGACATCTATAATAACATTAAAATTGTTATTATTCATAGAAATGAGGATTTTAGCTAAAAATTAAATAAATCATATTTATAAAATGACAATAATAAAATGGATTTAATTTTTGGGATTTTCATGTCCATAAATGGTTAGGGTGAATTTTTTGAATTTTTCTAGAACAACTAAAATTTTAGGGAATACTAAAATACAATAAAATACAATATTTAACATTATAAGATAAATACATGAATTTTTTAGTCATTGATGTTATAAGAAAACAATATTTAAAACATAACTTCATGATTTAATTTATATAGTCACATGAATCAATACCACTTATATTATTGATCCAAAATAAAAAACTAATGAAAATAATATTAAAAACACCTTTATCTCCCTTATAAATATCACTTATCACCACCCCTTCTCCTTATAACTTCTAAGACAATTATTTTTTAAATAATTTCCCCATTTAACTTATAGAAAATATCCCCATGTCTTATTAATAATGGCTTCATCAAAAGCACATTTTGAGGTTCTTAAGTAGTATTTCAAGGAGATAACAATTAATATATAATATTATCAATTTATCTATTTAGAACTATTTTATTCTTATCCCTTAACCTAGAATATATAATCCAACATAACATAATGGAAAAAATTATATAAATATACTATAATTTTATATATTTTTATTTAAAATCCATATTCTACCATTCTTATTTTGTCTCTAAAATGGAAATACTACTTACAATATAATTGTTTCACAACCTCTATGAATACATACTTCATTTCTCTCCACCGTCTTCAAGGATGGATATACAAATATTATTTTAGGTAAAATTGATTATAATAAGTATATTATAACTTATTTCACTTTTTTAATGTTTCTAAATAATTTAACTAAATTAAAAAATTCTAGTTCATGATGGTTGGTAAAGAAACCTAAATGAACTAATCACAACAACGTTAAAATTTTTACCAAGTAAATCATCCACATGTGAGAACAAAAAAAAGATATTTTTTACTATTTCAATTTTTTGAATGACATGAATAAAATTTCATTTCACATCTGGAGTTGTAGTACTATTTTATTGGAATATCATGAATTATCCACCTGTGATCCAACCATGGAAGCATGGAATGAATACTACTAGAACAAATAAATTTAACATTATATTCAATTAAAATGGAAACAATACATAATAAAATTATAATAAATAAATTATAGATAGAAAAAGTTTCTAAATTATGTAATTAATTAATCTAATTTGATTATTCACAACATTAAGCGTATGTTTAGAGGTTTTTTTGAACCTAGGGTAAGGGATCTCTCTGGACTACCATTTTTATATGGGTTATGATATTTATCTATCTAACTCACTTTAACTTTCTCTTTAATATTATATAATGATTATAAATTATTTATATATTTCTCTCACATATATACTTAATTTATTCCCCTTCATTTTAATGGGTAATATATGATTTAAGTTCATTTAAAAAATTCCTTATTTATGGAATCCCATTTGATTATGATATATAGAAAAATTATAAAACATACTTCATACCAGAACACATAATAATAATGGTAGAACACATAATAATGTAAATGGTTTATGGGAACTCCCATTTGGTTTATGTAATTATTATATTTTTTCCTTATGACTGATTTCGTTTTATAGAACACATAATAATGTAAATGTTATTATGGGAACTCCCAGATTTCTCATCAATTCATTGGGAAATTTTTTTATCCCATGAGACGATATACAAGGGATTATATAGTGAACCTAATCCATGATGTAACTTGATCAATCATGTGATGTTATCATAGTTTTTAACCTTGAATTATGTTTATTTTATGATTTATATCCAAACCACATTCAAATTCTACCTTGATATTACAAAACCATGTTCTTTATATTATGCTACCATATTATTATTCATGAGCCTTCTCTTTTATGATATCAAATTGTGTGGTTTAAATCATATATTATTCTTCAAGACCAAGTTTATTCACTTACTAGGATTTATAGATCAAACTTTTATTTTATGTATTAATGATGTTATCATATTCATTTTTAGGAGTTGAAATGGATTTAAGAGATCATTATGTAGAATAAAATAAAAAAGTAGTGTTTTTTAGTTTCATATTTATATTTTATATACCTAGTCTCCTGAATACACTAGGAAAATTTATCCTATGGTTGTATTTATTAGATATTTATAAAAAAATCATGTAATAATATGAGTAAAATTCATTAGTAATTATATTATTTATAATGATTAATTATTTTTCATGAAACTAACTACAAATTGGTTTTAATATTTTCAAATAATACATAACTATAACAAATTTATTCTACAATGATATTATAATAAATCCTTTTTATAAAAATTTAATAATTTTTCTTCAAATTATGGATATAATTATTTATCAATATTATGGTTATCACTCTCTTTCTTAGACAAACACCTATAGACTCATCAAAAAAATAATATTGGATTTGAATCACTCAATTATATTTTATTATCTAGTTTCTCCTTCTCATGATAAATATATATTAATGCATGAAGAAACATGATGTTTTAATCATGGCATGAAATTTATAGATTCTTCTAAATCATGTTACCTTAGACATATCAAATTATATTTAACCTTCATGTTACATTCATCAATATATAATTGTTTTAGTTATTTTATATTCAATAATATTTGAATTTTTCATTTTCCTTTAATTAATAATACATATTTTATATCGTAGTCATATCTAGAGATTTATCTGGATTTAAATATAAAAAATGGTAGTATTTTTTGATATCAATGTTTTCATTATGAGTAAATTTTTTATATTATTGTAAGTTGGATATTATTTTATTAATAAGTGTTATGTATTTTATTAAGCTATTTTTCAATATTATCCAAATGGATAACTATTGGATTACATTACCAAGAAATATAAAATAATATATTAAATTGTTGGAGGATTTGTAATATTTTGAAAATAAATATAAATTCGTAGATATATTAAGTTAATATCCATGACCTAATTGTAATTATGGATGATCATTAAAATGTCATGAATTTTAGGAGAACTTGATATTGAAACAATTTACTACTACATATATGAGATGGATTTGGAATTTGGAACTGGACATTACATAATGATAAAATTATGAACATAATCAAAATGAGGAATCTATTAACTCAATAGTGTATAATTATATTCATTACCTGATTAATGATGTTTTTCATACTACACATAATTAATAAGATTGGAAAATATCAACATAGAAACTTTATAATTTTCAGTATTTTAATATAAGTGATAAGGTAACTGAACTGTCAAAATAGATTTTTGAATTTATGGAAGTAAAAAACTAGGAGTTTTATAAAGGATGTGTCAAATATAATTTTTTTTCCTTATTTCTAAAGTTGGACTAGAACAAATGATTTTACGAAATTATTTACAATGTAATATCAATTATATTGGATTTACTACATGATTAAAATTTTCAAGGTATGATACCTCAATAATTTTTTAGATGAATAAACATGTCAAAAAATTTGGACTTAATTATATAATGATACATGGTTGTCATAATGACTTTATGTTATATTTGGGGGAAGATTTAGATAGAGAAGAGTGAAAAAGATATTATACTTCAAGATGAAAGTTGGTGAATCATGATGATAGTCTGAATAATGAACTACAATGAAGAAGAGTAATAAATATTCTAAATAGTTTATATGATACATTCCATTAAAACCAATATTGAAAAAGTTGTTCATGCATTATAAAACAATATAGAAAATGAAGTTCTATATTATGGAAACCAATAATAACGGGTTTATATTACATATATTTGAATGAATGGAATCACATTGATTATTTATATCTAAATATCATTTCATATACACTGAATGGTCTTTTTGGGTTGGTTACTTTTGGATTTAATCATTTTGGTACTGTGATTACATCATACAAAATATGGCCATGTATATTTATCTCTTATAATATAAACCCATTTATGTGTAATAAAAAATTATTTCATTATTTCAATGATAATTCTAGGAAAGTAAATGCTGGGAAATAACATCTATGTAAATATTAAACCTCTTATAGATGATTTAATATAGTTAAAGGATAATTGTGTAGATATATATTATGCATCAACAACCAAAATGTTAAAAAAATTTTGTTTTCTAATTTGGTTTATTAGTGATTTCCCAATATTAGAATTCTTGTCTAGTTGGAACACATATAGGTTTAAGGATTTCCCAATTTGTAACATTGAATTTGAGCAAAAAATATCACCATAGAGAAGAAAGTGGTGCTTCATGTTCCATATTTGATTCATGGATGCATATCATAAATATCAGTTCAACAAATCATGATTTGAAGGGAAAATGAGTTGAGGTTACTACCAAAATTTTTATCAGGTTAGGAAATAATTTCAAAATTATCTTTTTTTGGTAAAAAATTTATAGGATAGTATAAATTTATGGTTTCATGGAAAAGAGATAAAAAAAATAAAAAAAAGTTGGTACATAATAATAGAA
Organism: Viscum album; assembly: GCA_963277665.1. NCBI lineage: Eukaryota > Viridiplantae > Streptophyta > Magnoliopsida > Santalales > Viscaceae > Viscum > Viscum album. The sequence goes on along the minus strand of OY728127.1, from coordinate 1,073,705,594 downwards.
GAAGCATATTTTTTTCAAACTTCTTTATTATGAATTTAAAATATTATCTTATATTCTTTATATAATTCACATTGAAAAAATGAATTTGATAAGTTGATTTTTATATTATTGAATGCTCAATTAAAATAAAAATATCAGATTAATACTTGTAAGGCTTGGATGAAATGAATATAAAGAGTGATTTATGGGAGAATAATTATGAAAAGTATTCTTTTGTAGTTCAGCATTGAATAATCAAGAGATAAATGTTTTCCTTCATAGAATGAAAAATAATAAATTACCCAATGGATAGTCAAGTAACATTTTAAGATTTTTTTTGACTTGAGGCATCATATGTTACATGAAATTAAATTTAATAACTCAAATATTTAAATAGATAAACTTATACATATGGAATTTCATAAATTGTAACATGATAAAATAATATTAGTCAATATTTAGTTTTTCATATTCTTTAGATGACCCTTTGAGAAAACATTAATCCCCATTATGCATGAAAAAAATCATTAATGAGTTATAATGACACTTTTTCATATGGAGATGATATTTCCCCAATAATTTTTCTCTATGATCATTCATATAACTTTTAATTTGATCAGATAAGTTAAAATATGTGGTCTTGTGCATTATCAATGAATGCATCTCATAAAGTTTTATTATCATAATACTTTTTATGACCACTACATTAAAATTAATAAGCATCTTACATATGTGGTTAATATTGTTATCATGTGTTATATTATTATGTATCTATGTTATTTGAAGTATTTGGTGAAAAAAATATCAATGAGAATGTTCTATTATTGAAGGTTATATGGAGGATGAGATTCCCAACTTTTGTTTGAGTAATTTAGATAATATTATGACATGATTACATCAATATGATCATGATAATGATAAAACAAATTAATTTCAATCCTACAATATATCATAAAACATTCCAATGTTTGGCAATCAAGTTGGGAAAATATCATTATATTTATTAAAAAAATAGTGTTTATATATGAATATAGATATGTACTACTCAATAGTGATATTTTATATCCTTTCATTGATGAAATGAAGTCACAAACAAAGAGATTACTTTTAATTCAAGAATTTAGTGAAAAATAAATAGAAAAAGACATTAACAAAGATATTATTGATTGGTTTTCAGGTTATATAAGGCCATAATCAATTTCATATTCATAAAATATTTCTATAATCATCTATTTTAACTAATATAATTTTATATTTATATATATTTATCATTAATGTTTGTAATTGGTATATAATTCTTGATGACTTGGAATATTTGTCGGTGGGCCTTCAATGAAGTGTAGAAGATTGGATGGTTATAATATTGATGGATTTATGTTTCTAACACTTTTTATATGGAAGTTCTAAAAACATAGAATATTCATATCCTCACAAAATTTATAGACTCAGGATACCATGGGATATTTATTAAAATTATAAAATTAAAGTATCAAGGGAGCTTTTGATTTGTGTTATGAAAATTCAATTGTGTCAATATTTACATGGGTGTAAGTAAAGATTCTTTAAAATATACATATGTTAACTTATATATATTGATTGTTATTGGTGATCATGAAGAACATGATACATATATTTTAGACTCAAAAGATAAATTTGTATAATATTTGGATTATGGAGTCAATGAAAGATGATGTCTTGTAGTGTATTACAAACCATGACACACATATGACATGGGTGATAAAGTTGAATAATTACTTTTTGACATTGAGACACATGAAGAAAAATAGATTGATTTAAAAATCCTTAATGATATTGAAATAATTAGTGATTCAAGGGATGTTGAATATGGTAAAATTTTATAAACATTTTATGATGGAAATAACATTGTTAATGGTATATTAATTTATTTTTTTGTGTTGTCCATTAACTTATCTATTTATTTTTTATATATAATACAAGAAATTAATTAATATATGTACACTATTTTCAAATAATTTTCTCATTTTATATTATATATAATTTTATAAAGTATTTAATATTATTGTTGGATGTAGGAATGTTGAGAAAAAAAATTATTTAACGATATGAGATGATCATCTACAAATCATATGATACCGAATGAACCATTTGACATGATTCTTATTACATCAAATATGATCCATATTTTGGGTTTTCTAACCATTCCAATATTTTATTCTATCTAGACTTCTTCCATATTCATTAGTTATACTTCCTTACTCAAGTGTATCTCTATATTATCCAAAGATATTGGTGAGATTATATGGAGTAGTCGACGAGTGTTCATCGACAATACATATAGTTCTATGGTTAAAATCATGATGGTAATGAAGGGTCCCGATTATAGGTAAGAAAATTTTAATGTGAAAAAATAATTTAATATATATATATATTAATTATTGAATACATTTATTTAATATATTTATATAATAACATGATGGAAATTCACATGTACATTTCTTATATTTAGAGACTTGTAAATTTTAATGTAGTCATTCCATTAAACATGTTTGGGGTGCCTAAAGAAGATACTAGAGGATTATATGGGTATATCGTTTTCCAATTAGCTTGAAATATGATATCCCTTATCAGCACATATCATGATTGGATGCATATTCACACAAATTTTAAGAAATATATTTTTTATATATAATTGAATTCAAGTCAAAGTTAATATTAATTTATTATCTAATAATCATATAAATTTTAGTATATTTATTTTATTATATATAAAATTTTATTCTTTTCCATTATGATGTGTATGATGTTTTTTTTTCAATTGATGTTGAAATGTTTGGGTAAAAAGTGGAAAGTAATCAAGTATAGGGAGAAACAAGTCATCCAACACCCAACTAATTCTACATATTTTTTCAAGGAGAAGGTTGAATATGGAATTCTTTTCATTATTTACTATATATAATTTAGTATAAATTTATATAATTTGTTTTTATAGTTTTTATCTTTTCCCACAATGATATAGGTTAAAAAAGATGGTCTTGTGGTTGGATGAACCATATCTTCATTTGATGTGCAGAAGAAAGCTTATGGATGTTGTGTAACTACTCATAATGAAAAAATTTGGGTAGAAAATCTATTTTTTTATTTTTAATGAAGAATTGTTTTCTAATTTTTTTCTCATTCTATGAACAAGTTAACGAGGCATGGGATGAAAATCCTTCAAATTCAGCCAATTTCACTCACAATGATGGTATTACTGATATTTTGGTCAATGAGAAATCTGGTCATGTTTCTGGGTTGGGTTCTTGACCACCCCATCATGAATCATTATGAAGAGATCTTATGTATTCATTGTGAAACATCTTCCTACTAGTTTGAGTAATGTTATTGGTATTGATCCCTTAAAATCCCAACATAAAATTTAGATTATTGAGAACAGAATACAGGAGAAAGGGACATTATCGATATCTTAGGATGAGTAATTTATAGTGATGGGGAGTGCATTGGGGATGTTATTTTATGGACCAACTAGGAGAATTGTTGCATAAATTTCAACCATGATATAACAGACTACATTGGTACTAAATCTATGACATTTTTAATATATTTTTATTATTTTAATATATAATTCAAATTTTTTTGTACTATTTAATTTAATTTAATTTGTATTATAATTATTGTTTAATACAGGCACAAGATGTAACAGAATATGCTATCAAACATAAAAATCAGGAGCATGTATCATCTATAGGCAGCCTGTATGACATAGAAAATAATAATAATTATTGGATCCATATTTTAATTTTTTGTTTTTGTGAATGATAATTTTATATGATACTTGGGTAGCATTTGATTTATTAGTGTTATATTAGTATGATTTCTTAATGTTTCTAAATCTTTTATTTTTCATGCTTCATATGATCATTTCAAATTTTAAATTATACACACTATAGATATATCATTATTTTTATGTTGGAGGTGGGGTCATATTTCAAGGATCTAATATCTTCCTTTTTCTTTAACCAGTGGTATTTTAAACTTCCACTCAATAAAAATACCACTAAATTATCTTATTTATGGTTTCTAAAATGAGAATTAGTAAATTAAAAAGATCTAAATATAATACTAAAACATAAATAATTTATTAGAAGCAACTATAAGAATTCCTCGATAAGGAAGAAATGTTCCAAAAAAACTTCCATGTATAATATTTGCTGTAGTTTTAACCACCTCAATTTAGACCTGTAATTTTAGAAAAAATAACCAATTCATTTTATAAATGGTTTAAAAATGACCTACAAATATAGATGGCCAGTGGTTTCACTAAATAGTCAAAAAAATTAATAATCACCTCTAATTATTTATTGACTTAGGAAAACATGGCTATTTTAATTTCCAACATCTATTAATACAAAGCAGTTAAAACATCACCTAATTTTTATTTTCCTTATAGTTTCATTTAATGAAAAAAATTAATGAAAAACAATTGAAATAGTGGAATATGTCATAACATATATTCACTTAATGAGATATATAAATTATAATATAACATGCATATGGTATAAAAAATCTAACCAAGAGAGAGGTTGAGATAAGTTACTCTTACATCATTCAAAATGATTATATGTGATAGTTCCTCTATAAAAATGAATTGTAATGTATTATACTTTATTATAAACATAAAATAATAATATTAATCTATTAATATCCTATTATATATAATTATTTTAAATTTGTTAATATTACATTTGAATTTTAATTTTATGTAAAATATTCATGATAGATTATTTGAATCATTTGATATTATAAATTAGGAATTTTATATTCAATGAAGGAATATGTATGGATTAAACCCTACTTTTTTAAGTCACATATTTTTTATTGAAAGTTTACCTTGAAAAAATATAAAAATAAATAAATGAAAACAATTTATGATATGATGAATTTCACCCTCAATGATTTTTTACAAGGATTATTTTATTGATTCATTAGGTTGAAAACCAAGTTACTAAAATGTTTTGAATGTAATGTGATAAGGAGATAAAAAATATGATAAAATATAAACCAAACAAATTATTTAAAAAGAAAGAGAAAAACCCCTATTAGTAGATATTTTGAGGGTTAATCATATAATTTGAGTTTAAAAATATATGTAAAATATATGTATTAATGTTTTAACATTTTCGTAACTAATTAGTAATCAAAATTATCCCTTAAAACCATCAATATCTATATCCCTTTTCATCCTTATCACTTTTCAAAATGTAATCGATTATTTTTGAATTTTCTTTGATTCCATAAGCATTAGGTTGATATTGCATAATCCTTTAGATAATTAAGATGACATTTTTTTAAATTACGGTACATATATTATTTTTTAAATAATAATAATTATCCCCTAAAACCATTAAATATTATATCTATTGACATACATAACATGGAAGCACACTATATAAAATATATTTTGTTTTTGTTTTATTTCCCAATAACATGGGTCAATTGTAAGAACCTGATTTTTGAATAATGTATGGATCATTTAAATTTTGGTCTAATTCAATTTTATTAAACTATTATGGATGCCTAATGAGTTTATGAAGGTCTCAGGGGTTTCTAGGGATTATTAAAAGCTTGAAACTTTACATTTAGGAGAAAAATTAATGTCACACAGTTGGAGTAAACCATGTGATGCAGGCCACACATCCATGTAAAATGTTGTAGAGAAATTGCAAAGTCATTTTTAATGGTTGGAACATGGTTTCCCTAACCATGAAACCTAAATGTGTAGATTCCCCTTTCAAAAATATTCTCATTCTTTCTTGGTGCACAATTTGGTTAACCATGTGGAAAAACTATGCAAATGGAAATTTTAGGATAAATTACCATTTTGAATTTAATTGATGTTTTAAAGAAACCCCTTTATCCCTTTTTCATTCCAATGGAAATTAGAATAAAATTAATCCACTATTGGGACCTCTTCTTGTTTATTCTTATATTTTAGAACTAGCTTCTATCTGGAGTCTCATTCATCCACTCTTCATCTAGTTGGATCCACATCGATATGTTATCAATTTCTTTTTAATCTTTCATCGTTCATTGTCCAATCAATGATTATATATTGATGTAGGATCATATGACCTAATTTTAGGGTATATTTTAGTTATTTAGATCTACTCCAATAAAGGTTTAACTAGGTTAAGATACTGGATGAGGAGAGTCATACGAGTATGAGGTAGTTGGTCTCACACTACTACATAAATGGCATTTGACAACATTAGAATAAGCCTTTATCAGTGCTAAAAAATGCTGATAATTTGAGAACGGTTAAAAGCCTGAAGCTTTTATCAACACTAAAAAATTACTATTAAAGGCCCCCTTTAACAGCTCTAAAAAAGCGTTGTTAAACAGGTCCTTTAATAACACTTTTTTAGCACTGTTAAAGGCCCCACTAATAAAGGGTATATAAAAATGTTTTTTCACACCCCACATAGCCCCCTTCAACAACGTTTCCCACACCTAGACCCCTTTATATGTGCCCCACCCCTTTATTATCACTTTAGATAATCCCATCCTACCACACATGCCCCTGCCTCTAGCGATTTTCTAACCCTAGACCTCCAACATATACATCAAATCCTTTTCCACTCCCGTATACTTTTTTGATTCACATTTTATGATATATATATATATATATTTATATATATCATTAATTTTTTTATCCATATATTTATATATATGTTTATATATATGTTTATATATTAATAAATATATTTTATATGTAAATATTTTACATTTTTTATTTATAAAATTAATTTTTTATGTGTGATTATATAAGAAATATTTATATATTGTTACATATTTGATTATAAATAATAGTAAATTTTGAAAAGAGATAATATTTCAATGCCATAATATCAATATAAATTTAATCCTTGGGAATAAATTTAGTCCCCATTGAAAAAGGGAAAAATCACCCCCTTAAACGAGGCTGAAATTCCATTAAATCTTAAAAAAACTTGGTTATACTGACTAAAAACTCATATTTCTAGGAATTATAGAAATTTTTTTCCAAAAAAATGTGACATAATGTTTCCTTATGTCACCAGTGTGTATATCTCATCATAGCCTTCGATTTGATATATGGTAGAGGCCAAACGGACACCCGAATCCAAAGTTATGACCATTTGAAGTTCGAGTTACATTTTCAACTTATTTTAGATCTTTTGTTAATTTTTTCGTTTTTTTCATCTTAAAATTGATATTATATTCCCTTTACTTGGTAATAATAAGAAAATTATTAACTAAAAATATTTTATAAGTTATTTCCACTAAATATTTTATATATTAAGGGTAAATTACAATTTACCTTATCTAAAACATATTTTAAAAAATATATATTATATTTATATCAATATCAATATATTTATATATTAATATATTATATTTAATGATTTTTTTTCAATTATACTTTTATTATCACTTATAAAAAATAATTGATAAAACCCCCCTTTAACAATGCTTTTTTAGTGCCGTTAAAGACCCCCTTTAACAACTTTTTTTTAGCGCTGACAAAGGGGGGTCTTTAAAAATGTTTTTAGCTAGTGTTGTTAAATCCCTAGTTCTAGATAAAATTAGTTTTGTAATAGTGTAAAATTCATTCCTCAAGTTTCATATTTTTTTTAAATTGATGTGTGGGTGTGCTGATTTCATCATCCAATATCTATTGAAATTATATGCATTACATCTAGTCCCTAGGACCCTATTCTAAGTCACTTTACATATATGTTATTCATCATTGGTTGTGGTGTCTACAACGTCATCCATCCAATGTAGGGTAATTTACCATAATTGGGTTTTTAGTGTTTTGAAATTTGTGAGAAATTGTATGGATTTTTTTCAACACGACCTTTCAAATAGTAAGCCTCTCTATACTAATTACTATTAAAATGTAATTGGTTATCCCTTATATGTGTTGTGAAAATTAACCCAGCTAAGGTAAGTGCCTCACTAAATTAATCAATTATAATTTAAATTCCATGTATATTGTATATATATGACTTTTCCAATTTTAGTGGAAATTAATATTGGTAAAATTCCATAACACCCCTTTCAATTCATGATAGAAGGTAGTGGAATGAACCAAGGGAAGTTATTATGAATTATATAGTTTATTAAATGGTTGCATGCTCAATTGGCCTTGTCAAACTAATGAGAGGAAATGTATTGAACCTTAGGATATGTTAAATGTTATAATAATAATATAGAAAATTTTATTAAATTAATTGAATATAAGGTTCCTAATTTTATACGGACCTTGAAATTATTACTATATGGGTTTTCTGACTTGAGTTAGATTTTTGATTCCTAAGGTAATGATTTGAGATCTTGTGGATTCCATTATGATTCTACAATTATTGTTTCCTTGGTTGAGACCCAACTTGGAAAATAATCCTCATCTATCAGTGGATTCCCAATATGACACTTTGGGATCAGTCATTTAGTATTATATGATGCCTTGGACATTCTACTTGGATCATGTGTAGATTCTACGTACATGAGGTGACTTGGTTATATCCTTGGTCCTAGCCATTGCTTGTCTAGTTTTAACTAGGATGTATTCCTTGAAATCAATCAGATCATCATTATTGTGGAATTCCTTGGATGATGCTCATTGAGTTAAATTCTTACCCCTATAGCCAGGATATAGTTACTACTGAGTTTATGACCCTTGATGTTTAAGTTTCCTTGGTTTTTACACTGGAACCTTTTATTATTATTATATCATTTCATTTTTCCTTATTACATCTTGGGACCTTCACTATTCTAATCATAAGGTGATGTGGTTGCTAGATATGCCTCACATGACATAAATATATAAAATTGATTTTAATAAATTAATGATATGTTTACATGTTCAGACACCAACTGAGGGCTAAAGCATGTACATGGGAATTTGTGTTACTCTACTACTTTACTTTTATATATTCATGCTTGTATACAGTTTAAATTTATATTACATGTAAATTATTTTATAGACACTATTTGTGGTGGCCTACTAAGATTTATCTCACATCCTGTATAGGCACCTATGGTACCTAGGTAGACTACATGTTTGCAGGTGTTGTCAAATGGAAGCGTACTACTTCAGAAACTTTATTGATTGACTACTTAGGACAGAGCTAGCAATAGATGAAGGAACTATATCATATGATGTTAGTGATAGTTTTTGTTTTCAATTTTCTACTTTTTTATATCATGTATTCCTACTTTGTTGTATCCAGGTTTTCTATATTTCTAGTTACAAGACATATATCTTCACCAGTTTCTGTATATTTTGATCAGTTGGTTATATTTCTTGTTAATCCTATATTTTTCTGATGTTCCATCTATTTAATTAAACTTATTCTACTATTTACTTATATTTATATTGATATGTAATGATACACCATGGTAATGAGGGCATAATTACCCCATAAACACACCCTAGGTCCTCACTGCAGGTCGTGAGCCTCTAGTGTTTTTGTAGATGCTCTTGAGGTTATGTGGCCCACCAGACTTGGGGCACATTCAGTTCCATCTAGGTCTGAGACATCACAATGCGGTATCAGAGTTGTTAATTTATTTATTTACTATTAGAATACAATATATTGTATATTATGAATGCTTAGAACTTTCTTATAATCTATGCTTGGGTGTCGTGAACACATGTTTGAGGTAAAATATTAGTTTCCTAAATTATATCTATTTTTATGTTTTTTACTATTATAGTTGATATTATTTCACCACTGGGTGATTGCATGTTGTACAGTGGCTATTATTATTATTCTGATTTCGTATCTTACTTTTTTTCCTTTCCTTAATGATATGATTTCATGGAACATTGTTATAAACATCATTATAGACAGCTATAAGTCATATGTCATGCATATTACCATTCCATATAGGCTAATTTAACTTATTTCTTTGATTGATATGCATGTGATTTTTAGGTAATTATATGATAGTCAACATATGTTTATGCTACTTCTGGTCTACAATTGTGTGATTTCTAGTTTCAATTTATGAGGTGTTATAGGCCCTCATTGGTTCAAATGGGTAATTTATCAAGTCTATCCATTATATTTAATACCAAATGTATGTTATTTTTAGTAATAATGTGTATGGTCACTTATTAAATAGAAATGGAAATCTATTTCAAATGAAAGTGAAAAATGTTATAAGAAAATACAATTAGAAAGTGAAATATGATTTGTAAAATGAATTTTTTTGACATCCGTATCATGCCTTGTCATGTTTATGATTAGTAAAGGAGTGAACCATGTAATTAAATATAAAATAGGGTGAAATTATTGTCATTAAATTATGAGGCAAGGAATAGTTGAACTTTCATCTACTGAAACCTATGTATCTTATACTTGAGTAGTTACTAATCCCTATCCTTCTATACAGGTAGTTGGTGTAGTATATCTTGGGTAGTGTGCATTTCTTACTTTCAGATTCCTCTAGTGGTTCTATCTGTTGGAGTTGGTGGTCTAGAACCAACTACTTTGTACTTTATTCATTAAATAAATGCCTTATCACATCTTGATTATTCTTCTGTGTGACATGTCATGTGATAATGTCCTAAGGACAGCTGTTGCATTAAAGGGTCGTAGCAGATCCCTGCTATGATGAGAACCCGAAAGTGCCATAACACTGTTCTTGAATGTATGTTCTATGGCTGGATGATATTATTTGAGGGACACAAATAATACAGGTCATTAGGGGTGAGGACTCATAAAACTTTGAGGCACCTTCTCATGGTGTGCGCCCTTAGTAATATCCAGGAGGATATTATGAGAACGAGACCCGCCAGTAGGAAATCCACATTTCATAGTGTCATTGGATGTTCCTATCTATAGACGTGTGTATTGATCCTTAGACTTTAAGATTATTATTAATGGGTATTACAACTCGCGCACTTAGATGTATTGAAGAAAACTGTGATGACACACTGTTCGCAGCGAGGTAGGATACGTTGGGTGCGTCACGAGTAATACCGCATTAATAGATAATGCGAGAAAGGATTTGTCCCTTCCGTTCCATAATGGAAGTAGATATCTCAGGCCCTTTGATGGAATTGATATAGCCTAAATAAATCCATGGCCATGGTAAGGTATGGGCAAGTTCAATTCCGGTAAGTCAAAGAAAGAATAATCAAGCACATGGGTTGATGACACTAGCATGCAACCTGCTTGATTGGAGATATTGAGACAAAGGGATTATATTACATGGTAAGCATTCGTAGGAGGTAACACGTCATTGCGGCGTTAAATTCTTTCTCTATGGGTTCCTTGGCGTGTTTCTAGACGCTAACCTTGGACTTTAGGCAGGCTCATCCTAATGCCACTGAGAAAGAGGCCTAGAGGGCCACACACTAAGTGTGTCCATGTATCTCAGTTAAATATTAATTTAACAAGTTAAATAAATATTATTCCCGACTGTGGTTTAATAATTATTTAAGGATGTCTGATCGCATTTATTTTGACACTAGTTATTCGAGAGAATATATTGTGGACGAAATAATATATTTATTAGCGAGTAATGTAGTTAAATTTATTTAAGAAATAAATAGTCATTACTCAAGGTCTAATAAATGTGGTGTAGAAAAAAAAAATGGAAAATAAAAGTACACGCCGTGTATATTAAATATACACGCCGTGTAGTTTTATGGAAAACAAGTACACACCGTGTATTAATTATTACATGCCGTGTAGTTTTTCCAGTTGGGATTTTTAGGATTTAATATTATTTTATTAAATTATATTTATTATAATCAGTGTGGGCGCATGTCAAGGAATTAATAATTCGACATGGGGGGGTTTTCAATAAGAGTTAATGAAGTAAATAAAATGCGTAATGCGTTTATTTATTGTCATAACTCTATTAACCTCAAACATGATTATAAATATCCTCACAACCCCAACATTTTAAAGAGCCATTTTTGTGCACAACGGATTTGGAAATACTCTCAAGCCAAGAGAGAATTCCCTTTCCACCAAGAACGCCCTCAAGTTACGAGAGCAAGATCCTCCACCGGATCAAGGCGGTCGAAGGCGGACATCACAAGCAAAGGTTCTTCCGTGCTAGCACCCGAAGATCTCTTCGGCGACGTCCAGAGATACGTGACACATGTGTGGATCACCGCTAGAGGAATCCTACACTTGGATTCTACGATGCAACGACGGATCACCGAATCGTGACCGGACACATCAACGAAGAAAGAATTCCAACGAGGTAATTCTTATGCATTAATTAAATTAATTATAATCAACATATGATGATCCTTCTCAAGGGTTCCGGGACTCTTCTTTTCTTTTCGTTCTTCGTTCTATTCTGAAGATTTGGCATTTTATATCATGACGGATCTCGGATTGAACATTTTTTAACGAAAAATTAAGTTGGGAAAACCCACCAACGCGCTTCCGCTGCGCCCAGAACCTTCTAGTGGTATCAGAGGGGTCATATCGTTGGTTATAATTATTTAGTTTTTTGTTGGTGATTTACGCATTTAATAATTTAGTTATTTCAATTCATGTTTAATCGTTCTGGAAATCTGAATCTTGAGATCTGTTCCTCCTCCCTCATTTCTCATTCACCTCACAGAAATGGTTTTTTTTCTTTCTTTTAATTTTTATTAAAATAAAATAGAGGAACTCATCCGGAGGAGCCAAACGTTTCTGGCCATATAACACCATAATACACGGCGTGTATTCGGAAGTACACTCCATGTAGTCTAGGTTCATTGCATTGACTGATCCGCCAAATCAGGCCGTGTATTGGATTCTTTCTAAGAATTTAAGACACCATGTGTTGACCAGAAACAGGTGGCACACGGTTTCCGGAATACATGCCATGTGGCCCAATGAACACGGCGTGTAGTCCCTTCGGGTTAGGGTTGGGTCGTGTACTCCGTACATGGCCTGCCCGGCTGGAAACCGTGTAACGCGGAAACTACACGGTGTGTGTCCCACTGTACATGCCGTGTACTCCAAAAATTTTCAAAGTACATTAACACGCCTTATCCTCGGGCGTGTACTTCGGATAGACGGTGAAGAAAAAGTACACGCCGTGTAGTCGGAACTACACGCCGTGTACTCACCCAAATTACTCAGATTTATTAAAATTTATTATTATATTATACAAACCCTTGAGACGTGTACCATGGTGTAGGCATAAAGTTGAGGCACAACACGTGATAGGTGTTATATATATATATGTTTAATTTAACATCTGCGTAATAAATGGGAATTCACCGGGTTGCCTCCAAGGTACAAGTTACATACAAGAATAATTTTAAATGAATTTATTTGTTTAAAATTATGATGGATGAGAATCTCAAGGAAATTCAGAAAAAGGGATTTAAGATAAAAGGATTGATTAATTAAAGATAATTAATTGATTCGAGCGTGATTTATCTTAAACAAGAACGATTAAAGAATTTAATGCTAGTTTTATTTATGCGTAAATATCGTTGCACGTATGGATGATCATGAGCTAGACCAAGACCTTTGTATGTGAATGGTTTCTTTTAATTTATTTATTTAAATTAAATTTGTTGGCCTGTGAGCCATCTCCTCATTAATATGTAGGGCCTGCGCGCCCAAGGATTATTTTATGTAAAAACCCCTTTTTTCCCCTCACCAGCGTGTGAGATAAATGCATATGTAATTGATGGATCTCCCAAGCTAGTGGAGGCGACTCAAGTCAGGAGCCAAGGTGAAACCAATCCAAGGAGATACAAAGGTGGACAGGTGGAAAGCTGTAAACACAAACCTGAAAGGTTCAAGGTGTTTCTCCCCTAGGTCTTGGGTTAGTTGATCAACCTCTAGATAAACTAACCAATAGAAAAGCTCATGATCATACCATTTATTTTATTTCGGTCAGTTGCATGGTTTATTTATTATGGGTGTGTTGTAATGATCACACAATTAATGAATTAAACGAGCATGCAAGATGGAACTAAAATAAAATTGGCTTATATGTAAATATTATCTTAGACATGGTTAATCACTTAAGTATATCCCACTTAATATTAACAATCATGTAATCAAAGATAATAAAATGGAAATTTACGTATAAGGATAAAATCCCTCAAAATAAATATTAAGTCGGCATAGCCTTCCATAATCTTGGTTAGAATCGAACCATAGTTCAAAGTGCTTGACCAACCCTAGTTGGGGTGCTTTCAATTATCGGGGAATTCTAATTCAAGGTTTTGGGTTGACTTGACTTGGTTCGCATCAAGGGTTGACTGCCACAGCAGGACTTGGTGTGACCAAGAGGCAAAGGTTGAGGAAATCCAAAAAGGATTTCAGGATTGGGGAGTCCACTCAGCGGATCAAGGAACTGCGAGTTAATGCAGTTGGCATTTGGAATGCCTACCTAAAACCCTTCAAGTTGCTTGACCAACCCTAGTTGGGGTAATGCGAAGGGAAATATGGAACCTTGCCACTAGAATATTCACGCAACAGAATATTCTGAAGTCAATGGTGAGGGCTATTGAATTTCGATAAAATAGTGGGAGAATAATAAGTATTAATTTATTTATTTGTCTCAATTTTTATAATAAAGTAATAAACCTTTGCTCATCTTAAATTGTAGAAACGACAAGAAAATGACTTCAAACATATCATTGCGCACCATACTCGAAAAAGAAAACCTTCTCACCGGCACCAATTTCCAAGAGTGGCAGAGGCGTTTACGCATTGTCCTTCGCCACGAAAGGAAATTATATGTGCTGGAAGAGCCTATTCCAGTTGCACCTGGGAAAGAGGCTAGTGATGAGGAATTATCTCTCTACATGAAACACATGGATGATGCCATAGATGTCCAGTGTTTCATGCTATCGGCCATGTCTAATGAGATCTTGAAGCAACATGAAAACATGGATGCATATAGCATGATGTCTCACCTTAAAGATCTCTACCAAGAGAAGGCGAGACATGAGAGGTATGAGATCTCCAATGCTTTGTTTACCACGAAGCTTGGAGAGTCTACGCCAGCTGGGCCTCATGTGGTCAAGCTTATTGGCTACATTGAACGCTTGGACATCTTAGGGATTAAATTCCCAGATGAGTTGCGTATAGATCTCATCCTATCATCATTGCCCAAGACCTTCTCTAGATTCATTATCAACTACAACATGAGCGACAATGAGAAGAGTCTATCAGAGCTTCTGACCTTGATTCTCCAGGTAGATAAGGACATGGGGCATGAAAAACCCGCGGTCTTTATGGTGAACAAGAAAAGGAAGGACAAGGAAAAGGGGCCAAAGACTTATAAACGGTCTGAAGCCCCCGAGCACCGTCCCTCCAAGAAGGGGAAGATCCAGAGGCAGGGCAAGGAATGAGAAGCAGTGTGTTTTGCATGTGGCAAGAAGGGCCACTGGAAGAGGAACTGCACCCAGAAGCGTGGGGACGCTAAAGGTGCGTTCGTTATTGAGTGCAATCTTTCTATTTCTACACATTGGGTATTAGATACAGCTTTTGGGGCTCACATCTGTATTCAAATGCAGGAACCAAGTAGATTTAGAAAGATCGCCAGAGGAGAGGTGGATCTTCGAGCTGCCAATGTCGCAAGGCTGGCTGCGTTGGCTATTGGCGACTATCACCTCTCATTTCCAACTGGCATGATTTTGGTTTTACAAAACTGTTATTTTGTGCCTAGTGTTACCAAGAACATAATTTCTATATCTTGCTTGGATATGGATGGATTTATTTTCAAGTTTGGAAATAAGGGTTGTCTCTTTTATAAGAACAACGTATGTTATGGTATGGAACATTTGAATAATGGTTTTTATGTATTAAATTACGAAAACCAAGTGTTGGAAATCGATAATGAAACAAACTCACATGACTCATACATCACCCAGTTATGGCATCACCGCCTTGTTCATGTGAACGAGAAGCGCTTGACAAAGCTCTGCCAAGATGGCTATTTAGACTCTACTGAGCTAAAACCACTTGATAGATGTCACGCTTGTTTACAAGGAAAAATGACCAAGCCGCCTTTTGGTGGACAAGGTGAAAGGGCTACAGAGCTTCTAGGATTGGTACACACAGATGTGTGTGGACCATTTCCAGTAGAAGCTAGAGGTGAATATTCTTACTTTATTACTTTTGCTGATGATTTGAGTAGATATGGCTATGTCTACTTAATGAGGTATAAGTTAGAGACCTTAGAGAAATTTAAGGAATTCAAGAATGAAGTAGAGAATCAACTTGGTAAGAAGATAAAGAAGCTTCGATCGGATCGAGGTGGAGAATATCTGAACCAAGAGTTCATCAATCTTCTACGGGAGTCTGGGATTCTATCTCAGCTCACTCCTCCTTATACACTACAGTGGAATGGTGTTAGTGAAAGGAGGAACCGCACCTTGTTGGACATGGTGAGGTCGATGATGAGTCATGCGGATCTTCCATTATCCTTTTGGGGATATGAATTACAAACTGCAGCATACACATTAAACCAAGTACCAACTAAGGCAGTAAATGGAATTCCATCTGAGTTATGGAATGGAAGGAAACCCACTTTGTCGCACACACGTGTATGGGGATGCGAGGCGTTTGTTAAGGCCTTCTCAGGCAACAAACTAGCACCCCAGGGCACGAAGTGTATCTTTATAGGATATCCCAAGGAAACGAAAGGATATTACCTATATAACCCCCAAGACAAGAAAGTGACTGTCGCCAGACAAGCCATATTTCTTGAGAGGGAGCACATCCTCAAGAAGGATAGTGAGAGTAAGATTGACTTCGACGAAGTTGATGCTCAAGATACACAGGAGTTGGTACAGGAACAAGTTCCACAGGTCCCCGTGGAAGAGGTTCCAGAAACACAAGTACTGCGTAGGAGCTCAAGAGAGGTAAGGGAACCAGAGAGATTTGGTTTCCTAGTCACCGAGGATGGTGAATCATTATTTTTGGACAATGATGAACCTCTCTCATAAAAGGAAGCAGTAGAAAGCTCAGAAACTGCAATATGGATAGAAGCTATGAATTCTGAGATGGATTCCATGTATCAGAACCAAGTTTGGGTTCTGGTCGATGAGCCAGTTGATGTAAAGCCTGTTGGATGCAAATGGGTATTCAAAAGAAATATGGAAATAGAAGGACAAGTTAGCACCTATAAAGCAAGGCTAGTGGCTAAAGGATTCAAACAGCGTCAAGGAATTGACTATGATGAAACCTTCTCGCCAGTTTCCATGTTTAAATCCATAAGAATCATACTTGCCATAACAGCTTACCATGACTACGAGATTTGGAAGATGGATGTCAAAACAACATTCCTTAATGGGAACCTTCAGGAAGATGTCTATATGACACAACCAGAAGGGTTTGTGACACCAGGTGAAGCCAAACGGGTTTGCAAGTTGCAGAAATCCATTTATGGATTGAAGCAAGCATCCAGGTCATGGAACATTCGATTTGATGAAGCCATAAAGGAATTTGGTTTCATTAAGAACGAATGTGAGCCATGTGTTTATAAGCGGTTTAATGGGAATGCGGTCATCATCCTAGTGGTATATGTTGATGACATATTTCTTATTGGAAACGACGTACCATCCTTACAGTCAGTTAAGGACTGATTGAACAAGTGTTTCTCCATGAAGGACTTAGGAGAAGTAGCCTAAATTCTAGGGATCAAGATCATTCGTGATAGATCCAAGAGGCTTCTTGGACTAAGTCAGGGTACATACATTGACCAGATACTAAAGAGATTTAGTATGGAAAAATCCAAGAGGGGATTGGTTCCAGTGTCACATAGCTTACATCTTTCTAAGAAAATGTGTCCCCAAACACAACAGGAGAAAGATAGGATGAGCAAGATCCCATACGCTTCGGCTATAGGATCCATCATTTATGCCATGTTATGTTCCAGGTTTGATGTTGCCTATGCACTGAGCATGGTGGGCAGATATCAAGCAGATCCAGGAGAACAACATTGGACTGCTGTTAAGACTATCCTTAAGTATCTGAGAAGAACTAAGGATATGTTGCTGGTGTATGGAGGAGACGAGGAGCTTGTCATCAGAGGGTATGCTGATGCTGGTTTTCAAACAGACCATAATGATCTGAAGTCGCAATCTGGATATGTTTTCTATCTCAATGGAGGAGCTGTGAGCTGGAAGAGTTCAAAGCAGCCATTTGTCGCCGATTCTACAGCGGAGTCCGAGTATATAGAGGCTTATAATGCAGCCAAAGAAACCGTTTGGATTCGGAACTTTTTCCAGGAGCTTGATGTGGTGCCTAGCAGTAAAGATCCAATTACATTGTATTGTGATAATACTGCAGAGGTGGCTCTTACAAAAGAACCAAGGTCACATCAACGGACAAAGCACATACTTCGGAAGTATCACCTCTTGAGGTATTTCTATCAAAGGGGTGAAGTTGCAGTGATCAGAGTGTCCACAGAATAGAACATGGCGGACCCCATGACTAAAGGCCTATCTCAGCAGAAGCATGAATATCATGTGAGAGCTAGCGGGTTAAAGGTTGTTAGCAGTTGGCTCTAGTCTAAGTGGGAGTCTATTGGAGTTTGTGGTCTAGAACCAAATACTTTGTACTTTATTCATTAAATAAAAGCCTTATCACATCTTGATTATTCTTCTGCGTGACATGTCATGTGATAATGTCCTAAGGACAACTGTTGCATTAAAGGGTCGTAGCGGATCCCTGCTATGATGAGAACCCGGAAGTGCCATAACACTGTTCTTGAATGTATGTTCTATGGCCGGATGATATTATTTGAGGGACAAAAATAATACAGGTCATTAGGGGTGAGGACTCATAAAACTTTGAGGCACCTTCTCATGGTGTGCGCCCTTGGTAATATCCAGGAGGATATTATGAGAACAAGACCCGCCAGTAGGAAATCCACATTTCATAGTGTCATTGGATGTTCCTATCTACGGACGTGTGTATTGATCCTTAGACATTAAGATTATTATTAAGGGGTATTACAACTCGCGCACTTAGATGTATTGATGAAAACTGTGACGACACACTGTTCGCAGCGAGGTAGGATACGTTGGGCGCGTCACGAGTAATACTGCATTAATAGATAATGCGAGAAAGGATTTTTCCCTTCCATTCCATAACGGAAGTAGATATCTCAGGCCCTTTGATGGAATTGATATAGCCTAAATAAATCCATGACCATGGTAAGGTATGGGCAAGTTCAATTCCGGGAAGTCAAAGAAAGAATAATCAAGCACATGGGTTGATGGCACTAGCATGCAACCTGCTTGATTGGAGATATCGAGAAAAAGAGATTATATTACACGGTAAGCATTCGTAGGAGGTAACACGTCATTGCAGCGTTAACTTCTTTCTCTATGGGTGCCTTGGCGTGTTTCTAGACGCTAACCTTGGACTTTAGGCAGGCTCAGCCTAATGCCACTGAGAAAGAGGCCTAGAGGGTCACACACTAAGTGTGTCCATGTATCTCAGTTAAATATTAATTTAACAAGTTAAATAAATATTATTCCCGACTATGGTTTAATAATTATTTAAGGATGTCTGATCGCATTTATTTTGACACTAGTTATTCGAGAGAATATATTGTGGAAAAAATAATATATTTATTAGCAAGTAATGCAGTTAAATTTATTTAAGAAATAAATAGTCATTACTCAAGGTCTAATAAATGTGGTGGAGAAAAAAAATGGAAAATAAAAGTACACGCCGTGTATATTAAATATACACGCCGTGTAGTTTTATGGAAAACAAGTACACACTGTGTATTAATTATTACACGCCGTGTAGTTTTTCCAGTTGGGATTTTGAGGATTTAATATTATTTTATTAAATGATATTTATTATAATCAGTGTGGGCGCATGTCAAGGAATTAATAATTCGACATGGGAGGGTTTTCAATAAGAGTTAATGAAATAAATAAAACGCGTAACACGTTTATTTATTGTCATAACTCTATTAACCTCAAACATGATTATAAATATCCTCACAACCCCAACATTTTAAAGAGCCATTGTTGTGCACAACGGATTTGGAAATACTCTCAAGCCAAGAGAGAATTCCCTTTCCACCAAGAACGCCCTCAAGTTACGAGAGCAAGATCCTCCACTGGATCAAGGCGGTCGAAGGCGGACATCGCAAGTGAAGGTTCTTCCGTGCTAGCACCCGAAGATCTCTTCGGCGACGTCCGGAGATACGTGACACACGTGTGGATCACCGCTAGAGGAATCCTACACTTGGATTCTATGACGCAACGACGGATCACCGAATCGTGACCGGACACATCAACGAAGAAAGAATTCCAACGTGGTAATTCTTATGCATTAATTAAATTAATTATAATCAACATATGATGATCCTCTTTAAGGGTTCCGGGACTCTTCTTTTCTTTTAGTTCTTTGTTCTATTCTGAAGATTCGGCGTTTTATATCGTGACGGATCTCGGATTGAACATTATTTAACGAAAAATTAAGTTGGGCAAACCCACCAACGCGCTTCCGCTGCGCCCGGAACCTTCACTATCCATCTTTATAAATCTTCTTTTGAGGCTTGTGAATGGAATTTGTAGACCAATTCCACTATTAAGTCCTCATTTAATTCTCTAAGAGGGTGGCGGAGACCAAGCTATATATGTGATGGGCCCTGAGATTCATGTCTTACCTCTAGGAGTTCATCTTGAGGCACCAACTAATGTACCTAATTTGGGAACTGATTATCAATCTAGAGATAGTTTCTTACCTATAATGAATGATCTAACCTATGAGTTCCAACATAGAATCCTCCCACTTTCTCAGGGGATGGCGGTCCACAGGATACTTAGTCTTGGCTAGAGGACACATTTTCTATCTTTGAGCATCTGGAGATGCCTAAATAGAGGAGGGTAAAAATTTATATATACATGTTGTGTGATTTGGAAAATAGTTTGTGGGATGTAATTACTATGGATGGTATATATCAGGGCATGGTATGGGATGAATTCTAGACTTACGTCTAGAAATACTTATTTTTTCATATTCTGAGAACTAACTGATCCAAAAGAGTTCATGCATATCAAGTAGGGTTCTATATCATTCATAGATTATTCAATTCATTTTACTGAGTTAGATTTCATTGCAACAATTTGATCTGGTGATAAGATTTGGTGTGGTTGACTCCTTGAGGATGGGCTTCAGTATGCCATCCGAACTCAGGTGAATTTCTTCCACCTACCTACCTTTTCTAAAATATCCAATCATGATCTTATCACTGAGAAAAACCTGGGGGATGATGATTGTACTAGGAATAGAGGATTAGTGCTGATACAGTCCTATAGTTATTCTGGTAGAAGGAAGCATTCCCTTGAGGTTTCTTGTTAGGGAAGTTCCAGCCAAAGTACCTGTGCATGTAGGTCTATGGTATGTCATCAATTTGGATGATATGGGAACCCGAATACTAAATTTGATATAGACCCGCTGGAGTGCTAGTATTGTGACTATATGGAGAACATTTATAGATTCTATCAGAAATTTCCATAAGATTCTAGTGGAAGGGGTTCCGCACTGGCTCCACCTTTAGGGATAGGTTCTTTTATGTTTCACCATGTGGAGAGTTTGAGTAGCTCTGGTAGGACTGGACAAGGAGGAGGTCACAACCATGGTAGTTAGACTCTTAATAACTAGAATTGAAAGTATATAAGATTTGATTGGGGTAGTATAGCTATTACATAGGGTTGTGGATCAGGTTAGTTTCATGCTTTACAGTCGATACCTAATGATCAGGCTACAAGATTTTCTACAGTACAAGGTACTATTCTAGTAGCCACCATTATAGTATCTTCTTTTTTTGATACAAGTTCTTAACACTACTTTATATATTTATTTATCATGGAATGTATCATACTGGAAGTATAATATTACTATGGTGTAATGACCCTGAATATAGATTTTGGAGTATGATCAGAGTGCATAAGCCAATATAGGGATTATCCCCTTGAGGTAGGTTGTAAACCTTTATTGTGGGGCCACTTTGTTCTCAAGATGATATGCTTATAATTCATTCTCAGGATGGATTGTTTGGTTCCATATCTTGCCTTTGTAAACTACTATCGCCCGAGGGTATCGTTTACATCACTAGAGGGTAGTTTTTATCTATAGAAGGGTGAGTGGGATGTCCATGATTGAAGAGTTGGACTGGAGCTTCATGGGATAGGTGGAGTGACCATCCATATATCTCATCTCTTCATGGAGGATCAAGGTTTATATTGGGATGATTTCCCTCTGAGAAAATCTTAATTTAAGGATTTCTTTCTTGAAGTTTTTTTTGGATTAACTCATGAGAGATAGGTAGAGTTAATGATCGAGATTGTTCTAGGAGTATCTCCACTATCCATTCCTCTATACATGATGGAACCTACTATTCTATAGAAGCTCAAGATGTTGTAATAATATTGGGAGGCCAATGGTTTTATATGATATATCACTTCCTTGTGGGGTTTTACCATGCTATATTTTCCAAGAATGTGGATGATACTCTTCTTATATTCATGGATTATAGACGATTAAGCCAAATTATAGTCAAGAACCAAAATCTAAATCCTTAGATATATGATCTCTTTGAATAGCTCTGGGGATATAAGGTATTCCCTAAAATCAACCTGAGATCGAGCTATCATCTGGTGTGAGTCAGGACATCAAACATTCCTCTTAAAACTTTCTATAGTAGGTATGGTCTGTATGAGTACCATTTTTTCCCTTTTGTTCTTACAAATGTGCCTGAAAATTTTATGGATCTGATGAATAGGGTGTTCTATCCATATCTGGATTCTTTTATTATGCTCTTTGTGGATAGAATATTGGTGTATTATAACACTCACAACAACCATGCTATGAACCTTGAGATCATTATGAGTACACTGAGAGAGAAGAAACGTTTTTCTAGGATTTCTATGTTCTAGTTAGGATAATTTTTTTTCCCTTATTAGGTTATATTATCACAGAATCAAAAGTCTCTTTTTTCACAGAGAAGGTGAGTGTTGTGGCCTCCTGGGAGAAGCCCAAGAATGTGTTTGATATATGTAGTTTCTTGGGGAAGGATGGATATTATATGTGTTTCATGAAAAACTTCTCATGCCATGTTATACATATTATTGGTATTAAAAAGGGCGTTAAGTTTCTCTGTTCATAAGTGTACAAGAAATCCTTTTAGGTGCTGAAAGGGAGGCTTTTATCTACCCTTATCCTGATTCTACTTGATCCTAGAAGAGGTTATATTTTGTTATGTGATGCCTTAAGCATCGAAATAGAAGTAGTGCTGATATAAGAGGATATAGTTGTTACATACAGATCTCAATATTTAAGGCCTCATGAGAGGAATTACCCGATTCACGACCTTGAGCTAGCAGTAGTTTTCCATGCCTTACGTTTCTAGAGAAACTATCTATTGGGTGAGAAATTTTTGGTGTATATGGACCACAGGAGCATAAAATATATCTTTTCAAAGTGCGACCTAAAATTTAGATAGCATCATTGGGTTGAATATTTATAGTCTTTTGATTTTGTGATTGCCTATATTCGAGTAAAGGGCAATGTGGTTGCAGATGCGCTGAGTTAGAAAACTCAAGAACATGCCATACAGGATGATAGTGATGAATGGAAATTGATGACCCTCTTTTCTTTGATGTACATTGAGTTTCACGATAGTCATGAGAAGACATACCTCTCATCCATGATAATTACCTCTTACCACCTTGATAAGGTGAACTATAGGAAATTATCAGATCATGAGGGCTTGGTTCTCTATAAGAGTATGTTAGGGGATGACCCACCTCCAGATTGGTTTGTGGATGGAGAATACATTCTTTGTATACAAGGACATGTATGGGTTCCTATAGATATATGATAGGATTTGATTCATGAGTCCCATGTTTCTTAGTGGGTAGTTCAATGAGGCAACTCCAAAATTAATTGAATCATTTGATGCCAGTATTGGTGGATTAGGATGAAGATTCATATTGTAGGATTTATCACAAGGTGTTCCACCTATCAGCAGGTGAAGGATGATCACCAAATACCTTCTATCTTGTTATAGCTACTTTCAGTCCCATAATGGAAATGGGATTTTGTTTACATGGACTTTGTAGTCAGTTTACCATGGCTTCCTTGAGGTAGAAATGTTGTATGGGTAGTCATTTACACACTAAAAAAAGTTTCCCACTTCATTCCTATTAGAGATACATTCTCAGTAGATGAATTGGGAATATTGTATGCTTGTGAGATCATACGACTACATGGGGTCCCTCATACTATCATTTTCCATAGGGTTACTCATTTTATTTAATGGTTCTAGTTGGGATTGCATAAGGATATGATTACAAAGGTGTTTATGTGTACAACCATTCACCCTCAGACCTATGGACAATCGTAATAGAGGATAAAAATTTTGGAGGACATGCTCTGAGGATGTTTACTTGATTTCCATGGTTCTTTGAGGAGGCATGTTCCTCTCATTGAGTTTTACTACAATAATAGCTTTCAAGAAACGATTCAAATGAATCCTTTTTAGACCTTGTATGGTAGTTTGTGTCGTTCAAACATGTTTTAGCTAGAGGCAGGTGAGGTAGCCCTATTAAGTCCTCATTTCATGTAGGAGATTTTATAGTAGGTTTAGCTGAACAAGAATCATATGACTACTGGTCATTCTAGATAGAAATATTATGTTGATTTCTACTGACAACCTTTAGAGTTTGAGTTCGGGGATCATGTTTTCCTATAGGTATCTCCAAGTATAAGGCATTGAAGGTTACATATACAAGGGATGTTGTTGCCTCATTATTTATGTTAGTTAGAGATTCTAGAGATATTTAGGCTGGTAGCCTATCAGTTTCTACTACCTCAGAGGTATAGTTCCATGCATGAATTCTTCTATGTTTCTCATATTCACTAGTATCATGTTGTTCCATCCCATATTTTTTATCCCAAAGAAGTTTAGATGGATTCTAATGCTTCATTTGAGGAGTATCCTATACGCATAATAGACTAGAGAAAAAAAGACTCTCCAAGGATAGTCTATCCTTCTAGTAGGAATTATATGGGAGGAAGACCATTTGTAGCATGAGAATTGGGAGTATGAGGCTGACATACATGTATAGTGTCTATATTTTCTATAAGATAGGGTTTCTCCACCCTTGGAAGGCAAACACAGGGATTCATTCCTTTACGGGGGAAGACTATAAGAACATGGTTTTGAATCAGGTATGGATCCTTTAAATTTTTTTCTATTTCTATTTTATGGACCAATTATAAATTCCTAATTATTTCATGAAGGTCTCAGGGGTGTCTGGGGAATGTTCGGAACCTAAATCCTGGCTTTTCATAGAAAATACCATGTTTCCCTGTTAGATTAAACCATATGAGGTAGGACGCACCCCCATAAAAAATGATATATAAAAATTGAAAAGGTATTACTCATGGTTGGTGTTTGGTTTCCCTATCTGTGTGGAATAACTATGAATATTACCCCTTATTATAGATTCCTATGCATGGTTGGTGCGCATTTTTGATAATTGTGGGGCCAAACCATGCGAAGGGAAATTTTGGGAAAAGTTACTATATTTACATTAAATGAATTTTTAAAGAAACCACTCTCCCCCTTTTTCTTTCTAGTGAACAACAACATCAAATTTCTCCTCTTTTGATACCCCATTAAGTATATTTTATGATTTGAGATCTAGCTTCCAACCAAATTCTGATTCGACCACCATTTGTCTCATTAGATCTTCATCGGTATGATCTCAATTTCTTTTTAATCATTCGTCTTTCATCATACTATAATTGAATATATTTAGATGAAAACTCATATGCCCTAATTTTAGGTCATTAGTCTGTTCAGCATATCTACTCTAATTAAGGATGATATAGAGGCTGATGCTATACTAGTAGAGTCATACGAGTTCATGGTAGCTAGTCTATAACTCATTCTTTGAGTTTCATCATTATGTAAATTGGCATGTGGGTTGGAAGAATTCATTGAGAATTATCTATTATAATTATATGTGTTTCTTTTAGTTGTTAGGACTATGTTCTTAGACCCTTTCCATATATGTTATTTATCATTGGTGGTTACGTCAAAAATGTCATCCATTACACGTGAGGTGATTTTCCATAATTGGGTTTTTAGTGTTTTGAAAAATTTGATCCACCATTTGGGTGTTCCTTAGATTGAACTTTCTAATGTTAAGACTTTATATTTTAATTACTACTGAAATGTAAAAGTGTATCCCTTATATTTTTTTCCACTTGACTCACCTATGGTAAGTGCCTCACTCAACTAATCATTTTTAATTGAAATGAAATGTATATTGTATAAATATGACATGGGAAATTTGAATGGAAATGAATGTTGGTTTCATGTTTTATCACCCCTTTCCATTCACAATTGAAGGAAACATAATAAACCAAGTGAAATGATTATAACTTATATAGTTTATTAAATGAATTCATGCTCCATTGTCCATGTCAAACTAATGAGAGGAAATTGATTGAAACTTAATATATATTAAATGGAATTATTATAACATGTCCTAATTGATTAATTAAATTCAATATATGGTTACTAAATGTATATAGACCATGAAATAATTATTATAGGGGTGGTGTGACTCAATTTATCTTATGTATTCTCAAGGGAATGCCTTGATCACTATGTGATTCCATTCTAATTCTAGGATTTCAATTTCCCTAATCTATACCCACAATGGAACCTGATCCTCATCTATTAGTGTATACATAGTATGACACCATAGGATCCCCCCATTAATATTACATGATTCCTTGGATACACTCCATGGATCCAGCGTGGTTTCTACAGACACGAGGTGCCTTGGATATATCCTTGTGCCTATCTATTACTTATCTCATTTAACCATAGATGTATTACTTATACTCATATAGATAATCATTATTGTGGAATGTCTTAGGAGATTCACCTTTTATTACACTCTTACCCATATATCTAGGTTGAGATTACTACTCAGTTAGTGAACCTTGAGGCCTAGGTGACCTTGGTTGTTACCCTGAAAAATTTTGTTGTTATAATATGTAATAACCCAAATTTTTTCCCTAGGACTTTCCTTTGAGAAAATTTAGTGTCGAGGTGTTTTTGGAGCTATCAGTGGATTACTTAAATAGTTTTCCAAATTTCTAGTTTTTCCATCGGCATGTCAGTGCATCGACATGTTAGTGCATTGGCATGTTAGTGTGTCGGCATGTTAGTGCGTCGACATATCAGGGCATCAGTAGGTCAAAACATCGGTAGGTCAGGGTGTCTGTAGGTTAGGGTGTCGGTAGGTCAAGGCTTCGGTAGGTCCTTACATCAGTGGCTCGGCGTCGGTGGCTCAGTGTCGGCAGGTCACGTTGGTAGCTCACCCGTATGTGACTCATTTCTAGTTTTTTTTGAGTTTTCCCAGTTTCTCCTCTGTTACATGTTTTTATCTATTTAAAGTTAAATCTATCAACTCACAGCTTTCCTCTGGTCTATCTCCACCATTTCTGAAGGGAATTATTAAATATAAATTAATTCCAACATGTGAAACCTCCATGCTGCATGGTGAAACCATCATTTGACTTTTATATACTTTGAAATAGTCTCACTGATTTTAGGATATATCTTCTTCTTAAGATGAGATTCTATCTTCCTTATTCATTTTAATTTCTCTTGGTGTGCCTAGAGACTTCCTCCTAAGACGAGTCATGCTTCTGTGATAGAGCCCTTCCCACTCATCCATCGTGGATTTCTTCCTGCAAGTCACTCCATCCCCTGTTCTTAGCGCTAGAAGGAACTTCGATCTTTGATCATCCAAGTAGGGACCTTCTTTTGATTCTATTTAAATATGCATAATTTAGGGTGGGTATATTAATGGTTACTTATAAGTAAAATTTGGATACTCTTCTTAAAACAATAACTAAGAAAGAATTTAATATCATCAAAAGATAACACGCGTAAATAAAATAATGGGTAGGGTGTAGTTTGATTTTTGTTGACTATTTTATTTTGTTATCTTTGATTATTTTGTGGCTGTTGTGGCTGTATACCTTCTAAAAATCATGGACGTTGGTGGTCTTCACTTATGCACTGATGGTGTTCTATTTTGTTGTGATGTTTTGATGTACAGATGTAACATGAAATATGATTAATCACATACACTCGGTTAAATAAAGGGATGCCCAAAGATCAAACCTATTCTGTGATAACACTAGTTATATTAAAGTGGAAATTAAAGAACCCCTGTAGGTTAAATTTGAATATGCTTGGTTTGATTGTTGTGATTATGTACTTTGTGTTCTGGTTTGGGTTCATTGGGCTTGGTATGTGGGGTGGTACAAGGGGTGCGTTGGTGTCTCACTTCGGGAGATTGATTGATTATGGAATGGATGAACTTATAGGCAGCTAAACTACGTCTTTGTTATGTTGTGATCACTAAATCATGTCGAGAAATGAGACTGGGGTGTGGTTATGGACTCATTATGCAGTGGGACTACATTGGGGAATTTTTTGGGCAGTGGGGCTGTAGGGTTGGGTTGTGAGAGAAAAAATGGGTGGTATCACTTTGAAGAATGATAGTTGGTAGTAGTTGAATGAGGATGTGCAGTGGGACTGCAAGTTTAGTTTTGTGCTATTGTGCAGTGGGACTACAAGTCTAGTTTTGTACTGTTGTGTAGTGGGACTGCAGTTTTTGTTGTTGTTTGGTATGTTTACAGTTGTTAGTTTCCAAGTAGTGTTAGAGTAATTTAAAGTGAATCCCCTAAATAAATAAACAAAAATTGAACAAAAAGGGGGTTGGGTCTGAGTGTTTGTTTACCTATATATATATATATATCAATTGTAGTTAATTTTGATTTCTATATGCACCCTAGCCTTGTTGAGAACCATGTTTCAAACACCTCCATTTCATGGGGAGGGTGTTTTTCCCAACGTCCTGGTGGGAGGATGGATGGCTGGTTACTGACTTCGTCCTCACACCCTCTTCCAGATCTTGCTGCTCAGGCATATTCGGGCTGGTTCTAATGTCTTGATGCTTACCATTGTCTAGAATTATTCGAGAAATGGTTTTTTTTGGATGAGAGGCCTAGGTGTATGCGGGCTAGGTTTGTTTTTCCCAAGCATCTTTGGGATGAGGCCCAAGTATCTTCAGGCGAGTAGTGTGGTTGTTGTGGACCAGGTTTCTACGGGCATGGTTGTGTGTGGTTTGAGGACCAAGTGTGTACGGGAAGGATGTGGTATTGGGACTAAGTGTGAGAAGAGTGGAAACATCAAGATGTCAAATCGTTAGGAATGAGCAGTTAACCAATGGGAAAGTAGTGTGGGGTACCCAAATGTCGATGTGATTATATTGTTACTTTACTTGACTTGCGTTACTTTGGTGAGTGTGCCTTGGTGAGGTTGGGATAGTTAGTATTACTTGGTAGGTGATTGAGGTTCTACTGTTTTCTCATAGGGTAATTAGTATGTTCCCTCACTTGTGCACGAGAAACTTTAGTTTCCCTACTAAGTATACTTGTATGGTCACCCTATGTATATAAAATTATTTTCAGGTTTCCAGGGGGACTTTAATGACTGTGATGGACTTTAATAGCTGGAGTGTTGGGATAATTACTGTTTCCACTTAGTTTCTTTTCTTTTGGTATAGTTTTTGAGGGTTTTATATTACTTTGTATCAGTTTTACTTTTGAACATG
Organism: Viscum album; assembly: GCA_963277665.1. Classification (NCBI taxonomy): domain Eukaryota; kingdom Viridiplantae; phylum Streptophyta; class Magnoliopsida; order Santalales; family Viscaceae; genus Viscum; species Viscum album. Next base: position 1,073,675,914 of record OY728127.1, on the reverse strand, counting down.
CATGTGGGAATGGATTCTTGGATTTAATTTTACCTTTAGTCTTAGGTGTTTCCATGATTTACCATCTTATATCCAAATATTATTCAATAAAAAGTGTAATTCATTCCATATTTTGTGAGATTATACAACCTTGGTGTTGGTCACCACTCTAGGGCCTATTGAAGGCGAGACTCGGGGGTCATTGTCTCTCCTTCATCTTGAAGAAGGGAGGGTCTGGCAGTTTGCTATCCCTTCCATCATCTTGAAGAAGGTGGGTCATGACAGAATGGTATCAAAGGGGGTGTTGAGATATATGATGGAGTTCATGGTTATGAACAATGAGGATTACCTGGGATGGTAGGGTAACAATGTTAGACAATATTTTTTCATGAAATAGTCCAGGGAAGACCAGCTAGGACATGGGATTTTAGGGGCCCCCATGATCCGATGCAAGGACTCTAGACCTACTGAATGACCAGGTGAGGCTACACTAATTACAGGGTAGAGACCCTAGAAAAGGTAAATGCATCAGAATGACTTGTGTTTTTTGTGACTTTGGTGTTTTGGAAATTTAAAATAAATAAAGAGTTCAAACAAAATTTAAGAGGAAATTTCCACACTACTCAGGATTAAGAGTTTCTTGTTTTATTTTTCATCTATGGAACTCAGACGTCGTCCATAAGTGGTATGGGAAATCAAGGCCCAACAGGTTGATCTGGTTGAGCAGTGGAGGGATGATCAAGAGGAGGAGGATAACCACTGGTAGAATATGATTCATGCCTTTTAGCGATAGACTCTGGGAAAGTACAAGGGAAACATCTCAGACATGGAGATGGAGAGATGGCTTGGGGAGCTGGTGATCACTTTCAGCATGATCTAAGCTCCTATAAAGTACCAGGTTCCTCTCGAATTGAGCCAGATGCAAGGAGAAACACGTTAGTGGTGGAATATTTACCTCGGGGAGAGGAAGGAGACTGATTTCTCATGAGATGAATTTGAGAAGGAGTTCCGGGTAGAATTACTTTCTTCCACGATGAAGGCTGAGAAGAGGTAGGAACTACTCTCCCTCCAGTAAGGGGGTATGTCAATAAGAGAACTAGGGATCAAGTTAAAGGATCTCCTTTGTATGGTTTATTTTTTCCAGGGAAGGAATAATCCTTGTTTGGGGTTTGGGGCCCTAGACTGGTACCTCCAATGACATTTTTTAATCTTTAATTACTAGTGGTTAAACTCCATCATTTTCCATTTTCATGGAGGTTAGGGATCAGTAGGGAATGAATAGAGTGAATATGGATTGATGTCATCCATAGAGAAAATCATAGAAATAGATTTGGGGGAAAACGATGAATTATGGGTCATTTTTGAGAAAGAATCAATGTTTAGTGAATTTCCCTAATATAGAGTTTTTTTTAATTTATCTAATTTATTTTTAATAACCTTTAGTTATTATTCTTACTATTTTTTTTCTTCTGATTATTGACTTTTGTTGATGGGGTTTATTGTGGGATGAATGAATTGAGCTGGTTAATAGAGAATATGCGTCTTGAATTCCCTAACACTTGACTTGTGGACTCTGAAACACACAATGTGTAGTTCATTGGTGAAGATAGGGGTTTTAATATTTCTATAATAACTAAATTGTGTGTGGATATTGAGAACACTCTATGTGTGGTCCCATGGTATATGACCCAGGGTGTGGCTGATTACATTCCTAAACACATAAAAATTTGAGCATGACATATAGTTGTGAGCACACACCATGTTTGATTAAAATACACAAAATGGTTTGGTTTACAAACCCATGGAATCCCTCATTCTCCACACACCATGTATCTAAGAGAATATTCTATGTAGTTTAGGATCACAAAGCTTGGGGTTCTAGAAGTACACAACAATTGACCATTTGAGATTCACACACCATGAAAATCCCCTAATTCTTCACTTCTTGATTCAACACATAAAAATGTGGTTTATTTTTTATAAAAAAGATAATTGAAAAACACAAAAAACATGTTAAATTCTAATAAATTTTAAAGTCTAGTTTTTGGAGAATTAGAAAACATCATAAAATTTATTAGAGTTGTAGTAATATAAAACAGTTTTCTTCTTGTGAGATAACTCTATAAGCAATGATGTCTATATTATAATTTTTAAAACACTTTTTTAAAAAATTTAAAATAATGGTTGATCATAAAATTTCCTATTAATTGGTTTTAAAATTAGTGAAAACCTCTTTATGAAATATTATTTTGAAACCATCATTTGAGAAATAATTTCTAACAATATATTGATAATTCCATAAAATATAGATTTATGAATACCTTTTTAAAGTAGGATTGAAATTATGTATGCTTTCAAAATACTACATCACTTTGAAAACACATATGCTAAAAAATTTCTTTAAAAACATTCTAGTGATTTTTTTGAAAGCAATGTGAAAGCTTTTGAAAACTAATCATTAGGGTCACTTGAAACATCGAAGGTTTTCTTGGGCCTACCCACTTTTTGAGGGATGGGTTTAATCCCAAATTCCATTCAATATTTATAATGTTCAACTACTTAATTTTATAAAAACATTTTAAACTTACTTTACATATACATACATTTTTCACTGGATTTTTTACTTAAAAATGAGAACATATTTACATACATTAATATGTTTATATATATATATATATAATATCATAAGAAAACTTCTTGTTGATTTGGAAGAACCAAATCTCATGAAAATTTGACATTTCATGGCATATTAATGAAATAATAATTGTAATTTATGTATTACATTTATAAAAGTCATAAAAGTATTTTTTTTGAAAGTAGTTCCTACAACAATATTATATATTATATATTATATACACATACACATACAAATAATATAATAAGTTCATGTATTATAAATGCATGACATGTCATCAGTTATAGATCATAGTCATATCTTATAATATGGATGACATTAATGATTACACATATACTTTACACTAATAAAATGATAGTTTTTAAAATGTAAAACTTAATGAAAATAAAAACATCAAATGATATCATAAAATAATAAGTATTATTACATAGAAATTTTAAAACATATATTTTGATAAAAATAAAATATTGCATGGAATTAAAAATTAAATTATAAAAAACAAAAAAAAATAGTTTGAAATTGTTAAAATAAAAATTATAAATATGGATTCTTAAATAGAATTCTTAGAATCCTTATTTTTCTTTAACAATTACTATAAATTTATAAAATATTATCCTTACATCATTTAATAATTTATTTATGAAAAATATAATGTATTTGATATAAATAATAATTTTAAAATAGTAAAATTCCATTATATTTTCAAAAATTTAGGATCATAAAATTTAATAAAAGAAAAAAAATCATTTTTACTTGGATTTAACCATATAAAAAGAAATATAAATTTTCTCTAAAAATATGTATAATTAAGTCCTTAAAAATAAAATAATCAAAATCCCTTTAAGAAAAACCTGATATAAAAAGCATAATTTAAAAATAAAATAATGAAATATTTTCCTCAAGAAAATATAAATTTGAATAAATAAATAACTGAATATTAATCATACCCTTACCTTAAATAATTAAAAAAGAAGGAAGAAAGGTCTTCTGGGATCGTTGTACACTGAAAGTGAGTGAGTGGTATATGTGAAATTATAAGAGGTGTGTATTCTATAGGATGAGGGTAGTTATACTTTTTTATCAGTTATAAACACAACTATTTATACATGATAAAACTAATAAATAATATTAGTGACAAAAACTTTCAAGTTGTGGAAAAAGTGGAAAATTTGAGAATCTTGCTCGGAATTGTGATATTATTATGCTGTAATATATATTAATATATTCTATATCATGCTGTATCAATAATAAGAGTTTGGATGTTTTTGGAGAAATATAACAAATGAAGACCCAAGAACCAATTGATGACGATGGATATTTAAGACACTAAATTCTAATTATATCAAATACAGTGAAGATGATGACAAATATATTCATATAATTTTATGAAATGATATTGACACACCAATAAAGTTTTACAGAAATATAAAAGAAAAATTCATTTTTGAAATAATCTAAGTTTTCAGATGATCTAATATTAAATACTAATAGAGAAAAGATATATGATAACACACATAGACACACACATATATATGGACCAATATAATTATCCAGAACTAACATTATTTTAATTCGATTTAATATTAATTAATGAAATTTCATGAATCATCAATGTTTCAAGACAAATGAAGTATAAATTCTTGAGAAAATGGTAATATACATTGAATAAACCATAACTGAAATAAGAAAATGACATTATAGGATATGTGATGGTGAATGGAATAAAAATAGACAATTAGATATTTAATAGGATGATTTCAAGAAGATTCAAATTCTATCGAGAAAAAAAACCCGACATGTTGATCTATAAAATGTGAATTAGGAGGGTGATATAAATAAAGAAGAACAATCCTTACTCAATTTTCATCTTCCATGTTCAGATCTGGCATTTGATACCTCTTCTCGGTAGATCCTCTTTGACATCGCTTAGTCCACTCTCATAGGTGACCGATCTCCCTTGGTGTTCAATCTTGCATTCGAATCCCTAAATGTGCCTGTCCTTGCCCACAATGGAAGATGATCCCCTCTACTTCTTCTCCTAAACACTCATCCCCTTATCTTCCTACAAAAATACTCCTAAAAATGACCCCTTATACCCCTTATATCGATTCTTTAAATTTCTCTCCTATTATTATTTATTTATTATTTATTGATTCATCTTTTTTTATTACTTCATTTTAATTATTTATTCTAAATACATATATAAAATGATATTTTAATAATAAAATTATGAAATTACGATATTTATAATTTTCAAAATATTATTAAACAAAACCATAATTTATATTTTTATATATTATCTTTAATAATTATGAATATTATTTATTTTTTTCTTTATTATTTTTCTTAAATATTATGTCACATAATTCTAATTATAAAATTATAGTTACAAAATAATATAAATTTTGTTTTTAGAATATAATTAATTTTCATTATACATAACCTAGTTTTTATTAAAATAATTCAAATTGTTTTCAGTTTAAATTTATTTATAATTTTGTTATTTTATATTATATTTATTTAAATAAAAACACATTTTAATATTAAATACAGTCATTAAAAATATATACTTTAATTATAATTTCAAAAAGGACATTAAAATATATATTTATCAATAATTTATATGAAAATAGTTTTCCTTAAAATAATATAATTATACTCAAAACTGTTAATATCATCTCATACTTTTAAATAAAGAATATTATATTTTGTATTATTTTAAAAATCATACATTTATTTAAGTTAATTAATTTTCATTAATATAAAAATAAATTTTCTTGAAAAATATAGTTATATTTTATAATTTAAATCAAAACTCTATTTGATTATACAAAACCCCGAGTTTCAGGAATGTTTTTATTAAAATCATTCTTTGTTAGATTAAAATTATAATAAAAATATTAAATAATTAACAAATTAAAATAAAATTACTATTCAATGATCTTGGGATGTAAAATTCTCACCCCTTAAAATAATTTCTCCCTCATAATTTGTTTGTAAAACTTAAGAAAATTCTGAATTCCCATAATCATAAATAATGAAAAATTAGATTTTTTAAGGAGACTTATTTATCAAATAGTTTTAAAGAAAATACTATTGCAAACATTTTTTTTCCTCAACATACAATATCTAATCTCTAATTTTGTCTAGACAGTTTCTTAGATACCAACTCTAACATCCTTGAACCTGAACATCTGGATTCAGTACATAAAAATGATGTGATTTTTTTATAAATGAAAACTGAAAAATACATAAGACATATTACATTCCCTGAAAATTTCCCATCTAGGTTCTAGAGAAGTAGAAAAAATATTAAAATTTATCATAGTTTTAATAAAATAAAATCATTTTATTCACGTCTAATAAATCAATAAGTGATGATGTATATCTTAGAATTTCAAAAACACATGTTTAAAACATTTTAAACAAGGGATGCGAATAAAATTTTCCAGTAAGAGTTTTTAAAACTAGTGAAAAACCCATTATGAAATATTTTTTTTTGAAATAAACATTCAAGAAATAATTTTGAACTATCTTTTGATAATAACATCAAAAATAATTTTAGAAATAAATTTTGAAAATATCATTGAAATTATTTATTATTTGAAAATAATACAACACTTGGAAAATACTTACTCTCAAAAATAGCTTTAAAAATAATCTAGTGATTTTTCTGAAAGAAATATGCATGATTTTGAAAGAAAATCATTTGGTAAACTTGAAACATTAAAGGTTGTATTGGGTCAACCAACCTTATAAGGGATGGTTTTACTCCCTAATTTCCTACTATATTTACAACATTCAATCACATATTTCTATAAAACCATTTTATGCTTGTCTTACAAATAAATAAAATTTTCACCGGTGTTTTTTTTTTAAAAATAGGAAAAAATATTTTTATATATTTATATGTATATATCTATATATATACATTCATAAGAAAATTTATTTTATATTTAACATCCAAATATCATGAAAAATGTACTTTGAATGGTATATTAATTAATGAATAATTTTCAACCATGTATTCCATTTATAAAACTCAGAAGAATCATTTTTCTGAAAGTACTTCATACAAATATATGATTTGTTCAATACACATAAATATAGAAATAATAAAACTAGTTTATGCATTATAAATTCACGATATTTCATGAGTTATATCATATGACCATATCTTAAAATATTAATGACATTCATGATTGCACGTGTACTTTTCACACATAAAATGATATCATAATATAATAACAGTTATTACTTAGAAATAGGAAAACAAAGATTTTTTTAAAAATAAAATATCCCTTGGAATTTAAAATTAAATAATAATAAGAAAAAAAAAACAATTAGATTTTTTTTAAAATAAACATTAAAAATATATTTAGTTAAAAAATATAAATAGAATCATTATTTTTATTTCTAATTAAAATTATAAATTTAGAAAATATTATTCTTATATGAATTATTAACTGTTTTATGAAATATTTAATCACCATGATTTAAATCATAATTTGAAATAAATGAAATCGCATCATATTTTCATAAATTCAATATCAAAAGTTAAAAAAAAACAAAAATCAGTTTTCACTGATTTTATGCATACATAAATAAATTTACATTTTCATTAAAAATTTATTAAATAGATGCCTTAAAATGAAATATATAGAATTACATTACGCAAAAATAGAAATAAAAGGCCTAATTTTAATTTAAATAATTGATATATTTTTTTCAATAAAATAAATATTTGAATAACTAAACAATGAAAAAATAATCGCTCCCTTACCATAAGTAATTGAGAAAGAATAAATAAGGGTTTGTTGGGTTTCTGGTTCACCGAATGTGAGAGAGTTGTATATGTGAAATTATAAGAGTTGTGTATTATACAGAATGAGGGAAATTCCCTTTTAATAGTATTTGTAAACATAACTTTTTAGGCCTACTGCACCCAATAAATAAAAGTAGTGACATTGAAATTCTTATTGTTGAAAAATTTGAAAATTTGAGAATCTACCTTAGATTTTTGGTATTATTAGGATGCAATATATATTAATATATTTCATATCATGTTGTATTAGTAATTTGATTTTAGAAGTCTTTGATGAATTAAATCAAATGAAGACTCAAAAACTAATCGATGATGGTGGATATTTAAGAAAATGGATTTTAAATATATCCATAATAGTGAAGATAATAAAAAATATAGATTTATAATTGTCTGAAATGATTTCTGAACACTAATTAAGATTTAAAAAAATCTCAAAGAAAATACATTTTTGAAACAAGCTATCATTTTAGATGATCTAAAGAAGAATACCGATAAAGAAAACACATAAGATAATATATATATATATATATATATATATATATATATATATATATATATGGTTACAGACAATTATCTAAATATGACCTTATATTGATTTGATTTGATTTTATTGAATGACTGTTTGTGAAGCATCAATGTTTCCAGACAAGGTAGCAAAAAATGATGAAAAAACAGTTAAATACATTGAACTAACCGTAACTAAATTAAGAAAACAACATCAGAGGATAGTAAATGATGAAAGAATAAAAAAAATAGAAAATTAGATATTTAATAGGCTGATTTCATATAGATTTGGATTCTAACAAGAAAACAAAAACTCATACTTATAGATCTATAAAACAAAAACTTGGAGGATGATAATGATGACGAAGAACAACACATACTCAATTTTCCTATTCCATATTCAGATATAGTGTTTGATACATCTTCATGGACAATCCTCTTCGATGTCAGTTGGTCCACTCCCACTAGATGCTGATCCCCCTCAGTGTACATTCTTTCGTTTGAATCCTGAACCATGCTCTACCTCGATGACAACTTAAGAAGAACCCCTTATTTCATCTCTTGAAAACTCAGCCCCTCATCTTCCAGTACACAGACTCCCAAAAATAAAACCTCATCCCCTTATCTCGATTATAAATTTTCTCTCTTATTATTATTATTTTTATCGATTCATCATTTTTTACATCATTTCATTTTTCGGTGTAAATATATATACAAAATCATATTTTAATAATTAAATTATAATAATCATTTTTATTAATATATATACAATTTTGATAATTTTATTTAAAAAACCCATAAATTATAATTTTATATATTAAATTTAATAATTATGAATCTTAATTTATAAATAAATTTATTATTTTTCATAATTTTTATGTCAACTAATTATAATTATAAATTTATAACTAAAAAATAATATAAATGTTATTTTTAGAATCTAATTGTTTTCATTACACATAACCATTTTCTCTTAAAATAATTGAACATGTTTTCAATTATAAAATTTATTAATATTTTGATTATTTTAATCCAATATTTATTTAAGGGAAATATAACTTTTAATACTAAATACATTCATTCAAAATATCAAATTTTAATTATAATTTCAAAAAGGACTTTAAAATATAAATATAACTATAATTTGTATGAAAATAATTTGCCTTAAAAAATATAATTACACTAAAAACATTTAATATGAAATCATACTTTAAAATAAAGAATCATATATTTTGGATTATTTTATAAATAGTATATTTACTTAAATTAATTCATTTTAAATAATATATAAAAATTATTTTTATTAGAAAATAATTTAATAATTTATAATTTAAATCAAAACCCCTTTTGATTACAAAAAATACACTAGTATCAATTTTTTATAAAACCATCTATTATTAGTATTAAATTATAATAAAATATTAAATAATTAACTAAATAAGATAAAATTACTATTGGAATTTCTTGGGATTATACTCACCAAGTATGTAAGGTTAACACATTGTGTATAGGAAAATAAAATAACTTAGGGTGTAATTTTGAGACACACCCAGATGGACTAGTGATTCCCACATTCCATGTACACTTTTAGAACATACCCTGTAGGTTATATTTATATAAAAGTACAATAATAGTTATATGCTGACCTTTTTCAAGGTCCCACACATTGTGTATAGAAGATTACATGATGTATACCATGTGTGTTTTAGTATATTTATATATTTCCCCCCACTATCATAATTATTGAAGCGAGTAGTCCATTTTGAGTGAATTTATATATAGATAATTTTGGGGAAATCTTATTTGGAAATGGTTGATGGTATTAATGAATATATGGATGTTTTTGAATCATTTCTCTATAGACACAACATGGTTTTAGTGAGGTTATTTAGAGTAGTAATGGAGTTGGTAACCTAGATATGAATTTATTATATCCACGTACGAGTCGTCAATATATGTTATATATTAGTTACCCTATGTTGTTACAATGAAAAAGTCCTTCATTACAATCATTGTAGGCTTTTCAAAGATAGATTCAATAACCACTTAGTCATGAAGGGGCACAGGTTCCCCAAAAAATAGTTAGAATAAATAACCCATGTGATGGAATGTATGTCCTCTACCTATAGAGGATTATGTCTTACCACATTGTGTGGTATGAGTTCTCTATCTATATGGTAAAATACTCCCTCTGTCGGCACACATTTTCTTAGTAAGGAATCACTCCCCCACTTTAATTTTAGATATTATGTAGATTTTATGGGAAATGGATACCATTTTTGTATAAACCATTATACCAGAGTATAGTCCTCCATATATAGGGGTTTAGTTACTCCCTCATTCATTTAACTCATCCCCTAAAAAGTTACGATTCCCCTCTAAAATAGAGAATTTGCACCTCAAAATGTTTTTGTACTGTGTGTTTTGGTAACTACATGCATTGTGATATATTAAGAATTACTAGATTCCTTTGAAAAATAATATATATCATGGATAATGATTTTAGACCATTAGGTTCTTCTACTATTGAGTTAATATGGTGATATATGAGATGCAGTCATTTTTCGAGTTAACATGAGATGATGGGGACTTTTCTATGTCTATAGGATCCCTTTCAATAAGGAATATTTCACTTTCTTGTTTTTGGTATTCTAGATTACTTCCCAAAAATTGGGTTATGAAATAACTCATTGATTTCTCCACTATGTTTTATAGTCATTCAACTGGGTGATTTTATACTCATAGCTCTACATCCCTCATGACAACACATGCGGGGTTTACATAGAAGACACATATTTTGGGGATGACCTTGATAGATGTTGATTTAGCAATAAATTTTTAAGGGAAAAAAATTTATTTATTTCAAGTGTCAAAAGATCATGATTGATTCCATTAAATAATTCTTCCCATTTGGGGATTATGTGGCCTTATATTGGTGGCTCCTTTCGATGATCAATCCAATTTTTATTATTGCGATGAGGTATTTTTCCTTCATTAAAGATATATTGTATTCTGGGATATTTTCACCTTGTATAAGTTTCTATCATTATTTCCTTCCCTTTTGGTATTATATTTTTCTTTTTCTGTCTAATAGATATATTTTTCATTTACATAAATTATCAGTATTCTCTATATAGACATGGGATACTATTTTTGATAATGTTTTATCTACATTAGGTTAAATATAGGTTTAGGCTTCCTAAATGAGATATACTTTCTTGGTACTAGTCACTAGACCATTTCCTTTTTCTTGCAGGCATAGGGAGTCAAAACAGGCTTACCACTACCCTAGTTGGGGTTCTAGTGGGTTAGGTTGTCTCAGAGTGGTATCAATGTAGTTTTACCATAGAGATGGAGTTTATATTTATTAACATTTTAAGGATGTGTTTTGGATTTAGTGAAATTATTTCAAGGAGTTAAGAATATGGTTACTAGAATAAGGAAACTAGTGTTGGTAAAGCTACTGATATATGCATTTACTAGGATAATACCTTTTTTTTGATCAATGGAAAAATATGAAGAAATTATTATAGGTAATAAATATGTTTATATTTGAAACATGTAACATGTACATAATGTTTTACTCATTTTCATGACTAAGTTAGCTAACTCATATATGTGTTGGTATGAGTTGGAGAATTTTATCAATTAGAGGAGTCTACCATGAATATATCCAATTAATATTTTAATGTTGGGTCATAGTGAGTTCATGTTATTAATAGTTCCTCTGGTAATTAATATATTGATCGATGAATCATAGATTCAAGGACCTAAATAAGGAACGTCTACAACACATGATGTTAGGAAATATTCACTATCCATAATGTAGCAGGTAGTTTTTTTTGCTGGGTAGGACGATCCTACCTATAGGTTTTTTGTACTATTGATATTCACCATTTGGGGAATCTTTAGTTCTGAGGTGATCATGACTCATGTGTATTGGGGAATTGCATGGATCCAATGACTATGACTCTTGAACACTATTTTGACTGGAGGCCATTTTTCTATATGGTGATTTTTGTTTTGATAAATTTTCATGGAGGGGGGGGGGTCATCAGATTCATTTGATTAAAGACCTCATAGTCCATTAGTATAGTAAATTATAGATATATGATAAGCTAATATGTTCAAATAGAGTATTCATAAGGAGATTATAGATGGGGTTATAACTTTATAAATACCATCCATTTCTAGAGTTTAAAAAAATGAGGTGGTGGAATAAAAATTTGAATTTTATGTGTATGATGTAGAAAATCACATCCTCTACCATGAAATATAGGTTTTCATCACTAGGATCAAGGATCTATTATCCAGGACCAAATATTAATAAATGATATAAATAATTCCATTTGAGTAGTTCTAGACATGGTTTGAGGTATGTTTTGTTTCATTTTTACTAGAAACTATTCCTATATACAGAGACATGATCCATTTTTTTGTTTTATCCATATTATGTGACTTAAAGGAAACATTAATTTTTGATCCACCCTTTTGGGAAAAAAGACTGTTATTAGTGGAAACTATCCACTCTACTAAATCTACCTTGTTCTAAAAATCAAATGTGGGATGTTAATAATGGAAACTCTTTATTATATTAGTGGTAACTTGTGGAAAAATTATTGGAATATATTTGTTATCTATAGTGAAAACATGTATACCCAAGTACACATGGAGACAATTTTATAAGGTAAAATATTCTTATAGTTACAAAGAGTTCCCAAGAAAGAATACAATTGGTGGATCATCACACACTACTATGAAGAGAAGAAGACCCATAAAAGATTATTCCAATTTCAGGACCACAATGAGTACCAGGTCCACTCCCATGATTTCAAAAATTATAGTGCACTCCAACATGTTCATCACTATATGAAATGAGTATGAAATTCATAATGATGCCTCTAATCATAATTGTTATGAATTTTATCATTTATTTTGATGAACTAAATTTCATGATGGCCTTTGGATTTTGGTTGTGTGATGAATTACTCTATTTGACCACATCCATTTTTATCTAAAATTCTTGTTTTTTTTATTTAATATTGGAGGTTTATACCTAAATAATTTATATATAGATAAAACATGGAAAAGTTGATATCATTTTATAGTGATATTTTATCTATAAAATTGGTTAGTACTCATACTCAATGGTGGGTGGAAACTAGATTGGATGAGGAAGGAAAACCCTTTGGAAGCTAAAATAGATACTTTAATTGATTACTAATATTTTATTTGATTATTTTGGTCATTTTATAGGATCATTCCTATGGGTGTATGGTTGTTCCTAATAATTTTCTCATATAATTTTATAGGTTTTCCCCCTCAGTAATAGTTTCACCCTATGATTTTTTTTATTTACAAACCCCACCAATGGAATATAAAACATATTGAATGGCCTGAAAGTGCTCTGGGGGGTTATAGTGTTATTAGGGGATCATTTTAGAGACCTGATTCATTAGTCTATGTGTCTTAAATGTCTAGATCTAGTTCTCTATATATATATTAAAGAGTGATATTTTTTTAATACCAAGATGGGGCCTATATATTTTCATCTTTGAGTTTTTAAAAAGGTTGACATTGAGGTTTCCCTAATGAATTTATTAGTTACTAATGATATTTTTTGGAGTAATGAATATTCTATTTTGATTATAAATCTCATAAACAAGTTCTTCTAGTTGTCCCTAGATTTTTTCATGATTATATTTGTTGAGTACATCATCCTCTATATTAGAGGCTGAGTAAGCTTAGTATCAAAGGAATCTTCTAAATATACATCAGAAGAACCAAGTATTTGGTAAATTATCAAATTTTATAATATATAATATAGGATTTTTATTTCTAGAGGAAATATGCCTTTGAGGGTAGAGTAGTGATCATTTTTATTGAATTTGGGTTTTTCATCCCTTGAGCACCACCTATGAGTTATTAAGGTATAAAAAATTCAAGGGTTATCTTGGTATTTATTATGGGATTTATACTTTATTTATCTAGCATTATATATTTATAACATCAATTAATAAAACTATTTCCGTTCCTTGGGTAGTTGGATTGATTCCAGATGTATTTTCATATGTGGGGATGAAGCTTTACTAGAGAACATATCCTGTTTCTATCAGAGGAAGGAGATGGGTCTATGGTTTTAGCAATGTATAAGTTTTTTTAAAAGGGTTAGGACGAAGCCTCATTTTTATTATTAAATCAAAGAAAATTTCTCTTTAAACTAGGTAGAGGGTGACCCATTACATAGCCTGAAGGTCCAGTGGGCATATATCCCATTACATGGCCCATAGCCCCAATTTTTATGGCCTAAGACCATTCTGTGAATAGTACTACTATAGTACCCACACAGTACCTACCGCCAATACAATGTCCTACTGCCACTACAGTGCCACCATTGCTACAGTGCCACTACTGCTATAGTAGCGCTACAGTACTGCTACAGTACATACGAGTTTTGAACCCCCATTGTTCATGTAGGATTACGGGGTGCTTGCCGCTTATCCAAACCCCAAATACATTAGAAATGTATACATGACTTGATGTAGATTTTTTTTAAGTCTAATAGTGTATGTATGTGCCTTTATGAATAATGATGAGATCAATTAACTAGTTTTTTTATTAATGAGTTGAGACTTGTAGAGATTTTGTTTACAAAAAAAATCTCATAACACTATCAATTTGGGGAATATTTTTTTGTATTCATAGATAGTATTAGGGAATATTCCCTAGTGAGATATAGATTTGAGATTGAGGGTACAATTTACTATATCTATTCCCATCACCTCCACTACTTCATGTCCCAAGGATGAAAAACACTCACCACCTCAAAGTGGATCTTTACCATTTCTTGAAACTAGAAAAAGTTAATCTAAAAATTCATGAACAAAAAGTTGAGGTGTGAGATAAATATCATAGTAAGGTATCACCATGTTTCAAATAAAATAATATCATAACAATATTCTAATTATTTTATCTATTTAAATAAAACAACCCATGGAAAATAATTTATAGTTTTTTAACAAAAAATTCATTCAAATAAAATTATGGAAAAATATAAATACTATCATAAATGATATTTTTATATAAAATAATTAATCTAAATATTTTTTTTAAGAATAAAATAGTTTTATATTAAATGGAACATATAATAAAATCAAATACATCAATTTAATAACCATGTTTAAATATTCTACTTTACATTAGTTCATGGCTATAAGATCCTCTCACTACTCATCAATTATGATGGATCAATATGTATATGTATGAACACTCATACCAATATCCCAATATAGGATAAATTACATGAAATAAATATATACCCCATTTGAGTGTCCATTATAGCCCATCAATAAACACCTGCTAGGGGGAGTGCTTTATGGACAATCATGCTGAATTTGGTTTTGGGAGTGTTTTCATTGTCAATTGATTTTATGGTATGGTAAGATACTTGTGTTATTTTTTAAACCTCCTTCTATATTCTTAGGCTCCCATGTGATTTAATCAATCAATAAATCATGGAATAATGACTTAATTCAAATCAATTTTAAATAAATTTTCCCATTTTAGCTTTCAACTTGTCTTTTCATTTCAAAATTTACTCATAATTTTCATCAAATTCCAACCCTTTCAAATAATTTCTAAATTTGAACCATTTTATAATGGATATACCTCAAATAAATTTCATTAAATAGGTTTTCAAATCAATACATCCATTTCCTTAAATCCATAAAATAACTTAAATTCCATTGAAATTGGGGGTATTTCATAGATTCCTTCCCAATCTCAAAATCAAACATAAATCATAACAATTCTTGGATTTTCATCATTTAAAAACTCATTTTTGATCAATAAATAATATAATTTTTTTTAATTTATGGGAAATTATTTATCTAACAATGTATATTCAATCATAAGATCAAGGAAAACACTCACAATGTGATCACCAATGAAGAATGAGGTGAATTAGACCATAAAACACAACCTAGAAACATTATCCATAAAAAAGTAGATTATATCCAGGAATATTGTGAAGATATTTTAATATATAAATAGAAGAACAAATTATATCAGTTTAAACCACATGAGGAGATATCTACTTACCTGAATGGGATAAAACAAGATCAATTTCGCTTTGTACTACCTAGTGGAGGGGGTCTGTGGAGTCAAGAATACTTCATGAGAGTCTTGAGGGACTAAAGATTAAATTTAGGGTCAATATAAGGTGATTAAGAGTTAAAATAGGGGTGGATATATTTTAAAATAATTTTCCAAGGATTAAAATCCATTCTTCACTATATTATAGAGGGGTTTCATGGTTAATCTAAAAATGTGCCCTAACAATACACCCTACTATTTGGGATACATGGTTTCTATTGGGTGGGAACATAGTTTTGGTAACCATGAGATATCCATGAACATGACCAATGGTTGAGGCCTCACAGTTAGGAGGGTATGGCCTTACATCCTAGACAAACCACACACCCCCTTTAGTGCACCAATATAGGGTGTGTGGTTTTATAGGGAAAACACATAGCTTTCCCTAATATCATGACAACCATGCACACCCCCTTTGGAATTAAATATTCTATAAATTTTACCCAATGAAACCTTAAATAATCCCCAACAAATGAATCATCAAAAAAATTATATAAGAATAATATAAAATAATAAAAAATATGTTTCATCCTACTAATCTTAAAAACTTTCTGTACCCAAAGATCCTATCAAAAAGATTCAATATGAAAGAGATGAGTCTACTACTCTCTCATCAGTTACTTGAATTCACATTTCTCACTCAAATTTAAACCATTCTACCATAGTACATGGACCAAATGTATCATCGTCGCACAAAGTACCTTTGTCTTAAAATCAACTATCCAAATTGGATGATCAAACTTAGATAAATATGGCCCAACCTCAAGATCATCCTAGCTCAATACAAGAGAAAAGATAGAGAGAAAATACCCAAGATATGATATGTGAAAGGAATTATGAATCGATGGAAACTATAGTGGAAGTGATAAATAGTATTCCACATTACCAACCCAATGAACAATTTAAAATGGGCCCAAAAACCTTAGTGAAATCTTCAACAATTTTTCAAATATTCGGTGACCCAACTGATGTGATATTATCATGTGAACACGATAACCAATAGAAAACTCCATCATTCATTGATTAATATCAACAAAATATTTATACCAAATCTATGTTATTACCATTATTTGATGAATAAACTAAATATTTTCCATTTTATCATAACCATACTTAGTCCAACTAGGGAAGCTTCACAAATTTCCAACCAACATAATGAGTATTTACAAGTTCAGTCATGTAGTGCTTAAAATGTATCCATTGTGATAGTATAATGGAAACTATTGATATAAGATAACTCAACTAGTCAAGAAAGGACATCCCAATATTTACTAATGTTAAGAACAAATAAATTTAACATTTCCTCTAGAATCAATATAGCTTGTTTTGACTAGATATCTATCCGTAGATGATATTAATTTATTAAACGTACATGATATCCTATTGAACTCATAGGCCTATCAAAAAAATGAGATTTAAAATAGGGATCTCTATATGAGACTATAGTAGAAGGAACTTAATGCAAATGAATGATCTATTTCAAATATAGATTTACCAAATCATAAAATTTAGTTGTATCTGATATGGGTAAAAAGTGATCCAATTTGGTTAGCCTATCGATCACAACCCATATCACACTCTTTCATTGAGGGGAATGTAGAAACCCTATGATGAAGTCCATATAATTCTCGTTCCACATTGATGTCACCCCTTGGAGTTTCTAAAGCAATCCCAATGCTCTATGGAACATAGACTTGAACTACTGGAATGTATAAATTGGGGAAACATGGTCAGGGATTTCATATCTCATACTAGAATACCATAATCATCTACACATTTCAAAGAACATCTCCATGGTTCTGGGGTGCTCCAATCATAAGAAATATGAAAATTTCCATCATAGCCTTTCTCATAGAAAAAGGAACAATGAACTGATTCTGAAAACATAGGATACCCTTAAAATAGAATTTCCTCCCTCCAATGGTCTCCCTACTATAAAGAGACTCCCTAATAATATTTAATTCATCATCAAGATACTTTTCATGATGAATCATTTTGAGGAGAGTGGAGGTAACATGAACAATGACCAAGAAAACTTCAGCCTCATCCTCTTAGCCTCCCAAATTACTCTACGTAATTAGAGACAATAGATTCCCCTATTATAATTGTTCTTTAATGGCCAGGGTTATATGTTTCATACTCCATGCATCAACTGTGACATTCCCCTTTTTTATGGTGTAGTCCATATCAAAATCAAATGACTACAAGCACCCCACCAAACGCCTCTTCCTTAGGTTCCAATATTTTTTAGAGAACATTTAAATAATAATTTTATAGTCATAATAAATACTAAACAATTCTCTAAAAAGGTAATACTACCAACTCCTAATATCCTTAATTACATATTCTAGTTTGAGGTTATGGGTTTCATAATTCATCGCATTTTTCATATTCTTTCTAGAGACATAGGTTACTATGTTATCACCCTACATAAGTATAAATCCTAATTCCAAAAAAGATGCATAAAAAAGACCACATATCCCTACCCTAGCCTCTAAATGAGTCAAATATAGTCTAGAAATCAAAATATGTTTTATCTCATTAAATGAACTCTGATAGTTCTCATAGAAAAACATGAATCCCTTCTTAATGGTAGAAGTCATTAGAGAATTAATATTCAAGAAATATTTGAAAAACCAGCTCTAATATCCTAAAAATACCCATAATCATCTTATCCTAAAAACATTGTGTGTATTCTATAATTTAATAACATATTTGACCTTCTAAAAATAAACTTAAATATCATGTTTTGAGATCATGTGTTCAATGAACATCACATCCCAAATCCATAAATTACACAATAAATGTTTCTCAAAATGTATGAGATCTCTCAATATTTATATAACTATTATTAGATGATGCTCATGATACACCTTATAAATATAGTAAACATGAATTAAATCCAATAAAAAAACTAAAAAATATCATGGTACTCATAGAATATCATGTTTATAAAATACATAATGGTTGTAGGAGCATTGGTTAGACCAAATGGCATAACAAGATTCTCGTAACAGATATTCCTACTTCTGAAGGTAGTGTTCTAAATTTCAGAATAATTTATTCACAACTGGTGATATCCAAAATGAATAGAAATATTTGAGAACCACCTTTTTCCTTTAAACTAGTTAAATAGACCATCAATCTGTGGAAAAAGATACATTTTGGCTTACCATGACTCAATTTATTTTTTGGTAATCAACACATAAGAAAATTGTTCCATCAAATTTTTTCCCATAGAGATCAGGTGAAAACCAAGGTGACATACATGGGAATATAATTTTTTTCAATAAAATAATACAACTAAGACTTTAACTCTTTCATATCCTTTGGTTCTATATATTAATAAAGAATAGACATAGAATTAGTACGAGGTACTAAATCAATAGTGTACTCTAATTCTATTACTAGTGGAACAATAGTTAAATATGAAGTAAATCCATTAAGATACTTGATGAAAACTGGAGGTAGATAATAACTCAATGATTAATTCTCCATATAAAAAAAAAATATTAGCCTTCCCAACTATGAAAATGATGGTCGAACTCATCTTGATATCAGGTCTCATTCCCCATGAAACACACTAAACACCCCTTCAGGCATAGTAAAGGTGACCCATTGAAGGTACAAAAAATTGGGATTTATTTTCAATGATAAAATTCATCCCATGAATTAAGTCAAGATATTTCATGTTGAGAATCAGAAAACTACACTTAAACTTAATCCCGTAAAAGAATAAAACAGAAACATGACCATGAAGACCCTACTCTCTCTTCATTCTTAGAGGTGTAATAATATCAATAACATAATAAATAATATATGTAGGATGATTTAGTAGGTTCACAAGATAAGTAGATATAAATGAGTGATATGCACTATTTTTAAATAAATAATTTAGTAAATATGACACTATAGTGATGTTACTCTCACAGTATCTGGACCCATATCAGCTTTTTCTAGACACTCTTCCACTATGTGAAGAATATTATTTCTATATTATTATGGCTTAAACACATTTATTATTGAATATTTTTATTGAACAAAAGTACATTTTCGTGATGATTATCTAGTTCCAATATGAAGACCAGAAATGAAATGGAAAAACATTTGTAGGTGGCCTGCACTACTGCACAAACTATAGATATTTGATGCATTATTGAAAACCCATTTTATGTTCGTAGTCTTGAAACTCTGTAAGCATGTCATAAGGATAATTATAAGAACATAAAGATGTGTGAAATTTTTTTATCTTGATCAAAATGTGGGTAAACAAAATTTCTCATTCCCATAAAGGAACTCATAGAACTACCATTAGGAGACAAATGAACTCCCGTCAACCCTGACTTACCATCCAGGTCAAGATCAGCCATCAATGATCTATCCAATTCATCAAATTAATAACTCGTATTTATCATGATGGAATGAGATCATATGTTAACATGAAGGCCCATATCAGATCTTTGGGATATCAGTTTCTCAATTGTCACAACACTAGGAGATAATTTAAAAAGCTCAATGAAATGGTTTGAATACTGTGTCATGGTACTCTCACCATACTAGAGCATAATTAAAATCCATATATTTCCCTAATAATATATAATTTGGATATAAAATATAAGTCAAAATAAATATAAATTATTTCCAATCAAAACATTCATAATTCTTTTCCATCACCACTAAATCACACTATCTTCTTCCTGGATCTTCCAACATGAAGGCTACACTTTTAACTTTATTAAAATCACACAACTCCAAGAACTATAAATAAATATTGATCCTACCAATCCTTAACCAATTTTGGATCATTAGAGACTTGTAAATCTTGTGGAATCTAGTGATGAAACTATTGAGAATGATTCCATGATTCATGAATTTGAGGTTTGAAAACATGATCATGAACATGAACAGGTGTAGGTTCCTTTCTAAGAGCATGAATAACCAAAAAAATAATCTCAACATGGTTCTTATACACTAGAGGAATCACTCACTATGGTCCACCAAAATATTACTCTAGGTTCTTATTAAAACATATTCATAGAGGAATGATGCTACACAACATCAATATAAAACACTAAAAACATCATCAATATTACTTAAATTAGGGATACACAGATTGAGGATATAAGAATAAAAATTCCCTCAATATAATTATTTATTGGGATTTGAAAAACCTTAATCAAATAAATATAAAATGATATAATCATATAAAATTATTCCTTAAAAATTCATTTCCCAAATACAAAAGGTCAATTATGGCATAGTATGATAAGTTCTTACTAGATAATCACTCATAACTACCTACTATATCCAGATAATCCAACCTCCCATCTATCAGGATAATCCAAACTACATTTTGACATTATGGAAAGATACAAAACATGTACCTTTGATACCACTTTTTCAAAACCATCCTGGATACCCTAATACAATGATACTTGATCCAACACTAACATGGCTCGAAGGGAATCCCTAGTCCCCATTATTTGGTGACTAGAACATGGAATCAAATCAAGATAAAGGGGGAATTATTTTTCCATAATACAGTGGAAAATAATGGATACAATCTAGAATTATCAACACTCAAAAAATGAGAATATACCATAATAAAATTGGATAAAATATTACATAAGTAATTTACTAAATACCTTTGAAAGAAAATCATAGAAATCATAAAGAAAGTAGTGGAAAAGATCTCCACCCATCACCTCCATCACTTGGGGTACCAAGGATCAAGAACATCAACCACATCTAGGTGGTTCTTTCCCCTACCTTTGAATTAGAAAAATATAATCTAAAAATAGCCGAAGTAAATAGTAGAGTGTTATCTAAACAACCCAATAGGATCTCACCATGTGTTCCATAAACAATAGCAATAAAATAACCAAATTATACGATTAATTTCCATAACAGGAGATATTGATGACCATTTACAGATAAAAAATAGTATTTCAAATCAAATGATGGAAAATATTTAAAAAATATCATTAATGATAATTTCATTAAAAGAAATATATATAATTCAACTTTCATGAGTAAAATAGATCTATAATAAATGGAATGTATAATGAAATCAAATACATCCAAACAAGCACTATCATTATATGCTCTGATATACATTAGTTTTGGGCAATAAGATATTCAAACTACTCATAAATGATCATGGATCAAAGCATATGTATGTAAAATAATATCAATAAACAATTAAAGGATCCATTATAGGTTATAAATATACACCAAATTTTTGGATACATTATAGGAAATCAATAAACACCCCATTAAGGGTGATCTTTATGGGAATTCATGCCAAATTGTTTTTAGTTAGTGTTGTCATCATTAAACCATATCTAGGGGGTTAGAAACTAACATGCATGTACCAACCTCCTACTATTTACATATGCTTAAATTTTATTTAATAAATCAATAAATCATGGGAAAATAATCATTTCATATAAATATAGAATAGAATTTCCAAATTTCATTTTTCAACATTCCCTTTCCATTTCAAAACCAAATCACGGTTTTCATAAAATTCATTCCCTTTAATTTTTTTCTAAATTTAAATTTTTTTTCTCAAGGATCAACCTAAAATCAATCTCTTCAAATATTTCTTCAAATAAAGACATAAATTCTCTCAAATCTTCCCAAAAATTTCAATTCCATTTAAATTTTTATGTTTTCAAAAATTCCATGCCAATTTCAAAATAAAATTTCAATCATATAAAATCCATGGATTAAAATAATATAAGAACTCATTTATGTTCAATAATGAAAATAGATAATTTAAATGAAGGGTAAAGCTTTATGTAACCACTAACCATTAATCAAAAGATCAAAGACACCACCCACAACATGATTTTCAATAAAGAACGAGATGAAGAAGATCAAGAAACACAAATTAGAATCAATATATGTAAAAATAGAGATTAGATCCCTCAATAAAGTGATGATATATAAATCACTAAAGATAATAAGATAATATATCATATAAAACCACACAAGGAGTTATCTACATAACTAATGGATATTGAACAATATCAATGGTGGTTTTATCCACCAAGCATAGGGGGTTTGAGGAGTCTAGAACATTTCTTGAGAGCCTTAAAGGACCTATGATTCTTGTTAGGTTAAAAATATGTTGATTATGGATTAATCTAGTTGTCTAAGAATTTTAAAATAATTTTAATGGGATTAATATCTAGCATGGAAAGTTTACTAGAGGGGGCTTCATGGTTAAACTAAATGTATGCCCAAACTATGTTACCCTACTATTTGAGGTACAAAATTTCTCCATGGTGGGAACACAGTATGGTTATCCATGCGAAAAAAATTCATATGAACAATAGTTGATTTCATAGGGTATATATGTTTCGACTACATAGTTTGGAAAATCTGTGCTCCCCCTCTAGTGAAATAATATATGGTGTATGATTTTTTATCCCAAACTGAATTTTTTCCCAAACAATGTGATAAATATAAAATTCCTTTTTGGACTATAAAATTTTACAAAGTTCACCATAATAAACCTGAAATAATACATAACCAATGGATGATCAATATTTTTTAAAGGACTACCTTAAAATAAGAAACGAGATATTACACTACCCGCTTTCGGTTATAGTGAAATGGATAAACGATGAGTTGATATATGATTTCATGGTGATACAAGGAAGAAAACATTATTAAATCATATAAAAAGATTTGGTGAAGGATAAACATGAAATATCTATTATCTATAGTATATGGGAGACTATTTGAGTTTAGAGATGTAGTCATGTTTCCATACATAGGTTGGAGAATATGGGGAATAATATTATCCTCATGATATTATTTGGTGTCATTGATATGTGCACTTGTTTGGGAGGTGATAATAACATAGGTAATAATTATATGCGCTCTATTTTTGGGAGGTTACTAAGAGACAATATGGTGTTATAATTATGGTTCCCAATGAAGGAGAATTGTATGGGGAAATTTTTTATTTCAAAATTCTTCCATTTTTTTTGTTAGAATGTGGAATGTTTGACACTATTTTTAGAAGGTACTATTATTAATGAACAATATTATATCAGTATTATTGGTTTTTTTGGTTTTTCATCATTCCATGGGGATAAATGAAATGTTATTGGAAGGACTTGAGGGAAAATATCATGGTATTATATACTCAATTTATGCTAGTTAATGCATCATAGAATTTCCTTGGGATGCCAAAGAGATGAATATTTCATAAAAATTATATAATCCATAATGAACAATTTTCAAGGATTATGACATTGTCACATTGTATTTTGATAAATTTAGTATTTTGGGACCAATGACAGGGGAAGATAGGTATTAGTACCTCATCCTCTCATATGGGGTTTGTTTATGATACTGGTTTAACTACCCTAATAGTTTTCTATTCTAGGGTAAAAATATTAATAGTAGGGAGAATAAAGTAACCCATGTTTTTTTTCATGATAAATAATTTTATCATTCTTATTTTTTTAGAGTCCAGAGCCCCATAAGATGAGTAAAATGGTAATTTTTTTCTAGTAAAAGGATATGAATTTTTTTCTGATGGTTTAGTTAGTATTTAGGGATGGTTTATTCAATTGGGATATGTTTTGGTGAGAGTTAAGTTAGGTTATTTTTAAAGTAAAATTTTTGAAATTAATTTGTTATATAAATGTTATAATGTGTTAAAATATATTTATATCCTAATTAAGTCTCCATATATAAATTGTAAAACTATAGTTCTAATTAAACTGATGTGTTTTGTCTAGTAATGGAATAATATTCATTTTGGTTTTGGGGATCCATGTCAATACCTCCCTAGTCATTGTTTATATTTCCAATATCTATAGATAAATTACCTCATTCAACATTTGGAAGGGGGAAAGGGCTCATTGAGGTGTGGAGGATGTGTATATGGGGATATCTCATATGAAGAGGAAATCAAAGCCATGGATTGGTAAAAAAAATGTATCTCACAGATCGTTGCTAAATGAACATCAACTCATTAGAGTATCATTATGAGGTTGGTCATGGTTATTTCAATTACATATATTTTTGTTTTTATATCCCATTGGTTATTTTTTTAATTTATTTTTGATGTATTTCAACTAAATATAGACTGTTAGTGGTGTGGTTCACAAAGGGTTGGACAAATCAAGCAGATTTATAAGGGGTATTCACATGGAAATATTGATCACAAAGTGTGAGGTATTTGAAACACATGTAGAGTATTTAATTGATGTAGATAAGGTTTCATTATATTTTACAATAATAAAATGATATATGGATATTTAACATACACTTTTCATAATTATAGGGTATAAGGCCCGAGCCTTAAACCTTATTTAATCTCAAGTTATTACAAGATTACACATTGATGATCTTTTCAGGTTTAGAGTTTTAGATAATTAGATCATAAAACATGCATTACATCCCACATTTAAAAAAAGTGGTTACAATAAAAGACAATATTAATTTTTTCCATCAATGGAAACATATTTAAAATAAAACATGGATTCTTTCTTAACACTTCCTTGACACTATCATCATATCATGTACCCTTCCCTTGACCTGTGAAAAACATTTCAAAAACTTGGGATGAGCATAAAAAGCTCAGTAAGGGATATAAAAATATGGAAAGGAAACATGAGTACATGTATACATAAGAATCAATGAAATCATACTATACTCATAAAACATAGGCACTTTAACATACCTCATCAAATCATGAATAAATCATAGAAATCATAAGACATAAAGGTAACTTGAGGCATTCATAACATTCTTACGTAGGGAGTAACCCTCTTGGTTACGTTTGGAATACCCATCACAGTATATTCCCTAAATCTATTCAGAGAAACCTTAACGTTAAACTCCTTCGCGTTACCCAATGCATTGGAGAGCTATATCGGGCTCACCCGCCCTTAGTTTATCACGAAACTACCCGTCTTCATAATAATGCCCAAGAACCATAACATAATCGTATCACATAAAACATGCATAAAGGAAACATAACATTTCCAATTTTCAATCACAATATATCAATACAACACATTGATATAAAAACATTATGAAAACCATTTCCAATACCAAAATAAAAGAAAATTAAAACATGGTATTTATTTTTCTTTTAAAAAATGTATGGCTTGTAGAGGAAGCTGAAACTCAAATTATAGTCATGGCGGCGGAGAAGTTGTTGTCGCCGCATACGTACGACAAAAACATTCCCTTTTTTCATTTAGTAAAACGCTTTGTATAAAAAAGATTCCATTTGGATAAACATAAAAGTCAAAGGGGTTTATACACCGTATAAAATAAGGTTGTGTATAAAAAAAAATATGCCTCAATGAAAGGAGATTGAGACGAAGTCCCATACCTCGTATCCGACTTGACTTGATCATTCTTTAATCTCCTGAATAATAAACTTGAGTTAATTTCTACTTGTTTAATAACCTTTTTAAAGTTCATTATTCCTTTTATATCACTTATTTCCATGTCATGAACACTATGCAATTATTTAAGTTAATAACGGTCGTTTTAACGATCATTGGTAATTGAGTCAAAAATAAACTCTTTATAATTACAAGTTGTTCATGTATCCATTATATCCAGAGTTATACTCATGATGTAGATATCATATATATCATATATATCCAGTATATACATTCATTTATAATATTACATAATGTTTAGAGGTAAGAAATGAAATGCACCGTTCATGGAGACGGTAAGCCGTACGTACACATGAACACTACTTTCATTTCTATTTCATATTTTATGGAATGGAATCATAATGATATAATGGTATATTATAATTCCAGTATAATATCATATATAATACCATTAATTACATCCTTTATACACCCCACATATGGCATTAACGAATCAAATCACTTTGAGGGGGCGGTAGTCCGCACTTCCTAAAATGAAGATATCACGTTTACCCATAATGGAAACCATAAAGGTATTCCATAAATAAAAAATATATAAGATTAAGTAAAACATAAACATATTATATATCATATATAAATATAGTGTCATCTTAATGTCCACCTTTGAAGGTGTTAAAAGAATATTGAACAATCATCGTTTCGTGAGGCAGAAATTCGCCATCCACGGAAACAGTATGTTCTTTAACCATTAGATGTAGGTGTGTGTAATTGTAGCTGAAATAATTCTTATAACAACATCCTAGTATATGGAATATACTGGTGTTGTTACAAAAGAAATGAATAAAAATATTTTAGGGTGCTGGAGAATCAAAATAAAACATAAGAACACAATAGAAGACACTACCTTTAAATTGGGTAACTCTTTTTGATTTGATCTAAAAGGCTTCTTTGGGAAGGATTCTGCCCAAAGTGAGCCTTCTAGGAGTTATATAGGGATGTTGAGAGACAAAATGGGCAGGGTTTTTCCGATCCAAAGGCTTTGGAAGTGTGGGTAAGGTGGTAGAGGTGGGGGCCTTTTATAAGAGGAGAGGAGGGGCACTCTTGGAAAGGTATAAAAGGATACTTTATTATAAAATGCTTTTCAGATTTAAAAGGTCCCAAAATTATATATTTCTAGGATAAGGTGATAATAGTTCTAAATACACCCATAAAATAGGTTTTTGACATGTGTAGGTCTTAGATTTTACATTATCTTTTCATTTTATTTAAATCGTTAAATAATGAGGTAATCGCTGCATCATCATGATGTCATAAATAATTTAATTTATTTAATGTATAAAATTATAAAAAAAATATCATGATGTAGTAAATTTTTTTAGCTTTCTAATGAATATTTATAGTAAAAAATATGACTTGTATAACCCCATTTAAATCTTTTTTAGTAAAACAATTCATGTTTGTGACATTTTTACTTTAACATTAAATAAAAAGATATTAATGTCATTTTCCTTCCAAAGTGGCTCCATGGGGTCCCCAAGTTGACCCATGGATTTTCTTGGTCGGCCATGACACATAAAATAAGTGTAGGACATGTGTCAAGTTCATTTCATATTATTAAAACATTATTCTTACCTTAAATTACACTAATTACCTCTAATCGCGATTAAAAACATAAAAGTTACTATTCACCAAAAAATTATTTTAATCCCATTGAACCACATTTTACTTCTTAATGAAAACCATGTATGTCGGATTTTTGAAATTCAAAACACAGAGGTGGTAAAATTTCATTTAAACGAAAAATCAGTTTTTTAAGTACCACATAGTGGTTTCACTATTCATCAAAAATTGAAGTTTTTCAGAAAAATACCAAAACTTCACCCTAAGCTATATTTGATATTCCGAATTAAAAAATGATGTCTATTTTATAAAATTCAAAACATATAAGTTACATTAATTAATTTAATAATTAATTCCCGCTGTCTGAGCAAATAGCGTGTTTTTATGAAACAATAAGTATCAAAAGATTGACACTAGTTTAAGTCCAATTTCAAAGTGAAATTAATTACAATGACCAATATTGGATTAAATGGTAAAAATATATTCTAATTGAACTTTAAAACCAATTAAAAAGATAATCTAACAATATAATTAAATTATATGAAAAAGCAGTTTTGATGTAAAATGCAGTATTTTTCACTATTCATTAAAAAATGAACATTGTCAGAAAAATACCAAAAAATTATCCAATGTAAATTTCAATGTACCAATCATAAATAATAAGTTTATTTTGACAAATAGAGCTTATAAATTTGTCAAAATTTTGATTTAAAAAATGGGTTTCCATCAAAAGGCAGTAAAACAATCTTTTAAAAATATTAGTGTATTCTATGTTTAAGATTGGATTTATTCTCGTTTTAAGCCTCTAAAACACTATCTAATTCCTTAGTAGACATAGATAAAAATATCTATTATTCATTACTTACTTGGGATGTTACATCCTTCCCAACTTTAGAAAATTGTGTCCCCGCAATTTATTTACTTATCGAATAAGTGGGGGTATTTAGCCCTCATTGCATTTTCAGATTTCCATGTTGCCTCTTCAATCATGTAGTTTTTCTACAAAACCTTTACCTAATGAATCACCTTATTCCGTAACACTTGATCCCTGTGGTCAAGAATCTGGACCGGTTGTTCCTCATAAGATAGGTTCTCTTCCAGCTGAACTACCTCTGGAATCAAAACATGAGATGGATCTGGCATATACTTTCTCAACATCGAAACCTGAAAAACATTGTGTACCTGAGATAAACTCGGAGGTAAATCCACTCGGTAAGCAACTGATCCAACTCTCTCTAGAATTTCATATGGTTCAATGATCCTTGGACTTATCTTTCCTTTCTTACCAAATCGGATCACACTTTTCCATGGTGATAATTTGAGAAAAACATGATCACCTACCTCAAAAGAGAGATCATTCCTCCTATTGTCCGCATAACTCTTTTTCCTGCTTTGAGATATTCTTATGTGTTTCTGTATCAGCTGAACTTTTTCTGCCAACTCTTCTACCAATTCTGGTCCCATCAGTTTCCTTTCACCCACTTCATCCCAGAAAGATGGAGTTCGACACCACTTCCCATATAACGCCTCAAATGGTGTCATCTGTATAATGGAATGAAAACTGTTATTATAAAAAAACTCAACCAAAGAAAGATGTTGGTCCCAACTTCCCGGATAATCCATCGAACAAGCACGTAGCATATCCTCCAAAGTCTGAATTGTTCGTTTTGACTTCCCATCTGATTAGGGATGAAAAGCTGTACTAAAATTTAATTCAGCACCCAACGA
Organism: Viscum album; assembly: GCA_963277665.1. Lineage (NCBI taxonomy): Eukaryota > Viridiplantae > Streptophyta > Magnoliopsida > Santalales > Viscaceae > Viscum > Viscum album. The sequence goes on along the minus strand of OY728127.1, from coordinate 1,073,646,084 downwards.
ATTCTGAAGGCCTTTCCAAAAGTTAGAAGTGAACCTGGGATCACGGTCAGATACAATGGAGAGAGGAAATCCATGTAACCTGACTATCTCTTTAAGATACAAACGGGAAATTTTATCTAGGGAAAAAGTATCTCGTATAACAAGTAAATGAACAGATTTAGTCAAGTGATCAACAATAACCCAGATTGAATTATTACCTCGAGGTGTCTTTGGAAATCCCACAACGAAGTACATGGATATATTCTCCCATTTCCACTCTGGCACTGGTAAAGGCTGAATCATCCCTTTTGGTAACTGCCGCCCTGCTTTAACCTGTTGAAAAGTCAAACACTTCACAGTAAAATCAACAATATCCCTTTTCATTCCATCCCACCAGTAATACTCCCGTAGATCTCTGTACGTCTTAATACTGCCAGGATGAACTGAAAACAGAGAACTATGAGCTTCACATAACAACTCTCTCTTCAACTGTGAATCACAAGGCACACACAATCTCTTCCCAAATCTCAAAACACAATCATTATCAATGTTGAATTCAGTAAACTTACCCTTCTGAACCAGCTCTACCTTTTTCTGCAACTCACTATCTTGCTTCTGTGCTTGCTTAATTCTGTCTGATAGAGAATATTTCACTAATACCTGAAACAAAACAGAAGAACATCCTGCACCAAAAACTTCTATGCCAAATTTCATCAAATCCTTAACCAAAGGATCACGTTCCAAACTCAACATTTTTAATGAAGCATTACTTTTTTGACTCAAAGCATCATCCACTTTATTTGCTTTTCCCAGATGGTAATGAATTGTACAATCATAATCCTTGATTAATTCTATCCATCTCTTCTGTCTCATGTTCAATTCTTTCTGAGTGAATATATACTTTAAACTTTTGTGATCGGTATATATTTCACACTTTACTCCATACAAATGATACCTCAAAATTTTTAAAGCGAAAACTACATCAGCTAATTCCAAATCATGTGTAGGGTAATTTACCTCATGAGTTTTCAAATGTCGCGAATCATAAGCAATTACCTGATCATTCTGCATTAGGACACAACCAAGTCCTTTCAGTGAAGCATAACTGTAGATAACAAACTCACCATTCCTGGAAGGTAGTGCCAAAACTAGAGCATTCACCAATCTTCTTTTCAACTCCTGAAAAAAATCATCACATTCTTTTGTCTAGATAAACTTAACACCCTTCTGAGTTAGCTTAGTCATTAGACCAGATAACAGTGAATTTTTTTCAACAAACCTTCTGTAGTAACCTGCCAAACTAAGAAAACTATGGATCTTGGTTACATTTGTGGGTCTTGGCCATTATTCAACAAATTTTGTTTTAGCAGGATCAACAGTTATGCCATTTTTTTAAACAATGTGACCAAGGAAAGAAATTTTTTGTAACCAAAACTCACACTTGCTAAATTTTCCATATAGTTTACTTTCTTTTAAGGTTTGCAAGATAACCCTTAAATGACTTTCATGATCCTATTTACTTTTAAAAAACACCAAAATATCATCAATCTCATCACTATCCATGATATTTTTCACCATCGACCACCACTGATCAGCTTCACCTTCAAAACGGTAAACAACAAGACTAACCTTTTGATATTCGGAACACCCCATGACATCAAAAATATTCTCCAGTGCTTTAATCCACCCTTCATCTAGAATAGTGTCAGATGATCCTCTGAATGATGGGGGATGTTGCCTCATGAAATGTTCCACCACTGAAATGTTACTCTGTGGTTGATCTGGATGATCTCATGCATGGATACCACCACCATTTATAGCCTGAGTCAACTATGCCATCACTGCAACAAACTGTTCAGTTCTAATTCCGACCATCTCAGGTTGTTGATTTGGAAGGTTTTCTTCCTCCTGATGTCATCCCAACATAGCTGCATTTTTTCCTCTGCAGAAAACCATTCTGAACACAGAAATATCTTAGGCGAAGCAACATGGTAATATTTAAATGCTATATCATTTCAATTTGACCATAAAAAAAATATTTTTGAATAAGAATTTAATAAAATTCTAACTCCTAAAGTTATCTAAACCGACCTCTGATACCAACTATAAGGCCCAACCTTAAACCTTACTTAATATCGAGTTATTACAAGATTACACATTGAGGATCTTTTCTGGTTTAGAGTTTTAGAGAATTAGATCATAAAACATGCATTACATCCCACATTTAAACAAAGTGGTTACAATAAAAGATAGTATTCATATTTTCCCATCAACGGAAACATATTTAAAATAAAACATGGATTCTTTCTTGACACTTCCTTGAAACTATCATCATATCATGTACCATTCCCTTGACCTGTGAAAAACATTTAAAAAACTTGGGATGATCATAAAAATCTCAGTAAGGGATATAAAAATATGGAAAGGAAACATGAGTACATGTATACATAAGAATCAATGAAATCATAATCTACTCATAAAACATAGGCACTTTAACATACCTCATAAAATCATGAATAAATCATAGAAATCATAAGACATAAAGGTAACTTGAGGCATTCATAACATTCTTATGTAGGGAGTAACCCTCTTGGTTACGTTTGGAATACCCATCACAATATATTCCCTAAATCTCTTCGAAGAAACCTTAACGTTTAACTCCTTCACGTTACCCAATGTATTAGAGAGCTATATCGGGCTCACCCGCCCTTAGTTTATCACGGAACTACCCGTCTTCATAATAATGCCCAATAACCATAACATAATCATATCACATAAAACATGCATAAAGGAAACATAACATTTCCACTTTTCAATCACAAGATATCAATACAACACATTGATATAAAAACATTATGAAAACCATTTCCAATACCAAAATAAAAGAAAAGTAAAACATGGTATTTATTTTTCTATTAAAAAAATGTATGGCTTGTAAAGGAAGCCGAAACTCAAATAATAGTCATGGCAGCGGAGAAGTCGTTGTCGCCGCATACATACGACAATTCATTACATTTTGTCGTTTAGTAAAACGATTTTTATAAAAAAGATTCCATTTGGATAAACATAAAATTCAAAGGGGTTTATACACCATATAAAAGAAGGTTGTGTATAAAACAAAATATGCCTCAATGAAAGGAGATTGAGACGAAGTCCCATACCTCGTATCCGACTTGACTTGATCGTTCTTTAATCTCATGAATAATAAACTTGAGTTAATTTATAATTGTTTAAGAACCTTTTTCAAGTTAATTATTCCTTTTATATCACTTATTTCCATGTCAATAACACTATGTAATTATTTAAGTTAATAACGGTCGTTTTAACGATCATTGGTACTTGAGTTAAAAATAAACTCTTTATAATTACAAGTTGTTCATGTATCCATTATATCCAGAGTTATACTCATGATGTAGATATCATATATATCATATATATCCAGTATATACATGAATTTATAATATTACATAACGTTTATAGGTAAGAAATGAAGTGCACCGTTCATAGAGACGGTAAACCGTACGTACGCATGAATGCTACTTTCATTTCTATTTCGTATTTTATGGAATGGAATCATAATGATATAACAGTATATTATAATTCTAGTATAATATCATATATAATACCATTAATTACATCCTTTATATTTCCCAAAGATGGCATTAATGAATCAAATCACTTTGAGGGGGCGGTAGTCCGCACTTCCTAAAATGAAGATATTGCGTTTACCTATAATGGAAACCATAAAGGTATGCCATAAATTAAAAACACAGAATCTTAAGTAAAACATAAAAATATTATATATCATATATAAATATAGTGTCATCTTAATGGCCACCTTTGAAGGTGTTAAAAGAATATTGAACAATCATCGTTTCATGAGGCAGAAATTCGCCATCCACGGAAACAATATGTTCTTTAACCATTAGATGTAGGTGTGTGTAAGTTTAGCTCTAATACTTCTTATAAAAAAATCCTAGTATATGTAAGATACTGGTGTTGTTACAAAAGAAATGAATAAAAAGAGTTTAGGGGGTTGGAGAAGCAAAATAAAACATAAGAACACAATAGAAGACACTACCTTTAAATTGGGTAACTCTTTTTGATTTGAGCTCAAAGGCTTCCTTGGGAAGGCTTCTACCCAAAGTGAGTATTCCAGGAGTTAGAGAGGGATGTGGAGAGAAAAATGGGAATGGGTTGGACGAGCCAAAGTCTTTGTAAGTGTGGGTAAGGTGGTAGAGGTGGGGGCCTTTTATAAGAGGAGAGGAGGGGCACTCTTGGAAAGGTATAAAAGGATACTTTATTATAAAATGATTTTCAGATTTAAAAGGTCCCAAAGTTATAAATTTTTAGGATAAGGTGATAATAGTTCGAAATACACCCATAAAATAGGTTTTTGACAAGTGTAGGTCTTAGATTTTACATTATCTTTCATTTTATTTAAATTGTTAAATAATGAGGTAATCGCTGCATCATCATGGTGTCATAAATAATTTAATTTTTTTAATGTCTAAAAATTATAAAAAAATATATCATGATGTAGGAAATATTTTTATATTTCTAATGAATATTTATAGTCAAAAATATGACTTGTATAACCCCATTTAAAAATTGTTTTAGTAAAACAACTCATGTTTGTGCCATTTTTACTTTTACATTAAATAAAAAGATATTAATGTCATTTTCCTTCCAAAGTGGCTCCATGGGGTCCCCAAGTTGACCCATGGATTTTCTTGGTGGGCCATGACACATCCAATAAGGGTAGGACATGTGTCAAGTTTATTTCATATTATTAAAACATTATTCTTACCTTAAATTACACTATTTACCTCTAATCGCGATTAAAAACTTAAAAGTTACTATTCATCAAAAAATTATTTTAATCCCATTGAAACACATTTTACTTCTTAATGACAACCATGTATGTCGGATTTTTGAAATTCAAAACACAGAGGTGGTAAAATTTCAATTAAATGAAAAATCAGTTTTTTAATTACCACTTAGTGGTTTCACTATTCATCAAAAATTGAAGTTTTTCAGAAAAATACCAAAACTTCACCCTAAGATATATTTGATATTCCGAATTCAAAAATAATGTCTATTTTACAAAATTCAAAACATATCAGTTACATTAATTAATTTAATAATTAATTCCTGCTGTATGAGCAAATAGCTTGTTTTTATGAAACAATAAGTATCAAAATATTGACACTAGTTTAAGTCAAATTTCAAAGTGAAATTAATTCCAACTACCACTATTGGATTAAATGGTAAAAATACATTCTAATTGAACTTTAAAACCAATTAAAAAGATAATCTAACCATATAATTAAATTATATGAAAAATCAGTTTTGATGTAAAATGCAGTATTTTTCACAATTCATTAAAAAATGGACATTGTCAGAAAAATATCAAAAAATTATACAATGTAAATTTCAATGTCCCAATCATAAATAATAAGTTTATTTTGACAAATAGATCTTATAAAATTGTCAAAAGTTTGATTTAAAAAATGGGTTTCCATCAAAAGGCAGTAAAACAATCTTTTAAAAATATTAGTGTATTCTATGTTTAAGATTGGATTTATTCTCGTTTTAAGCCTCTAAAACACTATATAATTCATTAGTAGACATAGATAAAAATATATATTATTCATTACTTACTTGGGATGTTACATAGGGTTTCAAAATTTGTGTTTGGATGAAAACATGCCAAACCACCCCATTAGATAAACATAGTTTGTATTTGGGAGTGCATGCCATTTTTGACTACAGAACATGACATGGGATCTATAACATGCCTAGGGAACCCCATTATCTCTATAGACTATATATTTAAGAGAAAATATCATGTTTTTTAGGATCACACAACTTGGTATTCTCATGATACACACCAACATACCGTTTAAGCTTCACACACTATGTATATTAAGTTAACACACTATGTATAGGTAAATAATTGGAATAACGGTGCATATGTATTGGATTAAATGATGGATTATAAAGATACACATGTTTTTTTGATTATATAACATTCCATATAGGCAGAATATACATGAATCTATATCGATAGATAAATTTTGACCTATGATGGGGGTCAACACACCATTTATAGTGGAATACATTCTCTATAACTTGGGTATTTATGTGTTATTAATATATTTTTCACTAGTTTCATAATTTATAAATAATATAGTCCATTAGGAGTTATTTTAACATAGATTATGATGATTAAATATTATTTTACCTCAAAGGATTGATTCAATGTGTTTAGGCCAGTTTGAGTATCTTAGCTTTGTAGAGATGATAATGTTTGAGTGAGATTACTTGAATATGTTAGAGAGTTGGTAACCCCTAACAAATATATAATTTTAGAGAATGGTTTTATCACATATTTGATAGTTTTGTACCCCATTTTAGTTTTAAGGTTAAACAACCAATGTACCCATTACAATGATTATGACATTATTAAGGTCTTATGTGATATTTTAGATGGAATAAGCATTGCTTCATTTGAATTTTTCATCACTGTTAAGGGGTTAATTTTTTCTCAAGGATTCATATTTCATCTTGGGTGATTAATTATGGATTAATGGATGATTTTAGTGATCAATTTTTATTATTAAGGTGACTTAGTTTCTTGGTTGGCCTAGGTGTGAAACCACATGTAGTATAAGGACACTATATTATTTAAGGTACCCGATAGAGGGTACTAGGTACTTGGGGTCCAAAGTAGTATCGTAATTAGATTTTGGGTGATAACGAGCTAATGAGTTTCCCTATAATGGGTACTCGATGTCATGACCATATTTACTATTTAAAATAGGGTAATTTTAGACTTTTCCCCTTCTTTTAAACCCCTTTATTAGGGTTCTACTACAAAATAATTCACTTCCTAGTAATTTAAATATCTCTTTTAAGATTCTATTAGTCCCTCCAACTACCCTCTTATTTTCCATTTCTTCATGGTGAATCCATGGAGGATTATCCTTCCATATAAAATGTTAAGAATCCAATAACCCCATTTCTCCCATATTGTTCCCCTCTCTTATAATGTCCTCTACTCTATGATATGTATCTTGATGGAATTATTCCGTGGTATGGTCGAATTCATCCAAAATATTGGGGATTCCTTGTATTTTGTCCCATAGAGTATCATGCAGGTTTATTTCTTACCAATCATCACTGTGTTTTTCAAAGTTGAATATGATATGTCATGACCTAGGGTTATTTAATTTCTAGAGTTAATTTTAGGATTTCCTATTTAGAGTTATTTAGGGAAATAATTCATGTTTTTTAATTCATATTAGTGGTTTATTACTTTGGTTTTTATTTTGGATTTAGTAATTTTTTGGCTATGTATGTTATAGAATTTGGTTTCATTGGTAATAAATTTCATTATCATGGTTTTAGGTGATACCCTGTTATCCTTTGATTTTTTAATGCTCATTGTTGTTATATTTAGGTGGTGTCAACTAATTAAGTGAATTTTAGTCTATTACTTCAATATTACTACCTTTGGTTTTACCTAAATTAAAAATTATTCATTTTTATATTTTAAACATATGAATTAAATATTTCTAAATATAGTTTTTATAAGAGTGGTAAAACATTTTAAAATTTTATTTCCTAGAATTCAGGTTGAAAATAATTTATATTTTAATTATGTTGTATATTTTTATTGAACTAGTTTCACTTTTCAATTCCTTTAATGTATTTAGTATTGTTATTGAATTTACAAGTTGTTTTTTGGGAATCCATGTATACTAAATAACACTAATATGTATTCCCATTAGGCATTATACCTTTACCTTGATATAAAAAAGGGATGAAGTTGAGACCCTTGGGATATTATTAGACCTAAAATAGTTTATGGGAAACATTTATTCTAAGAGTTACCTCTTTCCCAAAACATCATGGTACATTGAATTAAAATATATATTCATTAAATTGTGTCCTAACTAAATTCTATAATTAAAATCACATATTTTTCAACTAAAACTTATTGTGTTATATGTAAAATGACCACCCCAAACCATAGGTTAACAAGGTTTTAAGGTGGTAATGTGGTGAATGGGTTTCAATGTGGAAATATGAGACTTAATTTAAAAAGGAAAATGATTTAGTAATTAAATAACATTAAAACATGGAGTAAAATATAGATTTTAAATTATTTTAAAGTTTTGAAGTTATATGGAAAAAATTTTCTAGAAATTAATTTTATTTGAAAAAATTTTATAATTATGTTTCCCATTTCCATTCCTTTTTTATTTAATAAAATTAAGTTTTAAAGGGATTTTTTATGGAAAATCATATGACTTATATTGGAAAAATATCATTCTAATAAATAAATATTGGTCTAATATTCAGTTGTAGGTTTGTTTGTGTGAAATGGTTTATAAATTGAATCCTAAATAGAGAGAAATAATTATTATGAGTAGTCAATAATATTTTTTCCTTCATATTATACCTTATAACTTACCATTTCCTCTTGATCACTATAACTAATATTCCATAGATTAGAACAATGGTCAGTTCATCTACACCTCATGAGGGAATTTTTAATATAATTTCCTTCCTCTCTTGTGTTATTATCTTATTGTGTCTTTGTGTTCAAGTTTATCACACCCGTTTGGTTCAAATATGATAATACTATATTATTTAATTGTTGAAATATTATGCCTTAATTTTATGATGAATTATACCAATTTTTTCATGCTTATAATTTATGTTTATGAGTTCTATTTTGTATAATTTTATGGAAAATAATATTAAGAGTGGATATTTATATATATTATAATAAGAATGACATTTTTTAAGTAATTATATATGATTTCATTATTTATATTTAATTTATAGTGGACACTACTTTGATAAATAGTGCTAATGAAATAATAGGTGCTTAGTCACTTATTATAATTTGAAGTATGATTTATTTTTTCTCAAAGAATGTAATTTGATTTTAATGTTATAAAATGTAGATGTTATTGTATATTATTATTTTTATAAAATACTAAAGAAGGTATTAAAAAAATCTATGTATACGTACATAATATAATATGGGTATTTGATCCTTGACTAAGTATACCCTTAACCATATTTGATAAGATGGGAATTATGCCCAATATTTTGTATAATTTCTATCTTCCACCACATGGGATTAGGCCACACATCATTATGTGAACAAGGGATGGATATTCTATATTATTTACCTACTATAATAAAGGATGGGATGAGATAAATGATTTCCCCACTTATATCCCAAAATCTATACCAAGATATCCTAATGAAGGTAAACCCAAGTAATATCTGGTATGGAACCTCTTGGCATAGAAAGTTATTGGTGGTATCCAATATTGATTCTTGAGTTATTTTGATTCTATTTTTCAATAGTGTAATTTTTGTGACTGCTTAAAATATTTTTTTTATATGTATGTAAATGAGATAAAATTTTTCATTATATACTTAGTATATCACTATTGTGTGTAGACACTGTTGGTGGTCCCTATTGAATATTTTATGAGCATACCCAACATGTGATCTTCAGTTTATTTGAAAATCCTTTTTTTTATTTTTTCATGTAATTACATATACATTAGTAGTTTATGGATCAATTTGGATTAGATAATCTTTTTTTATGGGAGTGGGATCAGTTTCCACCTCATGGTTGGAGTTATGTGTGTTACTAAAGATCAATTTTTTCGCATTATTTTTTCCTTTATTCTTAGTTTAATTATTATAAACCATGTTTGGTTTTTGATTTTACTTATTATTGAATTATTTTAGATATTTTTCACGTGGTTTGGTTTATTTTCATCCATACAGACTATTATACCATGATTTTTTATAAGATAACACTATTATTCTTTATTGGGATTTAAGTTTTTTTTGTAGCATGTTTGACACATTGATGATTCATGTTGGTTTTATAGTAGAATCTAGTCTTTAATTACTTTTATAAAATAATTAGTTGAATAATTCCCCAAAACATCATATGGTCCTACAATTATTGTTTCTAGCCCCTTGATTTTGTGGAGCAACATTAGGGTATTTGGGAACTTGATTTAGGTGTTTCTTGGGTATTCATGCCATTTATTTTACAAAGTGGTATCTAGGAGGCATTTTGAGGCTATCTAGAACTTGGGATCATAAGCTTTAAATAGTATATTTGAAAATTTATTCTTGATAATTAACCCATAAAATTTAACCGTGAACCACTTTATGGTGGATGTTCATGTTCCCATGGGTTTTTTAGGAACTATTGGTTGAGTGGGGATTTATTTATTTGTTCAATAATGATAGACTAGAAATTTAATCCTAATTTTTGGGATTAAATATGATTCAAACATTTTGTTCATGAATCATGTTAGGTTTAATTATTTAGAAACCCATATGATGTCATAATGAACTACATTATTTCTTTTTCTTGTTATTTTATAGTTAGAACCAACTAAGTTTTTTATTATATGAATAATGAATAATATATATATATATATATTTGTGTGTATTTATACTGTTATCATATATAGATATATTATGACTAGGATAATACAAACCAAAAATTTATTCTCCTGATTGAGATTGACTGGCCTATATCTCTGATATCTGTATTTTATAGTTAAATGTTTCACTTCCAAAACTTATGCATATATTCCTATTTTAATTTGACCACAGTGCATGTTTCATGAATTTTACTTATATCATATCATTTAGTTTGATATTCACTCTATGTTTAATTTTATCTTCTTATCATCTCTTTACTCCTTACTAATACAAATTTTTTAATCATGTCATTTTTCCCTATCAATATTTCCATGATGAGAGTTTATAATATTTTCATCTATTAAGTACTATTATATTGAGAAAACTATTTTAGGATGATTTTTCTTTATTGTTTAGCATGTAATATGTTAACATAGTGGATCACATTTTACTAAGAATTTTTATATAACCTATGTAATTTTATTACTCTAAAGATGTTTTAGAAAATATGTATCATTCAAACATCCTCCTAGTTTCTTATTTAGAATTCCCAGGGAGCGCTTGTGTTATTGGGTATAAGTTACCATAATTATTCTATTTTTTCCTTGAGGTAAAGATATCATTTTATAACATTTTGTTTAAAAAAATATATAAAGTGATTTAATATAAATGTGTAAATGGGGATATACATTAAAAAAGGGAATTATATATCCTTCAAAACATAGTGTTTTCAAAATGGAATTTTTGTTTTGGATATTGAAATGGAATGAGGCATGGTGAACACTATTTTAATTTTATCAATGTTTTAAATTTTTTAATGATTGGTTTTCAAAAAAATATTTGGGAAAGATATTTTAAAATTAATCTAGTTTTGGTGTTGAAATTTAATTAGGAATTTAAAATACATATAATTTATGAACCATATTTCTAATAGTCATGATATTTTCTTCATATATATAAGATATTGAGTGTGTTTACATAAATTGATATCTTTAATGAGTTTTCTTATATTTTGGTATTTTTAAAAATAAAAATAAAAATAAAAAATGATATTTTATGTTCTTTTTAAAAAAATGAAAATTCTTAATAATACTTTGGATAATGTATCACTTTGACACAATAGGATTCATGGAATGTTATGGAAAATTAGGCATATTAAAATCCAATGGCATAAAGTATTTAGGTTTGAAATTTAACTTGTTGAATGTATTTGGAGTCATGATGATGGTGGGGTGTCCATTAGTGTTTTTTATCATGGGAATTTTGTATAATATTTAAGGAATTATGATTTTTTCATTGGGAATGTGAGGTGGATTTGGGTTGTCTATTACTGTTATCAATGTTGATGTTGTAATGTTTTTTCTTCATGATTTGAACTTATTTGGGAGATATGAATTAGAACATGAGTAATTATTTATTCACAATTTGAGGTTCAGTTTTGGTTTTTCATAAGTGGTATGATTGTGATTTGGTGATGTAGGATCTTGAATTAAGTTATATATGGTTACATGAGATGTATTTTTAAGTCATGATTCATTATTTTAATTGGGGTCCTAGTGTAATAATTGGGTATTTATGAGGATTGAGGATTTGGGTAAGAATATCTGACGAATTACCTCATTAAAAAAGTTTTATAATGGGGAGGTAGTAATGTACCATGTCTTTATTAGAATAATTAAGGTGTTATTATGTTCTTATGTGGTACAGTAGGATGGTTGAAGCATGGTTTAATTTAAATTTTTTATTTCTACTGAATGTAATTTTTTGTTTAAGCATTTGTATTCGATCATGGTGTTTGGGGGATTGATTATTAGGTTATTTTGGTGATGAGTTTTTATTTGGAAAGGGACTTGTGAGTTTGTGTTTCCTATGGTTAGAAGAGCCAAAATTCATTGGAATATAGGTTCCATCATGTACCTGATGGAGAGACCTAGGTACTCATTATCCTAGTCAGTAGGCTAAGTGGTCTATGGTGTCCAAATAGGTACACTATGGTTGTATAATGGGTACCAAATGGACATGAATTGTGTTCCTTTTAAAAAGAAAGAAGTTTAGAATTTCCCTAATAATTTTATCCCCTTTTGGGGGATCCATTAAACTCACAACCATACTCAAATTTTGGAGATGTCAATGGTTCTCTTCATGGTTCTCTTCATGGTTCCTCCGTCTTACATCTTACTTCCCCTCCATAGTGATTCCCTGGAATATTTTCATTCTAATGATAATGTAATGTGTCTATTAACTCCTCTCCTACCCTCTTTTTATTATCTCTATTATTTTTCTCACTTATAATCCAGTATCTTGATTGAATTCCACCAGAAAAGGGTGGAATTATTCCCAAATATTTTGGTTTAATCACATTTTTTTCCATGGATCATCATATGTGTTTGTTTCTATTCGATCAACACTAAATTTTTCAATTGTGATTAAGGTATTTAATGACCTAGGGATAAAAACTATTGATGATGGATTTCATGAATTCTTATATAGATTTATTTGGGGATTTAGGTCATTATGATTTTTGGATGAATTTTAGTGGTTGATTAATTTTGTTTTTATTTTGGATTAAGTTATATATTGATAATTTTTATTAATAAATTGTGTTTATATGGTTATAATTTTTTAATGGATTTAGGGGATGTGTAATGATAATGTAATGTTGGTAAAGTTCACTTTTGTGATACATTTTTCATATAGAAATTAAATTTTCACACCTATAAAAATTTAATCACATAAAATATACTTAAAATTTAGAATAATTTTGTTAACTTGTTCTAATAAGAACCATGTTATTTGTTGGAAAAAATATTATGCTACCATATGTAAAACCTTGTTGATATAGTAATAACTAAAATTTTAAAATTAATAATTCAAGGGTTAAAGGGTTTTTAAAAACAATACAAACATGACTTGAATTGATCAGATGATGTGTGTATTTACCTTATCACTTCACCACTCCATTTATTCTCAATTTTGGAACATCTTGACATGTTTAATATGTTTTAACTTTATATGAAGTTGAAATATTTATGAAAATTTCATCCTCACTACTTACAATAGGGTCCTCATACTATCCTGTCAATGCCACCATAAAAATTTGGTTTAATCCACAAAATCATTCATATTTTCTTCCACTATAATACTATTTCACTTTCAAAATTTCCTCTTCATTGTATATTATAGTATGTCATTAAATTTATATATAACATCCATGAAACCCCCCAAGTACTAAATGAATATTGAAAAATTTTGATAACATATTTTCATTTTTAATTTCAATTTAAATTTGTTTTTCCTTATATTATATTATGAATTTAGTATTTATAGTATAATTAATGTTCTCATATTATGTAAATAAATTCTAAACCCCTTTCCCATGACCCATATGAATGTCAAAAACGACATTCATGTGTTGTGAAAACTACAACCTCCATGGCACAACATGATTTTTTTTCCTTCAAAAAAATTCAGTGACAGATATATGGATACGACTAAAGGATAAAATATGATGTTTACAACAACATTATGGTCTTATATCAAAAAATTGGTAAATAAATTAGTTATATGATATAAAAATATCAATATTAATTTAATAATTTAAAATAATCACACTAAGAGGGAAATCATTTATTCAATTTGTGTTATATTTTAATATTCAATGTTTATTCATATACTAACATTAAAATTAAGATATATCACAATAATAAATAGTAAAAATATCATTATAATTTTGGTATTATTATTTTAGAACAAAATCATTTCATAATCTTTCATTAAATTTAGGTATGCTCTTGTTTGGTTTGGTTTAACCACATACACAAACTATTCCATGAATTTATATCATGATTGAATATGGGAACATAATTACTTTTATAATATAATATAAATGTTAAAATAAGATATTATTTTTTATTTTAGATATGTTATATCTATATTTAATCCATTAATTAAGGAAACTACATTAAACTGTCATGAATTACAAAAACATTCTTGTTATCAATTTCATATTCAAGGATGATGACTAGAAAACAAATGAATGGAATATTAAACCACATAAATAATTATAGATAATACCTAATATTAATTTTAATGAAATATTAATAATGAAATTTTATTGAATAATAAATATTGATACAACTATAATTAAAATAGTACAAATGATCAAAACTATAAAGACATGACATGGAAACTGGGTAGAATTATTTCATAGAATGATTATTTAGGAAGAGTATAGAAAAAAATTCATATTATGATATTTATGAATTATTTTATTATGATTATTATGTTTGTGATATATTATGTTGAATTATGTTCATGGAATTCAGGAAAAGTGGTAGGAGTTTTCTTCTCAAATTCATCTCTTTTGATCAGTTTTGAATCATGCACCTAATTTCCATTATGTGTTTTATATACATCATATTTTAGATGTTAAATCATGAAATTAAATTATTCATGGTATTTTGAGATCAATTTTATTCCCCCCTTTAATTATATTTTGGTCAAATTGTTACACAATCCATAAGTGGGGGTTTTCCTTCACAATTTTTATTCTTTGGGGCTTATGTATATTAACTACCTATTTAGTTTTGTGTGGTGCATAAGTTTCCATGAAAAAGTTTTACCATATTAATTTGGAAATTTTAGATATTTAAAAGTCTATATTTTTATCCCCCTCTAATTATTTGGATTCCAGAGTTATCAAAACCAATTTAAAAATTAATATTTTCATTTGTGAAAAAATAGTCCTATGTTTTGGTAATGTAAAAGTGTGTGTAGTTTCCTAGAAAATATATCCATGTTTGGATAAAAGAAAGTGGATTCAATTGTGTTATAGATTTATCAATGGGTAATCACCCCAAAAATGGTTTCTTATTATTGAATCAAATAACACACTAATGCATGAAAAGTGGAAAAAATAATGAACACCTAGCTAAAAATACCGAGGGGTATGATTTGGAATATTCACAGTATAATTATGGATCATTTTGAAGGTCTTTTAATACCATTTCCTTGGTCTTTGACCAAATAAAATATTTTACCCCACTTACTATATTCCATGGATAACCCTAGAATAGTAAAAGTAAAATTCTCACTATATTTTATTGATTAGGTTACTTCACGTTACATTGATGATACCCCATAAAATCTATGTTGATTAAAGGATGTTATCCTAGACATAAATATTATACTATTGAATAGGGATATATTTTATTTTTTTTATTTCCCATTATACTGAGAAATATGTCTTTATTAATCCAAGAGGCTCCTCAGGGATTGATATGAAAGGTCTTTAAGAATCTTATAATGAATCCCTTATAATTAATTAGGTCGTGGGTGGAGTATAGATTTATATATCCCCTTGATTCATCTATAGGTCTCATGTAACCAAACATGTTGGATTTTGGTGTATACCTAATCCCATTATAGGATAATGTATTTGTAAAAGACCATTATAGTATGTTTTAATGTATGTCATTAAGAATTAAATTAGTATGTGATTAATGATTGTTGTTCTAAAGGTTTCACTTATTATCATGGATATTCAACACCCTCATTTTCAATTTATTATGGATTCATATTATTTATTCATTCCTTACATTTCACTTATTACATATTTATGTTATTATAGATTCCAAAATATTCTACACCTTACTGAGGATCTAAGATTACCATTTTTTATTTTACTTTCACATGGAATCCCATAGTAGGAAAATGTATAATTTTAAATGATATAAAAAATGGTCTAATAATTTTCTCACAATGTGATCATACTGTTTCATATTTATTTAAATGTAATGTATGTATATACCTAGTCTTCCAATACATCAAAAGTAGTATAACCTTTAGGAACTATTTTATTCTTTAAAAATAGTGTAATTAAAAATTATCTCCTAGTTGTTAGATTCTAGGATGTAACAATTGGTATTAGAGGAGGTTTAGTAGACATCCTTGGGACTATATTTTGAGAAACATAGTTTGATAACTAATGTAATATGAAAAATCCTCAACATTTCTATAAAATATCATATAAATAAATAAATGTAATTATATTTTACAATTCAATATAATTATCTAATTATGTGTATGAAATTTTTGAATGATAGTGACTAATAGGAAGAATAAAAACTATATCAACACCCCTAGTCAACACATTGTTATTCCACTTGAACAAGTTAATAAAGATTGTGTTTATAATAATCAGTCCTTAACCATATAAGGTTTGTTGATCAGGGTTAGGAAAAATAGTCTTTTCTATATAGAGTTACCTACTAATCCATAATGCTGTGTAACCTTTAAGGATATATTCATATCTAAAAAACCTCAATCATTCAATGAAACTACTAATCCATTGATAGATTATTAATGGATATAGTTCCCAAAAAATATATTTCTCTCTTCAGGAAGTAGTGAAATGAAAAAATTCATCATGGTAGTTTATCACCTTAAGGTAGATATGAAAAAAATGAAATTCTCTAATTCAAAACACTATAGAATAAGTTGAGATAAAGAAAAAGAAATAGGGAAAATTGAATGATTTATTTTATAGAAAATAAATTTATTGTAATATAAGAGAATACATTGAAATGAAGTTTATCAATCATAGAAAAATAGAGGGGGGGGATGTTAATGGGTATGAGGAAAACAATACAAGGTTAGCTAGACATGATACTAACTGTGTATGTAGACCATAAAACCAGATTTATTATTTATTTTATGGGTTAATGCCAAACCATTTAAGGGTGTTGATCACTCAAATAATTTCATCATAATAAGATATAGTCTCACGTGTCATTAATATAAAAATGAGTTCTCCAGGATGAATTTATTCATGTGTAATCATGAAAAGTTAATTCTATTTGAGTATCATGGGATGAATAATGTGAAAAAGGAATACATGATGAGATTTACAACTCAGGATAACTTTATGATGAAATTCATTAGGGATTAGAGGAAGGGAAATAGATTTTGTTTCAAGTGTGGATAAAATAGAGATAAAGATAAAAAATGAAAGGGATATTATAATGTTGTTGATGTTTAATGATTTAATTTTAGGAATAATGAGAATTATGTGAACCAATGACTCAAATGTATTGGGAATTTACCTTCAAAAAGTCCAAGGGAGAAAGTACAAGATTATGTGATTACCACTGCTGAAGTAAAAGTTAATAATGAAGTGGTGGATGACACTTTGATATTTTCTTAAATGTTTTACAATGTTTTATTTTATTATGGTTCTTAAAAAAAATTTATGTCTTCAATTTTTTCCAAAAAATATTAGAGATTTCCATACAAAATTTTTACTAGAGTTATAAATAAATTCCCCAAGTGAGAATCTTATTGCATCAATCATTCATTAAGAAATCCAAAATATTATATATGGACATACCATTTTTAAAAATTTGGTTATTATACCAATGGATTAATTTGATATGATTCCTGGTATATATTTTGTTTTTATTTATAATGTTACATTTTATTTCCTATAGAAGGAGATTATAATTCATTATGGTAAATTGGACTCTCTTGTCCATATAAGAGAAAAAATCATCCAAATAATATATTTATTCTCCCAAAATGGCTCTCATTAATGAAATTATGGGAATATATTAATATCAAGTGTTATCCATGAAGAAATATGATATCAAAAGAATAATGGATATAATAATGGTACAAATATTCATTAATGTATTTCTTGAAGAATTTCCTAGTCATCCATGATAATGTTAAGTTAATTTCCCCATTTAAATCATTCATGATTAAAGAAAAATATATAAATGTCCCTAAATAATGTCTCTAATGGATTTTATGTAGTTTAGGATAAATATAAAGGATTTTCATGATAAGGGATTTAAATTAATTAGTGTTTTACTATGGGGAGCCCCCTTTTTATTTCTAAAAATTTTTCATGGGTATATGAGACTATGAATCAAATATAAGAAGATAAAATTAATTATAATAAAGAATAATTATCCTTTTCCATGAATTGATTATTTATTTGATCAACTTCAAGGATCCTGACACTTTTCAAAGATTGGTATTATCCTTTATTATCATCAACTAAGGGTGAAGAATGTTGATATACCGAAGAAGGAATTTTGAACATGGTATGGGCATTATGAGTTTAGAGTAAATCATTTTAGATTAAATAACACAATTTTTTGTCTTTATGTATATGATTAATAGAGTGTTATATGATTATCTTAATATATTTTTGTTGGAAATAATTAAGGATATCTAAATATAATCAAGGGGATATTAAGAGTATGTGGTTCATCTAAAAATACTTCTAGAGACCCTCATGAAAAAGGATATTTATTAGAAATATAGTAAGTATGAATTTTTCTCAATAATGAATCTTTTGTCTAACATATTTTATCTATTTATAGAATATATATTGACCACACAAGGGTAAAGGAATATAAATAAGGGACTAAAACAATGAACAAAACCTAGATCAAAATTTTCTTGGGTTTAACATGTTATTATCAGTGGGTTGTTTAATATTTTTCCTAATATTCCAACATGTTATCTATATTAACTTATAAAGGGTATAAATTCACACAGTAAATTTATTAGAATTTATGAGGAGAATTATTAATTCAACATTATTAACATTATTATCATATAAAGAAGGATTTTTAAAACATAGTGATGCATCAATGAAACAGATTGGTTGTTTTATTATGCATAAAGATGGTGTGATTTACTATTAATAATGGTAATTGAAAATTGATGAATAGAACTATCCAACTCATGAATATATTATGGAGTCTATAATATTCACTTTGAGTAAAAGGAGTCACTACCTCTGTGGTGAAACTTATGATTTATATACTAACCATAAGAGATTAAAGTATATCTTCTTTTAGAAGGATTAAATATGAGGAAAATAAGATGGTTGTAACAACACAATGACAATTATTTCTCAATAAACTACAATTCTAGGAACTAAAACAAGGCGGGTGATTCGTTGATTAGGAGGGGATATAGTGTTTTGACTAAGATGATTAGTAACAAGAATTCTATATATAAAGATCTACTAAAGGGGTATATTGTGATTTTAGTCAAGGTGATCCACCATTAATTTTATAAGAAATATCTGTACCATAATTACTATAAATTTTAGATAATTCCTAATATGATGAAAATAACTTACAAAGGATGATTTATGTTATAAATGATAGTATATGGACAAACTTTATATATTGTGATGTAGTGTTGATGTTTAGGAAATGTTTGTGTGTTTCAAATATACAAGAGTAGAAAATGGAACATATTGAAGAAGAAAATAACAAAAATTTATCTATAAAATATGGTATAATAACGATATATATGAAATTAAGAGAACATTTATAGTGGGATTGTACGAATTATGAAGTTGCAGACAATGTGTCTAGATTATTAGTATTCAGTAAGTCATGGATGAATGAAAACAACATAATGAATTCATGAAAACTCATCCTTTACCTATTAGGAAGCGGGATAAACTTCTTATGGGCATGGTTACTAGAATTACAAAGAAATATATGAGGAATAATGATATACATGTAATTTTTTATTATCTTGCTACATATACTCATTTGATAGTGATATGGGAAGATTACCCCTTTATCTATTTTCTAATATCTATATTAATGAAATCATAAGGGTTCATTGGTAACCTCTATAGATTGTATCTTATCATGATATTTAGTTCAAATCAATATTATGGAAGAGTATTCTAAAGGCTATCGAAACAAAGATATATTTAAGAATTTCCTATCATCCTAGACTTATGGGTAGTCTAGAAAGACTATCTAGATATTGAAAAACCTAATAAGATCACATTCTCTAGAATTCCATGATTATACGGATTATTATTTACCATTGGAGGAATTATAAAATAATAATACCATCCAATTAATCATCCAAATAAAACTATATTAAGCATTGTATAGGAAGATGATTCATAATAAAAACCATTGGGAAGAAATTGGAGAAATAATGTTATTTTGGTTAGAATATAATGTGGATATAACTACCAAGGTATGGACTATTCATAATAATATTAATACTACCCATATTATAAAAATGTTTTATTTTAATAATCGATGTAAAGAAATGGATTTTCATGTAACAGATCATGTATACTTAATTGTTTAACACTGGAAGGGAGTAGTATTATTTTCTAAATTTTGGAATTAAATCCCATGGTACATTATGTATTTTGAAATACAATGATGAATTGAATTTGTATCCCACATATTGGAAATTACAACAAAAATTTATATTGTAAAAGACATATTCCATGTCTTATTACTTAGGAAACACATTATAGATCCAGAAAATTTTCTCACATATGAGGAAATAGAATTGGAATTGGAAATGTATTATAATAAAGTGTCATTCTAGATTCTTGACATCATAGAGAAGGTGATATTGAATCGAATGACTCAATTGGTGAATGTCCTTTAGAGAAATCACAAACTAGAAGAGGATAAATGGGTTCTTACATAATCATTTTGGAAGGAATATCTATATTAAATAGATTATTTATACCCCAAATTCAATGTTGAAATAATTGGGGGGGGGGGGTTAATATAATACCCAAGACTGTACTGTAGTAGGTAAAAACTATATATTGAACTATCAAGCAATGTATTCTCGAAAGATTTTTTATCAATGAGTATATTTAACTTGTTAATATTTATATGTTATAATTTTATATTAGGAAAACATCATTTTTATTTTCATCATAAATATATTAAAATAAGATGAATTTATAGATATTTTTGACAAAATAGATTTTTAGGATAAAATAGAAATATTTGTTTTTTAAAAATAATATGACTTTCATTACACTATTAGTATATAGGTATGACTTATAAATTTATGAAACCATTTTCTTGGAAAATATGTATTTTTTAATTTACATTATGAATATTAAAATATTAATTATATTTTACAAACCTATGGTTGATATTTTATAACTAAATAAATATTTTTCTCAAAGATTGTCTTAATATATGATACATTTTTCATATTAAAATTAATTTTTAACATTTATAGAAATTCAGTTAGAAAAAATATATTTCAAATTTTGAATTATTATATACAAATTATCTAAATAGTATCACTTTATATTTGGGAAATATGATTATGTTATATTGGGTAAAAACTACATAACACTGTAAAAGATAAAATTTTAGATGTAATAATTCATGGGGTAAAGGGATTGAAACATGACAACAAAAATTATATAATTGAGTGGATGAGGTTTGTATTGACCTCATATCTTCCCCACTTCTTTATTTCCCAATTTTGTAGAAACCTAAAATGTTTACAATTTTATGACTTTATATTAAGTTGACATATTTAAAAAATTACATTCTAAACACTTATAAAAGGGGCCTACCACCTCCCCTACAATATAACACTAAAAATTAGGATTCTTCTTAAAATAAAAAATCATTACTTCCACTAGAATAATATTTCAATATTATTATATTCTGATAAAAATATATTATCTTAGTCCATTCCTTTCCAAGGAATCATCTAAGTTAATCCAAGAGTTTTCAATGTAAGTATACTATTTTCTTTTTATATTTAAATTTTAAATTTATTTATAAAAAATATTGTATGATGACTTCATTAATTTCTATATTTGTAATATTTGTAATATTTTTCATATAAACACTAACCACCTTACCCATTTATCTTAATAAAAATTTAACCATCATTTATGCATTATGCATATTAATACATCCATGATGAAATGTGTTTTTAATTGATTAAATTCCTTACATGGGTAGATATAAGGATGTGATTAATGAATGAATATGATTTTTTGATATCATTAATGTTATGGTATGATAAATTAGATAAAATATTAGTGATATTATGGAAAAATGATCATAGATAATTTAATCCTTTAAAATAAGGGCACTGAGAGGACAATCTTTTATTAAAATTGTGTAATATTTTCATATACATTTTTTATTTTTCAAAATCCATAAAAATTATGATATATAACACTAATAAAAAATAAATAATATCATTATGATTTTTATTTAATGATATTAGAACAAAATTATATCATAATCATTCTTTAAATTTGGTTATGTTCATTTTTGTGTTCGTTTACCCACCTACTTGATTAAAAATACAAATTTATATCATGAATGTCTATAGGAACATAATTATTGGAAAATATAATATAAATGTGTAAATAATTTTTTTATTTAAGGAAATTATATCAATATTTAATTAATTAATTAATAAAACATGCTTTGATTGTCAATAATCACTAAAATATGTATTTTATGGATTTAATGTTTATATATAATGAATAAAAAACCAGTGAAAGAAATTTGAAACACCATTTAAAATTATAAATCATCCCTATAAGTAACATTAGTTACATTTTATTGTTGAATTTGGAAATAATAATGAATACAAACATAACTACTATAAAACTAATATAAATTATTAAAACTACAAACACCTGATGTGGAAAATATGTTGAATTATTATTAAGGAAAACTTTTTATAAAGATTAATAAAGAAAACAGATATGTATTTGGTTATGAATAAATTTAATTATATATAAAATTTGTGACATAGGATGTTATATTACGTTCATGGAATTCAGTACAAGAGGTAAGGATTTTCCATCTTAAATTCTTATCTAATGATTTTTTTGTATTATGTATCTAATTTCTATTTTTTGGTGTATATGTTGAATATTTGAGATATTTTATGAAGAAATTATATTATTACTGGTATTTTGAGAACAATTTATACCCATATATTTTAATAAGTTTTGATTGAATTTTTACCCAATCCATAAGTGGGGTTTTATATCCCAATACCATTCATTGGGATAAATATTATATTCCCAACATATTTTTTTGTGGTACATAAATGACTATAGAATACATTAACCATATTAATCATGGAATTTAATGTATTTACTAGTATATATTATTATCCCTATATCATATTCATTTTATTTAATTATACCAAATCCATTATAAATTCATTCATTTAAATGGTTGAAAAACTATCCTATGTTTTTGAAATATAAATGTTTGTTTAGTTCCCTAGAAAAAACATCTTGGTATGGAAACTGGTATGTGGATATAGTTGTAGAAAATTTTTATTTAGGTTTAATCACCATAAAAATATGTTAATTCATCATTGAGTCAATATTTACCATGATTTATTATTAGTGGTCCTTCCCCAAGGATATTATTTAGTGTATTTAAACTCTATTTATAAAACATGAAAATGTTTTTTTCCTACAAATTACTATGTATCCTAAAAAAGAAAACTATTTAACATAATTAATATCTTCTGTAGAAAACACCATAAAATTTAAACTACCATAACCACTATATTTATTTCATAATATTAAATCATAATAATTTTATGATACCCCAAAACATCTTAGTTTATTAATGGGTATTCTCATAAACATCCACATTACTCTATTGAATAAGGAAGTATTTTATTTCTTAATTTCCCACTATAAAAATATGTTTTTCCTTGGGGAATGGTAAGAAATGTCTTGTTGAGTCTTATGGTGAATTCATTGGGTATAATCATGATACAAGTGGGGATCATAATTATATTACTCTTTGATGCATAGACAAGTCTCATGATATAAAAAATGTTGGGTTATTGTGAATATATCTTCCCATAATAAGATATTGTCTTTGAATAAGTCCTTTGAAACAATTTTTGATGTTTTATATTATTAATTCCATTAGTATTAGACCAATTATTATTATTATCCATGTTTTATTTATCATCATGAATATAGAATACCCTCAGTTTTAGTTTATTATGTCTTCATGTTTATTTATTGTTTCCATATAACATATTCTATGTTTATGTTATAAAGTTTTCCACTTTATACTACTCCTTACTGAATGTATGAGCTCATAGTTATTTTATTTCCATTAACATAAGAAATATATAGGAGGAATGTGTGTAATTTTTAGGTATTTGATCGAATTAAATTTTTTTTCTCATAATGTGATCATGTTGTATCTTATATTTTCAAATTTAATGTATGAATATACCTTGTCTTGAATAATTAAAAATTATTGGATCCCTTGGGAACTCTTATATTCTATAAAAATAATGTAATATGAATTCTATATTTGGGTTTTTATAATATGGTATGTTACAAACCCCTTTTATTATTCCATTGTATGGGTGTTGTCCCAGAATAAGTATATTCATACCCCCTTCCAAAAGATTATTATAGGCCATAACTCTTGAGATTTTCTTCAAAGTAATGGGCTATATTACTACCCTATCCCAATTATATATGGGATGGTTTTTAATATTTCCATACCTCTGGTTTAGTATCGATACCAGTCTCTCCCAAATTAGGAAAACCATGTCAAGTTAGGTATGGATCACCCTCGGTATATGGAGTTACATGAAATTGAATATAGTGATTATTGAGTTGTATCAATTCTAGTTTTTTTAACTCTATATTTAATGGTGCATAATATGTTTTGTTATAAATAAATTAAAATTATTAGATATTTTGACATATAAAATTGTTACATCAATTCTATGTTGAGACACTATTGGTGGTTCCATACTAAGTATTTTATAATCACACCTTACATTGAATAATCACTTGATATAAAACCAAATTTATATCTATTTATAGGTTTCCATTGATATAAATTTAGTTTTATAAAAATTATATATTTTAAAAACTATTGATTTGGGTTTGGTATATATTTCCACCTTATTGTTGGAGTTTTTGAAGGTTGCAGGATATCTTGTTTAGATCAGGTCCTTTTCCCCCATTCGTGGTATCATTTTCATATTCCATGTCTGGTTTGATGTTTTTAAATTAGGCTAGTTTATAATATAACATTATCTTATGGATTATTTTTATGAATACATATAGAGTGTTATGAATTGATTTCATTTTTATGCTATTATTCCCTTTTAATCTTTGTATTTTCTTCATGGGATGTCTAAAACTATGGGGAATCGTAAAAGCTTCATAGTAGAAACTCTCATTGAATTAAATTAAATAATAATGTGAGAAATTATTTAATAAAAAGTATATCATGACCCTAAATTCTAGTCTATAGTGTTTAGACATGGGATATTACTCTTGGGGTAGTAACACATATAATTTTGGGTTACCTATAGGTATTTGGGTGATATTTGGAACATGGGGTGTGGTTCCTCTATTACATGAATCAGAGTCTTTCAGGGAATGAAATAAGTTCATCCTCAAACCTATTATGTTGCGGGATCAACATACTACAATAAGACTTTATACCACCCATATAACAAGGTCTTGGACCTCTTATAATAGAGGGTAGTGTTTCTGTCAAAGGTGGGGCTTGGGTTCTCTATGTAAAGGGGTTAATACTTCATTTTCTTATTTTTATATTCTCAGTAAATCATGGGTCCCCAATAATGATTTTAAGGATAAAATTAATGTTATGATAATTGGATGGAGTCTGAGTAATCCATTGTGTACTTGGGAATGATCCTCTTCCCGTAGGGATTTAAATACTCCCTAATTAAGTTAATTCATCCCTCAATGATATAAAACTATCCTATATAATTGTAATTGTGTAGATTAAGAGTTATAAAGTTTTTATGGTTCTGATACTATATTATCTATAACATATTAGGCATTATTGGACACCATAATGATATTATATATGATATGGTTATCAATTTTATTTTATAAGGGTTTTCTAATATATATATATATTCTGATTACGTATGATATTTGATCCTTTATAGAGTAGAGGTGTGATGGCGACGAATTATATATTTCTCTATATTTCTATTATCTAATGAATATATTGGGTATCTTTTTATAGAGATTATCTGTTTCTCCCTTGATACTAGGTTATAATATGACTCATATATTACATTTATCCATTGTGATTTCTGGGTGTATAACTATGTATTTTTATACTCCCGATGGAATGATCCCCATGGCCCCATGTGGTATGCCTGTGTAGATGAAACAAAGGTTGGGGATGACCTTGGGGGTTATGGGGTTTGTGAGATTAGTGAAGAGATGAATATTAGAGGGTCATATGGGTGAGAAATAATGATAGATTCCATTAGAGGACTCTTCCTAGTGGGATATGGAGGATTTTTGGTGGCACTTATTGTGGATCATCATACACGATGTTTTTATATAGGGAATATGTTTTTTCCCATTTCATGGTTATATTATATTTTGGGATTCAAGGATCTTTTATCTACCATTTTTAATAGAGAAATCCCTAATGGTGTTATATTTTATTTTTATTGTATTATACATCCATTTGTTATTTAGTTTATTTTTTTATATTAATTAAGTGGTTATGGTATAATATCCATGATAGAGTTATATATATTCTGGGTATCATGTAGGGTAGGGATTCTCATGTGTGATATAATTTCATAGTTCTAGTCACCAACTCATGACCTATTGATTTTGGGCTTGGTGTGACACACCCTGCTTACCATTGACCTGTGTGTGGAATCAGTGGGCAGGGTCATGTTAATATGTTTTGGTACAATTAATATCTAAAATGGGTGGGGGGGAGAACACCATATAATTTTATATGACGGGTTGATCTAAAAAGTTAGTGTTCATATGTTACTGATAGTATCCACTTTGTGTTTAGGATTACACCATAGTTTCATATCATTTATTATATAAAAATTATATATTTTTATGTAAAACATAGAATAGTGGATATATTTGGAGTTTTTTCAGAGATGTAAATTCTTAATTCTTAGTATAATAATATATTTATTACCAATGTTTTTTGAATATCACACTGCCCAATGAAAACATGTTGTTATTAAGGTCTATATGCAATGGTTTTTATAATATTTTTATGTTTTCTATAACTTAATTCACATGGATGATGATCTTGAATAGAAAATGAGAGAGTTAGAGATCCAAAAGTGGGAGAGTCCTTGAGGGCATGAAAGGACAACCATTGAAGTGTATTAAAATTTTATTATAGAGATTTCATGATGATTAATAGAAGACTATTAGAATAATGGTGTGTATATATTCCTAATATATCTCAAGACACTTCATAATATGTCATTGTGTGTAATTATATATGAGTATTATGAAACTGATGGAAATAACAATACACTCATCAGGAATAAGGGAATATGATCATTTTTTTGATATTTATCTTTATAATAAATTTTCCTTGAGTTTATGATCATTATAATAATTGAATTTTTTAAATGTACATGATGTGTTTTGAGGAATTTTTATATTGATTCAAGTATATCCCCTAGCATAATTATTTATTGATGAAAAAATATATATTGTGTGATATGGGATAACACCCACTTATCGTGATGGAATTAGTCAAACATTGCGATTTAACCAATCAAATCTCAATAATTTCATTATTTACTATTTCAAAACATAATGATCAAAAAAATTTGAGCTAAGATTAAAATATTTGCTTCTATTCATAAAACATTAGTTTAAAAAGGTAGAATGTTATGGATTAGACATTAACCACTGATTCATCCCATATCATTAGTCAATATATCCCCTAGGTAGCCATATATTTAGTACTAGAGTATAGGTTATATCTTTTATATAAACGAAATATTTTTTATTCGAACTTATATTTTGTAAAATCAGATAAAACCACTCTTGGTGTCAAATTTATTAATTAATCAATAATCTTTAAAGGTTGATAAATTCCTACATTGATATTTTATTTCTTTGGTGAGTTAATTACCACTAAAATGTGATGAATTAAATTTATCAAGTGCATTCAATAAATTAAATTGGTTTTCATTGATGGAAATTGATTTCACACATATTTTATAAAATTAATCATGCGAATTAAATATATTTTTTTATTTTTGTAGTTAATTAATTTTCCAATACTCAAAATGTAATTAATTTTTCATCGAACCTCTAAAAAAGTTTCTAGAAATCATTATAATGGAAATTTTGAGGCTATTTATAGTATGACTATAAGAAATATTAATTATGAAAGGAATAAGAAATATTAATCATCAATAAGTAAGGAAAATATTCACAACTTAATTACTATGATCAACTAAATATTTTTCCCAATGTATTTTCATTAAAAATAGTGGATCAAATAATAAATGATGAAAACATGGGAAAAAATTAATACTAAACTGATTTTCATAAAGAATTAAAAATTTATATCTCTAATTAATAATGTAATCAAGTTGAAACAAGGACTAATAATTTTGAAAACATATATATATATATATATATATATTTATTTGATAACTCATGTTTTGATTACAATGAATTTATGTAGCTTGTTAATAAAAAAAATTATTTTGAAATTATAAAATCTAAAATTTTAAATTCAGATGGTTGAATGGGAAAAACTATTTTATCCAAAAGATTATGAATCAAAAAGTGATTTATCATTCTGGAAATTTTTTTTATAAAAATTATAAAATATAATACAAGGATTGAAAAATGAAATTAAGGGGTGTAATATGTGTTTAGTCAATGTTCAATAAGATGTTACATATTTGTATTGCTATAAATTTAATTTTTATATATAAATTATATTAATCAATATTTAGAGTCCTAAGAATAATTCATTCATGTTTATCAATAAGAACTTATGAGAAGTATAATATGAATAATGTTAATCAAGCCTTTCCTTCTAGAACATAAAATTTATGTTCATGAAGCAGAAGAATAAGAAACACATTATAAAGTAGGATTCAAATGGTAATTTATTTATATTTATTATATAAATATAATTATTTAAAATAATGTTATCCAAAGTATAATTTAATTTATGTTTAGTCCCATTCATTTTTGGGTTTTGTCCCACTTTCATGTTTCTTCTGGTGGTGACTTTCACTCGCTCGAGGTTGCGCTTCCTCTCGGTTTATACTTCTCTTGCTCGCCTTTCCCTACTTTGTGACGCACTCAAATTTTTTTCCCATTTTCGTCCCTGCACTCTGATATTGCATTCCTCAGCTCCTCTCTAGGTTGGTTTTGGTGCACGAGATTCTTTGAGGTTTTGGGCATGTAGTATGATGGATGACATATTTCTAGGCACTCTGAAGTTGGTCCTTCCTAGGGTTTCAATCCAAATGCCTTTTCATCTTGATGAAGGTCCTGATGGAATTTTATTGTTTATTTTTTCTCTATTTTGGTTATGGTTGATGCCATCAGTGGTTCAATATGGTTATGTTTCTAGTTATGATTCCTTTATTTTTGCATTTTGATGAAGTGAGTTTGAAATATACTGGTGTTTTAGATGTTCTTGGTTTGCTATGGAATGTTTTTTTGTTTTACGGTGGTTATAAAGGTATTTACTGTGACCGGTGTGATGCTGGGTCTGACAACGACAGTAGTTTGGTCAGCGATGGTGGTGAGTTTCTTCTCCAGCGGTATGGACAACGATGACTATGACTCTGATAAGGGAAAAGGTAGTGATGTGACCAGATCTCTTAGATCGAGGTCTCCTCGTGATGGCTGATGGATTGAGATGGGTTTACTCATGGTTCGAGGTGGATGTGGTGGTTCCTTTATATTTTACCTTTTTAAATTTGAATGTTTTAATTTTTGAATTTTGAATGTGGTGCGTAGTGGTTTTTGTGGAGGTGGGATATGCATGTACTGGTGGTGCCCTTTGTATGGTTCCCACTTACTAAAAATGTTGTTTTTTAATAATAAAATAGTGAACACTATGTGATAAGTTTTCATAGGTTTGAATGTAAGAGTACATTATCATTCTTACGATGAGCCCCAAAAAATAATTTCTTGAATAGAATAAGGGAAAGCAAGTGGTGGAAAAAATCATGATGGATGTTTTTCATATTTATTGAATCTATGACTTTTATAAAAATTAAAACCACCTCAAATTTTCATATTTATGAATCCTTTTTCCACTACACATAAATGAGTTATTTTTTGGCATAAATCTCTTAATTTATTATACAAATTTTACTGATGTTTTATATAAAAAAGTGAAGTTTTAAATTTTTTACATAAGAGGGTATCAATGATTTAAAAATGAATTCTTGAGATGATATTGGATTTAAAATATAATTAATAACTGATATAAGAAGATTGTTTGGGTTTATTTTTTTTATGTCTGTTGTTTTTTCTCAACATTATTAGAGAGTGTTTTTTTAAAAATTGAAATTGAGTTACTTTTTATAAGAATAAAGTTTGAGATACTTTATTCACTAAGTAAGATTATTATTTCTTAATCATCAATGTTTATCAAATCAGGGAAACAAAAAGGTTCTAATGATTCAAAATGGAAGATGTACTAGATAAAGATAATCGAATTACATGAGATGGAGATAGTGTTGATGATAAAAATATTCAAGTTACAATGTGAGAGTTGTGGTTATATAATTTTCAAGCATCGAAGCAGTGAAGTAATATCTAAATATTGGGAAGAGAATTTTTTACTCATTTATAAGAATAGTTCATCACTACATCATAAATAGTGATAGTTTTACTATGTCTCCCATATGAGTATTTCATTTTAGGTTGATAGAAAAAATACAATCAGATAGATGGATTCTTTTCTTTAAACCAAAAAGGGGAATCCATTACTATGTGAAATTTTTTATACATGAATGATCATATAAACTACCAAAGTATCATTTGATAGACATGTATCATATAAATAAAATAAATGTTGTCAAATGGAAAATCCTATGAATATGTAATTGATAGTGGAAGCTGATGATCTTTAAACAATGTTCCATTAAACATACTCTCAAAATATTTTCAGATATAGAATGCCTAGGATTACCAAACTGGGACTATTTGAAAAGTAATATTAGGCACATAACTGTTTTAAGAGTTCTGGAGAGAAGTAATCATCTTAACATTGTGATATAGAGAACCCTAAAAATTTGTATACCAGATAGGGGACTAAGAAATTTGATATTAACATAGTAAAGTCAATAACTATGATAATGAAGAGCTGTTTTTTCAACATATATTAATATATATGATATTTATGTAATATTTTAAGGTGATCATTGAGGACACTTTTTAATGAAACATTGATGGATATTGTTTAATCCTATGTTTTAAAGGATTTTAAGGTGGTAAAAAGAATGTTGAATAGAGTGGGAAATTTAAAATTTTATCCCACGTATCTTCCTTAATTATTGGAGGATGTTTTCCTCTATTAAGGGGAGAAGGATCTTAGGGAGTGGTAGATGAAACTATTGAGAGAGAGATGAATTGATGTTGTTTATATGATGTGAGTAGCTGACTAAAGAATCGCATGGTTAGAGATGAAATTCTATACATAACTATCAGGCATTTGTTTAAAACATAGAGTTAAATGGGTTGAGGTTCACTAAATTGAGCCACACTAGATAGAGGCATACATAATAGAGATGAAGGTGCACTAGATAGAGGTGTTACCGACTCAGTGCTACATGATAGAGTATTTCAATTTTTTTTATTTACATTAATCATTTTATTATTGTGTTGGCTTGGAATAATAAGAAAACAATGTAACTAGTGTGAGCCAAAATAAATACAATTCATGAGATACAAGTAACTTGATGGGAGTTGGTTCATTATATTCACAACATTATACAGTGAATATCCATGGATTAATGGGTGTTGAAATAGAAAGGACTAGTTTACCACATTAACACTGAAATATATATAAAACATGTATAAAACAATTTATATAATTATCATTGCATTCATGCGAGGATAGGTTTTAATTTAGAGATTATTGGAACTTTAAAAAATATATAGGTTAATTTTAGTAAAAAGGATCTTTTATAAGTCATTACTAATTGAACCCCCCTTCTATTTAGTCTATAAGATCCAAGGAAATTTGAGTGGTATTAGAGGGATTTTCCTCTATAAGATCCAAATTCTATTTATCATAGATAACATAAACTCAATCAATAATATTGTTGTTCCATCTTTCTATGATAAAAATTATCATGGATTGAAAAAAATGGCACCGTATCTTATCACTACCTTTTGTGGTCATTTATAAACTCATTAAAGGGTTTCCATCCATGGAGGAAGATATTTTATTACATTTTTGACATGATGAATCTCAAGGTTGATGGAAAATCAAGAAATTATATTCTTATTTCCTTGTCAAAAAATATTTATATGAATGTTATGTGTCATAAAATTGTAGTATAAGTTTGGGAAAAACTCAAAATAATCATTGTTAGAAATATAAAAGTAAATGATATAAAGATTTAGGTTTTTAGAAGGAATTTAAAATATTTTATGATGGAAGAAAATGATGCTATTTAAAAATACCTCATATGATAAAATTAAATTTTCTACAACATACTAGTATTCAAGTATGTCATTGAGGATTAACCTATTTGAAAAAAAAATTAATGAGTAATTATCCAGATAGTTTTGATTCTAAAGTATTTTCATTGGAAGATAATTAGGATTAATTCCTTTATGAATAAAATAACTTTCTAGTTGTGTATAAAATGGGGAAAACTAATGTATCACAAAATAAGATTAAGGAATATATATATTTTGAATTTCCAAGGAAGATGAAAATTCGAGAACCTAAATTGAGGTAATAATACACAATGAATCAAAATATAAGGAATATTATGCTAAATAGAAATATATAATTATGTATTATATATCCAAAATATACAAAAAAATAAGATATTTTAAAAGAAAACACTCATTTTTTTTTCATGTGGATGTATCAGACATGTTTCAATAAACTATCCAAAGAAGAAAAATTAGAATATTATAGTGATGATTATTAAGAATAACCTCATGAGGAAAATTTGAGTTAAAATTTTATGGAATATAATAAATCAACTGGACAATAGTAAAGGTACACTAAAATAAAAAAAATAATTATACTGATTAAGAGGGAATATTTTGAATCTCTCAACAGTAGTTCATTAGATTATGAAAATATAGATAAGTTCAAAATCTTCATGGATCTTGTTGAATAAAAATAAGATATCTCAAACATTAAAATAGATTAAGGTGATGAAACCTATAGGGAATACATTCTCATATTATAACATGTGTAATGTATAAAGAATAAAAATTTAAGAAAGAATCTAGAATATTGAAGAAAGAATATGAGATGAAAAATGAAGGAAAATAAGAGTTTCTTGAAAAGGAAGATTCATACATAAAATAAATTAATAACTCAAGATGAATGTTGAGGATCAATGAAAAATGTTGAAATATCTTTATGAAAAACATATTTCTAAAGATAAAGAGATTTGTAAAACTCAATAAAGATGTATCTAGGATGAGGATACCTTAAAGAAAATGGAAAAGAATTTAAACATATATTTAGAGGAAAATGTGGATACATATCAATATATTAGAATATCTCATCCCATTAACAAGGTAAAAACTAAACCCTCTAAAAATTAAAGTTTACATGATTACACAACCCATGTAGGAATATGAATCCATAATGGGACAATTTTAGTTGAGAAATAATGTGAAAAACATATCACTCAAACCAAATTTATAAGTAACTAATGGATGAATGATTCCCTATATAAATTAAAATTATATTATATATAGTGTTTTGACTATCAAAAAACTTATCCCATTTAGAAATTATAATTCTAAATAAGATCAATTTTCAATTATTTTTTTGGTGTTTTGGAATAAATGAGCACAAGGCATATAATTTCAAGTATAACATGTGTCTCCCTTGGATTATGTATAAACCAAGGGGGAGAAATAATGGATTAAAATGTAGTAAATATATAATTATATAGAAGGAAACAAAATAAAAGTGATATAAATTCAATAATATCTCAATTAAAACCCAATTTTACTAATTAGTAGATCTTTGTGCTATGTTTGAATATAAATTTCACTATGCTGAAAATTCTATGACAACTCCTTTAGGAAAAATTGCATAAACATGTAAAGAAATAGAAGATAGGAAAAGGAAAATTCAAAAAGAATATTTTGTTTTTGAGATTGATCTAAAATAAAGAAAATGAATAAACCATGGGTTCATGAAATTGGTTGGTCCTCACATATATATGGTGATATGAAAATATTAAAAAATATTGATGAACATAAGGTTAGTCTATTCAATTTGATAAATAAATGTTTCTTAAAAATAAGTGTAATTGGTATAAGTTAGATTGAATATCATAAACTAAAGTAAAATGATTTTTTATTTTTTTATTGGGTTATGAAAAAATTAGTGAGTGTTATAATTCTTTTTCATAAAGGTATGTAAATTATATTTAGGAAATAAAACATTATCATCTCATACTTGAAAGAAGGAAAAGTTGTTTCTAAGTGAGAAATAACAAATTAGAATCTATCCAAGACCAAATATCCTAGTAATTCTTATTATTTAAGCACAGATGATGAAACAGAGTTATGGAATTTAAGACAAGGGAATATTATCCCCATGTGCACAAGCATAATTTCAAAGAATGATATTATAAGAGACTTTACAAAAATGAGATTTCAAAAATCTTTTCTAAAAGGACTGATGGTCAGTAAAAGACATATTAAATATGAAATATATTCTACAAAACCAATTGACATCATGCCATATTATCAATATGGGATGAAAATAAATCAATAAACAATGGTTTATTTGTGCTTTATTACTTCCATTGATGATTTCACTTGGATGGATAATAGAATATTCATGAAACATAAATGAGTGGATTCATAGTTGTTCAGAAATTTCAAAATGGATGTTAGGGAAGAGATGAGAATATATTAATTGAAGTTAAGAAAAAACAATGTAAAATCATAAAAATGTAACTCATTTGTGTACTACATGAAAAAAATGGAATGTATCACCAATAAAATGACACAGACACTCCAAAACAAAATGGAATAGTATAATGGAAAAATAAAAGTTCAGTTGGAATGAGAAGAGGCATGCTTGGTGAATATAAGCATTCAAGAAGCTTCTATAGAGAATATGTAAGAAAAACTATACATGTTCAAAAAATATGGTTTCTTTTACCAAAATAAAAAATCACACCCTATGAGATGTTGTACAAAAAATCCTATAGTGAAATACATCCTGATTTTTGGGAGTGCTTTCTAAAGTCAAAAATTCAGTTTTTAGAGAGTTTTTTTAAAAATCATAATAATGATTTTCAATTTATATTAATCCAACTAAAAAAGATACAAGTTCTGGAATAAATGAATATATAAGGTGGTTGATTCCTTTGATATAAAATTCATTAAAAAATAGTCATCATTGAAAAAAGTTGTTGAAGAAGATGGAGATGGTGTAACGAATTATATAATGATGGTTTCCAAAGATTTTAATGGGAAGGAAGATGAATGTGATATGAATATTAGGTAGGATGATTATGATCAGACTAGTGATGAGGAATTTAAGACCATAATAAAAAAATGGTAAAATTTATAAAAACATTTTTAATCTAATAATATTATAAGAGACCAAGATGTTCCATTTTAGACTATACATATGTTTTTGTTTAAAAATGGTATGTAACTAATCTCATGGTTGGAAACATAATCTAACAAGGAATTATTTGAGAATAAATAATAGTTAAATATGATGAATAAATATTGGGATCATTTTTAGAAAAATTCCACATGGGATCTTTGTCCATGACAAAATAAAATAATATTTTAGGTAAAAAATATTGTTCATAAATAAAATCAATAAATAGGGTAAAATTTAGAGATATAAATAATGGTTGGTATTAAATTTTCATTCACCAATGGAATGTGTAGATTTGGAAGAATATGTTTCCCCAATTTCAAGGATCAAAACTATCTGAATACATTTAGTTGTTTCTTCTGGTGTAAAATAAAAATATTTATCAGATTAAAGATAAGTCATAATTCTTGAAAGGATAAATTGATGAATATTTTTTTATAGAGAAATCTTTTGGTTCCATACTTGATAATTATGGAACCTTGGTTTATAAATAAAAAATTATTTTTATAATATGAAATGGGATCTTCATTACCAATATTCATAGAATGGTATATCCTAGGAGAAGTTGAATTTCTCTAAAGTAATAGTATATAGAAACTTATATATCAATCATATGAGTATAAGTGCACTAATTTTCATTTTTTACATTGATAATATAAGTTTTTTAGGTGATAGGGATAAATAATTTGATTAACTTTCTTTGAAAATAAACAAGAATATTTAGATTTCATACTTGTGGTGTTTAACATCTTTCAAGGATTATAAATTTAACAAAAAGGAAGATAGATATTCCCATTAGAGGAAATGTATACCATGGTGTTTCTAAAAAAGTTTATCATCGATGGTTGAATGTACATTTTTACATCTATTACTGTTTTAAAGAAGATATGTAAATATGTGGTTAGAAAAATTAAAAATTAGAATGATTTCCAAAAATTTATCGAACTATTACTTTACCATAACTCTTTAAGAACATATATTTTATATATCATAACATTGTGTGTCAGATATGAGAGTGATCCATTGGAATCAAAAATTTTGAAAAAAATAATTCCCATTTATGTTAAAAGATCATCAAACAAAAACATGAATTATCAGTAGTGTAATGAGTTGAGCTTTCCTTGTTTCATAGATGCTTATTGGGAAGGTAATTACAATTATTGAAAAATAAAAATTATGGAAAATTTAATCTTGGGAGAAAGTTTTGTGAGATGGAATTTTAATAATCAATGTTATGAAACTTTGATTAAAATTAAATAAGAATATGTTATCACCACCCAAGAATGTATGAAAATGACTTGGATGAATATTTTTTTTGGAATATTTGATTGTGAATGTCGAAAAATCCATTGAAGATTCATTGTGATAATTTGATTTCAATCGATATATATTAAAATCATATGAAACATTCTTGAATCAATCACATTGATATTAAATATCATTTCATTAAGGATAATGTTTCAAATATAGATTTAGTGATAGAGTACATTTTATCAAAAGATCACATTGATGATGTTTTCACAAAATCTATGTTAAGAAAAATATTTGATAAATTGGGGAGGAAATTAAAATTTTCATCATCCACCACTAAATTTATAAATATATTATATATTGCCCCATGATGCATTATATTATATTATCAAAGGGGGATAAGAATATGTACCACATTGTAACATATATATTTTTGAATATTAAGGGAGTGTTATTAGGGGAAGTAGGTTTAACAAGGTTTTGATGTTATAATTATAGATGTTTTGATTATTAAGGGAGAGTTTAAAAATATCATGGACACAAAATATATTTTCATTGCGGTATGTAATTCCTTCAAAAACAATTCTTAATCTGATAGTTTGGTTTCAAGAAACTTTATGAGAAATTTCTTCATTTGATAAAAATTGAAAAAAAGTGTTATTGATATTGTTTCGAAAAAGTATAAATACATTGATTAAAGATCCTTTATGATTATTTTGTGATGTTAATTTGTTTTTATACATTTTCTATGAGTGTTTTTTTTGTTTTAGGTGAAAATGAGTTACTGATAATGTGAAATTAGTTTGAGCTACTTATTCACTAGGTCATATAAAGACTTTATAATATTGAATATTTATAGAAATATGGTCACCTATATGTTGTCATTATTCACGATAGAAGATATACTAGACAAATATATATGTATTATTTAAGTCATAGAGAGTAATGATGATCAATAATTTCAAGTTTTAAAGATGGTTTTGTAGTTATACATAGATCAATCTACAGTGTGGTGAAGTTACATCTAATTACCAGACAGAGTCTTTGTTACATTAGTTTAAGAAGTGTTTTCTAGTGACTAAGAAATAGTGACATTTTCAGGATCGCCAGGATGAGTTTTTCAAGTCAAGTGGATCTGAAAAACACTATCAAATAGTGTGCATCTTGTGTTTATACTATATATAGGAATATATTTATATCATATGATATTTTATTGAAGTTTTAATGTATTTACATCTAAGGGATCATCAAAAATTTGATTATCATACATAGAAATATTATTTCATCAGATAATTAATCCTATATATTTGTACTAGTAGAAGATATTTATGATCTCCAAACAAATTTCAAATGGATAGACTCTGAAGATCACCAAATAGAGAATGCCTGAGCATACTAGAGAAATATGATAGAATGAAGAAAATTAGATAAAAAGTGATGTAAAAAAATATTATATTGAGGAAATAATGTGAATTATACCTGAGATAGAAACCTAAAAATATGCATACCAAAAAAATAATTCTGAAAAATTACATAAACTTTGTAAACTCTTTAACTGTTATAATGTTAATATGTCCTTTCAAAGTGTGTAAATCTCGCTAGTATTTATGGAATATTTGAAGGAGATCATTCAAAAATACTTTTAAGGAAACATTGATGAAGAATGATGTCATCAAAGTTTCATAGGATTTGATAGTGGTTAATATAATTTTTAGTTGAGTGGGAATTTGAAAATTTGATCCTGAACTTACTCATTGATTTTCGGAGGAAATAGAGTGTAGGATCATTGAGAGAGGTTTCTAAAAATAATGATAATGAGTATAATTGATGATGTTTTTGTAGTGTGAGTAGCTGATCAAGGAATTTTTGGGTTAAATAAGAGATTCTAGATCATGAATCTGAATAGAGGTGTAACATAATGAGTGCATCAGATTGAGGAACACAGAATTGAGGCTCTTCAGATAGAGGCATACCGGATGAAGTCCTTGGTGCATCAGAAATAACTGTAATAGAATGATTCGTACTTAATAGATTATTTTCTAGAAAATTTTTTCATGATCGATTCAAATTTATATTATTCTATTAGATCTAAATAACAAAAAAACATTGAAATTTTCTAGAGATTTTATAATTATTTTTTAGTAGATAGAAGGAGTTTAGTGGGATTTGGATTAATGTATACACTTCATTATATAAT
The DNA here is from genome assembly GCA_963277665.1 of Viscum album. Taxonomy (NCBI): domain Eukaryota; kingdom Viridiplantae; phylum Streptophyta; class Magnoliopsida; order Santalales; family Viscaceae; genus Viscum; species Viscum album. The sequence goes on along the minus strand of OY728127.1, from coordinate 1,073,606,736 downwards.
TGATATATTTTGATCGATGGGAGTATACCCAACATTTAATAGGTACCCAAATTAGTATAGAAACTTTTAAAAACATGTGTACCTTTCAATTAGTCAAACTAGGTTAAATACCATGATATAGAAGGGGGAATAAGGATATGATATATTAAAACAACTACCTTTATAGATCTTATTTCATTTTTAGGAGAATCTATATTCTCCCTCATTTTTGTAGAAAAGTATAAATAGAAATTAAAACATGAAAAAATCATAGTAATATTACATGGTTGACCATCACTAAGATACATCCATTGATATTATAAAAAAAATGCGATGATGTACAAAATCCTCTATAGCTCACTACTATTACAATGTTTAGAGTAGACTCAATTTCCCTCCTGGTTTATAACCATTCATGATTTTAAATCTCAATTCTCTCTCCACTGATGTGAACCCATTGCTCCTCTAGTAGGCTCTTTTTCCAATCAGTTCTTAGTTGATTCACACTTACTCCTAAAGCCCGAGGTCCTTATATTTTCCTTGATATTTTTATAATCCCCATTTTAAGGGATGAGGGGGAACCCTTACATTACCCGTAGGCCTAGAGTCATAAGGCCCATACATGACCCTAATGTACAAAGGCACAAGGCCCAATACATGACCTTTGAAGGCTCAGATCAAAATATAATTTTGAACCGCCCCTCTCCATCATCTTAAAAATTGGAAGGCGCATAGCTCCCCACCTCACATGGTTGAAAATCTAGAATTTTCCTATGAAGATCTACAAGATGCCTAGTACTGATGGTAAGTGGCATACCCTATTGTTCATCCAATCTAGTTATCTCTTCCCTGGTGGATGCTACTAGCTATGAATCCTATTCTAGGGATTTATTCTATGTGGACTGTCCAGGTTGATTCCTAGTCTTACGTGTCATAGAGGCTCAGTGTCCTGAAGGCCTATAGTGGACCAAATACCCTATATCCTGATGTCCCTGAGACACATATACCCAAACCTATTTCCCAAAGGGTCAAATCATATGAATTTTTACAGATTCTATAGTAATTCACAATATAGCTACATTAATTGCTATAGTATTTCTATAGAAACCTATAAATTCACCCCACTCAGATTTTATCCCAGGTCTTTTGTATTCCAAAAAGGAGACTCTACCACTCAGGTACAAGATTTTTGGCAGTTTATTCACACTTTTATGTGCCTTTATAAAACTATTTCTTTAATGAGATGAAAACTAACCTTGTGTGAGACTTCTCTACAAGACCCCTCCATGACACCCCTTCAGGAGTAACTCTTTAGATCATGCGAATCACATAAATAAACTGTGAGACTCTATTTTATTCATTAGGATTTATTGAATCCACTGTGAGACTCTATTATATTCATGTTGATCAAATGATTCTGATGAGTCTTACTATTCATATTGCATAATTCCCTTCTCAAGAACTATTAACAAGACCCCTTCATGAGCCCTTCTTATATTAACATAGATCACATGACTCTAGCATGAGACCGTATTCATGATACATGGATCATGTAATATCAATGGGAAAAATTATACACTTAAAGTCCCTATGGATACATCATTTATTTTGAATCCTCCATGATACATATTCTTAAGAAATTATTCTAATTATTTCGATCATGTGATTCCAGAGCAAGAATTTCTTCATCTCATGCAAAATATTTTTTTTTCTTATCATACCACTTAAGAAAAATTTAATCCTTATTAAGGATAATTTATGTTATATTTTTAGGCATAAATTCACCATCTTAACTCTAAAATTCATAGTTATTCATCTATTTCACCATCTCATCCATTTACATCATGCACTATGCATGATCCTATTGCGTGTTCCAAATATATTCATGCAGTGGTCAACTTCACTGTCTTACAACACTTCATGTGACCGAATAATGTTATCTAATTATGATCATGGGTGCATCGCGTTATATCATATCAAGTTCCAATGAAAATCATGTGTCATCGGTGAAATTGTATTCAATCACTTTATAATATCCCATTATATGTCCCAAATAATGTATTCAGGTCATGTTATTTTGAGAAACCTCATGATACCTCCTTCATTTTAAGATTCTTCACCTTTATGTGCATCATGTGATCTCTACATGAGAAACTTTGGAAAATATGTGATGTCTTAAAACAAATATCATGATCAATATATGAAATCCTCTTCCAATCATTCCCTATGTGATCATTTCAGATATGTTCACTCCGCGTGATAAGTTATGAAATTCATACTCTTTGTGATCAGTTCTAATATTCACTATCCATGTGGCCCTTTAGGACAATAACACCAACTCTTCATGCCTCAATTGACAACCAAACATTGTCAAAAAAATTAATCCTTGTCAAAAAACAAAATCATCCCAAAAGAACCATAACAAGATATATTTTTTACAATATACCTTATTGGGTTTTTTGACAATAATTCAAAACATTAAGAAACAACTTATTGAAAATTCATGGACATGTAGAATCATTTTCCATCTACACACCCAGATAGTGATCAAAGAATTATGTAACACATACTCTAATCCGACATGAGAAAATATCATCACAAGAAATAAGAGTAGCATGAAAAGTTCATGAATTAATAACCTCATTCTGAAACATACCTCTAGAAACATTATCATCACCAAAAAATAGAATGAACTCATCCCTCAAGAACACATATTAAAATATAAATGTCATATTCGTGCATCATTAACTCAAAACTCTTTTTCATGATTTTTATTTTTTTAAAGACCCAATTAAATGTTTTCATTTTTAATATTACCCATGTTTTTCTGCACTTCATCTCAGCTTCAACCTCTATACTGATGAAGACATTTTCTCTCCCTTTTCCAATGAACCCAAATTTAACTCCTTTATTGTATACAAAATAGTAAATAACACACATAATTACGTAGGGTAAAACACACCATACATAATGGAGATAGGGTCCCACATATACATTATTCAATTATGGGGATTCGACTAAACTCCAATAGTTAGTTGATGTCATTAAAATTCCACTTTGGGTAAGGTCTTTTTTTGGATGTACATAACTTTTCATTAAGTTAGAACTCACTCTAAAATCACAAGGTTACTCTAGATATTCTGAATGATAATTTGATATTTGATTTTAATTTTCTTTTTCCATGGGTTTTTTTACACCACAAGATTTTGTGAAATATTTTTTTTTCAATTTAATTTTTTATTTTCAATATTTTTCATTCCACACAAAAAATTAATTTAGATTGTGTTATATGAAAGAACCCAGTTATTCTTCCTTTTTACAAAACACCATGTTGAAATTTTACTGCATGAAACACTTATATTGAAATAAAATACATGCCTAACTATGTTTGTCTTGTGTTACACATAATGTCGAGTTCATTATATAGCTTGTGTTACATACAAGACATAATTTTACCAAACTTCAATGTAAAATTAATAATATTATTAAAATATTATTATAGTTTACACCTAGTTATTAGAATAGAAGTTATGAATAATATTAATTAAATTATTATTATATGTTTTACACATGTATATCATAATAGTTATTTGGTGACCAGATAATTATAAATGAAAGAAACACTATTAAAAATAAAGGAAATATTTTTAAGAAAACTATATATATTCAATCAAACAAGTTTTACCTTAATAAATTAATTAAAACACTTTAGGTAAATTATTTTAATGAAATATAATTATATTTTATTCAGTAAAATCACTTACATTCAATTTATATTTATTCTAGAAAAATAATAATAAAACTAATTTTATGCATAAAGATATATATTTTTCTAAAAGATAATTTTTCTGACTTTTAATGAAGAACCTTATTTAAATATAATATTTGAAATTTTTATAGTTTCATTTTAAAAAAATTAACTCCATTTTTGAATGTAGAAAATCAAAATTTACTTTTGGAATATTTTTGTTATTTTTTTGAGAAGTTTCATTTATTGATGAATAATGCAAAACACTAAATTTTAATGCAAAAATAATTATTCATCGAATTTATTTTTATAGTTAAATTATGTTTTAATATGAATTTAAATTAATATTAGATCAATTTCACATAAATTAATAAAATTTAGTTCATTGAAACCAATTTTAAATTGAAATTAGATATAAAATATTTCAATCTTTTGTACATTTTATCTTTAAATACTTGTCATCTCGTCATTTCTATGGGATTAAAATTAAATTAATTTTATCCAAATCTGTGACTAGAATTAAGAAAAATAAATTCCATATTTATAATGATAATATTTTATAATGTGTAATAAGATAAAATTATTTTTTGACCAAAAATATTAGTGAAAGTAGTAAAAATTAATTATAATGATTAAGGTAAAACAATATTACTTAGTGGGTAAACATTAATTTAAGGGGAAGAATAATATAAAAACAAATATAAAACCCATTTTATTGAAATATTTAAACTATCCAACCACTTTTATCATAAAAATAAAATTATTGGAGGCACATAATGTATGGGATACCTCTAAATAGTATTTTCCATTTTATATTTACACGAATACCACTCCTTCTCCACTATAAAAAATAAACCCACCCCTTCAAATTATAACACTTCTCAAGAAAAATTTTATCATCCAAAAACTACTAAAATGTAGTCCCAAATCACATAAAATAATCCTAAAATTATTTGTTTTCAAGGAAATCAATCCAAGGAATCCCTTTGGTGAAAACAAAAAGGAGTTACTCAAAGAAGAGGTAAAAACCTTCAATAAGAACATTGTTTTTATTTATTTATACACCACCAAAATTATTCTAATTAAATGATTATATAATAACCTAAGTATCCTAAATGTACTGATATTTTGTTATTATATGTTTTATACCTACAATTAAACACAATTCTATCTAATGGGTAACAAACTTACCGTTAGTGTGTATGGCGGACCACTTCCTCGCAAAACGATGTCATTCTTTTTTTCTTTAACAACTATTGTGGGTGGTCATTAAGATGGAAATGATATTTTATATGATATATATGATATTTATGATGTATTTTTTTTCTTTTTGAGTTATTATATAAAACATTATTTTTTTCATTCTATTTTGTGAAAATATGATAACTTTATTTTTAGATGTGTAGAATATTGACTCCTAAAAGTGATGTGATTCCATAAAACATTAAATTGAATGTATTAAAGATTGGTTTGGTGAAATAATGTGATATATATGAAAAAATAATTATACTATAATTTTATTATATATATATATATATCATATACTTTTTTATCAGTATGACAAGAAAACAGTAACAATATTCATGCGTATGTACGACCTACTATCTCCATGAATGGTGTATTCCATTTCATATTTCAATCACTTATAGATTATAATAAATATTAATATTCTTAATATATATGAAAATTATATAATTTTTTTTAAATTATTTAAATATGTAAATCTTGATATAGGTTATAGGATCATGATTTACAAGTGGAAACCTCTACAAAAAACAAAGAGGAAAGTATGTGAAACGTAAACTTAACATTGAGTTTTTATTAAATGATTAATATAAAGTTATAAGATAATAATATATAGTTTTAGATATAATAATATGGTTATGAGGTATATTTATAATAAATTTATAATTATTATGTAGAATTTTTGAACCTGTATGAAGAAATTCAAGACTTATTGTAATGAATTTATAGTCTCACTTTTATTTCTCTAAGACTTACACCTTATTCACCACTCATTTATTTTGTGTTATTTATACACTACCAATGAATGTATAATATGATTATTATAAAAAATTAATGTTTATTTACATATCCTTTTGATGAAATTTATTTCATGGGGTGTATGGTTCAAAAGTTACTAAATTGGCAAAGTAATTTTTTCTTAATTTTCTTTCTTTGAGATACATGCCATGTTATAAACCTATATTTTTATATGGGGTGTAGATACTTCCCTTTGGAATGTTATATCATAAAAATAATTATATTAATGATATTTTATGCTTCATTTATTATTATTATTCATTGGTAATTTTGATTCAATATTTCCATAGTGATAAAGGTTTATTGTTAGAATCCCATTGTTTATCGAGATTGTTTATCATTATGTTTCCATTGATTAAGTATTATAATAAACCTCCAAAAAACTCTCATGAATTTTAGTCTCCTCTGGTTATTCATGATATATTAATGTATTAGTACCATTTTTTCCACTCTTTGGTAGTTAATCTAATTATGAAAATGTTTTTCTAAAAATCCAATTTTTTTTCTTTTTGGTCTGAATGCTGTGTTTTCAAAAACTATTTTCAAATATTACATTATATTTTTGTAAAAATTTATTTTAAATAAATGTTTTTGAAAAAATATTAAATAATTTTTTATTTTTTAAATTTGTTTTTAAATAAAAATTATTTCAAAAATGGTTTTAGGCTTTTTTTTATAAGTTTTTAATGTATTTTCAAAGAAAAGGTGTTCAAAAAAATTCAAGATTCTGTTATAAATTTTCATGGAAAAAGGTTTTTAAATTTTTTTCAACATTATTTTATAATTATTCAAGGAAAATGGTTTTTAAAAAGTTTCAAGGTTATTTTATATGTTTTCATGGAAAATAGATTTCAAAATGCTCTCTTGATTCTATTATATGTTTTCAGGGAAAACGTTTTTCAAAATGTTTTTGGGTATGTTTTATCAATTTTCAAGGAAAATAGTTTTAAAAATGTTTTGAATCTTCCTATATATGTTTTAAAGGATAAATTAAAATAGGATATTTTTCAAAATATGTTATGATTTCAAAATTATTCATTTAAAAACTCTAAAGGAAATTTTCTCAAGAAATGTTTAAAACTATTTTAAAATGAATACTTTATAATTTTTCAAGAAACGTTTTTTAAAAAAAGGGCTTTGAAATTGATTTATGTTTTTAAAAATTAATTTTAAAAGAAATTTTATATTCCTTAAGAAATTTTTCATTTGATCTTTCAAAATCATTCGCCAAATAAGTTGAAATACATTGATATATTTCATTCTTTAAAAGAGATATGATCTGAGGACACTATTTTAATTCATTTTTGAAATGGTTTATTTTAATATGAAAAGTTGATTATGAAACCTGTATCTATTCAAAATGTTATATCATGATAAAATGATTATCAAACCCACATCCTTTCCTAACTTATTCTAAGATGAAATTATTATGAAACTGGTCTTTTTTCAAAATTTATGATATGATTAAATTTTTATAATACCCATCTCATTTAATGGGTTATGATATGAAGTTTATGACCCCAACATTTTTTTAAGGTTTATGATATGATGAATGGTTTTTTATCCTATGCCTCATGAATGTATGATTTCATTACATGATGGGTGGGACCAATATATCCCTCAAATGAATTGGGTAACAATTTATGTTTTATGTGATAAAAGGGTAAACTTGAGGGAATCCCGAGAGAGAAACAAGAGGGTACATGGGAGGGAACCCCAAGACCGAAACAAGAAGTTACATGAGAGGTCATCCCATGCTCGAAACATGATTGTAAAAATGAGGGCATCCCAATACAGTAATAAGAGGGTACATATGGCGACATCCCAATCTTGAAACAAGCTGTTACATGGGAAGGAATCCCAATATTGAAACAATAGGATACATGGGAGGTCATCATAGATCTGAAGCAAGAGGGTACATGGGAGGGAATCCTGATCCCAAATAAAGTACATGGGTGATTAGAACAGTCCACTCATGTTAATAAGGTCTTTCTAGGAAGCCTTAAAAAAGATTTTATATGCTTATGTATGTTTTATAATTCCATGTATTATTCCTATATTATTATCTTATGAATTATATTCTTGATTCCCTTATGATTAATGTATTATGAACTGCTAATAATTATTCCTTGACTATTGATTATGACCTTTATTATACAGGGTATGATCTTATAATGTTATGATCATTTTATAATACCATTATTCTCATGATATTCAAATATATCTATCTTATTTACCCTTAATGAGAAATTTAGTTATCATATTTCTTATGTTTACTTTCCCTTGGTTATGAATATATGTTGTTAGTAGGATTAATAAAGGGGAATATCTTTATGGGTGATGTTTTAGATCTTTCATCAAGATAGAGGATTTCGTTTTAGCATTTTCAAATACACTAAACTATTATGTTCTTAGAGCATTTATTTTTGTAAAATTATTAATATTCATATAAAATGATGTCATATCTATGTATGTTATTTTTTTTGACTATAAGTGATGTATATAATTACTCCAATGGCCCAAAGGACTTCATTTTTTATTGATTTTTGATAATCCACCTTTCAAGGGGTGAGGTGGAATCCTTACAGGGCCCGTAGGCGTAAGCATTACATGGCCCGTAGGCCTTAGAGGAATTCATTGCCCGTAGGCTTCAAACATTACATACAACCTAGAACAACTACTTGGAACTGATCCTCCCCAGCATCTTCATCATGAAATAAGCTCTCCACATTTGCATGGTTGTTCGTCTAGGCTTTCCTGTGCATGCACATGATTTTCCCGATGGCAGGTGCCATATCCTCTCATTCTTGCAATCCGTTTATCTTCTGCTATGGTGAAAGATCCTTGCTCCTCCTCCTTCTAAAGCTTGTTCCTTGTAGGTTGTATGGCTTTCATCTACACTTAAAGGTGGCCTGAAGGCCTTTAGGTGGCCCGAAGGCCTTACTGATCCAAAAGCCTGGGTGGCCCGAAGGCCTTAAAGGACTCGGGGACCAAATCGGTGGCCCGAAGGCCCAAATGGGGGCATATTTCTGGCTACTACAGTGTAATGGATATAATTAAATCTTTGATTTATTACACTTTAATTATCATAATGAATTCATATAATAGACTTCAATTTGAATCTCATATCATTAAGTTGTTGATTCATCCATAGTAACTACATTTAAGAATGATTATCCATGATGTATTCAGATTATGTAGTGCTCAATGAAATTTAACATTGATTCTTTATTAACTATGAAATACATAGGATTCCATGATATAATGAACCATATAATGTTTTCCTTTTTATATATGGATGTATTATTTCACTGAATATATGTTTCTTTCTTTGGGATTACTTTGATACAATCCATTCTATAATGTGAAAAAACCCAAGTTGAGTCATGTCAATATTATTTACAACATACGTCCAATGACTGGTCAATATTCTATGATATTGACTAATTTTCCTTTATCAACCCTTGAAAATTTCATCAGTTTAGTAGTTAGAGTTTTCATTACATTGAAATTTTCAATTCCAAATATTCTCAGAAATTCCTTGGAATATTTTTATTGGGAGATATATGGTTCAAGTATTCCTTGTGTTACTTGTAAACCAAGTAAAATTATTATCTCTCTAATCATGGAAATTTCAAACTCAAATTTCAAAAATTATATAAACCATTTTAACTATTAATCATTCAATTAACCAAAGATTATGTCATCAATATATACTATAAACATCATCATTTTATTTCTCCCAATATTGACATAGAGATTACAATCAACTGCACCACACTAAAAATTGAGCTTCTTTATATACTAATAATTTCCGAAAAACCATGCTCATTGTTCATTATTTAACCAATATAATTCCTAATTAAATTGAAATTTTTTCTTATCATCATGAATGAGAAACCCATTTGGTTGTTTAATATAAAATTATTCTTCAAGAAACCTATTATTAAATGATGACTTGAAATCCATCTGGAAAACATTGGTTTTCCTTTTCACTATTATGGACAAGAATAATAGAATTTTCTCCATATTTGTAATAGGTGAAAATATTTCATCAACATCAATACCCACTATCTAGGATTATCCCTTGAACACTAGTAATTCTCTATTTCTACTAATTATAAAATTTTCAATAAGATTTTTATAGAGTACCCATTTGGTCTTGATAATATTCTTATATATTAGCCCTGAAATAATCCCCCATGTATGATTCTTTGACTAGTCCATTCTATTAATTCTTTAAATGAATGAAATTATAATATCTCAATGATTCATCAAAACAAGTTGGATCTACCTATGAAAAAATTATGCCTATATATTTCTAGAAAGAATTTCAATTCAATGACTTATCCTCAATGTATATATTGGTGATGTCTGATCCCTAATGATATTATACCTATTGATTTTGACTAAGAACTTTGGTTTCTATATAGATACAGGTGAATGATCATCCTTCTCAACATATGAATCTTCTTCTAGATCTTCCTTATGTAATTTCACTCCCCTTGGGATGTTCATATCTTTATCAATATCAACCGGATAATGATCATGTTTTTGTTTATGATTCTAATCAATTTCTACCACAAAACATCATTGATCTCTTCTACTTTCCCCAAACACTTATTTAAGAATTTATATTCATGGTTTTTTCCTGATTTGATAATAAATATATCTTAATCTATATAGGATTTATTCATATGATATTTATACTTATTTATAATTAATCATGGTTTTTCCCATTTTGTGGTGGAGTCTTTACTACTAAATCACGGTGAATTATCCCATGTTTCATGATATAATCATCCAATTGGATGTTTGTGAACACCATTCAATTATCTATTTGTAACATCAATATTTTTTAAACTAGCATCTTATTGACTTACCTATGACTATGAGTTATGAAATGGAACACCTCATACTTGTTGATGAAAATTGAACACTATTCTATTCTACTAAAAAATCAATAAAGATAATATAATATCTCTTCCCATTAAAATCCATTGGTGAAATATGTCCACATAAATAAACATTCACTAGTTTAAGAATTCTATTTATCTTTTGATATTTTTCTGTATATGTCTTTTGAGTAATCTTCACTTATTGGAAAACATCACACGTATGAGTATGATAACATGATAAATTAGTGAGATCTTGGGAATTATATCATTTGAAGATATTTTACAATGGTGTTTGGCTCAGATGACCAAGATGTTTGTGGAACAACCTATTCTCATATTCCTTTAATAGAAAGCACATGTATTATTCTCAACTAATAAGATAAGGATTACACTTTGTGCATTTTCATAGTAAAAAAATTGCACCATATTTTCCCTAGAGTATATTAAAATTCATGTTAAATATTATAGAATTTCCAAAGTCACACAGTTGATAGAAACATATAAATCTATGACTAAGATCATCAACAACAAAGACATCCACACATCTCTTGTAATTTCCCCCAGATATAGATTTTCTTGATAAAATAATATTATGAACATCATCATTACCGAATCATATTACACCTTCCATGTCATATATAATTCAAGTCACCCGAATCATATTTCATTTTATAAGGATGGTGTATCCACTATAAATGATCTATATTCTAGTGTGACATGCTGGTTTGAAGGAAATATTTAAAACCAATAACTTCTCATATTTTTCCTTTATGATCCATGTCTTTGAATTCACAGATGATGTTGACTAATATTCATTAACATCCATAGATTATTATGGACCAACCTCATATTGTAGAGTTTCAAATTGATTTTTCTTACTCATCATGTTTATTGATCCCCTAATCTGTTACATGCAACTGCATTGGTTATGATTTAGTACATTTCCACACTTTATTGATTAGAAATATCTAACCATGATCCCAAATAAAAAGAATAGTGACCATCAAAAGAATTCTGGGAATATTGAACACTATTTGGATACCTATGTATCTATTTTACCCATCAATATATCTTTCCTATTGAACATAAATTTTGAGGATGCCTCATTTTTTCACAATAATTACACCTAATACAACTTGATTCTTGTGTGTTATTTATATAGTATTGGTTACCCTATAGGTTATTAGAATCATTTGATTACGATTCGTAACCAAATTAATCTTTAGCCTTAGATTGGGTTCTTTTATTTTGAAATCCATCAATATTTCCTTATATTTTTGATCAAGCCCCATACCATTTTTGTTATTATGTTGTGTTATTTTCTTCTCATAACATCCTATTGAAATTTTTTCTATACATCTAAACATTGATATCCCAGTTTCAATCACATATGTGAAATTCTTTCCTGATATCATATTTGGACTCATGAGTTTCTCTAATAATTTACCTTTCTTCATAGTTCAACAACTTCCTCCTCATATTATTCAACATTTTTGACTTGATCTTTTACCATGTTAGTAGAGCTATCAATAATTATTGTCTTTTCTTCAACATTCAACTTTGAATCAATGATTTTATCTGGTTTTTATAGATGTTTGAATCTTATCTTATCAATTACATCCTTAAGCTCAGACTTATCTTATTTCTACTACTATATATTGAGTTTTACATCAATAAACACTCTATTAGATTAATTTTTTTGATCTCCAAACATATATTTCCTCTAAAAATACATCTAATTTTACCTATAGTTCAACTATTCCATTGACTTATCATTCTTCATTTTCATTTTCATTCCCTGACTAGAAGTTACCCAAATCTTCCACCATAGAATATTCTTTATGAACCTTACAGTCTTACATATATTCTATCTTAGATACATCTAAATAGTTATTTTCATATGAAAAAATATTATTTTTTATGATGAAATTTTTCTTAGTATTCTTACAAACTTTTACATTAGTTGATGAAATAATCTTGGGAGTTTCATCATTGTCCTCATTATTATCATGAATCTACTTAGGGAATGTTGATAGAGTATTTCCAACCATTCCACAACAAAACTATGTAATAAGAAGCTTCCCTTTAATATTTTCTCTTCCCCTTTGTATATTTTAGTAAAGGAATGACATAACATCATATACTACTTATTCCTCACCATATCCTAAAGTGAGCATCTTCATGGCCTTGAATGATATCTCTTTATATTTACTTTTTTCTATAGCATCATTATCATCTATTCTATTCACATATACAACATGGTTATTGTGTAAGATATCCAATGATATATTATTTTGATCTTTATTTTCTAGTATAGAATCATTCAGATTGAACCGAGGTGGCATTCATATGAATATGTTCTTAATGAACATTATATTATTGAGAACATCTCAATGACCATGCATGTATTCCACAAAAACATTTACATGATCAAATAATATATCTATAGGCTCGTTTGGTTATATTTTAATTTCCTCAAAGTCATTCAATAAAAACATAAATTTAGATTCTTTATCTATTGAATCACCTTGGTAGATATGTATCATGTTTTCCCACTTAGAATTTAATGAATTACATGACATCATATTCATATTGATTACGTTGGATAAAGATATAACTGAGGAAATAAGTCCATTTTCATCGGTATATAATTTTATTTGATCATATTTTTATAATGATACACTATCCATAAAAGTATAAATACCATGAATTGAAGCTATAAAAAAATACCAAACTAATTATTGAATGTAGTTCTACATCCAATTATTCCGTAGATGAAATTTTTTCCCATCAAATATCATAAATACATTATGATTCTAAAAATCCATTACAAAAATTGAGAGAGAAAAAATGACATTAACCATCCCATGGATAAAAATTATTTTCCAAACTAGGTTACATAACCTAGGGTAGTGAATCATGATATGAAAGAATAAAAAAATTGTATCTTCTGATATTGTTTCATCATTTTAAAAAACTATATTTTATCTCCCTTACATATCATACTAAAAATGGAAATTAAAACATCCACATGAGACAATAAATTTACATGGTTCACACTAATAAGGATACATCCATGGAGTATAAAAAGGTAATGTATCAGTGTACCAAATATTATAAATATCACTTCTATTAAAATTTTTAGGGTAGACTCACTATCCATCTTCATTTACAACCATTCACAATCATAAATCTCACTACACTCTCCACTAATGTGAACTCACTGCTCCTCCAGAAATCTCTTATGCCAATTAGTTCTGAGTTTATTCACTCTATTGTTTTTTATTATGACAGTATTTTATCAATGAGATAAAAACCACCTTTGTGAGAGCCTTATCTCTAGGAACCCTCCATCAGATCTCCTCATAAGTCAATCTTTAGATCATGTGGATTGTGAGACTCCAATGCAAGACCCTGTTATATTCTTATAGATCATTTGATTCTACCAAAAGACTCTATTATATTCATGTATATCACATGAATATAATGAGTCTACCTATACCTAGTGTATAACACCATTCCTAAGACCCTTTCACGATACCCCTTCATGATACCTTCTTTAGTTCACGTGGATCACAAGACTCTTTCACGATAACTTGTTCCATATATGAAAATAATTTAATAAAAATTGGTTTGTATGTGGGTGAAAAAACCCTAAATGTAATTAAATTCTCATGTTTCCTTTGTGAGACCTCTTCAAGAGAAAAATATTTGGATTACAGGGATCACATGATTCTAGAACAATTCTTTCTTCAGGTCATGTGAAAAAATATGCTTCAGATCAAAATACTTATAAAAAATATCTACCCTACTAAGGATGGGTTCTATAGGAATAAATCCTCCACTATAAATCCATAAATTGTAATTATCTATTTGTTCCCTCTCTTCATCCATCCCCATCATGTGTTTCATGTAATCTCATCATGAGATCCAAATAGCTTCATGTGGTGTCCAACTTCATTGTCTTCCAGTGCTTCATGTGATCCTATCTCGAAATCCAAAGATGTTCATTGGTTATTCATGTCATCCAATCAGGATAACCAATGAAAATCATGGATAATTAGTGACATTATCTTCAATTTATTTATGAGATCCCATCACATGTCTAAAATAAACTCATTTAGTAAAGTGATTTCAAATGACTGCATGACACGTCCATCATTTTCACCTTCTTCATATTCATGTGATTTTCATGATCTCAATGAATGATTCAATAATTTACATGAAATATCTTCAAGATAATTGAATGATATCTCTATGAGATCATCTAAAAATCATGCTCTATATGATTAATTTATAGATTTTCACTCTTTATATTCAGTTCATACATTGATTCTCTATGTTATTAGTTTTAACATTAGTAATCTATATTATTAGTTTTGAAATTTGTGATACATGTTATCTTTCCAAGAGATCCTTTAGGAAAATCACACTAACTATTCATTCCTCCTATGGAAAATATCCTTTTACAATAACATCAAATCTTATCCACACACAAAATCATCCCAAAATCACCATTAAGAGGGATTTATATAGACACATTCTTTATATACATAACATTACATTCGAGTGAGGTAAAGTTTAATTTTGAGAGTATAAAAAAATTAACAAGTTATAGAGTTAAATTTTAGAACAATGGAAATTTTAAAAATAACCAATAATTTCAATAATCCCTTATTAGTGTTCTATAAAATTCTTAGAACTTCATTACCTACTGTCCTCACATTGTATAATTTATTTCCTTCAATAAGTGAAAGGTTGAACAAATTTTTATTTCTCATTTGATATAAAATCTAAGACCATGTGAATTTATTAATTAGAATCACTTTTTAAATACCTATAAATGTTTAACAACTACTATTCCTTCCATAATTTTTTTCCATGTAGGTTTAGAGTGATTGGTGGATGTTTTTATTACAATTTTATTGAATAATAGATTCTCTATGCCATTTTAAAGACTATATTTTAGTTAAATAAATCAAAGGGTATTATTAAATAGATTGAAATATTCCTACTAAAAACCAACATAGACTTTAAATTTTTCTTCTATTATTAAGATTTAATTAAATGAAAATATTAGTCAAAATATTCTTGAAAGGGGATGAGAATTTGAAATATGGAGAATATGGACCCTATTAGAAAAAAAGGAAATCCATATTCATAGGGATAAAATAAAATTAAACTAATTAAATGAAGATATTGGGAATAAATCATAAGGACCTTACTCCCTATTATTATATTTATATTATTTTGTCAATAGGTGAGAAAAAGACACATAAATCAAAAGATAAATTAGAAAATTATTATGGAGTTTATAATAATAACTCAAATTAATGAGGTGATGAGGGATTTTTATTACTAATTATATTTCATTTTATTTCATGGTTTATAAAAAATCATGACAATATTTATTGTGATCATGTATAAATTAAACAGGAGGATATTAGTGATCCCAGACATTCCATGTTGGATTTTTTTCAATGTTAAATTGGATATTTATTATTATAATGTAGAATAGATAATAATTTTATGAAGGGTCCATTATAAAGATTATATGTCAACATTGAAGTAGGATTCACTATCAATTCCTAAATGGAGATCCTAGATAATGGAAATGGGTGAAGAAAATAGTATAAAGACTCTACATGGTGATGAGTAATAGATAAAAATAAAGGAATTTATAGTATTATTCCAGATATGATTATGTATGAATGATTAATATAGGTTATCTATTAATCACGAGAGATTATATGAATTATCATATGCTTATATAAAAGGAAACCGAATGTAGAATGAAATATTTTAAAGGTTTTAGAGAAGAAAGAATACTATGAAATGACATATAATCAAGGTATAATATGATGAACAAATATATATCAGAATCCATGTAAGGGGAATATAGAAACAAACTATGGTGATGATTATATATGGTTAATCACACATTATTTAAATGAGAACATGTAATGGTAAATGCATATCATTGAATTTATATTTATAAAGTATACAAAACACTCAAGAGAAAGAAATACCATATAAAGATATAGAAAATTATATAGTAAATTATTTATGAAAATAGGTTGAGAAAAATTTATAAGAGTTTGTGAAGAAGAATTAATGTTCTTTTAAATGTTGATATATGTCTCAAAAAAATATATAATTACTCCAGATATCAAGTTGTTAAAGAAAATGTTAAGATTTTGAGTGTGACAACCATTTTATTTAATACACATAAAGTCATGATTTATTATATAAGAATACAGTTAATAGAACTGGGAATAATGATAATTCTAGTGTAATCAGGAATTAGTTATATTAAATAACAACTAAAAAAGGAAATAAATCATATTTATTGAACAATTCCTTAACATGATCATACATAAAACTGCATGTGATAACCTAGGGATATACATAAGAAATGGGTGAACTATAAAGCCTAGTGTGGGATTAAATGTGGTATAGCATGAAGAAATTAATACATGTTAGACAATAGGCATATCATTGGAACATAAAAGGATTAATAACCACCAACATTAACAATGAGGCATGATATAACATGATAACATAAAGGAAACATGGGAAATGTGGAAACAACATAAAACACTACATCATATTCATGAGTCTAGGATAACTGCCAAGACTATATCACACAGTGGAAAACTTCTCCTAAAGGAATCAGGTTTTCTCTCTATCCCATCCTTATATCTCATGAGACTAAACATTAACTAATGCATTGGACCGATATACAATTCAAGGATCACCCTTCACATCATTTCATTCTCATGCTTAAGTGGGCCACATAGATCATACAACATGGATTCATTCATTATCCTAAATTATTCTAATATCAAGTAGCATGGAATAAATATATGTATGACCCATGTTAATGATGTGTAAGTGTATAAAGGTGAACACCCTTGATAATAAATGGGTATGGTATTCACTACACAATTGTTTTGGTATGGAAAATCATAGTAAAATTTCAGCTGCATAAATGCATCACAAAAAATTAATAAAATGGGTTCATGAGAAAGAAATGGGTATATCATAATTTTTACATCAAACATGTAGTAATAGGGATAAGGAAATACATATACCAATTTTAGGAATCTTAAATACAAGGCATAAGATAATATATAATCATTAATAAGGAGGATAATGATAGGATCCCTTACCTTGATATTGTGACACAAAATTCTTGGGAGGAACTTCTTTAGAGCTTGGGGGAACCTTGGGAGGAAACTAGAGAGTGTAGGGTAGAGTAATTACTTTCTAAAAGTAATTTGAGTGTGTATAACTATGATTTGGGGTGGGTTCATATTGGAAATGTGTGTGTATTTATTTATTATATCTCAAACATAGGTTTTCTACTCAATATAAAAAAATAACCAAAACCAGAAACCATCTCATGGTTTTCCCCATAGGTTAATCCAAATTGGAATGGTTTTCATTTTTTTATAAGGGAATGGACTGAAGTTATTAAAATATTACCCATTTTGAAATGGAGGTGAGTCTTACTCCAAAGGAAATGATTTTAAATCCATAAAAAATATTAATGGTTTTGGTGGATTCAATAAGGCTTTATAAAATTAATCAAAAAAACATAAAATAAATTTTTCAAAAGGGAAAACATAAATTTGGTTATGGATACCATTTATGGTATTCGTTATATCACTTTTTGTTCATTATGATTCCATAATACACACCGTATAATTATATATTATTTAATTTTTACCTGAAAATTCAACTATCATAGAAAATAATGAAAAAATAACCATTAGATAATTTAGATGTTCTGATTTAAAAAATAATATTAATTTTATCTAAATATTTTTCTAAATATTTTGATTTTCAATTTTAAAATAAGAGTCAACATTTGGTGAAAAATGTTTAATTTTTTGACAATAACAATTTTTGAACCATTCTCATGGGCTTAATTAAGGGGAAATCCTAGAGATTATATCTCTCAATGAAGCTCTATTAAATGTGATTCATATAGTACAATCCAACTTGTTAATTCTATAACATCCTTTGAATTTTTCTATTAGATTTGTTAAAACCATATACTTATACTAATTATGTGATCACTATTTAATAGCTATATTATCAAGAGTAATAATACATAACTGTATTTTAAATCCAATAGGATATAATAATACAAAAGGAGTTTATGTTTTTTCTATAACCATATTACATAATAATAAATTTAATATAATCATAAGGGGAATTTTATTTATAATAGTTCAGGTCATTACAATCTTCCCCCTTTATAAATTTCTTTATCAAAATTTTCATTCCCCATAATAAAATAGATGGAGGTATCTATGTTGGATCACTTACTCCAGTTCCCACATCTATCATCAAACATTTGGTTTCTTCATATCACTTTTAAAAGGTGTATTGTTTTATTTCAAAGAACATTGTCTCTAAAATATAATATATTTACCAGATACCCATCATATGAGAGATCATTCTCCAAAGGTACCTCCTCTAGGTTAGGTACATGTGAGGGGTTTGGTATTTACTTCCTCAAGTGTGATACGTTTAATGCATTATGTATTTGAATTATATTTAGTTGGAGTTCTAGTCAATATTCCACCACTCTGATGTGATCAAGAATCTCAAAGTGACTGATGTATTATGGACTAAGAATTAAATTAATCCCATGTATCATCACTTTCTTCCATAGAGATATGCAAAGGAATACTATTTCTAAAAAATCAATTTCTAGGTATCGTCAATGATTTTCACCTTATCTCTTATGTCATCTCCGACTATCCATGATGTGATTTTGAATGGTCTTAACATTTTACAAAATTTCCTTAATCATTTTGAGACCTATAAGTTTTCATTCCAGAACTTTATCCCAACATGCAGGTGTTTAATCCGAACATGCAGGTGTTTTTTACCTCTTATCGTAAGGGATTTATATGGAGCCATTTAGATACCTGAGTGGAAACTATTATTATACGAGAAATCAACTAGAGGAAGATGATGGTCCAATCCTCATTTGATGCCAATCGAAAATTCTCTCAACATTTCCTTGAGTGTATATATAGTTTTCTCTAGTTGACCATTAGTTTGAGTGTGATAAGAAGTGTTGAAGTTAAAATCAATTTTTAGATCATGTTGGATAAATGTCCAAAACATGGATGTAATTCATGGATCTTGATCAGATACAATTGATAATGGTGTTCCATTCATCCTCATGACTTCTCTAATATAGATTCTTTCATGTTGATCAAGTGAGAAGTCCTATTGAATATCTATGAAGTGTGATGTATTTTTAAGATGATGCAACACAAACCAAATAACATTATTTTTTATTATAGTCTTCCGAAGAATAGTGAAAATAACATAGTGATATTTTCCCATTTCCATGTAGGTATGGGTAATGGTTGCATCATATGATTGGATTTATTCCTTTTTGACTTCACTTACTTACATAAAAGACATCTTGATGTATATTCTATGATCTCCTTCTTCATATTTCCCCAAAATAGTGATCTTGGAGATCATGGTACATATTTGGGCTACCTAGATGGATAGAGAAAGTCATACTATGTGTATCATCTAAAAAATCCTTCTATATATCAAGATTTTATGTTACATATAGCCATGACCCAAATCATACAACACTTTCTTCATTAACATTGAACTATGAGGATTTCAGTTTTATTATAGTTTCCAAAATATTCTAAATTCCTGTATAATCTCTTTGATCATTCTTTATCATTTTAAAATGAGACGGTTGCGCAATAATTTTTTGAAAGGATTGATTTAGTTATTTACTTTATGATTCTCATGTGCATCCTCTTCAAGTATAAGAATATCATATCCTTCTCAATTATCATTAATGATAGAATTTCTAGATCCTTTATACTTAGAGAATTTTCTACTTTGTTTTCTTTTCTAGGATGTTATTAGATTGAGAATTCATGGTCCTTGATCATTTCTAAACATCTTTGTTTGTACATATTAATCTATTTCTATGTGAATATATGCTTGAGGGTTTTGTGATCCATATATATTTCACCCTTCCCACCAAGGAGATAATTTCACACGATTTTCAATGAAATGATCACTATATCCAACTCTAGATCACACATTGGGTAATTTTGTTCAAGAACATTAAAAATCCTTGAAGAATAAGCTATCAGTTTGTAATTTTGAATTAATACAAAACTTAATACCTTCTTCAAAGGATCAATAAATACCATGAAAAGTTATCCACTTATGGGTAGTGTGATTATAGGTTCAGTGATAAGCGTCCTTTTTTAACTACTTGAATCTTTCTTCACATTCATCATTCCAATAATACTTGAATCACTTTAGATTTTTCTTAGTTATAGGGTGTGAAAATTATGATAGATTTCTCACAAATAGACTATAGTACCTAGATAATCCATGGATACTACGTATAATTATCACAGATGTTGGCATCGACCATTCACCAATTTCTTCTATCATTGAAGGGTCCATAGATATTCAATTTCATATGATGATATTCCCTATAAATGATACTTCCTTCAACCATAACACACATATTTTGTACATGGCATAATACTTATACTTTCATATGGTCTGTGCCATAGTGCTCATATTCACCTCATGATCCTCCTTGATTTTGGATTATATGAGAATATCATAAGAAAATACTACCACAATTTTTTTAAGGTAATCCCTAAAGACTCTATTCATCGATTCCATAATTATTTATACAATATTAGTGTGTTCTAATGGAACCATTATGAACTCGTAGTGCCTGTACCATGTACGAAAAGTAGTCTTGGGTAAGTCCTCCTTCTTCACCCTTGGTTGATAATACCCCAATCGAAGATCCACCTTGGATAAATATTGTGTACCACATAGCCGATTGAACAATTCACCAAAACATGCAAGAGGATACTTTTTCTTTATCATGGTATTGTTGAGCTCATGATAATCAATTCAGAGGAGCATTGACCTATCCTTAATCTTGATGAAGAGGAGCAGTACACCCCTTGGTGAAGCACTTGGGTGTATGAACCCTTTATTCTGATTCTCCTATAGTTTTTTTTTCAAATCCTCATGTTCCAAAATATCCATTCTATATAGAGTCTAGGATAATGGAGATTACTCATGGTATAATATTGATTGAATATTAAACTTCTTGGCTAGGAGTAAGACTAAGGAATTCCTCAGGAAACACATTAGAATATTCCCTCACAATAAAAATGTCTTCAAGGATGATCCTTTCATTATATTGAATAATTTGTGAAATATATTATTGATCATGGGGTAATAATATCCATGTTTCAGATGTTGGTGTTAAATAATATTCATCCTTCTCCTTTCACTTGTACAAAATATGCTGTCCCTTCACAATACAAAGAGTGATTTACTTCACAAAAAAATTACAGAATGTAAATCCATTCCCATAATTACATCATATTCTAATAAAAGGATTATGAAAACATTTTCTGGGATGTTCAACCCTCAAATTTTTATAGGGGAGGAGTTATGTACTTAGGATGCAATAATTGTACCATTGGCCATTTTCACCTATAGATCAAATTCCATTCCTTGTGGTGTTATTTTAATAGTTCTACTAAAAATTCATGATATAAAGGAATTCATAGAACTTGAATAAAAAATTATGTTCACTATTTTGGAATGAATAACAAGCGTACATGAAACCACTTCGTTGCTGGGATCCAACTCATAGATTATGATTGAAAAAGCTCTCCCTTTCTACCTTGGAGGTTCTTGGTTGTATATGAAAACCCATGGATTAGGGAACTATTTTTTAATGTTCACTAGTTCCTTGAAGTTGAACTAATGAACATTACATTGAGGGTTGACTGAAAAATTCCTTTCCTCAATCGTATTAATGGGTTTCTCCCATCAGTAGTTGGTATAAAGTGTCGTCACTTCCCACAACTAAAGAATATCCTCGTCCCCAAATGGAAAATTAAAGGGTTTTTCTTTCCACACAATTAAAAAATGGTATGTTGTAATTTCATAGAACTATTATATTTCTCCATTGGACCACCTTTAATGATACCCACTTTCCACTTCTTATCCATATGACACCCTTGAGATTTGTTGATCTACATTTCAAAATTAAGGGCACATTGGAAAATATCTTCCAAGAAATCGAAGTCTAGGATTTCTAGGGCCTTTCATAGAATAGGTTTTATCCCAACCAAGAAGTGGAAAACCCTACAATCATGGGTAACAACAAAGATTTACGTGTATCATCAAATTCTTGTGATGTTGGCATCATACACCCCAAAATATTTTTTGCCTTTTTTCTTGAGGGTAAGGAAATCCCATTCCATTTTATATCGGAGAGTGTGAGTAAATTATTTATAAAATAAACATTTTAATGAATTCATTACACACCATTGCTTCGATATATTCATATGTATTCATATTTTTTATCAATTTCAACCACCGATCAGATTCTCCCTCCATAGGTTAAA
Source organism: Viscum album (assembly GCA_963277665.1). NCBI lineage: Eukaryota > Viridiplantae > Streptophyta > Magnoliopsida > Santalales > Viscaceae > Viscum > Viscum album. The sequence goes on along the minus strand of OY728127.1, from coordinate 1,073,583,604 downwards.
CAACTTGTTTAATCATCTCTAGCTTAGAATATTGACAGATGGAGAAGAAATTCTCAATGGTGTTGATCCATTATTCTATGATTAAGGGATTAGATGATCCAAATAATTTTAGATGACTTTGTTACATAAATGTCTCAATTTAAGCTTGTTCTTACTTAGGGGAATTTTGAAACTCCTCGTGATGAAGAATTATATTCATAACATGCACCATCTGAGAGAGTATCATCATAAAGTTCACAATTCATTCTCCCATCAAGTTTGAAATCCCATTAGGACGTCCTCACATTTCCTGTCACATTGGTTGTTTACTGAATTTATCATTTTCTTCCATTGGATAGAAAAATTAAAAATTAGGGGTGATTATTTTTAAATTATTAAACAAAAAATGATAATCCAATAACACTGATGGATAAATTATAAATGACATTAATTTCATAACTTATGAATTTATAGGCGTCAATCTACATTATCCATGATATATTTCTAATCATATACTCTTAATAGAATTTTCCATTACTAATGGTTCATTATGATATTATGAATTTACCAAATAATATCCCTTGGGAGTGTCAAACTAGGTGTGTAGCAAGACCAATTTTCATGCACCAGGTCCCGGTCGAGTCTATCTCAACGTGATGTTTTTTGGGTTTTACTACTATGTACGAATATACCAGAGAGACATCCACTTGTACTATCTAGAAATGGATTTATTTTCTTGATAAAACACTTTACCTATACTTACCAAAAGTTAGGGATGTTTTATTATACTTATTCATGTCACAAAGGTTTTCACTAGAGTTTACTAATCCTAATCCCAAAAATAATTTTTTTTTACTTTGATCACAACTATGACAACCCTTCCATTTATTAAACATAAATTTATTATTTATTATATAAGATTAAAATTAATAGAATCTAGAAAATAGATAATTCTAGTGTATATGGGAATTAGATACATTACATAACAACTTAAAACATGAATTACATCATTTTTAATGAAAACATTATTAACATTCTTGTACTTAAAACTAAGTGGGATAACCAAAGGACATACATATGAAGGGGGTGATATATATAGCATGGTAAGCTAATAAACATGATTGAACATGAAGAAATTAATACATGTTAGAAAATAGGAATACCATTGGGTAATAAAAGGAGTTAGAATCATAAACATGAACAATAAGGCATGATATAACATTATAACATAAAGTAAACATGGTAAATGTGGAAACAATTTATTGTATCATAAATAGGAGTGTGGGATAACAACCAAGACTATATCACATGGTGTAAAAAGTCCCATAAAGGAATCAGGTTTACTCAATATCCCAACATGACATCACATGATACTAAACATTATCTAATACATTGGAGTGCTATATAATTCTGGGGGCACCTTTCACATTCATTTCATTCTCATGCTTAAGTGTTCCACAAAGATCGTACAAAATGGATTAATTCAGAATCACAATTTATGACACTATAAATGAGTATGGAATAGATACATATAAGACCAAATTCATTGAAGTATAATTGTATAATGGTTAAAACCATTGATTGGAAATGAGTATGGTATTCACTACACAAATGTTTTGGCATGGAAAATCATAGTGAAATTTATGCAGCATAACAACGTCACATTATTATTCATAAAATGGGTTGATGAGAGAAAATGGGGCTCTCATAATTTTTAAATAAAATTTGAAGTAATAAGGAAATTTAAACACATATACCAACATAATAAATTTGAAATAGAAGTTATAATATAATAATTAAACATTAATAAATAACAGAATGAGAGGATCCTTTACCTTGAGACCGTGACACTTAATGCTTGGGAGGATCTTCATGAGAGATTGGGTACACCATGGGAGAATTGTATAGTGGGGAGGTAAAAATAAGGAATTTATTCAAGGAATTTGAGTAAAGTGATGTGTGATCTTGGGTGGGATTATATAGGAAATGTGTGGGGATTCAATTGTTATTTCTCAACTTTAGGTTTTTCAATCTGTATAATAAAACAAAAAAAACACAAAAAAACATCCCATTGTTTTTTTCCCATGGTTTCTTCTAAAAAATAGTGGATTTAATTAAATTATAACTAAAAGGGACTAAATTATTAAAATATTTACCTTATTTATGAAAAAGCGAGTCATACTCTTAGTGAAATGATTCTAAAACCTTAAAATATTTTAATTATTATGGAGGATTTATTATAGATTTATAAAATTAATTGAATAAACATAAAATCACATTTTTTTAAAGTAAAACATAGATTGTTTTATGGAAACCCTTCATAATATTTATTATATCAATTTTTGGGTCATTAGGATGTCATAATACACACCGTATATTTATACAATATTTAATTTTTATCAGAAAATTTCACTATCTCAGAATAGTATGAATAATTAACCAATGGATAATTTTGATGTTATTATTTTAAAAAAATATTCATTTTTTATAAATATTTTAATTTTCACTTTTAAAAAAGTATCGATATTTATTTAGAAATGCTGGGTATTTTCATAATAACTGTTTTCGAACCCTTATAAAAATTTCATTTGAAATCATAAAATTTATGTGATCATTTTTATTTAATAAACATTATTTAAAAATAATATTTTATTAAAATATTATTTATTTAAAAAATAAAATAATTCTAGGAAATAAATTCTATAATTGAATTTGAATATTACCCAATAATATAATTTTTATTTTATTTGAATAAAAATAAAAATCATTTATAAAGTAACATTAATAAAAATAAACTATATTAATTATTATATAAAATATATATATTTATTTTATTAGGGTCTTGATACATATCTGTTTAATACATCGGAAAACACCCTAAGTGTAAGGTGCGTGATAGAGAGACTTTCATTGTGTGGTTTGCTGTACATGGTTTGGACCGTGATCTTGATGAGTTTGAAATTCTCCCGTAAATGGTTTTTCTAATTCTTAAGTTGTTGGATCTTAGCTTGGGAATGATAAAGGGGAAATACCAGATATTCTATCTCCCTTAGACACTATGATAAATTGGATTCATAATGTATAATCCTCCTGATTGAGGCCATCAACTCCTTTTTCTGTGTGAATCATATTTTTTTTAAAACCTATATTTTTACTAATCATGTTATCATTGTTCAATGAATATACTATCAAAGGTAATGATAAATAATGGTATTTTAAATACAATAGGACATAATAAATCCAATGAAGTGTAAGAGTTTTCTATTACCAGATTACATAATATAAAATTTAATTAAATTAGAAGGGTGATTTTATTTATAATAGTTTGGGTCGTTACATTGACACATGGTTTGCTGAGATGTTTTAGTACAAACAATATAAACAATAATGTATTAAAAACTATATGATATTTCTTTTTGGGATAATCTAAAAAGTTGGAGTTTGGAAGTTCTTGATACAGGTGACATGTGATGAGGAATAAATAGTTGTTTTATGCTATGGTTTTGAGAGAAATTAAAAAACATTCCATGGTCAATTGAAACAAATAGTACTGAATATTTCAATAGGATATTTCAATGAATAAAATGGATTGGATATATTGATATTAATATGTTGAATAAATTTTACTTTCTAAACAATAAATGACTAATGAAAGTATAATATATTAATGGTGTACACAATTTTGTTTATATCATCTTATAAAAATATATATTAAATTGTAGAATTTTTTTTGTAAATGATCTTGAATAAAAAAGAGAGTTAGGGAAACAATATCTGGAATAATCAAGAAGATAATAATGGTTATTCCATTAATAAAATTATCATATAATTCTTATATTTATTTGATGAAAATAATAGGAAGCCCATATATGTGAGGATATGCATACATTTTCTATACATATTATGAAACATAGTTGAAAAATATTTTTAAGTGGGTGTATATGACTATTATTAAATCAATTAAATCACCATAAAAAAATTATATACTAATTAAAGAGGATAAAATTGAATGATATATCTTTATTATTGATATTTATCATTCTTATTTTCATTATAATAATGGAATATGTTGGATTCACATTAATGTTCAAAGACTATTCTTTTTAAGGGTTTTAAGAAATCACCATTCTATATTAATTATTCATAAAATAAAAGTGACTACATGGTATGGTATAATACCCACAAAACAACAACAAATAGCTCAAATATTATTAATGAACCTTGTAGATCATTCTATTTTATTATTTTTTATTTTCATACATTATTTTCACAACACGTGTTGCAGAGACCAAACAAAATTCCACAATGAGATAATTTTTTTAATGAGGGTAAAATGTCTGTTTTGGATAATAACCACTAATTCACACCCTTTTCGTGATTGGAATAAATCCTAGAAGGTTGTACACAAATTATTACATATAGTATAGTCTAATACGAATTAATGACCACTTTTTTTATGTTAATAAACTAAAATATGTCAGGTGAATAAATTTAAATATTTTAATTTTTTAACTATTTATAATTCAAAATTAATTATCCATTATATATAAATTATATAAAATACTATAAAATCCAAAAAAATGAAATTAATTAAATAAAAACAATAAGAAAGAATATATATATTTACATGGTACATCATTTGGTGTCAATGAGTACATCATTGGTATGAATTGGAATAAATAATAACCACAAATTCCACAATAGTAACATAGTGAATATAACATGAATAGATTATATATAAACATATAATACAACACGAGTCTCTAGATATTGGTTAGAGTACCTCCAATATTTTTTAATGGTAATGATAATGTAACAGTAAAGGAATAATTCCTTATTGAATCACTAATAATAAAATAACATTGTTTCTTAAATAATGAAACATCTTTATTGTAAATCAGAAATTTGTATCTATAATAATGATAAGTATCACCTATATTTTATAATAAATAAATATAATTTATTTATTCTATAAAATATGATATAGACCCAACTGAATCTTCACGACATTATGAGATACATAAAATCATATCATACTTTCTAATCATCAATCAATACTAAAATTATTTGAAAAAAAACTCTAGGAACTGCTAAATTTATTTTTACTACTAATTTTTTCTATAATCATATTGAATAATAAAAAAAATGTTTAATGACTAAAATATTTGAATCTGATCTTATACTTATTTTAATTATATATAATCTTTTTCTTCTTTTCTAACTATTTCAAAATAATTTATCTATTCCAAATCCATTTCAGATTAATTATAAATAACATTTAATTGAAAATATAACATGATTATCCAACAATATATGATATGTTTTCCTATACTATGATGTGTTGACCTTCTATCAAAATCTTTGACCTAAAAAACTACACAAAAACTCTTTTCTCTATTTAAAATGTTACTATTATTTCAACATCACCATTGAAATATTATCTATTAAGTATGAAAAAAAATCCAATATTTTTTTTCTATCTATTTTAGCCAATTTTATAAAATGGAATTTATATTAAAAACACCCAAATCAGACAATTTTTTTAACTAATTAGGTTTTTTTAATTATATAATTCATAAGTTAATGCCTATTAAATTCCTAGACACCATAACATGTCAAACCAATCAAGTCATTTCATTCCATTTTATTCATTAATATAGAAATAAATATAATTTCAATTCATGAAGTTAAGTAATATAATTTCACAACTTTCTATGACATATATTTAAAATTAATCAAAATATTGTACATAATGTTTTCACAACCATATTTTTTTTTCAATGACCATAGAATTTAAATCACACTCAAATATAATATAATCTTTAGAAAAACTAAGAGCATCATCCCCATTTTCTTTCTTCAAAATAATATTTGATCTATTTTACATGATTTATAATGAAGAAATTTCATTGTTTAAAAAGATATGTTTTCTATAGGAAATTTAATCCACAAAACTACCATTACATATATGTAACCATGGTGTTCACACATATCTACATAGTGGTTTTTATAGAAAATTAATTTTCTATAATTCTATTCATCCACCATATTCTAATGACATTAAATATATTTAGGAACTTCATAGAACAAATATAAAAATTATAAAACTTATATATCAACCTCTATAATCTATCCATGATCTCTGTCAGATGTTAACAAAAAATGTAAACAATAAAAAACATAAACATAATAAAGATCACATGAGAAAAAATTTCACTTATTAAATGAGAAATACTTATAACATTAATATATTACTTTGAAAATATTTACTTATTCATGTTTTCACATGAGTAAAATACACACCATAATCACAATAATCACTTATCATGTATTTTCATGGTGTTAATAGTTGATTTTCAACCAAATTTAGAAAAAAAACATGATTCAGTTATGTAATATAGAATCTAATCATGAGGTATTATATGGATTGGGGAAACCAAAATGATATAATGATATCTCTAATGATTAATTTTCTTTTCTATGAGTAATTGAGCATGAAGCAATAAAAATTTGGTAAAGTTAATAATTTTCATGAAAATTCATAAAAAAATATGAGTTTTTTAATTATAGAAATGAATCCCAAATTAAATCAATATCCAACATTCATTGATTTTCGTAAATTATTTTTTAATGATTTATTTTAATACTAAATACTAAAATGAATCTAAATTGATAAAAATGTCAAATAAGATTGATTACTTGTGAAAATTTATGATGATAACTCACATGTAATTAATGGTAATATATAATGATATAACCATGAATTTTACATCCAAGGGCTCAAAATGATAGAATGTAAATAAAAAAAATTATATTTTCTATTTTTAAAAAGAATAATATGAAAAATATGATTTAAAGAGGTTGGTATACTGTAACAACTTAGGAAAAAAATAATCATGTCATTTTAGAGTTTTATAAATGAACAATAAATTAATTATACCCTTGAGGTTCTCAAATTATTAAAAATTATATTATAAAAATTAATTTTCATTTTCATGTGTGAAGAAAATACAAAATACTAAAAAATGTCACAATAATATAAAATTTTCATGAAAATTTTAAAAATGATATAATAATCATTTATGCATTATAAATATGAAATTAATGTATATTTAATGATTGATATTCATTGAATTCTAAAAAATAAAATTTAAGTAATATTTTCTATTTTTAATAGTGAAATGAGTATAGGATGATTAACAAAAAATCAAATTATATAGTCTCATTATGGGAATTCATGAAAAAAATAGTCACGACATTTTATATAGCTAATTAAAAACAATGAAATAATTTTATTCCCAACAAAATAAAAAAATGTAAACATTTATTTTTAGGATTAATAATTTATTATTTTTCTGAGATGAGTGTAAAACATTAATAAATGGTCAAAAAAACTTCATTTGTTATAAAAATATATGAAAATAACCCTTAATTATTGTTTAGATAATGAATTTTTCATCTTTAGTTACCAATAAAATTCAAATAAATTTTACAAATTAATATTTTTTGTATGAAATTAGTGTACAATGATAAAAAATGAGCAATATATTCACATTGAATAAAACAAAACACAATTAATTTTAGATCAGTAGTAATAAATCAAAAATTAATTAAGATGTTTAAGTTTAAAAAATTATTTAAAATAGAATATACATATTAAAAATAGTTTATAAGGATAAAAAAGACTGAAATGAAAAAGGAAGAGCCAAAAATGATAATTATTCATGGAAATTTAGATGAATGAATCTAGTGATATCTATATCTTTTAAGAATATTACATTTATGAATTTTATTTTTTAGAAAAAATGATCAAAATTATATTCTAAAACTTATTTTTTGTAATTGTAAAAAATAAAAAATCAATAAAAACAAGAAAATGTTGGCGGTTTGCCTTAAAAATTTATGATAATGGTTTATGGGTCATTGTTGGGATTCTTGAATAAACCATTTTTTATGTTTTTATCATAAAATTAATTTCTAGTTTTGGTTTATTTTTTGTATTCATTTAGAAAATGATAATATGGGAGGTTGACTAATCCCATAAAAGATATTTTTATATAGACTTGGATTGTCTTAAAGATTTTTGTATAATACATTTTGATAAAAATGGTTGATTCTAACTAACAAATTTTAAATTATACAATATAAAGGATTTATGTTTTCTCTAACATGATAAATGATTTTAATTACACTATTTTATAAACATATATATTATGGTTCTCTATAATTTAAATCTATCTAGAATGGAATTTTGGATTAAGAGAGTAGTATGGTTCAAGGGTAGACGGATTGATCCCATATAGAGATTCTATGATATCCTTAATGGAAGAATCAAAACACATTTAGTTTATTGTCATAGTTTAAACCATATAAAAATTAAGGACACTATGATGAAAATGGATTTTAATTTATGTTTTAGAAATAAGGCATTCCAGGTTGATTGATACCATATGAGAATGTTTTTTGTTATAATTTTTAAGGTCACGTGAAAAGGATCAACAATGGTTCTTTTATGGTCATGAAACCGTGACCAATATTATTCCCATTAGGGTCATGCAACTATGAAGAATTGTGTGGCTTCTAATATCATGTGTCTAGGAAATTTATATTTCTTTTATTGTATGGTCATACCAATATGATAGTTATGTAAAGTATTCCTTGAAATGGTATTTCATGGAAGTTATGAATGAAAAATAATTTATATATTTTAATGGTAGATGAGCTAGAAAAAGTCATCAAAATGGTAACCCATATATAAACACATCATATCATAAAATATATGTATATTAATGAAAATATTTCCCATAATAGTTAGGAACTAGTGTGGGGAAAGTGGTTGTAAAGACCTTCATTGTTATATTTTATACAATTCAAAGAAACAATAAATTTTTGGTCTCGTAGTAGGTAACACTTGATGAAATTAGAGTCAAATAAGAATTCCAAGAAATGTAACATCTCAAGGAGATGTTTTTTAAGAAGATAAAAGTATTGAAGGTGTGTTTGTTACATGGGTGAGCATTCTAGTAGGGTTGCAACTATAAATAATGTGTCTTGTTATGATTTTCTATAATGAGAATTGTGGTGGTGGTAAGCACTATGCCACCATACAATGAAGTAGGGGAGGTTGTGTCCATGGGAATGAGACTCAACTAGGTGAGATGCATCATGTTGTGAAAAATTTCCCACAATGTGACAATTATAGGAAGGTGGATGTCCCCTCTACCTAGGGTTGTCAAACCACAACCCATAGTGGATGCACGCAACCTTTCCGATAAATGGGGAACCATAGAGTGCACCTCATTATAGCTCCATACTTGATCAATACCACATTTTTTTCTAGTGGAATGGAAATAATTACATGGTCACCCGTTAGGGGTTTATGGAGATATAAACATTGGTAGAGGCCCATTAATCTAGATCTCTATCTCCTCTTACCTTATTCGATTCCCCCTTATAAAGGCGTAATTTTTGTTGGTTCCATGGTGATTTTTAGGTGAGTTATTCCATATATAGTTAAAAATTTATTTACTTTATTTCTTTTTGATTTGTTATGAACTTAATTTTGGATTTTTGTGATGACTCCAATTGATAATTTTTTACTTAAGTGATGATAATGGGTCTTTTTCTTGGTAGGTCATGAGGGGATCCTGTAATGTTGAGTGAAAGAGGATCTTGAAATATATATAATTTGATAATTATTAGTGATTTTTTCAAAGGGTATTCCACTTTTTTTTAAGATAAATAATCAATAAATAATTTTTTTAATTTATTATTTGGATGTTGTTTCAGGATATATGATCCTAGGAGTTGATCTAAAATTTGAAGAGGCATGAGAATGCTTCTTCAAGGTTGTTTAGAGAATCATGATTATAGTAACTCCGTCACAAAACGAATCTGGTCACCACCAATACCGGCACCAAACCTAGACTGTGGCAAGGACCGAAGGGTTTTCCCTATCCCCATGGTCCGGCACAAGTTCCCAAGTATCATTTATCTTGGTTTGGGAATGATTTACCAGAATATGTATGCATAAAACATCAAAAACATTTCATAAACTGAATCTAAAAAATTCATACCAAACAAGGTTTATAAAAAAACTAGAACTAAATACACAAGTTCAATTGCCCTAAAAAAGGTCCAAATAAAAAAGGAAACAACAGAAAAATAGACCCAAGGACTCCACACAACCTGGGGTCATCACCCACAAGTCGTCTCCACAACTCCACACCAAGGATGAGAACTAACACCCCATACTACCATCACCCATAGCCTTCCCTTTACCTAATTCAATCATAATAAAGTCTAATTATTCCCAAGGAGTGTAAGTAGGGTGTGATCCTAAGCCCAATATGATACCACCCAATGATTCCAAAGAGCATGCAATACAATGTGAAAAAGAAAGCAGTTTTAATACACAATAAAAAGTAGTGAAAAATTCAAAGAAATGAAACTTTCAATTGAAAATAGTTTTCAAGATAAAACATTCATAATTTTAAAAAATTTAAATGTTCATGTTAGATAATGTAATATTCTTCCAAACACACCCAAATATAATGGAAAATACAAAAAAATCCAATGAGCAACAAAATCGGGAACACCCCTAGGCACCAGATAGTCTCGAGCCCCATGTACCTCGTACCTCGGTTTAAAGTAACCATAGTAAAATCTGTTCTCATGCACGAGCCACTAGTTGGGAACATACCCATAACCTAGTGGTCCCCAATCATCATCCATATAGTTTATTTAGAGTTGTCCTTATCCAAATGCTAAGTGAAATAGGGACAAAATCCATCTGGTGCACTAGCCGTACTAGTACATATCCGCCCCACCTAGGTACTTGGGCTTCCCCCTTTGTGATAAAAAAATTTAAGCATGATACATAAATAAATTTTCATATAAATACCCCTAATATTCACGTACAATTATTACAGTATCTATACACATTTTAAACCACTTAAAACACACAACAAAACACTTTGATTTTTAAATGAAACAATTTCTCAAAATCCTGCATTGTTTTGCACCCAAAACTCCTTGAAAACCCCACTTTGTATACTATGTGCACACCTATAAGTTACCAAAACAAAAAAGTCATCCCAAAACATTTAAATTAAACTAAATAATCAATTTTAGGGAATCCCCATGTGAATCAAGAAATGATAACTCTGTAAAACCTCCATTTACACACAAACATGGAACTTAATGTTCACATGTTCCACAAATACCATTAAAACCCATTTTCACAGCAATATAAAAAGGGGATAAACCTTAAACCCAGTATTTTAAGCTCTATTATAGTTCAATAAAGACAACTAATTATTTATAGGGATTCCCCAAATAAACCAAAAAAACATTTCTTTGAAAAACCCCAAATTTCACACCAAATTGGAATTTAAAATTCAATTGCAATAAAACACCATTAAAAATTATTTTTTCAGCAATAATAAAATTAAATAAACCTAAAAACATGATAAATACATCATGATAATTCAAAAATATTGCACAATCATTGGAATCACCTACAAAATTAAAGGAAACCCTTGAATCACCGTTTGAAAATCAAGTCACACCACCGCCACACCAAGAGGGACTTAGATCAAACCTAAAACCACAATAATTGACCCAAAAAAATCCAAGGTTAAACCCAAGGTTCTAAACCGTACCCCTTGGTCATTTGGGACTTCAAGGAAATTGAAAGAAACTTCATAGAAAGGGGAGGAACTAAGGAGGAGAGACACTTACTTGATATTATTTGAAGTTACTCCACCAAATACCCTTCAAAATGGGGTTCCAAAGAGGGTTTGAGAGACTTGGAGGGCTTCCATGGATTCTAGGTTCGAAGAGGATGAGTAAGGGTCAAATTAGGAACTATAATGGAGGAAAATGTGTAAGAATTGAGAGAGTTAGGAAGGAAAGAAGTTACCTCTTCAAATCTAGATGATTTGAGACACCCTATGAAGTTCTCTACTAAATCACAACGAATACGATCTCCAAAGTGGGTGGGAGGATATCAGTCACACGACTGGGTTCTGTGGTCTTGGGTGAGACTTGGAATCACTGAAAAATCCTTAAAATTCAATAAGTTATTAAATAAATAATTTTTTTTAAAACTGGAAATGCACCTTTGGGATGGCCCAATTCCTTAAATAAAAACCCAAATCCATAATTATTATGGATTACTAAAGGTTCCAAATTGCAGTGGTGGTGTTAATAGGTCGGGGAATTCCATTTTGGAAGTGGAATTGGGACAAAATATTAAAAACTGAAAGAGATATAAAAGAGACAAAATTGGTTTTTAAATATGGAAATGGGCTCACAGTTTGAACCAAATCATGAAAACTCACCCTTTCCTCAAAAAATGCATGGGAAACCCCCCCAAAATAAATAATAAAAATTAAATGAAAAATACCTTTAAAATATGTCATGTATGTGACAATTATCTCCACCATGAATACTTTCCATCCTGAAAAGTCAATCTGAAGCTTGATCGGAAAACATTAATAGATACTCTTCCTCAACCCATGACTTCCACTCCCAGGTCTCATGTGTATCATTACCATGCTGACAACAAACCTGGACCAGTAGAATAGACTTTCCCTAAATCACCTTCTCTTGGGAGTCCACTATTTGCACTAGCCGCTCAAAAACTAACAAGTCAGGCTCTATCTCCAGTTCTTCCCAACTCAACACATGGGACGAATCTGTGTTGTATTTCTTCAACTGGGATACATGGAAGATGTCATGGATAGATGTCAACTGAGAAGGTAATTCCAACCTATATGACACCTTTACAATATTCTCGGTGATCTCAAAAGGGCTGACATATGGCAGTGTCAGCTTCCCTTGATTCCCCAATCAACGATGGCCCAAACGAGGGGCCACTTTCAAGAATACTCTATCACCCACAGAAAACTATAGGTCTCAACGCCTTTGGTCAAATTAAGATTTATGATGAATCTAAGATATTAACAAGTGCTTCCTGATCAATTTGACCTTCTCATAGGTCTCCTGCACCAGACTCAGCCCCAGTAGTGAAGTCTCACCTACCTTGGCCCAACACAGGGGGGAACGACAAGACCGACCATAGAGCACCTCAAAAGGAGCCATTTGAATCGAGGATTGGTAATTTTTATTATAAGAAAAATCATCCAACCCTAAATGGATATCCTAGGAACCTCCAAAGTCTATGACACATGCACGGAGCATGTCCTCCAAAATTTGATTCGCCCACTCTTTCTGACTATCTCTCTGAGGATGGTATGTCGTGTCATCTTAATCTGAGATCCCAAGGCCTTCTGAAGGACTTACCAGAACCGAGAAGTGAAATATGGGTGTCTATATGAGACAACTACTGATGGAACTCCATGGAGTCTCACCACCTCCTGAAGATGCAAACGGCCCAACTCATCCACTTTATCTGTATCTCTGATCAAAATGAAGTGGGATGATTTGGTCAGATGATCAATCACCACCCAAATGTCATTTTTACCCTGAGGTGTATGAGGTAAGACAAAAATGAAGTACATGGACAGCTTGTCCCACTTGCTGGTAGGAATAGTTAATGGCTGGAGCAAACTGGAGGGCCTTTGATGCTCTGCTTTCACCTACTGGAATGTGTAGCATCTCAACACAATGTCTGATATGCCTTGTCTCATACCAGGACACCAGAACTACCGAAAAATATCATAATACATCTTTGTGGCACCTAGATGGATATCCCACTAATACCGGTGGTTGTACTCCATCACCACCTTTTGAAGAGATAACGACACTACTGAATGACCCTTGAAGAACAATATTCCCTCAGGAGATGAAGACCAATCACACGGATGTCTCCCAACCATGAATAAGTAGCTTCGACCACTAAAAAAGATCATCACTGGGCTGTTCTCACTGAATCAACTCCAATAGAGAAGGATTCAACTGGATTCTCACCAAGAATTCTCCTCCACTATGTTCCTTGGTCTCCACATGCAGCTGAGAAAAAAGCCCCATCAAAGTCCACTCATCACTGGTCTTCCTCAAAGCCTGCACTATAACTCTTCTGCTCAAAGCGTCGACCCCCACATTACCCTTACCTAGGGTATAGACAATGTCAAAGTTGAACCCCTGCAAGTACTCGATCCAACGACGCTGCCTCAAGTTGAGGTCCTTCTGTGAAAAGATATAGGCCAAGATTTTGTGATTAGAGTAGACCACAAACTTCTACCCAAAGAGGTAGTGACGCCAAGTCTTTAAAGCATGGATCACCGCTGCCAACTCCAATTCATGGGTCGAGTAGTTATTTTCATGTGGTCGGAGTCGGCGAGAGCCATACGCCACCATGTGATCTTCCTGCATAAGCATGCACCCAAGACCCATACTTGAAGCATCACAATAGACCACATATCCCTTTCCAGCCTTTGGAAAAATCAGCACAGGGGTGGTAGTCAACCACCTCTTCATCTCCTTGAATAATTCATAACATTCTGGGCCCCATACAAACTTCAACTCTTTCCAGGTGAGCTCGGTCATCGGTGAAGCAAGCTGAGAGAAATCCCAAATGAATCACCAGTAATTACCAGCCAGGCCAAGGAAACTCCGGATCTCGAACACATTCTTCAGATGATCCCATGAAATAACCGCACTAATCTTCTCACTTTCTACTAAAACCCCATGCTCAGAGATCACATGCCCCAAAAATATCACTTCCCTAATCCAAAAAGTGTACTTTGACAACTATTCATAGAGGCGGTGATCCCACAAAGTACCCAAGACGATCCTTAAGTGATGTTCATGTTCCTCATCAGAGCCAGAGTATACTAGAATGTCATCCATGAACACCACAACGAAGGAATAGATATATTTATGGAACACCCTATTCATGAGTTCCATAAAGACCAATGGAGCATTGGTAAATCCGAAGGGCATGACTAAATACTCAAAGTGGTCGTACCTGCTTCAGAAGGTTATCTTTGGGATATTTTACTCTCTCTCCCTGAGTTGATGGTATCCAAAATGAAAGTATATTTTTAGAACCACTTTTCCACCTTCAACTAATCGAAAAAATAATCTATTCTGGGAAAAGGGTATTTTTCTTAATTGTTACCTTATTCAGCTTCCGGTAGTCAATGCACAACTGGAGAGATCCATCAGCCTTTTTCATGAACAACACAGGAGCGGTCCAAGGAGAGATGCTTGGGTGAATGAATCCTTTGGATTATAATTTATCTTGATATATCTTTAATTACCTCATATAATTGGGTTCCATATGATATGAGGGAAGAGATATCATATGTGTTCCTGATACTAGATCAATCGAGAACTCCACATCCCGCTCCAGGGGTAAACCTGAAAAATTATCTAGGAATACCTCCGCAAACTCATTCACTACATGAGGTTGTGCACCTTAAGAGGAAAGAACATCATAATATAGAGTGAGTCATGATAACTGGAAGATAAGACTTCACAAATTTAGGAGTGGAGGTCCTGTGCGACCCAACCGAGGATCCCATTCTCCATGAAAAACCTGATGACTCCCATCTGGTGCCATGTAACTCACTCGCAGCCTGTAGAAATATATGTGTGCCTGCAAGTGTAATAGCCAATAAATTCCAATTATTATGTCAAATATCTCAATATCTAGGACCCAGAGGTCCCACTCCATCTGAACCCATGCCACCGAAAGCGCACACGAGGGGCACCTGAGACCCTGCTCCTTATTCTTTCCCAGCGGTGTCACCAACTCCATCGCGAAAGACAAAAACTCAGTTAGAAAATTCAGAATGTCCAAAAAACAGGAAGAAATTAATGAAATAGAGGATCCAATATCAAAAAGAGTTTCAACTATAGAATATGAGATCAGAATGGTAGCTCGAACTATCGACGGTTCCACCTCTGATCCTACTGGTGCCTGATCCTCTACATGAAGATGTCTAGTCTTTGCCTGAGGATGACCGCTCGTCTGTGGTTGTGCCTTGAACTGGTTCTTCCTAGAAGATGACCCAAACCTACCACCACAACATCAAAATTAAGATACACTATTCCTCGATGGATTAGACTGTACTATCATTCATCTTGAAGCCACCAACCCTACCCCACTCGGAAGTGGATGTGCCACCCTGCAGACGCACTACAAATGCCCTAAACCTCAACATTGGTAACAAAGATTCAGAGGAAGTGGGAATTCTAGTCAGATGTTCCCCGGTTTCCCACACTAGTTTCACACAACCGATCTCGCATCAGAAGCCATAGACAAAAACTTCCTGGAAGAGTGGCCTAAACTACCACCTCCCTTCTTCACCTGTTCCTCCTGCTTCCTTTTCTTTTTTGAAGAGCTACCACTACCCACTATGGATACATACCCAAAGAAACCAGACCTACCTTTATGGTAAATCTCCACCATGCATGCTCGGTCAACAACCTCAACATAGGTCCTTATCTTAAACAAGAACACATGAGAGTATATCTCTCGTCGCAATCCTTTCTAAAACCTCTGGGCCTTCAATTGTTCATTTGAGGTGATTTCAGGGGTGTACTGAACCAACTCAGTGAAATATTTGGTATGCTCCATCAAATAAATATTCCCCTGAACAAGGTCCATGAACTCTCAGGAACTAGCATATGCCAAGACCTTAGGGAAGTACTTTTCATTGAAGAGGACCTTGAAATATCCCCAGCGCATCTGCTCATTCTTCCTAGCCTAAAGTACCAATTCTCACCACTTGCAGATGGGACCCTGTAATAGAAATGAGGCACATTTCATCTTGATCTCCTTAGGTGTTTCTAAGAATTCAAACATACACTCAATCTTCTCGAGCCATTCCTCTGATTCTTGGTGTTCTGAGCTACCTCAGAAGGTAGGAGGCTTGTTTTTCAAAAACACCTGTGATTTATCTATTCTAGGACCCATCTCTTCTACCCTAATAGGAATAGGAGCAGGATCCGGTCCCTATCCCAAATCTTGGACAACCCAGACCACAACCTCAACTAGCCTCTAATAAATTGGTGTGGGAGAACTCTCTCCATCTTCCTCCCATGGGCATGTGGGAGCTTTCTGGAGAGGCATGTTGCTATAAAATGAAACAATCACAAAACAATAATCAATACCACAATTATGAAAATTTTAATCAAATAAATAAAATATAAATAATCTAAACACATTTCAGTAATAAAAGAAACAACTAATCCACCCCTTCCCAATGTCAACGTGTGGTTTGCAGCCCACACGTCTCACCTAGAAGTGAAGTCAATCAGTAAATTACAACGTCCCCTGGTGACTCAAGGTCTACAATGAGAGGTGCGTGCCAAGCACCCTACTCAAAACCAAAACCCCAATTTATGACAATCCTAGCTCTCTTCTACCCCGAATCATCCCAAAATAGCAATATAACCCAAAAATATTAACCTCCTCTAATACCATTTTGTCACGAACTAAATCTGGTCGCCACCAATACCGTAACAAAACTCAGCCCATGGAAAGTCCCAAAAGGAGTTCCCTATCCCAATGGGATAGAAAAAGTTTATTGGTATCATTTATCTTGGTTTGGGAATGATTTACCTGAATATGTTTGCATAAAACATCAAAAACATTTGATAAACTGAATATGAAAAATTCATATCAAATAAGATTTATACAAAAAAATAGAACTGAATAAATAAGTTCAAATGAACTAATAAAGGTCCGAATACCAAAGGAAACAACATCAAAGTAGACCCAAGGACTCCACATGACCTTGGGTCATCACCCACAAGCCGTCTCCACAACCCCGAACCAAGGATGAGAACTAACACCTCGAACCTCCATCACCCATAGCCTTCCCTTTACCTGAGTCAAGCATAATAAAGTCTATTTACTCCCATGGAGTGTAATTAGGGTGTGATACTATGCCCAATATGATACCACCTAATGATTCCAAATAGCATGCAATACAATGTGAAAAAGTGAGCTGTTTTAATACGCAATGAAAACCGGTGACAAATTCCAAGAAATGAAACTTTCAATTGAAAATAGTTTTCAAGATAAAACATTCAGAATTTTCAACACATTTAAATGGTAATGTTATATACTATAATATTCTTCCAAACACACTCAAATACAATGGTAAATACCAAAAATACAATGAGAAACAAAATCAGGAACACCCCTCGGCACTAGATTGTCTCGGGCCCCATGTACCTCATACCTCAGTGTAAAGTAACCATAGTAAAATCCATTCTCATGCACAAGACACTAGTAGGGAACATACCCATAACCTATTGGTCCCCAATAATTATCCATAGAGTTTCATTAGATTTTTCATTATCCAAATTCTATGTGAAATAGGGACAAAACCCATCCGGTCCACTAGACGTACTAGTACATATCCGCCCCACCTAGGTACCCAGGAATCCCCCTTTGTTTTCAAACAATTTCAGCATGATACATAAATATATTTTCATATAAAACGCCACTAATGGTCACATACAATCAGTGCAGTAGATATACACATTTTAAACCACTTAAAACACACAACAAAACACTTTGATTTTTAAATGAAACAATTTCTCAAAACTCCGCGTTGTTTTGCACCCAAAACTCCTTGAAAACCCCACTTTGTACACTATGTGCACACTTTTAAGTTAATAAAATAGAAAAGTTAGCTCAATAAATTTCAATGAAGCCAAAAAATCAATTTTAGGGTAGCCCCATGTGAACCAAGAAATTATAACTTTGTAAAACCTCCATTTACACACAAACATGACACTTAATGTTCAAATGTTCCACAAATACCATTAAAACCCATTTTCACAGCAACAACCAAAGGGATAAACATTAAAAACAGTAATTTAATCCCTATTAAAGTCCTATAATGACAACTAAGTATTTATAGGGAATCCACAAATAAACCAATAAAACATTTCTTTGGAAAACCCCCAATTTCACACCAAATTGGCATTTAAAATTCAATTGTAATAAAACACCACAAAAACCAATTTTTGCAGCAATCATAAAATGATAAAAACCTGAAAATATGATAAATACAGCATGATAATACACAAATATTTCTTAATCATTGGAATCATCTACAAAATTAAAGGAAACCCATGAATCACCATGCGAAAATCAAGTCGCACCACCATCACACCAAGAGGGACTTAGATCAAACCTAAAACCACAAGAATTGAACAAGAACCCAAGGTTAAACCCTAAATTCAAAATCCTACCCCCTGGTCATTTGTTAATTCAATGAAATTTAAATAAACTTCATGGAAAGGGGAAGAACTACGGAGGAGAGACACTTAGTTGAGATTTTTTGAAGTTCCTCCAACAAATACCCCTTCAAAATGGGGTTACAAAGAGGTTTTTAGTGACTTGTAGGGATTCCATGGATGTTAGGTTCAAAGGGGAGGAGGAAGAGTCAAATTAGAAACTAGAATGGAGGAAAATGGGTAATAATTGAGAGAGTTAGGAAGGAAAGAAGTTACTTCTTCAAATCTGGACGATTTGAGACACCATATAAAGTTCTGTACTAAATCACAATGAATACAAGATACAAAAAGGTGGGAGGATACTAGGTACGTGGATGGGTTCAGTGGTCTTGGGTGAGACTTGGAATCCCTGATAATTCCTTAAAATTGAATAAGTTATTAAATAAACATTTTTTTAAACTGAAAATGGGCCTTCGGGATGGCCCAATTCCTTAAATAAAAACCCAAATCCATCATTATTATGGATTAATAAAGATTAAAAATTTCAATGGTGGTGTTAATAGGTCAGGTGATGCCATTTTAGAAGTTTACTTGGTGCAAAATATTAAAAAAATAAAATAGTTATAAAAGAAAAAAAATTGGTTTTTAAATCTGGAAATGGGCTCATGGTTTGGCCCAAATCATGAAAACTCACACTTTCCTCAAAAAATGCACGGGAAACCCCCAAAACAAAGAAAGAATGGAAAATAAATGAAAAATAACTTTAAAATATGTCATTTATGTGACAAACTCCATGTTGGGTTATGTGGTTATTTAATAAAAAAAACACATACATTTTTATGAATGAATTTTCATGATTTTATGTTTTCAAGGGATGTAGTAATGGGATAAAAAATGAGTGAACATTAAGTAAAAAAGATAGGGTGACATTATGAAATATCAAGTAGGGATAATTTTAATTTATTTTTATATGTAAAATGGAATCATTAAATTACCAAATCTATAAAGGTAAGAGGATTCTATTGATTTTATGGGAGACCCTACTTTGGTATCAATATGTGATACATGACAGAGGTATCCTATGTTGGTTCCAAATGACTATTAAGGTAGGAATGAGACGTATAGTCCTTATGATTATGGTTGAGATGATCATACATCTCCTGCTTAAGTATGTATAAACTATTAAGTGTGTATGGGTTACATGGTGACTTTCATGGTTGGGATAAGTAATTTTGGAATATGTGTAGTGATCCAAATATAGATTTACATTATTTTATGAGTTGAGATATCTATTAACAAAGATTTGTGATGAGACCCTAGGTCATAGTAATTTATGGTTAACATGGAATTATGTTTCTATGAGACATAGAGTGATTTATCTTAGGTTGTAACTTTGGTGGATATACATTATTATGATTTATAATGGGATGAGGAAGATAATATTTTTTGGGTAGGGTCAAATAGTACCTATGGGCCATGAGAACTCTTTGGGATTTTAGTTACAACTTGGTTTCATGATTATAGTTTGGGATGGGTCTGGAGGACTATAGTAGATTCCATAATGGATGAGATTATAATTCTAATAGAAATGAAATATTGTGATTTTGAGACAAATATATTCCTAAAGAGAATAGATAACCTCCTAAAAGGACACTAACATGATCTATGAGAAAAAACATTATATCTTAAGTGACTAATACCATGTTAAAGATATGGTAAATTTCTGAGATTCATTACGTGTCCTAATTGTGTTCTTATGGTTTTAAAAAATTGTTTTTATGATATATAGTAGGACTCATGGCCTAGATTTTTCTTGAGTGAGAAGGTACAAGTGAAACCCTACGAGGATTAATTTCTTAGTGGCTAGATTGTGATATTAAATTAGGATATATCATGATAGATAAAATAGTGATTATAGAAGAGGCTTTACCTTGGGTGTGAAGGCAGTAGTTGGAAATTTATAAAGTATTGTACCTTTACAAATAAGGTAGTGGTAATATTTTTATGTGGAAGTGGGACTAACCTTGAGTGATATGGTAGTGTTTATAGAAAGGATATTTTTAGGAGTGATATGGTATGGTCAACCATGTAATGAGTGAGATGAGGTGGTTGGGTAAGGGAATTGTGGTTTATATAACCAACATTGAATAAGAAGGTATGGTAAAGAAAATACTATGTGATAGGACATGTGTTGATATATTTTGTGGGAATAAATTAAGAGATAAGGTAGTGATCAGGACTTGATTTGAAGACCACATTGAGTTAGAGGGTAGGTGTGTGGAATAGATGTTAAATCCTAACTTGAGTGATATGGTATGGGTTAGGATGTGATACTCGGACTTAACATGAGTTATAAGGCAGTGAATGGATCAACATAGAAAAAATACATTGATTGATAAGGGATGTTCCATGACTTGGGTCCAAGACCATACCCTGCATATTTAGGTAGTGTTTGAGATTTTGTGATTCCATACCAAAATTAATTAGATATGGGTGTGTTTCAAGTATAGCAGAAAAAGGAAACTAGATTGTAGATAAGGATAAATAAGGCATGTTTAATAGTTTTGGTGGCATGGTTAATAGAAGATGACACGAAATGCATATAGTCATTATGGGTTGGTTAATACGCAATATTCTGATGAAAATTTGTGTTCATTTTTTTATTTTTATTTTTCCTTATACATAAACATATATGATGGTGTATATTAGGGAAAATTGGTGAGAAACTAGTTATATGTAATTATCAAACCTTGTACTAGAACTTTAGTGAGACTGTATACCTCTATTATGGTTTTAGGTTGAGAACAGTTTATGTAGTGGGTTTGGCTAGGGCATATCTATGGGATTTAGAGACATTGTTACTAAGTATCTGTGATAGAAGCATCACTTCTTATATATATATATATCAATTTTTTTTTATTTTGTATACGTTCTTATCCCAATAATAGATTAGTGGGATTGAATAACTGTATGTTTTCATATTAATTTGTTATGAAAAGTCATGATTATTTATTATGAATACCATGATGATTATGTCTATGGTTGATATTTTTATTTATACTACTTTTTACTATAATTCAAGTGAATTTTAATAGCAAGAGATTTTAGATTCTATTTTCCTTTAAAATAAAATTGACGGTTTCAATATCTTTTTATAAAAACAACACAAAAAAGTGACTAATTATTTACTAAAATATAATTTAGAGACACTATTATATAGTAATGTAAAATTGATAAAATAAATGAATTTAAAAAAGGGAATAATTAAATTGATAAAATACAATTAATTCAAATGAGACCATTTTGAAGTATTTTTTTTGAATTATAATTTTTTTTAGATTTCAGATTTTTGAGGAATAATTTTAATAAAAATTATTAACTAAATTCTGGAAATAAATAATTTTATCCCCTAATGAAAACAATATAATTATTGATTAATTATAAGAATTATTATTCTGTATATTTTTTCAAATATAGATGTTTTGTTTACAAACATTGTTTTATTTATATATGCTTTTAAATAAAAGATAAATTCATTTATTTCAAGTATTAAAAAATTATAAAAATTAATGATGATTCAAAAAATTATTATAAAATGGTTATAAATGAATATATATTCATTTGATGGTAGAAAGATATTTTATTTGAAATAATTTTTTTTCAATTTATTTTATCTTAATAAATTATAATAATAACAACATATAGATGGTTTTAATTATATATGTATAAAATATATCACATAAAATAAATAAAATTTAATATAATGGTTATTATTAGGAATGTAATGGTAATAAAATCATTTTTATGTCGAATAAATAATTTTTTAAAAAATTATTTTTACACATTTTGGGTTAGAATATGAGAGTTAATTTCATCAACTTATTGGAAATAAATATATTAATGTGGAATAAATATTTTTAATAATCATAATTAATACCATTTATTAATTTAAAATTATTCTTAATCAATATTTAATTTTTACCATGTTAATAATCTTGTCAACATGGTAAGGGTTAAAAGGTTTAACAAGGAGGTTAAACTTAGAGATAGGGCATAAAACATCAATAATACCTTTTATAAATACCAGTTTCTGAGTGGATTTATTCCACAAATAATTTGATAATTGAAGCTTTTTCCATTTTGGGCCACATTCCTAAAAAATGACTTCTTAAAATTTTATTTTTAAGGTTATTTATAAGGTTTCCACTTCCCCAACTTATAAAAGGGAACATCTTCTTCCCACCTAGTTGCCACTTCCCTAACTTATAAAATGAAACATCTTCTTCCCACCTCCCACACAACTTGATCACCTTAGAGTGGCCAAGTTCCTCAAAAATAAC
Organism: Viscum album; assembly: GCA_963277665.1. NCBI lineage: Eukaryota > Viridiplantae > Streptophyta > Magnoliopsida > Santalales > Viscaceae > Viscum > Viscum album. The sequence goes on along the minus strand of OY728127.1, from coordinate 1,073,560,115 downwards.
TTCCCAACACATTTATTCATTATCTAAAAGTTTTATTCATCTCAAAATACACATCCACTAAGCCTTATGGTGTTTTCAATGAAGTTTTTACCATGAATATATATATGTTCTATCTGAAATTTACCAATAATCATTATTCCTAGACCTCATACACATATTTTATAAAAAAAAATAGTTTTATGACATATGTATCTATATTATAAATGAATATTTTTTTAAAATTTTACATACATTTTATATATTCTTTTAATTAAATGGGTGATTAAATCATCACTCATCCTTACATATGATTACAACCTCAATGAATCAATGTATTTCATTATTAATAACTTAATAGTGTGGATGATTATATAGATGAATTTAGTGAATATATATGATATATCTTTGATTCTGTAAAAATAATTTACTATTTACCATTTTTTCTTCCATTCATTTAATGATGAATGCATAACTCATGTGTATGTGAAGACACCATCAACATAAAGCGATAAAATTAATTTTTCATCACAGAATAAAATGTATTATTATAAAATTTTATATAATAAATATATATCATATTTATTACATGTATAAAATTCTATAAACTTTACCAAAGTTAATGTACTGGAACATTAAAACTGAAACATGCATGGAAAACAGAACAGTTAACACCAAAATATTGATTTTAATAAAGAACTATTAATAAATGGGTAATTAAAATTTATATGGAAATGGTATTCGATAATATATGTATGAAAATGGTTCCAATATAGATTTATATAAAATATAAATTTATTATATAGAATTTTAGAGAATGTACAGTGAAGATCAAGACATAATGTAAGAGTTTATGATACAATCTAACTTTTTTATTGGGATTTATCATATTTGAATTTACATTGGGAACATATTGTATTATTTATATTATAAACCACATATACTTTATTCTACTATGGTTATTTCAGGGTTTTTAATGCATGAATTAAATTTTCTATATTTTTTATTAATAATATCGATAGAATTTTAAAAAAAAATCCAACATCACTTGTTATATTTTGGTCATGAATTGTTCTCCTCAATGTTCATTTTCTCTAAATATTTTTATATAAGTTTTTATCTATAAATAAATATTTGATAATGGTATTTCATAATACCATTTACTACACTAAAATGACCGAAAATATTATGTCAAATGTTTTCGATAGAACTCAATTTTTAATTACCAAATTATGGAAGGTATGTTTTTCTTAAATGTAATTGGAATCACTATATTTTTATCCCATAATGTAATTTAATTATAATTCATATAAATATAATGGTTTCAATGGTTTTATTAAAGAAAAATATATCTCCATTATTATAAAAAAATTAAATTTTAAATGTTACAAATATAAAAGGATGTTTCATCTCTTTTTTCAATGAATATTTTAAATTATTTTATAAATGTATTTCTTATTTATGTAAATATATGTTATGGAATTTTATAGTTCACTATGTATATTCTATTATCAAACCTTTTAAATTATTTCTATAGATGTCTTATTATGTTTTTTAAAGTATATTTTCATAAAACCCATTTCATTCCTATGGTTTATTTATGATTTCATGAAATGATGACTACTATTTTGATCTAGTGGAGGAAATATATTTAGTTTTCATTATGTGTCAATTTGTCCTAGATTAATATATAACTTGAATGTATTGGTTAAAGAATTATATATCATTATAAAATATTAAAGGTAATGGAGAGTGAACCCAATCCAATATAGGACTCTATCCTCCACGATTATGGGTATGAGTAGTGAACCAAATCCACTATGGAACACTTTTCACAATATTTATAGTAATGGGGATTGCACCCTATCCACTATGAGGATATATACACTATTATATTATAGGAATGGAACTGATCATTAACTATGGAATTTTTTATCAATGCTTATGTTTATTACACAAAATTATGCCTTATGCCTATGATATGATCTTATGGATAATGATTGATTTTTGATGATTATAAACCGTTATAACTCAAGTATTTTGGTGTTACATATATTTATACCATGACTCAAGATTTATGCTTGAGGACCTGTTGGTTATGTTTTTTGTAAGTTATGATCATTTTCAAAAACCCTTATTCTTAACTTATTTCCCCATATGATCATCATTTGATATCTCCCATTCTTATACTTACTGATTTTCTAAGCTCACCCTTTCTTATTTTTCCACTTACATAGGTTATAAGGAAATGCTTTATATTGGAAATGTCTACGAAAATCACTATCTTAGAAGAAAATTATGGGATATATTGAAGATAATTCAAAATATATGTTGAATATGTTTCTAAGATATATGAAAATAATAATTTATGTTTATCAGGATTATATTATTTTGATATGTATTGAATATTTATCTAAAATTGGGTAGCATTTATATATTTTATGATCAGGTCACATCAGGTTGTATCAGGGAAGGGATCAGTAATTAACTAGATATCTTGATTATAAAATCACAGTGATAAACCTATTTATAAGTATACATATAGGATAACCTATATAAAAGTTGCTAAAGTAGATATTAAACAGTTTTAAAGTAATGAAACCCATTTATGGATAAAAACAATTGTATGCAGGCTTTAGAAAAAATTCATATATCTATAATAACTATGTAAAGGATTGATGGATAATAAATATATCTTAACCAGGTGAATGATATAAATGCCTAACTGTACACATTATTTAACACACCTCATGGATAATATTTTGTTAGTTCACATTACCATTATGAACCATTATGAGGGGGTTGAATATATTTAGTTCGATAAGAATAATAAAAAATGACCATGAAAAAGAAGATTAAAAACTATAATTTCATTTTTTGATAAGAATATTTAATAAATTATGAATTATTTGGAATTATTTCCATTATTTCATTATTAAAAACTCTTATAATTAATCTTTGATACTCACACTATGTTTTTTATTTTTAGAAAATGACAAAAACCCAAAGGAATCGAGTGAACAAAAAATGTGATAAGTAATGAAATGAATTCCCTATTGATAAACCAAATTGAATGGTATATGGGATTTAACAAATTATGTATATACTCATCTAATTATTTCATGAAATTAATGGTATCATGTATCATGTTTAACATCAAAATTTCTAATGGAGGGAACAACTCACCATTGAGACTTTAACCCAAAAACATCCACCATCCTTCAATGGGTCTTCTGATAAACTATTTTTGAGAAATAAATCAAGTTTATAGAAAATATATTTTCTATTTTCCAATGTAAATACCATGGGAGGGTTGTTTTGTCTATGTATCTTATAAAATTTTAGTCAAACAAATGGAAAACTATTTTCTTGAATATGATCCAAAAGAAAGAAATCACAACAATGACATGTGAATAGAGAAGTTATTTGTCAATAAATATTTTCCTCAATATATTTCCACTAAAATTTTGAGTGGTTTCTAGGAATTAAGTAACATGGATAATGAATCTATTGGCACCTATGAAGCTAATTTCACTAGAGATTGAATGTATGCATTCAGTTTTATCACCGACCATGAAATAATAAATGTTTGAATTTTTAGTGGTTTAAAAACAATTCTAGATAATTAATTGGATATAATATTTATTGATAGATATAAATAAATTATTATATGTGCTCCCATGGTATAAATAGACAGTATATACTCTGATTGTTCTCATGTATTTGAGGTAATGAAGATAAAACTGGGTTTTCATGGATATTAAATAAATAAAACACATGGAGGAAATTCATTTAATTTTACATTATGAAAAAAATGATGGTATAAGTTTAAGGGAAATTATCTCTAAAAAATAGGAAAATTATTTATGTGTGGAAGATAAGTTTTCTAATTACAAGAAATATAATGTTATATGGAGAAGACTATTAATGAAATTAATGGAGATAAAGCTCAACGGAATGTCGCGCCCACCCACAATACAATGGTATAATTCCATGGAGTGTATACATAAATCCTAACCATATATCAATCTAAGGGTTATTGAAAAAAATTATCACCAATAACCTCCTTTTTCAAAGGACTAAGGGAAGGATTACACAATCACCACATCTAAAGTGGGTCACAAGAATGATGTGGTGGAATATACACATATCTTCCAATCTATAACTGAATATTTATTATTTGATTTAAGTTCTAACCAAATTTTATATCTGAATATTTTTATAAGAGAATAACATTACCACCTCAATGGTCAAATATTTATTTATTTGTGAAAAAATAATGGTTTTTTCATTTAATCTGAAGTCTATAACACAACTCTAATAAAAGATGTTGGGAATGTGATTCATAAAAACTTGTTATTTTCCCAATAAATTATTTTATGTGATTTTTGGAATGTATTGTATCTTTATATATATTTTAAATACATTATAATGTAAATGAAGTCACATATGATATTCTGAATCAACATATGATAATTTATAAATGAAAGTATGAACATGAACTTCCAATATAAATTAAATCAATTATATTTGTCTTACTACCTATTCATGTGAGTTATTTATCTTATATAATTTGGGGGGGGGGATAAATATTGGAGATATTCTTATTATTTTTGAATATTCTGATGCATTTTATAAAGAATTTCCTAGTCTTCCCTAAAATTTTAGTGTTTAGTTTTCATTGTAACTCATACATTGTGCTACAAAAATTTCAATGACTACTTATAGAATATCCTCAATTAAGTTGTTGGATTTGAATATGTAACTAAAATAAAATATATAAAATGGATTTCTATACCTAAGTGTTTTACTTTAGTGTGTGCCTATTTTTTTTGAAATAAGAATGATGTTTAAATGCATATTTTCATTGATTATCTAGAAATTAAATAGTGGAATATTATGAACAAGTATCTTCTCACCCATATTGATCACCTATTTTTCTAATCATGTAGATATATGTAGTTTTCCAATATTTAAATTTGAACAGAATATCATTAATAAAGTGTAAAAATGGTGTATATTCCCAAGATGAACTTCTTTAGGTGGTTTAGACAATAAAAATTTATAATGAGACCATTTTGACTTACCAATTCCCCTACTGTCTTCATGGATCTAATGAATAGGGTCTTTATAGATTAAATTTATTATATTTCGTTATTATTTATGACTTATATTCTCATATATTCCAAGAGAAAGGAAGAGTATGATGGTCATTTGGATATTGTGTTGAATACCATGAAGAATAATAATTTGTATTCCAAACATAGATATTATGAAATATGGAAATATAAAGTATCATTATAGGGTCATTTAATTACATTTGAGGGTATATTAGAGGATGCTTATAGAAAAAATGATGTTGAGCATTTCCTAAGACCAACCACATAGAATAATATACATTGTTTTTTGGACTGTTTTGACGTTACTGATGATTTATTATAATTTTTTCACAATTATAAAATCCTATAAAAATGTTGACATAGAAGAGATCTATATTCATTTAAAAACATTAATGTGAATAAAATTTTAACGAGTTGATGAGAATATTGTCCAATTCACCTATGATTACACTACCCTACACTATAGAAGTGTTTTTAATATATAATGAAAAAAATAAGCAATAAAGAGGTGTAATGATAAATAATTACATGGTAATAGAATATGGAACATGACAATTTATTCTTACTAATAAAAATTAATTCACTCATGATTTTGAACAAGAATTGGTAATATATGAATTAAAAATATAGAAGAATTATTTTTATGGTGAAAGGTGAGATATATATAATATTTATAAAATGTTTTAGTATAAATTCATAGAAAAGGAGTTGAAAATTTTCCAAATGAGATGGTTATATTTAATTAAATATTTAAACATCTCAATGCATTACCTACCTATGAACATAAACAAGGTGGAAGCTAAACTGACTCAAAAGGATTATGAAATCTTGACAATATAGAGGGTTGAGAAATATATACATATGAATTTTAAAATAGTAGACATTAAAATTATAAGAAAAGGGGAGAAATCGTATATTTCTCAGATTAATATTTAATCATACATTAATGTGATGATTAAATAGGTATAAAAAGAATATGAAAAAATGAAAAAGTAAATAAATGTTCTAGATTTGAACCTTGACCATGATTGAATAATGAAATACAATAACTGAATTTGTGTCCATTCAATACTATAATTGAAAATTGATATATTTTATAATGAACATAACTCATAATTATATAACCATCATGGAAGTAAAAATTTATATATTGATATCAAGGAGTACTTCTAGTCATAAAATATGAAAAGGTATATTGCATAGAATATATCTTAATTCCTGGTATGTAAGGTAGTTTAGGAAAATCATAATAATTATAAGGGTATTATAAAACAATTACCCTTTCATGTATGAAAATAGAAAAGAAACACCATTGATTTAAACACAGGATTCCTTAAGACATATAATGTCCATAACTCCATTTTTGTTTTATTTAATCACTATTTAAGAGAGGGCACTTCATTTCCATGATAGAAATTTCTCTCTTGGCCAACTTCATAGGATATATATTAATGAAGTGATAAGTTTTTATTAAGCATCAATATGAAATTTATGTGATGGAAGATCAGAGGTTTACCTCAGTCTTTTATAAAATTATTTAGAAATATTAGAATATAAACTTGAATTTTTTCACTACATATCATCTGCTAATATATTTTTAGTTTGATGGACCATTCAGAACCAAGAAGATATATTGAGATATTTCTCTATAGATTTTAGAGGTTTTTTGGGATTAACATCTTCCTCTAGATGAATTTTCTTACAATAATTTATTTCAACCAATAATTTTAATATATTCTGATAATTTCCTCTATTGAAATAAGTATACAACACCAATATGTTGTGTAACACCCCAAGCTTCCACGGTACGTTTCCCTTCGAATAATGCGATAGCGTGTGTTGTACGCAACCTCGAGTTCTAACACACACCACAACTAATTAAACTAGCCGTTGTGAATAGTAATACCTACTTTTTGAAATCATATATATTTTATATTTCAAAATGGACTTCATTTTTGGATTCGGAATATTTAAATTAGCCTAGGGTTAAATTTTGGTACTTTTCAGATAACTTTCATATTTTGATGAATAGTGAAAATTACTAAATTTTAATTAAAATCAACTTTTTTAATCAAAATAATTAATATTGATAAATTATTAATTTGAGTGGTTTTAAAGTATATTTAGAATATATTTTTACCATTTAATTTAATGTTTGTCATTGGACATAATTTCACAATTAAACCAGACATAAACAAGTGTCAATCTTTTGATAGTTATTATCTCTTAAAAACACGCTTTTTATTTTAACAACGAGAATTAATTTTAAATTACATTCTGCCACTTCTATGTTTTGAATTTGGAAAAATGGATTACATATTTGGAATCAGGATGTCCAAATTATGTAAATAGGTAACTTTTATTTTTACACATTTTGAATAATTACTGCGGTAAATATTTTATTTACCATGGTTAAAAGGTAAATCCGATAAATAAGGGTTAAAAAATAATATTATAATAATACAAAATTACCCTAAAACGTGTCCTAACCTTATTGGTGGACACATAACCGACCATGGACATCCTTGGGTCGATTTGGGGACCCCTTAGAGCCACTTGTATGTGGTAGGGACACATTATATTAATAAAGTTAAAATAAAAATAAAAATGGCATAAGCTTACATCTTTTAGAAGAACAATTTTTACATAGGGTTATACATGTTGGATTTTCGATTATAAATATTCATTAGAAATCTAAAAAGATTTCCTACATAATGATATTTTATTTATAATTTTTAGACATCAAATAATTTAAATTATTAATGACACAATAATGATGCAATGTTTACCTCATTAAGAAATCATTTAAATAAATAAGATTATAATGATTAAAATATTATCTAAAACCAGTCCAATTCTTATTGGTTGATGTTATTTAGAATATGAGTCATCTTATCTTCGACCAAAATTATTTTTTGGACCATTATAAACCGAATATAATTATATTATAAAGCAATACTTTCACTCTTTCCTAAAGAGCCCCTCCTCTCCCTTATAAAAGGAGACCACTTCTACTCATTCCTCACACCTCTCAAGCCACTTGGCTCGGCCAAACTCTGCCCAAATACTCTCACAACTTCCCTCACTACAACCTAGAGGCCTTAGTTTTATCAGAAAGCCAACCTAAGGAGCCCTTTTGATCAAATCAAAAGGAAGAACCCGAAGAAGAGGTAATGTTTTCACCACCCCTTTTCAAGTTCCTTTCTTCTTCCACTTCTTCTTTCTTTGTTCTTACCATTCTAAAATAATAACTCCAGTATATCACATATACTGTGATGTTATTATAAATATGGTACAACCATATTCAGTATTCTATCCACCCTTTGAATAACATGTCACCATACGTGCGTACGTACGGCTTACCGTCTCCACGTCGTGGTGTAATTGTTATTCAATATATTATTATTTAGGTGGGTATAATAATGATATGTAATTCATGTAAATAATAAATATAACATGATAATGATTATTTATATATGATATACTATCCAATTATATATTATTTTAATATCAAAATAATGATATTGTCGTCGTGCGTATGTGCGGACTACCGTCTCCACGAACGCGATGAGATTAATTCTCCGTCGTATCCATTCAAGTATAATTATCATTTGATGATTTAAAAATGATTTTTAAGGACTTGATATCATTCTGGATATGAATAATATACAACCTATCCATTACAAACATGGCTTACGTAACAAAACATATAAAATAAAACAAGTAAGTTAACACCCGAAACAACGATAATACTAAGATATTATTATCAAATCAATATTAAAAGATCATATATGATATCATATTAATGTATATGATTCTTTTATAATTTAATAACAATTATTTCACCATTATACAGGAGGTTAACCTACCCCAACCAAGGAAAAGTACAAGGTAAGGGGTTTTCATCTCACTCCTTATTCCCGTGAGATTCATGCCATATTGCCACCATCACCTTTTGTGTGGTGTATGTACTGCCCACAATTATATTCTTTGTGTAATACACTATAATTTATGTGTATTTACATATTCATTGTATGATACCTCTTTCATGGGTTGTATGTTTCATAAGTTACCAAATTGGTAAGGGTTATTTCACAATCTCTTCATTATCCAAGGTTGTTTATACGTAATAATCTACTGGGATCTCTTTATCATCCACATCCATGTTTCTTCAAAATGTATTTCAAAACATTTTTATTATTTACAAGAATATGGGTTAAAGTCATTTATACCCTTTTTTGACTTTTTATAAGAGGAATGTTTCCGTCGTTTTCAAAACAAGGTCCTTTTTAACCTTTTCGACAGAATTAAGGTAAGAATGTTTTTTTTAACTTATACGGCGGGTGCTGTTATTTTCCGCTGTTATAAAATCGTCAAAGATTCCATTATAAGCTTATAAGAATATTTTCAATGTAAATGTTTTATTTTATAAATATGTGATTTTTAAATGATTTCAAAATAGAGATATTTCTCTCAAATACATGAAAACCCAGTGCAAATGTATACGTATTTAATGCAAGCTTAAAAATGTTTTCAGAAAACCTGACTCTCGAGTTTGGTAGACAGGAAGGGATTGGGAGTGGACCCATCATGGCCTGTAATTTTTCGAGTAGTCTCAGAATTAGTTATTTTGTTTTCATAAGCTTGCATAATATTTTCAGAAAAGCACTGAAGTATATTTGAGCAATTTTAAACGTAAGTATCTTCTAAAAAAAATGCATCGGTAGGTCTCATGAGACAAACTAGTGTCTTGGCACAAGGCCTTGGAAAAATCTTATTTGTAGTCTTGGCACGGGGCCTTGGCTATGTGGTTATGATAGTCTGGCATTATGCATTCCATCATTATGAAAGTGGTTATTGATATTGCATGTGATTATTCGATTAGTAGAATATCCATGTGAATAAGTAAATGGCATTATTTCATATTATTTATGCCATACTATGTTGAAGTTAAAGTTTAAAAGGCTTTTGTTTTAGTTATACATTGCCTTAAATGTTTATTCTTATTTATGAAAGTTTCCGCTATATTGTTATCCTTACTGGGCATTTGAGCTCACCCCTTTTCTATGTTTTATTTTCCCAGGATGTGAAGAAGTAAAATATGAATGACTTGCAGGGATATTATGAGGGGTTAATAGTGTGGACTATGGAGACAATATGTTGTTGTAGTAGTTTTTTTTATTTTGATGATGTAATGTAAAACTTATGAATATATCTAGTGTTTCCAAGGCTACTAAGCCAATCGGTCTTTCAAGATTTGATCTTTCTTGTGATCATGCCAATGTTATGTAATTAATGCACTGACTCTAGGTAACTGGGGTCAGGGCATTACAGTTGGTATCAGAGGAAGTTTAGTACAAACCTTGGAAGCTAGATTTAGATAAACTCTGATTAGAGCACGTAGACCTAAGATGAACTTTGAGGATTAGTATAGAAGAACTTCCTAGAATTTTGGTATTGTAGAGATTTTGTGAGTTTTCCGAGCAATACATCCCTTTCTGGATACGAGCAGGTAGAGGCGGCTCTGGAACATATGTACCTAGGGGTAAAACCCGAAAACACCGCTTTGAGATAGACTCGAACGGGAACTGGTGCACGACAACGGGCCTTGCTGCACTCTTGGTTACGACACTCCCGGGGGATATGCTTAGGATAACTCTCATTTTCTTTACAAATCATTATGAAGGGTTTATGAGTATATAATTCCTCAAAGAAAACATTTTTATGATTATGGATTATATCCATAAATAGTTCAATTTATGTTGAGTGTTTTATAAGTATGAGATTATGTATTTTGATTCATAAACTGATCTAGTTTATGCCATTAGAAATGGTGCCTAGTGGAAGAAATGGAAACCGTATCAATGCACGCACTCCATGTAGGGATTTCCCTCCTGCTCAAGATAATTATAGTGGGGCTGGTGATGCAACTGGTGCCGATCAGCTAATCACCATACTGGGACAACTTACTCAGGTTATGAATAATAACCTTACCCGTATGGAGCACCCTGATCCGCAGCGTGGAGGATCAATGTTAGATCGATTCATGAGGAAACAACCACCAACGTTCAATGGGAATACAAATCCCTTAGTAGCCGAGCAGTGGATAAATTCCCTAGAGAAAATATTTCACGCTTTGGGGAGTAGTGAAAGGGAAAAAGTTATCATGGCAGTTTACCGCCTCACTGGAGATGCTGATCAATGGTGGTCATTGATTCAAAACATGAAGGAAGATGATGAAGTATCAAATATGGAATGGAGGGAGTTCAAAGATCTGTTTTTAGAAAAATACTTCCCTCGCGACCATCGAGCAGATATGGAAAGGCAATTTCTAAGTCTGAGACAGAAGGAGGATGAGAATGTCGCAAAGTATGAGGCTAACTTTACAAGGTTAGCAAGGTACGCTGGTGATTATATACGTAACCAAAGAAGTAAGATTGATCGTTTCTTTGATGGGTTAAAACCATTTCTTCGTCGAGCATTAGTCTCACAATCCTTTTCATCGTACGAAGACATTGTCTCATGTGCTATCAAGACCGAAAAGGAATTCTCTAAGTCTTATGACTTTAAAGCAAAGCAAGAGAAGAAGAGACCTGCTGATCAATCTGGGAATGGAAATAAGGGGAAGAAGGGAAAGTTTGAATATCCATCCTGTGGTAAATGCGGGAAGAAACACCCTGGTACTTGCTTGAAGGGAATGGGAGTCTGTTACAAGTGTGGTGAAAAAGGCCACCAAGCTCGTGATTGCAAGGGGAAGAAGGAAGCTACCAACATTCAGTGCTAAAATTGTAGGGAGATGGGGCATTATGCAAATGAATGTCCTAAGCGTCAGGAGAACTTACCTCAGAAAAGGCCAAGGGATCAAGGCCAGGCTTATGCTATCACTACTGCTGAGGTAGAAGCTCCGAAAGACGTGGTGGCAGGTAATTTAATGGTTTCCTCAAGTTTAGAAAATGAATTATTTGATTCTGGATCATCGCATTGTTTCATATCTCCCCAGTTTGCTAAGAAAATTAGATATTTCCAATTTGATTTAATAAGGGAGTTGTCAGTTAAAACTCATAAGGGAAGTATCATTGCAACAAAGTTTTGTGAATCTGTCCCCATTAGAGCACATAAATTTTCTTTATCTGCTGATCTCATCGTCATACCTATGATTGAGTTTGATATAATCCTCGGTATGGACTGGATTTCGGACTATGATGCGAAGATTTACTGTAAGAAGAAAGAGGTTACGATTCTTGATAATAATGATAAGGAAGACCTTATTTTTAGAGCAGAATCGTCACCACCTAATTCTTATTTAGATCCACCCCCAGTAGCTCAACTTAATTCAATTATTGGGGAGAAAGAGAATGAAATAACTGTCGGTGAGGAAAGGAATGTTCAGATAGAGGATGTACCTGTTGTGAAAGAATTTGTAGATGTATTTCTGGAAGATTTACCTGGACATCCTCCAGAACGAGAAGTTGAGTTTTCCATTGATTTGATTCCTGGATCAAGGCCTATATCAAAGACCCCTTATAGAATGGCCACTGTGGAATTAGTCGAACTAAAGAAACAACTAGAGGAATTGAGTAATAAGGGATTTATTCGCCCTAGTGTTTCTCCATGGGGAGCCCCTGTTCTTTTTGTTAAAAAGAAAGATGGATCTATGAGGTTATGTATCGACTACAGGGAGATCAATGCTATAACGATAAAGAACAAGTATCCCCTACCTCGTATTGATGATTTATTTGAACAACTGCATGGAGCTCAATACTTTTCAAATATTGACCTTCGATCTGGATACCATCAGTTGTGTGTGAAGAAGGAAGACATTTCGAAGACAGTATTTCGAACCAGGTATGGGCATTACGAGTTTACCGTAATGCCGTTTGGATTGACTAATGCACCCTCTGTATTCATGGATCTGATGAATAGAGTTTTCAAGGAGTATCTCGATGAATTTGTGGTGGTATTTATTGATGATATCTTGGTATACTCCAAAACCTACGAAGATCATGAAAATCACTTGAGCATTATCTTGAAGACTCTGAGGAGGCATGAATTATATGGGAAGTTTAGCAAGTGTGAATTCTGGCTTCAGGATATTTCTTTTCTTGGCCATATTGTCCCTAAATATGGAATCTCTGTTGATCCTTCTAATACCAAGGCAATCCAAGAATGGCCATCACGTACGAGTATAACTGAGGTACGTAGTTTTATTGGTTTGGCAGGTTATTATCGACGTTTCGTCCAGAATTTTGCCCGATTGGCTAACCCATTAACGAAGCTCACACGTAAAGGGGTTAAATTTGTTTGGACAAAAGAATGTGAAGAATGTTTCGAAGAACTGAAGATAAGATTAGTCAATGCTCCTATATTGACTCTACCATCGGGGAATGATGGGTTCGTTATTTATAGTGATGCATCAAATAAAGGACTTGGTTGTGTCCTTATGCAGAATGATAGAGTTATTACCTATGCATCACGACAGTTGAAAATTCATGAACAAAACTATCCTACTCATGATCTTGAGTTAGCAGCTGTGATATTTGCTTTGAAGATATGGAGACACTACCTCTATGGTGAAAAATGTGAGATTTATACTGATCACAAGAGTTTGAAGTATATTTTCTCACAAAAAGAACTCAACATGAGGCAAAGGAGATGGCTTGAATTACTCAAGGATTATGATTGCACGATACACTACCACCCGGGGAAAGCAAACAAGGTGGCATATGCTTTGAGCAGAAAAGACCATGGAGTTTTGAACATGATAAGAATTGAAAGGGATCCAATTTTCATGGATCTAGTGAAGATGGACATGGGAATAACCAGGGAAGGTGAAGCATCAATGCTTTTTCAAATGGTTTCCAAACCATATTTACTAGAAAGGATTAAGAGTTCTCAGACCGATGATGAAGAATTTCAGAAGAAGATTAAAGCTGTGAATGATGGGAGATTGAGAGACTTTGTGTATGAAGATGGAATTTTGAAATTCGGGAAGAGACTTTGTGTTCCCGATTTACCTGATCTGAAAAGGGAATTTCTGGATGATGCTCATAGTTCCAATTTCTCTATACACCCTGGGAGCACCAAAATGTATAGATATTTGAAGGAACATTTTTGGTGGGACAACATGAAGAGGGAGATTGCTGATTTTGTGTCAAGATGTATGGTTTGTCAACAAGTGAAAGCTGGAAGGCAACAGCCTGGAGGAGTCATGCAACATCTTCCCATACCGGAGTGGAAATGGGACAATATTACGATGGACTTTGTCATGGGGCTACCAAAGACTCCTAGAAGGAACGATGCAATATGGGTTATTGTTGATCGTCTTACCAAGTCAGCACATTTTCTTGCTATAAGAGAAGATCTACCCCTGGAACGTCTAGCAAGACTATACATTAATGAAGTTGTGAGACTTCATGGAGTACCCCTATCGATTGTTTCTGATCGTGATCCCCGTTTTACTTCAAGATTTTGGAAAAGTCTTCAGAAATACCTGGATACTGAACTTCATTTGAGCACTGCTTACCACCCTCAGACAGATGGACAATCAGAACGGACTATTCAAACCCTAGAAGACATGTTGAGATCTTGCTCACTTGACTTTCAGGGTATGTGGGATCAATATTTACCACTGGTAGAATTTTCCTATAACAATAGCTTCCATTCGAGTATTCAGATGGCACCATATGAAGCGTTATACGGAAAGAAATGTCGTACACCAACCTGTTGGGATGAGGTTGGTGAAAGAAAACTTGTAGGCCCAGAACTGGTGGAGGAAACGGTGGAAAAGGTGAAGGTAATCCAAAATCACATCAAAGCAGCTCAAAGTAGGCAGAAGAGCTATGCCGATAATCGAAGGAAGGATTTGGAATTTCAAGTCGGTGATCATGTTTTCCTGAAGGTATCTCCATGGAAGGGAGTCATACGTTTTGGTAAGAAAGGTAAATTGATTCCCAGGTACATCGGACCTTTCGAAATTCTAGAACGAATTGGGGCTGTAGCTTACCGATTGGCAATGCCGCCAAGTCTCTCCAAAGTTCACGATGTGTTCCACGTATCTCTGTTGAGAAAATACATGCCTGACCCAACGCATGTAATCACCTATGAGGAATTAGAACTGGAACCCGATCTGTCTTATTGTGAAGAGCCTGTCAGGATTCTTGATACAAGAGAACAAGTACTGAGAAACCAGACGACGCGTCTGGTAAAAGTTTTGTGGAGAAATCATAAGATGGAAGAGGCAATGTGGGAACCCGAGAAACTTATGATGAAGAACCACCCGAGTCTTTTTATGCAGTAATACCCTAGAAATTGCGAGGATTCAATTATTTGAAGGGGGGGAGAATGTAACACCCCAAGCTTACACGGTACGTTTCCCTTCGAATAATGCGATAGCGTGTGTTGTACGCAACCTCGAGTTCTAACACACACCACAACTAATTAAACTAGCCGTTGTGAATAGTAATACCTAATTTTTGAAATCATATATATTTTATATTTCAAAATGGACTTCATTTTTGGATTCGGAATATTGAAATTAGCCTAGGGTGAAATTTTGGTACTTTTCGGATAACTTTCATATTTTGATGAATAGTGAAAATTACTAAATTTTAATTAAAATCAAATTTTTTAATCAAAATAATTAATATTGATAAATTATGAATTTGAGTGGTTTTAAAGTATATTTAGAATATATTTTTACCATTTAATTTAATGTTTGTCATTGGACATAATTTCACCATTAAACCAGACATAAACAAGTGTCAATCTTTTGATAGTTATTATCTCTTAAAAACACGTTTTTTATTTTAACAACGGGAATTAATTTTAAATTAATTTCTGCCACTTCTGTGTTTTGAATTTGGAAAAATGGATTACATATTTGGAATCAGGATGTCCAAATTATGTAAATAGGTAACTTTTATTTTTACACATTTTGAATAATTACTGCGGTAAATATTTTATTTACCATGGTTAAAAGGTAAATCCGGTAAATAAGGGTTAAAAAATAATATTATAATAATACAAAATTACCCTAAAACGTGTCCTAACCTTATTGGTGGACACATACCCGACCATGTACATCCTTGGGTCGATTTGGGGACCCCTTAGAGCCACTTGTATGTGGTAGGGACACATTATATTAATAAAGTTAAAATAAAAATAAAAATGGCATAAGCTTACATCTTTTAGAAGAACAGTTTTTACATAGGGTTATACATGTTGTATTCTCGATTATAAATATTCATTAGAAAGCTAAAAAGATTTCCTACGTAATGATATTTTATTTATAATTTTTAGACATCAAATAATTTAAATTATTAATGACACAATAATGATGCAATGTTTACCTCATTAATAAATCATTTAAATAAATAAGATTATAATGATTAAAATATTATCTAAAACCTGTCCAATTCTTATTGGATGATGTTATTTAGAATATGAGTCATCTTATCTTAGACCTCAATTATTTTTTGGACCATTATAAACCGAATATAATTATATTATAAAGTAATACTTTCACTCTTTCCTAAAGAGCCCCTCCTCTCCCTTATAAAAAGAGACCACTTCTACTCATTCCTCACACCTCTCTAGCCACTTGGCTCGGCCAAACTCTTCCCAAATACTCTCCCAACTTCCCTCACTACAACCTAGAGGCCTTAGTTTGATCAGAAAGCCAACCTAAGGAGCCCTTTTGATCAAATCAAAAGGAAGAACCCGAAGAAGAGGTAATGTTTTCACCACCCCTTTTCAAGTTCCTTTCTTCTTCCACTTCTTCTTTCTTTGTTCTTACCATTCTAAAATAATAACTCCAGTATCTCACATATAATGTGATGTTATTATAAATATGGTACAACCATATTCAGTATTCTATCCACCCTTTGAATAACATGTCACCATACGTGCGTACGTACGGCTTACCGTCTCCACGTCGTGGTGTAAGTGTTATTCAATATATTATTATTTAGGTGGGTATAATAATGATATGTAATTCATGTAAATAATAAATATAACATGATAATGATTCTGTATATATGATATACTATCAAATTATATATTATTTTAATATCAAAATAATGATATTGTCGCTCGTGCGTACGTACGGACTACCGTCTCCACGAACGCGATGAGATTCATTCTCCGTCGTATCCATTCAAGTATAATTATCATTTAATGATTTAAAAATGATGTTTAAGGACTTAATATCATTATGGATATGAATAATATACAACCTATCCATTACAAACATGGCTTACGTAACAAAACATATAAAATAAAACAAGTAAGTTAACACCCAAAACAACGATAATACTAAGATATTATTATCAAATCAATATTAAAAGATCATATATGATATCATATTAATGTATATGATTCTTTTATAATTTAATAACAATTATTTCACCATTATACAGGAGGTTAACCTACCCCAACCAAGGAAAAGTACAAGGTAAGGGGTTTTCATCTCACTCCTTATTCCCGTGAGATTCATGCCATATTGCCACCATCACCTTTTGTGTGGTGTATGTACTGCCCACAATTATATTCTTTGTGTAATACACTATAATTTATGTGTATTTACATATTAATTGTATGATACCTCTTTCATGGGTTGTATGTTTCATAAGTTACCAAATTGGTAAGGGTTATTTCACAATCTCTTCATTATCCAAGGTTGTTTATACGTAATAATCTACTGGGATCTCTTTATCATCCACATCCATGTTTCTTCAAAATGTATTTCAAAACATTTTTATTATTTACAAGAATATGGGTTAAAGTCATTTATAACCTTGTTTGACTTTTTATAAGAGGAATGTTTCCGTCGTTTTCAAAACAAGGTCCTTTTTAACCTTTTCGACAGAATTAAGGTAAGAATGTTTTTTTAACTTATACGGCGGGTGCTGTTATTTTCCGCTGTTATAAAATCATCAAAGCTTCCATTACAAGCTTATAAGAATATTTTCAATGTAAATGTTTTATTTTATAAATATGTTATTTTTAAATGATTTCAAAAAAGAGATATTTCTCTCAAATACATGAAAAACCAGTGCAAATGTATACGTATTTAATGCAAGCTTAAAAATGTTTTCAGAAAACCTGACTCTCGAGTTTGGTAGACAGGAAGGGATTGGGAGTGGACCCATCATGGCCTGTAATTTGTCGAGTAGTCTCAGAATTAGTTATTTTGTTTTCATAAGCTTGCATAATATTTTCAGAAAAGTACTGAAGTATATTTGAGCAATTTTAAACGTAAGTATCTTCTAAAAAAAATGCATCGGTAGGTCTCATGAGACAAACTAGTGTCTTGGCACAAGGCCTTGGAAAAATCTTATTTGTAGTCTTGGCACGAGGCCTTGGCTATGTGGTTATGATAGTCTGGCATTATGCATTCCATCATTATGAAAGTGGTTATTGATATTGCATGTGATTATTCGATTAGTAGAATATCCATGTGAATAAGTAAATGGAATTATTTCATTTTATTTATGCCATACTATGTTGAAGTTAAAGTTTAAAAGGCTTTTGTTTTAGTTATACATTGCCTTAAATGTTTATTCTTATTTATGAAAGTTTCCGCTATATTGTTATCCTTACTGGGCATTTGAGCTCACCCCTTTTCTATGTTTTATTTTCCCAGGATGTGAAGAAGTAAGTTATGAATGACTTGCAGGGATATTATGAGGGGTTAATAGTGTGGACTATGGAGACAATATGTTGTTGTAGTAGTTTTTTTTATTTTGATGATGTAATGTAAAACTTATGAATATATCTAGTGTTTCCAAGGCTACTAAACCAATCGGTCTTTCGAGATTTGATCTTTCTTGTGATCATGCCAATGTTATGTAATTAATGCACCGACTCTGGGTAACTGGGGTCGGGGCGTTACATGTTGTGATGAAGTTTTATAATGAATTATCTTGGTCTATGAGGTGAATAATGAAATAAAGATATGGTTAGATCCATAAATTAACAAACCAGGGAATCTTGAATTTGATTTCAAAGTTATACAACAATATTTAGTGTCATCGAGAGGACAACGTTGGTGATAATATATTTTTATAAATGTCACCTTGGATTAAGGTTTTTAGAGTTGGAAAAGGGGAAGGAGGGAATCATATATATCAATCCTTATTATTTTTTTGATCATATCAGAGTGGTATCATATAAATTGATGCTTCCATTAAACCATCCCAATGATTGTGATGTGTTTCATGTATATCTTCTTAGGAAGTACATATATGATCCTTTACATGTAAAAAAATCAAAAACTATACTACTGGAACTTGATCTTTTTTATGATGAAAAACTGGTGGAGATTATGGATTGAATAGATAAATTTCTATAAAAATAGAAAACTCACCTAGTCAAAGTCTTGTGGAAAAACCATAATTTATTGGAATCTATGTGGGAACTAGATTATGTAATTATTCAGTAGTATCCCAATTTTTTCAATCATATTAACATAAGTTTGAGGGTAAATTCATATATGGGAGTAAAATATATTACCAAGGATATTTTAGAATGTTTTCCCTTAAATTTAAATTAGATTCATTTGATAAATTATTATACACACAACACCAAATGTAAGTGATTTTTAGCACCACAATATCTTATTATATATCTCACTTCAAATAAATTTAATTTATTCATTAGGTTTTCATACACTAATACTTGAGTCTAAATAAATTATAATATATAATATTATTATAACCTTGCTGATAAATTTTAATTATGAATAAGAATAAGAAAATATTAAAATAATATTAAGTGTAATGGTCTTATATAAATGAAAAATATTTATAAATTAATACTCACTTTTTAGAAAAGTAATTATAAGCTTTAATTAAAAAAATTATTCTAAAATTAATTTTATTTATTTTTGTTACAATATAATATAATTAATTTCATCACAATTCATATTTTTTGAGAAAATTATCATCACTTCTAAAATTAGTTTGAGAAAATAATCTTAAAAATATTTTTTTTTCAATTTTTGAAATAGAAGGGGTTTTTATGAATAGTTAAAATTACCAATTTTTATTGAAAATAGTCTTTGATTTCAAAGAATTTTCAATTTTAAATTTTATTTAAAATGGTGTTTAAAAAGTAAAATTAGTTATTTTAAATTTTGAATAATCAAATTTAGGTCATTATAATTATTTATTTATAATGGATTTTGGTATAAAAACTATTTATAATTAATAAAATATTTTTCTATAAAACTGATATTTATTACATTTTTAGGGTTTAATTTTAAATTATGATATTACATTGATGCGATTTTAATTTGAAGAATTTGATTCAATATTTGGAATCATCATTTCCAAATTTGGTAATGAATCCACTTTCATTTTTTCTCATAATAAATAGTAGAAAAAGGAAAAATTATTCACTATTGTTAAGGTTAAAATATGTTTACCTGAGGGAGGGGATTAAGAAAAGTGATAAGGGTATGTTTTCCAAATATACTTGTATAAATCCTATTTTATGGACACATTTTCACTTAATCCAATACCACCATAAAATATCAATCAATTTGGAATTATTTTTATTGAGTATGATGTTTTTTAATATTTTGAGAAATTCAATGTGTGTCCTCTCCTCACATATAAAAGGAAAGATCTAATTTCTCTAATTTGAACTAAATGGATCTATATATAATAACCAAAAAAACATAATTTTGTTCTCATATACACTATCCAAAAATTATAGGTGTTATTAGGCCATTCCATGGGTCTTTAAAAAAGAATCTAACAAAGACCAACCAAAGGAGGGGTAATCATCATACCAGAGTCTTTAAATTTACATCTTCTTCTACAACCTATAAAAAATTGGTATTTATCATAGAATAATATGTTAAAAACACTTAATATTCATAAATGTTATTATGATTATGTGACCCTCATTATTCACCTCTTTTAAATCAAATAGGATGTGAAGGTATTTCTTCTGCTTACGTGTGGACTACCACCTCGATGTATAAATACAATTCATTTTACATCACTCCCATTAATGGATGGTAATTATTATGGTTTAATTTTAATAAATTATATTAATTAAATTATATTTATTATTTATTATAATACTATATCTTCCTTCATACCTACCTGACCATTGGAAAATGATAACGTCGCTCGTGTGTACATGTGGACTACCACCTACATGAAGCAATGAGAATCATTTAATATTTTGATAAATGTATTGTAGTAAGGATATACTAAATAAATAAATAAATATATATATATATATATGATATAATAATTATTATATAAAGGGGAATTATTATTAACTTTTTTCATCCAATCATTAGAAAACTGAAAATAATATTTATATGTAGGTAAGGTGTTCTCTCTCCATTAATGGTGTAATTTATATTTCTATCTATAAATTTTGAGGTTTAATATAAATATTTAAAAATGTATATATATATAATGAATTTATATGATATTTAGGTCATGATTGAAATTATAGTGATAATTTTACCATGATCAAAGTATAAGGGAAAAACTACCGAACCAAAATTCTCATGAAAAAACAAAATAGTTTACAATAAAAAAATATGCTTTTAGTATGTATTGGTAATAAATGGTAATTATAATGTAATATTTATATGGAATCAATTATTTTACACATATTATAAAATGATTTTTATATTAATATTTAATAAATACCTAAAAATGATTGAGATTCCTAATGTATTTGGAAGACAGTATAAAGAAAACATCAAGTTGAAACTAAAAAAACAAAATAATTATTTTATTCTCTCTAATGTGAGCATAAATAAATTTGAGCTCTTGATAATGTATAGAATATCAATATGAATATGAAAAATGAAAGGGGTGATCTATAAATCCTATTAAGGGAATAATCTTGTTAATGAATCATAACATATGAGTCAAACAACACAACATGATATCATAAAAGGAAAGGATTATGAATAATCAAATAAGAACAAAACATAAATAACATGGTATAATGAGATCATGGAAACATAGGAATGATTTTGTAATATGAAACATGAAATAATAATAAGTCAATGTTAAAAACAATGAAAACATCACAGGGTCTATAAAGTACCATCACGGAATAGGTTCACCCTTAATCCCATAAATAATGTCAATGGAGAAAAAAATGTTACCTAATGAATTAGAGATCTATTGGGGTGAAACCATTGAAAAATTCACATGACTATGTTTCAAAAAATAAGAAATAAATAATAATTAAAAAACATAATAATTACCCATTGAAATAAATTGGATGCATAATCTTTCCTCATATCATAATCAAATGTGATTTCAGAAAGGATTCATTTTAGAAATTGCACTAATGCATGTATTAACCACATTTAATGAAGGGGTAATAATCAAATTATATATCTAAGGTAAATATATAAATAATTTATAATCATTATTTAACATTAAATAGATATATAAAGTTATTTATATAGATAATGGTCATAAAACAATAAAAAACAGTGGTTTAGATAAATCTCTTATTTTAGGTTCCAGAATGGCTATGCACTTTCACATAATGCCATGAATAATAAAATTGGATTAATTAGTTAAATAATTTAGTAATTTTTAATTTATATTTTAATTATTAAAATTTAATAATATTTATTTATAACAATTTCAATGATATGTAATGTTTAATAATGTTGTTATGATAGTGTTAGTTTCATGGATCCAAGGTTGGATCACATGTGGATAATTATTGATGTCGTATTCAAAGGGGACTAAAAATCCCAAAGGGAAATGAAATGGTATTCATATAATTAAAAAAAACTAAATAACCCCAACCATTCTTTTGGGCGTCGACATAGGGAAGATTCATATAGTTAAAATTTAAAAGTTCATTTATCCCATTTTATGGACCATCACAAATTTCATTCATTAAATATATTTAAATGAGAATTGAAACATTATAGAAAATGAAATAATTTTTAACATATTTATTATAATAATATTTTCAATAATTATATTTTAATAAATATATTTGAACATAGTGGAATAAAATGAATTATGTTGTTCAGGGAAGTGGGGAATACACGATATTGTAAAAAATGTATTCATTTTAGAAACAAAACAGAAATAAATAAGATGGATATCTGATCAAAAAAATTACAATTTATTTATATTACTGAAGTCATTAAATTATGTTGGATTATGGAGGTGATGAGAATTTTTAATAAGAAAAGAATTCAAAAGGTCAATATTTAGAATATTAACTCTTAATTATTGACTCATTTAAATACTTATTAATGGACATTGAAATGGAATTTGGATGAGACCAATAGTACTGTACATGGGGGAGAGAATTGGGAAGATAAATTAGAAGAAATATTTCAAGATCCAAGGATTATATTTTTTTAAGGAGAATGGGTGATGTGGGGTGGTATTTATAAGGGTAGGAGAGTGATGTTTTTGATATTGTAATCCTTAGAATATTATTTTGGCCCAGGAAAATCACTACTATTGATTATTTTTACAATATATATATATATATATATATATATATTAAATGATGTATGTGGGTTTGAACTAATGGGTTTTTAAATTTTCCACGACTCAAAAATTCAATTATTTAGCTTATAATGTTTTATACTTTATTTTACAATATTTCTATATTAAAAAAATAAACTATTATAGAAAAATACTAAAAATTTTCCCTCTATATTTTTCAACATGTATATTCCAAAAATAAAAGTCATTTTATAAAAAATATTTTTCTAAATATGATAAATTTATTTTTTAAATTAAATCCTCATTTATTTAAAAAATTAAAATTTTAATATTTTGATTATATCTCCAAATATTTAAAAATAAAAATATGGTCTCAAATTTTTTTCATATCATTATAATAAATCATAATATTAATTTATATGTGAATTTTAAGAAAATAAATTTTTTTAAATAATTATATTTATTATAAAATTATTTTTAAAACATTTATGTTTTCTAAAAATACACACACTTATTAAAATATTTAAAAACATTTATCTACATGTATCATGATATAAATATTCCATATTTCCACTTTATGAGATACCTAAATATTATTTAAACATCCTTAGGTGAGGATACTATTCTAACGGATAGGTTACTATTCCTAATAGCCATAATCCTATTCCAATGGGCATGTTACTATTCTAATGGATATATTACTATTTAATTGGTAATATTTGTAATGGTCATATGGGTTATATAATTCCTATAATTACCTCATATGTCATTTATTCTTCATTCCATTCCATTTTCTCTCATAGACATATATTTTATTTTTTAAAATGGATATTTCATTATATTATTTTGTCTCATTTCTATAGTGTTTCCCATTAGTTTGACTATTCAAGTGGATAAAGAAAATAATTTTTCCATATTTTAGTTATCTAATTCTATTTTTTAACCCATTGTAATATTTTTAATTCTTATAGCCATTTTATTATCAAATTTTAATGTTTAAATTAGTATAATAAATTTTTTCTGGTTTCATTATGTGTTTAATGTTCTTTATAATACATTATAAAATATGTGAAAATTATAAAAAATTAAATTCTATTGATAAAATTATGTGTCATTACATTCTTCTCCCCTTATGAAATATCACCTATGAAATTTCTTTTTATATAATATAATGAAAAATGTGTTTGTACTTTTTCTTTATTGATTCCTATGTTTCCCATGTTGTCTCCACATACTTATAGTTTATCAATAGTTCTTTATTTAGGTGAGTTGTATTATTGCATACAAATTTTTCTATATAATGCATGATCTTTACAAACTTATCCTTATAAGATAAATCAATTTATAGTTATGACACCACTGAATTTTTTAAATTTGAGGGATCTTGTATGTACTTCATCAATAGGAATACATAGAATACATCATGTACTTTAGTTAGGGTTAGTGGGGGTGTTAATCGATAAGTCACAAATTTAATGTGATAAAAAATTTCAAAGGGGGTGATGTACCCTTTAATTAGCATAAACTTATTCCCAAATATCATCACTCTATTCCATAGAGATATATAGAGGTACACTTATTCTCGAAGATAAAATTCAAAGTCTCATTGATGATTATAAATATGGATCTTGTATTGATGTTCATCTGGTATGATGTGTTGTAGGATTGTATTATCTTTTTATATTATTTTATGTTACCTTTATATTCCCAACATCTTGTGTTCATCATCTTCAACCTATAATGCTAGTATTATGAATCTATTCTTATAATGGGATTCATATGGATCCATTTATTTTATTGAGTGAAATCAATTATTGTATTAGGAAATGACCAAAATATTATTTTACTCTAATCATCCTTTGATGTCCATCAATCATTATCAAGACATTTCTTCTTGGGTTTCTATAGTTCAATTAGATTTTAATTTAGTTTGGGGGTGATAAAACATACTAATGTTCAACCAAGTGTTAAGATCATATTGGATAATACTCCAGAATATGGAGTTATATCTTGGATCTCAATTAGATACAATTGATTGTGGTGTTTCATGTAGCCTGATGACTTATCTAATGTAAATCCATACATGATTATCTAGTGTAAAGTCCTATAAAAGTTTAATGAAGCAAGTATTCTTTTTCTGATTATCCACCATCTGTATGTATTAATAAGACTAGTGAAAACATCCATGGTGATGTTTTATGATTTTTATATTAGTATGGGTAATGGTTATGTTATACCCTCAAAATTCTTCCATTCATACATTACTTGAAAACATATGAGGAACATGATATATATATTCAATGAAATCATTCTTCATATTGACCTGCCAAATATGTTATTATAGATCTTAATACATCTTCATACTCACTTGGTGGAGGGAGAAGGATTATTTTTGGGTATCATTCTAAAGATCCTTATTTTTCTCAGTATTTTCGGGTGAGAATATTCATAAACTATATCTTACATCTCCTCATTTATCAATTTTGAACAATGATGTTTTCCTTTTTTTATACTTCCCACATTCTTATAAATTTCCACATTATCTCTTTTAAAAACCTTAATCATAGAAATATAGGATTTTTTAGATATAATTTGTGAAAAGAATGATGATATTCCTTCTATTATTATTCACATGATCATTCCCTTCAAGTCTAAAATATTTTATCCTTGTCAATTATCATCATTTATAATCTCGTAGGATCATTTAGACTTAGGGAATCTACTATATTATCTTCTTTCCAATGATAGTAGTTTATTGATCAATAATATTACTTGATTAACACTAAAAATATTTTCTAGTGCACATTATTATTTTATTATGTGAATATATACTTAAGGCACTTATTATTAGTATATATTTCATAGTTTTCCCCATAAATATAATGCTTATATAATTTCAATGCGAAGATCACTGCATCCAACTCTAGATCATGTGTTAGATAGTTCTTCTCTCCCACATTCCACTTCATTAAGGATTATGCTATCAATTTATCATTTTTCATCATTAAAAAAAATAACCCCCTCATTAATGAATTGCTATATACCATAAATATTTCCCCACTAGTGGGTAGTGTATGTAACAATGTAGTGATATTCTTCTTTTTAAAACTTTTTAAGCTCTCTTTTAACTCATTAGTACATAAAAACATTAATCCATTATGATTCATCTTGGTTTCTGAGTTCAAAAATTAGGATAAGTTTTAAAACAATTTTCGATAATACCTATTAATTCTATTGAAATTATGGTATACATTGAAAATTCTAGTCTGGACCACTCATCAATGTTCTTTGTCTTAAAATGGTCCATATATATCACTTTTATTCTAATAATGTGCCTCAATAATTTTAATTCCACCTTCCAAAACTCACATTTATTGTACTTGGAATAAATTTTCTACTTCCCAAAGTATTAAACATAGTATTATAATGCTTCTCACTATCCTTTTTATTTATGTATATAAAAATATCATCTATAAATACAACAAAAAATTTGTTATGGTATTGTCAAAGACTCTATACATTTTTTCCAAGGAGTTTAATAGAGTAATTTTGATTCTAAATGGAATCACCATGAACATAGAGTGTTCATACCTTGTTTGAAATGTAGTATTAGGAATATCTTTCTTCTTGATATTAAATTGGTGATATCCCAATTGAAGGACAACCTTAATAAAATACATGCATGCATAATCAATCAAACAAGTTTTATATCCATTGCATTGTATACATGTTCTTTATCATTATTTTTTTGATTCTTATTATAATCAATTTAGAGGTGCATTAAACAATCCAAATTCATGACAAAGAAGACTGGAACACCCCATTGTGAGGCAATCAAGTGCATTAAACCCTTTTATAGATTCTTTTTTAACTCCTTCTTTAGTTTAACCAACTCAATGGTGGAAAATTTTTAATGATTATTTGATATGTTCAGAGATCCTGGTATAAGTTCAACTAAGAACATGACCTCTTAGTTAGGAGGAAAACCAGACAACTCATTAGGGAATAAATTATTATAGTACCTAAAAATGGTCTTACATTTCAACATGATTCTCTTATCTATCTCAATCATTTTAGGTACACATAATATCTCATTAGAAAATAATATCCATACTTGAGATAAAGGTTACATAGGAGATTCATCCTCATCCTTAAAATTGTACAAAATCATTGGCTTCATCAGGATGTGAAAAATGATTTCCCACTCCCAAAAGTTAATCTTAGATTTATATAAGGGAATCTGATCCCTTATAAAAGTATAATCAAACTCCATTAAGGTATATAGGTAAATATTTTATGGAGGATAGTATACAAAAATTTTCTATGGAGTAGTTATATATATTAGATGTAATAAATGATCTATTTTATGTTTTCAAATAAACCTCAACACCCATATATTGAGGTTGTGTTTAAATAGTTTTACAAAAAATTTAATATATGAAATATTTCATTGAACCTGAATCAAAATTTATGTTTTATATTCTTGAATAAATAATCATCTTAACTATCAATATATCATTTTGTGGATCCTCCTTAGTAGTAGTGATGACATATTCCCTTTCCTTCTCTATTGGATTTGGATTTTGTGATCATTAATTATCTCAAAAAATAATTAGATTAGAGAATTAGCCTATATAATTTCAATATTCCATGTAGTGAAAATATTATATCATATGTAGAGTGTTGATTTGAACCTTCCTTTATTTTTCATAATTTATGGTATTCTTTATTTTCTTTCAATATTGATTAGTATAACACCCCAATTTCCCTCATTAAAAAAACTCTATATTACCATGGGATAGTTTTCACATTTTGTATTCTCACACATTTGATACATGAGATGTTGGGGTTTTTTATATAATGATATTTATGCATATATCCTACTAAATAATACATAATTTTATAATTTTTATTTCCAAGACCATTAGATAATTAATAATAAAAAATCTTCATCTCAACCATTAGGGAACAACATAAAATCTCTTCATAGAAGTCAAAGTGTTAGATTGAAAAATAATTTTATAGACATGGCATTAAACCACTAAAAAAATGGTAAAATTTTTATTCAGTGATGATTAAAAAGATAGATGTTTATCACACATTCCCTTTGATGTTTTCCTCATACTCCCTAGAAAAATCATCTTCATTTCAATTCAGTATGAGGATCTCCCTCTCTATTTTATAATGGAGTTATTAGGGAAAATAATTATTGAAAAATATTTTTTAAATCCTTCCCATTCCAGAGATTCAATATCTTATTTGTATATTATGTTCTTGATCCGTGTCTACTATAGAATGACTTCTTCATTAAGATGATAAATAACTAGCATGAAATTCTATTCTTATATGAAATAGAGGATAGAGAATATCTTCTCAATGGATTTATTCCATTATTCTACAATTTGGGGATTAGAAGATACAGTAAAGGAATGATTAAATTTTGGAATAAAGGACATGACCAGACCATTATTTATCTTATGATAAGGAGGGTATTCTACATGATTCATCTTATTATTTGTATCAGGAGTCAAATGAGTCAATATGTCTATGAATTTACAAGCTCCCACTCCCATATGGTTAGGAATATCAGTATAAAAATAATCATATTACCTATCACATTTCATGTTGGAACAATTTCTCATACTTCTCACCATTAACTAACATAAGTGAAATAAATTTAGGGATGTGAATACTCAAACGAACATGAATATAAAAAGGGAAACTACGAACATGGAATGAATACATTATTAATGACACATAAATCCAAACTTATGTGTCTCTATGTTTCAATCTAGCTTATCTATAGTGATTATAAAATTATTATTTCTAAAATAAAAATCAATTGAAGACCTTCATAATGGTTTGTAATGTGTTTGTGAGTTTCCCAAATCATATCACGGAAGAGTGTCAATCTAGTTATATAGCTAGGCCCCTTTTTTGTTGGCTGGGTGATGATACAATTAATTCTCAATGAACCCTTTTTGGGGTTTTACCCTATAGGTAAAACTATTATGGATCCACATCCACTTGTAATATATAAGGAGGGATGAAATATATTCTAAACTAGTCTCTCTATACATCAGTAAAATTTTAGGATGTTTTCATATAATTATATTTATCCTTAGAGATATACCTAGGGTTCCAACTAAAGAATTATACTCTTAATACCCAAAAATAACTGCATCATCCTCTAATACCAACTATAAAAAAATCATTTCACATATTATAATATTATTTTTAACATAAATATCCAATTAATATAACCAATGGACTGAGGTTCCTAGTGTCTATGGTAGAATGGGTTTGAAAAACATCAATAAGAAAATAAATAAAAAACATATTTTTCTTATTCTCTACAGTGATATCCAAAATAACATTTTCATTCAAAAACTAAATTGGATAACATGGGGAATACATAATATAATGGGGTAAGATATAAATCCCATTAATGGAATAAACATGGCGAGGAAACATAACATATGATTCAAGTGAAACAATGTGATATAATAGAAGATAAAACTCAATAATAATCACATGGGAGAGAAACATAAAGAATATTGTGTCATTAGATCATGGAAACATATTAATATAGAGGAAACATAAAAGATGACATAAAAATAATTCAAGGGTCACTTCCAAGAAAACATTACATGGTGGAAAAAGTTTTATCATGGGTTAGTTTCACACCTTAATCCCATACATACCATCTCACGAGACAAAAATGTTACCCACTTCATTAGATTTCTATCTATTATAACCTTGTAAAAATTGTATACGTTATTGTGTTTCAAAAAATAAAATCAGTCATATGTCAAAAACATAATAATTGATCATGGAAATAAATGGGTTACATAATCTTTCCTTATATCATAATCAAATGATATTTCATAAAGATTGAAAATGGGAAATGATATTAAGGCATGTATCAACCCCAAATAAGAATGGATAATAGGATAATTTTATATGTGTGAGAAATATATAATGAATTTATAATCATTCCATAATATTAATGAGAGGTAGAAAGTGAGTTAGAGAGAAAGAGGATAGAACCCAAAGAAAAAGTTTGGTTGTAACACCCTGATATTTTATGAGAAGTATATTTTTTTATGTCTTATGTTATATGAAACATCAAAATAATCTTTCACTATACACAACACTAGCGTGGCTTGCATTATATGCAAGAGAAACCTTCCTCGATAGCGTTTGTTGTACACAATATCGAGTTTCAATAAACAATGATATGTTATTACAATATTATATAAAGTAGCCGTTATAAATAGTATTAACAAAATTTTGAATTTTATATAACATTTGAATTCATTTTACATATGGTACGAGAAAAAAAAATCAATTTTTCGGATAAAAGAATTTTTTTCTTCAAAAATGCAGTTTTCCGCCTTTTGATGGCGCACCCATTTTAAAGCCAATTTTTGAAAAGTTTATAAGTTCAATTTTAAAAAATAAAATTATTCCTTTGAATAAAGATATAAAAATTTACATTGGATAAATGTTTGAAACTTTTCTGATAACTTTCATATTTTGATGAATAGTAAAAATACGCAAATTTTTAATTGAAAACAAATTTTTTCATCAAAATAATTTATATGGTTAAAATATATTATTGAATGGTTTTAATGTATAAACATAATATATTTTACCATTTAATATAATTTATTTCATTAGCATTAATTTTACATTGATTTCATAGGTAAACACATTTCAATCTTTGACAATGTTTTAACTTTTAAAACCCGATTGCTTAACAACGAGATTAATTTTAAATTAATTACTGCAACTTCTGTGTTTTGAATTTTGAAAAATGGATTCCATATTTGGATTTAGTGGGTCCAAATTATGTTAATATGTTACTTTTATTTTTTTATATTATGAATAGTAACTACGGTAATTTTTATTTACTAGAGTTAAAGGTAAATCAGGTAATTAAGGGTAAAAATAAGATTGTAAAATTACCCTAACACTTGCCAAAATTCTATTGGATGAATAAAAGTAGACCCATATCACCTAAGCATTGGAATAGATTCATTTCATGGACCTTCGACCATGAAAATTATGTAATTATTATTAAAACTAAAGAAAGTGACAACATGTCACTCTCTTAAAGCTTATAAGTATAATAATTTTAATTTAGTGATAAACTTCAAGAAACATTGAACATAAATAGTCTCCAGAAATATAATTAAATTATATACATCATTTGAATTTATTTAGAATTTTTATGGATTAAATAATTATCATTAAAGGTGACACAGTAGTGATATTGAAATTATTTTATTGATTGAAATATCAAAAAAATGGTATTAAAAATATTAAAATAAATATTATATGAACTATTTAATATGCTCCACTACTTTTCTAGAAAAATATGACTTGTTATAAATCTATTAATTCTTTTAGTTCGAATATATCCTCTATGTAGATTTTATTTAAATTCAAATAAATGAATAGTATCAAAATTGACACTATTGTTATTTTATAAAAATAACATATTATAAAATTGTTTAAAAATCAAAAAAATATTTATAAATTATAAATTTATATTTATATGGTCTAAAATTTCATAAAGTATCTAATTATGGATAATTCACAGCACATAAGTAATTATTTATATCAATTTAAAATTTAGAATATTATTACCACAAATAAAATTAAACAGATTAAATAAGGATAAATCAAGTTGATAATGTTTAAAATAAATTCCCAACATGTATAAATTTTATTTGTTGATGAGATTACAACCCTATCTCATATAATATTCTAATATTAGTAATTTTGGAAGTTTTTATGTGGGGTTTGAATTTATAATAAATTAATATTTTTTAGATTTCCAAAGGTACCCCTCTCCTCCCTTATAAAAGGGCACCTCCTCCCTCTCATCCTCGCACAATTTTGAGCCTCAAATATCGTCAAACCCCTGACCATTTCCATTATCAGCTTCCCTAGAAACATACTAGAGGTCCTGGTCTTCTTCAAAGACCAATTTTAGTGCCCTAAGAGAAGGTTTCAAAGAGGCATGTCGAAGAAGAGGTAATATCCGTTACCGATTCTTTCTAATTTATTTCATCTTCTACTTTATCTTATTTAGTTGTTTCATTATGAAGTAATAACATAAGTATCACTAATATAATTATATGTTATTATAAATATGAAACAACCCTATTTCACCTTCTATCCATCCTATAGAAAATGAAATCACCGCGCGTGCGTACGTACGAAATACTATCTCCACGCCGTGGTGTAATCTATTTTCCACCACCACCTTACTTGGATGGGTATAATGGTGTAAATAATAACTATATATGATTATTATAAAATTATAATAATTCTTATACATTCCATCTTCCACTCTAAAACCATTCAATAGTTATGGGAACGATATCATCGCTCGTGCGTACGTACGGCCTACCGTCTCCACGATGTGATGCGCCTCGTTCTACATGATCTTCATTGAATAATGATTATATAAATGAATTTAATGAATAAATATGATATATATTACACTAATAACATTTTGTAAATAAGGTATCTATAACCTAAAAATAGGAATAAAAATTTATTAGACAAGACATGCATAAGAACATAAAGCAATGAACTCCCGAATAACAAGTAGCAATGAAATATTACTAATAAGAAGAGAAGAATATGACCATGTATGATATCATAACAATGAATATGATTCTTTAATAAGTCAATGAAATTATTTAAATCATTATATAGGAGGTTTGGATATGTATGAAGCAAATCAGACCTAAGGTAAGGGAAAATCTCATAATCTCATTTTTATCAGAGATTGTTTATACTTCAGAATTTACTGGGGCATAGTTATCATCCACATCCATGTTTCCTCAATATGTAATATTATTTCTATCCTCATAAAATTTTTTAAATCCAATTTTACCTATTGGTTAATTTTTAGTAAAAGATATGAAAGGAATCTTTTGTCTTTTTCAGTACGAGATACTTTTTGACTTTTCCATCCAAAGTACGAGAAGAATGTTTTTTTAACTTATACGGTATAAATGGATTTTTATGATTTCATAGAACATTATTTCCATGAAGCTTCCTTTACAAGTTTTAAAGTTTATTTTTAATTAACTTCTTTTAAAATTGTATGACATGTTAAGAAAGGAAAAATGTTTTTTTAAAGTAGAAAGGATATTTTCCTCAAGAATGGAGTTCAAGTGTTTTATCAAAATTATTTTCCATCTAAGAAAAATATAGGGTTCTATTTCTATCCCTATTGTTAAATTGATTTTATTATGTTGTGATGGATTTATTTTTATGAAGTCCTTTATCTTATATGAAATGTTTTATTATGTCACGATGTTTAAGAATCCCATTTTTATTACACGGGTTTTGCTATGATGTATGATTTATGATTTTGTGGCACACATAAGAATGGATTCATTTTGAGATGGGTGGGACCTATATCTTTCTGCAATTCATTGGGTAAAGATTTATATCTCATGGGATAGACATGGCTGTAATGAAAAGTTAATACAGTTTAGTGATACAAGACTGAAACAAGGAGTGAACTCGGTTCAGTAATGGACTTTGTCCGCTATGATTGTCTTGGGAAAGTGCCTTGACTAATATGAAATTATTCTCTATGATTATGTGTGTATTCCAAAAATTTTCATGTTTTAAGTTATGATTATTGGGATTACATCTCATTACTATGATTTATCCCATGTTATGATATTATGATCTCTTTTGCAGGTTAATATTTTCAAAATGTTATGTTCTTATAAATATGATATGATTGATATTTCTTTTTTTTACCCTTACTGAGCATTTTGAGCTCACCCTTTTGTATGTTTTCTTTTCCCCATGTCAGGAATAAGGGTATTAAGTAGGATATGCCAAAAGGGACTCTAGATATGATGAAATAAACGGGAGACAATGTAGATGATTTATGAACCTGTTGTTGATGTTTCCCAATTTCTAATGACACTATACCTATACGGTCCTATCATGGTTTTTTTATATGTTGTAATAAGCATGCTTCAATTATGAAGTAATAACCATGTATGTAAAGTATGGGTCGTTATAGTTGGTATCAAAGGAAAGGTATAGTCAACCTTTGGAAACTAGGATGTGAAAGCCTTAGTAAGAACTCTAAGGATATGTATAAACATAAAACACAATATTAGTGTTTTAGAAATGGCCATGAAAAACCTATGATAAGACCTAAAGTGTGAAATTTTATTCTTTATTATGTGGTTTTCCTATTATGATTAGTGTTTCTCACAATATGCTTATTGGTTTTAGTCAATGGTTGGAACCCGAAGGCACCGTTTTAATGCTGAATGGGATGGGAAATGCAATCATTGTCCCCCTGAGAAACCAAACGTTATGGGAGTTGGAATAAAAAATCTTGTATCCATGGTCACACAACTTTCTCAAGCTATGAATCATGATGGACTTCCAAACGAGAAAAAGAAGGAGAAACATTCTGTTGAATCCTTCATGAGGCAGCATCCACCTTCATTCAGTGAGTCTTTTGATCCATTAGTGGCTGAACAATGGATTAGTACCACTGAAAAGATATTTCCAGTCCTGAAATGTTCTAAACATGATAAAGTCATCTTAGCAGTATATAGTTTGGAAGGTGAAGCTGATAAATGGTGGAATCTTATTAAGAATACGTGGAAAAGGGATGAAATTGAGTCCATGGAATGGGACGAGTTCAAGAACTTATTTTTCAATAAGTACTTCCCTCATATTATTCGATCAAAGATGGAGAAGGAGTTTCTTGAACTAAAGAAAAAGGATGATGAATCGGTTGGTACCTATGAAGAAAATTTTACAAGACTTTCAAGGTACGCTTCTGGAATTATTATCCAACCTGAGAGTAAGATCGATCAATTACATAGTGGCTTAAAACCAAGTCTTCTAAGGGCGTTATCCATAAGGTACTTCAATAGCTACGAGGAAATTGTTCGATGTGCTCTCGAGGTTGAGATGGAGATTGGAGTAAGCCATCAGTCATATGGCTTTGATAAGAAGAGGAAAATGGAATTAAAAGGGAAATATAAAGACCACACTGAAAAGAAGATGAGTTTTTCCTTATTCTAAAAGTGTGGAAAGAAATATGGAGGAAATTATCTTAAAGGGACAAGTAAATGTTTTAAGTTTGGAAAAGAAGTTCATCGGGCAGTTGAATGTCAAAATAATGGGAAGAAGAAGTCTAATGATGCGAACAACGAAAGGGATACACAGAATGAACCTCCTACACTTCAACATTTCAAGTAAAAAGAAATGGGGCATTATGCCAATCAATTCCCTCATCCAAGGGTTGTTGATGATGATCGATGTCAACAAACTATTAAGGCCAAAGACAAAGGAAAGTCACATGCAATTTCTATCGGCGATGTGGAGTACGAAAATGAAGTGGTGAAAGGTACACTTACCATCCACTCTAAATTAGAAAATGTTTTATTTGATTCTGGATCCACCCACTCTTTTATTTATGAAGAATTTTCTAAGGGTATCTTCATATTACCTCAACAATTAGATGTTGAGTTAGCTGTGACAACCCCTAATGGCACAACAGTCACATCAAATGTTTACAATTCTTGTCCGATTGAAGTTTTTGGGAAATTAATTCCTAAAAATCTTGTGATCCTTCCTATAGTGGAATTTTATTTGATCCTTATCATGTATTGGATTTCTTTATATGGATCTCATATCAATTTCCAATGAAAGGAAGTCACATTTCATATTCCAGATCAATCTATGATCGTCTATTGATGCAAGGATGAACATAACCTTCCAGTGGAAATCTATTCCATCTTATAGGTCTTGATTCCACTAAATGAAGGTTATTTATCTCAAATGGTTGGGGAGAAACTCACGATTAAGAATATTCCCATTGTACGGGAGTTTGATGATGTATTTCCAGAGGAATTTCCAGGTCTTCCACCAAATCGTGAATTTTAGTTTTCAATAGAACTCGTACCGGGTGCTTTAACCATTTCAAAG
This sequence comes from Viscum album, assembly GCA_963277665.1. NCBI lineage: Eukaryota > Viridiplantae > Streptophyta > Magnoliopsida > Santalales > Viscaceae > Viscum > Viscum album. Next base: position 1,073,523,550 of record OY728127.1, on the reverse strand, counting down.
ACACCTTATAGAATGGCCCCAATTGAGTTGCAAGAATTGAAGAAGTAACTCCAAGAGAATCTTGATAAGGGATTCATACACCCTAGTGCATCACCTTGGGGATCACCTGTTCTATTTGTTAAGAAGAAAGATGGATCAATGAGGCTTTGCATTGATTATCGAGAACTTAACAAGATCACTATCAAGAACAAATATCCTATCCCACGCATTGATGACTTATTTGACCAACTACGCGGAGCTCAATACTTTTCCAAGATTGATCTTCATTCAGGGTATCATCAATTAAGGGTTAAAAGGGATGATATACCAAAGATGACTTTCCAGACAAGGTATGGAAACTATGAATTTATAGTGATGCCATTTGGTCTTACTAATGCCCCTATTATCTTCATGGATCTAATGAATAGAGTCTTTAGAGACTATCTTGATCAGTTTGTGGTAGTATTTATAGACGATATTCTTGTCTATTCAAAGAGAAAGGAAGAACATGAAGATCACTTTAGAATTGTATTAAAGACCTTAAGAAAGGATAAGCTTTATTACAAATTTACCAAGTGTGAATTTTGGAATAAAAAAGATTCATTTTTGGGTCACATAATCTCAAAAGAGGGGATATCTGTGGATCCAGCAAAAATAGAGGTTATAAAAAGATGGTCGAGACTAACAACAGTAACTGAGATCTGAAGTTTTCTTAGTTTGGCTGGATATTATCAAAGTTTTGTGAAAGATTTTTCATGATTATCTAATCCACTCACCAAGTTGACTCGAAAAGGAGTTAAGTTCGTGTGGATGGAGGAGTGTGAAGAGAATTTCAAGGAGTTGAAAAGAAGGTTATCCAGTGCACCTATGCTCACACTTCCTTGTAGTGGAGAAAGGTTTGTGACCTATAGTGATGCATCCAAGAAGGGATTGGGGTGTGTTCTCATGAAAAACTATATGGTGATAGCTTATGCCTCACGAGAGTTGAAAATCCATGAGAAAAATTACCCAACTCATGATTTGGAGTTAGCTGCGGTAATCTTTGCATTAAATATTTGGAGGAATTATCTTTATGGTTAAAGGTGTGATATTTATACTAATCATAAAAGTTTAAATTATATTTTCACACAAAAGGAGCTGAATATGCGCCAAAGAAGATGGTTGGAGCTGATTAAGGATTACGACTGCTCAATTCATTACCACCCTGGGAAAGAAAACAAGGCGGCAGATGCATTAAGTCGACAAGACCATGCAAGATTATCCATGATGAGGATCACAAAAGATCCAATATTTATGGATTTACAAAGGATGGATCTTGGAATTATAATGGAAGGGGAAAAATATTATCTTTCTCAAATGAATGTTCAACCATCTATACATGTGAAGATTAAAGAGGCACAAAAATAATATGTAGAGTTACAAAAGAAGGTGATAAATGTTCCTGAATTCAACCTTGATTATGATGGGATAATAAGGTTCATGAATCGGGTTTTTGTTCCTCCCATCCCAGAACTAAAGAAGGAGCTGCTAGATGAGGCTCATAGTTCTTCATTCTCTATTCATCCTGGAAGCACGAAGATGTATAGGGACTTGAAAGAGTACTTCTGATGGGATGGCATAAAAAGAGATATTGCTAAATATGTATCTCAATGCTTGGTTTGTCAGCAAGTTAAAGCTGAGAGACAGAAGTCTAAGGGGATGTTACAACCATTACCCATACCAAAATGGAAATGGGAAAACATCACTATGGACTTTGTCACTGGACTTCCTAAAACATCCAAAGGAAATAATGCTATCTGGGTTATATTTGATCGTCTTACGAAGTCGGCACACTTCATTTCTATTAGAGAAGATTTCTCTATGGATCAGATTTCCAGGATATATGTGAAGGAAGTGGTAAGATTTCATGGAGTAACACTTTCCATTATATCTGATCAGGATCCAAGGTTTACCTCCAAGTTCTGGTGAAGTCTTCAGCATACTCTAGATACGGAGTTGAGTTTCAGCACTTCTTATCATCCTCAGACATACGGTCAGTCTGAGAGGACAATTCAAAATCTATAATACATGTTGAGAGATTGCTCTATGGATTTCAAAGGTGGTTGAGATCAACACCTACCTTTGGTGGAATTTTCTTATAATAATAGTTTTCACTCCAGTATTCAGATGGCTCCTTATGAAGCTTTCTATGGAAGGAAATGCCGAACTCCAACTTGATGGGATGAATTTGGGGAAAGAAAGCTATTAGGACCTGATCTTGTTGATGAGATGGAAGAAAAGGTATGATCTATTCAACCACAAATAAGAGCATCTCAGAGTCAACAAAAAAGTTATGCCAATAACCAAAGAAAATACCTAGAGTTTGAAGTGGGTGATAAAGTGTTCTTTCGAATATCTCCTTGGAAGAGAGTAATGATATTTGGAAAGAAGGAAAAGTTGAGCCCTAGGTATATTGGTCCTTTTGAAATACTGGATCGTGTTGGGAAGGTAGAATACCCATTGGCGCTTCCCCCAAATCTCTCTCAAGTTCATGATGTGTTCCATGTATCTCTCCTGAGAAAGTACATACCTGATCCATCACATGTACTAATCTCAGAAGTTGTACCGCTGGAGCAAGATCTTTCTTATGAAGAACAACCAATATAGATTCTGGATCGTAGTGAAAAAGTTCTACGAAACAAGACCACTTTCTTGGTTAATTTTTTATGGAGGAACCACCAATTAGAAGAAGCTACATGGGAGCTTGAGGATATGATGAGGGAGAGGTATCCTCATCTGTATGTTACGAAGTGACGAATTTTGAGGGAGAAATTAATTTTAAGGGGGGTAGAATGTAACACCCTGATATGTTATGAGAAGTATATTTTTTTATGTCTTATGTTATACGAAAAATCAAAGGAATCTTTCACTACACACAACACTAGCATGACTTGCATTATACACAAGAGCAATCTTCCTCAATAGCGTATGTTGTACGCAATATCGAGTTTCACTAAACAATGATATGTTTTTAAAATATTATATAAATTAGCCTTTATAAATAGTATTAACAAAATTTTTAATTTTATATAACATTAGAATTCATTTTACATATGATACGAGAAAAAAATCAATTTTTCGAATAAAATATTTTTTTTTCAAAAATGCAGTTTTCCACCTTTTGATGGCGCACCCATTTTAAAGATAATTTTTGACAATTTTATAAGTTCAATTTTACAAAATAAAATTATTCCTTTGAATCAAGATATAAAAATTTACATTGGATAAATTTTTGATACTCTTCTGATAACTTTCATATTTTGATTAATAGTAAAAATATGCAAATTTTTAATTGAAAACAAATTTTTTCATCAAAATAATTTATATGGTTAAATTATATTATTGAATAGTTTTAAAGTATAAATAGAATATATTTTTACCATTTAATATAATTTATTTCATTATCATTAATTTTACATTGAATTCATAGGTAAAAACATTTCAATATTTGGAAATGTTTTAACTTTTAAAACCCATTTTCTTAACAATGGGACTAATTTTAAATTAATTACTGAAACTTCTGTGTTTTGAAATTTTAAAATTTTATTCCATATTTTGATTCAGTGGGTCCAAATTATTTTAATAGGTTACTTTTATTTTTTTATATTATAAATAGTAACTACGGTAATTTTTATTTACTACAGTTAAAGGTAAATCGGGTAATTAAGGGTAAAAATAAGATTGTAAAATTACCCTAACACTTTCCAAAATTCTATTGGATGAATAAAAGTCCCCCCATATCACCTAAGGGTCGGAATAGATTCATTTCATGGACCTTTGACCAAGAAAATGATGTAATTATTATTAAAACTAAAGAAAGTGACAACATGTCACTCTCTTAAATCTTATAAGTATAATTATTTTAATTTAGTGATAAAATTCATGAAACTTCAAAAATGAATATTCTTCAGAAAGATAATAAAATTATCTACATCATGTGAATTTTTTTATTATTTTTATGGATTAAATAATTATCATTAAAGGTGACACAATAGTGATGTCGAAATTATTTTATTGATTGAAATATCAAATAGATGGTTTTAAAAATATTAAAATAAATATTATATGAACTATTTAATGTTCTCCACTAATTTTCTAGATAAATATTACTTGTTATGAATCTATTAAAGATTTTAGTTCGAATATATCCACTATGTAGATTTTATTTAAATTCAAATAAATGAATAGTGTCAAAATTGACACTATTGTTATTTTATAAAAATAACATATTATAAAATTGTTTAAAAATAAAAAAAATATTTATAAATTATAAATTTAAATTTATATAGTCTCAAATGTCATAAATTATATAATTATGGATAATTCACAGCACATAAGTAATTATTTATATCAATTTAAAATTTATAATATTATTACCACAAATATAATTAAATAGATTAAATAAGGATAAATCAAGTTGATAATGTTTAAAATAAATTCCCAACATGTCTAAATTTTATTGGTTGATGATATTACAACCCTATCTCATCTAATATTCTAATTTGAGTAATTTTGGAAGTTTTTAAGTTGGTTTTGAATTTATTATAAATTAATATTGTTTAGATTTCCAAAGGTACCCCTCTCCGCCCTTATAAAAGGGCACCTCCTCCCTCTCCTCCTCACACAATTCTGAGCCTTAAATCTCGACCAAATCCTACCCATTTCCCTTCTAATCTTCCCTAGAAACATACTAGAGGTCCTGGTCTTCTTCAAAGACCAATTTTAGTGCCCTAAGAGGAGGTTTCAAAGAGGCGTGTCGAAGAAGAGGTAATATCTGTAATGGCCCAGACCTCTCCGTTCCATTACTTTTTAAAACTTTGATGTGATCAAACATGATGCGTGTTATAATAATAATAATTTTTTTATAATAATAATTGATAAGGGTGGAGTGAAAATATTTGGTGTCAATTAGATTAAATGGTTTTAATTTAATCATAGTGAAATAAAAGAAATAAAATTAAATGTATTTAATTCAAGGAGGGGAGACGCATGTAATAAATTGTAAAGGAATAAATTATAATAAATGAGGCGCATGTAATAAAGTATAAAGGAATGAAATTCATGGGGTGAAACCCCTTATGGCTGAATCCAACTTGTATTTTATAATATTAAAATAATTATAATAATATTCATTTAATAGATTATAAAAAAATAATAATAAAATGATAATGAAAAATGGAAGGGGTTCCCAACCCGTGTGTGAATATAATGTGATTGGAGATAGGGGTAATTATAAGATAATAATGGGCTTCAATAATAATAATAATTATTAATGATAATGATGGAGACCCGTTGATGAAATTGAAAGTGGATTTATTACTATTAAATAGTAATTTTGTTGTTTCCAGAAAGTATGGTGTTTCCATAATAATGGGTGTTATTATTATTAATTGTATTAATAACAAAGTTGAAGTGATAAATTGAGTTAAGAGTTAATTGGGAGAAGAAATCATGAATGAATAATTAGATTAGAGAGTGAAAAGGGAATGAGATAAATAAATTAAAATAAATTAAATATATCAATCAAGGAAGTGATGGGGTGTGTTGGATATGAAGAAAAGGAAGGGGGAGGTGGCACTTTTTGTGGAGTGGGTGAAAGATTGGAAATAAATTGGAGAGAGAGTGTGAGAATTAAAAGGGGAAGTAATAAAAGAAAAAAAAGGAAATAAATTAAGGAGAAATGGAGTGAGGCGCACCAAATTGGAGAGAGAGTGGTGCATGGCTTTGGGTATTTGAAATAAATCAATTAAAAATAATAATATAATAATCATGTTATTGTTTTTGTTGATAAAACACTTTTTCAACCTTAACTTATTCGTGCGACCTCGGTTTCACGAACCATCTACAGAAGTGCGACCCAGATTCCAAGATGGACATTTGAAGTCCAATATTGGATGCCTTTTTCAGGTTTATGGATCAGGTACCCAAAGTGATCAGAAAATAAAATATTTAATATTATTATTAAATCTTTGACCCGCCATAAATCCCGCGTGTGACGTCCGATTGACTTATCGTCTGTGGCGATGTGATCCTGTCATTAATACGATCAATTAAAGTCCAATGAGGAATATTAAATTATGGTTCGTGGATCGGGTCCACGAAACACCCAATAATAATAAATATTTTTATTATTATGAGATCTTGTATTCAACATATCTCCTTCATATGGTGTTGGAATGGCGAACCGTCTGTGACGTTGCAACCCTTAAATTAAGACTGATGATTCAAAGACCATAAATCTTATATTAATTATTCCTATGGCTTGGGATGTTTTTACTTGGTCAAACCGCGTGGGTTAATGCAATCCACATTTAATGGGGAATAAGCGTATCTTAAACCGTCACCCTGTTGAATCTTTAAAAGGGACAAGATATCATCCTCCCTTGTTCTTCCTCCTTGTTCTCATCTACGAGATGCTAGAACCTTTCAATCCTTCCCATAAGAGTTTCACAATCAAACTTCAGTCCTTGGATCGGTTCCGCTCTGTTTTGATGCAACCAAGCTGCATCGATCAATCTTCGATATAAGGTATGTTTTTATTGTCGTTCCTTTGGGATCATATTCCCCTGTTTCTCCTTTACATCTTATAGCATGTAATATCCATGCTTCTACTAGGGTTTTCTTGGGGTTTGGTTGGTGGGGACGTACCGTGGCATCCTCGGGTGGATGCAGTTGTCGCGAGAGGAGGATCGTGACCTGTTGTGTGGATAAAGAATGTCAAGAACTCTTCGAGGTAGGGGATTCATGGCTTCTATAATTGTTTATGTGAAGTCATAGAGTTAGCATGATTTATCCATTTGGATCACAATGAAATTGACCTAATTAAATACTTGAACCGGATTAAAATAATTGGTTTGATCGCATGTTGTTTCTTTGTACCATGATAACGGTTTGCCTCATGTTTTTCTAGATAGAGTGATATCTATGCTTACTTTGATTAGTTGTTTGTTCTTGATGGAAATTGATAAAGAACGTAAAGCCGAAATTAATTGATAATTAATTGGCTAAAGATAAAGAGGCATGTAAATGAATCCGGTTGTAGCCGTTGTTGTAGTTGTTCTAATTTTATGTTAATAAAATTGGCATAGTAAGCATGTTAAATCTTTTGTGATAGCTTACTAATTAGGTTTCCCGAAATTGGAACCTATGAATTGAATCTGTAATTCAATAGGGATTAAAGAACTGGTTGGTTGATAAAAGATAATGCCTGGTAGGGTTCTTAGTTACCCTCTTGTTCATAAGGCCGAGTGCCTTTTGTTTTAGAGCCATGAGTGCTCATTATGTATGAAGGCTGGATGCCTTGTTAAAGGGCCAAGATCCCATTTGATGTGATGTTTGATTTCCTGATGCTTGTGCTGTGATGTGACCCTTGAGGTGTTTGTGATATGTGGAGGTAGGGAGGCCTTGTGGTTGTGGTAGCGGATGACACCTAGAGTGGCGAGATGCATCGATTTATGCATGTGGGTGTCAGGGAGGACACTCGTGCTGATGGAATGGGATGGATGTGTTTGTTGGATGCTTGGTGACCATGATTTAATGTTTATCTGCTTTACTTTTCCCCACTACTCAAGGCAGCTGGTCTTGCTTACCATTCTTCTGAAGGAGGAGAAGACGTTCGGGGTATGCCACATGATTTCTGTGTCTAGCTTCTCAAAGGAGAATGGGTCTATGCTCTTGCTATAGGCGGAAAAGACTCGACGGGTAGTACATCTACTCACTGTGTTGACCCCCCTTGTGTTTAGTAGCACAGAATGCTTTTCTATAATTCCTAGGAATATGGGAAGTAATTCTGAAATGAATATCTGAATAAATGGTGTTAACCCATGGGGTTGGTGTTCAGTGAAACATAATTTCGAGGTAGTAATCTTTTGAAGGAACAGTTGACTTTGGGTGTGATGCTAATGGAATTTTAATGTGGAATTGTTCACGGTTAATTAATGTTTAATGAATTAATTAACATATAGTGGAAATGATAAAATGGGAATGATGTAATATAATAAAGCTCTTTAAATGGTTGTGTGCTTATAGGATACCTAGTCTTAGAAGTAGCAGCTCAGAATATGAGAGACATTAGCTGCAGTTGTGTCTAAGACTAGGTAATTCTCATAGTGTGGTTGTGAGTTATAATATATCCTGTATTTTTTTTGTGTTTCTATATGCTACTCCACCCTGTCAACAAGGGAAACTGACACTCCGGGGATTCTGAGCCCTAGGGGGGTGTTTTCCCCAACATTCCGGTGGGAGGATGAATGGATGACTACCCCCTTTGACCCCACTCTCTTCTCTTGGTAGATACTTGTGCTGGTAGGAACAATGGTTAGTTTTTCTCATATATGTGTGTAGAGGGATGTAATGGCTTATGGTTATTCACACACATATATTTTGGATATAGTATCCTATGGAATACTATAGGTGTAACATGTATAGGCTGTGATGGCTTGAGGATCCTTACTCGGCGTATGGGCTGTGATGGCTTGAGGTATAATACCCGATGTATGATACATGTTATGCGAGATGTGGTGGCTCCTGGAAACTACCTGGTTATTTTGGTTGTGAGGATGGTGTGGTGCTTACCCCATGTGTCTGTGGGAAATACTTTGTGGTGCACGTGGTGCAGATTGTGGAGCTTAGCCTAGGTATATACGGGCAAGCCTTTGGAGAGAGATGCATAGGACGTATGTCGTTGGGGAAAAGTGGCAAACCAGTGGGGAAGTATTACCAGGGTACCCTTGATATTCTTTACTATATGATATATTCTTGTATGCGTTACTTGGTGAGAGTAACCATAGTGAGGTTGGGAACTTAGTATACATGTTTAGGTGACGAGTTAGTTTCACTTGTTGTTTACTGTGCTTTAGCATGCTTTCTTTACTTTGCATGAGAGGCTTCAGGGAGGATCCTACTGAGTATACTATTATACCCACCCTATGTATATATAAACTGTTTTTCAAGTCACTTAGAGCAGGTTGGAGATCAAGCTGGTTTCTACTAGATTGGGGTTGCAGGAGCTGTTCGGGCTTGTGGTTACTGCTGTTTTTACTTTCTTTTGGGTACTTGAAGTCTTTCTCTTCCAGTTGTAGTACTTTTGCATGAAATTTCATATATGAATATGGGTTTCTTTTATATTCCAATTCTGAGTTGGAGTTGATGGGTGTCTATCTTATCTCTCTCTTCTGCATGTGTTCTCTTAGAGGGTAATGCCTCCCATTTGTGTGTTTATTATACCCTTGGTGCTAGTCGCCAACAGGGGGCCTACTGGAGGTGGGACTCAGGGGTCATTATCTCCCTTATCACATTTTCATCCCTAAAGGAGTACAAATTGTGGGGAGGGGGTTGTGACAGAGTGGTATCAGAGGCTCTGGTTAAGGGATAGGATGGATTTTGGAGTTAGGCACACGTGAGGGTGCATGGGTTGGAAGGGAAACGCTGTCATTCATGTTTAGAAAGTGAGGTAAACACTGGAGACCGGATGAGACAGAGGCATTTAGGGCCCCCTATGATCTGACGTAAGGAATTTTAAGTTTACAATGGCTACTAAATGAAGTGATACTGGTTGCATAATAGAGACCTAGGAAAGGATCATGCATCATTATTCTTTATGCCTATGTTTGAATGGGAAGACCTTGGGATAGGTTAAACTAAAATGAATAAAAGAAAAAAATAAATAAATTAATGTTGAGTCTTTCATATTCCAGGATTAGGAGCTCTAACAGTTGTTATTTTACAGGTATGGCTCCAGGTCGATGTCCTCGTCTAGTTTTCACAGAAGATGTCCAGCAGGCTGTCCCAGCAGATCGCCTCTGGGTAGAGGTTGACGACGACAACACTTGGAGGAAGACACTCCGAGAGTTTCAGCGCCAGAGTCTACAGAAGTACGAGGGCTCCGTTTCAGATGCAGTCATAGAAGACTGGTTAGAGGAGGTCGAGATCAGCTTCAGTTCGATTCGTGCTCGTAAGGAGCACTGGGTGTCCTTGGTTGTGACAATGATATGTGGAGTAGTGAGGCAGTGGTGGTTATTGTTCCTCGGGGGATCGTGAGGAGTCAACGATCTCATGGGATCAGTTTCGAGACAAGTTTAGAGTCGAGTTTCTTTCCTCGACTGCAAAGGAGTCCAGTCGCCAGGAGCTTCTTACCCTTCGACAGGGGATATCCAGTGTTCGATAGTTTGGAATATGTTTCAGGAACCTCTTAAGATATGATTTGGACCTATTACCTGATGAGGAGGCCAGGGAGAGGCATTTTGAGGAGGCTTTGCGCCCAGAGATCCAGCGTCAGGTCACCCCATTTATGCTGAAGAAATATATTGAGGTGCTAGCGAGGGCAGAGGATGTTGAGAGGAATTTGGCCAAGACCAGATCATCACGAGAGGGGGATCATCATGATCCCTCATGAAGAAAAACTGTGCTCCAGGGTTCCCAGTTGTCAGGGCAGAAGAGTTTCCGTTTAGCCGGGGGTAGGTCCCATCCCTTCACATCTCGTTTCTACGGAGGCAGCAACACCTAGGCCTATGCCAAGGGATCATGCACTTGTTTTTCTTGTGGGGGTCATGGTCATCAGCAGCGGGAATGCCCGACCTTTCAGAGCGGTCATCGTGCACCAGGCGCTCCGATCTAGGTTCCTCCATTGAGGCAGTTCCAGCCAAGGAAACAACAGTAGGTTGCACCAGCTTTAGATCAGCAGAGAGTAGATGGGGCAGGCAGAGGACAACCCCAGGACACTCCCCGTCCTCAGAGAGTAGAGCACGACCATGGTGGTAGTCATCATCAGGGCCAGAGAGGCCATGGAGGAGGTCGTGGATAGCTTCATTCTCTAGTGTTTCCAGATAGAGGCGAGCCAGATGTCGTTCGAGGTACCCTTTGCTTGTTTTCTACATTGGTGTATGCCTTGTTTGATTCAGGAGAGACACACTCCTTCATATCCCCTAAACTTGTCCATGCTTTAGGACTTGAGGTAGAGAGGCTTCCAGTGCCCTTGGCATTGACTATACCAGTTGGAGGTCGAGCTGACTTGTTTGAAGAATGTATAGATTGTGAGCTAGTATTGGGGCTACACTGCTCTTGGGTAGAATTCATATGTTTATGAATAAAACCATATGATGTCATCCTTAGAATGGATTGGTTGTATTCAGTGCAGGTTATCGTGGATTGTTTCAGGAAGAAGTTCATTTTTCCTTGGTGCTGATGGAGAGAAAGTGGTGTTTGTTGGTGACCGCTTTGTGGTTTTCACGGATCATGAGAGTTTGAGGTATGTTTTCTCCCAACATGACTTGAACTTATGATAACGTTAGTGGATGGAGTTATTACAGGAATATGACTTTGAAATATCTTATACACCTGGAAAAAGGGAATGTTGTAACTAATGCACTGAGCCAAAAGTCACAGAGTGATTCTATGCATGAATCCAGTGATTCCTAGAGATTAATGGAAGAACTTTCAGCATTGCATCTTGACATGGGAGAAGGAAATCCCCAATCCATGTGTTGGGGTAGCGTGTTGCTTGTTTTGTGCGGTGTTGGAGGTAGTGTGTATATGAGAAATCCTAAATTATGGGGGTGGGAAGACCTATTCCCTAATCAAGAAGCATTAATGTGGATGTGATTAAACCCGTGTAGGTGAGTCAGTTCCGCCTAAAGCGGATAATATCTAGACATGGGGGAAGGAATTCCATGACTCCTATAATTAGGATAGTGGTCGTATTCCTATTATGACGAGAGCCCTGAGAGGTATCTTGCGGGGTGGTTGTTCAGACCTTTCCATTTTTATGAGTTGTTTTTTTTATTCTCGAGGATGAGAATATTTTGAGAGGTATCTGATGTAATGGCCCGGACTCTCCATTCCATTACTTTGTAAAAATTTGATGTGGTCAAACACGATGTGTGTTATAATAATAATTTTTTTTAATAATAATAATTGATAAGGGTGTCATGAAAAAATTTGGTGTTAATTAGATTAAATGGTTTTAATTTAATCATTGTGAAATAGAAGAAATAAAATTAAATGTATTTAATTCAATGAGGGGAGCCACATAGAATAAATTGTAAAGGAATAAATTATAATAAATGAGGCGCATGTAATAAATTATAATGGAATGAAATGCATGGGGCGCAACCCCTTACGGTTGAATCCAACTTTTATTTTAGAATATTAAAATAATTAAAATAATATTCATTTAATAGATTATAAAAAAATAATAATAAAATGATAATGAAATATGGAAGGGGTTACCAACCCGTGCGTGAATATAATGTGATTGGAGATAGGGAGTAATTATAAGATAATAATGGGCATCAATAATAATAATAATTATTAATGATAGTGATGGATACCCATTGATGAAATTGAAAGTGGATTTATTACTATTAAATAATAATGGTAATGGTGGATTTTGGTGTGTAATAAATGGAGAGTTTCCATAATATAGAGAGTTTCCATTAATTTGGATGTTTCCATAATGTTGGTAGTTTCCATAAATTTGTATATTTCCATAATGTTGGTAGTTTCCATAAATTTAGATATTTCCATAACGTTGTTGTTCCTATAAATTAGGGTGTTTCCATAATGATGGGTGTTATTATTATTAAATGTTTTAATAATAAAGTTGAAGTGAGAAATGGAGTTAGGAGTTAATTGGGAGAAGAAATCGTGAATGAATAATTAGATTGGAGAGAGAAAAGGGAATGAGATAAATAAATTAAAATAAATTAAATATATCAATCAAGGAAGTGATGGGGCATGTTGGACATGGAGAAAAGGAAGGGGGAGGCACCACTTTTTGTGGAGTGGGTGAAATATTGGAAATAAATTGGAGAGAGAGTGTGAGAATTAAAAGGGGAAGTAATAAAAGAAAAGGAAAGGAAATCAATTAAGGAGAAAGGGAGTGAGGCACACCAAATTGGAGAGAGAGTGGTGCGTGGATTTGGGTATTTGAAATAAATCAATTAAAAATAATAATATAATAATCATGTTACTGTTTTTGTTGATAAAACAATTTTTTGAACGCAACTTATTCGTGCGACCTCGGTTTCACGAACCATCTGCGGCAGTGCGACCCAGATTCAGAGACGGACATTTCAAGTCCAATATTGGATTCCTTTTTTCAGGTTTTTGGATCGGGTACCCGATGTGCTCGGAAAATAAAATATTTAATGTAACACCTCGACCCTAGATACCCAGATTCGGTGCATTATTACATAACATTGGCATGATCACAAGAAAGATCAAGTCTCGAAAGACCGATTAGTTTAGTAGCCTTGGAAACACTAGATATATTCATAAATATTACATTACATAAAAAGGTAAAAAAAACTACAACAACATCTTGTCTTCATATCCCCTCATACTATCCTTTCAGGTAATTAATAAATTACTTCTCCACATCCTAGGAAAAAAAATAAAACATTGAAAGGGGTGAGCTCAGATGCTCAGTAAGGATAACAATGTAGCAGAAGCTTTCATAGATAAACAAAAACACTTAAGGCAATGTATGACTAAAAAAAAGCCTTTTAAACTTGAACTTCAGCATAATATGGCAAGGATAAAATAAAATAATGCCATTTACTTATTCACATGGATATTCTACTAGTCGAATAATCACATGAAAATATTAATAACCACTTTCATAATGATGGAATGCATAATGCCAGACTATCATAACCACATAGCCAAGGCCTTGTGCCAATACTACAAATAATATTTTGTCAAGGCCTTGTTCCAAGACACTAGTTTGTCTCATGAGACCTACCGATGCATCGAGGAGCTATAGTGGGATCCACCCGTCACTTACTAAGTCTAATACATTCCTCATATGAAAAGTTTTAAACATAACATAAACATTCGTATTAAAACTAGAATAAGAAATGTCAATACTTTATCCACAAACCATGAATGGTATAAAAATAGCACATCCACAGTCAAACATAACTCATTCGATACAATATGGAAGATTTTATTGTATCATATTAACCTCAATCGATAATAATGAAGGATATTGACATAGATGAAAATAATCATCAAAACTATTTGAGAGAAATATCACCCTTTTTCTTGAAATCATTTAAAAGTCACACTATTTGTCAAGAATCCATTTAAAAATAGATTTTTGAATCAAAGTGTCCCATACCACTTTGAAACTTTTAAAAGGATTTTTAATTTTAAAACTTAAATGTCCATATAAATAAATCCTTAAAACCATTTTTAAAACATGGACATTAATGAGCATGATTTAGAAGAATAAGTCTTTAAAACATTTAAAAATGGCATTTTAGTTAGAGTTTCTAACCAAAAGGGAGACACTTGAATACAAATAATTCAAGTAATAAAAACATTGTAATATAATGAGAATAAAGGTATTCATGATATACTTTGTCAAAGTACATTATATACACCACATAAAAGTGATTTTGTGTATAACAACAAAGAAGTATCAATGGAATGTAAATTGAGATGAAATCTCTTATAAAGGACGTATCCTTAGGTTAAGGATAAATAAATGACATAGTTATGTGTGACAAATATAAATACACTAAATATGATTGTATATTCAGTTTAAAACAATCAAAGGACATTCACACATAATATTGTAAAAACAACACCAATGAATTGGATGTTTGACTCAATAAATGGAGAATGAGTTAAAATTACTCTTATCAAATTCATATCGATGACTTGAGAAATTATCAATGGAGTGATTATGTGTATCAAAAGTATATCCCCAGAAAGGGGAGTGAAAATTATGACATAATCAAATTAATAGTGATTCCACACATAATCTTGGAGTAAAATAATCAATGAAGTATGCGTAAAGCCGAATGAGTGGAAATTGAAATTTCAAATTCCCTTATCGATTTAGTAACTTATGAAAAATACACCCATGAGAGAAGGATAATAAAATGATGATGTAAATATCCATAAATTGAATTATATAACACAATTAATACAATCATGGGCAGTACACACACCACATGCAATAAATAAGTGGTGAATAATGGAAATCTCACAGAATTAAAAGCGAGATAAGAAACCCCTTACTTTGTACTTTTTCCTTGGTCGACGGTAGGTTAACCTCCTGTATAATGGTGAAATAATTGTTATTGAATTATAAAAGAATCATTTACATTAATATGATATCATATATTATCTTTTAACATTGATTTTTTAATAATATCTAAGTATTATCGTCATTTCGGGTGTTAACTTACTCATTTTACTTTATATTATTTGTTATGTAAGCCCTGTTTGTTATGGATAGGTTGTATCTTATTCATATCCAGAATTATATCAAGTCCTTAAACATTATTTTTAATCATCAAATTAGAATTATACTTGAATGGATACAATGGAGAATGAATCTCATCACGTTCGTGGAGACGGGAGTCCGTACGTACGCACGAGCGACAATATCATTCTTTTGATGTTAAAATAATATATAATTGGATGGTATATCATATAGACAGAATAATTATCATGTTATATTTATTATTTACATGAATTACACATCATTATTATACCCATCCAAATAATAATTTATTGAATGACAATTGCACCACGACGTGGAGACGGTAAGCCGTACGTACGCACGTATGGTGACATGCCATTCGAAGGATGGATAGAATACTGAATATGGTTGTACCATATTTAAAATAACATAAAGGTATATAGAAGATACTGGAGTTATTATTTTAGAATAGAAATAACGAAGAAATAAGAAGTTGAAGAAGAAATGAACTTGAAAGAGGGTGGTGAAAACATTACCTCTTCTTCGGGTTCTTTCATTTGCTTTGATCAAAAGGGATCCTTAGGTTGGATTTATGATCAAACTAATGCCTCTAAGTTGTAGTTATGGAAGTTTAGAGTGTATTTGGGCAGGGTTTGGCCGAGCCAAAAGGCTTTTAATGTGTTAATTAGTGAGATGTGGGAGTGCCCTTTTATAAGAGGGGTGAGGGGCACCTTTGGAAAAACTAAAAATATTATTTTATAATAAATTCATATTCGGTTTCTAATGGATCCAAAGTGGATTATTTAAAGTTTAAGGTGGGGATGGGTCGAAAACCACTAAACCAATAGAATTTATATAGGTTTGGGTCATTATATTAACCTTATCTTTAAGTATTAACTCTTAGTTAATTAGTTTCACTTTTACAATGTCTATTTGTATTTTTATATTATATGGTTAATAAAATTACTATATACATCCAAGAGACCCACAAGTGGTCCATTAATGACACACCTATCATGATATAAGTCTCTTGGATGAACCTTAGATTTTTAGGAATTTAATATAAATTAATAATATAATATTTTTTTTAAAAACTCTTTTATGTCAATTTTGACACTATTGGGTATTTTGTTTTTTATAAATTCATAAAAGAATTATTACTTCGAACAAATTTATATAATCAATAATAATATTTCATATCAACCTAGAAAATTAGTGGAATTCATAAAAAGTCTCAAATTATATTTATTTTGATATTTATAATATCAACAATTTTAATATTTCATTAATTCGGTAATTACTTCCTCACCATTGTGTCATAAATAAATTAAATTATTTAATGTCTAAAAATTATAAATAAAATACCATTATTTATAAAATCTTTTTAGATTTCTAATGAATATTTACAATCTAATTTATATTATGTATAACCCTATATTAAAAATGTTTTAGTAAATAAAATTTGATTTTAACTCTTTTAACTCTTCTTTGAATTAAATAATAATAAATGTCCTAATCTAATCCAAGTGGACCTAAATGATAATATTTTATTCCTAAGGTTGTTTTGGTCGAGATACACTTGTCCAATAGAATTAGTACATGTGTTAGGGTAATATTAATATCACTTTTACCCTTAATTACCCTATTTACTTTTAACCGTGGTAAATAAAAGTAAAAAGTTACTATTCACCAAAAATTATTTTCATCTCATTGAACCACATTTTACTCCTTGATATTAACCGTGTCTCTTGGATTTTCTAAATTCCACTCACAGAAGCGGTAAAATTAAGGTTTATGAAAAATTCAGTTTTTTAACTACCACTTAGTGGTTTCTCTATTCATCAAAAAAATGAAAGTTTCCCGAAAAATACCAAAAATTAGGCCTAAGCTATATTTTATATTATGAATTCAAAAATGATGTCTATTTTACCAAATTCAAAACATATCAGTTGCATTAATTAATTTAAAAATTAATTCATGTCGTCAAAACAAATAGCGTTTTTTTAAGAGATAATAACTATCAAAAGATTGACACTTGTTTATGTCTGGTTTAAATGCAAAATTACATCCAATGACCAACATTGTATTAAATGGTAAAGATATATTCTTAATATACTTTAAAACCACTCAAATTAATAATTTATCTCTATTAATTATTTCGATTAAAAAAGGTGTTTTTAATTAAAATTTAGTAATTTTCACTATTCATCAAAATATGAAAGTTATCCGAAAAGTACCAAAATTTCAACCTAAGCTAATTTCGATATTACGAATCCAAAAATGAAGTCCATTTAGAAAGATAAAAATTTTTAAATTTCAAAAAGTAGGTATTACTATTCATAACGGCTAGTTTGATTGGTTGTGGTGTGTTAGAATCTTGAAGTTGCGTACAATGCACGCCATTGCATTATTCAAAGGGAAATGTACCGTGGAAGCTTGGGGTGTTAGATTTAATATTATTATTAAATCTTTGACCCGCCATAACTCCCGCGTGCGACGTCCGATTAACTTCTCGTTAGTGGCGATGTGATCATGTCATTAATACGATCGATTCAAGTCTAATGTGGAATATTAAATTTTGGTTCATGGCTCGGGTCCATGAAACACCGAATAATAATAAATATTGTTATTATTATGAGATCTTTTATTCAACATATCTCCTTCATATGGTGTTGCAATGGAGAACCTTCTGTGACGTTGCAACCCTTAAATTAAGACTAATGATTCAAAGACCATAAATCCTATATTAATTATTCTTATGGATGAGGATGTTTTTACTTGGTCAAACCGCGTGGGTTAATGCGATCCACATTTAATGGGGAATAAGTTTATCTTAAACCGTCACCCCATTGAATCTTTAAAAGGGACAAGATATCATACTCCCTTGTTCTTCCTCCTTGTTCTCAGCTATGAGACGCTAGAACCTTTCAATCCTTCCCGTAAGAGTTGCACAATCAAACTTCACTCCTCGGATTGGTTCCACTCTATTTTGATGAAACCAAGATGTATCGATCAATCTTTGATATAAGGTATGTTTTTATCGTCATTACTTTGGGATAATATTCCCCTGTTTCTCCTTTCCATCTTATACCATGTAATCGCCATGCTTATAATGGGATATTCTTGGGGTTTGGTTGGTGCGGACGTACCGCGACATCCTCGGGTTGATGCAGTTGTCGCGAGAGGAGGATCGTGACCCATTGTGTGGATAAAGACCGTCAACAACTCTTCGAGGTAGGGGATTCGTGGCTTCTCTAATAGTTTATGTGCAATCATAGAGTTAACATGATTTAGCCTTTTGGATCAAAATGAAATTGACCTAATTAAATACATGAACCAGATTAAAAGAATTGGTTTGATCACATGTTGTTGATTTATACCATGATAACTGTTTGCCTCATGTTTTTCTAGATAGAGTGATATCTATGCTTGATTTGATTAGTTTTTCATTCTTGATGGAAATTGATAAAGAACGTAAAGACGGAATTAATTGATAATTAATTGGCTAAAGATAAAGAGGCATGTAAATGAATCCGGTTGTTACCATTGTTGTAGTTGTTCTAATTTTATGTTAATAAAATTGGTATAGTAAGCATGTTAAATCTTTTGTGATAGCTTACTGATTAGGTTTCCCGAAATTGGAACCTACAAATTGAATCTGTTAATCCAAGAGGGATTAAAGAACTAGTTGGTTGATAAAAGATAACGCCTGGTAGGGTTCTTAGTTACCCTCTTGTCCGTAAGGTCGAGTGCCTTTTGTTTTAGAGCCCCGAGTGCTCATTATGTATGAAGGCTGGATGCCTTGTTAAAGGGCCAAGAGCCCATTTGATGTGATGTTTGATTTCCTGCTGCTTGTGCTGTGATGTGACCCTGGATGGGTTTGTGATATGTGGAGGTAGGGAGGCCTTGTGGTTGTGGCAGCGGATGATGCCTAGAGTGGCGAGATGCATCGGTTTATGCATGTGGGTGTCGGGGAGGACACCAGTGATGATGGAATGGGATGGATGTGTTTGTTGGATGCTTGGTGAACTTGATTGAATGTTTATCTGCTTTACTTTTCCCCACTGATCAAGGTAGCTGGTCTTGCTTACCCTTATTCCAAAGGAGGCAAAGACGCGCGGGGTATGACACATGCTTTCAGTGTCTTGATTCTCAAAGGAGAATGAGTCTATGCTCTTTTTATAGGTGGAAAATACTTGACGGGTAGTACATCTACTCACCGTGTTGAGCCCCCTTGTGTTTAGTAGCATAGAATGCCTTTCTAGAATGACTGGGAATATGGGAAGTAATTCTGAAATGAATATCTGAATAAATGGTGCTAATCCATGGGGTTGGTGTTTGCTGAAACATAATGATGAGGTTGTAATCTTTTGAAGGAACAGTTGACTTTGGGTGTGATTCTAACGAAATTTTAATGTGGAATTGTTCATGGTTAATTAATGTTTAAAGAATTAATTAACATAAAGTGGAACTGATAAAAAGGGAATAATGTAATATAATAAATCTCTTTAAATGGTTGTGTTCTTATAGGATACCTAGTCTTAGAAGTTGCAGCTTGGAGTCTGAGAGACGTTAGCTACAGTTGTGTCTAAGACTAGTTAATTCCCATAGTGTGGTTGTGAGTTATAATATATCCTGTATTTTTTTGTGTTTCTATATGCTACTCCACCCTATCAGTAAGGGAAACTGACACCCCGGGGATTCTGAGCCCTGGGGGGTGTTTTCCCCAACATTCCGGTGGGAGGATGAATGGACGACTACCCCCTTTGACCCCGCTCTCTTCTCTTGGTAGATACTTGTGTCGGTAGTCACAATGGTTAGTTTTTCCCATATATGTGTGTAGAGGGCAGTAATGGCTTGTGGTTATTCACACACATATATTCTAGATATAGTATCCTATGGGCTACTATAGGTGTAACGTGTATAGGCTATTATAGCTTGAGGATCCTTACTCAGCGTATGGGCTGTGATGGCTTGAGGTATAATACCCGATGTATGATACATGTTTTGTGAGCTGTGGTGGCTCTCAGAAACTACCTGATTATTTTGGTTGTGAGGATGGTGTGGTGCTTAGCCCAAGTATCTTTGGGAAAGCCTTTGTGGTGCACATGGTGCAGATTGTGGAGCTTAGTCCATGTATATATGGGCAAGCCTTTGGAGAGAGATGCACATGACGTATGTTTTTGGGGAAAAGCGACAAACCAGTGGGGAAGTAGTAGCGAGGTACCCTTGATATTATTTACTATATGATATATTCTTGTATGCGTTACTTGGTGAGAGTAGCCATGGTGAGGTTGGGAACTTAGTATACCTGTTTAGGTGACGAGTTATTCTCACTTGTTGTTCACTATGCTTTAGCATGATTTCTTTACTTTTCACAAGAGGCTTCAGGAAGGATCCTACTGAGTATACCATTATAATCACCCTATGTATATATAAATTGTTTTTCAGGTTACTTGGAGCAGGTTTGAGATCAAGCTGGTTTCTACTAGCTTGGGGTTGCAGGAGATGTTCGGGCTTGTGGTTGCTTATGTTTTTACTTTCTTTTGGGTACTTGTAGTCTTTCCCTTCCAGTTGTAGTACTTTTTCCTGACATTTCATATATGAACATGGGTATCTTTAATATTCCAATTCTGAGTTGGAGTTAATTGGTGTCTATTGTATCTATCTCTTCCGCATGTGTTCTATTAGAGGGTAATGTCTCCCATTTTTGTGTTTATTATACCCTCAGTGCTAGTCGCCAACCTGGGGCCTACTGGAGGCGGGACTCGGGGGTCATTATCTCCCTTCTCACATTGTCATCCCAGGAGGGGTACACTTTGTGGGGAGGGGGTCGTGACAATATCTGTTACCGATTCTTTCAAATTTATTTCTTCTTCTACTTCCTCTTATTTAATTATTTCATTATGAATTAATAACATCAATACCACTCATATACTAATATGTTATTATAAATATTAAACAACCCTATTTCACCTTCTATCCATCCTATGGAAAATGAAATCACCGCCAGTGCGTACGTACGGAATACCGTCTCCATGTCGTGGTGTAATCTGTTTTCCACCCCCACCTTACTTGGATGAGTATAATGGTGTAAAGAATAACTATATATGATTATTATAACATGATACTAATTCTGATAGATTCCATCTTCCACTCCAATACCATTCAATAGTTATGTGAATGATATCATTGCTCGTGCATACGTACGACCTACCGTCTCCACGATGTGATGCGACTCGTTCTACATGATATTCATTGAATAATGATTATATAAATGAATTGAATGAATAAATATGATATATATTACACTAATACCATTCTGTAAATAAGGTATCTATAACCTAAAAATAGGAATAAGAATTTATTCAACAAGACATGCATAAGAAAATAAAGCAATGAACTCCTGAATAACAAGTAGTAATGAAATATTAATAATAAGAAGATAAGAATATGACCATGTATGATATCATAACAATGAATATGATTATTTAATAAGTCAATGACATTATTTAATTCATTATACATGAGGCTCAGATATGTATGAAGCAAATCAGACCTAAGGTAAGGGAAAATCTCACAATCTCATTTTTATCAGATATTGTTTATACTTCAGAATTTACTGGGGCATATTTATCATCCATATCCATGTTTCTTCAATATGTAATATTATTTATATCCTCTTAAAATTTTTTAAATCCAATTTTACCTATTGATGAATTTTTAGTAAAATATATGAAAGGAATATTTTTTTGTTTCAGTACGAGATACTTTTTGACTTTTCTGGCCGAAGTACTGGAAGAATGTTTTTTTAACTTATACGACATGAATGGATTTTTATGATTTCATAGAACATTATTTCCATGAAGCTTATTTTACAAGTTTTCAAGTTTATTTTTAATTAACTTATTTTAAAATTTTATGGCATGTTACGAAAGGAAAAATGTTTTTTTGAAGTAGAAAGGATATTTTCCTCAAGAATGGAGTTCAAGTGTTTTATTAAAATTATTTTCCATCTAAGAAAAATATTGGGTTCGGTTTATATCCCTATTGTTACATTGATTGGATTATGTTGTGATGGAATTATTTTTATGAAGTCCTTTATCTTATATTAATTGTTCTATGATGTCACGATGTTTAAGAATCCCATTTTTATTACATTGGTTATGCTATGATGTATGATTTATGATTTTGTGGAACACATAAGAATGGTTTCATTATGAGATGGGTTAGACCTATATCTACCTCCAATGCATTGGGTAAATATTTATATCTCATGAGATAGACATGGCTGGAAGGACAAGTTAATCCAGTTCAGTGATACATGACTAGAACAAGGAGTAAACTCGGTTCAGTAATGG
This sequence comes from Viscum album, assembly GCA_963277665.1. NCBI lineage: Eukaryota > Viridiplantae > Streptophyta > Magnoliopsida > Santalales > Viscaceae > Viscum > Viscum album. The sequence goes on along the minus strand of OY728127.1, from coordinate 1,073,500,957 downwards.
ACTTTGTCCGCTATGATGGTCTTGGAAAAGAGACTTGACTAATATGAAATGATTTTAGATTATTATGTGTGTATTCCAAAATGTTTCATGTTTTAAGTTATGATTATTGGGATTACATCTCACTATTATGATTTATACCATGTTATGATATTATGATCTCTTTAGAAGGTTAAGATTTTCAAAATGTTATGTTATTATGAATATGATATGATTGTTATTTCTTTTTTTTACCCTTACTGAGAATTTGAGCTCACCCTTTTGTATGTTTTATTTTAACCAGGCCAGGAAGAAGGGTATTAAGTAGGATATGCCAAAAGGGACTGTAGATATGATGCAATAAACGAGAGACAATGTAGATGATTTATGAACTAGTGGTTTATGTTTCCCAGTTTCTAAAGACACTATACTTATACGGTCCTATCATGATTTTGTTATATGCTATAATAAGTATGTTTCAATTCTGAAGTAATAACCACGTATATAAAGTATGGGTCGTTATAGTGGTTTAGGGAGATCCCATACCTTGGGGTCAATAATTTCTCTCTAATTGCATTTAATATACTTAATAATCAGAATCAATTCATTATTTTCTTAATTTATAACCCTTCACATCTATATTTTATTTATTATAATTTTATTATATCTATTTAGAACCATTTAAATGAGATATAATGTTTAATTTTGTTGTTCTTGGTGCATTCATTTCATGGTATGAAGGTCTGATCACATGTGTTTTATTATTGATGTTTTTATAAAAGGTGACCTCAAACCTAAAAGTGAGATTAATTGATATTCATTTCATTTATAAAATTTAAATGATCCCAAATATCCTTTTATGTTCCAACAAGGGGACAATTACCATAGTAAAAACATTAACATTTTGTGATTAGTTTATTTAGGACATTTTACCGACCATCATGAACTAGAGTCGTTTTATTTAATTAAATGTGTATTGAAAATAAATAAAAAAAGTTAAATCCTATTCCTTATAGTCATATATTACCATTATAATATTTGTATAACCATTCTTTAATGTGGTGGGAAAAAGCATGTACATATTTCATAGATGCGTTGAACTAATAATACTATAAACAACAGTTTTGTTTTATAATCCAATTAAGGAAGGAAAAAGATTGATATTCCAATAAAAAATATCATTACAATATATTTATAATACTAGATTCCTTAAAATTATAATATTCTAGTATATATATATATACTACTTATGGTCTCACAAATTTAAATATTTGGATCAATTTTATGGATCATTAAAAACTTACTTATGAAATCATAAAATTATATTATAATTATAATAAAACATAATTTAAATTTATAAATCCATTTTATGAAAACACTAACTGTTTTATATACTTATATATTTTTTAAAGTTAAGTTAAATAAATTTTGTTTTAGAAAAATACTAACACTTATTAAATCATTTTAATATATTTATTTTCCTTTATTGTAATATAAAAATTAAAAATTATAATTTTATAATATAACTAAATATTATTTCACACATCCATATGTGAGGATACTCTTATAATATTTAGGATAATATATGTAACAACCCAAGTAAATAAAGAAAAATACATTTTCATAATTATTAATATTTGTGAATTATATATTAATTTTACTTTAAAGGGGTTTCTATGTTCGATGTCTTACCCGATACACAACAATGAGTTTCTTTGAAATCTTACGTTGCACTGTAATAATATAACAATATTATTTTAAATGGTAGTTAATGCCTAGCCGTTGTATTGGCGGGAATGAATAGAACTAACTACAATATGATTATACATTTTTTTTAATTTTTTTTACATTTATCCAATAAAAGTTAGATGCTTAAAATATGAATGAATCTAATTTTATGCAAAAACTCTAATATTCTTTAAAAGGCTGATTTACTCCCTTTTGAGGGAGAACCCTTATTAAATCTAGTTTTTGTCACTTTTATATGTTATATTTTACGAAATAAAACTCTTCTTTAGAACTAGGACATCAATTTTTTTACTTTGGGTAAATTTTTGGTATTTTTATGATAAGATTCATTTTTTATGAATAGTGAAAAATACAGTATTTTAATTCAAATATGCCTTTTAATATAATTTATTTTTATGGTCAGATTATCTTTTTAATTGGTTTTAAACTGTAATTAGAATATATTTTTACCATTTAATCCAATTTTGGTCATTGTAAGTAATTTCTCTTTGAAATCAGACATAAACAAGTGCCGATCTTTTGATAGTTAATATTTCTTAAAAACATGCCTTTTGTTTTAACAACGAGAATTAATTTAAAATAATTAACCCAAATTTTGTTTTTTAAATTTGGCATCATCTTTTAATTCGGAATATCAAATATATCTTAGGCTTTATTTTTGGTATTTTTCTGAAAAACATCATTTTTTGATGAATAGTGAAAACCTATAAAATTCTTATTGGATGATTTTATTTTGACCATGAGTCATATTATATTCTAATTTAATTATTTTTTCTCCATTAAAAACAGAAAATAATTATATAATAATATAATATTTTCAGACATTCCTAAAGAGCCCCTCCTCTCCCTTATAAAAATCCCTCACTTCTAACCAATTTATCACACCTATCAAGTCCATTGGCTCCTCCAAACCCTTCCCAAATAATATCTAAAGATCCTATCTTCCTGTTATAATCATTTCCTTATGCATAAGGCACTTCAAGAAGTCTTTTTGGTTCAAACCAAAGGGAGTTACCCGAATTAAAGGTAACAGTTTCTCTTAAATTATTTTTTTACTTCTCTAACCCTAAAATCTTTTAATTCCTTTATTTTATAACAAAAACAGTATCCTAAATATACTAGGATGTTTTCATGATAAGTATTCTAACTACACTTACACACACCTCCATCGAATGGGTAAAGAACATACTGTTTCTGTGGATGGAAAACTAACGCCTCACAAAACGATGATTGTTCAATTATCTCCTACCGCCTCTCATGGTGGACATTAAGATGAAACTATATTTACATATGATATAAATTATGTTTATGTTTTCTTTATGATTCTGTACTTTCCATTTATAACATACCTTTATGGTTTCTATTATGGGTAAACGCGATAATCTCATTTGAAGAAGTGCGGACTACCGCCCCCTCAAAGTGACATGAATCGTTCATGCCATACTTGGGATGTATGAAAGATGGAGTTAATGAAATTATATATTATAATTATACTTGAATTTTAATATATCTATTTATCATTATGTTTTAATTACTTTAAATATGAAATAGAAATGAAAGTAGCATTCATTCATATGTACGACTTACCATCTCCATGAACGGTGCATTTAATTTCTTATCTCCAAATGTTATGTACTATTATAAATACATGTATATACTAGATATATATGATATATATGATATCTAAATCATGAATATCATTCTAGAGATAATGTAATATTTACCACATGGAAAACTTGTAATTATATGGTGTTCATTTTTGACTCAAGTACCAAATATCGACAAAACGACCATTATTAACTTAAATGATTACATAATGTTTATAACATGGTAATAAGTGATAAAAAAGGAATAATAAAATTGAGAAGGTTCTTAATCAATTAAATTAACTTAAGTTTATTATTCAGTATGAACAAGGAACAAATAAGTCATATCGGACACGAGATAAGGGATTTCTTATCTCACTCTCAATTTTATGAGATTTCCATTATTCCCCACTTATTTATTGAATGTGGTGTATTGTGTACTGCCATTTGATATGTATTATCATGATTATTTTTTATGTTCATGGTATTATATGACTAATTTGGTGGTTATTAAATTTTGGTCATACGACTCGATTGATTATTATGTGGTAAGGGGAGTTCATCTCACTTCTTATTTCAGTGGGATTTATGCTATTTTTCCACTATTTCTTTTTGTGTGGTGTATGCAATGCCCATGATTCTAATCTTTGTGTAATATAATTTCATTTATGGGTATTTACATCTATATTGTATGGTCCTTCTTTCATGGGGTGTATGTTTCATAAGTTACCAAATTGGTAAGGGAACCTTTCAGCCTCCTCTTTTTAAAAGAAATATTTTTGTTATGTCTTTTAATTTACATCTTATTATGTTGGGATATGTTATTATATATCCGTATTGATGTAAATTTTATGTTCAAATGATGAGATACCCTTTTTTTATCTCATCAACTCATTTTTTTAATTTTAATGTGACGCCGTTAGGCTGCGAATTTTTTGTAATGGAAATTCTTAACCCAATTTCCGTTCTTTGGGTTGATCTTCTAATTATTGTTTATGTCATTCTTTGATTATTTGAGAAATGATTTTTTATGTCTTATCATGTATTTATACTTGATTTGTGTGTGATTATATTGAATAAACATAATTGATCTATTTTATTGAAAAAATGATCTTTGTAAGGGACTTCGTCTCAATCTCCTTTCATTGAGGAATAATTTCATTTATACAGAAATTTCTTTTATATGGTGTATAAACCACTTTTACTTTTACTTTTATTCAAAAGGAATATTTTATCTATGAAACATTTTACTAAACAAAAAAAGGAATGTTTTTTTAACATAAGCGATGACAATGACCTTTCCGCCGCCGTGAGCATTATTTGATCTTTGGCTTCCTTAACAAGCCGTAATGTTTTTAAAAGGAAAATTAAATACCATATACTCTTTTACATATTTTGGTATTGAAAATGGTTTTGATAATGGATTTGTTATGTCAATATATTTAAGTGATATATTGTGATTGAAATGTGGAAATGTTTTATTTCCTTTATATTTGTTGTATGTGTTATGATTTTATAATGGTACTTGGACATTTAACAGGTGGTTACGTGATAAACCAAATGATGGGTGGTGCCATGATAAATAAGGATGGGTGGTTATGTTATAACCTCCAATTTATTGGGTATAGAATTTGGTTTTATGGCTATTCCATTTAGTGATATGTATGGAAATCAGCCGTAATACTATTCCATTTAGTGATATGTGTAGAAGTTGACCGTATAGTTATTCTATTTAAGTATGTTTATATCCCAAGTTACCTTTATATATTATGTGTTCTTTATATGGGTTTCATAGTAATATTTTGGTTAAAAAATGGTAAGTGATGATCTTTTATTCAGTGAAAAGTATTTACTACTTCATAAAGGTGAAAATTATTACTTATGATAAAGTAGTCATGGTTTACTTGTTGTTTTGAAAATATAATAGTTTTCCTTCTTTGTGTATCCCTTACTGAACTTTTTATGCTCATTCCAAGTTTTTGAAATGTTTTTCACAGTACATAAAGTGGAATAGGGTCAAATATGTGATCAAGGAAAAGTCATGCTGTCTAAAACATGGAACTAGACATGACTCTATTTTTCAAAGAGTATTTATTTTATAAAAAAATAGATATTGAGTAGATGTTCCTACATGTAATATTTAAGTTGCTATGTATATGTTATGACTTAATTCTATAAATCTCTAAACCTGAAAATATCCTCAATGTGAATTATTAACTTAATTCAAGATTTGCAATGTTTAAGGCCTAGTCCTTATAGTTGGTATTAGAGGCCGGTTTAGATAACTTTAGGAGTTGGGGTATTGTTAAATTAATGTTCATAAATTAATTTATTGTAATATTTAAATGATATATCATTTACAGATTACCATGTTGCTTTTCCTAAGATATTTCTGTGTTCGGAATGGTTTTTCATAGAGTAAATAGGGAAACTTTGCTGGGAAGGCATATAGAGGGAAATGACCTTCCAAATCAGCATTCTGAGATGGTCAGAATCAGAGATGAACAGTTTGTTGTAGTGATGGATCAGTTGACTCAGGTGATAAATGGTGGCTGTTTTAATTGATGATATTTTGGTTTTTTCCAAAATAAAAGAGGAACATGAAAGTCATTTAAGGGTTGTCTTGAAAACCTTAAAAGAAAAGAAACTATATGGGAAATTCAGCAAGTGTGAGTTTTGGTTACAAAAAATTTATTTCCTTGGTCACATTTTTTTTTAAAATGTAATAACTATTGATCTTGCTAAAACAAAAGTTGTTGAAGAATGTCCAAGAACAAAACATCCAACCGAGATCCATAGTTTTCTTGGTTTGGAAGGTTATTACTGGAGGTTTCTTGAGAATTTTTCACGGTTATCTAGTCCAACGACTAAGTAAACTCGAAAAGGTGTTAATTTTATCTGGACAAAAGAATGTGATGATTGTTTTCAGGAATTGAAAAGAAGATTAGTGAATGCTCTAGTTTTGGCTTTGCCTTCTAGAAATGGTGAGTTTGTTATCTACAGTGATGCTTCATTGAAAGGACTTGGTTGTGTCCTAATGCAGAATGATCAGGTAATTGCTTATGATCCACGTCAGTTGAAACCTCATGAGTTAAATTACCCTACACATGATTTAGAATTATCTGTTGTTGTTTTTGATTTAATATTTTTGAGGAATCATTTGTATGGAGTAAAGTGTGAAATATATACTGATCACAAAATTTTGAAGTATATATTCACTCAGAAAGAATTAAACATGAGATAGAGGAGATGGTTGAAATTAATCAAGGATTATGATTTCACGATCCTTTACCATCCGGAAAAAACAAATAAAGTGGATGATGATTTGAGTTGAAAAAGTAATGCTTCATTAACCATGCTACGTTTAGAACGAGATCCTTTGGTTTTTGATTTGATGAACTTTGGCATAGAAGTTGTTGGTGCATGAAGTTATTTTATTTTGTTTTAGGTGTCAGTGAGATCATCTCTATCAGAAAGAATTAAGCAAGTGCAGAAGGTAGACAATGAGTTTCAGAAAAATGTAGAGTTGGTTCCGAAAGGTAAGTTTTCTGAATTTATCTTTGATAATGATTGTGTTTTGAGGTTTGAAAAGAGATTATGTGTTCCTAGTGATTCACAGTTAAAGAATGAGTTGTTATATGAAGCTCTAAGTTCTCCATTTTTAGTTCATCCTAGAAGTACTAAGATGTATAGAGATCTTTGGGAGTATTACTAGTGGGATGGAATGAAAAGAGATATTGCTGATTTTACTATGAAGTGTTTGACTTGTCAGTAGGTTAAAGTAGAGCAGATGTTACCAAAAGGGATGCTTCAGTATTTAACAGTTCTAGAGTGTAAATGGGAAAATATATCCATGGACTTCATTATGTGATTACCAAAGACATCTCAAGGTAATAATGCAATCTGGCTTATTGTTGATGGATTGACTAAATCTTCTCATTTCCTTCCTATTCGAGATACATTATCTCTAGATCAACTTTATCGGTTGTATGTTAAAGATATAGTTAGGTTACATGGTGTTACCCTCTCCATTGTATCTTATCGTGATCCCAGATTTACTTATAACTTTTGGAAAGGCCTTCAGAAGTTATTGGATACTGAATTAAATTTTAGTACAACTTTTCATCCTCAATCAGATGGGCAGTCAGAACGAACAATTCAAACCTTGGAGGATATTTTACGTGCTTTCTCGTTGGATTATCTGGGAAGTTGGGACCAAAATCTTTCTTTGGATGAATTTTCATACAATAACAATTTTCATTCTAGTATACATATGGATCTGTTTAAGGCATTATATGGAAAGCATTGTCGAACTCTTGGTTTTTGGGATGAAGTAGGTGAAAGGAAGCTGATGGGACCATAATTGGAAAAAGATATGGAAAAAAATTTCAATTGATTCAGAAGAACATGAGAACAACTCAGAGTAGGAAGACAAGTTATGCGGATAATCGGAGGAAAGACCTTTCTTTCGAGGTAGGTGATCATGTCTATCTCAAAGTTTCTCAATGGAAAAGAGGGATGCATTTTCGTAAGAAGGGAAAGTTGAGTCCGAGGTTCATTGGACCTTATGAAATCCTATAGAAAGCTGGATCAGTTGCATACAGAGTGTCTTTACCTCCATTTTTATCCCAGGTACACAATGTTTTTCATGTTTCAATGTTGAGAAAGTATATGTCAGATCCATCTCATATTTTGAGCCCAGAGGTAGTTCAGTTGGAAGAGAATCTCTCTTATGAAGAACAACCAGTCCAAATTATTGACCTAAGAGAGCAAGTGTTCTGGAATAAGGTAATTTATCAGGTAAAGGTTTTTTTGAAAAACCATATGGTTGAAGAGGCAACGTGAGAATCTGAAAATGCTATGAGGGATAAATACCACCACTTATTTTATAATTTAATAGAAATTGTGAGGACACAATTTTCAAAAGGGGGGAAAGATGTTACATCCCAAGTAAATAAATAATAATAAATTTTCATAATTATTAATATTTTTGAATTAAATATTAATTTTACTTTAAATGGGTTTCTATGTTCGATGGCTTACCCGATACGCAACAATGAGTTTCTTTGAAATATTACATTGCACAGTAATAATATAATAATATTATATTAAATAGTAGTTAACACCTAGACATTGTATTGGTGGAAATGAATAGAACTAACTAAAATATGATTATACATATTTGTTAAATGTTATTTACATTTATGCAATAAAAGTTAGATGCTTAAAATGTGAATGAATCTAATTTTAAGCATAAATACTCTAATATTCTTTAAAAGGTTGATTTACCACCTTTTAATAGAGAACCCTTTTTAAATCTAGTTTTTGTCACTTTTATATGTTATATTTGACAAAATAAAATTATTCTTTAGAATCGGGACATCAAAATTTACTTTGGGTAAATTTTTGGTATTTTTCTGATAAAATTCATTTTTTTATGAATAGTGAAAAATTCTGTATTTTAATTCAAATATGCCTTTTAATATAATATATTTATATAGTTAGATTATATTTTTAGTTGGTTTTAAAGTTTAATTATAATATATTTTTACCATTTAATCCAATTTTGGTTATTGGAAGTAATTTCACTTTGAAATCAGACATAAACATGTGTCAATCTTTTGATAATAAATTTTTCTTAAAAACACGGTTTTTGTTTTGACAATAGGAATTAATTTTAAATTAATTAATTCAACTTATATGTTTTTAATTTGGCATCATTTTTGAATTCGGAATATCAAATATATCTTAGGCTGAATTTTTGGTATTTTTCTGAAAAACTTCAATTTTTGATGAATAGTGAAATCACTAAGTAGTAGTTAAAAATCTGACTTTTTCAATTAAATGAAAATTAACCACTTATGTGAATTGAATTTCATAAATCTGACATACATGGCTGTTATTATTAAGTAAAATGTGGTTCAATAAGATGAAAATAATTTTTTTTGAATAGTAACTTTTGACTTTTATTTACCGCGGTTAAAGGTAAATAAGGTAATTAAAGGTAAAAATAATATTAAATTAATATAAAATTACCTTAACACTTGTCCTAACCTTATTGGATGAGTAATGGATGAAAACGAAAATCCATGGGTGAGTATTTTGGCCTTTGAAAGACACTTGGGTAAGATAATGATATTAATGACTTTTTTTTAAAGTAAAAATAAAAATATCATAAACACATTTTGTTTTGTAAAAAAATTTAATGTGGGGTTATATAATTTGTATATTTGACTATAAATATTCATTATAAAGATAAAGAAATTTCCTACATCATGGTAATTTTTTTATAATTTTTAGACATCAAATAAAATAAATTATATATGACACAATAATGATGCAGTGTTTACCTCATTAATAAATGATTTAAATAAATGAGATTATAAAGATGAAAAAATATATCAAAAACCTATCCAATTATTATTGGATGATTTTATTCGACCATGAGTCATCTTAACTTCAAATTTAATTAGTTTTGGACCTTTAGAAACCGAAAATCATTATATAATAAAATAATATTTTCACACTTTCCTAAAGAGCCCCTCCTCTCACTTATAAAAAGCCATCACTTCTAACCAATTTATCACACCTCTCAAGTCCCTTGTATTGTCAAAATCATGCCCAAATAAGCTCTAAATATCTCTATCTTAATTTTAAAATCCTTACCTTACTCATAAGGCACTTCAAGAAGTCCTTTTGGTTAAAACCAAAGGGAGTTACCTGAATTAAAGGTAACTGTTTCTCTTAAATTAATTTCTATTATTTTAATTCTCCAACCCCTAAACTCTTTTTATTCTTTTATTTTATAACAACACCAATATAATCAATATAACAGGATGTTTTTATGATATTTATTGTAACTACACTTACACACACCTCCATCTAATGGGTAAAGAACATACAGTTTCTGTGGATGACAAACTAACGCCTCATGAAACGATGATTGTTCAATTATATCCTACCGCCTCTCATGGTGGCCATTAAGATAGAACTGTATTTATATATGATATATATTATGTTTATATTTTCTTTATGCTTCTGTATTTTCTATTTATAGCATACCTTTATGGTTTCCATTATGGGTAAACCCGATAATCTCATTTGAGGAAGTGCAGACTACTTCCCCCTCAAAGTGATATGATCGTTCATGCCATACATGGGATGTATAAAGGATGGATTTAATGAAATTATAGATTATAATTATACTGGAATTATAATATACTTATGTATCATTTTGTTTTCATTCATTTAAATACGAAATAGAAATTAAAGTAGCGTTCATTCGTACGTATGACTTACTGTCTCCATGAACGGTGAATTTCATTTCTTATCTCCAAAAGTTATGTACTATTATAAATACATGTATATACTGGATATATATGGTATATATGATATCTAAATAATTTATATCATTATGGAGATAATGGAACCTTGACCACATGAACAACTTGTAATTATATGGTGTTCATTTTTGAATCAAGTACCAAATATCAACAAAATGACCATTATTAACTTAAATGATTACATATTGTTTATAAAATGGTAATAAGTGATATAAAAAGAATAATAAACTTGAAAAATGTTCTTAATCAAGTATAAATTAACTTAAGTTTATTATTCAGGAAGATCAAGAAACAAATAAGTCAAGTTAGACATGAGGTAAGGGATTTCTGATCTCACTCTTAATTTCGTGAGATTTCCATTATTCGCCACTTATTTATTGCATGTGGTGTACTGTGTACTGAAATTTTATATATATTATCATGATTATTTTTATGTTCATGGTATTCTGTGATTCATTTGGTGGTTATTAAATTTTGGTCATACGACTTGATTGATTACTACGTGGTAAGGGGCTTTCATCACACTTCTAATTTCCGCGAGATTCATGCTATATTTGCCACTATTTCCTTTTGTGTGGTGTATGTACTTCCCATGATTCTACTATTTGTATAATATAATTTAATTTATGGGTATTTACATCTATATTGTATGATCCTTATTTCATGGGGTGTATGTTTCGTAAGTTACCAAATCGGTAAGGGAACCTTTCACCCTCCTCTTTTTAAAAGACTTGTTTTTGTTATGTCTTTTAATTTACATCTTATTATTTTAGGATATGTTCTTATATATAATTATTTATGTAAAATTTAATTACAAGTGATTAGATACCATTTTTTTATCTCATCAACTAATTTTCTGAATTTGAAAGTAACTCTGTTATGCTGCCAATTTTTTTTTAAGGGAACTTCTTAACCTGAATTCCGTTCTTTGGGTTGATATTATCTTTCTTGTTTATGTCGTTCTTTGATTATGTGAGAAATGTTTTTTTATATCTTATAATGTATTTATACTTGGTTTATGTGTTATTATATTGAATACACATAATTGATCTATTTTATTTAAAAAATGATCTTTGTAAGGGACTTCGTCTCAACTCCCTTTCATCGAGGCATATTTTCATTTATACATAACTTTATTTTATACGGTGTATAAAACCCTTTTACTTTTAATTTTATTCAAAAGGAATATTTTATCTACAAAGAGTTTTACTAAACAAAAAAGGAATGTTTCTTTTTAACATACGTGGTGACAACAACCTTTCCGCCGCTGCGAGTATTATTTGATCTTTGGCTTCCTTAACAAGCCGTAATGTTTTTAAAAGGAAAATTAAATACCATATACTCTTTTATGTATTTTGGTATTGACAATGATTTTGATAATATATTTGTTATGTAAATATATTTAAGTGATATATTGTGATTGAAATGTGGAAATGTTTTCTTTCCTTTATATTTGTTGTATGTGTTATGATTTTATAATGGTACTTGGACATTTGACAGGTGGTTATGTGATAAACCAAATGATGGGTGGTGCAGTGATAAACCGGGACGAGTGGTTAAGTTATAACCTCCAATGCATTGGGTATTGAATTTGGCTATATGACTATTCCATTTAGTGATATGTATGGAAGTCGGCCATATGGCTATTCCATTTAGTGATATGTGTGGAAGTCAACCGTATGGTTATTCCATTTAAGTATGTTTATGTCCCTAGTTACCTTTATATATTATGTGTTATTTATATGGGTTTTATGGTAATATTTTGGTTACAAAAGGGTAACTAATGATCTTTTATTCAGTGAAGATTATTTAATACTTCATAAAGGTAAAAACTATTAGTTATGATAAAGTATTCATGGTTTACTTGATGTTTTGAAAATCTAACAGTTTTCCTTCTTTTTGTATCCCTTACTGAGATTTTTATGCTCATCCCAAGTTTTTGAAATGTTTTTTAGAGTACATAATGTGGAATAGTGTGAAATATGGGATAAAGGAAAATTCATGCTGTCTAAAAAATAGAACCAGACATGAATCTTTTTTTAAAAGAGTTTTTATTTTATAAAAAAAATTGATATTGAGTAGATGTGTCTACAACTAATATTCAAGTTGTTATGTATATGTTATGACCTAATTATCTAGAGCTCTAAACATGAAAATATTTTCAATGTGAATTATTAACTTAATTCAAGATTATGCAATGTTTAAGGCTGGGTCCTTATACTATACCTAATGGTCATATTACTATTCCAAATGACATGTTACAATTCCAATAATTAGATTACTATTCTAACAATCAGATTTTTATCATCGTTTGGGTTATATATTTCTTATCAATACCTCATATTTAAATCATTTTAAATTTAATTCAATTTTGTCTCATGGGTACATATTTTAATTTACAAAATCCATATTAAATTACTAACACTTTTTTTTCATTTCTATAGTTTTGTTTCGTGAGTATGGTTATTCTAGTGGATCGAACAAATCCATATATTCATAATTTTTTTATATTATTTTATATTTTTATTTTATGGTAATATTTATATTTCATATGAAAATATATATTCTATATATTTAAGAATAAAATTAAGATAACAAAATATAGTTTTTTTCATATGGTTTTCCAAGTCCTTTATAATATATTAGTAATTATGAGATTAGTATAAGAAAGTAAATTATATTGATAAAATTAAGGGTATTTAAAATAAGTGGATCATATATGATATTATATGTATTTACATGAATCCATTATAAAATTATAGTAAAATTAAATTTAATATACTAGATTTTAAATCACTTATATAGTCTAACTCTAGGTAAGGGGTTTATTTTACAACATCACTTTTTATCAGGATTGCTTCTGATTAATTTTACAAGTAGAAAATTTTCTAATCTACCTTTGAAGAAACACATGAATTTAATTATCCTTTTTATTTTTACAGATTACATATTTTTATTTCATTATACTCTTTTTATGTACTCAAGAGAGTGAGAATTAATATTCTTATAGGAAATCATCATTATTTCCCACTTCATCCAAAAATCCTTTTTCTCCTATTTCTATGATTTATAAAAAACCATATCATGATTTATTTTTTTGTTTTAATTTTCTAAAAGTTATTAAATTTTTAAAAAATGTTTTAAAAGTTATTTTATTGTTGTTTTATATACATTAAAATGTTGAATTTTTATAAAATTTTTTAAAGGAGCCTTTATTTTTTTATATAATACATGAATTGAATTTCTCGTCTCCATAAACAATAAAATATTTTAATATCATTATAAATTTTTACAAGGATATATTTGAATAAAACTTTTTCCTATATATATGTGGAATTTTTGGATTTTAAATAACATACTTGAAGATGAAAATTTCATTTCCCATATAAAATTTTCATGTGATCTTTTAAAGGAATTTTTCATCTATGGTATCATCCTTGGATGTTACTTATGCATTATAGAGGATACTATCCAATGATACTATCCAATTTAATTTTTTGAATGGATTGGGATGGTGATTATTTGAGGATGATTATTTGAAAACCATCCCTTTCCCATGAGTAAATTATTTCGTGATAAAACTTTTAAGAAACCTATTTTTCTCCATGGGTTATGAAATGATGAAAGGATGAAATTATTATGAAATAAATCTTTTTTCCATGGTTTTTTTTGTGATTACTGTTCTTTGATCTTATATAACACAGATGTAAGATTTTCATTATTTTATTGTCGATCCTAGAGTTATATATTCCTCCATTAAAATGGATAAAGGTGGATATTTCATAAGATAATAAGGGTTATAATGGGGACTGAACCCGATTTAGTAATGAAAATTATCCACTTTAATAGTATTTGGAGTGATCTTGAATAAGGATAAGATGGAATGGAGAGTGAACCCAATATATAATTATAGTTTTGGAAATGATCCTTGACTAAAGAAATAATTTTCTATGATTATGTGTGTTCCAAAAACTTATGTCTTATGTTAATGTTGTGGTATCATGTCACATGTTCTTTGATTCCTTTTTTATTAATGTCTTTTTAACTTCCATGAATTACGACATAACTCCAAATTATGTTTTATGATATGTTGGGAATGGTTTTCAAATTTCATTAACATGTTCTCATACCGTTATGGTCATGTTATGCTTAATTGATAATTGATATCTCCCTTTTTACCATTAATGAGCATCAAAGATGACACTTTATTATGTTTCCACCCCCTGACTTATCGAGAAAGGATTTTTAGATATCTCTAGGAAGGGTACTAATTTTTAAGAACTAAGTAAGAGATTATTATTAGCTATTATGTTCCATATTTTTTATACAATTATCCAATGAAACTGGACCTTTTTTATTATACTATGGATTATAACATAGTGCAATTAATATTCAACTAATATGATGTAATATCTATTAATGAAATGTATACATTGCTATAGTTTGTATTAGATCATTATTTATTTAAATTTAGAAACAAGGATGAGAAAACATTAGTGATAACCCTTTTGATAATAAAATGTATTGGATACAATCCTATGTTATCAAAATGAATGAAATGATGTTTTTAAAAAAATTTGTTTGGATACTACATATGGGAGTGGTTTTATAACATATACACCAAGGTGTAATAACATCCAAACGGGTCGGTGGAGAATATCTAGTCAATCAATTTTGTGCATATTGGGTGTCCTATTACATAACACATGGTTTGAAACTCCTAGGGGATATTCTTGGGTCAATTCACATTTTATATGAACCAATATGATGAATTTTAATAAATGATGATCATGGATGAAATTGGTTAAAAATAAGGTATCATATATTGAAAAATGGTATTCTTATTTAGACATAATATTAATTATTTTTTAGGATTATGTTTCTTTCCACACTGATTATTATTTCTCACACTATTTTTATTGGTTTTATTCATTGAATTTAAACTGAAAGAATCTTGTTAATAATGCATGTGATGGAAAATGAAATGATTTTTCTCATGAGAAACCAAATTTTATGTGAGATGTAATGAAAAATATCATCACTATGTGTATGAAACATTCTCAAAATATGTATCATAATGATCATCCAATCAAGAAAAGGATGGAACAATGTTTTGTTGATTCATTCATAATGAAGTATCTAATATCATTTAGTGGGACCAATTATCCACTAGTTACTGAGAAATTTATTAGTAAGACTAAAAATATATTTCTTATTCCCTTGTGTTTCGACCCTAACAAAGTTATTTTGGTTGTCTATCATTTAAATGGTGAATGCAGATCATTGGTGGAATCTTATTAAGAATGTGAGATTACATGAAGAATATTAACCCATGGAATGTGATGAGTTTAAAATATTTTTTACAATAATTAATTTTCTTATATTATTAATATAGAAATAAATAATAAATTACTCGTGTTAATATAAAAAGATTATTAATCCATTCGTACATATAAGGAAAATTTTACACGAAATACTAGGTACACTTCTTATATTATCACTGAACTAGAATGTAATATTTAACCATTCTTTGGTTGATTAAAACCAATTCATCAAGGATAATTGTCCATGGGTGAATTCAGTAGATATGAATATATCATTCAATTTTCTATCTAGGATGAAATAGATATTGGAGTTACTCATCAATTTTGTAGTATTGATAAGAAAAGAAAGATGAAATTTAATTGAAATTCTATTAATAATATCCATGGACTGAAGAATTTCATATTTCCCTTATTGTTTATATGTGGAGGGAAAAATAATGGAAATTTTATTAAGGGTTATTTTAAATGAATAATTTTTGTAATGGATTTTTATCATGACATTGAATATTGAAGTGATAGGGGAAATAAGTCAGCTATTGATGGGAAAAAACTACATAATGAACCACCCACACTCTGGTACTTCGAATACAACGAGTATTGTTATTATGATAACCAGTGCTCAAATATAAAGGTTAAGGATGATTATAAACATCAAAAACCTCTTAATCCTAGAGAAAATGTGAAATCCAATATGATCACTATTACCAATGTGGGGTAGAATAAAAAAGTGGTGAAATATGTACTTACCATACACACTAAAATCTCTAACATCTTATTTTATTATGGATACACCCACTCATTTATATCTGAATAATTATCTATTTTTATCACAATACCACCACATTTATTAGATATTTAATTATAAATGAACACTATTAATGGTATTATGAACTAATATTGATTTTATGATTCTTATCCAATTGATAATTATGGGAATATACTTCTTGAAAATCTCGTCATTCTCTCCTTAATTGAATTTGATATTATCTTAAGCATGGATTGGATTTCCTTACATTAATCCCACATCAATTTCCAAGGAAGGGTATTATTTTTTGAAAATTTTAACTAACCTATGATTGTCTATCTGTATAATGATAAATATTTACATCCAATTAAAATTACATTCATTATATGGTACTTGATTCCTATTAAAAAAGGGTGTTTCTATTATACGGTTAGGGGGGAACTCAACATCAAATATTTTCCTATTATATATGAGTTTTTATTGTTTTCCTAAAGATTTTCCTATTATTCAATTGAACTATGGTGTTTTGTTTTTAATTTAACTCATACCTGGTGATAAACCTATTTCAATGAAACTATTTAGAATGTCCCCTATTTAGTGGTAGGAATTAAAGAAGAATCTCTAGGGAAATTTTTATAAGGTATTTGTTTATCAATATCTTTCAAAATGGTGTGATATTATTCTTTCTGTAAGAGGAAGATAGATCAATGTGACTATATATTGACTATTTATAACATAGAAAGATAAATATAAAGTTTAAGTATCATCTTCCCCAAATTTATGATTTTTTAATAAATTATATGGATCTCAAATTTTTTACAATAATTATCTTTGATATGGAAACTATCAATAGAGTTTAAAAAGTGAATCCATACAGATAAAAGTTTTCCATACAAGGTGTGGAAAATATTATGTTATAGTGATTCAACATGGCATTACTAATTCCCCTATTATCTTCATGGATGTAATGATTATTTTTCCTAAAGAAAGTTTAGTTTTGGGTTATATAAGACCAAGGGAAGAAATGCAATTAGATCCATTTAACACGGAAGTTTTTGAACAATGGAAGATAATAACCACTGTGATTGAGATATGTAGTTTATTTTATTTTTTGATATTATTGATGCATTGTGGATAATTTATCATGGACATCTAATCTACTATCCAAGAAAACTCGGAATGGTTCCATGTTCATTTAGACTAATGAATAATTTCAAGAAACCAAAAAGAATGATAGTTATCATACATTTACTTACACTACTTTATAGTGTAAAATAGGTTTTGATCTATAATGTTGCATATAATAAAGTATTGGGATGATTCCTCATAAAGAATAATATGGATATATATTATGTCACATGATAATTGGAGGTCCATGAAAAAAATTACTAGACTAATGATATGGGATTAGATACAAAAAAAAATTCATTATACATATAAAGAAATTATATTTCTTGAGAAAGGTGTGACATATATACTAATCATAATTTTTTTAGTTATATGTTATATTAAAAATAGATTCAAATACACTAGAGATTATGGATGGAGTTGAATAAACATTTTGACCTCTCATCATATTACCACCCTAGGAATGAGAAAAAGTCGAACATGATTGGAGTTGAAAGAATCAAGCTATCTTATATATGATGAGGATAAAAAAATATCTAGAAATTCTAAATTTTCAAAGGATTGATCTTGAAAACATGTTGTACAAGGTAAATTTTTATCTGATCAAATGACTGCTCAACCATATATCTTTATAAAGATGAAATATTCACATAAGACAGATGTAGAGATATAAAAGATTTCTTGAAATGTTCATGAGTTAAACCTCAATTTTTATGAAATGATAAGGTTTATGATCTGTCTATCTGAATAGTCAATACTAGATCTAAAGAAGAATTTTTATGATGATGCAAATGGTTCCTCATTCTCTATTCATCCTAGAAGTATGAAAACATATAGTTATATAAAAGTGTATTTTTGTTATGGAAAAATGTAGAGAGATATTTTAGATTATGTATCTCGGTGCTTGTTATGCCAGAAAGCTAAGGATAAGAGATATAATACTAAGGTGATGTTACAACCAATACCCATAAAAAATGGAAATGGCAGAACAACAGCATGGATTTTTTTCATTGGACATCCCAAAACATCTAGAGTCCATAATTCTATATGGGTATTAGTCAATCAAATTAAAAATTAAGCACAATTATTTTCCATCAGAGATGATTTATCTCTTTATCAAAATTTCAGAATTAATATAACAAAGTGTTAAGGATGCATGGAGTACCTTGTTATATTATATCTTATCAGGGTTTGGGGTTTACCTCAATATTCTAGTGAATTATTCTGAAAGTTTTGTATATAGATTTTTGTTTCATTACAACATATCAGTCTCATACAGATGGTATACATGATATAATAATTAAAATATAGATGATATATTGTAATCCAACTCTATGCTTTCAAAGGTGTTTCGGAACAACACCCTCATCTAGTCGAGTTTTCTTACAATAATAATTATTACACAATAATTCAAATGGATACATATAAAGACTAATATGGAATTATGTATAGAATACCAAAATGTTGTGAAGATTTTGGAGAAAAAAATTCTATTAAGAAATGATTTATATGACATATTGTAAGAGAAATTTAGAGATATTTAACAAAACATCAATGCGGATTAGAGTTGATGGAAAATTTGTGCTAAAAATCATCTAAAAAATATGAAATTCAATTATGTATATAAATTATTATATTGAATTTATAAAATTATTAATGTTATGATATTTATATAGAATAAAAATTCAATCCCCAACTATATTATCCCCATTGAGAGTATTTATTGAGTATGGATGATGTCATATCACTTGGTGCTTCAACTGAACCTATCTAATGTTCACAATGAGTTCCATGTATCTATCTCAAAGAAGTATATACCTAATAATTAACATGAAATTAATTAAATAGTTTTATGAATTCATAATGATATTTTCTATATAGAACAAATGGTATAAATATTGGATTGCAGTGATAATGTTCCACAGAAAATGTCTACTCACATTGTTAATGTATTTGGAGGAATTACTATTTCAATGATGCTATATATGAATATTTTTGATGTGATTAAATATATATATCCTCATTTTTGATTAAATGATTTAAATTTTTGGGATAAATTCATTTTTGTGGGGATAAAATTTTACACTCAGATATTTTATGACATATTTCTCATAAAATCAGTTTAATTTCTTCGATTTTTTCAATTCATGATAACCTGAGTCTAAGTGAACTCTAATATTATTTACAGTTATAACCTAGCCATTAAATTGGTATAATTAATATAAATAACCATTTTATTAAAAAATATATGTGAATTTTTTTTCGATAAATCAAATATATTGACAAAATTGTATACAATTTTAGTAATTTCATTATATGTTTTAAAAAACATTTTCTCTCAAAAATTAGTTTTATTACTTTTTAAGATCATATATTCTATTAAATTTTGGATAAATTTAGAAAATTTATTGAAAGTTTTATCTTAATTATTTGAATCATCATGTCAAAATTAGCATATATTAATTTCTTTGAAAATTTTCTGAAAAAATTCGATTTTTCACAGAATAATGAAAAATATTGATTTTTATTTAAAAATATCATTTCATGTAAAAAATTTATAAAGTTCCATATTATTTTAAAACTATTTTAAAATTATAATTTTTTAATTTATATGAAGAAAAATCAAATTATTGTAATTATAATAAATTTTATGACAGATTTTAGTTTAAAAACTTTTTGTTCTTAAGAGAACATTGTTTTTTAGAATTTTTTTTTCATCATGTATTGTGGTCCTAAATTTAAATTATTATTTTGCACTTCATTATATTTAAATTTAATAAATTTATTACCTATTTGAGACCATTAACATTGTGAAAAGACTGTAACCATCAAACCAAAAAATTCATGGATGATATAACAATAAACACTCAAACAATGATTTTAATAAAGAATTTTAATTAAATGGGTAATTGGAAATTATAAGAAAATGATATTTTATATGATAACTATGAATATAATTTTTTTATAAAATATATAATTTTATTTTTTTCAATGGTTATAGAGTGTTTAATGAAAATTAGGAATGTATTTAAGGGTTTATGTTGAAAATTCACTTTTTTTATCGAGATTATTTATGATTCAATTTTCATTTGAGGAATTATATATTCTCTATCCCATAAAACCAATATATTTTCTTCTATTCTGGTTGATAATAGTTTTTCATGTTGTTATTCCATTTTTCCCTCATTGGTACTCAAAAACATAGAAATAATGTTTTTAATAAATGATGATTGAATTTAAATTATTTTGTTCGGAAATCATTCTACTCCATATCCATGTTTCTCAAATTTTCATACATAAGTATTTATGAAAACGTAAATATTATATAGCGTTCTTTTATATTACCTCTTAATTTCCTTATAAAATATTAAAATGAATCTTATAAAATGTTTTTGGTGTGACTCACTTTTGAATTTTTTTTACAGAATAGTGAAAATAATGTTTTTCTTAAACATATATGACATGAATGGATGTTCCAAAAATAATGTCCTTCCTTTATCCCTTAAATAATATTATATGTTTCTATTTTTTATCAAGGAAAATACTATTCCAATCATTCAGGTAATTTTCAATTTTTATGGTTATAAAGAGAAATTGATATTTCTTGTTTTTTTCCAAATCATATTTCTAATTATTTTATAAAAGTAGTTTTTAAAAATGTAAACAAAATTTATGGATTTTTATGATTTATTGGGGATATTTTCACATCATACCATGAAAGTCCTTTCTTAGGAAGTCGTATGATGATGATTTTTATTCCATAATTCTAGGAAGCCCATTTCTTTCCCACATGATAATTAGGCTATGATGAAATTATGAATTTTATTGTGATCATACAATATATATAAGTATGGTTTTCATTATGTGACAAGTTTATCCATAATTTTATATCCCTATAATTCAAGGGATAATGTTTTATATCTCATTAGATAATATTTAAGGTAATGGGGTGTGATCCCATTCCATTATGGGAATCTTCACATTATGATTATGGGAATAAGAAGTAAACCCATCCCATTAAGAGACTATATCCACTATGATATAAATGTATTGGAAGTGATACTTGAACAATGAGATTATTTTACATTCTTTCATCTATTCCAAAAACATGTGTTTTACTCTAATGATATTATCTTATATATCATGAATGATTATTAATAATTCTTCACTATTACGACTAATGTATTTGGTTTTGACAAAGCCTTATTTGATGACTGATTATTTATGTTCTATAAATTTTTGGATAAATTTTTGTATATTTTTGATAATGTTCTCATACTCTTATTTATATATTATTCTCACTTATAATCATTAATCATTGTCTATAATGATTAACCTCACCGGGCATCTCAGCTCACCCTTATTATGTTTCTATTTTTCTAGGTCAAAAAGAAGGATTTTATATAGGATAGGTTTAATAATGGTTACATGTGATAAAAATATGTTCTGATATAATGATGGCCAATCATTAAATAATTTGATTGTGTGTCTAGACTCAAAATACAATATTTATTTAGGGTTCCAAAACAAGTATTATAATGATATTATTTGTATATTTATTTTAAATTGTGAATATATATATGAACTTGTTAAGTCACCTTAGAAATTTTATCACCAATATAGGATTTATTGACTCACCTATATTCAGTATCCTTTAGTATATATGATATTATACTTGAGTCATTATGATTTCACAAACTAGGATACCAATGAGTGGTCATCAATTGGGGAATGTAAAAATATAATTAGAGAATACTTCCCTTTTTCTTACTATTTGGGATATGGTAGATTGTTTATATGTATTTATCAGAGATTATGATGGACATTGAACATGTTTTTGTTGAAAAACTTTCTAGTGGCAAGTCTAGGTAATAATGTTTATAGGTTTTTTTATTTCAATATTATAGATGAAATTACTATTAAATTATGATCATTGTATGTAAGGTAGTATGTGTAGTTTTTTTCACTTAGTACATAGTGTAAGGATGCCTATTTACTTGCATTATATTTTTCATGTGGTATTCACATGACATAAATGTGATTCCATGTGATTAATTTCATGGAATATGTAGGGTTCAATTATTTATGGTTTTAATAATAACTTATATAGAATTTTTCCATAAATTTTTTTTTTTCACATTCTACTTAGTTGAACTAAAATATTTTGTTTCTATATTGATTTTTAATTTGGATCTTACAATGATTGGTTTTTTGGTGATGGTTATATAATTATTCTATAAAAGGGGTGCATAGTGACCCATGGTGGATTGAAACAGGCATTGAATTACTTAGTAATGGAAACCTAGTGGGTTTAGTACTAGAATGTAATACCTTAATGGTTATCCAAGAAAATATATGTGATTTCAAATCATATGGAAATGGTTATGTTGATTGAGGTAATACATGTCAGGATGTATTTAGTTCATTTTCTATGATGTAATTGGGTGTTCTAGGTAAGGTGGTCATTTTTTCCTAAGGGATTTTTTTTGATTCATGTCATTATAGATCACAATACTAGGGGTAATTATATATTATAGAAGAGTGTGGGCAATTAGTCATGGTTTTGGAACCATTCCTTAGGTGCCGTTGACAATGTGGTCATATTTAGAATGACTGATATCCCTTGATCCTATTAGAAAAGGATTCATTTTGGAATCATTTTATTATATGATATTGAAATCAAACAGGATCATAGTTTTTGGTATACGCACATTGACCTTGGTTCAATCGTAAGCAACTGGTGGGAGTGTGAGTTAGGTTGTGTGATTTGGTTGTACGAGTTTGTAAATAAGTTGTGTTCAGATGAGATTTGGTTTCATGGATGGTATGAAACAATGAGAGGGTTCTATAAGGGTTTATTGTACCTTTGGAAAAGGATATCAAGGGTTTGGAAAGGATATTCAAAAAAATACCTAATGCATGAGAGAAAATGTTAACATAGTATATGTGGTTTCCATTCATTTGTGGATCAATGAGAATTCATGTATTGGATGAAGAATGATGAATTCAATGATATTATAGTAGTAATTTTTTCCTAAGGATTTGATGAATATTATAGGTGTTGCCTTATATAGGTGGTGACATTCTGGATTGATTGAAGTACCATGGTACAATCAATCGAAGATTTTTCTAGGAAATGAATTTTCAGTGATGGAATGTTTGGTGATCAAGAAGTGTGAAAAGTGGGTAGTGATGGAAAATATTAATCATTACAATAAAAGATAAATTTATGACAATTTATATGATGAGAACTTCACTATTGGTTACTATAGGGTGTGCCCATCACAATAGATGAATGTTAGTGATCATTGAGGATAATGTTTATAGTGGGCCAGGAATGTGTGATGATTGGTGTTTTGTGTTGGAATTTTATAAGTAAAGGGACATACACCAAAAGTTATCACATGTGGTAATTTATAGACCATGGGATGTGGAGATCATGTATTTTTCTTCAGAATAGTTATGATAAGGATACTACTATTAATAGTATAATTGAATCATTCATAGAGGTATATCCTTCTCATCAGACTTTCCATGTACAAAGTTATACATATTGGTTGATGGTAAAGATGAATAAAATATTATAGTTTCTGGGTAGATCCAATATATCTAATTAAATGGGGAAATAATATATTTGGGTTTATATTTGGTATTGGATGGAGTTTAAATGTTTGAATCAGGATTAACAAAGAATTGATGTGATCCAAGAGTGATTCAGATTAGAGGTGAACTAGTAATTAGTGTGAAAACATGATAGATAGTTTTTTTTGGTTGAGAATCCAATAATGGGATTACATTGAGTGCCTGAATAAGACTTCATTTTTGGAGTTTGGATGATTTTTTATGCATCTAGGAGTTAAGGAATCATGATTGGGTGATTGGAGGATTTTTTTATTGGAGATCCTAAGTATTTTTGGGAGAGGTTATCCAAATGAGGATTGAATGGTGTTTCTGAATAGAATTTGGTGTGGGGAAATGTAAACCCCATAAAAAGGGATTATATATCATAGTGAATGTGGTTTTGGTAGATTATTCCTATAGTGATAAGAACAATGTCCTAGAATCGACCTTTGTGGGAAAATTCCTATGATGGGAAGCAAAATAAGCCTTGAGGTGAATTAGTTATTAACAATGTGGTCTATCAATATATATAGGTGAAGTTTAGAACCATCTCATTCTTGGTGATGGTGATAAATTTATAGCTATATTCTGGTTGAATATTTTTTCTGTTATGATATATGCATCATATGTTCATTCAGTGTTCAGTTATAGAAGACAATATGATTTTTATTAATTTATGAATGATTTCTATTTAGAATGATGATTTAAGGGAAACCATATATTATAAAGGATGAGAATTATCATTATAGGGGAGTATGTGTTGACTGATGTTGTTATGGGATGTGGTATTTAGAGGAAGTTTTATTTTATTCCATCAGTGTTTCAGATGTTTTGATAATAGGGACTCAAATTATAATTCATATCATTGTAAAATATCATTGACATGTTTCTATACATGGATTATGGATTGATATGTGTTTTAGTTTCTTGTACGGGTCTTAGTTTAGGGTAGGGTTGATATTCTCCCTTTGTTTATTTTTTGGCTAAATAAAGCTATTCACATAGTGAAACTTAGGATGAACTGTGATGGCCTACAACGAGTTGTGTCATAGTAGGGAGTTTTGAGGAACTATTCCATATGGGAGAAGAGGTTTCACCTATGGGAATCACCCTTCCATATTAGATAAATGTCACAACATGGTACATAGTGATCATTTCATAATGTTTTCAGTTTGGGGGATGACTGTTCAACATGGATAGGTTGTGTGGTGATCCATATGTGATGTTCCATGTCCCGGTTTAGTGAATGATTTTCATAGTGAAACCCTCATGGTTGTTTCATGAACAAACTATGAATGTGTTTTTTATAAATTCTGTATCAACCTAGCCTTTTCTTACAGTAATATTACATCATTTTAAAGATAAACAACATAATATTATTACACATAGATTATCCAAAGGTTTAGTGTCTTGGGAAAACTAGGACCATACATAACAATTACAACATCAAGTATAAACATTTATTTAACTCCTTCTTCTCTACCTTCTTATTGTCACTTGACCTATCCTTAGTACATATTGTCACATAAGGATATACATAAAAAGGGGTGAGATAAAATCCCAAAAATAGGTTAGATAAGAAAAATATATCATGGGGTGATCATAATCATAACATAGGCAAATGAACATAAACATGAGAGGAATCATTAATAAAATACTTGAAAAGTGGAAATGCATAAAAAATGAAACATCATGTATTAGTGGTTGAATACCACACAAACTTGTGAAAAAATATAGCATCTTTTCACACATCATTTCAAATTAACTAATTATATTCATCACTTTACCCAATTCATTGGAGTGTTGTATAATTTCAGGTACACCTGTCACATTGAAACATTCATATTGCGCTATATAATTATGGGTGCACCAGTCACATCATAACATTATCATTTATCATGCATGAAATAATGAAAATATATATAAAAAATGAACATAACTAACCCAGGTAAAGGAATGGGTTTCATCTCATAATAACACATTCATAAACATTGGGTTCCCAAAATTAAGTGGGAATAACATACTTGACACGATAGCCATCAACCTTGAGTGAGAAGTGAAAGGTGTGTTTTTTAAAGAAGAGTTCTTTTGGAAAACTTTTGTTTGACATAAACTTCAGTAGAAAACATGTATATCCCAGAAAAGGTAAGATAATGATGAAAAAAATGATTTTTAATGAGTGACCATACCAAAAATGGAGTGAAAGAGGGAGAACCCGAAGAAAGAAAGCTGGGTTTGAGATTTTCCCCTTACCTAGTATCCAAATGGATTTTCGCATTAATATCCTGTATAACCACATTAGATTCATTAATTAACAATTAAATAACATTTATTACATTAATATGGTTCATTATGGTTTCAATAAGTTATTTTTCAGGGCTTTGGATGAGTTATAGAGTTTAAAAACATTGTCCGAGATTGTTTATTTTCATGGTTTTCTTAAACAGTTCACTTGTATTCATAAATTAAAGTTCATGTAGAACATGGGTAAACATCCAGAACTAATATTTAATGTTATTAATGATATTACAGAATTTTAAATTATCTTAAAATTAATTATATTATATACCATGTGGATGAATCATTAGATGAGAATTAAATGATGAT
This sequence comes from Viscum album, assembly GCA_963277665.1. Taxonomy (NCBI): domain Eukaryota; kingdom Viridiplantae; phylum Streptophyta; class Magnoliopsida; order Santalales; family Viscaceae; genus Viscum; species Viscum album. The sequence continues at coordinate 1,073,473,878 of OY728127.1, read as the reverse complement.
TGTTTAAGTTAATTTGGGAGGTTTTTTGACCACAATGAACTTGTTTTTATTAATCATTTAGTAATATGTACATAAGTTAGTTACAGATCTTTAAATAGGACATAATACATAATACATATTCTGGTTCAACCATAAAAATGGTTTCATGACCAGATATGAAAGTAGAAATGGAAAAAAAAACATTTCGTTCTTGAAGGTGATAGATTAACACCTCACGAACAACGTTTTCTTTTATAAAATAAAAAGAAGAAGAGAAGGGGTTTTGTTGATATAATATCCCATTAGTTTCATAACATTATAGTATATTTATGATACTGGAGTTACCATACCATGTGGATGAGGTTTGGTGGGATAATATTAAGAATAGAACTTGAAATTGAAAGGAAATTAAAGGGAAAGAGGGAGCGAAATTACCTCTTGAATCCTCCTCTTGAGATCCTCTTTAAGGTAGCTAGGATTGGTCTTTTGATGAGAAAATAAGCTCTTGGACGTGGTTTAGGGGCTAGGGAAGATTCTTGGGCAGAGTTTATACAAGTATTGAAGCTTGATAGGTGTGAGAAAATGGGGGTGTGAAGGGTGGTATTTATAGTGGAGGGAAGAGGGGTTTTCTTAATATAATATTTATTAATTTATTAATTTCCCCTAAGACAAGAAATAATGATGATTCCATGACCAAGAATAGTAAATAGGGAATGTGATTTCTAGAATTGGGTTCTTACATCACTTGTGATGTCAGGAATAGTGGGTTTAATTTATAATGTATTTATACGGTAAATTAATGTATTTTACTATTCACCGAAAATTCAAGTATTTCTGAAAGATCCAAAAAATTAACCCAAACCATTTTTCAACAGCTAGAATACAAAAATGAATTCCATTTTTCATAAATAATTTTCTAAATATGATTAATTTATTTTTTAAATAAAATCATACTTAATTCAAAAATTAACAATTTTAAAACTAGAACTGCTTTTATATTACATTGAAAAATTAAACAAGATGTAATTATCTTAAAGACTTAAGAAAATGAAATAATAATAAAATTTACTATTCATTAGGTTCATATTACTATTCATATTTCTATTCATAAGGCTATGTTACTATTCACCAATAAAGCATGCTGGTTCCATCAGACTCCGAATAACTTACTGAACACAGGTGTAGATGACCGCTTTTCAAAATTCAAAACATAGAAGTGGAAAAATTTTGTTTAGTGATCACATAGTATTTAGTATCATGATATGTTATTTATTACTAATGTGATTATAATATAAGACATATAAATTAATTCCATTGATAAATAATTGGGTTGTTACATTCTTCCCCCCTTATGAAATTTCACCCTCAAAATTTCTTTTTACACAAATAGGTGAGGGTACTTCTCCTTCATAGGCTCCTCCAGTTCCCAAGTTTCTTCTTAAAATATATGGTTACTCCACAAAACTTTGAAAATATGGGTTGTCTTGTTGCATAGAACCTTATCTTTCTAGTCCAGAATCTCTACAGGCTACTCCTCATAGGAGAGATCATCTTCCAGTTGTACCACCTCAGAGTTCAGTACATTTGAGGGATCAAGTATGTACTTTCTCATGAGTGATACGTGAAAAAAATCATAAAATTAAGCTATATTAGGTTGAAGTGAAAGATTCTATTCCATGGACCCTATGCGGTCAAGGATCTAAAATGGGCCAATGTACCTTGGGCATAACTTATCTTTCATTCCAAACCGCATGAATCTCTTCCATGGTGATATTCGAAGGAAGACTTTATCTCCAACGTTGAACTCCAAGTCCCTTCGACGGTTTCTAGTGTGTCTATTTTTTCATCTCTGAGTAGATTTTATGTGTTTCTGGATGACCTAAACCTTCTCTATCATCTCTTGAACAAGATCGGGTCCAAGTAGGTTTCTTTCTCCAACTTTATCCCAATAGGTTGGAGTTCTACATCGTTTTCCATACAAAGCTTCAAACAGAGCCATCTGAATACTCGAGTGGTAGCTATTTTTGTATGAGAACTCAACCAGTGGGAGATGTTTATCCCATCCACCTTTGAATTCTAGAGAGCATTTTCTTAGAATATCTTCAAGAGTTTTAATATTCATTTTATATTGGCCATCAGTTTGGGGGTGATAGGCCATGCTGAAATTTAATTTAGTACTCAAATCATGATGAAGAATCCTCCATAATTTAGATGTGAAACTTGGATCATGATCATAGAAAATCGAGAGTGGAACACTATACAGTCTCACAACTTCCTTCACATATATCTTTGTATGTTGTTCAAGTGATAGGTCTTCCCGGATAGCAATAAAATGGACAGTCTTGGTTAGTCAGTCAACCACAACCCATATTGCATTATTTCCCTTCGACTTATTCATGAGACCCATGACAAAGTCCATAGTGACATTCTCCCATTTCCACATGGGTATAGGAAATGATTGCATCATCCCTTTGGACTTTTGTCACTCTGCTTTAACTTGCTAACATATCAAGCACCTTGATATATATTCCACAATCTCCTTCTTCATGTTATCTCACCAGAAGTGTTCTCAGATATCACAGTACATCTTGGTACTCCCAAGATGGATAGAGAATGTTGAGCTATGTGCATTGTCAAATAGATCCCTCATTATCCCATGTGATGAAGGCACACAAAGCCACATTCCAAACCAAATCACACCATCATTGTCGATATGGAACTCTTGCAGCTTCCCTTCCTTTACTGCATTCACCCTTTTTTGTATCTACACATCATCCCTTTGTGATTCCTTAATATTCAATTGGATGGATGGTTTCACAATCATTTGTTCAAGGTATGATGTATCCCCTTCCATTATGATTTCTCAATCCATCTTTTTCATATTCAAGAATATAGGTTCTTTCTCAATCTGTTACATGGATAGAGTAACAAGTTCTTTTCTACTTAGAGAATTAGCTACCTTGTTTTCCTTTCCAAGATGATAGTGAATATAGCAATAATAATCCTTTATTATCTTTAACCATATCCTTTAACACATGTTGAGATCCTTTTGTGTGAATATATACTTTAGGCTCTTGTGGTTGGTGTATATGTCACACTTCTCTCCATAAAGGTAGTGATGCCATATTTTCAAGGAAAAATCATGGATGCTAGTTATAGATCATGCGTTGGGTAGTTATGCTCATGGATCTTCAACTGTCATGAGGCATAAACTATCATATTGTCATTTTTCATGAGTACAAAACCCAAAACTTTCTTTAAAGAATCACTATATATCACTAAAATTTCACCACTCTTTGGTAATGTGAGTACAGGTGTAGTGATCATCCTTCTTTTTAACTCCTTGAAGATTCCGTCACATTCTTCCATCCAGACAAACATTAACCCTTTCCTTGTTAACTTAGTTAGTGGGCTTGAAAATCATGAGAAATTTCTTAAAAAATGTTGTTAGTACCCAGCTAATCCAAGAAAACTATGGATTTCTGTGACACTAGAGGGCCTGATCCATTCCTCGATCGCCTTTTTTAGAAGCAACCACAGAAATTCCATCACTTGTGATCACATTTCCCAAGAATGTGACTTGCTTCATCTAAAAGTCGCACTTTCTGAACTTGGCATACAACTTCTCCTTTCTCAATGTCTCCAACACAAGTCTTAGATGTTCTTCATGTTCCTCCTTTATCTTGTAGTAGATGATAATATCATCAATAAAAACTACCGAAAGTTTGTCAAGGTAATGTCTAAATACTCTATTCATCAATTCCATGCAGATTGATGGGGCATTAGTAAGTCCTAATGGCATCACCCGAAACTCATAGTGCCCATACCTTGTACAGAAGGTAGTATTCTGAATATCTTCCTTCTTCTCCTTTAACTGATGATATCCAAAATGAAGATCCACCTTTGAGAAGTATTGATCTCCTCTTAACTGATCGAACAAGTAGTAAATCCTTGGAATAGGATATGTTTTCTTTATGGTGATCTTGTTGAGTTCCCAATAATCGATACACAACCGCATTGTTCCATCCTTCTTCTTCACAAAGAGTACTGGTACACCCCAAGGTGATACACTAGGGCATATGAACCCTTTGTCCAAATGATCTTTTAGCTTCTTATTTAACTCCTCCAGTTCAATAGGAGCCATTCTATAGGGAAACATTGAGATAGAAGTAGCTATGGGTATGAGTTCTATTGAGAACTGTACTTCATGATCCGGGGGCAGTCCAGGTAACTCTTTAGTAAATACATCACCATATTCCCTCATGATGACCATTTCTTTAGGGTTGGCACTTTTCCTTGACCCAACCATTTGGGAGAGGTATTCTTCTTTATATGGAATCAAAACCCACACCATTGAAGGATTTTTCAAAGGAGATTCATGATCTTATTTGATTTTTTTGAGGAGCATGGGAAGGTTTGGAATATGAAAAGATATTTCCTTTTCCCGGTAGTTGACATGTGCTCTATATATTGAGAGCAAATACATTCCCATTATAGTGTTGAATTCCACCAAGGGAAGTATTAAGAGATTTACTGGAAGTATCTTCCCAAATACGCCAACATAAGAAGATTCAAACACGTGGGTTTCAATGATTTCACTACTTGGTGTTTTTATAGATATCTATACTTCATGGTTTCTGTAAGAACCCATGTTTTTAGAACGGGTCAAAATCCCGACCCTGTTTGAATTTTTGACTTTTCCCTAAGAAAACTGAAGAAATCGGGCAGTTTCTGAAAATTTCCAAACTACACGCCATGTACTATAGAGTACATGACGTGTATGGGTTGGGCAAGCACCGGCCGTGTGCTGCCGAGTACATTCCGTGTAATGACCGTGTAAGAATTTATTACTATACAACATGTAGTTTTCGACACGTCGTCTACCCATGACTATTTGGAGTCCATACATGGAATGTAGGCAAGTTGGTCGGGTAGAATCATTAAACAAAGTACACGCTGTGTCCTTCTTGGACACTCCATGTAGTCTGGCTGTGTATGAGGGATATACATGGCATGTGGGTAAGTCGGTGAGGAAGATAAGAAAAACTAAGTACACACTGTGTACCCCTAGGTACACACCGTGTACTCATGTTATAAGGTTTGGGAAAGTAAGTCGGCATAATTCCAGCCATCATATGAACATTAAAATGATACACGACATGCAGTCCTAAAGTACACGCCGTGTAGTTTCTTTTTTTAACTAAAATGGGAAGTAGCCTCATATTGAGGCAGAACCTAAATATTTCATCTGGTTGAGTAGGGAGAGCCGACTGAGACTTTAATCCCCTACATTTCCTTCTTCTGAGACCTGATTCAAACACTGGTTGATTCATTGGAGCCCCCTCGGTAAGGCCTTTATTCCTCTTGATCCGTTTACTTGATTTGTATTATAGAATGAGTTATTGGGGTTTGAGCAGTTTTGATTCTTTTGTTGATCTACCATGTTTTAGACCTAATTGGAGGATGTTCTCAGAGGAGTATCATCATACGAGTCTCAGGTAGGTGGTGCATACCTCATTTTGTGTTTTCGTGGTCATTTGGGCGACGCGGCCTTTGGCGTGTTTTCAGGTATTTTTAGCGGGACCCATTTTTATCTGATATTTCATATTACATTGTTCATTGACATATGGGATACCTTTGGGTATATCCTGTTACCTGTGTTGCTTGATCGGGGTCGGGTGAGTGGTCGTTTCTCATTAGGGCATTTTGGTCAGGGGCACCAAAATGGTACTAATTGAATTGTATTATTCTAAACAATTGAGTTTAGTTTATTGAACCTTAATATGACTAGTTATAGGCTTTAAAGACCTTAGTTCTATTGTTATATAATTGTTGGGCTAGTGAAATTAAACTGTTTATATTGTTTTTCCTATTATTGTGTTTTGTTTAAATGTGTATATATGTAATTTCTGAATTGCATATACTGGAACCCTTTTGGTTGTGTTGGGAATGGACCAGATGTTGTTGAGTGATGTTGATCACAGGTTGGGCTTGGCCCGGGTTACGTTGGGTGGTTCTGACCATGGGATTGGGTGTCATGGGCGTCGGTTTGAGGCAGGTTGACTATCAGGTTGGGCATGACCTAGGTTACTGGGATGGAAAGGCCATCAGACTTGAGCTGCATGGTCTCAGGGACACGAGGTGTCAGAGGTGTTGTGGCTTGGGTACAATTTTGGTGATTACCGCTCACCTAGAAACATTGAGTAGTGTGCACATAGAGAGACTTTGTGATGAGGTGGTTTTGACCACTTGTGTGGGTAGAGGCCCCCATTAGTTTCGGTTTATGTACTAATGGTTTGGGGGTGCTTTCCATAGGAATCCATGTGGAAGGTGAGGAGACTTCATGGGATAGCATTGAGGCTATCAGGTTGGGGGTAGAGGATCACCGTTATTTGAAGGCATATATCGTTGTCCCTCCAAATACTTTATTTTGAGGGCAGATATCATTGTTCATCTAGCTACTTATTTGAAGGCAGACATCGCTGTCCCTCTGAATACTTTATTTTTCAGGGGAGACATTGTTGTTCCTCTAGATACTTTATTTTTGAGGGCAAACATCATTGTTCTTCTAGAAACTTATTTTGAGGGAAGGCATCGCTGTCCCTCCAGTTACTTATTGAGGATAGGCATCGTTGTTCCTCCAGGTTACTATTTCTTGAGAGTGCGTTCGGGACATCAGTACTTGAGACACATGGTGTCAGGGGGCACATGGTGCCGGGTTACATGATAGAGATTCCGGTGTTGGACATTTCAAGTGACACTCCATGGTGGCTGATGATCACTAGTGGAGTTTGTGTTTATTTGTGCATTGTACTATTTACTACTTTCCATAAAAATGCATGCCTACTTAAATTATTATATTAGGTACACACCATTGGGTGGTATCCTAATGAGATTCGTCTCACACCCTACACGGGCCCTTCGGTACGCGTGCCGACTTTATGGATTTATGTGTAGAAAAGAGGTCAGCTTCAGGAGCTGTGCTGCATTAGCTGTTTCATAAAGATGGTATGGACCTTGAGGTCTTGCCTAGCTGAAGTTACTATGTTTTGTGTACTTTCCTGTATCAGCATGATTTTTTGTAGCTACAGTTGATTATCCATTGGTGACTTTATATTTAGATATGTATGAATTGCTTTGGATGCATGTTTTATTGTTCAGTAGTAGTTACAAGTGATTTTCATCATGTTGTGTTTATTTCCACTGTTGTTGTTTATATTTATTGCTTTTGCTGTTTATTATTATTGAATGTGCTTCTGCTCTGCAAGTCTGGTTCGAGTCTGCTGAGTTGTTTATTCCGTTGCATCTTTATTTTTATACTCGGACTAGTACCATTATTATTATCCTCCAAGAGGGTATATCCTCCCCACTATACCTATAATACCATCGCTGCTAGTCAGCAACCTTTGGTGTTCGGGGAGGTGTACCTAAGGTAGTAACATCCGACCCGTTTAGCACTATTCGAGTGGTTGTTCTGGTCCGGGTCGTTACAAAGTGGTATCATAGGGGTTCTTGATAGGGATTTAGTAGCATCATTTTATTGGATACTAATGATATTTAGTATTATCTTTTATTTTTGATGGTTTTAATATTTGGGATATGGTAGACTGGAGATAGGTTGTTACTGGAATTGGGTTTCTGTCTTGTTCTTGGGTTCCTGCAGCCCCAGGTACGAGGGATGGACCAAGTTGCCATGGGTGGGAATTGCTGTTTTCTTTTTGCTCAGATTACAGTTTATATGATTTCCACCTCAGTGGATCACTTGTTGTGCGATGTTAATGATTGTGATATGTAACCCTTGACCCGGTGCAGTAAGGGAGAATTGGACCTTGGCCCGGTATGGAAAGGCTTGTTTGGTTGGATTTTGATAGGCACATTTTTAGGGTATTTCAATTTCATGACTACACGTATGCTTTGTGAAGTGATAATTCCATGTGAATAAAATCAATTTCCATGATTTGTATTATTTGAAATGTGAATAGGTAAAATTATTGATAGAATTTCTTGTTGTTGAAATGTGTATTCCATGCTTTATATATTTTTATATTTGCATGTGACATTGTATTTGGGCCTGGCTCTTATACGATCAGGCATGTACTATCGGTTGAGGTGATTTTGATCACCATGATTGGGTGACTCGGTCATTGGTTTTTAGGCAACGTTGGTTGTTGGGATGGGCATGGACCAAGGTACTTTTGATACTTGGCTCTGTTAAGGGCGGGTAAGGAGGTCACAAAGCCAGGATGTCGTGTGCCATGGTTGTGGTGGGGGAGAGTAAGGGTAGTAGTTATGCAATGCCTTTTATTTCCTTACTTATCTGTGTTATATATGTATAAATTGTTATGTATGTGGGATATATGACCATTTATGGTATTCAGTGGGTTCCTTTTTGCGTGACTCAAAGGGAGCGTCAGATGGGAGATGGTACGGTGCCATAGGTGCATGATCAGGTTCAGGATCCGGTGCAGGCAAAGCAGGAGCTGAAAGTATAGGCTCAGGGACAGGATCATGTTCAGGATCCAGTGCAGGCAGGATAACAGCTGGGTTTGAAAGCATTCAGACCATGGCTTGATGAGCAGCTCCGATATAGCCTGGTGCGTGTCTTACAGGGGATCGACAGAGGTGTGAAGGGTACAGATCCATCTATGGAATATCTGACATGGGAGTTCTAGTCGCAGCACCCGCCGCTTTTTCAGGGTGAGGGTGGTCTGCAGGCGGCTGAAAACTGGATAGAGATCATGTAGATGATCTTCAAGCAGCTCGATACGCCTCCAGGGCGGAGGGTTAAGCTGATGACATACATACTGCGAGGACTGGAAAAACATTGGTGGGATGTGCAGGTTCAGGATTAAAGGCATGAAGGATTGGCATGGAAGGACTTTGAGGACAGGTTCTTTGAGCACTTTTAACCAGAGTCACTGAGATCAGAGAGAGCTCAGGATTTCTTGAGTCTTCAGCAGGGAGGCATGTCTGTCATGGACTATGAAACTAATTTCACTAAGTTTTCTCACTTTGCACCTGGTATGGTAAGCGATGAAACGGCTAGGGTGAGGCACTTTGAGGATGGAATACAACATGCCATTCAGATCCAAGTGAATATATTCAGGCTGAGTTCATTTGCATAGGTGGTGAATTAGGCGCTCATAACGGAGGGCAACCAGCGAGATATGCCTCAGGTTGGCTGAACGATGGCTTCAGGTGAGAATTCGGACAACAGGAAGTGTGGTTGGGATGAGTTACAATAGGGAAGTCAGGACAAGGACTCAACTAGAACACCTCTTAGTAGTTATTCAGTGGTTTTCTTTTAGTGTAGATATCCATGGCATGTTCGGACCAAGTGCGATAGGCCTCCAAAGTATTTCCAGGCATGTGGACAGGTTGGGCACCTTGAGAGGTTTTGCAGGCAGCCTTCTCAGACGGCCGGCAGGCAGGGACCAGGATAGACAGTGGCATCTGGAGTTGGTTCAGGTTTGGTACTAGGAGAGGGCAGTCGAGGTTCAGCTTCACGTGGAGGACATGATAGAGACAGTGAGATCAAGCTAAGGGGTCAATGGCTAGTGGATGGAGCAGCATTGCAGGGAGGTCGGGTATCAGGCAGCTGTACTTCAGGCCAGGTGCACACTATGGAGCTACCAGAGGCTGAGCAGGATAGTGAGCCGACGATGGTTAGAGGTACACCACGGGTGTTTCTGTGATTTCCATGTTTTCTTTTTGACATGACCTATAGAGGCATGTCTGTTTTGAGTACACATGATGTATATGATCTATGTGGACTGACTAGATTCTAGTCAGTGGGATTGACACTATATCAGGTTCGTGATATATTTATATATTTGTATGAGATGCATAGCATCAGGGGAATCGATGATGTGAGTTACTTGAGGTACCGTGGGCATCAGAGCATCATGGTTGCCTATTACTTGAGGTGCCTTGGGCATTGGGGCATCGAGGATGCATGTTACATGAGGTGTTGGGCACCGGGTTTGTTTTTGAACATCCATGGGATGCAGGACCTCATGGAGGTGGACACCGATGCGGTGCGGAATACGGTGGGTGTCGGGAACGACACAGAAGCACCAATGCGGCGCAGGGGTCACGATGCATCATGGAAGGACTATGCATCTAGAAAACAGGTTAGTGAACCTCTGGTTGATTTTGAGTTTTGTCGTGTTGAGACTGAGTTAGGCGATTGCTAAGGTGGGGAGCCCCTTGAAGAATTTAGCTAGTACCTTTGAGACCAGGAAAGTTTGGGTTACTTTGATTGGGGTGGTATGTTTGATGCCATCTCTGGGTTTCATTTGATAGCTCAGAAACGATCTATATTAAGGTGGGGAGATTGTAAGAACTTGGGTTTTTAGAACACATCAAAATCACGACCCTATTTGAATTTTTGACTTGTCCCTGAGAAAACTGGAGAAATTAGGAAGTTTCTGGAAATTTCTAAAATACACGCCGTGTAATATAGATTACACACCATGTATGGGTTGGGAGAGCATCGGCTGTGTGTCGCCAAGTACATAAAGTGTGGTGACCGCGTATGAATTTCTTACTACATGACATGTAGTTTTCAACACGCCGTGTACCCTTGATAGTGTGGAGGCCATACATGGCGTGTAGGCATATTGGCCAGGTAGAATCATTAAACCAAGTACACACCGTGTCCTTCTTGGACACGTAGTGTAGTCTAGCCCTGTATAAGGGATATACAGGGCATGTGGGTAAGTCAGTGAGGAAGAGAAGAAAATCTAAGTACATGCCGTGTACCCCTATGTACATGATGTGTAATTATGTCAGTAGGTTTGGGAAAGTAAGTTGGCAGAATTACAACCATCTTATGAATAGTAAAATGATACACGACGTGTAATCCTAAAGTACATGCCGCGTAGTTTCTTTTTTCGCTAAAATGGGAAGTAGCCTCGTATTGAGGTAGAAACTCAATATTTCATTAGGTTGAGCAGGGAAAGCCGGCCGGGACTTCAATCCCCTACTGTTCCATTATCTGAGACCCGATTCGAACACCGGTTGATTCGTTGGAACCCCCTTGGTAAGGCCTTGATTGCTCTTGAGCTGTTTTTCTTGATTTATGTTCTAGAACGAGTTATTGGGATTTGAGAGGTTTTGATTATTTTGTAGATATACCACGTTTTAGACCTAATTGGAGGCTATTATCAGAGGATTAGCATCGTACGAGTCTCAGGTAGGTGGTGCACACCTCTTTTTGTGTTTTTGCGGTCATTTGGGTGACGCTGCCTTCGACGCGTTTTCAGGTATTTTGAGAGGGACCCATTTTTATCTGATATTGCATATTAAATTGTTCATTGAACTATGGGATACCTTTGGGTATTCCCTGTTACCAGTGTTTCTTGAGCGGGGTCGGGTTAGTGGCCATTGATCATCGGGGCATTTTGGACGGGGGTGCCAAAATGGTACTAATTGAATTGTATTATTCTAAACTGTTGAGTTTAGTTTAGTGAACCTTTATATGACTTGTTAGAGGCTTTAAAGAACTCAGTGTTGTTGTTAGATAATTGATGGTATAGTGAAATTCAATTATTTAGATTGTTTTTCCTGTTATTATGTTCTGTTTAAATGTATATATATTTATTTACTGAATTGCATATGATGGAACCCTTTTGGTTGTGTTGGTCATGGCCCAGATGTTGTTGAGTGATGTTGATAATAGGTTGGGCTTGGCCCGCGTTACATTGGGTGGTTCTGACCATGGGATTAGGAGTCATGGGCGCCGTTTTGAGGTAGGATGACTGTCAGGTTGGGCATGGCCCTAGTTACTAGGATGGAAAGACCATCAGACTTGAGCGGCAAGGTCACATGGACATGAGGTGTCAGAGGTGTTGTGGCTTGGGTACTATTTTGGTGATTACCACTCACCTAGAAACTTTGAGTAGTGTGCACACAGAGAGACTCTGTGGTGAGGTGGTTTTGAACCCTCATGTGGGTAGAGGCCCCCATTAGTCGCAGTTTAGGTACTAATGGTTTGGGGGTGGTTACTGTAGGAAGTCACGTGGAAGGTGAAGAGCCTTCATGGGATAACATTGAGGCTATCTGGTTGGGGGTATAGGATCACCGTTATTTGAGGGCAGATATCATTGTCCCTCTTGATACTTTATTTTGAGGGAAGACATCACTGTTCCTCCAGCTAATTATTTGAGGGCAGACATCACTGTCCCTCTGGATACTTTATTTTTAAGTGGAGACATCACTGTTCTCCTGGATACTTTATTCTTTTGGGCAGACATCGCTATTCCTATGGCTACTTATTTTGAGGGTAGACATCACTGTCCCTCTAATTACTTATTACGGACTGTCATCGATGTTCCTCCAGGTTACTATTTCTCAGGCATTCCTTCAGGACGTTGGTACTTGAGATGTGTGGTGTCAGAGGGCACATTATGATGGGTTACATGACAAAGATTCCAGCGTTGCCCGAAGGAGGTGACACACCATGGTGGCTGCTGAGCACTAGTGGAGTTTGTGTTTATTTGTGCATCGTACTGTTTACTGCTTTCCATACAAATGCATGCTTTCTTAAATAATTATATTAGGTATGCACCATTGGGTGGTATCCTATTGAGATTTTTCTCACACCCTGCATGGGCCCTTCAGGACATGTGCAGACTTTATGGATTTACGTGCAGGAAAGAGGCCAGCTTTAGGAGTTGGGCTCCATTAGCTGTTGCATGGAGATGGTATGGACCTTGAGGTCTTTCCTAGATGGAGTTACTATGTTTTGCATACTTTCCTATATTTTCATGATTGTTTGTATCTACAGTGGGTAAGCCATTGGTGCCTTTATATTTAAATATGTATGACCTGTTTTGGATGCATGTTTTGTTGTTAAATAGTAGTTACAAGTGATTATCATGTTGTTGTGTTGATATCTACTACTGTTGTTTATATTTATTACTTCCACTATTTATTGTTATTGAATGTGCTTCCGCTCTACGGGTCTGGTTCAAGTCTGCTGAGTCGTTTATTCCACTACTTCTTTATTATTATACTCGGACCAGTACCATTATTATTATCCTCCGAGAGGGTATAACCTCCCCACTATACCTTTAAGACCCTCGCTGCTAGTCGGTAGCCTTTGGTGTTCAGGGAGGTGCACCTAAGGTAGTAACATATGACCCATTTATCACTGTTTGGGTGGATTTTCAGGTCTAGGTCATTACAGTTTCAGGGCTTCGATTCTATAGTTCTAGCAAACTTGCAAGATATAAGGGAATGCGTAGAACCAGAATCAAATAATACTTTTTCCATTCTTGATTGAATAGAAAGTGTACCTTATATGACTTCATTATCTTGCTCCACTTCTGCAGTAGTGATGGAATAGGCCTTCTCTTTTTTCCTTTGGCATTGGTGGATGCTGACGCTGATTACCCTCAAGAACTCGAGGTTTAGTGCACTAGCTTGCATAATGCCCTAGCTCCCTAAATTTGTAGCATTGAACCGTGGGTGGTTCTCTCCTATCTTACACCACATTATCCTTCCTTTTCATGTCTTTTCGACACTCTTGAGAAAGGTGTCCTTTCCCGAACTTGAATTACTTCCCCACCCCCTTGAGGAAATTCCCATGGTGAAACTTCCCACATTTTTGGCATGTGGGTCATTGAGTTTTCTTCCAACCTTTTTCATTAGATCAACCGGCTTGAAACTCCATCTTTCTTTTATTATCACCATAGTCATGGGACCATTCTAAAAACTATATCTCCACTTTGAGAGCACACCGAACAACTTCTTCATAACTCTCAAATTCTTGAATTGTAAGAGCCTTTTGAAGGTGTGGTTTTAATCCACTAAAGAATCTATCAATTTTTCTATCATTGTTGATAACAAAACCCGAAGAATACCTTGAAAGCCTCGTAAAATTCTCTTTATAGGTTGTGACCGATTCTCCTTTTTTTTGCTTAAGCTCTATGAATTCTCTCTCCATATTCTTACAAAGAGTTTGTTGGAAATAATTATTAAGAAACATGATCTTAAAGTCTTCCCAATCCATCTTCTTGATTTATTCCCTTGGCTTGGTGTTCTTAATCAAAGCCCACCATTGATTGGCCTCTACATATAGACGATAAATGGATACAGTAACCTTATCTATCTCCGAAATGTGGAGCATAGAAAATATCTTCTCCATAGAGTTGACCCACTACTCCGCAACTAGTGGATCGAAAGATCCACTAAACGTCGGTGGTCGTTTCCTCATAAAACATTCAATATCTAGTTACTCCCTCTTTGGTGAAGGAGGAAATTCCCCATTATTCTGGTTATTGTTCATAACCTGATATAGTTGGGTAAGCATCTCCATGAATTTTTGAACTCCACCTCAAAAATCATTAGGGATTTCATTCAGGAAATTTTTGCATTGTCCCTCGCATGAGTTATTGGCCTGGTTTCTCCTAGTTCCCACCATTCTCTAAAATAGAAAAGGTTAGAATAAAACATAAGTCAACGAGTCATGAATAACTTATTCATTTGTCTTATTTATACTAAAATCATAACATATGGTATCCCTATGTAAATATTATTGTGTGCATATTTGTACTTAGTCTCATGCTAGAGGTTTTCTCTAGGGTTCACTAATCTTAATTCCCAAATTAACTAAACCTTGCCTCTAATACCAACTATAGTGACCCATCATTTTCTTACATTACTATTACATCATTTTAAAGATAAGAAAACATAATAGTATTACACATAGTGTATCCAAAGGTTTAGTGTCTTGGGAAAATAAGGGCCATACATAATAATTATAATATCATGCATAAACATTTATTTAATTCCCTCTTCTCTAGCTTCTTATTGGAACTTGAACTCTTCTTAGTACATGTTTTCACCTGATGGTATCCATAAAAAGGGGTGAGATAAAATCCCAGTAATAGGATAGATAAGAAAAATATAGCATGGGGTGAGAATAATCATAACATAGGCAAAGGAACATGAACATGAGAGGAGTCATTAATAAAAGACTTGAAATGTGGAAATGCATAAAAAATGAAACATCATGTCTTAGTGGTTGAATACCACACATAATTGTGAACAAAGATAGATTTTTTTTCACACATCATTTCACATTAACTCACGATATTCATCACTTTCCCCAATTCATTGGATCACTGTATAATTTCGGGCTCACCCGTCACATTGAAATATTCATATTGCGCTATATAATTCCGGGTGCACCCTTCACATCATAAAATTATCATTTATCATTCATGGACCAATGAACATATATAAAAAAATGAACATAACTAACCCATGTAAAGGAATGAGTTTAATATTATAACAACACATTCATAAACATTGGGTTCCCAAAATTAAGTGGGAATAACATACTTGATACGATAGCCATCAACCTTGAGTGAGAAGTAAAAGGTGTGTTTTTGAAAGAAGAGTTCTTTTGGAAAACTTTTGTATGAAATAAACTTCATTAGAAAACTTTTATATCCCAGAAAAGGTAAGATAATTATGAAAAAATTATTTTTAAGGAGTTACCATACCAAAAATGGATTGAAAGAGGGAGAACCCGAAGAAAGAAAGTTGGGTTTGAGATTTTCCCCTTACCATGTATCCGAACACATTATTCACTTTAATGTACTGTATAACCACATTATATTCATTAATTAACAATTAAATTTTTTTTACATGAATATGGTTCATTACAGTTTCATTAAGTTATTTTATGGGGCTTTGGATGAGTTATAGAGTTTAAAAACATTGTTCGGGAATGTTTATTTTCATGGTTTTCTTGAACAGTTCACTTGTATTCATAAATGGAAGTTCGTGTATATTATGGGTAAACATAAAGAACTGATATTTAATGTTATTTATGATTTTAAATAAGTTTAAATGATCTTATAATGAATTATATTATATACCATGTAGATGAATCATTATATGAGAATTAAATGATGACTATTTAAGTTAATTTGGGTGGTTTTTTCGACCACAATGAACTTATTTTGATTAATCATTTAATAATATTTACATAAGTTAGTCATATAAATTTAAATAGGACATAATACATATAACATATTCTGTTTCAACCATAATAATGGTTTCATGACCAGATATGAAAGTATAAATGGAAAAGAAAATATGCCGTTCTTGAAGTTGATATATTAACACCTCACGAACAACGTTTTATTTTATAAAATAAAAAGAAGAGGAGAAGGAGTTTGGAAGACATAATATACCATTATTATCATAAAATTTAATTATATTTATGATACTTTACTTACCATACCATGTGAATGAGGATAAGTGGGGAGAGATTAATAATAGTACTTGAAATTGAAAGGAAATTAAAGGGAAAGAGGGAGTGAAATTACCTCTTGAATCCTCCTCTTGAGATCCTCCTTAAGGAAGCTAGGATTGGTTTTTTTATGAGACCAGAAGCTATTGGAAGTGGGATAGGGGATATGGGAGATTCTTGGGCTGAGTTTAGACAAGGATTTAATCTTGAGAGGTGTGATGAAATAAGGGTGTGAAGGGTGGTATTTATAGTGGAGGGGAGAGGGGTTTTCATAATTTAATATTCATTAATTTATTATTTTCCACTAAGACAAGAAATATTGATGATTCCATAAACAATAATAGTAAACAAGGAATGTGAGTTTGATACTTTGGTTCTTACATCACTTTTTATGTCAATAATAGTGGGTTTAAATTATAATGTATTTATATGGTAAATTAATGTATTTTACTATTCACTAAAAATTAAATTATTTCAGAAAAATCCCAAAAATTCATCCTAACCATTTTTGACATGTAGAATCAAAAAATGACGTCCATTTTTTAAAAATAATTTCTAGATATGATTAATTTTTTTTAAATCATACTTAATTCAAAAATTAACTATTTTAAAACTAGAACTGATTTTATATTACATTGAAAAATTAATCAAGATGTCATTATCTTAAAGCCTTAAGAAAATGAAATAATAATACAATTTACTATTAATTAGGTTAATATTAATATTAATATTACTATTCATAAGGGTAGGTTACTATTCATCAAAAAAACATGTTGGTTCCATCAGACTCTGAATAACTTACTGAACACAAGTGTAGATGGAAACTTTTGGAAATTCAAAACATAGAAGTGGAAAAATTGTGTTTATTGATCACATAGTATTTAGTATCATGATATTTTATTACTTAATAATGTGATTATACTATAAGGCATAAAAGGGAATTCCATTGATAAAATTTTGGGTCGTTGCAAATGGTATAATGGTTATTAATTAATATCCTCCCTTTGGGATTTTGGGTGAGAGACGGATTTGGATAGGGACATTAAACTATCCCTCCTTTCATTTTCTGATATTCAATTACCCCTTGTAGAGGGTCACTTTTTTGTGGTTAAGAGGTAAGTTTTAGGTGAGGTCCTCCCAATTAATTACACATTTATTGTTTCAATTTATTTCCTTTTTATTTTGTGTGATATCAAGGTAGTGTTTTAGTATCAATTACACTAAAGCATGAAAAAATAGATTGATAAAAATGGGTATTTTTTAGTTTGGATGGTGGGAATCCAAAAAGGATAATCACATGATGTTATATGTAGTTTAAATGATATTGTGATACTTGATGAGGTTTTTTAGAGGTTATCCCCCTTCAGTTTAAGTGAAATAAATAATTATAAATTTTAATAAATAATTATTTTGATTTTGTGGAATGATACTGGAGCAAAGGATATGATTCTAGTATATAAAATCCATGGATAGGTTTTTAAAATGATGATTGGATAATCACAAGGATTGTAAATCCATGTTTAGATTTATGGTCCCATAAATACAAACCAATATGCAGTTTTCTACATGAGCAAACATTCCTACATTTTTCCAAGAGATGAGGTAATAGTATAGGGATTTAAATAACTTATGTAAAATATTTAGTGTGTAATTGAGACTTCTATTGTTGGGATAAGTTCCATTAATAAATTAAAGTAAATTAATATCATTATACGACCATGTATCCAAGGCCTGAATGTTCTGGATGAGTTAATTTGAGTTCTCTTATATGTCTCCAGAAGTAACATGAGACATGTGTATCCTAGGTTAGCTTCCTAGGTCTAGCCGGGCTAGCATGGGAGGATAATACCTTATGATGATGGGTAAAAGGGTCGTAAATCTCACTATTGATGAGGGACACCCTCTTAATAGTGGATTAGTACCATAGTGAGTTCCTCGAGTGGAAACTTTTCATTGGGTCCATGAGTGGTGTAACGTATGGGGATTTCCTCCATGTGATGGATTGAGATCTATCCTATGATAAATGTGAGATGATACCAATTTCATTTTATAAAAATTGGTGGAAAACATTGTGTTGGGTTTTCAAGGGGGTTAAAGTGAGTTATTATAGGATGGTCCCTTTTTAGTGGGACTAGGTTATGATTTACAATGAGATGAGGATGGTAATAACCTTTTGAGTCATGGGTTGTATAGATCATATAGTCATTGATAAAACCATAGGATGTTTGATACATATTAGTGTAAATAAAAGAGACTGGGATGGGTTTAAATGACCCAAGTAGACACCACCAATAGTAAAATGATAATTCTAAGTGGAAAAACATATTGAAATTTTTAAACTGGTACTTTCATCGAGAGATTATTTGAGTGTCTAGGGGCATGTGGAGGTGATATTTAGATGTGTGTCTATCTATCAAGTGACAATTACCTTGTTGAAATTTTGGTGATATTTTATGACATGTTGTGTTCCCATGTTGTTTGCTATTATTTTTGATAAAGACCATGTATTATGTTATGATGTGTCATAGAGCCATGCCTTTCCTTCTGTGAGAATGTGTTAGTGGAACCCTAGAATGAGTGATAAGGTTATGGTTCTATTTTTATGTGGAACTAGGACCTAAATTGTTTGATAAGGTAATGTTTTTGGATGTGGTACTACCTTGAGTGAGAAACCAATGGTAAGGATAAGATCGATGAACTATCTTGATTGATAAATCATTTATAATATTGTTATATAGAAAAACAGACTACCATTTTTGAAAAGGTAGTGGTTATTTGAAAAAACATTCCTTGTGTGGGATGGTATGGTCAACCATTTCATGCATTAAAGGAGGCTATATGTTATATACATCGTGGATGTTGTGACATCCCTTGAGTGAGAAGGTATTGAAAACTAAATCTTGAGCCATGGGACATGGGTTAATGGATGTTGGTATCTACCATGATTTATTAGGTAGTGGATGGTATGTTGATGTAAGACTACTTTGAGTGAGAAGGAATGTCCTGGACATGGATGAAAGACCCTACTATGAATGATATTTTAGTGAATTAATTGTGATATGGGACCCTAACTTTAGTAATAAGGTAGAGGATGATACTTTATGGATGTCCTCCCTTGAGTGATAAGGCGTGGTCTTAGAAATGGGTGCATGATCTTACTCTATATTTATATGATGTGTTTATGATTTGGTGATGACCTACCCTAATTTTTATTATAAAATATATATTTCAAATAAAATAGAACAATATGAATATATTCTTTCTTAGTATGAATTAGGTATGTTATGGAGTCATAATGTCCTTATTGATATGTGATTACCTTATTCGTATGGATTCATGTTGTCCTGGTTATCACAGAATGTTCAAACATTATTGTGTGTGCATATTTATTTATTTTATATGTTTTACTCTTGAAAACATGTATATAATGGTTTATAGTAAGATAAAATAATGAGACCCTATGATTTTTGTTTTCTTAGACTCTTAATGGACACTCAATTTATCATGTAGACCTAATGTATGGTTGAATGTTGAGAATAGGTTGGTTAGTGGGTCTGTATGGGGTTGATTAATCAGATTTTGAGACATGATTAGTGAGGCTCTAGGTGGGAAATATAACATTTTAAGTATTTTTTTTATATTTGATCAGCTAGGTGGGTGATTAATGGGTTTTAATGACTCTATTGTTTTTCATTGATTTTTTATCACAAAATTTATTAATTGAGTATGTGTACTCTAATGATTTTTCCTACAATTTTTTTGAAAATTTCCATTATAGTTTTTAATTTTTTTCAAGTTAATAGTCTACCAAATTTATTTTTTAATCCTGAACTTCTAGTTTGTAACAATTGGCATACTATAAGGCACGTATGATGTCATATGATGCCACATATCGGGATACTTATGAGTGGTACCATACAAGATAATGACCGTCGGTATCCCTGGAAAGTAAAAGGCCACATTAATTACCATTAAATACTAGGTTAAAATAATTTTCAATTGTTACTAGGGAAAAGGGATCCACGTTATGAAATATATAAAATATTAAAAATAATATGATGATTCATGGTAGTAATGTAGCACCATGAATTTTTATGAATTATTTTTTTGTAATAACCTAATGTTTAATGATGTCCTGCATTTCATGTTACAAAAAATTATGCATTCTTTATACACAACACCAATATAATCCATCTGAAATCACAAAACTTATATTATATTTTGGTATATTCAACACCATGTTATTATTTTGTTATAGAAAATTATTATTTCCATTGATATCTATCATTGCACGCAAGTTATAGTTTTACCGAACTATAATAATATATTATTATTAATAATATTATTATAGTTATCACCAAGATGTTTGAATAGAATATGTGAATAATATTAAATAAATTATGAAAATATTGTTTATAATTTTTTATAAAATTAATTATTCTATGTTCAATTAATTATAAATGAGAATAATAACCAATTGAATATAATGGATGTCTTTGTATGAAAAAACTATTTTATTCCCACAAAGGTGATCTATCTTAATAAATTAGATTTATTACTATTAGTGAGATATGTTGATGAAATTTTATTTTTTATAAATTAATAAATAATTTTTATATTCATCCAATATGTTTGATAGGAGGAAAATAACATTAAATCCAATTTTAGGCATAAAATGATGTATTTTTATAAAAGGTAGTTTTTCCACATTTTAATTGAAGAATTGTTTTAAAAATAATTTTTTAATATTCAATAGTTTTATTTTACAAAATAAAATTTATTTTTTAAATCCCAATATCCAAATTTACTTTGGGTGAATTCTTGTTATTTTTTTGAGAAGTTTAATTTTTGATGAATTGTGAAAAATACTGAATATTAATTGAAAAATAACTTTTATTCTGATATATTAATATAGTTAATTTATATTTTTATTTTTATAAGGTATATTTATATCCATTATAAATATATTAATCCAATTTAGGTCATTTTAATAAATTTAACTTTGATATTGGATAAAAACACATTTCAAACTTTTGAACATTTTCACTTTAAAAACTCATTGTTTCATCTCACCATGGGATTATTTTTAAATACAATTTTACCAATCATATGATTATAATTTATAAATATGGATTCCATTATTTTTATAATAATAATTTATAATGAATAATAAGGTAAACATAAATTTTTATAAACATTATTTGTGAAGGAAATTATATATTTTTTACATTGATTAAGGTAAAAACCAGTTTACTTAATAACTAAATGTAGAATATGAGCTATAAAAATGACCCTACACCTACCCAACACCCATTTTATTTAAAAATTTCAACCTTACCCCTAATGGATCTAATTGGGTGTGTTATGGAATTATATTGATTGGTAAAAATGTGGCGAGCCCATAATTTATTTCAAAAATTCAAAGTGTGTCCTCTCCCCCACTTATAAAAGGGAACTCATCCCCTCACTTTTTCCACAACTCTCAAGCCCTTTGGCTCACCCAAACCATTCCCAAATAATCTATAAACAAAATTAATCTCATAAAAATATCCTCACATTGGGATATAAACAAACCAAGGATGTATTTTGGTATAATCCAAAAGTATTTACTTGAAAAAGATAGGTTCTAATGTTTATGAAGAAATTCAAGACATAAGGTAAGTGAATTTCAACTAAATTTTTATATATGTGAGATACATTCCATATTCACCATATGTTTCTTTTATGTGGTTTATATATTAAATATGACATTTTATTTCATTAATTTACTATAATTTGTGATATTAAATGTTTCAATTGATCTTATTCTTTCATGGGGATCATGATTCAAATGTTACTCAAGAAGTTATGGGATTTCTAGTCTCACGTTTATTTCTATGAGTCTTATGAATTACTCACTAATATTTTTTTCTATATATACATCCCATGAATTTATTATATTATTATTATCCATAAATTTATTTTTATTTACATATCCATTTAATGACCTCAATATCATGGGGTTTGTGGTTCAGATGTTACCAAATCAGTAAGGTAATATTTTCTCAATTTACCTCCATTGAGACTCATGTTATCTTATGCACCTATATTATTTTACAAGGTATATAAATTTCCCTTTTACATGTTTTATCATGAATATAAATATTTTTATTATTTTTTAATATTTATTTAATTTCATTATCTAAGGGTTATTATGATTCAAAATTACAGAAGTTGTAAGAGTTTAATACTACAATCTCATTATTATTAAAATTATTTATGATTATTCTTCCATTGATGAAATATTATTGTCCATATCTATAAAATTATCACTAATTTTCTTCTCATATGATTTTAATTATATTATAAATTATTGGTAAATTTTTTTCTTTCATTTTTAGTTAATATAATAAAGAAAGTGTTTTTATGAAAATCTATATACATTTCTGTCTTCGGTCAAAAATCTATTTTATTCAAAAATATTTCTGAATTTTTTTTCTAAATGATATTATAAGCTCAATTTAAGGAAAAATAGTTCAAAAATATCTATGTTTTATTTTTTTAAAATGTGTCTAAAATATTCCGTTATAATTTTTTAGATATATTTTTAAAGAAAAGTATTTTCAAATTGTTTTATGTTTTAAAAATTATTTTCAATGAAGAAATGATATTTTTATAAATAAATTATCTTAATTATATTTCAAATTAGTTTCCATATAAGATGAAATTTATTGATGTTAGTTATGTATTAATGGGGTTAAAGGATATCATTATTATTCTTTCTCATAATGGTTATCTTTTTGATTACATGTTATTTATGAAATTCATTTCTCTTTCATAGGATATACCATGATACATAATTATAAACCTTTTTTATTTTCATAGTCCATTACATGTTAAAATGATTATGAATCATGTCTCTTTTCCATTGTTTATTATACATATAAGTGTCTATGATATCAATTTTTTAATTTCATGGGTTATGATATGACGATTGTTTATGATATTGTGGCCAACATATGTTTAATTTCATAATGATGTGGGTGGGACCTATATATCACATTATGCATTATGTAATGATATATATTATATGTTGTCATAGGGTAAATTAAGTGTATCCCATGTCCAAAAAAATAGGGTATATGGGTTGTCGTCTAAGACAAAAAATAAGAGGGTACATAGGTTTTGGATGAAACACAAAAACATGAGTGTACACAAGTTGTAGCCTAAGGCCCAAAATAAGAGGGAGCACAAATTATATCCCAAGCCATAAATAATAGGTTCACGGGTTGTATTCCATGTCCAAAAATAATATGAGGAAAATGTTTTAGCCCAATCCTGAAAATAAGATGTTATATTGGTTATAGAGAAATCTCAAAAACAACAGGGTACACCGTTTAAAGAACATATCAAAAAAGAAGATGGTTCATTGGTTGTTATCCTAATAATGAAGTAGGTAAATATTTATTTTTTATATCATAATAGGTTATGAATGTCTAGGTAGGTATCCTTGGCGTGAAATTTTATATAATTTTATGTTTTCCAAAAATTTAATGTCTTAAGAGAATGTTATTCTCTCATGGATTATTCTATTTGATTTCCTTATTATTCATGACTTATGAACTGAAAATCCTTATTAAATGACCAAATAATATGAACTTTTATATGTAGGGTATTATTATCAAATGTTATTCTCATTTTCTCATACCTATATACTCATTTTATTCTTATGTATCTCCTTTGTTTACCCTAACTGAGCATCTGAGCTCACCCATTCTTATGATTACTTTCCATAGGTTATGAAGAAAAAATAATAGTATGAGTACTAAATGGGAAGATAATTTTGGGAATCATTAAATATAATTCAAAATTATAGAAAATTTTATGTAAAGTTTCCAAAGTAACTGAACTATTACAGTTCTTGGGCATGTACATTTGTAATTTTAGGAATATTCACCTAAACATTTTAAATATACATGTATTTTAATCCTGGGTGTATATAGTTGGTATCAAAGGAAATAAATATTAATGATTTGGAAAATAGGATGAAAATACATTAGTGAGATCCCTATATAAAATTATAAGGATATTTCTATGGATGTCTCTAATGGTATGTCTAAGGATGAATCAAATTATAGGAAACTGTCTTGGATTTTGGGAAAAATATTGATATAGTGGTTACGAATCAATTGCATCCATGTATTTATACTATAAGTGGATGTCAATATATTAAATATGTACATTGGAGTGGAAACCCCAAAAACACTATATTGAGATATACTCAATTGAAAACTAGTGAATGACAGTGGGACTTGCTGCACACCAGGTTCGACACTCCTCAGGGATATGATTTGAGAATTCACAAAAACTTTATAAACCATCAGGACATAATTATATATAATAGGACTATGAATAACCTAGGGTAAACCAAAGGTTTAAAATATTAAATAATTAGGTTTCATTATTTAGATATGATATATATGATTGTGATGATTATGTAGTTTTCCCGTATGATATGTGTTGCTCACAATATGCTTTCTGGTTTTGGTCAGTTGAGGGAAGTAGAAGGAACTAGTTTAGTATTGAATGTTCTTGGGGTGGAAATTATGGGGATTATGAAAACCAATGTCTTCTGTGGAAATATCACGATGAAAATTATAATTGTTTTAAGAGTAATGGATTTTCTATTTATGATGAAGGAACAAAGGATGACACATGAAAGGTATGATTTTTTCTAATAGTATTTTTTTATAAGCATGTATAAACTAAGTATGATGAATGTAAAAACATTATTTGTATTTAATAAAATACAATATGGTATTAACAAATAATTGAATAAATCCTATAAAATGGTTTAATAAATAAGCAGGATTATTATAATGAATATTTATTGTAATTTACGAATTATTTTATATAAATCATGAAGTGTATGTTCATTTAGGATTTTCAAAAATATATTGAACGGTTTTGATGACCTAGAATTTTGATTGAAAGGAAATGTGATATTTTGATCAAGGAAAGGTAACATTTAATGTGTTTTGGATGTTGAGAAAGTTGTTGTTAGCTTGGATAAAGAAATGATTGATATAGATAAAGTAAATTGGATAATGTTTATGACCTCAGAATAGATAAAGTATTTGTTGAAAATGTGGTTTATATTAATATTAATGAATTTTATATCATTTCTATATTTTTTAATATATCCAATAATATGTGTTCTATGTAAGGAATGAAGAATAATCTATGTTTTTAATTTGGTTTCTTGGAAATTTTGGATATTACATTGTTCAATATATTGCATGATGAATGTATTGACATGTCTAGTATGTGACAACCAAGATGTACATTATGAAATATGGGGGATCATTATAATATTGTTTTTGTAAAATTTAGTGACCTTATTTATAATATTTTGGATTTCCATATTTTATATGGGTTAAAAGGTTATCAATTTTCTAAATGATAAGTTAATCATCAGATGATTATTTAGAAACTTAAAATATTATCTCTCTATATGAATATTTATTCATATTGGATAACCTATGATAAAACTTTTGTTTGTATGTTAACTAAAGATAGATGGAATGAGTTATAATTCTTCCTTAGGATACTTAATTACTTTAGAAATGAAAAATTCACCTTTATTTTATGGAGTAAGATATAATGTCGAAATTGAGAAATGAACAACTAAAGGGTGACATTGTGCATATGATAAGGAATTAAATCAAGTAATAATATTTCATGATGTTCATAGACTATAAAAAATTCCTTAACTCTAGGAAAAGTATATTGAAATATTCCTTCAATTTATTGAACCGATTATCTTATACATCGTCACATATTTATGGTTTTGAGGCCCTTAACAAGCCATTGATCATTCAATTTCCTGTGATCAATGACCTAAATCACACTCTATAATTATTTAGTCTATTCTCTAATGTCCTATCTTCCCTTCCCACTTATGTTATCCTATGTGGAAACATTTTTATGATCTATATTTATTAATCATTTTTATTATGAAATTGTTTTGTAATGGAAGACATAGTATTCATTTCGATGTGGGTTTTAAAAAAAATTAACTTTCATGTGTTAAACCATTATTATCATAGATGAATTTTGAGGGAAAAATTCATTTTATTTAGGGTATAATGTAACCCCCAATTATTTTATAAATTAATTATTTTCTAATAAATTAAATTTATTTAATAGATTACATTTCATGCTACACCATTTTATTTATTATTTATACACAACACCACGATGAGATTTAACTATACACAACACTTATATTAGCTTTGGGTATAGAAGCACAATGTTAGGCTTGTTTTAAACTCAATGCTGAGTTCATTTGATAGCTTGTGTCACATGCTAGAGTGAGTTTTACCGAACAAAAATATAATATTATTATTATTATTAAAATATTATTATAGTTATAACTTATCCATTATAATGTAAGATGTTAATAAGAGTAAATAAATTATGAAAACATGTTTTACACATATTTATAAAATTAATTCTATTGTTTTCAATTAATTATAAATGCGATTAATAACCAGTTGAATAAAAAGGATGTGTTTTTATAAAAAGATATTTTATTTCCAAAAAGGATTTTTATCATAATAAATTTAATCAATTAATATTAGTGAGAGATATTAAAAATATTTATATATTATAAATTAATAAAAACTTTAATATATTTATCCAATAAGTTTAATGGGCATAAAATATGAAAAAGTTTAATTTTTAGCATTAAAAAATTTAATTTTCTAAAAGGTAGTTTTGAAGCCTTTTAATGGAAGAAAGGTTATAAAACTGATTTTTGAGACTTTTATAATTTTTATTCAATAGAATAAACTTCATTTTTTATATTTTAATATGAAAATTTACTTTGGGTAAATGTTTGGTATTTTTCTGTGGTGTTTCATTTTTTTATGAATAGAGAAAATTGCTGAATTTTAATTGAAAATTGCCTTTTCATCCAATTTAGTTATATAATTAAAATATAAATTTATATGGTTATACAGTATATTTTGATCAATTATACTTATTTAATCCAATTTAGGTAATTATATGAAATTTAAAAATGAAACTGTATATAAAAACATTTCAATTGTTTGAACATTTTCACTTTAAAACCATATTGTTTTTTACCCATCTATGGGATTTTTTAAATAATTTATGAAAATTGTTTGAGTGGAATTTATAAAAATGGATTATATATTTGTAATGATTATAATTTATAATTTAAAAGAAGTTCAAATTAATTTTTTAACATAAATATTAGTGAAATTAATAAAAAATTGTAATACTGATTAAGGTAAAAACAAGTTTACTTAATGACTAAATGTTGAATAGAAGGAGTTAAAATGACCTTAAACATGTACAATAACCATTTTATGTCCATATTTCAATATTAACCCTCAATTTATCAAATTTTATGTTTTATGGAAGCCTCATGGTTGGTAAAAATGTTGGGATCACAAAATGCTTATAAAAAAGTCCATGTGTGTCCTCTCCACCACATATAAAAGGACACTCACCAATCTCAGTTCTTCACACATCTTAAGCCCTTTTTCTCACCCAACCAATGACTATTTAAGCACCCAACATTCATTCTCTTAACCTAGAAGCCTCACTTTGTGATTAAATAAATCCATGTAAGGATTTTGGAATAAATTGGAGTTACTCAAAAAATATAAGGTTTTAATGTTTACGATGAAAGTAAAGACTTATAGTAAGGGAATTTCAAATCACATTTTATATCTTTTAGATTAATTCAATATTAAACACTCATCTATTTTATGTGGCATATATAATTCCCTATGACTTATAATATCATACATTTTTATTTTTTGATAAACAATGATTCAAATGTTGTTATTATTTCATGGGGATCATGAGTCAAATGTTACTCAAGTAGTATGGGGAATTATATTAACACCTTTATTTCTACAAGAATTATGACTTATTCACTAATCATTTCTTTTTTGGTCAATATAATTCACATTAATTTATTATATTATTTTTATCCATAAATTTATTGGTATTTACTTATCTATTTTATGACCTATATTTCATGGGGTTTCAGTTCAAAAGTTAGACAATTGTTATGTAAATTTTGCCTCAATATTCTTTATTTGAGACACATATTTTTTATTCACATATATTCCTTTAAAAGGTGTATATACTAACTTTTGATGTGTTTTTATCATTAATATAATTCTTTTCATGATATTTTATTCTTTATTTAATGAAATTGATTCATGGGGATTATGATTTAATTCCACTAAAGTGCTAATAGTTTATTATTAAAATTTAATAATTATTGGGGTTGTTTATGATTATGATTCCATAGATGAAAAATTATGATCCATATCTCAATAATTCTGATGAATTTACTTCTCCTCCAATTTTCATGATATATTCATGTATTGGTACAATTTTTATACTCTTTGGTACTTATGATAATTAAGAATGTGTTTTTAATAAAATATAACCTTAATTATATCTTTATTTGGAAACTTTCATAATTTTGAAACCAGGTTTTCAAAAATGGTTTTAAAATATTTTTCAGATCATTTTGAATGAAAACTATTTTTTAAAAAATTTCACATTTTAAAAAGGTTTTAAAATGTTTTTCAAAGAACCCTTTATTTTTTTCAATGTTATTTTGGAAGAAAATAATTTCCAATATGTTTTATGTTTTAAATTGTATTTTTCAAAGAAAAATTGATAAATTCTTCTAGAAATTTTCTCAAGTCTATTTCAATTTTTCCTTCTTTGATGACATATGTTGATTTTTCCTCTGACTTATAGGGTTTATGATCCAAGGATACTATTCTCATTATCTTATATTAATTGTTATAATTTTTATGACATATTTTTTATGAAAACCATTCCTATGACAAGGTTTATACCATGATATATACGTATGAAACCTGATTATTTTAATTTTTTATTCTATGATGAAATGATTATGAAACTTAACTCTTTCCCACAATTTAATATTTGATTAAAAGACCATGATAACCATTTATTTCATTTCATGGGTTATGATATGATAATTGTTTAGGATCTTATGGGACACATATGTATTATTTAATTATGATATGGGTTATACTTATATCTCCCTCCAATGAATTAGGTAATTATAAAATGTGTATGAGATTAATGGGTACATGGGTTATAGCCCAAACCTAAAAATTAGACGGTACATAGTTTATATCAAATGCCTAAAAACAAAATGGTATGTGGGTTGTAGAAAAACCCGAGATCAATAGTGTACTTGAGTTATATCCTAAGACCAAATACAATAGGGTACAAATGTTGTATCCTAATCATAGAAACAAGATGGTACATGGGTTGTAGCCCATGAAAAAAAAGAGGGTATAGGGGTTTTCCCCTACCCAAAAAACAACAGGGCATACAGGTTGTATCCCATGCCAAAAAATAAGTGTGTATATGGGTTATTTACCATACCCAAAAAAATATTATGTATGGGTTTATAGCCTAATCCTAAAGCAGGTACATGGGTGATTATCACAATACAAATAGGATATGAAGGTCTTTGTAGTTTTCATTGACATAAAATTTTCTTTTCTAAGGTGTATTCCACAAATTCAATGTCTTATTCCTATGTTATGATCTTATGTAACGAACCAGGCCGGTGCATCATCCGACCCGGCGCCTGATCCGGTCCGCGACATGGCCCGAAGGG
The DNA here is from genome assembly GCA_963277665.1 of Viscum album. Classification (NCBI taxonomy): domain Eukaryota; kingdom Viridiplantae; phylum Streptophyta; class Magnoliopsida; order Santalales; family Viscaceae; genus Viscum; species Viscum album. Next base: position 1,073,443,933 of record OY728127.1, on the reverse strand, counting down.
CGTTCCCGATCCCCACGGGCTGGAAACTAGTGCCGGGCATCAAAATAAACCAGTTGGGAACGGTTTGGCCTGTAACAAGATAAACAAACATAAACTAAAGAAGAATATAAATAAAGGGAAAATAAACTGAACAACTTGGCAGCGGAGAAAGGAAATTAAAGAAGTGATGTGACATACCACAAGTGACCTCATGGGTCAACGCGAAGCATAAACCACACTATCTCCCAACAGTAACCCAAGGCTAAAACCTGCAATTGGAAAGTAGAGTACGCATGAGCACCGAGATGCTCATTAGAAATGCCACACTATAACCATGTCCTATGCCCTCGCCTTTAGTAAGGAATCCAATTATGCCAGTTTGAAAATAAGATATAATAAAATAATGTTTCTCCTTTTCAAATTCAAGTAACGAGTTTTCATTTTCAGGTAAATCATTTTACTCCCACTACATTTTCAAAATAGGTTTCAAGAATGCATTGAAATTTCAAAATGAAAAGAAACCAGTTTGGATTAAAATATGGTTTTCACAAACAAGACATCAAGTATAAAACAACTGAAAAGAAAGTTATATCGTCAGCAACATGACACAGATGAGCACCATGGGAAATACCTATAGGCATCTAGAACAAGTAGGAACCTAAAGACCTCGTAACTCAGTGAAACGTGGTTTAGAAGACCACGACCCTCAGAAAACGTGGCTTAGAAGGCCACAACCCTCAAAAAACGTGGCTTAAAAGACCACGACCCTCAGAAATTCATATGTTTAGTTAGTGTTGTTGCGTCAATCCTGCTAGACAAACCAGGATGAACCCCTTCCATGTCATCTAGCATACTAGTCCTGGTCACCCACCTAGATACCCGGGTTTTCCATTGAGCTCTATTTCAAATGGTGGTGAGTTTTCTTTATCAAGCAATCAAACAAGTACATTACACTTTCTTTATCGAAAACTCATTCAACCTTTCACCACCGCTTTCCCTACTTAAGTGCATTCCCCCTATTTACATCACACAATCACACACAAGCCTTTACACTAGGCGCATAACAAAAACCGCTCATTAACACTTGCATCACATTTTATTTTCAAATTTATGGGAATGCCTCAAAATGGGTTTTCTATTTTCGTAAACCAAATCTTAAAGTTCCAAATGGGCCTCAATAGAGGTTTTTCTATTTTATAAAACATTCTTAAGATGCCAAACATGCTTAATTACATAAAGGGAACATTTTTTACAATCAACCGGCCAAAACACCAAACACCTTTGGAAATACACCTTACCAATTCAAAACCACTTAAGAAATCAATTTTTCAAGAAAAGTCACTTAAGACCAACGACTTTGAAATACATTTCAATTTTTCCAATACAAGGCATATTAATTTCTAGCAACTGCAATCAGATTCCATAGCATGTGTATATAGCATAGTGTAAAACATATTTTTAAAACAATAAAGCAATTATTAATTTCAAATTAAAAGCTTAGGCATAGGGGACCTACCTCAAACATGTCGTTATTTGTAGATGGCCACTCGAACCGACACTTGGCGCATACACGCACATGCATTTATACATATATCTATACACACCCCTAGCTGCATTTCACATATTCCCCACGCCATGAGGTAATATGTACAAAGAGGGAATATATATAAATATATGTCTTACCCTATGCATGTACATGTAAGATGCCTTGACACGCGCGACCCAAAACCAACAAAGCAAGGCCCAACGCACTATACACATAAATTAATAAAACAATTAAACAATTTATTAAACACTTCAAGGTTAGCACAAACAAAAGAATTACACTAAAAACACTCTTTAGGCCTCAAACGCACACTAAACCATTTGAAAAATACATTTCACACTGCTTGCATAACTCATGAAACCCATTTAAAGTATTAAAAGAAAAGCACATAATCAATTTAACCATTTCCAAAGGCCTTTCCAAGTTGTCACATAAACCGGAACCAATTCCAAAACATGCATTGCATTGTTTAAACCATTTATGATTTACATTAGAAATACACAACAACCCAAACATACCAAATTATTCATTTCCCTTTTAAAAACCTACACCCAAATCCATTTTCACCATAAGTGCCCTTGAAAATGTGATTCGCACCATTTGAAAACTAAATAAACCATTTTTACAATTTATAAAACACCAGCAAGAGGCACAACATGGTTTTATACAAAAAGTATATGCAAATTCACATTAGGAAACTCATTCAAACCCAAATGCATATCAAATTCTTTCAAAAACTAGTTTCGCATCACTTACATAATGAAATAAGTCATTTTCATAATTTATAAAACATTACCAAGGTGCACACCAAGGCTTAACACATGGACCATACCCAAATTCCCAAAAATAAGACACTTTAAAATTAAATACCTGTTTGATTTTTATCAAATACCAACTTCGCACCACGCGCAAAAGTAAACGAACATGTCAAATTAATTAAACAATATAAACTCAATAAGAACAATTATTTTCATGTGAAACTACCCAATTTCAAGTGAGAAAAACTAATTTTTTTTAAACCAAAATCATAATGAACCTTTTCTAAAACCAAATCCGCACCATGCAATTCACCCAGTTGAACCCCAAATCGACCGATGAAACCAAAATTATCAAGAATCAACCGTAAGCGGTATTACCAAACTTTGAACACAAATGCCCACTCAAATACATCTTCTAAGAGAAAACGCACACCAATAAGATGATAAAACAAAATTTTCAACCCTTGCGCGACCTAATAAACCAACAACAAAGTTTATAAAAAACAAAAAAAGGCTCAAAATGGGTTTCCACAAAATAGAAACATTCATATCAAATAAACATGATACTAAACACATTGAAATCATATCGAACCTCATGTAAAACTACATTTGCACCATGTAAACAAATAAATTAGTATTCCAAATTAACTAAACAAGAGAATTAATTTGTCAAACAACACTTATACGTGGGAACACTTACCTTCAGTGTTAAAACTTCCGAATTTCGGTGCGAAACTTCAATTGCACCATTTTTGAACCAAAAAGAAACAAGGATGAACCCTAAAACATGAAATCGAACAACAACGCCCAAGATTTGAACCGAAATTTACACCCTAAAAACTGGAAAAGAAAACCGAAACCCCAAAATAAAAAAACACAAGAATAAAAACCCTAGCAAGGGGGAAGAAGGGACTACCTGAGGGCTGCGCTGGAGGTGAGCAGCGCCAGAAAGGGGGTGTGGCCAAGAGAGGACAACTAGGAGAGGGAGGTGCACTGGGTTCAGCTGGTGCGATGCGGTCCGTCGAATGGAGCAGGGCAGGATGAGGCGGTCCACCGAGAGGAACAGCAAGGTGGCGGGATGGCTTGCCGGAGGAGCAGTAGGGCGGCGACGGTGGCAAGGTCAGGGGATGGGGGGAGTTCGCTGCGAATGGGAAGCGCAGGGGGGGGGGTGTGCGATGGGGGTAAGGGAAATTGGGGGGTGGCTCGAGTAGAATAGGTTTTTGCTTTTTTTTTAATATAATAATAATAATCATAATAATAGTAAAAGAGATAAATAAAATAGAATAAAAGAGAGAAGAAGAAAGATGAATGAAAAATAAATAAAAATATCAACAAGTAATAATGAACATAATAATAATTTTAACGAACTCCAATAATAATAATAATAATAATAATATTGTTCATAAATTAATAATTATAATAAACTTGATAATAATAATAATATTAACCATAATAATAATAACAACAGTAACCTTTATTATAATTATTAAACTAACTCATTAAAAATCACTTTATTTATTTGCCTTGTACATGAGGCAGGCCACACGGTGACTCGAGCAAGGTCGCACGGCTTTGAACACGCTCTTCCCATGCATCAGATGTCATCAAGGGAAAAGCATTCATTCATAAAAAAAGTGAAAAAATTTCAAACAGGCTTGGACTACAACACGTTAGAAAGTTTTAAAGTCTGATAAAATAATAAAATAATATTAAATTTAAAAGTCCGGGTGTGAAAATTCTCCTCACCACAAAAACTTTCTGCCCCCATAAAGTCACCCAGCCAAACGAGGAATCAAACTTGAGTTTGAAACTGAATGAGACCAACAAAACATGAACTCGATGTGACTTTTCACTCCATCAGTCACACCCGACCAACTCTAAGGGAAAACGCAACAAGAAAATCCATCGAAAAAAATGAGGAGGGTTCTCCCCATCGTAAGAACCAAACTAGCACAACCAACATTGAGACTCTTAGCATGGGGGTAACTCTAGAACTGCTAACTTGATCCAAGAGGGAACCGCCACCCAGACCCAACATCGAAGAAGGCACGAAAATATTTGTGGTGGGTCTCCCCACCATTTAAGAACTGACCAGCTAAAGCCAATTAGCACAGACTAATAAAAGAAACCCAGGACGAATCGACCCATGAACTCTCTACTTAAACCAGACCCCCACCACATGGGGTCATTGACGAAAGACCCCAAATCGAGTAGCAGACCAAACCCCTATTCATTATCTCCCAAGATGCATATGTCTCCAAAACGAGCACATCCTAAAACAAGAACTGGTTACCAATGGAGCTAGCCACATGAGAGAGACAAACTTCAAAACTCATATTTGAGGAGGCAAAACTACTAGAATTACAAGAAAAAGAGATCACTACACCTTATTACAACCAAGGTGGGGTATCCAAAGAACAAATACCGTAACGAGAAAAAGAGACCTTTACGCCTCTTACAGAAAAATAGATCCTTAAAAGACGGGAGAGATACAACAGGGAAATTCAGACCGTCCCCATTTCAGCATTGGAGATGAAAATTAGACCATGGTGCCCCATACCCAATGATTCCTAACTGCGTGAAAGGCTTCACTCCGAGACCTATGGCTGGAGCTCTGATGTCTTGAAGCATCTGTTTCCCCGTAGTCAGGAGCTGATATTCTCCTATTGAGACTCCTCCTGACGAAGCCGCTAGCGGAACCTCTCTAAGTTTCCCAAATGGAACACCGACGGAAAGTCTTCGAAGGATGATGACAATGCGACTTAAAGTACCCAAACCGAGCACACAAGAAGCAAAGGGGGGTCGCCCAACTAATAGAAGATGGGATTGAAAATAAGACTTGTCTGAGACAGGTTCCTCCGATTTTCCCCCGTCACCGGATGGAGAACCTTCCCGAACCCCAAAAAAAAATGGTCCTGGAACCCTGGACGAAGACCCCACACAAGAGAAACTTTAACTGATTCCAAGATGCTACCTCTAGAGAAAATGGAATCAACCCCTTGGAATGTCCCACGTAGGCCTTCACTGCTCGTTGGCCTTACTCGACACCCACTAGTTCTGCCACTTTCCTCACCTTCACTTCCTTGGGTATAAACCATCTAACGAGAGTCATCTTTAACACCTTCCAAGAGATACCATCATGCAACGACACTGGGATTATTTCCTCCACCAATCCAAAGTTGCACCTTCAAATGAACCCAAACCAACACGGACTCTCATAGTTTTGGGAGTTTCCAATAACCTGGAAACACCAACAATTTCACCAAGCCAGTCTGCTACCTTCGATAGATCACGATCACCACATAAGCTGGACAATAACTGAAAAGAATTCAGTTCCACCACTCCGCTATGAGTCTGGGTAGAACCAAAAACTAGAAGTGACTCACTAGAACCTTTTGGGACTTTTCTGGGTGGCATACTCAAAAACAAGGGGCACAAATCCAAATCAAAACTCATCATAAATCAAAATTCCACACCTCAATCACAAACAAAAACTCAAACTCAAGTCACTATTCCAACCACAATTCAATATGTCAAAACCAAGAACTCAAGAAAAAGAATACCGAACATGAAAAGAGAATGCTAAAAAATTTCTCACTCACTTTTCTAAACACTTGAAAAACCCTTTTTGAAAACCATTTTTCAACAAACAAAACAACTTAGATATCCTCCATTGATATCCCATGAAGTCTCACACATACATATCCATGTGCTAGCTCAAGCACCAATCCACTCACATCACCAATTTCCCCACTTGCCACATGCGTACCTCAATGTATGTGATCACTCATAGGAATATCAAGGGTTAATTAAAGACACTTCTCATTTCCAAAACAGACCATTAAGCACAAAGCACAAATTCCCAACCAATTGAGAAATTCACTTATCATTAAGGAAACACATTTCAAAATTCCAAAACGTCTTCCATTTCAAAAACCATTTTCCACTCCAACAACCATATTCCCTTTTGAAGACACCTTCACAAAAATCCATTTTCATTTTTTGAGATCTACTCACACCAACCAAAATGAAGGTCAAACATAACTCACATAAAAATTTCCAAAAATAAGGGAATAGTGGCTATGCCAACCCGGAAACATGGCTTAGCAGGCCATGCTCCGAGCGGGCATCCACAACAAGAAGTATCTTGAGCCGTGCACTTGGGCTGTACATGGGTCGCTACTCCATGCAGGATTGTCGTGTAACATCGGTTCACTTCCCTTGTCATCCCTCATCCACACAAACAAGTAAAAGAAAAACTGAAATCCCATACTACCCTTGGCACTCGAGTCTCGGGATGGGCAAGGGTTCATGACATCCTTCCCGCACCTACCTCTCGAGTCTCGACATACCTAGTCACCAAGCTTCTTGACACCCAAAATAACAAGAACCTACCTTTGATACCATTTTGTCACGAACCAGGCCGGTGCGTCATCCGACCCGGTGCCCGATCCGGTCTGCGACATGGCCCAAAGGGCGTTCCCGATCCCCACGGGCTGGCAACTAGTGTCGGGCATCAAAATAACCCAATTGGGAACGGTTTGGCCCGTAACAAGATAAAAAAACATAAACTGAACAAGAATATAAATAAAGTAAAAATAAACTGAACAACTTGGCAGCAAATAAAGGAAATTAAAGAAGCGATGTGACATACCTCAAGTGACCTCGTGGGTCAACGCGAAGCGTAAACCACACTAGCTCCCAACAGCAACCCAAGGCTAAAACCTGCAACTGGAAAGTAGAGTAGGCATGAACATCGAGATGCTCAGTATAAATGCCACACTATAACCACGTCCTATGCCCTCGCCTTTAGTAAGAAATCCAATTATGCCAGTTTGAAAATAAGATATAATAAAATAATGTTTATCCTTTTCAAATTCAAGTAACGAGTTTTCATTTTCAGGTAAATCATTTTACTCTCACTAAATTTTCAAAATAGGTTTCAAGAATGCATTGACATTTCAAAATGAAAAGAAACCAGTTTGGATTAAAATATGGTTTTCACAAACAAGACATCGAGTATGAAATAGCTGAAAAGAAAGTTACATCGTCAGCAGCATGACACAGATGAGCACTATGGGAAATCCCTATAGGCAACTAGAACAAGTAGGAACCTAAAGACCTTGTACCTTAGTGAGACGTAGTTTAGAAGACCACGACCCTCAGAAAACATGGCTTAGAATGCCATGACCCTCAGAAAACGTGGATTAGAAGACCACGACCCTCATAAATTCATATGTTTAGTTAGTGTTGTTACGTCAATCCTGCTAGACAAACCAGGACGAACCCCTGCCGTGTCATCTAGCGTACTAGTCCTGGTCACCCACCTAGATACCCGGGTTTCCCATTGTGCTCAATTTCAAATGGTGGTGAGTTTTCTTTATCAAGAAATCAAAAAAGTACATTACACTTTATTTATCTAAAACTCATTCAACCTTTCACCACCGCTCTCCCTACTTAAGTGCATTCCCCCTCTTTACATCACACAATCACGCACAAGCCTTTAGACTAGGCGCATAACACAAACCGCTCATTAACACTTGCATCACACTTTATTTTCAAATTTAGGGGAATACCTCAAAAGGGGTTTTCTATTTTTGTAAACCAAATCTTAAAGTGCCAAAAGGGCCTCAATAGAGGTTTTTCTATTTAATAAAACATTCTTAAGATGGGAAACAGGCTTAATTACATAAAGGGAACACTTTTTACAATCAACCGGCCAAAAGACCAAACACCTTTGGAAATACACCTTACCAATTCAAAAACACTTAAGAAATCAATTTTTCAAGAAAAGTCACTTAAGACCAACGAATTTGAAATACATTTCAATTTTTCCAATACAAGGCATATTAGTTTCTAGCAACCGCAATCATATTCCATAGCAGGTGTATATAGCATAGTTTAAAACATATTTTTAAAACAATCAAGAAATTATGAATTTTAAATTAAAAGCTTAGGCATAGGGGACCTACCTCAAAAATGTCGTTATTTGTAGATGGCCACTCGAACAGACACTTGGTGCATACACGTACATGCATTTATACATATATCCATACACACCCCTAGCTGCATTGCACATATTCCCCACGCCATGAGGGAATATGTACAAAGAGGGAATATATATATATATATGTCTTACCCTATGCATGTACATGTAGGATGCCTTGACACGCGCGGCCCAAAACCAATGAAGCAAGTCCCAACGCACTACACACACAAATTAATAAAACAATTAAACAATTTATTAAACAATTCAAGGTTAGCACAGAAAAATTACACCAAAAACACTCTTTAGACCTCAAACGCACACTAAAACATTTGAAAAATACATTTCACACTGCTTGCATAACTCATGAAACCCATTTAAAGTATTAAAAGAAAATCACATAATCAATTTAACAATTTCCAAAGGCCTTTACAAATTGTCAAATAAACTGGAACCAATTCCAAAACATGCATTTCATTGTTTAAACCATTTATGATTTACATTAGAAATACACAACAACCCAAACATACCAAATTATGCATTTCCCTTTTAAAAACCTACACCCAAATCCATTTTCACCATAAGTTCCCTTGAAAATGTGATTCGCACCATTTGAAAACCAAATAAACCATTTGTACAATTTATAAAACACCTGAAAGAGGCACAAAATGGTTTTATACAAAAATTATACGCAAATTCACATTAAGAAACTCATTCCAACCCAAGCCCATATCAAATTCTTTAAAAAACTAGTTTCGCATCACTTGCATAATGAAATAAGTCATTTTCATAATTTATAAAACATTACCAAGGTTCACACCATGTCTTAACACATGGACCATACCTAAATTACCAAAAATAAGACACTTTAAAATTAAAAACCTGTTTGATTTTTATCAAATACCAACTTCGCACCACATGAAAAAGTAAACGAACATGTCAAATTAATTAAACAATATAAACTCAATAAGAACAATTATTTTCATGTGAAACTACCAAATTTCAAGTGAGAAAAACTATTTTTTTTAAACCAAAATCATAATGAACCTTTTCTAAAACCAAATCCGCACCATGAAAATCACCCAGTTGAACCCCAAATCGACAGATGAAACCAAAATTATCAAGAATCAACCGTAAGCGGTATTAACAAACTTTGAACACAAATGCCCACTCAAAGACATCTTCTAAGGGAAAAAGCACACCAATAACATGATAAAAAAAATTCACATCCCTTGTGCGACCTAATAAACCAACAAAAAAGTTTATAAAACACAACAAAAGGCTCAAAATGGGTTTCCACAAAATAGAAACATTCATATCAAATAAACATGCTACTAAACACCTTGAAATCATATCGAACCTCATGTAAAACTACATTCGCACCAAGTAAAAAATAAATTAGTATTCCAAATTAACTAAACAAGAGAATTAATTCGTCAAACAAAACTTATACGCGGGAACACTTACCTTCGGTGTTGAAACTTCCGAATTTCGGTACGAAACTTCAATTGCACCATTTGCGCACCAAAAGAAAACAAGGATTAACCCTAAAACATGAAATATAACAAAAAATCCCCAGATTAGAACCCTAATTTCCACCCTAAAAACTGGAAAAGAAAACCGAAACCCCAAAATAAAAAAACACAAGAATAAAAACCCTAGCAAGGGGGAAGAAGGGACTACCCGAGGGCCGCGCCAGAGGTGAGCATCACCATAAAGGGGGTGCGGCCAAGAGAGGACGACTAGGAGAGGGAGGTGTGCTGGGTTCGGCTAGTGAGATGTGGTCCTTCGAATGGAGCAGGGCGGGATGAGGCGGTCTGCTGAGAGGAATAGAAAGGCGGCAGGATGGCTCACCGGAGGAGCAGCAGGGCGGTGGCGGCGGCAAGGTCAGGGGAGGGGGGGGGGGCGTTCGCTGTGAATGGAAAGCGCAGGGGGGGGGGGTGTGCGACAGGGGTAAGGGAAATTGGGGGGGGGGCTCGAGTAGAATAGGTTTTTGCTTTTTTTAAATATAATAATAATAATAATAATAATAATAATAGAGATAAATAAAATAGAAGAAAAGAGAGAAGAAGAAGGATGAATTCAAAATAAATAAAAATATCAACAAGTAATAATGAACATAATAATAATTTTAACGAACTCTAATAATAATAATAATAATAATAATATTGTTCATAACTTAATAATTATAATAAACTTGATATTAATAATATTATTAACCATAATAATAATAACAACAGTAACCATTATTATAATTATTAAACTAACTCATTAAAACTCACTTTATTTATTTGCCTTGTACATGAGGCAGGCCACATGGTGACCCGAGCAAGGTCACACGACTTTGAACACGCTCTGCCCATGAATCGGATGCTGCCAAGGGCAAAGAATTCATTCATCAAAAAAGTGCAAAAATTTCAAACAGGCTTGGACTGAAACACGATAGAAAGTTTTAAAGTCTGATAAAATAATAAAATAATATGAAATTTAAAAGTCTGGGTGTGACATCTTAGGTATTATTCACTTTGATTTCTATATTATTAACTTCTTATGAACAGAAAATCCTTACACCACCACTTAATATTATGATCTTTATTATAGAGGGCATGATCTTCAAATGTTATGATCATATTCTCATACCCTTATACTCATTATATTCTTATGTATCTCCATATTTACACTTAATGGGCATCTTTTCTCACCCTTTTTAATGTTTCCATTCCCAAGGTTATGTAAAAAGTTTTAATATAGGAGTAATAAATGAGAGATATTTTGGAAAAACATTAAATCTTTTTCACCTAGTCATAATATTTTGTTATATGTTTCCAAAGTCACTAATCTATTATGGTAATTGAGTATGTACATTTTTAATGTGCTGAATATTCACCTATAATGATGTAAAATCTATGTATGTTAAGAATGATTCTCTCTAAGTATGTGGAATTCTATTTTTGATATCTTCAGAAAAAAATTAATGTTCCCTTTATCTGAAAGATACATGAGATTATGGGTCACATGAATATGGATATAGGATTAGTCATTGGAATAGGTATGTAGAGGTATAAGGGTAGAAAATTCACAGTTTTTTATAAGATATAGCTTTAAATAATTACTCCACTAGGGTAATGGAAGCAACATGAAAAAGTGGTAGTTTCATTCCATTTTAGATGACTTAGAAAATCATTATTCCCAGGGTGTCCCTTTAGGATTGGGTGATGTTAGTGTGGGTTGAAGGGGGATGGGTAGAAAATATTTTCTCTCTAAATTCATTAAAATATTCCTCATAGAGTTCCTTTTCTATAGTCTATATTAAGACGTCAGTGAAGATTACTTTTGAACAATCTCTATGTATATAACCCATTGATGACTCAAATACCCCAATTTACATATTTTTCCATTTAATTGTGATTCATAAATAAACTATGGTATTTCATAGTGATAATTATACTTATTATCTTCATCTATGTCTTAGTGTTTCAAATTTAGAAACCAAGGGGTCATATTTATAAGAACAAACAGCCTTAGGAACCATGCTTTGAAATATGGTGTGAAAAACACCCATCTTTGAATGGGGTGAACATTGTGATTTTCTTTGAACAAGGGCGTGTGTGGTTCCTTGAATTTAACCGAGGTATGCATTGTTCCCTAAATTTAACATGGGTGTGTGTGACGTCCTACACTGAATTAGGGAAAATGATCTACCTACATTGAACTAGGGCGAATAGTCTATAAGGTTTAGGATGTGTTATAACATTATTGATACAAGTTGGCATTAAGTAATTTGATGAAGTAATTCATAATATTATAACATAAAATTGATATAACTATCAATTTAGGTATCTATTTTATCTCCATTATAAATAAAGTCAACCATAAAATAATGAGTTATCCATTGGATACTTGTAGCCTAAAATTTCCATGATCCAAACACATTCAGAAGAGAATTAGAAATGAATCTAATGTCTATTTATAGAATCTATAGCCTAATACTAATAAAATTATCTCACCACCATGAAATCATATTAGGTAACATTTTTGAATAGTCACCATTCTTGAGTGAGTGAGAAATTATAAGGTACATAAATATCTGATTGGAATCATATTCTTCATTGAGTGTGGTTCACTTTTGTGTTTAACTCGACTCATGATATCGAAGTGAAGATTAAAACATAGTTTTTACAACAAAATGATTACAACATTTTTTGGTTCCTAAAACCCAGTGTGAATCCTATACATGATATACTTAGAAAAAATAGTTTTAACTTTAATAGTTATTTATAAATATAAAATAAAAACAACATTATAAATATTTTCAGCCAATTTTAATTTATCTTAAAAACCGATGATATATATCCATGAGCAATTTATGTCATGAATTAATGAATCTTAGACGAGTAAAATGCTATATTTACATTGAATTATCAATAGAGGAATTTAATTTTTTGTCAAAATTGATTATTTATATAAAATGAAATATTTCTAAATATGAATAAAATATTATACTATTTTATTTTAAATGTAATTATACTCCACATTATTTAAAATAATTGAAATAAGAATTTACTCCAATATGAATATAAATCTATATATATTTTAAAAATAAAAATATTTATTTTATTTTTTTTAAAAAGATTACATATTTTGAAATTTTAAAAAGTATCCACATTTTTTTATTTTTTGAAAAATGATTATAAATATGGAATTTTCTTAAAAATATAGATCCATTGAGAAACACAATGGGTTTCTCTAACATATTTGATTATATTAATATATTTATAAATTTTTATTATCTTTAATAACTACTAATTCAATTTACGAATATAGATTTACCGATTACTTTTTAGTATTCAGCGAAGGGTTTTGATATTTTTTTCATTATTAAAATAATTTTTACTTTGTGTAGAGAAGTTAACTAACATGGGATAATTTATCCTAATTTCATCAAATACTCCATAATATTCATCACAATAATAAAATAAGATTATTTTTTAAATCTATTTATTCATATTTGAAATTTATTTTTAGAAATTATTTAATAATTCATTACTTTATAATTTATTAAATATTACAACCTATATAAAAATGAATAATAATAAGTTCATTTGAAATAATTTCATTGATTGTTTAATGATATGGCATAAAATTATCCACATATGTTTTAATATATGATATTATATTAAAAATCATAAAAAACTATATGAAAACTGCTATAGGTAAAATCTTATTTAGTGGAACTATGAACCACAATTTAATGGTTCATAGTGGTTCTAAATGAAAATCACATATAAAATAATCAATAATTATTTTCTAATACTTAATTTATTCATAGTTAGTTATTAATAACATTAGTAAATATCATTTCCTGTAGTTTTTAATTACTTTATGATGGGTTCTATTTTATTATATTATATTTTTAAATCATAAAAATATTCATGAAAATTGATGTCAAACATTTCAAATTATTGTTAATTCAGTCATGGGTTTCCGAATGGTCTTTAACTATAAAAGTAAAGGAAAAATATTTTTAAAAAATTAATCATCACCATAACAATATGTTATATATTTCACATTAAAAAAATTTAAAATATATTGCACACACACATGATATTTAGAACACAAAATAATTTAGCACATAAAATTTACTCATTATTGTGAAAAAAAATATATATGAATAAAAAATATATATAATTACATACAAAAAAATCCTTAATAATTGAATATTTTTATCTTAGTACATACACTAAAAATATCTATATTATATAATAAATAACATTTATAAGAAAATATAAAATATGTTCAATGTTTTTAGCATAATATGAAATGTCCTAGCCCATTTTTCATATGCCATTTCCCATATCCAATTGACCACATGACCTTAGGCATGCCTCCTCATATGATAGAGGTTTCGAACTTGTAGCGTGGGTCTAATATGTAATGTTGGGAGACTATAGCCTCATTATAACAGAAGAAAAATAGAAAAAAATCAATATGAAATATAACTAATATATGATAATAATCAATAATGAACCAAGAAACACATGAATAAAACATAAACCAAATGAAATTACCATAAACCAATACAGTAAATATTTCATTCGATACAAGTGTCTAATGTACAATAAAAACAAAAAATTAATTCACACTAAAATCTCCCAAGTAGTTCTTAAAATCATGTCCAGTTCCCTCATCCTTGATCCATCCTGAATTGTAACTAAGCCATCAAACATTGGGTTATTTCCACTATCTAATCCCCTATTTATGAAGTCTATTAGGTTAAAAATTAGGAAGCCTAAGTAGGTTGTGAGTACAACTTAGTAAGACACCACCAATGGAGCATAAATAAATATTTAGTCTATAATAGAGTATGTAGTTTTATAAAGAATAAATATTAAATAAAAAAAGTGAACTTGATTAATATTTATTATTCTTTATTCAACCACATCATACCTTCATTGACCTATGTTGGAATATGAACCGTTCTCCTTAGGGATTTCAAAAATTATTCATTCATTAGCTTTCATTATCTAATTTAAATACATTTTCATTAATTACCCTTGAGAATTAGTTTGGGTACCATTCTATCAGGCCCATGGAACATCTTTCATATTCCAATATCTCAGGCACCAAGATCATTAGTCTGACACCCCATAGGAAATTGGAGCATCAGTCACTCACACTCAAATCATTAGTCACAAGTATGAATAAAGGGCCTCAGTCATCATCCTGGCACACAATGTGTACTTAAAGTATTAATACCTTACCCACAACACATTTTTCACATATACATATACACGTATCATGAATCCACATTCATAAAAAATTTATGGAAAATTCTCAACATCACTCACAATTTCATTTATTAATCAGAACTATTGTTAACTAGTTTTATCATAAGGAACAACATGATAATTCCACCATTAATCCATTTATCAGCAATCACTACAGAAATAATTATCTTATAATTGTTAATCTAATGAAATATTTAAATCTAATCGTCAACCATAAAATAAGGATTTAGTTTAATTCCAATAAAAAATTATTCCTAATTATAAAATTCACAAATAATCATTTCTAGTGTATTGGAACACCCCATGGATTTCCATCAATCCTGATCATAAATATCAAATGGTTCTAATATTATTCTTTAAGGGTCTCACACTCACATGGGAATAAATTCATTATTTAAAATTTAAAAAGAAATTTCCAACAATGCAATGAAAAAATACAACAAAAATATGATATCATGATTAATATTACCTTAATTATACATTAGACAACCCACATTATATTTTTGGTGAATTCTCTCTAAACCATATTACTTAATTTGATGTAGAATATTGGAATAAAAAATACAGGAGGAAATATAAGATTAAAATCAAGGATCAAGATCAAGAGAAATGTGATTCATTAAAATATAGATCTATACCATCAATAATATGAGGAATTTATCCCTCTCCAATGAGGAAGAATCATGGGAAATTGAGGAACCCAATCAAGAAAGATATCACATACCAAAGAGGAGTCAAATTTTTTCATCAGATCATATATTTTCAAAGAAAGGGGTTCATAGAGCCTAGTGATCCTTTATAGAGACTCCATGAGAAATGTATATTATATTTTTCCAAAATGGGGTGATTACAAACATAAAATGGGGTTTATTAATTTTTAATTAAAACTCAGGGGCATTAAATAACCACATGCACAATTTCCTAGAAGGGCTATACAATTAGACAAACAATGAACCCAAACTATGAGAACCTACTATCTAGGGGTAAATGGTTTCTCCTTAAGGTGAATATTTTGATAAAAATTTTGAAAACCATGTAATCCCCACTCTCTCAATGGTGAATGGTTTTTTGGGGGTGGGAGCATATTTTTTAGAAACCCTACTCCAATCATGGAAATCCCAAAACCCCTCCAAAAGCTTCCAAATTCTATCAGATGCACCCAAGACATGCTTAATACCAAACTTGGTTAAAAAATGGTAAAAAGATACATGGAATTATTACATTTAAATTCCAAAAAATTTTAGTTTATTACATTATCCCCAACTTATAACTGCTCATCCTCAAGTTGTACTCCCAAGCATCATAGATCCACCAAGGTGGATAGATATTTCCCTAGGACCATATATCTTGTTGTATCTCCCATGCTTCTTCTAGAACATAGATATATTTCCATATTAATCAAACTAACTACATAGTCTTCCCCCAAAACACTTTCTAACTATTATCTGTAGCATAACTCAAATGCTCTTCAAATAATTCATCAGCCACAAGTTCAATGTCATTATTTTCAATCACATGAGAAGGGTCTAGGTGATACTACCAATTTTTTGAAGCATGAAAAATAATAATTCATACAAATATTACTCTAAAGAAGTGATAATTGATAAACCACCATTCTGATCCTATCCATAATTTCAAATAGTATGACAAACATCTATTTAAATTTTCCCTCCTTTCAAATCCTATAGTGACCCAATATCAGTGAAAATCAAAGAAATACAAAGTACCCCACTATAAACTCAACTGTTTAATAACTTTGACCATAATAATAATTCTGCATAATATTGGATATATACATATTTTTCTAAATCAACTGAAATTTTATCATGTATCTTCCATGAGAGTCAGTCCAAAAAACTAAGACTCACCAACCTCCATACAACATAGAATTGATCTGTATGGCCTACCATAGTGACTTTTATGGTTCCATATTAATAGTATCATAATAATTGTTGTTGTAGAATATGTTAACAAGTGTTATGAGCTTCTCCCATGCCCCACAAAAATCAAGGACACATTCTCGTATAAGGTCCTCTAATACCAGAATTGTACCCTTCGATTTACTATATGTATATGGGTGAAACTACCTAATAAGAAATACCTGAGTACAAAGAAGCATATGAAATCCTTGTATGAAGGGAGAATAAAAAAATTATTATAATATGAACTATACTTCACATAACCCCTAGAAAATAGAATATCTCTTGAACATAAATAACACCCATCTAATCAACCAGGAATGTCTCGCAGATTGGATAGAAATGCTTTAATTTAATCACACAATCCAAAATTACCCATATAGCTTCATTATTATAAGGTTTCATCATAATAACTATTGAAAAATCCATGCTAACAGCATCCCACTTCAATTCTGGAATGGGTAATGGTTTTAAAAAACCCATAGGTAACTGATGCTCATCGTTCACCTTCTGAAAGGTGTAGCATTGTGTCACAAAACATGAAATCCCACAATTCATGCCTGGTCAAAATTATTATCAATGATGGTCATGGTACATTTTGGCCAAACCATGATGCACCAAACATATTGAGGAATGATAAAGAGGCATCAAATCCTCATGAAAAGATATAGGTAAAACAAAACAAAATTGAACACATATGATATAATCTTCTTATATATTCTAATCAAAAGGTTACTCTACACCTTCACGACTTTATCTCAAGTCCAAAAACTCCATACCCTCATAATAATTTTCCTTGGTACATATTAGATGTGGGGACTCAATTGATATGATTATAGGATTCTTCTATTTCTATAACTATTGAACCTCAATATGAATCTCAACAAGTAAATCCATCATCTTCCACCTAAATCTAGACTCTTGGACTGCATGAGTATTCTTATTTTTCTCAAAGTATTAAAAACACCATTTCCATTATTGGGTGTACATGATATATCAATTTAAAACCATTTTAATACTAAAACAATCCCCAATATAGGAAATTCCAATATCGATATGGAATGATATAATTTAACATTTTTTGGTTGGTATACAGAACAAACCTTTCTCCCAAAAGGTATCTCCACTAACACATTAAGGAATAAACCCCCAAAGACAACTCAAGATCATGTTTAGAATAATTCCATTCATGTGGTCACAACTTTTGTGATATGTATTCCATAAATATATTTCTATACAAAAACACTACCCCATGTGAGATTCCATATGCATCACAAAACATCCTAAAATCCTCTCCTAGATCTGGTAGGTTTAAAATTAGTGCATTATTAAAATGATTCTTAAACTCTTATAAGACATTATCACATGCTCTAGAACATTTATACTTGACACCATTCTTGGTTAGGATATAAAGTGGAATTTCCAAGAATGAAAATTCATAGATGAGTCTATGATTATATCCTGCTAAATCCAAAAAGGACCAAATATCAAAAAAAAATCTTGGTATGGTCCAAAGAAATAAATTCTTGAAAAATAAATGGTCCCACTGAAATAAATTCATCAGATATGAAGTGACAAATGAAATATTCCCTACTAAATCAGAATTGAAATTTAAATATCTTATCATATAGTCTTTGCTTAATAAGTTTACCCATGATTATTTTAGGATTTTACGTATGATCTACATGAATCTGGGAGTACACCAAGATTTTAATGAAAAAACAAACCCAAAATGATTAAAAAATAGGTTGGTGATTGTGTTCATCGAGGCCATGAACATAGCTAGAGAGTTTTTAAAACAAAAAAATATCACAAATAAACTCATACAGGTCATAAATTCCCTTGAATATTGTTCGTGGTATATTAGAAGGACTCACTCTTTGTTGATAACACCCAGACCATAAATTGATAATAGAAAACACAAAAGAACCCGTAACCTGGTGAAAGAGATCATTGATACATGTAAGTGGATTCCAGTTCTTAATTTTCATCCAATTCAACTTCTTCTACTCAACAGATAAATGAAACACCCCTTCATCCTTCCTAGAAAATATAATTAGAGAACTCTATGGTGACATACTCAAATTGATAAATCCCTTATCTATAAATTATTTCAACTGGGTTTTAATCTCTTGAATATAATTTGGTTCCATTTGGTATGGTGGAATAAGAACTGGTTCACCTCTATGAATTATCTCAATTATAAACTCAATATCCCCCTCATGTGGAAGCCTTTAAAAATCATTAAGAAAAATGTCCTAAAACTGTTCCCCTATAGTTGGAAAGACCCAATTTTCCATATTCCCACTAAGAAACAAAATTCTTGAAACCTGGGAAATAATCTCCTCTAATTTTTGATGAACTTTCCCTAAATGACATATATGGATATCACATTATCAATGATGAATCTAACAGTTACCCTCAAGAGATGTAATTTTTACTCTCCTATGGTAATGATATATGTAATCTTAGCACAATACCAAAAAATACACAACCAAAATAAATACGTAACCTAACATATCAAGAATTTAAAGATCCTAGAAACAAACTATACTCTGAAACCTCAAGGGAACAACCATTTCATAGAAATATTTCCTTCGACTGTACACCCAGTAGTGTTTCGATCATCATAAACCCACTAAAAAATCACATCATTAGATTTAGAATATTTTCATGTTGGGATGATATAAAATAATTTGAGCCTCTATTATCAAATAAATCCCTAAAAATCTTAGAATCTAGAATAATTGTACCTCAGACTATCGATGCCCCATTTTCTCTATCCATAAGTGCAAGAGGAACTACATGTAACTATCCTTCCCCTCTTCCCTATTCTCTCATCTGAGTCCCCCAATATGAACAACCCTTCTTATATGGGAATTCATTCCCTGGAGTACCACATAAAATACCCTAATAGGAATATCCAGTAGAAATTAAACTACATGAATGGTGTGAGTTAGTAGTCCACCATAAAATACTCTAGTTCATCCTAGCTCCTCCATCACTACAAATCTATCATGGTCTCTTGCAATATGTTTTTAATTTACCTATCCTTCCAAAAGCATGAAACTCTACCCATTATTGGGGAAACTTGGTACAAATGTAAACTGAACTACCTCATAGATGTCAGAAAACTCAATTACCACTCTGGGTAACTAATCCATCTCTCTATACATTATATTATAAAATACATTGGTTAACATTAACATAATGAAACATCTTACCCTCATAAGGCTTACATCCTATTTGTAAAGTAGAAAACACCTATCCACCTATAGAATCCTCCTTCTGGATCCCATTATAAATGAGACCATGATTCACCATCTTAGTAAAATTCATATATCATAATGTGATAAAATGTTACACAATATCACAATTAAATATATGTTTGAAACATATTGCTGAAGTTTCCTCATATCCTACCAGAACCCGAACAATGTGCTGAAAGTCAGTGAAAATACAATCACTGTCTATCTATGACATAATTCCCTAAGTAATACACATAAACTATTTTACCATCTAATTTCTTAGTTTATCTAGGTTAATGTACTCTATGAAAATCTATAAGAAGTACTTGTATATCATTCCCTCCAACTTCTAATAATGAGCATGAGTATCCTAACGACTCTTTACATAACCTCATAACATATAAGTAATTTTACTTGACTTTTTTATTGGTTAGAGTCTCCAAATGGTCATGAATTGTCAGGATGGACTCAATATATAACTCAGTTGCCTTAGGCCCACCCAATCTGGTGATGTTCAAAGGGTTCTATAACTAGATCTACCATGTTAGATTAGAAATATTCATCACATACTACCCTTGGTCTCTCTCCATTAACTGTATAATGTGAGGTCAGTTCTTAGGGAACTTCTCTGCCACATATTCACCCGAAACTATTAGATCCTCTTTTCCTATTACCGAATGATCATTTCTTTCAATTTCTTTCTATAGTCCCAATAAAAAACATTATCAGGGAGTGATGTATCTTAAATTCCTAAAACACATCTTAGTACACATAAAACATTATTAACACATTTTCATAAGAGGTATTCACATAAATATATATCAGGTCCTCCCTTATTCATCTCTTCATAGTCAAAATGGCGGAACAATCACAACCTCATCTATTAATAATCTGGGTCATGGCTAAAATAGGGTAATGAATTTCATATTCATATGTTTTCCCATTTTACACGCACTATTAAAAATTTTGATTATTACATTTAGAATATTCTAAAAATTATTAATTCAGTATTAAGAACCATTTATTTATAATTAAAAAAACATTGAAAATATTTTTCATTCTATATACCCATTGATAACTTGCTTTTCTGTGCATGCCTAATATGATGCAGGTTATAGAAATTATTGAGTACTTAGAATGATGAATGCATACTCAACTCTTGTGTCATACCAGACCATCAATAAGATCATATAAAAGAATAATATCAAACTATAATAGGATCAACCAAAGTGAAATTACATTCAACTACAACATAACACATCAATAATAACAATCCCTCCATGGGTACTTGGGTTTTCCCCGCACATGGGTTAGCTAATCCCATGAATGAGATACTAAACAAGGCCTGAATAATCCTAGTCTCCTTTATAGTCTTCCAAAATAATAATAAAACTGAAAAGAAAATAATAAAATCCTTTGATACCACATTGTAAAATCCTGACCTGAGTTCCACATGTTGGTGCCTCGATATGGTTCGCTAAATGAACTTATTTTTCCCTCCCCATATTCTAGAGGCTTCCGACTAGAAGAGATGGTATAATATGTAATGTGAGGAGAATATACCATCTATATCAAAAAATCACATGAGCATAAATCAATATATAAAATTACCAATATACTACAATAATCAATATTCAACCAAGAAACACATATATAAAACCATGAAATGAAAAATGACCATAAACCAAAGCATAATATATGTCATTCTGTTAAGTTTTTAAGCATCTAATGAAAAACAATTACACACTAGAATCTCCTAAGAGAGTCTCGATGCCATATCTATTTACTTCACCAATTCTCCATCATGAATCCTAACTCAGCCATCTATCATTGGGCTCTTTCCTTTAACATGTCCTTCAAAAATGAAGTATATTCAGGTATTAATCAGTTGTATGGAGTAGGGTGTGAGTGAAACTCTGTAGGAAACCAAAAATGGAATATAATGAAATATACTTTGTATAATAGTTTAGTCAGTTGTATGAAGAATAATGATCAAATGAAAAAAGTAAACATATTTCACATTTAATATTCTTTGGTCATCCACATCGTTCTAGGTTTGGCTCATGATAGAGTCAGAACTCGAAACCATAGAGATTTAAAAAATTAATCTTTCATGGTATTTAATTATTAAATATATTTCAATGTTTATTCGGTAGCCTGTAGTTCTAGTTTGGGTACCATTATCTTGGGAACTTGGGACATAAATCCAAAGCCAATATCAATGGTGCCTAGAGCATCAGTTTGGAACATAATGGGTATACAAAGCATCAGTCCCTCACCCATAACTCATTTTTCACATGGATGCATCAGGGACCTGTAACATCAATCTGGAACCCCGTGGGTGCTGGGAGTATATGTCCCTCAGAAGAAACTCATTTTTCACATTTTCAGATATGTATATCATGGTTCAAAATTCAAAACTAATTTATCAACCATTTCCACCATGGTGAACCATTTCATTATTCAAACACAACCATGGTTCACTGCTTTTACAACAAACAACAACATGAAAAATCCACCATTAATCCACTTATCATAAAATCATTACAAAACTCATTAAATCACCAATGATAATCCAACTAACCCTTTAAATCCAATTATCAACCATAAAATAAGAATATATTTCAATTATAATTTCACATTATTCCTATTTTTACAATTCATAAATCAAAATTTCATATATATTGGAACACCCTATGGGTTTCCATTATATTCGGTCTCATATCTTCATGGGTCCAATAAGATCTCTGGAATGTCTCACAATCACATGGGAATCATTTCATTATTTCAAATTGAAAATGAAATTTCCCAATGTTGAAATTAAAGGATACAACTAAAAACATGAAATAATGATCAAGAATATGTGAATTATCATTAAGACCTAAAACTATAGGATCATTGGAGAATATTCACAAAACCATAACCCTATATTCAATGTAGAATAGTCGGATTCACAACAGTGGTGGAAATCAAGAATCAAAAATTAGGATCAAAATTTAACAAAACTAGATCCATTAAAACAATGATTGATACCATAAGACACTGGAGGAATTCATTCATCTTCAAAGGGGATTAAAGATGAGGGCGGGGGGAACCCAATCAAGGAAAAGATCATATACAAAAGATGAGTTGACATATTTTACTAGAACATTGATTAATGAATTGGTTTGTGGGGATGATGAATATCTCAAGAACCTCCTAGAGAAAATAAAAATGTATTAGAATAAGCCAGGGTGATTAATGATATATACCATATGTTTGGGAATTTTTAATAAAAAAATTTGGGCATTAAATAACTGTATTTATGGTCTCCTGGATGGGATGCATGGTTAGACAAATAGTGTGCCATAAACATTTTCCCCTACTATATTGGGGTACATTGTTTATCCATATGGCTCATAGTTTATTAAATTGTGTGAAAACCAAAAAAACACTATTGTATCAAGGGTGCACTATTTTCTGGAGTGGGAACATTGTTTTGAAAAAGCCTGTGTGAACTGTGCACTTCCCAAAAACCATCCAAAAGAATCCAAACTCACACGAACACTCCCAAGACAATACTAAACCAAAATCAGGATAAAATAATGGTAATAAGGTAACTATAACAAGCATGAAATCACTCTAATTTTTTTTATATTAAAAAAATTATTCTGCAATTAATGTAATGAATTCTATATATTTTTATCAAAACATGTTTATTATTATATGATTTTTTCTATTTTAGGACAGTATTTATTATTCATATTAATATGATATTAACTTTGTTTTATAATCTATATTTAAATTATATTTTTTTAATTAATAATTATTAATGTTCCCCAAAAAAATCTTTGTAAGTTATGTTTAGTATTTTTTTAATTTAAATGGAATGAAATTTAATTTTAGGTTTATTTTGGGATTCATTAGCTATAATTTTTTCATTTTTAAATTAATGAAATTTTATATGGTGGATGTTTCTCTTTTATTTTTTATTTTCAATATGATATGTGAAAAATATATGTATTATGTTCAGTATAAGAAAAGTTATGTGTATACAATATTTTTCATATTTATCAAATATGTTATGTGATAGATTATGACATGTTTTTATCTTTTATGATATATGCTGGGCATATTAAATGATTTTTTCTACATTATTAGGAGAAAATTTATATGTAATTCTCCAAAAAAATTAAAAAAATATACTTCATGTAACATGATATTAGTTAAACAACATAAATGTTATGTGAAATACTTTATATTATTATTTAGTGGTGCTTGAGAAATATTCTAAAATAAAATGTCATTTCCCTGTTGAAAAAAATTATATCAAATTAAAATGTTATGTGATACTATAATATAAAATATTTTTAATGCGATAGAAATATTTTTTGTTTACTACTATAAAATATAATATATATGTAAATGTTATATGGCTCTAAATCATTATGTTTTGGGAATAAATTGTTTTGATTTATTTTAAACATAATATTATATACAAAATAAAATTCCGTAAATATTTATGTGTTTTACCAATATAAATATTCTATAAAATATAAATTTTTTATATTATTTTCATTTTGAATATAATATTCTATTACATTCAAAAATAATAACTCCATGTAAATTGTTCTAACTTAGTGAAAAAATATATACTATCAGAATATTTACCCATAGAGAATATTTTTTTGAATGTTAAAAATAAAAAAAGGTGTATGTCTTGTTTATATAATTTTTTATTAAATAAAAGTTATTGTATTATATGTTGTTTGAATATAGTATTGTATGGAATTGTTATTTCATGATTTAACAATAATGTTAAATAAAAATATACTATAACAACTAATAATGTTGGGTGACTCTATGTGAATATATATTTTTTCTTAAAAAGGTATTATATTTTTTCAGTACATAAATATTATTCACCTTTTGACATTTAGTAATTTTCTCTTTTGAATAAATAACTATGGTTTTAATTTAACATATATATTCCATGAAGGAAAATGGGATTCATGAAAAATGTTTTGTATAAAATCAAAGTAAATATATTGTAAAATGTTATGTATTTTTATTATATAATATTTGAATAATATTATATATAAATATTTGAAATATATAAAACATTTAATTTTTTTTGGGTTAAGTAAATAATATTCACCATATGGAATTTTACCTGCTAAAAAGAATTTATTGTGACATTTAAAAATTATATAAATCATGATATACGTTCTATGTTATAAAATATAATTTGTTTTATAATGAAATGTTTTTAAATTATATATTGACTTTATAATATTTTATATAACAATGTTAATAATAAATGATCTTAATTATATCAAAGGAACACACACATATCGATATATATGTGTTCAGATAACAAATATCCATTCATAGAACAAAAAAAATTAATACATAAAAATTCAATGAATATAAATCACTATGAAAAGAAACTCAAAGATAAGATTATTCCTAAGGATTTATAAAAATCACCACCAATTACAAATTCACATTTAAATTATTTTTTCTATCATGAAAGTAGTTGTGGTTTTTATAAAACCTCTACTAACTAAGTGCTATATTCTACTCCATGCCCCATCATTTATCCTTATCCTCCCCAATAATAGTTTCCCTAACATAAATCCCTCAATGTCACCTAATCTCTCTTTGTCCCTCTTATTTTATGAGTGATTTCTATCCATTTACCTTTTTATTCACTTGTAGTCAGACATGAAACCATTGATGTTTAACATTGGACCTACCATTACCTCTCTAATCCCATATAGTTAGACTCTAGCACCTTATGGTCAAACCCTAGTGCTCTCTATCACCAAATTATTTACAAAATTCTCATTGGATCATGTAATTGTTTTGAATTTTTACTTAATTAATCATTAGATTGATTTATTAATATAATTTTATCTTTTATATTTGTATTTTTTGGATAAAAAGAGTAAATTTTGTGTGTTATTTTCTTCATTTCTAAAATGGTTTATTTTTATGAATTTAATATTTGAATTTTTTAATTTTTTTAATATATTATATAGTAACCACCTTTTATTATTTCAAATGCATTTTTTTCTTTTGGTTATATTTTTAATTTTGATTTTATATACATAATAATGTTATGTGCTCTTATATTCTATTTTCTATTGATGATGTAATTAATGAATACTATTTAATTTTTTGTAAAAGATATATTGTTAATTTATTTTTATATTATTTTTAATACAATATTTGGATTAATAAAACAATTTCAGATAATTTTTTGGTTTAAATATTTAATATTTACAGATATAATCAATATTTTAAATTAAATTGTGTGAATTCACACAATAATTTTGAAAAATGTGAAATAATAATTATAAATTTTCTTTTATAATTCACAAGATCAAAAATATATGCTTTAAAATAACATGTCCCAGCCCTCCAGGATCCCCCTTGTGGAATTATAAAGATGATTTTCCTATTTCAACCATTCCTCCAATATGAAAAGGTATAGAGACTAGCACAAATAAGGAACATATCTCACATGGTATGCCTTAGCATATAAATTTCTCAATAATACATGTATCCTAGAATTTTTTTTAATATTTCAAACTGGAATAGTACAGAAATAATTTAAACTTAGGAAACATAAACTAAACATAAAAAAATTAACACTTAAAATATAATGGGGAAAAAAATCCTACAAACAGTAATAATACCGACCTCAAACAACTAGAAAGTAGCATTGCTTCATACCAACCAAAAGTCTTACAAAAATTGTCTCCACTAGAAAACCCTATGCTCCAAATCCTCTAATACGATGACCACCATAAACACCTTTGAATTGTATATTGTTTTCATAAACGCAACATGTGTGTGAATGAGGCCAATACAGAGGTTGGTTTAATCATATCAAGTGGGATCCTTTGAGAACTTGATGATGCATCATTCATTAACACACTTACACATAAATTTTTATTAATTAATTTTGTTTTTAATGATAAAATATATATTTAATTGAGAACTAATAAGGATGTATCAATTTTAATGCATTTTTTTATTCATTGATTTTTAAAATGAGAACCATTTTATGGGTACATAAATTTTACTGGTTGCTACAATGGAATATTACTGAGGATATAGTGAAAATATTTTATTTATTATTTATTAGCTGAAAAAATATGAAACTATCCTTACATGAATTAAAAAAATATAATAGAAGAGAATAACTACTGAAGCGCGACCTATTGTCACCTATCAAACATTCAAAGGTCTAGTGCTCTGCTAATGTGTATAGAGGCACTCGGGTCAAATCATCGGTGATGGAAAAATTTTTAGAGTCGATTATTTTTGTGATTTTTGTTTTAATTGAGGGTGGGGGTTATTTTTAGAGCTGAGATGAAATTATTGATTAATGAATATTGATTTAAAAATTTAATAATTATTGGGGGTGAGTTCATTATTGGAAATTTAAGCTTAATATATCATTGGACCGAATGGCCTGAAGGCCTTCATTTTTATTGATTTTTGATAAACCTCCTTTCAAGAGATGAGGGGGAACCCTTACAAGCCCTGTTGGCTTAGATATTACATGGACCGTAGGCTTAAGAGATTACATGACCCAAAGTTCTTAAGAAATTCACCCAGACTATAACTACAAGGAACTACCCCTCCCTAGCATCTGCATCGTGATGGTAGCTCTCTACATTTTCATGGATATTTGGATAGGCTTCCTGTGAAAGCACAGGCTGGTCCTGATGGCATATACATACCCTCTCATTCTCCCAAATCCATTTGGTTTTGCTCTGGTGATTGCACTTTATCTAAATCCTTCTTTGGGGCTGCTCTTTTTTTGTAGAGTATGTCTGGGGAAACTGTACTAAAATTGGCCCGAAGGCCTTGAGGTGGCCCAAAGGCCTTAATGGTGGCTCGAAATCTTTACTAACCCGAAGGCCTAGGTGACCCAAAGTCCTTAAGGACTCCAAGCCCGAACCAGTGGCCCAAGGTGAATAGTTCCGGCTGCTGTAGAATTCCCAAGTGTTGAGGCATTAATCCAAGCCATAAATTAACTAGGGGTCTAATAATAATCAGTAATTTTTTATGTTAGTGTATTTATGGTTCCAATAATCCATGTAATAAACACGTTAAACAAATAATGTCATTAATACAGACATTTTAAGTTCAACACACATAATGTTAACCTATAGAATAATCTTCGAGCAAAAGATCTCAACCACTTAATATCCCCAAATAATGAATCACCCAAATGACAGATTTATTCATCCATTAAGATGTTTATTAATCTGTTAATATATGTTTATGGTGATTAATTATAAATATAATGAAAATAATGGGATAAGAAAAGAGTTGTGTGTCGAACACACACACACACACACACGAAAGATGATGAGAATTTAAAATGAACTTTCAATTAAATGATGAAGAAAAAGAAGGGAAGGGGTTTAAAATTGATTTAAAATATTTTAAGATAATCAATATTTAATAATATAGAGTGGATTATTAATAGAGAATATGAAGAATAAACATGCATTAAAATTCAAACAAAATTGAAAACAACTTACACAATTACAAATGAAAGGAACACAAAAGTAAATGAAAAAAAGAGATGAGGAAGGGTATATCAGGTGGAAAATTGAGTTGGAAGGTCCTACGAAGAATTTTTAAAGGATTTTTTTGTACCAATTTATCTTCCTATCTTCTGAAATTCCAACTCCTTGCATGGAGAATAGGGGGATGATTTTATAGTCTAAGGAGTCGGAATGTTTTCATTCAAATTCTTCCCCTCCACTTGGCTCGAAATTTTATCTTTTCTGACAGATGAATCACAAGATATTATATTATTTGAAGTTTTATATATTGATGTTTACTGTAATCCCTCAAAATTTGGCAACCATTTAACTTTTGGATCCAAATATATGATTACTTTACTAAATAATGTTCATTTGTCCATTTTAATCCATACTTTTTCAAAGGCCATAATGTGAATGGGTTTTGGAACAAGAATATGTCTTTAAATTCGAACAATTTATTCAAAAAAACTTCTCACATAAATCATACCTTTCACACTAAAAAATCTCAGTTCGAATGGATGTATATATCAGGAGAACAATCCATAATTGAGTTCTGGTTTAAATTTTCAGACAGAATGGTGGGCTGGACTTCATAGAACCATTTAGGAAACTTTTTGGTGGAGCTGGGACTTGAACTTTTATCCCTGATTAATTTGAATAATAAAGAACATATTAAGGATTTTAATAAAATTTGGATTTCTGGATTAATCCCAGAAATTCTATCTTCATGGCTGGTCTAATTTTTTGATAGATTCTTTGGGGATTATTGTATGGACCATATGACCATTTAAATTACTTATTTAGCTAAAGCATCCTTCTAATCATATGTTGGTAATTAAATTAAGAATCCTAAAATACAAGAATAACACAATTTAGGTATGTAGGATTAATTTTATGGATAAAAAATTAAACCAACATGAATATGTATTAATCCAAATTGTGGTCAAAATTATATTTAATATTAAAACATGAATATTTCTCACAAATTATGCACTTTTCATAGAAAATAAGTAAATGGAGTAAATAAAAATTTATGAATATATTAACAACATCAAATCCTCTACACTTAGTCTTTTGCATTTCCTCATGCACAACAAATATAAATACATAACAAAATCATTCTCACTCATCAACAAATATTCAAATTTTATTTTCACTAATCAGGGGAGGTTTAGTCCACTTTACTCATACATATTTAATTCCACCAATGTTTTTTTAAAGAAACAGTGTTCCAAAACAATTCATTTTTAATTCTCAAATTTAGAAATGGAAAATGTGGTCACTCAAAACTCACTCCTCTCAATATGATAAAAATTTATTTCTATAGGTTCACTCACTCACAAACCAAAAGTTAAAATCATTGAGTTTGAAAGATATCTCAGCTTCCATTCCCTATCCTAAAGTGCATGAGAATCAATTGTTATTTTGAAGGGGTTTTTATATGGCTATGGGACAATAAGAATTTAATGTCCATGAGAGAAGAGAAGAGTGGTAAAACATCAGTATGGGTAAAACAATGCATAATTTTTTTTCTGAAATGAAACATAGAAGGAAAAGGAAACACATATTTATAAGGGAATGATTGTGTGAATAAAGACACAAAATAGGAAAAAAATTTTAAGGGGATAAGAATATAAATATTGAAACTTATACCAAAGAAATAATTGTTCCTTTTTATTTTTATTTTTCTCATTTTTTTTGAAATTTTAACATGAAACAAATCTCAAATTCATCTCCCAAACCACATTTTATATCTTCACAACACTAATTTTAATAGTTATAATAATATCAAAGGTTTAGGAAGAGCTATTTTTGACCCACCCAATACACAACCCATATTTTTTGTTCTTTTTTTTTATTTTTTTTATTTTTTTGAACACTTGTGAATAACATTTATAAAATTACATAAATTAAATTACATTCCCCAAAACTCATTGAATGAAAACCTCTCCTCCACACTAAAATGGATGTGTGTCCTCAAGCTTATGAAAAACATTTAAAATAAATGAAATGTTACCCAAAATGAAATCCATTCCCCAAACTTAAATTTCAATAAATTATAAAATATAATTCCATGTAGATGTTTGGTGGGACAAGGCATTAGGCTTGTAATATGGCTATCAAAGAAAAGGTTTTCATAGGCATGACAAGCCTTTAAAAAGGAGGATTAATGTAAGGTTAATGAGTGGATATTTTGATTTTGTGATTCTCATGTGGTTCATAAAATTACTCTATCTTATACAAGAACACAAAAGTAGGAAATTCAACTTCAATTCCACAAACTCAAGACTCACAATCAGGGGTGAAAACACACAAAATTAAAATATGGTCCTAGGTGACCTTGGCATGAAAGATAATTTTTTTCCTCATAGTTGGGGAATAATAATTTTCAAAATATAAAACCAAGAATTAATTTTTTTTAGTTTTGACATAGGATTCTTTATACAAATTCATGATGAAAATGCAAAAATTTTGAGATGAAAACAAATATTTTTGACTACACAAAATTGTTGGAAAAATTTTCAAAAGTGGATGGAGAGAAAGTATGAATCTTTTTGTTTTTTGTTTGAATTATTTTTAGTTTTCTTTAGTTTTTTAGTGTTTTTAAAATATACACCCACACAAAAGTGAAAGATAAAAATAAATGTTTTGATGAAGGAAGTGGTAAAATAATTAAAGAGAGAGGGAGAATAAGAAATAGGGAGATAGAGGATGAGAGGGAGAGTTAAAGGGAAAGAGGTGCCCCTAATTTAGATTTAGTGGGTCTCCATCTCCATCGAGTGGTGGGTCTATGGAAGTAAATGGATTATTGGATAATGTGTCATATCTAATTATGGTTTGGAAAATTTACATTACCTAAAAGATAATAAAAAACAAGAAACATTTTTCATTTATTAAAAAACTAAAAATAAATTAAAATTTCATAAATGTAAAAGAAAACACGGGCTCCTCCCAAGTAGCGCTGCATTTATTTTTCTACAGTTAGATAGTTGTAGAGGAAATTTGTTAGTTGGATGAGCTAGTGAGGTACAGATTCCACAATTATTTATATTTCCATGGAATAGAGATTGTGGAGAAGATGAGGTTGGGGCTTTGGCAGCCACCACTAGTTATCTCACAAGACCTGTAAGTTCGTTCGTCCCCTCGGTCATCCTGTTTTGATCAATAGATTTATTTTCTTGGACTTATTTGACTTGAGAATGTGCTCAATTATGTAATTTCTACAAGTTTTCATCCATATTGATTATGAGATCTTGTGTAGATTTAGGAGTTTTGTCAACAAGAGCACCACCACTTGCGACATCAATGAGTGTTCTCTCCATAGCCAATAACCCCGCATAGAAGTATTTGATCAAGAGTTGGTTAGGTATATGGTGGTGTGGGTAGGTTTCCACAAGCCTTTTAACATCTCCCAATACTCATGGAGTGATTCATTTAGGAATTGTATAATACCACTTTTTTCCTTTCAGATAGAAGCAGTATGAGAATTAGGAAAGAATTTCTCTAAGAAGAGTTGCTTCATGTAATTTCATGTGGTTATGGAACCAGGAGGGAGGCATTAGATCCATGACTTGGAAGATTAATCTAGGGAGAAAGGGAATGCTCAAAGTTTGATTTTTTTCTTTAGAAATACCTTTAGGATTAATGGTAGATAACAAAACTTGGAACTCTTTGAGGTGAAGATGAGGATCCTCACTGGCTAGCTTGTGGAAATGAGGTAGATGACAAATCAAACCTGATTTGATATCAAAATCAGCCTAAATATCTGGATATTGAATACCAAGGGGTTGGTAATTAATATTAGGGGTAGTGAGTTCTTTAAGGGTTTGTTACATAGGATTGGCCATATCTTGAACAATTGGTTGGAAAATGATTGGTTTTGGAGTTATTTTATTATCCCTAATATCCCTTCTGAGTCGGTGAAGAGTTTACTCGATTTATGGGTCAAACAAATCCTATGGACTATTCGGTAGGATACAGGGAATTCAGGGATGTTTTGGAAGGATGAGTAAGATGGTTTTTTTTTGGATTATTCTGTTTATGATTTTTATGAGAAGGCATGTTTTTCTTTGTGTTTTTTTTCATATTTTTTTGTTTATTTTTTTACTTTTTTTAAAAAAATCAAAAACTACCTTATAAAAATAGTACTATCCTTGAAAAAAATTCCATTTGATGAGTGACTAATTTTCACCTATCGATCTTTTAAAGGTCTGGTTATCTGAAAATGTATGTAGAGGCACTTAGGTTGAAACCTCAACGATGCTACAAATTATAGAGTTGATTATTTTTGTGATTTGTTTTTAATTGGGGGGGGGGGTTGTTTATAGTGCTTAGATGAAATGATTGATTAATGAAGATTGTTTTAAAATTTTAATAATGATTGGGGTGACTTAATTATTGTGTATTTAGGATTATGATATCATTTAACTTTTCTTTATATTGCATTAAATTAACACCCACTTCACAAGATGGCTTTGATTAGAATTTCCAAGTGTTAAGGAATT
Organism: Viscum album; assembly: GCA_963277665.1. Classification (NCBI taxonomy): domain Eukaryota; kingdom Viridiplantae; phylum Streptophyta; class Magnoliopsida; order Santalales; family Viscaceae; genus Viscum; species Viscum album. The sequence continues at coordinate 1,073,410,649 of OY728127.1, read as the reverse complement.
AATCCAAGAAATAACTTAACTAGGGGTCTAATAATAATAATTAATTAATTATTGAAGTGTATTTATGGTTCCAATAATCCATGGAATACACATGTTAAACAAATAATGTCACTAATACATAACATTTTAAGTTAAACATACACAATGTTAACCTAAAGAATAATCATTGAGCAAAAGCTCTCAATCACATAATATACCCAAATAATGACTCAACCCAATGTTATATTTAATCATAAATTATTATTTTTATTAATATGGTAATATGTGTTTATGGTGATTAATTATAAATAGAATGAAAATAACATGATAAGAAAAGAGGTGTTCATCAAACACAACAGATGAAAAATGATGATAATTAAAAACATACTATAGATTTAATGAGGACACAAAAGAAGAAAAGGGGTTTCAAATTTTTTTAAAATAATTTAAGAGAATTAATATATAATAACAGTGGGTGGATGATTAAAAGAGAATATGAAGAAGAAACTTTCATTAAAATTCCACCAAAATTGAAAAAAACTTACACAATTACAAATGAAAGGAACAAAAAATTAAATGTAAATAAAGAGAGGAGGAAGGGTATCTCATGTAGAAACTTGAGTTTGGAAGGTCCTACCAGGCCTTTTTAAAGGATTTTTTTCATGCCAATTTATCTTCCTCTCTTCTGAAATCCCAACTCCTTGTAAGGAGAGGAGGGGGATGCCTTTATAGCCCAAGGAGTTGGACTGTTTGCATTCCAATTATTACCCTTCACTTGGCTCACCAATTTATTCTACGGATAGCTGAATAATGAGATATTATATTCTTCCAAGTTTTAGATATTTATTTTTACTATCATCCCTCAATGGTTTTAGGCTATTTGACTTTTGGAGCCAAATATTTTCCTATTTTACTAAATAATGTGGAAATGTACATTTTAATCCATACTTTTTCAAATTCCATAATGTGAATGGGATTTTGTACAAGAATATGCCCTCAAATTCGATCACTTTATTCAAAAACGTTTTCCACCTAAATATTTTATTTCACATTGAAAAATCTAAGCTCTAATGGATGTTTATATCAGGAGAACAATCCATAATTGTTTGATGGTTTTAATTTCCAGACAGAATGGTGGGATGGACATCATATAACCATTTAAGGAACTTTTTGGTGGAGTTGGGGCTTGAAATTATTATCGATGATTCCATTTTATAATCAAGAACATATTAAAGAGTTTCATCAAATTTTTGTTTCTAGATTGATCCCAGAAATTCTATCTTCATGGATGGTCCAGTTTCTTGATATACTCATTGGGCCTTTTGTGTGGACCATATGACGCTTTAAATGGCCTAATTGGACAAAGAATCCATCTAATTATATGTTTTAAATTAAATGAAGAATACTATAAAATTAGAATCACACAATTTGGATTAGTATGATTAAAATTATGAATAAAAAATTAAACTTACTTGCATCTAGATTAATCCAAATAGTGCTAAAAATTATATTTAATGTTAAAACATGAATATTTCACACAAATTATGCACTTTTTATAGAAAATCAGTAAAGTGAGTAAATAAAAATTTATGAATATATTAATAAAATCAACTGACTTGTTTAAATATCTATCATCTGGATCATATTCATGCTATTCGTTTCATATAATTTTTTTGAAGATGAACTACTCAGAACAAAATTTACAGCCAAGATATGTCGATGTGGTCATTCATTGTAGGTCCCAACTCTCTAATATTTGATGTAATGGTTTATTTTGAAGATATGGATGATTTCAATGTGGTTGAAGCCTGTACCAATTCTATGGCCTGAATTGAAATAATCCTCAATAGTTCCACCACTGAGTACTATAGAAAATTATGGGGCTATTGAATATGATCCTCTAAATAGACCATGTCTCCTTCTGTTTATCCAAGCTACACCACTCAATGTTTCTCTGTGACATTATTTAGGTATACAAGTAGAAATTTAATAATATTATCATGTATGGTATAATTTTTATGGTTTATAGAATAATATATGATAGAAAATATGACTAGCTTGGACTATAATTTCCTTCAGTGAGACATTTTAAATTTAGTAGAAAAACTAGAGAAGAAAGGTCAAATAAGATTCATGGATTGCTAGATGCATTGAGAATAACATACATCAAGCAGAAAAACATAATTGTAAAAGTCTATGCAAAGAAATCGACTATATAAACCTCAATCTCTAATATTATAAAATTCCTATATATGCCTAACTGAATACGTAAAAGGATTCATCTACATCCTAAATTCTTATGTCAAACAATCTGCTATGCAAGGGGAACTCCTATATGGATCAATATAAGAGACATTTTATGTAGGTTATTCTGACTAATGAAGTTTAATTCTCTATGTAGACAATTAATCCACATATTTAAATGGAATAGATAGCCAAATGGTTCATGTAGGTGTTTCCCTTCCGTAGTCAATTTTTCGACCTAAGTGTTTTTATGTAGCTGAATCCATTCACATAGCCATTTTGGAGTACATATCTATTTCCCAATGTAAAATATTAATGTTAAACTATCTATTAACCTTTCATATCCATTTCTAATGAATTTATTTTACCCAAGCTATATTATTCTCGACAAATCAGACTATCAATGTATCATATTTGAAATTTCATCTATTATTTTTCTACTAAATTCAAAACATCATGCGGCAAGGAAATATACTCTAATATATATATATATTCTTTGTTAGAGTTTTATCACTCAAATCTAATAATATCACCCTCAATGATCCTCTCTATAAGTTTCCACATTCCCCATCTATAGTTTCATCGAGCAGAAATGGGAGGTGCACCTCAACAAATAGAAGGAGATGTGGGCTCTATAACATCTCAGTTCAGGTTGCGTCACATTTTTGTGTATTCTTATATGGCACCAAAATTGTGGATTATTTCAATTAGGGGGAATATAGGAGCCAGAGGCTTCACCCATGTGAACATTGAATGGATATTAAAAATTATCATCAGTAGCATGAACCAGATAGTTGGGACTAGTATGGAACTGGATCATCAACATCTCTCAGCTATAAATTTTACTATGGGGAGTTCAACATCAAAATAACTCTTAGATCCGACTAGTATGAAGATGATCCATATAATAGATCTTGAAATAGTGAAATAATTATTTTTTTTAATTCCCAAATGAATATTCTCATATTATTTCTATTTTTATATAGAAATCAATTTATTTGTGGTATAGAATTAGTTAAATAACAATGTTAGAGCCATGAACAATTATTCACCAAAAAGAAAGAAATTTCATTATAAAAATCAATGAATAAAGAAATGAGCCAGAATTGTTACAACCATAGTAATTCTTCATTACGATCCTAATTATCATTAAAAAACACATAAATTAATCATGTTAGTTATGTAAGAGTTTGAATGAATGGAACCACATAACCTATATCCGATAAAATCTATCATCTATTAGGAGTAACATACAGTTTTTTAACTCAATCATCTTTATGGAGTAACAGAACTATGCTATATTTTTATAGAAACATTGATATATACAACTCTATCTAATTACCCTATACATTAGAGGGATAGAACAGAACCACTTTTCATACATTAAACAGTGTCCCATAAGGAATTGTTTACCCTACACAACCCTAATTTCATAAATAATTTCCAACTATGATATCATGAAACAAAACAAAAGTAAGTTTTCATTTCATTAAAACTATAATAACTTGATTTATCTATGAAAAAATAGGTTTCCTAAAAATCTATTTAAAACATAAACATTAACCATTCAATTAATAGAAGTGAATGGTATCATAAGATCATATCTTCAATGAATAATTGGAATCATTATATTATTTTTAAATATATAAAAATACATTTAAAAGAACTTTTAAAATTATGTTTGGAAAATAATGGAAAGTATAGTTTTATTTATGTACATTTAAATACTAAAAAATATAAAAATATTTTGGAAGTATTTTTCCATGAAAATATCCATATAATAAAATAATGTAATCATAAAATTAATTAATAGTAATGATTGAGGTAAAATCCATTAACATCATAAATATTAAAAAAACATTTTTTCAAAAATTTGTAATGAGAAAACATTATGAAATTTACATTTAAAATATTTCAAAATATTGTAAATGATCATGAAAAATTTATTTAAGAAATGTTTTATTTTTATATAAAAATATTATTCAAATAAGATAAAGAACATGGTGGAAACCATGTACAAGGAGAAGCCGCGTACCACGTACACAAGATTCCCAGGCTGGTAACCACATAACAAGGAAGTACATGCCGTGTTAGATTAATCTACACGCCGTGTACTCCAAAATATCCAAAGTACAGAAAACATGCCAAAGCCCCCAACATGTACTTTGGATAAAGGGTGAAAACAAATACACACCATGTAATATAGCCTACACGCCGTGTACTTTCCATAAATGTAATTTCACCAGGTTTCCTAAAAAGTACAAATACCCATACAAGGAATATGGATGAGAAGAATCTCAAGGAAATTCAGAAAATAATTTAAGATAAATAATTAATTAATTATAAGATCATAATTAATTTAATTCAATCACGACTTATCTTGAATAAAAAACGATTAAAATAATTTGAATACTAAATATGCGTAAATGTCATTGCATGCTATGGATGATCATGAGCTAGACCAAAGACCCTTTGTGTGTGTATGTTTTCATTTAAATTTATTTAATTTAAATTCGTTGGCCTGTGAGCCTTCTTCTAATAAAACATAGGGCCTATGTTCCCATGGTTTCTTTAATGTAAACCCCATGTAATGGAGGATCTCCCAAGATAGAGGAGATGGTTCAAAACCCGATGCTAAGGCAAAACCCACCCAGGAAGATTCAAAGGTGGACAGGTGGGAGCTGAAAAACAAGAACCATTAGGTTCAAGGTGTTTTTCCCTTGGCCAGGGTTAGCTTATCAAAACTGCTATAAAATCTAACCAATATAAGCACATGATCATTCCATATTATTTTATTTCTTTCTGATTGCATTGTATATTTATTATGTATGTTTTTTCACGATCACATAGTTAATGAAATAAAAAAGCATGCAAAGATGGAATAAAATAAAAATTGAACTATGCGTAAACATTATCAGAACATGGTTAATCCCTTAAGCAAGCATAAATTAATATTAACAAGCATGTGATAATGAAAAACTACGCATAAAATATTAAAATCCCTAAAAACCATATTAAGTCAGACCAATCCATCCATTATTTGATTAAGGGAAAGAATCAATAAAACTATGTGTTTGAACAAACCTTTTTGGGACACTTACTTTTATAAAGGAAGATCTTATTAACATTTCAGGTTGACTTAAACATTTTACATCAAGAAGAGTAGCCCTTTTTAGACTTGTTGTAAAATGGAGGCAAGTGTCGAGGAAATCCAAGTCAGGATTTCAGGATGGGGGATTCCACTCAACAGATCAAGAAACTGTAAGCTCACAGTTGGAAAAGACCTGCCTACCTAAATAACTTTAAATATCTTTACCAGTCCTTGATGGGGTTATGGTAAGGGGAATATGGATCCTTGCCACTAGAATTTCAAAGAAACTAGGCATTCCAAGTTCAATGGTGGGGGCCATTGGGACATGATAAAATAGTGGGATAATTAATAAATTAATTTATTATTTTTCATAAAATGCAATCAAAAGGCACTGATAAATCTTCTCTTTTAATTTGTAGAATCCATATAACAAACTCGTCAACCACATTTTCTCTGCGATCAATTAGGGATAAAAACAATATCCTCACCGGTAGTAACTTTCAGGAATGGTTTAGGCACCTTCGGGTTATCCTATGCCATGAATGAAAGTTTTATGTGCTGGAGTCCTCACTTCCTGATTCTCCTGCCCAAGGGGCGAGTGATGAAGATTTCCTAGTCTATGATCAACATTTGAATGATGCACTTGACGTTCAATGTTTGATTTTGTTATCAATTTCTAGTGAGATCATGAAGTCTCATGAAGACTAGGATTCCTATAGCATGCTCGAGCACCTCTGTGGTCTATATTAGGAGAGATCTAGACAGGAAAGGTTTGAGATATCCAAGGCTCTATATCAGAGAAATCTTGGAGAGGGTTCCCCAGTTGGGCCTCATGTAGTCAAGTGCATTGGCTACATTGAGCGCTTGGAGGTTATAGGGTTTAAACACCCCAAAGAACTGAGTACCGATCTCATTCTTTCATCACTCCCCCAGAGCTTCTCTAACTGTGATGTAAATTTCATCATAAACAACATTGAGAAGTCTCTATCTGATCTTCTTATCCTCATTGACCAAGTGGACAATGTTACAAAGCATGAAAAGCCTTCTGTCTTTATGGTTAATAAAAGGAAAGGTAAGGCGAAGAGCTTTATGCCCAAAGCTTCTTCAAGGCCTTCCAAGAAAAGGAAGATCAAAGGGGAGGTAAGAGAATAGGAGGCTATTTGTTTCACATGTGTAAAGAAGGGCCACTAGAAGAAAAACTACACCCATCCAAGGAAGAAAGGGGAAGATTTAGGTGCATTTGTTATCGAATGCAATCTATCTATTTCTACCAATTGGTTATTAGATACTGCTTGTTGTTCTAACATCTATATCCAAATATAGGAACCAAGTAGATTCAGAAAGATTGACCGAGGTGAGGTGGGTCAGCGAGCAGCCAATGGAGACAGAGTCACTACTGTAGCTGTCGGAGACTGCCACCTCACATTGCCTACTAGTATGGTCTTGTTATTAAAAGGAAGTTATTATGTACCCTCTATAACCAAAAACATTATTTCAGTATCCAGATTAGATACTAATGGATTCATTTTCAAGTTTGGAAATGAATGTTGATACTTTTATAAAGATAACAATTTTTTTGGTAGGGCACATTTATATAACAGCCTTTATGTGTTAGACAAAACAAACCAAGTAATGGAAATTGATGAAAAAGTTAATTCAGATGACTCATACCACACTCCACTTTGGCATCACTAGCTAGGTCATTTCAATGATAAAAGTTTGACAAAATTACATCAAGATGGGTATTTAGAGACTTCCAAACTAAAACCAATTGGTGTATGTCATGCGTGTCTATAAGGAAAAATGACCAAATCTCCATTTAGTGGGAAAGGTGAAACTAATAAAGAGTTTCTAGAATTAGTTCACACAGATGTGTGTGGACCATTTCCAGTTGAATCAAGGGGTGGGTTCTTGTAATTTATAACTTTTACTGATGATTTTCGTAGATATGAATATATTTACATAATGAGGTATAAGTCAAATTCTTTTGATCAGTTCAAATAATACAAGAATGAATTTGATAACCATCTTGGTAAGAAGATTTAGAAACTCCGCTCAGAGAGAGGAGGAGAATATATTAATCATGACTTCATTAATTTCTTACAGGAGTCTGGGATTCTATCTCAACTCACTCCACCTTACACGCCTCAGTGGAATGGTGTATGTGAAAGGAGGAACCGCACCCTGTTGTACATGGTGAGATCAATGATGAGTCATGCGAGTCTTCTATTATCTTTTTGGGGATATTCATTACAAAAAACAACACACATACTAAACCAAGTACCAACTTAATTGATAAATAGTATTCCATACGAGTTATGGAGTGGACGCAAAGCCTTGTTATCAAATTTACATGTGTGGGGTAGTGAAGCATTTGTTAAGGCATCTTTAGGTAACAAAATTTTACCCCAAGGCACAAAGTGTATCATTATAGGATATCCCAAGGAAACAAGGTGATATTACCTATACAACCCCTCAGATAAAAAGGTTACAGTGGAAAGACATGCCATATTCCTTGAGAGGGAGAACATCTTCAAAAGAGATAGTGGTAGTGACATCGACTTTGATGAAGTTGAGGCTCAAGATACACAGGATTTGGTACAAGAACAGATTCCACAAAGCCCCGTGGAAGAAAAATCTATTCCAGAGACATAAGAACTACGTAGGAGCATGAGAGAGGTGATAGAACCAGAACGATATGGTTTTCTTGTCATAGAGGATGGTGACTCATTATTGGTTGACAATGATGATCCTCTTACCTACAAGGAAGCAGTTGAAGGCACATACATTTCCAAGTGTCCGGAAGCCATGAATTCTGAAATGGATTCCATGAACAAAAACCAAGTCTGGATTTTGATAGATCCTCCAGTTGATGTAAATCCTATTGGTAATAAATGGGTATTCAAGAAGAAACTGGACATGGAGGGACAAGTCAAAACCTATAAGGCACGACTGGTTGCAAAAGGTTTTAGATAGTGTCAAGGAATTGACTATGATGAAACCTTTTCACCGGTTGCGTTACTGAAATCCATCAGAATCCTATTGTCCATTGCCTCTTACCATGACTATGAAATTTGGAAAATGGATGTCAAAATAACATTCCTTAATGGGAACCTCTAGGAAGATGTCTACATGAAACAACCTGAAGGGTTTGTGACTCCAAAGGATGCCAATAAGGTATGCAAGTTGCATAAATCCATTTATGGATTAAAGAAAGCATCAAGGTCATGGAACATTTGTTTTGATGAAGCAGTAAAAAAATTTGGCTTGGTTAAGAATGAATGTGATCCTTGTGTCTACAAAAGGTTTAGTGGAAGTGTAGTAGTTTTCATAATAGTATATGTTGACGACATATTACTAATTAGAAACGAAGTACCTATCTTACAATCAGGTAAGGCATGGTTGGATAAATGCTTCTCTTCTAAATACTTGGGTGAGGAAGCATATATTCTTGGGGTCAAGATCCATCATGATAGATCCAAGAGAATGTTGGGACTGAGTCAAAGTACATACATTGATAAGATACTGAAGAGATTCAGTATGGAATAGTCCAAGAGGGGATTATTTCCAGTGTCACATGGCATTCATCTTTCCAAGAAAATATTTCCTCAGACACATGATTAAAGAAAGAAAATGGAAAGGATCCCTTACAAATCCGCGATTAGGTCAGTCATATATGCTATGCTATGTACAAGGCTATATGTGTCTTACTCATTAAGTGTGGTAGGAAAATATCAAGATGATCCAGGAGACCACCATTGGATGGAAGTCAAGACTATCCTTAAGTATCTGAGGCGTACTAAGGATATGTTCCTGGTTTATGGAGGAGATGAGGAACTAGTCATCAGAGGACATGTAGATTCTAGTTTTCAGACTGATCAAGATGACATAAAGTCACATATTGGATACATCTTCAGTTTGAATGGAGGTGCAGTGAGCTGGAAGAGCTCAAACCAAGGTGTGGTCGCAGATTCTACAGCAGAGTCCGAGTATATCGCAGCTTCTGAGGCAGCTAAAGAAGAATCATAGATGTGAAGCTTTGTCCGAGATCTGGTTGTATCACCTTAAAGTAAAGATCATATCACACTCTATTGTGATAATACTACATCGGTGTAACTTACAAAAGATCCAAGGTCACATCAGTGGACAAAGCACATACTTAGGAAGTATCATCTCTTGAGGGATTTTTCTCAGAGAGGTGAAGTTGCAGTGAGCAATATTTCCACGGAAGACAACATGGTGGACCCCTTGACTAAAGCCTTGACTCAGCAGAAACATGATCATCATGTGATGTCTAGTGGGCTAAAAGTAATAGGAAGTTGGCTCTAGTCCAAGTGGGAGTTTGTTAGAGTTGGTGTCCTGAGAACCAACTATTTATACTTTGATTACATGAATGTACACTTATTATATATTTTTCATTGTTCTACATGAATATAATATAATAATGTACTAGAATATTTGTTGCATTAATGAGGTCATGGAAGATCCCCGCTATGATGAGAACCTTGAAATTCTATATCAATAGTCTTAAATAAAGTTCTATAGTGGGATGACATACTATGATAGGAAACATAGTATTAAAACTGTCATGTGCGAGTACTGATAAGAAGACAAGACTCTCTCTCATGGAGCTCGCACTTGGTAATCTCCAAGATGGGAGATTATGAGAATGGACCCTCCAGTAGTAATTCCACATGTCTTGGTGTCATCAGAAATTTCTATCTACGAGCGTGTGTAATGTTCCTTAGAATGGAAGATTATCTTTAACTAATGTCATAACTCGTGCACTTAGATTTGCTGACAAAAACCATCAAAAAGACAGTTGGTGGGAAGTAGGGTACATTGGGTGCGTCACGAATGACATGTTGTTAATGGATATGTAGAGGAAGGATTTGTCCCTTCTATATTTATGGAAGTAGATATCTTGGACCCATTCATTGAAATAGAACTTTCACCCAAATTCCATGTCCTTGGTGTCCCGATGAGTTTAATTCAGGAAGTCAAAGAATGACAGATCAAGCATATAGGTTTATGAAACTGCCATGAAACCTTCTTGATGAGATATTTAGACAAAGAGATTAAATTACATGGTAAGCATTAATATGAGGTGACATGTAAATGAGGCTTCAACTTATTTCTCTTGGGTGCCTTGACCCATTTCTAGACAGTAATCTTGGACTTTAGGCAAAGCCCGCCTAATGACAATGAGAAAGAGGCCCAGAAGGGCACACACTAAGTGTATCCAAGTATCTCAAGTAGAATAAAGATTATTCCCATATGTGGTTTAATGATTATTCAAGGAAGCCTAAATCTATTTAATGTTGGAGGAATAATAAAATAAAAACAAGATATACATGTCGTGTACATTGAATGTAAATGCCGTGTAGTTTTCATTTTTGGAAAGGAAATGAAAAATAAGTACATACCGTGTATAAATGATTACACGCCGTGTAGTTTTTCTAGTCGGGATTTTGAGGAAATAATATTGTTTTATTAAATGATATTTATTATAATATTCATGGGCACATATCAAGAAATTAATGATTTGTCATGGGGGTTTTTCAATAAGAGTTAATGAAATAAAAAAAATGCGTAGCCCATTTATTTATTGTCATAACTCTATAACCTCAAACCCGATTATAAATATTCTCACAACCCGAACACTTTTCCTAAATTGTTGTGCACAACAATTCTGGAGAATTCTCTCAAGGCCGAAAGAACTCCTTCCTCCAAGAATGTTCTCAAGACTGAGAGAGATCCTCCTCCATCAGATTAAGGCGATCTAAGGTGAACAATGCAAGAAAAGGCTTCTCCACACTAGCATCCAGAGATTACTCTGGAGACGTCCAGAGATACATGGTGCACATGTGGATCACCGCTATAGGAAGTCTACACTTGGCTTCTGTGACGCAATGATGAATCACATCGGAATGTGATCATAAATATCAACAAAGAAAGAAGGCCATAAAAGGTACTTCTTGTAAATTAATTAAATTAATTATAATCAACCTATGATGATCCTATTTTGTGGTTCTGGGACTATTCTTCTTGTTTGTCTATTTCTGTGATTCGATCCATGGAGTCTGGCATTTATCATCGTATTGATCACATATTGATCATTTCTAATGAAAAAAATCCAATTGGGAAAATCCACCCACGAGATTCTGCTGTATTCGGGACCTTCAGTATGACGCGTAGGATGTCTTTAATAACCAGTGGGAAAGTGGTGCGGGGTACCCAAACATTGATATGTTATTACTATTACTTGACTTGACTTGGGTTATTTGGGGAGTTGCCTTGGTGAGGTTTGGGTGGATATTTTCCTTGCTAGCTGCTTTGGTTATCTCCTTTTCTCACGGGGAATTAAAATGCCTCTCCACTTGTGCATGAGAGATTTTGGTTTTCCCTACTGAGTATACATGTATACTCACCCTAAATATATAAAACTACTTTCAGGTTTCCAAGAGTACATCGAGGACCGTGCAGTTCCATATTAGCTCGGACGTTGGGACCGTTGACATTGCTTACTTTCTTTTTTTGGTACTTCCATTTGGAGTTTTCTTTTACCTTGTAACACTTTTTATTGGAACATGCATATGGGAATTGATTGTTTTGGATTTAAATTTACTTCTTGTTTTGGTGTTGTTTTGGATTTACTATCTTTTCCCCTCATCCTTTTAAAAAAATGCAATGCCTTCCATATTACGTGTGATTCTATACCCTTGGTGTTAGTATCCACTCTGGGGCCTATTGAAGGAAGGACTCATGGGTCATTATTTCTCCTTCAACATGAGGAAAGAAAGGTCTGGAAATTTACTATCCCATCCCTCATCTTGGAGAAGGCGGGTCATGACAGTAGACTACCACCTCCACATAACGATATGATTCATTTTACATCACCAACAATAATGAGATGTTATTATTATGGATTTAAGGTATATATATGTGATATATTGTAATGATTTTTGAAAGGGGAATTTTTATTTACCACTCATTCCTTCTATAAATCGAAAATTTTGAAAACATTGTATGTTCATACCTACAAAATACTATCTATCTGAAGTGATACTATTTATTTTTCATCAGTTATTAATAGGAATGGATTTAAATTTATATATAAGGGAAAATATTATACTAATTAAATTATTAATAGTTGGGATATGATGGAAGAATAATCAATGTGAAAGAATAATAACTTTATAACTAAAATATACATGAAAAACAAAACAGTTAGCACCCATAAATGATGATTTTAATAAATAATTATGGATAAATTAGTTTTAAAATAATATAAGTGGGCCATATATGGTATTATAGGTAAGAATATAATTATAGTATAGAATTATAATAAATTTAAATTTAATATGATAGAGGTTATATAATTTATGAAGAAATATGGACAGAATATAGGTGTTTTACATTACAATTTCATTTTAACTAGGATTTTTTTGTTTAAATTTATGATGATAATGTTATATGATATATCCTTAATTATATTATTTAATTTAATATATTATGGTTATTTTTGTAAATCATAATATTTCATTTCATTTTACTCTTTCCATGAAATCAAAAGATCAAATGAATGATTTTTTAGGAAGATTGAATTTGTTTCTCAATTCAGTCAGTATTATTTTTATTCAATGTACATATTTTAATTAAAATATTCTCAAGAATATTTTTAATATTATAAAATTATTTACTAAATAATTTTTTACCCTATATTAATTTAAAATAAAATGTATAAAATGGAAATTTATAATCATTTTATAAATGAGGAAATTTTTTCCATATTTATGAACCAAATCTATATTTTTGAATCACATGGAATAAACAAAATTTAACACTATCATTACCACTCAATGATGTGAAAATTAATTTTCAATTTACCAAGTCTCTTTTAAATTAAAATGTTCTATATTATTTTTTTAAATATTTTTGTATTTTAAATAAGTGATTTTAAATTAAAAGGGTATTCTTGACATGAAATGTTCCAATGATCTTTTATATGTATTTTAATCTATAAAAAATATATTGTTGTTCTAAATGATTTGTCGGGGATATGAAATAACATTTTTATTTATTCTTTGGATGTTTAATTATTATTATGATGAAATATTTTTGAAACCCATTTCCTTTTCCAAAGGGTAAGATATGATGAAGTGATAAATATTTTCAAGAACATGAGGTATAAATATAAATGGATTATTATTCTATAATGGGCGGGTCTGTTTTATACCTCAGATGGATTGGTTAATTATTAATGTTTAATGAGATCAAATGATACATAGTAAGTTATACCATGCCGAATATTTGTTACATATGAGGTTATTCAAATTTTAAATTATGGTATATGGGAGGTTATCTGAGTGCGATTAACATAAATGTGTAGTGATCCAAATATTATCATGTGTTAAATTTCATCGTTGGTATACATGATATAATATTAATATGATTTTGATTATGAAAAACCTTATGCCACTCTTTTATGATATGCTCTTTTTATAATGTTGTTTTCTTATTTATCATAATCTATAATAATTTATGATTCATGTTCTATTAAATGAAAATCATTATTCCATGTCACATGATCATGATATATGAATTTATAGGATATGATTTTAAAATTTTAAGCTCAATTTATAATTACATTATTCTCAAAATAATCTTACATATGATCCTTTTTTAATATCCCCATTTTTTACACCCATTAAGCATCGAATCTCACCTTTTATTCTGTCTTCCATTCTAATGGATATGGTGAATGGTTTTATGTGTGTAATGCCAAAGAAGGGTTCTTGGTGTAATGAACATCATGTGATATAATGTATATGTTTTATGTACCATTTTTTTGAATCCATGTTTCCAAAGACACTAAACCATTATAGTTATGGAATTGATTATAATGATATGTATTAAATATTCAAATATTAAGATGTAATATTTATGTGTGTAATGTTTGGGTCACCGCAGTAGGTATCAAAGAACATATTAATTTTTTTGGAATCTATTATGGGGAATAATTAGTGAGAACCTTTTCTATAGGCCTATATAAAGGAGGAAATCCTATATTATTCTAAATTAAGGAGTGTATTTACACTAGAAAATGCATCCCCATATGGATAATAGAAATAAGATGTGACTATAGTATAGAGGAACCTGGGGGTACAAACACTGAATATAGTGGATTGGGTATTAACTCGATCATCACTAGTTCATGATGAGTGGGAATAGTACTACACAACACACTAGAAACTACTGGGTAATATTCTTATATCAATTATAATAGTCATTATTATACATTATGATTTATTTGAATTGGTTATTACCATGGATAACCTACGTTAAAGATAAGGCATCATAGATTGAAAATAAGCTTTCATGATTTATACGACCTATTAACTATTTTAACGATTATATGATTTCCAACTATTATTACTATTTCTCATACAATTATTATTGGTTTTAGTCAATTTATGGAACCATCTAAAACCATGTTAACATTGAATGTAATAGGCAATGAAATTATTGTCCACTAAAGAAACCAAATGTTATGGGGGAAGGAATATAAAATATTTTTTCTATGCTAACACAAATTTATCAAGATATAAATCATTTTGTGTTTCCAAGTGTGGAAAAAGGGGAAATCATACTACTGAATCCAAAATGGGGAAACATCCACCCTTTTTAGTGGTTCTATTGACCCACTAATCTTTTTAAAAATGGACCACTACCACTAAAAATAAATTTTTTACTCTCTAGTATGCAGAAAAATAAATGGTTATCCTTACCATTTATAAATTTGAATGAGATGTAGGTCAATTGGGGAATATTATTAAGTATATGTGGTAATTTGAAGAAATTGAGTCAATTGAATGATATGATTTTGTGGGGTTATTTATCAATAATTTCATTTACTATATTATCTATATGATAGATAAAAAGGAATTCCATGATATGTAGTTATAATATTATTAATCCATTTGTAAATAATAGAAAAAACATTCAGTACCTTCATTGTATGAATCTAGTGTTACTATTCAATTTTAAATAAAGATCTATTGATTCATAAGAGGTTTAAAATCATGTCTCCAAATGGATTTATACATATGATAATTCAATTGCTATAATGAATTTTTTTAATGTTTTATAAAGGTAGAATTGGATATTGGAATCACCCTTCAATATCATTGTTTTTAAAAGAAAATAAATATGGAAATCAAAGGATATTAAAAAAACACCATATAGGTAAGTGGATAAGTTTTCCATTATCTTATAAGTGTGAAAATAAACATGGAGGAAATTCCCTTAAGGGGACTATTAATTAATTAAATGGTGAAATGGAGGTAATGAGACAATCAAATTTCAAATTAATGGGAAGATGCTTGAAAATTTTATAAATGAAGAGAAATCTCCACAGATTTCAACAAACACAATCTAATGATTCAAATGAAAGATAATTATGATTACTAGTTCTTGAATATGAGGGCTTATGAGGATTATCAATATAAAACCCTCTAAATCTAGTAGACAATGGGAAATCTGATTTGATAACTGTGGTTGAGATGGTGTATGATAATAATGTGGGGAAAGTTATAGTTACCATCCACTATAAAATAAGTAATGTGTTATTTTATTATTGTTATACCAACAATTTTATATCTATATAAACGTATAAGGTTATAAAATAACCAAATAAATGAATATACATTGAATTAGAAATAAAAAAAAATCCTAATCGTATGATCATCACATCCCATGTATATGATTCTTCCCCAACCAATGTATATAGGAATTTACTACTTATAAATATCACTATTCTCCCTCTAATTGAATTTGATGTTATTTTGGGAATGGATTAGATTTCATTACATATATCTTATATTAATTTTCATGAAATGGAATCACATATGATATTATAATAAAACATATGACCATCAACAAATTCATTGATAAAATTCAATATCCATTAGAAAATAAATCCATTTAATGGGTCATTATTACTATTCAAAAGAGGTTCTTATCTAAAATGGGTGATGAGAAATTCAATAATGAATATGTGCCTATTTTATGGTAGTTTGTTTATTTCTTTCTATAATAATTTTTTATTTTTCCACCAAATTTTGATGTTGTGTTTTCAATAGAACTCATACCCAAAGATTCACACATTTTAAAGACTCCATATATAATTACCCTGATTAAGTTGTAGTAATTAAAGAAGTAACTCCTAGAAAATCATTATAAGGGATTCATTCAGCCTAGTGTGTCACCATATGGTGGACTTATTCATTTTTTATGAATAAATATGGACCAATGTACTCTGTATTAATTAATAGGAACATAAAAAGATCATGATTTGTTATATGTATATTCTACCCTATATTGATGATTTTTAAATAAATTATGAGGTTATTAATATTTATTAATGATTTCTATTTAATTAGGATATTATTAGTTGAGGTTCTAAAGATAAGACATACCAAATACATGCTTTCATTTGAGGTTTAGACAATATAAATTTATATTGATACCATTTTTTCTTTCTATTTATCCAATAATATGTATGGATTTAATGTACATATTCATTTGATATTACCTTGAGTAGTTTGTGTTCTTCTTCATATATTATATTATTATATATTCCAATATAATTTATGACTATAAATATCACATAGGGATTATATTGAATACCAAAAAGAAGGAGAATCATTTTTGAAATATTTACCAAGTATTAATTTTTTTATATAAGCTTAATATATGGGTCATATAAAGTCAAGAGAAGGTATTTTTCAAATCAATAATAGATTAATGTTACTAAACATTAACCCATAAAATCCACTATGACTAAGATCCATAGATTATTTTTATTTTCAATATATTATCGATGATTTATGAAGGATTTTACATTGGTATCATATCCAATCACTATGATAACTTATGAGGGATTGCAGTTATTTTTTACCGATGAATGTGAAAAAAATATCATGAAACTAAATATAAGTATGGTTACTACACCTATTATCACACTACCCTATAGTGGATAAGGGTATATGATTTTTATTGATGTATCAAATAAGGGGATGGGATGTGTTCTTAGGAATAATAATACAATGATAGCTTATGCCTCATGACAATTGATGGTTTGAGACAAAAAATACCTAAAACACCATTTATAGTAAGATATGGTATTTATTCCAGGGAATATATGTATTCATTATATTTTTGTTTAAATATAATATATAATAACATATCATAAAATCTTGAAGTATATATTTAAATATAAATAGTTTAATACTTTCAAAAGAGGATGGTTGGGATTGATTAATGATTATAACGTCTTAATACAGTACCACCATTGGAAAGTGGAAAAGGTGGATGGTTACTTGAATCTAAATGATAATGTAATATTATATATGATGAGGATAAAATAAGATCTAATATTTAGATATTTTCAATGTTTGCACCTTGAAATCTTGAAGGAATTGGAGAAATCTTATAATTCTAAAACAAATCTTCAATCAGCTATCCATGTGATGATTAAATAGAAACAAAAGGAGGATGTGGAGTAATAATAGAATGTGAAAATATTACTGAGTTAAACAAATATTTTGATTGATTGATATGGTTTATGAAATTAGTATGTGTGTTGTTAATAAAAGACTTCAAGAAGAAGATATTGGAAGAAGCTCATAGTTCATCATTTTCTATTTATCATGGAAGTGTAAAGATGTATAGAGATCTAAAATAGTATTTCTTGTGGGACAATAGAAATATATATAGTTCATAGTTTTTATCTCTTTAAATTTGATGTAATAAATTTATGGATGAAATAAAAAATTCAGAGGGGATGTTACATCAATTACACATACCTAAAAGTAAATGGGAAAACATTTCCTTAAATTTCTAAATTAGACACCCCTAAACTTCTAAAAACAATAGTGTTATTTGTGTTGTAGTTGATCAAATTATGAATTAAACACACTTCATTACTATTAAATAATATTTCTCACTTGATTAAAATTCCATGATATATATTAATGATACAGTGAGGTTTTATGAAGTATAAAATTCTATTTTATCTGATCTAGATCCAATGTTTACATTGATGCTTTGGAGAAGTCTTCACCAAGAATAAGATAAACTGTTCTATTTCTATACTTCATATCATCCTAAAATAGATGGTTAGTATTATAGGAATATGAAAACCATAGTGATATGTTTATATTCTTTCCCTATATTTAATAGGTGTTAGGAATCGACAATATCCTCAAGTTTAATTCTCTTAAAATAATCGATTTCACTTGAGTATTCAGATGAATCCTTTTGAATCACCCTATGGAAAGAAGTGAATATCTTCATTATGTTTGGATTAAATTAAGTAAAGAATTATATTATTACCAAATCTAGCTGAGTAAATAGTATAGAAGGTTAGATTCATTCCGCAACACATCATGGAATCTTTGGGTCAATATAAGAGTTATTATAACAATCATTGATGAGATATAGAATTTGAAGTTATGGAGAATGTATTAAAATGAATTTATCCCTAGAATAATTTTTTGATATTAAAAATTAAGGGAAATATTATCCCTAGGTACATTGGTTTCTTATTGAATCTTTATTGAGTATTGATTATATCTTATCACACGACACTTCCATTGAACCTCTCTCCAGTTCATGATGCATTCTATTTATCTCTTATGAGGATGTACATAAATAATAAAATATATGTATTCAATTTATAGGGTTTTATATTGGAAAATTTTATTTTCTATTACTGGAAAATGGTATAAATCTTTGACCATAGAGTTAAATTGATAGATAACATGACTGCACACAATGTTATATTTATCTGGAGGACTTAGAAATTTAAGAAAACTATAGGGAAACTAAGGATATTATGAAGCATGTATATCCTCATTTTTATTTATCTAACTAATGTAATTTCATGGAATAAATTCATTTTAATGATTAATAATCATACACCCAATAATTTTATATGCATTTAGTTATAATTAAAGTTGATTTATTTGATATATTTTTTTATACAAAACCCTGAATCAAAATGAATGGTGATATTGGAATCCATTACAACATATATTTTAGATCGGATGGTATGAATAAGATTAAAAATATAATTAAATATATGTATAATGGTTATGGATTGTAAAATTATTTTTATAATTACTCAATTTTAATGAAATCATTTAATGATTAAAAGACATATTTTTTATGATATATATTTTTTACTCGTTATATATATTTTCACTAAAAAAGTATATTTACCAGTATTGAAAAATTATTTCAATAAAATATATTTATAATTTTAATAAATACATTAATAATAATCTAAACATTAGTAATCTAATGGTTAGGAATGAAGATAAAATCATTTAAAGGAAAACATTCATTATTCAAAATATTGTTTTTATAAGAGAAATGTGTTTTTATTATAATATAAAAAATAATTCATTATTGAATAGTGTTATTGATAAAATTTATTTATTATATATCAATAAAATAATTCAATATTCATTTAGTTGTTTTTAAATGGAAAATAATGAAATTTAATTCAATTTATGCTTAAAAATCATTTTTTCTATAGGTGAGTTATCTTTTGATTATGTGTTTTAATATAATTTTTTTCCTTTTATAGAAAATAATTATTTTAAAATGGATAAAAAATTGGAATAATAATATTTCATATAATTTAAATGGGACCACATAATTTTTAGTCATAATGAATAGCCAAAATAGAAAAAATTTGTATTTAGAGTAAAGGTTAAAACTGGTATAGAAGGGGGGAGTGGGGGTAAAATAGGAGATAAGGGAGTGAATAAAAAACGCATAATTATTTTTAATTTATGAAATTTTAACAATAAATTACTTTAAATTAGAATTATTTACAATTTTTCAACTTTAAATTAAATTTGAAATTGTACTACTAAAGTCTTTTTTGTATTTCCAGGTGTCTCCCTCCCATCACTTATAAATGGGATTCTATTCTACTCACTTTTTAAAACAATTGTATCCTTATATCATATAAATTTACTACTAAAAAACCTTTCTATATTCCTTATTTTCATCATTTATCCCGTGATCTTCACCTAATAGCAATCATTCTAGGATTAATGGTTATACCAAAGGAGGTCTCTCTAAGAAGAGGTATAAATATTAACTTAGATCTTTAAATATTATTTATTATTCCATATAACTGAAAACAAGTGTATCCATAATAAAAGGACTAATAAAAAATCAACAGTATAATAATATATTATTATTATTATGTAACAACCATTTTCACACCTTGTTTTCATCAAATGGGAAAAGAAGTATCCCATGAGCGTACTTCTAGAATACCATCTCTAAATAGCTATATGATGTATTTTATATCTACATATTCATGGTTGGTTATTATGATATATTTAACATATAAATATGATATAAATTATATAATATTTTCCCTATAATGTTGAATTATTATTTCCAATTCTCTCATTCTATAAATCAAAAAGTGGAAAACATAACTTGTGCATACAAATGGGCTATCATATCTATGAAGTGATGTAAATAATTTCCCCCAATTTTTTATATAAATGTTTATATATTTTTATATAATGAGTAAATACTATAATTATTATATTATAATTATTATGGTGATGATGGAACCATAATAAAAGTTTAACCACCATAAAATCTGAGATAAAACATATATGAAAAACAGAAATGTTAACACCCCAAAAAGACAATTCTAATAAAGAATTATTAATAAATGATTTTATTTATATAATATATGCAATATATATGGTAATATAAATATTAATATTGTTATGGTACATATGTATAATAAATTAAAATTTATTATATAGGATTTTAGAGATCTTATAATGATTAAAAAACTTTTTGTATGGGTATTACGTTCAGGTCTCATTTTATTATGATTGTTTATTGTTATATAACTGATGATGATTCTATATGATATATCCATAATAAATATTATTTCATATATTTTAACCTATTTATTTTTATCTAATAATTTTTTGTTTCATTTTCCTCTTTGAATGTAATGAAATGTTTTAAATAATTGGTTTTTTGGAAAACTGACTTTGATTTTCTATTCAGTTGTGATTATTTTTCAGCCATTTTCATTTTTCACTAAAACAATTTCTAAAACGTTTTTATGAATATACAATTTTTGAAAAAATTAAATTTTTCCAAATTTTTTTCAATATAAACGTTTAAAAGGTATATTCTTGACATTTTTAGAAAGTGATACTTTTTATAGAAGTTGTGAAGATGTTCATTTTTTACTACTAAAGCTTGAATGAAATTTTTTGTTTTCATGACCACTCAATTAAAAAATTCTTCCTTTACATGTTTTCATGTTTCTCTTAAAATTAAATTTATTACTTAGTATTTTTGAATATTTTTTATATTAAATAATTTTTTTCCAAATTAAAATGGAATTTTCTACACAAAAAATTCGAGTGATATTTTAATGTTATTTTCATCTATAAAAACATCCTTTTATATTTTTTTATTTAATAGATATATTATGAAATGATAAAATATTTCTTCATTTGTTTAATTATTTATGATTATTATAATGAAGCTCATTTTTTCAATGGGGTAATCTATGAGTAAATGGTAAATGTTATTGTAGTTTGGTGTCATACATATGAACAGAATATGATTATATAAAAGGATGTTCTGTTACATCCCTCCAATAAATTGGCTAATGATTAATGGTTTATTATCTCAATGGTTACATGGGAGGTTATCCCTAGTAAAAACTTGAATACATAGAGGTTATAAAAATCCCAAACGAGGGTACATATGAGGTTATCCCAAGATTCATGTTGGTACAGAGGAGGTTATCCCAAATCTAACATGTGATTAATTCCTTAGTGGGTATCATTGACATAATATTTCCTTGATTATTATTATTCCAAAAATTTATTCTACACTTTTATAAAATGATATTAAAATAATTATATGCTTCAGTGGATAATGTTTTTTGATTCATTTAAGATTTATGTCTTATGAACAAACAATAATTATTCCACATCTCATTATTATGATTTATAAATTTATAGGGTATGATTTTAAAATTTTAACATAATCTTCACATACCATTATTCCCATGATATTATTATATATGATCATTGATTTATATTTCCCTTGTTAACACTTACTAAGAATCTAAGATCACCATTTATTATGTATTATTTTTTCCCACATATGATTAATGGTTTTAAGTATGTAATGCCTAAAAAGGGTTCTTGGTGTGAATAATATAGTGAAATATGATATAAATATTTTACAAACCATGATTTTATATATACGAGATTGTAAGTACATTAAATATGTATGGTATAGGCATGGATCATAATGTTATATAGTGAATATTAATATAATAGAATGTAATATGTGTGCATGTAATGTTTGGGTCACCTTATTTACTATATATAGGTGTTTGGATGGGTAAAATAAGATAATACATATTTATATTCTAATAGGTGATAGAGGTTTAAAACCAACATGGAATTAAATATTTATATAATATCTTTTATTTTATCGAAATCGCTCTACACCTGATTTACGCCTATATAGGATTGTCTGCACAGTCCACAAGAACACCTTAATTGGTATCAGATCCATGTTTGCCTTTAATTATATCATTAATATTATCTCAATTGAATCAGGAGCACAAGTTTTATTGTTACATGAGATGAATTATTTTTCCTAGTTTCTTTTATTGAATATATGATGTGATATCTTAAAACATTTCATTGAGCACTTTAATTGGTAGAATTTTATTCCACTCCTGTATGATAATAATTTGAGGTCATATAAATGAAATTTTGAAATGAAAATAAGAAATAGTCAATGAATAAATTAATGGGAAAAATATTCAATAGGAAACACCATTAGATTAATGTCGTTAGAATGGTGATAACCTTTAATCCAATTCATTTAATTATTGTTTTTATACTTAATGTTTCTCATGTTGTGGTGATGATAACATTAATATGAGTGAACACCTATATAAAAAGATTAATTATCATCTATATAATTTAAAAATTCATGTAGTGATATATATCATTACAGTTAATATGGCACTTTAAAATGAAATTTCATAGCTATAAGAAGAAGTTGATGCAGCGGAAAAAAATTACCAAAATTCAGGACATACTACAACTCTTTCACAAAGCTCATAAAAACCAAAGAATAAATTTACTAAAATTTAAATGAAATTCAATTTCAAACTGATAAAATATTATAAATATTTCATGGTGAGAAATATTTTTTTAAAAAAATTTCATAAAGCCTCAATGAATGTAAAAACTACTCAATTAGACATCATGAAAAACTAAGTGAAAGATATTAAAAATTCATTTCAATGGAATAGGTAAATACATTATGATGAAATTTATAATTTTAATAATGATTGTGAAGACATTAATAAATTATTATAAGGTCGAAAGAAATATCTCAACCAAAAATGTCAAGATTATAAAGTTAAACTAAAAAATATAGAAGAAAAATATTTTTGTTCCCAAATATCTAAGAAAATATTTGATGAAAAAAAATCGAGTTGAATCCTATATTAGATATTGATCCAAATTGTGGTTAAAATGTAATGAGATAATGTGGAGAAGAATTAACATCTAGATCATGTAAAAATATACCATATATTGTAGAGAAAGTAAAAAACACTAAATCTGGAATATTTGGAAGCGCAG
The DNA here is from genome assembly GCA_963277665.1 of Viscum album. Taxonomy (NCBI): domain Eukaryota; kingdom Viridiplantae; phylum Streptophyta; class Magnoliopsida; order Santalales; family Viscaceae; genus Viscum; species Viscum album. The sequence continues at coordinate 1,073,386,589 of OY728127.1, read as the reverse complement.
AGAAAATGAAAAATTCAATAATATTGTGAAAGTGTAAAAATTTATGAATAGAAATTAAAATTTAAGGGACATAAGTGATCATCTACATGAAAAAATACACTCTAATGGGAGACCAAAACGTTTTGGTTCTTTTTCAAAAACAAACAAGTCCTATAATCTTGAAAAAAGGATAATTTTCACAAAAATTGAAATGAACAAGACTCATTAGAAGATGGTGGTTCCTCTAGTGATTAAAAAAATAAGGATATTTACTAATTCCAAAATATTTTTGTGTGTATATGTTCTATGTGTCCTAAATTGAGGGTGAGAAAAGTTAAATAATTGATTTAATCAACTATAGTTGAGTAAATAACATTGATAAATAGAAGTCATTATCTCAATAATAGATTTTATATCACTGAAAAATTATATTATTTTTTCATTATTTCTAGATATTTCAGTAATAAATGTTGGTATAACCCTTCTAGGTATAAAAAATATATTTAGGATAAAATAGTTACATAATAAGACATAAATTAGTTAAACAAACAAGACAAGCATTCCTTGGGAGATTAATCCCTAAACAAGGTTCCCAAACATCCCCCTCACAAAATGGAAATAGAGAGGGAAAATAAAGATACCATAGTAAATTATAATAAGTTTTATAATTTAGTAATATAGTCCCCAACATGGACTATTATTAGATGACCATGAATTTCAACATGAAAATGAGAATTTTAAAAACCAAAATAGAACTAATTAGTGGAATGGATAACTAATTGGAAAGGTTTCATACATTCATTCTCAAGAGTATGATAATTTTTTCAGTGAGGTAAAGGACATAAATGATGAAGATATTTGTGGAAGGTGAATAAAGAAATCCATAGTGTGGTCAAATATATGACATGAATGACTGAACAAAAATAAAAGTAAGTGGAAAAGGGGGAAACATACAAAATTAATTTCCTAAAAAACAGGTAAAAATAATAAGTCCACTCACACATAGGGATCATATAATGATTCTAATTTTAGTATATTAATAATTCTAGAATAGTTATATATGGATAGAATATTAGATAAAGTCACAATTTTTCATGATTCCATTGTTGCTAATGTTTGTAAGTCAATTCAAACTAATAAGAAAATTGAAGATAGAATGAATAAAATGCTTCTTATTACTGAAAATTGAGAAATTAAAGGGTGTTCCAAGAATTAATTGGTCCAAAAATATTAGAAATATATAAAAATAAGTTCCCATGTTTAGAAATCAATATCAACATTATTTCTCATTTTAAATAGTTTCTGGAAGATTTACCCTTACACTACTATTTTTTTCAGGGTCTTTCAATTTTGGGTGGATAAGGTGATGATGGCTATAGAGTCTTCCCTTGATGGGGATCACTAAAAAATATGGATCTTAAATAATTTATCAAATAATCCTGAATATATAATTCTACATTTTCCCTTTATCAACTAATGGTTGTTTATGATCCTATTCTTTAATCATTGTTTAAACATTTATATACTATTTTTATCAAGGAAGAGTGATTATCAAACCATGTGCAAAACACATAAAACTTGAAATATTTTTATTATTTTTTTAGTGTGCGAAAGTACCTGAAATTTCAGGAAAATATGAATATTCTACCATAAACATTTGAAAGAAAAAACTGGTATCACATGTGAAACTATGGATATAACTATTTTATATACTTTTGAATATTTTTCTATTAAAATAGTTTTCCCACATAGAATTAGATTTTATTTTTTATGGATATTTTTTATTGGAAATGTGATACCATGTTAACATTAGACGATGTTTTGATGATCTTAAATTCATACAATCACTTTAATATAGTAAGAAGTGATACATTCTAAAATCCTTCTATAATATAGAAATTTTTTAGATCACTAAAATGAAGAAAAAAATAATTTTTAGAGGAGTTTTTTTGGTGAAATACTCCTAAATTGTTATCATAAGGTGGAGAGGAATTTCAAGAATACTATCTACTTGTATTTAAATTATAATTAGTTTGTATTTAAATTGGTATATGAAGTGGTATCATCTCAATGTTATATTAGAAAATAAATGGAGAATTGAAGGATATAATTAATGTGTTAAAATGGTAGAGATAATATTACTATGTGTGTTAAATAGATGGAGATATGATAAAAATTTATTTTATTTTCAAATAGGGGGAGAAGATATCATTGACATTTAAATGATACGTGTTTTGAGAAAAAACACAAGGGGGTTTTGTTGGGTAAAAAGGATTATCTATTCTATTTTTGTAAAATATCATGTCAATTATATGATGTTAAATGATGTATATATATCAGGTGAAAATTATAGTATCCACCCATGATATAGAATTTGCTGACATGAGGATTAAATGGAAAATAAGCTAACCACATGTCTTCTAGATAGTGATATGAACAAATTCATTATTATCTAAATTTGGAGAAAAAATTCAAGGTTGATATAGTATATAAGATGTTTTACTCAGTTTTTATGCAATCCTGTTTTATGGAGAATTTTGAAAAGATATGGATTAGGACTGATTGAAGTCGGCTATACTTGAGATGGAAGAGGTATTTTGGGAAGAACAAGAAATATAATACTTTGTATGATCAATTACCTCAAAAATAAATAAGGAGTTTGGAATTATTTTTATAATTATAATTGTTATTTAATAATGTTATGTGACTATTTAATAATGATAAATATTCCTTAGAAGAAATCTAGCACTGTTTTATGAAATTTTCTAAAATCAGAAATTTTAATTTATATAAATGTATAATTACTAAATGGTAATATTTTACAATTGATCTAATTCCTATACTACTAAATACAATGATTAATGTGTTAATTAAAAATAATTTAGGAAATTATAAGGCTTGGAACTATATCCCATGATTTTTCTAATCACATGTTATTGAAGATCATAATGATTTATCACATGACTTCATGGCCAATAATAAAACATTAATGCATATTGAATATTGCCAAAGGAAAGAGAATAAAAAATATAGATTTGATTGAATTTATTCTACAACTAAGAATAATACTCTTAAAATAAACCTTTACTGAATGTAAGTGTCATGACCCATCCCAGTGGGGTCTGTTCTGTGACTCCCCAAGCCCGTCTCTAATAGGCTAGGGGCTGGTGAATATCACCGAGTAGGGATTTCACTAAATTGAGATGTATTTCCTATGTACTTGTACACATCCAATCCCACAAAATAATGAAATTTAAAAACCATTAAGAACCCAATTCATGCATACATATATATCCCCCAACTAGAGTATAATAGAAGGTAAAGTAAATAGTGACAAATACAAGCCCACCACAAATGAATCTATAACCATAAGTCAAACCTATAAGTAATGGTACTGGGATTGCTTTCTGAAATCCATAGGAACACACCTCATTCAGTCCAATATCATAAAGAACCATCTATTCCTTGATTTCCTTGGACTATTTCAATGAGTCAATCTTCTACACAAGACATGAAACGTGTAAGCAAATCCAATGTAGGGGAGAGTATAACAATACCCAGTAGGACAACCTGAGACCATAAATAAATGTAGTAATGGAATGTATAGTCATCTCTGCACATGTATATGTTTGTGGCACATATAAAATAATATCTAGAGATACTCAACTCAAGACACATAGTTTAGATTAAATCCACAACCATAATCTACAAGCCTGATGATTCCAACTCGAAGGTTCCATGATGAACTCATCTGGGAGAACACACTCCTGAGTCTTATAGCAATGATGATGTCTATACAAGGGGTAATGCTCAGTGGGAACCATTATGAGAGGGATGCACTTATGGGTATTAAGAGAATATGATTCATATATGAGGATCACATCTAGGTCCATGGGGTGATACCAAAAATTCAATCTAGATTAACTCACTAAGTATAGGATTGACATCCAGTAGGATTGGTCATGCCGATACAGAGAACTCCACCTAGTGCATAAATATGAATAGATGATCCCACTCTCAAACTCTTGGAGGATTCTAAAAACTCTATCTAGGAAGTCTTGATTAAGGGATCATAGTCCTAAGAGTATGAATTGATTCCCAAAAACCTCCAGGAAACTGTTAAATGGAACGATCACTAAACAAATTCTCTAGATTTGGTGGAAAATAAATTCAAGCAATATAGAAAGGTGTACACAATGTGTAGTAGGGGTCCCAGACTATGTCTCTTGATCCCAGATACTGCCTGTGTGAAGGGCCTATGTCATTAAAACTGTGAAATTTAAAAGAGGATTACACGACGTGTAGAGGGGTAACATCCCATATCCTTGTATATGGGGATCTTCCCTTGTACTCCTGATGTGCTGTAGTACATGGATACATCTCGTGTATCCACACCTATGTACTAGTAAATGGGGTCACCCGTGAACATGGGAGAGACCATAATATGTGGGGGAGTACACTATAAAAACTTGGGTCTTCTTTTCTAGTTGTTTTTTAGGAAAAACTGGAGTTTCTGGAAATTTCAGGAGTACACACTATGTACTTAGAAGTACACACTGTGTACCCTGTTGTCGCGGATAGCCATGTGCTGGCCGTGTAATGGTCGAGCACATGGCCATGTGGGGTGACCTAGAGGCCACCTAAAGTGAATGCTGGTTAAGGAAAATACACGCCATGTACTTTTAAATAACATGTTGTGTACTTTCATTGTATTTCATTAAATGGACTAGATTGCATCTAATCGACATAACCCCCTTCTTCTCAACCTGTCTCATCTAGGATTGTCCGTAGCTGATGATTCTTCTCCAAGAACTCAACTCGCCATCTATTCTCTGATTCGACCACCGTCAATTGCATTGGAATCACCATAGTAAGCGCATCCTTCTTCTAGATCCTCATTTCCTAATTTCTCCTTTTTCACAAGATATCCTCGGTTGAATGTTTTTATAATTTTTGTAGGTCTTTATAATTTAAGGTGATTCATGGCCTGAGGCTCATGTATATCATCCATTCAATGCCAAGGTAGGTGGTTTTTCCTTTATGTAGTTAGTCTTTGAGTTATATGTGCCAAAGATCCCAAAACCCTTGTTCGGGGTATTTCATGTTTATAGTTCATAGCCCTGTTATTTCCTGATATACCTTGTGTGCTTGAGTAGAGGATTCATGATTTTAAATATGCTTATTTACCTTTTTATGGTTTTATTTCCCATGTTTTCTTGATTCTGACAGTTTTGTCTAGCTTTGCATGTTAGGATGCTTTGTTTTCCATGCCTTGTATTGTTAGGATGGAGTGAATTTATCTAACATGTTGTGAGATATTGTAGACTATTTATCCAAGTAGTTCTTGAGGTTTAATTTGGCTACCAAATATTTTTTGTGCAATATTATTTTACAAAGGGCTGTGGGAACCTGGTGTAGTGGACCATAGGGAGAATGGACGCTGAGGGCTTCTCCAGTGTGTGTTTACTTTCACGTTGCAAGTCCATATGAGGGATGAAATTTTTTCTCCCTCAGAGTGTCTGTAGTTTATTTGTTATGAGACCACAGGGGGAATTGGATTTTGAGTGCTTCTCCAGAGTATCTATAGTTATTGATAGGATGGCGAGTGCTTCCTCAGAGAGTCTGTTTAAAATCTGAACCATAGGGGATATACTGTAAGTACTTCATAAAGGGTTTCTTGTGTTTGATTAGTTAAACTAGAGAGGTTAGGCTGTGATTACTACCCCTAGGGTTACTTTTTTTGATAGATTCTTACTCGATATATGAAATTGAATGCAATTTAAACTGTAGGATTGTTTAAATTTGAGTAATTCCTTGTTTACTACTTCATTTTACTTGTTTCCAGCCATATATATTCACTAACAGTTAGGCACAAATCATTGGGTGATTTCCTACTGGTATTAATCTCACACCCTGTTTGGGTCTTTCTTTTGGGCCTACACAGATTATATTTTTTCAGCTATAGATAAGGTTAAGTGCCCTTCTTCTTCAAGTACTTGATTGCTGTAGAGATGGAGATCATGGGACCAATATGAGGATTGCGATGCTGTTGGAGTTTATTTGTTTCTTTTTAATTTGGTTTAGTACTTTTTTCCAAAATTGTGACTTGTTTGGTTGCCTTCCCAGACATATATATCACGCATCATTTATATATGTGCTTCAATTTTTTATTACTTCTAGTTTTCCACTATTTACTATTGTATGGTATTATTATTTTTTCCACTATTGTTATCTGTTTATTTTCATTGAATTACTCTTCCAATGAGGGAATAGTTTCACCACTATCACATCCAAGGCCCTCGCTTCTAATTGGTAGCCTCTTTCATTTGGGGAAATGCGCTTGAAGCCATGTGACCAACCAGGTACGAGGCACCTCTCGGCGGATTCTGGAACCGGAATTTTACAAAGTGGTATGAGAGGAATTATTTTCTTCTTGACTTACTGTTTGGAGCCTATAGCTAGGGGTAGGAAGGAATATGTACATAGTAATAATTTGTTCCTGGGAGTAGCTAACCCATGTATACGGAAAATCCAATTTACCTAGTTTCATGCAATTTTTCTAGTTTTGCAATTTTTACAGTTGATTTGATTTCACCGTTGGGAGATTCACAAGTTTTGTGTTGTTATCGTTGATATTATTAAGGTTCTATTTCTATTGCAACCTTATGAGATGAGGGTATTCCATCTCATGCATCATATAGGCTTTTTCTAGAAATCACATGTCATGAATTTTTCCATTCCATCCTGGGTGCATTACCAATAGCATGCTATTGTGATATATTTTGTGCAAAGTATGCATGTTTGTTTGATAGATTCCTTGATAGAATACCTGCTAACTGATATGGTATTGAGTTGTGTAAGTTTTTGTTTGAATGAAAGCCAAACTTTGGTAATTGAGGTGTTATGGGCCCTCATGGATCATAATATGGTGGATCATTGCCTTGTTATTCCTTTTATATGACATGTATTATATTAAAAGATTTGATTTGTGGGGAGTATGGGCCCTCACAGATTAGAATTTGGAACTTTAAGGTTCATTTCATCATTTTAGGGTTCTAGAGTAGTTTCTGAGGATTACTCTCTAGAAAAATCTTGAATACATGGCATGTAATGATAAATACATGCCATGTGTCCTTCTATTTGGAAAGGAAATTTTTTTATTAAGTACATACCATGTACTATATGTACACGCCCTGTAGTCCATAACTGTGTCACTAGAAGTATGGGCAGAGACAAGGGGTTGGGAAATATTTGGGGGGACATGCCGTGTACTATATGTACATACTGTGTTGTAGAGACCATGTGTCCGACCATGTGAATAATGAAATAGGTGGATGAAAAATCAGAAAATACACTCTGTGTCCATCTGAAACACACTGTGTTGTGTCAGCTGTGTAACTGACTGTGTGACTAACAACACAAGCCAGTGAAGTCTGTCAAGTACATGTTGTGTCTAGAAAAAACATTCCATATAGTCTTGTTCTAGGGGAACTATGTGGGTTAGTCGTGTAGAAGAACATAGGAAGGGGAACACGATTCAATTACATGTCGTGTCTTGGAAGAATACGCCATGTGTATGGGGTATTACAAGACTAGGGTTGTCAGGAGTACACACCCACGTGAAGGCTTAAGGGAACATGCTGTACAGGGTTTATACACGCCATGTATCCATGTTTTAAAAAACTTGAATGCATTATTTCTCATGTCCCTACTTGCACTTCTACGTTTTAGTTTGTGATAATATTGAACTAAGTGTGTGCTTGACCTTATAGAGTCATGCCACCAAGACATCCTCTAGTTGTAGGCCAGTTACAGGGCAGTGATCAGACACCAGACATGGATGATCAGGGACTACCAACAAATCCTCCTGTAGTTCCAGTCATGGAACAAGCCGTTATCCCAGATGTAGGTGATGATGCATAGTTCCGAGAGGGATTTATGAGGTTTGTGCAGACCTTCAGGGGTTCACCACATCCTGCCCCGTCTATGGAACAATTGAAGCTGGTTTTCCAATATCATAATCCTCCCACCTTCATAGGGGAATGATGACCTTAGGTTGTAGAGTCATGGTTAGAATCCATGCTATCTAACTTAGAGCATCTGGAGACGCCTCCAGATAGAAGGGTGAATCTTGCTACTTATATGTTTCGTGATTCCTCTAAGAGATGGTGGGATGTGATGTCACAGGCGGGATGCCAGCAGGTCATGGCTTGGGATGAGTTCTAGTGTGCCTTCCATGATTACTTCTACCCAGATAACTTGAGGGCTGATCGAGCCCAAGAGTTCATGAGTCTGGAGTAGGGTACTCCTTTAGTTATGGAGTATTCTTCCCTCTTCATAGAGCTGTAGCGCTTCACTCCCATCCTAGGTGGTGATGAGTTATTCTTGGAAAATAAGTTTGAGGATATTCTTAGGCATGACATCTGATATTAGGTTAACATCTTTAGGTTGACTTCTATCACTTCTATAGTCAACTAGGTGCTTATCATGGAGTGAAATCTAAGGGATTATGAAGCTTTGATACAGATTGGTTCTGAATCTGGAGTTGTTACGCCTCAGACTGACAGTAGGAAGCACCACAGGGAGTCTACACATGGATATCTTAGTAGGCCAGATACTTCTTCTGGTGTCCAGGCGGTGTGCTACCAGTGAGGGAAGAGTAGGAATACGAGGCCACATTTCTCGAGAGACCCAGTGGAGTGCTGATATTACGGCAAGATGGGTCATCTTCAGTGGTTCTGTCAGTTATTCTCACCAAAAGATAGTGATAGGGGTTCTTCTATGACTCTACATTTAGGAGCAGCACCACCAGTTTCTCATCATTCTAGAAACTGGAGTTCTTCTGGTCGCTCAGGCCGAGATGGAGGTCACAACTATGGTAGCGAGTTGGTAGGATTTCAACAACAATAGGGTGGATCAGCTCGGGGTGGTCAGGCAGTTTCATAGGGCAATGGTACTGGCTATACTTTTTCAGTGGAGAAGACCTACTAGGAGAAGGATCTTAGACCCTCTACAGTTCGAGGTACAATCCTAGTTTCCTCTATTTTAGATTCTTCTCTTTTCAATATTGAGTATTCCCATAGTTTCGTATCTGTTTCTATTTTGGAGAGACTTGGAATCTATATCTTTACTTATGCTGATGTCTGGATGTTGTACAATCTGTTGGGGACAAGAACGACTAGTGTACGTCAGTGCAACGAGTTCCCCCTCAAGGTTGGTGGGTGTCACTTCTTATGGGAACTCTATGTCTTAGAGATGATAGGCTATGATGTCAATCTCATAATGGACTGGTTAGTTACCTTCCAGATTGTGGTTGATTTCTATCACCGTGGGGTGAGTTTCACATCACCAAAGGGCAGACCATTTCTTCATAAGGGTGAATGAAATGTCCAGGTGAGCAGAGAAGGACCCGAGAATCATGGGTTGAGAGGAATTACAACCCATTTTTCTAGTCTATATCTGGATGACCAGGGGACTTCACAGTTGGACTTTCCTCCAGTGGTCGATCGTTTCAGGGATGTCTTTCCAAAATAATTTTCAGGATTGCCTCTGGAGCGAGTGGTGGACTTTTTTTATTGAGCTTGTTCTAGGAGAGGCACTGATGTCCATTCCACCTTATAAGATGGATACACTAGAGTTACAGAAGCTCAAGAAGTAGTTGGAGGAGTTGCAGAAAAAGGGTTTTATCCAACCTAGTACTTATCCATGGGGTTCACCTGTCCTATTTGTGAAAAAGGCAGACAGTACCCTCAGACATTGTGTGGATTATCAGAATCTGAACCAGTTGATAGTCAAGAACCGATATCCCTTGTCAAGGATTGATGATCTCTTTGAACTGCTTCTAGGATACCGGGTGTTCTCAAAGATTGACTTGAAATCTGGTTACCATCAATTGTGCATTAGACCTTCAAATATACCTCTTACAGCCTTTCAGAGCTGGTATGGTCTATAAAAGTATGTGGTTATGCCGATCAGTCTCACGAACGCACCTGTAGTTTCATGGAATAGATAAACTGAGTGTTCCATTCATACTTGGATTATTTCATGGTAGTTTTCATGGATTATATCTTGGTGTACTATCACACTCAACATGACCATGATAACCATCTTGATATTGTTTTTAGTACACTTATAGAGCATCTGTTATAGGCTATGCTCTCAAAATTCCTCTTTTGGATGGACCATATTCACTTCTTGGGTCATGTTATCTTAGAGAAAGAGTATCAGTGGACCTAGAGAAAGTGAGATAAGTAGTTTCCTTAGAGAATATGAAGATCATCTTTGAGGTACAGAGTTTTATAGGGATTTTTTGGATACTACAGACACTTCATACAGGACTTTTCATGCTTTTCAGCGCCACTGAAAGGCCGGACTAAGAAGGCTGTGAAGAACTTGTGGTCATATTCTTATGATTCAGCCTTTCAGAAGCTGAAAGGGAGGTTGACTTCACCACCGATACTAGTATTTCAAAAGTCTATCAAGAGCTATATTGTATACTATGATGCACCAGGTATCGGTCTAGGAGTTATTCTTATGCAGTGGAAAGGATTTGTTGCATACGGGTCTCGACAATTGATTCCACGTGAGAGGAATTACCTGACACGCGATCTTGAGTTAGCTGCAGTTGTCCATGCTTTACACTATTGGAGACATTATCTATTGGGAGATCATTTTGTGGTTTTCATCGACCACTAGAGTCTCAAGTATATCTTCACTCAGCGTGATCTGAATATGAGACAATAAAGGAGGGTTGAGTACCTTCAGTATTTTGACTTTGAACTTGCCTACATGCCTAGGAATGGAAACACAATGGCTGATGTGTTGAGTAGAAGGACTCAGATACAGGCAGTTCAGGAGGCCAGTAATGAGTGGCAGCTTATGGATATGTTCTTAGAGATGAATTTGGTGGTGCACAATAGGCATGGGAAGACTTTTCTTTATTCTCTAGCTGTTACCTATACTCTTCTTGATCGAGTACGAATGAGGTAGCTATCATATGATGAAGGCCTAGTTCTACGAGAGAGTGTGTCAGGAGAGGAACCTATTCCTGGATGGACCATAGTCAAGGATGTGATCTTGTGTTTTCATGGGAATGTATGGGTGTCAGCAGACATATGCAAGGAGCTGATGTAGGAATTTCATTCCTCAGTTTGGGCAGTTCATCATGGTGTCACCAAGATGTATCGAGATCTTCACTGTCAGTATTGGTGGCCAGGTATAAAGAGAGATGTTTCTAGTTTAGTGATGAGTTTTTCCACTTATCAGTAAGTGAAGGTGGAGCATCAGAAACCAGCAAGGCTTTTACAGCAGTTACCCATTCCTGAGTGGAAGTGGAATGATGTTGCGATGGACTTGGTGACAGGTTTTCCGAGGTCACCTCAAGGGAATGATACAGTTTGGGTTGTCCTTGAAAGACTCATTAAGGTTGATCACTTATTACTGATAAAGGATACCTTCAATGTTGATGTGATGGGAAGGTTTTATATCATAGATATTTTAAATTTACATTGAGTTCTTCACTCCATTTTTTCAAACAAGGACCCACGTTTTACTTCTCGGGTCTGGTAGGGATTACAGAGGGCTTTGGTTACACAGGTACTTCTGAGTGCAGCTTACCATCCCCAGACAGATAGACAGTCCGAGCATACAATTTAGGTGATGGAGGGCATGCTTTGAGAATGCGTACTAGACTTTTGAGGTTCTTGGTAGAATCAAATACCTCTTTTGGATTTTTCTTACAATAATATTTTTCAAGAAACTATTCAGATAGAACCTTATGAGACTTTTTACGGTAGGCCATGCCGATCACCCTTATGTTGGATGGAGGTAGGAGAGGAAACTATGTTGGGACCTCATATTGTTCAGAAGACCATGAAGCAGGTGGAGTTGATTCAAAAGAGGATTGCTACTACATAGTCATGACAGAAGTTTTATGCTGATCGATGGAGATGACCTCTAGAGTTCGAGGTCAGAGATTAGGTTTTCCTACATGTCACACCAAGGTTGGGACACAAAAGGATTAAGAGACTGGGTAAGCTTTCACTGAGATATATTGGACTATTTTATGTTTTGGAGAGAGTTGGTCCATTCACCTATTGGTTATAGTTAACTTAGAGGTACCAGGCTACGCATGACGTCCTCTACGTCTCTTAGATATGACATTACTTCTCAGACCCGTCTCATGTTTTTCAACCCAAGGAGGTTGAGCTAGAGGTGGATGCATCATTTTAAGAGCATCCTATTCAGAATTTTTATTGCAGTGAAAATGTTATCTATGGTCGGTATGTTCCTATGGTACGAGTGATATGGCATCACTAGCTAGTACATGATGAGACTTGGGAGAGGGAGGTCGACATACGATTGCAGTGGCCAGTGCTGTTTGAGGATTTGTCTTCTACGCTGCCTTGGTAGGGAAATTCAGGGGAAATTTTCATTAAGGGGGGAAGTTTTTAAGAACCTGGATCTTCTTTTATGGTATTTCTTTATTTTATGGTTGTTTTTCAGGAAAAAGAGGTGTTTTTGGAAATTTCAAGAGTACACGACGTGTACTTATAAGTACACGTCGTGTACCCGGTTTTCACGGGTAGTCATGTGTTGGATGTGTAACGAATGAGCACATGGCCGTGTGGGGTAACTTAGAGGCCACTTAAAGAGGATACTGGTTAATTCAAGTACATGCCGTGTAATTTTAAAAAACATGTAGTGTACTTTCTTTTTTATTTCATTAAAAGGACCGTGGTCGCGTCTAATCGACAGAACCCCATTCTTCTCGACCTGTCTCATCCAGGAGTATCCATAGCTGGCAATTATTCTCTGAGACCTAGACTCTCCATCTATTCTCTGATTTGACCACTTTTTATTGTGTTAGAATCTCCACGATAAGCCCTTCCTTCTTCTAGAACCTCGTTTCCTAATTTCTATTTTTGCACTAGATATCTTCGGTTGAATATTTTTATCATTTTTGCAGATCTACAGAGTTTTAGGGTGATTCAAGGCCTGAGGCTCATGTATATCATCCGTACAATGCTGAGGTAGGTGGTTTTTGTCGTACTGTAGTTAGTCTTTGAGTTATATATCCAAAAGTGTCCAATACCCTTATTCGGGGTATTGTGTGTTTATGGTTGTTAGCCCTGTTATTTCATGTTATACCTTGTGTGCTTAAGTAGAGGATTCTTGATTGTAAATATGGTTATTTACCTTGCTATGGATTTTTTGCCCATGCTTTTTTGATTCTAACTATTTGGTCTGGCTTTGCCTGTTGGGATGCTTTGTTTTCCATGCCTAGTTTGTTAGGATGGAGTGAATTTATCTGACATGCTATGAGATAATGTATATTGTTTATCCGAGTAGTTATTGAGGTTTACTTTGGTTGCTGCATATCATTTGTGCACAATTTTTTTACATAGGTCTGTGGGAACCTGGTGTAGTGGACCGTAGGGAGAATGAACGTTGAGGGCTTCCCTAGAGTGTCTGTTTACCTTCACATTACGAGACAATAGGGGGGTGGACTTTTTTCTCTATCAGAGTGTCTTTAGTTTCCTCATTATGAGACCACATAGGGAATTAGATGTTTATTTCTTCCCTAGAGTTTCTATAGTTATTGATACGAGACCACAGGGGGAATTGACGGTGAGTGCTTCCTTAGAGAGTATATTTAAAATCATAACCATAGGGGTAGACTGTTAGTACTTTCCATAGGGTTTGTTATGTTTGATTAGTTAAACTAGAGGGGTTAGGATATGAGTACTACCCAGAGGGTTACTTGTTTTGATATTTTCTCACTTGATATATGAATTTGAATGAAATTGAAACTGTAGGATTGTTTAATTTTGAGTAGTTACTTGTTTATTGCTTCATTTAACTTGTTTTATTCCATATATATTTGCTGACTGTTAGGAACAGATCGTTGGGTGATTTCCTAATGGGATTCGTTGCACGCCCTGTTTGGGTCATGCTTTTGGGCCCAAACAGATTATATTGTTGCAGGTACAAATAAGGGAAAGAGCCCTTCTTCTATAGGTACATGATTGCTATAGAGGTGGAGAGTATAAGACCAAGCTGAGGCTTGCGATGCTGTTGAAGTTTATTTGTTTCTTTTTAATTTGGTTTAGTACATTATTACAACATTGTGACTTTTTTGGATGCTTTTCTAGACATATTTATCATGAATTAGTTATATATGTGCTTAAATTGTTTATTAGATCCAGTAATCCACTATTTACTATTTTATGGTAGTATTATTGCTTTCTCTATTGTTATCTATTTATTTCTGCTATGTTACTCTGCAAATGAGGGAATAGTTTCCCCACTATCACACCCAAGCCCCTCGCTGCTTGTCTAAAGCCTCTGGAATTTGGGGAAATGAACTTGAGGCCATGTAACCAACCGGGTACGGGGCAACTCTGGGTGTATTTTGGAACCAGGATGTTACATACACTCTATGTCAGAAACCAATGTACTCCACCCCATGTCTGTGAACTACATGGTGTAAATTCCGAGTTCATCCAAGGGGAATACATGCCATGTAGTCGATGAATACATGACTTCTATATGAGGTTTTTATATAACCCATATTATTCATCCCTATAACATTTTTTGATCATCCATGGGACATGATTATATCTGGCTGATTGTTGGTAGACTCACCAATTAAACCCTTTTCTTATCTATTTGAGAGCAGTATTTAGTGGAGAGATTAGGATGCTTCTACGTGTAAGAGATATTTCAACTTCATGGACTTCCATTGATGATAGTTTCATATCATGATGCTCTCTTTACATCCTAGTTATGGAAGGGATTACAAGTTGTGTCTGGGACCCATTTACACTTGAGCACAGAGTTTCACCCATAGATGGATGGCCAGACTGTGCGAACCATTCAGGTTCTAGAGGATATACTAAATGATTTCATTATTGAATTTGGCTATAGTTGGGGGGATCATCTACCACTGTTGTAGATTGCATACAACAACAAATACTATTCCACCATTGGTATAGAATCATTTGAGGAATTATATGGGTGACCCTACAAGTTACCAGTTTGCTGGACTAACCTAGGAGAGTAAGATCTCATGGGCCCAAAGTTGGTGCAAGCTACTACATATAAGGTTTAGATCATCTAGGAGTTGATGAAGACTACCCTGAGTCGTCATAAGCCTTATACTCACAGGTGGAAGAGTCCTTTGGAGTTCGAGGAATGAGAACATGTGTTCCTTTGGGTTTTACCTCGATGAGGATTATGGATATTTTTCCAGGGAAACACTCTATTTCTAATGTTCATTAGCCCTTTCTAGATACTAAGTAGAGTTGGTGTGGTGTTGTACTGCTTGGCTTAACCACCATAGTTTGATGGGGTACATTATGTCTTCCACATGTAGCAGCCGAGGAAGTACGTGCATGACCTATCACATGTCATCAACAAGGGTGAGATGGACATCAAGGATAGGGTGAAATTTTATGAGTACCCAATGGAGATCGAGAATTAGTAGGAGAGGATCCTTTGAGGGTGGTTAATTCTTTTAGTGAGTGTTTGGTGGAAGCACTGGAATCTCCCAGAGAGCACATGGGAGTGGGAGACTCAGATTCATGCTTAGTACCCTCATATATTTGAGTATACCTTGTTTTGTCTTTTCAAGGACGTAAATCCCCAAGGTGGAAAGAATGTAATGTCTCGTATTTTCTATGTACTATTTTTTAGATATTATATGGATTTATTTTGAGACCAGATGATAAGACAATGTGATATTTAGAGGTCTGGTGTGCCAAGAATAATTATTTGAAAAATATTAAACTTTTTAATAGCACATGATTGATGTTTTCCTAGAAAATTGTAATAACTCTTAAATGAGTTCCTACATCAAAAATCAGAGAGAATCGTTGAGATTATAATGGAGGATTTACCCCAGGTGTGAATTAACTTTAGTCAGTGTGGGATGTTTGAAAAAAAGTAGTCATGGGATGTAATAGGAATAAAATAATTTAATAAAAATTATGTTGTTGATGTGGAGAATTTTATTTTTATTAAGACTTTGTTAGATATTCAGGTTTAGCATTAAAACCCTATAATTTCTCCAGAGACATGGAGAAAGAACCTATGGAGAAAATATTGGTGGATGATGATAGATTAATTGAACAACACACCTTAGATTCGATGAACCTTACCAATAATGAAAATGAAACTCCATTCTTAATCAATGATCAAACCGAATCGAGTCATTTTGTGTTGTTTTGAGTTATTTTCCCCATTCTTGAATTCTAAGATGGATGCAGACAAAACAACAAAAATACTAGCTTGTGGATCTATTATTTTTGCAGGAAGGATATCATCTACATGATTATTGGGAGATTGATCATTATTCCTCTTCGTTTATCATTCCAATGTAAACAGTTTTAGGCTAACAAGAACAAATTTAAAGGTTCATTTAATAGGTTTTCTCTTTGTGTTTTTCTCCCTCTATTATTCTTGTTCTTCACTGTTGGATCCCAGTGGTCATTTATTGACCATTTCGGGTGGCTCTGAACACAATTAGAACCCCCACTATTTGAGGAAAATCAATAACAGAGGCCTAATATATGTAGACAAGTATCCAAGGAGCTCATATATGTGATTGTTTCATGTTTCAGGCATTAGAAGAGGCTAGTTAGTCCACCAAAGGGACCACCGGTGCGACGCCAGTGAATGTAGACCGATGATGGAACAACTGGTGCCATAGGTGGGGACACAACTTGGGAAATTTCAGGGCCCTGAGACATGATAGTGGTGGCTATACAGGACACAGACGATGACTGCATTAAGCGGGGGGCGTAGATGAACCAAGACACATGCGGCGGCACATGCATCCCACGTGCAAGCAGGTCAAGCCAAATGAATGGGCATGTCCTGGTTATTCGAGCTGATAGAATGGGACAAGAAAGGTGTGTTGGGCTGAGTGGGATGGACCATGTTCATATTTGTGATGATTTCACATTTTTGTCATCTGAGGAGGCATGGTGGTCCACAGAAGTGACCACCAGAGAGACATATATTATGGTGGTGGTGGCCATGTGGGAAATGACTGGCGACCACATGGATTGTTAGCCACTAAATAATTGATCTGCATGTAATGGACCAGGCAGCCTGCATACATGAGGGCCTGGCTGAATGAATGGTTCGGTCTAGGGGGTTGGGCCGAGTGGATGGGCTGGGCCAAGCGAACTGGGCCAGGTGGGTTGATGCCAAGTTAGATACGAGCAAACCTAGGCAGATCTGGGCCACAGTCGACTATGATTGTCGATCTTGAGCCATGGAAGCTCTAGATTCTATGGCCTTAGGGAAACTAGGGGTGGTCGACCACCACCGTCAACCATATCAGTCAATCCTTAAGCCCAGTGACCCCTGTTAAAATTTTAAAAGATCATATATTCTAAACAAAGCATCCAATCGATGATCCATCTACAGTATTGAGAACCTAATGTTGAGATGGACCTTTTGTGGGGTTTTAGTTTGGACCAATATAGGTTGAGATCATCCACTTGTTCCTTTCCTTGAGGGTTCAATATGTCATTACATCCACATTTTTGGATAGTAGTCCCCTCTAGAGGTTGAGTCTTAGATAGAGTATGGTATCCCTCTATGGTACTGGAGTGCGATCCTCTGTCACCCTTAGTGGTGTGTGTGGAATCACATAACCTCCATGAGAAGTTAGTTTATGCACCACCTAGTGAGCCACATTGGTAGGGTCCATGGTATCCCCTAGTGTGTCTAGGAATGATCCCCTACATTGTGGGTTGATACAGATTGGGTACGTGGTATCCCCCATTTTATCTAGGTACAATCTATGGTATCCCCCTATGTGACTGGGTATAATCACATCTCTGTGCATCATAGTCTTCCATGAACTATGTTTTCTCATTTGGGCAGGTCCAAAATGAGCTAGAACACTTTTTGAGTGTCTTTGATGATATCATGACTCAAGGAGTGAGTTATCCCAGAGTGAGCATACTTAGAGAAAACTCTTGTGGCTAGTAATTGGTCTTGGATCACCTCTAGAATGTGTGTCTTGGATTGGGTATATCTAGATATTCTTGATATATGTTTTTTTGAAATATACCTCTTTATATTTGAGTATGTTATTCCTTTGTGATATTCTTTAGTGGTATTACTTTTTCATTTTGGGGTGTCCAACTATGTATTGTAATACTCACCCCTGCATGGGCTTTTCCTGCAAGTGTCATGTATTATGTAGATGATCAACCATTTGATAGAGACCTATGATGTCTAGGACCATGTAGTGATTTGTGAGACGATATAAACTATGGCGGGTTCCTATAATTTTCAAACATTAGTCCCAGTACCTCTTTTCTTACAATTTGGACTTGAGGTTTCCGATTCTTTTTGGTGGGATTGTATTCTAGCTTTGTTTACCTTTCAGTACTTTACTATCATACTATGTTGTGAGATATTAGTGGTATGCATGAATTTTTTACTTAGTGGTGTTTACAATTCATAATTTTGTGTCTTGGATATGTGTGCATGTGTAAGGGTACTTAGGCTAATGCCTCTGAATTGTGGGATATTCCTACTCAATACTAGTCGTCAGCCCCTGGACTGTTGGAGGTGGTCATGGGGTAGTCACGGCACGAGCCCCTATATGAAAATTCAGGACATCGTGAATATATGATAACCTCACTATACTCAACATAATGAGAAGTTTTAATTATACGGGTTTGACCAAAACATACATACACTTCCATCTAATTGGTAATTAACATACCATTCTTGCATACTGAAAACTCCTGCTTCACGAAACGTCATTGTTTGTTTTTCCATTACCTCATATCGTGGTTGGAAATTATGATGGAAACTCTATTTTTTATATGAAATATATGGTAATTATGATTTCTCTTTTATTCTTTAATTATTATATAAAACATACCTTAATTCCTTACATTTTGTGTCAATAAGATAACATCCTCTGTGGACGTGTGGACTACCACCTCCTCAAAGTGATGTGATATGTTCACACATTAAATGGAATGTATTATGTAATAGTTTAATTAAAAATATGTCAAATAAATAAGATAAATATGATATTAATTTCATAATTACCTTCCTATAAATATAATATATCATTTTCTTTATTACCATTTCACACACTGAAAAAGTGCTAAAGTCATTCATGGTTGTGTGGACTACCACCTCCATGACGCGATGTGATTCATTTTACATCATCATAATTCTATATATATTGGTATATATGATTAAATATCATGGTATTTATTATATAATTTTCATTTATGAAAGATAAATTTCAATTACCTTATTTCTATAACGATCATTGAAAAATGAGAACATCACTCATGCATACGTATGGCCTATCGTCTCCATGATTGTAATGTAGGTTAATTTTACATAACCATATTTCATAATTTTTTATAGAAGTATAATTGATTTATAAATATGATAATTATTTCGTGATTATTATTATGAATATGTTTATATACTTACCCCTTTGACCATAGTTAACCTACCAAAGTCATTTTTAACACAGGAACTGAATTTGGTAAAAACACCTGAAGTAAACAAAATGGATTAATTAGTGTTTTAAAAAAATTGTAATAATTTAAATAAACGTACTGTTAAACATGAAAATGGTTTTGAATAAAATAAATAATTAACATATTTTTATTATTCATGATTATAAAGACACACATGACAAGTTGGACTCATGGTAAGGGATTTCGTCTCAATCTCTTTTTGTTGAGGAATTTCTTGATTATATACACCTTTACTCTTTTATAGGGTGTATATACAAATATTATGACATTTCATATACATATTTCATATATAATCATATTATTTATTGTTTTTATAAATGTTTTATTTCATAGAGATTATGATTTAATTGTTAAACGGTACATGGACACCTTGAAAGATAAAATATATAATTATCCAATATTTTTTATTCATGTCAATATTTTTGATATATTATACATATTTATTTATATGGATATAAAATGATTATAAAGATAATATTATGTATATTTTTAATTTAATTCAATGGTTTTCAAAAAGGAACCTTTTTATGAGTTTTATAAGGAATGTTTTGAAAGATGACACAAAGAATGTTTTGTTCTTAACCTAAATGAAGAAAATGGATTTTCCACCATGGTGGAAATTTTTTAATTTTTTTCTTCCATTATAATATTTCATGATTCCTTAAATAAAAAACTATTTTTATATTTTCGGGTATTTTGGTTTTGAAATTGGGCTTTCAATGAAAATTATGTTTTGGTATTGAAAATTGGTTTTTAAAAGAAAGTTGTATTTATATAAAAATGTTTTTTTTCATATCATATTAAAAGAGTTATTAAATGGTTTTTAAGATGGAAGTATTTTATTAGTTATATGGTACTTGATAATTATAATAAATGGTTTATATGGATACATATTATACTTGGGTTGGCCTTGATAGCACTGGGAAATCCCATTATAGCTTAATATGGGGTAGCCTAGATAGCTTCGTATATACCCATTATTTATTAATATGAAGTGTACCAGAAAGCATTATGAAATACAATTATAGCCTTACATGGGTCGCCTAGAAACAATTTGGTAAGATCATAATAGGTTAATTGGATTTCAGTCATATGGTTATTCGAATTGAAATGGTTTTGAAAGGTCTTAATGTATATGATTCTCTAAGTGACCTTAATGAGATTTTGTTTCTTGTAATTGGTTTTAATTGTTCTCTTTGAAAAAAATGTGTGTTTATTTCCCATGTAACATTTCTTTATTTCTTATTCTCAATGAAAATTTAGGATGAAGGTAAACCTTATATGATTTTTCATGTTTTTACAAAACTAATAGTTTCCTTTCTTTTTTATCCCAAACATAGCTTTTGTGCTCACTCTATGTTTTAAAATTTCATTCACAGGGTTTAAGTGGGAACAGATTCCATGAAGAGATCCAGAAGATACTTTTAATAAATTTTTATAAATACAAATCAGTTTTTTATTTTAAATAGTTTTATATTTTAAAAATGGATATTTTATAAAATTCCGTACTTTTTAATTTTTTAGTTTCAATGTATGAGTTATGGAATAATTCCCAAAATATGTAAACCTAAAAAGATTCTAAATTTGAATGAATGTTATTTATTTAAATAAAAATGATGATTATGTAATGTTTAAGGAAGGTTCATTATATTTGGTATCAAATGGAGGTTTTGAATACATTGGATATTAGGATGTATTCTTAAGACTTATAGATATCATCATGGGTTTATAATTTTAAGGATTATAAAATGTTTAATGGATTAGAAACCATTTGGAGACTTTAAGGTATGAAATTTTATGGTGATTAAATTTATTTTTGGAGATATATATTTGAGATAATTATGGGTCATTACATTTTGGGATGAAAAATGTAAGGTATAAGTTGAAATTTGATGTTAAAACTTGTTATAGTTTTTGTTTATAATGTTTTTGAAATTTAAATATTTTTATAATGGTTATATTAATATAGTTGAAGAATAATGATAACCCATAGGATGTGTGACAACCCATCGCTTCCAAAAAGGCAAAGGGAATCAATCCAAAAACCAAAGGGAGATAAGGGTGGATCAACTACCACTGGCCTACGTGAAGTCCGGGTTAGTAATAATTTTTCCTTTTAATTTATTAATTTTGTTGACTAATAATGAAATTAATTTTTGGAACATATGTTTTATTGAATAGATTACATGGGGATTAGAAAATGATTTATGTATTATGTAATTAATGTTATTTTAGAAGATGTTTAATATTTTTGGAACCCAATATAGTCAAGGTAAAAAGATTACTATGGTATTTTATTATAGATGTAAATGTTGAATTATATTTTGGAAGATTATATGATTTTATTTTGGAGTTATAGTGATTCACATTATTTATTGAAAAAATTAGAATATCAAACAGAATATGTGGTTTAGGAAATTATATTTTTGGTATGAGACATTAAGTGTGATTGATGTTATTTGGATAAAAATGTAAAATTTATCTTCTAAGACTGTGTTATCAAATCCTTATACAATCTCGATTTCAATATTTGGTTTAAAATTACTTTTTTAAAATAATACATCTTTATCTTTTAGTGTCACTTTAGAATATTAGAGTTTAAAATAGTTTCAATCATATAAAGTTATATTTTTATGGAATTATATTATATTATCATAACCATTTTTTTGGGTTAATTATTCAAGATAAGTGAAATAGATAGTTATGATTTTTCATATTATGTGATTTTCTAGAAGTGATTATAGTGCTTCACGCATTAAAAATTAATCGTAAATACTTACCATTTATAGAAAAATATGTGTTTTTGGAGGAAAATGATTTTTGGGATGAAACTCTACTTTTAAACTAATTATGTTTCATTATGTTCATACTGAATGTAGTAAAATAATTCCTCAATGCTACGATGAGGATCTTTAAACTAAAATTTTATTTATTTACTTTTAACAATGTCCATTTAATGCATCACATATTTATCATTTTGTGATGGATAACTTTATTATGATCATGTTTTATATCAATTTTTATTAGTCTAGGAGAATTAGTTTTCTCTTCCATATCCAAGTATTCTAATATGGAAACCTAGTATTTTTTATATCACGAGACCTTCATAGTTCCCTTTCATTCTTGTAAAGTGGATGTTTTATTAACCCTTGTTCTGATGTGGGATTTCATGAAATATATTTTGAAAAGTCAAACCCATAGTTTCCAATCCCGAATTTATGAATTTTGAGGATTCAATTTCTAAAATTGTGGGGGAGGAAATGTAACATCCTAAGTTTTTAAAAGGAAAAACTTTCTTCTATATCATACATGATACACCACATCGATCATAAATAAACATATAAATATTATTCTATTACTGTTAAAACATAGTCATTAGAATGGGAAGAATGGAAAATATTAATAGAATTATTTAAATACAATTTACACATATTTTTATAATTAATTATTTGGTGGCCAATTAATTATAAATTATTGTAAAAACCTTCTTAATATAAAAGAAATTTATTTTAAAAAAACTATTTAAATGAAAATAAGTCTGTTTATAAAATAATAAAATCACCCTCGATAGATTCTTTTAACAATATATATATATATATATATATATATGTGATATTAAATATAAGGTTTAAAATTCATCTTATATGTTTTCAATACATTATATAAGAAGATATTAAAATTTCATGGATAAAAATAGTATTTATCTAAAAAAAGCAGTTTTGATTCCTTTGGATGGTGCGCTTATTTTAAATATAGTTTTTGGAACTATTATAAATTCAATTTCAAAGACTAAAATTACTTTTGTAATTGGGGTAGGAAAATTTACTTTGGTTGAATTTTTGGTATTTTTCTGGTAAGTTTCTTATGTAGATGAATAGTGAAATAAAATATTGCATTTTAATTGAAAAAAACATTTTCATCAAATTTATTTATGGTGTTAAATTATATTTTTGAAATATTTTAATGTATAAATGCATTTTTTATAATTTAATCCAATGTATATTATTTTTATCAATTTCACATTAATATTAGATAAAAATATTTCAATTTTTTTTATGGATTTAACTTTTTTTAAACCAATTTTCTCATTCTGTCAACGGGTTTAATTTCAATTTAATTACTCATTTTTTATGAATTTTGAAAAAATGGATTCCATATTTTTAATCATAAGGTATAAATATTGTATGTATTTCCCTTTTATTTTTGGATATTATTAATTTTAACTTTAGTAATTTTTTATTAACATGGTTAAAGATAAATCTTGTAATTAAGGGTAAAAATAATATTATAAAAATTATAAAACTACATTAAAATATGTTCTAATTTAATGGAATGAGTAATTTTAGACCAATATATTCTTTGGGATGATTTTATGTCCATATGGATCCACCTAGAGGACATAATCTGATTTATAATATTATATTCAAAGGAAAGACAATTTTGTCACACTTTTGTTTTTAACAAGTGAAATAGTTTTAATATGGGGTGTTACAATAGATTTATAGAAATATTAATATAATTTTGAAATCTTAAATATTTATATTTATCATGATAATTTGTTTCGATTTTTTATAAAATTATTAATTAAATTAATGTCTTATACAATGATGATGCATTAATTATTTAATCATAGGAAATATCTAATAAATGATATTTAAAAAACTAAAATAAAAATAATTTGATAATATTAATTCTATCCAAAAAAATTTAATATGAATTGGACTTGTTATAATTTTTTTCAGTTATTTTTTTTGAATTTATCTATCTATTATGATAGTTTTTAAAAGACAATTAATGAATAGTGTCAACATTGACATTATTGATATTTTAAAATAAATATTAATTTATTAAATGATATATAATTCATAAAAATATAAACTTCATACAAAATATTTTGGTGGGTATAAAAATGTAATCAATTAACTCTTTTGGGACTTTTGGTATTTTATAGTAAATATATTAACCCCCAAAGTGTAAACTACATGATATCACAATAATAATTAATAAAGGTTGAAATGAAAATATACAGATTAAAAAATGTTTAGAAGCTGAAAAATTCAAATTGGATGAATTAATTTAGACTCAAAGTCATACTATATTCAAATTAAATGAGTTTGGATCCATTTGGAAGAGAAAATTAATTTATAATAATTTAATATTGTGAATAATAATAAGAGTGGTCCTCCCTTCTCTTATAAATGGGCACCTATCCTCTTTTCATCACACTTGTAAATCCATTTGGCATAGAAAAACTCTACCGAAAATTCCTCCCAACATCCTTCACTTCATAAAGGATGTATTTCTTTGGGAATAAATCAATCTAATGACTCCTTTTTGTGCAAATAAAAGGAAGATACCAAAAGAAGACGTAATGTTCATCAATGAAGGTGTTTGTTTTATTTATTCCATGAAACCCATCAATTTAGTTTATTTCATGATTATATAATATCATAAATATCATAAATATATTTATGTGTTGTTATTATAATGGTTTGACCTACACTTACATACATTTCCATTTAATGGGTAATGAACTTACCATTCTTTTGTATGGTGAACTACCGCCTCACTAAATGATGTTGTTTGTTTTTCCATTACCACCACACATGGTTGGGAATTATGATGGAAAATCTATTTTTATATGAAATATATGGTATTTTTATTTTGTTAGGATTCTATAATTATTATTTAATAAATACTATACTACTTTACAATTTGTGTAAATTCGATAACATCTTTTGTGGATGTGTGGACTACCCCCTCCTCAAAGCAATGTGATAAATTCACACATTACATGGAATGTATTAAGGATGAGCTTAAATAATTATATGTGACATAAATAACATCCATATTATATTCATGACATAATTAACTTTCAATACATATAATAAATCATTTTCTTTATTATCATTTCACACACAAAAAAAGTGATAATGTCGTTTGTGGACGTGTGGACTACCACCTCCTCGATGTTATGTGAATCACATTACATAAAAATAATTATTTATATAAGTATACATAAATATATTTCAATGTATTTATTATAGAAATATAATTATGGAAAGAAAAATTTAACATACCTTCTTTTCATAATGATCATTGAAAAATGAGAATGTTACTCACGCATACGTACAACCTACCTTCTCCATGAATGTAATGTTGGTTCATTTTTCATTACCATCATTCATAATTGGTTTAGAATGTATGATTTACATATAAAAATGATAATTATATATTTTAATATTATTCTTTATATGTTTATATAATTACTCCATTGACCATAGTTGACCTACCAATGTTGTTTTTGACACTTGAACATAATTTGGTCAAAACACCCGATGTAGACATAATTTCTTAAGTAGTTGTTTAAAACATTTTAATAAGTGAAATAAAATTAATGATAAACATGAAAATTTTTATTAATCAATTAAATAATTAACATATGTTTATTATTCAGTAATATAAAGACACACGTGGCAAGTCAGACTCAAGGTAAGAGATTTATTCTCAATCAACTTTTCTTGAGGCATTTATTGCTGATATTTACATTTATTCTTTAATAAAATGTATATACAGATAATGTGAAATATATTATCCATATTTTATCTATAACCATTTTATTTAATGTTTTGTTAAATTTATTCTTTCAAGGATATGCTGATTTAAATGATCAAAGTGGTATGGGACACCATGAATGTTTAATGATTTAATTATCAAATATTTTTCCATGTTAATATTCATGATATATTTTAAATATTTATTTATATGGATATAAAAGGATTTTTAAGGATTTTTTTTATTTTTACAATTTTATTCACATTTTATCAAAAATAAATATTTTTACATGTTTTACATGGAATGTTTTGAGAAATGACACAACGAATGTACAATTTTTAACATATACAGTGATAATGGATTTTCCTCAATTGTGGCCATTATTTTATTTTCAACTTCATTTCAAGATTTCATATTTCTGTAAATGGTAAAAAAATGTTTTGTTTAATTTGGAATTGAAAATTTATTTTCAATGAAGATAATATCTTCGTATTGAAAATGAGTTTTTAAAATAAATATTTATTCTTATATGAATGTTTTTTTAGATGGTATTAATAGTTTCATTAAAAGGGTTTTATGATGAATGAGTTTTATTAATGATATTGTACTTGAGAATTATAGTAAACATGTGAGATCGATACAACTTATACATGCGATGACCAAGGAAGTTCTGGGAATTCCCATTATATCTTATCATGGGGGGGATAGCGTCGGGTAATCTCGTTATAGCTTAACATGGGGGCATATTTTTCTGAGAAATCCCATTATATCTTAAGTTGGGGTGGAGAATACTGTGATGGTTAAGTTCATGATATCTTAATTAGAATCCGGATATATGGTTATTCCAATCAAAAGGGTTTTAAATGGTTTTATGTATATGATTCTCTAAGTCACCTAAATGTGATTTAGATTCATGCTATGGGGTTTAGTGATTCTCTATGAGGAAAATATGTGTTTGTTTTCCATATTTTTTTTATTTATTATTACCAATGAAAATTTATGATGAAGGTGAATATTATATGAGTTTTCATGTTTTTACTAATATAATGATTTCAATAATTTTTTATCCCTTACTAAGTTTTTTATCACCCCATGTTTTAAAAACACCTTCCACATGTTTAAGGGGGGATATATACATGGATGAGATCAATATGATATTTGTGATAATTTTTTACAAAGAGAAATGATGTTTTATTTTAAAGAGTTTATATTTTTAAACTTTTATATTGAGTATAATTTTCTAATTTTTAATTTTTTAGTTTCTATGTATGATTTATGGACTAATTCTCAAAAAAAATTAAATAGGATAACATCCTCAATGTGAAAGAAGGTAAATTTTATAACTAAAATTCAAAATTATTCAATGTTTAAGGTTGGTTCTTTTTAGATATGTTACACTAAAAATAGTCTTTAGAAATAGAAAATGATTATATACCACAATTTAATTTATTTATAATTTTTAGAGAAAAAATTATTACCTTAAATGGTGAAATAATGATGATGGAGTAATTGTTTAATTGTTAGAAGAATCAAATAAATGATATTAAAAATATAAAAATAAATATAATTTGATATAATTAATGTCATCCATGAATTTTCTGGATGACTTTGAAATTTGGTGATTAATTAAAATTATTGGTTCAAATTAATCTTTTCATTATGATATTTTTAAAAAGTCAAGGGATTAATAGTGTCAAAATTGATGTAAATTCTATTTAAAAAAACAATATTTTAGTAAATGATATAAAATTCATAAAAATATAAAATTCTACCAACTAATTTGTATAATTCAACAAATTTCTAAAATGATTCATTTATTTGTCTTTTGAAATTTATTCATAATTACATTTTTCATAAAAATGTAAATTACATGATATTAAGGTAGATACTAAAAAGGTTAAATAAATGTTAAAGCTAAAAGATAAGGATTAAATTTTTTTCAAAACATATGTAATTTCTAATGGATGAGGTTATTTATACCCAATATTTAATTATATTCTAAAATAATATGTTTGGATAAATTTGGTTTAGAAAATTAATTTATATTAATTTAATATTTTAATGATTTCAAAGATTGCCCCTCCCCCCTCTTATAAAAGGAAACCTCTTCTTCCCTTTTATTCACACTTCAAAACCTATTTGGTTCAGAAAAACCCTTTAAAATTATTCTCCAAACATCCCTCCATTTATCCTAGAAGTATTAATTTTTGAATAAGGCCATCAAAATAAGTCCTTTTGTGAAAATGAAATGGAGATACCCAATGAAGAGGTAGCATTCATCAACGAACATTTTTGTTTTAATTATTCCTTTTACCCTAATAATTTTTTATTTAATGTTTTTATAATAAAATAAGTATCATACATATATTGATAAGTTTTTATATTATAGTTTTGACCTACACTTACTCACACATCAATCTAATGGCTGATAAACTTATCATTCTTCTATACAGTGAACTACCGCCTCACAAAACGATGTTGTTCATTTTTCCATTAATACCTATCATGGATTTGAAATAAGATGTAAAATATATTTATATATTATATATTTTATTTATGATATGTTTATTCTTCTAAAATTATTATATAACAAACACCTTCATGATTTCAATTTTGTGTAAATATGATAACTTTGTTTGTGGATGTATGGACTTCCGCCTCCTCAAAATGATGTGATTCATTCACACTATACCTAGAATTTATTAAGGATTATTTTAATAATAATATGAAACATATATGAAATTTATATTATAATTTAATTATAATATACATTATTTAACTTTCATTCTTTAAATATGAAAATGAAATTGAAGTTACGTTCATGTATACGTACGACCTATAGTCTCCATGAATGGTGCATTTAATTTATTTTCTCCAAATCTTATAGATTGTTCTAAATACATATTTACTAAATATATATGATATTTTCCTCATTTTTTACATTCTCTAGATAAATAAAAAATTATATAACTAATACAAACAACAAGTAAAATATCATAATGTAATTGTAAACTATGCAATTAACACCCAAAATAGTGAAAATAATGGAAGATTGTTAATAGATGGGTAATGAGAAACTATAATGAGTTAATACATGGTATTATAGAAATTAACATGATTTTTTTGAATATGTTTAATAAACATTTATTTTATACTGAGGAGTTTCATAAAATTACTGAGTAAATTAGATCTAAGTTCAAGGTTTAATTCACAATCTCATCATTAATGAATATTTCTTCTGTTTAAGTATTCACTGGTGAATATTTCTCTTCTATGTCAATGATTTATAAAAAAAATTTAAAAAATATTTTACTATTATAATATAAATTTTAAAATACTTTTAACACATGTTTGAATTTTTATAAAACTGTTTGAAAGGAATATTTTTTCATTTTCTAAACAAAGTACTTTATGACATTTTTTATGAAAGGAATGTTTTTATAACTTATATGGCATGAGTTTATTTTACCACCATCATGAACCCTTAACTTTTTGAAGGATTTTTTACAGATTAAAAAGGTTCTATTCAATAAAAATAGTTTCATTTATAATTACATGTATATTAAAATAAATAATTTCAAAGGTTAAATGGATATTTCACTCATGAATTTTCAATTATTTTATTAAATTATTTTCATATATTTCAAAATAAATTGTTTCATTTTATTATTCCTTATATTTAATCTATTATTATATCATTTAAAAAATTATATTAAATGGTTTATGATCATTTTTACTATGGATGTGTAGTTTTGATTCCATTCACAATATTACTCATAATGGTGTGTGATTGTGTTTACTAATTGGAGAAAGTTTTTTTATATTTCATATGTATATTTTGTTTATGTTTCACTTCATTAATATGAGTAATTAATTAGAATTTGTTAAGTTATGGTCAAGGCCCACTATTTCCCCTTAATGCATTGGTATTTCTTATGATATAATCTGGATGTGGAATTTTCTAAGGCCTTGCCCATTAATTTTCAGTTATTGATTTGGTCAAGGCCTTAACCTTTTATTTTTTTATGTTTTCATTGAGGCCTCAATGATATGTTCTATATGTCCAAAATTATGTGTTCTATCATTTTGATATTAGTAATTGATATTCCATTTGATTATTCATATAGTAGAATATCCATGGATAATTTTCCCAGCTCATGTTATTATTTAAATGGATTATGTTGTAGTTATTTACCTTACCATATTGTTTATGACATAATTACTCATAGCTTCCTCTGTATTCTTACCCTTTTTAAGCCTTTGAGCTCACCCCTTTCTTATTTTTTATTTTCCGGTAGGATATGAAGAAGTGCCTGATTTTGATATACAAGGTTACAATATGGGGATTATTTTCATTCTCGATGAATATTCTTTTTTGTATTTTATGTTTCAGGTTTTAATGTGAATTTCATGTATGTAATTAGGTTTCCAAAAAATAAAAAATGATCGATCCTTTGTTATTCAAATATTCTATCTAGTCCATTATAATAATTTAATGTATCAACTTTGGGCTACTGGGGTTGAGTTCTTAACATAAGACATCCCAAAAACCTACCAAAATATTATATCATGATATGAAACATACTTATACCAAAATATTCTTAGTAATATATCAATTTTGTTCCATGTAAAAATGTGAATTAATTTATCTTAATTTAATACTTTATGTAATTACAATGCTATTGTTCCCAGCACATGTAAAAGAGAACCTCCTCTGCTCCCTTATTCACAAAGTTTGAGAAAATTAGCTTAGAAAATACCTACCCTAATATCATCTCAACAAACATACCCAATTCATTTATATTTTTTTAATTCCAAAAATTCCATCTTTTCAAGTATTAATATGTAATACAAATGAAGATTCTCAAAAAAGATGTATAACTCTTAAATATATAATTTTAATATTTGTTTTTTATATAAATATTATAAATATATTATAACCATACAAAAATAAATACTCAAGATTCATAATATAATGAGATGAAATTATGACTCTGAAAAAAAAATTCCTACCTCTTTCAATCCTATTAAAGGTGAAAACATTTCTCATTCATATGTACGAATTATTATCTCCATGTAGTTGTGTAATTTGTTTTTAATTTCTATTTACATAGATAGTTAAAAATATGGAACTGATTAATACCTATATATTATTTAAAAAATATTGATTTTATTTTAAATATAATATATCAATTATATTTTTACCATTACATTTAATAAAAAATTATAACCTCACTCATGCGTACGTGTGGACTAAAACATCCATGAAGAGATGCGGTCCATTATTCATGTCCGCCATTCATGGGTTATTTATAATATATATATATGTGGAATATATATGATATTTATAAAATTATTAACATTCAGGAGAAGATTGAGTCTTGGGAAATATGAAATGATTGAAATTAATGAACCAAAATGAACATGAAAAAATAACCAGTTAACATTATGAAATGATTATTTTAATAATTAATTAATAATAAACCTTTTTTTAGAATGTTGAATATTTATCATATATTTTAACACCCCAAACTTTCACGGTATGCTTCTCTTTGAATAATACAATAGCGTGTGTTATACGCAACTTCGAGTTCTGACACACCACAACCAATCATACTAGCTGTTAAGAATAGTAATACCCACTTTTTGAAATTTTATACATTTTATCTTTCAAAATAAACTTAATTTTTGTATTCGGAATATCGAAATTAGCTTAGGGTGAAATTTTGGTACTTTTCGGATAACTTTCATATTTTGATGAATAGTGAAACTTACTAAATTTTAATTAAATTTTTTTTATCGAAATAATTAATAGTGATAAATTATGAATTTAATTGGTTTTAAAGTATATTTAAAATATATTTTTACCATTTAAGACAATGTTGGTCATTGGACATAATTTCACATTTAAACTGGACATAAGCAAGTGTCAATCTTTTGATAGTTATTGTTTCTTAAAAACACGCTATTTGTTTTGAAAATGAGAATTAATTTAAAGTAATTAATGAAACTTATATGTTTTGAATTTGGTAAAATAGTCATCATTTTTGAATTCATAATATCAAATATATCTTAGGCCAAATTTTGGGTATTTTTCTGAGAAACATCAATTTTTGATGAATAGTGAAAAACACAAAGTTATTGGTTAAAAACGATTTTTTATTTAAATAATTATTTATTTTATTTAAATTAATTTATGTAAAAATATATATATAATACTTATATAAGTTCATTTTAATTCATTGGATTCAGTTTATAATAATTTTAGATATATAAAAATTTTATTGAACTTTTCACCGTCTTTTTCCCACCTCATAGGAGAAATTGAAAATTCCCACAAAACATAATTTTACCACTTTTGTGATTTGAATTTAGAAAATATGAGAGAAACGGTTAATATCAAGGAGTAAAATGTGGATCAATAAGATAAAAATAATTTTTGGTGAATAGTAATTTTTTACTTTTATTTATCGCGGTTAAAGGTAAATAGGGTAATTCAAGGTAAAAAGAATATTGTAATAATTCAAAATTACCTTAACACCTGTCCTAACCTTAATTGATGAGTAATGGACAACCATGGGCATCTTTGGGTATATTTTGGGACCCCATGGAGCCACTTATAAATGATAATGACATTTTAGATTAATTAATTTAATGTAAAGGCAAAATTGACATAAACAAAAACCTTTTAGTAATTAATTTTTATATGGTGTGATATAAGTAATATTTTTTACTAAAATATTAATTATAAAGCTAAAAATATTTCCTAAATAATGGTATTTTAGTTATAATTTTTAGACATTAAATAATTTAATTTATTTATGACACAATGATGATGTAGTAATTACCGTATTAAGGAAAGATTAAGATAATTGATATTATAAATACCCAAATAAATGTAATTTGAGACTTTTTATGAATTAAAATAACTTTATAGGTTAATATGACATATTATTATTGGTTATATGAATTTTTTTCTAAGTAATAATGCTGTTATGAATTTATCAAAAACAAAATACCCAATAGTGCCAAAATTGACATAAAAGAGTTTTTAAAAAAAATATTATATTATTAATTGATATTATATTACTAAAAATCTAAGGTTCGGCCAAAGGACTTATATTATGATAGGTTTATCATTATTGGACCACTTGGGGGGTAGATTGGAAGTTTATAGTAACTTTATTAACCATATAATATAAAAATAAAAAGAGACATGGTAAGTGTCAAACTATTTAACTAAGAGTTAAACCTAAAATATAAGGGTAAAATAGTGACCCAAACTTATCTAAAACCTATTGGTTGATTTTTGTTCGACATATCCCCGCCATATACTTTGAATAATCTACTTTGGAGCCATTAGAAACCGAATATGAATTTTTTATAAAATAATACTTTAAGTTTTTCCTAAAGAGCCCCTCCTCCCCCTTATAAAAGGACACCACTTATAACTAATTCCTCACACCTCTCAAGCCTTTTGGCTCATCCAAAATCTACCCAATTAATCTCCCTACATCCCTATCCTACTCTTAGAAGCCTTAACTTAGGCAGAAGGCACTTCAAAAGTCCTTTTTGGTTCAAACCAAAGAGAGTTACCCAAATTAAAGGTAACGATTTCTCTTATCTTTTTTCTTTTATTTTACTTCTCCAACCCCTAAAATCTTCTTATTATTTTCTTTTGTAACAAAACCAGTATCCTAAATATACTAAAATATTTTTATGAGAATTATTCTAACTACACTTACACACACCACCATCTAATGGGTGAAGAACATAATGTTTCTGTTGATGGCAACCAAACGCCTCACGAGACGATGAGTGTTCAATTATCTCCTACCACCTCTCATGGTGGAAATTATGATAAAACTATAATTAAATATGATATTAATGATATTTATTTTATATATAAGCTTCTGTAATTCCATTTTATAGGATACCATTATTCGTTTCATGTTGTATATATATACGATAATTTCATTTGAGGAAGTGCGGACTACCGCCCCCTCAAAGTGATATGACTCCTTCATACCATACATGGAACGTATAAAGGATGGTGTTAATGAACTTAAGTAAAACATATAAGATATTATATTATACTTTAATAATAATATACCTATGTATCATTTGGTTTTTATTCCTTTTAAAATAAAAAATTAAATGGAAGTAGTGTACTGCCCATAATTGTATTATTTGTATAATACACATTAATTTATGTGTATTTACATATTAATTGTATGATACATCTTTCATGGGGTGTATGTTTCATAAGTTACCAAATTGGTAAGGGTTAATTCCGCAATCTCATTATTATCTGAGATTGTTTATGTGTAAGTATTTACTGGGACATTTTTATCATCCATGTCCATTTTCATAAAAATTATTTAAAAATTAATATTTTAATGATTTTTGAAAGGTAATATTTATCAAGATCATAATTTTAAATGTTTTAAAGATTTATCTTTCTAAATCTTTTTAATTAATGTCCATGTTTTTAAAATGATTTTAAGGATTTATTTATATGGACATGAATTTTTTGAAATGATAATTCATTTCAAAAGTTTGAAAGTGGTATGGGACACTTTGATTTAAAAAAATCTCTTTTAATTACTTCCTTTATAAATGTGTGACTTTTCAATGGTTTCAAAAAATATAGATATTTCTCTCAAATGGTTTTGATTTCATCTATGTTAACCTCCTTTGATAGATTTTAAGCTTATTTGAATTTTATTTATTATGATACAAAACTTCCATATTGTATTAAATGTTTTGTGATATGTTTTATTGTGGAGGTTTTATTTTTATACCATTCATGGTTTATAGAGAAAGTATTTACATTTCGTTTTCTATATTTTATACGAATGTTTATGTTATGTTTAAACCTATTCATATGAGGAATGAATTGGACTTAATAAGTGATGGGTGGAGCCCACTATAGCTCATCGATGCATCGGTAGGTCTCATGAGACAAACTAGTGTCTTGGCACGAGGCCTTGACAAAATCTTATTTGTAGTCTTGGCACGAGGCCATGGCTACGTGGTAATGATAGTCTGTCATTATGCATTCCATCGTTATGAAAGTGGTTATTGATATTTCATGTGATTATTTGATTAGTAGAATATCCATGTGAATAATTAAATGGAATTATTTTATTTTATTTCTGTCATATTATGCTAATGTTCAACTTTAAAAGGCTTTTGTTTTAGTTTTATACATTTACTTAAATGTTTATGCTTATTTATGAAAGTTTCCACTGTATTTCTTACCCTTACTGAGCATTTGAGCTCACCCCGTTCTATGTTTTATTTTCCCAGGATTCCAAGAAGTGTATTGTGATGGATATGCAGGGTTATGCTAAGGGAATAATGGTGCTCAAAAAGGATTATTTATATTGTTCTATATGTTATAAAGTGTAATTTAACATTCATGTATGTAATCTATTTTCCAAGACTACTAAACCGATCGGTCCTTCGGGACTTGATTCCTTGTAATCATGCCAATGTATTAAAATAATGCACTAACTCTGGGTAACTGGGGTCGGGGCATTACAGTTGGTATCATAGGAAGTTTAGAAATAACCTTGGAAGCTAGATTTAGATAAACTCTGATTAGAGCACATAGCCCTAAGATAAACTTTGAGGATTAATAGAGAAGAACTTCCTAGAATTTTGATATTGTAGATATTTTGTGAGTTTTCTGAGCAATATATCCCAGTATGGATACGAGCAGGTAGAGGCGGCTCTGGAACAGATGTACCTAGGGGTAAAACCCAAAAACACCGCTTCGAGTTAGACTTGAACGGGAACTGGTGCATGATAACGGTCCTTGTTGTACTCTTGGTTACGACACTCTCGGGGGATATGCTTAGGATAATTATCATTTTCTTTACAAAACATTATGAAGGGTTTATGAGTATATACTTCCTCAAAGAAGACATTTTTATGATTATGGATTATATCCATAAACTTTTTAATTTATGTTAATTTTTTTACAAGTTTAGGGTTAGGTATTTCTATTCATAAACTAATCTAGTGTATTCCATTGTTTAGAAATGGCACCCAGTAGAAGGAATGAGAACTCCAGCAATACGCATGATCTAAAGAGTAATAAAGATAATATCTTTCATGGTCTTAAGCCATAATTTAAAAGGGAAACATTATCCCACGTATTATCATCATATAAAGAAATATTATCATGTATTGATAAGATAAGTAAATAATTCTCAGAGTTCTATGTCTTTGAAGGGAAGCCAGAGAAGGAAAGGATGTTAGAGAGAAGGATAGATAAAGGTAATAAGGTAAAGAAGGGGTTTCCCATATGTGATAACTGTGGAAAGAATCACCTTGGAAAATTCATGAAAGGAATGGGAGTATGTTATAAGTGTGGAGAAAAAGGACACCATGTACGTGACTGAAAGGGTAAGAAAAAGGTTTCAAATATACAATACTTCATCTGCAAGGAGTTTGGACACTACACGGACCAATGGCCCAGTCATCAGACTATGCCACAAATGATGCTATTGGATAATAATCAAGTTATGATACTACCACAGATGAAGAGGAATGACTAGTGTTCTTATGTTGTTATTTTGGAATTATTTCATTGAAGTGTTGTATCAATGATGTACTGGAAATAAATTAGGATTGTACTACAGTAATATTTCATTGAGGATTTGAGATTTTATGGTACTAAGAAAAGTGACTCTACAGTGATCCAAACTTTTTGGAAATTATATGGTTGAAGGAAAGATAAACCTTAATATGGTCCTAATATTGAGGTACTGATTTTGGAATAAGATATGGTTAATTTGGGTAAATTATATTGGATATTCTTAACTACCTTGAAACCGATTAAAGATTTTTATATTCCATCATTGTTGGAGTTTACAAAATTTTGGGATGGGTGAAGTATATCCAGTATTCTATAAGGAATAAGGGAGCATGAATGTGATCAATAAGGTTTTATGGTAATTCAGGATGTTTCAGTGTTTTGAAAGAATACATGATGAAGGTATTCACATGCTATTATGGGGTAAAAATTATCTACATTATGTTTAACTTTCATATAAATTTTGGACTGAGAGTTTACAGAAGTATTTTGGATAAGTCTAAAGGTTGTAATGGATTAAGTTTGAAAGGTTATTTTTGGATTTTTGTAAAAGGACAACACGCAGACCGTGTGACGACCCGTCGCGTCGGACAAAGCTGGGGGAATCGAACCCACAACCATAGTTCAATTGCGATTTATCACCTAACACTGGACTACATGAAGTTCCTAGATGGTATAATGTAGTTCTTTTAAAGGGTCTGATATGTGAATTATAAATTCATTATATTTGGAACCCTATATGATTAGGATAAATAGAGTATTTTTGAGTTGTATTATGTTTTGGGGGTGAAAGATGAGTTTGTGGTAGAAATTTATTAATGGATAAAACTCTAATTATAAAGTAAGTATATCTCCTTATGATCTTATACAATCTCATAAATAAATTCATCAACATTAAGAAAAGGATCTTAGAACAAAAATGTTGTCCTAGATGGTACCTTAGATCATCAAAAATTTATGGCTTTGGGATTGTTGGCCTTTTCATAGCCATGTTCTCTACCACTCTCCATCAGATATTGATGGTTATATTTCTCTTCCATATCTATATTTTCCTACATGGAACCCTAGTATTTGTTATTTTCAGTAACCTTCATACTTACCACTCTTTATTTTAAATAGAGGCATCATTAATCCATTTTTCGATGTGGGATTTCAACTAATATATTTTGAAATGTCAAACCCAAGTTTCTGATACCAAGCATAAATTGCGAGGACGCAATTTATTGAAGTAGGGGAGAATGTAACACCCCAAACATTCATTGTACGATTCTCTTTGAATAATACAATAGCGTGTGTTATATGCAACTTCGAGTTCTGACACACCACAACCAATCATTCTAGCCGTTAAGAATAGTAATTCCCACTTTTTGAAATTTTATACATTTTATCTTTCAAAATGAACTTCAGTTTTGGATTTGGAATATCGAAATTAGATTAG
Source organism: Viscum album (assembly GCA_963277665.1). NCBI lineage: Eukaryota > Viridiplantae > Streptophyta > Magnoliopsida > Santalales > Viscaceae > Viscum > Viscum album. Next base: position 1,073,348,476 of record OY728127.1, on the reverse strand, counting down.
GGTGAAATTTTGGTACTTTTCGGATAACTTTCATATTTTGATGAATAGTGAAAATTACTAAATTTTAATTAAAAACAACTTTTTTAATCGAAATAATTAATAGTGATAAATTATGAATTTAAGTGGTTTTAAAGTATATTTATAATATATTTTTACCATTTAATAAAATGTTTGTCATTGGACATAATTTCACATTTAAACTGGACATAAGTAAGTGTCAATCTTTTGATAGTTATTATTTCTTAAAAACACGCTATTTGTTTTGAAAATGGGAATTAATTTAAATTAATTAATGAAACTAATATGTTTTGAATTTTGTAAAAAATACATCATTTCTGAATTAAAAATATAAAATATAGCTTAGGCCAAATTTTGGGTATTTTTCTGAGAAACATCAATTTTTGATGAATAGTGAAAAACACTGAGTTATTGGTTAAAACCGATTTTTTTTTATTTAAATAATTATTTATTTTATTTAAATTAATTTATGTAAAAATAGATACATAATACTTATATATGTTAATTTTAATTCATTGGAGCCAGTTTATAATAATTTTATATATATAAAAAATTTATTGAACTTTTCACCGTCTTTTACCCACCTCATAGGAGAATTTGAAAATTCCCATAAAACTTAATTTTACCACTTCTGTGAGTTGAATTTAGAAAATCTGAGAGACACAGTTAATATTAAGGAGTAAAATGTGGTTCAATAAGATAAAAATAAATTTTGATAAAAAGTAACTTTTTACATTTATTTACCGTGGTTAAAGGTAAATAGGGTAATCCAAGGTAAAAAAAATATTTTAATAATTCAAAATTACCTTAACACATGTCCTAACCTTATTTGATGAGTAATGGCCAACCATGGTCATCTTTGGGTCGATTTTGGAACCCCATGGATCCACTTATGAATGATAATGACATTTTAGATTAATTAATTTAATGTAAAGGCAAAATTCACATAAACAAAAACCTTTTAGTAATTAATTTTTATATGGTGTTATATAAGTAATATTTTTTACTATAAATATTCATTAGAAATATAAAAATATTTAATAAATAATGGTATTTTATTTATAATTTTTAGACATTAAATAATTGAATTTATTTATGACACAATGATGATGCAGTAATTACCGTATTAATGAAAGATTAAGATAATTGATATTATAAATACAAAAATAAATGTAATTTGAGACTTTTTATGAATTACAATAATTTCCTAGGTTAATATGACATATTAGTATTGGTTATATGAATTGTTTTGAAGTAATAATGATGTTATGAATTTATCAAAAATAAAATACCCAATAGTGCCAAAATTGACATAAAAGAGTTTTTAAAACAAATATTATATTATTAATCGATATTCTATTCCTAAAAGTCTAAGGTTCAGCCAAAGGACTTATATCATGATATTTGTATCATTAGTGGACCACTTGGGGGTATATTGGAAGTTTATAGTTAGTTTATTTACAATATAATATAAAAATACAAAGAGACATGGTAAATGTCAAACTATTTAACTAGGAGTTAAACCTAAACGATAAGGGAAAAATAGCGACCCAGACTTGTCTAAAACCTATTCGTTGAGTTTTTTTTGACATATCCCCACCTTATACTTTGAATAATCCAGTTTTGAGCCATTAGAAACCGAATATGAATTTTTTTATAAAATAATACTTTAAGTTTTTCCTAAAGATCCCCTCCTCCCCCTTATAAAAGGACACCACTTCTAACCAATTCCTCACACCTCTAAAGCCTTTTGGCTCGTCCAAAATCTACCCAATTAAGCTCCCTACATCCCTATCCTACTCTTAGAAGCCTTACCTTAGGCAAAAGGCACTTCAAAAGTCCTTTTTGGTTCAAAAAAAAGGGAGTTACCCAAATTAAAGGTAACGATTTCTCTTAGCTTCTTTTCTTTTATTTTACTTCTCCAAACCCTAAACTCTTCTTATTATTTTCTTTTGTAACAAAACCAGAATCCTAAATATAGTAAGACATTTTTATGAGAATTATTCTAACTACACTTACACACACCTCCATCTAATGGGTGAAGAACATAATGTTTCTGTGGATTGCAACCAAACGCCTCACGAAACGATGATTGTTCAATTATCTCCTACCACCTCTCATGGTGGACATTATGATGGAAATATAATTAAATATGATATTAATGATATTTAGTTTATATATAAGCTTCTGTAATTCCATTTTATAGCATACCATTATTCATTTCATGTTGTATATATATACGATTATTTCATTAGAGGAAGTGCGGACTACCGCCCCCTCAAAGTGATATGACTCATTCATACCATACATGGAACGCATAAAGGATGGTGTTAATGGAATTAAGTAACAAATATAAGATATTATATTATACTGGAATAATAATATACCTATTTATCATTTGGTTTTTATTCCTTTTAAAATAAAAAATTAAATGGAAGTAGTGTTCGTGCGTACATATGGATTACCGTCTCCACGAACGCGATGAGATTAATTTTCTCATCATATCCATTCAAGACTAATTGTCATTTGATTATTAAAAGTAATGTTTAAGTAATTTATATCATTCTGGATATGAATAAGATACAACCTATCCATAACAAACAGGTCTTATGTAACAAAACATATAAAATAAAACGAGTAAGTTAACACTCGAAACAACGATAATACTAAAATATTATTTACAAGGAAATATTAAAAGATAATATATGATATCATATTTATGTATATGATTCTTTTATAACTTAATGAAAATGATTTAACTATTATACAGGAGGTTAACCTACCCTCTACCAAGGAAAATTACAAGGTAATGGGTTTTCATCTCACTCCTTATTCTCGTGAGATTCATGCCATATTGCCACTATTACCTTTTGTGTGGTGTATGTACTACCCATAATTTTATTATTTGTGTAATACACTTTAATTTATGTGTATTTACATATTAATTTTATGATACCTCTTTCATGGGGTGTATGTTTCGTAAGTTACCAAATTGGTAAGGGTTAATTCCTCAATCTCATTATTATCCGAGATTGTTTATGTGTAAGTATTTACTGGGAAATTTTTATCATCCATGTACATTTTTCATAAAAATGATTCCAAATGAATATTTTATGTATTTGTGAAAGTTACTCTTTATCAGGATCATAATTTTAAATGATTTAAAGATTTATCTTTCTAAATTTTTTTAATTAATGTCCATGTTTTCAAAATGATTTTAAGGATTTATTTATATGGACATGAATGTTTTGAAATGATAATTCATTTCAAAAGTTTCAAAGTGGTATGGGACACTTTGATTTAAAAAAATATATTTTAAATTACTTCCTTTATAAATGTTCGACTTTTCAATGATTTCAAAAAAATAGATATTTCTCTCAAATGGTTTTTTTTCATCTATGTCAACATCCTTTGATGGATTTTAAGCTTATTTGAGGTTGATTTATTATGATACAAAACTTCCATATTGTATTAAAGGTTTTGTGATATTTTTGTTTGTGTATGTGTTATTTTTATACCATTCATTGTTTAAGGAGAAAGTATTGACATTTCTTTTTCTAGTTTTAATACGAATGTTTATGTTATGTTTAAACCTATTCATATGAGGAATGCATTGGACTTAATAAGTGATGGGTGGAGCCCGCTATAGATCCTCGATGCATCGGTAGGTCTCATGAGACAAACTAGTGTCTTGGCACGAGGCCTTAACAAAATCTTATTTGTAGTCTTGACACGAGGCCTTGACTATGTGGTTATGATAGTCTGGCATTATGCATTACATCATTATGAAAGTGGTTATTGATATTGCATGTGATTATTCGATTAGTAGAATATCCATATGAATAAGTAAATGAAATTATTTCATTTTATTTCTACCATATTATGCTGATGGTCAAGTTTAAAAGGATTCTGTTTTAGTTTTATACATTGACTTAAATGTTTATGCTTATTTATGAAAGTTTCTGCTGTATTGCTTACCCTTACTGAGCGTTTGAGCTCACCCCTTTATATGTTTTATTTTCCCAGGATTCCAAGAAGTGTATTTGTGATTTATATGTAGGGTTAATCCAAGGGAATAATGTCGTTCATAAAGGATTATTTATATTGTTTTGTATGTTATAAAGTGTAATGTAACATTCAGGTATGTAATCTATTTTCCAAGACTGCTAAACCGATTGGTCCTTCAGGACTTGATTCCTTGTAATCATGTCAATGTATTAAAATAATGCACTGAATATGGGTAACTGGGGTCGAGGTGTTACATATATGATATTAAAACTATATATATGTTTTTTATAGAGTTATAATAAATATTTTTTTTAATATAGTAATTTAAAATCACTTATGTTGCATTTAAACAATGAGGTATGTTTTTTGTTTTACAATTTCATTTTATTTCATTATTATTTATGTCTAGTTTTCCTTTGGAAAAATTATATGAATATAATATATTTAACCCAATATATTTTTTATTATTATGTGGTTATTGTTGGGTTTTCCATGTTTATTTTATATTTCATCTCTTCTTTTATCAGGAATCAACAAGAAATATACATGTAAGGGCATTCTTTTAAAAATTGTGTTTTGAATATTTCATTACAATTGTTTTTATTCCAAAAAAATATTTTCATCAAAATTATTTCAAGAATTTAATAATATCCTTTTATTATAAATTAATTTCAATTTAATCCTTTTTTTTCTTTCTATTATATTTTTTAAAATGAATCTTCTTGTCATTTTCTAAAATAGGTACTTTTGACCAAAATTTTAAACATAATATTTGTTTAAACATACACTGCGTGAAAAAATTATCATACCATAATGAATACCCATTTAAATGAATATAACTTTACATGATTCCATGGTTATATTAAAAGAAATATTTTTCTCAATATTGTACATTTTTTTAGATTTTAAATAATTGATTTCAAAATGAAATGGGTATATTCCTCGTAAAATGTTTTACTTATATTTTAAAAGAATTTCTATCCATCAAAACACCAATTGAGGTTACTATGGTATGTTATAATGATACTACCTTTATTAATTCAATAAATGGTTTACATTGAGGAAATTTTTATTCTACATATTCCTGATTCAATATGGGAAATTTTAAAATTATAAGGAATTTTGAGAATTAATTTTATTGGACATCAACAATATTAGGAATTTATTAGATGTGAAAGTGATGGGTGTGACTGAGAATAGATTTATCCTAAATGTATCAAAATTTATAATTAGGAAAAATAGATACCTTGAAATATTATATCACAATGTTTTTTACACCTACATATTTATTAAGAATAGTCCTGGTTGAGAAGTTGAGATGGTAATATTCTTTTTATATTTTTTAAGATGCATGGACCATGAATGTCTATAATTATGAATTTAAATTATTAAAAATTTAGTTTTTTAATTTTAATGGATTTTTTTATTGATATTAGCCATGTATCTTCATTGAACACAAGTTATTGATTGAATTTAATTTTTTTATCCATACTGCCATATTGATTATGTCATATTTTCTAATGATAGCTTCTAGTATACATAACTTAAACAATGAATCCAATATCATCCTTTATTTTGTTTCCTTTCCTGGGTATATGAATAAGGAAATTATGAATGATATCAATGATGCATGAATGTTTCTTATGAAATGTATTTTAAATTTCAAATGTAATGTTGGAATCATATGGGAATCTATTTTTTCAAGACAACCATATTGATCGATCCTTTGTGGTTATATCCCTTATATCATATAGGAATTTAAAAAAGTAAACTCTATCTTGGGGTAACTAATTTTGGGTTTTTATAGTTTGAATAAGATAATTTTTGGTAGGAACCTTGGGAATAATATTTTATTGGGAATAGATAACATGATAATTATAATACTCCCTTATAGAATATGAGAACTTTTACCATTATAAGGTTGTTTATTTTATGGATAAATATTCATGATGATTATGATATACCTTAGTGTGTGCCATTGTTTAGTGATTTTACCTCATAGAATAAATTAAATCAACACATGTGGTCAATGTAGAGATTACCATGTAGTGCAAGACAATATAGCTGGTGTTGGAATTGAGCAGATCATGTCTATATTTGGGAACCTAACTCAAGTTAAGAAAAATAACCTTTCTCATATGTAGAAACCTATTATTATATAGTGTGATTAAACTATGATGGATATATAAATTTGAGAGTAACTTAAATATTTTAATTGAACTACTAATAACATGGTATTTGACAAATGTAATATTTTCCTATAAAATATATTCATAGCATCAGGGAGTAGGGAATGTGTGAATTTAGTTGTCACAATGTATTGTTTTAAAATATATTTTGAATAAGGGTATTCATCGATCCATAAAAATTAAGATTTTTATGAATTATAAATAATTTAATGGAGAAATATTAATGTTATATTCATTGATAAATACATCCATTGAAAATGGTGAGATGAAATAGTGAGGATGTTCCTCAAAGTATATCCTGAGGAAAAAAAGATATGGAAGAGTATAGGGATAATGTTTCATGGTTATAAATGCATGCTATAGACTAAAAATAAATTCAAGAAAAAAAATTAATAGTTTTATTAATGGAAATATTCAATGTAATAAAAGGGCACTAGTTTCACATAAGCTTTCATCATATGATGATATTGTATAAATTTTCATCAAGATAAAGAATGAAATTTATGGGGTTAAAATATTCAAAGGAGGTAATGAAAAGAGGTTTATAGTTGAGAAATGAGAAAAAATGTGTCAATTAATAAGAAATAGAGGATGGGATTTACAATATGTGATAATTGTGGAATGAAACACCATGTCACTAGCATAATGGGAATATGAGGTTGTTTGAAGTATATTGAAATGGGTTATAAGTCGTTTGAATGTATAAAAAATAATTAAACTAATTACCTAGATTGTTTTGACTATAAATATAGCAAGAAATATTCAATCCAATGTCCCATGAGTCAAGGTAATGTACCATATTGGAATCGAAGGGGATAAATCCATGATTATGAAATTTCTAAAGATGAAGTGGAACTTTCTAGTGTTGTGGTGAAAAGTAAAATTATCATCCACTCTGGAAGTTATTTTTTTATTTGATTCAGTTTCTACCTACTATTTTATATATTTTTAAATTTTATATGGGTAACACATCAACACCATAATGATTATATATTTATTTGGTAGTGAAAACACCAAACTATATTATGATCATGACTTAAGTCCAAAGAAACTCTTAGATAGATTTTTATGGGAATGTGATTCCAAAAAATCATTGTATTTTTACACTAGTTGGATTTTATGTAATTATTGTCATGGATTGGATGAATCTATAGGTATACCCAATAAATTGTTGAGGATGTGAAGTTATATTTAATATTCCAAGAAAACCCTTGATCATCTATATGTGTATAGATAAACCTGAAGTCCCAATTGAAATTTCATCCATCATATTGGTTTTAATACTTATTATTGAGGTGTATTTATCTCATATGGTTGGAAGTAAATCAACGTTTGGATTTTTCCTATAGTTTTAGAATATGATTTTTTATTTACAATTGAGATCCCTTATCATCCCCCATATCATGATGTTGAGTTTTCTATATAATACATACCTAGTGCTACACCTATTTAAATGAATACATATAGAAAATACATTATTGAGTTGCATTAATTGTAGAAGAAACTCTAGATGAATCTTGATAAGGGATATATTATGACATATTCATCACCATGGGGTATAAATTTTCTTTATATTAAGGATAATGGTGTGTCAATGTGTCTATTCATTGATTATCAATAACATAATATCATCAATATTAAGAACACATATATTATACCCTATATCAATGATATGTTTGATAAATTATGAGGAGATCAATATTTTTCAATCATTGATCATCGATCTAGATATCATCATATAAGAGTCAATAAAGAAGATATACCCATTATGACAATTAGTATGAGGTATGATAATTATGAATTTATAGTATTCTATCTAGACTTACAAGTGATCCTATTAACATCATGGATATAATAAATATAGTCTTTTGAGATTACAATTATATATTTTTGTTAGTATTTATAGATGATATTCTTATATATTTGAAGTCAAATGAAGATAATGTTGAAAAATTTAAGATTATGTTGAATTCACTGAAGAAGAATTCGTATTCTAAATTTATAAAGTGAGAATTATCTTTATAAAAATACTCTTTCATAGGTTATATAACTTCATGAGAGGGACTGTCATTGGATCTTTAAAATAGAGAAGTTATTGAATAATAAAAAAACCATCCATGGTGACTTACATCCATAGTTTTCTTTGGTTGAGAAGATACTACCAATGTATTTTGAGATATTTACAATAGCTATGAATTTAACTAACCTTGTTGACCAGTAAGGGATACATATTCTTGTGAATAGATGAATTATAGGATAGATTCAATGATCTAAAGTGACGACTAGTCAGCAAAAATATGATTACACTACATAGAGATAGAGAAGCGTTTTTAATATATAGTGATGCATGAAATAAGGGAATGTGATGTATCCTTATGAAAAATTATATGGGGAAAATATATATATCTCTCCAAAAGAAAAATAATTAAGAAAATTTCCCAACTTATGATTTGAAGTTAGCATCGATATTTTTTGTGTTGATATATAGGAATTATATAACTAGTGAATAGTGTGATATATATACTAATTAAAAAATCATTATGTATTCATTTACATAGAATGAGTTGAATATACACTAGAAAAGATAGTTGGTGATGAACAACAATCATTAGTAGTAAATGCATTTCCACCTTGGGATAGAAAACAAGGTATATAATGATCTAATATAGAAATAAAATATATGTTTTTCATGTTAGAGGATTTATTAAGATCCAATATTTATATATTTTCATAATAGGAAGCCTAAAATATGTATTAATTGGGACTAATAATATCTTTCTCGGATAAATGTTCAACAACCAATCTATAGTAGAATTAAGAAGTCATCGAAGGAAGATATGGAATTATAGAATAAGGCAAATAATCTTTCTAAGATCAACCATTATCATGATAAAATTATATGGTTTAAGAAATTATTATGAGATCTGTTATTATCATAATTGATGAAGCATCTATTAGAGGATGTTAATAATTCATAATTCTATATTTGTATTAGAATTATGATTATTTATATATATCTAAATTGGTATTCTTGGTGGGACAACATGAAAATAAATATTAAAGAGTATATATCCTAATGCTTTGGTTGTTAGAAATTCAAGTATTAGAGATAGAATTATGATGTGATGTTATAGCCATTATCTATACTATAAGGGAAAATTTGTAAATTGTAACATGTATTTCATTATCGGACTCCCCAAGACATATACACATAATAATTTTATTTATGGTGTACTAAGTCACCTTACAAAATAATTACACATTATAACTATTAGAGAATAATTTTCTATTGATCATCATACTCAGTTATGCATTAAAGAAGTATCGATATTTCCTTGAGTACAACTCTCAATAAAATCATTTGGGGATCCTTGTTTTTTTTTTCTTGAGAAGTATTTTATTGTATCTGGAAATAAAGTTATTTTTTTTGTAATTATTACCATAATTATAATTATTATTTGTATGATAATACCATAAAAAATAAATTATACATGTTTAGATCATTCTTAATGGATTTAAAATTTTGTTGGGATACTCACCTTCCTTTAGAATAATTTTCATACAATAATAGCTTTCACTGAGGTATTCTGATGGATCCTTATGATGTTTTCTATGGTAGCAAGTGTAAAACTCCAACATTAGAGGATGAAGTATGAAATATGAATCTATTAGGACCTGATCTATTTAAGTAAATGGCATATAATATTAAATACATTCAAAAACAAATATTGGAAGCTTGGAGTTAACAAGAAAGTTATTCTAATAATCATTAACATGATCTAGATTTTGATATAGGTGAAAATGTATTCCAAAACTGTCTCCTTGGAGTATTGTATGAGATTTAAAAATATGGGTAAGTTGATAACTCTATATTTTAGCCTCTTTTAAATTCATGAATGTATTTGTATTGTTTCTTTTTATATTGGAGCTTCCACCGAATATCTCTATAACTCATAATATCTTCCAAGTATCTATTCTAAAGAAGAACATATATAATCCTTCACATGTACTCAAATTAAAGGACATACGACTGAAGTAATAAATATATTATGTGGAACAGATGATGGAGAATTTGGATAATATGGATAAAGTTCTATAAAAAACACTACTCATTTAGTCAAGGTCTTGTTTCAAAGACACAAATTTGAGGAATCCATGGTGGAACTTGAGGATGGGATGTGTAAGATTGATCATATGTTTTTAGAATTAGACTGATGGAAGTTTGAGTGAGAAATTATTATAATGGGGGTAGAATGTAACACCCTAATATTTAGTGATATATTTATAATTAAAAAACTTTTATTCATTTTATTATATTTTTTACATGCAACATCAAGGACAAAAAATATTGATATAAAATTAAAATACTATTATTTAATGTAACTGTTATATCTAAGTCATCATACTAAAGAGTATGAATACAATTAAACATATTATAAAAAAATGTATAAATGTTTTTTGATACTGACTTAATGATTAATCCATAGTAAATAGGAACTCAATTTTTAGTAATTCGGTTTTCTTCCTCAAATATATTATTCATTCAAAAATTGTTTTGTTGATGTTTTTCCATGAATATTATAAATAATTTCATCAAAATTTAGAAATAGAATTTTATAAAAAAATTACCTTTTTTCCAAACAACATTTCAATATTATATTAGGTATAATTTAGTATTTTGTTTTCAAAAAAATGCTATTTTTTAGTTAAAAGTGAAAAAATCAAATTTTTGTAAAACTATCGTTTATTTTCCATGAGAAAATTAGTTAAGAAGCCCCATTCTATTTTTAATTTTATCTTATACCCACATAATATTCCATTATTTAGCTATAGTTTAACTAATTAAAAAGTAATTATAATTATACTTTATTCCAGAATATGTTCATTTTTAGTCATAAAATGCATTTTTTAGAGACCATTTTTCATTCCCTTTTACAAATTAATATTAATTTTTTTCTAAAACATCTAGAAATTTTGTGTTGAAAAATTCATTCCATATTTACAATTAGGGTGCTAATATTTAGTAGATATGTATCTTTTATGTTTTTCACTAGTAATTGTAACCATAGTAAATACATTTCACCTATGCAAGGGTAAAATGTTTAAATCACTATTAAAACTATTAGATAATTCCTAAATATATCCCTGATTATTGTATTAATATTATTGGATAAGTTTGTTTAATTATGATCCAATATTCTTAAATATTTAATTTTTTTACCCCTTCACTTTGATTCTAACATTTATATTATATTATGCAAATGATTTTGTAAAAAATATCACTCTTATCATTTTAATATTTATAATATTTTGTGCAGGGATAAAAAAACATATATTTGGTTATAAATGTTTATTTAACTGAAAATTGAATATTATTTATCAAGGTAATTTATTTTTAAATATTATAGATGTTGTAATTGTCCTAAATTCTTACACTACACCACCATAGTGCTCGTTCAAGTAAATGAAAAATCTATTAAATGATTTTAAAAACATTAAAAATAATATAATATGGATGATTTATTGAGTTACACTAAATTTTTAAATAAATATAACATAATATTGAATGTTTAAAAGTCATTATAATAATAACATTTTGGTATTAATATTTTTTATAAGTCAAATAATGTGAAGAGTCCTAAAAATGATATTAACGGGATCTTATGTAAAATAATGATTTATTAAAAGATAAATATTTCATAATATGTTATATATATACAATTTAATGGGATATGATCTATAATTTCACCCATTTTAAACTTATGTGTAACATGTATTTTTATAGTAACAATCATGTCCCCTAAAGAGTAATAAAAATTGTTATCACATTAATCATCAAAAGGGGATACTTGGGATGGGGGTTAAATTAAGAGATAAGGGTTAAAAAATAACCTAAATTTTTATTAATATTATTTTATGATAGGATTTATACTTATCATAATCCTAAATTATAAATATTTTACTTCTAACCCATCTTAAATAGAAAACTAATTTATATTAATTTACTACATTCGGTAATTCGAAGGTTATCCCTCTAATTACTTATTAAAGGGAACATCTTATCCTCCCATATTAAAAATGTTTGAGCACTAAAAATTGATATTTTTATACCCTATTACCATATTATATTCCTTTACAACTTCCTATATATTCTTTTCCTGCACAAAATATCATCCTTTCAAGCATTAACCTGTAAAAAATGGTTTTTCACAATGATGAGGTATAACTCGTAAACAAGTACTCTAAATTTTATTTATTCTCATACAACCTATAAATCTATTGAATAAATCATAAAATAATTAATATAGTATCATAAATATATGTATATGTAATAGTGGTAATAGGATTACCATTCTCCATATCATTCAGTCCTACAGAGAGAAAATGTTTTCCTTGTGTGTATGTATGATTACAGTCTCCACATAGCGGTGTAATTCATTATTCACCACCATTTACAAGGATTGTTATAAATATGGAATTATTTAATATTTATAAAATTGATTAAATAATTTTTATCTTCAAAATAAAATATTACATTTACCTTTTTCCCTTACATTTATTATGAAATGATAACTTCAGTCATTCATATGTTTGGATTTCCACCTCTATGAAGAGAAGTGATTAATTTTCTGTATACAAATTTAATTAATTTTTCTAAATATTAATATAATAAATAAATATCATATCTATATCATTATTAACATTTTTTAATTATGGAACCATGATAAATATGCAAGTACCATAATTATTGATCATAAATACATATGGAAATGAAATAGTTAACACTCTGAAATGAGTAATTAAATAATGATTAATTAATAAATGGGTGTTGGTATGTTTTAAGTGGTTCATTTATCATATTAAAAGTATTTATATGATACTTAGATATAATTATTATAAATATAATATTATTCAACTAGATTTTAATTTCATTTGTGAGACATGTCAACCTTAAGGTAAGAAATTTATTTTACAGTATCATATTATTATAGGATTATTTATAGTCAGTTTTAATTTTAGAATAATATCTAATCCTTATATATAAAACCCCAAATATTATCATCTCCCTTGTTATGTTTTCTATCTACATGATTATTTTCTATTATTATATTATATTATTAGTAATCAACAACCAAGTAAAAAATTAGGGACATTATTTTTATAATCTTGTTTTGAAGATTCCTTTCCAAACATTCATATTACAAGACCATATTTTCATTAAAAAGTTTTCAATGATATTTTTCATATTCTAAAATATTTATTTAATTAATATTTACCTAATATTGATTCCCTATATATATTTTTAATAGGAATCAGCTAATCTTTTTTTGAATGAGATACTTCTTACCAAAAATTTGAACCAAATATTTGTTTTGATGTAAACCGAACAAACAATGATTCCCATTATCATGACTACTCATTTATTTTTATTTAAATAATTTCAATAATTATTATAGAATAAATATTTTATCCAAATATTCTGTAGATTTTTTTATTTTATATAAGTTATTTCCAAATGAAAAGAGTATTTTCCTCAAGAAATGTTCCATGGATATTTTAAAGGAATTATTATCTATGACAACACCCATTGATGTTATTGGGGATATTATCCAAATATAACATCATTAATCATTATCAAGATGGTTTATGATTATTAAATTATTAATATTTTTTATTATTTATTCTATACATAATTTTTTTTACTTAAATGGATGTTTGAGAATAAATTTTATTGATAATTCAAAATATGCTAAATTCATAGGACATGAAGGAGACAAGTGGGGACTGGTTATAGATAACCCCTTCAATTAATTTATAGGTCTCATATAAAAAACAATAATAATTATATATTACATGGTTATTTGGTTTACACATACCCATTTATTAAGAATTATTTCTTGGTTGGGAGTCCATGACGGTAAGAGTCATGATATAATGGTTAAGAGGCCTCTATTATGAATGTCCATAATTAAGAATTTACATTTTTAAGATTTTTTTTTTATTATCCACATATTTTCAATGTTGATAGTATACATGTATTCTAATAGAAATCATGTTTTTGATTTAGTGGAATGTTTTTTGGTAATAAAATATACCATTTTTATTATACTTTAATTACTCTATATAACTTCAACATTCTATAATCCTTCCTATGAATCTCATCTCACCCTATATTTTTTCTTTGTTATACATGATATGAATATGTAAATTATAAATCATATAAAGGATAAAGGAATGAAGATTATACTATGTTTTCTATATTTATAATGTAATGTGGAATTCATGTATGTATATATACACTCAAGACTAAAAAACTTATCTATCCTATGTGGTGAGATACCATGTATCTTGTACCAATGTAAAAATATAAACCCTAACTCTATGTTAATAGAGAAAGGAATTTATTTTCCTCCAATGTAATTAGGTGATAACACATGTGTAACATTGTGTGAATTTTGTTTTTATATGATACATGACCAACCATTGTGTACGATGACTCGATTAAATTAGAGAACAAGTGACTCAATTAGAGTTTAAATAGGAAGGAGTAGGTTACGCACACTAAGGCAAAAAATTGTAAAAATAACTAATTTTTTTTTAGGTTTTGTATTGAACTAAAAATAGGTGTTTGAGGTTTAAATAAAATGATATTAATTTGCATCCAAATTGGAGATAGAGGTTAAAACCCAAAGGTGGTTTATAGATTCAAATAAGAAATTAGTTTATATTAAAAAAATTCCATTATTAATTCCACCCCATAGTTATATCTTCATGGTCCAATAAGACACCATAATTAAAATAAAACAAAAAATAAAAAAATAAATTTTAAAAAATTATATATCGATTAACAAAAAATATATACCATGAAGTATATATTTTTTCAATGGCATATAAAATTATTTTTTGTAAATAAATGTTCTGATGATGCATATTTTTGACTTCACCAAAAACAAATTATATGATGTAAATATTTTTAAAAGTTATAGTTTTTAGATTCTATTATAAAATAATAAAAATATAGATCATTTCACAAAGAATTTATATTTAATAATTACAAAATATTTCTCATGAAGCATATTTTCCTTCATATAACATTTTGGTTGAAAAAAACGAAAAATTTGATTCCAAAAACCTAATGAGATAAGTTATAATGCACAAAAATGTTTAGCATAGTAGGAATATAATAGTTATTTGTAAAAATAATATATATATATATATATCCCTATACTGTTACCAATTTTTTTAATTTGGTATAGTATATGTATATTTGATAGGATTGTTCAATCATGAGAGAAATTTTTTTTATAGGAAATTATTAAAAAAACATAAAATATAATTATAATGTATTTCAGAAAAAATTATAGATCTAACACATAATATTTTCAATGATGTTATAGTTTTAATGTGAAAAAATACATATTATATGGGAAAATTTTCTAATAGTCTATGTTTTTCTCTTAATAAAGAACATTTAACATTGGGTATTAATTTTTGAAAACCGTTGGACATTATAATAATATTTCATAGAATAGAAACACATAATACTTTTGTTAATAATTATATTGGGATAATTCCTAAATTTTTAATTATAGTATTTTTAATATAATAGTTGATTTGAGATAAATGAATAATAATTTATTCATAGAACAAAATTATTCAATGTCACGTGATGTTAAAATATACAATTGATCTGGGTAGTGTATGATAAAAATATTTCTATAGCATACAAAATAATTTGTATCACAGTATAACATAACATTTTAAGATGATGGAATTTTATTCATGCCTTGAATCAGTTGAATTTGAATAGTATTTTTCAAAAAAACCTAAATAATAGTATAAAATATTTCACAAAACATTTATGTTGATTAATTGATAACATGTCACAAGGAGTATATATATTTGATAAATTTTTAGAAAATCACATGTATATTATTGGTTCAAAAAGTGGAAAGTATAATTTAGGATTAAAAAAATAAAACACAATAAATAAAAACATATCATAAAATATCACAAAAAATGTGTGGATATATATAAAATATATGTTATAGATAAAACATATAGTGTAATACAGAGTATAAAAAATATATTGTTCATATAATATAGTGAAGAAGAAAAGGAAAGAGAATCATTGACCACAGAATATTTAATCAATAT
This sequence comes from Viscum album, assembly GCA_963277665.1. NCBI lineage: Eukaryota > Viridiplantae > Streptophyta > Magnoliopsida > Santalales > Viscaceae > Viscum > Viscum album. The sequence continues at coordinate 1,073,332,103 of OY728127.1, read as the reverse complement.
AAGAAAACATAATGTATAGTGAATTCATCCTAAAAATACCTAAAATTATAATACATAATATTTAGAATAAAAAACAATAACTAAACAAAAGTTAAACAAAAAAATGATTTATTTTGAGCCCAAAACATTGCTAACTTTTTTATGATAGTTTAATTATAGATTAATAAAAACACATATACATCATTTTAATTTACATATCAATGAACATAATAAATTATAATCCAAATATAATAAACATACTAATATAAAAATTTATATAATATAAGAAATATATCTTAAAACATATTACACTAAAAAACCTAAAACATGTTCTATATTTCTTTTAAATGTTCTTCATTATATTATATAAATATTATGACAGATTCCCTATGTTAAAAGAACTACTTTTATTATTTTTTAATATTTATTATAATTACTTAAATATTCTATATCTATGTTTATAATGATGATTTTAGTGAACCAGTCGATATGTATTCTATTCATATATATGTATTGTCCAATATAAGGTGTTAATTTTGTACCCTAATTTTTTTGTTATAAATAGTATATGGTGTTTATTAATATATTATAAATGTATTATATGTGAAATATATAATATAATGTAATGTTGATGATTATGAAACATAATTTTTTCGGAAAATTTAATATTTAGTGATGCTTTGGAAAACCGACACTAAATTAGAAACAATTATAAATGTTTCATGGTTATTTTTCAGGTTTTTTTTAATTTAAAATGAAAAAAAAATATTAAAAATTTTCATTAAATGATGTTTACTATTGGTCTTTAATCACTTCTAGTGAATAAATTAAACCACTGGAAAATATTTTACAATAATTTTATATGAGATAATCTTTAAGAAACATTGTGAATCATTTCACAACGGTTTAAATAGAAACCAAATATGATTTTTTATATAATTGGTTTCATAAAAAAATTGAAAATTTTCTTAAATAAAAAATAATCATTTCATAAAATGAAACATATAATATTTTTCTTATAACTTCTTGAGATATTATATTAAAACATATGATGATTATTTTATATTTTCTCTTTAAAATAGGATATTGTTTCAAATAATCCTTAGCTCAATCAAATAGATTATATGTATTATTATAAAAAAAATTAAATGATAGTATTTATTAAATACTAATAATAAAAAAGTTCCATATATAATTAGACAGAATGGGAAAATAAATATATTGATTGTGCATAAAAATGTTAAGGATTATTTGATGAAATTAGGAAAAAATTTGTCTTTATTTTTATATTTTAAGTTTTTGTAAAAAAATAATAAATAATATTTTTTAAAATTCCTATAATAACTAATACAAATTGATCAATAAGTATCTATAATTAAAGGTTTTTAACAGTTATCATAGACATTATCTTTTTAGAAATTATATTAAAATAAAAAAATACATTATAGAAATACTTTGTGTTTTTCTAAGTCTCTATTCTTAAAATATTTATACAAAATTATTTTCATTATTTAAAAATATATATATATATATATTATTTTTTTTGAATTTTTAAAAAGGTAAAAATTTCATAACTTTAAAATAAATTATAATTAATTTTCAAATCTGTAGAAAAATAGTATTAAAATAACATGAATTGATATATCATATTATGTAAATAATTTATATTATAATTACATTTAAAATAAAAAAAAATATTTTTAAAATATTTATAAATATCTTATATTATATAAATAATAAATATTATTTAAAATAAAATCTACATTTATTCACTCTAATCACATCTCCCATTAGATAGATGAATAATTAATTTTTATATAAACAATTTGTATAATGGATACATATCCTAAATTTTCATGATGAATAATAATTGGATGCTTATTTTTATCATATTATATTTATATTATATTTTTAACTGAATATTATATTTAAAACTACCTTTATTGGTAAAAAAATCCCTCATGATGATGCTTTTGGTTGGATTGTGTTCATTGAAATAATTATATATTATTGATGAAGGATGGTTATAAAATGAGGAGAAAAGAGTTTTCATAGATGTTAGAACTAGTCACATGGAGAGCGAATTCTAGAACTGATCACACAGAGCATGAATGTCAGAACTGATCACACAAAGTGAAAATGTTAAAACTGATCATGTAAATGATTCACAAGATGGGCTGCATGATTTTCAAGGGATCTCACTTTGTGTTCATGCATAAAATACATGATTATTAATTGATCTAGTGAAGATATGCGATAAAGATCATGATAATTGAAATGATGAAAATGGTTGAGGTATCTCATGAATATTTGAAATTATATGATAATATGGTTATCATTGGATCTCATGACAGGGTTACATGTATAAATAAATGAATATTTCAATGGGAAAAAAATTTATTAAGTTATCTTGATTAGGTTACACAAAGTTATTGAAGGGAATGATTATGATCATGTGACACACTTACTTCATGTTTTAAGTGATCATACAATGTTCTTATGACATGAACAATGTGATAACAAAGAGATATTATATAATGTGCATAAGGTGGATCATTGATAAAGTAGATTAGATATATAATCATGATATATAGAGTTAAGAAGTTTATTTATTCATATAAATACACATTATCCCATCCTTAATATGTATGGAATCTTTATTAAGTGGTTTTATCAGAACAAACTTATTTCTACGTATTAGAAAAAGTTCTTGCATCAAAATCACAAAATCTGCATAATCAAAAGGTCCCTTGAAGAGGTTTCATAAAGTAATCATGGGTTGTGATGTATGTGAAGGGTTTTTTTATGCGTATCCATACCTGTTAATATAACTAGATCCATGTAACATGAATAAGGTCTCACCACAGGGTCACATGATCCACATGAACAACATATGGTCTTGCTAAGGGTCTCATAAAATGGACTTGCATATGGTGTTATGAAATTGTAATAGTCATATCGATCAATGTAACATGATCAAAATGAGTCTAATAGAGTCATGTGGCATGAATGAACATAACATAGTCTTATGGTGGATTCATGAAATGCACTTAATCTTAAGAACAAATCATGAAGGGTACATGAGTAGTGGTCTTGTGGAGGAGTCTCGTGCAAAGGTGGTTTTCATATCATTTATAAAATAGGATCATAAAGATAAAAAATGTGAATCATCTTATAACTAATTTTTATAAGATTATACTGAAGGAGTTGTGTGTTCACTTCTATGAAAAAAGAAGTGAGCTTTAAAATTATGAATATTTTTAAAGTAAAAGTGATAGTGATTCATCATCAAACTTTATAACAATAGTGAGATTTAATATATTTGGTACATTGGAAAATTTTCTTATTTTTCTCCATGGAAATATCATATTTAGGGTGAAATAATTAAAATGGTTTTGTCTAATGTATCTTTTAATTTCCTTTTATATTGTTCAATGTGAAGGGGAGTAAAATAGTTTTTTCTAATGATAAAAAATCTGAATAGATGGTTGTTTTAATCTTTCATACACCAATTCACACCCTCTCCGGGTATTTAACCTACTTGGGTTAATAATTGGTATCATAGTAATGGGTTAAAGTTATAGTTTCCCTCTTAGTAGAATTAATAGAAGCTGCTAATAAAAAATGGATTCTAATATTTGATGGAAATAATATTTAGTTATGGAATAATTGGATATTTAAATTCTATATATCATTGGTTATAGATGTTTTTATAGCTATAATTCATGGAATTATTTTTAGTATAGATAATGAAGAGTTCTTAAAGCATATAATATAGAATTGGATGCAGATACCAAAGGTACTGACAACTTATTGGGAGATTTATATAGTGTAATCTACATGAATGTCATGTCATTTGAGTTATCGTATAATATGTGGGAAAATCATCTAAATATTTATGAAGGTGATTCCAAAATCCAAGAATAGAAATTGAAATTCCTATAGAATAAATATGAGTATCTATGAATTCACCAAAATGAGTCTGTGGATGCATTCTTCTATAACATTAATGTCACTGTGGAAGACATGTGTGGTCTCAATAAAATTATCGATAATGTGAAGATCATTATGGTCATATTGAGAAGACATCCACCCCAGATCTATCCTAAAGTCTCTCTACTAGAGGATAAAGATCCAACATAAATTACATTAAATAACTAACGTAGTACAATTGTCACTTACTTGATGATAATTAATGATAATGTGTTATTGGAAAAGGGATTATTAAAGTTGTAGGATTAAAGTACATGAAGAATCACCCTATATTATATGGTCTAGATGAAGTCATTGGGATTAATGTTATTTCATTCCATTTATGAAATATTCTAAGGGGAAAGGTAAATTTTAATGGAAAACTTTATTTCATGCATTCATTGTAAAAAAATTATATATTACAGAAAATTATATCAGGATGTTTCAAGATGATGATGAGGAAGATGATGAAACTCCAATTAAGAAGTAATCAGATAGTATGAAAGGATGCAAGAATAATAAGTAAAATTTCATTTGAAAGAAGAGTCTATTTTTAAGAGAAAAATGATTGTACATAATAAAATGAGTTAGAATAGATGGAAGAATAAAAATATCTTTGAGCATATTAAATGGTGGTAGTTTTAGGTAACTCTAACATAATGGAAGAGAGAAATGATGATGAAGTAGAAGTCAAAGGATGATTTGACCTCCCTGTTTAATTAGAATCTACGCCAGATGGGATAGAAGTTTGGGAAGGCATATTAAATATATCCAAAAGATTTTTTCTTGATGAAAAATATATATATGAATCCTAAGGAATAAGTGAAGTATGATATAATGGCTAAAATTGAGAATCTTAGATTTGAAAGGCTATGAAACTCAGATAGAGTTGTTTATTTCAAGATGAAATTTGTAGAATAAATAGTAATTATTGATAGTATGACTAGAAAAATAAAATATCAAGTCAAATGTATATAGGAATTTTAGGAGGTTGTTGTTGGCCCATGAATAAAGGTATAATATTTGTAGAAACTTTTGATTGTGGATATGATTTTGGGAAATCTGGTAGCTCATGGGATCCAAAAACTGAAATTATATTTTTATGGTCGAATGAATATTATAAATAAATGTATAGAAATGAAAATTACACATTATAATGACATGTAAAGAATGGTAATTGGTGTTAAATAGTAATAATTCCTAGTTGATCTCATACCACTATCTCCTACTCTAAGGTTGAAGATTGATTTGGTTAAAAATCATAATTCGTTGATTCAGAGATCCCATGTGATCATTAGTACAGTAGTAACAAAACAAAATGTTTCACCTAATATAAGGTGTTATTTTTTTGAATTATGGAACATTATAAAAATGTATGTTCTATAACATGTATGTACTAATGGGTTAAGAGAAATAGATGCATACAAACAGTGTTCAGTAATATCAATCTACATCATGTATGAAACCAAATACTTGGATTAGAATGAAATGAACATAGTAGGAAGTGGTTTAAGATATTTCCTGTAAATAATCAGATCACATAGGAATATTTATCATTGATAATAGATAAAACTCCTATATGAAATAAAATAATGATCTAATGATAGGAATCATGTATGATAAGGAAGGTGTCATAATATTTTTAAATGATGAAGGCCTAATTATTTTTTCTCATGAAAATCCAAGATTGGGGAAAAGGTCATGAAACATTTAGTTTTCTTAGTTTTTGATGGATTCTATCAAAAATTTCTTTTTTCTAGTCAACTGTGTGTCTTTAGACATTACATAAGAATTTCTAGGAAATTATGTATCATAACCGGAATATATGGTGTAGTTTTTTTTCAAGGAAAGTGAATAGAGTGGAATATATACATTGTGAGTGGAGAAGAAGATATGGATTAAAGATCCTTGGAAGAATAAAAGAGGCTATGTCATAAAAATAATGATATTGAATACATACATCCTATAAAGAACTAATAAAATGTGATGTTTTTTATACTTTTTTAGGTTATTACATGATCATACTCATATGTGTTATTCAATCCAACTAGGGATGATTTCCCAAAAGATGTATAAGGAGATGTGAAAAGTTTAATAAGAGTTCTTGAACTAATTTATGTTTATGTGTGTGGACCTATTTCACCAAGTGATATCAATGAGAAAAGATATTATGATTTCTTCATTTATTATTTTAGTAAAATAGAATAGATTTTTAAAATTTCCCAATGTGGGAGCCACTAAATGGTGTGCTGATCTGGTGGTTCACATGAACTCAACCATGCCTCTGCGTACACCAGAGACTAATAACTAGTAGTGAGGTCCTATAGTTTTTCTATAGGGAGACTACTCTATTACATCATTGTGTAACACATATGTATTAATTATAACATTAAATAGTGGAAGAATATGTAAAAAATGAATAGAAAAAATAATATGATCATCCAAGAGACTATAAAATAAAATATCCCAAATAAATAATATAAAATATGTTGATAAATCCTTTAGTCTATAAAATAAAGAATGAAAGTCTTTCAACATGTATCTAGTGTTTTATGTGTATCAAAAGAACAAAAAAATGGATATCTCCAAATAGCGTCATGAGCCTCGGCTAGGTCTTGTGCTCTCTTACTCCTAATAATAAATCGTATAAAAAATAATTCAATGGGAACTTTCCCTGGTCCTTACGTACATCGATATATTCTATCAAGGTACCAAAAATTGTTTCAAATAGGGTAATATAACACTCATTAGGACACAACCATTGATGCCTATAAAATTTCATGTCTTTGTAATATATGAAAAAGGAGTGTTCAATATATCACAAGTATAAAAATAATGAATTTAAAGTGTGATTTATTATATCCATACATGGATCCCTATAAAATTAGTGTCAATATCCCATAAACAAGGGTAGATGTAATGTATGAATAAACAATGTGAAGTTATTGATTCTAACAACCTAAATCTGATACCCATACAATGGCTATCTATATGGTAGAGTAAAATATCTACAATGACCACACCATGAAATTTAATTTCAAAATCCACAATTTACATGCCTTGTATTAGTGTCAGGCCATGAATGATGTGATCAAATGTAAAGAAAACTAAGGAATCCTAATCAAGTCCCATCAACATCTCGATAAAAACTCAGTAATGTCCTAGGTTGATTCCAAGGATAATTTAAATAGATAATGGCCTATGTGAGTCCAAGAATGTTGGATTGAAGGTGTAGCAGAGTCCATATCATTGTAATGAATTTGATCTAAGGTATAGAAAACCAAGGCATCCACTACCATAATCATGATCAATGGAATATAAATGTTCGACACCATAAAATAGAACCATGATCCAAGGAGGTTGATCAAGGTATCCCCTACCATTATCAAAATAATTTATTATCATTCCCAACCAATGATTTCTTCCATCCTATTCAACATTTAGCGTATAAACTATTTGTCTAATTTTAATCGAATTAGAAAACATGAAATGGAGGAAACAATCAACTCCTGTCATTTCAATTTAAACCATTCCATTCATTTATACATGAACAGGTAATAAAAGGGCACTATCATCATTAAACACTTCACTTAATTATCATTATAACTGATAGTAAAATTTGAGAAATTACATGCATCAAACAGGGTGATACATCATGGTGAAGATATAGGGTCACACACCTTGGGTGGCCAAGGATGAAGCTAACAACATCAAAACATAAAAAGGAACTAAGTGGAAAGCCCAAAAGGTTCCAATACATTCAATTTAATCATTCAATTAATTTTAGAGGCATCACTGTAATGTTCAGTATTCAACACAACTGTAAAAAAGTATTTCCAACACCAAACCTTGATAGATAAGTATAGACAACCTACCATTTACACATTATATAACAATCATCCATTTTTCACATGTTATTTGTCCTAGATTGAGATATAAGTGTAGAAATGATAAAATACCAGAAATATGGAATATTAACATGCACCCAAAGGAACCCTTCATATGAATACAAATAAATAACGAAATAAGATGATCGAAAAACATACTGGAATGGATCCAACCTGATGAAAAATGTCTGAATCTGAGTCCGGATGATGAATTGGGAGGCAAGGATAGGATTTAGATTCCACAGGAAAAACTGTACCTTCTATAACCTACAATTAAAATGGAGAAAATAAATAGGTTATTAGGATATTTGATGTTTAAGTTGAAATTTTTTCACAAAATATTCAGGCCGTATGGTTTAACATCACAATTTTCTAAAATGTACCCAAATTGTACACCCTTATATACCTCAAGGGACACCAAGCATGGACATGGAACATGGTTAGACAAACAATGCATCGACCAAGATTATGGCCTCTGCTAAAAATTATAGTGCCCTCACATAGGCATAGTACCTCATCTACATGGTTTCCATAAACCATGTGGTCTGATATGAGAGACCATCATGAGCCTATCCATGAAAACCTATAGAACATCACGAACAGATGGTGACATCAGTTACCAGATCATGAATCCAATCACAATATCATCCTATTTACACTCTAGTGTGACCAACTACTTTAAAATCCTAGGTGGTTTATCATGTTATACCTTCACCTACTGATAGGTGGAATACCTCATGAAAACACTAGTTAATTCACAATTCATCCTTAGCCACCAGTATTGGGGATATAAGTCTTGGTACATATTATTAACACCAGGATGTACATCCATTAATGAGGATTGAAACTTCCACATGAACTCTTTCCATATTTCTTATGAAATGATAAAGTTATCATGAATACACAAAAATTTATCTATGCTAATGGTCAGACAAGGAGTCAGGTCCTCACCATCCAGAAACTCATATAGTACTAGACCATTATCATTAAATAATGGTCTCATCCTCAGTATATTCAGAATAGTGGAAGTCACTCCCAAGGATGAGATAATAGTTAACCTATATCCATCCTACTCCTTCTACTGTATCTTTGATAATAATTTCATACGCATCCACTCAATATTACCATATTGAACTACACATATCAGAGTTATCATACTCAGTGCATCAGCAACTACATTATCCTTTTCAGGTATATATTAAATGTTGAAGTAAAAAGTCTATTGGTTCTCAAACCATATTCACCACCTCAAACTCAAATCACACAATGTAAATATGTATTTAGGAATTTTTATTTTATGTTCACCATAAAACACTCTCTATGTAAATAATCCCTCCAACATCATAATGCACTAAAAACAGTAGTAAACTTGAGATCATATGTTGAGTAATTCTTCTCAAGTTTCCACAACTGAAGAGACCCATATTCCATAACTCATTCTTCCTACATCAAAATTTATCCAAGACTAATACCTGGTGCATAATAGTACACAATATACCTTCTTCCCAGTACTGGAAGAATTAGGACTTGGTGAAAATTTCAGTCGCTCTTTCTACTTTTGAATGGTTATCTTACAGGTATCTAACCATAAAAAGATCACACCCTTCTTAGTCTTCATTTTAATTAGTGATTCTAAGAATGATAATACCTTTACAAAATTCTTATAATATCTATGTATCCTTGTATGTCAAATTTGTTCTAGGGATTCCCCTAGGAAACTAAGGCTCTCACCTTCTCTATAACAATTAAAACTCATATCTCTAAGATAATATAACATATGAAGTGAATGTAATCCATCCATAAGTGGAACATTATGATATTATCATATTACCAATTATCTCTTTGTATATCCAAAACAATATCATGATGTTTTTCATAGTCATGTTTAATATGTAAATACACCCAGATATCATCCATGAATACCACCACAATAAAATCTAGATAAGGACATAAAACCTAGTTCACCAGCACCAAGAAATATACTAGCACATTCATGAGAACAAAATGCATAAGAGGGTACTCATATATACCATACCAGTGATGAAAATCTATATGAGGTATGCCTATTGGTTGAACACAAACATGGTGATAACTCAACCATAAGTAAATCATTGAAAAACCCATGATACTCAGAGCTGGTCAAAGAGATATCTATTTGTGGCAAATGATACAAGTTATCAACCATCAAATGGTTAGATTTTACCTAATCCACACATACCCTGTGGGTACCATCTGCCTTTTGGAAAAAATGAACTGGTGAACACCATCAATAAGTTTTGGAAATTATAAACTCCTTTTCTTCCATGTCATCTAGATGCCTCTTGATCTCTTGCAACTCAATAGTAGCTATCTTATATGGGGAAATATAAAATGGTGGATCTCCTGGAACAATATGAAAATAGAAATCAATCTCTCTCTTAGGAGGTAAACTAGAAATTTCATCTGGGAAAACATCCCTGAAACAATCAACCACTAGAGGAAATTCCACTTTATATATTCCCTGATTATCCATATATATACTAGAAATATAGGCTATAATATTGAAAAAACCATGATGTTCTGGTCTAGTTTGAATCTAATATACATCCATTTCACTGATGTGAATAAAATATCCACCCTATGGTGACACGAATTTCACCCTCTACCAATAGCTATCGACAAGAGCTTAGTGATAAAATAACAAGTCCATCCTGAGTATGACATCATAAAATATCATATTATTGAAAAAATTATACCATATGAAGTGACATCTACTAATATCTTGGGAGAAATCAATGAAGTGTCATACACCCATCTCTTTAATCCCCAACGGAGAATCAAGAACCATAACACCCGCAAAAAACCAAAAAAAAACTCAAGGATATCCACAATAGGAATAAATATGAAAATATATGATGCACCTATATCAAAATGAGAAAATACAATAATATAGGTTACATAGATCGTACCACTAATCTAGATGGTCCGACACTCTGCTCTTCGGTTGTAGGTTATTTAGATTATATTTGTCACAAACTTCTACCCTGTGAAACAACTTCACCACTTAGAGGAGGACCACTCTAATCTCATTATACAACTGGTGCCAAGAAAACCCATCCATGACCACCAACTCGGCCTAAAAACAAGATCTATTCCAGCTTCAAGCCTGATTCAAAGTTATGAATCCCACTCATGAACCTGGAGTCAGAGTCTATCCACTTTCACTAAACATTGGATAAAATTCCCAGTAGAAATGGTGTATAAGGATCATATTTCTATAATATTGGCACATGAATTTGTCTCTATCACACTGGATTCTAAAATGTGTCTATCTCCCACATAGATGACAACAGACTTCACTACCAACACTAAAATCATTTCTAGTACTCCATTCAAAAGAATCCTTATAATGGAACTTTTTTCCAATAGATATTAAACCACTGGGTTAAGAGGATAAATTGACCTGCTCTGTGCCCCCAGATTCCCTTAGGTTCAGTTTAGTGATAATCTCATGACTCAATGTATCAATAATAGTAGTCAACAAAAACATTTTTACATGAGGTCGAACGACATTCCTGATACCTTCCTCGAAGTGTCTCTCCATTAAATGGTTATCCAAAAAATAAATTGGTGAAAAACACTAATACATTGTAAAGAATTCCTAATACACCCTAGCAGTCATAGTGACCTACTCTAGAATTATAAAATCACTATCCCCTTTTTATCTCAGGGTCTTAGGAAAACATTATTCATAAAACCTAGATTGTAAATCCCTCTAATTCATTTTTCAAAACATATCTTCCTGGTTCAAAACATCCCCTAGTGCTTATATTATCACCAAATCATATATGTTTTGAGTTTACTATCTATTTATGAGGTTTCTCTTGATGATCTATGATTGAAAAATTTGTCTCATTTGATAACTCATTATCCAATGGATTTTTATACCCCAAAATATGTGAGAACTCTGCTGCTAGAAAACTCACTTCAGCTCTTCCATAAATGAGCCTCAACTCTGTATTAAAATGTCAAAATCAAAAAATAGAATTATTGTGCATCAGTTTCATACCATGAAAGGTCATATCCCAATAATGGAAGACCAAGGAATCCTCATTGAGACCTCATATCATCTTGATAGAAACTTGTTAAAGACATAGTTATAGTCTGAGAATCATATCAATAGATCATGTCCAATGTAAGTCCATGAAATATGAATCCAAGGTGTTGGGAGGTATGAATCATCCTATGGAATTAGGATCCAAGGTATAGATGACCAAATCATCCATTACCTTAATCATGATTTGTGGATTATATTTCCCAATGACATATAATTTAATCAGGATCCAAATATATCATTCACGAAATCCACTACCATTATCAAAATCAATCATTATATTCCATGAATATTTGGTTCTTCCAATACATTCAACACTTTCCATACAAACTATTTGTCTATTTTAATCAAATTAAATAAATGAAATGGAGGAAACGACCATCATATATATTTTCAATTTAAAACATTAATTTCATTTATAAATGAATAGGTAAAAATAAGGTTCTAACAAAAAGACATTTCATTTAATTATCATTAAGTATTGTAGTAAAATTGGAAAGCTCATATGCACCCACTAGAGTGGTAAAACATGGGGAGGATATAAAATCACACCCCATGGGTGGCCTAGGATGAGGATTACAACATCCAAACATAAAAATGTGCTATTATTGAAACCAACCTGGTTCCAATTAATTAAATTTTAGAATCCAATTAATATCTAGGGAAACATGAGATTTTGTGGAAGGAATAACAATAAAAAAATTCATATAAAGCTCCAAAACTTGAGGGAAGTGTATGGACCATGTATTGTATACATGGAGTAGAACAATATTCCAATATTATCCTCTGATTTGGTCTAGATCACAGGAAAATTGAATAATGGATGAATATCATAGAAATAGTTCATATTGTCTTACACCCAAAAAACTCCTTTGATATAGAGAAACTAAGAATGACACAAGATAATTGAAGAAATTACAGATATAGATCTAATTAGATGAATAGTATTCAAACGGGGTCTAGATGAAAAATTATTAGCCAATTAAAGGATTTGGTTTCAATAGGAAACAAACCCCTCCATTATTTCCCCTAAAATTAATAAGGGGAAAAGAAATAGGTTTTTAAGAAATTTTAAGTATAACAGGGTAATTTTTCAAAGAAAACATGTGTCACATGGTTTGGCCACAAACTTATCCAAATCATACAACAACCAAACATTTTGAATCTACTAAAAAATAAAGAACCTTTTCTTGGTCATGTGTCCTCATCCACATGGATTCATCAAACATTGTTCCCTCTTGATACACTCTATTCATCATCACAGAGATTCCTCAAATAGTACATCTTGGGTCGCATGGTTTCTAATAATCATGTGGCCCATTTTCCTTGTCCAAAAACCAAACCCCTGGGCATCGAATAGGCCCCATACACCCATGATACATTGATAACCTCATCAGAATTTCATATTTGGTTAAAAATTAACATTTAAATAGAAATTAAAATGATATTATCTTATGAAAAACCTACTCTCTTACATATTCAATTATCTCCAACAATTCCAAGGAGCTTAGTTTTATATCACATTATTAGAAGAATGTTGAAAAGATGTTAGGTCAAAAAACCCAGATGTTCTGAACTAAAAATGGAATTGAGTTCAAAAATAGACAAGTAGAGGATTATCTTGAGAATCATGGGATAATTAACCATTTGTTATAAGTAAGACCTCCACAAAAAAATGGTGTTTTTTAGAGATTAAATGAGTTTCTAAACAACCTGGAATGAATGATGCTCATTGATATGGACCTTCTAGAGATTTTTTTTGTAATGAAGCAATTTTAACACCATTCAAAATTTATAACATATATTTTTTATATATAATGGAATGTAAGACTCCATATGTTATATTATATGGAATGAAACAGAAATTAAAGCAATTTTGAGTATTTGGTAGTAAATGTTTCAACATCAATACAGAGAATATATTATTTTTGAATCCTGTTTTGATGAATAGATGTTTCTGTGAAACTATGGAAAATGAAAATCATATAAATTATTCAAAAAGTTGATGAGAAAATTTGTATAGAGAAATGTATTTGTTCTGGTGTTGAATGAAAATAATCATCATAAAATATATTAACAATCACAAGATGATATTGATTAATAGATTAGTAGCCTAGGGGAGTGTGAGTTCTTATGGTTGATTTAAAATATGTTTTAGATGATTTGAAGGACGATTAAAGACATGTATTTGTACCAAAAAAATATGAAATCCAAAATTTATATAGAGAATATCATTTGGGATCTCAAAGAATTAGTATAGATAAAGAGTATAAATATTCTAAAGAATACATCCTTCTAATCATAGGATGGGCCAAACTATTTTTTTCAATATTTAATAGTTGATAATTATGTATAGGTGATGAATTAACAGCATGACTGAATCAAAAAGTACAAGACATGGGAGATTGTTTCGAGGAAAATAAATAATAATGTCAGTAGGACCAAATGGTTTTTTAGTAACAAGATTAATAAAGTTGGGAAATATTTTGAAACCAATTAAAATATGTGTTCTAGGGATACTCCACAATAGAGGGTATCATTGTTTATGAAACAATGACACCTATTGCAAGGCTGGTGATAATTCGAATATTACTATTTATAGTAGTGCAGAGAAAATTTAATGTTGTCCATATGGATGTCAATCACCATTTCAGAATGGGATTCTAGAAGAATAATTTTATATTAAATAGATAGATGGATTTTTAATTAATTAAGAAGAAAATATTTTTTTAAGTTAATGAAGTCAATGTACAGGATGAAACAAGAAAAAAGAGCATGCTATTGAAAACAAGATAAATATTTTATGAACCTTGGTATCTAGTTTGGCAGTGTTGACTTTAATCTCTTTGTCAATAATAATTGAAATAAAATGTTGATGGTTCTATTATATATGGATGAAATAATATTTGTTATATCGAACAAATCACAGTGCATGAAATTTTCATAATTTATGAAATGTGAGTTTGAAATATTAATGATTAGTGAGATAACATTTTTCCTCATTTTATAGGTAATGAAAGGTAGACATGGAACATTTATTTCAAAATAATAATAATAATATAAGGTCATAAGAAGATTTATAAAGAAAAATTACAAATAAGGGAAAAATCTGGTTTCATTACAAATCAAATTTTAAATGGATGATGAAGAAAAAGTAGTCAACATCCAAGATTACAGATATGTTATTGGAAATATATTTTACCTAATAGTTACATAACCCGATATATTTTTCAAAATTATAGGTGGAATGGTATATGAGTAATCCCAAATAAATCCAACTATTTTTTGGTGAAAATAATACTTTGGTATATTAATTAAATGGTGGATTTTGGATTATAATAAAATTAAAAAAGATCAAAAAGAGTTACTTGGGATTATAGATAAATATTAGGGAAATATAGTAGATGATCGAAAAAAACATAGGTTGGTGAATTCTATCTATATAGACTATGTATGTTTTGGTAAATCGGGAAAAAATATTACATTTCATCAAGCATCATAGAAGCTAAATACATTGTTTCTAGTAAAGTATGCACATATTACTATGGAAAAAATAAGCATCATGATGATATGGGTTTTGAAGGGAATTCTCCGATCAGAATTCATTATGATTACTCTTGAATAATAAAGCTAATAAAAAATCATTTCAATCACTCAAGGATAGATAATAATGAAATAAATTATCATGTTATCATGTAGAAATTGAAACATGGACTTGTAGATCTGGAATATGATCCTACTAACCAACAAATTTCATAAATCCTCATGAAGGACTTACCCAAAGAAAAATTTTAATGACGTCTATTAGCTCTAGAAGTATATTCAAGTTTACACAATTGATATGTGTTGATGTGGGGAACCCTAAGATCAAGAATGGTTTTTCTTATGTAATGGTTTTTTTTCATTACTATGTTATATAACACAAATAAGTTCCCTTTGGGTTCATTGAAAAATGGGGACAAAATTTCATAATCCATATGGGGGGATAAAATAATTGGGGGAGAACAACAATAGAGATATTTAAAAAATATATATAATGATGTTAATGATGGTATTTTAAGGGAGAAGAATCATGAATAGGAGTGTTGAGTTCATAATGAGAGCATTTCACAAGTACTCATTGATAAGTGATCCAAACAGATGAGTTTTTTCTATCTTTTTCTGATGATAAGGTTTCTATTGGAAGGTTAGAGAACAAAGTGATTCATTGATGAAATGGTGATGTGAAAATTGTTTCTCACACTAAGAATGAATCATGTGGGCATAATTTGAAAGTTAAGAAACTCTTTGATTGAATTTTGGGTTTGTATAAGGAAAATTATGTTCCATGTGCATGACATGTCATCAAGTTAGTTCTTATAGCTTATAATTATTTTTGAGAAACCCAGAGGGGGATATTATGGATAAAAACCCATCATGATGGTGGTTTTGGGTTTATTATGTATGTTAACATGTTTAGATTTTGTTTATGAGTAATAGTAGTAAAAGGAAGCATGAAGTGTTTAAGAGAATGTTAGAAATGATCATGCAGAGTGTGAATTCAAGAACTGGTCACATGGATCAAAAGCATTAGAATTAATCACGTGAAGTGAAAATGTAAAAAATAGTCATGTGAAGGAGTCAAATGAAATACTATAGGACTGTTGGTGGATCTAATACTGATATCACATGAATCACACATAATTCTTAGTTAATATACCAAAAATAACACATGAAGTGCATGAAGGGAGAAAGGATGGAAACGATGGAGGTATCTTTCGGTAATTTGAAATCACATAACCACATGATTTCCATTAGATGCTATGATAGGGTTACGTGAAGCACTGAAATAAAATTGTTATTTCTACATGATTGGTTTTGGATATCATTAAGCAATCATGTGATGTTCCCAAAGACAATAATGATTATCACATGAATAAAATACGAAATGTTTTAGGTGATAATGAGATGTTCTTATAACATGAGACATCTGATCATGTGGAGAAATCATATGTAACATGTAAGGAGATTTTTTAAAGTGGTGAAAAAGATGAATAACCATGATATTCAGAGTTTAGGTGGTGTATTTATGAATATAAATCTCCATTAATTAGTCCTTAAGAGGTATGGACTTTTTCATATGTGTTTTGATCTGAAGAAAATTATTTCTCCTTATAAGAATAAGGTCTTACATCTAATTATGTGATCTTCCTAATTATAAGAATGCCTCACAAAGAGGTTTTTTGAGGGAATCATGTGAATTGAAAAATGTGCATGATGTTTACATAGTGGAATACCTACTGAAATCATAATATATGTGTAACCTGAACAAGTTATCTCATTAGAGTCATGAGATCAATGTGAATAGAAGAATTTCTCACAAAGGGGTCTTGTGAAAGGTTCTTGTAAAGGGTGTTATGAATTGGTAATAAGAATATCGTTAAGTGTTACATAATCTACATGATCTAAAATAGTAACATGATACTCAAGAACATAATAGAATATTTTAGTGGAGTTACACAATCAGTGTGATCTGATGATTGACTTAGGAAATGGTCTCATGAAGGGATCATATAGAGGAGTCTATCACAAATATATTTTTCATATCATTGATTAAAAAAGATCATAAATATATAGAAAATTGTGAACAAATTAAACCATTTTCATATAAGAATCCAATAGAAGAGAAGTGTATTCACTTTAGTGGAAAGAGCAGTGAGTTTTCAAATTGTGAATAGTAGTGAGCATTAATAGAGTTCATAAATCAGATTATTTTCTTTGTCTACTCTATGGATATATCCCAGTGATGGTGAACCCAGTAAAATTTTTTCTTCTTATGTATGTATTATATTGCATTTATAATGTTCTATAGTAAGTAGGGAGAAAATATTTTTGTCTAAAAATGAAATTAGATCAAAAAATATAGATGTTTTAATATGTGAAAACCTTACTCGAATCACCTTATTTTATGTTATTTGACCTTATTGGGATAGAAATTTATTTTAACATGTAAAATATTAGAATTAAACAGTTTTTAGGCACTAAATATTTTTTGATGAATTTTTTCCATGAGAAAAATATTGATTCTCACATGAATAGAATGAGTCAGGTTCAATATTAGTGTTTTCCTCACTCCATAAAGAAGATGATTAAAATTGAATCTATATGTTTCAAAACTTTGATCATTCACCATGGAATTAAAATTCATTAAAACTATTACCCAATATGATGACATAGTGGTGAGAACAACCTATCAAGGGTATTTTATAAATTCCATAAATAGTTTTTGTACACATTTTTTAAATTATTACCAACAAGTTTTGGTCATGAAAATTTTAGAATAAAAATATTTTAAATATATAATGGTTATAAAATTATTTTATCATTGATTTTATAGCTTATGGAGATAAAATAGATACTTCAATGAATGGTTACATCTATTTAATTTAGAATTTTAATAAGGGGTGTACCATATTTTTTATGGTGATCATGTGCTAAGGATGTTAATCACACACACTACACCTAATATAGTGTGTTCCCTAGATTAAGGATGGGTACATGATGTAGTTATTTTCAATAAATATTAACCCTAGTCTTCCACAATTTAATTCTAAATCTTATAGGAATTATTGGACTAGAATGAGTGATCTCGTATTCTATGAAATTCTATAGTATATTTATTTATCCAACCCGAAGAAAAATGATGGAAAATGGGGGTATTTATGTCATATAATGATTTCATACATAGTACCATTCTAAAATACATCTTCAAACTTGTTTTAACATAGACTAGAGAAAATAAACACTATGAGAAAGGTTTTAAAGTAGTTGGGGTTGATGGGGATTTCCACCTATCCCCCATCAACCCAATATTTCTTCACATAGACCTCATGCATAACCCTATGCTTAATGCACAATCAAGTAACCTATATTGGGAAAATGCTCCAATTTTTTCTTATTGGTTTCCATTTCCATAGTGGGAACATTGTTCCTAGGAATACACCATAAAATTTTTTCATCACTTACCTTTTTACATATACAAACCTATTCCAAGGACTATTTTTCCCACACTCATGTGACCCTTAAAATCATGTACCATTTTGATAAAAGGAACCATGAATATATATAATGATATACAATAAGGAATTCCTCTTCCTATCATGGATCTTTGCTAAATTTTTACCATGTATGTGTTTAATAACATGTTTACCCTATCCATAGGAACCTTTGAAATATCATTATCCTTGTAATTTATGGTTTTGAGGTGGGATTTTACATTCTATGGATTCCAATATTAACAACCTTGTCTAGGACCACTCATTAGGAACCCAGCCCATGGAGTCACATTGCCTTAATAATGGATAATAATAATATAGATAATGGAAAACTATAGTGAGTGCCTAAATATTATATCAGAGAGACAATTCCCACTATGAAAAATTAAATCAATATTGTAAATAAATAAAAAAATTCCCAACCATTATAATCGGAGTTCATAATATTAATAAACACATAATGCTATAACAAGTGAATGTTAAAAAATATATTCATAAAACCCACTAATCATCCACCAAGAAAATCAAATAAAAATAAATAAACAAAAGAATTAGAATACATAAGAGGCTATACTTCCAACCTCGACCATCACCAAACCGGTCTCTAAATCCCATTGATCTACCACAACCTGACCAACTACACAACATATTTTCAACATGAATAATTCCACTGGGATTACAATGTTGGGTGTGATAAATATATCTCATAATATTATCATGAAGTGATCCTATTATACACCAGCATATACAAGTTTTCATGAAGAAAAAATAATAGAATTAAATATTCATACACAAGCGTGTCATAACATTATGTGCTCACCAAAACATTAAAAATACTTGATCATTATGTATTAACGTGATAATAAATACACTATTACTCCTGAACATACCAACTTTAGCCTAATCTATAATCTAGTCACCTCGTGCTACTGTACCCAAAACTCATCCCATACTTGATTAATTATGGTTGGGCATCCCAAAATCCTTAATACTACTCAAAGATATGATGTATGGTCATTAAAAAATCTTCTAATATACCCCTTATAACTTAATATATGGCATCTATATTATATATAACTCAACATTATAACTCACAGTAGAGTCATGTCTCATATGGAGACAATCTTTCTACTCAAGGGATGTTCCTACATCGATGTCTTAGACCATCCTTCTCACTTAAGGAATTACTAAATCAATATATTAGCCACTAATTTACCACTCAAGTCAGGGACCTACATCAATTAAACCATGAATTCATCTTCAAGAAGTGGTTTTCCATTCTTTATCACTCAAGGTAAATTATACTTCCATACATCAATCAGATCACTAGCATATTACTCAATGTAGGGTCATTATTTAGATCCAAGACACTCCTTTCTACAAACCTTATCACTAATGAAAGGGTTTTGAAAATGTCTTATCACTCATTTAGAGGCATGGTCAATGGACCCATCATAACTCATAACATGGTCTACCACGAACCACAACCAAACATATAGGGTAGAAAAACCTTCCTATAAGATCAGAACCCTATTACCATAGAACCAGTCACTTAATACCTATCACAATAGCTTATAAATCACCTTATCTTATGTATATACACTTTAATAATTAAATTAACACCATATTAGTTTCATGTGAGAAATATGTCAGTTCTCTCTGAACACTCATCATTTCACTAAGGAATTGCACTAGGGTTCCTTAGACCCATATCAATCATTTTCCTCATAAATAATTCTTATCGAGTATCACATGGTTCTCTCCAAAACCATAGGTTCTATCTAACCATAAACTCAAAATATAAGTCTTATCCTAAAATCATTTTGTACCACCTCCCATTCTCACTATAGAGGGACCTTTGTAAGCTAGCTCTCACTAAGACCCTTTTCAATCCAATTCCATGTTGTGCATCAATTCCCATGAACCTCACTTCTTCTCATCTCATGCATACCATAAGAGATATATCATCCTATAATTTCAATTAAATACCTCTTTTTCACACATATCCTATACCCAAAGGAGTTATCCCACCCACGACACTTGCAAATGCACCCCCATCATTAAGAGGTTTTCTCTCATCAATCACGGGACACTTTCCTAAATCATACATCCTTCCACAGAATAATATTCATATTACAATCCAACTATCCCAATGGAAACAAACTATTCTACCTATATCACATCATTTATATGGATACACACTTAATGTCCTTCAACTTAACCAACATCTATACACCATGGAGAAATGGTCATCGGGTGATCACAATTTACCCAAAGTGATAAATTGCACTTATCCCAACCTAAAAAAGGAATAATTCACCCATTCTCATTTACATATGGTGATTTTGGTCGCTATCCCTTTATTTTTCCCCATAAAAATGTAGGGATTAATATTCATGAAAAAAGAAAAATATGTGTTTCCATAAAAGGGACCACATAACTCAACATGGAGTTACAATCCTCATGATGCTTCACACAACATCGACCAATAATATCCATGAATCATTCAAGATTTCATCAACTCCAAAGATCAAATATCTTTCAATAACATACACATAATTATTTATATTTATTTACAATTAATTCATTATCTTAAACCAAAGAAGAATAGCCACTAAAAATCTTACCAGGAACCACTGTATAACTGAAATAACTTGAAACTTCATGTTCTCATCATTAAGATATAAACACTATTGAAACTATTGAAAAAATGAATTACCACACATCATTACACCATATTATAGTATAACAAACACCCAAAACCTAGAAAAATACCACATAGAATAAAATGGATATAGAGGGATCAATGAGAGGAGGTTAACATAGGGATGAACACACCATAAACTCACTACAGAACCACAAAAAATTTACCCTCACTAAGCGTTATTGAATACAGGTCAAGTATGGGATATCTAGTCAAACAAACCTCTCCCAATGAGTCTCTCCTCATAGAACCCACAATATACCTATTAGTAAATGAACGTTGGGTATATGCTAATGGAAATAGTTTTATAGGCTTGTGGTGGCACAACATGAGGGTTACACTGCAACATTCCTTCACCTAGGAATGTCAAAATATATCCCATATAGGTCACAACTCAAATTTCCCTAGTATAGGGGTCATCACCAAACCCACCACTATCACAGAAAATCCACTACAGGTTAAGGTATTACTTATTTAACCCATTAAAGGGAAAAAACCCATTTGTGTGACCTCCTAGTCTTCATGGAAAAATGCCTCAGAGATCCCCATCATGGCACAGATCATAGAAGGACAACATAGAAGGACATAAGGGATATTATGTGATGGGATTTATATAGCATGAAACTAGAAAAGGGAGGGTATCACCTAGACCATATACTAATGAAAAATTGAGAACCCAAAACACCTTTTGATCTATGATCCACATCTAAAAACATCTCTATGAGAAGTCCCAATATAAGAAAAATCTAATATGAGTTACAATTATCTATACATACCCAACACTATGAACAAAAATTCAAGCATCATCTGAATTACACAACCAATAAAAAATAGAATCATCATGAACTCCACATTATAAGTCTTCTCTTCCTTGAGAAGTTGTGATTATCATCTAACCATATCTCTCAAGAAAACTCAGTAATCATTTCACAAATAACTCACTGCATTACAATTTTTAATTCATAAAACAATTCCACTACAAAACCCCCAAAAATAAACCAAAAAGTTCACTAATAACCAATATACCTACTCATCCCAATTGTGAGTACCAATACAGTGCCTAATTGCACCCTTCTATCACAGGTAACCTTCATTTCACCATTGTATTCATCTATGGTACTATAGTTCTCAACACTATAGTATATTTCTAAAAATATTATTATTATTAGTTGTGGTTATCTTGAATATAGGAATCACCTATGTAAAACACTCTACCTATGGTTCATTGAAACTTTTTATGCAGTTTCCTCTTCCAACTCACCTAATTCCAAAAAAAAACATCATTATATACTCCATTAGATACCTCTCACAAAAATTATTAGACTCACACATCAGTACATTATCTCAACACCTGATCAAGATTACATAACTCCTAGTGGAATCCAATAATCCCCCAACACGCTCAATGATATATGAACCTGACAATTAGTATAATTTAAAGGTTAAATTATCAACCCAACAAACTAGCTTCCATCCTTTCTCATAGAAAACTATTTACTTCGAATCATACTTCACCATAAATCACATAAACTTATTCCAAAGATGATGAAAACATATAATATCCATCCAATGAAATATTTTAATCTCATTTTACTATTCCACAATGGAACTAGATAAATTGGATCCACATACAAACCAAGATCTAGGTGAAATATTGACTATAAACTATCATGTATCACCATGTCCACATCCAATCAAAAAACATGTTCACCCCTCTGAAACTTATTTGATTCACCCTACCATAGTATGGTAATTATCATCACTCTAATGAATAAAAATTCATAATCTATATATCCCATTTTATTTCCATTATTTCATGTATATAATGGATGTGGCCATAATTCTCATACCATTGTTCCAACACAAAACACCAATAACATCCTAATACCAGCTCACCAAAAACATCATCCTAAATGATCACCGTAGTTCATAAATGGTGAGCAGATAATCATCCAATACTTAATAATTTGATCCCTACTATATGGATTCTCTTACAATAGTCCTTGAGCACAATTCCTAACTAGTTACATCAGTGCAAACATATTTTTCATCATGATACATTCTCATCACATCCATGGAAATTTATATTAGGGTTCAGTCCTTGATCTAGCGTACAAAAATTATTAAATCCATAACTGATATCACCAATTAATAAAGGAATTGCCACTCATCCTTATCAGATCCTCAGGTTACTATTCCCATAAGAGTATCATTGAATCTATTTTTTCCTTACCCATACATGATCACTCACTAATTAATATCCTAATGGACACCACCCATAATGTATAGTCACTTTCCCTCATGCACCATTTATTTTACAAAAAATCAGGATAAAACCCTACTCTCATACTCTTATAGTAGAATAAACTTTTGAAGAACCCTATCTTAGGGTATTAACCACTAAAAAACATTGTTTCATCTAAAATGAAAGGGTGAGAGAATTAGTACAACCCCATCACACAACCCAAAACACACTATAGTTAATAACTTACTATTGATTATAGGATCATGCGCCAAATATAGTAACCATGCTCCTCAAGTATGTCAATATAATCTTTTGAAATTAATCCCCAATGCTTTATTTTCTAATAATATCCTGATATATCACTCATTCCAATCCCAAACACAAAATCATCCACCACCCTGGTGTTGATCCAAAATCATGAGTTCCTACTGATGTTCTACCATAATATATTCGATCATATAGGATAATTACCTACAAGCCTATGAATCCAACTTATTCCACCTTCTAAAAACTTATACTCGATACCAGAAGTAGTTGATTTATTCAAATAATAAGAACCCAAGTAATTTTAAAATTCCTTACATTGACCAAAAAAATGGTGTCCATATCCTCAAAGAAATATGATCTCACCCATAGCTTCACTCTTCATTATAACTCACATGTATCGAATCCACTATGGTTCCATCACTAATTAATAAAATTCAAGTACCAACCCACCAAATTTCACTGTACAACACATTTAAAATGAGATATTATATCCATTACCAGAGAACATTTCATTGTAAGATCAACATGACTTATCATCATTGAAAGAAAATACCATGGTTTATCTATGTATAATGTATCCCACATGTTATTTGGGAAAACACCATATTTGTTATTATTGAATATTTTAACAACTAATCCATCAGTGTTTAGTGAAATAAATCACTTGAAATCACTATATTTCATTTTAATACTACATTATAAATATAATTCATTTTCAAAAATCCTCTTTCCACCACATATATAGAGCCAAAATGATAAATAAAACCTAAAATACCCACATTATTATTTTAGAAACATCTCAATTGTAATAGTGAAAACTAAAATAGAAATTATGTTACCATGGAAACAATGATATGCCACCAAAAATATGTTCATTAATCACCAATATAAGTTCTATCACAATCTATGAAACATCCTTATTACATTTATACCATACCAAAAATATTATAAAAAAGAAAATAATTATTCGATATAATTTTTTTCGTGCCCTAATCTAGTTCCATAATCGGTGTACTAGTCTGTGACATCTCAGGGCCTTATGAATGCCTCCTCATATACAAAGAGCTTTTTACTAGAGGTGAGGGAGTAAATAATACATTATGAAGACTATTCTGTTGAATTATAGTTAAAAAATAAAAATTATCAAAATCATCAAAATATATAATAATCAAAACATACAAAGTCAATCATCATGTCATGATTTAAAAGGTGAAAGCAAAAGAATACATTCCTACATCCAATTTATTTTTCACTGGGATAATCAATTTTAAAAAATCAAGAAAAATAATAATTACATCTAATTCCATCCCTGATAATGACCATCCCATTATCAAAATCCCATTAAGTTATTGCCACCCGATCCATCTCACAACCTATTACCAAACTAAAACCCTTCATAAGTTCTAGAGGCATAATATATTTCCATAGGAGGGTATGAGAAATATATATCATTTGGGTCTCACCATTTATACCTAATATAATCCATTAAATATGTGTTTATATGCAGTAAAAAACATAAATAAACAAGCTCACACAACCATATTAGAACATCACATAATAACCCAGCCACCAAGACATTTTTCATGATCGATTATCACATGAAAACTACACCACTAGATATCTAACTATACATTATTTAGCATTATACAGAATATATTTTCATCATACTACCATATATAAAACCCATCCCATACTTAATGAATTATTTTAGGGAATCAAAAAATCCAAACCAATACCTAGAGATGTAGGTTAGGGTCCTACAACTATGTCTAAAATAATCCATTATCACTCCAGATATTTTTTTCCCATCAAGATCCAACCTCTACATTTTCACTCATGGTAAGCCCCTATATCATGTACTGAACACTACCTTATCACTTGATTTTATCATTCATCCATGTCCTAGATCTATCTTTGATATCAATGTATTCATGAATTCACATCCCAAACATGAAATTTTCACTAAGAGTATGTACCAATATTTATCAACTCATGACCTCTCACTCAAGTTATGGTTGAAAATGCATTCTCACTCAAGGTAGTACACAACATCCATGATGAGCATACCAACCCAACTCATCTCACAAAGGACAACATTTACCATAGATTATCACTGAAAAAAATGTTTCATTAGTAAACAATACCATATCAACCTAGGAAGGGACGGATTCAACATAAAAATATATCTAGTACATTATCACTCAAGGCAAGGACCAACATCAAATCCTAAACAATTATTCCTCATTATTGGTAAGTCATATTCTCTAACCCCTACCAAATTAATCATGACACAGTCTGATTCAACATTATAATCTTGCCACTACCTTATCAATCAATGTTGTGTTCTAGTAGTTCCTTAAAACTATAGAAAATTATAGGCCTATATATCCATTATAACTTATATAAAAGTCTCTTTCTAACTATAGAAACAAAATCAGGGAACATACCATATACCATAAGCTTAGTTGATCATAACCAAGGAAATATTTACTCGATGACTAGACCTGTGTCTCATAGTTTAAATGATAATTAATCTAGGAACTCGACTACCCTTCACATGACCATCTTCATCACAATGTCACAAAATGAAATTTATTTTGGAATTATAATCTCAGTTATCAAGGTGTCTAGTAGGGTCCTTTAGACTCATCTTGATCTTCTTCCCTGAAATGAAGACATATGTAGCACTACATAGTGTTATCATGGCTAGTATTCTCAATATTAACTTACCCTAAAATGAAATATCATATATCTATACCATTATAAATAAATAATAACTCTCTACCAAGTTACAATCCCAATATAACTCTCTCTAATCCTTAGGTAAAACCATTAGCAAGCTTTAAAAAAACCGAACTACCCTTCTTAGGTCTCATGTCACATATTTCATTTGAGTTCTATCAAATCATCACTTGGTGAAAATATATCTCTTCACACCACAACTATTCCCAATTGACTTATACCTCAAACATGACACAATAGGGAACTCCTCTTCCCATAAGAGTGTTTCCCTCGACAAGCATGAGATATACAGTTATCTCAACCATAATCCAATGGACAATGAAATTCATTTCTACTTGACCATATATAAGGAGGAAACCTAGGATACTCATGTCACACCTCAAATAATGATACCTAACTCAAGTATTACATTAACCCAACTTACACCTCTTCTATTTAGAGAGATAGTCATCAGTTGCATCTAATTTACCCAAACTACTAAATAAAACATATCCTAAATCATGAATGATTATTGTCTTCTTATATATTTTACATATGGTTTTATCAGTCCAATATCATTACCTACTCGAGTGAAAACATAAAAATATTCACACTAATTGATACACTATAATATGTATTTATATTAATGGGACCACCTACCTCGACATATATTTTCCATCATCGCAATTCTATATATGACCTCAAAAAATTAAGTTCATGCCTCATCCAATTTCACAACTACTCATGGAAATCAATCTCAAGACACAAAATTAAAATATTTAATTATAAAAACATATAATTTTTTATTTAAATTATTCATAAGAGGCATAAAAAACTATCATCTCACAAAGAATTACTGCACAATTGAATCAACACAAAACATCATATGTTTAACCTTCTAGGATCCCCTATATCCATGTTGATAAAACCCCCCATTCTCCTTGCTCGATTAAACTATGATTTTTTATAATAAAAACCATAAATATTTTCTAAAATCCCATCGAATTAGAAGGAAATATATGAGTAAATGTATATAAAAATGGTAATGAATCACTTAAAACCCATCATCGAACCAAAAAAAAATACCCCCATATAGGTGGGAATAAAACGTGGGTAGAGAAGTGTTAGATTTGACCTAATAAAAGACTAATATGTATACATATACCTTATATATGAAGGGGGGGTTTTCTACCTCACTCTATTTTATGATTTTTATTGATTAGAATCAGCTTTTGATGTTATGGTAATTTCAATTAATGTGTCCTAAAATTTATTATTTTAGTATATTTATTGGTTTTTATCCAAGAAATGTACAAGTTAAAGAGTAATATAGAAGGGAAATTTTTAAGGACACATATCCAATAACCGTTGTCTACCCAGTGGAGTGTCATCATCCATTAAGTTTCATTATAAATAATAACTAGAGACACTAGATGTCCATAAGCCAACCTATGCACCCCGTTATCTAGTTAGCCAGGTTAAGGAAGAACCAATGTGATATAACAAGATGACCAACTTGTTGATGGAATTGGGAGGCTCTCTAGTGGTGCCAAGATTTTATTCCAAATCAAAAATGGATTGTGGGACCACTTGATAAGAATCCACCTCCAAAAAATCCAATGACTCATTTAACACTTGATATGAATTAGTGAACTATTGAATGTGATCTGGGATTTTTTTCTTGAATTCTAATGGATGTAATTTTTTCATATAACCTTATATATTACATTACTATTCATTCCAATAAAAAAAATTATTTCATGATTGAGTATGATCACATTCCTACCTCCTATTACTTTTGAATGATGGTGGAGAATTCAATTAAAAATTGTAGAGTGATTTAGAGGAAGGTTAGGGTCTCCTAAGGCCAATGATTGGAATGAATTCGATAGGAATCACTAAAATTTATGGTTCTTGATAAATGGAATTATTTAAAGTTTATGATGGATAATAAATAAGTAATACCTACCCTATTTATGATCTAATTGAATAAATCCTAGGAAGATATTTCATTGGAATTGTAAATTCATCCATCTATCACTTGTACACCAAAGATGGTTGGGCATGGAGTGTCTTTTATAAGGGGTATTGGATGAGAATTCGCTATCCATGTAAATTTCACATTAAATTAGAGAACTGATCTAAAATATGTATCTTGATTTGTAGGAGTAGTATTTGGTCACTTATATTGCACATGATATTAGGGGGATGGTTATTATGTTACCAAGGGAGTTGATTTATCCTGATCTAAGCGAGGTTATTCTCTTGGAGGTCCAATTAGACTTCATTAATTCGACTTCTGAAATTTTACATGATTATATTACTTTGGGTGACCATGCTATTAGAGATTAATCTTCCTAAGATCAAAATTACATTACAATTAGTTTTGGGGTTTATAACATGAAGGAGATCACTCAATTGGACTAGTCAGTATTAGATGCTTCCTTCGTTTTGGAGAAGGCTATCTTCCCCACTAATAATTAAATTATTAATGCCTAAATGGATAAGGGAACTAAAGATACTCTGATTAAAGGTTTTTATATCATCCCATTACTTTAAACCACTCAAATTACTAAAATTAAGTAAATAAGGCTTCCTATGTATTTAAAAATGAAGATAGGTGGGGAAAATAAGGGGGTTTCTAACCCTAGATTCTAGTCCAAATGAGGACCATATTTTGGAATTTCAATGGGATGGACAATAATGAGATACTGAGTACCTTAGGATATATGTTTAGAAGAATATTCCTATCCTCATTCGGTTTCCCAAACCATAGTGACTCTTCACCCCAAGATATTACATTCTTGAAAACATGGTTTTCCCTTCTTAGATAATAACTGATTCTTGGAAGAAGTTAAGAATTTATGGGTCTTATCTCTTTACTCTTTGGTAGATCCATCTTTAGTTTCCACCAATGATAATAATGTTACCTATTCTTTTTCAAATATGGTAATTAAAAAATTATGATCCATTTTATGTATGCTCATAATATGTATCATGATTGTAGGATCTTATTGTCGAACATTTAATTTCCTCAAAACAATATTACTAGTCCATGGTCTATTCTTCGTTATTTTAATTCAATTCTTAATCATGAGGAGAAATTAAGTGATGTGACCAATTCCATTTTCTACAAAGAGTTCATATATTACATTGAACTCAAAGGATTAATTGAGATCAACTTGGTTGGGGATATGTACACTTGATATAGGAAACATCTCAATGGTATGGTTTCTAGAAAACATGATAAGGATTTTGTTCGTGAAGAAACCCTAGATACCTAGGGTTCCATCTTCTCTAAAACCTTTTCACGACTTAACAGTAATCAAAATCTAATTATATTTTATTTTTTGATCAAGGATTTGAAGCCTCCCTTTTCCTTTAGATTCAACAATTCTAGGGTGAATAATCAAGAATGTGGTAAAATTGTTCAGGATGTTTAGGATTCTATTGACATTGGTAATGATTCTCTTTATTCCATATTAAAACTAAAATTGGTTAAAATGAGGATTAAATCTTGGATCAAGGATCGTTTTAGTTTTTCTGATGTTTATATATCCTCCATATAGGCCTCCCATAAACATATTCAAGAGCAGAGACCTTGTAATGACTTCTCTGATAGAATTGTGAATGTGGTTGAAGTCTCATTTAAGCTCAAAATAGTCTCAGTATAAAAGATGCTATGAATTGGGATAATTTTAAAGATAAATGGATAAAATATGGTGAAACAATATTTATATTATTTAAATTCACATCAAGGAGCTAGAAGGATCACTAATCCTTTATCATTGCTTAAAAATTGTGATTAGATTATGAACAAGATGAAGGATCTATCTGGTCATATTGTTTCTTATTATAAGGATCTCATTAATGTCTCATCTTTCATCTCTGATACATTGGATAATATTATTATAAATCTTGTTAATAAGGAGGATTATTATGGTCTCGCTTCTATCACCTTGGATTCATAGAATAAGGAGTCTTTTTTGTCTCAATTTAGAATGTTCTCATAGTTTGGATGGCTTTATAATTTTTTCTATTAATCCTTTTAGGATATCATTCCAGTGGATGTGTGTAGGCTTTTACTTCATTTATTTAAAGTTTTTGACCTACCTTATGGGTATAATTATCAATTCATTATCCTTATTTATAAACTAGATAACTCCAATGATATTCGTATCTTCAGGCTAGTTACATTGGTCAACTCCATCTACAAAATCATTAGTAATGTTCTTGAAAATAGGTTGGCTTATATATCAAATTAATTTTTCCCAAATTTAGTTTGGGTTCATCATAGGTAGTAATATTAATTTCTATATCCCTACTAATTCAAAATGTTTTAGTATTCTTAATAATCTCATTTTACGGTGGAACATTACAAAAAAATTATATTAAGAATACATTTTATTCTATGGACTTGACTTTCATATTCTTGATCCTTGAATGTTTTGGTTTTTATGATGTTTTAATTAATTGGGTAAAAAAATTTAGGTTCATCTCATATTTTTTTCTTTTTAGTGGTTAACCTAAAGATATTTTTTCTCTATAGGTGTCAGAAATGGTGACCACCTCTCTTCTATTCTTTTTTCCATTACTAAGGATTATATTAGTAAGATTTTTTCCACTATGTCTAGTAATTGGAAATTTAAATCCATAAGTGTCGTAAGGGGTCATTCTAATCAATCCTATCTCTTATATGTAGATAAAAAAATCCTCTTTTCCTAAGGTTAAATTAAAAATATCATAAATATCAAGAAATATCTTTTTCATTATGAAGAGGTCTCTAGAAAGGTGGTTAGATTGAATAAATCTTTTATTTACTTTGGTACGATCATTTCAGATGCTTGGAAGATTGAAACTATCAATGTATTTGGAATTAGGAAAGGGTGCATAACTTTTATTTGTCTTGGTGTCCCTATGTTCATGGGAAGACAAAAGGTATGTTATTTTTATGGTATCATCAGTTAGATTGGAAGACAACTTGCTTCTTAGAAGGGTAAATCTCTATCCATGGATGGACATATATATTTGGTGAAATTAATCATCACTTAAAATTTTATCTACAAATTCATGTATTATTAATTGAATATTTGTATTCTTAAGAATATTTATATATCTAGAATTATTTTTTCAATTTAAAGTACTCTGGAAAGGAATTTACCCACTATTTTAAGGAACATTTTTTACAAGCCTTATGACTATAAGGACCTGAGTAATAAAAATATTTTTTTTAAATAAATATTTGAAATAAAATTTTATATAGAGACTTTTAAATTATAATTCAGATGCTCATTATTTTCTTCAATTTATATTTCAGATCAAACTCAAAAATGTGAATCACTTACATATGAATTCCTTAGTTTGGAATACCTTCAAATCTATTTTCTCAAAAATTGATTTTCTCTCAAGTTGGTCCACCTATAGGGATTTATAGCTTAATTTATGAATAGCTAGTAGGAATATTTATAATTTTTTGGAATCCCTCATGTATGAGTATTTGAATCATGATTTAACTCTCTAGATCACAGATAAATTGAAAATTTTAGATATTTTTCCTAACAATGTTAAGGCCATTGTTATCTTTTATTGGTTATTTCCCAAGGTCAATATTTTGGTATGGGATACTATGGTAGATATAATACTCTCTTTAAAACTTTTATATTTTCATATTTATAGTTCTAATAATGACATAAAATGGTTTGAAATAGTGAGGATAGGTTTCATTCAGCCCGATTAGTGTGTTTTCTTCTGGCGACTGGCGCATGGGAGGATCCTTACTGATCATTTCGTGCAGATCTATGGAATTTTTTAATTCTCTTCATGTGATATCTATCATCAGTACAGAGTTGACATAGAGATTTTTGTGAGTTGTGTCACTAATTTTTCACTTGGAGGAATGTTGCTGATAATTTTGAGATTCAATTTCCTCAAATTACCTCCATTAAAGAATTTATTAAGAGCTGATTGGGAATACCATTTTCCTCTAATATCATTAATATTTTTAGGTATTTACTGAGGAATTTATCATTTTTATTTGGAAACATCAAAATAAATGTCTTCATGATCAGATAAATGTTTGTGACTCGTGATGTATTGACTCAATTTTTGGTTGCATTCAAAGAAGATAATCCCTCCCAAAAGGGATTCTATCAAAATTAAATTCATGATATTTCTATCTTAAAGTAGATTGGAATTTATGGTAATTTCCATCACCCTTATAAAATAAATGATTTTTTTTGGAAATCACCATTTTTAGGGTGGATTAAAATAAACAATGATGGTTCTTCATGAAGAAATCTAGGTCTATTAAGTTATAGTGCTATTTTTATAGATCAATATGGGGTTGTTTTGGGTTGCCTTTATGGTACCTATAGAATAGATTCTTCTCATGTCACTAAAATTTTGGGTTTCATTGTTCTTAGTGAGAATAATAAGAATCATGGATAGAATAATATTTAGTTGGAATGAGACTCCTCTATCATGGTTCAATCCGTCAGAGCACGTTCTTTTTATCTTTTTTAGAAGTTAACCACTCATTGGATTATTTTATAGGACTTTAACTCATCCATTTATTACATTGTTAGTCATTTTTATTGAGAGGATAATTCAATTATGGATGGGCCTACCAAAAATGGTCATAATGGTAATGATTTTTCAAGGTCTAGTAAAATTCTTGATAATCATTTTCCACTTTTTTATATGGAAATTGTAAATTTCCTCTTAGTAGATATTTGTAATCTGGTTTTATTATTCTAATAATAGAGTCTTGTTCCTCTGGGAAAGGTCTCATGTTCCATTCAAATGCTTCTTTTTTATTTTAACTTTTAATAGAATTTATTTGTTATATATTTTTTATTAAAATTTTAAAATAAATTCACACCCTATTTCCATTTTACTCTAACTAGGGAATTTTATTAGAGAATACATTATTTAAAAAACAAATGTGGGATTTTTTTTCTTGAGAAAATTTTCTCAAATTAATTTTTTCAATATAGTAATTTATTTCATGGAGTGGTCATTAAATGATGGATTCTACCTTTAATAGACATGTTACTCCAAGTGGACACCCAAAGAATCAAGTCCCATTATTTTATAGAGTAGTAAATAGTTATTTGATAATATATTTGTCATATTTTCATATATGTATTTGATATCCTATTTGGATAATTTTTATGCATGGTTATTAACATAAAAATGTGTTAGAAGAAATATGAATTATCAATCATAATGATACTTCTGATGTTGATGGTAAATCCATAAATTATCATCACTATGGATTATATAAAAATTTATTTAATCCTATTTCAACTTTAAAAAATAGTTTTGAAATATTGAAGTTAAATAATGTTACTCATGAAGGAACTAATTAAGTGAATGATTCAAGTCATGATATGTATAAAAATTATTATGAATGTTATATCATGTATCCACCTAAATTAATTATTGATTTTTTTTCTATTTTTGTTAACATATTTATTAGAATAAAATATATTGGTGATAAAAGTGGTATAAAAAATTGTGATGAAAATATTATATGGTTTTTTATGTAATTGGGAAAACAAGGTAATGATAATCCATTAATACAAAGATAAAATAATATATCTATTGAGTAACTTAATTAATTTTTCATGACAAAAGATATTACCATGAAATTAAAAGCTAAAAAAGTAGCTAAGGATGTTATGTAAAATAAAACAATTACCATTATGTAAATAAATGAACATTATTTTTATTGTGATTAAAATATTTTAAAACAATACAAGAAGTTGGAAATATTCATAAGAAAGAAATCATTCCAACAATCCAAAAAAATAGAATGGATGGAATGATCCCCAACCAACATGTTAATACTGTAATAGAAAGGGTCTCATTGAACTAGTGTTCCCCATATATAAAACTAATATTAATGAAAATAAGAAACATAAGAAAGATATCAAAGTATCTAATAGGAGTGTACATGATGGTTCCCTTTTCTCTTCAAATTCATGTGATAAAAATTCCTAATGTTTCATTGTCCATAAAAAGATAAGTAATAAAGTTAGTCTTTCACATTATAATTCTTACTCCTAATTTTGTTTTTCAAAGAATTTATACTATGAATATCTAAAATATGATATATTGAAACTATAATATTATTTTTATGGACATTATATAACTTTCATTTATTTTAAAAATAAATATAATCTTTTAGTTTTTGAAAAGAATAAAAAATATTTTGAAAATAAATACTTTTAATTTAAAATAAAATTTTAAACTAGTGTTGAAATGATAAAATTAAACACTATAGATCTCTTAAATTACCTTTATAAACTCACCATGTATGAACACAATCTAAATAAATTTTTTTCCAAGATGCATATAAGAATTCACTACAAATTTTGTATAACCTTTTTGGAACCAAATTTTGTATACAAAAATCATTAGTATTATGATTATTTTTAACCAAATAAATCTAAAAAGAAAAACCCTAGGGTTTAACTGGTATATGGATAGAGGGTGCTTTTGAAAAATATATGGTGGGTACTCTGTATTCAATCATATTTAAAAACTGGACAAAAAAAATTCCCTAATGGAGATAACTCATAGAATAAAATCATTTATATAGGTTCCTTTAGTGGTATTAAACTCAATCATTATTAATACTGTGTTATATGTTTCTATTTTAAAACAATTATTTGAAACATATATTTTAATAAAACACCTCACTCCAGAAAATTTTGATAAGGGAAGAAATGTATGTCTTTTTTATTTCACTAATCTTTTTTACTTTGTTAATACTAAAAAAAATGTTTTAACCTTTCCTATCTTGTAAAAATTATTTTAAAGTTAAATAAATCTATTATATTATTCATTTTATTATTTGATATTGATATTGTTTTAATGTTATGTATTTTTACAAAAACCTAATATATAAATTATTCATTTTTTTAAAATATTGATTAATTTATTCGATATTATTTAAAAGAATATCTATTTTAAAATACAGTTTTATCATCAATTGAATTTTAACTTTTCTATTTAAATTGTGTTAATTTTTTATTCTTCTATGATTTATTAAATATAACTTTTAATAATTATTTATTTTACACAATAATCATTTTATCTCTTTATTTTCTTACAATAAATATCTTTTTAATGTAAATCATTACCTTTTCCCATTATTATTGATCTCTCTTTAGGCCTTAATATGATGATTTATCTATGGGGGGGATGACCCTCTGATGGGAATATTCTTTATCATTGTTTTTGTTTGATATTTTATCATATGATTCAAGAATGTATGTATCTCTAACTCTTTTTTGAGATAATTTTATCTCTTTATTCCTGAATATCATTCCTATATATTTTCTAACCAATTTTCCTATCATTCTTATGAGTATATTTATTTTTTAAATCATATTAATTTATCATTTTCCTAAAACTATTTTTATTCTATGTTCTTTAACCATGTAACCATTTTTTGAGAGGTTCTTTTTGATAATTACAAAAGTAATAATGTTTTTATTTATATATATGAGGAAAATAGAATGAAGTTAATGTTTATTTTCTCTAAAGGATTTATTATTCTTATTATTGAAATTCCACTAATGAAAAAAAAATTACAATAATTTATGAAGTTTTTTAACTTCTTAATGAAATAATTTTTAGAATCTATTTGAATTTAATTATGAAATATTATAATACATATTGATAATTTCTTTTCATTTATCCTATATGTTATCAATTTTGTTACATTTTTAAAATATATTAAAAAAAAATTCGTTACTCTTTGTTAACATGTTCTAATATTTAATTACCATTTCATAACTCAAAGGAATGATGATTTTCATGTAATCATTAATTCATTGATATTTTAAGGGAAATATATTTTTTTTATTGGATATGTTTTGTAATTAAAATATACTTTTCTATATAACATTAGATATGACTTTATTTTTAATTACATCATAAAGGGGTATTTAAATTGTCTTCATTTTTATTATTTTATGAAAATATATTTTGGTAAAGTATGTTAAGTGTGAGTTTCTATGAAAAGACATCAAAATTTGGATGCAAACAAGTGGAGTAGGATGTGAAATATATGAACCTTGAGTTATTAACCTTGAAAAGTTCTAGTTGGGTATTAAAATGATCTTCACCCTGAGTAGGATTACTGGTCCTTTATTTCACAACTTGTTTGAAACCTATGGTATTTTCATTGGATAGTTCTCATACAAATTATGATATAGGGAATAATTTATTTCAACATCTCTTATATGTTTCATTTATTTTAAATTTTTTTATATGTTGAAATTTTTTAAAAATTTATTATATGATAAATTTTTTGAAAAATACCATAAATAAAGAATTTATTTAAAAGTCTCTTAAATAATGAATTTATTTCAAATATCCAAAATCTTAAATTTATATTCAAATCACATAAAAAATAGTATTTTGGAGAGGGTTTATTAATTTAAATGTATTCTTTATTACATTATTTAATGCTTTCCATTTATCACTGGAATATAAGGGTTATTTAGATCATTTTATTTTTAACATTATTTTAGGGGGAGACAACCATTTTTTTAATTTTTTTAATTTCATATAGGAGACATATATTTTGATAAAAATATTGATCTTATAGAAAATACTCTTTATTATTCAATTTGAAATTATTTTGAATTTAAATTATGTTTTCAATTATCAGAATTTAATATCTAATTTTGTATCTTGTTTTCATTGGATAACATTATATTGACCTATATTTTTATAAACTATTTATGTCTATCTATTGATAATCACAATGTGTTGTTTAATTATGGGAAAATTTTACATTCAAAATATCTAGGACTAATTCCTCAAAATTCCTTATGTTTTTGAAATATTTTAAATCTGTTTTGAAATGTAATTGTTTTGATATCTTATGAATATTGAAAATGAATCAATCATATTATTTAAATTTCTATATGAAATAAATTAAATCATTTTGAAAATATTTTGGATATAATCATTTGAAATAAATCTTTTCATGTGATAATCATTTCATGTGTCTATCTACACATATTTTTATCTAATGTGGAAATGATCATAAAAAATGGGTAGAATTTTGTACCTCACTCTATTAGATGTGTTTTAATAGTCACAAATATATTTTGGTGATCTAAAAATTTCATTTCATGTAATTTGAAATATCATTCTTGAGTATCATTATATGTTTTCAACCCACCAAAGTAAATAAGAAATAGAATCATTTATTTTGAATTTAAAAGTACACACAGCCTATTGTTAGAAGATACCTTTTGTATTTTCACAAACCTTATAGTAGAAGTATAAGGAAGAAAAACTTTTACTTGAAGACCACTTGCTAGATAGTGCGGTCTAGGAAGAACTAGTGAGCCGCAACAAGCCCATTTCCTAGCAAGTGTGAATAAGTATCCAACTAGTGGAATTGAGATAGAAGGTCAAAGTATACATTGATTATGGTCCATTTATCCTTGAAACAAAATATAATGGATTTTATTACATATTTAAACCTTAAGGACCATGAATTTATATATATATATATGCTATAAATAAACCCCATTGGAGGCTTGTAAAAATCATTGGATGGTGTTTGAGAAAAACAACATATGGATACACCTTACAACTAAATTTCCTTATTTGTGCCATATAAATATAGGATCTTTGTACTTAATTCTTAAAATATTATTCACTCTTTTCTAAAATATATATTTATATATGTAATTGTTCCTTTTTATTATTCTCGGTAGATTAGAGACCATTCATCAATGGGTTTGTTCACAACAAACACTGTCTTCTTATTTTCATTTCAATATATGGTAACCATTAAAAATAATTTTATTTTATGTCCATGCTTTATTAATTTAAAATTAAAGGTAATTTCATTTTGATATATAATCCTAGTCAATAGAGATGGTATTTTGGTTTCCAAAATTATTTCATTGAATTGGATGTTTTGACTTATTTTTAGGATTCTTGTCTACCAAACAATATGAGGTCTATTAATTCAAAAACCCTCAATAATTTACGTTGGAGATATAGTGGGTAATAATTATGCTATTTACAAAATCCCTTATCAAATTTTGTTCTGATATTATATATACATTACAAGTTTTTTATTCAGTAGTCTCTATCATAAAATTATTCAATTAATCAGTAATCATATGTATCATCCAATAATTTAATTATTTAATCACTTAACATATAAAAATCATTATCTTGATTAATTAATATATTTTTTCCTCTAAGATTGTATTTTTAATTTCAAAAAACATACAAATTCTAATACATTATCTTTTATTGTTTTAGTTTTTCACATAATTGATTATTTTTGTCATTTATTTTTATATAATCTTTTGAAATGGAAGATCACACCTATTTCCATATTACTCTTACTATCAGGGATGATAGATAAATGATCATTGTTTCCCCAAAAAATATTTTGTGTGAAATATCAAATCCCAGTACTCTTGTTTTTACATTTAAGAGGATGTTTTT
The DNA here is from genome assembly GCA_963277665.1 of Viscum album. Taxonomy (NCBI): domain Eukaryota; kingdom Viridiplantae; phylum Streptophyta; class Magnoliopsida; order Santalales; family Viscaceae; genus Viscum; species Viscum album. The sequence continues at coordinate 1,073,292,703 of OY728127.1, read as the reverse complement.
TGGGTTCTATCAATTTGAGAGGTAAACTAGGGGTTACTTTCAAGAACTTATATTGAATGGTTTCAATATATTTCTATTATATATCAAGCAAGAATCCCTAAAAAATTAGATGACATTAGATATAATATTATATGGTTTATGATGACACCATCTAGTAGCCACAACATAGTTGTAGTGGATAGTAGGTATCTGGTGGCATCATCCTGGACTTGATGTGGAAAGATATAAATATAAATTAAATCACCTTAAAGCCTTAATTATCACATTAATCTACATTTTTCAAGACAAATTCGATTAGTGATCATGTATATACTCTCCCTTAAGATTCTAGGGTCCTTATAACTTCTCTTCTTATATTTTTAATCATATTTTGATTATTTCTCATTGAATTGGTAAGTTTGGTTGATTCTATTTCATTCTTGTTTATATGTTATATTATACAATGAATTTCTAGTTGATATGGGTTGTTGTTTTTTTGAAACTATTGATCATACTATGAGTATTCATAAATACCTCCTACATTTTTTGTTTGTGTGTGTGTCTTATGGAGGCTAGTTACCTCATTGGTTTTAGTTTGGAGAGTGATTATTGTGGTATGTGTCGATCAAACTTCTATATAATGCCTCTTGTTTTTGGAAACACGAATCAAAGTTGTAATTATCATTTTTAGGGAGTCCTCTAGATTTATCATAAATTCAATTTATTTTTTATATGTAGATTATATTGAAGGTGTTGTGGAAGAAAAATGTGTTGTAGGTTCCTCCAAATATAGCCTATTTTCAATGAACTGTGGATTTTATTAGTTTAATAAATGGTTTTATAAATGAATAAGAATAAAACTTTAAATTTCTTTTATGTATGTGTAAAAATATTTTTTTGATAAAATTTGTTTTCTTCACTTTTAGTAAATTATTATTATATTTAAATGAATCATGATTTCCATGGTTAAATGGGGATTAAAATAATTTCATTGATGAAAAATGGTTTAATGTAGCTTTTTTGTGATCTGTGATAAGACCATTGTAATTGATTATATATATTCTTATATGGGAGCCATGGGTACCTAGGTGGAGGGTTTAATATTTGGCCTTGTCCATTGTAATTGTATAGGGTCCCACTTTCTAGGGTTCTCCTATATTCCTAGTTCATAGATAACGGGATCTATAAACATGATAATTAAATTTGTGGGGGAACAATTTATAGGATATTCCTTCATCTCTAGTTTATAGATGCATTGATTAGGGAATTGAGTATGCTCTGGTCATTGTTTTTAATTTAGGTATCAGTGAACTATCTCAGACATGTTTAGTTATTCTATGTATGAATATGATTATTTTTTGTATTTTTTACTTTTTTTATTTTATAAAATAGATATATTCTTTGGTAAATGAAAATGTTTTAGGTAAAAAATGTTTGAAATTAAATTATCATGCTTTGTGAAAGAAATGGGACAAAGGAAATTTTTTAAAGTTATTTTTATATTGAACTTTGAAACACAATTTTATTCTTTCATGTATTAAAATTTAGGACATTGAGATTATTATAATGTGACTTGTTATGGGACACATAAATGAGATCCTATTTATCCTCTTTAACTGAAACCATCCACACCCCATTGGGGGTGTAGAACTTATTTAATCTAATATAAGAAAGGGAGTGGAACCACATTTAGGTAGAGAATTTTTCAGTCTATTGGGAATGAGTACATGGTGGTGATATGATGGGATCTTTCCCATGTATCACATGGAGTAGCTATTGAATGTTTTTGATTTCATTTCTTTTGGTTGTTATGTAGACATGTACTTTTGGTTTTATCTTGTTACTTTAGATATATCACTACCAATGGATATCTTTTGTTTATTGAATATTTTTTATGTAATTAATTATTAATATATTCTGTGTATATTTTCTGAGTTTGGGAATATAATTTCCACTCATTGTTGTTGGATGACTGGGTGTTAGTCTCCAGCCCATTTGATATTTAATTCCATTCAGGTCTTATCGAGGTCAAGTTTTTTGAATGGATATATTGGTTTTTAGGGATGAGATATAATATTAGTGTTGTATATTGAGAAGGGAGTTACTATTATGGTCTCACAATGTTTCTACTTCACCTATAAAGGTCATAGTTCAACCCCTATGGATCTTGTTTTGACCTCCTCTAGCAGAGTGGTCATCTCCCAACCTACCACTATAACAGTGTGACACATATAGAGTGTGGCATGATGAATCACACCCCAGAAAGACCCATGGTCTTGGAATTTTCCACCCATACATTGTTTCATGATTCCAAAATTCACCCCATTATGATACTCTAGACTACAGTAAGTTGTATCTTGACTAGTTATTTGGGGACCAAAACCTAAAAATGAGGGGGTCTATAGCAACCCTTCTCTTTAGTTCATATTTAAATGTTATTTATTAAATAAAATTACACTTAATACAAATCATAATATCAAGAGTTATAGTTTCATTAGGTCTTAGGAACATTACATAAAAACATAAAATATGAAATACACATTTTTATTGAAAAAAAAATTTACATGACCACAATATTCTTCAGACTTAGAATTGCATGGGATAACCCAGGGATATACATAAGAAAAGGGTGAGATATAAAGCCCAATAAGGGAATAAACATGTCAAAACATGAGGAATAAAATACTTGTTATTCAATAGGAATATCAATTGAGAACAAAATAAACATGAACATAAATGCATGATATATAATGAAATGCATAACATGGAAATGCGACAACAACATACAATATGATATTAGCATGATCAAAGGATCATTTCACAAGGATTGGCATGAGTAAACCCTCATTGAACATAAATTAGCATGATTAAAACCTCATTTTACATTAATTATCATGAGTAAAACCTCATTTCACATGACGTATCATGATATTAAACATTACCTAATGCAATGGAGTGCTATCAGGGAGCACCCTTTATAAATATTTCATTTCATGCATAAGTATGCCACATAGATCATATAACATTAAATAATTAAATATCATAAGTTATTAAATGATCAATTAAAATATAGGATATAATCATGTATTTACTTAATAAATAATAATAAGTTCATAAATGTGAATACCCTTGATAGGGAATGGGTACTGTATTCACTACACAATTGTTTTGGAATGGAAATTCATGGTGCAATTTAGGCAGCCTAACGACGTGACATAAAAATTCATAAAATGGGTTGATGAGAGTGAAATATGTTTCTAAAAATATATACATGAATTTTATAGTTATAGGGTCTTATAAATACATATCCCAACATTGGTAATTTTTAAATATAAGGCACAACATAATAAAGAAACTTGAAGAAATAGGAGAAATGGAATAACTCTTTTGAAATTTCAGTATGGTAACAGGTGTATGTGGGAGGAATTAATGAAAAAAAAGTGGTATACCATCATTAAAAAATAATAATGGAATTATTGGGGGGTTGAGAAAACATACCCCATAAATTTAAATTGAAAGTAAAAGGTTGTAATAATATAAGGAAACTTGGATAAAAATGAGAAAGGAAGAAACCCTTACGAAATTTGTAATAGTAATGAGTGTACATAAAGGATCATAGGGGGGCGTAATGAGGTTTATGGGAAAATATCATAATTTTTAAATAAAATATATAGTAATTGGGATATTTAATAACATATACCAATATAGACAAAAAGTAAATTCAAATACATAGCATGAAAGGAATGCTTGATAAAAGAGAAGGGTGGAAGATCCCTTACCAGAATGTGTGACACCAAAGGCTTGGGAGGGGATTATTGGGATATTGGGAGCACCTTGGGAGGACTATAGGGAGTAATAGGACTAGGTTAGAAGATATTAATGTAATTTTTGGGAATAAAAATGGGTTATTGGGTGGGTTTATATAGGAAAGGTGGGGGAATTCTTTTTTTATTTTGGTCTTGGACACTACATACTAAAATATTCAAAACCAAAAAGCATCCCATGATTTTTTCCATGGTTTCTAGCCAAAGGGAGTGGTATAAATTATTTTATAAGTCTATTTTATGAATATATTAAAATAATTCCCTTTATTATTTGGTGGTGATTCATACTTTCAAGGAAATTATTTTAAAATCTTAAAATGTATTTTATGTTTTGGAGGATTCACTAAGGCTTTATTAAATAAATCAAATAAATGTAAAATTAAATTATTTTAAAGGGATAAATTTTATTTGGTTGGATATCCATTTTATAGTATTTATTACATCATTATTAGGCCATTGTGATGTCATAAATCACATAGTATATTTATACGGTATTTAAGTTTCACCCAAAAAATCGACTGTCTCCGAAAATTATGATAAATTCACCGTAGTGTAATTTAGAAATAATGATTCCAAAAATAATATCAATTTTATCTAAATAATTTTCTAAATATTTGAACTTTAACTTTTAAAATAAAAACCTTTATTTATTGAAAATTTTCAGGTTCTGACAAAAATAGTTTTTAATCATTAAAAAAATTAAATTTGATATCATAAAAAATATATGATCATTAATATTTAATAAAATAAATTTAATAATAAATTTTTAATAGATTATTATTTATTTAAAAATCAATTTTTTCCTGAAAAATAGATTAATTAATTAAATTTGAATATTAACCAAAAATATTATTTGTTCATTAAAAATCATTTACAAAGTAACAATAACAGAATGGAAGTATATTAATTATTCTATATAAAAAACAATGTACATAATCATAATGATAGGGTCTTGTCACATAACCCTTTATTACACCACCATATACCCTAAGAGTAAGGTGTGCAATGATGGTACATTCTTGGGGCCATTCAGTGAACATGCTTTGGGTCATGATCTCAATGAGCTTGAACTTATCCCATAAGTGGTTTCTCTCATGATTAAGTTGTTGGATCTCAGCATGGGATTGGTCTAGGGAAAATCCTAGATATTCTATATCCCTCGTAAGCTCTGATAAATGGGATTCATAGGGTACAATCCTATTAGTTGAGGCCATCATGTCATTTTTCTTTTCCAAAAATATTTGATAAAACCCTATATTTATACGTGTCATGTGATCACTGTTGAATGAATATATTATCAATGGTAAGGATACTTATTACTCATTTAAATAAAAATATATATAATAAAATAAAAAGAGTGAATGTGCTTTCTAAATCCATAATACATTTAATTAAATGAGAGGGAATTTTATTCATAAATGTTTGGGTTATTACAACCTTCCCTCCTTAAGAAATTTTTCCCTAGAAATTTCCTTTTTCCCACACTAAAATACATGAGGGTAACTTTGCATCATCACTTACTCCTTTTCTCATGTTTCTTCTTCAAACTTGTGGCTTCTTCACAACACTTTTACCTAGGGCATTGTATTATTTCATAGAAATGTTTACCTATGATATAAGATCTTCACTATATTATCCTCATAGTAAAGTTCATTCTTCAGTGGTGTCATCTATAGATTGAGTACATTTGATGGTTCATGTATGTACTTACTCAAGAGCGATACATGGAATACATCATGTACTTGAGATATTTTAGGTGGGATTTATAGTAGATAAGTCACTACTTAGATGTGATCAAGGATCTCAAAGGGCCAATGTTCCTTGGACTAAGCTTTCCCTTCTTCCCAAATCTCATAACTCGCTTCCATGAACATATGTGGAGGAATACCATGTCTCTGACATTAATATATATGTCTCATCAATGATTGTTAGTATAGCTCTTCTGTCGACTCTAGGTAGCATTGATGTGTTTCTTCATGGTCTTAACCTTCTCCACCATTTCTTCATCCATTTCCAAACATAGAAGTTTTTGTTCCCCAACTTCTTCCTAACATGTCGGTGTTCTTCACCTCTTCCCATAAATTCCTTCATAAGGAGCCATTTGGATTCTTGATGGGAAACATTTTTTGTAGGATAAATCCACCAAAGGAATATATTGGTCCCATATACCTTTAAATTCTATCAAGAAATATCTCAACATATCCTCAAGTGTCTACATATTCCACTTAGATTGGATTTCAGTTTGAGGGTGATAGGTCATGCTGAAGTTCAACTCAGTTTTAAGATCATATTGGAGACTCTTCCAGAAATTAGAGGTGAATCATGGATCTTGATTGGACTCAATCGATAGTGGTACTCCATACAGCCTTACCAATTATCTGATGTATATCCATGCTAGTTGATCTAGTGAGAAATCCTCTTGAATTGAAATTAAGTTTGCATTATTTGTAAAATGATCCACAACAACCCATATAACATTATTTCCATTATATGTCTTTAGATGTCTGGTGAAAAATCCCATGGTGATGTTTTAACTTTTCTATGATGGTATAATTAATGGTTTCATAATCCCCTTAGACTTTTACCTCTCAGTATTCACTTGCTGACATACCAGGCACTTCAATGTACATTTAGTGATCTCCTTCTTCATTTTATCCCACCAATAGTACTCTCGGAGATCAGGATACATCTTTGTGTTTCTTGGGTGAATGGAGAAATTCAAACTACATGCATCATCTAAAAGTTATATTTTTAACTAAGGATTTTATGGAATACATAGTCTCTATAAAAATCTAAAAATTCCTTCTTCATTAACATTGAAATATGAGGATATCCCTTTTCTGATAGTTTCCACTTTCTTCTAAATTCCCACATCGTCATTTTGATCTTCCTTTAACCTTTCCAATTGAGGTAGTTAAGCAATCATCTGTGAAAGTATTTATGATGTTCCCTTATTTATGTTTCCCATTTCCATCTTCATAAAATTTAAGAAGATCAGATCCTTTTCCATTCTCATCAATGATAGAATAGTTGTGTCCTTTGTACATAGAGCATATGCCACCTTGTTCTCTTTCCAAGGGTAGTAATGGATTGACCTATTGTAATCCTTGATGACCTCTAAACATCTTCATTGGTGAATATTTAGTTATTTCTATGTGAATGTATATTTAAAACTTTTTTGATCCATATATATTTCAGACTTCTCACCAAATAGATAATTTCTCCATATTTTCAATGCAAAGATCACAAATGTCATCTCTATATCATGTGTGGGATAATTTTTCTCATGAATTTTCAACTGTCTTAAGGCATAGGCAATGAATTTGTCATTATACATCAACAAAAAACCCATGCCTTTCTTCTAAGCATCATAGAAGATTATGAAAAACATCCCACTTGTGGGTAGTGTGAGCATAGGGGCAGTGACAAGACTCTTCTTCAAATCCATAAATATTTCCTCAGATTAATAAATCCAATAAAACTTTACTCCCTTCATATTTATATTGGTAAGAGGGTTTTAAAATCATGATAATTTTATCCCAAATTGGTGATAATATCCAGATAACCATAGGAAACTACGTATATATGTCACAGATGTCAGCCTCAGCCATCCATTAATTGAATTTTTCTAAGAAGTATCCACAAATATCCCATTTCTTATGATGATATTACCCAAGAATGAGAATTACTCCAAATAGAAATCACACTTTCTATACTTTTCATGGATATTATCCTTTCTAACGGTCTATAGGATGGTGCTCATATGATCCTGATGCTCCTCTATAGGTTTAATGTATATTAGAATATCTTCTAGAATAACTACAACAATTTTTTTAAGGAAATATCTTAATAACCTATTCATAAAGTCCATGAAGATTGGTGGAGAATCAGTGAGTACAAATGGCATCACTATGAACTCATAATTCTTGTACCTCATATGAAAATCATTCTTGGGGATATCCTCCTTCTTCACCCTAATTTGGTAATATCCTGGCCACAAATACACCTTGGAGAATTATTCTACTCCATGTAGTTGATCAAAAAAGTCATAAATTCATGGGAAAGGATACTTTTTCTTTATCATGATTTTTTTGAGCTCATGATAATCAATTCAAAGGCGCATTGACCCATCATTATTCTTGAGGAAGAGGACTATTGCACCCCATGATGAAGCACATGGTCATATAAACCCTTTTTTCAGATTCTCCTATAGTTGTTTCTTTAGCACCTCAAGCTCTACAACATCCATTCTATATGGATTATAGGATATTTTAAATTCCCCAAGTATAAGATCAATTGAGAATTCAACTTCTCTTCTAGGAAGAAGACAAATCAATTCCTCGGGAAACACATCAGAAAAATCTTTTATAGTAGGCATGAATTCGAGGATGGTTTTTTCCTTAGACTCAATCATCATAGAAATATTTTAATGCTCATATGGAAGTAATATCCATGCTTTAGATTATATTTCTAAATAAGATTCATCCTCCTACTTTCACTTTTATAGAATTGAGATTCGATTACCATGTGGAGAGTGATTTCCCTCTTGTGGCAGTTTATGTTTTCTCTATATAGGGAAAGCCAATCCATGCTAATAATTGCAAAAAAGTCCACCAAAGGAAGTATTATGAGGTTATATGGGATGTTCAATCCTTAAATTGTGAAAGGAGAGGAGTTATATACATAAGAGGAAATAATTTCACCATTTTTCCTTTTCACTGACATCTCCACTTCTATGCTTTGTGGTGGTGTTTGGATTGTTCTACTAAAATTTCAGGATATAAAAGAATGTGTTAAAATGTGAATTATAACCCTAACTTTCACTATTTAATGTTGGTTCTACTCATTTAAATTATTCAAAACATACATAGGGATGATATTTTTTAACTATTAAACACATAGATAGGAATTCATTAACATTAAATGGATAACTTATAAATTACATTTATCTCCTTAACTTATGAATTTCTAGGATTCGATCTAAGTTATCCATGATCTACTTACTAACATATATTCTAATGGTAATTTTTGTTCCCTTAATAATGATTCAAACTAAAGTTATGAATGTAATAAGGTATATCCTCTGGGAGTGTCAAACCAAGAGTGCAGAAAGTCTTTCTATCGTGCACATGTTCTTATTCGAGTCTATCTCAAAGCAGTGTTTTTGGGTTTTACCCCTAGATACATTTGTCCTAGATCCACCTCTATTTGTTTGTATCCAGACATTGATGTATTATCTTGATAAACCAATTAATCAATATTCACAAAAATTTAGTGATTATTTAACTATACTTTGTCTTATACCTAAGTCTTTCACTAGAGTTTTCTATTCCTAATCCCAAAAACAATTAAAACTATACTCTAATATCAACTATAACAACCCTGATCTTTATTTCATATTTAAAAATAACTTATTACATAAACTTTCACTTAAAAAAACTCGAAATATCAAGACGTCTAGTGACTTTTGGTCTTAGGAAAATTATATAAGAACTTAAAACATGAAATACACATCATTATTGAAAACTTATTTTACATGACCACAACATTCCTTCATACTTAACATAGCATGGGATAACCTAAGGACATACATAAGTAAAGGGTGAGCTATAAATCCCAAAAAGGGAATAAATAGGGAATAACATGTGGAAGACTATACATTTTAGTCAATAGGCATATCAAAGGAGTGAAAAAGAAACATGAATGTAAAGGCATGATATATCATGATATTGAAAACATTAAAATGTGGAAACAACATACAATAAGATATTAGCATGATCCAAGGCTCATTGCACATGGATTGGCCTGAGTAAACCCTCATTGCACTTGAATTAACATGATTAAACCCTAATTGAACATGAATTGTTATGATTAAACCCTCATTTCACATGATGTATAATGATATTAAACATTACCCAATGCATTGGAGCGCTATCAGGGTGCATCCTTCATAAACATTTGATTTCAAGCATAAGTGTCCCACATAGACCATATAACATGGAATCGTATATCCTAAGTTATTCCACTATCATGAAATGTGGAATAAATTGATGTAATCATCAATAAAATGGTATATGTGTATAAAAGTGAAGAACTTTGATTGGGAATGGGTATGGTATTCACTAAATAATTGTTTTGGAATGGAAATTCACGGTGCGATTTTGGCAGCCTAACGACGTGACACAAGCTTCAAAAAAAGGGTTGATGAGAGTGAAAGTGATTTATCATCATATATAAATGAAAAATATAATAGTAGGGTCAAAAAAATACGTGTACCAACATAATTAATTTGGAAAAATAAGTCATAAAATAATAGAGAAACTTGAAGAAAGAGGAGAAATGGAATAACTCATATGAAATTTCAACATGGTAACAGGTGTACATGAGAGAGATTAATGATACAGAAAGTGGTATATAATAATTAAAACATAATAAAGGAATCATTGGGGTGGTGATAAAACAGACCCCATCATTTTTAATTTAAAATAAAATGCTGTAACAATATATGGAATCTTAGATAAAAATGAGAAAGAAAGAGACCCTTACGAAAATTTGGCATAGTAACATGTGTACATAAAGGATCATATGGGGCTTAATGGGGTGAAATGAGTTTCTCATAAATTATACATCAAATTTATAGTAAGGGGGATATTTAATAACATATCCCAATATAGATGAAAAGGAAATTCAAATACATAACATGAAAGGAATGCTTCATAAAAGGGGATGGTGGAAGATCCCTTAATTGTATGTGTGACTCCAAAGGCTTGGGGGAGGATTCTTGTGAGATTGGGGGCTCCTTGGTAGGACTATAGGGAGTAAGGGGCATAATTTATACGATATTAAAGGAGTTTTAGTGAAGAAAAATGGGTTCTTGGGTGGGTATATATAGGAATGGTGGGGGAATTTGTTATTATTTTGGTTTTGGACACCACATACTAAAATGTTAAAAACCACAAACCATCACATGGTTTTTCCCATGTTTTATGGAAAAGGGGAGTGGTATAAAATATTTTATAAGGATAAGGGCCTAATAAATAAAAATATTTCCATTTATTATATGGAGTTGAGTTATACATTCAAGGAAAGGATTTCAAAATATTAAAATATATTATTTGATTGGGAGGATTCCCTAAGGCTTTGTAAAATAAATCAAATAAAATTAAAATTAAATTATTTTAAAGGAAAAACATTTATTTGGTATAATATCCAATTTATAGTATTTATTACCACATTATTGGGACTTTATCATTCCATAAAACACACAGTATATTTAAATGGTTTTTAATTTTTACCCAAAAATTTGATTGTCTAAGAAAATTATGAATTATTCACTATAGGGTAATTTCGACATCTTGATTGCAAAAATAATATTAGTTTTATCTAAATAATTTAATAAATATGTAAATTTTCACTTTTAAAATAAAAACCGATATTAATTTAAAATTAACGGGTTTAGACAAAAAATAGTTCTTAAACCTTAATAAAAATTACATTTGACTTCAAAAAATTTATATGATCGTTTATAATTAATAAAAGTAATTTAATAATAATATTTTATTAGTATATTATTTATTTTATAAATCCATTAATTCATTAAAAATATATTTCTTAATTTAATTTGAACATTGACTAAAAATACTTTTTGTGCTTTAAAAATCATTTACAAAGTAACAACAATAGAATGAAAGTATATTCATTTTTCTATATAAAAAAATAGTGTACATAATCATAATGCTAGGGTATTATTACATATCCCCTTATTATACTTGTATAATCCCTAAGAGTATGGTGTGTGAGGGTGGGGATTTCTTGGGGTCGTTCAGTGAACATGGTTTGGGTTGTGATCTCGATGAACTTGAAATTCTCCAGTAAACAGTTTCGCTCATACTTAAGTTATTGGATATCAGATTGGGAATGGTCTAAAGAAAATCGCAGAAATTATATCTCCCATGGAATATCTGATAAATGGGATTTATAGGGTATGATCCAACTGGTTGAGCCATCACTTTCGTTGTCTATGCCAAAAGGATTTTTTAAAACCCTATATTTATACTATTCATGTGATCGTTGTTCAAAGACTATATTATCAGCTATAAGAATACATAATAGTAATTTAAATCCAATTGGATATAATATAAAAAAATGAGTGTGTGTTTGTTCTATATCTATAAGACATTTAGGTAAAAGAAATGTAATTTTATTCATAAATGCTTAGGTCGTTACAGGGTCACTCTGAACCTACTCTAGCGCTCACGCAATTGAAAAAAACACCACTTGGGAAATTATACACATCCAAAAACATCCTATTTATATATTAAAATTATTTTAATTTCAATATGTTTCCCTATTATAAAAAAACCCCTTATCCAGAACCAAATAATCAAACATCTTCTAAATTCCACTACCTTTAATGATGTGAGTCATTAAAAGAACATTATTTCCACATGATACTTCCTCATGAGGGTATAATATTCCATATCCTACACTTATTTCATTAAATAATTACATCTATATGGGTTAGAAATCTCATGACTAAAATAGAATCATCTATCGATATGTATTTTTACGTGATTCTAATTTATATGTCCCATTATAATCAATTTTTTAGATTCTTACATATTATGGTCCTATTAGTATGACCTTAAAATATATGGAATAATGGTTATAGTTACATGAACATAAAAGAAACACCATTTTTTCAGGTTTCATTACACAAACTGAAATTATATTGGTTCTAGCTACATATTCTTAAAAGAAACATAATTGATCCAAAAATTTGGACCTTATAAGGAAAAACATATACCCTTATCATAGGATCTTGAACTACATAGAATGCATTAACTATCAGCCTAAAATTGAAATCCATGTTCACCCAAGTATCATCCTTTATTATACAGATTTAAGAAAATTTATCAAACTATATATGTTCTGATTTATACTTTTAGGATATTTATTATTCCTTTACTGGACTAATCAATCTTAGATGGCACCAAAACCCTCTTATCATTCCAAATTATTTTTTGAATAATGGTAAATTATAGAGCGCCTTACTATACATATTTAAACTATATAATAATTTATATTTTTTTCCATATATAGGAGAACATAATTCCATTTTGAATTATTATTTAAAATGTATTTTTTTCAATAAATAATTTTAATCTAAAAGTAATATTCTTAACATAATAAGTGAGTTAAAGACTAAAAAAACTACCATCATGCGATGAGTCGACCTCCAATCCTCAGAGTTTCTATATGAATACCCAAAAGAAACAAAAATCCTAAATTGGCATGTTTGATAAAAACATAAATGATAATGGTTTATTTATATATTAAAAAATGATCGATAAATAGTTTTCATAGAATTTAAAGGAAAACAAGATGTAATTTCTTATTGTTGATTAATTTATTCTTATTTTACCTTAAAAACTAATGTATTAAAAAAATTATAATTATTTTGACCATATCAAATATAAAAATAAAAAAGGCACATTATTTAATATCATATATAACTCTATAATAATTTTAATAATTTTTCAGGAAAAATAAATATCAATAGCCCATGTTTTATCATTTTATGAAATTTTATAGTGAAAAATGAATTTTAATCCTTAAATTATATTTTATATGCATTTTAGAAATTCACCATATGAATTCATTTTTAGTTTATTCTTACTAGACAAATATTATCTTTGGGATTTTTCAAAACTTGAATACAATTCTCTTTTTTATCATTTTACACCCTTTCCATATAAAAAATTTTAAACTTTGAATATATATTTTCAATATTATTGGGCACCATATATTCTAAATTAATGAAACATTTATTTATATAATTTAAAAATAAAATTATTTTATTATAAATTATTTTTATTATAAAATGAGTTTTTTTTCACATTTATCAATGTTTTAAATTAGTTTCAAAATAAATAATAATAATATTTAATATAAAAATTTAAATTTTTTTTTAATTTCTTGGCAAAAAAATGCATTAATAATTTTTCATACATTTGAAATTTTTTCTAAGGATTTGTTTTTTTTTATCAATTTTCATGATAATATAACATATTTTGATCATTTTATTAACTATTTTACACTCATCATAGTTTTAAAAATGAAAAATAATCCATTAAAATTACATTTTAGCATTAAAATGTGTATCGGTAAATAAATTAATAACAATTTAAAATTTTTACGATTGTAAATTAATCATTGATAATTTTACAAAATTTTCATGATAATTTAAATTGGATTTCTAAATTTTATAAAAAAAATTATTTGATTCAAATATTAAAAGAAAATTAATTTTTAGAATATACATTCATATAATTTGAGCACCTTAAGGGAACCATTAAAGTCTTATTAATTCGTGTAACTCAAAAATTAAATGAATATTATTTTCCTAAATTATAATAGTATTCCAACCTTGTAACCACATTTTTTTTATAATTCATTGTAAGACTAAGAATTTAGTGTTATTTTAAATTACATTTTTACATTTTTATCACCTTGGATGTCAAATTAATTTTTCGGTAATTGATACATATAATAAGTGACCCATGATTCATTTTTTTGAATTTTCATAACTCATCAATATTATTTTATTTTATTCTTAATTTATATTAAATTTAATTTTTAAAATTTCAATAAACCATTAAAACATATTTTCATTAAATAGATAAATTACATATATTAAATTAATGAGATATTCTTTTTTATAGCTCAAAAATTACTCAAGGGTTATTCTAATGAATTTCATGTAATAGTTAATCATGTTTAATAATTTTTTACCACTTGATTCCCAATTATACTTAAAATAATAATAATAAATAAATAATATTACATCATTTTGAGTGCCTCAAACCTCAAATTCCTTCATGATTAATTTCTACATTTTATAAGGGAATCATGGTCCATTATCATAAACTTGGATGAAAAATAGACTTTATATACTATGATGAAACATGATAAGAGAGTACTGAGATTATAGTGTGTCTTATATTAAAGTAAGAAAACATGAATGATAAAATATTTTCAGAAAAATATATTAATGGATGGATTATTTATCTACTAAATATGAAATTTTTTTCTTATGTTAGATTTTTTTCTCATGGTGTTCATGTGTTATATTTCATTATTAACATGTAATGGAGATCCTAGAGATATATGATTCACATAAGTATGAAAAAAAAGTAATTATATTTATAAACCATTTTGTATATAGTTGTGAAATGAATTAGTCCTATAGATTTATCGATATATACTATTGATTTAATGTATAGTAGAAAATCATATCATTTTAAATCATGAAATTTTCATTTCATTAAACATGATGTTATATCGCTTAATTTTTTTTTGAAACAGTATTCTAAGGGTGAGGATCTTGGTTTGGATAAATATTAAGATGGATTCAAGTGTGATCAAAATTCCATGGTGAATGAAAAAACATCATAGTTATTTATATGTTCTTCACAAATTATATATAAAGTTTAAATCCATTTTAGGGTCTATTATGAATTGATTTTTCATTAAATCATTAGTGAAAATTTTATGAATAAATATTTTTGGAAATAAAATATATAAAAATTATTTGATTATTTCAGAATTTCACGGTGTATTGAAATTTATGAGGCACTCTCATTTGATGTATCTAATTAAAAAAATTTGATCAACTGAAAATATTGTGGTGAAAAATTTTTTGGAGTAACATGAATATAGTTTCCATGACTAATGTTTAATAAGAATAATTGAAACACTATGGCGGATTTCATTTTTTAAATCATCAAACAAAAAAAATTATATGGTGACGTTGATGTAATAGTTTCATTTAAAATAGATAAAATAGTTTCTAGGAGTTATTGTAGTTCAACTATTTTGATTGATGGTTAAAAAATCACATTTTAGGAAAAATGACATACATTATTGAATAATGATTATACATTTTCTATTTATATTATTATTATGATTTTTCATAAAAATTATAGAGAATATGGGGATGTATTCTATATTGTGTATAAAGGAGAATGAAATTATTGAAACATAAAAGGATAATAAGATCATATTTAAATATTTTATTCATTATACATTTGATGTGTGATGACCAAAGTGAAATATAGAAAATTTATTAGTTAAAATAAAAGACAATAATGTTTTCATAACTTTGATTCAACGAATTTAATATTTATTGACGATAAAAAAAATATAATATGATTTTATGCCAATATAATCTCATTATGATTCATTTGGGGTCATCTTATAGACTGTAGAATCCTTAAATTTAAATTAATTATTGTTAAATATTTTTGAAACATAAATTTATTGAGGATAAGAAATATTAATAGTCTCTAAATATGTTTCATTATTGAGGAAATGATATTATAATATTATTTTTTAATTAATAAATAATAATCACTTTATTATGACACTATAATTTCAATTATAAAATATTGTATGTGGTTTACATATATCAATTAGACTTCTGTTGTGTCATGAAATAAAGGATAATAATTGATTTTTAAACTAACTAAGTAATTATTTTTCATTGAATATCCATGAGTTATTCCACTTCATAAAAATGATTTAGCATTTAACACCAAATGAAGAGTCTTATGAATGTATACATTCACTATTATTTAACTAAATTAATTGTTTTCATAGTTTTTTAATAAAGTTATTGGAACATCAGGCATTAAATATTCTCTATTTTTAATGATTATGAGAATGTTTTTATATTTCTAGTTATGTTGGAGATGATATGGGGTTTTCTAAATGAAATTGTATGAATAATGACTATAGGATATGGTTCATGATGTGATTTATATATCCATGATGTGAATTTACTCTAGGTAGAAGCCACAATTCAGGTTTAGGATGTGAAAATCGTTTATGATGTGAAATAAAAATTCACATCCTAAACTAGTCATTCAAGATTCTAAAATAAGGGGATCTATTTTTTAGTATACATTTCATCCCTTAAGTTACCAACATTAATCAAATATTCATACCATGAATCTATTTTTTCTTTTTGGGTTTAATATTTTTACTGGCTAATTTTCATTCCAATTGTCTTGATCCTTCTCCATTGAATCTTATGTCTCCACCAAATGATTTTATATGGATCCAGGTCTTCAGGACCACTCTAATTGGGATTTTGATCTATGAGTTTATTTTTTAACCTCTTTTGGTATGTGTGATTATTCAATTCTCATTGTATTTATTTTTTATTTGAAATTTAATTGGAATTGTGAATCATTTATAGGATCTATTCAACATATTATGAAAATTATCTAACCACTTCTAGATACATTGTGTGATTTTATTCATGAGGATGATTCAATATTCGGTTGTGGTACAAAGTGTGTGTTCATTAGGTATGCATGAAAACTATTCTATACCAAAATATGGTTCATGGAAACATGGTTCTATTATGTGGTAATTTATTCTAGGTCTTCCACTCATTATTGATGGATTTTATTCCATCCATTGATGGTGAATCCCATCGTGTGTGGTGTGCATACCATATTTGATTTAGGTTCTTCCATATCGATCCTATGTTTTGTGATAAATAAATTATATTGATTTTATAAATTGTTTTTGAAATTAGTTAGTGTGATTATTATTTTTATTGATATGTTTGTGTTAAAAGGGTTTTTGATAATATATGTATTTCCCATTATATTTTTAAATGAATGATATTTTTCAAAGTGTTGTCAATTAGATTGGGAAATTAGTTTTCAAAGCATGTTTCTGATGAATAATTTTTTTTATAATTGATTGGGAAATGTGATAAACCCTTTGAAATTGATTTCATATATTTTTTACATGGAATACATGGGTAACTAGGTAAAGTTTGTATTATTGGGACCTGTCCATTTGAATTGTCAGGGGGTTCATTTTTTGGGTTTTTGTTCCATTAAAAGATCATTGATACATTGGATCTATGAAAATTATTGACAATTTAATGGGTTTTACATTATATAGTGTTCAATCATCTCTATTTTATAGATTCACTCACTATATTTATATGAGTGTGCACTACTCATTTTTTGGTTGCTAAATTATGAGTGACCAAGCTATCATGACCATTATTATCTGTGTTTTTTTATTATTCTTATATTTCTCTTTTATCTTTGATAAAATGAAATAAATTCTTTAATTAATATTATTTGTTATTTTATATTTGATTTGAAACTTTTACCTTGATTATTTAGAACTTGGTAAAAAGGTTAACTATTTACCATAGGTTTGACATAATAACATGTAACTTTTATCATGCCTAGTTTCATTTTAAGATGAGAATATTTAGATTATTTTATAAATTCTTTTTAATGAAAACCAATTGTGGATTCCAATTATTTTTTTAAATAAAACTATGCATAGTAACTCAGGGGGTGTAGTAATTTTATTGATTAATAATATAGAAATGGGAATGGTGTCACTGTAAGGCGGTGAGGTTGATTTCATTTGGATACTGGTAGATATTGGTGATAAAATGGTTTTCTTCCCACATATCACTTGAGTATAAGTCATCACTATATGGATTGATTTTTATTTTATATATTTTGAGGACATGTGATTTGTGTTTTTATCAAGTTACATTTAGGTTTTTATCACTACCATTTTCATTATATGATTATGAAATATTTCAATTTTTGTTGTTCTTTACTTATATAAATATATTCCATAAAGATCTTTTCAGGTTGGGATAAATCATTCCATATGATATTTCATCGATACCTGAGTGATAGTTTCCTATATTTGGGGATCAAGAACGATATTCGAGCCTTTTTTCTACCTGGTTTGGATCCTAGTTAGATGGGTTTCCCAAGACATGTCATGAAATATGGTATCAATAGAGGAGTATAACCTTATGTTTCTTTTCACTCAGTTTCATCTTGATACGAAATATATTGATTCAATTATGGTTTTGACTAGTGTGAAGTTATTATCAACTCTTATTGAGCCTATTATACGAGGCTAGAAATAGGATGTTGGGTTTAGTCGAGTTATAAAGGAATTATATGATGGGGATAATATTTCTTGTTTCTATCTCCCTTATTATGTGATTCACCACTTATAGGGATCAATTTTTCATCCCATTATCCCTGAAGTAATTTTAAATGCCTAATTTTCATATTTCATTTTATTCTATTCATCATGGAACAATAAAGATGTATTATGATATATGATAGTGTTTTTGGTGGTTGGGTATAACCCATAAATATTTTGATTATTTTTTCCTTTATTAAACCATCCAATATATTAAGATAGAGAACCTAAAGGATTATATATATCTTAGGTATTTTCAAGTGTTTGTTTGTAAATGGGATTAGATGTCCAAGGACATTATAATTATATTAACATTGACTCCTCCTGGAATGAATTTTATATGGGTGGTGATTGACCAATTGATGAAATCAAATTATTTTATTCTAATCAGGGATACCACTAGGTTTGATTATCATTGTATGTTATTCATACAAGAAATTGTGAAGTTTCATGGGGTCCCCATTGACATTTTCTCATAAAGGTATTCAAGTGTTAAATCTATATTAAAAAAAGAGTCTCTATGTGGTGATGTGGAATCAAGTCATATTGATTACATCTTATCATCAGCATAAATATGGTCATATAGAGTATCCTATAAAAACTATTGATGTTATAAAGCATTCCTACATCTTGGATTTTGATGGATCATGGGACATAAATCTTTTACTGGTCGAGTTATCTTATAATTATAGTTACCAAAAATCAATCAGAATGGATACCTTTAAGGATTTATATGGTTTTCCATGTAGGTCAAATCATTATTAAGAAGAGGATGGAAATGACTCTCTTATGGGACCAAGTATGAATCATGATATATCAATGAGGATTCATGATATAAACCGACTAATGGTTATAGTTTATATTTGGAAGAAATAATATGTGGAAATTTGGTGTTACCATTTGAATCTTTCTATTAGTGAAATGATCTTCTTGAATGTTTCCCCTCAATTGGGACACCATCAGATTTCAAAATAGGGGTAGATGGATTTGAGATACATTGAACTATTTTTTATCATGAGGTTTAATATTAAGGATTATTATCAGTTGAAATTTTGGGCAATATTGATATGATTATAAAATTTATACACATATCTCATCTTAAGAAGTACCACCCCAATCCTTCTCATGTTCTGAGTTGGGATGATATTGAGTTGGATCTAGATTTTTCTATTTTGTATAAACAAGTGCATATTGTTGACTCTCAGATTGAATTCTTTTATAAGATATTTATTCCATTGCATGGATAATTCTAGAAACAAAGATCAGATTATCACTAGTCATAGAATCGTGAGTCATCAATGGGAGAGAATTGTCCTCACCACTTCCTAGAGAATCCTTTTTTCATGAATTTTTAGTGATATAATTTCCTATGGTTTCGATAACATATCACCATGATTTATGAGTTCTATATTTTTAATATTTGAGAGGAATTTTTTTTAGGTTTTAGTAGTTTCAGGGGAAATATAGTTGTTTTCTAAAGGAGTTGAGAATAATAATTTCTACAGGAATTGGTTCACACTTTGAATAGTATAATCACAATGTGGATTGACTTTGGGATGATCCATGAGTTTTGTTTAATATGTGAAAATGTTTTATGATGTGAAACAATAATTCAGAATGTGAAGTAGTCCTTCATGATTTTAAACTATTGAAACGAGTTTTGTGGCATACAACCCATACATAAAGATTTAAATTTAATCAATTATTCATGATTTAAATCATTTTGTTTCCCAAGGATTTAATTTATTTCACATATAAATTCTCTCTTAAAGGGATTTTACTTTCTCTCTCAAAACCTAGGTCTCCTCCATGTAATTTTGGGTGGATTAATCTATTCATGACCTCTCTAATTATCATAATAAACTTAGTGGGTCGGTTGATCCTCTTTTTCTATGTATGATCATTATATTATAATTTTCTCTAATTATATAGGAATTTTCATTGTTGGAAGACTACTTTTAAGGGATCAATTTATATTGTTATTATCCTTCACTAATATCTTCAAGTTCTCTTTTTCAATTTCCTATAGAGGATGATTCTTTTGTTAGTTATAGTGAGTCTCATGTGTTCTTGAGGAATGTATGATATCTATTCTATAATGAACTTTTTAATGGAAAATCTATTCTAAAATGTGAGAATCAATTCTATGCCTTCATTCATTATTTTATCCTTCAATTCCTCTAGTAGTGTACAGATCTAGTCTTGGTTTGTGTGTGACCCTAGAATGATGTTAGAGTTTTTATATATAGAATATATTCTATTAAATGTGAATGATATTGATACTTTAAATGGTTTTAAAAATTTATTGGAATGCTTCTATTTTTTATTGAGATGCGTGTGTAAAAAAGTTTAATGGGAAAATATGGTTTCCCACTTGTTTTTATAAAAGAAAATGTATTCATCAAAGTAATTTGAAATGGATCAGGAAATTGGTTTTCAAAGAATGGTTTTGATAAATAAAATTTTATTTATATTTTTTATAAAATGAAATAATACATTTGTAATTGATTTGATATATTCCATATATTGGTGCCTTGGGTAACTAGTTAAAGGGTGTTGTCTTGGGCCTTGTCAATTGAAATAGTAAGGGGGTTCACTTTATGATTTTTTTCTTCCATTACTAGATAATAGATACATTTTATTAACTAAAATTATTGACAATATATATGGGTCACTATATGGGGTTTTCCTCCAACCATAGTTATGCATTGACTCGTGGTATTTGAGTGTGCACAAGTCATTGATTGGTTACTGAGCCACTGGTGACCTAGTTATCCTTACCTTTTATATCCTAAGGGTGTTTATCTCTGTGATTAGTCTTGTTTTTTTGAAATTTATATGATGTGAAATATTATTTGATAAATTTAATTTTTTGTTTCAAATATTCATTGAAACTATTTTACCAATATTTGTTTTAGAATTTTGGTAAAGGGGATATTTTAACCTAATTTTGATATTAAATTGTGTAATATTTTTATCATACCATGTGTTCTTTGAAATTGATCGTATTAGTAATATTGTACTAATTAGTTTTAGGGAACACCTAGGAGGTATCCTAATGATCCTTTTTATCTCACATCCTATATACTCCCTCAAGGATGTGTAGAACTTATATTGTATAGTGATGTCTAATAGGGATAGTCACCACAGTGAGGTGGAATGTATTTTTTCAACTACGAATGGGTTTTTGTTTTTGATATAATAAGATGTTTCCAAAATATCACACAGATTAGTAATCATCATATTTTGGTGGTATCTTTCATTATGTTGTTTTAGGGAATGTTCTTGGAGTTATAATCTTGATACTTTTGGTTTATCTTGATGAGGTTGTTATTCATTGATTATGAAATGTTTATTTTATGTTTTTTCATTATTAATTTATTTAAATCCCATGTAAGATCATTTTATTTAGGAAAAATAATTCCATATGATTTTTTTTTATGCCTTTATTCTAGCCTTCATCCCATGGGGAGCCGAAAAGCCTTTTAGGTATTACCATGGTCCGATTTAGAGCCTAGTTGGATGGGTTTTATTGGATTGTTTGTGGAACATATAGAGGATTATCTAATTTATATACATTGGTTGATTTAATTTCAATCATAAATATTTTATTAATTTAAAATATGTTACCTAATTCACCTCACCCCTATTATTGTATTGACATCCCAATGAAGTCATTCTAAATTGGTATGAGTGTATGGAATATGTGATCCCTAATGTAATTCCCACTTGTTGATATTTCAATCACAGATAGGGGTGAATTATTAGTTATTATCCAATAAATTTTCCCCCTTTTTAAACTATGGTCATCTAATTATTTATAATTTTTTGAATATCAAATCAACATGTTATGCCCAAAATATTTTTAAAAAGTAATAATAATTCAAATAGTTACTTGAATTGATCACAATGTGTGAGCCTGTCATTAATTATTGGTGGGTGTTTTCCCATGTGACATGGTCTCTATTTTTTTATGAATAATGACAAGTGAATAAAAATGTTCTTTAAAGCATAAAAAATACCTCTAGGAACAACAATTTTCATTCCACACATTCCATAATTATTTTAAACATAAAAATAAAGAAGATCAATAATATAGTAAATCATTAAAAAATGATACTCATCCTTAGTTCATAATGATTTTTTGGTAAATAATTTGACTGAGTAATAGTCATAAAAAATAACTTATTTTTTACAATGATTCTTAATATTTATGAAGAATATATAAACATCACCATCCCCCCAGACATCGATTGATTTTATAAAAATGTATATAATAATTATATGATAGGATTATTTATGAGATTTTCTTTATTCTCATTTTTTTCTTTCTCAATATTATTTAT
Organism: Viscum album; assembly: GCA_963277665.1. Taxonomy (NCBI): domain Eukaryota; kingdom Viridiplantae; phylum Streptophyta; class Magnoliopsida; order Santalales; family Viscaceae; genus Viscum; species Viscum album. The sequence continues at coordinate 1,073,269,503 of OY728127.1, read as the reverse complement.
CTAACACAATTATTTTATATTCAGTCTCATTTATTAATAAAATCCTAAAATACAATACATATTTTTAAAGATATATAGAAACCCCAATGTTTGAACATTTACAACATCATGTTTTCATTAGTTATAGTGAGATATAAAAATCAAATTTACCAATATGTCGATATCCTTAGAGTCATTCAAATTTATTCATTGAAATACCCCTAGATATATTCACCACTATGTGTTTAAATTAAAATTTTACTCTCCCTTTATTTATCACCACACCATAGTGTGAAACTATAGTGTGTTACTCATCACTTTTCAATAGTATCAACCACTTTCAAACTCTATCTTTTCAACTCTACCAATCATGGAATATCATACATTGTGATTTTATCCTTGTTTTTTATAATGTATTTAAAAAATCATATCTTAAAACCATGACTAAGAATAATAATATTTTCAATAATACAATAATTTTTTTAGTAATTCAACAGTGTCTTTTGTAATCTATGCCACCATGTACTAACAATATTATTCCTCTTTTCAAAACCACAATATTATTTATCTGTATATTTTCTTATATATTTAACTATATAATTTCTCATATGTCCATGGTTTATTTATTTCCCTTCAATTATATATATACTTTAAATTTCATAACTTAATTTCAAACATTAAATATGACATGTTTTCTGTTAATCATTGTGTGAACCTCCTTAGTTAAGAATCACCACAGTGTGTTTCTATGTTCCCATGACATGATTTTCAAAAAACGCTTTTTATTAATACATGTTTTTACATGTAATTTAGTTTTAAAAAAAATATTAATTGTTTTTGGATTAATATTATTTCACAACAATTCTCATTGGTAGGGTTTATCCCTAAAAACACCCAATATCTCCCAAATCCATAACATGCTACGGTCCTTCATTCTAGAGGCATGAAATCATTATTTTACCTTTCCTATGAAACATTAGACATAACATTGGCTGAGAAGATGTGAGGTTGGGCTCATAGAATTGTTTTGTGGGGATTTTTTTCCTACTCCAAGGCTTTATTTTATATTTATGATTTTTTCAAAAAAAATTCCCAATCCCTTATACGGGATAACTTACCTGTAAAAAATGATCAATTGTAGAGTCCCCATACACACATGATGAAATTATATCAATGGATCCATTTTTGTGTATCGGGGGATCATTATAAAGTTACATTTTATTAAATAAAAATGATGGAATGATTATATTATGAATCCATATGTCTAGGATCTTTGGAGATTATTTCTGTCCTTGGAGAAAATTGCTATCTCGAAATTTGGATTGAACAAACAAGAGGAATCCTTTGTATCATATGAAAATAGGAGTAAAATCACACATATTTTTTTTGGTACTATAGGATTTAGTTTAACATCATGTGAAAATGATATATAATAGGGATTTTTTGTATTGTATATGGGGGAAGAATCTTTAGAGATGCGTACAACATAGCTTGAGATGAAAAGAATTAGTGAATACATAATTCCAGTGGTTTTATATACTGTAATGGGTACATCAACCTAGATTTGAGAGGGTCTTATGAATTTAAGGATTTCTTGATATATTTCATCAGGATTATTGAAATTTTAAGAAAATGAAATGTAATTAGTCTTATATTTTAAAGGAGGCCCATATTAGGGACCTCTTCATCATACTGATTGCACATTCATCGTCAATATCTATGCCCTCATGAGTTATAGTCTATGTGAGAAACATTGTATAAAAAAATAATAGAGACACTACAATGTTACACAAATTTGAATTTTTATGGGGATTACACAATGGGAATTCCATGAGATGATTCAATGAAAATATTTCCCTTTGAAGAGGAAGGTATAGTAACTAGGGGTTATAAATAAGGGAGATTCTAATATTGGAGGTATTTGGGTATGGCACACACACACTAGGGTTTCCCTAATGTTTTAACAGGTCTTAAAAACTAATGTTCCCCTAATCCTAAAACAAGGTTTAAACACTATGGTCAACCTGAAGTTTGAATGGTTCTTATATAGAGAGGTCACCCTAGGTTGTTTCATTTGAAATATGTCCCTTTAAAGGTATGAAGACATAGTCGGGGATTATACCTTGAAAGGACTCTAATATTGGTGTATTATATTTGATTGATTATGAAATGGTCATATAAAGTCTTTGGTCCCATGTGAGCTATGATCAATGTGAGAAACAAGAGATATTTGGAAATGAGATGCATTGTATATTGGTGTGGGACTTACAAATTAGGGCCTCCCCATGGGGACATGATTATATCCCCATTATGGATTTGGATTTTTGATTTTACTTCAATTAAATTATATTTTTAACTCCATACTCGGTGTTAAGGTATTCTTGAAGAATTTTACTATTCATAAATAGATAATGAAAATATACTTGACACTGATTTGGGTCCTTAGGATTGTAACCAATGTATCCATTTTGGAAAATAATCAATTTCCTCATAGTTAACATTTCATTTACCCACAAATGAGAAATGATTCATTGTTGAGCCCATATAGATATTGGTTTTATGAGTTTCGAATTTTTGGATGATATTAATGTAATATCTCTATTATTGGAGGAGAAGGACACAAGATAGCTTGACAGAAACCCTTGAGAGTCATGTATGTGTTTGGAGGTCATGGTATTCGAGAACTTCATGTAATGGTTTTAATTTCACGATATGTACATGGAGTATTTTGAGTCACATGGGTTTCCCAATGCATGGGGTTATTCATAAATCTATCTAAGCTTTCATGTGGTCACATGGACAAATAAGATGACTAATAGGTAATATCATGATTTAATCCTATTTCATAATCAAAATACTATCATTCAATCATAGGCCTAGAGAATGTTAAATAGATAATCATGTGTTCACATGAAGAAGTTAAATCATTCCATGGCCCTCACACAACACATTCTACTTCTATATTCCCTATGGATACTCACTGAGAATTACTGTGAGGAAGACTCTAGTGTTCGCGTAATTCCTACACTCTAGAAATATCACTCCCAACTCTATATTTTTCTATGTTATCTTTTATTTGGCTAATATGGGGTGCTAGTTATAGGAATATATACCCTATAATACATTCATGTTTATACTATAAATATACAGGGACCAAATAATATGTCATTGTAAAGACCTTCTACACATGTTGGAAACACCTCTTGCACTTCACTTGACTAAGGCTCATGTTACTAGTGACATCCTCTCATGAATCCTATGATAATCATTGATTGTGTGTAGGGTAATTCATTACCATCTTCATTAGTTTAATAATCCTTTAATGTGTAATCGATCACGAGACTCCAAGGGGTATCACATTATCAATTTTGGATCATTTGATGGCGTTCAGACCTTGTTATGGCCTCCACCCTTGTTATTATTGTCTCCTAGGGGCATCATAGAAATAAAAATGACTCTATGGTCGACCAATCATTATATATTTACATGGATCCAAAAAATTTCCAACATCTTTTACATGACAATGTTCACATGTCCATTTTCATTAAAAATACATGACTAACATGTCCATGGAATTTCAAAAGACATAGATTACATGACCAAGATATATTTCAAGAAGAACATTGTAACTTCCATTATTTAAATATCTAGTAATGGATATCCTTTATCAGATGATATTAAAGGAATTATTTCATCTAATTTTCATTAATTCATGGAGTGACATGAGTGAATTCCATAGAAAAACACATATTTTTGTATTCGGTGAATCATGTTTTTTTAAAAGGTGTGACTCAGTCAAAGATAAAGGCACAATTTATTGCATAAAAAATAAAGAGAGTTACAAAAGTCTGAAAGACAAAATCTTATTACAATCCTTATCATAAAAAGGGATCAAATCACCAGGAAAATCATCCCGCTAGGTAATATCCTGATTGACCCCCTTGTTGGAAAGAATGTCAGCAACCATGTTCGCTTCACAGAAAGCATGAGTGGAAATGTAGTTCAGATCTGTGAGCGAAGCAAGACATTTAATCCATCGAGAAGTAAGCAACCAAGAAAGGTGCACCACCCCCTTCTAGAAATATTGAACCATAGTGGTTGAATCACTTTCAATCTACAACTTGTTCCAACCCTTTTTTATTGGCAAAGTCCACCGCATGAATCACTCCCAACATTTTCGCTTCCAGAGCCAATGTCGTACTACATCTACCGAAGAAGCAGCCCTGGCACCTGCCAAGATAGTCTCTAAAAATGGATCCACAACCTACCAGACCCAAGTTTCCTCTAGAGGTGTCGTCGATATTCACTTTGATCCATCCTAGAGGTGGAGCTTTCCAGAATACCTCAAAGGTGCGTCGAGGTTGTCTGTAAGATCCCGCAATCCTATGACGGCGAAGTATCTCAAAATCACCAACAGAGTTGTCACAATGATCTTTCTGAAGTGAGGCAGCATCCTTGTTGGAAAGAGAATACGTGTTTTACCTGTAGTGAGACTGAATGAGCAATTATTATGAAGAATATTATTTCTATCATACTAGATCACATGCAGGAGTTCCGCCACCACAGTCAAAAAAAGATTCTTGATTTGCATAGATAAATCCCAATTAACATAGTGTTGCAATTGATAGTTGATGGAATCAAGAAGTGACCATCTGTAACCAAAAATGTCAAGAGTGTAATTCCAAAGAGCTGCATCTATAGCACAAGGCAAGAAAAAATGATTAGCATCCTCACGGTGTTGATTGCACATATGACATCGATAGCAAAGAGGAATCCTAAAGGATTGAAGGCACACTTCGGTGGGGCCCCTATTATGGGCTATACTCCAAATAAGAGTAAGTCTTGAGGCCTTGATACAAGGTTTGCTAAAATATTTCAACCAAACAAATCTAGAATCAGAATTGCTGAAATTGTTTTTGTAGAAACTTTTCGAATCAAGGACTCCATTAAAAGCAGGTTCCCAAATGAGGAAGTCATAGGTGTTGGATAAAGGATAATTGTCAATGATATGACTGATGTTATTAGGAAGTGTGATTTAATGGGAGTTAACAACATCCCTAATAGTGGATTTGGTGTTTTCAGGAGGAGTGGTGGATGCCAGCATTGAGATTAAGGGGACACCAGTCCAGTTATCCAGCCAAAAATTCATAGAGGAATTAGCACTAACCATCCATCTAGAGTTGTTCATGATATTAATGAAAGAGTGTCTAATGGATGTGCAGATGGAAGAAGTGATGTAACTCATATTACCATTCCTAATCTTGGTAATGAATCATGTCTTGAGAAAGGAAAAGGAATCAGAGTTGCTATGAATCATATTCCAAGTCATCTTAGCTTGTAGGGATTCGTTAAAAAGCATAAAAAAATTTTATTCCAATACCAACCTTGTTCAGAGGTTTACAACAAGTGACCCAAGGTATGGTCACAAGTTTTTTTATCAATCATACTACCAGTCCAAACAAAATTTTTAATGTACATGTAGATTTTCTTAAGAATACTAGAAAGGAAATTGTAAACCATCATCGAGTAAACCATTTTTGAGACAATTGTAGATTTAACAATTCAAAATTTGTCGGCCATAGAAAGAGATTTACCCTTCCAAGATGAAAGTTGATTGGTAATTTTATCAACAATGCTGTGAAATTTTCTAGATTTTGGTCTTCCCCAAAATATAGGAACACCAAGATAAGTGAAAGGGAAAAATCCTTCTTTGATTCCTAAGAAATTAATGATGTAACTTTTTCTGTTGGGGGAAAAATTCTTCCCAAATAAGACAAAGGATTTGTTCCAACTTATCGCTTGGCCCGAAACTTCTTCATAGTGGGCCATGGCACTTTTGAGGTTTTGGATGTTCCTTTTATCACATTTTAGGAACAAAATAATATCATCAGCATATAAAAGGTGGGTAGGAACATTTAAGTTTCTAGAAGCCTAAATGGGATTAATCTTGTTTTGGTTCACAAGGCTCATGAGAAGTCTACTTAAGTAATCCTCAGAAATAGAAAAAAGGATGATAGATATAGGATCACCTTGACAAACCCCCTTGGTGCATTTAAAGAATCCTTTAGGAGCCCCATTTACTAGCACGGAGATGGAAGCTGAATTGAACAAGGAGTGAATCATAGCGGTAAAAGAATCATTAAACCCAAAGTTTTTTAGAACCTTTAAAATAAAACTCCAATCCATGGTGTCAAAAGCCTTCTTGATGTCTAGTTTAATGGCCACACTTCCTCATCTAGTGACGTTATTCAGAATATTAGTACATTCTGAAGCAAGGCAGATAAAATATTGAATAGATCCTCCTTTAATGAATCCAAATTATTTCCCAGAAACAATTTTATTACAGATGGAGGTGAGTTTGTTAGCAAGGAGTTTGGTGATAATTTTATAGATGGTGTTGATGAGAGAAATAGTCCGGAAAAGATGAATCTCATCAGCATTTTCCACTTTAGGAATAAGTCTAAGAAATTGAGCATTTATCCCATGTGGGAGAACACCGGTGGAGAAGAAATATTTGACCAGTTTACAAACATCCACATGAATTATTTCCCAGTATTGTTGGAAAAAAACCATTGTTGAAACTATTAGGTCCCGGGGAACTATCAGGATTGAGGCTAAAGACAATGTCCTTAATTTCATGATCCAGGGGTATACTTAAGAGATGGTTAGTGTCCTCAGTAGTGACCATATTAGGAATGATATCAGGAATAAGATCTTTACAAACCTCCAGACCATTGAACAAATTATGAAAATAATAAACAACATTATTAGAAATGGAATCCTCATTGTTAATAATAATGGCATCAACTCTAAGAAAAGAGAGGGGCCTACAGACTTTTCTGATTCTTTGGATATAATTGTAGAACTTAGTATTCCAATCACCATACAAAAGCCATTTTGTTTTAAAAAATTTCTTTCGCAAGTTATCTTTGAGCTTTAGGAGGGAGTTGAGCTTCAATGACGTAGTAATTTTAGCTTGAGGATCAAGAGAAAAATCAGAGCATGTGTTGGAGCTTTGAATGCGAATAAGGTTATTCTCCAAAGAGGAGATTTCCTTGTCAAGATATTTTGTTTTAGAGCTGCACCAACCCTTGAGACATTGCTTCAGGAGTTTTAATTTAGCAATATAAGAAAAAGTATCATTATGATGTCGCATGTTGTCCCAAAAATATTTTATCATGTTGGAACATTCTGGGTCTGTATCCCAAGCATTGTTAAATTTAAAAGGGGTAAGAGATTTGAAACCCTTGGTGAAAAAACTGATGAAAATGGGGTGATGGTCAGAGTTGATCTTGGGTAAGGTAATTCTAGATATGGATTCCCATTTATCTAGGGAAATAGTATTAGTGAAATCCCTATCATGTTTTCTAGCCACTATGCTATTGAGGCACTTTCTATACCAAGTATGCTTAGCACCAGTGAGGTTAATTTCTATAAGGTCACAATCCTCAATAGAAGATTTAAATTCTCTTGAGGAGATAGAAGAGTGTGACGGTCCAATCTTTTCACTTGGAAGAAGAATGGCGTTAAAATCGCCGATCACAAACCAGGGATCTTGTATGACTCTAGAGAGGGAAATAAAGTCATTCAAAAGGGATCTTCTATCTTGATATCTATTCTTTGCATATATCATAGTGCAAAAAGTATGTACACCAGTAGAGGAAAATTCACTAGTAAACATATGATACCAAGTGACTAAAAAAGAGTCATTATCTCCATGTGATGTCATCCAAGTTATGTAAATATTTTAATATGTGATTATTATACATTTTACTTAGATATATCCAATCTAAAATACATAATCTAAGGAAACCATATAAAAGGATATGATTGGTATGAACCATAATGTCGATCTATGGTAGTAGAATCTATATGATAATGATATGTTAGAAGATATTCCTTTAGATGATCTTCAATATCATCCTCTATCCTAATAACTACCTCTATATTTTTTTTCTCACTTGGATTATGTGGCCTTCCATTCACCCAGCCATAATCTTTCATATTCATGGTTCCAACTTTCTTATGAAAATATTATAGTGTCCATATCATTGAATGGACATATTATTCCAAAATCATCCTGGGGGATCTCCAATATACTCAGCAATTCCCCTCTAATCCTAGAAATTCATGACATTTCTCATCATCCCATCACTCAAAGTTACTCAACTATAATATATTATTCACTAGATATTATAAATTATGGAAGGAGTTCATAGTGGGACCTATGAATAGTGATAATTTCTATGATAAAAAAAGGAATGTCCATTCTAGTTCAATCTGAGATTCTCAATGTTTACTTATTAGATATACACTATCTATCTTAATGAGGTAATGTGGATTTCACAGCTCTTCATGTACCATCTTCCAAAGCATCATTGAAAATTTACTTCTCATTGGTGTCCTAAAATAAATTATTTCAAAATATTTAATTGGGATATTGGTATAATACTCTAGGATATCTACAAACTTATGTTAGGGGATATCTCTTATTGTGGAGATGTATGATGAGTTCCTCCAAACCATTAATGTTTGGGATAACCCTGAATATACCCCAACCTATAATGACCCTTTATTTTCATACATTAACATTACACTGTTTTGTTGAATACTTAATAGATTACACAAAAAGATTCTCAAAGACCATATTAGTTTAGTGCATTTGGAAACATGGAAACATAAACACATGTAAATAACTGAACTAAATTATCTCTATCTAAGTTCTTAATGACTAGAACCTTTATTAGAAACATCATATAGAATACATAGCTTCATAACTTGGGGATGGGAAACATAGTAAAGGGTGTGCCCATATTCTCAGCATTTGTTTAAAAGGGAAATACATAAGCATAATCATGAACATAAGGGAATGATTACATGAGAATAACATTAGAATATCATACCCTACATATCAATGATCATATACATGATTCATGGGATAAATATTTACCATTCATAAGACATGAATCATAAAAGAAACAAGAGAAAAATCTATGAATTCATAACGTAAGAAAAAGACATGGAATTTTTGGAAACACGTAAAAATTTAATATCAATATATATAAGTAAGGTGTATTTCCAAAACATACTAGGGAAAATCATGGGGACTAAAACTACTGATCAGGACATACCACCATCTCAATTCACAATCTATTCCTCGTAAGGGATCATTTTTCCACATCTTCCCATGGTGTATTGGGTTTCCCCCTCTAGTTGATAGTATTCTCCATCTTCACATAGTGGATCGGGTTTCCCCATCATCTATAGTGGATCGGGTTTCCCCATATTTCCATAGTGGATTGGGTTTCCACATATTCAATATTGAATCAATCCTATCAATTTTAATCACATCATTATCTCATGAGATATAAATCATTACCCAATTCATTGTAGGAAATATATGTCTCTCCCCTCACATAATAACATCATACATACATATTTTATAGGATAAAAAAACATTAATCATATCAAGACCCATAAAAAGAGATGGGTTTCAACATCGTTATATCATAACTCATGAAATAAAATGGGTATCATAAAAATTTCTTCATATCAAAACCCATGGAAATGAGATAGTTCCTATAATAATTTCATCAATGCATAACCCATGAAAAGAAGTGGGTCTCAAAAGTATATAACCCATGGAAAAGAAGAAATTTACATATATAACATTCCATCAAAACATAATCCCTTCAAAATATGAATGGTATTCTTGGTTCATATCCCCAGTAAATCATTAACTCTAACAATGTATGTCATTTTAGATGGAAAATAATTTTAAAATATTATTTGAAATAAATTCTTGAGGAAAATATACTATATTATTTGAAAAAATAATTTTAAAACCTAAAATTTTTTGAAATCCATTTTATTTTGAAATGACATGAAAACATATAAAGGAATCTACAAAACCATTTTCCTTGAATGAATATAAATTAATATTTATAACATTTTGAAAACAATATCAATAAAAACATATAATGTAATCTTGAAAACATTTCTATAAACCTTTCACTTTTAAAATATGTTGGAAAATTATAAAGAAATATAGAAAACATTTTTAAAACCATTTTTTAAGAAAAATATTTTCAAATTTTAAAATAAATCTTGAAAAAAAAATTAAAACCTTTTTCTTTAAAAAAAACTTTGAAAACATATAAAGAAATATTGAAAACATTTGTAAACCCATTTTATTTGAATATAGTTTGAAAAATGTAAAATAAGGCTTTAAATAACATTAAATACCATTTTATAGAAAATGTATTTGAAATCATATAGATAAATACTGAAATCTTTGAAATCTTTTTCTTTAATGAAATAATTTTTAAAATGTATAAAGGAAACTTTGAAAATAATTTAAAAAACATTTCAATCAAAAAATAATTTTTGAATACATTTATGTTTGAAAATGACTTTAATATAAAAAAATTATAGAATAGTGGGAATTTTTTTCATAATAATGTAACTATTAAACATTTAAATTAATCTTCAAAGGATCTATGGTTATCAGGGTAGATAAATCTGAACAAGTCAAACATTTCTTTTGTGCCATAAAATGTTTAGAATTGTTCCTCGAATAGAAAATGATAAGAGGTTTCATTTTTTAAAATAATTTTTTAATGGTAAAACATGGTTATAGATGAATTTTATATACCATAGGAGTATTATATAACATTATTGAAAACATTTTTAGAAAATATTATTTTGAAAGTACATAGATTTCTGACCTAAGTGGGAGAAAAGAATGGATTTTATAAAAACAATTATTAATTAGAAAAAGTACCAATGTATGAAAAAATAGTAATAATAAATGAATATATAATTATTAATAATAGTATAATAAAATTTATGAGTGTTAATGAAATATGGATCATAATATTTCATTAATTAAATCATAATCATAAACAATCCCAATAAATGATGGGATTGTTTCAATAAACTCTTGCCACTTGGTAACTCTGAATCATACTCCCCATGTAAGAAAATGAAATTAAATGCAAATTAAAATATCATGAAAAGAAGGATATTAATTATATTACATGTCAAGGGGATGTTTTTACAACTCTTATAAGAATATTGGTGTATACCATGGAATGTGTCTCAAATAATTAAAATTAAGACAAAATTACTTCATCGGTTTGGTAACTTTAAAAAAACACCAAGATTAAGGATAATAAAATGGATATGTAAATACCCATAAAAATAATTATAATAATTAAATAATATTTCCATGGGAAATATTTTCACCACATATAAGTAATAATAGGTAAACAGGGTTATTGTCTCATAGAAAATTAAAGCAAGATGAGAAAACACTTACCTTAAGTCTGACTTGTCACACGCGACTTTATATTCTTAAAAAATGTAACACCTCGAGATTTTATAAGATATATTCCTTTTAATTTCTTTGATGTCTTGTATTGTACGCTACACCAAGATTAGATTGTGCTATACACAACACTGAATTAGCTTATAGTATACACAAACACTATTCTAGGCTTGTGTTGCACGTCAGAGCAACCTTCCTCGATAGCGTGTGTTGTACGCAATACCGAGTTTCACTAAATGGGATATTATTATTATATTATTATGAACTAGCCGTTATGAATAGTAAGACCCAATTTTTGAAATTTTATAAATTTTATCTTTCAAAATGGACTTCATTTTTGGATTCGGAATATCGAAATTAGCCTACGGTGAATTTTTGGTATTTTTCTGAAAACTTTTAATTTTTGATGAATAGTGAAAACACTCGGTTACTATTTAAAAACCGACTTTTTATTTAAATAATTATTTATTTTATTTAAATTTATTTTAGGTCAAAATATATACATAATATATATATATATATATATATATAAGTTCAATGTAATTCATTGGAGTTAGTTTATAATAATTTTAGAGATAAAAAAATTTTATAGAACTTTTTACCGTCTTTTACCCACCTCCTAGAAGCATTTGCAATTGTGCATAAAACTTAATTTTACCTCTTCTGTGAGTTGAATTTCGAAAATCCGAGAGACACGGTTAATATCAAGGAGTAAAATGTGGATCAATAAGATAAAAATAATTTTTGGTGAATAGTAACTTTTTACTTTTATTTACCACGGTTAAAAGTAAATAGGGTAATTAAAGGTAAAAATGATATTATTTTTACCCTAACACATGTCCTAATTATATTTTATAAGTATAATTAGACCAAAAACAACCTTAGGAATATAATATTACCATTTAGGTCCACTTGGATTAGATTAGGACATTTATTATTATTTAATTCAAAGAAGAGTTAAAAGAGTTAAAATCAAAGTTTATTAACTAAAACATTTTTAATATAGGGTTATACAAAATATAAATTCAACTATAAATATTCATTAGAAATATAAAACAATTTCCTATATAATGGTATTTTATTTATGATTTTTAGACATTAAATAATTTAATTTATTTATGACACAATGATGATGCAGTAATTACCTTATTAATGAAATATTAACATAATTGATGTTATAAATACCCAAATAAATGTAATTTGAGACTTTTTATGAATTACACTAATTTTTTAGGTTAATATGACATGTTATTATTGATTTAATTAACTTTTTTTGAACTAATAATGCTGTTATGAGTTTCACAAAAATCAATTACCAAATAGTGTCAAAATTGACATAAAATAGATTTTTTAAAAAGTATTATATTATTAATTTTTATTCTATTCCTAAAAATATAAGGTCCGGCCAAATGACTTATATAAGATTATATATATTAATAATTAACCACTTGGGGTTCTTTTGGCTTGTTATAGTAAGTTTATTAACCATATAGTGTAAGAAAACAAGAGACACGGTAAAAGTTAAATTATTTAACTTAGAGTTAAATCTAAATGATATGGTTAAAATAGTAACCTAAACTTGTCTAAAACCTATTGGTTGAGAGTCTTTAGACCCATAGACACTTTAGCTTCGAAATAAGTCTCTTTGGAACCATTATAAACCGAATATGACTTTATTATAAAATAATATTTTTTGATTTTCCTAAAGTGCCCCTCTCCTCCCTTATAAAAGGGCACCTCCTCCCTCTTCTCTTTACACAATTTAGAGCTTTCAATATCATCCAACCCATGCCCATTTCCCTTCTAAACTTCCCTATAAACATTATAGAGGTTATGGTATCCTCAAAAGACCAACTCTAGTGCCTTAAGAGGATGCTTAAAAGAGGTGCGTCGAAGAAGAGGTAATCTCTTCTACCGATTCTCTCAAGTTTCTTTCTTCTTCAACTTATTATTCTTTAGTTGTTTCATTATAAAGTAATAACATCAGTATCAATAATATACTGATATGTTATTATAAATATTAAACAACCCCATTTAACCTTCTATACACCCTACGGAAAATGAAATCACTGCGCGTGCGTACATACGGAATACCGTTTCCACGCTGTGGTGTAATTTGTTTTTCCACCACCACCTTACTTGGATGGCTATAATGGTGTAAAGAATAACTATATATGGTTATTATAACATCATACTGATTATGAGATACTATATCATCCACTCCAATTCCATTCAATAATTATGGGAACGATATCATCGCTCGTGCGTACGTACGGATTACCGTCTCCACGACGCGATGGAATTCATTCCCCATGTTAACCAATCAAGAATGATTATAATGTATATATAATGAATAATAATGAAATATATGACATAATGAATCTAATGGATTTATGTTTATATATATATATATATTTCATCTACTTACTTCCATTCAAGTCAATAAGGAAAGGAAAACAACGTTCATGCGTACATACGGCCTACCGTCTCTATGAACGGTGTATTTCATTTCATTCATCTATCTATTATATATATATATATAAACTGAATATATATGATATATAAATCATTATTTACATTCTGGAAGTAATTAAATCATGATATAATTAATAATAATATCAAGAAACAACAAGTCCAAACACGTACGATAAATAAAACGATTTTACCCAAAACGCTGCTTTAACATGGAATTTACAAAAGAATGGGTAATATAAAGTCATAAGTGAACCATATATAATATCACAACAATGAATATGATTCTTTAATAAGTAAATGAAATTATTTAAATCATTATATAGGAGGTTCGGATATGTACGAAGAATATCGGACCTAAGGTAAGGGATAAGTTTTCAAATATCATTTTTATCCGATATTGCTTATATGTAAGTATTTAATGGGGTTATATATTTTTTTCCATGTCCATAATTTTTTTTTCATAAAGTGTTTAAAATTATTCCATGTATGTTTAAAGTCATGTTTATCACTTTTTGAATTTTACTTATTTTATGGAAGGAATCTTTCTTTTGTTTACCATATGTGGTAATTTTTGACTTTTCCGGTAAAAGTAAGAGAAGAATTTTTTTTTTACTTATACGGCGTGAATGGATTTTTTTACGGTTTCATAACGACTTCTTTCAATGAATCTTCTTCTATAAAATTTCATGATTATTTTAAACAAAATAATTTTCTTTAAAAATTGCATGGAATTTTGTGAAAAGAAAATAATTTTGAAGAAGAAAGGGTATTTCCCTCAAGAATTCATTTCAAGTGTTTTATCAAAACCATTTTCCATCTAAGATGAAATTATTTCATATGTTTAGGTTTAAATTATAATGTCTCTAGTATTTACATGGTTTCACTTTTCTTATGATTAAATGATATCCATTTTTTTTATATGGATTATATTATGATGGGGTGATGTTTATGAAACCCATTTTATTCTTTGGGTTATGATTAATGATTTATGTTTATTTTGTGGTACAAGTAAGAATGATTTCATTATGAGATTGGTGGGACCTATATCTCCCTCAAATGAATTGGGTAAATATTTATATCTCATGAGATATACATGGCTGGAATGGTAAGTTAATCCAGTTCTGTGATACAGGACTGGAACGAGGAGTAAACTCGATTCAGAAAGGGACTTTGTCCACTAAGTTGGTCTTGGCAGCAATGCCTTGGATACTATGGAAATCATATCATGTTCTTAATGTTTTTCCACAATTACATGTTTTATTCCCATGATATTTTATCATGATTTATGTTCCTTTATGATATATGCCTTGCGTACTTCCAAGATTTATGTCTTTGCTCAAGATTTTGATGTTTAGATTTTATGTTAAAGTTTTTGCATTAAAATGTTTATGGATTGTTTTATGTTTTATATGTTTACCCTTACTGAGAATTTGAGCTCACCCTTTTTATATTTTCTTTTCCCCATGATACAAATAAAGTTTTTAGGTAATAAAACAAAAGGGAAAGATCTTTATGGGAGATGTTGAAGATCTTTCACCATGATTAGAAGATTATTTTTCCGAGTTTCCAAAGACACTAAACTATTATGGTCCTTGTGTGTTTGTTTTTTTATGTATTAATTATTCCGAAAAAGTAATGTAATGTATATGTACTTCAAGTATGAGTCTCTACAGTTGGTATCAGAGGAAAGTTTTAGTTAACCTTTGGAAACTAGGATACAAAAACATTAGTGAAATCCCTAGAGATATTTCTAAGTTATGTCTAGGGATGTCTCTAAGGTTAAGTATACGTATAGGTTAGATTCCTAGAATTATGTTGACGATCATGAATAACCTATGGTGAACCTAAGTTATCATGGATTAAAGAATTTTTGATAAGTTATACATCCCATAAGTGACTTTTTATGATAATGTGGTTCCTCGTTATTTTAATTGTTTCTTACACTACGGTTTCTGGTCTTAGTCAATGGAGGGAATGAGAAGGAATTCAGTTAACATTGATTCTAATGGACAAATTGGTGACTATGATCAATGAAATTTTTTAATTCCTAGAAAGAAAGATATTGTGATTATGTCGAATCAGTCATCTCGATATATGATTAACAAGGTGAACTTTAGTTGTATTCCTAAGTCATTAAATAAGAGGAAGATGGAATTTTATGCATGTTCGCATGGTGAGGAGCATAGATAAAGGAAGATTGATATTTCTAAATAAGGGAAGAAGAACCTTGAGTAATACCTAAAATGGAGGGGAAGATGTTATCTATGTGGAGAACATGGTCATAGAGTGACAGACTGTTATGGAGTCCAATGTCTTATCTGTGGAGAACATGGGCATTACCCAACTCAATGCCCTGACCTAAAAGTTTACTTCTAAAATGAGGAAGGACATATTCCATGCCAATCATTGAAGAGGATGGATTTAATGGCTTATGTATTGGAATTCAATAATAATGTTATTGAGGTACTTTTATATTATATTAAAATACTTGTGTATTGGTCCATTGTGGTTTTCTATAAGAATATGGTACCGGTAACCATGAAAAGTGATTGAAATATTTTTGGAAAGCAGATGATATGCACATAATTAAGGTATAAGGATAAAATAATATGTTTGATAGTATTAATGAGCTCATGACTGATATAAGGACAAAATTATATCATGGTTTGAGTATATAGAAATTTTGGGATTTTGGTATGTGGAAAGAGTTAACTTTTAACAACATTCATGTTATCACTAAGGTTCTATGGTTATTCATGTTTCAAAAGAATACATGATTAAGGTATTCACATGTTTTGAATGTAACCAAAAATATATATCTTATGTTATATGGGGGATAAATGATGGTATTCACGTTCTTGTTATGTGACCTTCCAAGTAATCATTTTCTTTATACTATGAGCTTGCACCAAAGTATTTTGGATAAACCTAAAGATTAGAATGATTAAGTTGGACATAAGATAGTATTGTTTAAGGCTAGAACCTTTTTTCGATATTATTTCTGTAATGTTATAATATTTTAGTTTTAGAAAAAGGAAAACCTACAGGACGGGCGACAACCCATCACGTCGGACAAGGTTGCAGGAATCGAACCCACAACCGAAGTGCGACAGGCCTTTATCACCTACCACTGGCCTATAGTAAGTCTCTGGTTAGTAGAAAATAGTTTTATTTTATTAAGAGGTATGATAGATGAAGTATAAGTCCATTTTAGGAACCATATACGATTAATCTCTCTATAGATAGACTTATGTATATAAATTTTTATAACCTTATGTTTGAGATAGATGGAATGGCCTATCATTCTATCGCATGATCTGCTAACACTTCACGGAAGACAAATTCAACTTCATTTCTTTAAGAGATGAAGTGGAAATTGTTCAAGGCACAAACAATAGTGAGAATGTACCAAAATCAAGTAAGTATTTCTTTTCATTCAAAAAAATATTCAACATTAGGGAAATGATCTTGAAAACCAAAAATGTTGTCCTAGTGCCCTCATATCTGATGAATTAGATGGTACCTTAGATTATCACAAATTTTTGGCTTTGTGATTTTTGGCTTTTTCATAGCCATGTTCTCTACCACTCTCCATTAGAACTTGATGGTTATATTTCCCTTCCATATCCATATTTTCACCTATGTTCTTCTATGTGGAAACCCAGTGATGAGTTAATTTTGGTAACTGTTACGGTTCACACATTAGTTTTTAAAACTAAGTTTTAGTATTCCTTTTTACGATGTGGGTTTCTATGAAAGAAACTTTCAAGAAGAAAACCATTTATAACAGTGATGAATTTCAAGGGCGAAATTCATTTTAAGGGGGGTAGAATGTAACACCCCGGGATTTTATGGGATATATTCCTTTTAATTTCTTTGATGTATTCTATTGTACGCTACACCAAGATTAGCTTGCGCTATACGCAACACCTTATTAGCTTATAGTTTACGCAAACACTATTCTACGATTTTATTTCATGCCAGAGAAACCTTCCTCAATAGCGTGTGTTGTATGCAATATCGAGTTTCACTAAATGAGATGTAATTATAATATTATTATGAACTAGCCGTTATGAATAGTAATACCCACTTTTTGAAATTTTATAAATTTTATCTTTCAAAATGGACTTCATTTTTGTATTTAGAATATTGAAATTAGCCTAGGGTTAATTTTTGGTATTTTTCTGAAAACTTTTAATTTTTGATGAATAGTGAAAACACTGGGTTACTATTTAAAAACCAACTTTTTATTTAAATAATTATTTATTTTATTTAAATTTATTTTAGGTCAAAATAGTTACATAATATATATATATATAAGTTCAATGTAATTCATTGGAGTCAGTTTATAATAATTTTAGAGATATAAAAATTTTATAGAACTTTTTACCGTCTTTTACGCACCTCCTAATAGCATTTGAAATTGTACATAAAATTTAATTTTACCTCTTTTGTGAGTTTAATTTCAAAAATCCAAGAGACATAGTTAATATCAAGGAGTAAAATTTGGTTCAATAAGATAAAAATAATTTTTGGTGAATAGTAACTTTTTACTTTTATTTACCACGCTTAAAAGTAGATAGGGTAACTAAAGGTAAAAATGGTATTATGTTTACCCTAACACATGTCCTAATTATATTTGATAAGTATAAATCAACCAAAAACAACCTTAGGAACATAATATTATCATTTAGGTCCACTTTGGATTAGATTAGGACATTTATTATTATTTAATTCAAAGAAGAGTTAAAAGAGTTAAAATCAAAGTTTAATAACTAAAACATTTTTAATATAGGGTTATACATAATATAAATTAGACTATAAATATTCATTAGAAAGATAAAACGATTTCCTACAAATTATATTTTATTTATAATTTTTAGACATTAAATAATTTATTTTATTTATGACCCAATGATGATTCTGTAATTACCTTATTAATGAAATATTAATATAATTGATGTTATAAATACCCAAATAAATTTAATTTGAGACTTTTTATGAATTAAAATAATTTTTTAGGTTAATATGACATGTTATTATTTATTCAATTAACTTTTTTAGAACTAATCATGCTGTTATTATTTTCACAAAAATCAATTACCAAATAGTGTCAAAATTGACAAAAAATAGTTTTTTAAAAACATATTATATTATTAATTGTTATTCTATTCTTAAAAATTTAAGGTTCAGCCAAATGACTTAGATAAGGTTATATATATTAATAATTAACCACTTGGGGTTCTTTTGTCTTGTTATAGTAAGTTTATTAACCATATAGTGTAAGAAAACTAGAAGACACGATAAAAGTTAAATTATTTAACTTAGAGTTAAATCTAAATGATAAGGTTAAAATAGTATCCTAAAATTGTCTAAAACCTATTGTTTGAGAGTATTTTGAACCATACCCACTTTATCTTCTAAATAAGTCACGTTAAAACCATTATAAACCGAATATGGCTTTATTATAAAATAATATTTTTTGCTTTTCCTAAAGTGCCCCTCTCCTCCCTTAAAAAAGGGAACCTCCTCCCTCTTCTCTTTAAACAATTTTTAGCCTTCAATCTCGGAAAAAACCTTCCCATTTACCTTATAAACTTACCTAGAAACATTATAGAGGTTATGGTCTCCTAAAAAGAACAACTCTAGTTCCTTAAGAGGAAGCTTAAAAGAGGTGCGTCGAAGAAGAGGTAATCTCTTCTACCGATTCTCTCAAGTTTCTTTCTTATTCAGCTTCTTCTTCTTTAGTTTTTTCAATATAAAGTAATAACATAATTATAAATAATATACTGATATGTTATTATAAATATGAAACAACCCCTTTTCTCCTTCTATCCATCCTACAGAAAACAAAATCACCGCACGTGCGTACGTACAAAATACCGTCTCCACGCCGTGGTGTAATTTGTTTTTCCACCACCACATTACTTGGATGGGTATAATGGTTTAAATAATTAATATATATGGTTATTATAAAATTATACTGATTATGAGAAACTATATCATCCACTCCAATTCCATTCAATAATTATGGGAATGATATCATCGCTCATGCGTACGTACGGATTACCATCTCCACGACGCGATGAGATTCATTCTCCATGATAACCAATCAAGAATGATTATAAAGTATATATAATGAATAATAATGAAATATATGACATAATAAAGCTAATTTATTTATGTATATATATATGTGTGTGTGTTTCATCTACTTACTTCCATTCAATTCAATAAGGAAAGGAAAACAGCATTCATGCGTACGTACGGCCTACCGTCTCCATGAACGGTGTATTTCATTTCATTCATATATATTATATATATATATATACTGAATATATATGATATATAAATCATTATTTACATTCTGGAAGTAATTAAATCTTGATATAAGTAATAATAATATCAAGAAACAACAATTCCAAACACGTACGATAAATAAAACGATTTTACCCAAAACGCTGCTTTAACATGGAACTTACAAAAGAACGGGTAATATAAAGTCATAATTGAACCATATATGATATCACAACAATGAATATGATTATTTAATAAGTAAATGACATTATTTAAATCATTATACAGGAGTTTCGGATACGTACGAAGCATATCGAACCTAAGGTAAGGGATAATTTTTCAAATCTCATTTTTATCCGAGATTGCTTATACGTAAGTATTTACTGGGGTTATTTTTTTTTTCCATGTCCATAAAAATGTCTTTCATAAAGTGTTTAATATTCTTCCATGTATGTTTAAAGTCATTTTTACCCCTTTTTTACTTTTACTTTATATTATGGAATGAATCTTTCTTTTGTTTACCATACGTGGTACTTTTTGACTTTTCTGGAAAAAGTACAAGAAGAATATTTTTTTCTGACTTATACAGAATGAATGGATTTTTTTACGATTTCATAACAACTTATTTAAATAAATATTACTCTACAAAATTTCATGATTATTTTAAACAAAATACTTTTCTTTAAAAATTCAATGGCAATTTGTGAAAAGAAAATAATTTTGAAGAAGAAAGGATATTTTCTTCAAGAATTCATTTCAAGTGTTTTATCAAAACCATTTTCCATCTAAGATGACAATATTTAATATGTTTATGTTTCAAGTATAATGTCTCTATGATTTATATGGTTTAACTTTTCTTATAATGAAATTATATCCATTTTTTATATATGGATTATGTTATGATGGGATGATATTTATGAAACCCATTTTATTCTTTGGGTTATGATGAATGATTTGTGTTTATTTTGTGGCACAAGTAAGAATGATTTCATTATGAGATGTGTGGGACCTATATCTCCCTCCATGAATTTGGTAAAGATTTATATCTCAGGGGATAGACATGGCTGGAATGGTAAGTTAATCTGGTTCAGTGATACAGGACTGGAACGAGGAGTGAACTCAATTCAGAAAGGGACTTTGTCCACTAAGATGGTCTTCGCAGCAATGCCTTGGCTACTATGGAAATCATATCATGTGCTTAATGGTTTGACACAATTACATGTTTTATTCCCAAGATATTTTATCATGATTGATGTTTATTTATGATATATGCCTTATGTACTTCCAAGATTTATGTCTTTGCTCAAGATTTTGATGTTTAGATTTTATGTTCAAGTTTTTGCATTCAAATGTTTATGGATTGTTTTATGTTTTATATGTTTATCCTTACTGAGCATTTGAGCTCACCCTTTTTATGTTTTCTTTTCCCCAGGATATAAAGAAAGATTTTTGGTAAGAAAACAAAAGGGTAAGATCTTTATGTGAGATGTTGAGGATCTTTCACCATGATTAAAAGATTATTTTTCCGAGTTTCCAAAGACCCTAAGCTATTACAGTCCTTGTGTGTTTGTTTTTGTTATGTATTAAGTATTCCACAAAAGTAATGTAATTTCTATGTACATCAAGTACGGGTCTCTATAAAAAATAAACTTATGTTAATAAATAAAGTTCTTAGGATCCATTTCCTTGTTTATTATTACTTTTACTTAACTTATTACATTATTTTAAAAAAACTACTTAAATAGTTATGTTTACATCGGGTGTTTTGACCAAATTCGCTTCATGTGTTAAAAAACTTTCATAAGTCAAATATGGTCAAATGGTTCATTATATAAACATATAAAGATTTATAATAATGAATTGATTATTATGCATATAAAAACAATATCCTTTTAAAACCAATCATGAATTATCTTTATGAAAAATGAACCAATGTTACAATCATGGAGACTATCGGTCGTACTTAAGCTGGAGTAACGTTCCAATTTTTTAATGATCATTATAGAAAGGATGTAAGTAAAATTTTATTTTTAAAAAAATTATTATTATATCATAAATATTATGTTATTTAGTAATATATACTTATATATAGTATTCAGGAGATGTAAAAGTAATCAAATCATCTTGAGGACGCAGTAGTCCACACATCCAAGAATGATGTTATCACCTTTTTAGTGTGTGGAAAGGGTAATAATGAAACTGATATATTATATTTCAAGGAAGTAAATTATGTCATTAATATTATGTATTTCAAATATTTTTCATTAAACCCATTATTAATATATTCTATTTAATGTGTGAATGCATTACATCACTTTGAGGAGGTGGTAGTCTGCACATCCACGAACGATGTTATTGTATTTACACCAAATGGAACACATAAAGGAGTATGATATTTAACAAGTAAATAAGTATTAATTCAACATCAAAATCATATAAATTATATAAAAATATTATTTCCATCATAATTCCCACAAATGAGCGGTGGTATAGGAAGAACGAACAATATCGTTTCGCAAGGCGGTAGTCTGTCGTACACACGAAAAATAAATTCTTTACCCTTTAGATTGAAGTGTGTGTGATTGTAGGTAAAAATATTAGAATAAAAACATATAAGTATATTTAGTTTAATTATTTTATTATATGATCATGGAAAAAGATGAGTTGAGTAGCATATGATGAAAATAAAATAATGGATCTTGAGAAAGGTTTTTACCTCTTCTTTGGGTAACTCATTCTGATTTTCACTAAGGGAATACTTCGATTGATCTGTAACCAAAGGGAGTTTTATATAATTAAAAAGATATATATAAATACCATTTTAGTATTTTTTTTAGAGATCCAAAGGGCTTGAAATGTGTAAATAAGTTAGAGGGTTGTGTGCCTTTTTATATTAGTGTAGGACTTCCATTCTAGTAATTTTTTTATAAGGGAATCCCACCCAAGTTTTTCACTTTTAAATTGGAACAAATAATGAACCAATGTAGAGAAAATGGATGATAGAGTTAATATATGAATATAAAGTGGATTTTTGAAAAGTTTTTAATTCATTTTAGGTCATTAGATTAAGCCTTAGTCCTTTGTTAATATAATTTCTCTATTAATTACTATAAATAATTTAAATCACATCCACTAATATTTTTGGACAAAAACTAAGTAATTTTCTTAAAAACTATAAATTATTATAATTCTGATTATTTAATACATTTATCAAAATTAAAATCAAAGTGTTGTTATAAAATAATTTGAAATTAACCCCACAGATTGGATGACAATATAGATTTATAAAGTAAAAATGTTAAAAAAATCAATGTTTGTATATCTAATTTCAATGTAAAATTGATTCTAGTGACCAAAATTGGATTAATTTATGTACAACTAATATAATAAGACATAAAAAAAATCAAACATAATTTAACAATAAAAAGAAATTTGATTAAAATGTAGTTCTGAATAAAAATAGAGGGATATTAAATATTCATCAAAAACTTAAACTTCTCATAAAAATAAATAAAATTAACCTTAGAAAATTATGATATTCTGATTTCTAAAATTATTTCCAAATTTTCCAATTAAAATTATTAATTTTTAAAAAATATGTTTAAAAATTGGTTCTCCATTAAAATATTGTAAAATTACCTTTTTGGAATATACATCTTTTTATTCATAAAATTGGTTTTATAATTATCTTATACACATAAACACTACTGGATGATTATCAAAAATATTTATTGAATATATAATATATAAATATTATTTAAATAGTTAATCAAAAGTTATTTTATTAATTTATTGATATGAAATTTTGTTTTTGTATAGAAAATAGTTTTCTTAGAAAATTAATTTCATTTTTTTCTAATAGTTATCACATTAACATGTACTAATTGATGACCAATGGATTCATTTAGTTAATATTATTTTTTTCCATTCCAAAATATAGGTGGTAGTAATGAAATTATTAGGATAATAATATAAATATTATATTGTAGTTCAGTAAAACTCAGCCTTGCATGTAACACAAGCTATTTAAGGGAATCCATATTATGTATATCAAAATCCAAACAAAGTGTTGCATATACCATGATATAATCTAAGTGTTGATTGGATATCAAGACTAACATAGTGTTGAATATAATGAAATTAAAACATAGTTCTTTTATATATAAAGAATACTATATGTAGTGTTGCATTTAAAAAATTATACAAAGATTAAATTAATTTGAATAAAAATTCAAAAAATCTTGGGGTGTTACACAAACATAGCTAGACATATTCTCTTCATAATAAGTGAGAAGATGAATTATAATTTGGGGCTACACAAAGTTGTTTTCTATACATAAAGAACAAGTGTTGTTATTTTCAAAAGGGTGTCTCGACTATAGTGACCCATACTTTTCATATATATAGTCATTACATCATAATAAATGAATATTCCATATCATTTTATAAAAACATGAATTTTTACTTTAAAGGTTTAGTAAATTTTGATACAAGATACACTATATTTTTATTTCATGAATGATATTCAACATCTTCTATACAGATCTTCCAACACAGTACTACTATTAGATATTCCCTACATAAAATATTTTTTCATAACACTACTAGAAAAATAACCTATAGCCACAGACCTATAGCCACAATATATAGACACAATTATTAGAAACTTGTGGTTTTAAAATAGATATATCCACAATAAAAAAGATCATGTGGCAATAATGATTCATCCCTCATCGTAACTCATCTCCCTCGTCGTGACTCATCTACACTCATCTCCCTCGTCGCGATTCATCTCCCACTCGTAATCCCCTCCCTCATCACGACTCATCTCATCTACCACCCACAATACCCTCCCTCATCGTGACTCATCTGCCACCCTCGAAACCCTCCTCCATCATCGTCGACTGATTGATTCTCCCTCGGTCGATCCTCTCCGGATTCTCCATTTGGTTCCTCCATTCTGCGCGTGATCCATCCCATCCCCTTCATCGAGCGTCCCTCTCCTGGACTACCTTTGTCCGGAGTTCCTCCCCCAATTAGTGTGGCGGCAGAAATGACACCTTCCATGAGCAGGATCCATGGTAGTCGACCCCTAAACTTTATGTGAAGATTCTTTTGGTTACTCCTTCATAACAGCTGCTTTCCAAAGCAATTCATACTATCTCCGTTGATCGTTCGGCCAAACCTCTATAGTCGATGGTGATTTTCAAGGTTCATACCCCTACTACGAACATTTCAATTTCTAAAAATATATTTATTTCATATGCATAACTGTGTTCATGTTTTTCTGTATAGGTATTTCTTTTCCAGTGTTACTCACACTGCTATTCAACTCCTAGGGTTTAAATGGGTAAGTCTGCTGAATTAAACCTTATTGTATTTCGGTTACACATAGGTCAATAATTTTCTTACTATGTTGTGTATACATATTTAAGAGAAAAACATTATCGCATTTTTTCAATTGGTTATTGATCATATTACTATATGTATACACTGAGCGTATTTTTCACCAACAACAACCACTTATGTTGGTGAATTCCCCTATTTTCCAATATTACTGATCATAGATATCAATACCTTTTTGTTGTAGTAGATCATCATAACAAATATTTATATGATATATTCTAATATCAGACCCATGAAAGTGATTCATTATTCATTAATTAATCAATGTGAAACGTACTCACTAATTTTGATTATCATGGGTCCAAATTTTGCTCTCATGAAAATGATCAACAATTCCATTTATTTTATTATTGTGAATGGTATTTATGGGAACATTCATTTTAGTCCCAATGAACATATAATTTCATGATCATTATCTTCTAAATTTCTTGGTCTCTTAATTCAAAAGGATGCAAGGAGTTAGCCTTTAATTTCACCATTACCATCATATGTAAGAGGGAGAGAGGTTCCTAGAGAGAGGTTCATGAGCTTTATCCATGCAAGCAAAGTTGAGGACGTGATAATTACTAGTGAGTCCAAACAGAATCCCTGAACTTGCAATTGAATTAAGATCAAATAATGTTAGGAAATAATTTTATTCTCATCTTTGATTAGTATTTGAACAAGATATCTTCACTACACCATAAAGGAATAAATCCAACCCAATGTATGATTCTTTGGGGAGGGTTTTAGGGTAAATTAATATATTCAAGTATCACATAACCCTACCCTTGAATTTTAGTCAACTATTTTGTGGGTATCATCATTATCCCTTCTATATGGTGTGTTATTCATGAAGAAGGGTACATCGTGTACACTAAGTTAATGCTGCGTGATAGAGTGATTACAACACACCACTTATGATAAGTAGTTTAAAAAAATAAGTTGTGTTTGTTTTATTTCTGAAATTTTTAATCACAAGCAATAAGTGTTGTAAACAGTTTCAGATTTGTTCTCAAATAGAGCCTTAAATAAGCGACACAAAAATACTTTTCAATAAGTAGTTTGGAAATACTTATACAGAAGCATGTATCATAGGTAATAAGTGTTAGAAGAGCTTTTCAATAAGTTTTACCAAACTCAATTTAAATGGGATGTCGTATATTTGATTTTAACTCATGAAAATGCATGAAAAATATGTTCTTGCCGTATCTTTCACCTCCCCCCTCTCCTCCCAGATTTAGTTTAATTACCTTTTTGAGTTTTAGGTGAGAATGAGACAATTTATGGGTAGGGAGATGATGTTTGGTGGAACATATGGAGGCAAAGAACATTGCAATTCACTAGACCTCATCTTATTGAATTCATGCATTCTTGAGACATCATCATTTCATATGTGACATTTTAGAAAGAAATTATGAAAATCATCCTGGGGATTCATATAGATCAAGAAAATTGAGGTAATATGAAGATAAAATAAAGAAATTTTATCATCCATAGGAATAATGTTTTTCCATATCATCCATATTAAAATAAATTTTGATGAAAATATGAATTTCTTTTTAAACTTGTTAAGATAGCTAGGTGAAAGGAATTTTCCAACTATAACTCCAAAGAATTTAGAAATTTGATTAATCCTAGAAACATTCAAGTCCTTGATATAATAAAGCTTAGATATCCTCCAACTAATG
Organism: Viscum album; assembly: GCA_963277665.1. Taxonomy (NCBI): domain Eukaryota; kingdom Viridiplantae; phylum Streptophyta; class Magnoliopsida; order Santalales; family Viscaceae; genus Viscum; species Viscum album. Next base: position 1,073,242,347 of record OY728127.1, on the reverse strand, counting down.
GATTGTCTTGAGACAGATTCATAATGCTTGAAAATCCCCTTGATAAAATAAAGTGACCTATCATCATATTCACAAAAAATGAGAATTTCATCAACATAAAACCATTGGGTGGGTGGTCTTATCTTTCTAGTGGCCTTAACTGGTGATAAATCCCCATAATATATAGCTTTTAGGAGGTATTTGATATGTTAATCCCTGATAATTCCAAATAAAAAAGATGAGTGAGGATCCCCCTATCTCACACATTGGGTATGACCGAAGTATATTTTGGGAGACACACTAATAATGAAAGAGAGTCTTGATCTGTAGATAAGGTCTTGAATAAGCTTAATAAATCTGGTTGAAAATCCAAAATCGTCAAGTATATAAAAAGTGAAATCCGATCTAAGAGTGTCAAAAGATTTAGAGATGTCAATATTTAAATCAATATTTCTAGTCTTGGGTATCCTCTATAATATATTCACACATTTAGAGTTAGTATATAAATAATCCTTCAATTCCATGTATAAGCACCAACTAATTTAGATAAATAATGGAACTTACAATAGCCCCCAAACTTATAATAGTCACCTTACTGATGAGCTTATGAATATTATTTTTCACAGCGATAGGCTTATAGTCTCCAACATTAAGGGAATTCTCAACCTTCAGAATGATGGTTATTAATTGAGAGATGTTACCTAAAGTAAGAAATTCTAGTCTAAAAAATTCTTGAACAACCTATACAAGTTCCAAATGAGTCACATCCCAAAATTAAATTAAGAAGTGATTAGAGAATCTATTTAGTTCAGCTGCGCTATCCTTATTATGAGATAAAAGTACCTATTTAATCTCATCCTTAGAAGTTAAGGCAGTGAGAAATTAATTCTTACTCAAGACTTGAAATATTAAATAGAGGTTCAAAGTGACTAAAAAAGGAATTGTATATACTCCCCTAATTATTAAGAGCCTCTCTATTCACCTTAATGATGGTGAATGTTTTTATATTCCTTATTTTATTATTCGTTATGTGAAAAAATTTAGTGTTTCTATCTCCCTATTTGAACCATATTAAATGAATATACTTTATAAGAATCATATTATGTGTAAGAATGAGCTCGTTAATCTCAAATTTCAGTAGAAATTCCTCAGATGATGGGGTATCAAGGTTAGAAGAACTGTTTTGACATTTCAAAATATCATACAGAAACTACTTTATTTCCTCATTAAATTTGGTGAATTTATCCCTAGTCCATCCTTTAAGATAATATTTTGTAGCTTTAACCTTTAACATGAGCCTTTAGAAATAATTTCCTTCAAATATCCTCATCTATTTCTATTGTACAATTTCACTGCATTCCTTAAAATGGATCCAAGCATTATTGAATTTAAAAGGGATAGCATGTATCATTTCATTAGTGGATAAAAAAAATAGAAGTTGGTGGTGATCTGAGTAAACATTATGAAGATTTATATAGGATAAGATAGAATCCATATCAAGTCTATTAAGGGAAATAAAGGCCTTATCAATCCTACTAAACTGCCTTTTATTAACAGTGTATATGGTCCAGGAGAACTCTGCTCCTTAAGAAGAAATTTTATAAAAGATTCCATGATCAATTAATATCTAAAATTCTATGGCTATGACATGAAAAAAAAAATATATCATTATTTCATCAAGACTAAGAATTGAATTAAATTCCCCTAATAGTAACCAATTACATGATGGATGCACTACTGTATAGACTACTTTTGGGAAGACTGTTATTGCTACTTTTTTATCGGATTTATTGTTCATTGTGGTCACACTCTTTTTTAAAATTATTTATCATGCCTATGGATCCCATGAATTATTTCTTTTTTCACTATTGATGCTATAACTTTTTTGGTGCTGGTTTGGTTCTATGCATACAGCATTAGCGGCAAGCCATGCTATCATTTTTGGAAATTTTTGCTCAAGATGGTCGAATTGATTGGAGTCTAACAATATAGAACTTTATTATTTTTGTTTCCTCTAAATTCTGAAATATCTAGCATGTATTATCCCCTTCTCTTTTTCTCTAGGTAATTTGCTTTGATCATCAGTATATTCTGAGAAATTTCTATAGCACTTATTATTTTTTTTCAAATTTTTCTCATGTGTATACCTCTTTAGTTCTTCCAATTTTCAATTATGGATTCCATATGGCTCTTGAGTCGGTTATTAATACTTCTTCCATATTCAATTATCAAATATTTAAATGAGTTTTTCATGTTATTGTAAAACCATACGTTGCAAATTGTATCCATGTAGCTTCTCACAGATTACAACCAATCAATAGTTAAAAACTCATGTAACATCAGTGGCCTTTTCTGGGAGATCACATTTATTCTCTTCCTTGTCTAATTCTTATGCAAAGTTAGATGATTTTTCTTTTTCTGATGCATACATTGATCTCTTGACAATTTCATTATCCAATTCCTTTCTTGGTATGGATGCCAATGATCCTCCTAAAACATTGGCAACCATGAAATTGATTGGTTCCATATTTTCCAAATTATGAACTAGATTGTATAAAAAAACATGATATATGTTCTTTTACATGGAGAATAAAACTTCTTTTTCATTTGAGCATTATTGCAGATAGCTACCCTAGAAGATAACAATGATGGTTCATCATTCATTCCAACGATCCAATTTTCTAAATGGATGGATGAGTTCTCATGTCATCTATTTTATTTACTTCTACACTTGGAACCAAACAGTGTTATGTAAGTGTTTATGCCTCTTTTTTTCCATCCCTTTCTTCAATCATTCATGTATTATTCTAATATTTAGTTATGAATTGTCTATTTGTTAAGTAGTTTATAGTATTTTAGAAGTGAAGGGATATACTCATCATCGGTTTTAGGAACTTTCCTAATTGAGGATGGTCCCTATTATTTTTTCATGTTGCAAATCCTTCTTGGGAAGCTCTCTCAAAGTCTCTATAGTTAGGTATGTCCTGTAATTGCAGGTTGTTCAATGCAGTAGCTTCAAGATTCCATTTTTCTTCATATTTTAATATGATTTAATATTTTTAAAATCTTTATAATTATCTAAAGCATGTACAATGTGTCCTTTTTTCTGTCAAATGTAATTTATAGTTTTCACACTGTATTAAACATGATAATAGAGGCATGGGGTGTGCATGGGGGAAGGGGGGTACGCAAGGGGACAAGGGATGTGAAGGGTGTGGTGGGCAGGGGTGGGGTGTGCAGGGGGCAGGGGGTGTACGGGGGGGGTGCAAGGGAGAAGGGGTTATGTAGGGTGGGGACAGGGGTGGGGTGTGTAGGGGGTGTGCAAGGGGGCAGGGGGTAGAGGGGGTGCAGTCCAGGGGGTGGGAGGGGGTGTGCAAGGGGCAGTGGGTGCTAGGGGTGTGTGCAAGGGGGAAGGGGTTGTGCAGGCACTGTTGGTATTGAAAGTGATTTCACATATGTTAAGATTGTAAGTTCGTTTTAATAATTATCATTTTTTCCTTACCTTCTATCAGACTTCATTATCGCATGCATTCACTTGCATATATTTGTGTTTTCAACTTTTGATGGGTTATATATGGCCAGGTTTCAGCTAAATAAATAATTGGGGTGAGCGAGGCCAATAAATGTGCACAAATAGTCAAGGTTTAAAATCAACTAGGTTTCCATTTGTTTATTCTTATTGAATTTTTAACTTGTATACTAAATACTTTTAGTCATTTTTTACACCTGTTCTTTTCAGGTATTTGAGGATTCCTATAATTCATAATTAAGCATCATAATCATTGATGACATTGAAAGGTAATTACAATCAAATTCAATGCAATACTACTTTTGGTCCTTTCTTTAGATAAACATTGTGTTGTTCTTTTTAGTACAGGCTTTCAGAATACATTGCCATTAGACCTCATTTTTTCAATATTATTTCTCAAATGTCGATGGTCCTTTTAAAACGGATTCCTCCCCAGGAATTCTTCTCATCCATTTTATTATTATAACTCATTCTGAATATATCTTTATGAGGTTTTATTTGTCTCAATGTATTCACAAGAACTGGATTTCTTGTATGTATGCTTTCGTATGATAGGTTGTGTCTGTGGATAGGGATGCATGCTATGCAGAGAACCAGTAACAAAACATAGTAGGGCAGGAGGCAGGGGGAGTTCTGTAGGGCAAGGGGTAGGGGGCAGGGGACAGGGGGAGGTCTGCAGGGCAAGGGGTAGGGGGGAGGGTGGAGGGGGCAGGGGGAAGGGGGTATGGGGGAGGTCTACAGGGTAGGGAGCAGGTGGAAAGGGCAGGGGCAAGGGTAGGGGGCGGGGGCGGGGTGGAGGGGGGAAGGGGCAGGGGCATGGGGTAGGGTGGAGGTGGGCAGGGGGCAGGGGGGCAAGGGCAGGGGGAGGGGACTCGTTTGGGGGGTGTAGGGGGTGCTGTGGGTGACTGGTTTGGTGGGGGGTAGGGGGGTGTTGCAGGCTAGGGGGATTGTTTGGGGGTGTGCAGGGTGAGGGGGGGTGTGCAGTGGGGAGGGGGGTGTGCACCCTGGATTGTCCTGCCATTCACAAACCCATGTTTTTCATCTAAAATCCAATGAGGTAGAATCTAGGACAGATGCGTGTTAAACACACTAACCTAAATAGAATTTTATATTTAATTTAATGATTTAGTTAATTTAAAAACTGGGCATAAGAACATCAGGGAGTGACCCCTGGATAATGACATGAGTCTCCTTCAAAACACATCATGGTGTGACCCCCTGGTCCACAATTTATTTCTAAAAGAGATATATAACCTATATCCTATTTTTATATAATAAAAATCTGTGATCACATTTAATTATTGATGGAATCATAAAGGAATATAAATCATATCCTGTATGTGATAAATGTATATATCATATAAAATGATTATGGGATATAGAAAGGGGTAAGAAAATGTGATTTTCATACCAATTCCATCACAATCGTAAAGCTTTATTACGGTAGTCATAAAGTAGTAATAGAATGAGATTTCATACCATTTCATTCTTCATCCAATGAGATCATAATCTACGGTTAGCTTAAGTAAAAAATAGTTGTTGCATGTATTTTTCATGCCATTGGCTTTGAAAATTTTTGTAATCTAAGATCTTCCACATTGTCTGCATGGTAGGGGGAGGGTGGATGGGGTGGGGGTAGGGAGAAGGGGTGGGGAAAGGGGGAAGGAGCAGGGGATAGGGGGCAGGGGGCAGGGGTAGGGGGAAGGGGGAGGGGTGGGTGGAGGGTGGAGGGTGGGGAAGGGGGCAGGGTGGAGGGGGTAGGGGCAGGGGGTAGGGTGGAGGAGGCAGGGGGCAGGGGCATTGGGCATGGGGCAGGGGGGTCTGCAGGGCAGGGGATAGGGGGTAGGGGGCAGGGGGGATGTCTTTAGGGTAAGGGGGAGGGGTAGGGGGAGGTCTGTAGAGTAGGAGGTAGGGGAGAGGTCTGCAGGGCAGGGGGCAGGGGGGAGGGGTGGGTGGAGGGTGGAGGGGGAAGGGTGAAGTGGGAAGGTCTGCAGGGCAGTGGGGCAGGGGGTGGTCTGCAGGGGGGTCTGCAGGGCAGGGGGAGGGGGAGGGGGTGAAAGGGGGTGGGGCTGTGGGGCAAGGGGCAAGGGGAATGGGAAGGGGGTGTAGTTAGTCTCTATTGGTTTCCTTAATCTTAGATAAGGTTGAATAACCATTACACAGTTTGATTCAATATGATATTTTAAATTACATTAGATATATCCAAATACACCACATTTCATCAAGACTCTGTAAATAGATATTGTTTTCTTATACATTTAGGTAAACACTAAACAATAAAAAACCACTTTTATGATTCTTATTTTACTAAAAATAACATGATGTCATGTTTTCAATGTAGGAACAAATTCCAAGAGAGCATATTGATCATGAAAAGCGCATCACATATTACGGTATCTTACAACATTCAATGTCCCTAATTTCTTTTGTTATACAATAACATTAATTTATTTCCAGATTTGTGTTTCTATTATACTATATGTATGTCGATGTATCAACCAAGTCTTTTTGTGCTAGGTAAGGATAACAGTTTGTATCATTCATACATGAATGTCTCAACTCTCTATCCTTGCAGCAACCTTATCAATAATGAAAATATTATAATACCATATAGTAGCATAAAACTGACAATTGAAAAGACTATTCCCTAAAACCAAACCTCCTCATAGCTTTGACAATCTATCCAGGAAGGAGGGGGTATGTCCAGGGGTGGGGGTGGGGTGGGGGTGGGGGTGGGGGGTTGTCTAGAAGGGTGGTGGGTTGTCCAAGGGGATGTCCAGGAGGGGGTGCAAGGTGGGTCTGTAGGTTGGGGGGAGGGGGTACAAGGTGGGTTTGCAGGTGGGGGGAGGGGGTGCAAGGGGGTTTGCAAGAAGGAGTGGGGGTCTGTTCAGGAAGAAGGGGGGTCTGTCCAGGAGGGAGGGGTATGTAGCGGGGGTGTATAGGGGGAGGGGGCGAGGGGGTGGGTGGGGGGGAAGGGGTGCAAGGGGGTCTGGTAGGGGGTGTCCAGTAGGGGTGGTGCAAGGGGGGTCCAACAGGGGGTAAGGGATGTGTAGGGGGCTCCTGTCCAGGGGGGGCAGTAGGGGGGCTGCTATCCAGGGGGTCCAGTAGGGGGACTTCTGTCCATGGGGTCCAGCAGGGGGGCTGCTATCTAGGGGGTCCAGTAGGGGGTGGGGATGTTTTCTAGGGGGGCCAGTAAGGGGGGAAAAAGGGTGTGCAAGGGGGTGTGTACGGGGGTGCAAGGGGGTGTGTCCAAGGGGCGAAAGGGGTGTGGAGGGGAGCTATCTAGGGGTGAAAGGGGGGAAAGGGGTGTCTAAGGGATGTGTAAGGGGGCTGCTTTCCCTGGGGGTCCAGCATGGGGGGATGCTATTCAGGGGGTCCAGCAGGGGGGATTCTATCCAGGGGGTCCAGTAGGGGGTTTCCATCTAGGGGGGTCCAGCAGGGGGGGCTGCTGTCCAGGGGGTCTAGCAGGGGGGCTGTTGTCCAGGGGGTCCAGCAGGGGGGGCTTTTCTCCAGGGGGTCCAGTAGGGGGGCTTCTATCCAAGGGGTCCAGCTGGGGGGTGGGGGCTGTTGTCCAGGGGGGCTGGGCTGCTGTCTAGGGGGGTCTAGTAGGGGGTGGGGGCTGTTGTCCAAGGGGTTTTAGTAGTGGGTGCAAGGGGGTGTGCAAGGGGGTGTGCAAGGGGGTGCAAGGGGGTGTGTTCAAGGGGTGCAAGGTATGTGTGGGGGGTTATGAAATGGGAAGGGTTTTATCCATGGTTTCCAACTATGGATAAAAACCTATAGCCATGGTTCATTAAACTGTGTCCATAACCTATAGCCATGGTTTTTGGGCTTATAGCCACGGTTCCAAACCGTGGCTATAGCCTAATTTTCTAGTAGTGTAATTTGGGGAATAGAAAACTAAGAAAGGGTGAGCTTAGATGCTCAATATGGGTAAAAAGGGATATATTAACGTGACATGAGTATAATGGTATGATTAATTGATATTAAAATTTTAAAATCCATACCATACACATTGTATATCATAATCATCAATCATTACACAAATATTGGTTGTTCGTATGACATAGATCATAATGAAATCAAAGATCATGAACCATGAGAGCATAACATTGGCATAGAACATATAATTATGGATTACACATAAGCATAAAAAATAGTTTCCATAGTATTCAAGAATAATTTCTTGGGATATCATAGTGGAATGGGTTCAATCCCAAAACCATCATAGTTTTAATGGTTCACTCCAAAGTCTATCATAGTGGATAAATTATCTTACATAATTGGACTGACTCCACATTCCTATAGAGTTTATCTCATGAGATATCAATAATTACCCAATGTATTGAAGGAATATATATTATTCTGGCCCCACCCATCACATAATAAAAATCATATACATGTGTTTTATAAGATCATAAAACATTCAAAATTTCAAATATGATGGAAATTAAATGTGTTTCATTAAATTATTATCCTTATATATCTCATGGAAATGAAATGGTTTTCATAATAATTCCATCAATAATCATATAAAAATTAGTGGATAAGATATTGGTTTCATAAAACTCTTGTAATAATAATTAGAAACCATCTAGAGAATAGATATTAATCATATCATTAGACCATATACCTAGTAAATTATAACCAGCAACAATGGTTTTTTTGAAAAAAAATATACCATTTAAAATATTGTTAAATTATTATTGTGTAAAATTTAATTTCAGTATTTAATTTATTTCTTTAAATTTAAAAAATTCCCAAAATATTATTGAAAAAAAATCTCTATAAAAGAAAAATTTTAATCTTGTTAAATAATCTTCAAACCATTTATTAGTCAAAATAGAAACACTTTTGTTCACCCTGTATATGTTAAAAAAATTAATCATTTTATATTTTCATTAAAAAAGTTCAAATGTACCTCATATGGAAACTGATAAGAATATTACTTCTAATAATTTTTTAAAAATTATAATATGGAAAAATATTACTTAATCAATTTAAAGTAGTAAAACAATTCTTAATTTTTTTTAGAAAAGATGGAAATGTATTAGAATAGAGTCTCTTCCAAAGAGTGAAATAATGAGTCTTTTAATTAAAAAATTATTTTGAACTCTTCTATTCTTAAAGAAAGGAAAATTAAATGGCAAATAGTATAATATATAAATAACTATCTGAGATTAAAACTGATTATGTTCTAGAGAGTTAGATCATGAAACTTTAACTTAATATTCATATTTAAAACAATCACGATAAATAATGAGTTTTGAACATAAACCCATAACCACTTTGGTATATTTCAAATAGTAAACAACATGTTAGATATAAAATAAAATAGATATATAAATCCCAATAAAAAATAATGATAAAATTGAAAAAATTCATATATGGGATGTATATAGAAAACATAAAAAGGAACAAGTTTTGAATATGAGTTGTGTATAATAGAAATAAATTTGAGATAAAAATACCTCACCTTAGGTCTAACATCCTTCATACATATTCAAAACCCATATATAATAAATATTGATTTATAAAATAATATATTAAAAACCATAATAATATAAATCATATGATATATTGTTTACATATAACATTTTATCACACTTTTATGAGCTATTTGTTATTCAAATCATTTTTCCGAGTGATAACTAAATTGTTTTTCATGTATTTTTTTTCTCATTAGTCTTGCTCCTTGTACTTTTTTAAGGATCCAACACCTACATAATTTTAGTAATAATATTATTTTTATATATATTAATTATATATATATATTTTGTGTTATAATGTTTTTTATATATCAAAAAAAAATTCATCCTTCACAAAGACGGTAGTCTGTACGTATGAATAAACGTTGTTTTCATTTTTTGATTGGGTGATAAAAAAAGGTAAAAAAATAATTAAAATATATTGAGTAATTTTTATATAATATAAATAATAAAAATTAATTATATATATAATTATTACCATAAATTTTAAAATTAATAGAAAAATGTATCACATTACTTTGAGGAGGTGGTATTCCACAAGTACGTTGATGCGATGTTATCATTATGAAATTAATTAAAAGGTAAGAAGGTAGATGAGTTATTATAGTTTCATTAGCATAATTATATATTACATATAAAAAAAGAAACAGAAAAAAACATACATAAATATATATATATAAATTTAATCTATCATTTTATTCAAATGTGAGTGGTGGTCATGGAAAATAAATTATATGGATTTGTGTGGCGGTAGTCCTATACACATGATCGATGGGTTTGATTTCCATTTGATGGAACATTATATGGATATAGTTTATTCAATAAAATCACTATAATAACCTTATACTTGAAATACTAATGTTTTTATATCATCATTATTTAATAATATTTTAGGTAGTTTGAAGAAGAAACAAAACAATAATTTTAAGATAGGAACAATACCTCTTATTCAGATAACCTCTTTATGTTTGCACCAAAATCCTTCAAATGATTATTTTTTATTGAAATAGGGAGTATAGGTAATGGTTAGGGTATTATGAAAGTTATTTTTAAAGTTATTGGATGATTAAAAAGGCATTTTAATTGGGGAGAGTAGAGGTGTAGGGGTTCCTATTTAAAATTGGGTTGAGTGGCACTTTTGTAACTTTTCAAAGTATTACAATAATTTGAATTCATATTATTGTAAAAAAGCCTCTAAAATGAATAATTTTATAACCCTATATTTTATATTGTAAAAATATTTCTTTAAAATATTAATTAAACTAGTTTTTGGTCATTTAATCCCTTATCATTCTAGTTTAACCCCCACTAAACCTATTTTAAACTTAACCATGGTAACATAATTTTACTGTTTTTACTATAAATTACGACCAAAATACAATTTGAATTTATTAAATTATTATTATTATGATGATTACAAATATGGGATAACTTTAATCATATTTAAACAAAATTATTGGAATAATTTAATTTATAATTAAAACTGCTATCACAATAAAAATGGTTTTCTAAAGAAAAAGCTTTCTTAAGTATATAAACTTTCTATATCAAAATTCAAGATGAGATTGATTTCGATGAAATATATTGGATTAATAAAAATATAATTTAACTAATTCATATTTTAATATTATTTATATTTAAATATATCATTTTAAATTCTATAAAATAAATGACACATTTTAATAAAAATTAGAAATTTTCACTATTCATCAAAAAAAATGAATATTTTTTAAAAATTATCAAAAATTAACTTGAATATAATTTTGAAATATTTATTCTATAATTTTTTGTAAATTTTATATCTTTTTTTCTATAATATGAAAAATAAATATTTAAAATTTTTAAAAAAATGTGGTGAATCCTCTTTTAGAAAAAATACATTTTAAGCCTAAAACAAGATTTATTCGTATCCTATGATGATAAAAATATTAGATAAAAGATAAAAAGTTTGGATGTATTCATAATATGTATTTAATTAAAATTAATTATAATTTTTTATTATTTTAATTTATTAATATAATAAATATTTAATTCTTAAAACAGTTTTTCAAAAAAAATAATCTTTCAATTTCAAAGATTTTTTTCATTACTAATAAATATATTACCAATGAATTAATTTATTATTTTTGTAAACAATATAAATTTAATAATATATTTTTTCCTATTCATTCCATCCAATTTAATTTATAGGTAAATGTTTCCACATTTAATAATAATTTTTTAACTTTATATGGAGATTCATTTAATCTAGATATTTCATGTAACAAAAGCTGTCCAAGAAAATAAATTTCATTAAAAAAATCAATATTAGTTTATTAAATTCTACCCCTTAAAAATACCTTATTTCTATAAATAACATTACTCTAACACAATCAATGTATTATACTAATTCCTTATCAAGTCCTTGAGTTCTTATGAGGATTCCTTAAATTAGCGGTTCCACCAAAAAACATTGACCAAGTAAGTATTCCAGTTTCCTAGAAGTTTATATCTGCATTCTAGATTATCCACTAGATATTCCTCATAATAAAAATTATTCTATAGTGGTAGGACCTTTGATTTCAATACTTTTTAATGTTTAGGTATATACTTTCATAATAGAGATACACGGAACACATTATGTACATAATAGAGCATCGGTGAAAGTTCCAAACTATAAGCTATCGCCCCGACTCGAGGAAGAATATTGAAGAGCCCAATATACATAAGAATAAAATTTCATTTCTTCTTGAATCTTATAACCTTCTCCAATAGAAAAATTAACAAAAAAACCTTACCAGTAACTACAAATTCCAGATCACATTGATGTTAGATAGAACAACTATTTTTCCAACATTGAGTTAGTTTGATTTACTGTTGAATGTATCTAACATTCATAAAATTTTTCTCAGCTAGATCAGGTCCCAAGAGGTTATTTTATTCCTTTACATAATTCCATTATGATGTATTTGTGCACTTATTTCCATATATGGATTCCTTAGGATCCCTTATTGAGTGAACACTATTTTGAATGAAAACATTACTAGATGATGATTTTGATCCCAACCACCTATAACATCCATAGGAAAAGACCTTGACATGTCCTCTAGGGTTTGAATGGTCCTCTAAGACTGACCATCCATCCAAGGATGATACATTATTCTGAAACATAACCCTATATATAGATCTTTCTAATAAATTTACTATAACATCGAGGTAAACCACGTATCTAGATCAGATTCAATTGAATTTGGTACTCCAAGAAACCTTACAGCTTACATAATGTAGATACTGAAAAGATAATATAGATATAAATATTTTATGATAGTGATGAATTGTTATAAATTTTTAAGGTGATCAACCACCCTCGAAATTATATTTTGAACATTAAATGATTTCTGGAGTCCAAAAAACATTAATGGTGATGTTTACCCATTTCCATTCTAGTATGGGTAATGGTTTTAACATACTCTTAGAATTTTTTCCTCTCATATTTATCTATTTAATATACCATGAACCAACATAATTTTTTTTCACTATCTCTCTTCATGTTGTCCCACTAGAAATACTCTTTCAAATATCTATACAACATCATACTTCTAGAATGAATAACGAATGGAGAACTATAAAACTCCTATTATAACTCCTTCTACAAATATCATATGGAAAAATATATCATTTTATCACAGTCAAGTTCAAAATAAGAAACGTTTCTCACCTTCTTAAATAGATCTACATCTTCCTTATGTGCCTCTTAAATCTTCCCCTAAATAGGTGGCTAAGAACTAATTTGAGAATGATATGATTTATCAACATCCTTCATGATTTCAATATCAATATTTTTCAAATACATACATGTAGGATGTTTTATGATCCTCGTCATAGATACATTAGAATGAACCTTTCAAATCAATGCATCAGGCAACATGTTAGATTTTATAGGATGGTAATGTATTGAGAAGGGATAATCATTATTCATCTCAAACCATATTCTTTGGAAAATATTATAATCTATATATAATAATATATTTTAATATTTTATGATCATTATATATAGAAGACCATTCTATATAAATATAAATTGCTCATTTATTTATTGAGAAAATTAGTGTTGTTAAATGAAAATCATGAGTTGGGAAAATTTTCTCTTGAACATTAAATGGTCATAAGGAATATGAAATAAAAATTTCATTCTACAATATATTTAATCAATACATTATTCTATGAAATAATATATATTTCAAAACCTTATCTACTTTAGGTTAAACTGAGCATATGTGCACTAACTAACCTTCTCTCTAGTTCCATGAACTATTTCTCACATTCATAAATCCAAATGAACATGCCTCCCTTTCATGTGAACATGGTGAGTGGATTATAATTCCTTTATAAATTCTACACAAATAACTAATATTATCGATCCAATACAAGAAAACTATAGATCTTCGTTATAGTGTTTTGTAAGGTCCAATGTTCAATAGCCTCCAACATTGATGGATCCATCGATATAACATCTCAATAGATTATATGAAAAATAATGTATGTTATTGGTTCCAAAATTCATAATTTGTGTGTTATTAATTAATATTCTTCTTCCATAGGGTCATGAGAGTATTACTCAAGTAATATTCATACTATTCCTTTCTCATTGAATATATATGAATATCATCTACAAAGACAACCACAAACTGATATTGGTAATCTCTAAATACTCTATTAATTAAATCAGTTATAATAGCAGGGGAATTAGTAAGACCAAATGGAATCACTATATATTTACAGTGTTCAATAATTATATGAAATTATGTATTTGGTATATCCCAATTCATGACCCTCAATTGATAATATCTAGAAATAAGGTCAATCATGGAAAACTATTGAGCTCTATAAAGTTTATGAAACAATTCATCAATATGTGTTAGAGGATACTTGTTCAAGATTGTGATCTAGTTCAGTTTCCAATATTCAATGAAATGATTTATTAATTGATCATTATTCATAAAAAATAATTGATTCAACCCTTAGTGACACACTTAGACAAATTAATCCCCTTTCATGATTATCCTTGGAAAAAAATTCAATTCCTAAAACTAAATTTGGACAATTCCTTAATAAGTCTTTTAAATTGGTTTTTAACTAGGTATGTGTTCTATAGAGAACTTGACTTCATAATTCTATATAACAATACATAAATCTTATAAAAATACATAAAAAAGCTACCAAAAAATAGGTAAGTTATTATTATTATTTCCATAACCATCTGTGGTAGAAAATGATTTTGAAAATGTATTAGGACCAATATAATGGATGTGATTTCCATCAGATGTTCACATTTATCGCTACACTCATATAACATCATAGGTTTTTTTGGAATATCAAATAGTAATTTCCATACAAAGAAATTTATGTGAGATTTATGTAGATAATGTCAATCCATTCATAAGATAACTTGAAAATCAACCCGAGGGAGAATAAGAGTATTTAAAGGATGAAAAATCTCCCAAAAGTTAATGGTAGAAGAATCATAGAATTGAGATGTCATCACTGTACCATTTTGATTTTTCACTACAAAGTTAACATCTAATCATTGGTGTTGAATTTAAATACCCATATCAAATTATTAGGATATAATAGAGTGGATAGATCCTGAGATAAATAATTCATGAGTAGTTCTTTAGTGTATGGTATGTGAACCTCTCACCGCATCATTATCAAAACCCTCATCAGAAATAGTGATCACATGAGATTTTTCATTCTCTATAGGATGAAAAGGTTGTTGATGTCAATCATTATCATTAAAATTTGGATTTTTGAACTAGTAAAAATAATTCCAATACTCCTTACATTTGAAACACTATAGTGTGGTTGGAAAATTATATATGGATTTATCTCTATTTAAATCATTAGCTTACTTCTTCTCATCATTATGGAATTCATTCACTCGATTTTCTTCCTTTCCATAATTAAAACATGTACCAATCCCCTTAAGGTAATTTCATCCAATTTTCATTCCTCATTTTGATGATAAAGAAAATATACTCTTCTTCTCTCCATGTTTATTATAGTATCCATTGAATTCCATATTTATTTTCTTATCAAAACCCTAAGATTTATGGGTAACACCAATATCCACTTCCACCTTGATAACATATCAAATGATTTATTAATAGAAGCTAATTATTCTTATAGAAAACACCCTTCAAATACATCGTCTTCAGACATATAAAAATTAATCAATCTTACATTTAGGTTGGATAATAACACTAGAAGCATTTGTCGCATGGCTTGTAAAATTTTCCTCATAGGTACCAACAAATTCACCATCCTTCTTCTTTATCTCACAAAAGTCCTTATAATTTTTCATATATAGAATAAAAATAAAATAATTCATAAAAAATAATCCCTTAAAATCATCCCACTTCCTGGTGTCAATTTATACCAATATCCTTATATTATTAATTATAGACCACCATTGATCTCCTTCACCATCCAAATGATAGAAAAAAATCTAATTTTTAATTTATTGAACACTATATAATGGAATATATGTTTTAAATGGTACTAATACATTTCTAAATGACTAGTGTATTATTATACTTACTATAAATGTGGGAATTTCTTCATGAAGGACTAAAAAATGTTGTTACATAAATTTCACATTTGAATATTTAACATGATTCATAGATTGAGAATGATTTTTTGAAAAAATAAATGTTATTTTGAATTACAACACACATAAAATTTTATATAATGGGAGGAAATCATTTAATTTTATTTCTCATTTAGTATTAACACAATTTATTAGGGCTACAACCATTGACTGAAATGAAAATCATAGTGTGACCAAAAACAATCATTTTATAAAAACACATAGACATGAAAATTAATTAAAAGGAAATAAAAATAAAAAAAACTTTATTTAAAATCAATTATAACTTAGTATTGATATATAAAATCTATGAAACTCATATATTTAAATACAATATGATGGTTCTCAATGAAATTTTGAGTTATCTATAGCATATACCCCAAGAGTGAAAAACTAGTTGTGTAGAAAAGGTAATTGCAATGCACTAGTTGATGATAGAATCAAATATAATGTTAAATTTTAAAAATGATTAACTTATGGTTCAATGATCCTATTTCCATATAAACTTTGTGTATCTTCACATGAATTTTTTCCTAAAAAATTCACACACCATTATTTTACATAGAATAGAAAATTATCCTATACCTATCATTATCCTGAGGGTTATCACTACTGTTTTCACATCCTAGTCTCCAATGCTAAACTAAACATGTCCTCTTATAATTTTTTTTCTAGTAATACATTTCATAAATAAATATTACATCCTAATAGATGAATATTCCTTATATTTTAACAAAACCATGCATGAGGACTGTAAATACTTTCTATTTTGGGAGACTAGATATTAAATAATTTTAATTTAATTAATAATACTCAACATGTCTCATAAATATCATCCCAAATAGTAATATTCTTAGAAATACCCTACATAAAATCATTAATTATAACTTGGGGAATGGAAACATATTAATGTGCCATCTCAAATACTTAATTGTGGTAAATAAGGGAGATATTAACAAAACATGAGTATAAGGTTATGAGTCATGAGGTTAACATTTTAAAATATATACCCTAGACATTATAGATCACAATCATGAATCATTTCATAAATCATGGTAGTTAAAAAGACTTTAAAAATTATAAAATAAAATAACATATGATCGAAGAGAATATCATTAGAATAAGATATAATTTTGACATACAAATAATCATAGAAAATCATTTCCATAGTAGTCAGGGCCAATTTCCATGGATATCATAGTGAAATGGGTTCACTCTCCAAACCATCATAGTGGTCAAGGTTTAATCCAAAGACTATCATTTTGTATAATGTATCATACTAAACTAGTTTCACTATCATGAACCAAGTTAGGATTCTATATGACCCAACACCAGACCCATTCTGTAACATGACTCGAAAGGTGTTCTTAATCCCCACGGGCTGGCAACTAGTGCTAGGCATCATATATAAATCTAGTGGGAATTATTTCAGCCTAATAACCAGGATAAGATAAATAAACAAATCAAAATGATCATGCAATAAAAACCCATAGCTGAACATAAATAAATAAACAGATGATCCAGATAAAATATGCAACTAAACAGACTAAAGACTAAAACAAGAAAAATGAAACTGAGAACAAACTAAAACTAGACCAAGATGACACTATCTCTATGTTACATCTTTTTCACCACTAAAAAAATACCAAACCCACTTAAACCACAATCAAATCAACCGGGATACCCAAAAAAAACTTGAACCTGGAAAACAGATCAGGTCTACCGACACCGAGTGGTATAGGTAGGGTGTGAGCTAAGAGATCAGTAGGCAATCACCACAGATTCCAAGTGTTTCCTTTCCCAAAATAGTTCATTAACACTAGTTTTAAATAAAATTATAAAAATATATTTTTTCACATTTTATTAAGAAACCGAAACTTTACCGTTTCAAAGGCCAACACACGCCACCATCCATTTTTCAAGAAAACAGTCATTTTATAACAAAAACCCAACCCAACCAATACTAGTAACAATTTACAATGGGATAACATTAAATGGAAAACAATTTCAAAGAATTATACTTTAAATAAAAAAACACTTACATTTAAAATTAACAACCCAACATACTGTATGCCAACAGGAGGTGCAATATAATTATTGAACACTAGTCATGGGAATGCCCCTAGGAACTAGCAAGTTTTTGGCCCCAGGTACCTCGTATCTCCGTGTAAGAGAAACCATAACAATATTTGTTCTCCTGAATCCTCCTCTATTAGGGAACATACCCATAACCTAGTGGCCCCCAACATCATCATAATCATTATAGTTTAGTTATTGTTGTCATAGTCAAACTTGCTATGTGAAGGAGGGGCCAAGCCCCACAGGATCACTAACATACTAGTACAAGTCTGCCCACCTTGATACTTGGGATTCCTTTTTTGTGCTCAATCAAATTTCACACATCGCATGTTAACACATAAACCTTATATCAACCAAAACGAGCATCTCATTTCATAATCCACTACTAGCACATCACAAACCCATTCTTGATAACTTATGCACACCAAAATATTTACAAATCACTTATCAAATAATGAGGAACACCACTTCCCCAATAATTTTCTAAACAATCCTTTCTACATTTTAGGAAAAAAAACATGCAAATCTAATAACATGCCAAATGTCCCTTTAATCTTACAAACCCAAATACAAATATTAAAACATTTAGAAACCATTTCTAAAATCATCTTAAAATACACAATTTTAAATGGCCCCTCAAGCCAAACATTTTCCATAAACACACACACCAAAAGCTAAATGGGCATACCCAACCCATGGTATTCCATTTTAAACCACATTTAGGAAATAATTATTTCAATGAACACCCAAAAACCATTTCCACAAAACCCACCATTCTATTTAAAACCACATCCAACCATCCACATTATTTAAAGAACATAAAACAATCCCATTGTAACCATAAAACCCCTTTTACAAAATTTTAACACATTTAACAAGATAAATCATTACCAAACCATACACACAAAATCAAGACAACAAAAAATAAACAACCATACCACCATAATCAAGGGTAAACATTTCAAGAAAACCCCAATTCAACTTTAAAGAACAATGACATTTTAAACAATAACGCTAGGTGCAATAAACCTAGGTATTTCACACAAATCCCTTTAAAAACCTATTTTTAGTAAATTATAACAACACAAAATCATCATTATAATCAGTCCATATATATATTAGAGGTGTTAAATACATTAAAAAATTAAATTAAAACATACAAGTGCTCTTGGAGTGTTTTGAAAAGGAAAAAAGTTGGAAATGCCTACGTCAACCATGTGCGGATGCGATGAAACTTCAATGGAGGAGATATATCATCCCCATAGACCATTCTCACATCCTAGATCCAAAGAAAATGAAAAAAACATAAACCCTAGACCTTAGGGTTCATCCATGGAAGAAAACCCCCAAATAAAACCATATAACAAAGAGGGAAAGAGAAGGAGAGAAGATTTGATGAAGGAAACATGAAGAATCATGAAAATTTATTAATAAATTTCCCCAAAATGTCCCCAAATAGGAGAAAAAATAATGGGAGGATCTCTTTGTTCGATATCCAACACCAGGGGCTTCATTTGAGAGGTGGAATCCCCCAAAACAGAGCTCTACATCAAACGTTATAAAGCCTGCAAGTGGCTATACGGTTTTGTTGTACGGTTTGTCAAACCGTGTGCAAACCATGACAAGGATACTGGAAAACACCTTCAACTTCACATGGTTAGGTTGCACAGTTTGTATAGGCCGTGATCAAACTGTGAGACCCCAAAAATTGTCTGAAAACCCCCATATTAGACCCCAAACACTGGGGAAGTTCATCCAATGATCCCTGAAATTTTTAAACACAAAGTAGGGACACTATGGGTGTCACAAACTCCCCAACATGAATATTTATCTTAATAAAAACAAGAATAATTAATAATAGGTATAAAAGGAAACCCAAAACCATAAAAACACAAGGAATTTTGTTGGGAACTCAACCCGAACCTCAACCAAAAGATCCAACATTGAGAAACAAAAAAATAAATGAGTATATGTGGTCGGGGTGTGACAATTCTCCCCACCACAGACACTTTCTGCCCCCAAAAAGTCACCCAGACAAAAGTAAAAAAAAAAGCTTAAGTCCATGACCGACAAAAAAAAGTGTAAACCATGAACCCCAGAATTATTATTCACTACAAAAGTCACACCTAACTGGTCAAGATGAAACCACAACGCATGAATGAGGATGAGGGAAGAACATGAGAGGGTTCTCCCCAACATAAGAACTCAACTAATACAAAAAAATTTAAACCCCAAAAAACACCCACACTACAACCGAGAATAAGGGATTTCAACATTTAAAATTTCTATACAACTCATAGGGTTTGGCCGCATGGTTTACCAAACTATGCACCAACCATGCGCAAACTAATGGAAGGAAGGGGCACCCCACACGGCTTGTCCGCACGGTTTCAAAATCATGCGCCAATCGTGTCAACATTGATCCCAAAAAATGACATAAAGTTGAATAGTTATGAGACCTACCTCATGGTCATGCGCTGGCCATGTATCTGGTTCTTTCCACCTAGAATGGGCTTCACGGTTCCGACTAGCCATGTGGTAATCATTCTTCACATGGGAAAACCTCCCAAAAACTCTAAAAATCAAAAACCTTGATTGGGGTCTAACCTAAACTTCCATATACTAGTTGGACACTACTAACACTAAAACAGGGAACCTCCCAAACAAACTGAACCCACAATAAAACAATTCTACAAAACTCAAGCATCTCTGAACGAGTATTCCCGAATGTCAAATCTGCGACCAACCTACCCAAAGGCAAGACACACTCAAAGAAGAATAAAAATTTTCAATGGCCACATTCAGATAGACTCAACTGTTTGGATTACAAGAGATCTAGTTCTTCACCCCGTTACCAAAAAAAGTTAACTTACAAAATTAGGGCAACAAGAACAATGAGATGTTTAACATTTCCATCCCAATACAGAAAAAAAAAACTATGTTGGGTTTCACACCCCCCCTTTCACTCCTGACTATGTGAGAGCTTCACCCTGGGACCTGTGGTTGGGGCTCTGATGGCTGAAGCATCTCATGCCTCACAGTCAGGCAACACATCCTCTGATCAAGAATTCCTTTTCCGATATCACATCCTAGATAACTTCTCCAAATGACCCAAACAGCCACAGCAACGACAATTCTTCAAATTAATATGACAATATGGCTTTGAGTGACCAAACCAGCCGCACTAGAAATAAACAAACAAAGGGTCCGACAAACTAGAAGTTGGAGCTGACAAAGGATGTTTTTCAGAAACCGATTCCCCTATCACAATCTTGTCTCCTTATGGGGAACCTTCATGAGAAACAAAAAACACTGGTTGCACCCCAAAAAATAGCTCATCTATGAACACCACATCCACCAACTTCTCGAAAAAAGGTTTCTCCGAATACAAGTACATTATTTGAAATCTAAATATGAAGACCCCAGAAAAAAAAATATGGGTTTTTACTTCATATTTTGGAACTTCATCCAAGGAATAGGGAACCAACTCCTTAAAATTGTCAATGTAAGACATTACGGACCACTAGCCTTTCCGAACTGTAACACCCCGAGATTTTATGAAAAAAAATTCTTTTTAATTTCATTAATATCTTGTGTTGTAAGCTACACCAAAAGGACCTTTCACAACACGCATCCCTGACTTTCCTTGAATTACACGTAATCGCGACCTTCCTCGATAGCGTATGTAGTACGCAATACCGAGTTTCACTAAATGATATATTATTATAATATTATTATGAACTAGCCGTTATTAATAGTAATACCCACATTTTGAAATTTTATAAATTTTATCTTTCAAAATGGAATTCATTTTTGGATTCAGAAAATAAAAATTATCTTAGGGTGAAATTTTGGTACTTTTCGGATAACTTTCATATTCTGATGAATAGTGAAAATTACTAAATTTTAATTAAAAACAACTTTTTTAATCGAAATAATTAATAGTGATAAATTACTAATTTGAGTGGTTTTAAAGTATATTTAGAATATATTTTTACAATTTAATACAATTTTGTTCATTGGATGTAATTTCACATTTAAACCAGACATAAACAAGTGTCAATCTTTTGATAGTTATTATCTCTTAAGAACACGCTATTTTTTTGACGATGGGAATTAATTTTTAAATTAATTAATGCAGCTGATATGTTTTGAATTTGGTAAAATAGACATCATTTTTGAATTCATAATATCAAATATATCTTAGGCCTAATTTTAGGTATTTTTCTAGAAACTTTCATTTTTTGATGAATAGTGAAACCACTAAGTGGTAGTTAAAAAACCGAATTTTTCATAAAACTTAATTTTACCGCTTCTGTGAGTGGAATTTCAAAAATCCGAGAGACACGGTTAATATCAAGGACTAAAATTTGGTTCAATGAGATGAAAATAATTTTTGTTGAATAGTAACTTTTTACATTTTTTTACCACGGTTAAAAGTAAATAGAGTAATTAAGGGTAAAAGTGTTATTATTATTACCCTAACACGTGCCCTAATTCTATTGGATAAGTGTAATTCGACCAAATGCAAAATTAGGAATAAAATATGACCATTTAGGCCCACTTGGATTAGATTAGGACATTTATTATTAATTTATTTAAAGAAGGGTTAAAATAGTTAAAATCAAAGTCTAATAACTAAATCATTTTTAATATAGGGTTATACATAAGATAAATTCGACTATAAATATTAATTAGAAAGATAAAAATATTTAATACATAATGGTATTTTATTTGTAATTTTTATACTTAAAATAATTTAATTTATTTATGACACAATGATGATGCATTAATTATCTAATTAATGAAATATTGACATAATTGATGTTATAAATACCCAAATAAATGTAATTTGAGACTTTTTATGAATTAAAATAATTTTATATGTTAATATGACATGTTAGTATTGATTTAATTAACTTTTTTAGAACTAATAATTTTGTTATGATTTTCACAAAAAATCAATTACCAAATAGTGTCAAAATTGATATAAAATAGTTTTTTAAAAAAATATTATATTATTAATTGTTATTATATTCATAAAAATCTAAGGTTCGGCCAAGATACTTATATCATGATATTTGTGTCATTAATGGACCACTTGGGGGTCTGTTGTATGTATATCGTAAGTTTATTAACTATATAATATAAAAATACAAAGTGACATGGTAAATGTCAATATAATTAACTAAGAGTTAAAACTAAAAGATAAGGTTAATATAATGACCTAAACTTGTCTAAATTCTATTGGATGAGAGGATTTCGACCCATCCCAACCTTAGCTTAGAAATATATCAATTTTTAGCTATTAAAAACCGAATATGACTTTATAATAAAATAATATTTTTAGGTGTCCCTCTCCTCCCTTATAAAAGGGCACCTCATCCCTCTCTTCCTCACACCACTTTGAGCCTTCAAGCTTGGCCAACCCCTACCAATTTCTCCTCTCCACTTCCCTAGAAACATCCTAGATGTCCTGGTCTTCTTCAAAGACCAATTTTAGTTCCCTAAGAGGAGGTCTCAAAGAGGTGCTTCAAAGAAGAGGTAATGTCTATTACCGATTCTTTCAACTTTATTTCTTCTTCCACTTCTTCTTATTAGGTTGTTTCATTATGAAGTAATAACATCAGTATCACTCATATACTGATATGTTATTATAAGTATGAAACAACCCTATTTCAACATCTATCCATCCTACGGAAAACGAAATCACCGCGCGTGCGTACGTACGGAATACCGCCTCCACGCCGTGGTGTAATCTATTTTCCACCACCACCTTACTTGGATGGGTATAATGGTGTAAATAATAACCATATATGATTATTGTAAATTGATATTTATTCTTTAATAGTATACATAAACTCCAATAAAATTCCACGATCATGGGATGATATCATCGCTCGTGCGTACGTACGGAATACCGTCTCCACGACGCGATGAGATTCATTCTCAATGATTAACCATTCATAAATGATTATAAAGTATATATAATAAGTAATCATGAAATATATGACATAATAATGATACTAGATTTATGTATATATATATGTATGTCATCCAATTAATTCCATTCAATTCAATGAGGAAACGAAAACAACGTTCATGCGTACGTACGACCTACCGTCTCCATGAACGGTGTATTTGTTTCCATTTATCGATCTATTATATATATGTATATTCTGAATATATATTATATATAAATAATGTTTTATATTCTGGAATTAATTAATCATGATCTAAGTAATCATATTAATAATTACAAGTCAAAACACGGATGACAAATGAAACGATTTTACCCAAAATGCTCATTAACATGGAATTTACAAAAGAATGGGTAATATAAAGTCATAAGTGAACCATATATGATATCATAACAATGAATATGATTCTGTAATAATTTAATGACATTATTTAAAACATTATACAGGAGGTTCGGATACATACAAATCATATCGGACCTAAGGTAAGGGATAATTTTGCAAATCTCATTTTTATCCGAGATTGCATATTCGTAAGTATTTACTGGGGTTATTGCTATCATCCATGTCCATGTTTTATAAAAGTGTATTCATGTATGTTTAAATTCTTTTTTACCCATTTTTACTTTTACCCCATGGTATGGAATGAATCTTTCTTTTATTTACCCTACAAGGTACTTTTTGACTTTTCCGGCAAAAGTACGAGAAGAATGTTTTTTTTACGGCATGAACGGATTTTTACGGTTTTATAAAGCCTTATTTTCATGAAGCTTCCTAAAAAAGATTTCATGACTATTTTCAACAAAATCCTTTTCATTTAAAATTTCATCACATTTTGTGAAATGAAAATGATTTTGAATAAGAAAGGATATTTTCCTCAAGAATTCATTTCAAGTGTTTTATCAAAACCATTTTTCATCTAAGTTGACATTATTTCATATTTGTATGTTTCAAGCATAATGTCTTTATGATTTACATGGTTTCACTTTTATTATTATGAAATGATATCCATTTCTTTTATATGGATTATGTGATGAAGGTATGATGTTTATGAAACCCATTTTATTCGTTGGGTTATTATGAATGATGTATGTTTATTTTGTGGCACAAGTAAGAATGATTTCATTATGAGATGGGTGGGACCTATATCTCCCTCCAATGAATTGGGTAAAGATTTATATCTCATGAGATAGACATGGATGGAATGGTAAGTTAATCTGGTTCAGTGTTACAGGACTGAAACGAGGAGTGAACTCGATTCAGAAAGGGACTTTGTCCACTAAGATGGTCTTGGCAGCAATGCCTTGGATACTAGGGAAATCACGACATCTGCTGAATGGTTGCCACAATTCCATGTTTTATTCCCATTATATTTTATCATGATTGATGTTCCATTATGAGATATGACTTACGTACTTCAGAGATTTATGTCTTTTCTCAAGTTTTTAATGTTTAGATTTCATGTTCAAGTTTTTTATTTCAAATGTTTATGGATTGTTTTTTGTTATCTATGTTTCCCCTTACTGAGCATTTGAGCTCACCCTTTTTATATTTTATTTTTCCCAGGAAATAAATAAAGGTTTTAGGTAAGGAAACAAAAAGGGGAAGATCATTATAGAAGATGTTGAAGATCTTTCAACATGATTAGATTTTTATATTCCGATTTTCCAAAGACACTAAACTATTATGATCCTTGTGTGTCTGTTTTTGTTATGTATTAAGTATTCCGCAAAAGTAATGTATTGTCCATGTACGTCAAGATTCGGGTCTCTACATGAACATCCCACATCTCTTCTACTTTCCTTACCTTCACATCATCAGGTATAAACTGTTGGATGAAAGTGACCTTAAAAACTTCCAATTTCATCCAAACATCCAACGATGATGGGTCAACTGGCTTCCACTGGTCTATGGATGGACCCTCAAGTAGCCCTAAGACAACATGAGCTCTAATAGCCTCAAGAGTTCCTAAAAACTTGAGGACTTTCTCTACATCTTAAATCCACTACATAGACTCTAACGATCCTCAAACACCATAAAATACAGGTAACACTCTTGAATAATCAGAAACAAGGAATGACTCATTAGGATCTTTGGGGACTTTTCTGGGCAGTATTTCCTGAACAAAACCAAAAGGGAATACCGAATCCAATATTAAACTGAGGCACAAAAAAAGAGGAACACCTCAAACCAAAACCAACTAGCTCAAAATCTTAGTAAAAACAAACTCTTCCATAATATCTTTTTTCAAACCCCATCATTTTTCCTTTCAAAACTCAAAATGCCTTCTTCCAAGGCTAATTCCCAAGTACCAATAACCCATTTTTCAAGAAAAAAACAAATTCCTGATATCATTTTCTCATTCAAATCCACTTTAGGAAAACCATGCTAAGCCTTTAATTCCAAAACCCAACCCATGGTATCCCATGAACCGTTACATGTGCATCCATCTATTAACATCCTCACGCAAAAATATGCACTTCTCACATATACCCACACACATTTCAACATCCATAAGAAATACCAAGGGCCACATTCCATTAACATTATCTAAACCAAAACACCCTCAATTTTTGAAAACCCACTTTATCAATTTCAACCATTTCATGGAAAACACTTCCATTTTTAAATCCATTTTCATTTAAAAATACACTTTCATTTTCAACAAACACTTACACCAACTGAAACCAAAATGAAACCCAACCAACAATAGACCACCGGAATGAGGGACTAGTGCTTATGCCTAACCCGCCGACATGATGGTGGGTCATGCCCCAAGGCATAACACTAAGTGGGCCTTGAACTGTGCACTTGTTTTTCACATGGGTTACCACCCCATGTGAGGCCACAACATGAAATCAGTTCACCTCCATTGTCATCCCTCAATCCAAGAAAACCCAAAAAAAGACTCAAATCTCAGACTACCCCTGATGACTTAAGGTACAGAATGAGCTAGGGTTCCTAACGCCCTTCCCGCACCTACATCCCAAGTCCCTACAATCCTAATTTCCATCTACCAAACACCCAAAATATAAATAACCTCCTTTGATATCATTTTTTCACAAACCAAGCTAGGATTCCATATGACCTGACACCAGACCCAGTTTGTAACAATACCTGAAGGGCGTTCCTGATCCCCATGGTCTGACAACTAGTGTCGGGCATCATATATAAATCGAGTGGGAATGATTTCAGCCTAATAACCAAGATCAAATAAATAAACTAATAAAAATGATCATGCAGCAACAACCCATATCTGAACATAAATAAATGAACAGCTGATCCAGATACAATATGAAACTAAACAGACTGAAGACTATAACAAGAAAAATGAAACTGAGAACAAACTAAAACTGGACCAAGTTGTCGTAATCTCCATGTGACATCTTGGTCACCACCAACCACAAGACCAAACCTGCTCGAACCACGAGCACCTGAATTAGGATACATAAAAAACCTAAACCTGCAAATCAACTCGGTTCCACCGACACCGAGTGGTATAGGTAGGGTTTGAGCTAACAGCTCAATAGGCAGTCACCATAGATTCCAAGTGTCTTTTTTCCCAAAATAGTCCATTAACACTAGTTTAAAATAAAATTATAAAAATAGATTTTTCTCATTTTATTAAAAAACAAAACTTTACTATTTCAAAGGCCAACCCAAGACACCATCCATTTTTCAAGAAAACTAGAATTTTATAACAAAAATCCAACCAAAAAAATACTAGTAACAATTTTTAATGGAACAACATTAAATGGGAAAAAATTTCAAAGAATCCATCTTTAAAGACAAAAAAACTTACATTTAAAATTACCAACCCAACCTACCGTATGTCGATGGGAGGTGCAATATAATCATTTGGCACTAGTCATAGGAACACCCCTAAACACTAGCTAGTTGTGGGCTATAGGTACCTTGTATCTCGGTGTAAGAGAAAAAATAACAATATCTATTATAGTGAACAAGCCACTAGTAGGGAACATAAAAATAGCCTAGGGGTCCCCAAATTTATCATCATCATCATCATAATTTAGTTTATAATGGCTCGGACCTCTATGGACCATTTCTTTGTCAAAAAGAGGGTCTTGGAGTGTTCTGGAGGGTAAAATGGAATTTTCCCATACTTTTTAGAATTTTGAAACTACACACTGTGTACCCCCCTCACCAGGTATACACCATGTTGAAGGTTGTGTCATTGTCATGTAAGATAAATGGGTACATGTCGTGTACCCAATACTACACATCGTGTAGTCACACCCTGCGTACGTGTTACCCTCAAACCGTGTGTTGACCAGTCAATGGTCGTGTTCCATGTGGGAGTCGTGTCCTTAATGTGTGAAATAAATGAGTACATGTCATGTAGTCCCTCCCTGTGTACGTGTTACCCTCAAACCGTGTGTTTACCAGTCAATGGTCGCGTGTCATGTTGAAGGTCGTGTTGTAAGCCGCATGGTGGCCGCGTGAAATGGCCAAGTACACACCGTGTACCATAAAGTACATGCCGTTTACTTTTGTTTTTCACGAATATAAAAGGAGGGGTCCCCTCCTCCTTTTCAACACACCCCTCTCCTCCCCTTTCCTCTGAGTAGAGCTCTCCCAAGAGACTCGAAGGCTCCTTTTTCTTCCATAACTTCTTCGTCTGAGCTCTAATTTACGAACCGTCAGCGACCATGGGATCGTAACGACAAGTCAGAACTTCTGAGCTTGGATCCATTATCCTTTCCTTCCCATCTTCCACCCAAGGAGGTTTTTCTGGGTTTTGACAGAAGTGATAGACACCGATGAACGTCTTCTAAAGTTGATACGGGGCAGTGTTGTGATCAGAACCTGTTGAGGTAGGGATCTTACCTTCATCTCTCTAAATTGTGAATCATGAGGGGTGGGTATCCTCTTGTTTTCACGAGAAACGGTTGAACCTTTAAATGAAGATAATGACTGGATTATATAACGGGTATGGGAAGTTGGGAATGCAGTTACTTTATTTTATATCCTGTGATATTATGTTGTGAATTTAATAGGATTATGCCTACTGAAAATCATAGTCATTAGGGTCCTTTGCTTGCGAAATTAAATGCTTCCCTATCTTTCTAGACTGTTATGGATGTAAACTTCATGGAATGTGGAATTTGGTTAATCACGTAAAGTTGGATGATTAAATGAAAATCTGGAACCCTTGTGTGATCACCCCGGTTGAACAAAATGGAATAATGAACATGTGGGTGTTGTCTTGGATACGTGGCATGTGATGGGGATGTTTTGTGGGTTTTTGTGGATCGGGTGAGCAGCGGGGATGCGGTTGTCTTGGTTGTGGGTTGGTGTGAATACTATGTTGGTGATGGGCAGCGGGGCTGCGATAAATGGTATTAAAGGGGTGATGATGTATGGTGTGGTTGTGGTTGTGGTTATGGTGGTTGGCAGTGGGGCTGCAGGGATGGGTTTGAATGTGAGTGAACTATGGGTTTTGAATAACAAATAAAAGTGTAAGAGTTAATGAATGATGGGGCTTGGTAATGCAATGGAATAATAATCAATGGGTTGGTTGGTTATTAAGAAGGGACTTGTTGTGATGCTTTTGTTTTCCTAACTTGATTTGTAGATGGTAGGGATATGCTTTACGAACGATTGATGTGGTTGGTTGTGGATATTTTCCCAGTAGTTAAGGAACTAATAAACTGATTCTGTTGAAAAATGAAAACTTAAATGGGGATTCGGGATTGTTTGTTGGATGCATGCTTCATAGTAGCAGTGCTGAGGCACGTGCTCAGTTCTCTGATTAGAAGCTATAGGTTGGGCTGAGTGTTTGGTATATATATATCTGTATCTTTGTGTTTTATCACACCCACCCATGTTGAGCACTTAGTGCCGAAAACTCCCATTTCATGGGATAGGGTGTTTTCCCCTTAGTTGCTAGCTCCTTCCTGCTCCTTCTTCCCTAGGTCGTGATGGCTTGAGGCGACCTTACACCCAAGACTCTTCGGGTAGGTTTCTATTGGGGTGGTTTAACCCAAGACTATTCGGGAAGGTTTTACTATTTCCCAAGAACCTTCGGGATGAGGCCCAGGTGTGTGCGGGCGGGATACGGTTGTGAGGGCCAGGTTTTTGCAGGTAGGAAGAGTGTGGTAGTGTCCGGACGTTCGCCGTTAGGAAGAGCAGCTAGCTAGTGGGGGAAAATGGTGCGGGGTACCCAATACTCTTGTTTTTATATACTACTACCTGTTGTGATTGTGTTTTGGTGAGTGTGGCTGGTGAGGTTGGGTGGGTAGAATTCCTTGCTAGGTTTCTTCTGTTGTTCTCACGGGACATTAGGATGTCTCCCCACTTGTTCACGAGAGCTTTAGGTTTCCCTAAAGAGTATACTTGTATGCTCACCCTACGTTTACTTTCAGGTTTCCAAGAGGACTACCAGGGCCGTGTGGGACCCTACTAGTCGGGACAGTTGGATTTGTTGCAGTTTGTTGTACTTGTTTCTTTTGGTATTGTACTTTTGAGCTTTATTGTACTTGTACCTTGTTTTATAACTATTTAAACACGCATGTGGGATTGGTTTGGGTTTATTTCTATACACTTTTTCTTTTCCTTTTTGGTGGTTGAATTGTCCTATTTCTCGATATTAAATAATAAAAAGGGTAATGCCTCCCATATTTGTGAGACCTCATACCCTTGGTGATAGTCTCCACCCCGGGGCCTACTGGAGGCAAGAATCAGGGGTCATTATCTCCCTTTCACCATTGCCAGCTCAAGAGGGACATCTTTGGTGGGAGGGGGTCGTGACAGAATGGTATCAGAGGTGATGGTTGAGAGATAGGATGGAGTCTGGAGTTAGGAACAGTGAGGATTGCATGGGATGGTAGGGAAACAGTGTTGGTTAATCTTGGTGTGTGACATAGGCCAGGGAAGACCATCTAGGACATGGGATTTTAGGGGCCCCCGTGATCTGATGCAAGGACTCTGATCCTACCGAACAACCAAGTGATACCACATTGATTGCAGGTTAGAGACCCTAGGGAAGGTACATGCATCATCATGATTGTGTTTTACTTTATTTGGGCGTTCTGGGAAAGAAATTGAAATAATGTGACAAAATAAAACCTTGTGAGATTTCCGTACTACTTGGGATTAGGCGATCCTTGTTTATCGTACAGCTATGGCACCTAGACGTCATCCCCGAGTGGCTCAGATGGTCGTGGCCCAGCAGATTCAGGCAGTCGATCAGATGAGGATTGACCGAGAGGAGGAAGATAGCTAGTGGTAGAAGACTCTCCATTCTTTCTAGTGGTAAACCCTCAAGAAGTACGAGGGTAGTACTTCGGATACGGAGATGGAGGGGTGGATTGAGGAGATAGGGATCGCTTTTACCTTGATCCGTGCTCCGAGGGAGTCCTGGGTTCCCCTAGCATTCAGTCAGCTGAGAGGTGCGGCGTGATAGTGGTGGACGCTCTACCTCGGAGAGAGGATAGAGGCAGAGGTTCTGTGGGCTAACTTTGAGAAGGAATTCTGAGTGGATTTCCTTTCTTCCATGATCAAGGAGAAGAAGCGTTAGGAGTTACTCTCCCTTCAGCAGGGGAGGATGTCAGTACGAGAGCTGGGGATCATGTTCAAGGATATCCTGCGCTTTGCTCTGTATCTCTTTCTAGATGAGGAGTCTCGGGTGAGATGTTTGGAGGAGGTGCTTCGTCCTTCGCTCCAGTATGCTTTCACCCCCTTCACCCTTCCGACGTACTTGGCGGTACAGAAAAAGGCAGAGGTTGTAGAGAGGATTCACTCACTGGGAGGTGCACCACGAGAGAGGATCCAGCCAGGTTTATCGAAGGGGAAGGCAGTCAGCAGCAGGTCTCCTGCGATGGGACCTTCTAGCTTCAGGCCAGTGGGGAGCAGGCCCCCGCAGTTCTAGTTCAGATCTTCAGGTCCTCATCCCTTTTCCACGAGCCCAGGACCAAAGTGTTTTTCTTGTGGAGGTTTCAGGCACATTCAGAGTCGGTGCCTGACCCAGGATCAGTACGGTGGAGGTGGGAAGGTTCAGTGCCCACCTCAGCAGCACCAGTTTTCGGTGAGGCCCTTCCAGCAGCAGCAGGACCATGCTCCTCCGAGGGCAGACTTTGTGGGAGGAGGCCGACCTCAGGGTGCTCCTCATGGACCTAGACCAGGGTGTGGTCGGGGAGGTGGACGACATCAGAAAGGAAGAGGATCTTGGCATGGAAAGTTGCACGCAGCAGAGTTGGCAACTCCAACAGGACCAGAGGTGGTGTGAGGTACGATTTGTTTGTTCAGCACTCTCATTTCTGCTTTGTTCGATTCAGAAGCTTCGCACTCCTTTGTTTCACCTGGTCTAGCCCATGCTTTGGTACTAGATGTACAAAGACTTTCTGTACCACTGGTGCTGAGTACACCAGTTGGAGGCCAGACCAGCGTATCTTGTGTTTGCCGGGGATGTGGGCTGGCGTTGGGACCACATCGATCTAGTGGGGATCTTCTTTTGCTACAGATGTAGCCATACGATGTCATCCTAGGCATCGACTGGTTGTTTTCTGTTAGTGTCGTTATCGACTGCTTCCAGAGAAGAGTCATGTTCTCCGACGTGGATGGGAAGCATGTAGATTTTGTTGGTGAGAGGAGATATCAGGTGGGAAGCCGGTGTGTGGAGCCTTTCCTTTCTTTGTTAGGCAGGTTATCAGTGGTTCCAGCTGATACAGAGATGGTGGATGTCCCGGAGGTTTTTGGGGAGTTCCTTGATGTTTTTCCTGAGGAGGTTGTGACTCTACCCCCCACCCCCCCCCCCCCCCCCCCGATGTGACGTTGAGTTCGGGATAGACTTACAGCCTGGTGCCCGTCCGATTTATATGGGCCCTTATCGGATGGAACCTTCAGAGTTGTGGGAGTTGCAGATTCAAATTTACGATCTGATGGAGAAGGGTTTTGTTCGACCCAGCGTGTCGCCATGGGGTGCTCCAGTTTTGTTCGTGAAGAAGGAAGATGGTGGTCTCAGGTTATGCATAGACTACCGAAGGTTGAATCAGGTAACGGTCAAGAACCGTTACCCCCTTCCAAGGATAGATGATCTCTTCGACCAACTGAGGGGAGTAGGTTGGTTTTCTAAAATTTATCTACGGTCGGGATATCATCAGCTAGGGGTAAAGGATAGTGACATCTCAAATACGTCTTTCAGGTGCAGGTATGGGAACTTTGAGTTTGTAGTGATGCCGTTTGGAGTTATTAATGCACCAGCTGTGTTCATGGGACTTATGAACTATGTCTTCCGAGAGTTTCTGGACCAGCTCTTCATTGTGTTTATCAATGAAATCCTGATCTACTCAAGATCAGAGGAGGAGCACTTTGAGCATCTCAGGGCAGTCTTGGAAGTCCTTCGACACCACCAGCTTTATGGGAAATTGTCGAAGTGTAAGTTATTGACACAAGAAGTACACTTCCTTGGAAACGTAGTGTCTCAGCATGGAGTTTCAGTGGACCCGTCAAAGGTGGAGGCAGTGTTTTCTTGGGCAGCACCCAAGAGCGTGGCAGAAGTTCGTAGATTCCTGGGGTTGGCAGGTTACTATCGGAGGTTCGTTTCGGACTTCTCTCGAGTTGCTGCTCCATTGAAAGCTTTGACTATGAAGAACCAGGTCTTCCTATTGAGAGAGCAGTGCCAGAAGGCTTTCGACTACCTGAAGGAGATGTTGGTTAGTGTTCCCGTACTCAGGTTTCCAGAGGAAGGGTTGTTGTATGAGGTGTTTTGTGATGCTTCTGGCCTTAGTCTAGGGTGTGTGCTAATGCAGGAGAAGGGAGTGATCTGTTATGGGTCTAGGCAGTTGCGCCCTCACGAGTGTAACTATACCACCCATGACCTGGAGCTTACAGCAGTAGTGTTCGCACTGAAGTTGTGGTGACATTACCTCTTTGGGGAGCACTTTTTGATCCTCTCATATCACAAGAGCCTGCGTTATATCTTCTCTCAATGTGACCTGAACTTACGGCAGTAGAGATGGGTCGAGTTCCTTCAAGACTATGACTTCGAGATCTCTTACACTAAAGGTAAGGGAAATGTTGTGGCTGATGCCCTGAGTAGGAAGTCTCATAAGGAAGTGGTTCGGGAATCCACTGATGCTTGGAAAGATATGGGAGAGTTGGCCACCTTGCAATTGGATGCAAGGGTAGAAGGTGTTAGAGGCTGTTTGTTTCAGATGACGGTGCAATCCTCCTTGTTGCAGCAAGTGGAAGAGTCTCAGTGGGGGGACTCCGAGGCGGAAGTAATGCGAGATCGTGTCGATCAGGGAAATGCTCCAGAGGGATGGTCAGAGGACAGCCAACATCGGATGCTTTTCCATGGAAGGTTGTTTGTTCCGGAGGCGATGTGTGAGGGAGTTCTCCGTGAGTTCCATATCTCAGCCTTGGCGGTACATCCAGGAGTTTCAAAAATGTACCAAGGCCTGAGGGAACAGTTTTGGTGGCCCGGGGTGAAACGGACAGTGGCGGAGTTTGTGGCTAAATTCCTAGTGTGTCAGCAAGTGAAGGCTGAACATCGTGTTCCCAGTGGTTTGTTTCATCCTTTAGATGTCCCCGAGTGGAAGTGGGATGACATATCAATGGACTTCGTCACGGGACTACCCAGAGCTTAGGGTGGTAATGATGCTATCTGGGTAGTGATGGATCGTCTGACGAAATCATCTCACTTCTTAGCAATTAAGGAGTCGGGCCTAGTGAGTACCTTAGCACAAATGTACGTAGATGAGGTGGTGCATTTTCATGGAGTTCTGAAGACTATCATCTCAGACCGGGATACTCGGTTTACCTCATGATTCTGGAGGGGGTTACAACATTCTTTTGGAACCCAGCTACGCCTTAGCACTGCTTTCCACCCCCAGACCGACGGGCAGACAGAGCGGACTATCCAGACGTTGGAGGACATGCTACGAGCATACGTTCTGGATTTCGGAGGATCATGGGTATGACACTTGCCTTTAGTAGAGTTTTCCTACAACAACAGCTTCCACTCTACTATTGGCATGGCACCGTTTGAGTATTTGTATGGAAGACCATGTCCTTCACCCATTTTCTGGGCAGAGGTTGGTGATACAGGTGCTCTTGGGCCAGAGGTAGTGCAGAGCACCACAGAGAAAGTCCAGCTTGTACGTGAGAGGATGAAAGCGGCTCAGGACCGACAGAAGTCTTATGTCGATTATCGGAGGAGTCTCTTGGAGTTATAGGTGGGAGATCATGTGTTCTTTAAGGTTTCCCATTGACGGGGGCATCGGAGGTTCGGAAAGGGGAGTAATCTCTCCCCTAAGTTCATCGGACTTTTTGAGGTGCTGAGGCGAGTCGGCGAGGTGGCATATCAGCTGGCCCTACCACCTCAGTTGGAGAAGTTTCATGACGTCTTCCACGTCTCCCAGCTTCATCGGTACTTACATGACGACTCTCACATTATCGACTGGGGAGAGTTAGATATGGGAGACGACGGGACCTTCGAGGAACGACCAGTCAAAATCAAGGATCGTAAAGAGAAGGTGATCTTTGGATGAACCATTTCATTGGTTCATGTGTTGTGGAGGCATGGCGGCCTTGAGGAGAGCACTTGGGAGCGGGAGGCCCAGATGCACGCTCCGTACCTGAAGTTGTTTTGACTTGTGATTGCTTTGTTTTTCTGAGATTTGTTTTGATGTTATAATTGTACCTTTGATATATGGAATGCATGGCTTTTCGGTTATGAGACCTTTTCTTTCCTTATTCTCTGGGACTGTGTAACATGTCCAGGCGTGTGGGGAAGGGAAAAACCTGATCCTTAATTGAGACACATTAATTTGGATGCGATTGAACCCGTGCAGGTGAGTCAGTGCCGCCTAAAGTGGATAATATCTCGACATAGGAAAAGGAATTTTCCCCAAACCACGTGTTCAGGAAGTGTGTGGGTTGTGCGGTGTTGGGGGCAGTGTGAGTTGAAAAATCCTAATGTATGGAAGTGGAAAGACCCGATTCTTAATCGAGACGTATTAATGAGGATGCGATTAAACCCGTGCAGGCGAGTCAGTGCCGCCTAAAGCGGATAATATCTCGATATAGGAGAAGGAATTCCTAAAACCTATAATTAGGGTTGATGGTTGGGTTCCTATTATAACAAGAGCCCTAATAAGTATCTTGTTGGGTTCCTCTGGGATGGTTCTCAATTCTCGGGGATGAGAATGTTTTAAGAGGTATCTGATGTAATGGCCCAGACCTCTCAGGACCATTCCTTTTTAAAAAAGAGGGTCTTGAAGTGTTCTGCAAGGTAAAATGAACTTTTCCCACACTTTTCAGAATTTTGAAACTACATGTCGTGTAGTTTAAGTACACGCCATGTACCCCCCTCGCTAGTTATACCCCATGTTGAAGGTTGTGTCCTTTCCATGTGAGATAAATGGGTACACGCCGCATACCCAATTCTACACGTCGTGTAGTCCCTCCCCGCGTACGCGTTACCCTCAAACCGTGTGTTGACCAGTCAACAGTCATGTGCCGTGTGGGAGTCGTGTACTTACCGTGTGAAATAAATGAGTACATGTCATGTAGCCAATAATACATGCCGTGTAGTCCCTCCCCGCGTACGCGTTACCCTCAAACCGTGTGTTGACCAGTCAACGGCCGCATGCCGCGTTGAAGGCCGTGTTGGAAGCCGCATGGTGGCCGCGTGAAATGGCCAAGTACACGCTATGTACCATAAAGTACATGTCGTGTACTTTGTTTTTCACACCTATAAATGGAGGGGTCCCCTCCTCCTTTTCAACACACTCCTCTCCTCCCCTTTCCTCTGAGAAGAGCTCTCCCAAGAGACTCGAAGGCTCCTTTTTCTTCCATAACTTCTTCATCCGAGCTCCGATTTACGAACCGTCAGTGGCCACGGGATAGTAACGAAGAGGCGGAACTTCTGATCTTGGATCTGTTTTCCTTTCCTTCTCAGCTTCTACCCAAGGAGGTTTTTCCGGGTTTTGACAGAAGTGACGGACTCCGACAAACATCTTCTAAAGTTGATACGAGGGAGCGTTGTGATCAAAACCTATTGAGGTAGGGATCTTACCTTCTTCTCTCTAAATTGTGTATCATGCAGGGTGGGTATCCTCTTGTTTTCATGAGAAACAGCTGAAACTTTAAATGAAGATAATGACTGGCTTATATAACAGGGATGGGAAGTTGGGAATTGAGTTACTTTATTTTATATCCTGTGATATTATGTTGTGAATTGAATAAGCTTATGACTACTGAAAATCACAGTCGTTGGGGGACTTTGATTGTGCAATTAAATGCTTCCCTATATTTCTAGACCATTATGGATGGAAACTTCATGGAATGTTGAATTTGGTTAATCACATAAAGTTGGATGATTAAATGAAAATCTGGAACCCTTGTGTGATCACCCCGGTTGAACAAAATGGAATAATGAACATGTGGGTGTTGTCTTGGATATGTAGAGTGTGATGGGGGTGTTTTGTGGGTTGTTGTGGATCGGGTGAGCAGTGGGGCTGCGGTTGGCTTGGTTGTGGGTTGGTGTGAATACTATGTTGGTGATGGGCAGCGAGGCTGTGATAAATGGTATTAAAGGGGTGATGATGTATGGTGTGGTTGTGGTTATGGTGGTTGGCAGCGGGGCTGTAGGGATGGATTTAAATGTGAGCGAACTATGGGTTGTGAATAATAAATAAAATTGTAAGAGTTAATGAATTATGGGGCTTGGTAATGAAACGGAATAATAATCAATGGGTTGGTTGGTTATTAAGAAGGGACTTTTTGTGCTGCTTGTGTTTTCCTAACTTGATTTGTGGATGGCAGGGATATGCTTTACGAACGATTGATGTGGTTGGTTGTGGATATTTTCCCAGTAGTTAAGGAACTAATAAACTGATTCTGTTGAAACATGAAAACTTAAATGGGGTTTTGGGATTTTTTGTTGTATGCATGCTTCGCAGTAGCAGTGTCGAGGCACGTGCTCAGTTCTCTGATTAGAAGCCATAGGTTGGGCTGAGTGTTTGGTATATATATATATATATATATATATATATATATATATATATATATATATCTTTGTGTATTATTGCACCCCACCCATGTTGAGCACTTAGTGCCGAACACTCTCATTTCATGGGAGAGTGTGTTTTCCCCTTAGTTACTAGCTCCTTCCTGCTCCTTCTTCTCTAGGTTGTGATGGCTTGAGGCGACCTTACACCCAAGACTCTTTGGATAGGTTTCAATTGGGGTGGTTTAGCCCAAGACTCTTCGGGCAGGTTTTACTATTTCCCAAGAACCTTCGGGATGAGGCCCAGGTGTGTGCAAGCGGGATACGTGGTTATGAGGCCCAAGTGTGTGCGGGCAGGATACATGGTTGTGAGACCCAGGTGTGTGTGGGCGGGATACGTGGTTGTGAGACCCAGGTGTGTGCGGGCGGGATACGGTTGTGAGACCCAGGTGTGTGTGGGCAGGAAGATTGTGGTAGCGTTAGGACATTCACCGTTAGGAAGAGCAGCTAGCTAGTGGGGGAAAATGGTGCGGAGTACCCAATACTCTTGTTCTTATATTCTACTACCTGTTGTGATTGTGTTTTGGTGAGTGTGGCTGGTGAGGTTGGGTGGATATAATTCCTTTCTAGGTTTCCTCTTTTGTTCTCACGGGACATTAGGATGTCTCCCCACTTGTGCACAAGGGCTTTAGGTTTCCCAACTAAGTATACTTGTATGCTCACCCTACATTTACTTTCAGGTTTCCAGGAGGACTACTAGGGCCGTGCGGGACCCTACTAGTCGGGACAGTTGGAGTTGTTGTAGTTTGTTGTACTTGTTTCTTTTGGTATTGTACTTTTGAGCTTTCTTGTACTTGTACCTTGTTTCAGAACTATTTAAACATGCATGTGGGATTGGTTTGGGTTTATTTCTATACACTTCTTATTTTCCTTTTTTGTGGTTGAATTTTCCTATTTCCCGATCTTAAATAATAAAAAGGGTAATGCTTCCCATATTTGTGAAAACTCATACCCTTGGTGCTAGTCGCCACCTTGGGGCCTACTAGAGGCGGGACTCAGGGGTCATTATCTCCCTTTCACCATTGCCAGCTCAGGAGGGGCATCTTTTTTGGGAGGGGGTCGTGACATAGTTAGTGTTGTCACTGTCAAACTTTCTATGTGAAATAGGGGGAAAACCCCACAGGATCACTAGCATACCAGTACAAGTCCACCCACCAAGATACCCAGGCTTCTTTTTTGGCGTTCAGTCAAATTTCACACATCACATGTTACCACATATACCGTATATCAACAAAACTGAGCATCTCATTTCATAACCCACCACATGCACATCATAAACCCATTCTGAATAACTTATGCACACCAAAACATTTAAAAATCACTTCTAAAACAATGAGGAGCACCACTACCCCAAGAATATTTTAAACAAGCCTTCCGCATTTTCAGAAAAAAAAAACATGAAACTATAATAACATTCCAAATGATCCTTTAATCTTACAAACGCAAATACATATATCAAAACATTTAGAAACCATTTCTAAAACCATCTTAAAATTTGAAATTCCAAACGGCCCCTCAAGCCAAACATTTCCCAAAACACACACCCCAAAAGATGAACGGGCATACCCACCTCTATGGGATACCATTTTAAACCAGATTTATGAAATTAGTATTTCAAGTAACACCCGAAAACAATTTCCAAAAATCTCTTTGTTTTCTTTAAAACCACATCCAACCATCCACATTATTTAAAGAACATAAAACAATCCCATTGTAACTATAAACCATTTTTACAACATTTTAACACATTTAACAAGATAAATCATTATCAAACCATACACACCAAATCAAGACCACAAAAAATAAAAAATCATCCCACAATAATCAAGTATCAATGTTTCATAAAAACCCCCAATTTAACTTTAATTAACAATGACATTTTAAACAATAACCCTAGGTGCAATAAACCTAGTTATTTCACAAAAATCCCTTTGAAAACCTATTTTTAGTAAATTATACCAATAATAAATAAAAAATATCATCAATCTGTAGATATATTATTGGTGTGAAATACATTTAAAAATTAAATTAAAACACACAAGTGCTCGTGGAGTGTTCTGGAAAGGAAAAAAGCTAGAAACGCATACCTCAACCATGTGCAGATGCAATAAAACTTCAAGGGAAGAGAGATCTAATCCCCACGGACCATTCACACAACCTATATCTAAAGAAAAAATAACCCAACATAAATTCTAGACATTAGGGTTTGGCCATGGAAGAAAACCCCCAAAGAAAACCCTCAAACAAAGAGGGAAATGGAATGAGAGAAGATTTGATGAAGGAAACATAAAGAACCACGATACTTTTTTGATAAAATGCCCCAAAATATTTCCAAATTGAAGCAAGAAGAAGGGTAATATGGCTATCATAAATATTAAACACCTGGGGAGTCATTTGATAGTTGGAATCACCCAAAATAGAGCTCGAAAAAAAAAGTTATAAAGCCTGCAAGTGGCTACACGGTTTGTCAAACTGTGTGCAAACCATGCAAGGGATACTAAAAAATTCCAACAACATTACATGGTTTGGTTACAAGGTTTGGCCAGGATGTGCTTAAATCGCGAGACCCCAAAAATTGGCCGAAAACCCCCATATTACACCTCAATTTCTAGGGATGTTCACCCAATGATCCCTGAATGTTTTAAACACAGTGTAGTGATACTGTTGGTGTCACAATCTCTCCAACATGAAACTTTATATTAATCCCAACAATAATAATTAATAATAGGTATAAAAGTAAACCCAAAACCACAAAAGCACAAGTACTTTTGTTGTGAACTCAACCCAAACCACAACCAAAATATCCAACATCGAGAAAAGAATAAAATAAATGAGTTTCTGTGGTCGGGGTGTGACAAATCCCCCCACCATAGACACGTTTTTTCCCTAGAAAGTCACCCATCCAAAAGTCAACCAAAGCTCAAGTCCATGACCGAAAAAACCAAGGGGAAACCATGAACCCTTAAATGAATATTCACTCCACAAGTCACACCCAACCGATCAAGAAGAAACCACAACGCATGAATGAGGATGATGGGAGAACACGAGAGGGTTCTCCCCACCACAAGAACTCAACTAATATGAACAAAAATTAAACCCCAAAAAACACCCACAATGTAACCAAGAAAAAGGGATTTCAAAATTTAAATTTTTTTTACAACTCGTACGGTTTGGCCACATGGTTTACTAAACTGTGTGCCAACCATGCAAAAACTACTGGAAGGTAGGGGCACCCCCCACAACTTGGTCTCACGGTTTCAAAACCATGCTATAACCATGCCTACGCCTATACCAAAAATTATACAAAGCCACAGCATTATAATATCTACTACTAGTTCATGCACTGGCCATGTAGTTTGTTCTGTC
Organism: Viscum album; assembly: GCA_963277665.1. Lineage (NCBI taxonomy): Eukaryota > Viridiplantae > Streptophyta > Magnoliopsida > Santalales > Viscaceae > Viscum > Viscum album. Next base: position 1,073,201,267 of record OY728127.1, on the reverse strand, counting down.
CACCTGGAAAGGGCTTCTAGGTTTCGACTAGCCATGCATTAATCATTCTTCACCTGGAAAAACCACCTGAAAACTACCAAAACCAAAAATCTTGAATGGGGTCAAACCTAAACTTCCATATACCAGTTGGAAACTACCAACACTAAAATAGGGAACCTCCCAAACAAACTGAACCCACAAAAAACCAATTATACAATACTCCATAATCTCCAAACGAATACTTCTGAATGTTAAAACTTAGACCAACCTACAAAAAGGGAAGACACACTCAAAGGAGAATGAAAATTTTCAAAGGCCACATTCAGATAGACTCAAATGTTTGGGTTACAAGAGATCTAGTTCATCACACCATTACCAAAAAAAGATAATTTACAAAATATGGGCAACAAAAACAAAGAGATGTTAATCATTTCCATCCTAATATAGAAAAAAAACTAGGTTGGGTTTCATACCCCCTTTCACTTATGACTGTGCGTGAGCATCACCCCAAGACATTTGGTTGGGGATCTGATGGATGAAGCATCTCCTGCCTCATAGTCAGGTAATAATCTTCCAATCAAGACTTCATTTTCAGATAGCTCCTCCTAGATAACTTTTCCAAATGACCCAAACAACCACAGTGGTGAAACTTCTTCAGAGGAATATGACAATACGACTTCGAGTGACCAAACCATCCACACTAGAAACATACAAGAAAACAATCCAACAAACTAGAATCTGGATCTGACAAAGGATGTTTTTTTATAAACTGATTCCCCTATCACACTCTAGTCACCATATAGGGAACCTTCACGAGAACTAACAACCATTGACTGCACCCCAAAAACTATCTCATATATGAACACCACATCCACCAACTTCTCGAAACAGGTTTCAGTGGATGAGATTAAATTCTCTACAATCTCAAGATGAAGACCCCAGACCAAAATATGGGTTTTTTACTTAAGATTTTGGAACTTCTTCCAAGGAATAGAGAACTAGCTCCATTAAATGGTCAACATAAGACTTTACTGATTGTTGGCCTTGCTGAACATCCCACATCTCTGCCACTTTTCTCAACTTCACCTCCTCATGTATGAACCATTGGATGAAAGTGACCTTAAAAACATCACATTTCATCCCAACTTCCAATGATGATGGGACAACCATCTTCCACTGGTCTAAGGCTGGGCCCTCAAGAAGCCCCAAGACAACATGAGCTCTAACAGTCTTTGGAGTTCCCAACAACTTGAGGACTTTCTCTACCTATTAAATCCACTCCACATACGCTAACTATCCACGAACACCATGTAATATAGGTAACACTCTTGAATAATCAGAAAAAAAGAATGACTAATTAGGAACTTTGGGGACCTTTCTTGGTGGAATTTTTTGAACAACACAAAAAGCGCAGACCAAATCCAACATCAAACTAAGTAACAAACAAAGAGGAACACCTCAAACCAAAACCAACTGGCTCAGAAGCCATGTAAAAACAAACACCACCATAAATCCTATTTCAAAAACCATAATTTTTCCTTTTAAAACTCAAAACTACCTTCTTCCAAGGCTAATTACCAAGTACCAATAGCCCATTTTTCAAGAAAAAAACAAATTCCCCAAATCATTTTCTCATTCAAATCCACTTTAGGAAAACCATGCTCAGCCTTTAATTCCAAAACCCAACCCATGGTATCCCATGAACCGTTACATGTGCGTATGTTCATTCCCATCCTCACGTGACAACACACACTTCTCACACATACCCACACACATGTTAACATCCATAATAAATACCAAGGTCCACATTCTACTAACATTCTCAAACCCAAAACACCCTCAATGTTTGAAAACCCACTTTATCAATTTAAAACCATTTCATGGAAAACACTTCCATTTTTAAATCCATTTTCATTTCAAAATACACTTTAATTTTCAATATACACTTACACCAACTGAATACAAAATGAAACCCAACCAAAAATGGACCACTGAAATGAGGGACTAGTGTATATGCCTAGCCCGACGACATGGTGGTGGGCCATGGCCCAAGTATGGCATAACACTAAGAGGGCCTTGAACTGGGAACTTGTTCTCCACTTGGGTCACCACCCCATGTGAGGCCACAACATGACACCGATTCACCTCCATTGTCTTCCCTCAATCAAAGACAACCCAAAACAAAATACTCAAATCTTGGACTACCCCTGGTGACTCAAGGTTCAGAACAAGCAAGGGTTCATGAAGCCCTTCCCACACCTACATCTCGAGTCCCAACAGTCCTAATCTCCATCTACCAAACACCCAAAATATCAAGAACCTCCTTTGATACCATTTTTTCACAATCCAAGATTGGATTCCATATGACCCGACACCATAACTGGTTTGTAACATGACCCAAAGGGCATTCCTGATCCCCACGGGCTGACAACTAGTGTCGGGCATCATATATAAATAGAGTGGGAACGATTTCAACCTAAAAAATGGGATAAAATAAATAAAATAATCAAAATGAACATGTAGAAACAACCCACATATGAACATAAATAAATAAACAGCTGATCTAGATACAATATTCAACTAAACAGACTAAAGAGTAAAACAAGCAAAATGAAAATGAGAACAAACTAAAACTAGACCAAGCTGCTGCTATCTCCATGTGAAATCTTGGTCACCTCAAACCACAAGACCAAACCCGCTCTTACCATGAGCACCTGAACCAGGATACCTAAAAAAACTTGAACCTACAAAACAGCTCGGGTCTACCGAAACTGAGTGGTATATGTAGGGTGTGAGATAACAACTCAATAGGCAATCTCCACAGATACCAAGTGTTTACCTTCCCAAAACAGTCCATTAACACTAGTTTTAAATACAATTATAAAAATAGATTTTTCACATTTTATTAAACAACCACAACTTTACCATTTCAAAGACCTACACATGCAACCACCCATTTTTAAAGAAAACTATTATTTTAAAACAAAAACCCAACCCAAAAAATACTAGTAACAATTTTCAATATAACAACTTTAAATGGAAAACAATTTCAAAGAATACCACTTTAAAGGGAAAACACTTACATTTAAAATTACCAACCCATACTATTGTATGTCGATGGGAGGTGCAATATAATCATTGAGTACTAGTTGCGGGAATACCCCTAGGCACTAGCTAGTTATGGTCCCCAAGTACATCGTATCTCGGTGTAAGAGCAACCATAACAATATCTGTTCTCATGCATGAGCCACTAGTAGGGAACATACCAATAACCTAGTGGTCCCCATCATCATCATCGTCATCATCATCATAGTTTAGTTAGTTTTTTCATTGTCAAACTTGCTACATTAAATAGGGGCCAAACCGTACAGGATCACTAGTATACTAGCACAAGTCCGCCCATCAAGATACTCGGGCATCCTTTTTTGTTATCAATCAAATTTCACACATCACATGTTACCACATACACCATATATCAACCAAACCGAGCATATCATTTCATGATCCACCACATGCACAACACAAACCCATTCTTGATAACTTATGCACACTAAAAAATTTACAAATCAATTCTAAAATAATGTGGAACACCACTTCCCTGAGAATTTTCTAAAAAAATCCTTTACACATTTTAGAGAAAAAACATGAATCTCTAGTAACATTCCAAATATTACTTTAATTTTACAAACCCAAATGCATATATAAAAAATTTATAAACCATTTCAAAAATAATCTTAAAATGTGAAATTCCAAATGGCCCCTCAAGACAAATATTTTCCCAAAAACACACTCCCAAAGCCAAATGAACAAACCCACCCACATGGAATTCTATTTTAAACCACATTTAGGAAATTAGTATTTCCAAGAACACCCAAAAACCATTTCCACAAAACCCATCATTTGCTTTAAAACCACAACCAACCATTCACATTATTTAAAGAACATAAAACAATCCCATTGTAACCATACAACCCTTTTTACAACATTTTAACACATTTAACAAGATAAATCATTACCAAAACATAAAAAAATCTATACCACAAATAATAAACAACCATCCCACCATAATCAAGGATAAAAGTTTCATAAAAACCCCCAATTAAACTTTAAAGAATAATGAAATTTTAAATAATAACCCTAGGTGCAATAAACCTAGGTATTTCACACAAATATCTTTGAAAAACTATTTTTAGTAAATTCTGCCAACATGAAATCATCATTCCCATCAAACCGTAGATATATTATATGTGTGAAATACATTTAAAAATTAAATGAAAACACACAAGTGCTCGTGGAGTGTTCCGAAAAGGAAAAAAGTCAGAAATGCCTACGTCAACCATGTGTGGATGCGATGAAACTTCAAGGGAGGAGAGATCTAATCCCCACGGACCATTCAAACACCCTAGATCCAAATAAAAACAACCAAACATAAACCATATACATTAGGGTTTTTCCATGGAAGAAATCCCCCAATGAAACCCCTAGAATAAAGAGTGAAAGAGATGGAGAGAAGATTTGATGAAGGAAACATGAAGAATCACAAACTATTCTTGATAAATCACCCTAAAATCGCTCCAAATAGAAGTAGGAGGAAGTGTACGATCTCTTTGGTAGATATCAAACACCTGGGAATTCATTTGAGATGTAGAATCACCCAAAACGGAGCTCCATGTCAAAAGTTATAAAGCCTGCAAGTGGCTGCACGGTTTTGCTGCAGGGTTTGTCAAACCGTGCGCAAACCATGCGAGGGCTACTGGAAAACTCCTAAAACTTCTCATGGTAAGTTTTCATGATTTGGACAGGCCGTTCTCAAACCGTGCGACCCAAAAACTTGTCCGAAAACCCCCATATTACACTCCAAACACTGGGTAAGTTCACCCAATGATCCCTGAATGTTTTAAACACAAAGTAGTGACACTGTGGGTCTCACAAACTCTCCAACATGAAACATTATCTTAATCCCAATAAGAATAACTAATTATAATTATAAAAGGAAACCCAAAACCACAAAAACGGAAGGAATTTTTTTGGGCACTCAACCAGAACCTCAACCAAAAGATCCAACATCAAGAAAATAATAAAATAAAGGAGTATTTATGGTCGGGGTGTGACATTCACTCATAATTACTATCTTATTCATCTATTTAGATATAAATATTTACTGAATCCATTAAGGAGACATATAATTTGGGGCCAACCCACCACATAATGAAAATCATATAGATATTTTCAAGAACATATAACATCGATCATACAATAACCCATATAAAGTAAATGGGTTTCATAAAAAATAATCATAATGTGACATGTGGTAAAGAAACGAGTTTAATAAATATTTTGTCATTTAATCATAGAATAACCAAGGAAAAAGAAATGGTTTGTATGAAAATATTTTCATTGTAATCATCATCCACATAGAGAAATAAAATGTATGGTATAATTGGATCACATCTTCAAAAATAGCACATAACATTAATAGTTGTTTTCATTAATGAAAATAAATACCACAAAAAGATCATTAAAACATTCTTGGGGGAAACCCATTCTATTTCGAAATTACATTACTAAAATATAATAATTTATGAAATATTATGGAATTTTTTTTAATTGAAATGAAATTTGGAATCATGCAATATAATCTTTAATTCATTGAGTGGTTCTAGTGGTGGGTAATTTTTTTCATGTGGTATACATTAAAAAACATTCCCTTAAAATTTTTACTAAAAAGTCAAAAGTACATCTTTCATAAAATGATATGAAGTTTCATTTTAATAAATATTTTCAAAATTAAAAAATGGGTAAAAAATACGATTAATAGTAATTGTAAATTATTAAAAACATTATAGATTTTTTTGGAAAACATAAACATGGAAGAGAACATATTTTCAATGAAATATATAAATAATGTGTAATTACCAAAAAAATTGTTGTTGACGCCAATTAATAAAGAGATGAAAATGAAATGAAAAATTGTATTAAATTTGAAAATTATTGTATAAAAAATTCATAATATTCCTGATGGGTAGATTAATGAATTTCCTCATTGGAATTATAGTGAAAATTTTCCCTATAAATAGAGAGATTTTAACATAAACCTCTTACCGTACTTGTATATTTTTAATAGAAAACCCCATGAACGAGAGAACCTACAGTAGATATATAATTCACCATAATTTTTAATTCAAGAATCATAAATGGAATTCATGTTTTGTAAATACCCGACATAAAAGAAACAAGTTATGAATATGATACATGTCTTACATAAATTAAAGTGAGTTGAAAATTGCTTAACATAGGTACGAATTTCAGTGTGTGAATTAAAAATTAGTATATAGTAAATAGTGTTTTATTATAAATTTTTTTGAGAACCTTATTCATATACATAGTAATATATTTGAATTACTTATAACCTTTTCACTTTTTTTATAATTCTTTATTGAAATTATTTTTCAAGGTGATAACTACTTTTTTGTCATGAGTGTTTTGGTTCGATGGTTTTATTTAATTATACTTTGATCATGTTCACATAACCTTAAAAACACTAATAATTATATATGTATCATATTAATTCATTATATACTTATTTATATCCATCAATAAAATTTAGAGATAAAAAATGAATTTCACCATTTATTAGGACAGTAGGCCATGCAGGCCCACGAACATTGTTTTCATTTTATGAATGATGTAAAAAAAGAAAGGTATATAATAATTAAACATTAAATAATAATTATTATATAATTTAAATAATATATATTCATAAAATCTATTCTTATTACCATCCATGTAAAATTAAATAAAAAAATGTATCACGTCACTTTGTGGAGGTGGTAGTCTACACATAAGTATAAGTGACGTTATCAATTTCTAGTTGATTGGAATGTAAGAAAGTAGATATTATATTATAATATTGATTTATAATTATTTGTTAAATATGATATATAAAATTTAAATAAATAATTATATCCAATCATGAGAGTCAGTGATGGAATATGAATTATATCAGTTCACAAAGAGATAGCTTATCGTACACAGGTTCGACAGTTTCATTTCCCATTAGATGGAATAGGAGATTGATATTGGTTATTATATAATAATAATGAAATGTAAATATATGGGAGATACTTATTTTATTATATCATCATATTTTAATTATATTTTATGAATTTTCATGAATAAATTTAAACAAAAAATCTCGATTAAGAATGATATATCTTCTTTAAACAACCTCTTTTGGTTTAAACTAAAATCCTTACAAAAAAGATTTAATGACCAAATTTGGGACTCAATGTCATGGTTAGGGATTCATTTAATATATTTGGGTAAGTATTTTCGAATAAAGAATTATTTTCAAGTGTTTATAGGATAGCAGAGTATATGCACTTTTATAATTGAGGTGTCTCGCAGACATGTAATTATTCAATGTTTTACAATAATTTTAAGTCACATTATTCTAAAAAAAAGATCCAAAATAGAACCTTATTGAACATTATAATTATATATGATCATAATATGACCATAATATATAATATAGAAAATTTTTAGGTCATTAATAACCGATATCATTTTAGTTAAACCGCTAGTAAACTCTTTTTAATGTTAACTGCAGTAACAAATTTTTTATGTTTTTTTCAAATTATTAATAAAAAATTAAATGGAAATTATTAAATAATATTAATTATTTTGATTATAAATATGGATTATATTTTAAAAAATTCAAATCATAGAAGAAAAGAATATTATTTAAAATTAAACCTATAATCTGAAAGAAAAATAGTTTTATAATGAAATAGTTTTCGTTAGTATAAAATTATTATATTTTGAAATTAAAAATTATTTTTATTTCAATGACCAAAATTAGATTAAAAAATATAATTGAGAAAATACTAAATTTATAAAAAAAAAGTTAATTTTCTAAATTCTTTTAAATAAATAACACTTTTTAATAAAAATCAATATTTTCAATATTTATTAAAAATGTTACTTTTAATAATATTAATATAATAACAAAAAAATGACGATTTAAATTGGTAAATTAGTGTCTTCAATAAAAAATTTCTAATAATTTGAAAATCAATTTTAAAATATGTGTGGAAAACATGATGACACTATTTTTAGATAAAAAATACATTTTAAGCATTTAACATTATTTATTCTTATTCTATCCATAGATAAATATTAGATGAATGATAAAATAGTTGTTTGAATATATTATAAATATGTTTTATTAAAATAATTTACCAATGCAGATTAATTTTATATATTATTATAAAAATAAAGTCTTTTCATAAAAATAGTTTTTCAAAAAACACATTTCATTAACTTTATAATGCACTTTTTTAATTTCTAATCAATTTAAAAAAGATGAATTTATTTTATACATGCTTAAATAATATATATTTAATAATCTAGTCAGTACTATTCATATTCTATAATTTAATGGCTGTATTGTAATAATTAAATTAAATAAAAAAACTTTAATAGTAAATTGTGGTTTTTTTAAATGTCGTATTGCGTGTAACACAAGAATTCAATGAAAATAAATTTATTTAAAAATAAATCATAAACTATCATTGTGTCACATTGATCAAATATAATATGACCTCATCACACCCCCACTCAAAAGATCTATGATAACATGGGATCTGACTGAGCCATATTAAAGGATGGTGAGTAAACATCAATAGTATATTTGATGAAACTGGATGTGTCTCTGAGTCTACAATTTCTAGGATTTCATTCCGTGTTTCTGAATGAATGGATTTTCCCAATTTTAGATCCATGATTGTATATCAAATTATGAACACTATTTATAGTGGACCAATTAGCATAATGGAGACCTCTCATACCATCTAGGATAAACCTTTAATGTCTCTATCAACTTTCTGATGACATTTAGAAGGGTAATAACCCTTACTAGATCAATGGGTTATTCCAATTTTTTATTTTATTAGATAAGAGAGAGAATCCAATGTTATATGTATCAAAACATGTCTAGGATCACTCATTCATTACCATCCCCATGAAACTAAATGTCTCTGTGGTCGAGTAATCTCCTCTAGATATTGACGTGGTTGTCAAAATATTTTGAAACCATGATAAATTCAATTTTTTCCATACCACACACTTTCTATGTTGTTTATAGAAAATGGTATTGGCTACCATGATTGGAGGTTCTAAAAAATCTCATTATGGGATGGGGTTCTTGTATCTCTTTTGGAAATATTAAGCATCATTGAGTTGTATGCCACTTATTGGATAGAATTATTATTTTTCTACACTGAGAGGGTTTACCCCCTCACTCTCACTAGTGTGGAAGGGGAATGAAAAAATGATATTATCCTCCATTTTTTTCTAATGATAAGGCATGAAGAAACTAATTCTATAATCAATCATACACTTATTCATGCTCCTACTTATCAATATCCAGATTATTAACATGCCTGGGTAGAATCCTACCAAGAAGGTATGTTATACCAACTGATTCTATGAGTGGAAAACTATTGGAAATCAAAAAAAATTCCTATGGCAGTAAAGAATCTGATCCTGGACATGTTGTTCCTTTTAATAAATCATCCTCAATATGAATAAGAAAAATATGATGAAAATGTATAAATATTTAGGAAATTTACCGCATTAGTAAAATATTAATATTATATTAAAATCATAGGGGGTCATAGTTTATCATTGGGAATGGGAGAGCAACACATGACACTCTATTTTCATAATCATTATTGGCAAGGACATTCCTTCCTCCAATATATTTGTTAAATGAATATATTCAAATCGTTACATCTCATTTTCTGCACCCTTTCAAATAGTCTATGTGAACATGATAACATAATGGCTGGTTTGGAAACCAATTTATACCAAAATTATTAAGACCCTCATGGTCAGAATTAACTACCAAGGGGAACTCATCCACCATGTCATTCACAACATGTGGGGTGGGGTAATATTCTATAATTATCAAAAATTATATGAAATCATGATGTGAATCATCTTGACCCAGAACAACTATTTGTTCCATGGAGAAATTAACACAATATTGATGATAATAGTTTATTTTACTCCAATCAATGAGGAAGGTCTCATTGGAACTAGAATAAAAATATCATCAACAATCTCAGCTACAACATCATATTAAAAACATGGTAGCACAAATTATAGGAAAGGTGGCATTCATATCATAAAATAGGTCTTATCATTAAAAGACATAAAAATTAATGGAGAATACTCAAAACATGGGTATTGAGTTATCCCCTAGGATCTATTCTCTTCGTCCACTAGAAATAGTGTAAGAAATGGAGTAGCAAACAGTTCAGCATTTGGATGATGCATCCGACTAGGCCCCAATAGATTTAGAGAAATCAGTAGACTGAATTCTATTCTGATATTGATATATATATATGTATATATATATTTCCATTGGTATGAATGGGGGAGTCTCCAGTCTATGGATAATCCTACTACACCTTTTTCTCATCAATAAAAACCCACTAAATTCCTTATGTTTTTGTGTATCCTTTTTTCCTTTTATCAAACTCATGAAATTTTTAACAGCTCAAAATTATTTTTATTACCAAATACATCAATCTAGTAATAATAACAATCGAACGTATATTCAAACTCAAACTATAAATTCATAATATATTCCTCCATAGAATGGTTCAAAAATGATCATTAGTATAAAATAAACTTGTTGATGTATCATCACCAATTCATTTGAAATGTTTTAGATTAAGAAAATATCATGTGAAAATTTTCATGAGGATAAAGATTTTATTAATTATTGAATAAACTAGTTGTCCTTGAAAGAACAACTTGACTATTGGTGGGGCCAAATGGTGGGTCCCACATGCCTTTATGTATCTTCTTTTTAACCCTATCTTTTTCTTAAGGAATTAAGGGATATATTTAGTGGGTGTGGACTCAACTTTTTCTCTAGATTCTATTTCTGAGTTTTTGAACTATCAATTATTGTGCCTTCTCAATTTCATAAGTGCCCAATTGTTCATAGATCACACAAGACATGTGTCTAGATACCAGAGACATGAATTTTTCTATTTGTTCCCTTTGATTGTTTTCTACCTTTAATAATTGTTCCCCATCCTATGAGTAGTATTTCATATTTTGAGTTGGATGGATGACATGCTATTTTTTTATTTCAAACAGCATGGACGCATTGTTTTTTTAGTTTAGGTTCATATACCTCATCACATATTTCTTGTATTTTAGGATCATATAATTCATAACATCATTTCTATATAGTAGGGTCATATAGTTGGGACCATCATGGATTTATAATGCTTAATGTATGAAGGATGTAAGTTTTTAAATGGATTTTACACTTCACATACTTTTATTTAGATTGGGTATGGTGGATAGTGAAATAATGTTGGGTATGTTGAATCCACATGGATTGTTGGAATATTGTTTGTGTAATTCACACCTAAATGACATTGAACAAATGATTTTTATATTTTCCAAACACTCCATGGGTGATCGAAAAATACAATGCGGTGTTGAGTAATATTGTGATGTTTCAAGTGCTGACAAGGATTAGAGTTATTTTCTTTCAAGGAGGAGACACCTCAATGTGATGGTTCAAGGGACCTTATACATGAACCAATATTGTATTAAAGACATGGTAATTCAGAAGGGTCCCTTCTACATTCATGGGGCTATTTATGGTTTGAGAAGGTTCAAGAACATGGTAAATTATATAAGGCATAGGGAACTTTTTATCCAAGGAGGGTTTTATCACCTTAAAGATAGTTAATATGGTAAGGTCCATGTAAAATTATCATGAATTAAGGTCTAGTCCCCAGTGTGAACTACACAATGAGAGGGGCATTTATTTTTTGGTTGTAAACCTTGGTCCCTACATCACATTGTTTAAGATCACATGTGGAGGACAAACAAAAGTATCTAGAATGAAACACCACATTCCTTTTTGAGAATTGATATAGTACATATTGAAAAAACTTTTAGGATGTTGATCCCACTCAAATAGTCTGGTTATGGGATTTGTAAATCATGATATAGTAATAAATAAGGCATTTTATTATTCAGTTTTTAATCATAGTGGCATCTGTTCATATTGGTTAGTCCCTATTTACAATAAGCTATTGGGGAAAACCATGAGAAATTAATCAAGGCTATGGGTTTCCAGGAGATATATATCAGCTCATAGATATTGTGGGTATCAACTTATAATTCAAATACGTGTATATTGTTTATTAAAAATGAAATATTCATGAAGGATATGAGAACCCTATATGTTTATTTTGATATGATGAACACGTTACCATAGTGTGGTGATGTGGAAAATCATTTCACTAAATTTTTCATTGACCAAAAGGGTCCATCGAACATCGATCATCCTGTACTCTGTTAATAAGAAAGTCCTTATGATCTTTAAATATTTTAGTTTACAATCAATTTTTTCCCTAAACAATGGATATATTTCTCTTAGAGAGGGGATATAAGGATTTTTCATAGATTTACCTTTGCAGGTTATCAAGCTAACAAATTTTTCATCTCTTTCATAAGTATTTTATGGTTTTTTTTATTTGGACAATTAGAGTCTAGTGTTAGTGGTCATAGAGATTTATCAAATTTGAATGTATTTTAAGGTCTTAATATTGGTATTGGGGTATTCAGTGGAAGATGATGGGATAGGGATTTTAATTTTATATCAATGGAGTGAAGAAAAATTCATTTTATAGTGATTGGGGCCCTAGTATGGTATGAGGATCTCAGGTGTATTATTAAAATAATATAAAATAAAATAAAATAGTAACTTTGTATGAAATCAAATCACACATGACTTGAACTCGTTTCTGGTGATTATTGATAAAAGGATACAATATCTAATCCTTATATATAATTCATACATGCTATAAGGATCTTTATGCACATTGTTTGTCAAATTATGGGTGATAGTGAAATGATCGATGATCTCTACAACACCAAGATGATCCCCATGATCCATTGCCTTTGATCCATGAAGGAAATATTTTAACATTCCCTCAAGAGATATTGTATCTATCTATGATTTTGTAGGAGAGTGTGGCTCTAATTCTAAATGAATGAAAAAATCAAGGAATGATTATTTCCTTCACTTATATAGTGGATGCCTCAACTACCGAGTTACAGTTCATCGACAACCGTATATTAAACATCCAATCAATAAGTAACAAATAAATTATTATGATGAATTAATTGCATCATAAATATAATTTTATATTATCACATACTTGTAATACATATAAAATATAATATGTGATAAACTAGATTCATTAAATAAACTTTTAATTCATGTTAATATTAAACGACCCTAGAATATTAAAATAATATATATTCATATAGAATTATTTGTATCCACCCTAATCCCAGAAGCCTTATACAAGTGCCTGCTATAATTACATTACATAAGATACAAGGAATCACATCCCAAAGGATCGATAATTTTAGTATTATTGGAAAAATAGATAGACACATGATTTATATATTAAATTTTAAAACACAAATTACATCATAATATTTTTTTCAAAAATAACAATATTTTGTCCAGCATATTCATGTATATCATTCATAGTATACTTTATGGAATTCATTGGGAATGAAAATGAAATAAGGGTGATCTAAATTTCTCATTAAGTTTTATGTATAGTTGATTAAATAATGTATCCAAGATAATAATCAATATATAAATGAAAATAACTGAACACACATACCATATAATTAATAATATGAGAAGAAATCATTTAAACAATATGGAAAGGTATATAATAAAAAAATTCCATATAATAATTAATACGAATTTCATAACTAGATAAGGAATTATTCATATGGAAAGGTATGGAACTATAAAAAATACCATTAAATTAATAAACTAAGAATAAAATTCATCCATATATTTATCATAGTGAAAATATCATTGATAATAACAACTGAATCTGAATGAAGAAATGACTAATTATTAGATACCATGTTTCTCAGACCCATGAAACCTTTTCTATCAAGACTAATAATAATATAGTTTAAAACATACTAGATAAAAATCCATTAAAAGATGTTATACAACTAATTCATCCAATGATTCTACTGATGCATCTGGGGGATTGAACTAATCAGTCCCCTACCATTGTATTCCATGTCAAAAGCATTCCTCATATATCTATTAATAGGTTTAATTCCTAAATAATTTTCCTTATAAAATATCCATTTTGAGTAAAGAATATAGATTTTTCAATTTTCCCTAGTTAATCAAATATCATTAAATGAAAAAACATATCTAAAAATGATTTATGGTTTAGGAAATAATCATTTCAATGTCAAAGGTTATGGATATGTAGTAGAAATTTAATGTTAAATGATTATATGATAGTGAATAACTCCAGGGGAATATAATGAAAATAAAAATGATAAAGGAGGTGAATGTAAACATAATCCTATATAAAAATAATTATAATCCATACAAAGGTATAATGTGGATGGGGGGAATAAAATTTTTACCCATTAGATTGATAATAATGGTTGTTTTCATTGATGAAATAAAATTATATTTTTAAAAACATTCTTAGGGAAAATCTCTTTTTCATTTCTATTTTTTAAAATAATTTTCTTTGAAAATAACAATTATTTTTTTCAAAATAACCTCAAAAAATTGGAATGGATTATTTTAATAAATTATGGTCATTTTGGTAGGTAATTTCATACATGTCATAAATAACACTCTTTTTTCACATTAAACGTGTTGAAAATGTGACGTGTTCTAAAATAAGAAAGATGTTTCCTTTGAAAAGTTTGTGTAAAAAGAAAAATTGGGTAAAATGGATTTTAAGAAATAATTTTTAGAAGGTCAGATATTTTTTTTTGAAAACAATTTATATAACAAGTTTTTTTATGAAAATGGATTTCCGGATGAAGAGAGAAATGATGTTAGATTTTATTAAATACTTATCTCAGTATTATTAATTACTAAAGTATGAAAAAATGGTACTATAACATGAAAATGAGAATGAATAACTAGAGGAGAATAAAATTAAATGGTGTATAAAACAATTATCATATAATTTTATCTAATTTAATTTCAAGAATAACTAATCTTGATTATAAGGATATTATGAAATAAACCCACAAAATGATCATAATTTTCAAGTGTTAATTAATCAATGAATAGATTTTGTGTATCAAATATAAATACACATAAAAATAGTAAAATTGATATTCAAAAGACATTAAATACATAATCATATATCATTAATGTCAATGATTAAGTAATATATCAAAATAAAAAGGAATTGAATTATGAAATATCTTTACCATTTGGTAACATTATGTTCAATTTATTGTTATATTAAATAATTAAAATTGAAATTAAAAACCCATTAATAATGATTTATTATTGATATTAAAAGTTATACGGTCATTATATACACTGTATAAAAGAAAATAAATGAATAACATTACTATATGCCTCAATGAAATGAAATTGAGATTAAATCCCTTACATTACATTTTACTTTTTTTAAATTCCCATTAACCTTTTGAATAAAGTATTTAAGAATGTAATAGACTTATAATATAAGAATATTAATTTCTTTAATCTCATATATGATCCATTTTTGACATATTATCATCTATTTATTAATAATTTTTTATTATTTTCATTATTTCAGGTGTTAATTGTCTTATTTTTTGAGTATGTTTTGACTTGTTATTTTTTCTTAATCATACATATATCATGATTTAATCATCTATTTAATTACAAAAATAATGAAAATATCATATATATTCAATATATATATATATATATTGTATTCCATAATATGTTTTTAATGGAAATGGAATAACCGTTCATGTAGATGGTAGGTCGTATATATGCATGAATGTTATTTCAATTTTCTTTTCATATTGAAAGGAAAAAAAATAAATGATATATATATATTATTAATAAATTATCATTTTTATTTCATATATATCACATATTTTCTAAAACCATATGTAACACATTCCATGTAATGCATTAATTAATCACAACACTTCGCTAAGAGGTAGTCCATTGTACACACAAACAAAGTTATCATATTCCCAAAGACGAAAAATATGAAAATATGTGTTATAATTTTTTTAGAAGAATAAATAAATAATAAATAATAAATAATATATATATATATATAATATTAGTATTAATTCCATCATTATTTCCAACTATTAATAGTTGTAATGTAAAAATGAATGACATCCGTTTACGAGAAGGTAGTCCTCTATACATAAGAATGATGATTTTGTTACCCATTTAATGGAAGTGTGTGAAGTTTTAGTTTTTTACCCATAACATAAGAGAATAAAATTATATTTATGATACATATTATATTATATAATAAATTCAAAAAATAATTTAAGTTGGTGGAGAGAAAAATAAAATAAAAATCCTTTTAGAAGTATTTTACCTCTTCATCAGGTATCCTCCATAGGGATACTATAATACATTCATAAGTTAGGTTTATTCCCAAGATAGGGATTCTGGGATAAAGGGATGTAATTTTGGGAGTTATTTTATCATTAATCGGTTCAACCATAGTGGTTATATAGGTGTGATGAAGGGGGATATGTGGGGGCATTTTATAAGTCGGGTGAGTGGAGAACATGTAAATTTTTGAAAGAGGGAATTCCACCCATACTGTTTCCATTTAAATTTGATCCATTAATGAACAAAAATAGATCCTATAATGTTTAAATTCGAAATATTACTAGAAAGTATATATTGTAAATGATTATATATCATTTTACCCTTATGTTTATAGTTTAGTGCCTTGGTAAACTTGTTTTTTCACTGAATCACTGTAATTGATTTTAACTTCTTTCAGTAATCATTTTGGTCAAAATTTATATTTAAATTTTTATAAATTATTAATTATTATAATTCCATTTATGAAATCAATTTTTAAAAAATTTATTCACATATGTTTAATTTAATAATTAAAAATTAATCCTACAGTTGTGATGAGAAAGATGGTAATTAAAGTGAAAATATTCAATATTTTACAATGTTTTTAAATGCAATTTCAATATGAAATTAAATAAAATTAACAAAAATTATATTAATATATTATGAATTTAAAATTTTATTAATATAAAACCAATTATAACTATAATTTAATATTATATATTATTTTTATGAAAATACAACTTTCAATTAAAATTCATTATTCTACACTATTCATTAAAAATGAAACTTCTATGAAAAATACCCAAAAATAATATAATATTGAAATTAAAATTCAAAAATAGATTTTTTTTCAAATGTATTTATGAGAGTGTCAAAATATGGTTTTAAAATAATTTCGCCTTTATTAGGTGACGAAACTCCCTTTAGAAAAATACTGCTTTTATGGGTAAAAATAGATTTGTTCTTATCTTATAGAAATAAAATCTAATATATGAATATAAAAATTATTTATTGAATATAAAGTATACAAATTTCATTAATATCATTCTCTAATAGTAATTATTTTCATTTATTTTCATACAATTCCTTTGGTTCATAGTAATAGTTTTTTTAAAGATATATTTTTTATATTCAATTGGTTTTTTATATTCACGTATAATTAAGTAGTAACCAATGAATTAATCCATATATTTTCAAATGTTAGTTAATAATATTCATAACCACTATATTAATATCTTAGATATAAATTTCACTTTAAATAATAATATTACAATTATTTAGTAAAACTCAGTCTTGTTTGTAATGCAGGATTGTGAAGAAAGTCATTGTTGCGTGTATTCCAAGATAACTAAGTGTTGGGTTCATTTCAAGATATATCATATAATGAATTTACTTAAAATAGTGAATATATTTTAATGTCTCAAGATTCCTTATTCCCTTCTCTGCTTTGTGTTCATGTCATACACACTATTGAGTAAAATATTTTCATTCAGAATTTTTGGGTGTTACATTCTCCACACATTTAATGAATTGTGTCCTCACAATTTAAACATGATCATGGAAATAAAAAAGATAAAATTCCAAATTCCTTCCTTTAAATCACACATGCTGATAAGGGTTGTTAGAAAAACCCTCTTAATAATATAGAATAGGAAGTATAAATTTTAAATTGAAAAAACTCATAACTAGGATTCAAAGTATGATAATATCATTGGAATGTGAAAATATTGATGTAGAGGAAAAAAGTAAGTTATTATAGATACTGATTGATGTTATTGATCACAAACAAGTGAATGATCAATGGAATTTTTAGGGCATCAACAAAATAATTATAACAGCTATGGAAAGGTCATTTATATCAACATAGATGATGCTAATAGGATAATATTTTATTTCATGATAATTTTTCTAAAGTTGGGGAATTTTATTACTATACAAGAATATAATGAAATGTACATAATTTATACATTTCTATTTTATAAGGAAAATTTATTCCTTCAATGTGCTTCAATAAAATTCACCACTTATTAAAATAAATAAATATCTAAAAAATAATTTTTTGTGCATGGAGCATTAAATTTTCTTGTAATGGATCTTACAATCCATGAAATATTGAAAAGTCTTTTATTTTGTCACTAACTATTTTCTAAAACCAATGTGGTTAATAAATTATTTTCTAACCACATAATTTATACTATTGATTCATCATTAATATTTATTCATCAAATTTTTAACTAAAAACAATGTCATATTATCTAGGACATTATGTAGGTCAGTGGTTTCCATTAAACCCTTAGCATCCTTCGATTTTCAGATCAAACCCTACATACTTGAAGGATATGATGGGATGTTACACAAAATAAAGTTTTTATATTTTTTAAACTATATTTATATAATTCCAAATTGAAATATAAATGACATCCTCGAAATGAAATTAATCATTAAATAACCATTTTATTAGCATTTACAATACAACATATTTTTTCACAAGGTCCAATAATCTAATTTGGAGACTATTATAATGTCAATAATGATCATATTTACCCTAATATATATCAATACCATTATATTTTTATCTATAAAATTTAATTTCTTAATTCCTCAAATAACTTTCCCTCTAAAAAATTTTCCTCTTCTAAATTTCTCACAAAATATAATTGATCTAATGAAATTCCTATCACATATGACCTAAAAAGAGGTTAATGATTTTTAACTTATGATCAATCTCAAAATAATTAACCTATTATGGTATCATTAACTCTTATATTAATGAAAATAAAATTTATCGTATGATTTATCTGAATCCTTAGTTGTTTCATGATTCTTTAAACCAATATACTATTTTTGAAACATGTCAACAATTTATTTCTTAAATCACAGTCCATAAAAACATCAACCATTTTATTTCCACAAAGTTCCTCATGTGGTATACAGGTTACCCTTTATAAGAGTTCATTGACTTGAGTAATTCATAGGTTCCCCACATTTAAGGTAAAAAATAATAAATGTATCCTTAGAAAGAGGTTTATTTACTTCCATCATATTCTTCTTTTATTCCTCAATAATTATTTTTTTATTCCTTTATTTTACACAAATAGCATTTCACTATTCTCTTGAGACACTTTCCTAAGAGTCTCCTTTCAAATTTTCTTTCAAGATAGAAATAGAGCCTTCTTTTCTCTATAGTCTCTACCAATATAGATCATACCAAAACACATCCATCTCTTCCTTGGTGATCCTAGGAGTTGGATAGTGTATAGGTTGTTAATCATATTTAAATAAAACTCATTAGGTATAAAAGCAATATCATTATCTATTATGAAAATCTCATTAGGTTTTTCAATTTCACCACCTTATCCCTGATGTTAATTGATAACATAATTCTTTTGGGTGTCAACAATTGACTAAAACTATAAACCATTGTGTTACTAAACATAATCATAGTGAAAAAAACATATTATCATTTATAGTATATATAAATCATGAAACCTTATTTTAAATATAAAACACCTTATCTTTGACCTATGTAATTCATTATCATCATTTAATCAAATAATTTGTAATTGTATATAAATAAAATTCGAATTTCAATAAGAATAACCCCCAAGAGGGATAAAAAAAGGTGTGCATTGGGGCTCATTTTTGTGTACCATGTTACACTCAAATTTAACCTAATGTTCCATTTTCAAAGTTATTACCCCTAGGTACATCTACGTGAAAGCCATATCCATTTATAGTATCCATATAGGAATATATTTCAAGGAAGACCCATATATTATGTACCTTACCTAAACATTAGAATTTTCTTATATAATTATCCTCAAATTCACTTATAGGGTTCTGTTCCCTATGGTATATTTTCCAAAATATAGTTCCTATGGTTTCTACTAAACATTCTATGATACCAATTGTAGAGACCCCTTTCCCGTAATTCTAGTACCGGTGCATGCTACCATTACACTAGAATAATACCCAAGGAATGTCATCATAAATGAAATACCAGTTTAGTATTTTCGGTCAAAATGTATGTGTGTGTGTGTGTGTGTTTGATTCACATATAACATTTGAATACACAAATTACAACTTATTTTTTGGAAAATAACATTATTTCTTCCAGTATATCCTTTCATATAATTCATATAAAACTAAATGAAATTCATGGGGATTGGAAAAAAATAATGGTGATAAAACATTCTAAATAAGGTTTATGTATAGTGGATAAAATATAGTATCCATAAGATTAATCAATATGGAATTTTAAATAACTAAACAAACATTTTGTTGGGAAAAAATCCTTCAAGGTAACATTGAACCATTTTTTTCGTGTTTGTGTTTGTTGACAAATCTGGTTTGTCTATTGACAAAGAGGGTTTCCATGGTGATTTGTTGAGTTCCAATGATATTGTTTACAAACTATGTTGAAAAGAATTATGAAAATGGAATGGACGATCTAGAGGTGGTACAAAAATAACAGATCTAAGGTGGCACCATTTTCCAGTGATTACCAAATTTTTGGGCCTCAAAATTGGAAAATGGGGAAACATGTTTTTGGAAATGGATGTTGCGTGAAAGATCTAAGGAAAGTTGGAAACTTGTGCACAAGTCATGTTTTGGGATCAGAATGTCAAAATTGGCAAAGGCATGAAGTGTGTGAAAAAATTCAGAGTTGCACGAAAGATGAGGTTGTGCAAAAAAACTTTCACACCTAATGTGATGTCAAATGGGGTTTTTCACACTCATATAGAATCTTTCATGACATGATGAATCTTCCATACAGGGGTCAGTGGCACTTATAAATAAGAGGCGACCCCCCTCATTTGATATAGCTCAAAACTTAGAGAGAATATGAGCTCCACATTGCATAGAATTTTAAGAAAAGAGGGTTGTGTGAATGATTTTGAGTTGCATGCAAGCAAATAAAGTTGCATGTAATATTTCAGTTGTGTGTAATACTGAAGTTACAAGCAAGGGGTGTTTTGTAAAAAAGGTTTAATCTTGAAACAAAGGGATTAATTTTATGCGCAAGACACAGTAAGGGTTGCATGAAATATTTTAGGTTGTCCAGGAATATTGTGGTAAAGTAGTATTCATCAGTGGATGAATGTGGAACATCAATAGATCATCCACATATAGTCGAGGATGCATTCATTATAGATAATGAAGGGACCTACAAGTCTTTAAACTATAATTGGATCTTTTGAAGAAGTAGTAAGAACACTTTAGTTGAGAGGGCAGTGAGATTTCACATTGTGGTTGGTTGTAAACCAGGACGGACAGTGAGTCCACTCAGAATTTATAAATAGTAGTGTTCTTATAGTGGATTTGGTACATCAGCACATTTCCATTTTATGCTCTTTGGACGTAGAAAAGTGAGGGTGAACCAAGTAAAACTATTGTGTCATGTTCATGATTTATGCTTTTTTCGTTATGTGTAATGTGAAGGAGAGAGAAGAGAGTTGTTTCTAATAATGAAACAAGATAAAAAAGGGGCATTTATTTTACTCTTTCACACCCTGATTCACCCCCCTCTTAGGGTATCTAGCCTAGTGGACATTATAATTGGTATCAGATCGAAAGGTTAATATCAGTTTTTCTATCACAAATGGAGGTAACTAATCATAAAGGGATTCCCATATTTGAAGGGAATGATTTTTATCTATGGAAGAATATGATACAATACTACTTCTGATATTTGGGAATGGATGTATTTACAACAGCAATGCATGGTATAAATTTTAATATTATTAGTGGTTCATTTTCAGAAGTTGAATGAAGAGAATTGGATGTTGATGCCAAGGAAATAAATGCCTTAGGGGGAGCCCTATCCAAGGATATTTATACGAAGTTGATTTCATGAAAAATAGCACATGCCATGTGGGAAAAACTTTTGAACATATATGAAAAAGATTCAAAGGTTAGAGATGCAAAGATGCAAGTGTTGTGAAATAAGTTTGAAGATCTGAAAATGAACCTGAATGAGTCTGTTGACAAATTATTTGATAGGGTAAATATTTTTTTGGAATATATGAGAGGTCTTGGAGAAGTCATTGAATTCTGAAAGATCATGAAACACATCTTGAGGAAACATCCACCTTGGTTCAATCTGAAATTTTCAGTACTGGAAGATAAATATCCAAAATAGCTGACACTGGACAATTTTCATAGTACCTTGGTTTCATATGAATTGAGGAATGATGATAATAAGGATGTGGAAAAGGGAAAATAAAAAAAGGTGGAATTCAAGGCCATGAAGAAGCTCACCATTGAATATACTCAAGAAGAAGAAGAGACGAATGAGTTGATTTCATTACTTTCTTCAAATATGCAAAGAGGAAAAGGAATGTTTAAAGGGAAACTTCCCCTATCATGCTTTAGATGTGGAAAGGTTGGTCATCTTGCGGCAAGGTGCCCCAAAAAGTTTCAAGATGAAGAGAATGATGACGACGAAGTTGAAATTCCCAAAAATAAGTCTTCATCCTATTGTAAAGGGAAGAAACTATTCAAGTGAAATTTATTCAAGAAGAAGAATATTCTTTCACATGAGTTTTTCAATTTAGATGAATCTAAGGTTGACGAGGTTAAGGAGATTGAAAACTATAAAGATTATGGAGAAAATGATATGGTGGTTGTTGTCAGTATTACTAAGAAAAGGGAAGAAATCAGCATTTATGAGGAAGAATAAGTTGAAGGAAGAGTGGATATGCAAGATGAGTTAGAGGTTGCTCATGAAGAGATAGATGTTTGGAGAGCCAAAATAAAATAAATCCAACAAAGTAGTTTGTGACGTGAAACTCTATAGGTAGTAGTAGGAAGGAGATAAGTATTAGTTTATGGAAGAAATTGATAGACTCAAGTCATTAACACCATAGGAATCAGAATCCGTTAATGAGTATAAAATCAAGATTGAAGAATAGAAAAGGGATATTGATGGATTGAGTAACACAATGAATGATAAAATCAAGCGTATCGATGAACTTGAAGGTGAAGTTGTAGGTATGCAACAAAAAATTAAGGACAAAGAAAATTTTTGATTCACAGCATGTTATTAGGAAAGCAGATCATTCAGAAGACTAAAAATATTAAAGATGATCCTAGTAGTTCCACAGTAAAGAAGTAGAAATCAAGCTCAAATGTTAAGGATAATTTGGCGATCAATCAGAAACAGAATGTAGTCAGGGTTGAAGTTAGACATCAAACTCTCGTCTTGAGAATGAAAATTGATGTGGGTATAAAGCAGAATCATAAAATTCAAAGAACTCAAGGGACTATAGGTAGTACAGAAGTTACAAACAATAATGTGTCTTTCCTCAGGTGTTATTACTATGGAAAGATGGGATTCTCACAAAATGAGTGTTCTATATCTAGAAGATATATAAGGGAGTAAGAAAGGATGTGGCACCCCAATAGAGAAGAATTCTCTAGAAAATATTTCAAAGGACACTATTTTTGGTGAAAAGGAATTTGGAACATGGCTACATATTGTGCATAGACTATACAGATGAATGTGCCAAAGCAGAATAAAAACATTTGAAAGTATCATATCAATGAACCAATGGGAGAGTTTAAAATGAAAAATAGATTTTCATCTTTGAAATATGAATTTGGTCTATCATACATTGAGAAATATCATAATTATCAATCTATTTTGAGTGTTAAGACAAAAATATGGACCAATAAGAATAGAGAAGAGAAAGAAGTGGTTGTTGAAATTTCCCTTAAAGCATCAAACAGTTCTAGTGTATGGATCCTTGACAGTGGTTTCATGTCTCACATGAAAGGATATAAGGATCTGGTTACAGGAATAAAATATGACAATTAATGAGTTGTCAAGTTTGTAAATGATGAAGTCCTGAAGATAATTGGATCGGGAAAGGCCAGGTTTGGGGAAAAAGAAATAAGTCATGCGAATGTCTTTGTTGTGGAAGGTCTCAATCACAATTTTCTCAGTGTCAATCAACTATGTGACTCAAGGAATTCTATATGGTTTACCAAGAAGATTTATTTCATCAAGGTAAGAGATAGTACAATGATCCTATAGGGAAAACCGATAAAGGGAAATCTCTATTTGTTAAGTGGAGAAGAAGATATGTGCTTTATATCCAGAGTGGAAGAAAACAAGCTATGGAAAAAACGAATTGGTCATATGTGCCAACCATCCCTGGAAGATCTAGTGAAATTTGATGTAGCTAGAGACCTCCCTAATATATCACATTCTCATACACAAATGTGTGATTCTTGTAAACAAGGTAATATCATTAGAAAGACATAAAAAGAAAAGGAAACGAAGTCAATTAGTGTGCTTGAATTGGTTCATGTTGATGTCTATATACCCATCTCACCAAGAGCTGTTGATGAGAAGAGGTATTATGTTCTTTTCATTGATGATTATAGCAGAATGGAATGGGTATTCATCATTTCCCATAAGTCAGATGTGTTTAGTTTCCTAAAATAGTACCGGAGGGAATCTAAAAGGATTCTTGGACAAAAAATTATCATGTTTCGTACTGAAAATGGTATGTAATTCAAAAATAGTCAGGTAGAATACTATCTTGAGAAACACAGGATAAGGCATCATGTTTATTCAATGAGATATCCCCAACAAAATAGTTTGGTATAAAGGATAAATTAGATCATCAACAACATGAACAGAATGATGCTCATTGAAAAGGACCTACCAGAGAAATTTTGGAAGGAAAAAATTTTGACATCAGTCTATATTTTTAATAGGGATCTGTTGTGTCTGAAGGAAGGAAATAATATGTATGAGATGTGGTACAGAAAGAAGCCAAAATTTAAATATTTTAAAATATTTATAAGTGATTCATTCTCAAAAAAGAAAAACATAGGAAATTTGAGTCACATAGAGATGAGAGAATATTCCTTGGCTACATAGGAAAAGGAAAATCATACAAATGCTTCAATAAGAGGTTAAGAAAAGTAGTTAAGAGCAATGATGTCACTATCATAGAAAATTAATAGATTACTAAATAGAACAATGAATAGTTTCCTGATGAAAGTGATGAATATGAAAGTAACGCAGGGGGAGAAGAAGTGGCAGATGCTGATTCAGAAGAAGATACTGATGATTATCAAGAGGAAGTAAAGTTAGTATCTACATAGAAGCAAAAGAGTCGGGATAAAATTGATAGGAAAAATATCATTGGTGATCAGATAGCGCTTGTTCAAACAAGACGAATAAAATCACTACATAAGACATCCTTCTTATCTTAGGTAGAGCCTAAATGCTTTGTTGATGCATCTGAAGATGAAAACTGGCTTCAATATATGAATGAAAATATATATCATATTGAGAAGAATCAGATGTGAGAGATTCTTTTGAGGCCTGTAGATTAAAATGTCATCGAGACTAAATGGGTCTATCATAACAAGATGAATGAAGATGGAACAATTATTTGAAACAAAGAAAGACTAGTGTGAAAATGATACTCCTAGATAGAATAAATAGATTTGGATGAGACATTTGAACTAGTTGCAAGGCAAGAGACAATCAGAATATTCCTAGCCATTGCAGTGAAATAGAAGTTCAAATTATTCTAGATGGATGTCAAATCTTCATTTTTGAATGGGGTTCTAGAGGAAGTAGTTTACCTTGAGAATAAAAATGGTTTTCTCATTCATGATGATGATAATAAGGTTTGTCGGTTGAAGAAAGCACTATATGGGATGAAACAAGCACCAAGAGCAAGGAACTCAAGTCTTGATCGGTATTTGAAAAAGAGTGGTTTTCAACGTGGTGGATTTTATTACAATCTCTATTTCAAAAACTACAATAATAAAAGTATGATGGTTCTGGTTTATGTTGATGAAATAATATTTGGAAGATTAAATGAAGCTCAATGCAGACAGTTTTCTGAATTCATGAAAAGTGAGTTCAAAATGTCAATAATTGAAGAGCTGATTTTTCCTTAGTTTACAAGTGACATAAGGAAGGAATGGAACATTAATTTCTCAATCCAAATATGTCAAGGAAGTTATGAGAATATTTGGAATGGAACATTTTAAGGATATGAAGACTCCAATTGCCACCCAAATGAAATTATCAAAATATGATGATGGAAGGTCAGTTAATGTAACAGAATATAGTCAGGTTATTAGAAGTTTACTGTACCTAACATTGAAAAGACCTAATATTGTTTTCACCACATTCCAAGTAGCACGATATAAAAAAAATCCCAAGGGAATTCCCATGCTTGTAGTGAAAATAATACTTCGGTATATTAATGGCACTGTGGATTTTGGTTTGAAGTATATTGATAAATCTCACCCAGATATTTTCAGATATATATAGATGCAGATTGAGTCGGTTCAGAAGATGATATAAAATAAACATCAATAGGTTATTTCTATCTTGGTGTATGGTGTATTTCTTGGATAATAAAGTAAAAGGATTGAATTTAATTGAGAACTATAGAAGGTGAGTATATTGAGGCCACTCAGGCATGCACACAGTTATTGTAGATGAAGTAGCATCTTGATTATATAGGATTTGATGTGAAGTTTCCAATCGGAATCTAGTGTGATAACTCAAGAGCTATAAATCTTAGAACAAATCTTGTCCATCATCTGAGGAACAAGAACATTGAAATAAAATATCATTTTATTAAGGAGAAGGTGGAGAAAGGGCTATAGAATTTGGAATATGTGCCTATAGAGCTACAAGTTGCTGATATGCTGATGAAGGCCTTACCCATGGAAGCATTCGAGAGGCATTGACTGGCTCTATGAGTTCAGTCGAATCCCCACACATGAAAGAGTGTGGATGTGGGAATCCCCTCTCCTTGAGGTATGGTGTGTTTTCCCTAATGTACTAATCTGTGTTATTTACCTTGTGGAAGACCAAAAAGGAGTGACCTTTGGGTTCATTGATAATGGGGGATAAAGTGCACTATTCAAGGGGGTTTAAGGGGGAGACAATGTCTTGAAAATGTATTTTTCAAAGATAGGAGGAGTTAATCAGGTGGAGTAGCGAGATATGGGGAGTTAATCAAGATAGGTGAAGAAGCTGATAGGGTGAGTTTTTTTTTATGTGTTCCCTAGGTGTTAGAATTGATCAGTCATAGCTTAGCTTGGACAACAATAGAACCCAAGAAGTGACAAAAGAAGAGTTTTAAATATGACAACGCTGGAATTGATCGATCAATGAATAGATATCATGACAGCTGAGGTTCGTGATGAAAATTTAAGAGTGGTGTTGGAATGGTATCAATAATTGGTGTCAGGAAAGAAGTGACTCATTGATAAACTTTTCACTATACTCGTATTCCTCACTCCGAGTATTTCTCATGTAGGCTTAGAGTATGTGTTGAGTAATTTCTTGATTGTTATCTAAATCACAAGAGGTGAATGATGGTTGTTGATGGAAGGATCTTCAGTGAGGTATCAAAGTGTAGATATTTGTTATGAGAAGATTTATCAACAACCCCAAATGGGGAGATTGTTGGGGAAAATCCCTCAATGTAACATTGAACCATTTTTGTGGTGTTTGTGTTTTTTGACAAATCTAGTTTGTTTTTTTGACAAAGAGGGTTTCCATGGTGAGTTGTCAAGTTCCAGAGATATTTCTGAAAACCTATGTTGACATAGAATGATGAAAAATTAAAGGATGATCTAGAGGTGGTATAAAAATAGCATATCTAAGATGGGGCTATTTTCCAGTGTTTTCAAAAAATTTGGGCCTCAAAATTGGAAAATGGGGAATTGTGTTTTTGGAAATAGAATTTGCGTGCAAGATCTAAGTGTAAAATCAAAAGTAAGTAATGAATAATAGATATTTTTATCTATGTCTATTTATGAATTAGATAGTGTTTTAGAGGCTTAAAATGAGAATAAATCTAATCTTAAGCATGGAATACAGTAATATTTTTAAAAGATTGTTTTACTGCCTTTTAATGGAAAACCATTTTTAAATAAAACTTTTGACAATTTTATAATCTCTATTTGTCAAAATAAACATATTCTTTATTATTGGGACATTGAAATTTAACTTGGGTTAATTTTTGGTATTTTTCTGACAATTTTCATTTTTTAATGAATAGTGAAAAATACTGCATTTTACATCAAAACTGCTTTTTCATATAATTTAATTATATTGTTAGATTATCTTTTTAATTGGTCTTAAATTGTAATTAGAATATGTTTTTAACATTTAATCCAATTGTGGTAATTAGTATTAATTTCACTTTGTAATTGGGCATAAACAAGTGCCAAACTTTTCATAGATATTGTTTCTAAAAAACCCGCTATTGTTTTGACAACGGGAATTATTTTTAAATTAATTATTGAAATTTCTGTGTCTGTAATTTGGTAAAATGGATTAAATATTTGGAATCATAAGGTCTAAATTATTTAATTAAGACTCTTGTTTTTGGACATTATGAATAGTAACGACGGTAATTATCTTTTATCTTGATTAATTAGTAATCGGGTAGTTAAGGATAATAAAATAATATCATAATAATAACAAATGACCCCAACATGTTTCCTAATGATACTTTTTTTGTCATGGAAGACCATGAGATGCCTTGTGAAAAACTTGGAGACCCCATGGAATCACTTTTGTGTGATAATGACTTTTTTACTTTTTATTTTTAAAGAAAGTTAAATATAACAAAGAATGTATCACCTGAGTAAAACATTTTTAATTTTGTCTACATAAATTATCTATTGGACCATAAATATTCATTGGAAATATAAAACTATTTCCTATATCATAGTATTTTTTTATAATTTTTAGACATTAAATATATTAAATTATTTATGACATCATGATGATGTAGTGATTACCTCATTAATGAACGATTTAAATAAAATGAAAAGATAATGTAAAATATAAAACTTACACTTGTAAAAGACCTATTTGATGAGTATATTTATAACCCTTATCACATTATACTCTAAATACATCAATGCGGGACCTTTAAAATCCGAAACTCATTTGAAAAAAAAAGTAACATTTTATACCTTTCCAAGAGTGCCCCTCCTCTCCTCTTATAAAAGGCCCCCACCTCTACCTCCTTACCCACACATCTCAAGCCATTTAATAAGCCAAGATCTGCTCATTTCATCTCTCTACATCCCTCTCTTCATCCTAAAATCCTTACCTTAGGCAGAAAGCTCTTCAAGAAACCCTTTTGGTTCTAACCAAGAGGAGTTACCTGATTTAAAGGTAAAGACTTCTCTAATGTTATTTTGTTTTATTTTTCTTCTCCAACCCCCTAAACTCTTTTTATTCATTTATTTTATAACAACACTAGTATTTTCAATATATTAGGATGTTTTTATAATAATTATTATATCTACACTTACACACACCTACATCTAATGGTTAAAGAACATACTGTTTCCGTGGATGGCGAATTTCTGCCTCACAAAACGATGATTGTTCAATATTCTTATAACCCCTTCAAAAGTGGCCATTAAGATGTCACTATATTTATATATGATATATAATATGTTTATGTT
This sequence comes from Viscum album, assembly GCA_963277665.1. Lineage (NCBI taxonomy): Eukaryota > Viridiplantae > Streptophyta > Magnoliopsida > Santalales > Viscaceae > Viscum > Viscum album. Next base: position 1,073,171,344 of record OY728127.1, on the reverse strand, counting down.
TTTTTTAATCTTCTGTATTTTTCATTTATGTCATACCTTTATGGCTTCCATTATGGGTATACGCGATATCTTCATTTTAGGAAGTGCGGACTACCGCCCCCTCAAAGTGATTTGATTCGTTAATGCCATATGTGGGATGTATAAAGGATGGAATTAATGATATTATATATGATATTATACTGTAATTATAATATACCTTTATATCATTATGATTCCATTCCATAAAATATGAAATATAAATGAAAGTAGCGTCCATGCGTACGTAGGGCTTACCGTCTCCATGAACTGTGCATTTCATTTCTTACCTCTAAATGTTATGTAATATTGTAAATGCATGTATATACTGGATATATATGACATATATGATATCTAAATCATGAATATAATTCTGGATATAATGGATATTTTACAACATGAACAACTTGTAATTATAAAGATTTTATTTTTGACTCAAGTACCAATGATCGACAAAACGACCATTATTAACTTAAATAATTACATAGTGTTCATAACATGGTAATAAGTGATATAAAAGGAATAAAGAACTTGAAAAATTTTCTTAATAAAGTATAAATTAACTCAAGTTTATTATTTAGGACGTTAAATAATGATCGAGTCAAGTCGGACCCGAGGTAAGGGACTTCATCTCAATCTCCTTTTATTGAGGCATATTATGTTTTATACACAACTTTCTTTTATACGGAGTATAAACCCCTTTGACTTTTATGTTTATTCAAAATGAATCTTTTTTATATGAATCGTTTACTAAACGACAAAAGGTAATGTTTTTTTGTCATACGTATGCGGTGACAACGACTTCTTCGCCGCCGTGACCATTATTTGAGCTTCATCTTCCTCTACAAGCCATAAATTTTTTAAAAAAATGAAAAATAAATATCATGTTTTACTTTTATTTTATTTTGGTATTGAAAATGGTTTTCATAATGTTTTTATATCAATGTGTTGTATTGATATATTGTTATTGAAAAGTGGAAATTTTATGTTTCCTTTATGCATGTTTTATGTGACACAATTATGTTATGGTTCTTGGGCATTGTTATGAAGACGGGTGGTTCCGTGATAAACTAAGGGCGGGTGAGCTCGATATAGCTCTCCAATGCATTGGGTAACGTGAAGGGGTTAAACTTTAAGGTTTCTCCGAAGAGATTTAGGGAATATACTATGATGGGTATTCCAAACATAACCATGAGGGTTACTCCCTACGTAAGAATGTTATGAATGCCTCAAGTTACCTTTATGTCTTATGATTTCTATGATTTATTCATGATTTTATTAGGTATGTTAAAATTCTTATGTTTTATGAGTAAAGTATGATTTCATACATGGACTAATGTTTTCATTTCATACTTTTATATCCCTTACTGAGCTTTTTATGCTCATCCCAAGTTTTTTAAATGTTTTTCACATGTCAAGGGAAAGGTACATGATGTGATGATAGGGTCAAGGAAGTGTCATGAAAGAATCCATGTTTTGTTTTAAATATGTTTTTGTTGATGGGAAAAAATGAATATTATCTTTTATGTAACCACTTTGTTTAAATGTGGAATGTAATGCATGTTTTATTATCTAATTCTCTAAAACTCTAACCCTGAAAAGATCATCATTGTGTAATCTTGTAATAACTCAAGATTAAGTAATGTTTAAGGCTGGGGCATTATAGTTGGTATCAGAGGTCAGTTTAGATAACTTTAGGATTTATAATTCTATTAAATGATGATCCAAAAATATATTTTTTTTATGGTAAAATTGAAATGATATAGAATTTGAAGATTACCATGTTGCTTCATCTAATACATGTTTGTTCATAATGTTTTTCCACAGAGGAAACAGGGAAGCAGTGCTAGGAAGGCATACAGAAGGAAATAACCTTTCGAATCAGCATCTTAAGATGGTCGGAATTGGAACTGAACAGTTTGTTGCAGTAATGGTGCATTTGACTCAAGCGATAAATGGTGGTGGTATCCATGCATGAGATCAGCCAGATCAACCGCAGAGGAACATGTCAGTGGTGGAACATTTCATGAGGCAACATCCCCCATCATTCAGAGGATCATCTGACCCTATGCTAGATAAAGGGTGGATTAAACCACTGGAGAAGATTTTTGATGTCATGGGGTGTCCATACAATCAAAAGGTTAGTCTTTTTATTTACTGTTTGGAGGGTGAAGCAGATCAGTGGTGGTCGATGGTTAAAAATATCAGGGACGCTGATGAGATTGATGCTCTCGACTAGGATGAATTCAAAGGTATGTTTCCTGAGAAGTATTTTCCTAAGGTTGTTCGACTTAGGATGGAAAAACAATTCCTAGAATTGAGGCAAGAGTAAGACTCAGTGGTTGCCTATGAAGAAAGGTTCACTCGATTGGCAAGGTATTCTTCAAATTTTATCCGAGACCTTGATAGTCAAATCAATCGTTTTTACTTAGGATTAATGCCAAAATATCAAAGGGATTTAGCTTCTTGCGAGTTTAAGAGTTATGAAAAGCTTGTTCGATGTGATGAGAAGGTGGAAATGTAGTTTGTCGATGATCAAGTGTTCTATAACAACCAGCAGAAGAAGAGACCGAGGTGGTAGGATAAAGGAAAGAATTCTTCAAAAAGGTCTGACGGTAAGAAAACTAAGTTTCCAATTTGTGATAAATGTGGTAAAAGGCATGCTGGGGAATGTCTTCTGAATTATGGAAAGTGTTACCAATGTGGTAAGATGGGACATAAGTCTCGTGATTGCACTGAAAAAGATCAGGGTGATGGTAAGACCAAATTTGATTTACAGATATTGAAATGTTTTAAGTGCAATGAGATGGGTCACTATGAAAATGAGTGTCCGACAAAGAGCTCGAGTGATGGGAAGTATTTAGACTACAAGAAGAAAGGGGTGGTGAAATCCTTTGCAACTACTTCAGTAGATGCTAGGCCATCAAATGAAGTTGTATCAGGTACTTTGTTTGTTTTTTCAGATTATGACAGTGTGTTGTTTGATTCGGGGTCTACAAATTCTTTCATCTCTAAAAACTTTTCTAGTAAAATGAAAATATCATCTCAAGAAATGACTCCTGAACTTGTGGTAAAAACACCTGGGGGAAATGTTGAGGCAAAAATAATTTATAAGAATCTTCATATCCTTATCCGTGGAAAGAACCTACTTGAAAACATTATTGTTTTACCTCTAGTAGAGTTTGATGTTATCCTGGGTATAGATTGGATCTCTATTTACCATGCTAAGATTGACTGTAGAGTTAAAGAAGTTTCTTTTCAGAAAGACTTTCAGTTTGTGTACAAGAATGAACCCTTAGTGTTGATAACATATCATGAGGCCAAGAAACTTATAAAAGATGGAAATGAATGTTACCTTACATGTATCTTTGAAAACAAGGGAACTGTTCAGATTAATGATGTGCCAGTGTTAAATGAGTATCCTGATGTTTTTCCTGATGAGTTTCCTGGATTAATACCAGATCGGGAAATTGAATTTATCGTTGACTTAGTTCCTGATGCTAATCCAATTTCAAAACTCCCTTATCGAATGGATCAAACTGAACTTTTAGAGTTGAAGGAGAAATTGCAAGATTTATTAGAGAAAGGTTTCATTCGACCTAGCACATCACCATGGGGTGATCCTATTTTATTTGTTAAAAAGAAAGATGGTTCAATGAGACTTTTCATTGATTATACAGCCTTGAATAACATCACTATTAAGAACAAATATCCTTTTCCTCATATCGATGATTTGTTTGATCAGCTCCAGGGAGCTCAGTATTTTTCAAAGATTGACCTGAGATTGGGGTACCATCAGTTGAAGGTAAAGGAAGCAGATATTTTGAAGACTGCATTCCGTACAAGATATGGCCATTATGAATTTTTAGTAATGCCTTTTGGGCTAACCAATGCACCTACTGTATTCATGGACCTTATGAATAGAATTTTCCATGAGTTCTTGGATAAGTTTGTGGTTGTTTTCATTGATGATATTTTGGTGTTTTCTAAAAGTAAAGAGGAGCATGAAAGACATTTAAGGGTTATTTTGAAAACCTTAAAAGAAAAGAAATTTTATGGGAAATTCAGCAAGTGTGAGTTTTGGTTGCAACAAATTTCTTTCCTTGGTCACATTGTTTCTAAAGATCGGATAACTGTTGATCCTGCAAAAACAAAGGTTGTTGAAGAATGGCCAAGACCCACAAATGTAACTGAGATTCGTAGCTTCCTTGGTTTTACAGGTTATTACTGAAGGTTTGTTAGAAATTTTTCACGGTTATCTAGTCCAATGACTAAGCTAACTCGGAAGGGTGTTAAGTTTATCTGGACAAAAGAATGTGATGATTGTTTTTAGGAACTGAAAATAAGATTGGTGAATGCTCCAGTTTTGGCACTACCTTCTAGGAATGTTGAGTTTGTTATCTACAGTGATGCTTCATTGAAAGGACTTGGTTGCGTCCTAATGCAGAATGATCAGGTAATTGATTATGCTTCACGATAGTTGAAAACTCATGAGGTAAATTACCCTACACATGATTTGGAATTAGCTGCTGTTGTTTTCGCTTTAAAAATTTGGAGGCATCATTTGTATGGATTAAAGTGTGAAATATATACCGATCAAAAAAGTTTAAAGTATATATTCACTCAGAAATAATTGAACATGAGACAGAGGAGATGGCTAGAATTAATCAAGGATTATGATTCTAGAATTCATTACCATCTGGGAAAAGCAAATAAAGTGGCTGATTCTTTGAGTCGAAAAAGTAATGCTTCATTAACAATGTTGCGTTTGGAATGTGATCCTTTGGTTAAGGATTTGATGAAATTTGGCTTAGAAGTTGTCGGTGAGGGATGTTATTCTGTTTTGTTTCAGGTATCAGCGAAATATTCTCTATCAGACATAATTAAGCGAGCACAGAAGCAAGACAATGAGTTGCAGAAAAAGGTAGAGCTGGTTCAGAAGGGTAAGTTGCATGAATTAAACATTGATAATGATTTTGTTTTGAGATTTGGGAAGAGATTGTGTGTTCTGTGTGATTCACAGTTGAAGAGAGATTTATTATGTGAATCTCATAGTTCTCTGTTTTTAGTTCATCCGGGCAGTACTAAGATGTATAGAGATCTTCGGGAGTATTACTAGTGGGACGGAATGAAAAGAGATATTGCTGATTTTACTGTGAAGTGTTTGACTTGTCAACAGGTTAAAGAAGAGCGGCAGTTACCTAAAGGGATTATTCATCCTTTACCAGTGCCAGAGTGGAAATGGGAGAATATATCCATGGACTTCTTTGTGGGACTGCCAAAGACACCTCGAGGTAATAATGCAATCTAGGTTATTGTTGATCGCTTGACTAAATCTGCACATTTCTTTGCTATACGAGATACTTTTTCCCTAGATCAACTTTCCTGTTTGTATCTTAAAGAGATATTCAGGTTACATGGAGTTCCTCTCTCCATTGTATTTGATCGTGATCCCAGGTTCACTTCTAACTTTTGGAAAGTCCTTCAGAATTCGTTGGGTACTAAATTAAATTTTAGTACATCTTCTCATCCTCAATCAGATGGGTAGTCAGGATGAAAAATTCAGACTTTGGAGGATATGCTACGTGATTTTTCGATGGATTATCAGGGAAGTTGGGAACAAAATCTTTCTTTGTTTGAGTTTTCTTATAATAACTGTTTTCATTTCAGTATACAGATGGCACCATTTGAGGCATTATATGGGAAGCGGTGTCGAACTCCATCTTTTTGGGATGAAGTAGGTGAAAGGAAGTTGATGGGACCAAAATTGGTAGAAGAGTTGGCATAAAAAGTTCAGCTGATACAGATTCACATGAGAATAGATCAGAGTAGGCATAAGAGTTATGCGGACAACAGGAGGAAGGATCTCTCTTTTGAGGTAGTTGATCATGTTTTTCTCAAAGTTTCACCATGGAAAAGTGTGATGCGATTTGGTAAGAAAAGAAAGCTGAGTCCAAGGTTCATTGGACCATATGAAATTCTGGAGAGAGATGGATCAGTTTCATACCGAGTGGCTTTACCTCCGAGTTTATCTCAGGTACACAATGTTTTTCATGTTTCAATGTTAAAGAAGTACATGCCAGATCCATATCATGTTTTGAGTCCAGAGGTAGTTCAGTTGGAAGAGAATCTATCTTATTAGGAAAAACCGGTCTATATACTTGACCACAAGGTTCAAGTGTTGTGGAATAAGGTGATTCATCAAGTAAAGGTTTTGTGGAAAAACCACATGAGTGAAGTGGCAACATGGGAATCTGAAAATGCAATGAGGTATAAATACCCCCACTTATTCGTTAAGTAAATAAATTGCGGGGACACAATTTTCTAAAGGGGGGAAGGATGTAACATACCAAGTAAGTAATGAATAATATATATTTTTATATATGTCTATTTATGAATTAGATAGTGTTTTAGAGGCTTAAAATGAGAATAAATCCAATCTTAAGCATGGAATACACTAATATTTTTAAAAGATTGTTTTACTTCCTTTTGATGGAAAACCATTTTTAAATCAAAATTTTGACAATTTTATAAGCTCTATTTATCAAAATAAACATATTCTTTATGATTGGTACATTGAAATTTACCTTGGGTTAATTTTTGGTATTTTTCTGACAATGTTCATTTTTTAATGAATAGTGAAAAATACTGCATTTTACATAAAAATTGCTTTTTCATCTAATTTAATTATATGGTTAGATTATATTTTTAATTGGTATTAAAGTGTAATTAGAATATTTTTTTACTATTTAATCCAATTTTGGTAATTAGGATTAATTTCACTTTGTAATTGGGCATAAACAAGTGTCAAACTTTTCATAGATATTGTTTCTAAAAACACACTATTTGTTTTGACAACAGGAATTATTTTTAAATTAATTATTGCAATTTCTGTGTTTGGAATTTGGTAAAATGGATTAAATATTTGGAATCAGAAGGTCCAAATTATTTAATCAATACTCTTTTGTTTTTGGACATTATGAATAGTAACGACGGTAATTATCTTTAATTATCTTGATTAATTAGTAATCGGGTAGTTAAGGATAATAAAATAATATCATAATAATAACAAATGAACCCAACATGTGTCCTAATGCTACTTTTTGTGTCATTTCCGACCATTGGATTCCTTTTTCCAAACTTGGGGACCCCATGGAATCACTTTTGTGTGGTAATGACTTTTTATCTTTTTATTTTTAAAGAAAGTTAAATATAACAAAGAATGTATCACCTGAGTAAAACATTTTTAATTTTGTCTAAATAAATTATCTATTGGACTATAAATAGTTATTGGAAAGTTAAAAATATTTCCTACATCATAGTATTTTTTTATAATTTTTATACATTAAATAAATTAAATTATTTATGACATCATGATGATGCAGCGATTACCTCATTAATGAACGATTTAAATAAAATGAAAAGATAATGTAAAATATAAGACTTAAACTTGTCAAATACCTATTTGATGAGTATATTTCGAAACCTTATCACCTTATCCGCAAAATACATCAATATGGGACCTTTAAAATCCGAAAATCATTTGAAAATAAAGTAACATTTTATACCTTTCCAAGAGTGCCCCTCCTCTCCTCTTATAAAAGGCCCCCACCTCTACCTCCTTACCCACACTTCTCAAGCCATTTGATCATCCAAGATCTTCTCATTTTATCTCTCCACATCCCTCTCTTAATCTTAGAAGCCTTACCTTAGGTATAAATCTCTTCAAGAAACCCTTTTGGTTCTAACCAAGAGGAGTTACCCGATTTAAAGGTAAGGAATTCTCTAATGTTCTTTTGTTTTATTTTGCTTCTCCAACCCCCTAAACTCCTTTTATTCATTTATTTTGTAACAACACCAGTATTTTAAATATACTAGGATGTTTTTATAAGAATTATTCAAGCTACACTTACACACACCTACATCTAAGGGTTAAAGAACATACTGTTTCCGTGGATGGCGAATTTATGCCTCACGAAACGATGATTGTTCAATATTCTTATAACACCATAAAAGGTGGCCATTAAGATGTCACTATATTTATATATGATATATAATATGTTTACGTTTTCCTTAATCTTAGGTATTTTTCATTTATGGCATACCTTTATGGCTTCCATTATGGGTATACGCGATATCTTCATTTTAGGAAGTGCGGACTACCGCCCCCTCAAAGTGATTTGATTCGTTAATGCCATATGTGGGACGTATAAAGGATGGAATTAATTATATTATATATGATATTATACTGGAATTATAATATACCTTTATATCATTATGATTCCATTCCATAAAATATGAAATAGAAATGAAAGTAGCGTTCGTGCGTACGTACGGCTTACCGTCTCCATGAACGGTGCAATTCATTTCTTACCTCTAAATGTTATTTAATATTTTAAATGCATGTATATACTGGATATATATGAAATATATTATATCTAAATCATGAATATAATTCTGGATATAATGGATATTTTACCACATGAACAACTTGTAATTATAAAGAGTTTATTTTTGACTCAACTGCCAATGATCGACAAAATGACCATTATTAACTTAAATAATTACATAGTGTTCATAACATGGTAATAAGTAATATAAAAGGAATAATTAACTTTAAAAGGTTCTTAATCAAGTATAAATTAACTCAAGTTTATTATTCATGACATTAAATAACGATCGAGTCAAGTCAAACCCGAGGTAAGGGACTTCGTCTCAATATCCTTTCATTGAGGCATATTATGTTTTATACACAACTTTATTTTATACAGTGTATAAAACCCTTTGAATTTTACGTTTATTCAAAAGGAATCTTTTTTATATGAAGAATTTACTAAATGACAAAAGGAAATGTTTTTTTTCGTACGTATGCGGCGACAACGACTTCTCCACCGCTGTGACCATTATTTGAGCTTCGGCTTCCTCTACAAGCCATAACTTTTTTTTAAATGAAAAATAAATACTATGTTTTACTTTTCTTTTATTTTGGTATTGAAAATGGTTTTCATAATGTTTTTATATCAATGTGTTGTATTGATATCTTGTGATTGAAAAGTGGAAATGTTATGTTTCCTTTATGCATGTTTTATGTGAAACGATTATGTTATGGTTCTTGGGCATTGTTATGAAGACGGGTGGTTTCGTGATAAACTAAGGGTGGGTGAGCCCGATATAGCTCTCCAATGCATTGGATAACGTGAAGGGGTTAAATGTTAAGGTTTCTTCAAAGAGATTTAGGGAATATACTGTGATGGGTATTCCAAACGTAACCATGAGGGTTACTCCCTACGTAAGAATGTTATGAATGCCTCAAGTTACCTTTATGTCCTATGATTTCTATGATTTATTCATGATTTGATGAGGTATGTTAAAATGATTATGTTTTATGAGTAAATTATGATTTCATACATGGAATAATGTTTTCATTTCGTACTTTTATATCCCTTACTGAGCTTTTTATGCTCATCCCAAGTTTTTGAAATTTTTTTCATAGGTCAAGGGAAAGGTACATGATGTGATGATAGGGTCAAGGAAGTGTCATGAAAGAATCCATGTTTTTTTTAAATATGTTTCCGTTGATGGGAAAAAATGAATATTATCTTTTATGTAACCACTTTGTTTAAATGTGGAATGTAATGCATGTTTTATGATCTAATTCTCTAAAACTCTAAACCTAAAAAGATCCTCAATGTGTAATCTTGTAATAACTCAAGATTAAGTAATGTTTAAGGATGAGTCCTTATACTAAGTTGGTTTGGAATCTTGTGCTAAAGTCATGTTTTGGGATTATAATGTAAAAAAATGGAAAAGGCATGAAGTGTGTGAAAGATTCAGAGTTGCACAAAAGATGAGGTTTCATGAAAAAAAAAACTTGTGTGTCCAATGCGACGTTAAATGGGGTTTTGCGCACTACATGAGAATCATGCATGACACGGTAAATCTTCTATGAAGGGGTCAGAGACACCTGTAAATAAAAGGTGACCCCCCTCATTCAAGCTAGCTCAACACTTAGAGAGAATCCAAGCTCTGGATCGCATGAGAATTTTAAGAAAATGGTGTTGCGTGAAAGATTTTGAGTTGTTCACAAGCTAAGAAAGTTACACATAAGATTTGAGTTTCGCGTAAGATTAAATTTATGAAAAGGGGGTGCTTAGAGACAATGTATTAATCTTGCTAGCATGACATTAAAGTTTCATGCAAGACATAGTAAAGGTTGCACAAAATATTTGAGGTAGTTCAGTAATACGATGGTAAAGTTGTATTCATCAATGGATGAAAGTGGAACATCAATAGAGAATCTACATATAGAGGGGGATGCATTAATTGGAGATAATGAAGGGACCTACAAGTCTATAAACTGTGAGTGGATATTTTGAAGAAGGAGTGAGCACACTTTAGTTGAGATAGAAATGAGCTTTCACATTATGGTTGGTTGTAAACCAAGAGGGATAGTGATTCCACCATGAACTTATAAATAGCAGTGTGCTTATAGTGGATTTGGTACATTGGCACATCTCCAGTGTATGTTCCTTGGACGTAGCCCAGTGAGGGTAAACCAAGTAAAATTTTTGTGTCATGTGCATCATTTAATCTTTGTTCATTCTCTGCAACGAGAATGAGAGAGAAGAGAGTTTTTTCTAACAACAAAACAAGATAAAAAAAGGGCATTTTTTTTAATATGTCATATACTGATTCACCCCCCGTCTCTGGGTATCTATCCTAGTGGACCTAACACATTACAAGTAATCAGTAAATTTATAAAGAAGTGAATAAACTATATAAAAAGGTAAATAACTAAAAACACATGGAATTTAATCAATAACATGATTATCATGATTGGAAAGGAATAATCGATATGAAAAATGTAAATGGATAAAAACACATTCCATTTAATAATTAAACTAAGAAAATAATGAATCCACATATTTTTTCATAATAAAAATATCATGGATAATAATAACTGAATTTTAATGAGTCAATTCTTAATTATTGGATGCCATGTTTCCTAGGAACATGGAACCTTTACCGTTAAAACCTTTAATAATGCAGTTTAAGTCAAACTATGTGAAAAACCATAATCTAAGTCTAGTCAATTGATTCCTCCAATGAGACTATCAATGTGTTGAGGGGTTTTCATTTACCAGTCCCCAACCCGGGTCTTGCATGTCCAATGCATACCACATATATCGAATAGTCAATTTGATTCATAAAAAATGTGCCTTATTAAATATATGTATTGTGAAAATGATAAGGAATTATGAATATTTCCCCAGTTAATATAATTCATTTAAAAGTGAACATTGTATGTAAAAATGGTATCTTATTTAGGAAATTATCATATCTATTACAAATAATATTTATATTTAGGGGAAATTTAATGTTCAGTTATCATAAGAAAGTGAATAACTCTAAGGGAAGTTAGTGACTAAAAAATATTAAAGGAAGTGAATTTCAGTATAATAATTTGTAAAAATAATCATAATTCATCGATAAGAAGAATAAGGATTGTATAAATACAACATATACCCATTAAAGTAAGAATAACATTTTTTCCTATATGTTATAAAAAAATTTAACATTCTTGGGAAAAATATAATTTTCATTTTGAAAAATATTTTTAATATCCTTTAATTATAAAATAACTTTTAAAACCATTTTATATTAAAATAACCTCATAAAGTTTCAAAGGAATCATCAAATAAATTAAGTTTGTGTCGGTAAGTAAATATGTACATGCTATAAAAACTTTCCTTTTTTCACAGTTAATGGGTTAGAAGAGTGGTTTGTTCAGAAAGAAACCAGAATATTTAATTTAAATTTTCTAATAAAAATAAACAGTTCAAAAATTTCTTGTAGTATGTATTTCCTAGAAGGTTTAATATATTACCTTTTAAAACGTGGTTTTTTAAGAAAACAGATTTTAGACTGAAGAGAGAGATGAGGTTGGATTTTATTAAAACATGTCATCAAAAATATTAAGTAACAAAGAGTGAAAATGGTATTATAACTTCAAAAATACCATGATTACCCTGAGGAAAATAAAATTAAATTTTTTACTATACAATGATAGTATAATTTCCTTTAATGGAAGATTAATAACAACCAATATCGATTATAATGATATTCTAAAATAAAACCTTAAAATGATCACAACATTGAAGTGAGAACTAATTAATGAATAGATAACGTGTACCAACTATAAATCCGCCTAATAAAAGTGTAAATACTTCAATATTTATTCTAAATTTATTATACACAAAATCATATAATATTAACAACAACATAGTAGTATTATAACCGAATGAAAAGGAATCGAGTAATGAAATTTCAATACCATTTGCTACCTTAATGTTCAAATCCCCTTAGATGAAATAATTAAAATTGAAACTCAAAGTACCATTAATAATGAATTATTAATTATATTAAATGTCATGGGTGTGGTATATACAACATATAAATGAAACTATGGGAATAACATTAAAATATGCCTCAATGAAATTAAATTGAGAAAGAATCCCTTACCTTACACATTCTTTTGGTTGAACGACATTTAACCCCTTGTATAATGGTTTTAATAATGTTAATAACTTATAAAAGAACCATATAAGTATTTATAATATCAAATATAATTATTTTATAACATATTATCACATATGTTTTAATAATCATTAATTATTTTCATTATTTCATGTTTTATTTACCTTATTCTCGGGGCATGTTTTCAAATTTTTATTTCTTATTCCTCTTAGATAGATAATTATTTAATAATATCAATAATATAAACCATGATTTAACTATAATATATATTCATTATATATTTGTAGCAACCAGACACTAGAAATCAAGATTCTAGTTTCTACTACCATTATAAAGGCATGATTACAAGGAATAAAATTCTGAAGGACCGATCAGTTTAATAGTCTTAGAAAACAAGATACATACATGAGTCTTTTATTAAAAATGAATAAAATAATTACAACATAATATCTTTTAATTATAACATTATTCCATCTATTATATCCCTATATATATTTCATGGTATGCTTCTTGGATTCTAGGGAAAATGAAACATTATTAGGGTGAATTAAATTATCATTAAGTGTAAAGTATAGTGGAAGTAATAATTAATAAATGAGAATATCCAATATTGAATGTAAATAAAAGTACCAACATTTCATGTAATCAATAAACTATGAAGGATGTGCATAAACAATATAGAAAGGTAAATAAATAGAAACACATTCCATTAAAATAACTAGATAAGATAAAATCAATATTGAAAGAAGATAAACTAAAACACATTCCATTTAATCAATGAAATGAGATTAAAACTAATCCATATATATGTGAGAAAAAATCTCAAGGATAAATAGAAAATGATTCAAAATGAATGAAATTATTAATTATTGGATGTCATGTCTCTGGAATATGAAATCTCTTACCGCCAAGATCTATCCAATAGATAGTTTAAGACTAAAAGTAGAAACCCATTTAATTTTAAAAAATAATTTTTCTCATGAGAACCTATCGATGAATCGAGGATATATATAATTTCCAGGCCCCACAAGTCACAACATTTCAAAATCATTTCTCATATCAAGTAACTAATTTACTTAATAAACTATATGTCCTATCAAATATCCAAATTGAATAAATAATGAGGATTTATTGATATTTCCCTAGAATTGAAAATAAATATCAATGTAAAAACTGTATGAAAAAAAGTATATGTTTTAGGTAATGAACATATCAATGATTACTAATAAATATAGTTAGGGGAAATACAATCCTCAATGACCATAGTAAATTGAATATTTTAAGGGGAATAAAAAAGGAATCATGGAAGTGAATGTCAACACTATCCATGACCAAATAAATTAAAACCCATCTAGAGGAATAATATGGATGGTATCAATAAAATATACCTTAGTTGGAGTAAAAATAAAGGTTTATTGTCATTTATGAATGGAATTATTATAAAAATCTATTTTATTTTTTTTTAGGAAAATATGCTTTCTGTATTTATTTTTTTTGAAAATCCTATTATTTAAAAATCACTTTTAAAAAAATCATTAAAAATTAACCATTTAAACATGAAATTATAGTGGTTAAATTCATACACGTAGTATAAAGTATATATAACATTCTTTTTGCATAGTAAAATGGTTAAAAAAAGAACATTGTTCGCAAATCAACATGAAGTTTACATTTTAGAAATTTTTAAAAGTAAATAATGGAATTATTTTTTTTAATAAATCATTTATGAATGGGTAAAAAACTAATGAAATCATTTTTATAAATATAGGTTTATATAAAAAATAGGTTCTCTGATTAAAGAGAGAAATAATGACGAGTTTACTTAAAAACATTTTCTAAATTATTTTAAGTGAAAATGAGTGTAAAATGGTACTATTACTTGAAAAGGGTCATGAATAACCAAGAAATAAGTAAATTGAAGGATTTATTGAGCAATCATCATATATTTTCCTCTAATAGAAATTCATGAATAAACAACACTTAATTAATTGAGACTGTGAAGTAAACCCTTGAAAAGTTGATAACATTGAAGTGAGAATCAATTAATGAATATATTATGTAAATAAAATATTGATCAGAATAAATTATTGGAAATTTGTTAATATATATTTAATTCCATTATACGCATAATCATTCAATATTAATGAAAATGAGGATGTAGTATAACCTAATGAAAAGGAATTGGGTTATGAAATTTCCTTTCCCCTAGTGTAAAATTAATTTCAACTCCCGATAGATTAAATAATTCAAATTGAAAATCAATATACCATAAATAATGAATTTTTCATAATATTATATATCATAGTGTCATTATGTACACCATATATAAGAAATTAGGTGAAAAATGATAAAGTATGCCTCAAAGAAAGGAAATTTAGACGAAGTCCCTTACTACTATGGTAACATATGAATTGGAAGACCTAGAGTAATAAAAAAAGAAACATATTAATACCATTAATATAATATAATCCATTATATGTTATATTAAAATTTATAGTAGGAACACTAAAAAAATATGTAAGTTGTGAAAATGGTATATGCCTCACGAAATGAAAAGAGAACCAAGAATCCCTTACCTTGTGTTTCATTTCTGGTGAACATCCTTTAACCTATAGTATAATGGTTTTAATCATGTTTTTAAGTTATAACAGAATAATAATCATATTTAAAATATCATATATTAACTTTTTATGGCATATTGTTAAAAGTTTTTAACAATCATTCATTATTTTCACTATTTTGGTTATTAATTTCCTAGTTTGTCGAGTATGATTTAACTTCTTATTTTTATTCCTTTTAGATAGATTATTATTTTGTCATCTTAAGAATGTAAAAAATGATTTAAATATTATATTTATCCAGTATATATGTATTTATAATAATCTATAATGTTTGGAGATAGGAAATCAAATGCACCATTCAAGGAGATGGTAGGCTGTATATGCGCATGAACGATACTTTTAATTTATTTCCATGTTTAAAATAATGAATATTATTGTTATATATATATATATATTTATATTATAAATATAGTATAATATTTGTGTCATATATTTCAATTTTTTTTATTAAAACCATCCATTGTACATTTCACATATAGTGTTAACGAATCACATCGCTTTGAGGAGGCGATAATCCACACTTCCAAAAATGATGTTATCGTTTTCCAAAAAAATGTAGTGCATAATGGTATGTGTTAGTAAAAATAAAATAAGCTTAAATACATTATTAATATCATATATAAATATATAAATATTTTTTCCATCATAATTTCCTACCATGAGAGGTGGTAATGGAAAAATGAACAATCATCTTTTCGTGAGGCTGTAGTTCCCCATACATGAATGGAATGTTCATTACCCTTGAGATGGAATTGTGTGTAAGTTTACATATAACCCTAAAAAACATAATCAATTTATATTTATGATAATTTTTTTTATATAATCATGTAATAATAAAATTTTAGGTGGTGGAGAATGAAAATAAAACTGGTGAGCTTGAGGGAGGATGTTACCTCTTATTCGGGTAAATCATTTTCGTCTGAACCAAAAGACTTAAATGGATGGATTTATGAAGAATTTTAGGATTCTAGTATGGTTTCAGTGATATTGAGGAACTATTTGGGAATAAAAAGGTGTATCCAATTTTTCTTGAGAGGTGTGAGGAAGTGGAAGGGTTGTGTTCCATTTAATAGTAGATGCTTGTTAATTTTTGGAAAGGGAATTCCACCCACTTTTTCCCTAGTCATGTGGATACAATAATGTTAAAAATTATATCCAAGGGTGGATAGGGTCAAAATATGTTCATAAACTATATTTTATACAACTTTCTATGTCATTTTGGACATCCATTTTATGGTTTTATCCCATGTTTAGCTTAATTTCACATTAATCATTGTAATTAATTTTAATTACATTCACTAATATTTTTTATCTAAAACTATGTTTACATTATTATAAATTAAAATTTATTCTAATTAGAAATATAAAATATATTTTTATAAATTAAAATAAAAATAGTGGCTGAAATTAACTTAAATTTAATCCTGCAAGTGGGAAGATAAAGTGATTTTTTAAAGTTAAAAATGAACAAAAATTTGAGATGTGTTTATATCTAATTTAAATGTGTAATTGATCAAAATTAACTAAATTGGATTAGATTTTTTATAATTTATATAATATTACTTTACATCCAATTCCTATTAATATTTATCTCTATAAATAAATTAGATGGAAAAGAAATTTTGAATTAAAATTAAGTATTTTTCACTATTAATAAAAAATAAAATATTTCAAAAAATTATCAAAAATCACAGTAAAATAATTTTTATGTTTTTCATTAAAAAATAAAGTTTATTTTAACATATAAAATTATAAAAATTCAAGAAATTGGATTTAAAATATGTTCTCCATTAAAAGGTGTTAAAATTAGCTTTACAAAAATAAAGGTTTTTATGCATAAAATTAGTTTTGTCCGTATCTTATTCCTATCAAAAATATTTGATGAATATCAAAAATATTTTATTTAATATATAATATATATATTTCATTAATATCATTCACTAATATAAATTAATTTTATTTATTAGGATAAAATAGTATTGTGATCATAATAATAGTTTTCTATACAACCATTCCCTTTCTATTCAGTTGGTTATTATATTAATTTATAATTAATTGGTAACCAATGAATTCATTTTATATTTTTATATACCATATATTTTAATAAGTTATTTAATACAATTCATACCCCCCTAATTTAATATATATTTTATATCCTATTATGTTAAATAATAATATAATAATAATATATTGTTGTTCGATAAAACTCATTCTTGTGTGTGACGCAAGTCATTGAAGAAATGTATTGTTGCATGCGACACATACTAAATCAGTATCTCATGCATTTAAATAAACATTGTAGAAATAATTTTTTTAAAATAGTAAATATATTTTAAATTATCAGTATATTATACTCCCTTACACGATTAGTGTTTCTTTTCATAAACAATATCAAATTCAATGTTATGAATTTATAATTTTGTGGAGTTACATTCTCCCCACCTTAAATAAATTACATCCTAAAAATTTAAACATGATCATGGTAATAGATTTTTTTATGTTTCCAATGTTGAAATCCAACATCGTGAGAAGGTTTGGTAAAACATCCTCTAGAAAATAGACAATGGGAAGTACAAAGGTCACACAGAATAATATATAACTAGGTCTTTAAGTAAGAGAACATTAGTGGCATGTGGATATATGTACATGGAGGAAAAGAATAATTATTTATATAGATTTATTGATGTCATAGATCAAATAAAATTAAATGATCAATTTAATATTGAGGTCCTCAAATCCATAAATCTATAATGATTTAGAATACCATCGATTCAACAAAAATCAATGAATTTGGAAAACATTTTATTTCTAAATAATTTTCATAATGTTGGGTAATTATTTTATATCCTATAAATATAAGGTAATATACACAATTGACAGGTTTCAATTTTATATGAATAATTCAATCTTTTTTATGTTCTTCGATCAAATTTTAATTCAAAAATTACATTACAAAATGGATATCCAAAAATTTACTTTGATTACTGATGAACTAGACTACACTTTCAACATTTCTTAAGGACCAAAAAAGAGTGACAATTCATTTCATGTCTCTAACTATTCTCCAAATAAAATATGGTAAAAAAATTAATCTCGAAACCTAAAAAGAAACACTATTGTTTCATCATTAAAATTTAATCATCAAATTTTTTAACTAAAAACAATGTTATATTAACCTAGAAATTTAATAGGTAAGTGGTTGGTGTGAAACCCTTATCATCCTTTGTCCATGGGTTCTAGTCCTGAAGCCATCTAGACATATTGTATTTTCACCTAACATACATTTTTTCCTTTTCTAAATCCAAATTAATTTAGTTTCCAAAATAAATATGACGGACATACTTGAAATAAGGCTAATCACTAAATAGAATTTTAACTAAGGTTTTCAATACAACATCAATACATAAATATTTCATTAGAATTATTTCTACATAGGACCTTCCTTGGTATATATATTATCCTTTGTTATTCATTATCATTATCTATTCAAATCCTTCTTAATGGTTCGTAATCGAAATTTGAATTATCTAAAGTGTATCGCATGAAAGTTTCAAACCATGTGAATTTTTAGGCTTGTTGTTATGTACCATGATACACTCGAGTCATGCTCGATGCAGATTGTCAGATTTTTAATCCCTAGGTACATCTGTTATAGAACTGCAACCACTCGTAGTATCCATACATGGATGTATTTCAATAAATTCCCACACAATCTCTACCATACCAAAATTCTGGGTTTTTTCTAAACTTATCATTAAATTATATCTTAGGGTTATATTCCCTAATATATTTTTTCCTAAATATAGTTCCTAAAGTTTCTACTAAATGTACTTTGATACCAACTATACCAACTTGAACATAGAATTCCTAGATCTAGTGGATAATACCTAAACATTTTCATGATTGTAGGGAATAAAATAAAATAATACCGATCAATTTAGTAGTCTTGGTAAATTAGATGCATAAATGAGTAATGTATTACAAATGTAAGAATTTGGATCATCCTTTCAGGTATGTTTTCATTTTTCTAGTGTTTTTGAGAAAGAGAGGAGTTTCTAGAAATTTCTTATGTACACACCGTGTACTCAATTACCATGGGTTGCCATGTGTTGGACATGTAACGGCCATGCACACGACCGTGTGTGGGGACCTAGAGACCACCTAATGGGGGGGTTGGTTAAGGAAAGTACACCCCATATACTTATAAATTACATTCCATGTACTTTATTTTTTTCATTAAACGAATTGGGGTCACGTCTGATGGAGATAGCACACCTCCTCTCGACCTAGTTCATCCGTGAGCATTTGTACAGCCACAATTCTTCTCTGAGGCCCCGATCAAGCATCTGTTCTCTAAATTGACTGCCTTTAATTGCATTGGAATCACCACTGTAAGATTTTCCTTCTTATAGAGCTTCATTTCCTGATTCCTCATCTTTCAAGAGTTATCTTCAGTTGATCGTTTTTAGTTTTTTTGTAGATCTACAGAGTTCTTGGGTGATTCAAGGATTGAGGTTCACGTATAGTGATCCTAAAACGCCGAGGTAGTTGGTTTGTGCATTTCTGTAGATAGTCTTTGAGTATTATGTGCAAAATCTCCCAGTACCCTTGAACGGGGTATTGCGTGTTTATGGTTTTAACCCTATTGTTTCCTACAATGATTCATATTCTTGATTAGAGGTCATTTGAATGTGAATAGGGTTAATTGATATGTTATGGATGTGTTTTCCCATGCTTGTACTGTTTATGACTATTTGTTCTAGTTCTCCCTATTAGGATACTTCTTTGTTTCCATTCCTAGTATTGTAGGATGGTTTATTTTATTTGACATGTTGTTGTGTTGTAGACTGTTTAGCCAAGTAGTTCTTGAGGTTTACTTTGGCTGCTATGCAATTTTGTTCTCTTTTGACTTACGGAGAGCCATGAGAACTTGGTGTAGTAGACCATAGGAAGAATGGACGTTGAGGGCTTCTCCAGAGTGTTTGTTTTTACTGTTACGATGCGAGACCATAGGGGGAATTGACATAAGTTCTTCCTCAGAGTGTCTTTAGTTCCTCGATGTGGGCCACAGGGGGAATGGGACATTGAGTGCTTCCCTATATCACCTTTTATTTACCGATACGAGACTATAGGGGGAATTGATGTTGAGTTCTTCCTCAAAGAGTCTGCGCTAAAAGCTGAACCAGAGGGGTTAGACTGTGTGTACTTCCTAGAGGGTTTCTTGTCTTGTTTGGTTGAACCAGAGAGGGGTTAGACTATAAGTACTCCCAGAGGGTTACCTTATTTGATTATCTACTTACTTGATATATGAAATTTAATGAAATTGAACCGTAGGAATGGTTGATGCTGAGTACTTCCTTGTTTAATTCTTATTTTTACTTATTTTCTGCCATATATATTCACTGACTGTTAGGAATAGGTCTTTGGGTGGTTGCCTACTGGGATAAGTCTCACACCATGTTTGGGTCATGTTTTTGGGCCCAAATAGATTATATTGTTGTAGGTATAGATAATGTAAAACTCTCTTCTACTTCAGGTACTTTATTACTAAGGAGCTGGAGAGCATGGGACCAAGTTGTGGCTTGCAATGCTGAAGAGTTGTTTAATTTATTTTCTTTTTCACTTTGGTTTACTACTGTATTCTAGCATTGTGACTCCTTTGGATATTTTCCTAGACATATGTATCATGCATCATTCATATATATATGTGTGCTCTAGTTGTTTATTATTTCCAGTCATTTGTTGTTTACTTCTGTATGGTATTATTATTGCTTCTGTTGTGTTACTCTGCCAATGAGGGAATATTTTCCCCACTATCACACCCAAGGCCCTCACTTCTAGTCGGCAGCCTCTGGAATTCAGGGAAATTTTCTTGAGGCCATGTGACCAACCGGGTATGGGGTGCCTCTGGGTGGCTTCCAGAGTCGGGAAGTTACAAAGTGGTATCAGAGGATTTTCTTTTCTTCTTGACTTACTGGTTAAAGCCTATACTCAGGGATAGGATAGAATTGGTAATTATTAATAAGATGTTCCTGGGAGTAGCTAACCCATGTACAGGGAAAAGATAATTTACCCCAATTATTTCAATATTTATGATTTTTCAATTTTACAATTGACTTGATTCCACTGTTGGGTGATTCACATGATTTGTGTTGTTATCATTGGTGTTATTGAGGTTCTATTTTTGTTTCAACCCAATGAGGTGAGGATATTCCATCCCATGAATCATATAGGAACTTTCTAGAAATCACACGTCATGAATTCTGGTCATGCCATTTAGGGTGCATTAGCAATTGCATGTTGTTGTGATAGATGTTGTGCTAGATATGCATGCTGTTGTGAGAGATGCCTTGATAGAATACCTGATATTTGATAGGAAATTTTTTTTCTTAAGGTTTCATTTGAATGAATGTCGGACTCTGGTTATTGAGGTTTTATGGGACCTCATGGACCATAATTTGGTGTATCATTTCACTATTATTCTTGTTATGACCTGTATAAGATTCCAAGATTTGATTCGTGGAGAGTATAGACCCTCACGGATCAGAATTTGGAACTTTATGGTCCGCTTCATTGTTTTCAGGGTTCCATAGTAGTTTTTGAGTCTTATTGTCCAGAAAAACCCATAATACATGGCATGTAATGATGAATACACGTCGTGTGTCCTCCTGTTCGGGAAGGAACTATTTTTCATAAGTACACACCATGTACTATATGTACACTCCGTGTACTGTATGTACATGTCATGTAGTCTCTAACCGTGTCACAGGCTATGTGGGAAGATACATGGAGTTAGGAATTCTTGGTAGGACATGTCGTGTTTCGTACGTACACGTCGTGTGTAGAGACCATGTCTCCAACCGTGTGACTAACGACACAGATGGGTGAAAACTTAAGTTATACACGTTGTGTCAAGTTTGAACATGTCGTGTAGTGTAACCCGAGTATCCGACCGTGTAATGAAAAAACAGGCCAGTGAAATCCTTCAAGTACATGTCGTGTCTGGCACAAACATGCCATGTAGAGTCAACCGTTTAACCGGTCATGTAACTAATAACACGAGTCATTAATTTTTGTCTAGTAAACACCGTGTCTGGCACTAACATGTTGTGTAGTCTTGTTCTAGGAGAACCATGTGGGTTAATCGTGTAGAAGGACTCGGGCAGTGAAAGAGGATTCGAGCATGCGCCATGTGTTAGGATAACACACTGTGTGTCTGGGGTGCTAGACAACCTGGGTTGGCAGGAGTACACGCCCATGTGATGGCTTAAAGGAACACGTCGTGTAGTGATAATACACACCGTGTAGTCATGTTTTAAAAAAAATGAATACTTTAATTATCTTGTTCCTTTCTTACACTTTTAGTTCTCAGTCCTTGATAATCTTGATCTAAGGCATGCGCTTGACCTCATAGAGTCATGACACCTAAGCATCCTCTGGTTGTACTCTAGTTATAGGGAAGTGATCAGACACCAGGCATGGATGATCAAAAACTACGAATAGATCCTCTTGTAGTTCCAGTCTTGGCAGTGGACATTATTCCAGACACAAGTGTTGATGCATAGATCCGAGCGGGCTTTATGAGGCTCATACATACCTTGTAAGGAGCACCACATCCTGCCCCTTCTATGGAAGAGTTGACATGGGTTTTCTAGCAGCAGCATCCTTATACCTTCATAGGGGAATGAGGACCTTGGGCTGTAGAGTCATGGTTAGAAGCCATTATTTCTATCTTTGATCATCTAGAGACGCCTCCAGAGAGGAGGGTGAATCTTGATACGTACATGCTTCGGGATTCCACCAAGAGATGGTGGGATATGATCCCTCAGGCGGGACGCTAGCAGGTTGTGGCATGGGATAAATTCCAACGCACCTTCTACAACTACTTATATCTGAAGACTTTGAGGGACCATCGAGCCCGAGAGTTCAGAAGTCTGGAGTAGGGTACTCTTTCTATTATGGAGTATTCTTCTTTCTTTACAGATCTGCAATGCTTCATGCCCATTCTAGGAAGTGATGAGTTATTCCTAGCAAGGAAGTTTGAGGAAGGTCACAGGCACGACATATGATCTCAAGTGAACATCTTCAGGTTGACTTCCATCACTTCTATAGTCAACCAGACACTGATCACGGAGTGCAACCTGAGGTATTCTGGAGTTGTGAGCTAGTTCGGCTCAACATCCAAAGTTAGTATCCCTCCAACTGACAATAGGAAGCATCGTAGGGAGTCTACGTGTAGAGATCTTAAGAGGAGAGAGACATCTTATAGTAGTCAGGTGGTATGGTACCAGTGCGGGAAGAGCGGGAATATGAGGCCACATTTCTCGAGAGACTCAATGGAGTGCCGATATTGTGGCAAGATGGGTCATATTTAGAATTTCTGTCAGTTTTTCTCATCGGAAGTTGGTGACAGGGGTTCTTCTATGACTCCTCTCGAGAGAGAAGCACCGCCAGTTTCTCATTAGTCAGGGAACTGGAGTTCTTCTGGCCGTTAATGCTGAGGTGGAGGTTGTGACCGTGGTATTCAGTCACTAGGGTTTCAACGATAGTAGGGTGGTTCATCTCAGAGTGATCTGGCAGGTTCACAGTGGCACGGTGTACGCCAGACTTTTACAGTGGGGTAGACCCAGCAGAAGCAGGATCCCAGACCCTCTATATTTCAAGGTACAATTCTAGTTGCCTCAGTTTTAGCTTCTTATCTTTTCAATACAGGAGCTTCCCATAGATTTATATCTGTTGTTGTTGTGGAGAGCCTTGGGATCTGTATCTTTTCTTCTGTTTATATCTTGACGCTATACACTTCGTTGGGGACAATAACTACTAGTGTATGTCATTTCTTGGAGTTCCCTCTTTAGGATGGTGGGTGTCACTTCTTCTTGGACCTCTATGTCTTAGAGATGACATGTTATGATGTCATTCTCGGAATGGACTGGTTAGTTCCCTTCCAGGCTATTGTCGATTTCTATCACTATAGGGTGAGTTTCACATCGCTAGAGGGAAGATCCTTTGTACATAAGGGATAATGGGATTTCCAGGCGAGTAGAGTAGGACCTGGGCATCATGGGTTAGGAGGAGTTACAACCCAGATTTCTAGTCTATATCTGGATGACCAGGGGACTTCACAGATGGACTTTCCTCCAATGGTGGATAGTTTCAGGGACGTCTTTCCAAAGGAATTTTCAGGTTTTCCTCTAGATTGATAGGTTTAATTTTCTATTGAGCTTGTTCCAGGAGTGGCACCGGTGTCCATTACTACTTATAGGATGGCTACACCAGAGTTACAGGAGCTCAAGAAGTAGTTGGAGGTGTTGCAGGAAAAGTTTTTCATCCAACCTAGTACTTATTCTTGGGGTTCGCCTGTCCTGTTTGCAAAGAAGGCTGGCGGTACCCTCAGAATTTGTGTGGATTATCAGAAGTTGAACTAGTTGACGGTCAAGACCCGATATCCCTTGCCAAGTATTGATGATCTCTTTGATCAGCTTCAAGGATCTCGAGTGTTCTTGAAGATTTACTCGAGGTCCGGTTATCATCAGTTTCACATTAGACCATCTGATATACCTTTTACAGCCTTTCGGAGCAGGTATGGTCTATACAAGTATGTGGTTATACTGTTCGGTCTCACGAACGCACCTACAGTTTTCATGGCACTAATGAACCGAGTGTTCCATCCATACTTGGATTCTTTCATGGTAATCTTCGTGGACGATATCTTGGTGCACTCTCACACTGGACACGACCATTCCACACATCTTGAGATCATTTTGAGTACATTGAGAGAACATAAATTATATGCTAATCTCTCAAAATTCCACTTTTGGATGGACCATATTCACTTATTGGGTCATGTTTTCTCAGATACAGGTGTATCAGTAGACCAGAGAAAATGAGAGTAGTATTATCCTGGGAGAATCCAAAGAATGTCTTTGAGGTATGGAGTTTTCTAGGGATGGAGGGATACTACAGACGTTTATACAGGACTTCTCAGGCTTAGAAGCACCACGGACGGGCATGACTAAGAAGGGTGAGAAGTTCTTATGGTCAGATTCTTGTGAGTCATCCTTTCAGGAGCTCAAAATGATGTTGACTTCTGCACCTATACTAGTTTTTATAGAGCCGAGAAAGAGCTATACTATTTAATATGATGGTTCAGGTATCGGGCTAGTGGTTGTACTTTTGCTGGGGGGAAGGAGTTGTTGCGTACGGGTATCAGAAGTGGAGTCCACATGAGAGAAATTACCTGACACATTATCTCGAGTTGGCTAATGTTGTTCATGCTTTACGTTGTTGGAGGCATTATCTTCTAGGAAATAATTTTGTGCTTTTCACCATCCACAAAATACTCAAGTATATATTCACTCAGTGTGACCTGAATTTGAGACGGCGAAGGTTGGTTGAGTACCTTCAGTATTTTGACTTTGAGCTTTCCTACACGCCTGTTAAAGGCAATGCAGTGGATGTTGCGCTGAGCAGGAGAACTCAGATACAGGTAGTTCAGGTGTCCATTAGTGAGTGGTGTCTTATGGCTCTGATCTCTGAGATGCATTTGGAGGTGCACAACATGCAAGGGAAAATGTTTATTTCTTCTTTAGTAGTTACCTCTACTCTTCTTGATCGAGTGTAAATGAAGAAGCTATCAGATTCAGAAGGCCTATTCATATGGAAGAGCATGTCAGGGGAGGACCCTATTCCTGGATGGACCATAGGCGAGGATGAGATCTTGCATTTTCATGGGTGTGTATGGGTGTCAGCAGACATACGCGAGGAGATGATGCGGGATTTTCATTCCTCGGTTTGGGAAGTTCATCCTGGTGTCACCAAGATGTATCGTGATCTACACTGCCAGTATTGGTGGCCTGGTATGAATAAATATGCTGATGGTTTTGTCATGACATGTTCTATCTGTCAGCAGGTGAAGGCAGAACATCAGTGACCAACGGGACTTTTGTAGCAGTTACCCATTCCTGAGTGGAAGTGGAATGATGTCATGATGGATTTCATGACCAGTTTGTCGAGGTCATCTCAATGGAATGATGTAGTTTGGGTTGTCATTGACAGACTCATGAAGGTTTCTCACTTCTTTCCAATCAATGAGACCTTCAGTGTTGATGAGCTAGGAAGACTGTACATCTGAGAGATTATAAGTTTACATGGAGTTCCACACTCCATTGTTTCAGAAAGGGATGCATGTTTTACTTCTCAGGTCTCAAAAAAGCTACAGAAGGCTTTGGGTACATAGGTACTTTTGAGTATAGCTTACCATCCATAGACAGATGGCCAGTCTGAGCATACGATTCAGGTGCTTGAGGACATTCTCCGAGCATGCATCCTGGATTTTGGTGGTTCTTGGGAGAATCACATACCTCTTGTGGAGTTTTTTCTACAATAACAGTTTTCAAGAAACTATTCATATGTCACCTTATGAGTATTTGTATTGTAGGCCATGCTGATCACCCTTATGTTGGATAGAGGAAAGATAGGCAGCAATTCTAGGACCTTGTCTTGTCCAGGAGACCACAGAGCAGATAGAGTTGATTCCGAAGAGGATGGTTACTGCGCAGTCTCGATAGAAATCTTATGCTAATCGACGGAGACAACCTCTGGAGTTCAAGGTTAGAGATCAGGTTTTCCTACGTGTCACACCGAGGTTGGGAAACAAGAGTATTAGGAGACAGGGTAAGATTTCGTCGAGGTATGTAGGGCCGTTTTGGGTTTTGGAGAGTTGGGCCAGTTTCCTATCGGTTGTTGTCACATCAGAGGTACCAGGCTATGCATGATGTCTTCCACGTTTCTTAGCTCTGAAGTTACTTCTCAGACCCATCTCATGTTTTCTAACCCAATGAGGTTGAGTTAGAGGTGGACTCCTCATTCAAGAAGCATCTTATCCAGATTTTTGATCATAGTGTGAAGGTTCTCCATGGTCAATATGTTCCTCTGGTGCGAGTGTTATGGCAGCATGGGTGAGTACAAGATGAGACCTGGGAGAGGGTGGCCAATGTATGATCACAGTGGCCGGAGCTCTTTAAGTATTCTTCTTCTATGCCTTGCTAGGGAAATTTGGGGACAAATTTATTTAAGGGGGGATGTTTGTAAGAACATGCATCTTCTTTTCAGGTATGTTTTCTTTTTTGATGTTTTTGAGAAAAAGAAGAGTTTCTGGAAATTTCTTAAGTACATGTCATGTACTCAGTTACCGCGGGTAGCCATGTGTTGGCCGTGTAATGGCCACACACACGGCCTTGTGCGGTGACCTAGAGACCACCTAATGCGGGGGATGGTTATGGAAAGTACACATTGTGTACTTATAAAGTACACATCATGTACTTATAAAGTACACACCGTGTAATTTCTTTTTTTTATTAAACAAATTGGGGTC
The DNA here is from genome assembly GCA_963277665.1 of Viscum album. Classification (NCBI taxonomy): domain Eukaryota; kingdom Viridiplantae; phylum Streptophyta; class Magnoliopsida; order Santalales; family Viscaceae; genus Viscum; species Viscum album. The sequence goes on along the minus strand of OY728127.1, from coordinate 1,073,143,798 downwards.
GCGTCTGATGGACAGAACATACCTCCTCTCAATCTAGTTCATCCGGGAGCATCCATACGACCGCGATTCTTCTCTGATCCCCCGATCAATCATCCGTTCTATGAATATACCGACGTCTATTGCATTAGGATCTCCATGGTAATCTCTTCTTTCTTATATATCTTCATTTCCCGATTCCTCCTATTTCAAGAGTTATCCTTGGTTAAGTGTTTTTAGCATTTTTGTAGATCTATAATGCTATTGGGAAATTCAAGGCTTGAGGTTAATTTATAGAGATCCTACAACACCGAGGTAGGTGGTTTGTTCCTTTCCATAGATATTCTTTGAGTATTATGTGCAAAAGTTCCCAATACCCTTGAAAGGGGTATTGCGTGTTTATGGTTTTAACCTTGTTATTGCCTGTTATGCATCATATGCTTGAGTAGAGGTCATTTGAATGTGAATAGGGTTAATTTATATGCTATGGATGTTTTTTCCCATGCTTGTACTATTTATGACCGTTTGGTATAGTTTTTCCTGTTATGCTACTGCTTTGTTTCCATGACTAGTATTGTAGGATGGGTGATTTTATTTGACATGGTGTTATGTTGTAGACTGTTTAGCCAATTAGTTCTTAAGGTTTACTTTGGCTGCTATGCATTACTGTGCTCGTTTGACTTACAAAAAGCTGTGAGAACCTGGTGTAGTAGACTATTGGGAGAATGGACGTTGAGGGCTTCTCTAGAGTGTCTGATTTTACTGTTACGATGTGAGACCATAGGGGGAATTGACGTAAGTGATTCCTTAGAGTGTCTGTAGTTCCTCAACATGGGCCATAGGGGGAATGGGACATTGAGTGCTTCCCCATAGTTCCTTTTAGTAACCGATATGAGACTATAGGGGGGAATTGATGGTGAGTGCTTCCTCAGATAGTCTGTGCTAAAAGTTGAACCAGATGGGTTAGACTATGTGTACATCCCAGAGGGTTGCTTGTCTTTTTGGTTAAACCAAAGAGGGTTTAGGCTATGAGTACTCCCAGAGTGTTACCTACTTTGATTAGCTGCTTACATGATATATGAAATTGAATGCAATTTAACCGTAGGAATGGTTGCTACTGACTACTTCCTTTTTTACTACTTCTTTTTACATATTGCCTGACGTATATATTCACTGACTGTTAGGCACAAATATTTGGGTGGTTTCCTACCAGGATTAGTCTCACACCATGTTTGGGTCATTCTTTTGGTCCCAAATAGATTATATTGTTGCGGGTATAGATAAGGCCAAACGCCCTTCTACTTCAGATACTTGATTGCTGAGGAGCTGGAGAGCATGGGACCAAGCTGTGGCCTGTGATGTTGAGGAGTTGTTTACTTGCTTTTCTTTATTACTTTGGTTTAGTACTATATTCCAGCATTTTGACTTGTTTGGATGTTTTATTAGACATATGTATCATGAATCATTCATATATATATGTGTTCTCTAGTTGTTTATTATTTTTAGTCTTCCGTTGTCTACTTCTGTATGGTATTATTATTGCTTCCACTATTGTTATCTGTTTCACTTCCACTGTGTTACTCTGCCAATGGGGTCATAGCTTCCCCACTATCACACCCAAGACCCTCACTTCTAGTTAGAATCCTCTGGCATTTGGGGAAATGGGATTGAGGTCATGTGACCAACCGGGTATGGGGCACCTCTGGGTGTCTTCTAGAACCGGGACATTACAAAAAATGAATAAAATAATTATGAAAATAATTATTTTCTTGAATAACATAATTCCATATTGTATATCATTACATATCATTTATAGTATAATTTTTTGGATTCCTTGGAAAAGGACACATAATAACGGTGATCTCAAATGCTCAGTAGGGTAAAATTTTAGATGAATAAATAATAAATCAATGAGAATAGTCAATATGGAAATGTAATAACTAAAAAAATTCCATGTACTCAATAAACTAATAAGGATTTTCATAAACAATATATAAATTTAAATAATTGGAAGAACATGGAATTAAAATAAATAGATAAAGAAAAATAAATATGGCATGGTAATAAATAGAAATACATGACATTCCATCAAGGAATTGAGAATGAAATGATTCTAAAGATATGTTGAGGAAAAATATCATTGATAAATAATAAATGAATCAAAATGAATAAAATTCTTAATTATTATACATTATGGATCTGGAATAGGAAAACCTCTAATTCCAAGTTCTATCTTCAAGACAATTTAAGACTATAGGTCAAAACCTATTTAATTTTGACATCTAATTTTTCTCATTGAGAACCTGTCAATACATCAAGGGGATATATAATGTATGGGGCACAACTATCACTACATGCCCAATTTATTCCTTATATCGAGTAATTTATTTAATTAATAAACATTATGCCTTATCAAATATCCATATTGAATAAAGAATAAGTATTTATCAATATATCCAATGAAACTCAAATAACTGTTAAAGTAAACACCCTATGAAAAATGGTATAAATTTTAGGCAATGAATATATCCATGATGAATGATTTGGATAATTAAAGAAAATTAAATGTTCAATGATAATATGAAATTGAATATTTCAAGGGGGCTAAAAAATGAATCAAGGAAGTGAATTAAAATACCATCCCTATCCAAATTAATCAATAACCTTAAATATGAATAATAATTATGGTATCAATAAAAAATATCCAATTTTGAGTAAAAAAAATTATTATTTTTATTTATGAATGGATGTATTATAAAATTGTATTTTAAAAACAATCTTGAGGAAAAAATTCCTTTCATTAAGGGAAATTTTTTGAATATCCATTTATTTTAAAATAACAAGTAAAAACATTTTCTTGAATAATTAACCATTTTAAACATGTAATGTATGATTTCGTGAAATGATGTAGGGTAAATCCACACATGTCCTAAGATGTAATAAGAACATTCCCTTTTCATGGAAAAAAAGGTTAGAAAAGTACCTTGTTCGTAAACCGACAAAAATATTACTTTGAAAAAAAATTAAAGTGAAAATAGTTATAAATTTTTATTAAATTAATTTTGGGTAGGGTAAAAAAAATTTAAAAACCTTTTTATAAAACAAAGTTTTTAAAGGAAACAGGTTTTCTGAAAAAAGAGTGAAATAATATCAAGTTTTCTTAAAAACATTTTCTAAATCATTTTACGTACCAAAGAGTGGAACATGGTACTATAAATTTAAAATGGTCATGTATTATAATTGGTGATGAAATATATAGTGTTTATTAAACAATTATCAAATAATTTCTTCCTATGGAAATTCATGTACAATCAACCCTGAATGAAATGAGATTATAAAGTAAACCCTTGAAAAGATTATAATGTTGAAGGGATAATCAATAAATGTATTTATTTTTTATATAAAATTTAAATCCACATAAATAATTAAAAATATAGAAATAGATAGTAAAATTATTTATGCCCATAATCATAGAATATTAATTATAACGAGGAAGTCGTAATATCTAATTAAATGGAATCGAGATATGAAATTTCGTCTCCACTTGGGAAAATTTAATTTCAAGTACCCTTAGATAAAAAAATTAAAATTAAAACTAAATATAACATGAATAATGATGTACTGATAATATTATATGTCAATGTGGTATTACATACACCATATATAAGAAATTAAGAGCACAATAATAAAGTATACCTCATAGAATGTAAATTTAGATAAAGTCCCTTAAACTATTATAACATGTGAATTGGAAGAACCAAAGTTGTAGTCATAAAATGAAAATTTTAAATAACATGAAAATAAATTAATTCATGATATAGTATATCAAAATTAGAATTTGTAACACTACACAAAATAATTAATTGGTGAAAATTGTGTACGCCTCATGGAAGGAAAAGTGAGACCAGAATCTCTTACATTATGTTTCCTTTTAGGTGAACATACTTTAACCTCATATATAATGGTTTTAATCATGTTAGAATCTTATAATAGAATAATTATCATATTTAAAGTGTCATTTATTAACTTCTTATTATATCTTATTACCCATTGGTTTAAAATATTTCATTATTTTCACTATTTCGTGTGTTAATTTCCTAGTTTGTCAAGTATGTTTTAAATTGTTATTTTTTACCTATTACATAGATAATGATTTCATCATATATTCAATGTAAAACATGATTTAAATTTTATATATAATTGTTATTTATGTACATATAATAGTCAATAATGTATAGAGATAATAAATTAAATGCACCATTCATGGAGATGGTAGGTCGTACGTATGCATGAACACTACATTCATTTCTTTTCCATATCTAAAATAATGAAAATTAAATGATATTTATATATTAAATATATTATAAATAAATTATAATATTTATTTCATATATTTCACATAGGTTTTTTAAAACTTTCCCTTATTTGTTTCGTGTATAGTTCTAATGAATCACGTCGCTTTGAGGAGGTCATAGTCCACATATACAGAAACGATGTTATCGTACTCCCACAAAATGGACTGCATAAAGGTATGTGTTACCTAATAATTACATAAGAATAAAAAATTATAATTATCATATATATCATATATAAATAATTTTTCCATCATTATTCCCATCCAATATATGTGGTAAAGGAAAAATAAACAATCATCATTTCACGAGATGGTAGTTCACCATACATGAACGGTAAGTTCGTTACCCATTAGATGGAAGTGTGTGCATCTATAGGTATAACCCATTAAATAAAAATTATAAATTTATTTAGGATATTTTTTTATTATATAATCATGTAATAATAAAAAATTTTAGGGTGGATAATGAAAATAAAACTACATATCTTAAGGAATAATGTTACCTCTTATTCTGGAAACTTCTTTTGAATTGCACCGAAGAAAATCCATTGATGGATTTATGCCCAAGGTGAGGATTATAAGGTGAGGGGTGGGTATTTTAGGAAATATTTTGGGATATATTTGTCTATCCAATGTGGAATTATATGTGTTATTAAGTGGGATATTTTAGTTCCTTTTTATATTGGATTAAGAGTGTACACTTGTAATTTTTTGGAAAGGGAATTACTCCAATGTTTTTCCCATATAAATTGGATAAATGATGGTAAAAATTATATAAAAGGTAATATAGGGTCCAGATATGGACATACAATGTATTTTTAAAATATTTCTTTGTCATTTTGGTCCTTATGTTTAAAGTTTAGTCCCTTGTGAAAATTAATTTCAGCTTAATTATTGTAATTAATTTTAATTATAATCACTAATATTTTTATTCAAAAAATAAGTTGAAAATATCTTAAAATACATATTATTATGATTAAAAAAATGGGTTCTATTTTTTTAACTTCCAATCACATAATTGGTAGAAATTAATTTAAATTTAATTCAGGAGATGAGATGACCAAGTATATTTTTAAAGAAAAAAGGTTCAAAAGTATGATATGTGGTTATATCCAATTTCAATGTGTAATTGATTCCAATGAGCTAAATTGTATTAATTTTTATATTATTTATATAACTCAACTTCAAATCCAAATCCAAATATAATTCAACCATTTAAATAAATTATATGAAAAATCACTTTTGAATGAAAATTCAATATTTTTCACTATTCATCAAATAATTATATATTTCAAATAATTATAAAAATTTCACCCTAACCTAATTTTTATGTTTTAATTTACCAAATTAAGTTTTTTTGAGACATAAATTTTATAAAAATTCTAAAAATTAGATTTAATGTAGGTTCACCATTACAAGGCTGTAAAATTACCTTTAGAAAAATATAGGTTTTTATGTGTAAAATTAGGGTTTTTCTTATATTATTCCTATAAAATATATTTGATGGATATAATAAATATTTATTGAATATATAATATATATATTTCATTAATATCATTCAATAATATTTATTAGTTTTATGTATTTGGATAAAACAATATTTTTAGCATAATAATAGTTTTCTATAAAAACATTCCCTTTATACTCAATTAGTTATTATATTCATTTATTATTAATTTTTACCAATTAATTAAGTTTATATTTTTATAAACCCTATATTTTAATAAGTTAGTTGATACTATTCATAATTAATAATTTAACATCTACGTTAAGTCTTATTATATTAAATAATAACATATTAATAATATATAGTTATTCAGTAAAACTCGGTATTGTGTGTAATGAAAGGCATTGAAGAAACTCATTGTTGTGTATGGTGCTTACTAACTCAGTATCGCATGAATTTCAAGATACCTTATAGATTGAATTTATTTAATATATTAAACATATTGTAAAAACTCAGGATATTATATTCCTTTATGGTGTTGGTGTTGCATGTCATACACAATATCAAATACAATGTTCTTAATTTAGAATTTTAGGGTCTTACATTCTTCCCACCTTAAATAAATTTCATACTAATAGTTTATACTCGATCTTGGTATTATATTGTATGATATTTCCTATGTTTAAATCCCACATTATGAGAAATATTCATAAAACATCCTTTATAAAAGAGAGAATGGGAATTACATAGGTCAAACAGTCTAACATATGATTAGGTCTCTATGTAAGATAACATTAGTGTCATGTAAAGATATGTACATAGAGGGAAAGTGTAAATATTTATATGGATTGATTGAGGTCCTTGATCACTAAAATGTTAATGATCAATGAAAATATGTATACCTTAATGAAATAAATCTATTATGATATAAAATACCAGCTGTTCAATAAAAATTAATGATTTATGACATCATTTTTAATCTAAATCATTTTCATAATGGTGGGTAATTCTTTTATATACAAAAAAATATGAGTAAATAACCGTAAATTATTGGATTGAATTTAATATGAAGAATTCCATATTTTGGTTGTACATCGATCAAATTCAAATTCATACCTTGCTTCAAGAAATTAATATCCAAAAAATAAATTTGATTCCTGAAGCACTAGAATGCACTTTTAACATATCTTCGGGCCCATAATAGAGTGATAAATCTTTTCATTCAACTCTAACTATTCCCCAAAGCTGATATGGTAAATAAATTAATCTATAAAACTAAAAAGTAACACTAATGGTTCAACATTAATATTTATTCATAAAATAATTTAACAAAAAACAAGGAAAAATTAACTAGGACATTTCATGGGTCAGTGGTAGGTGTGAAACCCTTATCGTCCTTCGGTCATGGATTCATGTCTGTTGGCCTTGATGGACTTAATGGGTAGTCAACTTATATACATTTTTACCTTTTCTAAAACCAAATTTATATAATTCCCAAAATAAATATTATGGACATCCATTAAATAAGGTTAATACCTAAATAGACTTTTAACTATGGTTTTCAATAAAACCTCAATATAGAAATACTTCAACCAATTTATTTCCACATAGGTTCATCCACAGTTTAAGGTTTTTTCTAGGTCATTCATTTTCACTATCTCTTGACACCATTTTTAATGGTTTGTAAATAAAATGTGAATTATCATACTAGTATACCTTAGGAATGTCAAACCAGATGAGCAGTTTGAGCCACTGTCATGTACCAGGTTATGTTTGAGTCAGGACTGATGCACCTTATTAGAGATGTTACCCCTAGGTACATTTTCTTTAAAACCAAACCCACTTATAGTATACATTCAGGAATGTATTCAAAGAAATCCCCACATAATCTCCACCTTAATAAAATTCTAGGATGTTTTTCTATACTTATCTTCAATGTACATATAGGGTTATGTTCCTTAATAAATATTTTCCAAAATATAGTCCCCAAGGTTTCCACTAAACTTACTTTGATACCAACTATACCGACCCAACAACAAAAATACCGGAGAAGGTTTCCACTACCATTACATTGGAATGATTACATGGAATCAAATACCGAAATAAGAATTAGTTTATTTGTCATGGTAAACTATAATTATACATAATTATTGTATCAAAAATGAATAAACTAATTGCAACATTATTTTTTTGAGTATAAATTTATTCCACATTGTATATCCCTAAATATCATTCATAGTAAACTTTATGGATTACCCAAGAAAGGAAACATAATACGGGTAAGATCAAATGATCAGTAAAGGTAAAGTATAGAATAAGAAATAATAAATAAATGAGAATAGTCAATATGGGGAGTTAATAACTGAACACACATACCATCTAATTAATAAACTATGAAGGAATGTAATAAATAATATAGAAATGAAATATAAATGGAAACACATTCCATTAAAAAAGTAGATAAGGAAAAATCAATATGTAATGGTAAGAAACAAAAACACATGTTTTTTAATCAATTAATTGAGAATTAAATCAATCTATGGATATCTCATTGCAAAATCTCGTGGATAAATATTAAATGAATCAGAATGAAAGGAATTCTTAATTATAGGATGTCATGTATTAGGAATATGAAAATCACTAGTGGCAAGATCTATCCTCCATATAGTTTAAGACTACGTGTAAAAACCTCTCTAATTTGAGCATCTAATTTGTCTCATGATGATCTATCTTTGAATCAAGGGCCTATATAATTTCTGGGTCCCACTCTTCAGTACATGTCCAATGCATTCCTCATATCCAGTAATAAATTTAATTAATAATCAGTATTCCTTATCAAATATTTTTATTCAACAATGAATACATATTTATCAATATTTCCATATAAAATCATATCACAATCAATGTAAACACTGTATGAAAAATGGTATACAGATTAGGAAATGAACATATCAATAATATTTGATATATAAAAATATGGTAAAATCAATGTTAAATGATCATAGGAAATTGAATAATCAGGGCGATTAAAAGATGAGTCCGAGAGGTGAATTCTAATACTATGCCTGGAAAAATTCATTAAAACCCATCCTAGTGAAGAATAAAGATGGTATCAATAAAACATATCCCAAGTGGAGTTAAAATTAATGTTTTTTGTCTTTGATTAATTTAATTATTATAATAATATCTTTTAAAAAATTACTGAGGAAGATATCCTTTTCAGTTTAAAAAACATTTTAAAAATACATCTATTTTAAAATCAATTTTAAAAATGTTTCCATTAAATTGTAACATTTTAAACATGTAAATGAAGATCCATATAAATGATGGTGGGTAAATACGTACATGTTGTATAAGGTAAAATGAACATTCCTTTTTCATGGTAAAAAGGATAGAAATGTACCTTGTTCCAAAAAAGACAAGAATATTCATTTGAAAAAAATTATAAAATTCAAAAAATTAAAAATTTATTTAATAAATTATTTGGGAAGGGGTAAAAACATTTTTGATTTTTTTAAAACTATTTTTTAAATGAAATCATGTTCGATGACTAAGGAGATAAATAGTGTCAGGTTTTCTTATTGCCATTTTCTAAAAAAAATCAAGTACAATGGAGTGGAAAATGGTTCTATTACTTGTAAAGGTTAATGAATAAACTAGTAGAATAAAATTAAAGGGTTTATTAATAATTTATTAAATAATTTCCTTGAATGTAAATTCAAATATAAACAAACTAGAGTAATACAATGTTGTGATAAAAACCCTTGAAAAGATTATACCATTGAAGATAGAATCAATCAATGAATAAATTATGTGTATAAATTGTGAATTCACATAAAGAAGTGTAAATAAATAAATAGATAGTAAATGTTATTATACACATAATAATTTAATATTAATGACAATGAGGATTTAGTATAACCCAATGAAAAGTAATCGGGTTATGAAATTTCATTTCCACTTGGGTAACATTAAATTAAAGTAGACTTATATGAAATAATTCAGATTGAAACTTAATATACCATTGATAAGAAAGAATTAAAAATATTATATGTCAATATGGAAGTAATTACACCATATATAAGGAATTATATGCACAACAATAATGTATTCATCAAATAATAGAAATTTAGACAAAATCCCTTACCACTATGATAACATATGAATTGGGAGACCCAAAGTATTAATATTATAATGAAACATTTAAATACTGTGAAGTTGAAATAATTCAGGATATATTATATAAAAATTGGTATTATTTACACCATAATGAATAATTAAGTGGAGAAAATGGCTTATGCCACACAAAAATAAAATTTAGACAAGAATTCATTACATTTTCTTTCCTATTGGGTGAACATCCTTTAATATCTTATATAATGGTTTTAAGAATGTCGTGAACTTATATGAGTATAAAAATAATAATTATAATATAATATATTAACTTATTATAATATCTTATTACCCATTTGTTAACAATATTTCATTATTTTTTCTAATTTAGGTTTTAATTGCCTAGTTTGTTGAGTATGTTTTAACTTGTTATTTTTATTACTATTACATAGATCATGATTTAATCATCTAAAAAATTTAAATAATGATGTAAATATTATATATATTTATTATATATGTATTTATAATAATCTAAAATGTTTGGGTATAGTAAATCAATGGCATTGTTCATGGACACAGTAGGTCGTACTTACGCATGAACATAACTTTCATTTCTTTTCCTTATTTAAAAGAATGAAAAGTAAATGATATATATATTTATGTACATGTACATGTGTTTTATAAATTCATTATAATATTTATGTCATATATTCCACATATTTATGTTAAAACCATCCTTTTTTCATTATATTTGTAGTGTTAACGAATCACATCACTTTGAGGAGGCGATAGTCCACACTTCCATAGACGATGTTATCATATTCCCACAAAATGGAGTGCATAAGGAAATGTGTCACCAAAGAATTATATAAGTATAAATAAATTATAAATATCATATACATAATATAAAAATAATTTTCCCATCATAATTCCCAACCATGAGATGTGGTAATGTAAAAACGAACAATCTTGGTTTCATGAGGCGGTAATTCGCCATACACGAATAGTAAGTTCATTACCCATTAGAATGAAGTGTGTTAGTGTATGATGAAACCTTATATTAAAAAATAAAATTATAATTAGGATATATTTTTTGTTATATATTTATTTAATAATAGGATTTTAGGGGGTGGATAATGAAAATAATTCTGAAGATCTTAAGTAAGGATGTTACCTCATATTCGGGTAACTCCATTTGGATTGCACCAAAAGTATTCCATGGATGGATTTATGTACATCGTGAGGCTTATAGGGTGAGGTGATTTAGTTTTAGGAATAATTTTTTTCTTATAATGGATGATAAAAAGTGGCTTTATAGGTGTTATTAAGTGAGAGGGGTGAGTGCCTTTTTATAATGGAAGAGGAGTGGTACTCTTGTAAATTTTTGAAAGGCGAATTCCATACATGTTTATTCTAGGTCATGGGGGTCAAATAATGGTCCCAATTATATAAAAATGAGGATGGGTTCTATATATGGACATACAATGAATTTTGGACAAGTTTATAAGTAATTTTGGATATTAGGTAAATGGTTTAGTCCCTTGATAAACTAAATTTCACCTTAATCATTATGATTAATTTTAATTATTTCCATGATTTTTTTTGGTGAAAAAAAAATCTTACCTTATTATAAATTAAAAATAATTATGATTCCAAATATGGAATCCATTTTTCAAAATTCCATTAATATAAGTGGTATAAATTAATTTAAATTTAATCCCACAGATGGGACCAAAAAGAAGGTTTTTAATGTAAAAATGATAAAAAAAATGAGATGTTTTTATACTCAATTTCAATGTGGAATTGATTCCAATGAACTGAATTAGATTAATTGTTTTATAATTTATATAATTTAAATTTAAAACCAATAACATATATAATTTTTCAATATAAATAATTAAGATGAAAATGCTGTTTTGAATTAAAATTCTTAATTTTTCACTATTTATCAAAAAAATAAAATATTTAAGAACTATATCAAGAATTCACCCTAAAATAAATTTTATTCCTCTATATAAAAAATGAGGTTTATTTTGACATATAATTTTTATAAAATTTCTAAAATTTGGATTTAAAATAGGCTCCCCGTTATAATATAGTTAAATTACCTTTAGAAATATTTAGGGTTTTAAGTGTAAAATTTGGTTTATTCTTATCTTATTTCTATCAAATATATTGGATGAATATTAAAAATATTTTTCTAATTATATAATTTATATATTTCATTTACATCATTCACAAGTAGTAATTCATTTTCTTTATTAGGATAAAACAACTTTGTGAGTATAATAATAATTTTCTATAAAAACATTCCCTTTATATTCAATTAGTTATTATATTCATTTACAATTAATAACCAATGAATTAATTTTATATTTTTATAAACCATATATTTTCATATGTTTTATAATACTATTCATAACCACAAACTTAACAGTTAAGTTAAGTCTTATAATATTAAATAATAACATAATAATATTATAATATTATTCGGTAAAATGTGGTATTGCATGTATCAAAATTCATCAAGGAAACACTTTTTTTGTGCGATGCATGTTAACTAATTATACCACGAAATACCAGCTAAATTATAGATTGAATTTATTTATAATAGTAAATATATTTTATAGTCTCGAGATATTATATTCCATTATGTACTTAGTGTGGCGTGTTATACAAGATTTCAAATACGATGTTATTACTTTATAATTTCAGAGAATTACAATATTAATTTAGTGTAATCCATAAATGGTGGTTAAAGGAAATGAAATACATCGTTCATGGAGATGGTAGGTCATACGTACGCATGAACGATGTTTCCATTTTCTTTTCATATTATAAGAATGAAAATTAAATGATATATATATATATATATATATAAATTATAGTATCAGTATAATTTCATATATATCACATATGTTTATTAAATCCATACTTAATACATTCCCTGAAATGCGTGAAGGAATCACGTCGCTTTGCGAAGTGAAAGTCTATTGTACACACAAATGACCATATCACATTCCCAGAAAATGGAAATAATGATGGTATTTGTTATGAAATAATTGAAAAAGTATAAATAAATAATAAATATCAAATATATAATATAAAAATAGTATTCACATAATTATTTTCAATCATGAAAGGTGGTAATGTAAAAATAAACGACATCTGTTCTTGAGGTAGTAGTCCTATATACATATAAAAAATTATTTTATAACCCAATTTTTTAATATGTATGAAGATGTGGGTCATACACTAAACATAAAAAATTAAAAGTTATTTAGGATACTTAGGTTATTATATAATCATTATATAAAAATGAATTGAAGGAGGTGGAGAAGAAAATAAAATAAAATTCATTTAGAAGAATATTACCTCCTCTTTGGGGATCCTCCTTAGGTTTACAATACTACCTTCATATGTCAGATTTATTCCCAATATAAGGATTATATGATGAGGGGAGGGATTTTTGGGAGTGATTTGGGTAGATCTTGGATGAGAATTTTATTTGAGAGGTGTGAAGTAGGGGATAGGGGGAGAACATTTATAAGTGGGTTGAGTGGTAAAGTTGTAAATTTTTGAAGGATGGATTTCTACACACATTTTCCCATTACATTTAAATCACATTATTCAAAAAACTAGATAATAAATGTTATAATTTATAAATTGGATGTAAAAGTGATTTCAGAAATGTTTCTATGTCATTTGTCCCCTTAAGTTTAATGTTTTATTCCTTGGTAAACTTGTTTTTCTCTTAATCATTGTAATTAATTTCATGTTTTTTAACTAACCACATTGGTAATAAATTAAGTTAAAATTATTATAAATTATAAATTATGATAATTCCAAATATTTAATACATTTCCCCAAATTATATTCCATGAAGTGTAAAAAATTAATTTATAATTAATCCGGTAGATGGGACGAGAAAGCAGGTTTTTAATGTATATATATTCAAAAGTATATAAGGTTTTTATATACAATTTCAATGTAAAATTTATTAAAATGAACTAAATTTTATTAATAAAGTTATAATTTAACTATTTTTTATTTAAAATATTCAAAATATAATTTCTCATTATAATGTATTTATAAAAAAATAAGTTTTCAATTAAAATTAAGCATTTTTCCGTATTCATTAAAAAATGAATCTTCTCACAAAAACACATAAAATTAACCCTAAGATAATTTTGAAATTAATATTTAAAAAATTAAGTTAATATTTTCAAATAATATTTATAAAATTGTAAAAATTTAGTTTCAATAGATGTTCTCCATTAAATGGCCGAAAAACCACCATTAGAAAAATATATATTTTTGTGGGTAATATTGGATTTGTTCTTATATTATTATAATAAAATCTATTGTATGAATTTAAAAAAAATTTATTGAATATAAAATATCTAAATTTAATTAATGTTATTCGCTAATAGTAATTAATTTGATTTATTATTACAAAACACCTTTGGTTCATAATTATAGTTTCTTATAAAACATTTCCCTTATATTCAATTATATTTTTCTATTCACTTATTTTTAATTGGTAACCAATAAATTAAAACAAATGTTTTAATAAGTAGTTAGTACCATTTAATACAACCAATTTAATTTCTATGAGATTATTGTAATTTTAAATTAAAATATTAATAGTATTCGGTATAAATCTGTCTTGCGTATAACACAAGCTGACTCTGTGTTGCGTGCATTGAAAGATATATCATAGTTTGAATTTATTTAAAATATTAAATGTATTTTAATTTCTCAAGATGTTATATTTCCGCCTATTTTTGTTGTTACAAGTAACATCTCATTTTTTTAAAAATAAATACGATGTCTTATATCATAAATTTTACGCTACATTGAGCTTAAACGAAGAACTAAATATTATTATTTAAATGTTACCATTTAAACTAGAAATTATAATAGTGGGTATTAAAATTATTAATTGAATTATTAAAATATTTTTTACATATATAAATATATAGGTAGAATTTATTGACTAATTAATTTGAAATGAATGTAAAACCATTGAAAAAAAAAGAGAAATTGTTTCCAGAAAAAACTATTTAAATGTGCACAACTATGTTTTATACCAATAAATAAGAAAATAATACTTGTGGGATTATATATATATTTATATAATATTTAATATAATGTTTGAAATTCATATAATGTGTTTTCTAGACATGATATAAGAAAAAATCCAATTTTACTCATAAAAGATGTTTTTTCTAAATAGGCATCTTTTGTTTCCTTTTGTGGGTGTACTTTTTTAAATTAAATATTTGATATATTTATATATATTAAATTATAAAAATATAATTTTTATTTTAAATAATAATATAAAAAAATAATTTCTTTTCATTTTTAATGTGGATAAATTTCATGTTTTGATGAACAATTAAAAATACTTCTTTTTAATTGAAAACAAATTTTCCATCTAAAAAACATATTAATTGAAATTATATTTTTAATTGATTTTAATGTAAAATTAGATCAATTTTATATCCTTTAATCCAATTAAGGTAATTGGATTCAATTTCACAATGAATTTTTATATAAAAATATTTCAATATTTTAAACATTTTCACATTAAAATCTTGTTTTTTTATCCTTCAACAGTATTAATTTTAAATTAATTTTATCCACTTATTTTTTTATGAATATTGAAAAAATGATTTCATATTTATATAATAATTTCAATATTTAGTAAATACATTCTTTTTAATTTAGGAAAACATGAATAGTAACATTAATAATAGTTATTACCGTAGTTAAGCGTAAATCAGGTAATTAGAGGTAAAAATAATATTATAAATTTTAGAAAATTAACCTAAAACATTTTCTATTTTTATTATGTGATTTAAATTCAAAAAAAACCATCATTTAGATGATTTTACGAGCTATAAGAGCCACATGGATTAAATTAGTCCAATTATAGTATTTTCTTCAAAGAAAAGTCAATTTTTTATACTTTTATATTTATGATGTGAAATATTTTTCTTATGGGTTTATATTGGATATATTTTTAAAAATATATATATTTTGAAACAAAAAATGTTTATCTTAATCATAGTAATTAATTTTTAATTTTTATTAGAGAAATAAGTACCTTAATGGATTATACAATAATAATGTTGTAATGTTTTAATTAAAATAAATATCAAGTAAATGATATTAAAAATATTAAAATAAATATTGTTTGATATAATTAATTTCATAAAATAATATTATATATTACTTTGGAATTCTATTGATTTTAAAAAATTGGTTTTTTGAATATATCAAATTGTTATTATATTTTTAAAAAGTCAAATAATGAATAGTGTAAAAATTGAAATAAATGATATTTTAAAATATAAAATATTTTTTAAATTATATGAAATCTATAAAAAAATAAAATTTTACAAAATAATTTTTATAAGGTTTAATATTTTATAAATGATCCATTTGGGGTTATATTCTAATTTTATTGTAATAATATGAACCCTTTAGGAGTAAAAACACGTGTTCTCATGATAAGAATTTAAGAGGTTAACTAAGGGTTAATGCCAAAAGGCTAGGATTGAAAAATGGTCATAACATATTTAATTTTTTTTAGATGAATTTATTTCAATCCAAAAATATCCTATCATAAAAATTAATCAGTTTTCGTCCATTTGGAATAGAAAATTGATCTATATTGATTTAATATTTTTAAGAATTCCAAGAGTACCCCACCCCTCTCTTATAAATGGGAACCCATTCTAATCTTTTATTCACACATAAAAACCTATTTTTTCATATTTTTTCTATCTAAATACATTCTTATAATCCTTCCCCAAATTCTATTGAACATATTTTATACATACCACCCTTAGAGGTCTTAAGGTGTTAATCAATCGAGACTCTCGAAAGAAAAGGTATCATTTTTAATTATGTGATTCTATTTTGTTAATTATTCAACTGCTTCAAATTTTCTTCATAAATGATGAAATAATAACACAAGTATCATCAATATACATAGATTTTATTAGGATGACATCATCATTGTAACATTCGATTTCTTTTATTTCTTGTATGTTCTAAACCTATTTTTATTTTACCTTTTTCATTGACTAGGTAGGGTCGAGAAGGAATTAGGAGGATACCTGTAATGGTGAAGTTAGGTATTTGTTGGAATTTATAGCATAGAATTTTATAGTGTTGTAGCTCGTTGGATATTTACACACCCTATAATTTTATTACACAACATATAAACCATAAATGAAAATATATTCTTTTTTAGTATGAGGAGACAGGTGTCTCATCAATTATGAGACTTATCAATTGAACGGCGTATAATTGGGTTACACCTCTTGTAAAGTCCCATGGGTGTTTTCTAAATAGTAATCAAAGTTTTAATTTACATTTTTTATTCTTCAAGGATTTCTTTCCCTCTACCAAGAGTCATCATAAGGTTACATTAGGATCCTTCAACCCTCTGAGACCTTCTCGTTCGATGATTAATCATTATTGAGATCATGGTGTGGATTTCCAGGTAATTGTTCCCCGTGTCTCTTCATCTATTTGTCTTATAATTCTTTGGGGGTTGATGTTTCATCTTGAATGTAGAGACCCAGAGCTTGCCGTACATGGACATTACATTAATTTTTCGGAATACTTAATACATAACAAAAAAGACACCAAAGGACCGTAATAGTTTAGTGTCTTTGGAAACTCGGAAAATAATCTTCTAATCGTGGTGAAAGATCTTAAACATCTCCCATAAAGATCTTCCCCTTTTTTCCTTACCTAAAACCTTTCTTTATTTCCTGGGTAAAATAAAACATAAAAAGGGTGAGCTCAAATGCTCAGTAAGGGAAAACATAGAGAACATAAAACAATCCATAAACATTTGAAATCAAAAACTTGAACATGAAATTTAAACATCAAAATCTTGAGCAAAGACATAAATCATGGAAGTACGTAAGGCATATATCATAATGGAACATCAACCATGATAAAATATAATGGGAAAAAACATGTAATTGTGGAAACCATTCAGCACATGTTATGATTTCCATAGTAGCCAAGGCATTACTGCCAAGACCATCTTAGTGGACAAAGTCCCTTTCAGAATCGAGTTCACTCCTTGTTTCAGTCCTGTAACACTGAACCGGATTAACTTACCATTCTAGACATGTCTATATCATGATATATAAATCTTTACCCAATGCATTGGAGGGAGATATAGGTCCCACCCATATCATAATGATACCATTCTTATGTGTGCCACAAAATCATAAATCATACATCATTGCATAACCCATGTAATAAAAATGGGATTCTTAGACATCGTGACATCATAAAACAATTCATATAAGATACAGGAATTCATAAAAATAATTCCATCACAACATAATCAAATCAATGTAATAATAGGGATAGAAACAAAACCCTATATTATCTTAGATGGAAAATAATTTTGATAAAACACTTGAACTCCATTCTTGAGAAAAATATCATTTCTACTTCAAAAACATTTTTCCTTTCTTAACATGTCATACAACTTTAAACTAAAAGAAGTTGATTAAAAATAAACTTGAAAACTTGTAATGGAATCTTCTTGGAAATAATGTTTTAAAAATACATTCATGTCGTATAAGTTAAAAAAACATTCTTCTCATACTTTTGTCGGAAAAGTCAAAAAGTACCTCGTACGAAAAACGAAAAAAGATTCCTTTCATATCTTTTACTAAAAACTCACCGAAGGGTAAAATTGGATTTAAAAAATTTTAGGTGGATGTAAATAATATTACATATTGAGTAAACATGTATGTAGATGATAAATATTCCCCAGTAAATTCTGAAGTGTAAACAATCTCGGATAAAAATGAGATTATGATATTTTCCCTTACCTTAGGTCTGATTTGCTTCGTAAGTGTCCGAACCTCCTGTATAATGATTTAAATAATGTCATTGACTTATTTCAGTATCATACTTATTTTTATTATAACATAAATGGTCATATTCTTAGCTTCTTATTAGTAATATTTCATTGTTACTTGTTATTCGGGTGTTTATTGCTTTTTGTTCTTATGCGTGTTTTGTCGAATAAATTCTTATTCTTATTTTTAGGTTATAGATACCTCATTTCCAGAATGGTATTAGTGTAATACATATCATATTTATTTATTCAATTCATTTATGTAATCATTATGCAATGAAAATCATGTAGAACGAGTCACATCACATCGTGGAGACGGTATTCCGTACGTATGCACGAGCGATGATATCGTTCCCATGATCATGGAATTGTCTTGGAGTGTATGTATAATATTTCAGAATCAATATCACTTTACAATAATAATATATAGTTATTATTTACACCATTATACCCATCCAAGTATGGTGGTGGTGGAAAATAGATTACACCACGGCGTGGAGACGATATTCCGTACGTATGCACGCGTGGTGATTTCGTTTTCTGTAGGATGGATAGATGGTGAAATAGGGTTGTTTCATACTTATAATAAAATATAATTATATTATTTTTACTGATGTTATTACTTCATAATTAAACAACTAAAGAAGAAGAAGTGGAAGAAGAAATAAAGTTGAAAGAATCGGTAACGGACATTACCTCTTCTTTGAAGCGCCTCTTTGAGACCTCCTCTTAGGGACCTAAAATTGGTCTTTGAAGAAGACCAGGAACTCTAGGATGTTTCTAGAGAAGTGTAGAAGATAATTTTTCAGGGTTTTGATGAGAGTGAAGTCTCAAAGTGGTGTGAGTAAGAGAGGGAGGAGGTGCCCTTTTATAAGGGAGGAGAGGGGCACCTTTGGAAAAACTAAAAGTATTATTTTATTATAAAGTCATATTTGGTTTTTAATAGCTCCAAATTGATTTATTTCGAAGATAAGGTTAGGATGGGTCTAAATCCTCTCATCCAATATAATTTAGACAAGTTTAGGTATCTATTTTAACCTTATAATTTAGATTTAACTTTAAGTTAGATAATTTAACTTTTACCGTGTCTTCTTGTTTTCTTACACTATAAGGTTAATAAACTTACTATAACAATCCAAACGAACCCCAAGTTGTTTATTATTAATATATATAATATTATATAAGTCATTTGTCCGAACCTTATATTTTTAGGAATAAAATAACAATTAATAATACAATATTTGTTTTAAAAACTATTTTATGTCAATTTTGACACTATTTGGTAATTGATTTTTGTGAAAATCATAACAGAAATATTAGTTCTAAAAAAGTTAATTAAATCAATACTAACATGTCATATTAAAATATAAAATTATTTTAATTCATAAAAAGTGTCAAATTACATTTATTTTGGTATTTATAACATCAATTATGTCAATATTTCATTAATAATATAATTACTGCATCATCATTGTGTCATAAATAAATTGAATTATTTAAAGTATAAAAATTACAACTAAAATACCATTATGTATTAAATCTTTTTATCTTTATAATTAATATTTATATTAGAATTTATCTTATTTATAACCCTATATTAAAAATAATTTACTTATTAAACTTTGATTTTAACTATTTTAACCCTTCTTTAAATAAATTAATATTAAATGTCCTAATCTAATCCAAGTGGGCCTAAATGGTCATATTTTATTCCTAAGGTTGTTTTTGGTCAAATTACACTTATCCAATAGAATTAGTACATGTGTTAGGGTAATAATAATATTATTTTTACCCATAATTGCCCTATTTACTTTTAACCGTGGTAAAAAAAAGTAAAAAGTTACTATTCACCAAAAATTATTTTCATCTCATTGAACCACATTTTAGTCTTTGATATTAACCTTTTCTCTCGGATTTTCAAAATTCCACTCACAAAAGTGGTAAAATTAAGTTTTATATGAATTTGGAAATTCTCCTAGGAGGTGGGTAAAAGACGATGAAAAGTTCAATAAAAGTTTTATATATCTAAAATTATTATAAAATGACTCCAATGAATTGCATTGAACTTATATAGGTATTATGTATCAATTTTGACCTAAAATAAATTTAAATAAAATAAATAATTATTTAAATAAAAAGTCGGTTTTTAAATAGTAACCCAGTGTTTTCACTATTCATCAAAAATTGAAAGTTTTCAGAAAAATACCAAAATTTCACCCTAGGCTAATTTCGATATTCCGAATCCAAAAATAAAGTCCATTTTGAAAAATAAAATTTAAAAATTTTCAAAAAGTGGGTATTACTATTCATAATGGCTAGTTTTAATAATATTTTAATAACATATCATTGTTTAGTAAAACCCGGTATTGCGTACAACACACGCTATTGAGGAAGGTCGTGATTGCGTGTAATGAAATCCAAGTCAAGGTTACGTGTAGTGCATGACTCCTTTATTGTTGCGTATAAAAAAATACATTGAATATATATATATATATACTCAATGTTTCGTAGAATAACTATTATCAAACAAACATGAAATTGTGTGTAACACGATCCAAGATTAGTGTTGCATATACTGCAAGCTAATACGGTGTTGCGTATAGCGCAAGATAATCTTGGTGTAGCATACAATAGAAGATATGAAAGAAATTAAAATGGATATATCTTATAAAATCTTGGGTTGTTACATTCTACCCCCCTTAAAATGAATTTTTCCCTCGAAATTCGTCGGGGTTATAAATTGTTTACTATTCATAGAAACCCACATCGTAAAAAAAGAATACTAAAACTTAATTTTAAAAACTAAAGTAATAAATGTAATGATTACCCAAAGTAACTCATCACTGGGTTTCCATATAGGATAACATAGGTGAAAATATGGATATGGAAGAAAAATCTAACCATCAAGTTCTGATGGAGAGTGGTAGAGAACATGGCTATGAAAAGTCCATCAATCACAAAGCAATAAATTTGTGATGATCTAAGGTACCATCTGATTCATCGGATATAAAAGCACTAGGACAACATTTTTTGTTTTCAATGTCATTTCCCTAAAGTTAAAAATTTTTAATTAGAAGAAATACTTGCTTGATTTTGGTACAATCTCACTGTTGTTCGTGATTTGAAAAATTTCCACTTCATCTCTTAAAGAAATGAAGTTGAATTTGTTATTCGTGAAGTGTTAACAGATCATATGATAGAATGATGGGTCATTCCATCTATTTCAAACAAAAGGTTAGAAAAAGTTATTAAATATACATAAGTCCATCTATAGTGAGATTAATCGTATATGATTCCAAAAATGGACTTATACTTCATCTATCATACCGCTTAATAAAATAAAACTAGTTTCTACTAACCAGGGACTTCCTGTAGGCCAGTGGTAGGTGATAAAGGTCAATCGCACTTCGGTTGTGGGTTCGATTCCCACATCCTTTTTCGACGCGATGGGTTGTCGCCCGTCCTACAGGTTGTCCTTTTTTTCTAAAAATAAATTATTATAACTTTCCATCAATAATATCGAAAACATTATAGCCTTAAACAATACTAACTTATGTCCAACACAATCCGTTCCAATATTTAGGCTTATCCAAAATACTGCTATCCAATCTCATATTATAGTGAAAACGATTACCAAAGAGTTCATATAACAAGCATGTTAATACCATCGTTGAT
This sequence comes from Viscum album, assembly GCA_963277665.1. Taxonomy (NCBI): domain Eukaryota; kingdom Viridiplantae; phylum Streptophyta; class Magnoliopsida; order Santalales; family Viscaceae; genus Viscum; species Viscum album. The sequence continues at coordinate 1,073,121,325 of OY728127.1, read as the reverse complement.
CCCCATATATCATAAGATATGTCTTGTTGGTCACATTCCAAACATTTGAAGGCCTTAATCATGTATTATCTTGAAAAAAAATGAATACCCATTGAACCTTAGTGAAAACGTGAATGCAGTTAAAAGTTAACACTTTCCACATACCAAAATCCTCAAAATTCTATATACTCAAACCATGATATCACTTAGTCCTTATATCAATCATGAGCTCATGAATATTGTCAAACATTTCATTTTATTCTTATCCCTTCATTAAGCGCATATCATCTGCTTTCCAAAATATTTGAATCACTTTTCATGGTTACCGGTACCATAAAATTATTGAAAACCAAAATAGACTAATACAAAAGTATTCTAATACACCATAAAAGTACCTCAACAACATTATTCTTGAATACCAATACATAAACACTTCAATCCATCCTCTTCAATGATTGTCCTGCAATAAGTCCTTCCTTGATTTAGAAGTAACTTTTTAGGTCAGGGCATTGAGTTGGGTAATGCCCATGTTCTCTACAAATAAGACATTGAACTCCATAATAGTCTGTCACTCTATGACCCTTTTCTCCACACAGATAACATTTGTCCCTCCATTTGAGGTATTCCTCAAGGTTCTTCTTCCCTTCTTTAGAAATCTCAATCTTCCTTTCTTTATGCTCCTCAACATGCGAACATGTATAAAAGTCTATCTTCCTCTAATTTGATAAATTAGGCATACCACTAAATTTCACCTTGTTAATAATATATCGCAATGATTGATTCGGCATAATCACAATATCTTTCTCTCTAGGCATTATGAAATTTTGTTGCTCATAGTCACTAATTTTTCCATTGGATTCAATGTTAACCGAATTCCTTCTGGTTCCCTCCATTGACTAAAACACAAAAATAATTTTGTGAGAGGCAAAAATCATACAAGGAAAATAACATAATCAAGGGGGAGTACTGTCAATATCTAACATCTTAGGTTAAATTCTAAGATCGTTACCATAGTTATAGGACTATAAACTATACTTATACTTAACCTTAGGGACATCCCTAGACATACCTTAGAAATATCTCTAGGGATCTCACTATAGTTTTCGCATCCTAGTTTCCAAAGGTTGACTATATCTTTCCTCTGATACCAACTGTAGAGACCCGGAACCTGACGTACATGGACATTACATTAATTTTGCGGAATACTTATTACATAACAAAAACAGACACCAAAGGACCGTAATAGTTTAGTGTCTTTGGAAACTCGGAAAATAATATTCTAATCGTGGTGAAAGATCTTCAACATCTCCCATAAAGATCTTCCCCTTTTTGTTTCCTTACCTAAAACCTTTCTTTATTTCCTGGGGAAAATAAAACATAAAAAGGGTGAGTTCAAATGCTCAGTAAGGGAAAACATAGAGAACATAAAACAATCCATAAACATTTGAAAGCAAAAACTTGAACATGAAATTTAAACATCAAAATCTTGAGCAAAGACATAAATCGTGGAAGTACGTAAGGCATATATCATAATGGAACATCAACCATGATAAAATATAATGGGAAAAAAACATGTAATTGTGGTAACCATTCAGCACATGTTATGATTTCCATATTAGCCAAGGCATTGCTACCAAGACCATCTTAGTGGACAAATTCCCTTTCTGAATCGAGTTCACTCCTCGTTTCAGTCCTGTAACACTGAATCGGATTAACTTACAGTTCCAGCCATGTCTATCTCATGAGATATAAATCTTTACCCAATGCATTGGAGGGAGATATAGGTCCCACCCATCTCATAATGATACCATTCTTATGTGTTCCACAAAACCATAAATCATACATCATTGCATAACCCATGTAATAAAAATGAGATTCTTAAACAGCGTGACATCATAAAACAATTAATATAAGATAAAGGAATTAATAAAAATAATTCCATCTCAACATAATAAAATCAATGTAATAATAGGGATATAAACATAACCCTATATTATCTTAGTGTCACGACCCCCTCCCACCAAAGATGCCCCTCCTAAGCTAGCAATGGTGAAAAGGAGATAATGACCCCCGAGTCCCGCCTCCAGTAGGCCCCGGGTTGGAGACTAGCACCAAGGGTATGATTTTTTACAAATATGGGAGGCATTTCCCTTTTTAATATTTAGGATCGGGAAATAGGATGAGTCAACCACCAAAAAAGGAAAAGAGCAAGTGTATAGAAATAAACCCAAACCAAGCCCACATGCATGTTTAAACAATTTTATAACAAGGTACAAGTACAAGAAAGCTCAAAAGTGCAATACCAAAAGAAAAAAAGAGAACAACAACTGCAAAAACTCCAACTGCCTGACTAGTAGGGTCCCGCACGGCCCTGGTAGTCCTCCTAGAAACCTGAAAGTAAACGTAGGGTGAGCATACAAGTATACTCAGTAGGGAAACCTAAAGTTCTCATGCATAAGTGGGAAGACATCCTAATGTCCTGTGAGAACAACAGAAGAAACCTAACAAGTAAATCTATCCACCCAACCTTGCCAGCCACACTCACCAAAACACAATCACAACAGGTAGTGGTAGTATAAGAACAAGAGCATTGGGTACCCCGCACCATTTCCCATTAGTTAGCTGAACGTCCTGACACTGTCACACTCTCCCCGCCCGCACACACCTGGGCCTCACAACCACGTATCCCGCCCGTACACACCTGGGCCTCACAACCACACATCCCGCCTGCACACACCTGGGCCTCACCACCACGTATCCCGCCCGCACACACCTGGGCCTTACAACCACATCCCCGCCCGAAGACACCTGGGCCTCATCCCGAAGATTCTTGGGAACAGTAAAAGTAACAGAACTCTCGCCCGAAGACACCTGGGCCTGAAATCGAAACCTACCTAAAGATTCTTAGGTGTAAGTTCGCCTCAAGCCATTATAGCCTATAAGCCTGCCCTAAGAGTCTTGGGCCTAATCACCCCAATCGAAACCTACCCGAAGAGTCTTGGGTGTAAGGTCGCCTCAAGCCATCACAGCCTAGGGAGAAGGAGCAGGAAGGAGCTAGTAACTATGGGAAAACACCCTCTCCCATGAAATGGGAGTGTTCGGTACTATGTGCTCAACATGGGTGTGGTGCGATAAAACAAAAAAGATACAGATATATATATATAGAAACCACTCAGCCCAACCTATGGCTTCTAAAAAGAGAAACTGAGCATGTGCCTCGGCACTGCTACCATGAAGCATGCATTCAACAAACAACCCCAACCCCATTTAGGTTTTCACGTATCAGCAGAAATTAGCTTATTTAGTTCCTTAACTACTGGGAAACTATCCACAACCAACCACTTCAAACGTTCGTAAAGCATATCCCTGCCATCCACAAAGCAAGTTAGGAAAACACAGCAACACGACAAGTCCCTTCTTATTAACCAACCAACCCATTTATTATCATTTCCGTTTCATTACCAAGCCCCACCATTCATTAACTCTTCCACATTTATTATTTATTAAACACAACCCATAGTCCGCTCACATTTAAACCCATCCCTACAGTACAGCTACCAACCACCATAACCACACCACACATCATTATCCCTTTAATACCATTTATTTCAGCCCATCTGCACATCACCATCACAACATTCACACCAACCCACAACCAAGTCAACTGCATCCCCACTGCTCACTCAATCCACAACAACTCACAAAACACCCCCAACACATGCCACATAACCAAGACAACACTCACATGTTCATTACTCTATTTTGTTTAACCGGGGTGATCACACAAGGGTTCCAGATTTTCATTTAAATATCCAACTTTACGTGATTAACCAATTTCCACATTCCATGAAGTTTCCATTCACAAAAACGGTCTAGAAGATAGGGAAACATTTAATTGTGCAAGAAAAGTCCCCCAACGACCGTTATTTTCAGTAGGCATAAGCCTATTCATTTCACAACATAATATCACAGGATAAAAAGGGTAAAGTAACAGCAATCACAAACTTCTCATCCCTTCTCTTTAACCAGTTATTATCTTTATTTAAAGGTTCAACCATTTCTCATGAAAACAAAAAGGATACCCATCCCGCATGATGCACAAATTAGAGAGATGAAGGTAAGATCCCTACTTCAACAGGTTCTAGTCACAACGTGCCCCAGGATCAACTTTAGAAGACGTTCGTCGGTGTCCCGGCAAAACCTCCTCGGGTGGAAGTCGGAGAGGAAAAGGCGGAGGAAAGACAACGGATCTAATCTCGGAAGTTCCTCCTCGTCTTTACGATCCTGTGGCCACTGACAGATCATAAATCAGAGCTCGAACGAAAAAAGTTATGGAAGAAAGAGCCTTCGAGTCTCTTGAGAGAGCTCTGCTCAGAGGATAGGGGAGGAGAGGTGTGAGTTTAAAGGAGGAGGGGACCCCTCCTTTTATAGGCATGAAAAGAAAAAGTACACGGCGTTTACTTATGGTACACAGCGTGTATGCGGCCACTTTCACACGGTCTCCATGCGGCCTCCAACGCGGCTCCGCAGTCGTTGACTGGTCAACACACGGTTTGAGGGTAACGCATACGCGGTGAAGGATTACATGGCATGTAGTTTAGACACATGGTGTGTACTCATTTATTGCACACGGCAAGGACACGGCTCCAACACGGTACACGGTCGTTGACTGGTAACGCGTACGTGGGGAAGGTCTACACGGCGTGTAGAACTGGTCACACGGCGTGCACCCATTTATTGCACATGGCAAGGACACAGTCTACAACACGAGGTATACCTGGAAAGGGGGTACATGGCGTGTACTCAAACTACACGGCGTGTAGTTTCAAAATTCTGGAAAGTGTGGGAAAAGTCTATTTTACCCTCCAGAACACTTGTATCCTTCTTTTGACAAAGTAATGGGCCAGAGAGGTCCGGGCCATTACATCAGATACCTCTTAAAATATTCTTGTCCCTGATAATTCAAACACCAACCCAGGGGAACCCAACAAGATACCTCTTAGGGTTCTCGTTATAACTGGAACCCAACCAACAACCCTAATCATATGTGTTAGGAATTCCTTCTCCTATGTCGAGATATTATTCGCTTTAGGCGGCACTGACTCATCCACACGGGTTTAATCACATCCTCATTAATGCATCTTGATTAAGAATTGGGTCTTCCCTCTTTCATGCATTAGGATTTTTCAACTCGCACTAACCCCAGCACCACACAACCAACACACTGCCCGAATGCATGGGTTTGGGAAATTCCTTCACCTATGTCGAGATATTATCCGCTTTAGGCAGCACTAACTCGCCCGCACGGGTTCAATCGCATCCACATTAATGCGTCTCGATTAAGGGTCAGGTTGTTTCCCTTTTCCCATGAATCCGGACATGTTACACAATACCAGGGGACGAGAAAACAAAAAGGTCTCACAACTGATAATCCAAGCATTTCATATATCAAAGGTACATAGTACAACATCATCACAAAGCTAAGAAGAACAAGGGAAAACATAGGTCAAAACAACTCCGGGTACTGAGCACGCATCTGGGTCTCCCGTTACCAAGTGCTCTCCTCGAGGCCGACATGCCTCCACAACACACGAACCAAGCGAATGGTTCGTCCACAGAGCACCTTCTCTTTACGATCCTCGATTCTGACTGGTCGTTCATCGAAGGTCGCATCGTCTCCCATATCTAACTCTCCCCAGCTGATAACGTGGGAGTCGTCGTGTAAGTACCGACGAAGCTGGGAGACATGGAAGACATCATGAACTTTCTCCAACTGAGGTGGCAGGGCCAGCTGATATGCCACCTCGCCGACTCACCTCAGCACCTCAAAAGGTCTGATGAACCTAGGTGAGAGCTTGCTCCCTTTCCCAAACCTCTGCTGCCCCCGTCGAGGGGAAACCTTCAAGAACACATGGTCTCCCACCTCGAACTCCAAGGGCCTCCTCCGACGATCAGCATAAGACTTCTATCGGTCCTGAGCCGCCTTCATCCTCTCACGTACAAGCTGGACCTTCTTTGTGGTGCTCTGCACTACCTATGGCCCAAGAGAACCTGTCTCACCAACCTCTGCCCAGAAAATGGGTGAACGACATGGCCTTCCATACAAAGCCTCAAATTGTGCCATGCCAATAGTAGAGTAGAAGCTGTTGTTGTAGGAAAACTCTACTAAAGGCAAGTGTCGTACCCATGATCCTCTGAAATCCAGAACGCATGCTCGCAGCATGTCCTCTAACGTATGGATACTCCGCTCTGTCTGCTCGTCGGTCTGGGGGTGGAAAGCAGTGCTAAGGCGTAGTTGGGTTCCAAAAGCATGTTGTAACCCCCTCCAGACTCGTGAGGTAAACCAAGTATCCCAGTCTGAGATGATAGTCCTTGGAACTCCATGAAAACGCACTACCTCGTCTACGTACCTCTGTGCTAAGGTACTCACCGGGCCCGACTCCTTGATTGCTAAGAAGTGAGCCGATTTCGTCAGTCAATCCACCACTACCCAGATAGCATCACAACAACCCTGAGATCTGGGTAGTCCTGTGTCGAAGTCCATCGAGATGTCATCCCACTTCCACTCGGGGACATCTAAAGGATGCAACAAACCACCGGAAACACGGTGTTCAGCCTTCACTTTCTGACACACTAGGAACTTATCCACAAACTTCACCACTGCCCGTTTCACCTCGGGCCACCAAAACTGATCCCTCAGGCCTCGGTACATTTTTGAAACTCCTGGATGTACCGCTAAGGCTGAGCTATGGAACTCATGGAGAACTCCCTCACGCATCGCCTCTGGGACAAACAACATTCCATGGAAAAGCATCTGATGTCGGCTGTCCTCTGACCATCCTTCTGGAGCATTCCCCTGATCGACACGATCCTGCATCACCTATGCCTCAGAGTCCCCCCACTAAGACTCCCTCACCTACTGCGACAAGGAGTATTTCACCATCATCTCGAACAAATAGCCTCTAACACCTTCTTCCCTTGCATCTAAGTGCAGGGAAGCCAACTCTCACATCGCCTTCCAAGCATCAGCGGATTCTCGAACCATTTCCTTATATGACTTCCTGCTCAGGGAATCAGCCACAACGTTTCCCTTACCTTCAGTTTAAGAGATCTCGAAGTCATAGTCTTGGAGAAACTCGACCCATCTACGTTGTCGTAAGTTCAGGTCATGCTGGGAGAAGATATAATGCAGGCTCTTGTGATCTGAGAAGACCACAAAGCACTCCCCAAAGAGGTAATGTCGCCACAACTTCAATGCGAACACTACTGCTGCAAGCTCCAGGTCATGGGTGGCATAGTTACACTCGTGAGGGCGCAACTTCCTAGACCCATAACAAATCACGCCCTTCTTCTGCATCAGCACGCACCCCAGACCAAGGCTAGAAGCATCACAAAAAACTTCATACAACAACCCTTCCTCTGGCAACCTGAGTAAGGGAGCACTGACCAACTTCTACTTTAGGTAGTCAAAAGATTATTGGCACTGCTCGCTCCACAGGAAGACCTGGTTCTTCCTAGTCAAAGCTGTCAATGGAGCAGCAACTCAAGAGAAGTCCGAAATGAACCTCCGATAGTAACCTGATAACCCCAGGAAACTACGAACTTCTGCCACGCTCTTGGGTGCTTCCCAAGAAACAACTACCTCCACCTTCGACGGGTCCACCGATACTCCATACTGAGACACCACGTGCCCAAGGAAGTGTACTTCTTATGTCAAGAACTTACACTTAGACAATTTCCCGTAAAGCTGGTGGTGTCGAAAGACTTCCAAAACTGCCCTAAGATGCTCAACGTGCTCCTCCTCTGATCTTGAGTAGATCAGGATGTCATCGATAAACACAACGACGAACCATTCCAAAAACTCTCGGAAGACAAAGTTCATAAGTCCCATGAACACAGCTGGTGCATTTGTAACTCCAAAAGGCATCACTACAAACTCGAAGTGCCCATACCTGCACCTGAAAGCCATCTTCGAGATGTCACTGTCCTTCACCCTCAGCTTATGATATCCCGATCGTAGATCAATCTTAGAAAACCAACCTGCTCCCCTCAGCTGGTCGAAGAGATCATCTATCCTTGGAAGGGGGTAACGGTTCTTGACCGTTACCTGGTTCAGCCTTCAGTATTCTATGCATAGCCTGAGACCACCATCTGCCTTCTTCACGAACAAAACTGGAGCACCCCATGGCGACACACTGGGTCGAACAAAACCCTTCTCTATCAGATCGTCAATCTGAATCCACAAATCCTGCAACTCCGAAGGTGCCATTCGATAAGGGTCCATCGAAATCGGTCGGGCACCAGGTTGTAAGTCTATCCCGAACTCAATGTCATGTCGGGGGGGTAGAGTCACAACCTCCTCAGGAAAAACATCGAGGAACTCCCCAACAACCTCTAGGACATCTACCATCTCTGTATTGGCTGGAACCACTGACAACCCACCCAACAAGGAAAGGAGAGGCTCCACACGCCGGCTTCCCACTTGATAGCTCCTCTCGCCAACAAAAGATATGCGCTGCCCATCTACGTCGGAGAACACGAATCTTCTCTGGAAGCAGTCATTAACGGCACTAACAGAAAACAACCAGTCGATGCCTAGGATGACATCGTATGGCTTCATCTGTAACAGAAGAAGGTCTCCACTAGATCGATGTGGTCCCAACGTCATCCCACATCCCCGGAAAACACAAGATACACTGGTCTGGCCCCCAACTGATGTACTCAGTACCAGTGGTATGGAAATTCTCTCTACGTCTAGTCCCAAAACATGGGCTAGACTAGGTGCAACAAAAGAGTGTGAGGCTCCCGAATCGAACAAAGCAGAAACAAGAGTGCTGAACAAACAAATCGTACCTCGCACCACCTCTGGTCCTACTGGAGCTACCAACTCTGTTGCGTGAAACTGTCCACGCCCAGCTCCTCTGCCTCTCTGATGTCGTCAACTTCCCCGACCACGCCCTGGTCGAGGTCCCTGAGGAGCACCCTGAGGTCGGACTCCTCTCGCAAAGTCTACCCTTGGAGGAGCATGGTCCTGCTGCTACTGGAAGGGCCTCACCGGAAACTGGTGTTGTTGCGGTGGGCGCTGAACCTTCCCACCTCCATTGTACGGAGCTCGGGTCGGGCACCGACTCTGAATGTGCCCGAAACCTCCACAAGAAAAATACCTCGGTCCTGGGCTCATGGAAAAGGGACGAGGACCCAAAGATCTGAACTGGAACTGCTGGGGCCTGCTCCCCACTGGCCTGAACCTGGAAGGTCCTGTCGCAGGAGACCTGCTGCTGAATGTCTTCCCCTTCGACGAACCTGGCTAAAACACCTCACGTGGTGCACCTCCCAGCGAGTGCATCCTCTCTAAAACCTCTGCCTTCTTCTGCACCGCCAAGTACGTCGGAAGGGTGAAGGGGGTGATAGCATACTGGAGAGAAGGACGAAGCACCTCCTCCAAACGTCTCGCCCAAGACTCCTCATCCGGAAAGAGATCCGGAGAAAAGAGCAAGAGATCTTTGAACTTGATCCCCAGCTCTCATACCGACATACTCCCCTGCTGAAGGGAGAGTAACTCCTGCTGCTTCTCCACCTTGACTATGGAAGAAAGGAATTCCTCTCGGAATTCCTTCTCAAAGTCAGCCCAGGGAACCTCTGCCTCTATCCTCTCTCCGAGGTAGAGCATCCACCACTGTCGCACCGCACCTCTCAGCTGACTGACTGCTAGGGGAACCCAGTACTCCCTCGGAGCATGGATCAAGGTGAAAGTGATCCCTAGCTCCTCAAGCCACCCCTCCATCTCTGTATCTGAAGTACTACCCTTGTACTTCTTGAGGGTCTGCCACTGGAAGGAACGGAGAGTCTTCTGCCACTGGCTATCTTCCTCCTCTCAGTCAATCCTCAACTGATCGACCGCCTGAATCTGCTAGGCCTCAGTCATCTAAGCCACCTAGGGACGACATCCAGGTGCCATAGCTGTACGATAAACAAGGATCACCTAAGCCCAAGTAGTAAGAAAAAACTCAAGGTTTTATTTATCATTTTATTTCAATGTCTTTCCCAGAACACCCAAATCAAGTAAAACACAATCATGATGATGCATGTACCTTCCCTAGGGTCTCTACCCTGCAATAAATTTAGTCTTACATGGTCGTTCGGTGGGCTCAGAGTCCTTGCATCGGATCACGGGGGGCCCTAAAATCACGTGTCCTAGCCGGTCTTCCCTGGCCTATGTCACGCACCAAGGTTAACTAACACTGTTGCCCTACCATCCCATGCAATCCTCACTATGCCTAACACCAGACTTCATCCCATATCTCAACCATCACCTCTAATACCATTCTTTCATGACCCCCTCCCACCAAAGATGCCCCTCCTGAGCTGGCAATGGTGAAAGGGAGATAATGACCCCCGAGTCCCGCCTCCAGTAGGCCCCGGGTTGGCGACTAGCACCAAGGGTATGAGTTTTCACAAATATGGGAGGCATTACCCTTTTTATTATTTAGGATCGGGAAATAGGATGAGTCAACCACCAAAAAAGGAAAAGAGCAAGTGTATAGAAATAAACCCAAACCAAGCCCATATGCATGTTTAAACAATTTTATAACAAGGTACAAGTACAAGAAAGCTCAAAAGTACAATACCAAAAGAAAACAAGAGAACAGCAACTACAACAACTCCAACTGCCTGACTAGTAGGGTCCCGCACAGCCCTAGTAATCCTCCCGGAAACCTGAAAGTAAACGTAGGGTGAGCATACAGGTATACTCAGTAGGGAAACCTAAAGCCCTTGTGCACAAGTGGGAAGACATCCTAATGTCCCGTGAGAACAACAGAAGAAACCTAACAAGTAAATTTATCCACCCAACCTTGCCATCCACACTCACCAAAACACAATCACAACAGGTAGTAGTAGTATAAGAACAAGAGCATTGGGTACCCCGCACCATTTCCCATTACTTAGCTGAACCTCCTGACGCTGTCACACTCTCCCCGCCCGCACACACTTGGGCCTCACAACCACGTATCCCGCCCGCACACACCTGGGCCTCACAACCACACATCTCACCCGCACACACCTGGGCCTCACCACCACGTATCCCGCCCGCACACACCTGGGCCTTACAACCACATCCCTGCTCGAAGACACCTAGGCCTCATCCTGAAGATTCTTGGGAACAGTAAAAGTAACAGTACTCTCGCCCGAAGACACCTGGGCCTGAAATCGAAACCTACCTGAAGAGTCTTAGGTGTAAGGTCGCCTCAAGCCATTATAGCCTATAAGACTGTCCGAAGAGTCTTGGGCCTAATTACCCCAATCGAAACCTACCCGAAGAGTCTTGGGTGTAAGGTCGCCTCAAGCCATCACAGCCTAGGGGAGAAGGAGCAGGAAGGAGCTAGTAACTATGGTAAAACACCCTCTCCCATGAAATGGGAGTGTTCGGCACTATGTTCTCAACATGTGTGTGGTGAGATAAAACACAAAAGATACAGATATATATATATATAGAAACCACTCAGCCCAACCTATGGAATCTAAAAAGAGAAACTGAGCACGTGCCTCGGCACTGCTACCACGAAGCATGCATTCAACAAACAACCCCAACCCCATTTAGGTTTTCACGTTTCAGCATAAATTAGCTTATTTATTTCCTTAACTACTGGGCAACTATCCACAACCAACCACTTCAAACGTTCATAAAACATATCCCTGCCATCCACAAAGCAAGTTAAAAAAACACAGCAACACGGCAAGTCCCTTCTTATTAACCAACCAACCCATTTATTATCATTTCTGTTTCATTACCAAGCCCTACCATTCATTAACTCCTCCACATTTATTATTTATTAAACACAACCCATAGTCCTCTCACATTTAAACCCATCCCTATAGCCCCGCTGCCAACCACCATAACCACACCACACACCATTATCCCTTTAATACCATTTATTTCAGCCCCGCTGCCCATCACCATCACAACATTCACACCAACCCACAACCAATTCAACCGCAGCCCCGCTGCTCACCCAATCCACAACAACTCACAAAACACCCCCAACACATGCCACGTAACCAAGACAATAATCACATGTTCATTATTCCATTTTGTTTAACCGGGGTGATCACACAAGGGTTACAGATTTTCATTTAAATTTCCAACTTTATGTGATTAACCAATTTCCACATTCCATGAAGTTTCCATTCACAAAAACGGTCTAGAAGATAGGGCAATATTTAAGTGTGCAAGCAAAGGCCCCCAACGACCGTTATTTTCAGTAGGCATAAGCCTATTCATTTCACAACATAATATCACAGGATAAAAAGGGTAAAGTAATAGCAATCACAAACTTCCCATCCCCGTTCTTTAACCAGTTATTATCTTTATTTAAAGGTTCAACCATTTATCATGAAAACAAAAAGGATACCCACCCCGCATGATGTAAAAATTAGAGAGACGAAGGTAAGATCCCTACTTCAATAGGTTCTGGTCACAACGCTCCCCTGGATCAACTTTAGAAGACGTTCGTTGGCGTCCCGACAAAACCTCCTCAGGTGGAAGTCGGAGAGGAAAATCCGAAGTAAAGAAAACGGATCCAAGCTCGGAAGTTCCGCCTCGTCATTATGATCCTGTGGCCGCTGACGGATCATAAATCAGAGCTCGGACGAAAAAGTTATGGAAGAAAGAGCCTTCGAGTCTCTTGAGAGAGCTCTGTTCAGAGGAGAGGGGAGGAGAGGTGTGAGTTGAAAGGAGGAGGGGACCCCTCCTTTTATAGGCGTGAAAAGAAAAAGTACACGGCGTGTACTTATGGTACACGGCGTGTACGCGGCCACTTTCACACGGTCTCCATGCGGCCTCCAACGCGGCTCTGTGGCCGTTGACTGGTCAACACATGGTTTGAGGGTAACACATACGCGGGGAAGGATTACACAGCGTGTAGTTTAGACACACAGCATGTACTCATTTATTTCACACGGCAAGGACACGGCTCTAACATGGTACATGGCCGTTGACTGGTAACGCGTACGCGGGGAAGGTCTACACGGCGTGTAGAACTGGTCACACGGCGTGCACCCATTTATTGCACACGGCAAGGACACAGTCTGCAACACGGGGTATACCCGGTAAGGGGGTACACGGCGTGTACTCAAACTACACGGCGTGTAGTTTCAAAATTCTGGAAAGTGTGGGAAAAGTATATTTTACCCTCCAGAACACTTGTAGCCTTCTTTTGACAAAGGAATGGGTTGGAGAGGTTCGGGCCCTTACACTTAGATGGAAAATAATTTTGATAAAACACTTGAACTCCATTCTTGAGGAAAATATCCTTTCTACTTCAAAAACATTTTTCCTTTCTTAACATGTCATAAAATTTTAAACTAAAAGAAGTTGATTAAAAATTAAATTGAAAACTTGTAAAGGAAGCTTCTTTTAAATAATTTTTTAAAAATACATTCATGTCGTATAAGTTAAAAAAACATTCTTCTCGTACTTTTGTCGGAAAAGTCAAAAAGTTCCTCGTATGAAAAACGACAAAATATTCCTTTCATATCTTTTACTAAAAACTCAACGAAGGGTAAAATTGGATTTAAACAATTTTATGTGGATGGAAATAATATTATATATTGAGGAAACATTGATATGGATGATAAATATTTCCCAGTAAATTCCGAAGTATAAACAATGTCGGATAAAAATGAGATTATGAGATTTTCCCTTACCTTAGGTCTGATTTGCTTCGTAAGTGTTCGAACCTCATGTATAATGATTTAAATAATTTCATTGACTTATTCCAGAATCATACTTATTTTTATGATATAATATATGGTCATATTCTTAGCTTGTTATTAGTAATATTTCATTATTACTTGTTATTCGGGTGTTTATTGCTTTTTTTTCTTATGTGTGTTTTGTCGAATAAATTCTTATTCTTATTTTTAGGTTATAGATAACTCATTTTAAGAATTTTATTAGTGTAATAAATATCATATTTATTTACTCAATTCATTTATGTAATCATTATGCAATGAAAATCATGTAGAACAAGTCACATCACATCGTGGAGACGGTATTCCGTACGTACGCACGAGCGATGATATCGTTCCCATGATCGTGGAATTGTATTGGATTGTATGTATACTATTTCAAAATCAATATCACTTTACAATAATCATATATAGTTATTATTTACACCATTATACCCATCCAAGTAACGTGGTGGTGGAAAATAGATTGCACCACGGCGTGGAGACGATATTCCGTACGTACGCACGCGCAGTGATTTCGTTTTCCGTAGGATGGATAGATGGTGAAATAGGGTTTTTTCATACTTATAATAACATATCAGTATATGATTTATACTTATGTTATTACTTAATATTGAAACAACTAAATAAGAATAAGTGGAAGAAGAAATAAAGTTGAAAGAATCGGTAACAAACATTACCTCTTCTTTGAAGTGCCTCTTTGAGACCTCCTCTTAGGGCACTAAAATTGGTCTTTGAAGAAGACCAGTAACTCTAGGATGTTTCTAGGGAAGTGGAGAATAGAATTAGGCAGGGTTTGTCCGATCTTGAAGGCTCAAAGTGGTGTGAGGAAGAGAGGGAGGATGTGCCCTTTTATAAGAGAGGAAAGGGGCACCTTTGGAAAAACTAAAAATATTATTTTATTATAAAGTCATATTCGGTTTTTAATAGCTCCAAATTGATTTATTTCGAAGCTAAGATGAGGATGGGTCGAAATAATCTCATCCAATATAATTTAGACAAGTTTAGGTATCTATTTTAACCTTATCATTTAGATTTAACTTTAAGTTAGATAATTTAACTTTTACAGTGTCTTCTTGTTTTCTTACACTATAAGGTTAATAAACTTACTATAACAAGACAAACGAACCCCAAGTTATTTATTATTAATATATATAACCTTATATAAGTCATTTTGCTGAACCTTAGATTTTTAGGAATAATATAACAATTAATAATATAATATTTGTTTTAAAAACTATTTTATGTCAATTTTGACACTATTTGGTAATTGATTTTTGTGAAAATCATAAAAAAAATATTAGTTCTAAAAAAGTTAATTAAATCAATACTAACATGTCATATGAAAATATTAAATTATTTTAATTCATAACAAGTCTCAAATTACATTTATTTGGGTATTTATAACATCAATTATGTCAATATTTTATTAATAATATAATTACTGCATCATCATTGTGTCATAAATAAATTGAATTATTTAAATTCTAAAAATTACAAATAAAATACCATTATGTAGGAAATATTTTTATCTTTCTAATTTATATTTATAGTTGAATTTATCTTATGTATAACCCTATATTAAAAATGATTTACTTATTAAACTTTGATTTTAACTATTTTAACCCTTCTTTAAATAAATTAATATTAAATGTCCTAATCTAATCCAAGTGGGCCTAAATGGTCATATTTTATTCCTAAGGTTGTTTTTGGTCGAATTAAACTTATCCAATAGAATTAGGACATATGTTATGGTAATAATAAAATCATTTTTACCCTTAATTACCCTATTTACTTTTAACCGTGGTAAAAAAAAGTAAAAAGTTACTATTCACCAAAAATTATTTTAATCTCATTGAACCACATTTTAGTCCTTTATATTAACCGTGTCTCTCGGATTTTCGAAATTTCACTCACAGAAGCGGTAAAATTATGTTTTATATGAATTTGGAAATTCTCCTAGGAGGTGGGTAAAAGACTGTGAAAAGTTCAATAAAATTTTTATATATCTAAAATTATTATAAAATGACTCCAATGAATTGCATTGAACTTATATAGGTATTATGTATCAATTTTGACCTAAAATAAATTTAAATAAAATAAATAATTATTTAAATAAAAAGTCGGTTTTTAAATAGTAACCAAGTGTTTTCACTATTCATCAAAAATTGAAAGTTTTCAGAAAAATACCAAAATTTCACCCTAGGCAAATTTTGATATTCCGAATCCAAAAATGATGTCCATTTTGAAAAATAAAATTTACAAAATTTCAAAAAGTGGGTATTAATATTCATATCGGCTAGTTTTAATAATATTTTAATAGCATATCATTGTTTAGTAAAACCTGATATTGCGTACAACACATGCTATCGAGGAAGGTCGTGATTGCGTGTAATGCAAGCCAAGTCAGGGTTGCATGTAGTGCACGACTCCTTTGTTGTTGCATATAAAAAAATACATTGAATATATATATATATATACTCAATGTTTTGTAGAATAACTACTATCAAACAAACATGAAGTTGTGAGTAACACGATCCAAGATTTGTGTTGCGTATACTGCAAGCTAATACGGTGTTGTGTATAGCGCAATATAATATTGTTTTAGAGTACAACAAAAGATATGAAATAAATTAAAATGAATATATCTTATAAAATCTCGTTTTGTTACATTGAAGTTGATAGATCTAAGCACTATGATGTTGAATCTCATTTCTATGTCGAGTTTATAAATCTTCTATGCCTTTGTTCTTATTGGCAGGTTTTGTTGTGGTCATTTTTTTTCCTTAAGAAAGGTACGTGGTTGCATCTTTGATTTCCAATTTGATTAAACATAAATTTATTGATTTGAATTATGTTAGATTTAAATTCAATTTTTTGAATTGAATAAATTTCGTTTAATCATTTCATTAAAACCCAATTCTAGTGAATTGGGGGTTTTGTTCAATTTTTCATGAAATTTGGAAAACCCCCATTTCCAGTAAATTTGAGAGTGTTTAGGAAATGGATTGAAAGTGTTTGAAAATTAAAATCTTGTATTTAATTAAGAATTAAAATTTTGAAATTAGTTTGATAAAATTGATTTCAAAGTGGTATTGATGAAAATGACCTCATAAAAAAGTTATGTTAGAAACCTATGGGTTTAATCTTAAGAAATCACTTGTTTTTATATAGAAAACCCCATTATGGTTCTTATGTGGAAAATTTGGAATATTTGAAATGGAGTGTGGTAGGAATTATATTTTAAGATGTCTTGAAATAAATTTCCTACATTTTTTAATTCTAGAGCACATGAAAGGCCTAGGTAGTTAGTGAGTTGTTGGGTGTAGCACTTATTTATTTTTTATTGCACATATTATTCCCCAGTGAGATACTCATGAGTCTACTTTGATCAGTGTCAAGAGATGTGAGAAAATTTCCATTTTTATGGGGATCCCAGAAACTAGGAAATATTGTACCTTTTCACTGTTGACCATGTTGCTCACTTGTTTGTATTTTAAATGAATATTCCATTGTTTATTATAACCTTTTATACATGTATTGTGAAAATATAATTTGTTTTTTTTATAAAATGATTATTTAATCCATTTTAGAATTTTTTTTCCATACTTCGAATTGCAAAGAATGATTTCTTTTAAATATTATTGAGCTTCCAGGCCTATTTTTTTAAATTGAATTCGTTTTTTGGTTAATAAAATCTTGGTATATATATGGAATCTTTGGTTAGACCCTATTGGGAGTTTTATCTCACAACCTACTTGTACCTCCCAGTGTTTGTAGATTATCATCTTCTATGTTCGAGAAAGGGAAATGTTCTATAAGAGGGTGGTTGTAGCTGTTGATTCATGGACATTGTTAGTTGAGTCTATTTGGGAATTAAGTGGTATTTCTAGTTTTATGGTACTTGGTTTTAGTAATTTGGGAGGTTTCTACGTGTTTTACTTCTAGTACACTTCTCTCAGTGGAGTTTCTATTGTATGCATATTGACTTTTTGTTTTTTTTTCTTCCATTGTTTTTTTTGGAAATAATTGTTCCCACTTTTATATTGTATGATACCTGGTGCTTTTCTCCAACCCATGGGGATTGGGAACACCCATCACGATATGTAAGGTTCGGCTCGATTATTGGGTTATGAGGGGGACCATGATGGTTCATGATAAAGAGGTATCAAAGGTAAAATTTTTACATTTTTTATTGATGTCATTATGCAGTTTGTATAATCGTGGAAGGACATAGGAGGTAGTTGCGATTGAGTGCCTATAAAAATATCACTTCAATAAACCTTAAGTCTTCACGGGTGGATTGGGAATTATATCTTGCAGATTATTTCTACTATTTTTGGTACTTTTAATTTGGATAAGTGTAAATACAAATATTGTATTACATCTTTGGGGATTGATTTCACTTTTTTAACTATTTGAGTGTTGATCTGATGTCTTATAAGTTTTCAATTGATGTTTTATAGCATCATGACTCTAATAAGACAAGAAATTAGATCTAGGAGAAATAAGCTACTAAACTTCAGTAAAAAAATTCTCCTATGCATCAGAGTCTGGTTGAGGTGACTATGCACACCATCCAATCTCTAGGACAAACAGCACCACCAGTTCCCATTTAGGCTCCATATGTGGAATTTTTAAGGGATGTTTTATGAGATCATTCTGAAGAGTTCAGTCCCTAGAATCCATTACTATTTAATGGATCCAATGATCCCAAATAGGCTGAGTAAAGGAAGAGCGGTATTACAATTTTATTCGAGTTATTCGAGATACCAGATGAGATCGAGGTGAAGTGTTGCATCATCATACTAGAAAGACTAAGCTGGAGATAGTGTAAAATGATGGTGACAATGAAGAAACATATGGTCATAGAGTGGAAGGAATTTAGAGTAATTTTTACTGAAAGGTTCTATCCAGAGTCGAGTTTGTTTTCCATGGATGTCGATTTCTTCAAACATGAGTTGGTTGATAGAACTATGACTCAATATTCAAATCGCATTACTGAGATTGTGCAATTTTCCTTGGAGATTGTATCTAATTAAAGGATTAAGGTTGTATAGTTCATGTAGAAACTTCAATAAGATATTCATTATTAGGTTTTCTTGTTGAATATTCCTTCTTATGTTGATATACTAGACAAAACATTGATGTTAAAGATGCTCCTTACTAGAAAGTCAGGGTTATCTATAGTTTCCTTCATTCCCAGTGGCATTGTGACTTCTTTTAATGGAAATAGGAAGCATGATGATTCTCATGGTGTTTATCGACATCAGGGTTGTTATAGACCTCCTACATTTCCTAGAAGAGCCTCATTGATATTCTATAGGTGTGGAAAAGTAGGGAACTCTAAGAGGGTTTTTACTAAGGCACATAAGGCATGTGGTTCTTGCAGATGCTCAGGCCATATGTAATTTTTTTCACAACTATTCTACTCATCCCATTGAAAAATGATCATTTCAGCCTCTTAAAATTGTGTATAAATCATATTCATCCTAATGAAAGGGGTTCCAATCACAAACATCCATATCAAAGCTTCTTCATGTAGTGGAAGATTCTCTAGAGGAAGAAGATACAGTTCTAGTGACTGTGAGAGGCACCATTACTACAGCTTCATCATTAGTGACTATTATATTTTATATTGGTGCATCTCATTAATTTATGTAATCCCAGATTATGAATCATATTAATCTTCTGATAAAGATTTTGTCTTATTGATGGATATTAATACACCCCTTGGAATGAAGAGAGTGAAGGGTCTCCATAGTACTTCTTGTGATTTATCCCTTTTAGATGTCGAGCTTATTTGGGATTCTCTAGTTCTTGAAATGTATCTTCTGGAATTCATTTTTAGAATATATTTTCTCATTTTAAATAAATAAAGGATTTATTGTTATCTTTGATGGGTATTCTTTACTACACCCAATTGTGTGTTTTAGTCATCTAAGGAGAATGTGACCCATTGTCGTGTAGAGTTGGACCATTTTATCTAAAATTGTAGAAATTGATATCTATGTTTTCTTTTTATCTCGATCGGAAATATTTGAGTGGTGATCTCGATCCACCTTTCATCGATCTTCATGAGGTGTTCCCTTATTAAATCTCTAGTTTTCCACTGGTAAGGGAGGTGGATTTCACTATTGGGATAATTCCCAATACTAAACCAGTTACAATTGATTATATGGATGAGTGTGTCACCTTGGGCGACACCGGTTCTATTTGCAGATAAATATGATGGTTCACTTCTCCTATGTGTTGATTACCGAATCCTTAATCGAGTGATGATAAAGTAAAATTATCCATTTACACAAATTGATTATCTGTTTGATTAGTTAAAAGGTGAAAAGTTGTTCTCAATGATTGAACTTCCATATGGTTACCATCAGTTGATAATAAATGAAGTTTACTTTTATAAAACATCATTTTAGAGATGGTAACATCATTATGAGTACTTTATGATTCCCTTTGTCCTAAAAAAATTATATTTTAGTCTTTATGAATTTTAGTAATAGGATTTTACATGAGCATCCCGATACCTTTATGGTAATATTTGTGGATGAAATCATGGTTTACTCTATGTATAAGGAGGATCATGTGCTTCATCTGGGAGAAGTTCTATAATTGTTGAGACATCACTGAATTTATGCCAAGCTATCAAAATGTTATTTCTATATCCATGAAGTGAATTTATTGGGGAAAGTGATGTCGGAATAGGGGATATTAGTTTATCATGATAAGTTGAAGTCTTTTGTGACATGGGAACAACAACGTAATGTTTTAGATATTTGAAGATTCTTGGTTTAGATGGGTTTTATTGTTGGTTTGCAATGAACTTCTCAAATATATCTTCTCTAATAACTTTTCTAACTCATAATGGAGTAATTTTTTTGTGGGATGAAAAATGTTAGAATTATTTTGTTGATCAAAAATTTCTTTTTTCTATTTTCCAATGTTGAATCTCATAGAGGTAGAGAAGGTCTATGTGGTCTTCTATGATGAATCAGGTTCATCTTTGAGCTATGTTCTTATGATGGGTGAACATGTCATTGCTTATAAGTCTTTTCAGCTTAGGAAGCATGAGAATAATTACCCAAAACATGACCTTGAACTTTCAGTTGTGGTGCATGTGCTCATGATTTGGGAGAATTAACTTTATATTGAATGGTTTACCGTGTACTATGACCATAATATATTTAGTTATATCATATCTCAAAATTATTTGAATCTCTAACATAGGTGTTGGGTGGAATACCAATAATATTTCAATTTTGGCTTCACCTTTACCCTGTGGAAAGGGAATGTTGTTGAAAATGATTTGAGAAGGAAACATCTGAACCATGTAGTGATGGAATCATTGGAATTGTGGATCTTGATGGTACTTATTGGATAGTTTCATATTGGTGTCTAAGAATCACGGTTTGAGGTTTCCTTGGATACTATTCAGTTTACATCCACTCTTCTCAAAATGATTCTTTAGGAACACCATGCTGATGATGAGTTCCATATCATTAGAGATTCTCTTAATTGTTGGGAGGATGTTCTTTACTATTCATTATCCAATGAGTGTATTTGGTTATTTCAGATCTTTTTTGTGATACTGTCTTCAGTATGGAAATATTTTATGGGGGATTTCAATAGTTCCCAGTGGAAAGTGTACCCAGAAAAAATGATGACGATATATGACATGCGGCGAAAGTTTTGGTGGTTAGGTATGAGATGTGGAATTTCTATGTTTGTATATCATTGTTACACATGAGAACAAGTTAAGGATGATCACCAAAAACCTTTAGGTTTTCTTTATCCACTTCTATTCCAAACATGCAAGTGGGATGATATTTTTATGGACTTTTCGGTTTGTTTTCCTTGTACCTAGAGGAATAATAATGTGACATGGGTTTTGATTGATAGGCTGAAAAAATTGTCTCACTTTATACCCATTCAAGAATCAAACAAATTTGGGGAGTTGGGAAATATCTATGTGAAAGAGATTGTTCGTTTTCATAGAGTTCCTTATACTATAGTCGTTGATAGGGATCCTCAGTTAATTTCTCACATTTGGAGAGTCCTTCAAGAGGCACTGTGATATAACATTTGTTTTAGTAAAACATGTCATCTGTAGTTGGATGGATAGATATAAAGATCTATATAGATTCTTGAGGATATGATTCACTCTTGAGCACTCAACTTTGGTGGGGCTTGGGATGATCACTTGGGGATGGTTGGGTTTTATTATAATAATAGTTACTGGTCTGTGATCAAAATGTCTCCTTATGAGTCCTTAAATGGAAGGCCTTATAATTCTCTATTGTGTTGGTTGGATATTAGTGAAGGATCCTTGGTTAGACAGAGAAAAGTACAACAGATGATGGAAAATATTTAGTTGATTCATCGGAGAATTTTAATATCACATATCTAATAGAAGTCTTATATTTATTGCCTCTATAGTTAATTGGAATTTTTAGTTGGTAATCATGTGTTATTGATTTTTTTACCATTGTGGGGTCATCGATGGCATGGCAGGCAAGGGAAAATTTCACCACATTTTGTTGGGCCTTTTGAGGTTATTGAGAATGTGGGGTAGGTGGATTACTGTTTAGAAATTCCACCACATATGATGTTGATACATGATATGTTCCATGTATCTCAGATCAGAAAGAATCTATATGATCCATATCATGTTATGATATGGAGTGATCTTGAGGTTGAGCCTAATTTATCTATGACTGAATGACCAGTCAGGATGGTTGACTATGAAACCAAGGTACTTCTTTGGAGGATGATACCTTTTTTGTTTGAGTGCCATGAAAGAACATATTTGATTCACATGATATTCTGGAGCATGAGGCATAATGAAAGAAAAATTTACTCATTATTTTTAGCAGGGGGGATTCATGTAATGGCCCGGGTTTTTGGGGTCCATTACTTTGTGAAAATCTCAAGTTGGGTTTTCTGGTCTGGGAATCTAGGTGAAGTTTGGCCTGACGATAGGCCTACCAGTAGCCTTAGCCTACCGGTAGCAGGCCTACTGGTAGCTTGGTCTTCTGGTAGCTTCATTCTACCGGTAGCTCGGTCTACCGGTAGCTGCAGCCTACCGGTAGCTCGGCTACCGGTGGCTCTCGCCTACCCCCACGAGGTCTTTCCAATAGCACTCCTTTTGCGCAAATTGGGTTTTAAACCCTATTTTGACCCCTTTAATCTTGTTTTAAAGCCCGGTAACACCCATAAATGTTTTAATAAAATATTTAATGAATTAACCGGGTGTGTACATCGGTTTAAACCGCCCGACCCTTTAATGGCGTGTGGGGTCGCGTGGTCAACCCACAACCCCACTCCTTACGCGGTTTCGCATTCTTATCTCAACCGTCCCCCACCCTTATAAACTAAAGGGTTCACCGTGGGTTTCTTATTTTCTCGATCACCCTGTGGTAGGAGTACCCTTCATTCAGACGAGCAGCTTTTCGTTTGGACGAGCCGCATCGCTATCCGTGAAGTTCCACACCCGGGCTTAGCGTCAATTGTTGATAAAAAGTAGGGAATTTCTCCTTCGTCTCTCCCTTTTTGTGTATCATGCGAGGTGGGTGTGATTTTGATTCTGTAGAATTGGATAGACCAAACCTTAATGAAGATAATAAACTGATTCTAAATAATGAAGGTGGAGGGGTGTGATCGATGATGATTTGATTTATGATCTTCCATGATTTATGATTCCTGAATTGTGCGGGATTACGCCCTCTGAAAATCATGACCATTGGTGGTCTTTCTCTGTGCACTAACAAACCCTTGTTCCTGGGGATGTTTAAATGTATTGTATTGCGGTGGATAACCCTTACTGTGTAAAGGAATTTGGTTAATCACGTATATTCGGCTAAATAAATTGGAAGCACCAGGATCAATCCCTTCTGTGATAACCCCGGTTAAAGCACACGGAAATTGAAATCATGGAGTGTGTTAAATCTTATAATTCTGAGAATATCAGCATGGGCCTGCTTAGTGGTGGTGGTTTGGTTTTTTCCTTCACAGTCCATTTGATGGGTGATGTGGGTGGGGATGGGATCCCCTGTTATTATACTCTCAGTGGTTGTGAAATTGGGGATGGGATCCCCTGTGTTATGCTTTCAGTGGTTGTGAATTTTAATACTGGGTGGTTACCTTGTTTATATCACGAATTGGGTTGGGATCCTCTGTTGTTGAGAAACCCTTTTGGCTCCTGGATGTTGGACATGGGGTTGTATCTTGGGGTTTCTTTGGTTGTTGTGGTTTTACGAGAGAACCGGGTGTGGATGTTGTAGTTAATGCTTGACTGTTTGATTTCATTGGCTTGTGCCTATGCTTACTAGTTTCCCAAGTAGGTGAAGAACTTAATTTAAACATCATTACTGAACATGAAAACGAATGGTAAAAATGGGTTTTGTTGGAGAGAGTTGTGACTCGGACTTGAGTGTTGTTTGTGTTCTTTAGGTGGGCTGAAGAAAAACCCAAACTTTGGGTGAGTTCTTTTTACCTATATATATACTTGCAGTTTTGTGTTTCTTATTCATTTCCCACCCAAGTTGAGCACTTAGTGCCGAACACCCCCATTTCACAGGGGAGGGTGTTTTTTCCAACACTATTATTAGTGGCTGGTTATTAGATCCTTTCTGCTCCCTTTCTCGGATAGCCCAAGTATCTTCGGGCGGGCTGTGATCGCCTGAAGTCCATTATTATCCCAAGAACCTTCGGGAGGGGTAGTGTGGTGGTTGGCCCAGGTGTGTGCGGGCAGGTGGTTTCCCAAGAGTCTTTGGGATGAGGCCCAGGTGTCTTCGGGCATGGTAGTGGATCTTCTAGCCCAGGTGTCTTTGGGCGTGGTAGTAGTTGTTCTGGCCTAGGTGTTTGCAGGCATGGTTACATGTGATAGTTGTGGCCCAGGTTTTTGTGGGTGGGGTTTGGCAGTGGGACTGCGTGAGGTTGTGGCCCAGGTGTGTGTGGGTGGGGTTTGGCTGTGGGACTGCGTGAGGTTGTGGCCCAGGTGTGTGCGGGTGGGGTGTGGCAGTGGGACTGCGGTGAGAATGGAGGGATTGGTTCGATGCGTAGGATGTCTTTAATAACCAGTGGGAAAGTGGCGCGGGGTACCCAAACATCGATGTGCTCTTATTATATATATTACTTGACTTGCGTTATTTGGGGAGTGTGCCTTAGTGAGGCTTGGGTGGATAGTTTACCTTGTTAGGTGTTTGGTTTACTCTTTTCTCATGGGACTTTAGTACGTTCCCCCACTTGTGCATGAGAGTCTTTGGTTTTACCTACTGATTATACTCGTATGCTCACCCTACGTATATAAAACTGCTTTCAGGTTTCCAGGAGGACTTCTGGGGTCATTATCTCTCCTTCGACTTAAAGAAGGAAGGGCCTGGAAATCTGCTGACCCTTCCCTCCTTTTGATGAAGGCGGGTCGTGAAAGAATGGTATCAGAGGAGAGGTTGAGAGATAGGATAGAGTATAGAGTTAGGAACAGTGAGGATTCCATGGGATGGTAGGGAAACCGTGTTGGGTGACCTTGGTGCGTGAATTAAGTCAGGGAAGACCGGCTAGGACACGGGATTTTAGGGCCCCCCGTGCACTACTGGAAATTGGGTCTATACCCACGGTTTTCCACAAAACCGTGGGTATAGGTCCTTCCTATACCCACGGTTTTCTTGAACCGTGGGTATAAGATAGTATGGGAACCTATACCCACGGTTTTCCAAAACCGTGGGTATAGGTCCCTTATACCCACGGTTTTCAACAAAACCGTGGGCATAGGTGTTTTTGGAAGACCTATACCCACGGTTTTGCCGAAACCGTGGGTATAGGTTTTTTTGTGAAGACCTATTCCCACGGTTTTTAAAAACCGTGGGTATAGGTGGTATTTTTTCAAAGACCTATACCCACGGTTTTCCAAACCGTGGGTATAGGTTTCCCGCGTTATGGCGGGGGGATAAATGGGAAAAAAATTGTGCGGGATAAAATAAATTTTACGCGGGAACAATTCCTTAAATAATATAAATATAAGAATGCATATTTTTACAAATATAAATTCAGTAGCTTAGTTGGTTTAGATTTCCGTTCAATTCTGCGTAGTGTAGTGTTCGAATCTCGGTCATTGCAATTTTTAAATATTCCGACAGTATTAATATAAGTATAAAATTGTATGAGTACAGGAATAAAATCCTCGTAGCTTAGTTGGTTCACCGTTCTACTCATTTCCTCCTAGTCGCGTGTTCGAAACCCGCTGGTCACTGTTTTTTTAGATAACAACATTATTATTAATATATTACAATAAAATTATATGTATATACATAAAATTTCGGCAGGTCGGTTGGTCCGCTAATGGGTTGCAGCATTGAGTCGCTGCTGGTGGCGCGGGTTCGAAACCTGCGGCCCTATATTTTTTAAAAATTTAAATCTCCCACGGTTTGAAAACCGTGGGTAAAATTCCTTGCCACGCTGTACATCAGGATATTGGTGTGTGATACACCTATACCCACGGTTTGGTAGAACCGTGGGTATAGGTCAAGACCCCTATCCCGACGCTGTTCCAGCCCACGGTTCCCAAAACCGTGGGTATAGGCTATACCCACAGTTTTGGGGGCTATACCCACGGTTTTGAACCGTGGGTATAAGTCGTTTTTCCAGTAGTGGTGATCTGATGAAAGGACTCTGGACCTACCGAACGACCAAGTGAGGCCATGCTGATTGTAGGGTAGAGACCCTAGGAAAGGTACATGCATCATAATGGCTTGTGTTCCCATGTTTCTGGGGTGTCTTGGTAATTAAGAATAAGTAAAAAGTTTAATAAATTTTAATAAAAATATTATGCACTACTTGGGCTTAGGCATTCCTTGTTTACCTTGCAGCTATGGCACCTGGAAGGTGACCACGTGTGGTACATGTGATCGAGGCCCTAGAGACTACCTTGGCCGATCGACAGAGAGATGATTGATAGGAGGAAGACTAGTGGCAGAAGACACTTCGGGCCTTCCAGCAACAGACCCTCAAGAAGTATGAGGGTAGCACCTTTGACGTGAAGACAGAAGGCTGGCTAGAGGAGCTAGTGATAGCTTTCAGCCTGATCTGGGCCCCGACTGAGTACTGGGTTCCTCTGTCCATCATCCAGATGTGGGGAGCGATGCGTCAGTGGTGGACGCTTTACCTGTGGGAGAGGAGAGAGGCTGAGGTGGCATGGGCTGATTTCGAGAGGGAGTTCCGGGCAGAATTCCTCTCTTCGGCGATGAAGGAATAAAAGAGATAGGAGATACTCTCCCTCCAGCAGGGGAGTATGTCAGTGAGGGATCTAGGAATCAAGTTCAATGACCTCCTACGTTTTTCTTCAGACCTCTTTCCCGACAAGGAGTCTCAGGCAAGATGTTTAGAGGAGGCGCTCCGACCCTCCCTCCAGTATGCTGTTACCCCCTTTACCCTGCCGATGTACTTAGAGGTCCAGAAGAAGGCCGAAGTGTTGGAGAGGATGCATGATCTAGGAGGTGTGTCATGAGAAGGGACCCAGCTGGGACCATCGAAGGGGAAGGCCGTCAGCACCAGGCCTCCAGCGTCAGGACCCTCCAGGTTCCGACCAACAGGGAGCAGGCCGCAGCAGTTTTAGTTTCGATCCCCTGGTCCTCTCCCTTTTCCTTTGGGCCCAGGACTGCAGTGCTTCGTCTGTGAGAGTCATCAGCATCTCCGGAGTCAGTTCCCAGATCGGGTACAGTATGGCAGTGGTGGACAGCCCCAGCACCCGCCCCAGCACCAGCTTCTAACCAGGCCTTTCCAGCAGCAGCAACAGGGATAGCGAGCTCCCGCTCTTCCGAGGGCAGACGTAGGAGGAGGAGGCTGACCACAGGGTGATCCTTAGGGACCTCGACCGGGGAGTGGTCGGAGAGGTGGCCGATAGTCGAGGGGCAGAGGAGATGGGTGTGGAGATTTACACGCTGCGGAGGCAGTAGTTCCAGCAGGACCGGAGGTTGTTCGAGGAATGATCAGTTTGTTCAGTACCCTTGCTTATACCTTGTTCGATACCGGAGCTTCGCACTCCTTCGTCGCACCTATTCTAGCATGTGCTTTGGATCTAGATACTGAGAGATTTCCAGTGCACCTGGTGCTGAGCACACTAATTGGAGGTCAGAACGACTTGTTATTTGTTTGTAGAGGATGCAGACTGATGATAGGGCCACATCAGTCGGTTAGGGATCTTCTTCTACTACAGATACAGCCATACGATGTCATCCTAGGCATCGACTGGCTATTCTCTGTGTGTGTCATCATCGACTGCTTCCGAGGAAGGGTTGTGTTCTCAGACTTGGGCGGCCGGCGTGTTACTTTCACCGGCGAGCGGAGCAATCATAAGGGTAGTAGGAGAGAGGAACCCCTCCTCTCCTTGTTAGCCGAGCTGTCAGTGGAGTCAGTAGATGCTGAGATGGTGGAGGTTCCATAGATCATTCGTGAGTTTATGGATGTCTTCCCTGAGGAGGTGATGACTCTACCCCCTCGATGTGATATCGAGTTTGGGATAAACCTGCAGCCTGGCGCTCGTCCGATTTTGATGGCTCCTTACCGGATGGCACCTTCAGAGCTACGGGAGTTGCGGATTCAGATTGACGATCTGATGAAGAGGGGTTATGTTCGACCGAGTGTGTCACCATGGGGTTCTCCAGTCTTGTTTGCAAAGAAGTCAAATGGTGGTCTCAGGTTTTGCATAGACTACAGGAGGCTGAATCAGGTGACGATCAAGAATCGTTATCCTCTTCCGAGGATAGACGATCTTTTCGACCAGCTGAAAGGGGCAAGATGGTTCTCGAAGATCGACCTACGGTCTGGGTATCACCATTTGAGGGTAAAGGAGAGTGACATCCCGAAGACAGCCTTCAGGTGCAGATATGGACACTTCGAGTTCGTAGTCATGCCCTTCGGTGTTACGAACACCTCGGTTGTGTTCATGGGGATTATGAAATCTATCTTCCGGGAGTACCTGGATCGGTTCGTAGTTGTGTTCATCGACGACATACTGATCTATTTGAGATCAGAGGAGGACCATGCGGAGCACCTGAGGATGGTTTTGGAGGTCCTCTGACAGCACTAGCTCTATGGTAAGTTTTCGAAATGCAAATTCTGGACACGAGAAGTGCACTTCCTCGAGCACATGGTGTCCGAGCACAGGGTAGCGGTGGACCCATCAAAGGTTGAGGCAGTTGTTTCTTGGGCAGAACCCAAGAATGTGGTAGAGGTCCGTAGTTTCCTCGGGCCGGCGGGTTACTATTGGAGGTTCGTACCCAACTTCTCCCAAGTTGCATCCCCTTTGACATCCTTGACCAAGAAGGATCAGGTTTTCGTGTGGAGTGAGCATTGCGAGGCATCCTTCAGCTATCTGAAGGATAAGTTGGTTAGTGCCCCAGTGCTGAGATTACTAGAAGAAGGGGTGGCGTATGAGGTGTTCTGTGATGCTTCAGGACAAGGTCTGGGATGTGTTTTGATGCAGCGACAAGGGGTGATGTCTTATGGGTCTAGGCAGCTATGCCCTCATGAGCGTAATTATGCCACCCACAACCTGGAGCTTGTAGCTGTTGTTTTTGCAGTAAAGTTATGGTGGCACTACCTCATCGAAGAATGCTTTGTGGTCTTCATAGATCACAAAAGCTTGAGGTATATCTTCTCCCAGTGGGACCTAAACTTGCGGTAGTGAAGGTGGATGGAGTTCCTCCAGGATTACGACTTCGAGGTTTCCTACACTTCAGGGAAGGGGAATGTAGTGTCCGATTCCTTGAGTAGGAGGACGCAGAGGGATGCGGTCCAAGAGTCAGCAGACGCCTGGAAGGCGATGGAGGAGTTGGCTACCTTGCACCTGGATGTGAGGATGGATAGCGGTAGAGGTTTCCTGTATCAGATGACAGTGCAGTCGTCTCTGTTTCAGCAAGTGGAAGAATCTCAGTGGGGAGACCTAGAGTGAGAAGTGATGCGCGACCGAGTTGACCAGGGCAATGCCCCAGAAGTATGGACAGAGGATGGCCAAAACTGTATTTTTTTCTAGGGAAAGCTGTTTGTTCCAGAGGCGATGCGTGGCAAGGTTCTCAGTGAGTTCCACAACTCACCCCTAGAGGTACACCCAGGAGTTTCCAAGATGTATCAGGGACTGAAGAGACAGTTTTGGTGTCTCGGAGTGAAGCGAAAAGTGGCAGAGTTTGTGGCCAATTTCTTAGTGTGTCAGCAAGTGAAGGCTGAACACCGAGTTCCAGGTAGACTACTGCAGTCTCTAGATGTCCCAGAGTGGAAGTGGAATGACATCTAGATGGATTTTGTTACGGGACTACCCAAGTTCCAAGGGGGATATGATGCCTTCTGGTTAGTAGTGGACCGGCTGACGAAGTCGGCCCACTTCCTTGCGATTAAGGAGTAGAGTGCAGTGGACTCTCTAGCACGGAAGTATGTGGATGAGGTAGTGCGGTTTCATAGAATCCTGAGTTCCATAGTCTCGGATAGGGATGCACATTTTACCTCACGAGTCTGGAGGGGTTTTTAGTATTCTTTTGGAACCCAGCATGCCTTAGCACTACTTTCCACCCCCAGACAGATGGGCAGACAGAGCGCACCATCCAAACCTTGGAGGATATGTTGCGGGCATGTGTTCTGGAATCAGAAGGATAGTGGGTGTGATACTTTCCTCTGGTAGAGTTTTCCTACAATAATAGCTATCACTATACCATTGGTATGGCCCAGTTTGAAGCCTTGTATAGGAGGCCATGTCGTTCACCTGTGTGTTGGACCGAAGTAGGAGAGGCAGGAATCCTTGGCTTGGAGGTGGTGCAGAGCACGACCGAGAAGGTTCATCTCATACGGGAAAGGATGAAGGCAGCCCAGGACTGATAGAAGTTATATGCTGATACTATGAGGAGGCGCTTGGAGTTTGAGGTTGGAGACCACGTGTTCTTGAAGGTCTACCCTCATCGTGGACAATGAAGGTTCGGCAAAGGGAGTAAGCTTTCTCCTAGGTTCATCGGACCCTTTGAAGTGTTGCGGCGGGTCAGAGAAGTGGCTTATCAGCTATCGTTACCGTCGCCGCTACTGAGGATACATGATGTCTTCCATGTGTCCCAGCTCCACCGGTATCTGCATGACGATTCACACATCCTCGGCTGGGGAGAGCTGTACATCGAGGACGACGTGACTTTTGTGGAAAGACCAGTGATGATCGAGGAACGTAAAGAGAAGGTGCTTCGTGGGAAAACCATTCCCTTGGTTCGTGTGTTACGGAGACATGGTGGGATTGAGGAGGGTACGTGGGTGAAGGAAACACAGATGTGTGTCCCATACCCAGAGTTGTTTTGATTTTGTGATTTTATGGTTATTATACATGTTGTGGTAGAACGTTTTGCCTTGTTGGCTATGAAATAATGGTTTTCCTTCCTCTGAATGTGTGTGAAAAGTCCTAGCTATGGGGATGGGAGGACCCGACCCCTAATAAAGATGCATTAAGGTGGATGCGATTAAACCTATGCGGGTGAGTCAGTGCCACCCAAAGCCGATAATATCTTTACATGGGGAAGGAGACTCCCCAACCCGCATGGTTGGGCATTTAGCATGGTATATTTCTTGGTTCTTGACAGGAAAGTGTTCTTAGTTAACAATGATGTTCACTCCTAAGAGGTATCTTTCGAGGTGGTTGTTCGGACCCTCTCTTTCCTTCTGGGTTGTTTTGATTCTCAAGGACGAGAATCGTTTAAGAGGTATCTGATGTAATGGACCGGGTTTTTGGGGTCCATTACTTTGTGAAAATCTCAAGTTGGGTTTTCTGGTCAGGGAATCTAGGTGAAGTTTGGCCTGACGGTAAGCCTACCAGTAGCCTTAGCCTACTGGTAGCAGGCCTACCGGTAGATCGGTCTTCCAGTAGATGCAGTCTACTAGTAGGTTGGTCTACCGGTATCTGTAGCCTACCGGTAGCTCTCAACTATTGGTGTCTCTCGCCTACCCCCACGGAGTCTTTCCAGTAGCGCTCCTTTTGCGCAAATTGGGTTTTAAACCCTATTTTGACCCCTTTAAGCTTGTTTTAAAGCCCGGTAACACCCATAAATGTTTTAATTAAATATTTAATGAATTAACTGGGTGTGTATGTCAGTTTAAACCGCCTGACCCTTTAATGGTGTGTGGGGCCGTGTGGTCAACCCACGACCCCGCTTCTTATGTGGTTTCGCGTTCTTATCTCAACCGTCCCCCACCCTTATAAACTAAAGGGTTCACCGTGGGTTTCTTCTTTTCTTAATCACCCTGTGGTAGGAGTACCCTTCGTTCAGATGAGCATCTTTTCATTCGGACGAGCCGCATCGTTATCCGTGAAGTTCCACGCCCGGGCTTAACGTCGATCGTTGATAACAAGTAGGGAATTTCTCCTTCGTCTCTCCCTTTTTGTGTATCATGCGGGGTGGGCGTGCTTTTGATTCTATAGAATTGGATGGACCGAACCTTAATGAAGATAATAAACCGATTCTAAAGAATGAAGGGGGAGGGGTGTGATCGATGATGATTTGATTTATGATCTTCCATGATTTATGATTCCTGAATTGTGCGGGCTTACGCCCTCTGAAAATCATGATCATTGGTGGTCTTGCTCTGTGCACTAACTAACCCTTGTTCCTGGTGATGTTTAAATGGATTGTATTGCGGTGGATAACCCTTACTATGTAAAGAAATTTGGTTAATAACGTATATTCGGCTAAATAAATTGGAAGCACCAGGATCAATCCCTTCTATGATAACCCCAGTTAAAGCACACGGAAATTGAAATCATGGAGTGTGTTAAATCTTATAAATCTGAAAATACCAGCATGGACCTGCTTAGTGGTGGTGGTTTTGTTGTTTTCCTTCACGGGCCGTTTGATGGGTGATGTGGGTGGGCATGGGATCCCCTGTTATTATACTCTCGGTGGTTGTGAAATTGGGGATGGGATCCCCTGTGTTATGCTTTCAGTGGTTGTGAATTTTAAGACCGGGTGGTTACCTTGTTTATATCACGAATTGGGGTGGGATCCTCTATTGTTGAGAAACCCTTTTGGCTCCTGGATGTTGGACATGGGGCTATATCTTGGGGTTTTCTTTGGTTGTTGTGGTTTTATGAGAGAAACAGGTGTGGATGTGTAGTTAATGATTGACTGTTTTCTTTCCTTGGTTTTTTCCTATGCTTACTAGTTGCCCAAGTAGGTGTATAACTTGATTTAAACATCATTACTGAACATGAAAATGAATGGGACAAATGGGTTTTGTTGGCGAGAGTTGTGACTCAGACTTGAGTTCTGTTTGTGTTCTTTAGGAGGGCTGAAGAAAAACCTAAACTTTGGGTGAGTTCTTGTTACCTATATATATACTTGTAGTTTTTTGTTTCTTATTCGTGCCCCACCCAAGTTGAGAACTTAGTGTCGAACACCCCCATTTCATGGGGGAGGGTGTTTTTCCCAACACTATTATTAGTGGATGGTTATTAGCTCCTTTCTGCTCCCTTTCCCGGATAGCCCAAGTATCTTCAGGCGGGCTGTGATGGCCTGAAGTCCATTATTAGCCCAAGAACCTTCGAGAGGGGTAGTGTGGTGGTTGGACCAAGTGTGTGCGAGCAGGTGGTTTCCCAAGTGTCTTCGGGGTGAGGCCCAGGTGTCTTCGGGTGTGGCAGTGGATCTTCTAGCCCAGGTGTCTTCGGGCATGGCAGTAGTTGTTATGGCCTAGGTGTTTGCAGGCTTGGTTACGTGTGATAGTTGTGGCCCAAGTGTTTTAGCATGGGGTTTGGCAGTGGGACTACGTGAGGTTGTGGCCCAGGTGTGTGCGGGCGGGGTTTGGCAGTGGCACTGCGTGAGGTTGTGGCCCAGGTGTGTGCGGGCGGGGTGTGGCAGTGGGACTGCGGTGAGAATGGCGGGATTGGTTCGATGCGTAGGATGTCTTCAATAACCAGTGGGAAATTGGCGCGGGATACCCAAACATCGATGTTCTCTTATTATATATATTACTTCACTTGCGTTATTTGGGGAGTGTGCCTTGGCGAGGCTTGGGTGGATATTTTACCTTGTTAGGTGTTTGGTTTACTCTTTTATCACAGGACTTTAGTACGTTCCCCCACTTGTACACGAGAGTCTTTGGTTTTCCCTACTGAGTATACTCGTATGCTCACCCTACGTATATAAAACTGCTTTCAGGTTTCCATAAGGACTCCAGGGGTCATTATCTCTCCTTTGACTTAAATAAGGAAGGGTCTGGCAATCTGCTAACCCTTCCCTCCTTTTGATGAAGGCAGGTCATGACAATTCATCATACACTTTATGGGGATAAAAAGTTTCTATGGTGGGTAGGGTGTAAAATCATGTAACCTTTATAATAAGTTTGTTTTAAACTCTATCTTTTTTTACCTTTTTCATTGACTGGTTAGCATTGAGAAGGAATTGGGAGGACAACTATAATGGTGAGGTTAGGTATTTGTTGGAATTTCTAGAACGAAATTAGCTAGTGCTTCAACCTACTAGATATTTTAATGATGATTAATATTTTTAGATGATTTGTAAACCATAAATGAAAATAAAACTACTTTAAGCATGAGGCAATGTGTTTCTTAATGATTATGAGACATATCAATTAAAAAACATGTAATTGGGTTACACATTATGTAATGTCCTATGGGTGAGTTTTAAACCAACATCCCGACTAAAATTTCCCTTTTTTCTTTATCCAGGATTCATTAATCTCGACTAAGAGTCATCCCCAAGTGAAATTGGGAGTCTTCAACCCTCCCATGTCTTCTTGTTCGATGATTAATCATTTTTATGATCGTGGTGTGGCTTTCTAGGTAAGTGTTACACATTTCTCTCTATATCTTTCATTGTTAATTCCTTTGAGTTTGATGGATCAAATTGAGTTTGATTGATCTAACCTTCATGTTATTGAATCTCATTTCTAGGATGAGTTCCAAGATCATCTGCGCCTTCATTCTTATTGGTGGGTTTCATTGTGGTCATTATGTTTCCATGATAAAGGTAAGTGCTTCCATATTTGATTTATAATTTAATTAACCCGAAATTTCTTGATTTAAATTTAGTTTAATTTAAATTAAATTTATTTTGTTGAATAAATTTATTTCAATCATTTCATCAAAACCCAAATTCTAGTGAATTGGGGTTTTGGTTCAATTTGGCCTAAAAATTGAACCCCCCCCCCCAATTCTAGTGAATTGGGGTCTGTTTGTTTAATGGATGGATATTGTTTGAAAATTAAATTGTTGAATTAAAATATGGAGTTATTTTATAAAATTGGTTTAATAAAATTGATATCACAATAGTATCGAATAAAATGGTTTAATAATTTTTTTATAGAAACCTTTGGGTTTTATCTTGGAAAATGGAATATTAGTATTAAATAACCCATTATCGTTTTTAAATGAAAAAATTGGAATTTATAAAATGTATGGTCAGATGAATTGTATTTTAAGTAGTATTTAATTAAATTTCACACCATTATATATTCTATACCAAATGAAAATCCTAGGTTGTTAGTGATTTTTTGAAGGTAGAACTTATTTCTTATTATTGGCACATCATATTCCCCAGTGGGATACTGATGTATCTACTTTGACCAGTTTCGAGAGAAGTTTGCACATTTATGTTTGTGTGGGGATCCCAAAAACATGTAACCATATACCTTTTGGCTGTTGAATATGTTTCTCACTTGTTTGTATTTTAAATTCATATGCCTTTGTTTATTATAAACTGCTACAAATGCCTTGATAATTTATATAAAGTGTTATTTTATATAAAATTTTTATTTAATCCGTTTGAGAAAATTATTTTAATCCATTCAACTATACAGGATGATTTGGTTTAAATATTCTTGATTTTCCAAACTAGTTTTATTTTGAAATTTGAAATCATTAATTTTGTTAATTAAATGTTGGCATCTTTATGTAATCCTTGGTGAGACCCTACTGGAATTTTTAGCTCACATGTGAATTGTTCCTTCAAGTGTTTTTAGATTATCTTCTTCCAAGTTTGAGAAAGGGTAAAGAACCACTATGAGGTGGCTATAGCTATTGATCCTTGGACATTGTTAGTCGATTCCATTGGGACACGAGATGTTTTTTCTATTTTCTGGTACATGGTTGATGTATATTGGTTGGTGTATGCATGTTTGACTTCTGGTATACTTCTCAAAGTAGAGTTTCTTTTGTATGAATACTGACTGGTCTTTTTTCTTCCATTGTTTTTATGGAAACATTTTTTCCCACAAACATATTGTTTGATGCCAGGTACTTGTCACCAACTCATGGGGATCAGGAACCCCCTTCATGCTATGTCAGGGATGGATTAGTTATGAGGTTACCAGGTTTCTTGATTTGGTTCATGAAAAACACCTTAATCCATCTCCAATTCTATTAAATAGGAAAATAATTAATCATTCATGTGTACAGTGGACTAATACATAGTGAACCGATGAAATTAGTATTCCATCACCATATCTCACAACTTATTATAATAAGGTAATTAATTTTTATATATGATATTAATGATATATTAATCACTATCAAAGAATAATATATAATTTATGATCTTACCTTTCTAGGACCATTAAAATGATAACATCATTCGTGCATACATGTTAACTATCACCTCCATGAAGCGACATGATTCATTTTTCATCAACACATCACATGGATAGTATATATAAGTATATTTAAATGATTAATATTATATTAAATATATTAAAATAATTCTAGAATGTCAAAATAATTATTACCTTCTCTCATGAATGGTCATTGAAAACTTGAATCGTTACACATTTGTACGTACGTCTTACCATCTATATGATTGTAACACAGTTCATTATTCATCACCATACATAATTATGAGATTTAAAAATATAATTTATGTATAAAAATTGATAATCATTTCATAAATATTATAATGGAGATGGTGGATTAATGACCATCATGCATATTGACCTCATAATAAATTCATTTTAGACTCAAGTACTAAATATCAATAAAACATCAAACTTGAACTTAAATAATTAAGTAATTGTTGTAACATGACAATATGTTATATAAAAGGAATAATAAATAGTAAAATAGTAATCAAGAATGTAAATAATTAACCTGTGATTATTATTCAAAAATATAAATATTTTATGTGACAAGTTGGACTTAAGATAAAGGGACATCATCTCAATCACCGTTCATTGAAGCATATATTGATGTCATAACCCCACCACATTTTATGATTTGTATAAATAGCCCCATTTAATTTGAAATTAATTCAATGTTTTTTAAAATGGATAAATTTTTTTTTTCTATACGGAATGTTTTACTTTCTTTACAAATGATGGATGGAATATTATTTTTCACATACATGGTGATAAAAACTTATACACAACCATGAAAATTATTTTCTATTTGTCTTCCTCTATAAGAATATATTTTTTTAAAATAAAAATTAAACTTGTTTCCATTTTTATGGGTATTTATTTTTAAAAATGGGTTTTAGAAATGGATTTATTATTTCAATAACATGAAATGATTCGTTATGGATGGAAATAAAATTTAAATAGTGAAATGATGAATATTGAATTTTTCTATGTTTTTTGAGTATATAATAGTACATGGATATTTGAGGTGTGGTTACATGATAAACTAATGATAGGTATTTACATGATAAACTATTTATGGGTGGGTATGTTATATCCCTCCAATTCATTGGGTATGGAAGTCGACCATATGGTTATTCCATTTATAAGAGTGACATGTATAGAATTCGACCACATGGTTATTCCATTTATATGAATGAGAAGTATAATTATGTAACAAGATACCATTCTATTTTATCTATTCTTTATAGGGGTTTTAGGGTAATATTATGCTAAAAATGGGTAATCAATGAGATTATTTTAAAATGAATGTATATACTACTTCATAATGAAGAAAGGTGTTAAATTATGAGAATTTATTCATGGGATTTCATGTTCTCGAAATACTATCAGTTTTACATTATTTTATGTCCCTTACTATTTTATTTATTCTTAAACCAAGATATTTAAAAAAAATAGGGTAAAAGATGAGTAGGTATTAGGATAAGGAAACGATGGAAATTGTGAAGATATGTAATGAAAAAACCATGTTTTATTTTTAACATGTTTCCCTTCTTGGAAAAAATTGATATTGAGTATAAGTTTCCACTTGTAATGTATGTTTTTATGATGTCACTGGCAGTTCTAATTATCTAATACTATAATCCTAAATGATAATTGGTTAAATAAATTGATTTCTAGTTTTAAAAATAATTATAATATTTAATGTTTATGGTTGTGTACTTAGAGTTAGTATCATTTCTAGTTTATATAAATTTAGAGGTAGATGTTATTTTTGAAAATGATTTATGTTTTATATAGCCATAATGGTTATCATGGTTGGGAGAGACATAGTTATTTTAGATAAATTTTCAGATTTTGAGATAAAATGAATAAGGATATCATAGTTTTTATCTTCCCCATAAGATGTTATATGATGATTTTATTGATATACTCACACTAACCTTTTTGACTTTTAGTGAATGGTTGATCCAGAGAACACCAAAAGTAATAATGGATTAGAAGGAAAATGTAGTAGTTGTTGGAACAAGCAACCGAACGAAATGAATGATGCAATGAAATCTCTTGATGTTATTATAAAATAACTATAATGAGTAATTATTAACCCCATTAACCTTGGTGAGTGTTTAAATGCATCATATATGAGTGAAATGAATCCATATGGAAGTTTAGGTAGCATTAATAAAAAAGATAAATATAATCAACGACCTATGTGTCATGAATATGGAATGAAGCACATGGGAAAATATCTTAAAAGTACAGGAATATTTTTTAAATGTGGTAAAGGAGGTCATAATGTAAGGCTATTTAAATGAAAAAAGTAATTTTCTAGTTGACTCCATGAAAGGGAAGAAAGTTATTCATAAGTTCTCCATTGAAATATTTTAGTGTGAGTAGTTTTTTTATTTTGAAAATCGATGTCCAAGAATGAAGGTTCAAGAATGGGGTCAGTGTGATTGTACATATATTTTTTTATCAGTGCCTAATGTCATTACAATTGAAAATGTAGAAATTGAAAATGAAATATTAAAGGTATGAATTATTTAGTCACCCATTTTATGACATTATTGATTCTTTGGACAAGATTTGTGATTTTGTTTATAGTAATGAAGTATTAAAGAATAAGATAGAAATTCATGTTTAAGAAATTAAGAAGATCATTAATTGATTATTTTGTCTACATATAAGGTATTCAAGAATTATGTAATATTTAGTGATTATCAAATGTTTAAATTTATTAATACTCTTATGATTATCGGAGTACATTGGACAACTTTTTCTTATATTGTGTTATATATAACCCTTAGGATTATAATTTGAAAATATTATTTGAGGAGGAAATCCCTTTTATTTTTTGTGGATATAATTTCCATATATGTAACCCTTAGTGTCTATATGATATTTTATTTTGAGTTAATCTTGTGATGTTATAATATTGGAACATAAGTTTTTTTAAAAAATTATTTAATGCTCAATGTTATTTTGGAAGAAGGTAACTATTTTTTGGAACTTTATATAATTAAGGATAAAATAATACTATGGTATCTTATATGAGGAATGAAGGATTAGTTATATTTTCGATGAATCTTTATTTTTTTTATGGACAAATGGTGATACGGTATATTTAATCAATTTGTTATCATAACATGGAGATTATTTGATTTAGGAAATTATATTTTTGGTATGAGATAGTATGAGTGGCTGATTTTATTTGGGGATAAATGGTAAAATTTATATTGGAAGTAAATGTGATCAAATAATACTATTTTTTATTTTAATAATAGTCTATAATATTTTGATAAATTTTAAGGATGGTTATTTTTTGAATGGTCTACATTGAACCTTGCGTATTACATCTGAATTTTGGAGATTAATGTAGTTGTAATTCAGATAAAGGTATATTATTTTTGGAGAAATATATTATCCTATCCATAAAATTATGGTTTTGTTTAATGATTCTTGATAGGAGAAATATATGGTTAATCTTTTTTGGATTATGTGGTTCTCTATATATTGATTCAAGTGCTTCAGTCATGAAAAAATCAACATAAATACTAATTAATTAGAGAAAAAGATGATATTGTGGTGGAAATTGATTAATGGATGAAACTATAATTTTCATGTAAGTATGTTTCCATAATATCTTAGTTTATGTATTAAATGAATTCCTTAACTCCATGAAAAGGATCATAAAACAAAAAATATATTCATTTAATTTTCTTACTAAGAAATCAACTACCTTTTAGCCAATCATAGATTTTTGGATTTGTGATTATTTACTTTCTCATGACCATGTTCTCTATCTATCTCTATCAGAATTTTATTTTTATTTCTCTCAAACATATTAAGAATTTCTTACTTGTAACCCTAGTTTTTTTTATCTTTGGTGAACTTCATACTACCCTTTCATTCTTTTAATGTGGAAGATTTATTAATATTTTTTATGATGTGGTATTTCAATAATGGTATTTTGGAAAGTAAAACCTTAGTAATAGATCCTAAATTCAAAATTCAAAGGACATAATTTCCATAAGTTGGGGGGGGATATAACATCCTGAGTATTTTTTAAAAATAAATACTATGATCAATAGAGTATTTGATACACCACATTAATCTTAAATGAATATCTAAATGGTATTATTTAATTGTTACTATTATAATCTATCCGTTAGAATTTTCGTTTTGAAAAATATTATGTAAATTATAAAAATATTATTTAAACATGTATAAATAATTCTTTTACGAATTAATTTTAAACTAATGAAAATACCTTTTAATCAAAAAGGAAATGTTATTCTAAAAAATAATTAAATGTTCATATGTGTGTTTTATACCTATAAATAAACAAATCATAGTTTTGGGATAATATTAATATATATATATATATATATATATTCAATATAATGTTTAAAATTAATTTTATATGTTTTCTAGATGTGATATAAGAACAAATCAAATTTTATGCATATAATATGATTTGTTTCTGAAAAGGTTGTTTTGCCTCGTATTAATGGTACACTTGTCTTAAATCACGTATTTAACACTTTTATGAATTATATTTAAAAATAATAATATTTTTATTTGAAATAGGAATATCAAAATTTAATTTTCTTTGTATCTTTGATATTATTTTGATAGGTTTCATGTTTTAATGAATAGTGAAAATTACTGCATTTAAATTGAAAACAACTATTTCATCTAAATAATTCATAGTTTTATATAACATATTTTATTTGTTTTAATGTATAATTAGATCAATTTTATATAATTTAGTAAAATTTAAGCCATTTTAATAAATTTTAAAATATATTCTGATATAAAAACATTTCAATATTTTTAATATTTTCACTTAAAAACATGTTTTTTCAATCTGTTAATGGGATTAATTTAAAATTAATTTTATCCTATTATGTGTTTTGAATTATGAAAAATGGATTATATATTTTTAATAATAAGGTCCAAATTTACTAAATAGGTCCCTTTTATTTTGGGACAATACGAAAAGTAACTTTGTTATTTTTTATCACCATAGTTAAGGGTAAATAATTTAATTAAGGGTACAAATAATATTATAAATATTAGAAAATTACCCTCATAGTTTTATGAATTTTATTTGATGAGTTATTGTAGACTAAAAACATATTTAATAATATTTCATGATCTCTTGGATCTACTTGGAGGAATTTACTATATTTATCATATTTTATTATAGGAAAAGTTAATTTTCTCATACTTTTGTTTTTGACAAGTGAAATATTTTTAATATTGGGTTATAAGGGAGATGTGTCTAAATATAAATAGTTTTTATATCAAAAATTTTTATCTTCATCATGGTAATTAATTTATAATTTTTAATATTGAGATAATTACCTTAAAGGCCTATATAATGATGATGTAAAAATTGTTTAATTTAAATAAATATAAAATAAATGATTTTCCAAATATTAAACTAAATATAATTCGAGATAATAAATGTCATCCAAACAATTTTTATAAGTATTTGACATTTTAGTGATGTTTTAAAATAGTTTATTATAATATATCATTTTGTTATGATATTTTTAAAAAGTCATGTAATGAATAGTGTCAAAATCAACATTAACGATATTTTAATATAAAATATATATATTTAATTGATATAAAATTTCTAAAAATATAAAATTCTTAAAAAATATTGGGATAAGGTTTAAAATTTCATCAATGAACCATTTTTTCTCCGTTTATCATTTTATTGTAACAATATTAATCCTTAAGGAGTAAAAACTCATGTTTTCATGGTAAGAATTTAAGAGGCTAAATAAGGTCTAAAGAAAAAAAGATAAGCTTTAAAGTATTGTAAAAACCTTTATAATTTTAATTTTATAGATTTATTTCAATAAAAAATAATAATATATTATATTTAAATGTGTTTGTATCAATTTTAAATAGAAACATAATTTATATTTATTTAATAATTTGAGGAATTCCAAGAGTCCCCCTTTAATCTCTTATAATAGAGCACCCCTACTTCTATTTTCTTCACACTTAAATACCAATTTTATTCAGAAAATATCTTCCAAAATACCATATTATAATCACTAAACACCTTATAGATCTCATATTTAATCATTAACAACACACATCATGGTCTTAAGTTATTAATCAAAGGAGACTGTTAGAAGAAAATGTATCATTTTTATTTAAATGTTTCCGTTTTGTTACATATTCTAGCTCTTTAAAATCTTTTTCAGTCATGATGAAATATTTATTCTATTATACTCCATATACTAAGATGTTATTATGTTAATATCATCACCTAAATCCGCATCCACTTCCATGAAATGTGAAAATAATTAATTATTTGTGGGTACAACGAACTACCGCCTCACGAACCTATAAAATTCATTTTCCATCACCATATCTCAAGAATGGTTATAATTATGTAAATAATTTTAATATATTATATTAATTATTAATTTATCATTAACTAAAAATAACATTTCATTTATTTTCTTAACTTTAAATTAATATAAAAATGATAATGTCTTTTGTGCGTACGTGTGAACTATTACCTCTAAAAAGAAATGTGATAGGTTATTGATCACCAAATTAAATGAATGATATATATAAGTATATTTAAATTATTAATATGATAAAAATTATATTAAAATAACTTTGTAAAGATAAAATAATAATTACCTTAA
The DNA here is from genome assembly GCA_963277665.1 of Viscum album. Lineage (NCBI taxonomy): Eukaryota > Viridiplantae > Streptophyta > Magnoliopsida > Santalales > Viscaceae > Viscum > Viscum album. The sequence goes on along the minus strand of OY728127.1, from coordinate 1,073,078,309 downwards.
TTATCATTGAAAAATGGAAACGTTACTCATGTGTATGTATGACATATTGTATCCATGATTGTGACATAGTTAATTTTTCATAACCATACATAATGGTTTGATTTAAATTTATAATTTATTTATAAAAATGATAATAATTTCATAAATATTATTTTTTAGATGAAGGTATAATGACCAATTTGAATATTGACATCATACAAAATTCACCATGGACTCAATTACTGAATATCAACCAAATATTTGATATGAACTTAAATAATTATGTAATTTGTATAAAATGGTTATAATCAATATAAAAATGAATAATAAAATTTAAATTGGTTATAAATAAAGTAAATAATAATCCTATGTTTTTTATTCTAGAAAATAATGATTGTACGTGGCGATTCAGACTCAAGGTAAGAGACACCATCTCAATCTTATTTCCTTATGGAACATTTGGATGCTATACACACACCTATTTTTATGAGTTTTATAAAAAGAACAATTGTCTATGAATTAAATTCAATTTTATTAAAAAAGTAATATTTTTATATTTTCTATATGGGAAATTTGACTTTATTTAAAAATGATAAAAGGAATGTGTTTTTAACGTTTATGGAAACAAAAACTTTTCCTCCACCATGAAAATTATTTTCTTTTTTGGAATACTCTAAAATAATTTATATTTTAAAAAGAAAATGAATCCCCAATTCACTTTTGGGTAAATTGTTTTTGAAATTGGTTTTTAGAAATGTATTTTTTATTTCAGTCGCCTGAAATGTTTCCTTATGAGTGGAAATGAAATTTTTATAGTAAAATGTTGAAAATTGATAACTATTATGTGTTGTGATTATATAATTATAAATGGAAATTTGATGGGTGGTTATATGATAATATAATGATAGGTAGTTCCATGAGAAACTAAAAATGGGTGGGTATGTGATAGCCCTATAATTCATTGGGTATGGAAGTCAATCGTATGGTTATTCCATTTTAATGAGAGACATGTATAGACGTCAACCGCATAGTTATTCCATTAATATTAATGACAAGTATAATTATTTCCCAAGATACCATTATGTGTTATCTATTATTTATATGGGTTTTATGGTAATATTATGATTTCATAAATGGTAACCAATTATCTTATTTTTATTGTAATGTATTTAATACTTCTTAAGGGTGAAAAGTAATACTTTATGATAATGTTTTTAGGGGTTTTATTTTTTCACGTGACTAAAAATTTTCCTTTATTTTATATCCTTTAATGAGGTTTTTATGCTTACCCAAATAATTTTAAATGCCTTTTATAGAATAAACGATGAGTAGGGATAAGTATAAGGTCAAGATGAAAATTGTGTAGATAATTCATGAAAAAAACATGTTTTATTTTAAAAGGGTTCCATTGGTGAAAAAATATATATCAAGTATATGTATCCACTTGTAATGTATTGGTTTACTATGTAAGTGTTTTTAGTAATTATATAACACTCTAAACCTAAAATACAATTTGGAAAATAATTTTATTTCTAGTTTTTAAAAATAGAATTAATATTTAATTTTTATAGTGAGGTCCTTATATTGCGATTCATATACTCTAATGAATAAAATGTTTTTAATTTTGAATTAAGGGTGGGTGGTTACATTTTTCCTTATATTTACATATACGATTATAAATAATATTAATAAATAAATTCATCCCAATTATTATTTAATTGATTAATAATGAATGTATTTATTTTTAAATGATTTTTAATTCTTGAAAAACACTCAGACACTATGGTGGGGATGATCATGCCTAATATACCTATTCACTAGAATTGGGAAGATTCTTGAATAGGATATTGTGTGTAACCCTATAGGAAATTATCTCGATAGAATTGAATAGTATTAATTGAAAAAGATCATATTTTAACATCACATCAAGGCCCTAAAGAGACAAAGACTAGTCATAACAATGAAAACCATCCTACAAACACAATCTGTATAATATAATCTCTTTGTCTTTAGATATCTCATACATCTGGAAACACACTTGTGTAATCATACTTTGTTGATTTATTATTTAATAATCTAGATAGAATCATATAACTTTGATTACTATTACCATGTAGTTAATAAGTTACTACCATCTGGATCAACCAGGTCCATGATATTACTTACTCAACTTGAAAGCATCAAATTCTACCGTGACCATTCAACAAATTTCATACCACTAATGAAAAACCCAACATAAGCTACCTCTCATTATTTTATTATCATGGTTTTTTACTTATATCAATGTATTAGATCAACTGTAAAACATTGATAATGATATCATTCCAAGAGACCAATAAACATGATTGTAGATAGGAACATTCAATGACACCAAAAACCTGCGGGTTTCCTATTACTGGGTATGTTATCTTGATCTCACGTACCAAATATCCTCAAGTGAAAACTTCATGACAATAAGTCTCAATTATTTTGAGCTCGATGTACTTGATATTAGACATCAACTATTTACAGATATTATAATGTATCTAGTCTATAATAATTATATTTATGATTATTTTCTTAGTATCTCATGGTTCTCATTATAGATCAGGACCTCATATAAAATTCTAACAATGTAATTAATATTTTTAAATTACCATTAAATAGTGTATTTAGAAATTTTTACTCTATAATGGTAAGTTTACATCATTAATATATAACTATATACATTAAATGGTAATCTAAAAGTACTATTTTGTTGGGTCTAGGTAACCCACAATTACAACACTCCCACTTTAACTTGAGAAAACATGCTATCCGTCCTTATTATCTCTCACATTATTAAGATATTGATTATTCTTAGTCATGGGTTTAGTTTTTGGGTCTTCCATTCCTACTATACATGACTATTATGTTATGTTCCACATCACCTCCCTATGAATGTTGCCTTAAGAGAAGTAAATACTGAGTGTATTCCTATTTTTCAACTATCTAAACATGACATCTTTTCTGGTAATTATAAACTAATTATCACCATGATACAAATATACTTACATGGTATGATTCTAAGAACTAGAAAAAATCATTTCATTTAATACATTGATTCTTAGTTGCCTTTGAATGCACAACACACTCAGTATTTATAGGTCTATCTACCACTATATTGTATGAGATTTTATTTTTCATTACCTTTTCCTAAACATTATATTGGATCACATTATCCAAGGGAAGAATATTTTGTATCCCCTAAAAACTATTATTCCGTTATATCCACATAATAGATATATATGATTTTGTATTTTCTCAAGTACAAATTGAAAGTTATGAATGCTTCCCTTGAAGTTCCCTTGGATATAATTGAAATTTTCATAATATAAACTACATGTGGTAAATAAAATAACATTTAAATATCATAGAATATGTGATTGATTCATCTATAAAGTGTATGGAATTCAAGTCAGCATATCAATCTCCTACTATGCAAATGCATGTCATCTTGGATAGATTTATGTTATGTGATATTGGTGATAAATTTCTCTCAAAATGTTCTTATGTTATTTAAGAAACCATTAGATCCTCCTCGGTATATCATATTTCCTAGAACATAGGTTGATACTTCATGTCAATCAATGGAGAATTTCATATACTCTAGTCCTAGATAAATTTAATACTAATAACTTTTTTCCATATGTTATAAAAAAATATTCACTTATAAGAAAATGGAACAATAACTATCCTTTGGTAGAAATGTAAAAAAACCATTTCAAATGAATACATAAATATGTTGTTTCTTACTTTAATTGAGAACTAAATTTCTATAATATTAACCCTTATTGGTACATTGTGATGTAACAATCCCATTCATATTGTTTAATATTGAAGTCTTCCACAATTGGTGGTCTTGATATAAAATTCTGAATTTTATGATCATAGAAAGTATCAATGATAAGTAAAATTCTATTGGATTAAGGCATAACTACTTGATGTTATTGATCGACACTTATTGGTAAAACTTTTATATTATACATGTATAATATCAAATTAATACCTACCACAATATTAAAAATCATAAGCACCATATACATTGATACATGGTATCGATTAATTAATTTAAATTGATATTTTTAATTTTAGATAATTTCTTTAAAATTACTACATGGAAGAATTATTATTCCCAATGAATAATGTATCACCATCTATAGTGATTATAAAAATATCACCACTATTTTATCCTTCCTACATAGTATGTTTCTCTAAAAAATTTATCTTTCTATATAATCTTGTGTGACTTGATCCTTTGTCAACTATTTGTGAATCTCTGGTATTGACTATACCCAATTCAATCATTCTCCCACTATCTCAAATGGAGATGTATATCTATTTATATAAATATATTCTATATATTGACTACATCTTTTCTAAAAAATTTATTTTTTTAATATCCTTATAGATGTTTAGGATGATTACTATAGTTATACATTATGTTTTTCTTAATTAATTTTGTTTATATCCTCAACAAACTCTTAGCATATAAACAAATGCTCATATGAAATAAGGAATTTACATCATACTATAACTCATATTATATCCATAATTCATGGTTCATGACATATTCTTGTGGTAAAACACCGATATTTGTGAAAGATGTATCAAAAATAATATAAGTTACTATAATGCATATAAATCTCAATGTTCATACTCCTTTACATACATCTTGAATCTGGTGTATATAAGGAAATGTGCATTTAAGAACACCTCCACACATTAATTCATTATCAATGTTAAAATTTAAGACTCATAATCAATAAAACTTATTAGCATCACATCCTTGATGTTGTTAAGTTAATGTGCATTTAGGGATTACTACATGCTATATTATGTTGATCGATGAATGATTTACAATAATATTATGTATCATACTAGCCCCAATAATCTCATATCATCTAACCAGGAATATACCATAATTCACTATCAAATTCATTAAACATATAAAGGGATATTATTTTGTATATTTATCACTGCATATCCCTTGTAATATTTCACACTCTCTAGATAAACTAGTTATCAATGATGTTTTGGATTAACATTATTTAAAAAGGTTTCATTGTCCCAAACTATGTACAGAAGTTTTTTGAATATACCTAAGGTCTATCTCTTAAGAGTGTAAAACTATACAACTTATATTCTTGAAAAATACTTAGTTTTTCTTGATATAGAATTATCTTGATCAACTAGGTATATATATCTTACATTATTTATTCATCAGGTATGTCCAATGATTCAAGATTTACTAAACTATTGGTTGAGTATTAAATACCACAACCAACATTCATTCTAGATCTAAAATATATTCTCATTATGTTCAAGGACATGTGAGGTAAATTATTTGAAAATAATCAATAAATGTTTGACTATAATCATTAAACATGGAAATTAGAAGTTGTGTGCTTCTCACTGCTGACTTAGGAACAACCCTTTCTCAAACTATTAGATAAAAGAACTTACTTCATGCAACATTTATTTTATTACATGATTACTATATTTAAATACACATAAGTAAAGATCATATTTTATTAAATACCAGATAAGTACAATAGAAACATTATATAAAATGATGAATATTCACTGATGAATAAGAAAGTAATTTCTTATTCAATTTAGTTAATTGGATTTATCTTCCATTAAATTTATTTCACAATATGCAAAGAAAATAAATACCATTTAATAAAACATTATATGATGGATATTGTGAAGGTAAATTTTGAATTAATCCTTCCACTTTCCTATTCATCTTGTTTTTCAACTTGTTCTCCATAATAACAATATATTATAATTTCATTAAGTACTTATTTACTTGGAGAACTATTCCTTAAAGGTAAAAAACCATTTTCTCTTTATTGGGTGTTTTTTAATATTAAATGAAATTGGAGTAAATGGGTGAAAATGATATAAGATAGATGTACATTGAATGATAATGATCCATCATTCAATACCCACATATAGAATGTATTCAACACCTATTCATATCAGTGCTTCTCTTTCATCTTGCATGCTCTTCAAAGATGAGACTACATGTAATACCATTGATATTTGGATGTTTCATACCCAAATTACATCATATATAAATGATAGAATTATGAAATAGCCATAATTTGAATTAGATATATGTCTCTAGAAAGGATTTTTAACACCATTGAATTCTGAGGTGGTATAATAGGTATTGGATACTCCAAAAGGCTAGATTTCATATATCGTATTATTGTGCACAACATTTTTACTACACATTGGAAATTCATGATGTATATGACATTTATTTTTTCCAATAAATATGAATGTGTACTTTTGGCATTATATTTTATTTTATCAAAAAAAATCTATAATATTAGTTCATTTTACCTTGATTATCAATTTAGAGATTATTGATTTATTAACTAAATCATTAAATTTATCCCAAGATATTTATAAAAATCTAAAAAAGCATTTTACTAGATTCATAATAATATATCACTTGATTATTATAGTTCCAAGAGTTCTTAATCCTCCCCACATAGTCTACAAGATATGCATACACCACTACTCGGCCATTTCAAGGTTGGAATTTGACTAGCGAAGCACATTAACATGTAGCACCATGACATGTTGACTGAATTCTTATCTTCCCAAATCATAAATATGATTTACTCAATGCTTTTATGAAATGTTTCAAAAAGACAGATATGGATACTTATTTGCATCCAACATCATTTATGTCAACCCATCGTTCTCATAAGAACTCCCCTGTAGTAGGATGCACCCTCAACTATGACTGATCAAGCTCTTTGTTCAACTGTTTTTGATCAAATTCAAATGAACGAAGGCGTTTGTGACTTAATATTTATATGAGGGTTTAAATATTTTTTTGATGAGTGTATTCCATTCCTATTAACCCATTCATTTAATGTTTTAATGATCACAAATTAACAAAAATTGAAAAACATTGATCAATTATTTATGAATTTTACTATCTATTATTTTAAATGTTTCTTGATGTCACATAAATGCATAAAATAAAAAATTTGAATACACAAAATAAACATTTCATATTGGTATTTTATATCTAATTTTGGTTGATCTATTGAACTTAATGGATCAACCATGATCAAGGAGAATCATTCCCATGTCATTTATTGACTCATAAAAGCATCTTGTCACCCATATAGTGTGTCCACTTCTCATTGAACATATCATATCATCTTGACATTGCCAGCATCTTACAACATCCTAGTCATAGTAAAAGAATTTTCATGTGCAGGATAGGGGTTCTCATGAGAAAAAAATACTGATAACATACTTCTATTTGGGTGCGATGACCCTTAAACATATTGAATGAAAAAAATTACAATGTGCATTCCATCTAATTTAAGTACATTCATCCAAGGAAATGGAATAATTAAATAATTAAATCAGATATTCAGGTTTTGTCTCAATACCAGCCTGCATATACAATAAACACATGACAGAATAAAATAAATAAAATTATAAAGAACTGTGGAAATTAATGTAAATTAAATTCAAATAATTTATTCAGATATTTTATTCTTATTCAGACCTGTAACTAATTTAATTTTTCACCCAAAAACTAAATTAAATAGTTATTTAGTATAATATTAATATTAAATTATTTTCTTTTTATAATATCCAAATATAATAATTATAAATAATGAAGTTATGTTTAATACATTTAATTCAAATAAAAATTTAAATTAATTATTTCAACTAATTTTTTATTTTAAAAAAAAATTGAGTCTAAAAAACCCACCTATATCCATCACAGATCATGTAGAACCCTCGCAACCCATTTATTAGATAGGAAGATGTTATGCAGAGGTTTTTTGGGCTAGGCCGACCAGACCTAACATGTTACCGGTTGGGTGGATCCACGTAAGAATGTTGCGAGGTAGGTAGGCTCAGAAAGGACCCGAGGGAGGCCAAGATAGTGGTTACCTCAGGCCACTCATGAATAATCTATGATTTTAAGGGTGGAAATGTAGGATAGGGTTAGACAGGTTTGATAGTGGTGATCATGGAGTTGAAAGGTGGCAGTGTAGTTTCCAAGACCTGGTGGTGCATGATTCGTTGGTGTGGATGGTATAGCGGTGAGTGGTAGGAGGTGGTTTGACCATGATGGGAGGAGGTGGATGGGCTAGTGTTCTGGCCTTATTTAGAAATAGTGTAGGAGGACATTCATTCATCGATGGTCACCATCATAGGGTGACTGCCCTATGATGGTGGGGGGAGGTGCCCTGGTGGTACCTGGCTGAAGGGAGGTGGCCCTAATTGTCCATTGTGGTGGTCGGCCATGATTCACGTCTGCTAGAGGAGGTGACTCGGGGTGGTGCCGCTCTTCATAGAGAGGAATGATCAAGGAGATAGTCCACTAGAGAGGTTCGAGAGGGACCTAGATTCTTTCATGAGAAGCATGTCCATTTACCTTTTTTAATTTTTTAAAATAAATATTTGTTTTATTTAAATGAATGTGACATAATAGTTTTAACAGGATTCCAACGCCAATATTTTTCCAATATGTCAATATTCCCCTCTTATGTTTTTATTTGGTTTTTTTTGGTAAAATCACAATGTTCTCCTACGCTTTAAAATGCCTCAATGTATTATTCTTTTTCTTTCTACACGAAATTACACAAATGTGTGGAATGAGGTTTCTCCATCCAAAATGAATCCAGTCACCGTAATCCGGTGATGGGAATCTAGATGGTGAGAATCTGGAAAAATAACCTAAAAATATATATTGACACATATATTGTTCATCATTTTTTTATATGTGAACAACAATGCATTTGATCCATCAAATTTTTTCGAAGGGACATATTTTGGCTATTTGAAATCGGCTCACGGTGTGGGTAGATCCATTGGAATAAATTTAATAATTTCTACATAAATATAAGAAAAATAATGTTTATTGGATCAGAATGTCCATGCACTCCCTCTAATACAAATTTATGGGACTAGGGAACATATGGGAAGACGATGGGCTGGGGATTTTAATTTTCTAACATCGTAGTGATGGAACTTGTCGTCTTTAGCGATCTGATCCCCGTTACTATTTGTGGATCTCGCATAGATTATTTAAAGAACATAAAATAAATGAAGTGAATAAATTGAAAAAAATAAAATCATGCATGAATGATGGTCTTCACTAAAGGACATTATTCAAATGGTCTGAATCTAAATCCCTCTAGATCATCCAAACACTCTCCATTAATATGTGTGCATGTCATTCATTGAATTTTGGGTGTTAGTGAGGAGTTTCAATGATCTATTCAATGTAGTAATGATCACCACAATCTCATGCCTTCAATCTGTGAAGGAGATCTTAGATAATTCAATTGGGAGAGACATTATCTCACTATTAAGTGGAAGGAGAGAGAGGATCTCATTACAAATGAAGGATCAGTTTATGGAATGAGCATATCCTTCCCTTATATAGTGGATACCTCAAATACTTAGTTTGGTTTCCCTATCCAATATATATTAAATGACCATTAAATAAGTAATAAATAAATAATTATGATGAAATAATTATGTCATAAATAATATTTATCTATTTTTACATTCTTGATATATATATATATAATTCATTACATGATAAACCTGAGTCATTAACTCGACCTGTAATTCCCACTAATATTAAAAGATCCTTGAATATTAAAATATATTCACTCATAAAATTTTATTCCTTATATTTACTTATACACTTATAAATAGTTTTAATTAATAAATTAAAAACAATTATTCTTTACTCGAATAATAATGAATTTATTTATTTATCAGTGATCTATAATTATTTAACAACCCTCAGACCCCATGGTGGGGAAAACCAGGTTCTATATATGTATTCACTATAATAGAGAAGATTCTTGAATGTGCTATTGTGTGTAAACCTCTAGGAACATATCTCGATAGTAGAGAATAATATTCTCATACCAAGAGAGGAATATAGCATTTTATAAGGCCCCTAAATAGACATGTAATAGTCATTTAAATTTTAGCCGACCAACAGACACACACTATGTAATATAATCTTTTTTCCTTCAGATATATCATAAATAAGGAAACACACTTATTTTATTATCTTTCTTGGTTTATTTTAGGTTGATATAACATGGTGATGTTATCATAGACTATGATTTCCATGGATTTCAAAAGGTACCACCATCCAGATCATCCAATCTCAAGATATTACATTCTCAACTCGGAAGCAGCAAACTCTAACAAGGCCATTCAACCAATGACATGCTGCCAATAACACTCCCACACAAGCTATATCACCATGATTTCACTATCATGGTTTTTTCATGGCTTCAAAGTACGTGAAAAAATGTTGCATATTGATAATGATATCAAGTTTGGAAACCAACACACATATACATAGATATGATCATCCAATAAGACCCAAATCACATGGTTCTCTTATTGGTGGGTATGTCCACATGATCTCCCCTACTAGAGATCAAAATGTGAGACCCTTGTGAGAAAAATTATCAAGGCTTTTGAGCCCCCAACACCAAATAGTCAGACATCAATTGTGTCTAGTCAGTATAATGTTTCTAGATCATATAACATTTATTTATGATTTATTTCATAATACCATGAGTTTATCACTATAGTCTGGGGTCTGATATATCATTTTAATATAAAAATTAATTAATTGAAATTACAATTATGTAGTGGATGCAGAAATTTATACACTATAATGGAAAGTGTGAATCATGAATATCTCAATATGATCATGAAATGGTAATCAAAATGAACTATTTAGTTGGATCTATGGAACCAACTATTACACCACATAATTGATAGTTGGGATATCATATGGATACATAACATAGTAAATAAATTTAGAATTAAAATGTCAAGAATATTCAAACAACATTTTTAATAGTGTATTAAGGTGATATAAATCATGGTTCAAGGATATCGTATTATGAGTAATAGAATGAGAAATACTTACTGAGGTTGATTGTGGATCAATATGAGGTGACGAGTTCCACTTCATTGGTGTCTAGTATCATGAGGATCATAGGGCCCATATTTCCATGCAAAATGAACATCTGGTAATAAGAAATAGGTTCATATGATAGAGAATGGGGAATATGTGCATAGTCAAACAAATGGTCCCATGCTGATGGGTGTTCTTTTTCCTGGGCCAAAGAAAATTTATGGTAATCTAAGATACCCAAGATGTATAGTGTGATTCATGGATTGAGGTGTTTATAAAGCTGATGTAATCACTTGAAACATTGGTTATAAATGTTCATACTATTTTAGTCCTTCGATTAGGAGTAATGAGGGATGAGAGTATGTGAAATTTTTCATCATATAGTGAGGAAATATCTGAAGTGCATTATAATTTTATGTGACATGGACAAAATTATATATAGTTTAACATCATATAGCTAGGATGAAGGTTGTACTATTTATCATTGCATGACTAGGACATTGATAAATGACATGAGAATTATGCAATGTATCCTTAGATATATCTTTCATTGGTTGGGGAAATTCATATGTGGGACAAATTTTGATTCATTTATAGGATTTCAAGTGGATATAAATATTATATAATCCCTTTTTGACTGATATAACTCATAAAAACTAACATATACATAGAATTATCTCATAAAATAGGTGAAACATGTCTCCATAAATCCTCCATTATTATATTTTATCTGGTATTTAAAGGTTTTATATAATATCAAGAAACCATTGGTAATGATACTTGTTGTAGTTGGTGGCCTAGAACCAACTACTTTGTAATTTATTAATTAATGAAAACTTTGTCACATCTTGATTGTTCTTCTGCATGACAATGCATGTGATAATGTCCCAAGGATAGCTGTTGCATTAAAGGGTCATAGTGGATCCCTTATATGATGAGAATCCGGAAGTGCCATAACACTGTTCTTGAATATATGTTCTATGGCCAGATGATGTTATTTGAGGGACACAAATAATACATGCCATTAGGGGTGAGGACTCATAAAACTTTGAGGCACCTTCTCATGGTGTGCACCCTTGGTAATATCCAAGAGAATATTATGAGAACGAGACCCGCCAGTAGGAAATCCACATTTCATAGTGTCATTGGATGTTCCTATATACGGACGTGTGTATTTTTCCTTAGACTTTAATATTATTATTAATGGGTATTACAACTCATGCACTTAGATGTATTGACAAAAAGTGTGATGACACACTGTTCGCAGCAAGGTAGGATACATTGGGTGCGTCACAAGTAATACTGTATTAACAGATAATGCAAGAAAGGATTTTTCCCTTTTGTTCCATAATGGAAGTAGATATATCAGGCCCTTTGATGGAATTGATATAGCCTAAATAAATCCATGGTCATAGTGAGGAATGGGTGAGTTCAATTCTGAAAATTTAAAGAAAGAATAATCGAGCACATGGGTTGATGGCACTAGCATGCAACCCGCTTGATTGGATATATTGAGACAAAGGGATTAAATTAAATGGTAAGCGTTCGTATGAGGTGACACGTCAATGTGGCATCAAATTATTTATCTTGGTTTCCTTGACCCGTTGCTAGACAGTAATCTTGGACTTTAGGCAAGCCCGACTAATGCTAACGAGAAAAAGGCCTAGAGGGTCACACACTAAGTGTATCCAAGTATCTCAAGTAGAAAAAAGATTATTCTCATACGTGGTTTAATAATTATTCAAGTAAGACTAAATCGTTTTAATGTTGGAGGAAGAAAGGAAATGAAAACAAGATATACACTTTGTGTATCAATTATTACACGTCATGTAGTTTTCGTGGAAAACAAGTACACGTTGTGTATTAATGATTACACGCCATGTAGTTTAAATTTTGTAAAGGAAATAAAAACAAGATATACACGCCATGTATTAATGATTACACACCGTTTAGTTTTCATGGAAAACAAGTACACGTCGTGTATTAAGGATTTCACATCGTGTAGTTTTTCAAGTCGGGATTTTGAGGAAATAATATCATTTTATTAAATGATATTTATTATAATCAGTGTGGGTGCATGTCAAGGAATTAATCATTCAACATGGGGGTTTTAAATAAGAGTTAATGATATAAATAAAATGCGTAACATGTTTATTTATTGTCATAACTCTGTAACCTCAAATCTGATTATAAATAACCTCACAACCCCAACACTTTTCTACAGAGAATCGTTGTGCACAACAATTCTGGAGAATTCTTTCAAGACCGAAATAACTCCTTCCTCCAAGAACGCTCTCAAGACTGAGAGAGATCCTCTTCCATTGGATCAAGGTGATCTAAGGAAGACAACGCAAGCAAAGGCTTCTCCACGCTAGCACCTGGAGACTCCTTTGGCGGTGTCTAGAGATATGTGGAGCACATGTGGATAACTGCTAGAGGAATCCTACACTTGGATTCTACGATGCAACGATGGATCACATCTGATCATGACTATAGATATCAACGAAGAAAGAATTCCATCAAGGTAATTCTTGTCAATTAATTAAATTAATTATAACCAACATATGATGATCCTCCTTTGTGGTTCTAGGACTTTTCTTCTTCCTTGAATATTTCTGTGATTCGATCTATGGAGTCTGGTGTTTATCATCGTATTGATCTCGGATTGACCATTGCTAATGAAAAAAATCCATGTGGACACATCCACCCATGAGCTTTCACTGCACCCAGATCCTAAAAGTGGTATCAGAGGGATCATATCATTGATTATAATTATTTATTTTTTTGTTGGTGATTTACACATTTAATAATTTAGTTGTTTCAATTCAAGTTAATCATTCTTTAAAATCTGAATCTTGAGATCTGTTCCTCCCCTCTCTTTTCTCGTTCACCTTACAGAAATGATTTTTTCTTTTAATTTTGATTAAAATAGAATAGAGTAAATCATCTGGAGGTTCCAAATGCTCCTGGCCGTATAACACCAGAATACATGGTGTGTATTCGTAAGTACACGACGTGTAGTATAGGTTCAATGCATTGCCTGATCCGCCAAATCAGGTCGTGTATTGGATCCTTTCTAAGTCATTTATGACACCGTGTGTTGACCAGGAATAGGTGGCACATGATTTCCATATTACACGTTGTGTGGTCCAACTGAACACGGCGTGTAGTCCCTTTGGGTTAGGGTTGGACCATGTACCCTGTACACGGCTTGCCCGACTGGAAACCATGTAACGTGGATACTACATGGTGTGTGTCCAATTGTACACGTTGTGTACTTCGAAAATTTCTGAAGTACAAAAACACGCCATGTCCTCGGGCATGTACTTCGGATGGACGGTGAACAAAAGTACACGCCGTGTAGTTAGAACTACACACCATGTACTTATCCAAATTACGCAGATTTATTAAAATTTATTATTATATTATACAAACCCTTGAGATGTGTACCATAATGTAGGCATAAAGCTGAGGCACAATATGTGATAGGTGTTTTATATATGTGTGTTTTATTTAACATCTGCATGATGAATGGGAATTCACTGGGTTGCCTCCAAGGTACAAGTTACGTACAAAGATAATTTTAAATGAATTTATTTATTTAAAATTATGATGGATGAGAATCTCAAGGAAATTCATAAAAAGGGTTTAAGATAAAAGGATTGATTAATTAAAGATAATTAATTGATTTTGGCGTGATTTATATTAAACAAGAACGATTAAAGAATTGAATTCTAGTTTTATTAATGCATAATATCATTGCATGCATGGATGATTATGAGCTAGACCAAGACCTTTGTATTTAAATGGTTTATTTTAATATATTTATTTAAATTAAATTTGTTGGTCTGCGATCCTTATCCTCATTAATATGTAGGGTCTGCACGCCCAAAGTTTCTTTTATGTAAAACCCCCTTTTTACCCCTCACCTGCGTGTGAGATAAATGCATATGTAATGGATGGATCTCCCAAGCTAGTGGAGGCAGCTCAAATCAGGAGCCAAGGTGAAACCAATCCAAGAAAATACAAAGGTGGACAGGTGGATAGGTGGAAAGTTGTAAACACGAACCCAAAAGGTTCAAGGTGTTTCTCCCCTAGGTCTTGGGTTAGTTTATCAACCGCTAGATAAACTTACCAATAGAACAAGCTCATGATCATACCATTTATTTTATTTCTATCAGTTGCATGGTTTATTTATTGTGGGTGTGTTGTCATGATCACACAATTAATGAATTAAAGAAGCATGCAAGATGGAACTAAAATAAGACCGGCTTATGCGTAAATATTATCTTAGACATGGTTAATTACTTAAGTATATCCCACTTAATATTAACAAGCATGTAATCAAAGATAATAAAATGTAAATTTACGTATAAGGATAAAATCCCTCAAAGAAATATTAAGTCGGTATAGCCTTCCATAATCTTGGTTAGAACGAAGCATAGTTCAAAGTGCTTGACCAACCCTAGTTAGGGTGCTTTCAATTATCGGGGAATTCTAATTCAAGGTTTTGGGTTGACTTAACTTGGTTCGAATCAAGGTTTGACTGCTATAGCAGGACTTAGTGTGACCAAGAGGAAAAGGTTGAGGAAATCCAAAATAAAAGGATTTCAGGATTGGGGAGTCCACTCAGTATATCAAGGAGCTGCGAGTTAATACAGTTAGAATTTGGAATGCCTACCTAAAACCCTTTAAAGTTTCTTGACCAACCCTAGTTGGGGTAATGCGAATGGAAATATGGATCCATGCCACTAGAATATTCAGGAAACAGAATATTCTAAAGTCAATGGTGATGGCTATTGGATTTCGATAAAATAGTGGGAGACTAATAAGTATTAATTTATTTATTTGTCTCAGTTTTGTAATAAATTAATAAACCTTTTCTCATCTTAATTTGTAGAAACGGCAAGAAAAATGACTTCAAACATGTCCTTTCAAACCATACTCGAGAAGGAAAACCTTATCATCGGCACCAATTTCCAAGAGTGACAGAGGCGTTTACACGTTATTCTTCACCACGAAAGGAAATTGTATGTGCTGGAAGCGCCTGTTCTAGTTATGCCTGGAAAAGAGGCCAGTGATGAGCAAATATATTTCTATGAGAAACATATGGATGATTCCACAGATGTCCAATGTTTCATGCTATCGGCCATGTCTAATGAGCTCTTGAATCAACATGAAAACATGGACGCGTATAGAATGATGTCTCACCTTAAGGATATATACCAAGAGAAGGCAAGACAAGAGAGATATGAGATCTCTAATGATTTGATTACAACTAATATTGGAGAGTCTTTGCCATCTGGGCCTCATGTAGTCAATCTTATTGGCTACATTGAACTCTTGGACATCTTAGGGATTAAGTTTTCAGATGAGTTGCGTACAGATATCATCCTTTCATCACTGCCCAAGACCTTCTCAAGCTTTATTGTCAACTAAAACATGAGCAGTAATGAGAATAGTCTATCGGAACTTCTGACCTTGATTCGCCAGGTAGATAAGGACATGGGGTGTGAAAAACCCGTAGTCCTTATGGTGAATAATAAAAGGAAGGACAAGGAAAAGGGTCCAAAGACTTATAAATGGTATGAAGCCCCTAAGCATCATCCCTCCGAGAAGGGGAAGATCCAGAGGCAGGGCCAGGAATGGGAGGTGGTATGTTTTGCATATGGTAAGCAAGGCCACTGGAAGAGGAACTTCACCCAGAAGCGTGGGGACTCTAAATGTGCATTCATTATTGAGTGCAATCTTTCCATTTCTACACATTGGGTATTAGATACAACTTGTGGGCTCACATCTGTATTCAAATGCAGGAACCAAGTAGATTTAGAAAGAGTGCGAGAGGAGAGGTGGATCTTCAAGATTCCAATGGCGTGAGGCTGGCTGCATTATCCATTGGAGATTACCACCTCTCATTACCGATTGGGATGATTTTGGTTTTACATAACTGTTATTATGTGCCAAGTGTTACCAAGAACATAATTTCTGTATCTTTTTTGGATATGGATGGATTTATTTTCAAGTTTGGAAATAAGGGTTATCTCTTTTATAAGAAAAACGTATGTTATGGTATGGCACATTTAAATAATGGTTTGTATGTATTAAATTACGAAAACCAAGTGTTGGAAATCGATAACGAAACAGACTCACATGAATCATACATCACCCAGTTGTGGCATCATTGTCTAGGTCATGTAAATGAGAAGTGCTTGAAAAAGCTCTACCAAGATGGTTATTTAGACTCTACTGAGATAAAACCACTTGATAGATGTCACGCTTGTTTACAAGGAAAAATGACCAATTCTCATTTCAGTGGACAAGGTGAAAGGGCCACAGAGCTTCTAGGATTGGTGCACACGAATGTGTATAGACCGTTTCCAGTAGAAGCTAGAGGTGGATATTCTTACTTCATTACTTTTATTGATGATTTGATTAGATATGGCTATGTATACTTAATGAGGTTTAAGTCATAAGCCTTAGAGAAATTTAAGGAATTCAAGAATGAAGTAGAGAATCAACTTGGTAAGAAGATAAAAAAACTTTGATCGGATCAAGGTGGAGAATATCTGAACCAAGAGTTCATCGATATTCTACAGGAGTCTGGGATTCTATCTTAGCTCACTCCTACTTATACACCACAGTGGAATGGTGTTAGTGAAAGTAGGAATTGCACCTTGTTGGAGATGGTGAGGTCGATGATGAGTCATGTAGATCTTCCATTATCCTTTTGGGGATATGCATTACAAACTGCAGCATACACGTTAAACTGAGTACCAACTAAGGCAAAAAATGGAATTCCCTCCGAGTGATGGAATAGAAAGAAACCCATTTTGTCGCATACATGTGTATGGGGATGCGAGGCATTTGTTAAGGTCTTCTTAGGCAACAAACTAGCACCCCAAGGCACGAGGTGTATCTTTATAGGATATACCAATGAAACAAAAGGATATTACCTATATAACCCTCAAGATAAGAAAGTGACTATCGCCAGACAATCCGTCTTTCTTGAGAGAGAGCACATCCTTAAAAGGGATAGTGGGAGAAAGATTGACTTCTATGAATTTGATGCTTAAGATACACAAGAGTTAGTAAAAGAACAAGTTCCACAGGTCCCCGTGGAAAAGGTTCTAGAAACACAAGTACTGTGTAGGATCTCAATAGAGGTAAGGGAACCAGAGAGATTTGGTTTCCTAGTCACCAAGGATGGTGAATCATTATTGTTGGACAATGATGAACCTATCTCCTACAAGGAAGCAGTAGAAAGCTCAGATAATACAAGTGGCTAGAAGCTATAAATTCTGAGATGGATTCCATGTATCAGAACCAAGTCTGGGTTCTGGTCGATGAGCCAGTTGATGTAAATCATGTTGGATGAAAATGGGTATTCAAGAGAAAACTGGACATGGAAGGTCAAGTTAGTACCTATAAAGCAAGGCTAGTGGCTAAAAGATTCAAACAGCATCAAGGAATTGACTATGATGAAACCTTCTCACCAGTTGCCATGTTTAAATCCATAAGAATCATACTTGACATAACAGCTTATCATGACTACGAGATTTGGAAAATGGATGTCAAAATAGCATTCCTTAACGGGAATATTCAGGAAGATGTCTATATGACACAACCAGAAGGGTTTGTGACACCAGATGAAGCCAGACAGGTTTTCAAGTTGCTGAAATCCATTTATGGATTAAAGAAAGCATCCAGGTCATGGAAAATTTGATTTGATGAAGCCATAAAAGAATTTGGTTTCATTAAGAACGAATGTGATCCATGTTTTTATAAGTGTTTTAATGGGAATGCGATCGTTATCCTAGTAGTATATGTAGACGACATATTGCTTATTGAAAATGATGTACCAGTCTTATAGTCAGTTAAGGAATGGTTGAACAAGTGTTTCTCCATGAAGGACTTGGGTGAAGAAGCCTACATTCTAGGGATCAAGATCATTCGTGATAGATCCAAGAGGCTTCTTGGACTAAGTCAGGGTACATACATTGACCAGATACTAGAGAAATTTAGTATGGAATAATCCAAGAGGGGATTGGTTCCAGTGTCACATGGCCTACATCTTTCTAATAAAATGTGTCCTTAGACACAACAAGATAAAGATATAATGAGTAAGATCTCATACACTTCAGCTATAGGATCCATCATGTATGTCATGTTATGTACCAGGCTTGATGTTGCTTATGCACTGAGCATGGTAGGAAGATATCAAGAAGATCCAGGATAACAACATTGGACTGTTGTTAAGACTATCATTAAGTATCTGAGAAGAACTAAGGATATGTTCCTGGTGTATGGAGGAGACGAGGAACTTGTCATTAGAGGGTATGCTAATGCTGGTTTTCAGAAAAATCAGAACGATCTAAAGTGGCAATCTGGATATGTTTTCTGTCTTAATAGAGGAGCTATGAGCTGGAAGAGTTCAAAGCATCCAGTTGTCACCAATTCTACAGTGGATTCCAAATATATAGTGGCTTTTGATGCAACCAAGGAAGACATCAGGATTTGGAACTTTTTCCAAGAGCTTGATGTGGTGCCTAGCAGTAAAGATCCTATCGCGTTGTATTGTGATAATACCGCAGCAGTGGCTCTTTCAAAAGAACCATGGTCACATCAATGGACAAAACACATACTCCGAAAGTATCACCTCTTGAGGTATTTCTATCAAAGGGGTGAAGTTGCAGTGAGCATAGTGTCCACGGAAGAGAACGTGGCAGAACCCATGACTAAAGGTATATCTCAGCAGAAGCATGAATATCATGTGAGAGCTAGCGGGTTAAAACTTGTTAGCAGTTGGTTCTAGTCCAAGTGGAAGTCTATTGGAGTTGGTGGCCTAGAACCAACTAATTTTTACTTTATTCATTAATGAAAACTTTGTCACATCTTGATTGTTCTTCTGCGTGACAATGCATGTGATAATGTCCCAAGGATAGCTGTTGCATTAAAGCGTCATAGAAGATCCCTACTATGATGAGAACCCGGAAGTGCCATAACACTATTCTTGAATATATGTTCTATGTCCGGATGATGTTATTTGAGGGACACAAATAATACAGTCCATTAGGGGTGAGGACTCATAAAACTTTGAGGCACATTCTCATGGTATGCGCCCTTGGTAATATCTAGGAGGATATTATGAGAACGAGACCCGCCAGTAGGAAATCCACATTTCATAGTGTCATTGGATGTTCCTATCTGCGAACATGTGTATTAGTCCTTAGACTTTAAGATTATTATTAATGGGTATTACAACTTGTGCACTTAGATGTATTGACGAAAACTATAACGACACACTGTTCACAACGAGGTAGGATACGTTGGGTGCGTCACGAGTAATACTTCATTAATAGATAATGCGAGAAAGGATTTGTCCCTTCTGTTCCATAATGGAAGTAGATATCTCAGGCCCTTTGATGGAATTGATATAGCCTAAATAAATCCATGGCCATGGTGAGGAATGGGCAAGTTCAATTACGGAAATTCAAAGAAAGAATAATCGATCACATGGGTTGATGGAACTAGCATGCAACCCGCTTGATTGGAGATATTGAGACAAAGAGATTAAATTACAAGGTAAGTGTTCATATGAGGTGACACGTCAATGTGACATCAACTTATTTCTCGTGGGTGCCTTGACCCATTTCTAGACAGTAATCTTGGACTTTAGGCAAGCCCGCCTAATGCCAACAAGAAAGAGGCCTAGAGGATCACACACTAAGTGTATCCAAGTATCTCAAGTAGAATAAAGATTATTCTCATATGCGGTTTAATAATTATTCAAGGAAGCCTAAATCATTTTAATGTTGGTGGAAGAAAGGAAATGAAAACAAGATATACACGTCGTGTATTAGTGATTACACACCGTGTAGTTTTCATGGAAAACAAATACATGTCGTGTATTAATGATTACACACCATGTAGTTTTCATTTTATAAAGGAAATGAAAACAAGATATACATGCCATGTATTAATGATTACACGTCATGTAGTTTTCATGGAAAACAAGTACATACTGAGTATTAATGATTACACGCCGTGTAGTTTTTTCAGTCAGGATTTTGAGAAAATAATTTCATTTTATTAAATGATATTTATTATAATCAGTGTGGGTGCATGTCAAGGAATTAATCATTAGACATGGGGGTTTTAAATAAGAGTTAATGAAATAAATAAAACGCATAACACGTTTATTTATTATCATAACTCTATAACCTCAAACCAGATTATAAATATCCTCACAACCCCAACACTTTTCCACAAAGAATCGTTGTGAACAACAATTCTGGAGAATTCTCTCAAGACCGAAAGAACTCTTTCCTCCAAGAATGATCTCAAGACTAAGAGAGGTTCTCTTCCATTGGATCAAGGCGATCTAAGGCGGACAACGCAAGCAAAGGCTTCTCTGCGCTAGCACCCGAAGACTCCTTTGGCGACGTCCAGAGATACGTGGAGCACGTGTGGATCACCGCTAGAGGAATCTTACACTTGGATTCCACAACACAATGATGGATCACATCGGATCGTGACCAGAGATATAAATGAAGAATAAATTCCATCAAGGTAATTCTTGTCAATTAATTAAATTAATTATAACCAACATGTGATGATCCTCCTTTGTGGTTCTTAGACTTTTCTTCTTCCTAGTCTATTTCTGTGATTCTATCCATGGAGTCTGGCGTTTGTCGTCGTATTGATCCCGGATTGATCATTGATAATGAAAAAAGGCCAAGTGGGCACATCCACCCATGATCTTCCGTTGTGCCCGGATCCTACAATACTATTAGCCATGTCAAATAGGTTAGTCAAATCCTCTAGGATCACGTGAGTCATGCTCAGTGTGAGAAACATGAGGTGAATGGGAAATGTTCTCAAATATGATGGCTATGATTACATTTAATTTTTTTGTTACTATACATCCATTAGGTTTCTATATACATCTCGTGGGGCAAGGAGTAATTTCACTAATATATCATTCAATGAATTACCTCATTATAGATATGGATCATACATTGATAGAGGGTGGATATTATTATTTGAAATATATGTTGGGAACATGAATTGAGATACAAATCATGTGTTGGAATTGAAAATCAATACCTACCATAGTGTAGATCCATTAGGGGAGGAAGTATTGCAGAAAAGATTGAAAAACTAATTTATGAAGGGGGGGATTCACTTTTAAAATTTATGAATGGTCCTAGTGATGACTAATCGAAGAATCAATACATATAATATATAGTTATGAATCATTCCATATATAGTTCTTACATGGTAAAATATCCTCCATGGGCCAATACATCATGTATAAAGTGACATTGTCATTATTAGTTATTCAAATAATGATAAGTGGCCACTCACATGCCATTGGGAACAGGAAAGAAACTAAAATTTATAACCTACTTACTCCTTAGAATAGCAGAAAGACATGGTCAAACCACAGTGAGGTCTGATGTTGTACTTAGTGATCTACTAAAAACAAAATAAACAAACAAACACACAAAAACCCACACAAACTGTAGATGGTGGTGATGGGAAAAAGTGAGTGAAATTCTGTGTGTGAGGAAGTGAAAGTGAGAAGGTGATTGTAAGGAAGCAGTACAACCAACAGGAAGAATTGTGGTGAAAACAACCAATAAACGAGAAAGGGGAAGTCCACATGACAGTTTCGATACTACTTACTTTTGTTCATGCACTTAGGATTAAGTATATGGATCTGACTCAAGGTACTGGCTAGAATTTTTAATCTGGTTAGTTTGTGAAGGAATTACCTTTATAGTCTGTCAACTATAAGAAAAACCATTCCATCGAATAGTGATAAAAGTCTGGTGTCACTGGGCTCAAATTGTCAGTTGAGCTCAGTGTGTCTCTCTCATTTGTGCCTAGTTCATTTTTCAATGAAATACTCATATTGAAAATAGTTTTCTTTATTATTCAAGAAAGATCAGTTTTCAGTTAATGTAGTTGTTATGAAAAATAGAATTGTCCAGCAAAGAGTAGGAGAGGGAGACTATCCAGTAGAGGATGCAGTGCATGAACCAGACTAAGAAGATCTAACCAGTTTAGCTTATCCCCCCCAAATGAAATTAGTTATACATAATGGTTGAATTCAATGGAATGACAAAATGAAAGTCACCAAAGTACATGCTGAATTGAGATGAAGAAAAATAGAGCACAAGAGGAATAAAGTGTTTGTCTCCCTGCTTGATCTCCATAAAACTCTGATTACTTACACTACTGCTTGATGGTGGATGATATGCTCTGATTGATGTGATCAGATCTCTCGCCCTAGGAATCCTGAATGGAAATGGTGATCTGTTACTCCCCTCTAGTTCTACTCCCCGATGTGAACTCTCAAAGTCTTGATTGATCACTCTAGATGGATGATGTAGGTCGAAGTAAAGTATCGTCCTCTCTGTGCCTCTCCCGTATGTACCTCTCTATCGATCCCCCACCTGCAATGCTCTGCTCATCACTGCAACTCCCTGAATCAATGACTCTAGAATCTCTCGGAAGTCTTCCTCAGCCTCCACGTAGTACTTTCACCATGGCATCCCCTCCTCAAGCGTCACCGAAGTGTGCCCCCATAACTGGCTCAAAAAATGCGCACCACATTGCTTCCCCTGAAAGCAGAAAACAACTAAGTTAGAAAAAAAGAACTACGTGTCATAACTACATAGTGTATTATATTATAATATAAATAGTTAGGATAGATTAAAAGAGAAAATATATAAACTAATTAATTTATAAACAAATAAATAATGAAGATATTAATTACAAAAGTTAAATTTCTACTTAATAAATGAAATAATAAATGAATTGAATACAACATCTACAATAAAATAAATGAATTGAAAGATTAAATATATATAACTAAACTATCAATATAATTTTATTATTATTATTGTGAAAAACTATATATATAGAGTTTTAAATATGTATATTGATTAATTATATTTATAAAACAAATAAATAAAATAAATAAATTTATAATGTAAATTATTTGACTATCATAGTTAGATTAATTATAATAAATGTAACATATTATGATTATAATATATGTGTTATATAAGTTAATATAGTTATTTTATATTATATATATATATGCTATTATCTATTATAATATAATATAATATAAAAATAAAAGACTGGCAATTTAAAAAAAAAAAAAAGTGAGGAAGGGGGTTGCGTCGTACAGAGGGTGGAGCGCAGGGAAGAGGGTTCTGCAGGGACTCGAGAGTGGCGCCGGCTATTCGGAAAAGGGGATATCAGGGTGAGGCTGTGGTAGAGGATTGATCCGAGGCTTGGGTTTGGTTCTATTGAGTGCCAACTTGAATTGAGGCAGAGATAGGGTCACAGCGAGGCAGGGTCTGTTCCGGCGAGGCGAAGCGCACAGACGGGCTGCAGCGGCGGTTCACGAAGAGGATAGGGTGCAGCGGTTTGTGGATCGTGGAGGTAGCAGGCTCATGCGAGGGTCGGAATCAAGGTGGAGAGGTGGTGGTGCGGCTTCCAGTAAAGGAAGGGGTCTGGCGATGGAGGTGTGCTCAGCTTTGGCTGGGGATGACTCTGTTTCTCACATTGAGGAGCCGATGAACCCATAGTGCGGGTAAGATACTGATTTGGGGTTCTCAAATTTGAAGTCATGATATTTCGATTTTCTGTTTTTCATCTGCGAATCCAGCCGTTTTTTTTTATTTTGCTGTTGTACCAATTCCGTCACTGCTATGTGTGTGTTCTGTGTGCTGCAGCGGTGTTTGATGTTGTGGATCTGTTCTGCTGCTACAATTTGTGGTTGTTCTACTGGTAGTGGAGACAGTGTGATGGGAGAGGAGGTTTGTGCTGGGGGGCATCGACGTCTTGACAAATAGAACAAAGGAGGAGAGAACGGTGCCAATGTCGGTATCAGCAGGTTGATGACTCACGGACACAACGTCGGTGAGTCGGGGATGTGGGAAGAAAGGGCCAAACGATGGCACCTTTCAGAGTGGCACTATGAGAATGAGACGTGGTGGCATGATTATGGGTGACAGTGGAAGAATTAAATGGGGTCACCGCTACCGTTGGGTGGAAACGGTGGCACCATGAACTGTGGGACAACAGCAGGGTGACTCGGTGCGACTGTAACACCTGCAAAAACATAAAAAAAATTAAATAAATTAAATAAATAATTTAATAAAACTAAAAATGGATTAATAAATTAATAAATTAAATTAACCAATAGAATTAAAAACTAAATAAAAATAAAACAAAGTAAAAAAACAAGAATAAAATTAATTAGGCATTATTCAAAAGAAGGAATTTATTAGGATTAAAAATTATAAACAAATTAATTTAAAATGAATTAAAATATTTCCGGGTACTGTGGCAGTACTGTAACAGTCACTGTAGCACTACCGTAACAGGCATTGTTCGGTACTGTAGCAGCTGGAACTATTCATCTATCTGGGCCTTCGGGCCACCGGTTTGGTCCTCGAGTCCTGCAAGGCTTCCGGGCCACCCAAGGCCTTCGGGCCAGTTGATTCTCAAGGCCTCCGGGCCACCTTAAGGCCTTAGGGCCACCCCAAGGCCTTCGGGCCACATGAATGTAGGTCCCAGACACACTACAAAAAAAAAGAGGAGCCCCAGAAGAGAATTCAGAGCAGATGCACTCACCAGAGTAGAGCCAAATGGATTGTCAGAATGAGAGGGTATGACTATGTCATCGGTACCAGCCTGTGCTTGCACGGGAAGCCTAGTCAGACGGTCATGCAAAGGTGGGGAGCTACTATCAGGATGCAGATGCTGGGGAGGCACAGTTCCTTGTAGATAGTCTAGTTGAATTTCCTAAGACCTTCGGGTCATGTAATCTCCTAAGCCTACGGGCCATGTAATCTCTGAGCCTACGGGCCTTGTAAGGGTTTCCCCTCATCCCTTGAAAGGGGGTTATCAAAAATCAATAAAAATGAAGGCCTTCGGGCCATTCAGGCTAAAAGAAAAATTCGTAAGAAAGATTTAATATGATAATTATTTAAAATGACAATAATGCACATTAAAACACATGATTTATGCTAAAACTGGTTATTTTAAACAATAAGGTGCAAAAGCACAACAATTATGAATTATTTAGTAAAAAAACATTTTGGTATTAAAAATCCCATAAAAATACAAGAAGGGATGTGGCAAAGAATGTGAAAACACCACCACATCAAACTCTCTCACACTTAAAACTTTGTTTGTCCTCAAACAAATGCATGCCTTAGAATTTAAAATTGACTGATGGATTGTGAGATTAAGTTCAACAAGTGCATGTCTTAACATTTACAGAAAGAGGTATATGACCAAACAGTGGGTCAGACTTTTCAAAGGTGTTTAAAATTGGCATCCTGCCTAGCTTCAAAAAACCACTAGAAGTCAAAAGGCACAAAAATTCATACACTTTCAAGTATGTCATGCATCCTATATGTACTCATTAAATGTCCTACTTCAATTTCCATTTCAAGTGATGATTCAAGGAGCATTGACAGGTTAGATGAAGTAGAACTCAAAACATAACCAATGACACCTTACATTCTCACCTTCCCCTAGGTTCCAAAAATTAAATTACATTAATTTAATCACTTTATTGATTCAACTCAAATTAAATTTAACCAAGTCAATTTCTCCCTTCTTCATCTGGGTTCAAAATTCCCCTCACCTTAATGAGTTCATTTTTTATAGGGGCACTTTATTTTTTTCGCAGCCATATTCCATGTGCATAGCACTATGCGTAGCACTTGTTAAAATTGAAATTGGATTTATGTATTCACCAAAACACACCTAGTGAAATTTGTCTCAGATACACACTGTGGGATCCCGTTTTCCCATTTTACCCCAGTTACAAAGGACTTAATTAATAATCAATCAAGTTGAATCCTAAAGTGATTGAATATTATTTTAAAAAATGTGATTCCCCTTGGTTCCAGTGAGAACTTCTAGTTACCCTAAGTCATGATCCTCAATACACAAAACCTATCCTATTACACTATCATCCTAAATTCCTAAATAGAAAGATCCATAAAACAATAAACAATTCCACTCAACAATCACTCATGCTTAATAGTTTTTGAATGAATGAGACTCTCAACAACCAGTAAGTAATCATTCACTAAATAGGATAGACTTGGAGTACCACTGAACCTCCAATGACCCTTAAGTGATGAAAGAATTTGAAAATTTAGATAGATTTTGAAAAAAAAATTGATTTTTTTTGACCATTTTTCCCTTTATATTCTTCTTTAAACAAACTTCAAGTTCGAGAAGGGGGGAATTTGAAATGACACTAGAATTACCCATATACCCCACACTTAAAATCTAACATTGTCCCCAATGTTGAATTATAAGGTGGGAGGCTGTAATGTTCAAAAAAGATTTTCATTTCATCTAAAATGAATGGGGGGGGTAGCAATGATGTTCAAAAAGTTGATTTACCACACAAAAAGAAATTAGAAGAAGAAAAAACATATATACCAAGAGTGAAAAAGGATTTTTTTTGATATTTTTTTTTTTTTTTGTTCACATTGGTAGTATAATATGTCATATAAATAGCAACAGAATGTGATGTGATGAATACACATCAGCAATTGAATCATAAAGAGTGTGGTGGTTACAAGCTTGTTCCACAATTCCGTTCATCAAAATATTCAACTCACTAGATTAAAGTTGTTAACACCCTATAAAGTATTTCAATTCTCAACATTACAAATGAAATCAATGGGTCTCCCCCGTACTTAAGATTATGCAACAGATTGAAAAAATATGAGCAGAAAAATTAAAGTGGAAAACGGAAAAACAACACTTCCCTGAATCATTGGAGCTTTAACATTGATTTACATAGACATATCCTCTTTAGTAGCATTGAGTGGTTACTCATTTTCATAGCCTTCAAGTTCCAAAAAATAAGTATAAGAATACATAATTTTAAGTTCAAGAAGAATAAACCAAAGGGATGAGTTAAATAGATGTTATCCATATTAAGCAGTTCACAACCCCCTTGGATTTCCTTTGCCCAGTTTCTGGCAGCAACAACTCCCTTCTCAAGAAGCAAAAAGTCATGAGGCACCATCAGACAATCATAACATAAAATTGGAGATTCAAGTAGGAAGAGAAAAATTTATTGAAAACTGAAATAAAAGGAAAACAAATAAGAAACCATGGGTTAGTTACCATGAAACACTGATTTTATAGTCCTTAGTTAGACTTCATACATCTCATTCATCCATCAAAGATATGGAAGCCAAGGCCTTTGACAACCCTTAAAAGAAGTGGTTTATTCTCTAACCATTGACTAAGAAAGGTAGATTCTATTCTCCAACTAGCTCCACAACTCCATTACCTAAAACTCTAAATATGGTAAAGGGTCCTGACCACTTGGTCTTCAATTTTCCTACAGAAAGTTTCAGCCTAGAGATAAAATCAGGACCCTCTCACCATCCTCAAAATTTCTATTCTGAATAATTGAGTCATGAAAATACTTTTTTATTTCTTTGTAAATCTCAGCATTCTCATAAAACCCTCTTCTAATCTCCTTCAACTCACTCAGCTCTAACAGTCTCCTCTCACTAGCAGACTTGAAGTCCAAATTGAGGGCCTTCACTACCCAATAAGATTTTTGCTGTAAATCAACATGTAGATGACAAGTCTTACCAAAGAGAAGAATATATGATGAAATCCCTATAAGAGTATTAAATGTAGTTCTATAGTCCCAAAGGGCCTCATCTAACTTCACTAACCAGTCCTTCCTAGAGCTAGACACTATCTTCTCTAAAATCTGTTTGATCTCTCTGAATGACACTTCTACCTGCCCACTATATTGTGTGTGGTAAGTGGTGATTTTCTAATGTGATCACCCATACTTCTCCATCAAACCTTTAAACTTATAATTCTTGAAGTGTTTCCCATTATCAGTGATAAATTCTCTAGGCACACCAAACCTAGGAAAATGTATTTCTTGATGAATTTCACAACACTAGAATCTGAATTGTTGGGAAGAGCTACTGCCTCAACCCACTTGGACATGTAGTTCACAGAAACCAAAATGTACTCATTCCAATAGGAGGATGGGAATGTTCCCATGAAGTACAATCCCCACAGATCAACTATTTCAATTTCCAGAATCCCTTTTTTGTGGAAGCTCTTGCCTTCTTCCAACATTTCCCATCATTTGAAATTTTTCGCTGCTAATCACTAAGCTTTTAGCATCCTTGAATAGAGTTGGCCAATAGAACCTAGTTTGTAAGACCTTTTGAGCAGTCCTCTCTCCTCTATGGTGACCACCCCAAGGTGATGTGTGGAAACACTCAAGTATGTGAAACATCTCTTACTCATCAACACATCTTCTCAAAATCCCATCAGCACACCTCCTAAAGAGTGTAGGGTCATCCCAAATATTATATTTTATCTCAAATATAAAAATCTTCCTCTAGTTGTGTGAGTGGTCCTTGGGCATGACTCTAACTACTAGAAAGTTGTCATAGTCTTCAAACCAAGAAGAATGACGCACAAAAGTAGAAAACAATTGTTTATCAGGGAAATATGTGACGATCTCTCTTGGTTACTCACTTGGGGTGTTGGTCAGCCTAGAAAAGTGATCTATAACTACATTTTCAGCCTCTTTATTATCCTTAATAACTAAATCAAACTCCTTTAGCTGAAAATTCTATCTCATGAGTCTGTGTTTTGAATCCTTTTTAGCCAGCAAGTACTTTGGCTATGTATGATCTGTGAAAATGATGACCCCTGATCCTATCAAGCACTGCCTAAACATTTCCAAAGAAAACATTACAGCATCCAGTTCCTTTTCAGTGGTAGAATAATTCTTTTGAGCATCATCTAACAAATTTTTGGCATAGTAAATGACACGTAACTTCTTATCCTTCCTATTTTGAAAAATAGATCCTACTGTAAAATCACTAGCATCACACATCACCTCAAAAGGAAGATTCCAGTCAGTGGTAGTGATAACAGGTGAGGTGGTCAGTTTCTCCTTGATAAAATTAAAGGCCTCTAGAAATTTATCATCAAAGAAAAAGGGTCTATCCTTAACTATAATGGATCATATGGGTCTAGTAATATTAGAAAATTCCTTAATGAACCTCCTGTATAACCCATCATGACCCAAAAAAAACTTCTAATTCCATTGACATTTTCAGGTGGGGGAAAATTTTGTATGACCTCAAATTTAGAATTATCAACCTCTATCCCCCTATTAGAAACCTTGTGAACAAATACTATGCCTTCAATAGCCATGAATTGGTAGTTTTCCCAATTTAAGGCTAATTTAGTCTCTTGGCAACTTTTCAACACATGTTCCAGATTTTCCAGAAAACTCTCAAAGTTACTTCCCACAACAGAAAAATCATCCATGAACACCTCAATTATACTTTCTATCATGTATGAGAATATTTACATCATACAAATATGAAAAGTGGAAAAAGCACCACACAATACAAAGGGAATCCACTGATAGAAGAATGTCCCAAATAGACAAGTGAAGGTGGTTTTATCTTAGTCCACAAGTGTAATGGAAATATGGTTGTAACAAGAATAACCATTAAGAAAGTAGAAAAATTCATTACCTTACAACCTCTTCAATATTTGGTCCATGAATGGCATGGGAAATTGGTCCTTTCTTATGGAAACATTTAACATCATATAGTCTATACAGACTCTCCATTTTTTCACTACCCTTGATTGGATTTTTTTCATTCCTTTAATTAGTGACCACTGTCACTCTACTTTTCTTAGTTACTACCTGGACAAGACTAACCCATGGGCTATCAGAAATGGAAAAAATTATTCCATCATCAAGAAGTCTAATAACCTCTTCTCTAACGACTTCCTTCATGTTTGGATTTAGTCTTCTTTGGGCTTCCACTCTAGGATTACACTCAGGTTCCATTAGAATTTTGTGCATACAAAAGGATGGACTTATCGCACCTCCAGACTAGATGAAATGATCACAGGGAGGGTAAAATTATCTCTTAAGAAGTAATATTTGAGATGGGAAGGGAGGGGCTTGAGTTCAAGGATGGGTGGTGACTCAATTGATGGAAGACACTTAGGCCTGGGTGGCCCAAGGTCTTCATGATGTTTCTTGAAGAAGGAACTAAATAAGGATTCCTCCTTATTGCAAGAACATTCAGAAAAATTCTCCTTAAAATTAGACCCCTCTCTCTGGGTAAGAATGTGTTCCAAAGCAAACTCATCTAGGTTCTCCAAAAACTCTCCCTCAAACTCATCTACAAATTCCCTATCCTCACTTGAACTAATCCCCATGCAAGTGGTAGGAGGAATCACATGTTCACTATTGATCTCATCTATCATCCTCATAAACGACTATTCCTACTCATCAACACTTTACTCAGAAATAAATATTTCATATTTGGGAAATATTGGGTGGGTGGGTTGTTTTATTTTCTTGAAAACTTGAAATTCTTCTTTTTGATCACCCAAGTTGAAAATAAACTTCCCATTTGACACGTCTATCATAGCTCCCCCTGTGGCCAGGAAGGGCCTACCAAGAATGATAGGGACCTCCTAGTCACACTCCATATAAAGGATGATAATGTCATCATGAAAAAAGAGTTTGACTACTCCCACTAAAAGATCATCAACCCTACCAACTGGATGAGTAATGGACCTATCAGCAAGCTGTAACACAATAATGGTGGGATGGGGAACTCCAAATATCAGGTGCTGAAAAAGTGACAGGGGAATCATATTGATGATAGAACCATGGTCACATAGGTAGTTAAACTTACCAACTCTATCCCCAAAAGTGCAAGGGATGACAAAGCTTCTTGGGTCCTGAAGATTTTGAGGTGTCCTATTCTGCAACACAACACTACACTCCTCAGTAAAGCTATAGGTTGAAAATTCTTCTAATTTCTTTTAATTTGAATAGATTTTCTTGAGTTATTTTAGATATGATGGGATTTGAATTAAGGCTTCCAAAAATGGGATATAAATGTTAAGATTTTTAACCACTTTCAGAAATTTCAGCAGTTCAGAATCATGAGTTGGTTTCTTTATTCTCTCAAGAAATAGAATGACATGGGCATAATTTCTCACATTTAGTGGCAAACCAGCATTTTCTTGTTAAATCTTTTTCTTACATATTTTTCAACCCATTTTCTTTGGGTTTTTTAGATGGAACGGTAGAAAATGGGGGGATTCTAGTGCTGTTGTCCGGTTTTCTAGATTTAGGGTTTTTCCAAATTTAGGTTTCCAGCTTCATCCAGTTTCTCATTTTCAGCAGTTTGGTGTTCTTTCCTAGTCTCTTGGTGGGTTTGGAGACCACTTCTGTTAGTCACAACCATGGAATTTTCCATAGGATTTTCTTCAATGGTGCTGGTAAATCTACCCTTTTCTCTATTACTAGAATCCCTAGCCAACTACCCCATTTGAATTTCTAGGTTCTTTAGTCTTACATCCATTTGAACTTTATCATAATAATTTTTAGTCTTTTGTTCATAAAACCTCTCTATAAACTGATGGAACATGTCTCTCACCTCATCTTACGAGTTGGATGAGTCAGCCTTGGGTTGTGGTTAAGGTTGGAACTGTTTCTGAGGAGGCTGCTAGAATCCAGGAGGGGAAGTAGGTTAAAGGACTCCTTGATCCCTCCAAGACATGTTTGGATGGTTCCTATACCCTTGATTATAGGTTTTGAAAAATGGATCCTCCCTAGGCTGCATCCTAGGACTATAGCCAGCAACGATGGAACTCTCATGAGGTTGGACAGACATATTAAAGTTTGGAAAACAGGTTTTAGAATGACCATACATGCCATAATGATGACACTACTCCCTAAGTGTGTTATGGGTATTTTCATTTAAAAACCCAAAAGCCTGAGCTTCATCTTGAGGGGTAGGATTAGGTTCTTTCCTAATAATAGTTCTTCTACCAGAGCATTTGTGTTGGTTGTTTTGAGCTATGGTATTGAAAATATGTTTGAGCTCCTCAGCAATCCTATCACTAAAGTCCCCTAAAGAAGATTGATCCACAAAGGTTTGGTGGTAAGAGGTGAGACTATTGTAAAATGTGTCCATGAGGAATTGGGGAGTGCACTAGTGGTTAGGGCACTACCTAAGTAGTCCCCTAAACTGGTCTCAGGATTCATGGAATATTTTTCCCTCATCATGGAGGAATCTAGTGATCTTGTGTCTAATATATGATGTCAACCTCCTAGGATATAATTTCATTATGAAATCATTATAGAAATGGTCCAATGTGAAAAAGATTTCTTCCTCTAACTGTTGAAACCAGGGAATAGAATTTACTTTTAGGTAGAAAGGGAACACTCTCACTTTAAGCTCTTCCTCAATAAAACCTCTAAGTGGAAGCTACTGGATACTATAATATAAGGACATAATGAAGTCAATATGGTCTTCACTAGGCATTCCATTGAATGTTGGAAGCTGACTAAGAATGGATTACTTGATTTCATAATTCCTAGACCTAGGTGAGAGCTTAATGCATGAAAGGTTGCTAGAGACAGAATGTAGAGGGAATTATCTCAGGCTTTGCCCCTCAGCTATCTCATTTTCTTGTTGGTTTAGAATTTAATGTTGGTTCATGTTCTTAGTAAGTGGATTGTTTAAGTTTTCACTACTACAAATACGGTCTTTATCAATGCTAAAAATGGCCTTTATCAGTGCTAGAAAAGTGCTGATAAAGTCAGCGTAGATAAAGGGGGGTCCCCTTTATCAGCGCTCCAAAAAACACTGATAAAAGTACCCCTTTATCAGCGCTTTTTTTAGCGCTGATAAAGGGGTTCTATATCAGCGCTTCCTTTATCAGCGCTTTCGTTTTAGCGCTGATAAAGGACCCTTTTATCAGTGCTTTTAAAAAAACGCTGATAAAAGTTAAAAAAATTTAAAAAAAGTTAACAAAATTTAAAAAAATTAAAAAAAATTAAAAAATACTGCCAATCAGGGGGGCTTTATAGCGCTTGAACCCCCCCTTTTACAGCGCTTTTCGGCCCCTATACAACACCCCACGCACCCCCCTCCACCCTTTAACAGCGCTTGCTCAAATATTCCCCATGCGCGCGCACCCCTGCCTCCACCTGGATTTGAACTCGAGACCTCCCCCCTGCGCGCCTAAGCCCTTACCACTACTCTATTTTAATTTGCTTTCCAATTCAAGATATCTTTATATATATATATTTATATATTTAGTTATATTTATTCGTATAGTAATATATATTTATATTAATATATATATATATAGTTATATTATAATATATATATAGTTATATTATAATATATATAGTAATATTAATATATATATATAGTGGTATTAATATATATCTATATCTATATATATATATATATTTAGTTATATTTATTCGTATAGTGATATATATTTATATTAATATATATATAGTTATATTAACATATATATAGTTATATTAACATATATATAGTTATATTGACATATATATAGTTATATGAATATATATTTATATAGTTATATAGTTATATTTATATATATATATATAGTGATATTAATATATATATTTATGGTGATATTAATATATATATTTATAGTAATACTAATATATATATATGTAGTTATATTAATATATATATAGTTATTAGATTAATATATATATATAGTTAGATTAATATATAGGTATATAAATATTCATATATTGGTATTTTAAATAAAATGGATATTAGTTATTATTTATATACAGCTAATATATTTTATATGTAAATATGTTTAATTATTTATTTAAAAAAATTTAATTTTTAGGTGTGAATATATAAAAAATATGTACATATAGTTATATATTTGATTATAAATAGCAGTTCATTATAAAAAATGATGAAATTTCAAAGACATAATACCAATATGAATGTAATACCTTGGAATAAATTCAGTCCCTGCCAAAAAAAGCCAATAATACCCCCTTAAACGAGTTTGAAAATCCACAAAATGTTAACAAATCTGGGTACCCCGACAAAAAACTCAGTTTTGGAGGCCTTCTGGGCCTCTTTTGGCCTCGAAAAACGCTTGACCAGGGTTTTTCCAGGTTACAGCGACGTAGAGCTCATCGCAGGCTTCGATTTGATATGTGGTAGAGCTCAAACGGACATCCGGATCAAAAGTTATGGTCGTTTGAAGTTTGAGTTGCGTTTTCAACATATTTTGGATCTTTTTTTAATTTTTTTTAATTTTTTTAGTCCTCAAATTGTTATTAAATGACTATTACTCCATAATGATTATCAGATTATTAATTAAAAATATTTTTTTAATTTTTTAAGAAGTCATTTTCACTAAATATCTTATATATTAAGTATAATAAGTGTAAATGTACATTTATACTTATCTAAAATATATTTAAAAATTATATATATTATATTTATATAACAATATAACTATATTTATATATTAATATATTAATATATTTTTTAAATTTTTTTTTGAAGCCGACCCTTTATCAGCGCTTTTAAAAAAAGCGCTGATAAAGGCCCCCCTTTATCAGCGCTACTAAACAAGCGCTGATAAAGGGGGGCTCTTTATCAGCGCTAACAAAAGCGCTGATAAAGGGGGGTCCCTTTATCAGCGCTAAAAAAAAGCGTTGATAAAGGGGTGCCTTTATCAGCACTTTTTTTAGCGTTGATAAAGGTACCCTTTATCAGAGCTTTTTTGAGCGCTGATAAAGGGACCCCCCTTTATCAGTGCTTTTTCGTTAGCGCTGATAAAGGGGGGCGCTGCGAAAAACTGTTTTTGTGGTAGTGTGTTATTTCTATTATCTTCCATTTTCACTTCATTTTTTTCTTTTTCATGTGCTTTTAAATTTTAGGGTTCACGAGTTCCAAGGTCTCGGACTTTTACCTTGTGAGCATACAACAAGAATTTCACAAAATTTTGTTAGAAATTTTCTTTTTATAGAGTTTTTTACAATTTTTGTGTTTGTGTGTGTGTTTTTCTCTCTTTTCCTTATATAGGATTTTTTCTTTTGTTTTTTTAGATCACGTGTGGCCTCCCTGACACTGGAGCCAAAATTTTACCACTCACGCGTCGTTGGGCATGGGCGAAAAACTAAACTTTATAACGTACTTGCTACTTAGAAACAGCGGCACGACAGGGTCGAACCACATGAAGGTCTGATGCTGTGCTTAGTCATCTAATAAAAGAAAAAGATAAAAACACAAAAAAATCCCCACAAAAACTACAGATGGTGGAGATGGATCAAAGTGTGTGAAATTATGTGTGTGAGGAAGTGAAAGTGAAAGGGTGAGTGTAAGGAAGAAGTACAACCAACATGAAGACTTGTGGTGAAAAAACCAATAAATGAGCATGGGGAAAGTCCACTAGCCGGTTTCCATACTACTTACTCTTGTTCATGTACTGAGGTTTAAGTATGTGGATCTGATTCAAGGTACTAACTAGATTTTTCATCTGGTCAGTTTGTGATGGAATTACCTTTACAGTCCTTCAACTATAAAAAAATCATTCCATCGAATGGTGATAAAAGTCAGGTGTCACTGGGCTCAAATTGTCATTTGATCTCAGTGTGTTTCTCTCATTTGAGCATGATTCGTTTGACAATGAAATCCTCAGATTGAAAGAAATTTTCATTATTTTTCAAGCAAGATCCGTTTTTACTTAATCTGGCTATTCAGAAAAATAGAACCATCCAGTAAAGAGTGAGAGAGAGAGACTATCCAGAAAAGGATGCAGTGCATTGACCAGACTAAGTAGATCTAACCAGCTCAACTTATTCCCCCCCCCCCAAAGGAGATTATCCAGAAATAATGGTTGAATTCAATGTAATGACAGAATGAAAGTCTGTGAAGTACATGTTGAATTTAGATTCAGAAAAATAGACCACATGAGTAATAAATTGTTTGTCTCCCTGCTTGATCTGTAGAAAACTCCAATTACTTGCACTATTTCTTGATGGTGGATGAGACACTCTGAAAGAAATGATCAGATCTCCCACCTTGGGAATCCAGAATGGAAATGGTGATCTGATGCTCCGCTCTGAATCTTCTCCCTGATGTGAACTCTTGAAGTCTTGATGGATCTCTCTGGATGGATGATGGAGGTAGAAGTAGAGTATCGTCCTCTTTGTGTCACTCACGTATGTCTGCCTCTATCTATCCACCACCTACAGTGCTCTGATCATCACTGCAGCTCCCTGAATTGAAGCCTCTAGAATCTCCCAGATGTCTCCCTTGGCCTCCACATAGTACTTTTACCATGACATCCACTCCTTATCTGTCACTGAAGCGTGCCCCCATAACTGACTAAAAAAATGCACGCCACATTGCTTTCCCTGAAAGTAGAAAACAACTAAGTTAGAAAAAAACAAATAAGAAATACGTGTCATAAGTACATAGTGTATTATATTATAATATAATTAGTTAGGATAAATAAAAAGAGAAAAGAAATCAAATAATTAATTTATAAACAAATACATAATGAAGATATTAATTATAAAAGTCAAAATTGCTACTTAATAAATGAAATAATAAATGAACTGAATACAATATCTACAATAAAATAAAAGAATTTAAAGATAAAATATATACAACTAAACCATAAATATAGTTTTTTTATTATTATTGTGAAAAACAATATATATATAGTTTTAAATATGTATATTGATTAATTATATATATTAAACAAAAAAAAAATTTATAATGTAAAATACTTTACTATCTTAGTTAGATTAATTATAATAAATATAACATATTATGATTATAATATATGTGTTATATAAGTTAATATAGTTATTTCATATTATATATATGTGTGTGTTATTATATAATATAATATAATATAACATAAAAATTAAAGAATGACATTTTTTTTAAAAAAAAGAGAGGAAGGGGGTCGAGTCGTGTGAAAGGCGGAGCGCAGGGAGGAGGGTTCCATAGGGACTCGGGAGCGGCGTCGAATGTTCAGAAAAGGGGATCTTGGGGTGAGGTTATGGTGGAGGATGGATCCAAGGCCTGGGTTTGGTTAGGTTGAGTGCCATCTTGAACTGAGGTGGAGATAGGGTCGCGACGAGGCAGGGTCTATTCCGGCAAGGCAAAGTGCACAAACGGGCTGCAGCGGCGGTTCGCGAAGAGGAGAGGAGGAAGCAGTTTGTGGATCGCAGCGGTAGTGGGCTCGTGCGAGGGTTAGAAATGAGGTGGCGAGGTGGTGGAATGGCTTCCAGCGGAGGAAGGGGTCCGACGATGGAGGTGTGCACAGCTTCGGCTGGGGATGACTCAGTTTTCACAGCGAGGAGTGGCTAAACCCATGGTGCGGGTAAGATACTAATTTGGGGTTCTCAAGTTTGAAATCATGATATTTTGATTTGTTGTTATTCATCTATGAATCCAGTCATTTTTTTTGATTTTTCTGCTGTGTTTGATGTTGTGGATCTGTTATGCTACTACAATTTTTGGTTGTTCTACTGGTAGTGGTGACAGTGTGATGGGAGAGGAGGTGTGTGCTAGGGGGCGTCGGCATCTCAACAAATGGAATATAGGAGGAGAATGTCAGGATCAATTTTCCTCAACCCTAGCTCCATTTGGGCCCAACACATAGGCCCTTCTGGGGTTCCATCCTAAAACCCATGGGTGATAGGAGGAATTGCCCATCCAAGCTTATATGTGAGTCATCATCCTTTCGTGGGAATCGATGTGGGATTGGGTTTGCACCCAACAATCCTCCCCTCAAACCAAAGACCACACAGGCCTCCCCTTCAACGATAATCCATCAGATCCAACCATCTTGCACCGCCGTTTTATCATCACCGGGACTCGCCGCCTGACCATCAATTATCAGGAAGACTTTCGACACAAGGCACCATGGATTCACATGCTTCAAACGAGCAACTGTTATCGTTGTCAAACCGGTTTTTGGGAAATACCCTACATCACATCTGGGCTGCACCATCCCTCTGATACCAATTGTCAGGATCAATTTTCCTCAACCCTAGCTCCATTTGGGCCCAACACATAGGCCCTTCTGGGGTTCCATCCTAAAACCCATGGGTGATAGGAGGAATTGCCCATCCAAGCTTATATGTGAGTCATCATCCTTTCGTGGGAATCGATGTGGGATTGGGTTTGCACCCAACAGAGAAAACGATTCCAATGTCAGTATCGGTAGGTTGATGACTCACGGACACAACATGAGTGAGCCAGGGAAGTGGGAAGAAAGGGCCAAAAGGTGGCACCATTTAGAGTGGCATCGTGAGAATGAGACACAATGGCATGCTGATGGGTGATGGTGGAAGAATAAAATGGTGGCACCGATGGGTGGAAACAGTGGCACCGTTGGGTGGAAAAGGTGGCACCGTGAACGGCAGTGCGACCGTAACACCTGAAAAAACATACAACAATAAATTAAATTAAAGAAATAATTTAACAAAACCAAAAATGGATTAATAAATTAATAAATTAATAAATTATATTAACCAATGGAATTGAAAACTAAATAAAAATAAAACAAAGTTAAAAAAAAAGAATAAAATTAATTAAGAATTATTCAAAAGAATGTATTTATTTGGATTAAAAATTATAAACAAATTAATTTAAAATGAATTAAAATATATACAGTAACTTGTTTAAATTAATTAACCAATTAACAAATTAAAGAATTAAGAAAATTAAAGAATTAAACTAAAAATATTAATTGAATAAAATTAAACTCTTAAAAATAATTTAATTATTTAAAGACTAAAAACTAAAGTGAGTTATTTATTCAAAATTAAAAATAAATAATTACTTAAATTAATGAATTAAAAAACTAACTATTTTGAAAATCGAAGGAAATGAAAAATTGAAAGAATGAAAATAATGAAAAATTGTAAAAATAAAAGAATAAAAAATAAAAGAAAGATTTACAAGAAAGATTTAATATTAGAATTATTTAAAATGACAATAATGCACATTAAAACACATAATTTATACTAAAATTTATTATTCTACAAAACAAGGTATAAAAGCACAACAATTATTAATTATTTAATAAAAAACATTTTTTTATTAAAAATCCAATAAAAATACAAGAAGGGATGTGGCGAAGAATGTGTAAACACTACCACATCAATACGAATGACTACACGACATGCTCACCTAAATCATATATAGGGTGAATTGAAAAAATGGGGGGATTTTCATTCATTTTGATTCCTACCTAGGCCTAGAATGGATCATTTGGGAATCATTATGTATCTTGTGATAAGAGGAACAAATCCATATGTAGTTCTTAGAATGTTTAAGGGTACCCTACATGAATCTGACTAATATGCACGGGATGAGGCATCTTATTTTTGGAACATGTTCCAAAACAAGATATCCCATGTCTAAATCACCCATGCAGATCTAACATATACATAGTATGGGGTAATATTCTTGTCTTATTTTTTTGGATGCTATGATTATAGGATAATTTTGGTGTGACTATGTATCTTCTAACAATATGAATCAATTCACAGCAAGTTCTCATATAACCCCTACATAGATCGCAACCATGTGTTTGGGATACAACCATGTTACTATTTTAAATAAAAGACACCCACTAGAATTCAAGTACATAATCTCCAAATATCAACAATATGATTAAGGAAAAGGGATTTCCTATCGGGAGAGGCCTTCATTGGTAGCATTATTTTTACCTCTTTGTGGCCAAAAGTGGTAGATATCTTTCAATATGGACCACGAACTAGGTATGTTTATGAGAGTGAAAATAAAAAAGAAGTAAAAAGGGTAATACACCCAGGAGTCACTACATATCATGATAACTAAGGAATCTAGAGACACATAGTTCTTATAATAAAGTCCCCAAACTGGATTTATTTTATTCACATGGAAGGGGCATTATTGCTTTAATCATTTTTTGGGGCCCGAAACAGGGTCCTCGGAATTACTATGTATCCCAAAAGGATAAAATAAATCCATAGGTATTTCTTGACATGGTATTGGAGCTGTGGAAATGATTTGGGGCTCTGAGCATAACTATGTATCTTTTTATAATAGGAATAAGGCCATAAATACTTCTTATATAGAAAATACCCAACATAGATATAGATCGTTTTCATAGAATTGACATGATTGATTCCCTCATGAACATGATGACCATATGCTAAGGAATCATAAAAGTGTGTATCTCTCTGGTACGGGGAACACGTTTACATGATGAATGGAACGCTATAAGTTTTTTATAGTCATGATGAATGGACATTTACCTCACAGCTTAAGGTCAAGTGGTTTCGATGATTACCATATAGTTTAACATCACGGGTTACAGATATGTGGATTCACATAGGTCTGATCCTCAATATAATTATGAGGTCATCATCTCTATTGAATGAATATTAGAACATAAAGAAAATAAAATTGAATTTATAATACCAGGGTGAGGATAGATCAACTTCATTATGTATTCTATTCTGAATATTTGGCTCGGGCTAGGGAATAATTCCAAGATATCTATAAATATATCAAATGAATAAAAATAAATCCAATATATTTCTTATTTAAATGAAATTCCCTATACTGATCTTCTTTATGTATGGGGAGATGGAATATCTATTGCATGGATCTTGCTCTATTTCCAATCTTGTGAACCATAGGGTGGATCACTCTATGTATTTTAGGGTCTTTAATGATGAACCATATATTTTTTAGTTTTACATCATGAAAATATGATAGCCATGGTGTTTAATGTCATGTTACTAGAACATTTTTGTGTAATTTAATGTCATAAGACCATGGTATGGTTGTGTAATTTAACATAATGTGACCTGGATGTGGAACCATATCCTTGAATAAAATACATATAAACCATTATAGTCATAACATTTTTCTATTTTATCTAAGATCACTAGATTCATTCTTGGTGTAAGGAAAAACATAATCCTGGGATGACTGAGTTATATGAGTGTGTACGATATGAGACATGTGGGTGTGATTTCATTTTAATGTGAACTAGAACATCTACTTGGATAATATTCTCATGGAGGTACATGGTTAGGAAGGATGAAAATTCATTGATGGGATTAGAATAGAAGATCCATGGGTCACAAAATATCCTATAAGTATGGGAATCATGCCACTTAGTTCTTATATATGGTCCATATAAAAATATTACACCAACATTGGGGTGAGGTATTTAATTTTATGAATAGATCTAGCTCAGGAACATTGAATTAATGATGGAAAAGTATCTTGGATTGGGATTATTCAGTGATATGATAGGGTGTGACCACCTTTTCCTTGAGTGGGTTTGGTTGGAGATTACTCAACATAATTTTGAAAAACCATGCAATGGAATCCTTTTACAGAGACCTGATTAATACGTTTGAAGAAAGATGACACTCCCAAAATGTATAAAAATTTTGTATGGGTTTGGAAAAAAGGACCAATATGTAGTATGATTTCATGCATTGTGGACTTATGGTGTCACATAGTTTACCATCATATGACTAGGATGTATCTCATGCATTTTATTAACATATGTTATGTATGTGTTCTTTGCAGTTTAACATCATTTGTTAAGGACATGGATACTATGTAGTTTAATTTCATTCATCCAGAAAAGTCTTTAATTGATAAAACTATCAAAAGTATTTTTTTGTTGATCTATACATTGGTATGGCATAATGTACTCCCTATCCATCATGTCCAATGAGTAATCTATATTTTAGTAGACCTTATGTATGATGTAAGACCCTTCTCATTTGGGTTCTAGATTTGTGGGTTATTCCCTAGCAACTCCATGATTATGATACTGCGAAAAAATTTCCCTTATAGGAATTAGAAGAGGTGACCCTATTTCTTGAAGGCTAACATAACTCAGTTCTGAATGATTTTAGGTTTTGTAGTGCATGCTCCTTTTTCTCAATAAATCATTCTAACTCACCAAACTAGTTTTGTTACTTTTCATCATCTGATAGTTCCCAATATATAAAATTTTTGAGTGATGATAGATTGACCCTGATGGGTAATAGTTCCTCTATTCCATA
This sequence comes from Viscum album, assembly GCA_963277665.1. Taxonomy (NCBI): domain Eukaryota; kingdom Viridiplantae; phylum Streptophyta; class Magnoliopsida; order Santalales; family Viscaceae; genus Viscum; species Viscum album. The sequence goes on along the minus strand of OY728127.1, from coordinate 1,073,035,350 downwards.
AAAAACAATATGGGTCTCTTGAATTATAGTGGGTGTTTTGGTATAGTAATCCCATAAATCACTTAAGGGTTTTTTTAGAGAAGGCTTATTTTAATTGATTTCCATCTTTTGTAGTATATTTGATAGTGTATTGTTAAAGTCCTATATCATATAATTTCCACTATTTTATAGTGATAATAAAGGTTGGATGAAATTTCATACTATTAAAATAGCTTCATCAAAATGATAGAACAAAATTTAGTTTTCTTTCCCATCAGTATTGTCAAAAGGACAAAAAATATTATGATGATATCTGAATCCAAGAATATGGTGTTATACTTTTCCCTGAACTCCTTGATGGGTATTACATAATCCCATATGAAAAAAAGTTGGTAAAATTAAAGATATAATTGATATTCTAAGCTGTAGACATGGGATATATCCCCAAAACATCCATTCGACATGCAAAAAAACCCATACAATTTTGTCGTTTGAAGTATCTCCTGGGGATGATGATATATATTTTCATGTATCTAAAATGTGTTTCATTTATTGGTAACCTCCATTAATTTAGGTATCCTCATTGGTCAGAAGTGACCAAGCCTCATGTTTTGGTGGGATGGCCAAGTTCAGTACTGGTGAGTTCCACAGGAGCCTGTGTGGAATTCCTCAATGATAGATGAGCTCCATTATTCAATAATGCACATAAGGAAAGCTCTGAAAAAGTATAATATATAAAATATTTTTTATTTGGATCGTCCTAAAGATTGATTTTCGCTACCTCATGTTGTTTGATTTAATTTTTTGGTCAATCCATTAAGAGGGTCTCATTCTGTTAGTTATCTGTGATGGTGTTCATCCATCAAAGAATTGATGTTGACCCATCAGGTCATGGTGTTTTTTTGATATGATTGATTTTCTCCATGACATAGATTATGAATTTTGATACTACCCTTTAGTGTATGATGAATATGACTACCTCATCCTATTCATGATCGACCATGACTACAAAAGTATTGGCCAACACATTCACATGATAATTTTTTGACTGTGGGATGTGATGCAAGATTGGTTTAAAAGGGAACTCCTCCATCAGTCACCTAACATAACTTATGTGATGTTTCAATCATTATTTTTTATGGAATAACCATTTTTTATCTATTTTATCACTATATATAAGTCACCATTTACATTTATATAGTCTATCTATAGCTGAAATGAAATCTCCAAGAAAACAATGAGGGATTTTTATTCTGTCATATTTTTAGTGCATCATTTAAATAATGAGAAGGACTATGGGATAATCTCATTGTCTATGGAAGCATGTAAATCCATATAAAAACTATTTTATTTTTGTGTTTTCTTTTTACATCCTAGTTATACTTACATATTTCTTATAAATATAAATCTCCCATAATCATTGGGCTTCATTGGTGTATAAAAATTCATCATCTATAAATTTTCTATTCACCAATGTTCTTTTCATGGTCGGTTGTTCCACAAGGAATTCATCCATAAATTATCCTTTGATATATTTATGTGAAAAAAATAGGATATAGTGGTATTTATAAATAACCACCAAACATACCAGGTTCCAATTTAGTATAGGGAAGTTAAGAATATACTTGAGCAGTTCAATATGAGACACTAATTGGAATTTATCATGCTACAAGTAATGCCTCATCTATTTCACCACAAATATATGTGATAAAAAGTTCTTATTGATATCAGAATATAAAGTTCTAGTATATTGCATCATTTGGATAAGGTAGAAGATAATGTTTTCATTCTCCCACACAATTTTTGTACAAAAGGATGGGACTGAGAAAATGCTCTATAGTGTCCACATATTGGGTGAGTGGAATTTCTTATACTAGATACATTAAGACACGTAGATGTATAATTTTTTTCTAAGGTTCCCAAAATATTCCTTGTATCTATTTTCTCACTATTAGAAAACCAACTTATTCATTATCATAGTAAATGGGATACATTTTCTTGCTATATTTCCTGTGAAATGCCTAATATAAGTGAGGCACCCATAGAGACCTCATGCACTTTAAGAAACTAAGGAGGTGTAATTTCTATAATCACGCCCATATTCTCTATATAAACCTCAATTCCTTTGTCGGTTATGATAAGGAAAAGTAATTTACATAACATTACCAAAAAAACGCACATTAATGGATTCATCTTCAAACTATTCTGCCACAATATTCTAATGATATTTTGAAGATCATTGAGATGATTGGAAAGTTGATAATATTTTACCCCCACATGATCAAAATAGAAATATCTGATTTATTCTAAGATGGGTTTAATGATATGATTCATTGATAATTATTAAGTGGTTCTATAATTCTTTAAGCTGAAAGGAATGACCTTGTAATAGTTTAATCCCTGAGGTCCTCTAGATATAGTGTATTCCTTATCTTCTGGGGCTATCATAATATTATTATCCAATGAGCACCCATCCATCAAGGAATATGATAGGAAATCATCAATCTCATCGATCAAGAGTTCCATGATTTTTATTGGGGAAACACCCTTAATGTAGTGTTGATTAAGATCCCTAAAATCAATGTAGTACATAATCTACCAATTATTTTCCATAACATGAATGCTTTTGGATAGGCATTTTGGGTATTTCACCTATCTGATGAAGCTATCATTAATGAATTTTTTAAATTAATATTTTACCATGGAATCATGTGAGGTATGAGTTTTCCTGCCTTCCTACTTGAATCCCAGTTGATCATATGGAAGGCCCATGTGATGAGTATTAACCTTGGGATATTTTTTGGGAATCTTTGTATAATTCAAACAAAATACATATCAGTGATTCTTTATGAACATGATCTACATATCCTACACTATGGGATTCTTGGAGTAATAGATCAACGTGTGATGTGGGTCCTCTTCCATTCCTATATTTACATTCCTGGTCTAATTTTTTGGTGGTGGATACACCTTCCTCAAATTCCAGAGGTCCATCTCTAAGGTAATCTTCTTCATCTTCCTTCTCTATGTTAGCAGGATAATTTTTATGCCTGGAAGATATCATGGGAGTATCTCTATCCATAACCATGTACATGAGGTTATTAGCTTATGAATGGATATCCCAAACATCACATGATGTTTTTTTGGGTGTTTGGGATATTTTTTTCATTCCATATAACTACAAATGGAGGTTGGAGAGGTATAGATATCCCAATTTGTAAGTAATGTCTTATGGATATCCTTAATTTTCATTAACATCACAAGTAAATTATCCAATATCATTAGGTAATTGGTTTGGTTCCCTTTTGATGAACCAAATTCATCTAGAAGAATAATTATTCCATAGATAAGGTCCAATGTTGTTGGAAGTTTGTTATAGCCTTTAGAGACTCGATATACTACCGCGACCAGATTAATAGTTAGTACATAATCACTAATAGAAGTATCTATGGGTTTTTTGGGGTATTTCCTAATCCTTTTGGATTGGATACCCATATTTCATCCTTTTTCATTATCCATTTTTCTTTATTCTTAAAATAATTTTCCATTTTTGTATCACAATTCATAATATTCAAATGGGGAGTTGTCTCCAGAAAATATTCAATCCTTTTTATTGACATATTTTTTTATATATTGATAGAATATCAAAGGCAACACCGTAAGGATATGATGAAATGGAATAAAAAGTAGTAAATTATCTTCCATTTAGTTCTATATTACCATGAACTCAACATTAGACAAGAGGTCCCCAAATTGGAATTTGAGATAGATCATTTTGAGGGGATTTTCTATCACTTGTTGTACCCTTGAATATAAATCATTATATGAGAAAAATCATCATATGAGAAAAACCATCATATGAGAAAAATCGTCATCAATATATCACAAATGTATAAGGGCCTAGGATTGGATAAGATTGATATTGGAACTATTTACATCTAGATTCTATTAGATAATGAAATTATTGATATATATAATTTTATAGCATTATGATATGTTCTTAAATTGATTCATTATGATATTGTATTATGAATGAGATAGTGGCATGATATTCTACACAATAGTTTTAGTATGTTAAGCCTCAACTACAAATACATTTATCTCAAACTTGTAAGGAAATTGAAGGGACTCAATAAATAACTCACGAAGCTCTTTTCAAATATGAAGAGTTTCAAAGACTGATATTTTTTCTAGGAAAACCACCAACTATTTCAAAATATCATATTTCTATAGTTGAGGTCAGAACTTCCGTCCCTAAGGATGATCCTTAGAAAGAGGCCTCAAGGATATTATGCTTGATGGAAGAAATTCATTGTTCTTGGATATAGGTCAAGGGTGTGTCCAATACTAATTTCAAGGGTCATGTCAGTCTACAAAATTTATTGGGTTAATCAAACAGAAAAACTCCCACCATGCAAGCATCAAAAACAATTTGATCAACGTGACTGTTTCTTAGCATTGAGGCGTATTTATATTCCCAATGGGATTATTAAAGTACTCAATCATGGTTATTGAAAGCACATATGGATTTAGTGGGGGTGTCACCAATACATTAGATTCATCCAAAACTATTTCATTCCTTATTCCCATATATTTATTGCATCAACAATGGGTTACCCAATATGGTATATGGGAATCAAATTCATAAGAAAATTTGACATTGGATGGTGGGTCTATTAAGATAAATATTCTAATAGAGATGAAATTATTATCTTCATCTAATGAAGTTTCTAATTTTTGGGATGGTGCCTTTGTAACAATACGAGTTCTTAAAAAGGAAATACTATGTTAGATAGTGTAAAAAATACAACACATCAATCTTAAACAAACAATTAAATATTGTTATTTAAATGTTACCAATTTAACCTAGTTGTTAGAATTGCTGATATAAACTAGAATAATCAAATTATGAAAATATATTTTACACATGTATATATAATTGAATCATTTTTACCAATTAATTGATAATAAAATTAATCCCTTTTCAAAATAAAATGTATTTTTTTTGAAAAACTATTTGAACGTGAACAAGTTTGTTTTATAACAATAAATATACAAATCAATCTTGTTGGATTATATTGATAAAATTTATATGTAATATATTCAATATAATTTTTATCATTAAACTTTGGGTTTTATATACATGATATAAGAAAAAATAAAATTTAACTCATAGAAGATTTATTTTTCTAAAATACATGTTTCCCACCTTTTGATAAAAGATTTTTTTTAAAACTAAAATTTAAAATTTTATAAATTATATTTGTATGAATAAATTTTTATTTGAAATAATAATATAAAAATTTACATTAGTTTAATTTGTAATATTTTTCTGATAAGTTTATTATTTTGATGAATATTGAAGAATAATGGATTTGAATTGAAAACAAAATTTTCATGTTAATAATTTATAGTGTGAAATTATATCTACTTTGTTTTAAATTATAATTGGATCAATTTTATACCATTTAATACATTTTTGGTCATAGATATCAATTTCACTATTAATTTGATATAAAAACACTCAATATTTTGAACGTTTTTACTTTAATAACTGGTTTTATCACCCAGTCAATGGGATTAATTTGAAATTAATTTTATCCAAGATTATGTTTTGAATTTGGGAAAATCGATTCCATTTTGGAATAATATGTTACAAATTTAGTAAATAAGTCCCTCTTATTTTAGGACAACATGAATAGTAATTTTGATAATTTTTGTTACCAAGGTTAAGGTTAAATCTGGTAATTAATGATTAAAATAATATTATAAATATTGTAAAATTACCCTAACACTTGTACTAATTTTATTTTATGTGTTAGTTCAGAAAAAAACATCCTTGGTCTATTTTTAGGTCCTCTTTGTTCCACATGAGTGACTTTAATCCCATTATAGTGTATCATTTTAATGAAAAGTTAGAGATGTCGTACTTATGTTTGAATAACTAAAACATTTTTAATAATGGGTTATTTAGAAGATACATTATACTATAAATAGTAATTTTAAATCCTATATTTTTAACTATTTTAGGTTTATTTATTATTAATTTTTATTTGATAAAATAATTACATTAAATAATAAAAAAATGATAATGAAGTAACTGATTAATTAATGGGAATATCGAATAAATGATAATAACTATTTTAATAAAAATAATTTGAAATAATTAATTTCATAAATGAATTTTATATATTTATATGACATTCATTTATGTTTAATAAGAATTATTCGATGTTATTGGGTTGTTATAATATTTTTTAAAAGTTATGTAATGAATAGTGTCATAATTGACATTAATGATATTTCAAAGACAATAATATTTTATTACATTATATAAAAATTATTAAAATATAAAATTCAACCAATTGATTCATATAAGGCTTAAAATTTCATCAATTATCCATTTTTTGGTTTGTTTTTTAGTTTATAGTAACTATATTAACGCATATAGAGTAAAAATCCAAGTTGTCACAATAAGAGTTAAAGAGTTTAAAAAAGGGTTAAAGTCGAAGGATAAAGATTCAAAAATCATAAAAGCATATAAAAATTTTATTGGATAAATTGATTTATACCATTAATCATCCAATATTAAAAATCAATTAGTTTTGATCCATTTTTAATGGAAAATTAATTTATATTATTTTAATATTTTGAAAATTCCAAGAGTGCCGCTCCCATCTTTGATAAAGGCACAATTATTATCTATTTATCTGAAAACATGAAAACCTATATGATTCATCCCTAATCTAACTAAATACCTTAATATTATCCCTCATAATATTCTTTAGCTCTTATTTCAGGGTTAAAATCATCATTAGAGCTGTTAAGGTGTTAAGAAAAAGAGATTTTTTGAAGAAAAGATATTGCTTTTAATCAAGTATTTATATTTTATTTCATTTTAAAAATATTTAAAATATTATTCAAATAATATGAAATAAAAAAATCCACTATAATAAACATACTGATATGTTTTTATGTTAATATCATCACGTAAATCCTTCTCCAATTCTATCTAATGATAAATGAATTAATTATTCATGTGTACGACGGCTTCCAACTCAAGAAAAGATATATTTTGTTTTCCATCACCATATCTAAAGAATGGTTATAATGATGGGAATAATTAATATATAAGATATTAATGACAAAATTTTCATTATGAAATTATATTATATCATTTAATTTCTTACCTATCTATTCATATAAAAATGATAATGTTGTTTTCATGTGAACTATCACATCCACAAAACGATGTGATTCATTTTTCCTCACCACATAAAATGGATGATATATATAAGTATATTTAAATGATTAATATTATTTTAATTATATTATGATCATCCTCAAAAAGAATAATACTACATACCTTCTTTCCATAATGATCATTGAAAAAATGGAAACGTTACTCATGCGTATGTACGACCCACCATATCCATGATTATAACATTGTTCATTTTTCATACAAATAAATAATGGTTTGATTTAAAAGAATAATTGAAATAATAAAATTATATTTTTTCATTAATATTATTATGGGGATGATAGAATAATTTACACTTTGAATATTTACATCATTCCAAAGTCATTTTTTGACTCATATACCAAATATCATCAAAACATCTTATATGAAATTAAATAATTAAATTATTATTATAACATGATAATAAGTGGATTAAAAGGAATAATAAAAATTAATAATGTTTAAAAGAAATTAAATAATTAACCCATCTTTAATATTAAGGATGATACAGATTTTACATGATGATTTCGACTCAAGGTAAGAGACTTCATCTCAATTTTATTTCATTGAGTAATATTTTGATGTTATGAACTTATATTATTTTATTAGGTTCATATAACTCTACATTGAATTTTTTATTCATTAATTTATTTATTCTCATGATATTTAATTTTTTGTTAAATTTTACAATTTCATGTAGAATATGTTTCGACTGATTACAATGTAGTAAGGAAATTCTTAACCTAATTTTTATTGTTTGGTTTTAACATATACTTCTAGAATATGTCACAACAAGATTATGTGTGTAATGAATGTGGAATATATTTTTTTTATTACCAAATATTTTATTTGGATTTAAATTGGATACATATAACTGATTAATTTGAATAATTTTCACTTAAAAGATATGATCATTTTAAGGGTCTTTATTTTAAAACCATCTTTTAAAGTTACTCTTTCAACTATTTTTACAAAATCCAAAAGGAATGTTTTTTATCATATAGGATAGGAATGTAATTTTATTATTTCATGTTTAATTTATGTTTTGAATCTTAATTTACATGTTTAATGTTTTATTTTCAAATAAAGTGTTTTATTTTATGAGTGTGTGACTTTGTAAAACAAAATTAGATTTGATTTCAAAGTGGAAATGCTATTTTTTATAAATCATATATGTGTTATTCTTATGCTATGGTTCTTGTGAATTATTTAGGAGTATGGGTGGTTTTGTGATAAACCAAGAGTTGGTGAGCTTGTTATATCTATCATATGCATTGGGTAATGTGATGGAGTTAAGTATTTAGGTTTCTTCTAGGAGATTAAGGGAATATATAGCATAGGTTATTGTAAATGTGACACAGATGGTTACTCTCTATATAGTTGTGAGAGGTACAATAAATATAAGAGGGATATGAAAATGATTCCATAAGATACCTTTATGATTTATTTTTTCTATGTATTTTTACAAGAAACTTATTATCTCATAAGGTAATATAAAGATATTATTTTTTATGGGTGAAAAACATAACTTTTTGAAAATGTTTTCATGGGCTTATAAGAAATCACGCACTTACAATTTATTTATTCCCTTTTATGTCCTTTTCTAAGATTTTTATTCTTATCACTTGTTTTAAAATGTTTCTCATAGGGTAAAAGGATGGAAAAGAGATAGGAAGATGTTAATATGAATTTTATAATTATTTTTCAAGAAAAATAAATCATATTTTATTTTAAAAGTATTATATTATGGAAAAATTGATACTTTTTTAGTAGTATATAATTTATATGAATGTGGAATTTTATGAATGAATAATGAAATAATTCTCTAAAATGATAAACTTGAAAATAACCTCAATGAAAAAGAAATTATATTCATGGTCAAAACTAAAGATTATGTAATGTTTAAGGTCACATACTTATAGTTTTTATTAATGGAATGGTTTAGAAAACATTAGGTATTTGGAATTTTGGTTATCCATATAATGGTTTCTATGTAAATTATTTTAGATAATTTTTTTCAATATATATTTTATATCAAGGAATTTTAGTTAAAAATGGAAGGAGGAGGATCTCAAACAAATATCATATCACTTCCAGATGAGTTTCTTGAAATAATTATTGCAATGTCATGTACATATGATTCTAAAACATTCTCTAAGATAAAAATCACTTGAAAACAGTTGTATGGAATATCAAACCCCTCTCTTATACCTTGATACCACAATGGATCATGGGTTGTTTTTAATCAATTACAATTTTATGAGTATTCTCATATTTTTTCTAAAGTTAAATATTATTAAGGTATATTAAAAAAAATTAGCTTATTACAATATTTGTATGTATATTATGATTTTAATATAGTTCCCGAAGAATGAGATCCTTATGTTACATACTTATATTTGGTTCTAAATTATATTATTTCATGAAATACATTCGGTATTTTAAAAGGGCCCTTAATTGGAAGTATAAATAAATTAATCAATCCTAATGTTTAAAAAAATTTATTTTTTATTAATTTTTTTGAAATTATATTCCATACAAAATGATTTTCCAACACTATTTTGCTGCGAACACCCATACAACCCAAGTTGTACATGGTGAGTTTGGAAAAACGAATAAAGGGACTTTGAATATACTCTATAACATTATTGAAATTTTTGGACCATCTATCTACATGAAAAAATAACAAGGAATTCAGCTGGGCATGATGATCAATGTACAAAATTATTTCTTCTTATAAAATTATAATTAAATCCAATGGAGTTGAAATTTCAAATGTCAATATATAAAAGACATAATGAATTAATAGGTCAAGTTAATTATTGGTTGGGATAAGAAAGGAGAAGTATAATATAACCAATAAGATTAAAACATGTTATGGTTTATTTTGAGGATTTTATCATATTTTTGGAACGTTATCAGCATTATATGGTTTTAGAAAAAGGATAACACATAGGATGTGTGACAACCTTTCACTCATGGAAAAGAAACTGGAATAAAAACCACAACCGAGAGGTGACATGTTTCCATCACCTACCACTAGCATACATAAATCCCTTATTAGTATGAATTTTTATTTTTAGGTAAATGATTTTATGGTTTATGAATAAGTTGAATTTAGGAAGATATATTTTATCAAATATATAACCTTGGTATTCAAAAAATTATTTGGTGATTAAGTGATTAATGATATTTTAGAAGATATTTATTATTTTAGGATCTGTATATTATTAAGGTAAATATAATATTTTTGAGGAATTTTAAGTATGGTTATTTATCAAATGGACTATATTGATCATTGGGTATTATTATTGAATTTTGGACATTGAATTTGTTTTTTATCATATAAATGGTTATAATCTTTAATGTTTTATCATATATTATCCCAATAATTTTGAGTTTTCTTACTCTTTTAAGATAGTATAAATACAAAAATAATGTTTTATATATTATTCAAGTCTCTAGATGTATATTATAGTACTTTAGTTGTTAAAAATTCAACTTATATATTAATCATTTTGGAAAAAAATGAGTTTGTGATGGAAATTTATTAAAGGATGAAACTATACTTTTCATTTAAGTATATTTTCATATGTTATTACTCAATGTAGAAATATAATTCCTCATATATATGAAAAATAACATTAAAAAATAACTATTTACTCTTCTTACTTTGAAATAAACGACCTTTTATCTCATCAAAAATTTAAGATTTAGTGATGTTTAACATTATAATGACCATGTTAGGTATCACTCTTCATCATAACATGATCATTTATTGTCACTTACATGTCCATGATTTCTTACATGGGACTATAGTATGTGTTATCTCATGTTATCGTTGTACTACCCATTAATTCATATAAAGTGGATGTTTTATTAATACTTTTTCGTATGTGGGAATTCAATAAATGTATTTTGGATAGTGGAACTATGGTTACAAATACTATGTTCAAATTGAGTGGATTAAATTTATTAATATATTGGGGGGATAATATAATATAAAAAATTTTAAAAAAGGAAATACTATTTTAGATATGGTATAAAATACACCACATCAAGCTTATACAAAAAATTAAATATTGCAATTTAAATGTTATTCTTTTAACCTAGCCTTTAGAATGGGTGGTATAAATTCGATTAAATGAATTACTAAAATATATTTTACAGATGTATATATAATTGATTCTTTGATGGATAATTAATTAAAATGAAATAAAAACCTTTTTAATATAAAATGAAGCATTTTCCAGAAAAATAATTTAAATGTGGAAAAGTGTTTTTTATACCAATAAATAAAAAATCATCTTTATTGGATTATATTGATGAAATTTTTATATAATATATTAAATATAATTTTTAACTTTCAATATATATGTTTTTAAGACATGATATAATTAAAAAAAATCAAATTTTACTCATAAAAGATGTAATTTTCAAAAATGTTCATTTAGCCTCTTTTTAATAGAAGAAATTTTTAAAACAAAAATCGAAAAATTTATCAATTAAATTTAAAAAAATAAACATATTCTTCAAAATAGGAATATAAAAATTTACTTTAGTTTTTTTGTAAATTTATGATTTGTTTCATGTATTTATGAATAATAAAAAATAATGGATTTTAATTGAAAAAAACTTTTCCATCTAAATAATTTATTGCGTTAAAAAATATTTTGAATTGTTTTAAAGTATAATCGTATTGATTTTATATCCTTCAATCCGTTTTTAGTCATTGAAATTAAATTTTCCATTGAATTTGGACATAAAAAGATTTCAATCTTTTGGAGGTTTCCACATTAAGAACCTGTTTTCTCAGTGAGATAATGGGATTAATTTAAAATTATAATTAGAAACTTCTCTATTTTTAGTTATAAAAAATTTAATCTATTTTTAAAATCATAATTTCCATATTTTTTTTAAATATTTCACTTTATTTTTGAACAATATTAATAATAACATTGGAATTTTTATTACCATGGTTAAGGGTATATCAGGTAATTTTGGATAAAAATAATATTATAAAAATTATAAAAATTACACTAAAACTTGAAATAATCTTAATAGATCAGTGATTGTGTCCCATATACATTATTGGGCTGATTTTATGACCTATTATAGCCACATGAATGACTTTAATCCCTTCATATTATTTTATTTTAAAGAAAAGTCAATGATGTCATACTTATGTTTTAATAACTATGAAACTTTTAATATAGTGTTATTGAAAATATATCTTAGACTATAAATCAAAATTTTAAATCTAAATGATTTATCTACATCATGGAAATTTATTTATGATTTCTATGTGATAAAACAATTACCCTAAATTATCACACAGTGATGATAAATTAGTTTTTTAATTAATGTAAATATCAAATAAATGACATTAAAAATATTAAAATAAATATAATTTCAAATAAATATTATATTCCAAGAAATTAATATTTTACATTGACATGTTAATGATGTTTTAGTATTTTTTTTTAATTTATCTCTTTTTTATAATATTTTTAAAAATTCAAGTAATGAATAGTGTCAAAATTGATATTAAATATATTTAAAAAAAATAATATTTTATTAAATTATATAAAATTCCAAAAAATATAAAATTCTGTAAAATTATTGGTATAAGGTTGAGAAATTCATCAATGATTCATTTTTGGTCATTTTGGTATTTTAAAGTAATTATATTAACACTAAAAATGTAAAAATCCCTGTTATTATAGTAGGAGTTAAATGGGTTACATAATGGTTAAATTCAAATAGAATGGTTTAAAAATACTTAAAATAAATCTAAATTTCATTAGATGAATGTATTTAGTCCCATAATACTCATATCTTGTAAATAAATCAAATATTCTCAATATTAAAAGATTTTATTATGTTAATATCATCACCTAAATCCATCCCCATATCTATTAAATGGGAAAATAATTAATCGTTCATGTGTACGACGTACCACCACCTGTCGAATAGATATAATTAGTTTTCCAACAATGTCTCTCAAGACTAGTTTTAATGATTGAATTAATGTTTATGTATGATATTAATGAAATATTTCCCATTAATAAAGTTTATTATATATTTTATGTTCTTAAATTTCAATGCACATAAAAATGAAGATGTTGTTCCTACGTACGTTTGTACTGTCACCTCCAAGAACTGATATGATTCTTTTTTCATTACCATATAACATGGATTATATATATAATTATAGTTAAATTATTAATATGATATTAATGATACTATTATAATTCGATAAAGAAAAAAAATAATACTTACCCTATTTTCATAATGATCAATTAAAAATGGGAACATTACTCAAGTGTACGTATGACCTACCATCTCCATGATTATAATGTAATAATTTTTTCTTAATCACATATAATTTTTTTATTTTAAAATTATTATTTATTATATATAAATGATAAATATTTCATGAATATTATTCTATAGATGATGGAATAATCACCACATTGACTATTGATTATCATACCAATTTCATTTTTGGACTCAAGTACCAAATATCATCAAAATGTTCAACATGAACTTAAATAATTATGTAATTGTTATGAAATGATAATTAAAGCTGTAAAAGGAATAATAAAAATTAAAATGGTTATCATAAAAGTAAATAATTAACCTATGATTAATATTCATGATGATAAATATTTTATGTGATGATTCTGACACAAGGTAAAAGAATTCATCTCAATTTTCTTTCATTGAGGCATAATTTGATGTTATGAAAATATATTCTTTTATGAGGTGTATATAATTCTCCATTGATGTGTTATATCCTGAATTTATTTCTTCCCACTATATTTAATTTTTTTTTTAAATTTTACTCTTTCATGTTGCATAAGATTTGACTGATTAAAAAGTACTAAGGGAATTTGTACCCTAATATCCATTGTTTGGGTTAAACATATAATTCATGATTATGTCAAATTAATAATATGTTTGAAAAGAAATTTTAATATCATATATTGTATTTCCACTTGTATTATGTGGATTTACATTGGATACCTATAATTGATTTATTTTATTAATTATCACTTGAGTTATATGATCTTTAAAAGGGGAATTATTTTAAAACCCTCTTTTAAAGTTACTCTTTCAACTATTTTTTCAAATGAAAATATGGAAAGATTTTTTAACATATATGGAATGAAAAAGTTTCCTAATTTAATTTTATATTAATCATTTCATGGTCCATTTATTTGTTTACAACTATATTTTCAAATAAAGTGTTTTTATTTATGAGTTTACGACTTTGTGTGAGAATTAAAAGTGATTTCAAAGTGAAAGATTTACTTTTCTTTCATGCATTATTTATTTGTTATTAATATATTATGTTTCTGGGGAATTATTTATGAGTATGGGTAGTTATATTATAAACTAAGGGTGGGTGTGTTGGATCGAATATGTATATATGTATGTCTATTAGATGGAACAATACAAGAGGGGGGGGGGGGGGGGGTGAATTGTAGGTTTAAAAACTTTCGGGTTGAACACTTAAGAGATTAGTTTAAATGATCTTAAAATAATACAAATATAAACACCCACAATTGTATTGAATATAAAAGGTATGATGCAATGTAATACTAATGAAATGTAAAACAATTGTATTCAATATGAACACAATAATCAGAGTAATATAAAGATGAATGATTCTACCTTAAAGCGTATAGAATCAATCAATACAATGTGTAATAGAATGGATGTAATTGAAACAATTACAAATGTATAAGAAATAGAAAAAGAAACAAAACAATTTCCTCAAATACAATTAGCAGCGGAAAAGTAAAAGTAATACAATTATTTTGACCCAAAGAGAAGGGTTATCCTTTCACCTAGGATAAGAGGTCCGTCTCACCAACACCTTGGTGAGCCCTCGATACGATGATCGGAACGTCCATCTGCCTATCCCTGGCAGCCCTCGATACGATGATCGGAACGTATGTCTGCCTATCCCCGGCAGCCCTCGATACAATGATCAGAACGTCTGTCTGCCTATCCCCGGCAGCCCTCGATTTTGTAGGTAATCGGCACCTCTGTCTTTCAATTACTTGAAAGCCCTCGATACGATGATCATACGCACAAGGCAGATGAGAGAAGTAACAGTGTCTCTCTCTAGAATATTGATAGTTCACAGAGTCTCTTCGTTCGTTCTCTACTCCTTTCAGCTTCAAATGACCTTCTATTTATAGGCCTCGGGTTCCAACGGTCATAACTCCTCCAACGGTCATATTTCTCTGAAAAACTCAGAGGGACTTGGACACCTGGCATCATAACGGTCATATTGAAATAGAAAGCACGACATCGTTTTGATTAGTTTGTAACTAACTTCAACGACATCGTATTGATTAAAACAAGATATATGAAGATGAAAACAATAGTACGATATGAAACAAGTATTTTTGACAAAGTACCAAAACAAGTAATGAAAGTATGAATAAAAGTCAGTACGATACGATTGACAGAGTCAGTACGATACGATTGACAGAGTCAATACGATACATTTGACAGAGTCAGTAAGATACGTTTGACAGAGCCAGTATGATACGTTTGACAGAGTCAGTACGATACGATTGACAGAGTCAGTACGATACGATTAAAAAGACAATTGTGATTTCCAAAACAAAATATAGAAGTCAAAAGAGAACTTTTGACTCAACAATCTCCCCCTTTTTGGAAAGCACAACACAAAGTAAATGTAACAAGAAATACTTATCTCCCCCTGAGTTATTGGAAACTCTTCTGAATAAGAAATTGAATACAACTAACTCCCCCTTAGGTGTATGCTTTCCTAAGGATTGTATTCATAGTTTTTCCTTGGTTTCGAAGCATCCAATCTCCCTTTGTAAAACATTATCCCCATTTATAAAACATTATCCCCCTTTGTAAAACATTCTCCCCCTTTGTGGTTTACAAAAAGAATGGGGTTACTTTGAGTTGCCTGAAAGAGTTGGGAAAAAACATTGCAGGACAAAAGAAAAGATTCATAAAAGTTATTACAAAACAAATAATGGTTCCAGAGGGAAACAAGTAGAACAATCATTTGTTTTCTCTTTATTTTTCCTTCTTTATGAGTTCATGGAGAATAGCTTTCATCTTCTTGATCTCCTTCTTGTATTCAGAAATTGATTCACCCTGAGTTTTGAGAAGCTCTTGTTGGTCCGCAAAAATCTGATCTTGATTTCTGATAGTCTCCTCTTGGACTCTGATTACTTCTTCAAGGGTATCAATTCTGTCTTTCAGATTCTTGTTATCTTTGGATAACACAGAGTTTTTTTTCTTCAATAGAACCATTTCATCCTTGAAAAATGAAACCTTTGAGAATTCAGATTGGAAAGCATTCATCCTGTCTTGTAATTCTTTCACTGAAGGAACATCGGCTCTTTGAGAAGACAAAAGATTCAACCTTTCAATCGTTTCTATGTCAAGCTTATTGAAAGAAATTGAAAGCTCATTTGACAACCTCCTTATATCTTCAATTGCTATTTCATGGTAATTGATTGAGATTTCTGTTTTGTACAACCACTTGGTCATCTTGTTACAGGCCTTCTTATGAGCAACCAAACTTTCTGAAAGAACTTTCAAATCGGCTTCAACTGGAAAAACTTTCTTTCTTAATTCTTTTACAGAGCCAAATTTCTTCTTCTGATTGTCAGTGATAAAATCAATCTTCCCTTCCAGCCTAGGGAAATATGGAATGGTCTTCTCAATCCTTCTTAAAACATGGACAATGTAATCACTCTTCTTGAGAGAGATTGTATGTTCTGAATCAGTATCTTCATCGTACGAAGCCAGTTCATTCGATCGGCTTGAGTCAACAACTAGCTGTTTTCCTTTTGATTTTTCTTTCTGCTTTCTTTCTTCTTCCACTTTATCACTGACAACAACTACTTTTTCAGTGTGAGAGGATTGAGCACCTTTCTTTCCTGGAGATGAAACTCTATCTGGAGTTTCAGAAACTTCAAAAGGAGCTTGATCGGCATGAGGAGTTTGTTGAACACCTTCACTTTGCTTCTGAACTGATTCCTCCCTGCTTTTCTTTGAACTCTGAAGAAATTCTAAAAGAAAATCTCCTTCCTCTTCAACTTATTCTATCTCTTCCATCATTTGTTTTCCTTTTTATTTCTCAGGAAGACTCTGTACGATAGGCTCTTGATGTACTTCTGTGGTAAGTTGAGCACTAGCTTCCTCTACTACTTTCAAGACTTTAGAGACATCAAAGTCCTGAGCCTTTCTTTTCAAAATAACATTCTTCTTCTTTTCAGCCTTAAGGGTTTCTTCTACCCTTATTCTTTCTGCAAAAGCCTCATCCGGGTCAAGGCCAAACTTTGGATCACCTTCCTTTCTTTCTTCCTTATCCTTTCTCCACTTGTCTATAACCTCCTTACTATACTTTGGTTTCTTCTTAGGCTTTGAACTGGTTTGCGGATCAGACTTTTGAGTGACACCAGTAGATTGAATGTCTTTGGCTGGCATAGGTGCCGATTGATTCTGAGCCAATTCAGCTTCTACATCTCTGACAAAAAGTTTTGAATTCTGATCAAAACAAACATTCAACTTCTTCATAGTACTTTTTCTAATCCAAGAGGGATTCAAATATATGGGGTTTCCTTTCAAAGGAATGTTGAAAAACTTCATACTTTCGAGAATAAATTTTGTAAGAATGGATGGATACATGATAAAATGAGATTTGATTGCCCCTGACTTCACATTCTTAATTGTTTCAAAAACATAACCCATGATATTTACTTTTCTCATGTTGACAAGATAGTCCAACATGAATATATCAGAAACTTTCAAAGTTTCTCTATCCCCTCTCCTTGGAATAAGAAAAACTTGCATCCATAAAGCCACAAATCTATTGTCCGGAGACAGATGAGCCACTTTCCTCTTCTCTTCATTTATAACAAACAAAGACTTCTCGGAACTTTCTCTATTAAACGTACCAACTTCCTCTGGTAGTTTGTGAGATGGAAAGAAAGAATCCCCTTCTGTTGGGACATTCAGAAAATTTTCCGCTTGTTTTATAGACATAGATAGCTTTCTATCGTACACAGAAAAATTTATAGTCATGTCTTTGTCGAAAGATACAGTTTTGTAAAACTAACAAACTTCATCAAATAGAACCGGATCTTGAGAGACAGGCCTTTCAACACACAGATGCTCCCATCCTTGAAACAATATAATCCTTTTGATAGAAGAATCATATGAATCATAGAAATCTCGGGAGACTAACCTTTCCCTTAAAAGATATTTTTCTGAGAAAGCCTTTGAAAACATATCGGCAGGAGTGTTGGCAGAAGACTGAGACATAAGGATGCTGCCGATGAAAGATCGTACGATGACTTAAAGCAGTGGAGCAGAGGTTCGCCTCAAAACCTGAAAAACCAATGTGGGTTTGGGGAGGGGAGGGGGCTATTTATAGGCGATAATGGGGTGACCTTTGATCTTCTACGGTCAATATTATAAGAAATAAGATCAACAGTTAGGATTAAAAGCGAAAAAAATGAAAGAAATAAAAAAATACCTGCTGGAGATCGTAAGGTGATTGTTGGTTTTAGTAGTCCAAAAGAAAACACAATCGTACGAGAAAAAAAATCATCATGCCGATGGAAAAGAAAGTCATTACTATGAACTAACAAGCCGATGGAAAACAATCTCGTTACCATGAACTGACAAGCCGATGGAAAACACTCTCGTTACCATGAACTGACAATATGATGGAAAACAAATTCAATACCATGATCGATTGATATGATGGAAAAGAAATTCAATACCATGATCGGTTGATACGATGGAAAAGAAATTCATTACCATCATCGGTCGATACGATGGAAAAGAAATTCATTACCATCATCGGTCGATATGATGGAAAAGAAAATCATTACCATCATCAGACAGTATGATGGAAAAGAAATTCATTACCATCAACGATCGATACGATGGAAAAGAAATTCGTTACCATGATCGATCGATACGATGGAAAAGAAATTCGTTACCATCATCGGTCGATACGATGAAAAAGAAATTCGTTACCACCATCGGTTGATACGATAAACAGAAAAGATCAATGATACGATAAAACTATCAATACGATAAACAGAAAAATAAAAACACATAACAGGAGAATAAATAGTTAAAGAACATAAGATAAAAAGAAACATAAAAAACAAATGTCCTCCCCCTTTCAAAAGGAGTTTTTTAATGTTAGGAGAATTTTAAAACATGAAGTAGATATGAATGATTATTTTAATGTAATCATTCCTAGCTTCTGTTTTATAAACTCAAATCTATCGGATGGTAATGGCTTTGTAAAAATGTCAGCAAGTTGTTCTTGTGTTCTGATAAATTGTAGAATAATATCTCCTTTTTGTGTGTGATCTCTAAGAAAGTGATTCCTAACATCTATGTGTTTTTCACGAGAGTGGTGTGCTGGGTTTTTACTAAGAGCTATGACACTTGTATTATCACAAAGAATTTGAGTTTTGGAGAAACTCAATCCATAGTCAGTGAGTGTGTGTTGCATCCACAATACTTGAGCACAACAACTTCCAGCTGCTACATATTCAGCTTCAGCAGTGGATAGTGCTACTGAGTGTTGTTTCTTGCAGGACCAAGAAACCATAGAATCTCCTAAGAAATGACATGTTCCAGATGTACTTTTTCTATCCATTCTACAACCACCAAAGTCAGCATCTGAAAAACTTTTTAAAACAAAATCATTCCCAGAAGAGTAAAAAAGACCTAAATCCATAGTGCCTTTTAAATACCGAAAGATTCTCTTTATGGCTTTTAAATGAGACTCTTTTGGTTTAGATTCATATCTTGCACATAAGCATACAGAAAACATTAAGTCGGGTCGACTAGCTGTCAAGTATAGCAAACTTCCTATCATACCTCTAAATATTGTTTGATCTACTGGTTTCCCAGTTTCATCAAGATCAAGTGTATTTGAGGTACCAATTGGAGTGATAATACTTTTAGTTTTGTCATATCCATACTTTTTGTGTAAATCTTTTATATACTTATGTTGAGATATATATGTTCCTTCTGGTTTTTGAGAAATTTGAAAACCTAAAAAGAATGTTAACTCACCCATCATACTCATTTCAAACTCAGATTTCATTAAATTTGCAAAATAATTAGTTAAAGATTTCTGAGTTGATCCAAATATGATGTCATCAACATAGATTTGAACAATCAAAACATTTTTGTTTTCCACTTTTATAAAAAGGGTTGGATCTGCTATACCTTTTGTATAATTGTTTTGTAAAAGAAATCCTGTAAGTCTATCATACCATGCTCTAGGGGATTGTTTAAGAACATATAGAGCTTTGGTAAGTTTGAAAACATGATCAGGATGTTTTGGGTCTAGAAAACCAGGGGGTTGTTTGACAAAAACTTCTTCTTGAACAAAACCATTTAGAAAAGCACATTTGACATCCATTTGAAATAGTTTGAAATTAAAATATGCTGCAAAGGCTAATAGAATACGAATATATTCAAGTCTAGCTACAGGAGCATATGTTTCTTTATAGTCTATTCCCTCTTGTTGATTATATCCTTTAGCAACAAGTCTTGATTTATTCCTTACAATGATTCCATTTTCATCACATTTGTTTCTGAAATCCCATTTTACACCAATTACAGTTCTTTAGGTCTATCAACTAAAGTCCAGACTTGATTCCTTTCAAATTCATTTAGTTCATCTTGCATTGCTTTGATCCAATCATCACCACCTAAGGCCTCACTTGGACTTTTAGGTTCAAATTGGGAAAGAAAAGAAAGATGTTCTATTTCATTTCTTAAGGAATTTCTGGTCCTTACAGGTTGATTTACATCACCAATGATGTTATCACTTGGATGATTCCTAAGAAACAATTGATTTGGGTTTTGTAAAACCTGTTCATCAACATATGGTAGAAAATCTTCTGTGGTAAATGTATCAGGAATACTTTCTTGAACATTTTCCTTATCAGAAGGAACTTCTATCAAAGATCGATAATCAGTTTTTGAAAACACATCCGAGGATGTAGGATTGGGTTGATTGAAAACAAAAGGATTAGTTTCATCGAATTTTATATGTACTGTTTCCTCAACAGTACAAGTGTTTTTATTGAAAACTCTATAAGCCTTTGAAGTTGTAGAATAGCCTAGAAATATTCCTTCATCAGATTTTGGTGCAAATTTGTGTAGATTATCTTTTGTATTTAGAATGAATACTTTGCATCCAAAAACTTTGAAGTATGAGACTTTTGGTTTTCGGCCAGTCCATAACTCATAAGGGGTTTTATTAAGAAATGGTCTAGTTAAACACGATTTATAGTATAACAGGCAGTACTAACAGCTTCAGCCCAAAAGTGCTTAGCAATTGAGTATTCACTCAACATGGTTCGAGTCATTTCCTGAAGAATACGATTTCTTCTTTCAATAACACCATTTTGCTGAGGAGTTCTTAGAGCTGAGAAATTGTGAGTAATACATTTCTTACTAAAAAAAATTTCAAAATCTTAATTTTGAAATTCACCACCATGATCACTATGAATAGTTATCAATGGTAGGTTTTTCTCATTTTTAACTTGGGCTCTAAAAGTTTTGAAATAGGAAAAGGCTTCAGATTTCTTTGTGAGAAAGTAGACCCATGTAAATCTAGTAAAGTCATCAACTAAAACAAATACATAGTATTTACCTCCAATGCTTTCAGATTGTGAAGGACAAAAAAGATCCATATGCACTCGCTGTAATGCATTAGAAGTTGAAACTTCAATAATTGATTTAAAGCTAGTTTTATGTTTCTTGCCAAATGGACAAGGATCACAGACTTTTGAAGAATCATATCTAAGGTCCGGTAGCCCCTTCACAAGTCTTTTCATTGAGAGTTTACTAAGGTTTCTAATATTATAGTGTCCTAGTCTCCTATGCCATAGCCATGATTGGTCTTCTATTGCACTTAAGCAGGGTAAGTTTTGGCTCCTAAGGTCTTCTAAGTTAATAGTGTAAACATTCTCTTGCCTATGGGCAGATAGAATGAACTCATCCTTGGAATTGTGTACTAGACACTTATCATTTCTAAAATTTACAAGGTAACCTTCATCACATAATTGACTTATGCTAATTAGATTGTGCCTAAGACCTTTAACAAACAAAACATTTGAGATAAGAACTTTTCCGAGAAAAACAATATTACCTATACCAATAATCTTTCCTTGAGCATTATCTCCGAAGGTAACTTTTCCACCTTTTGTTTTGATAACCTTTTCAAATAGATCTTTGTTTCCAGTCATGTGTCGAGAACAAACACTATCCATGTACCAAACATTCTTATTAGTACACTTCTCATTTTCCTGAAAAAGAAACAATTAGATTTTCGGAATCCAAACTTGTTTGGATCCAGAAGGGTTAGATAAAAGAATTTTAGGAATCCACATTTGTTTTGAAAAATGAGCTTTATGAAATCCTAAGGATTTAGTTCTGTTAAGAGAACAATATCTTCTCCAGTGTCCACCACATTTACACTTAGAACAAAAAGAGGTTTTTTGAGGAACAAAATAGTTATTACTAAAAACAAGTTTGGAATAAGTATAACCAAGACCAGAACGATTTCTTAAAGGTCTAATTTGAGAATACATCCTATCAAAGTTTTCCTTTCTATGAGTAAATTTTGACAAACATTTCTTCAAATAGAAAATCTCTGACTTTAGTTTTAAAACCAAATTCTTATTTTCCAAAACATTTGAATTTGAACTAGAGTTAGGCTCTAAAATATTTTTCTTTGAAATTACAGTTTCAAGATCCTTATAAAGTTTATCCTTATCAGATTTAACTTTCTCAAGGGTTTTTAAAATACTTTCAAAATCATAAGTTTTCACATCAAGATCCTTAGAAAGATCTGACACTTCTTTAGTCAAAATTGAAATTCTAGAATTTTCTTTCTCAAGTATCTTCTTGAGTTTAGAATTTTCATTTTCAAGTAATTTAGAAAATCTAGACACTTCTTCAAAAGAAGGTAATGTATCATCTTCTCATGATGAAGATTCATCATTTGAAGATTCATAATATCTATTATCAGTATAGTTTTCATTCAAAGAGACATTCATAATAGCTTCAGCGTTATGTACCTTAGCCATGAGACATTGATCTTCAATTGGTAGTCTGGATAGAAGTCCAATATTCCTCTGTCCTGAGGAATCATATTCTGAAGAATCATCTGAAGACTCACTATCACTTGCACTCCAGGTATCATTTGCCTTCAATACTTTATTTGTCTTATAAAACCTTTTCTTGTTTCTTTCAGAGTGTTTCTCCTTTCTGTCTTTATTCTTCAGTAAAGGACAATCAGGCCTTATATGTCCTGCTTTCTTACATTCATAACAAGTTACCTCTGAATCTTTCTTATCTTTCCTATCTTTCTTTTTGAATCTATATTGAAAGTCTTTATTTCCCACAATCTTGTTCATTCTTTGAGCAAGATTGGCTAACTCATTGTCAGAAAGATCACAATCACTTGAATCAGATATAACAACTTTCTTGGCTTTAGACCTTGTAAGACTTTCAGGTGTTTTAGATTTAGATGTAAAGGCTACAATTCCATTCCCATTCTTCTTCTTGTTGAAATCAACATCTCTCTTCATTTGGGTCTCGTGATGTAGAAGAGTTCCAAAGAGTTCATCAAGAGTAATCTGGGAAACTTTTCTATTTTCATCAATAGCTGTCCTTTTTGACTCCCATTCATTTGGCATTATATCTATAATCTTATCAACAAGAGCTTCATCATCAAGACCTTTTTCTCCTATAGATTGTAAACTGTTGACTATCGTCATAAACCTTTATTGCACTTTACATACTGGCTCTCTATAAGGAAAAACAAATCCATGATACTCTGCTCGAAGCATTGCTCTCCTTGTTTCTATAACCTTGGATGTTCCAAAGTGAGTGACTTCCAATTTCTTCCAAATACAGTTGGATGATTCACATGAAGATATCTGACTGTACATATTCCTGGTCATAGAGCATAACAAAGTACTGCGTACCTTGTAATTCAGTTGATATTCTTGCTTCTCCTGGTTAGTGAAAGTACTGAATTCTTTGTCAGGAATTTTGTAACCTCCAGTAAGCATAATAAAATTGTCTACACTAGTATTGATCACATAAGTCTTCATACGATCTCTCCAATACTCATAATAATTCCCGTCAAATATTGGTGGTCTAGAAGGATTCAGATTATCTATTGATCTAATGTTCATTCCTGCCATCTAATACAATAAAAACTTTTCCACTCCACACGTCAGTGTAGTAAGTATTAAAAAAAATGAAAGAAATAAAACTAGTAATACAAATCAGTGGAAAACCTCCTTTGATACCAATTGTTGGATCGAATATGTATATATGTATGTCTATTAGATGGAACAATACAAGATGGGGGTGAATTGTAGGTTTAAAAACTTTCGGGTTGAACACTTAAGAGATTATTTTAAATGATCTTAAACTAATACAAATATAAACACCCACAATTGTATTGAATATAAAAGGTATGATGCAATGTAATACTAATGAAATGTAAAACAATTGTATTCAAGATGAACACAATAATTAGAGTAATATAAAGATGAATGATTCTACCTTAAAGAGTATAGAATCAATAAATACAATATGTAATAGAATGGATGTAATTGAAACAATTACAAATGTATAAGAAATAGAAAAGGAAACAAAACAATTTCCTCTATTACAATTAGCAGCAGAAAAGTAAAAGTAATACAATTCTTTTGACCCAAATAGAAGGGTTATCCTTTCACCTAGGATAAGAGGTCCGTCTCACCAACACCTTGGTGAGCCCTCGATACGATGATCGGAACATCCGTCTGCCTATCCCCGGCAGCCCTCGATACGATGATCGGAACGTCTGTCTGCCTATCCCCGGCAGCCCTCAATTTTGTAGGTAATCGGAACCTTTGTCTTTCAATTACTTGAAAGCCCTCGATACGATGATCGGACGCACAAGGCAGATGAGAGAAGTCACAGTGTCTCTCTCTAGAATCTTGATAGTTCATAGAGTCTCTTCGTTCGTTCTATACTCCTTTCAGCTTCAAATGACCTCTTATTTATAGGCCTCGGGTTCCAACGGTCATAACTCCTCCAACGGTCATATTTCTCCAAAAAACTCAGAGGGACTTGGACACGTGGCATCATAACGGTCATATTGAAACAGAAAGCACGACATCGTTTTGATTAGTTTGTAACTAACTTCAACGACATCGTATTGATTAAAACAAGATATATGAAGATGAAAACAATAGTACGATATGAAACAAGTATTTTTGACAAAGTACCAAAACAAGTAATGAAAGTATGAATAACAGTCAGTACGATACGATTGACAAAGTCAGTACGATACGATTGACAGAGTCAGTACGATACGTTTGACAGAGTCAGTACGATACGTTTGACAGAGTCAGTACGATACGTTTGACAGAGTCAGTACGATACGATTGACAG
Organism: Viscum album; assembly: GCA_963277665.1. Classification (NCBI taxonomy): domain Eukaryota; kingdom Viridiplantae; phylum Streptophyta; class Magnoliopsida; order Santalales; family Viscaceae; genus Viscum; species Viscum album. Next base: position 1,073,009,615 of record OY728127.1, on the reverse strand, counting down.
AGTCAGTATGATACGATTAAAAAGATAATTGTGATTTCCAAAACAAAATATAGAAGTCAAAAGAGAACTTTTGACTCAACAGGGTGATCCCATTATAGGTCTCCAATGCATTTTGTAAGTAGACATAGTTTACCAGTAGGGTTTATCCTAATAGATTAAGGGAATATACCACGGTGTTTATCCCAAATGTATCCATAAAGGTCACTCCCTATGTTTCTACGAGGTCTACTGTGGTTGTGGTCTGGCTATGGTGATGCTCTGGGTTTTTTTGATGGATTTCATTTTCTCGAATCTAGATGTGTTGCGGCTGTGGTTCGTTCGTGGTGGTGACTTCTTCGAGTGGGTTCCTCCGACACGATTTTGGCTACGGTGATCTATGGATGCTGTGATTTTGTCTGCTTTGGGTGGGTTTAGTTTGGTTATGGTGGCAGTGTGGACAGTTGCTTCTAGATCATCCTTTTTTGGGGGTCTTTATTCGTGTTTCAGTTTTCATATGGGATTCATTTGTCTTTGCAATGTTCATGAGACGTTTTTCTATATTTGGGCACTGGTTGATCAGCTGTGTGGTCGATTCTTCGGTTTTTGTTGCACTGATTTGATTTTTTGGATAAAAGGAGGCCAGTGCTGATTTTCACCCCTTTGGATGTGCTGATTCACACCTCTTTGGAAATGTTGGATGGAGGATGGATAGGTCTCTTTGTAATTCCATAAAGGATTATAATTTTGTCCTTGGTGGCTCGTGGATCAAGGGATTCTACAACTGTTTTTCTATAAGAAGCTTCTCGAGATGAGGTTATAGGCAAGGGTTTCTCACTATTTCATGGATTTTCAGAATCAGATGTTTGAGAGGGTATGGATTTCGCCATTGGGACCAGGCCTGTGATCTTTAGCATGAGACAATTTTACATGTTGCGATGAGACAATGGAAGCTTGTTTTAATGTTTTTGTTGTTCAGAGGATCTGATATCTTGTATAGAGAGTTGTTTTTGATCTTGAATTTTGGTTCGTTGGGGTTTGTTTTGTTGTTTAAGTCTTGATGTCATGAGTTTTCCCCCATTCTTCCCTTAAAAGGGATCTTTAACATAATAAAAAAATTAAAGGCCTTCGGGTCGTTGGATGTGTGTAATATTTCAGGTCGATTTATTGTGACATGTACCATAGATGGAGAGGGAAGAAAATCTAGAATATTCAAAGCTTATGTGGGGTTGGATAATATTATTTTTGTGTTAACATTCCTGCATCAGATGATTATATATCCCTCTTATAGTTGGACACATAGAACTTCCTTAGGGATGAAAATCACATCTAATATATGAATCAATGCTCTAATGGCGATGTGAGATCAATCAACTATCTTTCTAATCATCCAATTATCAAAATTATCTTCTTGCCAAGACAAAGATTCTTTCAAGTAACACTCATAATTTGGTTGGGTGGTGGTCAAAAAGGCCTCTTATGTTGGGGATTTTCCCAGTATCACATGTCTAGAATCAAAAACAAAATGTTGGATATAATTAATTACAAATCAATCCTAGAATTTATTACCTGGACATTAATGATATGGGAAATAGTTAAGATTGTATATGAGTCTTATTTTATTGGGTTTCTAGGGATTGGGTATCTGAAGGAGTTTATTTTACATGGTTGTGTGGAAATATATTAATACTTATCCATTTCATAGGTAATAAATATTTTCCTTACATTCCCAAAATTTTGTGTAACCTAACTCACTCTTTAGCATAGGTCGATGTTGGTTTTTTCAATGAAGTTTCTTGGTGGGAGGTGATAGGTGATGCATGCCCTACCTTGGTGTCTCAAATCATTTCATTAATTGATTAAGCATGAAAACTATGACTACCACCCTTCTGGGACTTTTCCCCTTAGACACAACCATTGGCTAATATTTTTCCATAGTTAACTAAATGAAATCATCCTAAAACTATTCTATTCATACAAAATCCCGTACTATACATATGAGTTTCATTAGTACTAATCGTGTCTGCATCTCATCATATCAGGTTTGAGTGAAATGTTACATCAATTTCTCTATCAAGAATTTAATACTAAGTTATTTTGTTTGGAATATCTATATTCTTTTATGGTCTAAAAACATATAAATTCATTTTTTTCATAAATTTTACTTTTAATAATAATTGTTCTCCATACCGTTGAGCTATCTCAAAAGAGTAATTTATGAATAAGGTATTCCCAAACTGGGATGGATCTTGTTGGGAGGATTTCGTAACAAACCAATAATGGGCCCACTAGAGCATGTAGGAAATATCTCAGTTTTTTTTGATTTATTCAAGTCATGGGGCCCATAAAAAGTCTATGTCATGGCATGATTTGTGTGATTTTTTTCTGAGTCACATATTCTATTGATGGTTGAAAGGGTAGGATTTTTGGAATTAGGGGGGGGGGGATGTGTTGTCTACCTTTTTGGGGTATGAATTTATATCAGGCTAATGGGGTACATCACTAAATGAATTCGATCTGAGTATATTGAGACTTAATAGTGTTGAGGAGTTCTTTGTGAACTACTATTTTGACCTCCCATTGAGAAAAATCATTTGATGATATTTGTTGTTTTTTACCTACTATCATCTTCTGCTGATTTCTAGTTCATTTTGAAACTAGATGATCACCCCAATAAGGGGGAGTTTAAAACCATAATGGAGGAAAATAATGGAGTTCCTTGATCTCCACATTTTTTTTTGTAAAATTATTAAATGTAAGGCCATCATGATATATATTTTTCATCATTTAAGGTATGTTATATATCTTATGATGGGCGGGGGAGTGATATTTTCTTCTATATGCTGGTGGTACCTGATTAGAATGTATCCATTATGTAACTCATCATTGATCAATCTCAGGTAATTTATCTCACTCTCATAATGTTCAAGTCATTCACATAAGGTTGTTAATTCATCCTTTCTAATAGAATAGTGTGATGTAGCGACAATTTTTTCTTTATCCTTGGTGTAATGATCCCATGGAGGAGGAAACTCATCATTTGAAAGATCTAGTTTCTTATTTCCCCTATGATTCCATGTATGTGCATCCTTATTTGTGCATTGATATCATCAATGTCCTGAGGTACCATTAGGGAATCACAGCCGTCAGCGTCTGCGTTTCGGTCTATATTTTTTCATATTGATTGTGACAACATTCACATAGGTACACTGAGTAGCTGGAATCATCTTATCATCATCTAAAAAATAGGGAAATTCCATAAAAATTTAATCCCATTTGTGAGATACATCAAGGTCTTCCCTATGTAACTCTATCTTATTTATTCATCTTTACTAAAGACTCATGCATGATTAGATCTTTTAAGGAAGATTTTCACCTTGATCTGGATTGTGAATAGTGTCTTTGAGAGAGTCTCCAACCATACATTCTAAGCGAACCCCAAATATCAAGGGTATGTCACATGACAATATGAAAAAGTGGGGTTCCAAAAATTGTTCTCCACTACACATGCTAAAGAATAATAATATTCTTATGGGATATTATATTAATTCCCCTTTCCATTAAGGATGGTGTTGATTTTGAGGTTCTTTCAATATTTTCTAATCCATTTGTCGAGGATTTGAGGAGTATAGGGTTAATTGTTTGGATAAAAATACATCCATACATTTTTATGGGATTGATTTGTAGTTGATGATGATTTCATCATGTTCCTCCTTGGATCTGATGACCACATATGTGGTGGAGATGGAAAATATTTACTTATGTGTACGGGTTGGGGTAGTTCCTCAATAACTGTTGTGGTGGTTGATATCATGATTTTCTTAACATGGAATAATTATACACCAAATTTTTTTGGGTGTAGTTCCTTGGTTTAATGGGAGTTAATTACTCAAGGGAGATTTTAGGATACACAGGAATTTTATTTACCCATTTGAGAAGCCTTCCACATTTTTCAAGAGAACTACCTTATGAGTTTTTTGGTTTCTCTCTCCCTCTTCCCATAACATATTTATGTTTTATAAATGGGGGAGCTTCGTCACATTGAAAAATTTCCTCATGAATTAAATTGTCCCATGGTTTCATTTAATTTTATGACATTACTGGTTTCCATGTATGGGAGGTTCTATAGTCTTCAAGATGGGATAAAGTGTAATGCTAAATATTTTCACCATCCTTATATAATGTATTCTGACTAGGGATAAACGATTAATATCATGTTATTTTATAGGTTGTGGAGGTAATCATGTAATGGAATTAAACTATTCATTTCATATTACAAGAATTGAACCATGGAGAATTTGTCTAGGTCTATTTAGAAATAATGTGTGTATACAGATTGAAGATGAACCTCATATCCCATATAAGAGAGGTGTTTATCCATTAACCAATGAATGGGATCCCACATGTTCTAGCATATGTAAGACACACCCTCATATTTTATCTCATATAGGACATCATAACCAGATGTGGCAATACATATTTATAGAGTTATTTTCAAAAAATTACTTCCATATATCCATGCCACCTTCTTCATCAAAAATGGAACATTCCTCCACCTGGTCAGACCATAGAGGTGTCCTCTCTATGTCACCTCCTAGTCAGGGCGATGTGTTTTTAGTGATTGACGGGGAAATATATTTGATTAAACTCAATTTTACGATCACCTATCTATATGAAGGTATCTAGAAATGGGGATGAAAAATATATCTTGGAGAGATATAATCATTTATAGTTTTTCCATTAAGGATATCAGGGGTTGGATCCCTATATTCCAACTCTATACTACAACAGTGATGACTATGATGGTGGCAGTCACCTTATACATCATATTAAGAATAGAAGAATCTTTGATATGTCATTAATAATAATTGTATAACATCGATAAATATATGAATATGAGACTCATAATTCATCACAAATTATATATTCCTACATCACATTTTGGGTTTAATAGGAGTACTATCCTTCTATATGTTTGTTTCTGGAGTATTCTGAGACACTCTATATCTATGGGAATATGATCCCACTATCAAGAAGCTCATGGAGTATGATGATGATATTATTTATTATTGGTGTTAATATTAGCCCGCCTTCAGGTGGTTACCATGGAATGATGATCATCCTTGGTTGAAATAGAGTTATGAGCCTAATTTTTATTTATATTTCCCACTATAATATGCTGGAAGACCTATGAAATGAGATAAGGAATATATGAATCATCGTTTTTATACATGGAATGATGATGGTGTATTTATTAATTTTAGGTATCATGCGTGTGAACCTAGATCATGTAAGCTGTTAAATATTTCAAGTAACATATTTATGTCATTCAGGAAAATGGGCCTCCCTTATGTTGATTTAAATAATGGGTCGATGAACCCAATTTGGTATGACAATATTACATCTTCCAATTTAACCAATGGATACTGTAGAAGATATAATTTGATAGGAATATCTCCCTATCCTGAGGTGATTCCTCAAATAGGGTGTTGAACCCCAATCATATTGGGAATATGCACACAATCCAGATCATTGTCCTTTATCAGAATATGTCATCAATCCACTCATATGAGAGTGAGAATATTCCTTTACTCTATAGTAACCATATAATGATGTTAGAAATTATGAAATGATACTCTAGATTTTGGAATTGGAATATGTCATTATCTCCATATCATCACCAGAATGTGTTAGTGAAGCTACTCCATCATTGTCAGGATGTATTGGCCCTTTAGAAGGGTGTTTGTAGGAACATAAGCATAAAAATCCTCAGTTTCTAGTATATATTTAATAATGTATGTGATTGATGTGGGGATATATTTCTTCTTATGTTCTTATTTTTCAATCAAAATATTCAAATGTATTTCATACATAGTGGAAAAGATATCTCATTTCCCCATCATACTATTAGGATATACAATATGATATTATTCAGAAAAGAATTGATAGGGTCATTCTCACTAGTTTTATTAGGAATATATTGGAGGAATTAATTGGTGGTGTCTAAGATATGGTATTCCTCCCCATAATTCAGAATTAATTACACCTTACAAGATCTCTTTCATACCACAATCATATCATTCATGGAGGTGACATGTTAGGCAGTGTCGTAGTAATGCAACATAGGGATTTTAACAGGTTGATGCTGGTGTTGATGGTAGAAAAGATCAATCCATGGAGTCTCCTAAACATGTATGGATCTATGTTGGACTCCTTTATCAACCATCCCGTGATACTATGGTGTTGATTTTCTCACTCCGGGGTAGGCACATGAAGCTATTGGTAGTGTTGATAGGCACCACTAGTTTCATTGCTACCATCCTTGAGAGAGGTGGTATATCATGTTTCAGTTCTTAAAGACCCCTTTGGGTATCTTGAGATTTATAATTTTTCAATGTCAATGGTACTTCCTAACATCATTGTTTAAACTTTATAATGAAGGAATAAAGTATATTATGTCGTTTCATGATATGAAGAGGTCATTATTTAATTTTAGGTTCCAGAACATTTACATGATGTGCCCATGGCCTCAGGTCAAGGTGGATATTTGTGAGAATTGTATCTACCATAATTGGGACAATAATAAACAAGGTAATTGTTCAATTCGGAATCTCATGTAATAATAATTCTCAAATATCTATGAATGGGTAACACAATTTAATATTCTTGTTTTTGATTTATCAATTTTTATAATATAGGGTGTACAAAACAAAATTGAACAATGTGTGGGAAATATTTTTTTGGTTGAATTATTCACACTAGTTTCAATTTTTTTTGTATCAGATACAGAGTAAGATGGATTAATGTATGGAAACATAATTTTTTATCATTAGATAATTCATTTCATTTTCAAAAAAATTATTGTGCTGGGAAACAAAAAAAAAAGGTTATAAAATATGTCTGCCTAATTTTTTTCTAAATTATTCACATCAGCATCACCATTTTTTTCATAAGACACATAAAAAATTACTTTCCAATGTATGGTAACATGTTTCTTGTTATTGATATATTTACATAAATTTCATTATTTCATTCACACATATTCTAGTTTTTCCTAATGATAGATTATTAGGGGGCTTAATACATATTCACAGTCATTATCATCGGTAGGATTTATCTGTGGAAACACCAAATGGATCCCACTACTATATCTAGATATTATCATTAATTCCAAAGGATATTAGTTATTGGGTTTCCTTAAAAAACACTTAGGATTTGAAATTAGCCGAGATGATGGGAGGTTAGGCACATTATACACTATTGTGGGGAATCATTACATACTCCATGGAATTCATATGTATTTATGATATTATTTTCAATCTATTGTAGACCTAAATATGGTACTGGTTACCCTAAAAGAGTGATCAGTTATTGAGTAGCAATGCATTCAGTAGGGAATTCTATCAGTGTTACTATCTATATGTATAATGGTTATTTGTATTGGTACTCATTATTACTTTAAAATGATGGGTGAAATATGTTTTAAATCCATATTTCTTGGAACTATGGATATTATTTTTATCTATGGAGGTTATTGGTATCTCATAATTTGGATAGAACCTATAAGAGGCTTCATATATATCTAGTGAAAATAGGATAAATAGTCCACATAGTTTATATGGGACCATATTACACAATTTAACTTCATATGGTGGAAGTATATATAACATAATTTTAGAATTTTATATTGGGGATTGAGCATTTGGGTGGAATCATACATATCTATTAAAGAGAAGAATCATATTCTATGCAGTTCAAATTGGTGAATGTATTGTATCAGTTATTTCATCAAGGATTTGAGTGGGTATTATTCATAAGAGGACTCCTTGAGATATTTCATACTTTTTATAGCTCTATAAAGGAAAAGTAAATTTAATTTATCTTACACAAAAAAGGAGCCCCATATTAGAAGAATTTGAATCATGATAATGGAACAAGCATCATTGGTATCTCATCCCATGTGATTCAAAATTGGTTTGAGGAAAAAGTTATATAGGAATATTAAACACATAATATATTATAAAAAGTCAAATTTTTATTTATCTCACACCCTAGGGCTTCCCTAAGGCGCTTCATTAGGAATATGGCCCTTTGTAGGGGAAGGTATGTTAAGAAAGGATTACAATATGCATGATTACCATATTGGATGTATTTTTTATAGGTCTTACACACCATGGTTTCCCTAATGTTTTAGCAGTTATTAGACACTTATGGTGACTAAATTATTTAATAGGGATTACACATTGAGGGAACCCTAATTTTTCAATGGGTCCTACAAACTTTGTTATCCTTAGGATGCATTATTGGGAATACATCCCTTTGATGGAAGGACTATATAGTTGATGAAAAAACCTATAAAATCTACCAATATTATGGAATTTAATTATAATGAAAATTATTTGATAATAACAATTATCTAATCCCACATGATCTATGATCAATGTGAGAAATAAGAGATTATGGAGATCATATTCATTTCATATAGGTGTGGGTAATACACACTAGGGACACCCAAGTGGTATATGATCAAAAGGCTATGCAAGAGGTTTTTTAATTGAATTATATTATGATGGCCATATGGGTATTAATTTTTTCATGGGGATTTTGGATGTGTTGAAATAAATGATGAAAATATAATTGATTCAGAGCTCGGTCCTTTGGTGGGAATACTATATATCCCATTTGGATAGGAATCAGAGTTCACATAATTTACATATCATTTTTCTAATAATGATGAAAGAGTCATGGTTGATCTCATAGAGATATTGACCATATATCTGAGGGAGTTTTGGGGTATATTAAATGAATATGACCCTTATTAGAGGTGAATGACATAGTTTAATATATGTGACACCTCTAGGAGTCATGCCGTAATGAGGGAGTCATTAGATCATGGGGGGTATTGTGATTATCATGATGGATGGATGTTAAATGGTCCACATGAAGTCTTTAGATTCATGTTTGTGTTCCAAGGCATGAGAGGCTATGCAATCATGTGATTAAGGTGTCAGGAAATGATATTTAAAAATTTTATGACCAATAAGATAAATTGTAATCGTAGTGTCATTGCACGATCAAAATCCTATAAAGAGATTGTTATCCAATAAAATGTTAAATATATTTCTATTTATTCACAGGACTTGGTGAAATTACATGATGGGACCTTGATAACTAATTCACGTTCATATTTATCCTCAACTACCCACTAATATTTTCTTAGTAGAAGACCCTTGTGATCATGTAATTCCATTGATCTGAAATGTTCAATCCCAACTCCGTGTCTCTATTATTTCATTTATAAATTCTCTAGTGGGGGGAGGGTTATAGACAATTCCTCCTCTATACCCATTCCATATTATAAAGAGAACAAGCCACATATCTCTTCTTAAGTCAGTAGAAGGTATTTATGAAAATGTTGGCAATGTATCTTATGCTTCACATGACTATATCACATGTTACTAGTGATGTTCACCCATTATTCGCTTGATAAAGAGTGATAACATAGAGGGTATATAATTACTGGATTCCTTGATCATTTATTAATTTTTTGTGGCCAAATTTTTATGGAGTCAATCGTGAGAATATGAGGTGAATTACATTATCAATTTTTGATCATGAGATGACTTAAACACATGTTTAGTGTTAGAAAATCCCCTTATCTATAGTCTAGTAGGTGACATGTAAAGAATATAAACCACATTATTGGATTATCATTACAAAATTCATTGTACCCATGACATGTCCAATAATTTTTGCATGAAAAGTCTGACATTTCCAAGGACTTTTGTATGACATTACTAACATTTCCAAGTGCTTTCCCATGTCATGACCAACATGTAAAAGTATTTTATTTCATGATTATCATGGGGTTTTTTCCATTTATTGTCCTATTAGGTACAATTTTTTCAATAATATTAACTTTCAAATCATGTGAGACCTTTCCATAGATAAATAATACTCCTTTTCTTTGGTTCACCATGTGATATTTTTGGGGTTATGTGATAATGGGGATCTATGAGGGTAATGTGAATGTGTGATCTAATAACTTGATGAACCTGAGTTCATGATTCCTTGTATCCCTTCATTATAATGTTATTTTGGGATTTTGGTATTTCTTTATACTCCAAAATTTTCAATTCTCATTTGGTGGGAATCCAAAATATATTCACTCAATTATATGTCTTTTAACCATATTACTTATTATATAGAATCTTTAATGTATTAAATTATACAAAATGATGCTTCTAGATTATCTCATCCACAACATTTATTTGAACCACATCCTTATATTATTATCTAGGTATAAATTTTATATAATATAGGAAAAATAATATAAATGTACTGGGATATGATCTCACAGATACATCTAAGATATATTGACAATATATATTAATATAATGGACTTTAAAATGTTGTTTATTTATTACCATGGGAAAATACATAGTTATCTCTTTTTTATATGTTTATGCATCCACACAATAATATTGAATGATTATTTTTAGTAATATTTACTCCTTGATGAGTAGGAAATCATGTGGCCAATTGAAAATAATTTCATCTTCAAATTTAGTCATTATAGTAAGCTTTATCATTATACTCCATTTATGATGTGTCTATCTAAAACCCAGAGAGTTTTCTTTTTCTAGTTCTAGGAATATAATAATACATAGAATCTATCTTCATTCATTGGAAACATATATTGTTTAGTCATCTATACTCATCTCTTGTATAATATATGAACTTCATTGATCTTTATACACAACTCCTCATTACATGGAGTCATTATAATCCTTTATTCATATTTTTTATATTATCTATGATCTTTATTTAGAAATTAATAGTGAATCAAACAAGGATTTTTAAATCAAATCATATAATTTAGCATTCATAATATCCTTATATATCCATCATTGTTATATATAAACTCTAATTTGAAATTGAGAAAATATAATATGGAATGTATTGGATATTTATTCTTCTCCTTTTTCTATCCACATGTGATCAAAATAATTCTTATTATGATTTTTCATACACCATGAAAGCACATGAAATAGTGTAACACCTGAGTATTTTGTTTTATAATTTTAAATACATTAATTTATGAAAAATAATAATTTAAAATTAAGTTTTTTAATTATAATTTATAGCTTTCAAAATAATTAATTAATGTTATAAAAAAAATACTATTTTATAGTATTATTTTGTGTAAAAGAATATTTTAATATTAGTATATGTATTTAATATATTATTTAATTAAATATTTAAATAATATTATATATGGACTATTATAATAATTTTTATAAATACTAAATTATTTTTTGAATATATTCACTATTAATATGACACCCCAATATTTTATGGTATGTGTCATCTAAATAATTTAAATTCATTAGATAGATTATAATGCATGCAACAATGAGTCTTTTTGAAACAACACTTGGTATAATAGATAGTTATAACCTAACATTTAAAATTAAATTTTCCACTTCTGTGATTTGAATTTCGAAAAACAGACATACATGGTTGCGTTCAGTAAGTTATTTAGAGTCCGATATGATCAACTTAATTTTTGATGAATAATAACTTACCCTTACAAATAGTAATGTACCATTATGAATAGTAATATGACCCTTATGAATAGTAACCTCACCCATGAATGTATAAATAAAATTTAGGCACCTTCTAAATGAATGTCAATATTAATAGTTCAGTGTTGGTTTCCTAAGGATGAAATATTTAATAACAATTTTATAATTAATAAATTTATTTAAAATAAATTTAATTTTCATAAAATGTATTCTTCATAAATAGTTTTTCATCCCATTATTTTAGGATGCTTTTATGAAACCTCAGTTAATATTTGAAAGTATTATAAAACGAGTTTTAAATTTAAAATCTGCATTTTCAAGTAAATAATAATTTGGTTTAAAAATTTAATTTCTCATAACTAGAAAATTATTTTCATAATATGGAGTTAATTTTTGGTTTCTACACCACAAAAAATGGTTAGGGTGAATTTTTGTGATTTTTTTGAAATGCTTTAATTTTGGTGAATAGTGAAATTTGATAATTTACAAAATATGCTAAATAAAAGAATTTTTGGATCATGATTATGCCATGTATGATGTAAATGGAAATTGATTCTAACTAAAATTAAATTATGACTGTTTTTAGTCACAATAATCAATACCATTGCTTGTCTTGAGAAAAATAATAAACTAATTATTAAAATAATACAAAAACCCTCCTCTCCTCTACTATATAAACCACCCCTCACCCCCTCTTCCTCTCACACCTCTGAATATTTGATACTTTCCTAAGACCATCCAAATACACTTACCAATCCATTATCACACTTCAAGACCTGATGGTCTCACCAAAAGTCCAAAAACAAAGTCCTTAAGGAGATTCTCAAGGAGTACCCAATAGGTAAACCTCTCTTCTTTTTTTCTTTTCAACTTCTTTTACGAGCTCCATTATTTTGTTTTTCACTCCTTATATAACCTCATTAAAATGATTTTATAATTATATTACCTTACATGTACTATAATTCTATTATGTTAATGGAATATTTCATCATCATAACTCTTTTCCCCTCATCTTACACTAAAACAAATACACTGTTCGAGATGTGTTAATTCAAGGATGATGGGTTTTCAATTTCTATTACCGTCTTCAATTTTGATCATGAAACCATTTTTATGGTTTAAACAGATCATTATATATGTTATATATCCTATTTCATGTTATAGAATTATTTTTTACTCATGTTATTTAATTATAAAACAAAATGAGCTTATGGTGGTTGAAAAACCATCAAAATAATCCAAGCATTTATCATTAAAATTTATATAATGATTAATCCTCAAGACATATAACCTAGTGATATGTATAAAAATTTAAACTTATATATGTTATTTAATAACATGTAATTCCAATTATGTATAGTTATATCAATTCCATAAGAACTCCATTACTCATAGTCAAACAAACCGATCAAGAAAATCATGTAAACAAACACTCCAGAATGACAAAATTCAATCTTATAACTTATCAAGAAGACCATAAATGTACTTAATAAAACTATAATTAATAAAATCATGTATATAAGGTTCTTAATTAATTAATTAATTAATGGATTTAATTTTACTATCCAGGATTTTAAGATAAAAAAGAATAACACACTCAAGCTTAAGGTAAGGGGTTTCTCATCTCACTTTTATTTCCATGAGATTTACATTATTCACCACTATCTCTTGTGTATGTTTTATGTTTAATTAATATTTTTTTCCTATCATGAATATATTTATTTTCATTCCATTAAATGTATCATTTTATAGTTATTAATTTTGGGGCATATGATTCTATTGATTTCAAAGTGGTTGGTGTTCTCAACCCAAACCTCCATTTACATTCTAGTTACTCTTATACTCTACATACCTCAATGAAATTATTAAATATTATTATGTACTCTTCATAAATTATTTTTTAATTTTCTATATGTATTTACTAAAAATAATCCTTCTTTATTTTATGGGGATTTATATGTTTTAAAAGGATATTTCCAAAATTCTCCCTAATAAATAAGCTCGATTCAAGGGAACTTCTCAAATTCTTACCTATTTAAAAGTGCACTATATAATATATTTTAAGCTATAATTATTTTTTTAAATTTATAAATTTTATCATGAAAAAATATATTGGTTCATATCTGTTTTTTTAAATCAAACATTCTATTCCTCTTTAAAATCAATTTAAAATTTACATTAAACTACACTAAAATATTTTGCTTCTAACGATTCATTAAAAACTATTTTTACAATGGAATATGATTTATGAATGAAATATGATTTATATGTCCTTGTATTTAATTTTATGATATATTCATATTTTCTATCTAAATTCATGACAAATAAAAATTATTTTCCAAAAGAACTATTATTTTCAAAGTAAAAAGGATTTTTCTCATCACACTTTAACATCAATGAGATATATGACTTATTGAAAACTTATTCCTTGAATGTGGTGTATGTAATGCACTTTGGTATTTCATATCAATAGTATACTTATTCTCATGATATTCAAAGGGATTATGATTTGAATGTTTCATGGTTGTATGGTACACTTTGGAATGTTTAAGGATTGTTTCCTCAAGATTTTTTCAGTGGTCTCATTTAAAATTATCTTCATCTATGTCAACATCATTTGTTGAACCTTGTACTATATTTAGGTTTATCTATTATGATATCATAAAAAATATGTTGATTAAGGGTTCCTAGGTAGTTGGATTATATATTTTCTCTCGTGATACCATTCACTATATTGGTCTGAATGGTTAGTGTTTATGTTTAATGATTGGGGAATATTATTTAAATTTCATATGATAATTTAAATATGAATATATATGTCAATTATGTTCACCAATTTCGTATGAATAATGATTTGTATAGGAAGTGATGGGTAGGTACCTCTATAGCCCCTTGATGCATCGACCGGTCTCAAGAGACAAACTAGTTGGTGAGAAACCCTTTGAGTTTGTTTCCAATAATATGACATGTTTCTACCCATATACATAAACTATAACACCCTGAGATTTTATGACATATATTATTTTTAATTCCATTGTTATCTTGTGTTTTAAACTACACCAAGATTATCTTGTGCTATATGCAACACCATAATAGTTTGCAGTATACGCAACACTATTCTTGGCTTGTGTTGCACATAATTTCAAGTTCTTTTGATAGAATTCATTTCACACAACAACGAGTATAGATTTTTATTTAAATGTATAGAATAATTATGCTTGGATTATGTTTTATGCAACACCAAAGGAATCTTTCACTACACACAACACTGACATGGATTACGTGACATTCCACGATAGCTTGCGTGGTACATAATACCGAGTTTCACTAAACAACGATATATTATTAAAATATTATATAAAATAGCTGTTATGAATAGTATTATCCACATTTTGAATTTTATATAACATTACAAATCATCTTACACATGATATGAGAACGAAGTCAATTTTTCGGATAAAAGAAGTATTAAAAAAATAAAGTTTTACCACATTTTGATGGCACACCCATTCTAGATCTAGTTGTTGACACTTTTATAAGTTAAATTTGAAAAAATAATCTTCTAATTTGGAATTAGGACATAAAAATTTACTTTTTTTTTGAATTTTTTGTATTTTTCTGAAAAAATTCAAATTTTAATGAATAGTGAAAAATACTGCATTTTAATTCAAAACTTCCTTTTCATCTAATTTATTTATATAGTTAGATTATATTTTTAATTGAATTTAAAGTTTAATTGGATTATATTTTTATAATTTAATCCAATTTTGGTCATTTCATGTAATTTCAATTTTATATAGTACATAAACACATATCAATCTTTTGATAGTTATTACTTATTAAAAACCCTCTTTTTTAGTTTCGACAACAAAAATTGATTTTAAATTAATTAATTAAAATTATGTGTTTTGAATTTGGAAAAATGGATTCTATATTTTTAATTAGAATATTATAATTGTGTAAATAAGTACTTTTTATTTTTGGACATTATGAATAGTAACTTCAATAATTATTTTATTTACCATGGTTAAAGGGTAAATATGGTAAATAAAGGTAAAAATAATATTATAATAATATTAAACTACCCTAACACATGATATAATCCTATTTTATGATATTTTTAATACCATGGGCATACTTGGGTGTTGTGACCACATGGATTCACTTGGATGTGAAAATGACACTTTATAAGAATTAATTTAAAGTAAAGATAATTAAAACGAAAACATATATATTTTACTAAATAGAATTTAATATGGGATTATATAACTGATCTCTATGTTTATAAATATTCATTAGAAAGATAAAAATATTACCTATATCATGGAACTTTAATTTTTTAGACATTAGATAAATATATTTATTTATGACACAATTATGATGTAGTGATTACCTCAGTAACAAAAGATTCAAATAAATGAATTTATAAAAATTAAAACAATTGTAATTTGGTAATTTTGATGTCATCCAAGAATTTTATGGATGATATTGAAATATTATATTTGGGTTAATGCCTTTTTTTGAAGTAATTAGGTTGTCATGAATTTTTAAAAAGGTCAAATATGAATAGTGTCCAAAATTGACACAATTCATAACTTAAAACATAAAATAGTTTATTAAATGATATTAAATTTATAAAAATATAATATTTAAAAAAATAGCTAATATAATTCCAAATAGGTCATATATAACTTTTTGTGGATCATTTTACATGATTTGGTAATTAAATTAACCCATAATGTGTAAATAACATGATACCACAGTAAGATTAAAAAGGGTAAAATAAGGGTAAAAGCAAAAAGATAAGAATAAAAAATAATCAAAACTTGAAAAAAAATTATTGTATTATGGGTATTAGAATCTGAATCATCTTATATTATAGATAAATAATTTTTGGACCATTTTAAATCTAAATTGAATTTATAATAAATTAATTTTTTTGAACTTTCCTAAAGTACCCCTCTCCTCTCTTATAAAAGGGAACCTCCTCCCTCTCCTATTCACTCCATTATGACCCTTCATGCTCAGAAAACCCCTAATTATTTCTCTTATCAACTTACCTATTTACATTCCATATTTTATTTTATTTTCAAAGACTAACTCTAGAGCCTTAAGTGGAAATTTAAATGAGGCACGTCAATGAAGAGGTAATCACTTCTACTGATTCTTTCAAATTTATTTCTTTTTCTACTTCCTCTTATTTAGTTTTTTCATTATAAAGTAATAACATAAGTATCACTTATATATTTATATGTTATTATAAATATGAAACAACCCTATTTCACCTTCTATCCATCCTACTAAAAACAAAATCACCGCGCATGCGTACGTACGACTTACCGTCTCCACGCCGTGGTGTAATATGTTTTTCACCACCACATTACTTGTATAGGTATAATGGTGGAAATAATAACTATATATGATTATTATAACATGATACTAATTTTTAGATATTATACACCATCCACTTCAATACCATTCAACAATTATGAGAACGATATCATCACTTGTGCGTACGTACGACTTACCGTCTCTACAACGTGATGAGATTAATTCTCCATGTTAACCATTAAAGAATGATTATAATGTATATATAATAAATAATCATGAAATATATGAAATAATAATTCTACTAGATTTATTTATATATATATATATATATTTCATTTACTTACTTCCATCCAATTCAATACGGAAATGAAAACAACGTTCATGCATACGTACGACCTACCATCTTCATGAACGGTGTATTCCATTTCATTTATCTATATATTATATATATATATTTTTATAATGAAAAAAATAATAATATATAAATCATGTTTTACATTTTTTATGTAATTAAATAAGGATCTATAAATACTATCAAGAATTACAAGTCCATACACATATGATAAATGAAACGATTTTTACCCAAACTGTTGCTTTAACATGGAATTGAAAAATGAACAGGTAATATAAAGTCGTAAGTCAATAATATATGATATCATAAATATTATTATGGTTCAATTAAAATTTAATAATATTTTTAAAACCACTCTATAGGAGTTTCAGACACATACAAAATAAATCAAACCTAAGGTAAGGGATAATTTTACAATATCACTTTTATCTGAGATTGTTTACATGGGAGTATTTTCTGGGGATATATTTATCATCCATGTCCATGTTTTATAATTTTTTTTTCATAAAATGTTTAATATTATTCTATGTATGTTTAAAGTCATTTTTACACATTTTTACTTTTACTACATTGAATGGAAGGAATCTTTATTTTTTTACCATACGAGGTTCTTTTTGAATTTTCCAGTAAAAGTACAAGGAGAATGTTTTTTAACTGATATGGAATGAACACATTTTTACATATTCTTAACGCATTATTTACAAGAAGATTAATCTACAATATTTCATGTTTATTTTCAAATAAATTCTTTTCTTATAAAATTACACGACATTTTGAGAAAAGAAAATGTTTTTAAAGAAGAAAGAATATTTTCCTCAGGAATTAAGTTCAAGTGTTTATCAAAATTATTTTCCTTCTAAGATGACATAGAATTATGTTACCATATATATTATTACATTGATTTTATTATGTTTATGATGGAATTATTTTTCTAAGTCCAGTTATCTTATATGGATTATGTTATGAGGGCATGACGTTTAAGAATCCCATTTTATTTCATGAGTTATGCTATGATGAATGATTTATGTTTTTGCGGCACATGTAAGAATGATTTCATTATGTGATGGGTGGTACCTATATCTCCCTCCAATTAATTATTTAATGATTTATATCTCTTGATATAGACATGGATGGAATGAGATGTAAATCTAGTTCAGTAATACATGGATGGAATGGCAAGTAAACCCGGTTCAGTAATGGACTCCGTCCACTATGATGGTCTTGGAAGCAATGCCTTGGATACTATGGAAATAATATTATTTGATTATTAGTTTTTCACAATTAAATGTTTTATGATGATTCTATTCTATCAGGTTTAATGTTCCTTTATAATCTATGCCTTACGTACTGCCAAGATTTAGGTCATTGATCAGGATTTTGATGTTTAAACTTTATGTTCAGGTTTTTACGTTCAAACGTTTATGGTTTGTTTTACGTTCTTCATGTTTACCCTTACTGAGAATTTAAGCTCACAATTTTTATGTTTTCTTTTCCCCAGGATATAAATAAAGGTTTTAGGTAGGAAAATAAAAGGGGAATATCTTTATGGGAGATGTTGAATATCTTTCACCATTACTAGAATATTATGTTTTGAGTTTCCAAAGACACTAAACTAATATGGTATTTGGGAATTTGTTTGTGTCATGCATTAAGTATTACACAGAAGAAATGTAATTTCCATGCACATCAAGATAGACTCTCTACAGTTGGTATCATAGTGAAGGTTTAGTTAACCTTTGGAAACTAGGATGTGAAAACATTAGTGAGATCCATAGAGATATTTCTAAGGTATATATAGGGATGTCCCTAAGGTTAAGTATAATTATAGGCTACAATCCTAAAATTATGGTAATGATCATGAATATCCTAGAATTAAAAATAATATATTAGATATTGAAGGTACTCCCCCTTGACTATGTTGCTTTTCTAGTATGATTTTTCCTCTCATGCTATTCTTTTTGGGTTTTAGATGATTGATAGAATCCAAAGGAACCGTGTTAATGATCAAGGCATAGGGTAATGCAATTATTGTCCTTATAAACAACCAAATGTTATGGGAGATGGAATGAAAAATATTATTTCTATACTTACACAAGAAATGAATCATTCTGGACTCTCGAATGAGTAGATAAGGGAACAACATTCTATTGATTCCTTTATGAGGAAAAGTCCGCCTTCTTTCAATGGGTCTTCTGATCCACTTGTTGCTGAAAAATGGATTTTTACCATTGAAAAGATATTTTCCATCCTTCGCTATTCAGAACATGAAATGGTCATTTTGTCTTTCTATCATTTAGAAGGTGAAGCAGACATGTGGTGGAATATAATTAATAATTCAAGGTAGAAAGATGAAATTGAATCTATGGAATGGGATGAGTTCAAGAACTTATTTTTCAATAAGTACTTCCCTCGTATTATTAGAACAAAGATGGAAAAGGAGTTCCTTGAGGTAAATAAAAAGGATGATGAATCTATTAGTACATACGAGGTGAATTTTAAAAGACTTTCAAGGTATGATTCTGGCTTTATCATCTAACCTAAAGGTAAAGTTGATCAATTATTCAGTGGCTTAAAACCAAGTCTTCAAAGGGCATTAACTATAATAGACTTCAGTAGCTATGAAGAGATTGTGCATTGTGCTATCAAGGTAGAACTGGAAGTTGGTGTTACATATCCATCTCAAGTTTTGAAAAGAAACCAAAGATAGAGTTCAAGGGAAAATCTCAAAATAATGGTGAAAAGAAGATAAATGTTTCTTTATGATCAAAGTGTGGAAATATTCATGGTGATTATTATCTAAAAGGGAATAGAAAATGTTTCAAGTGTAGAAAATAAGGCCATCGAGCAGTTGAGTGCCAAAGTAATGGGAAAAAGGTTGCTAATGATGTGAATGGAGAAAAGACTACAGAGAACACACCACCTACACTTCAATGCTATTAGTGAAAGGAAATGGGGAATTATGCTAACAAATGCCCTAATCCAATGGTTAATGATGATAGACATCAAAATCCTATTAAGGAAAAAGACAATGGGAAGTCACAAGAAATCACTATTGGTATTGTTGAGTATTACAATGAAGTAGTTGAATGATTAAGTGTTTATGTAATGGGATTTTAGAATAGTGTTGTGAAATATCATTTATTGTATTATGTAATATTAGAATATCTATGTATTGGTCTATTATGGTTTTCCATAATTATATGGTATCGGTAACCATGAAAAGTGATTGAAATATTTTTGGAAAGTAGATAATATGCGTATGATGAAGGTATAAGGATACAATAATACGTTTGATAATATTATTGAGAACATGACTGATAAAAGGACAAAGTGATATCATGGTTTGAGTATATAATTTTTTTGGTATATTTGGTGTGTAGAAAGAGTTAATTTTGATATAATGCATGTTATCACCAAGGTTCTATGGTAATTTATGTTATTACCATATTTTAAGAGAATACATGCTTAAGGTATTCACATGTTTGGATTGTGACCAACAAGATATATCTTATGATATATGGGGGATAAATGATGGTATTCACATGATTATTATATGAAATTTCTGAAGATTGTTTTCTTTTTTACTTTTGGATAAGCCCAAAGGATGGTATGATTAAGTTGGACATCAGATAGAATTGTTTAAGACAAGAACTTTTTTTTAAATTATTTCTTGAATGTTATAATAGTATAGTTTTAGAAAAAGGACAACCCGAAGGACGAGAGACAACCCGTCACATCGAACAAGGCTGTGGGAATTGAACCCACATTTGAAATACAACTGGTCTTTATCACCTAGCACTGGCCTACAAGAAGTCAATAGTTAGTAGAAATTAGTTTTATTTTATTAAGCGGTGTGATAGATGAAGTATAAGACCATTTTTGGAACCATATATGATTAATATCACCATAGATGGACTTATGTATATTTAATAACATATGCTAACCTTTTTGTGATAAATACAGATGGAATAACCTATAATTCTAT
Organism: Viscum album; assembly: GCA_963277665.1. Taxonomy (NCBI): domain Eukaryota; kingdom Viridiplantae; phylum Streptophyta; class Magnoliopsida; order Santalales; family Viscaceae; genus Viscum; species Viscum album. Next base: position 1,072,988,383 of record OY728127.1, on the reverse strand, counting down.
TACAGGATATGCTAACACTTCCAAAATGACAAATTTGACATCATTTATTTAAATAAGAGATGAAGTGGAAATTGATCAAGGCATGAACAATAGTGAGATTGTACCAAAATCAAGTAAATATTTATTCTCATGAAAAATTCTATAACTTTCTGGAAAGGATCTCAAAAACCAAAAATGTTATCCTAGTACCTTATTATCTGATGAATCATATGGTCCCTTAAATCATAACAGATTTATGGTTTTCTAGTAGTTAACTTTCTCCAAACCTTATTCTCTATCACTATCTATCAGAACATGATGGTTAGATTTCTCTTCCATATCCATGTTTTCACTTCCTACCTATGTTCATCTATGTTGAAACCCAATGAATAGTTAATTTGGGTAACCATTATATTTATAAATTTCCTTTCTGAAATGAAGTTTTAGTATTCCTTTTTACGATGTGGGTTTCTATAAAAGAAAATTTCAAGTATTAAACCATTTATAACCCTGAAGAATTTTGAGGGAGAAATTAATTTTAAGGGGGGTAGAATGTAACAACTAGAGATTTTATGAGATAGATTTTTTTTATTTCATTGATGTCTTGTGTTTTACACTACACCAAGATTAGCTTATGCTATATGCAACACCATATTAGTTTGCAGTATATGAAACACTATTCTTGGCTTGTGTTGTACACAATTTCCTGTTCTTTTGATAGAGTTCATTTCACACAAAAATGAGTATAGATTTTTTTCAATTTATAAATGAACTAAACTTGGATTATGTTATACTCAACACCAAAGGAAGCTTTCACTACACGCAACACTAACATGGCTTACGCAACCTTCCTCAATAGCTTATGTGATACGCAATACTAAGTTTCACTAAACAACAATATATTATTAAAATATTATATAAACTAGATGTTATGAATAGTATTAAACAAATTTTAAATTTTATATAACATCAAAAATCATCTTACACATGGTATGAGAACAAAATCAAATTTTTGGATAAAAGAAGTATTTTTCAAAAAAATTGCAGTTTTACCGCCTTTTGATGGCACACCCATTTTAAATCTAGTTTTTGACAATTTTAAAAGTTAAACTTGAAAAAATAAAATTCTTATTTGGAAGCGGGACATATAAATTATCTTTTGTCGAATTTTTGGTATTTTTATGATAAAATTCAAATTTTCATGAATAGTGAAAAATACTGCATTTTAATTCAAAACTGTATTTTCATCTAATTTACTTATATAGTTATATTATATTTTTAATTGGTTTTAAACTGTAATTGGATTATTTTTTTATCATTTAATCCAATGTTGGTAATTTCATGTAATTTCACTTTTTAAATCAGACATAAACACATGTCAATATTTTGATAGTTACTACTTCTTAAAAACCCACTTTTTAGTTTCGACAGTGGGAATTAATTTAAAATTAATTACTGAAAATTTTTTGTTTTGAATTTGGAAAAAGGGATCCCATATTTTGAATCATAAGATTCAAATTTTTTAAATAAGTACTTTTTATTTTTCGACATTATGAATAATAACTTCAGTAATTATTTTATTTACCATGGTTAAAGGGTAAATATGATAAATAAGGGTAAAAAATAATATTATAATAATATTAAAATACCCTAACACATGGTCTAATACTATTTTATGAGATATTTCTGACAAATTTCAACCTTGGGTCGATTTTGGGACCCCATGGATTCACCTGGATGTGAAAATAAAAATTTATAAGAATTATTTTAAAGTAAAGATAATTAAAACCTAAACATAAATATGTTACTAAATCGATTTTAATATGGGGTTATATAATAGATATTTATGTCTATAAATATTAATTATAAATATAAAAATATTTCATAAATCATGGTATTTTACTTATATTTTTAAACATTATATAAATATATTTATTTATGAAACAATTATGATGTAGTGATTACCTCATTAATGAAAGATTCAAATAAATGAATTTATAAATATTATAAAATTTGTAATTTGGTTATTTTGATGTCATAAATGAATTTTATGGATGATATTGAGAAATTATATTTGTTTTAGTGACATATTTTCTAATGAATCAGGTTGTTATGATTTTTAAAAAAAAGTCAAATATGAATAGTGTCCAAAATTGACACAATTCATAACCTAAAACATAAAATAGTTTATTAAATGTAATTAAATTACTAAAAATATAATATTCAAAAAAATGGTTAATATAATCCCAAATAGGTCATATATAAATTTTTTGGGTCGTTTGACATGATATGGTAATTAAATTATCCCATAATGAGTAAATAACATGATATCACGGTAAGATTAAAAAGGGTAAAATAATGGTAAAACTAAAAAGATAAGGATAAAAAAAAACAAAACATGAAAAAAATTATTTTATTATGGTTATTTGAACCAAAATCATCTCATATTATAGTTAAATAAGTTTTGGACCATTTTAAATCTAAATTTAATTTATAATAAATTAATATTTTGGAACTTTCCTAAAGTGACCCTCTTCTCTATTATAAAAGGGAACATCCTCCCTATCATCTTCACTCCATTTTAAGCCTTAAATCTCAGAAAAACCCTGACCATTTATCTTCTAAACTTCTCTAGTTACATTATAGAGGTTCTTTTCTTCTCAAAAAACCAACTCTAGTGCCCTAAGTGAAAATTTTAAGGAGGCACGCCAAGAATTAGGTAATCGCTTCTAACGATTCATTCAAATTTATTTCTTCTTATTCTTCATCATCTTTAGTTATTTCATTATAAAGTAATAACATAAGTATAAATAATATAATTATATGTTATTATAAATATTAAACATCCCTATTTCACCTTCTATCCATCCTATAAAAAACAAAATCACCGCACGTGCGTATGTACGACTTACCGTCTCCACGCTGTGGTGTAATCTGTTTTTCACCACCAGCTTACTTGGATGGGTATAATGGTGGAAATAATAACTATAAATGATTATTATAACATGATAATAATTCTGATATACTATAAACCATCCACTTTAAAACCATTCAACAATTATGGGAATGATATCATCGCTCGTGCATACGTACGACTTACCGTCTCCACGACATGATGAGATTCATTATCCATGTTAACCATTCGAGAATGATTATAAAGTATATATAATAAATAATCATGAAATATATGACACAATAATTCTACTGGATATATATATATGTAATTTACATACTTCCATCCAATTCAATAAGGTAACAAAAACAACGTTCATGCGTACGTACGGCCTACCGTCTCTATGAACTGTGGATTCCATTTCATTTATCTATCTATTATATATATATATATTTATATAATGAATGTATAAGATATATATAAATAATTTTTTAAATTCTTTATGTAATTAAATCACGATCTATGTAATAATATCAAGAATAAAAAGTCAAAACACGTACGATAAATGAGAAGTTTTTTACCCAAAACGTTACTTTAACATGGAATTGAAAAATGAACGGGTAATATAAAGTCGTAATTGAATCATATATGATATAATAAATATTATGATGGTTCTTTTACAAGTTAATAATATTTTTAAACCCATTATATAGTATTTTTAGACACATATAGAAGAAATTGGACCTAGGGTAAGGGATAATTTTTCAATCTTATTTTTATCTAAGATTGTTTATACGTAAGTATTTTTTGGAGATATATTTATCATATGTGTCCATGTTTTGTAAAATTGTTTTCATAAAATGTTGAATATTATTCTATGTTTATTTAAAGTCATTTTTACCCTTTTTTTCTTTTTCTGCATGGAATGGAAGGAAAATTTTATTTGTTTACCATACTAGGTACTTGTTGACTTTTCTGGTAAAAGTACGAGGAGATTGTTTTTTTCACTTATACAGAATGAACACATTTTTATTTATTCTTAATTCCTTATTTACATGAAGAATTATCTACAATATTTCATGTTTATCTTCAACTAAATTATTTTCTTTTAAAATTGCACGACACTTTGAGAAAAGTAAATGTTTTCAAAGAAGAAGGATATTTTCCTCATGAATTAAGTTCAAGTGTTTTATCGAAATTATTTTCCATTTATGATGACATAGGGTTATGTTTACATACCTATAATTAATTTGATATTATTATTTTTATGATGGAATTATTTTTATGAGTCCATTTATCTTATATGGATTATGTTATGATGGTATGATGTTTAAGAATCCCATTTTATTTCATGGGTTATGCTATGCTGAATGAATTCTGTTTTTGTGGAACATGTAAGAATGATTTCATTATGAGATGGGTGGGACCTATATCTACCTCCAATGCATTGGGTAAAGATTTATATATCATGATATAGAAATGGATGGAGCGGAATTTTTATCTGGTTCAGTAATACAGGGCTGGGACGACAAGTAAACCCAGTTCAGTAATGGACATCTTCCACTATGATGGTCTTGGCAGCAATGTCTTGGATACTATGGAAATAATATTATATACTTATTAGTTTTCCATAATTACAAGTTTTATTCCAATGATATTCTATCATGGTTAATGTTCCATTATGATATATGCCTTATGTACTGCCAAGATTTATGTCATTGCTCAAGATTTTGATGTTTAAACTTTATGTTCATGTTTTTTATGTTCAAATGTTTATGGTTTGTTTTATGTTATCCATGTTTACCCTTACTGATAATTTGAGTTCACCCTTTTTATTTTTTATTTTACCTAGGATATAAAGAAAGGTTTTAGGTAGGAAAAAAAGTGGAAGATCTTTATAGGATATGTTGAAGATCTTTCACCATGATTAAAAGATTATGTTCTAAGTTTCCAACAAAACTAAACTAATACGATCTTTGGGAATTTGTTTGCGTCATGTATTAAGTATTCTGCAAAAGAAATGTAATGTCCATGCATGTCAAGATAGGGTATCTACATAAACTGTCTTGATAGTATGATGGTTCATGTTCAAGTTACATGACTTCCAAATAAAAAGCATTCTATTTATTCATTTTTTAGTGATTACTATCCATGAATATTTCACTATGAAAAAAATCTATGCATGCACTTTAATTCTCAGTTTATTTATGGTGTGTGATTTTTAATTATTCACAAATCCATAATTATTATGTCTAATTTATTATGATTCAATTATTATTGTTTCATGCTTCCACTATATGTAACCCTTACTGAGCATTAGAGCTCACCCCTTTAATATATTTTCCTTCCCCAAGTTATAAAGAAGGGATCATTTATTGTGTTTTCATGGATTTAGTTTATTATCATATGTTATGTATTATATTTTTGTTTCTTTTCCCAATATAAAATTGGTTCTATGTATGTATCTAGTTTCTTCAAGACTACTAAACGGATTGGCCTTTTGGGATTTGATTCCTTGTAATCATGCCAAAGTAATAAAGTAATGCACCAGCTGCATGCTTCTAGGGTTGGGGTGTTACAGTTGGTATCAAATGATGTTTAGGAGAAACCTTGATAACTAGATTTATAAAACATAGTTTTGGGAATATAACCCTAAGATGGACTTTGAGGTTAAGCATAGAGTAACATCCAAAAATTTTGGAGACATTGTGTTTCTTCCATGTAAATTCATCCTTGTCTGGATACTATAAGTGGATGTGGTTCTCGCATAAATGTACTAGGGAGTAACAACTCTGAAAAGGAGTTTCAGGCTTGTCTTGGGGTATCTGAGTACATGAAAATGGGCCTTACTGTGCACCTAGTTTGGCACTACCGAGAGATGTTTTTAGGATAATTCCCATTTTTCTTACATACCATTATGAAGGATTTACACTTCCAAAGTAACCAAAGTACATGGTTCTAGGATTTATGATGCATAAATTTATGTTATGTGATATACCATGATTAGAGTTATAGATATTTCATAATTTTATGAGCTAATATATTATATGGAATTGATTAGAAGTGGTGCCTATTAGAAGAAATGAGAACTTCACCAATTCACATGATGTAAAGAGTAATAAGGATCATATTTAAAATGGTCTTAAGACATCATTTCGAAAGAATATTATATTCCAAGTATCCTCATCATATGAGGAAATAGTATAATGTGTTAACAAGATAAGTAATTAATTCTCTAAGCCCTATGGCTTTGAAGGGAAGAAAGAGAAGAAAAGGATGGAAGAGAAAAACATAGATAAAGTAAATATAGTAATGAAGGGTTTTCCCACATGTGGAAACTATGGAAAGAATCACCCTGGAAAATGGTTAAAGGGAATGAGAGTTTCTTATAAGTGTGGGGAAAAGGGACACCAATTTCGTGATTGCAAGGGTAAAAAAATATTTCCAATGTAAAATGTTTCAACTACATGGAGATGGGACACTATGCGATTCAATCTCCCAAGAGTCAAAGGAATATACCCCAAATCATGATACTAGATAATGATCAAGGTGTGATACTGTTGCAGATGAAGTGGAATGACTAATTTGACTATTCAAGAATCATATGATTTGAATATTTTATCATCAATGTACTGGTTATAAGAATTATGGAATATATGAGGATTGTATTTCAATAATTTTTCAATAAGGAATTGAGACCATATGTTGAGAGGTACAAAGAAAAGATATTCAGTGGAAAGGTAAAATTTTCTATAAATGAATGATTGAGGGAAAGAAAATCCTAAATATATTTGTCAGGTTGAGATAGTGATGAAGAAATGATTGATTTGGATAATTGGTGACAACCTTGAAATGGATTAATTACTTGTCAACAAGAGATCTATGCTATCAATGATGGAGTTCAAATAACTTTTGGATATAAGGAATATATCCAATAGAATGTTTAAGGATGTATTTAGGTTTCCAATAAGTTTTTATGGTAATTGGATTTATTACTATATTTCAAGAGGACACCTGATGAAGTAATTCATATGTTTGGAATGTGTAAATTTAGAGCTGCATTATGTTGATTAAAGGATAATGATAATATCATTATGGAAAATTCAGTGACCTTCTTTCTAAAGTGTTGGGTCATTATATTTTGAAATTTTTTACCATTTATGAATCATTTATGTTTTTCATTGTATGAATTTTTAGAGGATAATGTATTACATCACCACATGATGCAACCTATGCTAAGAGATGAATTATCGATAGTTCAAGGCACAATCAAAGGATAAGATTGTGTTTACTAAATAAAAATATATATTTATACTCTTTTAGAGTGGAATAATTACTCAAATTAGGGAAAAGAGTCTTAAATAAAATTTCGTACTAATATATTATATTTTCAATGATTTTTTTTCATTATAGTATATAGTTATGTATTAATCAAATTTCATTTTAACATGTTCTCTATCACTTTCCATCATGACTTCATGGTTTTATTTTTCTTCCTTTTCCATGTTTTTACTTACAACTAATGTCACCCCATTTGAAAGAATAACTTTTGTGGTGACTGCCTCATTTCCCTTAACCTATTTTAATAAGATATTTTATTAACACTATTTCTCATGTGGGTTTCCCATATGAAAATTTTCAAGTATCAAACTTTATCTTTTGAAGTGAAATTTTGAATTGTGAGGATGTAATTCTATTGATGGGGAATAATGTAACACCATAGTATTTTTTTAATTTTAAATACATTAATTTATGGAAAATAATAATTTAAAATTAGGTGTTTTAATTATAATTTAGAGCTTTCAAATTGATTAATTAATGTTATAAAAAAAATAAAATTTTACTGTATTATTTTCTGTAAAATAATATTTTAATATAAATATATGTATTTAATAGATAATTTTATTACAAAAATTAAAGAATAATATATATTTACTATTAAAATAATTTTGATAAATAATAAATTATGTTTTGAATATATTCACTATTAATATGACACCCCAATATTTTATGGTATGTTTCTTCTTAAATAATTTCAATTTATTAGATAGGTTATAATGCATGAAACACTAAGTCTTTGTGAAACAAAACTTTGTTATAGGAGATGGTTATTAAACATAAATTCTCTACTTCTGTGATTTGAATTTTGAAAAACGGACATACATGATTTCATTCAGTAAGTTAATTAGATTCCGATAGAATCAACTTAACTTTTGATGAATAGTAACTTACCCTTATGAATAGTAACTTACCCTTATGAATATTAATATGACCCTTATGAATAGTAATCTCACCCATGAATGTATAAATAAAATTTAGGCACCTTATAAATTAATGTTCATATTAATAGTTAATTGTTGGTTTTGTAAGGAAGAATTATTTAACTACAATTTTATAATTAATAAATTTATTTAAAATAAATTTCATTTTCATAAATTTTTTTCCTAATTAATATTTAGTTATTATATTATTTTAGGATACTTTTATGAGACCTCAGTTAATTTTTGAGAGTATTATAAAACCAGTTTTAAACTTAAAATCTGTATTTTCAATTAAATAATGATTTTGTTTAAAAATTAAATTTCTAATATCTAGAAAATTTTCTTCATTAAATTGAGTCCATTTTTTGGTTTCTACACATTAAAAAATGGTTAGGGAGAATTTTTGGGATTTTTCTGAGATACATGAATTTTTGGTGAATAATGACATTCGATAATTTACAAAATATGCTAAATAAATGAATTTTTGAATCACGATTGAGTCATGGATGATGTAAATGTTCATTGATTAAAACTCAAATTCACTTATTACTATTATTGGTCACAATAATCAGTACTATTGATTTTCTTGATAAAAATAATAAACTAATGATTAAAATAATGCAAAACCTTCCTCTCCTCCACTATATAAACCACCCCTCACCCCCTCTTCCTCTCACACCTCTCTAGATTTTATCCTTGTCTAAGTGATACCAAATACTCTTCCCAATCCCCTATCCCACTTCCTAGACCTTCTTGTAACACCAAAATTCCAATAATAAAGGTTTTAAAGAGATTCTCAAGGAGGAGTACTCAAGTGGTAAACCTCTCTTCCATTTCCTTTCAACTTCTTTTACAAGTTCCATTCTTTTGGTTTTCTATCATCATATCCACTTGTCAAAATTCATTTATAATTATATTACCTTAAATTTAAGGGAATTTTATTATTCTAATGGAATATTTCATCATCATCTCTCTTCCTCCCTCCTCTTATACTAAAATGAAAACACTGTCTGAGATATGTTAATTCAAGGACGATGGGTATTCAATTTCCATTAGCATATTCAATTTTGGTCACAAAACTATTTTTATGGTTAAAGAAGATCATAAAATATGTAATATATCATATTTATTTTTATTTAATCATTTTTACACATGGTATTTAATTATAAAACAAAATGAGTTTGTGGTGATCGAAAAACCATCAAAATAATCCAAGAGTTTATCATTAAAATTTTATATAATGATTAATCCTCAAACAATATAACCAAATTACATTTATAACAATTTACACTTATGGATGTTCATTAATAAAATTTAATTACAATTCTAAATAATTATTTCAATTCCACATGAACTCCATTACTCATAGCTAAGCGAATCGATCATGAAAATCGAGTAAACAAACACTTTAGAATGATGAAATTCAATCTTATAAATTATCAAAAGACCATAAACAGACCTAATAATACTATAATGAATAAAATAAATGTATAAAAGTTTATTAATTAATTAATTAATGGATTTAATTTTACTATCCTGAACGTTAATATCAAAGAAGAACACATTCGGGCGTAAGGTAAGGGGTTTATCATCTGACTTTTATTTCCATGAAATTTCCATTATTCACCACTATCTCTTGTGTATATTGTATGTATACTTCCCATTTTTATGTAATATAATGAATATATTTATTTTCATTCTATTAAATGCATCATTTTTTGGTTATTAATTTTGGGGCATATGATTCGATTGGTTTCAAAGTGGTAGGCGTTCTCTATCCAAACCACCATTTACTTTCGAGTTACTCTTATACTCTAATTACCTCAATTAAATTATTAAATATTATTATTTACTCTTCATAAATTATTTTTTAATGTTCTATATATATGTACCAAACATATTTATTCTTTATTTAAGGGGGTATTTGTTTGTTTTAAAATGATATTTCAAAAATTCTCCTCGATAAATAAGCCCGATTCAAGGGAACTTCTTGAATTCCTACTTATTTTCATGTGCTATATATAATCTGTTTTAAGCCATAATTTTTTTTAAAATCATAAAATTTTTCATGAACAAGTATCTTGGTTCATATCTAGTTTTATAAAATCTAACTTGCCATTCCTCTTTAAAATCCCTTTAACATTTACCTTAAACTGCACTAAAATGTTTTACTTCTAAAGCTTCTTTAAAAACTCTTTATATGATGGGACAATATTTATGCCTCAAATATGATTTATTTTTTACTTTCTTGTTCTTTTATTAGATATAAATATTTTTCATCTAAAATCATGAACAATAAAAATTATTTTACAAAATAACTCTTCTTTCTAGAGTAAAAATGATTTTTCTCATCACACTTTAACTTTTATGAGATATATTCCTTGATCACAACTTATTCCTTGCATGTGGTGTATGTGATGACCTTTGGTATTAAATATCAAGAGTTTAATTATTCTCATGATATTCTATGGGATTATTATTTGAATTTTTTAAGGTAGTATGGGACACTTTGGAATGTTTAAAGATTATCTCTGTGATAATTTTTCAGTGGTCTCATTTAAAAGTATGTTAATCTATGTCAACATAATTTATTGAACTTTGTACTTCATTGAGGTTTATATATTATGATATCAATAAAATATTTTGTTTAAGGGTTATTAATTATTTTTATTATAAATGTGATATCTTGATACCATTCACTATATTTCTCTAAAAGGTTAGAGTTTATGTTTAATGATCAGGGAATGTTATTAACATTTCATATGATAGTTTTAATATGAATGTATATGTTGATTATGTTCACCCCTTTCATATAAATAATTCATTGGACTGGAAGTGATGGGTGGGGCCTGATATAGCCCCTCTATGCTTCTATAGGTCTCATGATAAAAACTAGTTGGAGACAAACCCTTCAAGTTTGTTTCCAAAAATCAAATGGGTTTCTACCCATAGACTTAAAATGTCTAGATGGTATGATGGTTTATGTGCCAGATACATGACGTCCAAATAAAATAATTCTATTTATTCATTATTTAGTTATTAATATCCATGTTGTTTTCACTATGACAAAATCTATGGATGAAATTTCATTCTCAGTTTATTGCTATGTGTGTTTTTTAATTATTCACCATTACATAATAATTATATGCAATCGATTGTGATTAAATTATTATTGTTTCATGATTCCACTATATGTAACCTATACTAAGAATTTGATCACACCCCATTCATTTTTTCCTTCCCCAGGTAATGAAGAAGTGATCATTTATTGATTTATAAAGGATGTAGTTTATTATCTTCTATTATATTTTATATTTTTTTTCTTAAAGTAAAATGGGTTCCAAGTTTGTAACTAGTTTCTTCAGGAAAACTAAACTGATTAGACCTTTGAAATTTGATTCCTTGTAATCATTCCAAAGTAATAATGTAATAAACCAACTCCAAGCTTTTGGGGTCAGGGTTTTACAAATAGATTTATAATATAAGTAACTCAACATATCTTTAACTTGATTTTTTATTATAATATCCTCTTAAATTAAATAATGAGAAGATTTTATTTCAACATATTTTTTTTCCAAATTTGAAAAAAATGTTAATAATAATAATAAAGAATAATTTTTTGTCACGACCTGACCCAATGGGGCTTGAGCCGTGACTCCCCAAGCCCGCCTTCAATAGGCCAGGGGCTGGCGACCAGCGCCGAGTAGGCTATCACACACATGGGAGGCATTAGCCTAAGGTACCTATACACATGCACCCACAAACACCTCCAAGAAACAGTGCAGAGATATAGAAACTGAAAAGTAAATGCATGCATACAATCTATCCCAAACCAGAGTGCAATAAAAAAAGTACAAAAGGGAAAAATAGGGCCCACCAAAAGAAAACTACAAAGCGCATCCAACCTGCTCTGAAGAAGGAGAACACTGTCACAAAAACCCGCCAGAAATCTCCCTCGGCACCACACCAGCAAACACCTTGGTCAGTCTCGTTCACTCAGCTCCACCTGCTCCGGGTCCTCCTAGGAATCATTCTAAAGACCTGTGGTCTGCATAAGACACAAACATGTGTGGGTAAAGCCCGTGCAGGGGTGAGTATAAACATACTTAGTAGGCACCCCAAAAACCCAAAACAAAAGAGAGAAACTGAAAGGCAACAGTCCGATCATCCCAGCCAGAGGGAACCCATACGAGAGAGAAACTCCATCTCATGACCATCCTTGGCTAAACACAACTAGTCAGCTCAGCTCAGGTGTATGCCCATACATACACCATGAACAATCCAGATATACTCAGCTCACACACCAAGCCACAAGAGGTACCGACCTCATCACCATCAACTGTCCACAACCAAAAGAGTACACCACACAAACACTGTCATCCCAGATAACACTCATCCGAGAGATACACTCCACCAGGTTTCTCACAAACCTCTCAGACGCTCACCTGAGAGATCATGCTCGTCGGATAGCATCACTGAGGAAACCTCGCTGAAACAACATAACCAACAAACTCCTCGGATAGGGGATCGCTCTTAGGGTCCTCTAGGGGATACCAGAACCCACTCCGGTATAAAAATATCACAGATAGGGGATCACTCCCAGGGTCCGCTGGGGGATACCATGACCCGATATGGCATACCTAGTTCTCACAGATAGGGGATCACACCCAGGATCCACTGGGGGATACCACAACCCGATCTGGCGCTCGATAGAAGCACGACACTCAGATAGAGGATCATCACCCATATAAAGGTGGTTACGATGATACCAGAACCCTATCTAGTATAACTCGTGATGTAGGGGATCGAACTAATGATGCCGCAACCCTATAGAAACCACGCGCTGAGTAGGGGATCGCATAACCAACGATACCGCAACCCTACTATACACCTCATGCTGAGTAGGGGATCGTATACCCGACGATGCCACAACCCTACTGAGTACGGCCCACCGTGTAGGAGATTATAATCTCGATGATTCCAAAACCCTACGGGGTTAACTGGCTATATAGGGGATCGCCGCTCGTGAATAAGCGGTCACAGAGATACCAAGAACCCGATCTAGGTAAAAGATGCTAGAGGAACCTACTCCGGGCCCACTGGAGGGATGCCACAACTCTAATAGTTTAAACATCCCACCGAGAGGATCACAAGCCTATACAAAGGTTGTGATGCCACACTAACCCTCGTGGGAACGAAGCAAGGGAGTACCCTCAACCACTGCTGGTCCAAACATCCCTAACCCAAGCGACCCGCAACAACGCATGACTGCACACCTCCAAGGCCGATACTGAGGCCACCATCGCGATCCACGCAAAAAAACACACAGGATAGGCTGCTTACTCACCCGAAACAGACTACTGGTGAAAAATGCACTATTCACCATAGCTAGCTCATGCGGGGCCCACACAATGATCCCGAAACCCATCGAGCGGATCATACCACGACGATCCCCTCGAAAAAAAGTGGAATCGACTACTCGTTCGTCCAAAATGGACACCCAGTGAAAAGGCACTATTCACTGAAGGCCAGCTCGGGTGGGACCCACACCTCGATTCCGAAACTCATCGAATGGATCGCACCAGTGCAATCCTCTCGAAAAAACACACAGGATCGACTAATCATCCGCCAAAATCGGACTCCTGGTGCGGAAGCTGCTTTTCTCCGCAAACGCCAAAACCCGGCCTCATGAGGCCCGCACCCCGTTCTCAGTCCCAACACTCGGAAACCATCTCAAAAAGTCCGCCATACCATCAGGGTCTCAATGCCACTTACGGCATGTCATTCGGACGCTCCGGGTAGAAGTTACAATGGCCCGAAGTCATAAAATAATAAAATAATATTATTTTATACGACATTTCTAACCCCCAGGCCACGATCCCAATCCCTTAAACTCTCGAACCCACACCGGAGGGTTTGCCTCATCGTCAGGGTCGCGTTTCCGCAAACGGCATGGGAATCAGACTTTTGGTTTGCGAGATACAGTGGTTTCCGTAAAAGCCTGGCTCGCCGGCCCTCCATCGTTGGCCCTGCAGGAGCCACCGCACCACCTCACCGGACCACCACGCCGGAGTCGCCGCACCACCGCGCCGGAGCACCACCGCTCACCGGAATCGGCCCCCTTCGTCGGAAAACTTCCGCGGACCGCCGGGGGAACCTCGGGGGTCCGTTTTGCGATCCGGAGGCGTCTACACGACCCTTGGGACCCGATCTACACTTCTACGGCTTCAATTTGCAAGAAAGTGCAGCAAAAAATGGTATCGGGGGTTAAAACTCAAATCGGCCTACCTCGCGGGCGAAACACCGACGTTCAGCCTTAGATCTGTGCTCCAGAGCTTCCGCTGCACGCTCCTGGAATGTCCGCCGTCGAAATCCAAGCTCGTGGGCACTTCATTTGCTCGATTCGGTGGATTGGCGGTGAAGAATGGTGAAGAACGCCGAGAGGAATGAAGGGGGGGGGTGCTGATATTTATATCAGCCGCCCGCCGGCGCCAAACCCGCCTCGGACTCGACACCCGATGCGAACAAAAGTAAGGTCACCCATAGGGTAAACGCGCCGTTCTGAACGCAACGGCGGACTCAGATTTTCAATCCGAGACTCCGTTCATAAGTTATTCGAGCCGACGCTCGCACACTAACTTCTCCATTTAATTATGAAAACGCCCCTGGTGGCGTTTCTCACTGCAGGCCCGTGCCTGCAAATTTTACACCTCGCCTAGGGTAAACGACACGTTCCAGATGCAACTGTGCCCTCAGATTCCCGCTCTGAGCTACTGTTCAGGAGATATCACACCTCCTCCACGTGCATAGTATAAAAATACTTAATATTTTTATAAAATTAATTCTGGGCACACTGGGCCTCAGAATCGCACATCGTCTTCACGCCTAGCTCTGGAATTCTTCGTAGAAATATTCCAAAGTCTGATAGGGACAAAAACCCGAGTCGTTGCATCCTCCCCCCTTAGAACTCTTTATCCCCGAAAAGCCCTAAGTACAAGGAATGCGACTGGACTCTCAACTGGGTCTCGCACACCAGCGAGTTCAACCACAAACGCCCATGCCCAAACACATAAGTCAGAGGGACCCATCCACCACACCTCGATACTATTTGCTTTGGGTGGAACTGACTCGCCCACATAGTTTTACTCGCATCAAAAAAATGTGTCTCGATGGAGGAAGGATCCTTCTTTCTCACGCATTCGAAGCATGCCGAACAACACCCACACAGGGTCTTACCAACGCCCTGAACAGAACTCGAGCAAGTAACAAAAGGGAAGGGTACCACTAAACCGTGTCTATCAAACTACTACAGAAAGTAGAAAAGACACAAGACGTACCTCTATCAAACCGCGGAGCCTCTGGGTCAACGGCCTCTAGGGAATGCAGCTGTCCTCGCCCTTGGCCACCAACTCCCTAAGCATGGCATGGACCACCTGGGGGTGGGGGTGGTGGAAAATGGTACCGCCTACCACCTCCTCCAGTTGCAACCGCTCCGCCGCCAAGTTCGCCGCCCTGTGGACCTCCTTGCTCGAGACGCTGCCTCTGCCAAGGCGGTCCATCGACTGACTCCCTCTCAGCAGCACGTCGGGTCGGACAATCTCTAGAAAGATGTCCCCGACCGTCGCAAGCATAACACCGCCTCTCCTGCGGCTGACCAAAACTGGCCTGCGAGCCCTGTGAGCCCTAAGGCTCAGATCCTCCATCCTAGGGTCGCCTCCTGAACCGTCGGCCACGTCCAGACCCATGAGTCTGTCGTCGGCTACCAGATGCCGATCCGACTGACAAAGTCTCAGCCCTCGAGTGCCCATACCTAACAGGCGGGATCTGCTCAGCCAGAAAGCTCTCCACCACCAAAGCTCGCTCCAACACTCCAGTATAGGTGGGTAGGAATAAGGAAACCACACCTGCTCGGATGTCCCTGCGTAGGCGCTGCTCAAAGGTCCGAGCCCTAAAGAACGGGTCTCGAACCATATCCAGGGAGTAGCGCGATAGGTCCGTAAACCTCGCTGAGTACTCCGACACGGTCATGCCCTCCTGTCGAAGCTGTAGAAGCTCCTGAATCCGCACTGACCTCAGTGTCACGAGATAGAACTCCTCCCTGAAGATCCGCTCAAACTCTGCCCACATGAGCGTCTCCTCATCATGGGACTACGTCACCAAACTCCACCATCGCCCGACAGAACCATGCCGAAGGCTCGCCGCTAGGACCACCATCTGATCCGAAGGTGTCCTCACTAGGCGGAAAACTCGGGTGACTGCCTCAAGCCAGTCATCAGCTGCCTGGGGGTCTAGATCACCCAGTAACCTCAGAGGTCACTGCCTCTAGAACTCGTGCAGTGCACTCAGCCTGCGCGCAACCTCATCCTGCACTACCGGTAAAACCAGCTGCTCGAAAGGTGGTGGCTCAACTGGCGGACCACCAGGAGGTGCAACCTCAGAACCTTCACCCTGGTCCACAACCTCTACACAGGGCGGATCGTCAGCACAATCCTGCTGCGGAACCCTCGCTGGCTGTCGTCGTGGAGGCATCTTGAAATACATTAAAGATGCACCCATTCAAAGAGTATATCTGGAGAGCTAACTCAAGGAGGACAAGGAAAAACCCAAAAAAACCAGTCCTATATGATGCATGTACCATTATGTCACTACGACTAGTGCACAAATGTCCCGAGTCAAAAGATAGGTTATCAGAGTCCTGGTGTATGGTTATGTCGGCCGCCGCACCATCACTGGAGTCCCTGGCCTGAAATCCGAACTCAAAACATCATAACACTGCCGCTATGCAACCCATACCCAACTCACAGCTAGACCAGCTACGCTCTGAGATCCCAAAGGTGGAACCTCCTCTGATACCACTCTGTCATGACCCGAACCAATGGGGCTCGAGCCGCGACTCCCCAAGCCCACCTCCAATAGGCCAGGGGCTGGCGACCAGCACCGAGTAGGCTATCACACACATGGGAGGCATTAGCCTAAGGTACCTGTACACACGCACCCACAAACACCTCCAAGAAACAGCGCAGAGATATAGAAACTGAAAAGTAAATGCATGCATAAAATCTATCCCAAACCAGAGTGCAACAACAAAAGTACAAAAGGGAAAAACAGGTCCCACCAAAAGAAAACTACAAAGCGCGTCCAACCTGCTCTAAAGAAGGGGAATGCTGTCAAAAACACCCGCCAGAAAGCTCCCTCAGCACCACACTGTCAAACCCCCTGGTCAGTCTCTCTCACTCAGCTCTGCCTGCTCCGGGTCCTCCTGGGACTCTGTCAAAAGGCATGTGGTTTGCATAAGACACAGACATGTGCGGGCAAAGCCCGTGTAGGGATGAGTATAAACATACTCACTAGGCACCCCAAAAACCCAAAACAAAAGAGAGCATCTGAAAGGAAATAGTCCGCTCATCCCAGCCAGAGGGAACCCAGACGAGAGAGAAAATCCATCTCATGACCATCCTCGACTAAACACAACTAGTCAGCTCAGCTCAGGTGTATGCCCATACATACACCATGAACAATCCAGATATACTCAGCTCACGCACCAAGCCACAAGAGGTACCGACCTCATCACCAGCAACTGTCCACAACCAGAAGAGTACACCACACGAACACTATCATCCCATATGACACTCATCCGAGAGATACACTCCACCGGGTTTCTCACAAACCTCTCAGACGCTCACCCGAGAGATCATTCTCGTTGGATAACATCACTGAGGAAACCTCGCTGAAACAGCATAACCACCAAACTCCTAGGATAGGGGATCGCTCCTATGGTCCGCTAGGGGATACGAGAACCCACTCCGGTATACGAAGCTCACAGATAGGGGATCACTCCCAAGGTCCGCTGGGGGATACCATGACCCGATCTGACATACGTAGTTCTCACAGATAGGGGATCACACCCAGGATCCGCTGGGGGATACCACAACCCGATCTGGCACTCGACAGAAGCACAACACTCAGATAGAGGATCATCGCCCATATAAAGGTGGTCACGACGATACCAGAACCCTATCAGGTATAATCGCGATGTAGGGGATCAAACTGACGATGCCGCAACCCTACAAAAACCACGCGCTGAGTAGGGGATCGCATAACCAACTATACCGCAACCCTACTATACACCTCATGCTGAGTAGGGGATCGTATACCCGAAGATTACACAACCCTAATGAGTACGCCCCACCACATAGTGGATCATAATCCCGATGATGCCACAACCCTACAGGGTTAACCAGCTAGATAGGGGATCACCGCTCGTGAATAAGCGGTCACAACGATACCAAGAACCCGATCTAGGGAAAAGATGCTAGAGGATCCCGCTCCGGGCCCATCAGAGGGATTCCACAACTCTAAGAGTTTAAACATCCCATCGAGAGGATCACAAGCCTATACGAAGGTTGTGATGCCACATGAACCCTCTGGGAACGAACCAAGGGAGTACCCTCAACCACTGCTGGTCCAAACGTCGCTATCCTGAGCGACCCGCAACAACGCCTCATTGCGCACCTCCGAGGCCGATATCGAGGCCACCATCACGATCTACGCAGAAAAATATGCAGGATAGACTACTTACTCGCCCGAAACGGACTACCGGTGAAAAAGGCACTATTCACCGTAGCTAGCTCGTGTGGGGCCTACACAACGATACCGAAACCCATCGAGTGGATCATACCACGACGATCCCCTCAGAAAAACAAGCGGAATCAACTACTCGTTCGCACAAAACGGACACCCGGTGAAAAAAGGCACTATTCACCAAAGGCCAGCTCAGGTGGGACCCACACCTCGATTCTGAAACTCATCGAACGGATCGCACCATTGCGATCCTCTCAGAAAAACACATAGGATTGACTAATCATCCGCCAAAATCGGACTGCTGGTGCGGAAGCTGCATTTCTCCGCAAACACCAAAACCCAGCCTCGTGGGGCCCGCACCCCGTTCTCAGTCCCAACACCCAGAAACCATCTCAAAAATTCCGCCGTACCATCAGGGTCTCAACGCCACTGACGACACGTCTTTTAGACGCTCCGGGTAGAAGTTACAACGGCCCGAAGTCGTAAAATAATAAAATAATATTATTTTATACGACGTTTCTAACTCCCGGGCCATGATCCCAAACCCTTAAACTCTTGAACCCACACCAGATGGTTTTCCTCGTCGTCAGGGTCGCGTCGCCGCAAACGGCAGGCGAATCGGACTTCTGGTTTGCGAGATACAGTGGTTTCCGTAAAAGCCTGGTTCGCCGGCCCTCCACCGTTGGCCCTGCCGGAGCCACCGCGCCACCTCTCCGGACCACCATGCCGGAGTCTCCGCACCACCGCGCCGGAGTGCCGCTCGCCGGAAACCCGCCGGAATCGGCCCCCTTCACCAGAAAACTTCCGTGGACCGCCGGGGGCACCCCGGTGGTCCGTTTTGCGATCCGGAGGTGGCTACATGACCCTCAGGACCTGATCTACACTGCTACGACTTCAATTTGCAGGAAAACACAGCAAAAATGGGATTGGGAGTTAAAACTCAAATCCACCTACCTCGCGGGCGAAACGCCGACGTTCTGCCTTAGATCCGCGCTCCAGAGCTTCCGCTGCACGCTTCTGGAACGTCCGCCGTCGAAATTCGAGCTCGTGGGCGTTTCGTTTGCTCAATTCGGCAGATTGGCGACGGAGAATGGTGAAGAACGCCGAGAGGAATGAAAAGGAGGGGGGGGGGTGATATTTATATCAGCCGCCCACCGACACCGAACCCGCCTCAGACCCGACGCCCGATGCGAACAAAGGTAAGGTCACCCCTAGGGTAAACGCGCCTTCTTGAACGCAACGACGGACTCAGATTTTCAATCCGAGACTCTGTTCAGAAGTTATTCAAGCCGACGCTTGCACACTAACTTCTCCATTTAATTACGAAAACACCCCTGGTGGCGTTTCTCACCGCAGGCCCACGCCAGCAAAGTTTACACCTCTCCTAGGGTAAATGACACGTTCTAGACGCAACCGTGCCCTCAGATTCCCGTTCTGAGCTACCTTTTAGGAGATATCACACCTTCACCACGTGTATAGTATAAAAATACTTAATATTTTTATGAAATTAATTCCAGGCACACCGGGCCTCAAAATCGCATGCCGTCTTCGCGCCTAGCTCTGAAATTTCTCGTAGAAATATTCCAAAGTCTGACAGGGGCAAAAACCCGAGTCGCTACATTTTTATTGGGGATTATGTTATTATATCAGATGTAATTATATTGATATAAATTCCCCCTATGTATAATAATTACTTTTTTAAGAGGATCCATATTTTATCTTTATCAAATTTTCTCCACCCTTCAGGAATAATTTTTCAATAATTATAATTAAATTCATATTTAATAAGATAGATTTCTTATTGAATTTATTAGTTTTGAGGTGGAAGAATTGAAACAACATAATATTTCTATTTTATTTATTTATTTACATAATATTATTTAGAATAACATAGAGAATTTATTATTCAAAAACTGTAGAATAAAAACATTAACTTATCACTTTAAGACATCATTAATAAATTATTATGTTAAATAAGATTTTTCAATCAACATTACATTTTATCCCAAAATTTATTCTCATTATTGAACATTCATGGTCAATAGATGTGATAAAAAATGGGATTTCAATAAAAATTTATCTTGTCACTTATTGAATGATATCAATTATACCATGTGATTTTAATTGAGACCATATAAATTATCTTATAAATAAAAAAGATCATATGAATTTATTTTTAAATAATTGATACCCTCATATGTAAAAGTTAATGAAATATAAATTTTCATAAAAAACAACATTATATAGTAAATCAAAAATAAAACCACTTTACATTTAAAAAATTATATTATTCATTGTGGAATACGAGTTAATTAACTGGATATTTTTGAGGTGGATACAATTTATATAATAAACTAGGATTTTTAATATATATTAATCATCTTTCAAGACATTTAACCATATAATTTCATCAACACTCTAGTAGATCATATTTATATTTTTATTGATACTTAAAATCAAGATGATGTACTCTGTCTTTCATAATTTTCAAAACATATAACTATATAATTCTCATTAATTTTTGAGATATATTCTTATGTATTATCATATACGGAGTAGATATTTAATGATGTTTTTAGTTTATATATTCTATTTCAATTACAACCTAATTTAACTATTTATTAAAAGGGAATTAAATTTTCTAAATTATGGTATATGATTTATGATCTCTCCTCGTGAATAGATTATTATCCATCTCATGATCTAATGTTCTTTGAGACTTTATAGCTATTTTATATTATAACTATTTTTGTTTTACATTAATAAGATATCTTACCTAGATTCATTCTCATTATTATTCTTCAATGAAGGATTATTTTCCCAAGAGTTCCATAATATGTGTCTAAAATAAGAATACTTAATATAACAACATTGAGTATTAGATTATTTAATATATTAATTTTTCTATTTCAAGGATTATTTTCATTTTTCCCATAATTAAAATACTTTTTACTCTTATAAATAAATATTTGTTAACCACCTATTATCCTAGGTAAGTCTCCCCTAGAATCATTTTAAACATTCTTTGGGGAGGTAATATCATTCTCAAATCAATTATTTCTATTCATCCATTGAAATGATAGATAGTTATTCACAGTAATTATTTTTATATATCCATCCCATACATCATAAACCATTTACCCATTGGTATTTTATCAATTAGAATTTATAACATTGTGATACTATAACTTTTCTCAACCCATTAACTCATTATCCTTCCATATCTTATAGTGTAATTAACATTGATTCACATTTTTTGTAAAATATGTTATTAATAGTTAAAATAACAAATACTTATTATATAAAAACCCAACTATAATTTAGTTATTCTTCTATATATTATAGAGGATGAATTTTTAACATCTAGTGGATAATGAATTATTTCATTCATTAAAAATTTACTTATCATAATTATCATATTAATACAAATGATTGATTTGTTCTTCACCCTCAAAATAATTTTTTATAAAGTTATATTAATAAAAAAATTATATAACTGCAAATATTTAACATCTTCTTGTGGATTGTATGAACTCTTAGAGAACTACTTAATTCACCTTGTAATCAAGGGATTATATTTTAAAAATTTATTAAAAGTGTTTTTTTTGAGATGATAATATACATTTAGATTTTTAAGCCTTTTAAAAAAAATGTTATTCTCCATTCAGCGCTATTAATTTGAAATTTTATATATTGAAATTCCAAAAAAACCTTGTATTTTATTTTAAAAAATTTAAACAATTCATCAAAATAAAAACTTAAAACATTTTAGGAATGTAAATATTTGTTCTAATAATTTTTCATATCTATTTATCAGTAAGTATATTAATAATAATAGAAAACAAATTCCTATTCAATATGAAATTTTTTTGAAGATAATTTTTTTTTCATGTTTTCCTAATTTATTTTTTGATCCACTACTTTTAATTTATCTACATTGGTGAAAATAGAAACTTGATAAAAGTTATTATATTGTTAATCATTAGCCTTTCTAATAGATGAAAAAAAATTTCATCTAATTTTCCTATATATTTCAATTCAACATTTTCCTTCTAGACATATCAAACAAATTCCAATTAGAAACATTTTTTGTAATAGTTTTTGGAGATACCATAAATAATTCAATTAATTTCATGTAGTGGATGAGAAATCTACATAGTAATAAAATTATTTCATTTAAAATAAATTTATTATTTATATAATATATTTATAATAAATTATATTCAATGAAACCCAATTTATCTCTTTTGATAAATAGTATGATATAAATTAGTGGTTCGTTCCAAATAAAAAAGTTTCAACATATTTAAACCAATTATATCTCATTTATAATTATTTATTACATCAAATAAAAAAAATTATTCTGTTATTGTATTAAGGAAATAAATAATGATATTAGGTATATTCATAAGGTTCACTCACAATGTGTGAGACGTAACATCTTATAAATTATAATAAAATAATATTATATTCGATAATATATGTGATAAGAATCATTGAGTTTATATTATGTTGCACATAAATTTTAGTAATATTAAGTGAGAAAAAAAATTATGTTTTAAATTGTAAGACCAAAATTATCTTATGTTGATTTTTTTTGGATCTTGTTGACATGTTTTATTTTTTGATGAATATTTAAAATAGTGATTTTTAATAGAAAAATATCATTTTTAAAAATAATTTATAATGTTTAATTATATTTTCGATTATTTTTAAAGTAATATTAGTTCAATTAAAAATCAATTAGTGCAATTTATGTTAATGGAATAATTTTAAAATTTAATTTATATATACAAACTATGTATTCTTTTGAACATTTTCACTTTAAAAACAATCTTTCTCATCACATCTGTGGGATTAATTTTGAATTATCTTTTTCTACTAATGTGAATTGAATTTGAAAAAATGGTTTCCAAATTATGAATAATAATTTCTAATGTCTAACATTTACAACTTATTTATTTTCAATATAATTAATAGTGGATTCAGTAAAAACTAATTATCATGGTTAATCTAAAAATGGATTTACCTGTGGGTTAAAGTAGAAGGATAAAAGTGAAAATGACATAAAATATTTTCAAAATAACATTTAATGAGTTTAAATCTATAATTTTCATCAATTTCTCTGAAATTTTTAAATTCCATTCCACATTACATTGAATATTACTGATATAATTTCTTAAGTAATAAAAATGAAAAAAGATAACCTTCTACCTTTTAAAATCTTTAATGCCTTGGGATAGGGAAAACATTGGGTTGGTTATACATATTAATTTTAAATATAAATTAGTTTCTTATCATAATTATTTATCTTTAATTTTTATAGATTAATTAATTACCTAAAATTCTAATGAAATGCCAATGCAAAAATATTTTGTAAATTATAAAATAAAATAACTGATACTTAAAATAATAAAAGTGAAGAAAATTTAATAAATTATTATGTTCTATTGTTTTTAGGTGGATATATCATTTTAAATAGGTGTGAACATAACATATTATAATTCCATCATTTTATTGATATTTGTAGGTTCGATTTATATGAATAATGTCATAATATACATTAATGTTATTTTATGATGAATTATATTTTATTAAATAATTTAAAATTAATAAAAATATTATATTCTTAAATGTTATTTTTAAATGATAATAAATATGTACTCTAATACCTTCATGGATAAATTGTTAATTTATAATGACTATATAAACCACTAAATAGTAAAAAAACATTGTTGCACGGTTATGGTTTAACCAATGTTTTTACACAAGACATGAAATTGTGTTAAATTTAATTTCCAAAAAATATAGTATATTTCATTTATAAATTAAATATAATATGTATAATTAGTGTGTCCAAATCATATATTTTTTCAAAAAATATTTTATTCTTAATGGATAAATAACCCTTTATTGAAAACTATTTTCCATAGTGAAAAACCAAAATAGTAAAAATAATGAAACATAGATTTCAAGGGAAAATATTACAAACATTAGTTTTATTGTGTAATGGAGGCGTGGATCAACCAAATCATCCTTCCACCCCCCATTATGTATCAATTATTTATCATCTTTAGGAATTTTTCTCCTTGCAATATTTAATACATTTCATCCTTTTAAAATAATTGCACTATCCTTTACTATAAAAGGGCACACACTCTTCACCATTATTCATATAATCAATCCATATTTTGATGAGGATCATGAAACAAATGGGAATCATGGGGTTGGAGGTGGACTTGATGAGGAGGGAGGAATGAAACCAAGTGAAAATACCCATTGTGTGGAATTGGAGGCCAAATAATAAGGGAGTAGACCAAGAGAATGAAGGAGGCCTTAAATGGGTTAACCGTGAAATTCTAAGAGGAGGCCCAACACCCTTTCTTGGGGGAAGAATCCAAGCCTATAATTACTTTAATTAAGGCCCAAACATGAATTTAAAAACCCAACCCAAGGTGTCCTATGAATTTAACCCCCACCATGGAATTTTCAAAGTTAAAAGGTGGTGGGATACTTGTCTTTACTTTTCCAAAAGGGTGTGCTACTTGTCTTCTAAAGTCATGTAAAAAATCCAAAGTTGTCAAAATCATCCTTTAAGATTTTTGAATATGAAAAAATAAGCATTAGACTAATGTAAAGGCCACCCCATGGTGTGATTATAATTTCTTTCTCTCTTTGGATACAAATAGCCACACCCTTGTACTCTTGAAACATGATGAATGAAGGTAATTTATTATGGTGAGTTTTTCTTGAAAGCTTTGAGTTATTTTTTAATTCTTGACTTATTAAAGGATTGGTCATCCTTTGGGGTGTCTTATGGCTATATTTCTTAGAGATAAGTTCTCTTTGGGTTCTACCTTGACTATTTCCCCCTATCTTCTCATTTTCACTATCATCACACCACATTCACTTGTTTTCTTATGGTGATCTGGGTTCTCAATGCACAAACATTATAAAAGGTTCCTAGGACACTTCCTAGCGGGTCTTTCACCACGTATAATTTGGTATCAGAGACTATTTTCAATAAATCATTTTCCTTTTTTCTTATCCTTTCTTCCATTTTCATTTATCTTTGAATTAGACTGACATTAATTCTGGTCCATTTTCTTCTTCATCTACAGATTCCATTTCTTCATTTTTTGAATGTAAATTAAATCATTATTATAGTTGAGAATATAATATTTCTTCTCCATTTTGAATTTTAAAATTCAAATCTATAAATAGTGAGATATACTAGGTTCAAATTTTGTGACAAATTCTACAATTTTAAAACCTTACAAATCTCACGTTGATTCCATTTGATGTTTCAAATTATTTATTCTCCTGTATTTAAATATTGAAAATTTCATCTTGTTTCCACTGAATTAACTCAAAAAAAGGAGCTGAAAAAAAATCAAAAAAAATAAAATAAAATAAAGGCTCCAAAAAAATTGAATCATTTTGAATTATTCGTACTATTTTCATTATTCTTTATCCATTTTCTTTCCATTCCCACATTTTTCATATTGAATCCATTTTTATCTTTCTCTTTGAATTATATTTTTTGATTTCCACATTTCCCCGATCCTTTTGATTTGTTGAAATTGGGTAAGAAATCTATAGGAATAAAGTTGAGTGGTAAAAGGAAAGAGTGTTGCATTTTTATAAAAGCTGAAATTGAGTGAAACACGAGTGAAAAAATTATTTTTGAGTGTAAAAACGTGAGGGAGTGTGTGAGGTTTATTTTCCATTATCCTCAATTTTTCTCACAAGATTCCTAAATGGTAGTGGTATGTAACACTAATGAAGTGGAAAATAATTTGTTCGTGAGGGTTGTACAAGAACAATTCCAAAGGTTGAATGCGAGGATGGATGAATTTCAATCCCCATCCAATTCTACAACACCACCAAGGAGGCGGGTCGTTGAAGAAGAGGAGGAGTTATCCGATTATCATGAGTCACCAATTCGGAGAAATCAACCACCATGGAGTCAAGAAAATGATATAGGTGGAGTAAAGTTGAGTATCCCTTCATTCCAAGGTAAGAATGACCCCGAAACATATTTGTAATGGGAAAGAAAGGTCAAACATGTTTTTTGTTATCACACCTATTTGGAGGAAAATAAAGTGAAGTTGGCGGCCATGGAGTTCACTGACTATGGTAGTATTTGGTGGGACCAACTACAAGTGATTTGATGATGAATTGGAGAAATACCCATCCAAACATGGGAGGAGATGAAAGTGGTAATGCATAAGAGGTTCATTTTTAGCAACTATTATCATGATTTGTTCCTCAAGTTGTAGGGTTTTAAACAAGGGGTCAGGAGCGTTGAGTAGTATCACAAAGAGATGTAGATCATCATTATTTGGGCGAATATTTATGAGGAGCGAGAGGCCACCATGGCAATGTTTGTGAATGACCTCAACCATGACATTTGGGACATAGTAGACATACCCCACTACTTGGACATGGCTGATCTACTTCACATGGATACTAAAGTAGGGAGGCAAGTAAAGGCATGAAGGATGTTCCCTGTAACATCCCAAGTAAGTAATGAATAATAGATATTTTTATCTATGTCTATTAATGATTAAGATAGTGTTATAGGTGCTTAAAATGAAAATGAAAACAATCTTATGGATGGAATACACTAATATTCTTAAAAGATTGTTTTAGTGCCTTTTGATGGCAAACCATTTTTGAATCTATATTTTGAAAATTTTATAAACTATGTTTGTCAAAATAAACTTATTCTTTATGATTGGGACATCAAAATTTACCTTGTGTGAATTTTTGGTATTTTTCTGACAATGTTCATTTTTTAATGAATAGTGAAAAATACTGCATTTTACATCAAAACTGCTTTTTAATCTAATTTATTTATATGATTAGATTATGTTTTGAATTGGTTTTGAAGTGAAATTAGAATATATTTTTACCATTTTATCCAATGGTGGTCATTGGAATCAATTTCACTTTGAAATTAGACTTAAACTGGTGTCAATCTTTTGATACTTATTGTTTTGTAAAAACACGCTATTTGCTCTGGCAGCGGGAATTAATTATTGAATTAATTAATGTGACTTATATTATTTGAATTTTGTAAAATAGACTTCATTTTTGAATTCGGAACATCAAATATAGCTTAGGGTGAATTTTTGGTAATTTTTTGAAAAACTTCAATTTTTGATGAATAGTGAAACCACTAAGTGGTAATCAAGCAAACTGATTTTCCAGTTAAATGAAAGTTTACCACTAATGTGTACTGAATTTTGAAAATCCGACATACATGGTTGTCATTAAGAAGTAAAATGTGGTTCAATGAGATTATAATATTTTTTTGGTGAATAGTAACTTATTAAGTTCTTAATCGCGATTAGTGGTAATTAGGGTAGTTTAAGGTATAAATAATACTTTAATAAAATGAAATGACCTAGACACATGTCCCAACCTCATTGGTTGTGTCATGGACGACCAAGACATGCCATGGGTCAACTTGGGGACCCCATGGATCCACTTTTGTTGGGAAATGACATAAATTACTTTTTATTTAATGTTAAAGTGAAAATGACACAAACAAAATATGTTTTACGAAAACAATTTTTAAGTGGGGTTATACAAGTCCAAATTTTGATTATAAATAGTAATTGGAAAGATAAAAAGATTTCCTATATCATAGTATTTTTTTTTTATAATTTTTAGACATTAAAGAAATTAAATTATTTATGACATAATAATGATGCAGTGATGACATCATTATTGGACGATTTAATTAAAATGGAAAGATAATGAAAAATCTACAACCTACACATGGCCAAAACCAATTGGATGAGTGGATTTAGATACCTTATCACCTTATCCAAGAATTATATCAATGTGGGACCTTTTGAAACCGAAACACATTTTCAAATAATGTAATATTTCTTACTTTCCAAAAGTACCCCTCCTCTCCTCTTATAAAAGGCCCCCACCTCTACCTCATTTCACACACTCTTCAAGCCTTTGGCTCGGCCAACCCCTGACCATTTGCTCTCTCCACATCCCTATCCTCATCCTAGAGGATTCCCTTTGGGCAGAATCCTTTCAAAGGAAGCCTTTAGGCACAACTCAAAAGGAGTTACACTTTTAAAGGTAATTCATTCTCTCATGTTCATTTGTTTTATTTTGCTTCTCTAACCCCCTAAACTCTTTTTATTTACTTATTTTGTAACAACACCAGTATCTTCAATATACTAGGATGTTGTTATAAGATTTATTTGAGCTACACTCTCACACAACTACATCAAATGGTTAAAGAACATACAGTTTCCGTGGATGGCGAAATTCTGCCTCCCGAAACAATGATTGTTCAAAACTCATTTAACACCTTAAAAGGTGGCCATTATGATGTCACTATTTTTATATATGATATATAATATGTTTATGTTTTCCTTAAGTTTCTGTTTTTTCATTTTGGTCATACCTTTATGGTTTCCATTATGGGTAAAACACGATATCTTCATTTTAGGAAGTGCGGACTACCGCCCCCTAAAAGTGATTTGATTCGTTAATACCATATGTGGGATGTGTAAAGGATAAAGTTAATGATATTATATATGTTATTATACTGGAATTATAATATACTCTTATATCATTATGATTCCATTCCATAAAATATGAAATAGAAATGGAAGTAGCGTTCATGCGTACGTACGGCTTACCGTCTCCATGAACGGTGCATTTCATTTATTACCTCTAAATGTGATGTAATATTATAAATGCATGTATGTACTAGATATATATGACATATATGATATCTACATCATGAATACCATTCTGGATATAATGAACCTTTGACCAAATTAACAACATGTAAGTGTAAGAAGTCTATTTTTGACTTAAGAACCAAATACCGACAAAATGAACATTATTAACTTAACTGATTACATGAAGTTCATAACATGGTATAAAAGGAATAATGAACTTCAAAAAGATTCATAAGAAAGTAGAGATTAACTCAAGTTTATTATTCAGGAGATTAAAGAACGGTCGGGTCAAGTCGGATACGAGGTATGGGACTTCGTCTCAATCTCCTTTCGTTGAGGCATATTTTATTTTATACACAACTTTCTTTTATACGGTGTATAAACCCCTTTGACTTTTACGTTTATTCAAAAGGAATCTTTTTTATACGAAGCGTTTACTAAACGACAAAAGGGAATGTTTTTTTCGTACGTATGCAGCGACAACGACTTCTCCGCCGTCGTGACCGTTATTTGAGTTTCGGCTTCCTCTACAAGCCATACCTTCTTTTTAAAAGAAAAATAAATACCATGTTTTACTTTTCTTTTATTGTAGTATTGAAAATGGTTTTCATAATATTTTTATATCAATGTGTTGTATTTATATCTCGTGATTGAAATGTGGAAATTTTATGTCTCCTTTATGCATGTTTTATGTGATATGATTATGTTATGGTTCTTGGGCATTATTATGAAGACGGGTGGTTCCGTGATAAACTAAGGGCGGGTGAGCCCGTTATAGCTCTCCAATGCATTGGGTAACGCGAAGGAGTGAAACGTTAAGGTTTCTCCGAAGAGATTTTTAGGGAATATACTGTGATGGGTATTCCAAACGTAACCAAGAGGGTTACTCCCTACGTAAGAATGTTATGAATGCCTCAAGTTACCTTTATGTCTTATGATTTCTATGATTTATTCATGATTTTATGAGGTATGTTAAAATGACTATGTTTTATGGGTAAAGTATGATTTCACTCTTATGTATATATGTACCCATGTTTCCTTTCCATGTTTTTATAACCCATACTGAGTTTTTATGCTCAACCCAAGTTTTTGAAATGTTTTTCACAGGTCAAGGGAAAGGTACATGATAAGATTATAGAGTTAAGGATGTGTCAAGAAATAATCCATGTTTTATTTTAAATGTGTTTCCATTGATGGGAATGAAGAATACTATCTTTATGTAACCACTTTGTTTATATGTGGAATGTAATGCAAGTTTTATGATCTAATTCTCTAAAACTCTAAACCCGAAAAGATCCTCAATGTGTAGTCTTGTAATAACTCAAGATTTAAGTAAGGATTAAGGCTGGGGCCTTATAGTTGGTATCAGAGGTCGGTTTAGATAACTTTAGGAGTTAGAATTATATTAAATGATTATCCAAAAATATTTTTTTTTGAAATGATATAGCATTTACGGATTACCATGTTACTTCATCTAAGACATGTTTGTTCAGAATGGTTTTCCGCAGAGGAAACAGGGAAGCAGTGCTAGGAAGGCATACAGAAGGAAATAAACTTCCGAATCAGCATCCAGAAATGGTCGGAATTGGAACTGAACAGTTTGTTGCAGTAATGGCGCAGTTGACTCAAGCGATAAATGGCGGTGGTATCCATGCACGAGATCAGGAAAATCAACCGCAGAGGAACATGTCAGTGGTGGAGCATTTCATGAGGCAACATCCACCATCATTCAGAGGATCATATGACCCTGTGCTAGCTGAAGGGTGGATTAAAGCACTGGAGAAGATTTTTGATGTCATGGGATGTTCAGACAATCAAAAGGTTAGTCTTGCTATTTACCGTTTGGAGGGTGAAGTAGATCAGTGGTGGTCTATGGTTAAGAATATCAGGGACGCCGATGAGATTGATGCTCTTGACTGGGATGAATTCAAAGGTATGTTTCTTGAGAAGTATTTTCCTAAGGCTGTTCTACTTAGGATGGAAAAGCAATTCTTGGAATTGAGGCAAGAGGAAGACTCAGTGGCTGCCTATGAAGAAAGGTTCACTCGATTGGCAAGGTATGCTCCAAATTTTATCCGGGACCTTGATAGTAAAATCAATCGTTTTTACTCAGGATTAAAGCCAAAATATCGAAGGGCATTAGCTTCTCGTGAGTTTAAAAGTTATGAAAATCTTGTTCAATGTGCTGAGAAGGTGGAAATGGAGTTTGCCGATGACCAAGTTTTCTATAACAACCAGCAGAAGAAGAGACCGAGGTGGCAGGAGAAAGGTAAAAATTCTACAAAAAAGTCTGATGGTAAGAAAACTAAGTTTCCAGTTTGTGATAAATGTGGAAAAAGGCATGCTGGGGAATGTCTTCTGAATTCTGGAAAGTGCTACCGATGTGGTAAGATGGGACATAAGGCTCGTGATTGCACTGAAAAGGATCAAGCTGAAGGTAAGAACAAATTTGATTTACAGTTAGTGAAATGTTATAAGTGCAATGAGATGGGTCACTATGCAAACGAGTGTCCGACAAGGAGCTTGAGTGATGGGAAGCAGTTAGACTACAAGCAGAAAGGGGTGGTGAAATCCTTTGCAACTACTTCAGCAGATGTCGGGCCATCAAATGAAGTTGTATCAGGTACTTTGTTTGTTTTTTCAGATTATGCCAGTGTGTTGTTTGATTCGGGGTCTACACATTCTTTCATCTCTGAAAACTTTTCTAGTAAAATGGGAATACAATCTCAAGAAATGACTCCTGAACTTTTGGTAAAAACACCCGGGGGAAGTGTCGAGGCAAAAAAAAATTAATAAGAATCTTCCTATCCTTATCTGTGGAAAGAACCTACTTGCAAACCTTATTGTTCTACCTCTAGTTGAGTTTGATGTTATCCTGGGTATGGATTGGCTCTCTATTTACCATGCTAAGATTGACTGTAGAGCTAAAGAAGTTTCTTTTCAGAAAGACTTTCAGTTTGTTTACAAGAATGAACCCTTACTTTTGATAACATATCAAGAGGCCGAAAAACTTGTAAAAGATGGAAATGAATGTTACCTTGCACACGTCGTTGAAAATAAAAGAACTGTTCAGATTAATGATGTGCCAGTGGTAAATGAGTATCCTGATGTTTTTCCTGATGAGTTACCTGGAATAATACCAGATCGGGAAGTTGAGTTTACTTTTGACTTAGTTCCTGATGCTAAGCCAATTTCAAAACCCCCTTATCGAATGGCACAAATTGAACTTTTAGAGTTGAAGGAGCAATTGCATGATTTATTAGAGAAAGGTTTCATTAGACCTAGCATATCACCATGGGGTGCTCCTATTTTATTTGTTAAAAAGAAAGATGGTTCTATGAGACTTTTCATTGATTATAGAGCCTTGAATAATATCACTGTTAAGAACAAATATCCTTTGCCTCATATCGATGATTTGTTTGATCAGCTCCAGGGAGCTCAGTTTTTTTCAAAGATTGACTTGAGATCGGGGTACCATCAGCTGAAGGTTAAGGAGGCAGATATTCCGAAGACCACGTTCCGTACGAGATATGGCCATTATGAATTTGTAGTAATGCCTTTTGGGATAACCAATGCACCTGCTGTATTCATGGACTTAATGAATAGAATTTTCCATGAGTTCTTGGATAAGTTTGTGGTGGTTTTCATTGATGATATTTTGGTGTTTTCTAAAAGTAAAGAGGAGCATGAAAAACATTTAAGGGTTATCTTGCAAACCTTAAAAGAAAAGAAATTGTATGGGAAATTCAGCAAGTGTGAGTTTTGGTTGCAAAAAATTTCTTTCCTTGGTCACATTGTTTCTAAAGATGGAATTACTGTTGATCCCGCAAAAACAAAAGTTGTGGAAGAATGGCCAAGACCCACAAATGCAACCGAGATTCGTAGCTTCCTTGGTTTGGCGGGCTATTACCGAAGGTTTGTTAGAAATTTTTCACGGTTATCTAGTCCAATGACTAAGCTAACTCGGAAGGGTGTTAAGTTTATCTGGACAAAAGAATGTGATGATTGTTTTCAGGAATTGAAAAGAAGATTGGTGAATGCTCCAGTTTTGGCACTACCTTCCAGGAATGGTGAGTTTGTTATATACAATGATGCTTCATTGAAAGGACTTGGTTGCGTCCTAATGTAGAATGATCAGGTAATTGCTTATGCTTCACGACAGTTGAAAACTCATGAGGTAAATTACCCTACACATGATTTGGAATTAGCTGCTGTTGTTTTTTCTTTAAAAATTTGGAGGAATCATTTGTATGGAGTAAAGTGTGAAATATATACCGATCACAAAAGTTTAAAGTATATATTCACTCAGAAAGAGTTAAACATGAGACAAAGGAGATGGCTGGAATTAATCAAGGATTATGATTGTATAATTCATTACCATCCGGGAAAAGCAAATAAAGTGGCTGATGCTTTGAGTCGAAAAAGTAATGCTTCATTAACAATGTTGCGTTTAGAACGTGATCCTTTGGTTAACGATTTGATGAACTTTGGCATAGAAGTTGTTGGTGCAGGAAGTCCTTCTTTTTTGTTTCAGGTATCAGTGAGATCATCTCTATCAGATAGAATCAAGCAAGCACAGAAGCAAGACAGTGAGTTGCAGAAAAAGGTAGAGCTAGTTCAGAAAGGTAAGTTTCCTGAATTCAACATTGATAGTGATTGCGTTTTGAGATTTGGGAAGAGATTGTGTGTGCCTTATGATTCACAGTTGAAGAGAGAGTTGTTATGTGAAGCTCATAGTTCTCCATTTTCAGTTCATCCGGGCAGTACTAAGATGTATAGAGATCTGCGGGAGTATTACTGGTGGGATGGAATGAAAAGAGATATTGCTGATTTTACTGTGAAGTGTTTGACTTGTCAGCAGGTTAAAGCAGAGCGGCAGTTACCGAAAGGGATGCTTCAGCCTTTACCAGTGCCAGAGTGGAAATGGGAGAATATATCCATGGACTTTGTTGTTGGATTACCGAAGACATCTCGAGGTAATAATGCAATCTGGGTTATTGTTGATCGCTTGACCAAATCTGCTCATTTCCTTGCTATATGAGATACTTTCTCTCTTGATCAACTTTCCCATTTGTATCTTAAAGAGATAGTCAGGTTACATGGAGTTCCTCTCTCCATTGTATCGGATCGTGATCCCAGGTTTACTTCTAACTTTTGGAAAGGCCTTCAGAAGTCGTTGGGTACTGAATTAAATTTTAGTACAGCTTTTCATCCTCAATCAGATGGGCAGTCAGAACGAACAATTCAGACATTGGAGGATATGCTACGAGCTTGTTCTATGGATTATCAGGGAAGTTGGGACCAACATCTTTCTTTGGTTGAATTTTCATATAATAACAGTTTTCATTCCAGTATACAGATGGAACCATTTCA
The DNA here is from genome assembly GCA_963277665.1 of Viscum album. NCBI lineage: Eukaryota > Viridiplantae > Streptophyta > Magnoliopsida > Santalales > Viscaceae > Viscum > Viscum album. The sequence continues at coordinate 1,072,953,572 of OY728127.1, read as the reverse complement.
GGCATTATATGGGAAGCGGTGTCGAACTCCAGCTTTCTGGGATGAAGTGGGTGAAAGGAAGTTGATGGGACCAGAATTGGTAGCAGAGATGGCAGAAAAAGTTCAGCTGATTCAGAAACACATGAGAACAGCTCAGAGCAGGCAGAAGAGTTATGCGGATAACCGGAGGAAGGATCTATCTTTCGAGGTAGGTGATCATGTTTTTCTCAAGGTTTCTCCTTGGAAAAGCGTGATGAGATTTGGTAAGAAAGGAAAGTTGAGTCCAAGGTTCATTGGACCATATGAAATTCTTGAGAGAGTTGGATCAGTTGCATACCGAGTGGCTTTACCTCCGAGTTTATCTCAGGTACACAATGTTTTTCACGTTTCGATGTTGAGAAAGTATATGCCAGATCCATCTCATGTTTTGAGTCCAGAGGTAGTTCAGCTGGAAGAGAACCTATCTTATGAGGAACAACCGGTCCAGATTCTTGACCACAGGGAGCAAGTGTTACGGAATAAGGTGATTAAGCAGGTAAAGGTTTTGTGGAAAAACCACATGATTGAAGAGGCAACATGGGAATCTGAAAATGCAATGAGGGATAAGTACCACCATTTATTCGATAAGTAAATAAATTGCGGGGACGCAATTTTCTAAAGGGGGGAAGGATGTAACATCCCAAGTAAGTAATGAATAATAGATATTTTTATCTATGTCTATTAATGATTAAGATAGTGTTATAGGTGCTTAAAATGAAAATGAAAACAATCTTATGCATGGAATACACTAATATTCTTAAAAGATTGTTTTAGTGCCTTTTGATGGCAAACCATTTTTGAATCTATATTTTGACAATTTTATAAACTATGTTTGTCAAAATAAACTTATTCTTTATGATTGGGACATCAAAATTTACCTTGTGTGAATTTTTGGTATTTTTCTGACAATGTTCATTTTTTAATGAATAGTGAAAAATACTGCATTTTACATCAAAACTGCTTTTTAATCTAATTTATTTATATGATTAGATTATGTTTTGAATTGGTTTTGAAGTGAAATTAGAATATATTTTTACCATTTTATCCAATGGTGGTCATTGGAATCAATTTCACTTTGAAATTAGACTTAAACTGGTGTCAATCTTTTGATACTTATTGTTTTGTAAAAACACGCTATTTGCTCTGGCAGCGGGAATTAATTATTGAATTAATTAATGTGACTTATATGATTTGAATTTTGTAAAATAGACTTCATTTTTGAATTCGGAACATCAAATATATCTTAGGGTGAATTTTTGGTAATTTTCTGAAAAACATCAATTTTTGATAAATAGTGAAACCACTAAGTGGTAATCAAGCAAACTGATTTTCCAGTTAAATGAAAGTTTACCACTAATGTGTACTGAATTTTGAAAATCCGACATACATGGTTGTCATTAAGAAGTAAAATGTGGTTCAATGAGATTATAATATTTTTTTGGTGAATAGTAACTTATTAAGTTCTTAATCGCGATTAGTGGTAATTAGGGTAGTTTAAGGTATAAATAATACTTTAATAAAATGAAATGACCTAGACACATGTCCCAACCTCATTGGTTGTGTCATGGCCGACCAAGACATGCAATGGGTCAACTTGGGGACCCCATGGATCCACTTTTGTTGGGAAATGACATAAATTACTTTTTATTTAATGTTAAAGTGAAAATGACACAAACAAAATATGTTTTACGAAAACAATTTTTAAGTGGGGTTATACAAGTCCAAATTTTGATTATAAATAGTCATTGGAAAGATAAAAAGATTTCCTATATCATAGTATTTTTTTTTATAATTTTTAGACATTAAAGAAATTAAATTATTTATGACATAATAATGATGCAGTGATGACATCATTATTTGACGATTTAATTAAAATGGAAAGATAATGAAAAATATACAACCTAAACATGGCCAAAACCAATTGGATGAGTGGATTTAGATGCCTTATCACCTTATCCAAGAATTATATCAATGTGGGACCTTTTGAAACCGAAACACATTTTCAAATAATGTAATATTTCTTACTTTCCAAAAGTACCCCTCCTCTCCTCTTATAAAAGACCCCCACCTCTACCTCATTTCACACACTCTTGAAGCCTTTGGCTCGGCCAACCCCTGCCCATTTGCTCTCTCCACATCCCTCTCCTCATCCTAGAGGATTCCCTTTGGGCAGAATCCTTTCAAAGGAAGCCTTTAGGCACAACTCAAAAGGAGTTACACTTTTAAAGGTAATTCATTCTCTCATGTTCATTTGTTTTATTTTGCTTATCCAACCCCCTAAACTCTTTTTATTTACTTCTTTTGTAACAACACCAGTATCTTAAATATACTAGGATGTTGTTATAAGATTTATTTGAGCTACACTCTCACACAACTACATCAAATGGTTAAAGAACACACAGTTTCCGTGGATGGTGAAATTCTGCCTCCCGAAACAATGATTGTTCAAAACTCATTTAACACCTTCAAAGGTGGCCATTATGATGTCACTATTTTTATATATGATATATAATATGTTTATGTTTTCCTTAAGTTTCTGTTTTTTCATTTTGGGCATACCTTTATGGTTTCCATTATGGGTAAAACACGATATCTTCATTTTAGGAAGTGCGGACTACCGCCCCCTAAAAGTGATTTGATTCGTTAATACCATATGTGGGATGTGTAAAGGATAAAGTTAATGATATTATATATGTTATTATACTGGAATTATAATATACTCTTATATCATTATGATTCCATTCCATAAAATATGAAATAGAAATGGAAGTAGCGTTCATGCGTACGTACGACTTACCGTCTCCATGAACGGTGCATTTCATTTCTTACCTATAAATGTGATGTAATATTATAAATGCATGTATGTACTGGATATATATGACATATATGATATCTACATCATGAATACCATTCTGGATATAATTAACCTTTGACCAAATTAACAACATGTAAGTGTAAGAAGTCTATTTTTGACTTAAGAACCAAATACCGACAAAATGAACATTATTAACTTAACTGATTACATGATGTTCATAACATGGTATAAAAGGAATAATGAACTTCAAAAAGATTCATAAGAAAGTAGAGATTAACTCAAGTTTATTATTCAGGAGATTAAAGAACGGTCGGGTCAAGTCGGATACGAGGTATGGGACTTCGTCTCAATCTCCTTTCGTTGAGGCATATTTTATTTTATACACAACTTTCTTTTATACGGTGTATAAACCCCTTTGACTTTTACGTTTATTCAAAAGGAATCTTTTTTATACGAAGCGTTTACTAAACGACAAAAGGGAATGTTTTTGTCGTACGTATGCAGCGACAACGACTTCTCCGCCGTCGTGACCGTTATTTGAGTTTCAGTTTCCTCTACAAGCCATACCTTCTTTTTAAAATAAAAATAAATACCATGTTTTACTTTTCTTTTATTGTAGTATTGAAAATGGTTTTCATAATGTTTTTATATCAATGTGTTGTATTGATATCTCGTGATTGAAATGTGGAAATTTTATGTCTCCTTTATTCATGTTTTATGTGATATGATTATGTTATGGTTCTTGGGCATTATTATGAAGACGGGTGGTTCCGTGATAAACTAAGGGCGGGTGAGCCCGTTATAGCTCTCCAATGCATTGGGTAACGCGAAGGAGTGAAACGTTAAGGTTTCTCCGAAGAGATTTTTAGGGAATATACTGTGATGGGTATTCCAAACGTAACCAAGAGGGTTACTCCCTACGTAAGAATGTTATGAATGCCTCAAGTTACCTTTATGTCTTATGATTTCTATGATTTATTCATGATTTTATGAGGTATGTTAAAATGCCTATGTTTTATGGGTAAAGTATGATTTCACTCTTATGTATATATGTACCCATGTTTCCTTTCCATGTTTTTATAACCCATACTGAGTTTTTATGCTCATCCCAAGTTTTTGAAATGTTTTTCACAGGTCAAGGGAAAGGTACATGATAAGATGATAGAGTCAAGGATGTGTCAAGAAATAATCCATGTTTTATTTTAAATGTGTTTCCATTGATGGGAATTAAGAATACTATCTTTATGTAACCACTTTGTTTATATGTGGAATGTAATGCAAGTTTTATGATCTAATTCTCTAAAACTCTAAACCCGAAAAGATCCTCAATGTGTAGTCTTGTAATAACTCAAGATTTAAGTAAGGATTAAGGATGGGGCCTTATATTCCCTATATCCTATGGTAAGGATTCAGAGTCTTCTTTCAAGTTCAAGGATTACAAACCACAAGGGAATGTAAGGGAACAAAAAACAGATTCAAAAGAAGTGACCAAAGCAAAACCATTATTTCTAGAATCCGAAGGTAAAATGTAGGGTAAGGTTGTTTCCAAATCACGTGATATAAAATGTTTTAAATGTCACAGATTTGGTAATATTTCATCACAATTACCAAAAAATAGGATAATTATTATTTTGGACGATGGATATGTTCTTAGTGCTAGCTCAAGCAAAGATGAAATTCCACCACTTGAGGATGATTCAGATGTGGAAGTAGAAAGCCCTGTAAATGGATAAATGGTTGTGGCAAGGAGTGCTTTGAGTGCTCAACTGAAAGGAGAACATGATCAAGAGAAAATGAAGTACATTTTTTATACTAGATTCCTCGTCAAAGATAGGTTATGTAGTATGATTATTGATGGGGGTAGTTATACAAATGTAGCAAGTGGTTTGATGGTTTATAAATTGGGATTGGCTATGATTATACATCCGAGGCCTTATAGATTACAATGGTTAAATAATATTGGGTATGTCAAAGTGACTAAGCAAGAAACATTTCCATTTTCTATTGGGAAGTATAAAGATAAGGTGATGTGTGATGTTGTTCTGATGAATACTAGTCACATTTTGTTGGGAATACCATGGAAATTTGATAGGGGGTCACACATGATTGATACACCAACCAATATTCTTTTGAGTATAATGAGAGGATGGTTATTCTCACACCATTTAAGCCTTTTCAAGATTATAAAGACAAAGTGAGGATTGAGAGAGATTGTGAGAAGAGAGAAAAAGAAAAGAGAGAAAAAATTGATATAATGAAAAGAGTGGAAAAATCAAGAGTGAAAAAGGAGTGTTGAGTGAAATCAAAAAAATGATGGAAATAAAAGAGTTAAAAACAAGAGTGATAATAAGTTTTTTGAGAGAAAAGTGACTTTTTTTTTCAGGGAAAAAAGAGATAGAGAGAGATTTAGAGGGGGAGTAAACTCTCATGATTCTATGGAAGGGAAAATGTTTTACCACTAACTCTCCTAAAACTTCAATTCCTTCTAGTTTTCTGTCTCTTTTTCAGGAATTTGGTGAAGTTTTTTTCGGAGGAAATTCCAGATGGATTACCTCCCTTGCAGGGTATTGAGAACCACATCGAATTCCTCCTAGGAGAAACACTTCCCAATCAACTGGCTTATCTATCTAACCCAGACGAGACTCGATAAATCCAACGATAGGTGGAATAATTTCTAAGGGATTTTTTCATGAGAGCTTTAGTCCATGTTCAGTATCAGTAATTCTTGTCCCCAAGAATGATTTTTTTGTTGATAAAATGTCCACAATAATGATGGTAAGTGGAGAATGTGTGTTTATTGTCAATCTACCAACAAAATCACAGTAAAGTATCACTATCCCATACCTCTTTTGGATGATATTCTTGATGAAATCCACGGTGCGTGCTTGTTTACTAAAATTAACCCAAGTAGTGGATACTATCAAATTAGAATGAAAGAGGGAGATGAATGGAAAACCACATTTAAAAATAAGTTTGGTTTTCATGAATGGCTAGTTATGCCTTTTGGACTAACTAATGCCCTGAGTACAATCATTAACTTAATGATTCATGTTTTCTATCCTTTCATTGGGAAATTTTTGGTTGTGTATTTTGATGATATTATTATTTATTCAAAGTGCCTTAATGAACATCATGAACATTTGAAACATGTTTTTGATAATCTTAGGAAAAATAGTTGTTTGCAATATTTTAAAAATTTACATTTTGTTTAAATTAAGTTGTTTTCTTTGGTTTTGTGGTAGGATCTAATGGCATGAGGGTTGATGAAGAGAAGGTGAAGGTGATTTGAGACTGGCCAACACCAAATAATGTCAATGAGGAGAGGAGATTCCATAGACTTGTGAGTTGTTATCAAAGGTTTGTGAGGGAATTTTCAACCATTGTAGCACTATTGAATGAGTTGGTCAAGAAATGGATGAGCTTCAATTGGGAAAAATATCAAGAAGACACCTTCTCCACACTCAAAGGTAAGTTGACCAATTCACCTCTCTTAATTCTGCCGGACGTTTCTAAAGTTTTTAAGGTTGAGTGTGATGCTTCTAGAATAAGAATTGGGGCTTTTTTAATGTAAGACTCTAAGCCTATCACCTAATTTAGTGAGAAGATTAATGGGTATTCATTGAACTACTATACCTAGGAAAAGGAATTGTATGCTCTCAAAAGAACTTTATAGAAATGGAAACATTACTTTTGGCCAAGGGAATTTATGATTCATTCAGATCACAAAAGCCAAAAATTTCTTAATTCACAAGGAAAATTGAATAGGTAGCATGAAAGATGGCTTGAATTCATTGATACATTTACTTACATCATTAAGTATAAACAAGGAAAAGAAAATGTTGTCACTGATGCTTTGTCTAGGATATACTCTCTTATCACTTCTATGCATGCTAAAATACTTGGTTTTGAAATATTGAAAAGAATGTATGAGAATGATATGGATTTTTCAGGGTTTGTATTCTCATAATTCCCTGCTAGTGAAAGCTCTTTACACATCATGTTTATACTGCTACTTGTGTTTTTTAATAAATTTCTTTGGGGAATGATTTGGGTTACCAATTTATGTCACCACTTTTTAAAAAAAATCATATGCATTTTTCTGAAATTTGGTAGTTTTGTGAAAAACATGGGAAAAGTTATTTTTTACAACATGATGGATTTATTTTTCGTTAAAATAAATTGTGTGTTCCATCTTGTTCCATGCATGAATTACTTGTCAGAGAATCTCATAGTGGTGGATTAATTGAGAATTTTGGGGTTGAGAAAACTTTGTCCTTATTGAGTGAACATTTTTATTAGCCTCACTTGCGTAGGAATGTGGTAAGTGTTTGTGGAAATTGTAATGTGTGTAAACATGAAAAGTCGAAAGTGCATCCACATGGCTTATACATCCATTTACCCATTGCTTCTCATCCCCAGGTTGACATTTCAATGGATTTTGTACTCAGCATTCCATGATCACCATCAGGTAAGGGTATCATCTTTGTGGTGGTGGGTAGGTTTAGTAAAATGGCTCATTTTATTGCTTGTTCTAAAACCAATGATGAAAATCATATCGTTTATTTGTTTTTCAGGGAAATTATTAGGTTTCATGGATTACCCAAGAGCATTGTGAGTGATAGGGATGTCAAATTCCTTAGTCACTTCTGGGGGAAATTGTGGAACAAACATGGAACCAAACTTTTTTCTCCACTACTACACACCCAAAAACAAATGGTCAAACTATGGTGGTAGATAGAACACTTCCCACATTGTTATGTTCCATATTTAGAAAAAATCTGATACATTGGGAAATATTTCTACCTCAAATTGAGTTTTCTTATAATAATTTGGTTCACTCCACTAATAATTCTTCACCATTTGAAGTTGTATATGGTTTTAACGAATTTACTCCACTTGATATTTTAACATTGCCTACTAATCAATTTTCTAATCTTGAAGGTGAAAATAATGAAAAGTTTGTACAAGAGTTTCATGAAAAGGTAAAGGCCAAAATTTAGCGGAATAATGAACATGTAGAAAAGCACACCAACAATGGTCAGTGGAAAATGGTGTTTCAACCTGGAGATTGGGTGTGGGTACACTTGAGGAAGGAGAGGTTCCCGGAGCAACAAAAATCAAAACATCATCCATGAGAAGATTGTCCTTTCAAAGTCACAGAGAAGATCAATGATTGTAAGACCCCAAGAAAATTTAAAAATTATTTTTATTATAATTAAAACTAACGAAGGAATGATTTAATAAAAAGGTTTTATAAATATTTTCAATAATCAAAATATATTTTCAATCAAAGTATAACATATTACTTTATATTTTTATAAATTAATATTTTAATATATGTATATAATTTAAATATAATATAAATTGATTATAAGGATATATATATATATGAGTATCATTTTTAATAATAAATACATTTAATTCATTATTTTTTTATAGAAAATCAATATTTTATAAAATTATCACATTTAAGACCAATATATATTAATTAGTATATGAGTAACAAATTATTTTAGTAAACTCACTCCATACTAAAGAAAATATATTTTATGAAATTTTAAATTAAAAAAATTATAATTATAAAATTAAATTATTAAGAAAATGTATGTATTATTGTTATTACCATAAAAATTATTTAATCAATGTTAAATATAATATTTTTTGTTATTATAAAATTATGTCTATTAATGTTTGAAAAAATGAATAAATGAGATCATAATATTTTATATAACATATATATATTTTTATAATTTAATTATTTTTAAATTATATTTATATGAATTTTGACATGAAAAAAAGTCATATATATCTATATCAACATAAATGGATGAAAAAATGAATAAAATAAAATTAGTAAATAAAATATGAGTATGATATTATTTGTTTATATTGAACATTATATATATTTAGTTTATATATATATATATATAAAACCGGTGAAACAGAATAAAAAAAATGAATAAAAAAATGAAATGAAGAATTAGGTTTATGTTTTGGAGGATAGGGTTTTGTCGATGCTGAGTTCGGATAAAAACTGAGCGAGGTCAGGCGCTACTTCTTCATCGTGAGGGAATCCAGCCGAGCTCGACCGAGGGATCCATGGAGGTTGAGCGGCGATCTAGGTCGAGGCTAAGCTATATGGTTCGTTTTCTTCTTCGAAACTGAATGTGATACCAAGATAGGCATCGCAGAACCTTTGTTCGACATCGGTTTAGGTTCCATCGACCGTGGATGGATACCCCAAATGGGTGAATCTAGTTAGATCCGAGCTTGGAGGATGAGGTATGGCTATGTGAAGTTGATAGATTCTCTTTTTCGGATCTTGTTTGTAGTTTTGGTTTTTAGTTATTAAATTAAAAATCGTCATTTTTGTCCATTTTTTTCTCCTTCTACGATATGAACATCATCCTATTTCAGATATCTTATATCTTCAAGTAGTATTTATTTATCCAAATCTAATCTATAGGCCGATTTGTATAACAATTTCTTGATTGTCATCTATTTTCTGGTCCTATTGAGTTTTGAAATTCTTGAACTAAATTTTAGTGTGAATTAATACGGGTTTCCCTATTTTTGGATTCCATCATCATCAATTGTTTTTTTACATTACCGATATTAAAATCTAAAAACAATGTGTTCATCATTTTTCAACAATTCTGATTGTTTATTATGTGGCTTTAGATTACTACTTAGTGCAGAAGTCTCGACTACAAATGATATCTTATTTTGCAATTTAATTTTCCTTGATTGATTCTATATCTAACCATTCATTGTTAATAAAAAAAATACAGAATACTAACATCAAATTTATGACAGTGCTTTGATTTGTTTTAAAATTCAATGAATCTACTGTTTTGGATATATTTTTGATTGGGATTCAGTTATCCATCACACCCTCATCTTAAATGATATAAACCAAACATGTCATATAATATAACAACACTACTATTTTTTATGTCTATAAATAGATAATTTTTGTTCTTCTTCAGGGGTATGTATTCTGAGATGTTTCACTCCTTTGAGTGATGCACATTCTGTATATATCTGATTGGGTACTACCATTCTCTGTGAGAAATTTAAGAGAAACAAATCACCTGTCAATGCCTTGCTTAGCTCCATCAATAGTCAGATACGGTTCCATTAGAGGTAAGAGAGAAATATTTAGTTGCTTATTTTGAAATCTTATTTTTGTAAGGTATTTTAGTTTTATAAGAAAATTTTATTTAAAATAATTCTGTTTGGTTATAATTCCAATTGTGTTAAAATTCTTCTGCCAAGTGAGTTTAATTGAAAAATACTACATATGTGTAATTTGATCTTAAATTCTAAGTGGGTAAAGGATTTCATTTATTTAAATTATATTTTACCTTTCTCTTGCTATAGGTTTATTTTTATTAAACAAATTATATTTGTTTTATGATTTTCATATACATATATATGACTTTAGTTTTCCAAATATATAAGGTAAGGGATAAATATTTCAAATATTTATTTAATTTAATATCTTATTCATGTAAGGGATTACTTATTTCCAAAATGATCTTGAATTTCATAGTTGATTTTGATGGAGTTATTCTCCATTGGACATCAAGTTCTTCTGAATTTATTTAATTTTGTTCAAGGGAATCAATTATTTTTATTTATAAACACCTATGAGTCTTCATTTTTTGAAACTAATTTTGTGGTATAATTTTTTTAATTAGTTTAAAAACATATGTTTTTTATTTTTTGGTTTTGGGTATAGATTTATTATTTATTTTCGATGTTATTTAATAAGGATCATTTTATATATTTACATGTAAAGGATATTTTTTATCCATTTTAAGATTCTCAATTCTATAATTAATAAGAAATTTTATTTACATATAATATAAGGGAAAAAAATTATATTTTCATTTGAATTATAATAATTTATTATTTAAAAATATATAGAAAATGTTTATTCATGGAATTATATCAATTTAATTAACTGATTTGCATGCATGTCACACTCATTTCAGAATTTTGGCCATATATCAATGATTTTTGAAGGAACTTCATACATAAATATGCATATATAAGTATATACACATACTCATGAACATTGGATAAACTTTAAAAAGAAATGGATTTTTAATGGAATTGGATGAAATGTTTATAGACATGTTATAATTTTATGTTGTCTTGTACGTGTTCATATTTATAATTTTACTCATGAATGAAATGTTGATTTAAAAAATGTATCATTTATAATATTCTGTGCATGATAAAGATTATTTTATGATTTTGAATTACATGAATTATTTAAGTAATTAAATCATGAAAACAAGTCATTGATATTTTTATCAATGGAAGATTGGGTATGTGGGTATTTATGTACATGCCATGTGATGTGAGTTTTGGGGAATCAATACTCGCAAAGTGTTTTTCAATAAAAAAATTCACATTTATTTGTATATATATATATACACTTATATATAGATATAAGTGGAAATAAGTATTTTAATGCATTAAAATGTTTTCAAAATTTAAAACTCCAATGAAAATTATATATAAGTAAGTAAAGTTAAAAAAATGTTTTATAAAAAAATTGGTACTCAAACTTTGGAAACATTATAGGGAATTAGAGAGTGAATCCATCCCTCAAGTGTTTAGGCACAAGATATCCTTCAAAGTTTTGAGTGGCCTCAATTATTTTTTTATAAGGGCTTGCTTAATATTTTCAACTAAATCAGTGGATTAGTTTTAAAAGCATTTTGAAAGTATAATTATTTTTCAAAGCATTATAGTATTTTGTAAAGGTTATTTTACAAATGTATTTATAATTTAATTTTTCAATTTTATTATCAGAGGGATGTTTGTAAATGGTATTTATCAATGGTTTTCAAAACTCCTTACTCGGCAATTGAATTCTCACCCTTTTTTTTAAATTATTTTCATAGGTATATTATAAGTTTAATTTCAGATGCCATCTCTTTCAGAGTTAGCGCACGTGGAAGCGTAGTGGACAATGGTTTTATTTTTGTTCAAATCTGATAAATTTAAGGTTTTATATAATCCTCCAAAACCTAGAATAATTAAAGGTCCTCTTTTGTTTAAAGTGCTGTGTAATTATTAAGTTAATTTAATAAAAAAATTACATAGCAATTTTAAGCACTGAGAATAGAAGAGAGGGCTCGGGGCGTCATAATTGGTATTAGAGGAATGATCTAAAAAACTTTGGAGATTAGATGTTTTCTTTTGAGGAAAATAATATCTTCATGGTAGATTTTTCTTTAGACAGATAAGTCTCATTAAGATTTTTTTTTAATTCTGAAGAAGAAAATTCAGAATTTTCTTAAGTCCAACGAAATAATTGTGAGGGAAAAATTACTTTAAGGGGGGGGGGATGTAACACCCCAAGAAAATTTAAAAATTATTTTTATTGTAATTAAAACTAAAGAAGGAATGATTTAACAAAAAGGTTTTATAAATATTTTCAATAATCAAAATATGTTTTGAATCAAAGAATAACCTATTAATTTATATTTTTATAAATTAATATTTTAATATATTTATATAATTTAAATATCATATAAATTGATTACAAGGATATATATATATGAGTATTATTTTTAATAATAAATACATTTAATTGATTATTTTTTTTATAGAAAATCAAGATTTTATAAAATTATAACATTTAAGACCAATATATATTAATTAGTATACGAGTAAGAATTTTTTTTATCAAAGTCACTCCATACTAAATAAAAATGTATTTTATAAAACTATAAATTAACAAAATTATAATTATTAAATTAAATTATTAATAAAATGCATTTATTATTGTTATTACCAAAAAAATTATTTTATCAATGTTAAATATAATATTTTTAGTTATTATAAAATTATTCCTATTCATGTTTAAAAAAATTAATAAATGAAATCATAATATTTTGTATAACATGTATATATTTTTATAATTTAATTATTTTTAAATTATATTTATATGAATTTTGACATGAAAATAAGTCACACACACACACACATATATATCAACATAAATGGATGAAAAAAATGAATAAAATAAAATTAGTAAGTAAAATATGAGTATAATATTATTTTTTTATATTGAAAATTATATATATTTAGTTTATATATATATATATATATAAAACCGATGAAATAGAATAAAAAAATAATGACTAAAAAAATGAAATAAATAACCGGGTTTATGTTTCGGAGGATAGCGTTCCATCGAGGTTGAGTCCCTCTAAAAGCTGAGTGAGGTCAGGTGCTGCTTCTTCGTCATGAGGGAATCCAACTGAGTTTGACTAAGGGATCCATAGAGGTCGAGTGATAGTCTGGGTCAAGGCTAAGTCATATGGTTCTTCTTCTTCTTCCAAACCGAAGGCGAGACCGAGAGAGCCGTCGCAAAACCTTTGTTTGACATCAGTTTTGGACCCATCGACCATGGATGGATAACCCAAATGAGCAATTGTTATTAGATATTAGCTTTGTAGATGAGGTATGGATGTGTGATGTTGATAGAGTATTTTTTTGGATCTTGTTTGTGGTTTTGGTTTTTAGTTATTAAATAAAAAATCATCATTTTCATCCATTTTTTCTTCTTCTACGATATAGTCATCGTCCTATTTCAGATTTCTTATATCTGTAAGTAGTATTTATTTATCCAAATCTAATATGTAGGCCGATTAATATAAAAATTTATTGTTTGTCATCTATTTGCTGGTCCTATTGAGTTTTGAAATTCTTAAACTTAATTTTAGTGTGAATTAATACGGGTTGTCCTATTTTTGGATTCAATCATAATAAATTGTTTGTTTACATTACCAATATTAAAATCTGAAAATTACATGTGCATCATTTTTCAAAAATTCTGATTGTTTATTACGTGTCTCTTGATTATTTCTTTTTGCTGTAGTATCAACTAAAATGATATATTATTTTACAATTTAGTTTTCCTTTATTGATCTATATGTAACTATCTATTTTTTATAAAAAAATACAGAATATTAACATCAAATTTATGACAGTACTTTGATTTGTTTCAAAATTCAATGAATCTACTATTTTGGATATATTTTTGATTGGGATTCAGTTATCAATCACGTTATCCTCTTAAATGATATAAACCAGACTTGTCATATAATATAATACCACTAAAATTTTTGAAGTCTATAAATAGACAATTTTAGTTCTTCTTCGGGGGTATGTATTGTGAGATGTTTCACTCCTTTGAGTGATACACATCCTTTACATACCTGATTGGGTACTACCATTCTCCGTGAGAAATTTAAGAGAAAAAAATCACCTATCAATGCCTTACTTAGATCCTTCAATGGTCTCATAAGGTTCCATTAGAGGTAAGGGAGAAATATTTAGTTTCTTATTTTGAAATCTTATTTTTTAAGGTATTTTAGTTTTATAAGAAAATTTTATTTAAAATAATTCTATTTGGTTAGAATTTCAGTTGTGTTAAAATTCTTCTGCCAAGTGAGTTTAATTGAAAAATACTACATATGTGTAATTTGATCTTAAATTCTAGGTAAAGGATTTCATTTATTTAAATTATATTTTACCTTTCTCATGATAAGGGTTTATTTTTTTAAACCAATTATATTTGTTTTAATATTTTCATATACATATATATGAATTTAGTTTTCCAAATTTATATAGTAAGGGATAAATATTTCAAATATTTATTTAATTTAATATCTTATTATTATAAGGGATTACTTATTTCCTAAATGATCTTTAATTTCATAGTTGATTTTGATGGAGTTTTTCTCCATTTTTCATGAAGTTCTTCCGAATTTATTTAATTTTGTGCAAGGGAATCAATTATTTTTAATTATAAACACTTATGACTCTTCATTTTTCAAAAATAATTTTGTGGTATAATTTGTTTATTTAGTTTAAAAACATGTTATATTTATTTTGTGGTTTTGGGTATATATTTATTATTTATTTTCAAAGTTATTTAATAAGGATCATTTTATATATTTACATATATAGGATATTTTTTATCCATTTTAATATTCTCAATTCTATATTTAATAAGGGATTTTATTAACATATAATAGATTAATAAAAAAATTATATGTTCTTTTGAATTATAATAATTTATTATTCAAAAATATATAGCAAATGGTTATTTATTTAATTATGTCAATTTAATTGACTGATCTGCATGCAATTCATACTCATATCATGATTTTGGCCATATATCAATGATTTTTCATGGAACTTCATACATGAATATGCATATATAGATATATAAACATACTTATGAACATTAGATAAACTTTACAAAGAAATGGAATTTTAATGGAATTGGATGAAATGTTTATAGATATGTTATAATTTTAAGTTGTCTTATACATGTTCATATTTATAATTTTACTCATGAATGAAATATTGATTTTAAAAATTTATCATTTATAATATTTTGTGCATGCTCATGATTATTTTATTATTTTGAATTACATGAATTACTTAAGTCATTAAATCATGAAAACAAGTCATTGATATTTTTATCAATGGATGATTTGGTATGTGGGTGTTTATGTACTGGCCATGTAATGTGAGTTTTGGGGAATCAATACTCACAAAGTGTTTTTTGATAAAAAAATTCACACACACACACACATACAAGTGTAAATTAGTATTTTAATGAATTAACTTGTTTTCAAAATTAAACACTCCAGTGAAAATTATTTATAAGTAAGGCAAGCTAAAAAAATGTTTTAAAAAAACTGGTACTCGAACTTTGTAAACATGATAGGGAATTGGAGAGTGAATCCATCCCTCAAGTGGTTAGGCCCAAGATATCCTTAGAATTTTTGAGGGGCCTCATTTGTTTTATTTTTATAAGGACTTGCTTAATATTTTCAACCAAATCACTAGATTATTTTTAAAATCATTTGCAAAGTATAATTATTTTTCAAAGAATTATAGTATTTTGTAAAGGTTATTTTACATATGTATTTATAATTGAATTTTTTGAATTTATTATCAAAGGGATGTTTAGAAATGGTATTTATCAATGGTTTTCAAAACCCCCTACTAGGAAATTGAATGATCACCTTTTTTTTAAAATTATTTTAATAGGTATATTAGAAGTTTTATTTTAGATGTACTCGGATTTAGATTTAGCATGCGTGGAAGCATCGTGGACAGTTGTTTTATTTTTGTTTAACTCTGTGAAATGTAAGGTTTAGTATAATCCTCCAGAACCTAGATCGATAAAAGGACCTCTTTTTTTTAAAGTGTTGTTTAATTATTTAGTTAATTTTATAAAAAAATTACACAACAATTTTAAGCACTGAGACTGGAAGAGAGGGATCATGACGTCATAATGATAATGCCTACAAGATTGAGTTACCCGACAGGTTTGGGAATTTTTGTGCCACCTTTAATGTTGCTGATCTTTCTCCCTTTGAATTTTCATATTCGAGGATGAATCCTTTTGAGGAGGGAAGAGATAATGAGGATAATGGAATACATGGGCATCATGGGGTTAGAGGCGGACTTGATGAGGAGTGCAGAATTCACACAAGTGTACACAACCCATTTTGTGGAATTAGAGGAACAATGACAAGGGAGCGGACCAAGAGAATGAAGGAGGCCTTAAATGGGTTAATCATGGAATTACAAGAGGATTCCCAACACCCTTACTTGGGAGAAGCATCAGAGCCAATAATTACCTTAATTAAGTCCCAAACATGCATTTAAAGACCCAACCGAAGGTGTTCTACGAATTTAAAGCCCACCCCAGCATAGAATCATCAAATTCAAAAGGTGGTGGGCTACTTGTCTTTACTTTTCCAAAAATGGTGTTCTAATTTTCTCCTAAAGTCATGGGCAAGTTACATAGTTGTAAAAATAATCCTTTAGGCTTTTTGACTATGGAAAACTAGGCATTAGAGCAATATAAAAGACACCCCATGGTGTGATTTGAATTTCTTTCTCTATTTGGCTATAAATAGCCACCCCTTTGTACTCTTGAAACATGATGAATAAAGGTAAAGTTATTATGGTGAGTTTTGCTTACAGCCTCTATGTTTTTACTTAATTATTGACTTATCAAAGGATTGGTCATCCTTTGTGGCATCTTGTGGCTATATTTCTTAGAGAAAATTTCTTTTTGGGTTCTACCTTGACTATTTCCACCTACCTTATAATTTTCCCTATCCGCACACCATATTCACTTGTTTTCTTGCGAAGATCTGGGTTCTCAATGTGAAAACAATATACAAGGTTCCTAGGACACTTCCTAGCGGGTCTTGCATCATGTATCACATTGGATCATCCATGAGATAAACAAATCCATTCCCAAAAAACCTCTAATAATATGAGATTTATTATATTGGGATTAAATCCAATTTTATAATTATTTAGTATAAAATCATGGAGGATTCATGAAGGAGAGGTAATGTATTTCAACAAGCATCTTTATTTTATTTCACTATAAATATCTTTAAATTATTTTCAAAACTAAATTGTTTAGTAACCAAAATATATTATATATTCTGATATTTATTTTTGTTAAGGGTATGACCTGCAACTTCACACACTTTCATCTAATGGGTTATGAAATTATCATTCATGTGTATGGAGGACTACCGCCTCGTGAATCATCATCGTTCATTTTTCCATTACCAATAATAATGATGGGTAAAATGATGAATAATATATATATATATATATATATATATGAAATTTATAACATAAATATACCTATGGATTCACTATATCATATGTATATTTTCACCTTCTGTTAACTATTTAATGACTCTATTTAATGGATAGTTTTTTTGTTGGGTTTGGGGAAGGCGGGTTAGTGTTGTGTCTGCTTCTAGTTCAGCTTCAGCTTTATGATTGGATGTGATAAGATGTTCTGATGCTATGATGCCAGAACTCTACTTGGATCTGCTTTAGATGGGGTTCATAGCAAGAAACCTTCACTGATGCAAGCTATTTGGATTTGGATGATCGAGAGGTTATGGCTATGCCGTCGGTACCATGACCGTGCATTCCTGCACGGGACTGCTAGCCGAGCGGTCATGCATTGGTGAAGGCTTCTTCATGGTGCAGTTGTTGGGGAGGGGCAGATCCTATAGTTTGTTATGGGTTGTTCTCTATTTTTTATGGGGTTGTAATGATGGATCTCTTGGTTTCTCACTTTTTTCTCAAAAGTATTTTGATAATAAAAAAGTTAATTTTCAGTCAGTCGATCATCTGTACAGTGTACTACCACATCGCAAATCGATGTGATTCTTCTTTCACTAAAATGTAACATGGATTGTGAAAACTATTAATTTAATGAATATATGTGTTATAAGTGAAATAATTATAATATTCATGTAATATTTATATTTTTGGAAATATTATATATTTATTATTTTATTTCACTACTTTTCACTGACGTAATGGTGATAATATCGTTTTGGTACATGTGGACTACTGCCTTCACAATGTGATGTGAATCCATTTTCATGACCAACCCTAATGGTTGATATATAATTTTAATTAATTAAGTTAAATGATAATTATTTTCTTATTATTATTTTGGATATGATTTAACAATTTAAATTTTTTATAAATAAGATCTTTTATTATGAAATATGCAAGAGGATATAAAGATATTCACACCCAAAACAATGAATATAATGAATGATTATTAATGAAAATGAGAATAGATTTTATAAAAGTATCATATATGATATTATAAATATTAATATAGTTTTTTAATAAGTTAATAACTTATTTAAAACCACTATTCTAGATGTAAAATCACGTTCAATGAAATGGAAGTATAAGGTAATGGATTTCACCTAAATTTAATTTCAATGAGGCCTGTTGTAATGTTATGGAAATAATTTCGTTTAAGTGGTGTATATTCTTCTCTATTGAAATGTAATATCATCAATAATTAATTATTTATGGTATTTTAAGTGGTAATTTCAATTATTTAATCTTAGGGGATTTGAATTAAAATATACAATGTGGAAAATAATTTTATAACACAATTTATTTTCATTGAGTTATATTACCCCTTTGATTTATTTGATGTTATAAGAGTATATTTTTAATGACATCACATAATTGATTCCTTGAAAAAATTTCACACCAACTTTATAATCATTGGAATGGCTTAATTTACAATCCCATTAAAATTGAGATTGTTTATTCTTGAATATCAAGTAAAGGAAATTATTTTATCACTGTCTAATAAACCCATTTAATTTTTTATCCTCTATTTAATAATTATATTTTCATTTAATTTTACCATTTTCTAATATTTGGTACTTATAGTAATCGATAATATATTTTATAAAAATTCTATTTCCATTATCTCTTAATTATGAAATCTATTTTAATAAGTATAAATGTATTCTAAAAACTTTCAATTTTCATTATCCTTTTCAAAATAATTTATTAAAGTTATTTTACCTCATTTTTACACATTAACAAAATTAGAAGGATTATAATGTTTTTTTCTAAAAAAAATTCATTTAGATTTTACCAAAAACATTAAAGGAATCTTCTTGACATTTTCTAGACAAGGCCCTTTCCTAACCATTTTATATTTAAAAATGGATGTTATATTAATCTTATATCCTTGTACAGAATCACCCACCATCATGACCAACATTTTATTGAATCCTCAACATCATATATATGATGATATTTTTAAATATTTTTTTAATGTGAGATTCAAAGAAAATTATTGTCAATTTTTTTTTCAAAATGAAAAGGGAATTTTGATCATGATTATTTTTAAATTTCATTTTATGGTATTTCTATTCATAAAAAAACCATTATTCTTACTCAAAAGGGTATATGTTGATACAACCCGTTTTCTTACTATGGATGGTTTATGATTATTTTTTTACTAGGGATAGTATTGAAATAAACTCATTTGTTTCATTTTGAAATAATCAATATTTGTGATAAATATATATTAAATTTCCCCTAAATATAAATATTATAATTCATGGATATTATTTTTTCTTAAATAGTATATCATTTTTACATACGGTGATTGAATTTGAAAGTTATATTATGGACTAGGGAAAATTTTATAAATGTTTATCCATTTCTCAATATAGATATTTAATGATAAGGTACATTGTTCATAAATTAAATCGATTTATCAATATATAAGGAATTATTTGGACCTATAGACCTAGGTTAGGCTTGGGTAATGATTTTATTATGATGAATCGATAGACTCATGGGATGAATCAGTTCAATAGACATAGTTTAATGGGTTTCATCAAAATAAATTTAAACTATCTTGAAAATAGACGATTATGGTAAAGGTATCATGTGCCTATGAAACATGATGTCCATTAATTAATATTTCCCTTTATTCATAATTCAGTTATTACTATACAAAATATTTTCACTATGACATTATATCTGGATTAATTTAATTTTTTATTTACTATTTAAATAGAATGTGTGTTATTTTATCTACCTTTACATATTGATTATTCCTCATCTAGTTACATATATGGAATGTGTGATCACTTGTTTACCTTACCATAATGATTATTCCTTATTGAGTTATATAAATTACGTTTGTTCTTGGTTACTTTCCAATGCATGTTTATTATTCTTATTGAAATATTATATAATCAACTTTACTTAAGTTTTACTGGTTATTTGAGTTCAACCATATATTGTTTCCTTTACCTTGGACTCCATGATGTTTACTATTACTAATATGTAGGGATTTTCTATATGGAATAATGATATTCTTGAAGGAATTATATTATTTAGATATTTTTGTATTCTAATGTAATCTAAGAATTATGTTTGTATCTAGTTTACCAAGAATAATAAACTCTTTGGTCAATTGGAATGTGATTCCATGTATCTTATTCCAATTAAATAAAGTTGGAACAAGCTTTTGGATAATGAGGTTGGGGTCACTATAGTTGGTATCATAGAAATATTAATAAAATCCTTTTAAACTATATTAAAAGATAAAATTATTTGGGATCATAACTATATGATAGACATTAAGGAGAATTATATAAGGATATACTAATGTTTTATAAGGATGATATTAAGTGGTTATTCATAGAAATACATCACTATATCGATACAAAAAGTTGGTGTTGTTCTATAATAGATGTTACTAGGGGTAATAACTCCAAAAAAGGAACATTGGTCTTGAATAAAGTGTTACTTGGTACTCATCAACAATCATTACAGTGCACATTGTTTGACACTACTTGGGGATATGGATAGTATAATTCTTATTTTCTATGAAAAAATCATGAGGGATTTGAATATATAAGGACAATGAATGACCTTGAATAAACCATATACCAAGGAAAGACCTATTTTTAAAGAAAAAAAAGATGAATTATTTATTTTGATTGAGAAAATTTATTTTTAGAAGTATATTTACCATTGGTATTTTGCTATAAGAATAATGAATCATCTTTTTATTGTGTTAGAATCATAAATTCCTTCATTAAAAAAAGAGTCATGGATACCATTATGAGTTAATGAGATTAATATTTATCTTATGTTGAAATTCATTATCAGTTATTTTTAGTTTTAATGTTATTGGTGTAATGTCCCATATTTTTTCATTTATTATTATTAAATATTATTTAGATCTATTTTGAGACCAGGAACTGAGACAACGTGTAATTTTGAGGCCCGGTGTGCCCATATTTTTTTTTGAAAAAAATATTAATCTTTAAATAGAACACACAAACTATTATCATGAAAAAGTGGAATAACTTCCAAAAAGATAACCAGATCAGAAATTAGAGGGCACCATTGCATTCATAACAACAACATTACCTTATGTGGGTCCTAACCCTGACTGGTGCAAGTCGACAGTGAAAGTTCATTTTCAGATGTTTAATGAATACAATAAATTGTTAATTTATTTTATTTTGATGTTAAATCAACATAGTGACATTTTCTTTTAAATATTCTTTTTTATGAAATTCAGGGTTATCACTATAAAATTGTAATTCCTATAGGACTTGATGAGGAACACTATTGGAAAATGATGATGATGAAGATCAGGATCATAGATCGTTCGTGACGGGTCGCCAATGCTAATCAATACTCAACAAAAAATGATCCATATATGAGGTAGGGAAGTTGTTCCACTATTACTTTTCCCTATTCTTAATTCTCACGATGAACTCTGATCAATCCAAAAATAGATTTATCCATTGTTCGATCATTTAGGGATGAGTATTAAATTATGGAGATTATTTTCTGATGATTAGATGTAATTTCTTTCTCTTTGTTTATCCTTTAAATGAGAATAAATCTAGCTGACATGAACAATGGACGAGGTTCATTCCTTGGGTGTTCTTTTTGATTTTATCTCCCATGTTATTCATGATTTCACTATTAGACCCTCGTGACCATGTTTCTCCTTATTGGGTGGTTTCACATGCGATTGAACCCCCCATATTAGAGGAAACTCAATAAAAAGTCCAGATCTATGTATATTAGGTCTTGATGAACCCAGATATGCCACTCTTTTGGATTCTGGACACCGGGGGGCGGGGGGGGGGGGGGGGGGGGTCCGTGGAAGGGACAACCGGTGTAACATGCTGACATTTTGTGAATTATTTTTTTTTATTTCTCAATTCATGTAACATTGAAAATATTTTATATTATATTAAATCACTATGTTTTTCTTACACGAACTACCTAAAACATATATTTTATATTTCTATACATGGAACACTGAGGTTAGCTCGAATTACATGCGAAAAACACTCTCCTTGAGGTCTTGCATAACACGCATGACTGAGGTTTAGTGAACAATAATTTATTCATAAAATATGATGTAAACCAACTGTTAAAATATATTTTATGAATATTATTAAATATATTATGTAAATATATGGATTTCAAAAAACATAAAATGAATTAATTAGTTAAAAATTATTTATAAATGAATATAAGAACCAATTGAATATAAAAGGAGTATTTTTATAGAAAACTATTTTTATTATCACAAGTTGTTTCAATCATAATAAATTAAATTAATTATAGTAAGTAAATAATTTTAATTCAAAATATATTTTATATATCTAAGTAAATATTTTTTATATTCATCTAATAGATTTTATAAGAATAAGATAAGAATAAAACCAATTGAACATATGAAACACAATATTTTATTAAGGTAGTTTTACTACCTTTTATTGGAGAACCCTTTTTAAATGAAATTATTGAAAAATTAAAAAAAAATTATATTTAAAAATAAAATTCATATTTGAAATTGAAACATAATAATTATTTTATGGTTAATTTTTGGTGTTTTTCAGTAAAGTTTCATTTTTTAATTAACAGTGAAAATATTGGATTTTAATTCAAAACTACTTTTTAATATAATTTGTTTATAAGGATAAATTATATACTTAATTGGTTTAAAAGTTTAATTAGATAATATTTTCTTAAATCAATCCAATTTAGTTCATTGGAGTTATTTTCACATTGAATATGGACATACAAACATTTCAAACATTTGAACGTTTCACTTTAAAAACCCACTTTTTAGTTTCGTCTGCAGAATTAATTTTGAATCTAATTTTCACAATTTTGTGAATTGAAATAGGTAAAATGGATTCCATATTTATAATAATAAGTTATAAATTATGTAGTAACTTCAATTTCATTTTATGGTATAAAAATTTTACCATGGTTATAAATTATTTACCGTAGTAAAAGTAAAATTTTGACTAGGTTAAAAGTTAAAAGTTAAAAGAATAACATAATTAAAAAAACTAAATTTAAAGGGTTTTTGAGGTGTGGTTAGACCCTAACCATAATATAAACATTAATTACATTCCAAATTCATGTAATTTAATTCCACCTCTAAATGGTTATATTTTAATATAAACTATTCAATAAATTAATCACCTAAACCCACATCTCCTTAAGTATAAATAATAACCATCACCTCACCATTTTAACACTAAAACTTTAAGATCCTAAAATCTCTACAAAATAATTTGTTCCTCACACTCCCTAAATCCAAGTACTTTTTTATCACTAACAGACTAAATCCATATCTCTTAAGGGTATTTTAAGGAGGAGATATTTAAGAGGTAATTTTCTCAAAGTGCCTCTCTTAATTTTTTTATTTTTCTACTTTCTCCGTAATTACTTCACTAATCAATGCATGATAAATAAATAATAATTTATATACTAGAGTGTTATGTTTATAATATAATATCTCATATCCATTTCATTTCTGACCTCCTCTTATTAAAATAAATGAAATTATTGTCCAAGTTGTGCTGGTTAATCGACTCTGCGGGGACTCTTTTTTCTCTATTTCCATTACAAAATTAACAGTTGGTCTTAAAAATATTTTTATGGTTAAATAATATTATAATATTTATATTATAACATATTTAATATTCATTAAATTTTATATTAAACATACTTTTATGCTTTCCATATTGTGGATATACAATAACCTCATTTGTGGAAGTGTAGACTACCGCCCCCTCAAAGTGATTTGATTCATTCACACATTACATGGAATGTATTAATGATTGTTTTAGTAAAAATATATGATATTTATGAAATATTAATTTTAATATAGTGATATTATATATGTATATTTACATACATGTCATTTAATTTCCTTATTTCAATAGGACAATTAAATAGAAATAGAGTTCATGCGTATATACGACATACTATCTCCATGAATGGTGTAATCTGTATGATACTTATTAATTATTATAATAATATTTGGAAAATAAATAATATTTAAAACATTTTTTAATTTCTATAAATCATGATATAAATAAAATGACCAATGATATAACCAATTAAGACACATGTGAAGAACAATACGAATATTACCAGAGGTGAAACATTAACATAAAATTGTTAAAAAATGGGAAACATAAATTCATAATCAAAACATGTATGGAATTATATATAATATTAATTTTATGTGATATATTTATAATAAATTTATATTTATTATACAGGAGATTTGTACAAGTACGAAGAGATTCAAGACATAAGGTATGAGAATTTCATCTCATTTTAAATTTTCATGAGATATATGCCATGTTCACCACATATTTCAGGTGTGTGGTGTATTTAATACCCCTATTATATTAATTTTCATGAATAAATTTATATTTATAGTATTTAAATATTCATTTTAAGGTTTTATATAAGGTATAATTTCAAAATATAATTATTATCCGAGATTGTTTATACGTAAGTATTTACTGGGTTTTATTTATCATCCAAGTCATGTTTTCTAAAAATGAATTCATTAAATGTTTTAATATTATACTATGGATGTTTATAGTCATTTTCTACCCATTTTTATTTTTTTACTACATGGTTTGAAAATAGTATTTCATTCTTTTTGCAAACGAGGAACTTTTTGACTTTTTGGACTAAAGTATGAGAAAAATGTTTTATTTTAACTTATAAAACATGAATGTATTTTTACATTTTCATAATTAATTATTTCGAGGAATCTTCCTTTAAAATATTTCAAGGTTATTTTCAACGAAATTATTTTTTAAAATTTTAGGGCATTTTAAGAAAAGAATACATTTTTGAAGAAGAAATGATATTTTCCTCAAGAATTAAATTTTAAGTGTTTTATCAATATTATTTTCCATCTAGGATAAAATTATTTAATAAGGATATATTTCAAGCATAATATCCCTATAATTTATATGGATTGATTATTTATATAATATTTATTAAATCCATTTGTTTATCCTGACTTTTGTTATGATGAAGTGATGTTTAAAAAACCCCATTTTAACCATTGGGTTATGCTTTGATGACTGTTTTGTGTTTTTGTGGCACATGTATGAATGATTTCATTATGATATGGGTGAGACCTATACCTCCTTCTAGTGCATTGGGTAAGGATTGATAACTCATGAGGTATATACGTTATTCTTGAACCTGATTTCATTTCACGATTCTATGAATGGACATGATTTTCATGTCCATAATTTCATGAGTGGACATGGTTTCCATGTAAATATTTTTATGCAATGTCCTGATTTCATGTCATTAATTTAATGAGTGGACATATTACTATTTATATATGTTTATAAAATTATTTGTTTATGTGTATTCAACAATTTCATGTTTATTGATAATGTTTTAATCTAATGAATTATGATCTTTGTTTTCCTATTGACTAAAGTTTTCTATTCATATACAAGGAAAGATTTTCTAATGTTATGATCACATTATCATACTCATTATGTTCATGATTATGTTACATATCACCCTTGTTAACCCTTACTGAGAATCCGAGCACACCCCTTTTATGTTTCTTTTCCCCATGATTTAGAGAAGGGTATTAAGTAAGATGTTTCTATAATGAGTTCTAGTTATGAAGGATAAAGTAGGAAACATTGTAGATATTTTATGAACGAGTTGTTTATTTTTTACAATCTTCAAAGACACTAAAATAATAATTTATTTGGGAATTTATTTGTTTAATGTATTAATTATTCCTCCAAATTAATTTAGTTTCCATTTTTGTCAAGATTGTATCTTTATAGTTTGTATCAGAGCAAATGATTTAGGAATGAATTCAATCCTTGGGAACTCTCATGTGTTAATGTTGGAAAAATCAAGGATCTCCACCCAGAGGATTCATGTAGAAATGGATTCCATTGGAGATGGTGGTTTATCCTGCCTAGAGGGTGTAGCCACCGATGGAGTTCTCTAATAGGTATCAATTTTTTTCCACATTAAATAATTCTAGACCACTATAGTATGTTTTTGAGAAAGGGAAGTATGAATGAATATGATCCTTGGGAACTCTCCCTTGTGAATGTTGGATAAATCATGGCTCTCCACCCAAGGGCTTCATGAGGAAATGGATGCCACTGGGGATTGTGGTGTGTCCCACCCAAGTGGTGTAGCTTCCCATAGTGTTCTATGATAGATATCAATTATATTCCACTAGAAATAATTATATATTGTTATAGTTGGTATTAGAGTGAAGGTTTAGTTAACCTTTAGAAACTATAATGTGGAAGAAATAGTTATATCCCTAGAGATATTTCTAAGGATATGTCTTAGGATGTCCTAAGGATAAGTCTAATTATAGGTTAAATCCAAAAATTTTATTAACTATCATGAATAACCTTGGATTAAACCTATTATATCATAGATTAAAATATTATCATTAATTTTACTTAGTTATGTGATTTTCATATAGGATAATTTTCTCTCAAACATTGATTTATTGTCATATTCAATTTTTAGAACAATATAGAACATGGTTAACATTTAACGTTTTAGATTTGGAAAGTATGAGAATTAAAAAAATTGATTTCTAAAGTGGAAATCTCATAAAGAGAATCAAAAAGGTGGTATGAGTATTGGCTATACATCTGAATACAAACAGACCACAAACAACATGTGAAAGTTATGTGATGTTCTTACAATAAGTTTACCTTAAATATAAGAAGTATGATTAGATTATGGTTGAGGAACCTTAATACATTATTCCAATTTCATATTTATGGAATGAATAAAATAATGAATAATGAGTAATGGGATAAGAATAATTTTAGATGATTGAAGTGTATACGTTTTGGAACTCAATGATGATGTATAAGTATTTTTAGTATATGTTTTTCATTAAGTATTGAAAAGGATATTTTGAGTGGTGATGAAGACTTAGAAAAGTTATTTAAAATAATGGTAAAATTTTGATTAAGCGAATATAATCATTAATGTGTTCAAGATGTGGAAAAAATTATGTTTTTATTAGATAAAGATACGATTGATATGATTAATTGGATGATACTAATTATGTATTTGGTAAAATATGGTTTATGCTCTCATGGATGAAGTTTACAAATTTTTTGTACATAAGGAATATATCTAATATGTTTTGGAATAAGGAAACATGAATATTTTCAATAAGGATATATGGTAACATAGGATATTACCATGAATCTAGAGAATACATAATAATGGTGTTCAAATGTTTGGAAATTGACCAATAAGAGATAACATATGATATATGGTTGATAAATGCTAGCTGAGTTAGTAATGATCTTGAAAATGTTTTGAATTTTCAGCTTTCAGAAGGATTGTAAGGTTATCCATTTATAGATAGTATAATTTAAACTCTAGATAAGTATTTTTAGATTAATGTATTATCTCACTATAGGTGGACTTATTCATATTAAATATCTTATTGTTACCTTTTTTTTGTGATAAATATATATGGAATGACCTATCATTATTTTTATGGATCGCATGATCTGTTAAGGCTTTAGAAATAAAAATTCAACTTCATTTATTTAAATAGTATATTAAGTGAAAAATTGTTCAAGTCATGACCAATGGTGAGATTGTACTGAAATAAATTATGTATATATTCTCATGTAAATTATTCAACATTAAGAAAAGGGATCATGATGAAAAATGAAGTCATATTATCATCATTTTGATGATATCGATGACCACTTTCACACTTACTTAGTTTACAATTTTGTGAATATTAAATTTCTTAGGATCATGTTCTTTATAAATCACTATGATTATTTATGCTTTTCCTCGATGCCTAATCTTCACCTATGTCCTCCTATGTAGAGACCTAGTCATGAATTACTTTGGGAAATTGTTAGTTTCCAACTATTAATTTTTAAAAGGGAAGTTTTAATGTTAATTTTTATGATGTGGGTTTCTATAAATGAAACATTCGTGTATTAACCCTTTGATAACCTAGATGAATTTCCAAGGAAAAATTCATTTTAAGGGTGGTAGAATATAACACCCTGATATTTTGTGAATTTATTTATTTATATATCATTTCATGTGACATAAAAAAACAGTTCATTTTATATTAAATAACTAATTTTGGATTACATGCACTAAAAAAAACATAAATTTTATATTTCTCTTGTTAGAAAACTATGTTTTTCCAGCTTCACATGAAACAAATACTTTCCTCAATGGGTCTTATAACACACATGATCGAGGTTTATTAAACAATAATACATTATTAAAATATGGTGTAACCTAACCATTAAAATAGATTTTATGAATATTATTAACCAAATTATGTAAATATATGGTTTTACAAAACATTTTTTTATTTAATTAGTTAACAATTATTTATAAATTAATATAATAAGCAATTGAATATAAAGGGATTATTTTTATAGAAAACTATTTTTATGGTCACAAGTTATCTTAATCCTAATAAATTAAATTAATTAAAATTAATAAATAATTTTAACATATTATATATATTATATATCCTAGTAAATATTTTTTATATTCAACCAATATATTTTATAAGAATAAGATAAGAATAAAACTAATTTAATATATAAAACCCAATATTATATTAAGGTAGTTTTACCACCTTTTAATTATGAACCCTTTTTAAATAATTTTTTTGAAACATTTAAAAAATTTATATGTAAATAAAAACTTCATATTTGAAGTAGAAACATAATAATTTGGTTACGCTAAATTTTGGGTATATTTCTGTGAAATTTCCTTTTTTAATGAAAAGTGAAAAATATTGGATTTTAATTCTAAACTACTTTTTCATATAATTTATTTATAAGGATAAATTGTATTTTTAATTGGATTAAATATTTAATTAGATATTTTTGTTTCAATTAATATTATTTAGGTCATCATATTGAATTTCACATTAATATTAGATATACAAACATTTCAAACTTTTGAATGTTTCACTTTAAAACGCTGCTTTTTAGTTTGTCTGCAAAATTAATTTTAAATTTAATTTTCCAAATTATGTGAATTGAATTAGGTAAAATTAATTCCATATTTTTAATCAAGATGTATAAATTAGGTTTTATGGTTAGTTTCATTTTTATTTATAAAAATTTACCATGGTAAAAAATTATTCACTGTAGTAAAAGGTAAAATTTGACCAGGGTTAATGTTAAAAGTTAAAATCACTAAAAAATACTAAATTTAAAGTTTTTTTGAGGTGTGTATCGACCCTAAGCATCCTATAAATAATTAATTAAAATCCATAGTCTTGGAATTTTATCCCACCTCTATATGGTTAGCTTTAAATAGAAACTAACCAATAAAATAATAACTTGAACCCACCTCTCCTGATGTATATATAATAAACCTCGGCTCCCCATTTCGACCCAAAAATCATTTTAGCTCCTAAAATATCTTCCTAATACTCTCCTACTCACTTTCCCTATTCCCAAGTGCTTATGATCTCAGAAAAATACTAAATCCAAATCCCTTAAGTGTCTTTCAAGGAGGAGATATTCAAGATGTAATTTTATCAAAGTAATTCTCTTAATTTCTTTTCTTTTTCTACTTTATACTAAACTCCTTCATCCCTCAATTAATGATAACTACAAAATAATTTTTATACTGAATTTTTATGTTTCTAATGTAATATCTTATATCCATTTCATTTCTCACCTCCTCTTATTTCAAGAAAAGAAATTGTCATCTAAGTTGTGCTGGTTAATTGACTCTATGAATACTATTTTTTTTCTTCATGCATTATCTCCTTAATGAATGGCCATAAAACTACTTTTCTACATAAATAATATTATAATAGGTAAATTATAACCTCTTTACTTTTAATTTAATTTTATATTAAACATACCTTCATGCTTTCTATATTGTAGATATATGATAACATTGTTTGTGGAAGTGTGGACTACTGCCCCCTCAAAGTGATATGATTCATTCAAACATCACATGGATTGTATTAAGGATTTTTATAGTAAACATATATGATACTGGTGAAATATTAATCCTACTATATTGATATTATATATTCATATTTACATACATGTCTTTTATATTCGTTCTTTTAACATGAAAATTAAACAGATGTAGCGTTCATACGTACGTTTGACTTACCGTCTCCATGAACAGTGTATTCTATTTGATAATTCTATATTATATAAATTATTATAAAAATATTTTGAATATAAAATATATTTAAATGATGGTTTAAATTCTATAAATCAGGATATAAATAAAATGACCAATGATATAACAAAGTAAGACACATGAAAAGAACAAAGCGAATATTACCCTTTGTAAAACCATAACATAAAATTGTCAATGAACGAGTAATATAAAGTCATAATAAAACCATATATGGTATTATATATAAGAATAAGGTACCGTGATATAAGAAAAATAAATTTATATTTAATGTATATGACTTTTTACGAGTACGAAGAGAGTCAAGACATTAGGTAAGGGAATTTCATCTCACATTTAATTTTCATGAGATATAGGCCATGTTCACCAATTATTTAGAGTGTGTGGTGTATGTAAAGAACCTATTATATTTCATATCATGAATACATTAATATTTATGGTATTTAAATATTAATTTAAAGATATCAAGCTTATGATTTATAATTTTAATGTGGTTTGGGATGCTTTGAAAGTTTAAAGAATTAATCTTTTCTCTATTTCAATATTCTTGATATTATTTTACACTACTATTTATATAGATATAAAAGGAATATAAAGAAAATTTTATTACTATTTTTAATTAAATTAAAATGTTTTAAAAAATAACGGTTTTAAGTTTTTTTGTAAGGGATAATTTTACAATCTCATTATTATCTGAGACTGTTTATACAAAAGTATTTACTAGGGTTTATTTATCATCCATGTCCATTTTTTCTAACAATGATTTCATAATTTTTTTAAAATTCTCCTATGGATGTTTATAATCAAATTTTTACATATTTTTTACTTATTACTACATGGTCTGAAATAAATCATTCTTTCGTTTTCCAAACGTGGTACTTTTTTCCTTTTTGAACAAAAGTATGAGGAGAATGTTTTATTTTAAATTATATGTCATGAATGGTTTTTTATGTTTTCATAAATCCATATTTCCATGAATATTACTTTAAAAATATTTCAAAGTTACTTTTAAAAAAATTATTTTCTTATAAAATTGTGTGGTATTTTAAGAAAAGAAAACATTTTTGAAGAAGAAAGGATATTTTCCTCAAGAATTAATTTCATGTGTTTTATCGAAATTATTTTCCATCTGATATGACATTATTTAATAAGGATATGTTTCAAGTAAAATATACCTATTATTCCTATGGATTTATTATATATATTCTATTTATAAAATCAATTTGTTTATCCTGTATTATGTTATAATTGAGTGATGTTTAAAAAACCCATTTTATCCCTTGGGTTATGCTTTGATGAGTGTTTTATGTTTTTGTGGAAAATGTTAGAATGATTTCATTATGATATGGGTGGGACCTATACCTCCCTCTAATGCATTGGGCAAGGATGGATAACTCATGAGGTATATATGTTATTCCTGATCCCAATTTCCTAGTCATAATTCTATGCATGGACCTAGTTTTTATGTCCATAATATTAAGAGTGGACCTAGTTTCCATGTCCATTTTCTTATTCAAGGGACTGATTTCATGTCTATAATTTCACAAGTTTCATAGTTTCCATTTCCATATGTTTTTTCAAGGGCCTGATTTCATTTCCTTAATTTAACGAGTGAACCTATTACTATTTATATATGTTCAAAAAGTTATAATTTTACCGATATGCCCCAATTTCATGTTTTTATGATAAATTTATGATCTTATTGATTTAGATCTTTGATTTTCTATATGATTCATGTTTTTCTTTGATATATAGGGCATGATATTCTAATTTTATTATCAAATTCTCATACCCTTTATGTTCATGATTATCTTACATATCACCCATTTTTACCCTTATTGAGCATATGAGATCACCAATTTTGTGTTTCTTTTCCCCAGGATTTAAAGAAGGGTATTATGTAATATGTGTCCAACAGAGGTTCTAGTTATGAAGGATAAAGTAGGAGAAGATTGAGATGTTTTATGAAATAGTTTATTATATTTCTCAGTGTCCAAAGATACTAAACTAATACAGTATTTAAGAATTTGGTTGTTTAATATATAAAGTATTTCGTAAAATTAATGTAATGTACATGTATGTTAATCTTGGGTTTTTACAACTGGAATGGGTATGACCTAGTGTTCGGGTGGCGCAAGGTAGTGGTGGTGCAATGGCCAGGTGTGGAGTGTGACATATGTGGTCAGCGATGACTAGAGGAGGCCAGATACGGTAGCATTGGCAACTGGAGGTAGTGGTGTCAATGGATGTGGCTAGCGACATGCATAGTGCCAGAGTCGCATGGGAGCCATAGTGTATGTAGAAGACAGAGTGGAAGTTGCTGGAGGAGTTGCATGGGTAGGTGTCCATGGTGCATGGTAAGGTTTCATGACATGATGGTGCAATCGCATGGGGTGTGGGCCAGTCGAGCAAGCTGGATGTGGAGGGACATAGCGGGCCAATAGGCCAGGAGGGCCGAAGCAGGATGAAGTGGGCCAATGGGCTAGGCAGGCCAGAGTAGGTAGGTGTGGGCCTGAGTAGGCTAGAGTAGGCTGGATCAATCCAGAGTGGGTCGGGCCAGAGCGGGCCAGGCCGAACGGGCCAGACCTAGGTTGGTCTACAGCCTAATAAACCCCCTTTTGAATCTTCAAATCCCTATATCTTTCTAACCGTACATCTGATCGACAAGCCGTCTACAATGTTGGGGCCTCAAAAATGATATGATCCTTTTAAGACCTATGGTGGGTTTTTTCTGGGTCATAATTCTAGTGACACAGGCCGTTTACACGAGCAGTATTCAAGGTCAAGGGACACGACATGTGTGACTACTACAACTCATTATACACCCTTTTTTTCTATGAGGGTTGATTAACTCATCCACCATATCTTGGTTGAGTTATGTGAGGGTTCGTTACCTTTATCAGTCACCTGATGGTTTGTTAGAATCGTCTCGTACTCCAAAGAGTATGATCCCTTCAGCAGAACTTCCTAGATATAGTTGTTGGAATTCCTTGAGAGGCCTGGTGTGGGATCATCTATTCATCTTATTTCCCTAAGTAGAGTTCTTAGTATAAATTTTACCACCACTATGCATGCACTAATTTTATACATAGCGGGTTAATCCAGATGGATTTTTTGGTATCACCCCATTATACTAGTAGTGATCCTCTTTTTTGTATCACATCTCTCTTCAAATCAATCAGCATATCGCTCTAATGGTGGTTCTTGACAAAAAATACTTCTCAGATGGATTTCATTAGTGTTATCAGACTTAGGAGTGTGTTATCCCTGATAAGTGCTTCATGGAATATTCAAATGAAATCTATTGTGGTGGTATGCGGTCATTGTTTCTTATATCTTGACTACGCGTCTTGGTTTGGGTATATCTGGATATTCTTGTTATATGTTGTAGACATATACTTGTTTAGAGTTGATTGTATATTTTATTTATGTATTTATTTATTATTTCAAGGTTTCCATTTGAGTATTCTTATATTAACCCCTGCATGGACTTCACTCGTACGTGTCATGTCTTATGCAGACAAGCGGCTTTTTGACAGTGTCTATGGAGGACCAAGATCAGACGAAGCCTTATGAGATCAAATAGAACATGGTGTTCCTGTGACTTTAGAAAATAGACCTAGTACCATTCCTTCTAGTTGGATCAGGTTGGGTTTTCTATAAATGAGTTTCAGGAACAGGTTTAGATGCTTTATTTTTGGTGAGCTTATATTCTTCCCCTTTTTACTCTCCAGCATATTCACTGTTGAACTCTAGTTGTGGAATATAGTGGTTTATTTCATTGTTTATATAGTATTTTTTATATTTTAGCATTTGTGGCTTAGATATGTGTTCATGTATACATGCAATTTAGTCTAATTACTCCCATATGTGTGATATGCCTACTCGGTGCTAGTCACTAGCCCTTGGCCTATTAGTGATGTAAATCCCTAAGGTGGGGAGAATGTAATGTCCCAAATTTTTTCATGTATTTTTTTAAATATTATATAGAATTATTTCGAGACCAGGTACTGAGATAACATGTGATTCTGAGGCCTAGTGTGTCCAATTTTTTTGAATGAAATCACACATTAAAAAGCACGTGCTAATAGTTATAGTGAAAAACAGAATAACATCCAAACGGGTTACCATATCAGAAATTTGGGGGCACCATTACGTTTAGGGAATCATTTTTACAATAGGTGGATCCTAGAACCGGCTGGAACATGTCGACTATTAATGTTATTTTTTTAATGTCTAATAAATAAAATAAATTTTTAATTTATTTATTTTTGACCTTACATTAATGAAATGGAGTTTTCCTTTAAATATGACTCTGTCAGGATATTCATGGTTATCACCATAACCCAGGATTAGAGATCATTCTTGATGGATCTACAATGAAAATAAATCCTTTACAGCAAACGATCCATATCTGTGGTAGGGCGGTGGTTTCTTTGTTTATTTTCCCCATTCTTTATTCACATGATGA
Organism: Viscum album; assembly: GCA_963277665.1. Taxonomy (NCBI): domain Eukaryota; kingdom Viridiplantae; phylum Streptophyta; class Magnoliopsida; order Santalales; family Viscaceae; genus Viscum; species Viscum album. The sequence continues at coordinate 1,072,918,344 of OY728127.1, read as the reverse complement.
ATGTGGGTCAATCCAAAAATAGATTGATCTGCAGTTCAATTATTAAAGGATGGGTATTAAATTGTGGGGTTTATTTTTAGGAGATTATATGGATTTACATTCTCTTCATTCATCCTTCTAATGAGAATAAATCATTGTCGAAAAAAACAATGTCTAAGGTTCATTCCTTGGGTGTTCTTTGTAATTCCCCCCCTTGTTATTCTCTCTTTTGCTGTAGGCCCCTCATGGACATAGTTTGAATTTAAGGGTGGTTCCACAAATGATGAGACCCACGAATTATAGGAAAACCTAGAAGGAAGTCTGAATCTATGTAGATTGAGTCCCGATGAACCCTTATTTTCAACCATTTTGGATTATGGACACTAGAGGTAGCTTGGTGGTCTGCAGAAGGGACCAATAGTGTGGGTCCGGTGAGGCAGTATGGTGAGGTGAGGCAGTGGCGGTGTAGTGGCCAGGTGTGGCATGTGGTAGAGGAGGTCAGTGGTGAATAGAGGTGGACAGATTCAATGAAATTGGTGGTGGTGTCGGTGGATGCGATGATCGACATGTGGGATAGTGGAGCCCTGTGGGAGACGTGAGGGACACAGATTCCAGAGCAGGCGTAGTGGGTGGTGCCGCATGGTGAGGTGGTCATGGGGCTCAATGAGACCATGGGATGTAGTGTGGAGACTATGGGGGACATGGGATAGTGGAGAAGGTCAGATGTGGAGGGCCAGAGTGGATTAGAAGGCTGTGACTAGGTGGGCCAGTGGGTTGGCATGAAGAAGAAGAATGGAGCAGGCTAGCGGGATAGAGTGGGTTAGAGTGGGCTGGAGAGGGCCAAAGTAGGTCAGGTAGACCGGGCTAGTCCAAACAAGTCAGATCCTGATAGATCCACATCCCAGTAAATCCCCTTTGTAATCTTTAAACCCCCATATCATTCAAATTTTACATCCGATTGGTGAGTTTTCTATGATGTTGGGACCCTAATGATGAGTCGGTCCTTTTGAAACCTATGGTGGGTTTTATCTTGGACATAAATCCAATGGCACAAGATTTTTACATGGGAATTACTCTGGGTCAAGGTTCATGGCGGGTGTGAGTACTACTAGTCACCATGTACCCTCCTTTTATACATGGGTTGATACTCTCATCCACCATATCTTTGATGAGTTTTATTATGATCTATTCTCATTATCACTCCCCTGGAGGTTTGTTAGAATCGTCTCCTACTCACAAGAGTATGATCCCTTCAACATGACATCCTAGAGAGAGTTTTTGGAATCCCTGAGAGGCCTGGTGTAGGATCCTCTATTCATCTTTGTACCCTAGGTAGGTTTATTGGTATTGACATGACCAAAAGTAAGTTGTCTCCAATCCTCTAATTAGTAGGTTAATCTATATGGAGTTGTTGGTGTCTCCCCATGACCTGGATAGTGATCCAAATTAGGGTTTCATATCTCGCTTCATATATTTCATTATATCTCTCGCATGGTGGTTTTCATTAAACATTACTTCTCAAACGGACGTCATCAGTACTGTGAGACTCAAGAGTGTGTTCTCCTGGATGATTCCTTTGTGGAAACTTCGAAATAAATCCCTAGTGGTGGTATGTAGTATTTTTGGCTTATCTCTCGACTATGTGTCTTTTTTTGGGTATATATGGATATTCATATTATATGTTGTAGACATATACTTGTGTAGAGTTGACTGTATCCTTCATTTGTATATCACTTTTTGGTTTCATGGAGTCCTACTGAGTATTGTTATACGGACCCCTTCATGGTCTTTTTCCGAATGTATTGTGTCTTGTGTAGATGAGAGACCTTTTGAAAAAGTCCAAGGTGGACAAGGACTAGAAAAATCCTTATGATATTAGACATACCGTGGTTTTCCTACATCTGTTTAATTATACATCAAGTGGTAGTTTAATTCATGGTATATTGAGTTTCAATTTGAATTATTTATTCTAAAGGGATTTGAGTTAAAATGTACCATGTGAAAAAACAATTTTATAAAAAAAGTATTTTTCATTGGGATATATTACGTCATCATTTTAATTAATATTACATTATTATATTTATAATGAATTAAACTACCACTTGATGTTTTTCCACTTCCCATATGTAGATTTACAGTTAATACACTTAATCAATTAATTAGTTGAGTATCACATTAACGTTATGGTATTTTCAAGGGTTTACTTTAAAATATCATTTTTTTGGGATTGTTTACACTTGTATTTCCATAAGAGTAAACTATTTGATCATTTTTTAATAAACCCTTTAATTTTATTCTCATCTAGTTTTTCATGTTATTTTTCATGTAATATTACAATTTTCCCACTAATTGATATTATTTTTTTTAATAAAAACATTGATCATTTATCTATTTAGCCAGAGAACCTATTTTAATATAAAAACCAAGTTTTCAAAAAATCTTTTTTTTTAGTTTTTTAACTATTTCAAAAAAAATTTAGTAAATAAATTCTTATCATTTTTGTCTTTTACTAATTTTTTTCAAAAGAATATTCTTGTCAATTTTTGTAAAATTCTTTTTTTGAACCATTTTACTGTGAAAATGGAATATTTTTTTACCTCGTATGACTTATATGCATTTATCCACTATCATTTCATTGAATATTACTTTGTATGAATGAATGGTTACATTTTAAAGAATTTTTTAAAAATTGATTTTCAATTAAATGTATTTTAATTTTTTTTCAAAATGAAAAGGATATTTTCTTCGTGAATGATTATAAAATATCTTATTTCTATTAATAAATAATGAGAACAATTTATTTAACTCCACATGGGATATGTTGTATTGAAACAATCCTTATGCTTCCTCTGGAAAAATTTTGTTTGATTTGGGAAAGTATAGTATTAATATTCACTTCCTTGATTCCTTTTTTAGTCCCACTTAATTATTAAATTTCCTATGATCATTTAAAATTGTGTTTCCCAGAATTATTCATATCTTTTTTTCATAGAAATTATTCTTTCCTCAACTATATACCATTTTACATACGGTGTCTCCTTTGATAGTTATTTTATTATCTATGGAAATATTGAAAAATATTTATTCTTTAATAAATAAGGATAATTGATATGAAATTTTACCTATTTATATTATTTGAAATGAGGAATGATTTGGAATGAAAATGTTGTTTGGCTCCCAAAACTTATACATCCCATTGATGCATCGATAGGTCCTCATGAGAAAAATAATTTTTTCAAATTAAATAGGTTTCTATCAGTAGTTTTAAACCGTTTTTGGGAAAGGTCTTGATGTTATATCTTTTCATGTTCCTTAGGAATAACATATAATAATTATGAATTGCTTTCATTTTGATTCAGTTATTATTTATCCATGATATTTTGGGTAAAAATATCTATAGATGAATTTCATTATAATCTTACTGATTAAATGGTATGTGTTTTCATTTTCATAACATTCCATATTGTTTATAAACTTCCTTCTCATTTTCTTGATTACATGGTATGTGTGTTTAGTTACATACCTTTCCATAATAGTTATTAAAATTTATTAATTTTTTCATCCACTATACTCTACCCTTACAGAGAATTTTAGCTCACCCTTATTATGATTATTTTCCCAAAGAATCCATGATGTGTACAATGAATGATATACAAGGATATGAGAGATAGAATAATGTTATAATCCACGAATGAAAACATTATGTTTTAATTAGAGTATTCATATATAAGAAAATACTAAAGCATGTATCTAGTTTACTTAGACTAATAAGTGGTTCTTTCATTTGGGACACAATTTACATATATCTTAGGGAAATGTAATAGTAGCATGACACTGGCTCCAAGATTGCTGGGTTAGGTTGCAACAGTTGGTATCAGAGCATGTTTATAAGAACCTTGGGAACTAGATTTGTGAAAGCATAAGTTAGAGAACATAATCATAATACATAAATCAAGGATATGTATAGAAGAATGTCCTTGAATTTTTATAATGTAGAGATTATTTGGGTCTTTGAAAAAATAACTCCCTATATAGATACTATAAGTAGATGTGGTTCTAGCATAGATGTACCTAAAGGTAAAAACCCCAACATGGTATGTTGGTCCAGACTTATTGTAACCTAGTACATGACATGTTGACTTACTATGCACCAGTTTTGAAACTACCATGGTATATGGTTAGGATGATTCCCAATTTCATTAAAAACCATTATGAAGTATTTGAATATATAATAATGATAAATGAACTAGGATAAACCTTATACTAAAGAAGTACCTATTTTTAAATAAAACTACAGAAGTATTTATGTATTGGCGTTGTATTGAAAACATTATTTAAAATTATATTTAGTGATTAAGTTTATTTCAAGAAGGTCCTAATATATTTTTTTTGAAATTATATTAATATAGTTTTTGAAAAGGACAACTTATATTCTAAGTGACAAAATCTCATGTACGGAAATGATTTTGGACTTGAACTCGTGATTAAAGAATGACAAGGGTTTCACATGAACCAATGAACTACATAATGTCCATGTTAATATATCATTGTTTTTAGTTGAATAATTTGATGAAAAAATATTAATAATGAACCATTAGTGTAACTTTTTTTTATAAAATAATATAATTACCAAATTATATTTGGAAAATAGTTAAAGATAAATATTTTGACTTATCACTATTTTATGGGCCTTAATATATTTTAAAAATTTACATTAGTGGTTTAGGACTCAAAATTATTTTCTTTAGATGAACTGGATAATTGATCGAATAAAAAATAAAGGATGAAATCATATTTATAGAAATAAATTATGTATCTATACATAAGAAGTAAAATAATTTCCCAACATTAAAAAAATGTCTTAAAAATAAATTTTTTCCCTAATACAATTTTTTTTGTTGGACTGAGGGTCTTGTAAATAATATTAGATTTATAGATTTGAGGCCCTCAATATTCTATTAATCATTCAATTTTTTGAGATTGATACCATCAATCAATCCATATAAATATTTATGTTTTTCCTTCATCTATGTATCTCTATATTAGACTAATTTTCTCCTAATTATAGACCTTGTTATATATAAGTCCATGTGACCTTTGTACTTTTCATTATTTCTTTTCTAGAGGAAGTTTTAAAAACTATTATCATAATGTGTAATTTAAAACATATAAATATTAAACAATATATCACAAATAATTAGTTTAAATTTCAAGTACTCAATTTAATTTTGGTGTGGAGAATGTAACACCCTGAAAATTCTAGAAGAGTAACTTGTATACGATAATGTGTATGAAATGCAACACCTTATGTGTAAGGGAAAACAATATCCCAAGAAATTATAATATATTTAATATTTTATATAGATTATATATATTATTTACATTTAAATTCATGAAACATCAAATTCTCAAACATTACATTAAAGAGATACTTTCTACGATAGCTTACATTACAAACAATACCGAGTTTTACTGAACAACAATATATTATAAAAAATTTATTATTTAAAATAATAGGATATAATCAATACATTAAATTATTAGTTATAAATATGATTAAATAAATTATAAATATATATGGTTTACAAAAATATATAATAAATTTATTGGTTTCTAATTAATGACAAATGAATATAATAAACAATTGAATATAAGGGGAATATTTTTATTTTTATGCTCACAAAGCTATTTTACACTAATAAATTAAATAAATTACAAGTACATGTTAATATTAATTTAATATATATTATATCTTAAATATAGTGTTTTTTATATTTATAGAATTTATATGATAAACATAACATAAGAACAAACCTAATTTTACAGATAAAAACCTATATTTTTATTAAGGCATTTTTACCACCTTTTAATGGAGAATTTTTTTTAAATCCAAATTTTAGAAAATTTATACATTTTATATGTAAAAATAAAAATAAAATTTTAAATAGAATCATAAAAATTAGTTTAGGGTGAATTTTTGGTATTTTTCATTGAAACTTCAATTTTTTATGAATAGTGAAAAATACTGAATTTTAATTCAAAACTTTTTTTTCAAATATTTTATTTATAAGGTTAAATTAAAAATTAAATTGGTTTTAAAATTTAATTAATTTTTTATTACATAATATAATTCAGGTCATTTGAATCAATTTCAATTTGAAATATGATATATAAACTTAGCAAACATTTGAATATTTTTTCATTAAAAAACCACATTGTAGTCCCATCTGCAGGATTAAATTTAAATTAATTTCTACCACTTTTTAATAAGAATTTAGAAAAATTGGTTACATATTTGGAATCAAAATAATTTCTAATTTATAGTAAGTTAAACGTTGTGTTTGACAAAAAATCTTAGTGAAATTAATTAAAATTAATTAAAACCATTAAATTTGAATTAAGCTTATTAAGGGATTACACCTTAAAATTAAGGGCCAAAATGACCTAGAAAGTTATCCGAAATCCTTTTTAAGGAAATATTTTAACCCTATAATCCATTATATATAATTTTTATAATTATGTTCGTGACATTAAAAAGTAATAATTTAGCTGGAATTCCCTTTTCAAAAAATTTACAAGAGTGCCACTCCTCCCCCACTATAAGGGAACAAATTACTTCAACATAATCACACCTCTCAAGCCACATTAGTTCAACCAATATATTCAAAAATAGTTTCTATAAATCACTCAAATCATCGTATAATTCTCACATTGGGAATAAATCCATCAAAGGAATCCCTTTGGTGCATACCAAATGGAGTTACCCAAATGTGTGGTAACAACATTCCTCAAGCTCTTTAGTTTAAATTACATTCTCCAGCCCTTTAATTTTCCATGTTCCAAGATTATATAAAAAAAGGTATCCTAAATTTAGTAATATGTTTTTATGTTATGTGTTAGACAAAAATATACACACACTTCTATCAAATGGGTAATGAATATACCATTTATGTTTACAACAATCTTCCTCCACATGAAATGAAGTTGTTCGTTATTCCTTTACCACCCCTCATGGTGTCCATTATGATGGAAAATATATTTATATTTTATATATATGATATTTTTATGCCCATATTCTTCCATATTATTATATAAAATATACCTTCATGATTTCAATTTAATGTAAATATGATAACATAGTTTGTGGACCTGTGGACTACTACCTCTTCAAAGAGATGTGATTCGTTCACACTATACATGGAGCATATTAAGGTTTATTTTAATAATCCAATATAAAATATATGATATATATATATTAATTCATTCATAATATACATATATATATTTGTATGTATCCTTTACTTTTAATTATTTTAAAATACGACAGGGAAATGATTGTAGTATTCATACATAAGTATGTCCTATCGTCTCCATGAAAAGAGAATTTCATTTCATTTATCCAAACAGTATGGATTATTATAAATAAATATATACTATATATAAATGATATTTAAATCATTGTATACATTTTTTTATGATTAAATCATAATATAATTAATATAAACAATAAATAAAAATACAAAATGTTCTCAAGAAACTAGGCAGTTAACACTCGAAATAGTTAAAATAATTAATACTTATTAACAAATAAGTAATAAGATATTAAATGAAAGATTATATATGACATTAAAAATATGTGAATGGTTATGTTATAAGATATTAACATGTTTAAACATATTTTATAGGATGATAAATTATGTTTTCTCAAAAAAAAAACACCAGCAAAGGGATTTTCCTCTCACTTTTTTACATATCTAAGATTAATTTCATGTTGACTACTTATTTTGTTTTATGTATCTAATACCATTTGAAATGTAATATCATGAATCTACTTATTATCATGATATTTTAAGTTTCCTTTAATTTCATACCATCTTGGGTATTATGATTCAAATGTTTCAATGTGCTATGGGATACTATGAAATTATTAATGAATATTTTCCTTAAGAATGGTTTTAATTAATATCCTTGCAATCTCACTTCATTTTTTGATCGTTAAATTTCTTTTGAAATAATCCCTTAATTTATTTTCACTTAGTTTCTTATATATGATGTACTTATTACCACAATAACTTATAATATCATGAATAATTATTTCATCATGTTATTTTGAGTTCCAATTGGAATTATTTATAATTCAGATATTTGAGTTAAAAGTTATGAAGTGGGAATAACATTCATAACCCAATTAATTTTTCAGTAGGTTATATTACTTCCTCACTATTACTAATAATATATGATCATGGGAATAATTAATTTTACTATCTCTCGATTTATTTCCACTTCCCTTATACAGCTTTATAGTTTATACACTTAACCAATTAATTAGTTGAGTCTCACTTCTACATTATTTTATTTTTTAGGGGTTTACATTACAATCTGATTTTTTTAGGATTTATTACACTTAAATTTATATAAAAGGAAATTATTTGATTATTTTCTAATAGAAAATTTAATTCTATTCTCTTATAATAATTCATGACATTTTTTATGTAATAGTACCATTTCAACTATTTTGGACTTAAAATGTTTCAGAAAATGGTTTTATGAAATCCCAACTTCATTTACCTCTTTAGACGAAGAACATGTTTTTTTTTTTCCAAAAAACACAGTTTTCTAAAAAGTTTTTCAAAAATGATTTTAACCTTTATAAAATAATTTACTAATGGAATTATTACCTTTTTTTCTTTTATAAAATTTTCAATGGAATATTCCTATCCCTTTTAGTAAAAGGAATTTTTCTAACCATTTACCATGGAAAAGGAATGTATTATTTTAAATGATATGATATATATATAGATTTAACTTCCATCATTTTTTTGAGGCTTCTTATGAAATATTATGGTTAATTTTTAATATAATTGTTTTAAAAATTTATTTTCAATGAAAAGTCATTTCAAAATGGTTTTCAAAATAAAATGGATATTTTCTTAAAGAATGTTTTTAAAATATCTAATTTAGATTCATGAGTGACAACAACACATAATTTTACTCCAATAGGGATATATTATATTATTACCAACTATATTTTCCCTCTTGATATGTTTTTATCTATCTTTTTAAGGATAGTATTGAAATTAAATTTTTTTATTCCATTTTTAGCCCACTTGAAATACTAAATTTCCAATAATAATTGAACATTGAGATTCCCCTAATTATCCATATCATTTATCATCGATAAAACTATTGCCTAAACTGTATACCATTTTACATATGGTGTCTACTTTGATAGTTAAGTGGTTATCTAGGGAGATATTGATAAATTAATATTTCCTATTAAATATGGATATTTGATAAGTCATTTTTTTTATTTTTTTACTATATATAAGGAATTATTTGGATAGGAAATGTTGGTTGGATCCCAGAATTTATATAGTCCCTAAATGAATTGATAGGGTCTTAATAGAAAAATAATTTTCTCAAATTAAATAAGCTTCTACCAGCAGTTTTTAATCATTTTGATCAATTTTGTTTTGATATAGGTTTTGAGGTGACTTAGACATGATTTCCAAAAATTAATCATTGCCTTCATTTTAATTCATCTATTATTTATCCATGATATTTTATACTGAAATATCTTTGGATTCATTTCATTCTAATATTATTGAAACAATGGCAGGTGTTTTCAGTTTCTTACCTTGTCATGTTGTCTATACACATCCTTCTCGGTTTTTTGATTCCATTATATGTGGGTTTAGTTATTTACCATAACATATTTATTATTCTCGTTGATTAATTATTTTTTCCACTCTAATTTTCCATTACTAATCATTTGTGCTCACCCATATTATATTTTATTTCCCCATGAATTCTAGAAGCGTACTAAGAATGTTATGCGAGAATATTCTAGATGAAATAAAGTTATTATCCTAAACATATTTTTTTGTCCAAATAAGTTTATTCATTTAAAAGAAAAAACCCACATATTTATCTATTTTAACTAGAATACTATTTTTTTGGACCATTTGGATGCGATTTTCAATAATCTTATGCCAATTTAATGGTAGCATGACATAGGTTCTGGGATTTCTGGGGTCAAGTCAAAACCTATAATCTTTTTTGATTAGAAAAAACAATATTAGTTCTATTATAAAAATTATTTTTAAAGATAAATTATTTTATTTTATAATAATAATCTATCATTAAAATTATTGATAAACTAATTACATAAAATGATTAATAAAAACCAACAAAATAATTATTTAGTTAATACAAAATAAAATAACTAATAATAAAAATAATAAAAGTGAAGTAAATTGAATGAATATTTATTTCCCATTTTTTAAAAATGAATATATCATGATACAAAAGTGTGAAATAAATATATTTTAATTCTATCATCTTCATGGTAATTTTAAATTCAAATTAAATGAATATTTTATAGATTTACCTTAATGTAATTTTATGATAAATTATAGATTATTTAACGATTTAAAATTATTAAAATGCAATATTCTTCCAATTGATTTTTAAATAATAATAAATATTATCAATGATCCATTCCAGGACCAATTTTGTGTCTTTAATGATAATAATAATCCCTAATTAGTAAAAAAACTATGTTACTATGGTTAATGATAATGTAGTGTTTTGCGTAATAATTGCACTTGTGTTAAAGTTAATTTACAACACACTCATATTATTTATATGTTATATATTAAATATAATATAAATAATCAATGTTTCAAAATTATTTAATAATTATCTCTTTATTTTAGTCTTTATCAATAAATTAACTTGGCTAGGAAACTTGTTACTATAGTGAAAACCCAAAATGGTAAAAATAAGGAAACATGTAATATAGAGAAAAAATATTCAAATCATGTGTTTTATTATATTATGGATACGTTGTTCAAAAATATAATCCTTTAACCCCATTGATTATAAATATTTTATCCACTTTAGGTAACATTTTTCTCTCAATAGTGAACACCTTTGAGTATTTAAAAGAATGCCACTCCTCCTCAACTACAAAAGGTCACTCACACTCCCCCAATAATCACACATTCAAACCAAATTAGATTGGAAAATACCTACCCAAATTACTTACAAAAATATCAATACTAATATTATAATTCTTATTTTGGGAATAAATCCAATCAGTAATGATTTAGTGCAATCCTATAGAGGACACCTGAAGGAGAGGTAATGTTCATCAGCAAGAATCTTCATTTTACTTCCTCCTCCCTACCTCCTTCAATTATTTTCAAACCATGATGATATGATAAATTTATCATTTTACATATAGATATATGTTTTTATGTAATGTTAAATACCTAAAAAAACACATACTTCCCTCGAATGGGTTAAAAAATTATCGTTCATGTGTACGGAGGACTACCGCCTCATGAATCGATGTCATTCATTTTTCCATTATCAACTCAATGTTTAGTATGATGATAGATATAAATTATATATATTTATATATTATTTATAAAATTCATATAACTCATTATTTACTATATCATATATATTATTTCACATTCCATTTCATAAAATATATGATAACGTTGCTCGTGTGTGTGACGGACTACCGCCTCGCAAAGCGATGTGGTTTTTCTTTCACTAACACTTCACATGGAAGGTGATAATGAAAAATTTATTTTTTATATACGATATGCATGAAATAATTTTTATATTCATGAAATAATTATATCTATTGAATGATAATATATATATATATATATTAATTTTTTATTCAATTCCACTCATGTAAAGGTGATAACATCGTTTGTGTATGCGTGTACAATAGCCACCACGAAGTGATGTTACTCACATTTAATCAACAAAAAAAATCAATGATATATAATTATAATTTAATAATTAATATGATAATTATTTCATGATTTCTATTCTGGAGATTATATATCAATATAAAATGTGCATAAACTGGTTATTTCATTATAAAACACACTTGATAAAACAAGTCAATTAACACCCAAAATAATGAAAATAATAAAATATTATCAACAGGAGATAAGATATTATATGATGATAAAATATGATATTATAAATTATAATATATTTATAGATATTGTCATAACATGGTTAAAACCACTACAAATGAGGCTAAATCACGTTTAACCAAATGGAATCAAAATGTAATGGATTTCATCTCAATTTCATTTCGTTATGGGATATTGTAATGTTATGCTTCTATTTTCATTATGTGGTATATATACATAAAATTTTACATTTAATAACTTGAATTATTAATTCTTCACAGCTATTTATATTTTTATTTATATTATTTAATATAAGGGGATTAGAATTTTAATTTACCATGTGGTAATGAATTTTATAAATCATTTTCAATTGGGTTTTATTACTCCTTCATTGTATTTGATATTATAAGATTATTTTTGTAATTAAAAAAGACTATTATCTAAGTATTTACACCTACATTATGTAGATTTATATTTTATATAAATAATATATTCATAGAATAATTCCCACATCTCATTCTAATCGAGATTATTTTATAATCTCATTCTAATCGAGATTATTTATTCTATAATTTCAGTTGAAAAAAATTATTTGGTCATTCTATAATAACACCAATTCTATTCTTATCCTTTGATTGTTAATGATATTTTTATATTATAGTACAATTTTTACACTCTTAGGTACTTATATTAATTGATAATTGTTTTTTGGAATATATGAATTGATTTCCCTCTTCATCCAGAAATATATTATCTTCCAAATCCATGTTTTCAAAAAATGTTTTCAAAAATATTTTTATACATTAAATAACGATTTAGTAATGTAATTTTCACACATTAATACTCTTTAAACACATTTTTAAAAGGAATTTTATGTATTTTTTAAGACAAATCACATTTTTTTTACCAAATATTTAAAATTATTGTTCTTGTCGTTTTCTAATCAAGGAACATTTCTTACCATTTTACATTACAAAAGGAATTTTATTTTTAAATTTTATATCATCTATGTAATTAACCACCATCATGACCAAAATTTAATTGAATATTTCATTAAATTATTATAAGTATATTTTTAAAGCAATTTTTTAAAAAGTTATTTTAAAAGAAAATTATTCTGCAAATATTTTCCTAAATAAAATGGATATTTTTATGAAAAATGTATTTGAATAAATTTTTATGGTAACCCTTTTCATCAATGAAAAATAAATTTCATTATTAATAAAATGGTTATATTTTAACACCATCCTTCCTCATCCTCTAGATGGTTTTTGATTAATTAGACTATGAATATTTGTAAAATTCATATCCTTGTTTCATTTTGAAATATTTTCTTTAATCTATTAATTAGATAATAAATTTTACAAAAATATCCATATTATATATCATGGATATAATTATATCCTAAACCATGTTTCAATTCTAAAAATATGTTTAATTTTGAAATTTAATTCATTGATTTAGGAAATGTTTATAAATCTATATCCATTTATCAATATGGTAATTTTATAAAAGGAAAATCTTTTCTTAATTAAATCATTTATTTGATATATTTAATTCTATCTATATATAGACATGGGTGGGGCCTGATTAATGATATCCCCATGATGCATCAATAGTCTCATGGGATGAATAATTTGGATAGTCTTAGTTAAATGGGTTTCGAGACATTATTTTTATCTTTCTTGATAATATATCTTATTGGAAATGGTACCATGTTAGTGGGAAACATTATGTACAATGTTTAATAATTTCCTTCATTACAAATTATATTATTAGTATCCATGATATTTTCAATATAAAATTATCTCTATATGAATTTCATTTCATTTTTATTTTTTAAATGGAATGTTTTCTTAGTTATTTACCATTTTATATTAACTATGCCTTGTAATGTTATTTAAAAGGAATGTGTTCTCTGTTATTTACCTTCCTATTTTTTATTATTCCTTATCTAATTGTTTAAATGGAATTTTTTAATAGTTATTTACCTTTCCATGTTTATTATTCTTATTTATTCCTAATAGCTTCCATTGTACTTAACCCTTACTGGGAATTTGAGCTTACCATTATTTTGTTTCTTTTCCCTATGATTCAATAAATTATATTATTACTGATATGTAGGGATATTCTATACGAAAGAATTTTTTTCTCGAAACAAAAAAATTATATTGAAATTTTTGTAATCTAATGTAATTTTAGACTCAAGAATATATCTAGTTCACCAAGTCTACTTAATTATACCGTACTTTGAGATGTGATTCCTTGTATCTTATGCTAATATAATAAAGCATGCATCAACTCCTGGATTCTTGGTTTAGAGTTTTCACATGAGATATTCTATATAAATAATTTGGTGTTATCCAAGATCACATAATATCTTTTATTTATTTATAAGGAATGGTGTAATGGGATATCCTTGAATCCTTATAAAAATTCCCCCAATACATAATGTACATCCACAAAAATCCATTAATTTAATGAATTTATAATTCATAAAGAATTATAAAAAATAGAAATATAAAAAAATTATTATCTTAGCTCATTTTTAATGAGTATATTATTATTTCCATCAGGGCATAATACTCATTTAGAATTAACAAAAATCTTATGTTTTCATGATCCTTAAGATGTATCTTGAATATATACACACTTTAATCCTCATGACCATCATTTGATCATCATGAAATATTACTAATAATGATTACAACACTCTTCAGTGTAATGGATTTAGTTTCTTCTATATTTTTATCAATTCTCTATCTTTAACTCTCTCATTATCCAGTCAACATCACCAACCACAATAAATCAATTTCCGAACACATAACATTATATATGGTTAAAATCTATAGAATATACACATTATCCATGAAACCTATTCATTAGTCAAAGTGAGATCCCAAATTCATAGAAAATGAATATGTTAATATATCATGATTTATATAATTTACTTATTTAGAAAATCCTTCACATATAAACTTCAATTTATTTTTCACTGAACTGTTACATGTTCTTTAATTTCAGTTAAATATAAGATGTGAAACCACAATGTGTTATTCAACACACATAGTATAATATCAACCACTAATAAACTATAACTTTTAAATTCAACCCTCCAAGACCAAATCTAACTGGCCAGGGGATGTGTATTAACATTAATAATGTATATCACACATGTGAGGACTTATTGGAATGATACATGAAGCACATAAAACAACATCATAAATAATATTTCATAACAACATATGTAATATATATAACATAAATAAAATATAATTGGATACATGAGAAAAAAAATCATTATAATACAGTTTGGGTATGCTCAAAACATACATCTTGAAACAATATCCTAATATCCTAGAATAAATCATATTTAAGATAAAGGAGAAACATTTATTCTCCCCATCATCAATAGGTTTGATCATTTAGAGATAATAAAACTTTCAAGAAACTAAACCTCTCCATGGAGAAGTATATAATAGAATTAATAATCATATATAAACCCTATATCACTCTATGAAAAATCTTCATATGGTTCAAACCAACACTACATCCACCAATTTCATTCTGAATCTATGAATAATCTATGAATAATTACCTTGTATGAGAATAAGACTCATGTAATGATGAGTATAAAAATACCTAGTTAGAAACCCATAACAAATTGAAGAGAAATGAAATCTATGAGCCAGATCATTTCACTAGATAAAGGGAGTAGTAGAGAATACCTAAAATATGAAACCCATGATATTATTTACATAATGGAAACCCAATGAGACAAGAAAGTCACTACTATCTCATTATATACACAATTTTGGTTTAAAAACATCAATTTGAGGCCGTATTTTGGGAATAATAAATAAATTCATACATATGGATAAGAACAATATGTTAAATATATATTTATTATTATCAAATAATTTAAAAAAAAATAAAATCAAAACAATTGAAATATATCCTTTTCAAATATAATGAAGAATATTTAACAATGTTAAATATGAAAATATATGTCGTTAATTCCACCCATCCTTAATAGATTTTCATCCAAAAAGATGAATCACTCAAATATGTGAGGGTACTAAGCCCCTATGTTATTCTTATACTCCCACAAACTCTATTTGAATTTCTCTTTATTCCATAAGGCATACACCAATGGAATTTCATACCCATAATTTATCTTCTCTCATATATTATTTAACACTAAAGGGAACTCTATAAAATGGAAATAATCATTAATTTCTATATCAGGATAGATGAATATGTTTTATGGATCATGAGAATACTAACTTAGTTGGAAGACATGGATAAAATTGTGCTCATAGTCTATCTACAAATTTAATTTTTAGTGACATGATACCTCACCAACTCCGACCAAAATCAGGAATGGGTTAATAAATTTATGGGAAACCATGCTTCCTAGAAAAACCCACATTAATATTCACCATGTTATTACCTTATTTAACACATGTATTTGATAAAAAACTCCAATTTTGACCATAAAATATCTTCATAGGACTTATAATGTATTTTGGGTATCTTAGCATTCTCCTGGATCACTTGAACAAATCTAACATGAAACACACTCGATCAGGCCCAATATGTGATGGATCATCAATTTATATCTATAAAAGGGGTGAAATGTGATTACCATAATGGCCTCAAATGGTTTCAGGAAAAAACTATATTAATATCTATTCTTGCATGAAAACCATAATATGGGTCGGTGATCATCCCTACCCCAAACAAAATCAAGATCAAAATTCCAAAATATATATTCTCAAGAATATGAATGATTCTATCAGTTTGACCATATATAATGGGATAAAATAAAGTAGGTAATGAATAATGGTTCCTAGATACATCCCATAGGAGTATCTACAATTAGGATGTGAATAAATCATAGTGTTTGGAGATAATAATCAATGTTACCCACATGTAACCATAAAATCTCACATGTGTTCAAGTGTCACAATATTTCTACTAAACTATACACAAGTAAAGGATATAAGTGAACCATATTCATTATTCAGCATATGATATCCTATATATTATCATGAACCATCAAAGACAATGGAAATCCATCACAAATTCAATCATTATGATATCCCACTTCCACTCATGATCTTGCAGATGATGAATCAAAAAAGAGGGATCCTTCTACATAGTATTCACTTGCTGATAGGTTAGGCATCAAGATATGATTTTTTAATGCTACAATTCTTTTTAAGACACTAAAATAGGCTCATATGGTCTTGGTACATCTTATCACACATAGATATCCCCCAGAGGAGTTTTATGAATCTCTCTCAAATACTTCCCACACAAATTTTTGTAAACCACAATGTATCCAACAAAGAGATGATAGAATGATTCACAATATTGAAAAATATCTTCAGTGTATGACCCAAATTTACCTGATTATGAAATACCTTATAATTTATATCATTTTTTCCAGTCTCCCTCACCAGATTAAGTATTTTTGGGTCATGAGGGGATATAGTAACACAATTTATACATATTACATGATTTTAAATGAATATTCAATACATATGAAAATAAATCACACCCTAAAATCTCATGTTTTTTGTATCTAGAGATTATATGCATAAAAAACATATTTTGAAACTTTTCTAGAATATCCTAATAATATTTTTCTTACATGATACCCTTTTAGACACACTATGGATAATATTATTCATCATGAACTGGGGAAAGAAAATAATAGTATTGGTGATATTAAATGGACAATAAGTGTACAAAAATATATATCCATCAAATATCATAAGAGATCATAAGATAAGAGTCGGTTTTTTATAATATAATCACTGTAAATGGTCATAACATAAGATAATCATACCCAAGAATCCATAGATCATAAATCACAGGTATTGGGATAAGTATTTTTGCATAACATCATAAATGATGTGTGTATAACTTGAAATAGAATATAATAATTACTATCCATGAAAAAACATTGTAATAAGAATGTGTAACATGAAAAATAATAGAAAATAATTTCCTAGGATGAGGTTAAAATCCATGACCAATATCACTCAGTGGATAGAGTCCCATATTATATAGGGTTGAATCCATATTCCCATTAACAAAGTGGAAATTGTCCCATAGTAGATTTGGTTCATTCCCCTGTCCCATATATGCCATCTCATTATATCTAAATATTTACCCAATTCATTATAGGGATATATGATTATGTAAACACTAAAAAAATGGAAACCAATGCATATTAATGCCATATAAATATTAAAACATTCATAATTAATCCATTGAATAAATAATCAATAGAAAGAAATATTTTAAACGAAAAAAATAAAACATTATCATAAGTCATTCATAGAAAGAAGTAGAATGGTATCATTATAAAATATTCTTAATGAAGCAAAAGATAAATTAATGGATTTTGGCATTAAAAAACACTTTTTAATAGTATTATATGATTTCATTGAATAATTAGAAGAAATACCCAATTAAATATTTATTAACATTATTTTATTGAGAAAAATATAAAAAATATTGAAAATATTAAATAATTTGGAAAACCATGCTTTAAAGAAGTTGAATATTATTAAAGAAAAATTGTGAATATTTTTGTAAATGTTTTACATGTAGAGATTGTAAAAAACAATGATTTTTAAAAATTTTAAAATGAAAGTCAAATCAATAGAAAATAAGATTATTTAGAAAATTTACAAATACTATATATAATTTTTTAAATTATTTTGAATAAAATATTAATAAATAATAATAAATTGAATAATTCGGGATAATTACATCACTAACAAAAAATATTGAATATGTACATGTAGGAGAAATATTTTAGATCAAATGGAATAGATATGGTTAAATCCACTTAAAATTATAATTTTGTTCAAAGTTAAAACTAATGGAAGGTAAAGTTGAATGAAAAATATATAAAAAAATTTCAATTATAGGATAATAAAACATATGTTTTTTAGTGATAACAACATAATGATTCTATAGAAGGAATTTAAACCACAAATAATCTTGATCGGAAAATAAAATTGGTAATGAAACCCTTACTTTTATTCCCAAAATTCAATAAAGTGATTTAACATCATGTTTAATAAACATATCAATCTTAATAACTAATTTTAGAACAATATTAATATACATTAAATTTTATAATATTCATTTATAATTATTAATTAGATATATTATAATCTTTTAATTATTATTTTTATCATTGGATGTTTTTAATATTCGTTATTTCATTCAAGTTTCATATTGGAAAGTAGATACTCTATATTTTATAATATGTTCCACATTCAGAAATTATTAATGATAGGAGAATAATTATTTCCAATTATTTATGTATTCCCCTATTATATTTAGGGATGGTATGTTTATGCTTCATGAGAATAGAATCATTAATGAACATTTTTATTTTGTAATTTACAAATTAAAATAAGTTACTTAATATCAATAAATAATTTTTTATCCCACATTCCATAAACATATTAATAATAAAAATTACTCTTTAATATCATATATTAATTGTATTAATTTCAATATACTCATTCATGTTAAGAATAATGAAGATAGTATAACATCACTCAGTTTGATAGTTGATCCAACTCAAATAAAATCTTGTAATAATGATGAATGAGTAATCATTTAGAGTTATATAACAGTAATATTGTTTCCATATTAGAATAATTACATTAATATAAAATAATTTTAATAGATACTTAATTTATAATAAGTGGGTATGATAATTTAAATATGGAAAATATTATGAAGAGTTCGTACATACATTATTCAATTAACCTATTCTCAATATTTCTTCCTTTAAAATGAATGATTTAGGATTCCTTCATGTAATTGTAAGAAACAAAACATCTAAGAAGGATTTGGGAGAAGTGAAATGGGAATATATTCTGGAGTGAATGACGTAGTTTGATTTGTTTGGGAGGGAATGAGGAGGGGTTCTTTAATATGTGTGTCTTGATTGGTATTTCTATAAATATTCATTTCATAATGTGTAAGATATTAATTTAAAATGAAAAGTAGAAAAATTGTAATATAATAGAGAATATTCATGAAAACCCTCTTACAATAAATTCAGAAATAATATTTTATGTTATTTAATGTCATTAAAATTTAATTTAACCATTTTAACCATATTTTAACATTATCAGGACAAATCGATTTTTACCTAGGTGACTTTAATTTATACCAATAAACTAAATTGACCTATTTAATTAATTTTGATTAGAAAAAAAATATTTTATTTATTAAATATAATCTCGTTAACATATAACATAATTTAAACTTTTAAATGGAATTAATATATCTCAATAAAATGGTTTTTCTAAATGACTCCTTAAAAAATCATAATTCTTAATATTATTTCATATATATTAATAATTTAAATGAATTTTAATTTATTTTTTAAAAATTGAAACATTACATTATATTATTAGTTGGAAGTTGATTAATTTTTATTCATTGAAATAAAAATACACAATACATAAAAAATAGTTCTTTAGAAAATATCATTTTTTTAAAAAAATAATATTAACCAAACCCTATAAATATTGATTATTATTATTCTAAATAAATCATTATATCAATTCATTGGTATCCAAATATTTTTTAATTTTAAAAATACATCAAATCATTAACTAATTGTAATAATAATTTGTAACACATAAACATAAATTTTTACAATATATATTTTTTAATTAAATAATATCATTTTTAATTATAAAATTATTTATTATGATAATATTTTTAGTTACATAGCTAACATTTTGTATATACCCAATTTCAATATATCCAATGACCAT
Source organism: Viscum album (assembly GCA_963277665.1). Taxonomy (NCBI): domain Eukaryota; kingdom Viridiplantae; phylum Streptophyta; class Magnoliopsida; order Santalales; family Viscaceae; genus Viscum; species Viscum album. The sequence goes on along the minus strand of OY728127.1, from coordinate 1,072,897,592 downwards.
TTTTCTAATAAAAATATTTCCAATGACCATATATATAATGGGCATATTTAATTCCAATGTATCACCTTTTGTACACTTATAAAATCATTAATCCCATTCATTTACTACACTCTCAACATGAATATTATATTTATAATTTTTTCCCTTATTAATAGACAGGTAGTTAGGGTTATTATATTCAAAATAAGCCAAAAGGATAATTATTTTATATACATGGAATTTTTAATTACTTATAGATTTATTCCATTTTAAATTTTATTAATGATGTTTCATTTTATATTCTCATAATGTATTAGTGATTTTCTTTATTTGTAATATTTTATATCAATAATGAAAATCATAATTCTTTTTTTATAGGTTTTTGTGTGAGAATCTACTCAACATTATATTTATTTAATAAATAAATATGTTAAAAAATCATGGGGTGTTACATTATTTCCTATTAAAAGAATATCTTCCTTGATATTTTGTTACTGTAATAAAAATAAATGAGGGTGATTATACCTTGATACATATTTTTTTTTCATGTTTCTTTCTAAAACATATGATTTCTATAAAAAAACTTCATTTAGGAGAGTGATCTTATTTCATAGTATATTATATCTATGATCCAATATTTCTATTTGTTGTTCCTCTTAAGAGAGATCATGTTCCAGTTGTACTATATTTGAGTTCATTACATTTGAATTGATAGGTTTCACTTCCTCAAAAAGTGATACATAGAACACGTCATGCATTAGAATGTGGTTTGGTGCAAGGGGTGTAATATAAGTTCGATCCTTAATTTTCCAAAGAATAATGAATATAGGGCTCAATTTTCTCTTCCTACATAATCTCATAAACCTCATTAATGGTCATATTTGAAGGAATATATTGTCCTTAACTTCATGAACAAAATATTATTAATTATAATTTATGTAGATATTATATCAAAATTACACAAATTTATTTTAATGAAAAGTGGTTTGAATATTCTCTAACATTTCTATAGAAAGATTTAGTCCAACCATCTTATGCTCTATCGCTACATCCCATTATTTTGGAATTCATTTCCTATTCCCAAATAGAGCTCTATATGATTCAAATTAAATGCTATAATGAAAAGTATTATAATGTGAGAACATAATTAGTGGATGGTGATGATCCCTATATCCTTATAAATCCATTTAGTAGGATCTTTGTATATCCATTATACTTTTAATAGTTCATTCGAATGGGATAAATCAAAATAACTAAAAGGAAAACATTATACCATGATTAGATAAAATCAAGGCTGATACTCAGTTCAATCTTAACACATACTACATATATATTATTATAAGTTAATCGAGTACGAAATATTTTACAACAAAAAATGTGTTAACATCATAAGGTGATGGATAATAACAAAAATGGAATTATAACCTTTATATATATTAGGATGACCTACAATGAAATTAATAGTGGTGTCCTCCCATTTACCTAATGGTATAATTAATGGTCACATTATCTCTATAGGCTTCTTTATTTTTACCATATATTTTAGCATACTAATCATCATAATGTAAATAATTTAATGTATATCTATGTGATGTCCCATTTTAATTGATTCTTTATATATCTATAAAAAGTTTTTACTTCTAGGATGTATATATAATTATGTGTTATATCTATAATCTCATGATTATTTGTTTGTTTATCTTGATAGAGAAAATATTATTTTCCAAAATATTATATATTCATCATTATTAATATTGAATTTACAAATATTTTTTACATTATAAGGTAGCTTCATACCCTACTTCTAGGCCTCCTTGATCATTACAATATTGGATAGTTGAGATTTAATTTGGGAAATATTTGGTCTTTACACTTCACTCATGATTTCAAGGACCATTCAATTAATATCCATTATTATTGGTTCACTTTAAATTCATAACATGAATAATGTAGAAAAGGACCTTCTTACCCAAAGGATCAACCACCTTATTTTAATTCCCAATGTGTTAATGTATTTAATATCCATAATCCATAATCAACTCTAAAAGTATCATTGGGTTCAAGTTCATCATTTTCTAGGTGAATATATAATTTAAATCCTTATAATCAATTTATATTTCACACCTTTTACTGTATAGATAATCCCTCTATATCTACAATGAAAATATAACAGATTCTAGATCCAAATCATGTTATGGGTAATTTTACACATGATTCATTAATTATATTGAAGCATAATCTTTGATTATTATATTCTACATGTGGAAACATCCTAATACCTTTTAGACACCAATGTTTATTACCAAACATTTTATACATTAATGTAATTTGATTATATATATATATATATATATATTCCAACCTTATCATAAAATTCTTGAAATTTTCTTCTCATTCATTTTTCTAAAGTTACATAACTCCCTTATATGATAACATGGATAGAGGATTTGAGAGTCGTGAGAAATTTCACACCTAACATTGATAATATCTAGATCATCCTAGAAAAATAATATTATATATTATAATATTTGGTGACATTATTTAACAACCTATGTCCTTGAAGGTCCCCCAGATACACCCTCTCTTATGATAACCAAGAATATATAGGATTTGAGCGAAGTCGATCATAAAATTTATTAAATAAAAATTTACCTGAAATATTATTCTTTACAATGGGTCTTACCAAAATTGAAGTAGATCACCCCTTAAACATATTAAACCACCATTAGTGCACAATAATCTAGTTTCATTATATAAGGTTTCTTTAAATAATATTATAATGATACTTTCTACATCCAAAATTCAAAATTTATAAATTTGGTATATAAATTCCCCTCCATAAGGCCAATAGAAAAAATTATTAAATGATGTTAAATATCATCCTTTACCTTTAAATATATGATGATATCGTCTGAAAAGTATACCATAAACTGATCAAGGTAATATCTTATGACTTTGTTCATCATATTCATGAAGATAACAGGGTAATTTGTGATGGAAAATGGAATATTTTGAATTCATTATTTCCATATATGATGTGAAATGTTGTCTTTGATATATCCTCATTTGCATCCATCAATTTATGATATATATATATATAAATTTTAATTTTTTTAGATTTAATGTTCCCCACAAATTTTGTGGAACAATTCTTCAATACTTTTCAGAGTATATTATTTATCAAACCTAATTTTATATGATCCTGATAATCAATGTAGAGATACCTAGATCCTTATTTCTTAAAAAAGTTTACCGGTGCATCTTAGGTAGAACCACTTTGGTGTATAAAATCCACATAAATATTCTCTTGATGTTTTTTCTTCAATTCCTTTAATTCAATCAAACTTATTCTATAAGGTTTCATTGATATATGCATCAAACTATTTATGAATTTTATTAAAAACTCCTCCTCAAGATCGTGTCTAATACTGTGATACTATTCTTAAAAAATAAAGATATATTATCATAGAATAATTATATCATCAATATAATTATTTCCAGTAATAATTTTTGCTAAATACCCCTCTTTATGGGGTATTAAATCCCATATAATGGAAGTAATTTCTATAGGGAGTTCATGGAAAATCATTGATTGATTTATGATCATCGGTTAAATCCAGATATGAAATGTGAAATCCTTATATTGGATATTAATACTAAATATATGTTTAGAGAACCAATTCCTTACCAAAGTAACATCAAATTCTAATAAATAGTGAACAATAATATTTTCACAAAGCTCATTTTCACAATATTCTATTGGATTGGTTTTATAGACATGGTATTTAATCATCATACCACTATTTTAATTCATAAACAATTCAATATATGTCACTTATGGTTTTGATTCAATGATTTTAAAGTAATTCCAATATATGAATGAGTGGGATGATCTATAACTAAATAATACATTTACTATTATATATTAGATTATTAGAATACATTTCCCAAATTTTTTCATGATCCACTTCAGTAGTTTTGATAACATAGGCTATCCCCTTCTCCATTGACATTGGATGATTTTGATAAATATTGTCATCATTATACCTTGTGTTGGTATACTAGTAAGCTTAATTCCCATACACCATACAAATGAATCATGGGATAATTTTTTTGACAATATGTTGAGCTTTAATTTCATCAATATCATTAAATTTCCTCTTCATTTTTCATCAGTATTCATTTGATATATATCCATTGATTACACACTTGAATCATTTACCTTTATCTTTAAGGAAATTTCTTCCATGCTCCCTTACACCTTTTCATCATATCAGAACATTATGTTTCTTTCATCCCTGTGTTTTATCAATTTAGTTGAATGAACCTCTATTTTTTAATCATTATCATTGAAACCATAATATAAATTGTATTAAAAAAATTCCTATTACCACATTTTGGATCATCAATTTTTTAGAACTAAAATTTTCAATTATGGATAATAATTCTTTGTGACATTTTTTATGATACTAAAGATAAATTAAATATTTATTTTAGGTTCATTGATAAAATTATTAATATACCCTAAAATAATTATGAATTTTTCTTTATAGGTACTAATATATTCATCCCCCATTGGTTTCAGATCTAGGAATTGGTTCTCTATTTTAGTGTGAAGATTATAATTAAAGTATTTATTATAAAATAACATCATAAATTCCATCAATTATATGGACTTGAATTATTCATCCTATCAATTTTAAGAACATAGAGGATAACAAGGAATATACACATTCTATATTAGCATGGAATATAGTGGAAGGGAAAATACTTTGGGGGTGTTCTATAAAAAAATAGTGATAATCTTTAAATGTAGTGGAATGTTCTTCTGTATCCCATGTTGTGTTAAATAAAAACCCCCATCCATCTATTTTGAGATAAAACCTTATAGGTTCTGAGATAGAGATAAAACTTATTCAATATGGATAACTAGGTGGGATATCCATTATATGTCATAGGGTGTCGGTTGTAGACATTTAATTTCAATATGCATGAAGTCAAAAGGCCTTTATCAACATGGTCTTAAAATAGGATTATATAAAAATCTTCTACATAATAAATTTTTCATAAGAACAATACCTTAAATATTTCATGGCTTAAAACATGTGAGGATTCAATTTTTACAACTATTATAGCCTCACTCATATCTAACATAATATTGTTTCATGGTTGGGTATTCTTTAGTTAAAATTAATCCCTAGAAAATATTTCTCCTTATTATGGATGATATGAAACTATTATCTCCTAATATGTGATATAGAATTAAGAAGAGGTATCTGGATCTCATATAAGTTAATGTGTTATCACAAAAAAAAAATTAAATATACTTTTCCCCAATTTATTAAGGTGCATTCGGTGAATTCCATTCAAATGTCCCTTTGAACTGCTAGGGTAGTTGATATCTGTTTTTTATTCAATGGAAGGAATCATCCTAGCATGGATTCAGAATTTTGATAACTCAATTATTTAGACCCAATTTCATTATATGATATTTTTAGTATGTAGCTAGGTTCTATGGGTACGGAACAATGATACCATGCATAATAAAATGGGGACCTTCTCTACTACTTATGAAATTCAATGTGAGTATGCAAATTAGGAATCCCATTATATAGTATAAAAAATCAGTCTCTCCCATAATCATAGATTCAACATGAAATTCACTCATATATATAATAGAGATATAAAATAACATGGACACTAGGTCTACTAGAGAACTCAGAAATATGGTCTCTAACATAACCAAGATGGGTCCTATAACTAAGAAAAAATCATAGGATGAGTAAACATTCATGATTTAAGGGGTTAAATTTATATATAATTTAGTATATTTAATTTGAAATGTGATTTAATCAAAATTGAATTGAAATCTTTGTATAATAATCTCCCCTTGGAATTTCAAAAAACCGCTATATCATTATTGTGAAAACTGATCCATCCATTATATTCAAATTAATTCTAGGCATGAACCCTAGTCCTTGGTTCATTTCATACATAATTAGAGACTTTAGTTATATAATGGATTATGAGGCCATGATACAATCCATTGGGAGATAAGTATATATGACTAAAAAATCTGTGGAATCCAATGGAAGGCATGAATAAGATTTCATTATTTACTCTACCTTGGTTCCCTCCCTATAGTCTAAAAGACTTAATATGTAGAGATTCCCCTAGCCCCCACCATTCCAGACCAAAATGTTTGGTTGATGGGAAATAGTTTCCTAACTCTTTATTTACATTTTCCCCATAACTAATAAAATATTGACTTTTGAGAGGCCTCCTCCACATGTCCTGTATTATTAATTAAATTTCACCATTTATCACCCGGACATTTCAAATTATAAATATATAAAAAATTAAATTCACTGAGCACTAGTTAATGTAATATATATTTTTTGTAGTGTTGATCCATTTCATTGATATAGGTTGGTTTAAAGACCCACTAGTGAATGGTGGGTGTCTTTGGATAAAATAATCAATAATTGTTTTTTCAACACTTGACACATTAGGGAGTATGAAATGATTTAATTTTTATCATATCATGAGATTGTAGAGTTAACATGATCATGAGATTTTGAACTCTAAATCCTATCCTTTTTTGTCTCTAATTGGGAAAATTATTCCAATGACCATCACAATCATTATTAACAAGAGTCAAAATGGATTTATATATTGATAAAAAATTTAATAGTTAGTATCATAAAATAATAAAAAAAGTTTTTAATCATATGAAAAATAAAATAAACCCAAATATGTCCAAAATTTTGACAAATTAATTTAAACCTAGGTAATTTTAGGTTCATACGACATCAATTTTAGTTCATCATTGAGTTTTTTGTTTTCATCATCTTTTTGTAAACATGCCAATCCCAAAAAAATAACTAAACCAAGATATTATTAAAATAAATGTCACCCAAGAACAAAATTCAATCATATTATTCTATTTTACATGAATATTCAATAAATCATATAATAAATCAACCATAGAACCTAAAGGATAAGTGTCATTATAGATTAGATTCATAATCAACACATTTCAGAATATCTTAAACATATTAAAAAATAATTTCTCTCACATGATACCCATGTATACACATCATACATTATAATCTTCATAATAACATGTGGAGTGAAATCAAAAGAATTGGTGAGCGTAGATTCCCAGTGAGAGTAAACATAATGGATATCAATAAAAGATCATAAATATGAATAATATAATCACATGGATATGTGAACATAGTAAAATTACATGGTCATAACATAGGAAAATTGTATTCAATAAAACATCTATCAAAAATTATGATTCATGATATAAGGCTTTTTCCAAAACATCTGAAATGTGATGTGTGAAAGTTCAAAGATGAGTAATTATTCTTGAGACATGATAAAAAAACATAGTAACAAGAATGTGGCCTAAAAATAATAATATAAAATCTATTCTTCTATAAGGGATCAATTTGAAGACCATATTCACATATCTAAAAGAGTCCCATAGTGGATTGGGTTCGCTCACTATTCCCATAATCATTTTAAGGGGCCCAATAGAGGATTGACATAACTCCCTAGTATCATACATGCTTGATAAGGAGATAAAAAGCATAAACCATGCATTAACATGTTGTATGATTGTAGTACCAAAATTCAAATAAATAAAAACTAAACATATGTGTGTCATATGTACATAAATACATTCATAATTCAATTATTTCTTAAATAACCCAAGAAATGAAACATGTTTCTTAAAAACAACCATAGAATATGGTCATAAGAAAATAAAAGTAAGATAGTAGATGGCGTTATTAGATTATATTCCCAATGAACCAAAATGAACCCTAAAATATGTTTACATATACTATAAAAACATTAAAATAGAATTAATAAATTAGTTTTCAAAATTAAAATAAATACCCTTTAATGATTTTAATAACATTAATTTCAAATTGAAAAAACTGAATAACAATTATTATAGAAGAAAATTTCAAAAACTGTGAAAAATTGAAGATTAATATTGTTAATAAAAAATATACTATACATTGGGAAAAGGTTTTAATTGGGGTAATTTTACAAAATAATATTATTTTAACTCTTTCATAATGAATGTCTAACCTATTGAAAATTACTTGTGTAAAAATGTTAAAAATATTCCTTCAAAAAATGTGCAAAGAACATCAATGAGAATAAAAAAACTTATGAAAAGACCAAAATGTAAAGATAAGGATATGTTTTAAAAAATAAGGAATGAAGACGTACAATAGAATGATTTTTGATCAAAACGATGTGATATAGTTGAATCCACTTGAAAAGATTCTTTTAGTCAAATTATGAGAAAGGGACATTAAATGGTATAAATACATGTAAATCCAATCAATAAAAAAATGAAAATTTATTATATTATATTTTTAAAATAACATATTATATACATTGAATTATGGTTAATGCCAATAAATCTAGATTATAAAATATTATTAGTAACAAAACCAATATATTTACTCCCAACATTCCTAAAAGTTCATTAAACCCCTATATAAAGAACACATCCCTATTAATAAAATTATTTTTAACCTTATTAATATATATTAAATTTTATAGTCATCAATTATATTCATTCATTACACATATATTTTGTAATTATTTTTTATTTTCATCATCCAAAGATCATAATATTGATTTTTGCATTCATTTTTTGTAAGGGTGATGTAAATTTTCATTATTTGATAGAAGTTTCTTATTTACTTGATTAATAATTGAAGTGGAATACTTTTATATAATGATTTTTTGTATTATAATATTTGTTTTATTAAAATTATGGGTATGGTTCAGGAGAATGTAATCTAGGATGAACATTTTTCTGGTAATTTATGGATAATAACATTTTACTTAATACTGATCATCCATTTTCTCAGCCGTCCAAAACCACATTAATATCAAAAATTACACATTAATTTTATATTTACTTGTATTAATTTCATGATACTCACTTATTATTGAAATATATAAGATATTATAAATTTTTTCATGTAGGTGGTTTAACCAACCAAAACAATATCTTGATATACTAACAAATAAGTACGATTTTAGAATTATAAAATTGTAATATAATTTCAACATAAAAAAATTATGCTAATAAATAATCATTATATTTTATAATTAAATTCATAAATAGTTAATTAGAGATGGTAATTGAAAAAATATGGATGTAGTATGAACATAGATGATTTTTTTTCATTCTTTAGGGATGTTTTTTCAAAATGAAGAATTTAGGACACCATTGTGTAAAAAGTTTCCACAAAATATAAAAAATGAAATTTTTAAATAGATAATGGGAATAAATTAAAGTAATAAACAATTGGAATTAGTGGATTTGGATTTATAGAAGGGTGGTACTTTTATATGTGATTTTAAAGTGGTAGTTCAGTAAATATTTATTTCCAAATGTAAAATGATGTCATTTTAAAAAGGAAAATCGATTAAGGTAAGAATGTAATTGATATGGGTCAGGAATTTATTCACATAAAATTTTTTGAGATATATATTAATGACATATTAATTCTTCACCACTTAATTTAACTATTTTTTTCTTTTACTATGGGATTTTTTTACATCAATAACATCCGTTTTTCCCAAAAATAGAATTAAACTATTTACCTATTTTTGAACTACAAATTAAGAATTTCAGTATCATATAATCTAAATAAAATTATCAATTTTATAATTTTACCAGTTAGTTGAAAATAATATATAAATATATATATATATATATATATATATATTTAATGAAAAAACAGAATTTAGAATATTGAGTGTTCATTATCATATTTCACATCCATTGTTAATTTATATTTTTCTCAGTATATTTTTTTATTATTTTAAAATTAAAATATATTCATCATTTAAAATTTAAACATTCCATTTATGAGAAAAAAATAAATAAAAAATAATTTAAATATTACTAAACAACATATAATGTTTTAATAATAAATATTTGGAGATAAAAATTACTAACATTAGCTTTTTATCTTATGAATATTAAATTTTATCAATCCTTTGGTATTAAAATATATCATTAACTTTTTTAATAAATCAAATTATTTTTTATTAAATATTTTAATATGAACACATAAAAACATATTTTTATAATTAAACATTTTAATTAAATATTATATTTTTATTTTATTACAATATTATTTTTATAATATTATTTTCAATTACAGAACATAATCTTTGGATACAACCAGATAGCATACATCCAATAACCATTTTTCAAATTTCCATATATCCAGGGGATATATTTTCAATGACATATATATAATAATCATATTTCATTTCTAAATATGGCCTTATGTATAATCATATAATCACTAATCCAATTAATTTACATCTCTCTCTAAAAATATATTATTTTTATAATATTTTTCTTATTTTATTAGCTATGATCGAGGACATGATTTTTTAATAAAACCATGAGGAAAATGATTTAATTTCTTTTTCATTACTTGAAAAACTATCCATCCTGTACCTTTCTGAATGATTTTTCATATTTTATTATCAAAATGTATTAATTTTCATCTTTAATTGTAATATTTTTTCATAATAAAATGCATCAATTATTGTTTTAGTTTGTATTTACATGTAGAAAAATATTTTTAAAGACTATTTATTTAATGTAAAAAACATAGTAAAATAATTTGGTGTTGTAATCCACCACCATTCATTGAAGATAAGAAACATCTCTTTATCCCACCAAATCTAAATGAATCAAGGGAAACTAATTATAGACATCCACTATTATATAATCATTATAATTTCTAATATGGTTGTTGTATATAAAATTTTAATTCCTTATTGTATAGACTATCTGAAATTGATATTCTTGAAGATACTCAAACCATCAAATATATCTAAGTTTGAGTTATCCTGGAGATAATTAATATCTAGAACACTTTTCATATTTTAAGATCATGAATCGCTAGACAAGAAGATAGTGTCTTTATATCATCAAGGAAATCAATTTTTCTACAAGATTAAGGTCATTGGTCATCTAATACTTATCTTATGGTCTTAGTTATCTTTTATCATATGTGATTATGTCTTATCTCCATATTAACAAAAACTCGAGTATGGTCATCAAGGAATCCCAATAAAACTAATAATCAACTCATTAATCTAGTTATCAGAAAACTAGATAACTCATCAAAACCTAATTTATCACCTAAAAATTACTATGAAAATTATTTCACCAAAAATTGGGTTTCCAATTTCATGTAAGGGAAATAAAGGGAGTTATGATCATTGAAAAATACATGACTAATCAATGATAATAACCTCCCTACCCAAGGGAAAATCATCCAAAAAAACATGCAGGTAGTATCCCATTGCATAACATCATCATCATCTATTAGATCAAACAACACTATTCTCTTTGATTTGGAAGGTCTGTGGAAATGAATTTCCTGAATCCTAAAAATACACATAATGATATTTCAATAAAGTCAGTGTTGATGAAATAATTATGGAATAATCATAAAATGATTGGTTTCCTCCTCTAACATAATCCAAAAATATATGTGAATATCATCAATTAAAAAACAAAAAAAAATATATTTGGATGAATGATTTAAGTCATGAGTCCCATGAACCATACTAATAGTTTCTACCACCTAACAATTTTAATAGGAACTGTTAGTGATCATAAAGACCCTTTAACACATTTTTAATGATATACACATAAAAAAATGATGATGTTGAAATATTATACTGACATTATTATTTTACAATATCTTCAATCCATTAATTAGGATTAATATATCATCAATCATTAGTTGATGGAATTGTTTTTAGAATTCTATGAAGATCAAGGGATGATATTAAATACAATGTCTCAATATATCATGAACCTTATTTCATAAGAAATGAGATTTTCATGGTGGAACTGTTGGGATTGATAAACCCCTCCTCCAAAAAATCCCTTAATTTCACATTCAACTCAGTAAGATCTTTCATGGCTATCCAGTAATCCATGTATGATCTAGGTGAATCATGGAGTGAATGTGAATAAAAAAATAAAATTTATAGTGCGGGGGAAATACTAAAAGTTCCAAAATCTATATACTCCTCCACCACTAATGTTTACTCCTTCTCCCCAATATCATTTTTACATAAATGAAATTATTTTATAAGGTGGGTAATCTAATGTAATATCATTTTTTGGACAAAATCATCCTTTATAAGGTCACCAGTATTATGTGAAGGTGAATATATATCCATAAATTTGATAACATATAAATTTTCATAAATATGAATCTACCCAATCCTATAATGTGTGTTGGCACCGAATTTCGGTTGAGCCCATAAATTGTCATAACTGAACAAACTAAAGGAATATTTTAACTCAATGGAATTTCCTAAGGACCCCAAAGGATATTTTTTGAATATTAATAGCTTGAACATAAGAAATAAATAATTTCTCAAGACACTTTCACAACTAATACAACGTCAAATGGATTTACTTGGAATGAGGTCCCAAAACGAGGCCAAGTCATCTGTTCTAAAGAAACTAGGATGGCATAAAAAATATAAGAGAAAAATGCAAGATAATTTCGTGACCAATGTGACATCAAATTCCCACTTTCATGTAGGCCTCATTACATTACACCACTGAAATTTTCATCTATAAATATAAGGGTTCCCCCCACATTTGTGGAAATGATCTGGAAGAAGAAACACCACTTCTGTGCACGTAAGAAATCCCTTTTGTGATGGAACGAAACTCATTGCTACAAGGTATTGGATCATACATGATAGGTCTCTCATGGGTCCTCCTTTGGGTTTGTCAACATGGGATTGTCCCTCACACATTTCCTTTAATGCTAAGTGAATTGCATGCAAAAGATCCTTCTTTCATGAAATATTTCCTTTTCTAGTGCCACATTCACCCATACCCCCTCATCTTGTGTGCAAGCCTTAAATATTTTGTGCACCCATTCCTATATGATCCATGTGTTTTCCTTACCCTAAGGCACTATGTTTAATATCCACTTATTCCCAACATCCTTATATTTCACGCACCTCCTCCGTGTGGCCCTCCAGGATTGTGTGTAGTGATTTCCTTGTCATTCGAGTGGTGCTTCATGACACGTTTCCCTACCTAATGCTTCTAAGAATAGGTAAGCTAAAAAAATATTGATTATTCACATAGCTATGCTAATGTGGACCCCCGTAATTGACCACTCCTCCACCCAATTAATTCCTAGCATTACTGGTGGCATCCCTTCACCAAGGGTTAAAGAGTACCAATTATGTAAGTCCAAGTGTTGAGGAGTGATTCCTCATCATCTGAGCTATAGGACGTTAAACCTTTAAGAAACCACATCCCCAACACATGATGTTAAAATGTGATTTCTGCATTCCTGGAATGTCAGAGAGGATCAAATAGGGGTTATGCACCAGGGCCCTCCTGCTATCTCTTTCCCTTCATGATTTATTACCACATGCACATCAGTAAGTCTCCATGTAATACCAGGCACACCAAGATAGGGTGCTTCCTATATGATGGCCATATCCTCCTCATGCATCTTCACACCCTCCCTAGGATTCCCCTGGGCGTAAGTCCCAATTTCCATCTCCCTGGGCTGCTAGCCATGCGTAAGCCCTACACCATCCCTCGTGACCGTATCTCTTGTGACGTGATTGTTAGCTATGTTCCTCACTCTTGTTTCTCACATTGAGCATGATTAATGTGGAATTAGAGTAATCATCAACCATGATACCCTATTTGGGATTCTAATCATGCATAAGTCCCATGGCCATCTCTTCTAAACTATATGGACTTTGATCCCATCCTTATATACAAGGTATGTAGGAAGCCTCCCTAAGGATCAAGACCATAACCCTTGGGTCCCAACCACTTCACATCAGTTCGTCATCTTCTAGCATGATGTTAAAACGTGAGCCCCTATTTTTTCTCGAACTACATGGGTATTAATCCCAATCTTCTAAACATGGTATGTAGGAAGACTCCTTGAGGTTCAACCTCGATCAATGGTAATATTTGGTGCTCCCTCGTAGGTATGTACCCTTCTAATGTAACATATTCCATTTTTGGGACACATCACCCAGATCCACCTCCATGAGGTGTTTTAGTCCATAAATTTAGTTCTTTTTCCTCTTTTAAGTCCCATTTTCCAAGGATGATAACTATACATAAACCCTATAAAGTCTTTGGGTTGCTGTCTATTGCATACACCCCAATTCTATGACCTATCCTAAACTATGTAGACATTTATATTTTCCCTTTTTGAGCATGGTACTTAGGAAACCTCCCCAAGGTTCAATAACATCACTCATATCCCATCCTAGTCTCTCCCATGAGCCTCAATATTTTAGGAAGATCATTCCTTGACCAGAAGGTTCCACCTCCTTCAGGTCTCATCCACAGTTTCATTCCCATGATCCACCTCCTCAATTGACTCATCCATCAATCCCATAACTATGTGGAATTTGATTCCCTACCGTGGGGATATGTAGGAATCCTCCAAGAGGTTCAATACCAAAACCATCACCTTCATATTGGTTCCCTCTCCATTGATTCCATCCTTTTGACACTTCCTCCATATCCATCCTGATTTTACCAAGGACACCACATCATGGTGAAATCATGCCATCCATATGAGAAACTAACCATGCATAATCCCCAGTAATTTTCTCCATCACCTTCCCCATACCATGGTGGGGATGCATCCTTCAATCATCTACTAACCATGTGTAATCCCAGAATCACCCCCTTGAACTACGTGGGTTTTGATCCCTTTTGGGTTCATAAGAAGCCTCTGTGAGGTTCAATCCCAACCAATGGTAATCCTTTTTTCACCCTTTTCTTGGCCCCACCATCCTATTATCCACCCTATTGGTATTTATATCAGTCTTCATGGTGTGAAAAATTCCCTTTTTGGGATACATTATCTAGGGTCTACCCTTACCGAGCATTCTAATCCATCTATCTAGTAAACCTTCCAGGTGATCCCTCCTAGGGATGTGCCTATCTGATCCACTATCACAAGTATTATGATTAGTATGAACTATCTTCGCTAGATGGTAAACTTGCAGCATACCCCGTGTTAAACATGATAAGATAAAGAAAACCTCGGAGACATGACTCTAACATATAGTTCCCCGCATTTGATGTGGGATTCCTCAGGCTTCTGTGCCCTCAAGAAGCCCTATCATAAGGAAAAATTCTAGTGTACAAGTGTTATAGTGTAAATACATGCCAGTGATGCCCAATTTAACTACTCTCTTGACAAGTGGTTTCTACCATGACTTGACCCTTTGGAATGTCTCAACTGAAGCAGCGTAATTAATTGGTGTGCCAAAAATGATGAAATTGGGAAGAGTTTCACAAACAACATCTTAATCTTTAAAGGATACCCGTACTAGGTGATGAATTATGAGGAGGAAACCAAAGAAGGAGAAACCGACATCCCATTATCCCATTTTGATAATGGAGAAAAATATTTGAAGAAGTGATGAATGTAAACCACATTTGGAAATTAGGAATGTGGGGTAACAACACAGTCCACCACTGAATGTCAAAACACACTCAGGCGGGTGGGATCTGTGAGAAGAAGTGTCAGAAATAGAAATGGTAAACCTGACATGAAATTAATCTCCCCAAAATTATGATTAGTAGCATTCAATACAATAGCATATAAGCATGTTTCTGGATCCAGATATATGTCACCGAGTCTCGCCATGTGAATAGTGGGTATGGCATGAAACTCACCAAGAGTTTGGGGAAATTAATCATTGGAAATCCTAGTCTGCGACATTTTTGGCATGGATATTTATATCCCATACATATAAGATTTAACAACACTTTGGAACTGGGCATTGCTTTCCTCCATCATTATAGCTTCAATGACCATGACTACTGAGCACCCACACCCTATCTCACCATCCAAAATATTTCAATGGAGGGTGATGGAAATACTTTTTCGACGTTATGAACAGAAGGGGGTCTTCCTAATGAGGGATATAGACTGTAATGATTATGAGGCTTCTATGCCCCATCATTATCACTGACCCCAATGTCGGAATAGGGAGAAATTTCTCCACACTATGATATTCAATTATTTTGGGAGCCTCTCCCCAGAATGCACTTATGACTCACTCTCCTATGCTGACAAGGTAAGTTATGCCTAAGTCATTATGGCTATGACTCCAGCCTAGGAGACACTAAAGAGGGATCCCACCAGGCCACGTCGATGCTTCCAACCTGTCCCAATGGCTGAGGAATGTGAGGTATCTACCTTTTCACCGCTAAACCCAGTTTGGTTGACCCAATGTCAACTTCGAGCACAAGATGGGGATGAAACCCATCAAGGGCCATCATCTTCTATAGATTTAGTGGAAAGTTCCAACACCGATGAATTTTATCAGCTCCCTATTACTAAAATATAATAGAACCTCTATTTCTGATTGGGGTTGAGTCCCTAGTCTCCCCACAGAAGGGCTGGTTTGACTCTCCCCGTCAGTGGTACTAGTAGTAGTAATCACAAGCCAACCCATAGCAATGAAATTCAGTATGAAGGTCATACCCATACCTCCATTAGAAATAATGGAGGTCCTCCCCACTACCGTCTTCCTCATGGAGGTCCACCTCATTATACCATCATCATTCAAAGTAGAGGTCCCCCTCATATTGCTGACACCCAACACAAAGGTCCTCCCTGTGCCCATGATACCAGGTATAGAGGTTGTCACCATATTTTAACCTTTTAGTATAGAGGTGCTCTCCATGATGGAATCAACTTGAGAAAAGGTCCTCATCACCATGTCACCCATCAACATGGAGGTCTTCCACATGTGCTCTCTAGCTTTAGCAGATCCCTCCATACTCCAACAATCATCAAAGATGAGGCCCTCTCGATTTCATTGAAGATCAACACAGAAGTCTTCCCTATGTCTAATTTGATAAGTACGAATACCCTCCTCATACTATTGCTACCAGAGCTAGCTGGTGTAGAGGTCCTCCCCGTGCTACAGGTAGCCTCCATGGAGGCCCTCCCCATGTGCATACCAGCTCCAGCAGAAGACCTCCCTGCTCCAGCATTCCAAACCATGGGGCCCTCCCTAAGTTCTATTCAACATCTTACTAGGTTCTCCTCACACCCCAACTCATCTGGGTGGAAGTAATCCCTTCTCCAATACCAACCTGAATGAAGGTCCTCGTCATATCGAAGATCTACCCTACCCTAAAGAACCATCATGGGGAATGAGGGTAGGTCATTGTCACCAAAGGATGAATCCAAATAAGCATCAGATCATGGTCAATCCTATCCAGTTTTCAGGCTCTGAAGCGGATTTTGACTCAATGATGAATCCATAAACCCGATCCTTAGTATTAGTGTCTAAGTAAGAGTCCCAACATGTCAAATTTGTCATCCTAGAAAGTGAGATGTGAAAAATACCTAACGCCCCCACAAATACGTATAGGAGGAAGAAGATTCGGTTCCTTTACAGGGTCTCTCTTCTCAATCAACTCTATTATCACCATGATCATTCTCTACCACAACAACATATCATAGACAGTTGTTCTAGAGACTGGTAGATGACAAGAACTGACCAGATTTATTTCCAGAAGCTGCTTCCTTAGTACATGAAGTGGTGTTAAACTCCCCATCCTATAGTGATGTGGAAATATAGTCAGTACAATACTTGGGAGATAGCCCAGTATGCATCAGCTTGTCAGATGGTGAACTGTACTCTCCACTGACTAGCCCACCACCACATTGGTCTGTATCAGTACCATTTCCAATTCCCTAGCCACCCCCAGTTGAGAATTAGGTAAATCAATATCTAGATCCTTCTTATGAGTAGAGGATCGCGGGGGACATCCATGCAGTGGATCACCTCCCGAAAATGTTCTAGAAGATTGGTACTTCATACATCAACATTCCATATTCTCTCCCCTAGGACGTGGTCATGTTATTCTATAAAAATATCTTAGAAATTCATCTCCACCTTCAACATAGACAATTTTCTTACCCTAAGATTTGGGAACACTTCAACATAATTAGCCAGAAATTCCCCATGGTTGACATGGCCGCTCTTCTTGTCGCTCGGTACTTTGCATCACCTCGTTATCACTATAATCTTCAGTAACGATGCATACAGAGCTTCAAGGTACTCCATGAAATTATTAGGGAGGCTTCCCCAATATTCATATCCATGGTTGGGGGAATTATAAATCCCTTTACATCAGTCCCATCTGACACCAACTTGATTTTCCTGATGATATTAAAGATATACCTCCAAGAACCATCGCAATTAACATGGAAAAAATTGGAGATAAGGAAGTAAGGATAAGAATAATTTAATATAGCATAGCCCTTGGGAAAAAACCACATATTTTGGATCCTTTGAACATGGTTTATTACAAGTAAAGACACTTCCATGGCCTTCCAGAACCTTTCGAGTCATTTCCACACAACCGAGACACCAACAAGGGAAAATAGTACATTAGGACCATCAAACCCTTCGAACCTTCTAGATCAGTGAAAAAGAAGGAAGATGATCCTGAAAAGGATGTGTTTTATTAACAAATCTAAGAAAAGAAAAGGAATATAGTTGAGATCCTTGCCTAACGCATTG
This sequence comes from Viscum album, assembly GCA_963277665.1. Lineage (NCBI taxonomy): Eukaryota > Viridiplantae > Streptophyta > Magnoliopsida > Santalales > Viscaceae > Viscum > Viscum album. The sequence continues at coordinate 1,072,878,962 of OY728127.1, read as the reverse complement.
CAAAATAGTGGCATGATTATGGAAATCTTTTCTAGGGGATGCAGGGGTAGGTATAGCTTCCCCCTGGAGAATTTCCCTTAGTGATCTCGATAGACCTACCCATATTGATAGGGAATAAGCCAGAGTTTATAGAAAGAGGCCATGGTATTCATCTCCGAACCCTCCAGAGTTACATGAGAATTTTCTCCAAGACTTGGGCTTACAGGATATTCCTCCAACATCCCCTCAGGTTACTCTTCAGGCTATTCCTCTAGATTATCCACATTCTAATCCTCTAGTATCCCCTAAAGTCTTTCTAGAAGGCACTCCATGAGCCTTTGAGCCTTATTACCATATTTAAGAGCATTCATATTCATTTTTGGTTTGGAATCCTCACCAAGAAAATAATCCCCACCAGGATGACCCAATGGATGATCTTATTTCTCATTTCAAGTCCCGTGTGACCTGATAGGTGGTAATCCCACTTGATGGTAAGCCATATCCAACATGGGTGGATGATATGACAACACTCCTAGGATTTATGAATCCTACCTTATCATATTTAAATGGGAAATGTGACCCACTGTAACTTCTGGCCCATTTTATTTCAAGATGTTTCCCCATAATGGGAACTTTAACTAGTACGAAGCCTCCAAACTATGGTGCTTCCTACAGAAACTGGAAGGGCCCTATTTTTTCTTGTATAACTAGTTACCCATTAGTTCCATATCTAGTTAGGAGGATCTTAGCTAGAAGTTTAATTACCAGTTCATTTCTACCACCCATAATACATATTTTTCCGACCTCTTAAAGTGAAAGAAATGACCAGATGAGAACATCATATATTTTTTCACCAAGTGGAAAGGCCTCACATAGTCACTCTATATGCCACTGACTCCAGAGTAGTTGGTAATGACGTGGATGGGGAATGTGAAGACTGAATTGGTCCATTATATCATCACTAAGAACTTCCCAGGTGGATTCCAAGGCATTTTTTTTTGACAAAGATCAATGCCAAGAAGAAGACTTGCAACAATCCAAGCAGGAACCCTCATTGTATCCTGCAACTACTGCAAGAAGAGCCTCCAAGGTCGATACCACTGTTGTTGCATAGGTGGAGGTCCCCAGATATCTAGAATTGTTACCATTAGATCCACCTCCACAGCCTCGCTGAGGGACACTACCTCAGTCTCAACCTCAGGCTCAACTACGCATGCCTCAGAATCGGAAGGCCCCACTACATAATACACCACTACCACCTAGGAGAGATAATTATGTCCCCCATCATCATTAGGATCCACCTCCTCATCAGGGCTAGGCTCCCAAGGCCCATTTATTATATAGGAGGAAATAGACCTACTAATTCAATGAGTCTTAGGACCCTTTCTACTTCTATAGTGCCTTGGATTAGGGAATCTTGTGGTTTCCAGAGTGCAGGAGACTCGAAGAGGCTGATCTCATTGATCACCCCAACTATTGACTTTATCACTAGGTCCTTGGACACAACCTCAATAAGTGTTATGCGTTCAATGAATTACTTCATGAAAAAGTCAATAAAAATATAGTCATATTCGTTTAGGCCCCGACACAAGTGGCATGTGTGTCTACAAATGTTGATTGCAACAACGATGGTGAATAGTAGTATGTATCAAGCTATGGGTCTCAGAAGTATGATGACCAGGTGGATGTCAAGGTAGTCACTCATGAACATGGTATTATATATTCCATTTTTAATCATTCTGAACCTTCCAAAGTTTCTATATTGATTCCAACTACTAATTCTACCTCGACATCTCAACCTTCCACCTCCTAGAAAGGCTGGTGCCAATAGCTCAAGGGAATGAAAATCCATATTCATGTGCTGAAGCTATCCCATACTCTTGGTGAATTTATTACCTCATAGTTAGGTATTTCTCATAGAATACATCTAGAAATGGAGGCTTCCTCAAGTGATGATCTAGAGTACACCTCAGTGAACATCATCAAAATGGAAGACCCTTACTTGGTTCCCAAAAACCAGGAATTCTAGGATGATCCTCCTAGTATCCTCAGTTGATGATAGTGCCGATAGAACCATGAATATGTGAATCACTAAAATGAATCATCCAATGCCTCCAACCAAACTTTGTATGCCGCCGAGAATAGAAAGCAGTGTTAGTGCAAAACTCAACATGCACGGTCCTCTCAACATGTTTCATCAGATTCATTTCCACCATAGTTGTTGCGAATCAACCAAAAATATCCACCAAAACCACTCTTTAATTAACAATATATTTACATGGTCCGACCATAATCATCTAGAAGTCAGTTGGTAGTCATTTTTCATGGTTCTACAGGTGAGTGGCATGTTATTCCTAGCATCAACTAGAATATCTAGTTCAACCTGAAATGCATGTCATTCCTCTTGTCATAGAGTATCCTCCTGTTGGAATAAGTGAATGACTCACAAAAAAGTATTATGTGCTTAAGAACATCAACATTATTCCTAAAAATCTATCAATTCATGAGGCTCTTAGTATGTATGATGATATGTGTGAAGCCCTTGTAGAGGCTTTGAGAATCCCCTCTAGTTTGAAAAAGAGGTAGCGATTGCAGAAATGTTCCATGCTGAGGAAGTCGAGCATGAATAATGTTAGGTAATCATCTTGTTCTTAGGAGAAGACGAAGGGTCCCCAATATAGGGTAAAATTCACCCATTGTATATCACTGGCTAGTTTAAATACATAAATGTATACCTCTATCTTGTTGTCATAGGTTCCAGGTTCAATCTCATCTCAACCCAGAAAATCCACAAGATGAGGCTGTCTAAAGTAGATCTAAATCCATCTGATCTAATGATTAATGGTTATAATAGCATACAGTAGATACTGATTATAATGATCCACCAAAAAACCCAGTTCAGTGGCCTCGTTTCTAGCACTGATTTCATGGTCATCTCAGAGAACATTTCCTAAACTGCACTGATTTGTAGACCTTAGCTCTATTGGAATGCAAAAATCCCCTCCTCATATCACCAATGCATCAAGTATTCCATTAATGGTTGAGTGGGTGTGATCAATGGTGACATGTCTTCCTTTCCCTATTGTAAATCCTACTATCTGGATGTTAAAAACTATAGGAGGAAGGACAAACAGGTTCAGGAAAATGAATTGGAGCATGCTACTGATGTTGCCGACCCATGGATAAGCATGGATGGTGCCTTTATCCATCCAATTCACCGATGGAAGCCAAGACCCCAGATATGGGACATTTTTTGGTCATCTTTAAAAGGAGTGGAAAACGTGTCCCTAGACATAAGGAATGCCAGAAGTTCACTTCATGATCCTTCATGAATCATGAACAAGTAATACCAGAGCCCCTTACCCCTATAAGGTTTTGGGATGTTTGCCCTATGGAAACAACAATATTCTATACTTGTCTATTTTTAAATGCTGGACTAAACTAACTCAAGCCAATGCGCCACTACTGCTGTAATATTATAAAGCATGGAACCATGGGTCAGAGGCCTGATGGGATTAGATCGATATCTTTTGTTTCCATGCTTTCAATGGTGTGGGTGTCTCCTAATGAATATTCCACCGCTAATCAGGATGAAATAAAAATTCAATCAGGATATTCCAATTCAGAATAATTGCCTCCTTCCGATGATCCTTTGGCCATGGATGATGAAGATGATTTGGAAGATGCTCCTCCTATATTTGAAGAAGGTTTCTCCCCCACGATTGATGAGTCAGTACAAGTGAATCGCTATACTGAGGTAGAACTGAGACCAACAATGATTAGTGTATCCATGCCTACAGAAGATACACAATAGTATGTGGATTTCACGAAACAACATCAAGATGTATTTTCCAAGAGCTATGATTATATGTAAGGGCCAGATCCATATATTTTCTTCTATCGTCTTTCCCTCCCAGTAAGTCATCACAGATTGAAGAATACTCCCATAAAAATTCACCCCTCTCATAGTTCCATGGTCAAAGATGAAGTTGATAAGATTTTCAAATCCAAATTCATCAAGGAAGTCTAGTACCCTAGATGGTTATCCAATATCATGCCTATCAGGAAGAAAAATGGGAAGATCAAAGTCTGCATCAACAAACGGGATCTCAACCATCATTGCCTGAAGTATAACTTTAACCATACTATAACAAATATTTTGATCAATGCTACTACTAGATACCAAGATCTCTTCTTTATGTATGGGTATTCTGATACAACCTGATCCAAATATCCCATGAGGTTGAAGAGTCTACCACCTTCAGAGCACCATAAGGTACTTTTTGTCACCAGGTAATGCCTTTTGATCTCAAGAATGAAGGTTACACCTATCATCATTCCATACACCGTATATTCAAACCAATCCTCGTGATTCTAGTGGAATACTACGTGGATGATCTAGTGGTCAAATCCCACCAGCATTAGGACCATAGAAAAGATATTGAAAAATTGATCAGCTTCTTATGCTTCTACCATCTGAAGATGATCCGCTTGAAGTGTTCCTTCTGGGTTACATCTCAAAAGTTTCTTGACATAACCATCAGATATAGAGGAATTTAGATCAAACCAAAGAAGATTAAGGCTATTCGACAGATAGATCCTCTGAGAAATCTCCAGGAAATATGAGGTTTTTAAGGCCACATATCCTATATACGCCGATTCATTGTGAATATGGATAGCAAGTGTACACCCTTTTTGAAACTCATGAAGAATGGTTTTTACAATCAGTGGGATGAAGAGTGTTAGACCTCCTTCAAGGAGATCAAAAAGTATTTTATACAAACTCTAGTTCTGATGCCACCTGTCTCCGGAAAATCGATGATCCTTTATGTGACCACTCTGGAATGATTCCTCAATGCCTTTATCACACAAAAGAACAATGAAGGGATAGAGAATAGTTTATAAAATATTAGCCACATGATCCTCAATACAAATATCATATATTCTTTTATCAAGAGGATTTTCATTAGGTTAGTTTTGCAGTGCAGATGTTGAGAAAGTATTTGCAACATCATGAGATACAACTAGTATCTCGTCTGGATCCACTAAAGCATATTATGAACTTACCCATGTTAATAGGCCATCTAGATTGGTGGTAATTGATCATTTAGAAGTTCAACATAAGGTTCATCCTAAAGAAATATATTAAGGGCCAGGCATTGGAAGATTTCCTCATCACCCATCCAAACACCACAAAGCACTCTCTTGATCTTGACTGCCTAGATGAGGCTATCCTCTTAGTGGATCAATCCATGTCATGTTAGTAGATTCACATTGATGGTTCCTCATGAAGCTCGACCGTTAGGAGACTTAATGATCCAAGACTCAATAGATTAGGCATGGGAATTGTCTTTATTACATATATATAGGATGTCATTCCTTATTAGTTTTTGTTTTCAGAAGTCTACCCAAACAACAAGGCAGAGTATCTGTCTCTCATCACTATTATCAAGTTGGCCATTGAGATTGATATTACCCACCTGCATGTGAAAGGGGACTCTGAGCTGGTAATCAAATAGATCAATGGTGACTACATTATTAGGAATCCAAAACTTATACCCCTATTAGAGCACACTCTCTAGCTAGTGGCCCAGTTTCCTTCCTAGACTAAATTCATTCATGTGGAACATTGAAGAGTCATTGATCATGTCACTCTAAATAATGATGATATCCAGTACAGAAGAAATATCACCACCGATTCATCGACATCGAGACCCCTATATCCCCCTGACGTAGTAGAAGAGACCCCTGGTTGGACAACAAAATCTGTCGAGTACCTCCAACACGACCATCTCACGACATAAAGAGTCGAACGTGAGTGAATCTGTCATTGTGAAGTATATTTCACCCTCCATAGTGGTCCCATCCTTGAGAATAAACTTTAAAAACTTGGGTTCTATGGAGTTATCCTCCATTTCATTCAAGGATATGAGATTCCCTAGGTTATGAATAATGTTTATGTCAGTTCCTATGGATCTCATTAGGCAGGGCTGATGCTCTCACATAAAATCTAAAGGTTGGGAAAATTATGTCCCACCATGGTTCATGACTGCATTGAGTTCACTAAGAGGTTCCATTTGTGTTACATCCTTTCCAATTTTGTGCATCGACTGTCATAACCCCTCCATACTAACATGTACTCTTGGTCCTTTTTTAACTTTGGGACTCGATGTCATGGGAACACATCCACCAGAATCAGCTCTCTAGTGTAGGTTCATCCTTACCACAAAAGGCATCTTTTCCAAGTGGAACGAGGTGATACTACTCAATGAATTTAAGCTCTGTTCAATAATTTAATTCATGAGATCTAACATCATCCACTAATTCAAATTCATTCATGATATCCTCACTAATAATGGAACCAACTTTCGAGTAGCTGAGCTGAAGGAATTGTACTCCATGTACAACATCTGGTCTAAAAATTCTCATTACCATGAACAAGAAAATGGGTAGATAGAGGTATTTTAAAAAAACCACTCTAACACTTTTCAAATGATGGTTTCTTAGAATAGGAAATGTTAGTTGGAAAAGCTCCCAAACACTCTCTGGGATTACCGAATGAAAACTCGTAATTTTACTTTGATGACTCCATATTCCCTAGTGGATGAAACATAGGCTTTTCTGACCCTTGAGATTTATTTTCCATCACATCATATGGTTTTCTAAGATCATAAGAGTTTAGAAAAAAATATAAGAACTCTATCTGGATGAACTGGAAGCCCTCGATGAGAACAGGCTTCGGGCCTTTCACAACCTAGAGAGGCACCAAAATTAGATATCCAAAGTGTTCAATAATAATGTTTATCTTCGTTCCTTCCATCATGGTTACATGGTATTGGATCTGAGGATGCGATGATACCCAGTAGGAATCCACCCATGATGGATCCCAAATGGGAAGGACCTTACATTATCCACAAGTCTTTCCCTAATGCTGCATACTCTTTGGTTACTATGGATAGAGAGTATTTTAATCCTCCCAATAATTAAAAATTCCAAAATTAGTACATTGGGTGATAATATTCATCCTCACCACATGACGTTAAACTTTTCAACCCATCCAGGCTATAAGACGTAAAACGACATAACATTTTCATCCAATATGACGTTAAAATCCACAACATCAGGTGTCTGAAATGACATTAAACTACAAGATCCTTTTTACCCATTCCTTCATGACGTGAAACTATTCTTTCATCCTTACTACATGACATTAAACTGAAAAGAATTTTTGAAACTACATATGGATTCACTCCCATATTTAGGGTATATGTTGGAACGGCTGGACATTTTGTCTTTAGGTAATTCCCCAATATCTCCCATTTTCATTCATACAACCAGAGGTTCCTTTTGGAAGCATGTAGTGTGGTGTGGAATCCTTTGGCCCTCATTCATGTTGAGTTTTCAACAGACACTCCATGTGCCTCCCTTAATAATACCTCCCTTAACTATTTCTTTACGACATGACGTTAACTTTTACCACATTTCGTGAGCTATGTATGTCACGATTCCTATCCTTATGGGATACATATAATCACCTGTGAATTTTTCATCGCATCTACCCCAAGTTTATCGACCATTTAGGACCCTTGTACCTATTCTATGGGTTGAGTTATACAACCTTAATCTAAGATCTCACCCATCCTATATGACATTAAACTCTTCTGTACTACTTATAGGAGATTAAACTGAAAAGAATTCATGGTCCTTTCTTCATGACCTTAAAAGGTAAGTACCACTTCATACTGCATGATGTTAAACTACAAGGAAAATTTCCAAAATACCCTTCTTCCAACCCCTTGTATTGAGTCTCTTAGAAATGTGTGGTGTGGTGTGGATTGCTTTGGTCCGCATTCATGTTGAGTTTATTTTACCACACTGTGCACATCCCCTTTGGGACATTATTACCCGGCTATCCTATCCCCACAAAAAAAATTATATTGGAACCCTTCATCCTTACCACATGATGTTAAACTACACAACATTTTAAGAACTATTTATGTATTGATTCCCATATTTATAGGATACATAGGATCTCATGGTAATTTCACCTCAGGTCCAACCCTAGGTTCTTCCATTCCTTTTCCTAGCCTCTTGGCCCGAGTTCTCTCCTAGGATTATGTGTTTTGTAGTGGGGATTCTTTGTCCTCATTCATGTTGGGATATGTTTTCCACACCATACACATTCCCATTTTGAGAAAAGCATTCCATATTAATCCTTACCTCATGAAGTCAAATTGCATGACATTTCAAGAACTATGTATGTCTTGATTCCCATCCTTATGAGATACATAGGAACGCCTATGTATTTTTCTTGGGGTCCAGACCTAGGTCCATAAAACCATTTTAACTCTTTATTCTTCTCATCTTCTATATTTTTCTGTACCTAGTTAAGCCCCTTGACCAATGTCTTGACTCATCAACGTGTTTAGATACGCTATGGTTTAGGACCTAGAGTGAAAGGTTCTTCCTGGACATGCCTTCGTTCCATCTCCATGCTTCATGTGTCCCTTTATTTGGGTATCCAACACAATTAATTGTTGAAGGGACCCCCTAATGGTATGGATGCTCAGCCTTATGGGCTGCCTATCACTTTGGAAAAACATTATAGAGGATCTCCAATGACAATTTGATAAAGTCCCGCGATATAAATATGGTTAGAGGTCGATCCTCTATTTTTTGTTACCATTCCAGGCCACACGATGTGGATATTATGTCTCAAATATGGTTAGAAGTTTCCTACATCATTATCACCAACCCCATTGTGCCCCAAATATTAGTCTCATGATTCAAATTATTTTCCACTTTCTTATGTCCAGGCACAATTTCATCACATTCAGTGTTATCCCTCTATGCAACTTTGTGCATTCAGAGGATGGACCTGTTTGGCCAATTTATCCATATCCCCACATGTCTATTCCCCTATCAAATGCTTCCATGGGTTGTAGGGATCATCTTCTCCCCTTGTTTCCCACAATGGTCATGGATCATGTGGGATTAGGGGTTTTGATAAGGTTTATACCCGCATAGAAGAATTGAACATCAATGGTCCAAACTATATGGCCTGAAACTAGGAGTTCTGGTTCTAAAGTCCAGGCATCCTGATGTTAAACTATGTGTGTTTCTTAGAAATTTTTGGTGTGGTACAGACTTCTTTGACCACATTCACATTGGTTTGATTTGTGGAAACACGTCACATATTTCTATCTCAAGAATCTTACCCTTTTTTCTTGAGATCTATATCCATAAACTATGATCTCCTACATCTAATATGTATGATGATAAACTACTCCACAATTTGAAGTCATCATTCGAGGAAACATTTCTCTTTTTGAATGTCCCACCTACCACGCTATATTCAAGAACTACATGAGGATTTATTCTCAACCTTGTGGGATACATAGGGACACCCAACCATTTTTCCCCAGGGCCAGCCATATCCTCATGATCCTTTTTTCCTCTTATTATCCTAGGATTCTCCTAGATGTATGTGGTGTAGAATGAGGGCTTCCTTTTCCTCATTCATGTCATTATTTCAAAAAATGTACCATATACCTCCCTTAAAAGCTCTCATTTTCTTTGTCCTTACCGCATGACGATAATCTGCATGGGAATATCCCATACACATGACATTAAACTGGGTACCTTACTGTCTAAACTCTACAAACTCAAACTAATATTATTAGTGTCTAAGTTTTCATGGAATTAAACCACATAACAACTATAATGTTTCTCTCTTGAGAAGATATAACTCCTTTTTGTATTTTCCATCTTCCTTTTCACCTTCTAGAACTATATGTGCCTTGATTATCATACTTATGAGATACTTAGTGATTCTTGGACTTCCCATATTCAGTCTATCCAAAACATGTTTCATCATTCAGTCCCCTTTTGGCCATGTTTCTCCCATGAGTATGTGGTGTGGTTACGACCTTTTTCCGGTCTTCATTCATGTCATATTATAATATTCACTCCATGTACATCATTTGAGAGTACCCCTACATGAACTCATCCATTCCACATGATGTTAACTTGCATGAGTACGTCCATGTTTCACGCACCCCTTTATTTGGGTCTCCATAATCCATCACATCTGAATGGACCGCCTAATTGTATGAATGCTTAGCCTCATGGCTCACCTATAATTCTGGGCCAACATCAAAGATTATTTTGAATTGAATTTTGAGACATGTTCCTCATTATGAATTTGGTCAGTGGTTAACCCTCATTTCATGGTTCCCATTTTAGGTTAACATGATATGGATGATATATTTAGAAAACGGTCAATAGTAATATTCCATTGTCATGTAACTCTCATTGTGTCCCAAATATCAGATTCTGTGACTTTCATTTCCTATGTCCCATTCCGTTCAATGGATATTCAACACCCAAGGTGTTGTTACCCCATTAATTCACACATATCTAATAGGAATGTCAGCATTTCATGGATTTTCTCCACTTGAAATTACCTTCCCACTATTAAACACTCTCATGTGATGGAGAAATCCTAACATCACTCCTTCTTTCCTACAACAAGCATATATCACATGGGATTAGGAATTTTGATAGGGTAATAATCACATATAGGAATGTACAACCTCTTGGTCCAAGCTCTATGACCATAAAACTGGGATCTCCTTCATCCTTACCACATGACACTAAACTACACGAAATCTCAGAACTACATATGGCTAGATTCTTGCATTAGAAGGATATGTAGTTACATCCAGACATCTAGTCCTCAGGTCCATCCAAGGAATTATAAACACCCCTTTTCAGACTTCTTGGCCATAGTTCCCCCTTTTAGAATGAATGTTTTGGTGTGGATTACCTCTTGTCCTCATCCACATCGGGTTAAATACCGCACCATGAATTTCCCCATTGGGATGCCTATGTCCTCAGCACATGACATTAAATGACGACCCTACCCTTGGCAAGTTGATGATACCCCATAACAATTATGGGATGCTTTTTATTTCTTTCTATAGAGGATTTACCCCACTAGTGTTGGTATCTCACCACACTGTGCTTCTAGAACTATGCATGGCTTGATTCCCATCCTTATGGGATATGTAGTGACATCATGATGTTTTTTCTATAGGACTAGCCATAGGTCTATTAAAACCTTATTGATATAATCATGGTCCAAAATATATGACCTTAAAATAGGAGTCCCCAGTCAATGTAACATGACTTTAAACTATTATCCTAGTTCTACACAATATGACCTTAAATTATGTGCAACGTCCTGACTATATCACATTAAAATATTTCAGCCTTCTTCCACACCATATGATCATAAACTACGTGTCTAACATCCTCATTTTCATGATGTAAAACTACAATATAATCTAGGTCCTCACTAGAGAGGTCCATTCTAGGAATAGGTTTTATTTTGATTTAGATAGATACAACCACCCAATACACTTTTGTCATGGTGGCATAGTTTCAAGAGTGTTGGACTCTATTTGAACAACCCATCACTTTATATCGAAGATTTTCATGCCCTCTATTTTTGAACATCATCCTCTTTCATGTCTGAAGGAACCCCCCATAATGATAAGTATGCCTATCCTTGAGGCTATCATAACACCCTGGGTCAACATTACAATGGAAATCGAACAACACTTTGAGTTTGGACCCATGTTTTTGAATCATTCAGCGGCTAGCCCTCATTTTTTTGTTTCCATTTCCGGATAATGTGATATGGATTCTATGTTTTGAATTCAGTAAATAGTTATCCTCCATCATCATGACACCCTCACAATGTTCTTAATTTTGGGTATCATGATTCACACTTTTCATTTACATTGTTTGAATTGATTTTAATGCCCTTTTCATTATCCTGCTCGTGCACTAGAGCATGTTGGGAAAGGAAAGTTGGTTGTTCTTGGAACCCTATCATCTGGTCATGGTCTCTCTCTCAACCCAAATAATACATATGGTCAATCAACAATAAAAGACCCCTAGTATTTTATGGTTAGCTGACACACTTAGACATGAACTGGATATTTAGGTGGTCGTACCTTGTTTTTCACATCAGGTATGACCCACGTGATCTTAGGGATCAATCATTAGTTGTTTCATAGTTATTATCAAGATGCCATAAAAAAATAAATCAATAAATGCATGCACACAGTTCAGGATAACAAAATAAGGATAAAAATATGTGTCCTGAGTTCTTCCAAAACATGGCCCCTATGGATCAACCCCATCAGTGGACTGCTTCAGTACCACCATTTTATGGAATGTAGCCTCTAGAATTGTTTCCCGCTCAATGAGATCCTTTTATTTGTTAGAAGCTATGAAGTAGATCTCATTAGCTCTGATTTTCATTCATTACCACTTGGCTTGGATCCAATCCATTTGATGGATTTCCTACACTACCTTCTCCTAGTCTTCCGCCAACTGGGATTTCAATCGTTCAACGAGATCAGATTGAATTGCGATGAACATAAATAGTCCATTTTCCTTCTCTAGAAGGCATCATATCTCCTGATCAACATCAAGGAACTTCTGGATATTCTTTGATTTTTCCCAGCAATAGGTAGCATCAGAGTGTTTTCTACTCTCTTGCATCTTCTCAACCAAATAATCACGTATCATAGTGTGGAGATGACGAGCATCCACATCTCTGTCAAAGAGAAAGCCCAACAACATGCAAAGTGACCCCATCCAACCTAGCCATTACACCATACAATGACTGAGGAAGTTTTTATTGCATATCCATGCCTTGATCTGTGTCATGTGACTCTCCTTGGATACTTTAGGTCAAAATTGTCCATCCCCTTAGGATCGGTATGACTATACTCATAGAAAATAGCTAGGAGTTCAGAGAAAGGTTCCTCCTCTATAATTATTATTCTTCATCAACCTCACCTATGAAATCTTGAATATCAACCTTTGTAGTATCATGAATTATGACTAAAACTTATTTCTCACTAGGTTCTAGGGATATACTAGTTTGAATAGATGGTTCCTTACAGACATGAACAATCACTGGGGGGATCTCCTGTGGATGTCCTAGACTCAATAGTTTTTAGAGCCTCTAATTTTTTGATCACTATATTGAAAATTGGTACCATGGATAGAATAGTTCTCCAATAATATATGTGGGTCTATAGAGGTAGAGACATACAAGAGCTAAGAATAGCTGGTTCTATGGCCTAAGTCGCTACCGGAGTTTCCACCACAAGAGATCCCTCAGCTCATGTTAATTCAATGATAATAACCTTCACCTTTTGGATGGTGGAAACAAATTGATGTTCTGAGGTTTCCACGTTATACCCTCTTGTTGGCTCACCACTGACCACTTCAGTCATGGATAGTCCTTCACTCATTTTAGTCGTGGTTGGTCCTCCGCCTTGCTCATTTCCATATGCATGTCCAGGGAGATTCCATTCCACATCCATTGGAACATTTTCACCCCCATTGGGGGAACTTATTGATCATCACCACCAATGTGTTCATAAATAGGGTAGATCATGATCATTGGATTTGCAATATGAAAAGAAAAAATGCCAAGAGATATAAGAGTTGAATCATACCTTGAGTTGTTTGGCCAATACTGTGTCAAAGCCTGTGATTTTGTTGCTCTCATGTGGGATTTCCTGGTGGGCTACTATCCCTTGAGGCCCCTATCTTTCAGGCTCTTCATCTTCATCCTCCTCTTATTCATATTATTCTTATGTGTCTTCCTCTTATCCTTATTCTTCTTCTTCTTCTTCTTATTCATCATCATCATCATCATCTTTATCATCAGATGGAATTTTCTCAGGGTCTTTCTCTTGGTTGATAATTACATTTACCAGGAGAGGTGGTTCTTCATACTTCCCATGCTGACATGCATAGACATCCATGGATGTTAGGTATGAATATCAGTGATAAAAGATCACCCTTTCTACCTGAATACACCCTAGATTTGGAGGTCAGGCCCGACATGCACCAGTATTCGTGGGATTTATTCAGGTGTCATCGACTGCCACAACATTATCTAAACATCCCATAAGGATGGGAAAACCGAATCAGATGAAGATGATAGGAGATATCTCAGCTGCTTTCAGGTCCATGAGGTCACCCAAGGGACCACCCATCTTTAGAATATGGAGGTGTATACACACATTACGATGCTCCAACTGCCGATGTTCCCGCTCACACCATCCCAACCACATGGCTTGTTCCTGATCTAACTTCCCCAACAATACCTCACATTCTCCATCGTCATCCAGACTCTACACTCACCACCTTGAATTTCTGAATGCTTTTCCATAGGATCACCTCCAGATATGCCACCACCCAATGGTCAGCATACTCGGTTGATAGGCTGGTGTTGATATCAGTGGGGGAAGGTAATTACCTCAACAAAGACAGAAGACATGAATGTGAGCCACAATTGATGAAGGATGTAGGAATTCCAGTCTTCCAAAACCTTTGTAAACAGCTTCTCTAGAATCCACTGCATGAATCTGAACTACCTAGAAAACCTTGATGGAACATAGGGTTTGCAAAAGATCATACCATCAATTAAATCTACCAGCACACCACACCTAATACTCAGAAAATACTCCCTACACTCCAGTTTTTCTTTCCCAAAATTCACCATTTGGCTAGCTGGGGTTCGAAATGGGTGGAAGTTAATGTTTTCATGGTTACCAATCTTGAATTTGATCCCCACCTCATTAAGCATCATTGGTTGAATTCCAAAAATATTCAGTAGAGACAGTCATAAGCTGTCACCTGGGGTGGATGGAATTTGGGGAGTCATACCTACCACAGTGAGTAAAACCCTATCCATGAATAATTTGGAAAGGGCAAAAAATTCTCCTGGGAGTAATTACTCTTGGAATCTATCCCAAAATATTATATAGCTTGGATAACACATGAAATCCTAGGTTGAACCTATGATTGAGCGCCATGATCCCAACCATCACTATCATTCCTGGATAGACTCCCATCCTTGTTTCTTTTACTAGAAGAAACCACACACATAGTAATGCAGCATGGAACTCAACATAATGAACATTCATATCTCAGATTTTGTCTACATTAAATCCCCATTATTTGTATTCACCTGTTTCTAGGATCATCTTATATGATCCTCTCTTACCCCTTTGGGATGAATTTGGGCACTGCTTCCCTCACCCTGGCATCTTCACATTCTTATACTTATTTAGAAATATATTGAACCATTTCAAAAAATATATGTCCTTTAGAATGAACTTGATTTCCAGCTTCTCCTTCACCAAATCCAATAGATGATGTTTCATAATGGGCGTGTGTGCCCTATCTCCCCAAATATTCTCCATCATAAGGAACTCATCATATTGGTACCCTTCTAGGGGGATTCATCCAATAAAGTGGACATCCCAAAGGTAGATACTAACCACCCTATGGTGGAAATGGAAGATATTGGTATCAGGAGAACATCTCTGACAATAGGTTTTGTTGATGGTTGAAATTGTATTGCATGTCCACACAGCCTCAAACAACCTGATGTATCAGAACTCTGATCCAAAATCCTCACATGTTTGGTGTACCCAATATGCCTATTCCCACTCTCTTGTGAATATTCCCATATATATGAAGTCCCATTCAGCCTAGCCCTTAGTCTCATCAGTGATATTGCTCCTGAAAGTGCTCGCATAATGAGTTGGAGATTCATTAGGAACTGGATAACTTCTTATGATTTTATTGGACTTTGGGTTCAGGACGTAAACATCAATATCCTATTTTTCCCTAGTAGGGTGTCCATTGTTTGGGATGTTGATCCATGAAAGGGCATCCTCTTACATCACCCACAACTATGGAATATCAGTCACAAAACCCATTGTTAACACCTCCTCTAGAATGCCGAAAATCCATAGCGGGAGGCTATCACTCAGAACATAATACTTCTAAGCCTATGTTAACATGTTAAAGAGAATATGATTATTGAATACTACCCTCCTTGAAATGTGAATCTGAGGGTTTATGATCATCTCATCCCTCAGTGCAACATAAGTAGCTTCTGGAGCTTACCTCTCAACATCAGTTTGTTCACCAACAATCTCAGTCAGGTCTCTGAATTCAAAAATGTACTCTCATGAAGGAATAGTGGTTTCCTATGCAAGATAGCCAGTTTCACGCAAGATGACCCTCAACTGTGCAAGAAATACCATATAAGGTAGAAGCACACAAGATCTAACTATGGAGTGAATGATTCAGTGGTTCCACATGGGGCATCGACTGAATTCATGATCTTTGGTTCTAAATAGGGAGTCTTTCACACATGAGAGAAAAATCACCTATCGCATTTGAATGTCAAGGTAGGAAGCCTTGTCCCCCCCTCACGTATTTACAGGTGTGGACTAACACTTCTGCATGAATGTAAGGATTTTTCATAATGAAATGGGTATTTTTCATGCACTACTATAAATTATATTTTCTCATTGACGTTTCCCTCTGAACCTGACCTTCTAGTCCCCTTTCAGCTTAGATTCCATGGGGGAATTTGTTGGCAGTGAATTTTGGATGAGGCCATCATTTGGAAGACATGAACAAACTAAAGGCATATTTTAACTCAGTGGACTATCCTAAGCACCCCAAAGGAGATACACACAAGATTGGAATCTTGATACCAAGAATGAATTCCATGAAAAAGACACTTGCACGCCCAATATGAAGTCAAATGGATTCCATCGTACTAAGGTCCCAAAACATGGCCAAGTTAGCTATACTAAAGAAACCAGGATTGCATGCCAAAAGTAAGAGCAACATGAAAAATACTTGTGCACCAAATGCGATGTAAAATTACAACTTCCACATAGGTCTAATTCCAAGCCTCCATTGATTTTTTTGTCTATAAATATAAGGGTTCCACCTCATTTGATTTAATGCTTCAGAAGACAAAACACCACTCCCATGCATGTAAGACAACCCTTCCATGACCGCACAAAAGGGATGGAGTCAAGGTACTAGATATTGCACAATAGGTATCTCATGGGTACATCTTTAGGCAGGCCCAATTTAGATTTTCCCTCACCCATTTCATTTTATTCTATGGAAATTTCTCCCAAATGACCCTTCTTGCAAGAAACATTACCTTTTTCAGTGCCTCTTCCACCCATACCCCCTCATCTTTCATGAAATCCTTCAATCATGCACACACCCCTTCCTATAGGTATCATGTGTTATACTTAACCTAAGTAACCATGTTCAATATCCTCTTTTTCATTGCATACCATTCATGTGTGAACCTCCACTTTGAGGTCGTCCATGCTTGCACTCAGTGATTTCCTAGTCCCTCAAGTTGTGATACATGTTGTGTTTCCATACCTAATTCTTCTTCGCATAGGTATGATAACAACTATTTTTTATTCACATAACTATGCTAATGAGGATCCATAAAATGACCAATATTCCACCCCATTAATTCATAGAATTTCTAGTTCCATCCCTTCACTAAGGGTTAAAGGGTACACATTATTTATGTCCAAGGGGTGAAGGAGAAATTCCTCATCGTCTGAGCTGCATGATGTTAAATTTCCAAGAACCCACATTCTAAACACATGACATTAAGCTGTTATTTTCACATGAAAGGAATTTATAAGATGATCATAGAGGGGTTATGCACCAACGCCCTCCCACTCCCTCTTTCCCTTTGGGCTTTGTCGCCACATGTGCCTCAAGTATTATCAATGTAAGCCCTAAAACATCTTGATAGGGTGATTCTGATATGATGAAAAAAATAATCCTTGTGTATCTGAACACCCTCCTCAGGATCCCCCTTGAGTAAGTCCAACTATCCATCTCCCTAGGCTGCTAGCCATACGTAAGCCCTGCACCATCCCTCATGGTTGCATCTCTCATGACATGATCGTTAGGTCTATTGCTGCCTCTTGTTTCTCACACTCAGCGTGACTCACACGGGCTTAGACTAAGCATCAACCATGAAACCCTATTTGGGTGGATAATCATGTGTCATTCCCATACCCCTCTCCACTAAACTATGTGTACATTGATCCCTATATTCTCTGTAGGGTGTGTAGGAAGACTCCCTATGGTTCAATCCCATCACCCATTTGTCCTGATCACTTCATGTTAGTTCACCATCAACTACCATGACATTAAAAATGTGAGTCCCTTTATTTTATCTAACTATGTGGGCTTTTATACTTGTCTTATAAACATGATATGTAGGAATCCTCCTTGAGGTTCAGCCATTATCAATGCTAAACTCTGGTTCTCCTTCATAGGGATGTATCCTTTTGATGGGACATCGTCACTTTTTGGGACACATTCCCCAGATCTGCCTCTCTAAGGTGTTTCAGTCCATCCATTCAGGTTGTTTTCCATTGTGTAAACCTCGACCACATGTCCCATTTCCCAGGTTTCTAACCATGCATAATCCCTAGCATTTCATTGGGTCACTGTCCTTTTTATACACCTAGATTCTATACCCCATCCAATACTACATGTACATTGATCTTTTCCATTTTGAGTAAGGTATGTAAGAAGCTTCCTAGAGGATCAAGACCATTAGTCATGTCCCATATTGGTCTCTCCCTTGATCCTTTGTGTTTTGGGAATATCATGCCTCTTCCCGAAGTTTCCACCTCCTTCAGGTCTCATTCATGTGTCCATTATCATGAACGACCTCCTCAGGTGTCTCATCATCCCATCCCACCAATAATAATCTCAAAGGAGTCTGTACATATTAGTATTTCTAGGATGAACTGAAAATAGAGAACTATGATCTTCACAAAAAAATATTTCTTCAACTGGGAAGCACAAGGAACACACAATATTTTTCAAAATATTAAGACAAAATCTTTATCAAGGTTAAATTATAGAGAATTAACCATTTTAACCAATTATACATTTTTTTGTAGCTTATGGTCTTCCTTTTTCACTTGCTTAATCTTGTTTGATAATGATGAATTCACTGAAACCTGAAACAAAACATAGGTATTTATTACACCAATACCTTCTAAGATAAAATTCATCAAATCATTAATCAAGGTATCATGTTCTAAAGATATCATAGTTAATTATGAATGATGTTTTCGACTCAAGTAATCCACCACTTTGTTTTCTTTTCCCAGATGGTAATTGATCTTGAAATCATAATACTTTATCAGTTCAAGCCATCTTCTCTACCTCATGTTTAATTTATTTTGGGTGAATATATACTTCAAAATTTTATGGTCATTATATATTCGACATTTGGCTCTATATAAATGATGCCTCCAAATTTTAAAATAAAAAAACACAAATATAAATTCCAAATCATGTGTGGGATAATTTAACTCATGAGGTTTTTATTGTCTTGAAGAATATGAAATTGCCTTATTATTCTGCATCAGAACACAACCAAGTGCCATCAATGAAGCATCACTGTAAATGAAAAACGTACCATTTTGGGAAGGCAAGGCCAAAGCTAGGGAATTCACCAATCTCTTAATCAGTTCTTGAAAACAAACATCACATTATTTTGTCAAAATAGATTTAACCCTTTTTAACATTAACGTAGTTAGAAACTGTCGGTAATAACCTTCTAATTCAATAAAACAAAGAATATCTGTAACATTTGTAGGTCTTTTCCATTCATCAACCACTTTTGTTTTGGCATGATCAACTATTATTACATCCTTATTTACAATATTCCCAAGAAAAGAAATCTGTTTTATTAAAAAATGACACTTTCTAAATTTTATGTATAGTTTCTTTTACTTTATGGTTTTCAAAACAATCCTTAGATGTTTTTTATACTCCTCTTTACTCGTAGAAAATGCCAGAATGTCATCAATAAAAACAACTAAAAACATATCCAAGAACTCATGAAATATTCTATTCATAAGATCCATGAATATAATAGGTTCATTAGGTAACCCAAATGGTATAACAACAAATTCATAATTCCCATATCTAGTACAAAAAGCTATTTTCGGGATGTCATCCTTTTTCATCTTCGGCTGATGGTACCCGGATCTCAAGTCAGTCTTCAAAAAAATATTTATCTCCCTATAGATGATAAAAAAAGTCATCAATATGAGGAAAAGGATACTAGTTTTTAACAATGATAATATTCATTGATACTTAATCAATGAAAAGTCTCATGGAACCATCCTTCTTTTTAACTAATAAAAAAGGAGCACACCATGGTGAAGTGCTCGGATGAATGAATCCTTTATCAAGAAAATCTTTCCGAGCCATTTGATATGGGGGTTTTGAAATTGTCTTAGAATCAGGAACAAATTCAATTGAGAATTTGACTTTTCGATTAGGTATAACACCAGATAACTCATTAGAAAAAACATCAGGGTATTAATTTACAATTGGAATATCATCAATCTAAACAGTTCCCTTGTTTTCAAAAATATGAGCAAGATAACTATCTTTTCGATCTTTCAAAAGTTTCTAAACTTCTTGATATGTTATCGATTGTATGGGTTTGTTCTTTTATACCAATAGAAAATATTTCTAAAAAACAACTTCTTTAGCTCTATAGTAAATCTTATCATGATAAACATAAATAAAATCCATTCCCATAATGACATCAAACTCAACGAAAGAAACAGAACAAGGTTTTCAGGTAAATTATTCCCACAGAACATAATTCAAAGATTCTTATAATTCCTCTTTGATATTATATTTCCCCCTGGTGGTTTAACAATAAGTTTTGGTCTCATTTTTCTGAGGTGATATTTCCATTTTACTAGAAAATTCCTCAGAAATAAAAGAATGTGAAGATCTCATATGAAAAAAAACATTAGAAAAATCTGAGTAATCAAACAAGGTATCTGATACAACTTTATTGAAGGGACCTATTTATGCTCACATAGTATAAAAGGATCTCACAACACCTTTCTACTTATAGTCCAGCTTCTTTGCATCATTTGAATCTCTCTTTGGGAAGACATTTGTATAATGACGCATCTCACCACATTTAAAACACAATACAATTTTATTATCAGAATTAGTCTTAGGATCATTTTAATTACAATCTTGGTCCATATGTTCAAAATTACCACATCAAAAACACTTCCTAGTTTTGGTAAGGCATTCCCCTAGGTGCTTCTTGCCACACTTTTCACAAACTGGAAACTATAATTTCTTACCATCAAATTTATTTGGTTGATTCTTACCCATAATTGCCATCTAGACCTATTCTTATCATTTTTTTTCAAAGTGAATGTGATAATCAGTGAACTCCATATCAACCCTCTAATCACATCAGAAAAGTTTTTCATTACTTTTGAATTCACAGGAGTCCAATTCCCTTCGATACCTTGGCATTAATCGTGAGTAAAAGCGGTTGATTTCACTATCAAGATATAGAATAATATTTAGAGAATACCTTCCCGGTCAGGTTAAGTACTCTTCATACACATCCACTTAATCATCCTCTTTTTTCTTCAATTCATGGAATTTATTCTCCAACCTATGTCACAAAACCTTAGGAAAATATTTTTCAAGGAAAATAATTTTAAATTCACCCCATTATAAGGCATAAATCTCCTCTCTATCCTAGATATTCTTGACTATTGACCACTATTGATCAACATAACCTTCAAAACTATACATGGAAAGACATACCGTTTGATTATCTGAATATCTCATAACATCAAATATCTTTTCAAGTGCTTTAATCTATCATTCATCCGCTACTGGGTCAGATGATCCATTGAAAGAACGAGGGTATTGTATCATACAATGTTCCACTATCATCATGTTCCATTTTGGTACCTATGGTTTATATATTTCATATATTCCAAAAAGATTTATTTCATGTGTTAGATGATCCATTACTATCACAAACTACTTGGTTCAAATCCCTACCATTCTAGGCTGCAGATTCGGAAAGATATCATTATGTCAGTGCCTATCCTCTTCATCTTCCCTATTTGTTCTGCCAAAAACCATTCTGAAAAAACATATCTTAGTTGAAGAAAAGTGGTAATATTTAAATTCTATAACATTTCAAATTAACCATTGATTAAAAATAATTTATGTTATTCTATTAGCATCTTCCTAACCCCAAAAGTTATCTAAACCATCCTCTGATACCAACTATAAGGACCCATCCTTATTACATTAAATAATTTTGAATTTCAGTCAAGAACTTATGTACTTTAATATTAAGGATCATTTCAAGTTTAATGTTTTATATAATTGGTATATAATACATACATAACATTCCACATTCATATATAAAAGATACCACATAATCAACATCCATTTAATCCAAAATATAATAATTTTCAAATAAAACATGATTTTCGGGAAAAATCTTCATAACACCTAAATTGGATTCCTTATTTGTATTAAACATCCTTTTAACCTATAAAAATCATTTAAAAACTTGGTATGTGCACAAAAAGATCAGTAAGGTATATACAAATATGTAAAGAAAACATTAGTCCATGAATACTTGTAACGTATGAAATCATTTCAAAAAAATGACATACTTGTTACCCATATAAACTTACTTTGTGAAACTTGAGATTTCCATGAGATTTAAAAAAACATATAGAACATAAATAGAAACAAAAACTTATCTTGGGGCATCACTTACATATTCTTGTAACCCTCTCAACTGCCTTATAATTTGTAACTCTCACTGCTACCTACACTTTTTTTAACCATCACAATTACACTTGGAGTAACTATACAGCTGACCTCCAACATACACATACCCAATGAATTAGAGGGAGATATAGGTACCACCCTTAATCATAAAAAATACTAAATAACCATAACCCAATCATAGAACATGAATAATTACACAAAAACATTGCTTTTAATTTTCTAAAACAGAATTTTAAAAGAGGGTTTTAAAAGAAAAGTCCCTTATAAATATCATATAATTTAAGTGAGAATTAATAAAGTGGAAGTAATATGTATATAAACTATAAATAAACATAATTAAACATAATATAAATAGAATTCATCTCAAATTTTTTTTAATACCACATAAATAATGAATTAGAAGGTTAACCTAAAGAATGGAAATCGTGATAAGAATTCCCTTACCTTGGGTTCGTTTTACATAAAAATTATTTAAAACTCCTATATAATGGTTAAAAGAGTGTTATTAATATCTTAAAGAAACATATTATTGTTCATAACACCTTATATGATCATTTCATGACATCATTTCACCCATTAATTATTAGTATTTTGTTCCTTCCATTGTTTTTGGTGCATTCTTTACATGATTTTCATGGACGGTTTGTATTTTTTTCTCTTTGTATGGAAATGAAATTCCAAAAGTGGAATGAAATGGTATTAATATGTTTAAATAATATATTATGACACCATAAATCATTTAGTTATCATATATGACGATAGAACATTTGATAAAACATTAATGATGTTTGTATAGATAATTTTTGGCAGTTCCTTGATAATCAAGAACTTGTTTCATAATATAATTTAATTTCATGCATATAAGTTCATTCCAGAACATAAAATAGGTTAAAATATAAAATTTAAATTATTTTTCAACCATTAAATGGTTTTTATTATAATATTTTAATGATTTAATGGATATTGCAAACACAATGTCCACGATTTTTGTATATCGTCACATCATGGACAATGTTTTTATTTTTAGAATAATAGGGGGAGAAGAGGAAGGAAGATTATGAATATTTTACATGATAATGGTAACATAATATATATATATGATTCTAGAGATTTCATACCTCCTGGATAAGTGGAGGTAAAAAAGTATCGAAAAATAATGGAATTGGAAAGAAAACACATGAAAATGGAAGAGGATTATTACCTCTTGATCTCTTCTATTTGAGATCCTCCTTAAGGCATTTGCTTTTGGACTTTTAGTGAGACAATCAGCTCTAGTACATGGGGATGGGACTTGGGGAGGGGATTTAAAAAAACATAGGTAATGATCAAGGCATGAGAGGTGTGAGAGGAAGAGGGGAATGAGGGTGGTATTTATAGGGGTGGAGAGGATGGATTTTACATTATTGTAATCATTATTATAATATATTTTCTCAAGGATATGAATAGTCTTGATTCATGTGACACAAAATAATAATAATTGAATGTGAGTTTGAACCAAGTGGTCTTACATTAGCCTTGAATCACCTATGATGCAGTAAAACAATTATTTAACATTTATCATATTTTATCATATTTTACTATTTATCAAAAATACAAGAATTTCAGAAAAATACCAAAAATTCACCTTAACCTTTTTTAAATGTATAGAATTTTAAAATGAACTCCATTTTTTGAAAATAATTTTCTAAATATTAATAATTTAATTTTTAAATAAAATCATATTTTATTCAAAAATCAAAATTTTAAATCTATAACCCATTTTTTTAACACCTTGAAAAATTAATCAACATCTTATCACATATCATTAAGAAAATAAAATAATATTATTATTTACTATTCATAAGGGTCATATTACTATTCATATTACTATTAATAAGGGTATGATACTATTCACCCAAAAAAAACAAGTTGGTTTTATCAGACAGTAAATAACTTACTGATCATAACCGTAGATGATCATTTTTTTTTGAAATTCAAATAATAAAAGTGGAAAAATTATGTTTAAAGGATATTTAAAAACATCTACTTAAAACAAAGTTTCATGCATTTAAATTTATTTTAAAAAATATGGGGTCTTACATTATCCCCACCTTCTGGAAATTGCACCCTCTAAATTTTATTTACTTATTAAACAAGTGAGGGTATCTTTCCCTCATAGCATTTTCAGATTCCCATGTTGCTTCATCAACCATGTTGTCTCTACAAAAAACCATTACATGGTGGATTACTTTATTCCACAATACTTTTTCCCTTAAATCAAAAATCTGAATTGGTTTTTCTTCATAAGAAAAGTTCTCTTCCACCTGAACTGCTTTTGGGCTCAAAACATGAGATGAATCTGGAATATACTTTCTCAATATCGAAACATGAAAAACATTATATACCTAAGATAAAATTAGAGGCAAAAAAACTTAGTAGGTGACTGATCCAACCTTCTCCATGATTTCATAAGGTCTAAGGAATCATGTACTTAGTTTTCTTTTCTTACCAAAATTCATAACACCTTTCCATGCTGAGATTCTAAGAGAAACATGATCACAAACCTCAAAAGAAAAGTATTTCCTCCTATTGTCTGCATAAATTTTTTTCCTGCTCTAATCTATCCTCATGTGTTGCAAGATCCTATTCACTTTCTCAACCACATCCTCTACTAATTCTGGTCCCATCAACTTACTATACCAAGCTTCATCCCAAAAAGATTTAGTTTGAAAATGCTTCCCATACAATGCCTTAAAAGGGGACATATATATATTGGAATGAAAACTCTCATTATAAGAAAACTAAAATAAATAAATATTTTGATCCCAAATTCCATAGTAGTACATTGAAAAAATTCAAAACATATCCTCTAAAGTCTAAATCGTTCGTTCTGGCTGCCCATCTGGTTAAGGATGAAAATATGTACTGAAATTTAATTCTGTTCCCAATGAATTCTGAAGGCCCTTCCAAAAGTTAGAGGTGAACCTAGGATCCTGGTCATATGAAATGTAAATAGAAAGTCCATGCAACCTAAAAATATATTTGAGGTACAATCAAGAAATCTTATCTAAAGACTTTTTTTCTCAAATAGAAAGAAAATTTGAATATTTAGTCATCCAATAAACAATAACTGAAATCACATTGTTACCTTATGAAGTATTAGGTAGTCCCAACATGAAGTCCATGGATATATTATCCCTTTTCCACTCTGGAACTAGAAAAGGGTGAACTATCCCCTTTGGTAACTCCTTCTCTCCTTTACCATGTTGACATGTTAATCATTTCATGGTAAAATCTACAATATCTCTTTTCATTCCATCCCACCAATAATACTCCTGAAGGTCTCTATACATCTTTGTACATTTAGGATGAACTGAAAATGGAGAAATGTGAGCTTCACACAAAAAATATTTTTTCAACTAGGAATCACAAGGCACACACAACATTTTTCCAAAATCTTAAAAAACAATCATTATCATGGTTAAATTCTGGAAACGTACCCATTTTAACCAATTCTACATTTTTCTGTAGCTCATGGTCTTCCTTTTGTGATTTCTTAATTATATCTAATAATGATGACTACACTGAAATATGAAACAAAACAGAGGTATTTCCTGCACCAATAAATTCTAAGCCATAATTCATTAAATCTTTAATCAAGGGATAATGTTCCAAACGTAACATGGTTAATGATGCATGATGTTTTTGACTTAATGAATCTACTATTTTGTTTGCTTTTCCTGGATGGTAATTGATTATATAATAATAATAATTTATTAGATCAAGCCATATTTTCTACCTCATTTTTAATTACTTCTAAGTGAATATATACTTCAGGATTTTATGGTTAGTATATATTTTACATTTGGCTCCGTATAAATGATGCCTCCAAATTTTCCAAGAAAAAAACCACAGCTTCCAATTCAAAATTCTATGTGGGATAATTTAACTCATGAGGTTATAGTTTTCTTTATGAATAAGCAATTCCATGATCATTCTGAACCAGAACACAACCAAGTACCTTCAATGAAGCATCACTATAGTTGAAAAGCTCTCCATTTTGGGTAGGGAAGCCCAAAACTATATAATTCACCAATCTCTTCTTCAGTTCCTAAAAACAAACATCACTTTCTTATATCCAAATAAATTTAACCCATTTTCATGTTATCTTAGTTAGTTAGATAGATAACCATTCAATTTTTTTTAACAAACCGTTGGTAATAACCAACTAATCTAATAAAACAACAAATATTTGTAACATTTTGAGATCTTTTCCATTCATCAACCACTTTTGTCTTGGTAGGATCAATTTTTATTCCATATTTATTTAAAATATTCCCAATAAAATAAATATTTTGTAACCAAAAGTAACACATGCTGAATTTTCCATATAGATTATTTTCATTTAAGGTTTTCAAAACAACCCTTAGATGTTTTTCATGCTCCTCTTTACTCATATAAAATACCAGAATATCTTTAATAAGAACAAATATAAACTTATCCAAGAACTCATGAAATATTCCATTCATAATATCCATGAGTATAGAAGGTGTATTGGTTAACCTAAACAGTATAAAAAAAATTCATAATGCCCATATCTAGTACAAAAAGTAGTTTTTGGGATGTCATCCACCTTCATCTTTAGCTGATGGTATCAAGATCTCAATTCAATCTTGGAAAAATACTGAGCTCCCTAGAGCTGATCAAACAAGTCATCGATATGAGGTAAAGGATACTTTTTTTTAAAAGTGATATTATTCAAGGATCTATAATCAATGCAAAGTCTCATGGAACCATCCTTATTTTTAACAAACAAAAAAGGAGCACCCCATGGTGAAGTGCTAGGACGAATGAATCCTTTATAAAGAAAATCCTACAACAGGTTTTTTAATTATATAAGATACATTTGAGATATTCCATACGAGGGTATTGAAATTAGAATAACATCAAGATCTAAGTCAATTGTGAATTTGACATCCCGTTCAGGTTTAACATTGGGTAACTCATCAGGAAAAACATCAAGGTATTCATTTACCACTGGCACATCATTAATATAAACAGTTCCATTGTTTTCAACAATATGATAAAGATAACATTCATTTCCATCTTTCAACCATTTCTTAGCTTCTTGATATATTATCAATTGTTTGGGTTCAATATTCTATACAAAATGAAACTATTTTTGGAAAACAACTTCTTTAACTCAATAATAAATCTTAGCATGATAAACAGAAAGCTAATCCATTCCCTGAATGAAATCAAACTCAACTAAGTGAAAAAAGGATTTTAGGTAAAGTCTACCCACATACCATAATATAATGATTCTTATAATTCCACTTGGCTATAATATTTCCCCCTGGTGTTTTAAAAATATGTTCTGGTTTCATTTTTTGAGGTCATATTTTTGTTTTACTTGAAATTCCTCAGAAATAAAGGAATGTGGAGACCCCATAACGAATAAAACTTTAGAAAAAATCTGAGTAAACAAACAAGGTACTTGATAAAACATCATTGGATGGCCCGACATCTCCTGAAAAGGTTTCAAAGTATCTCACTACACTTTTCTACTTATAGTCTTGATTTTTTGTATCATTCAGATCTCTCTTTGGACAAACATTTTCATAATGACTCATATCACCACATTTAACACACTTTATAGTTTTATTATCAGGATTAGTATTAGGATGATTTTCATTACAATCTTCATCCATATTTCCAAACATACCACAGCAAAAACACTTCCTAATTTTGTTAAGGCATCGTTGTGGGTGATTTTTGCCACACTTTTCACAAACTAGAAACTGGAATTTCATACCATCAAATTTATTTGGTTGATTCTTACCCATAACTTTCCATATGGACCTCTTCTTCTACATGTTTTCAAAGTGCATGTGATTATCATAAAACTCCATCTCTACCCTCTAGTCTCACCAGACAAGTTTCTCATAACTTTTTAATTCACTGGTGGCCAATTCCCTTCGATACAATGGATTTAATCCTAAGTAAAAGTGGTTTATTTTTATATCAAGATCCTGAATAACATTTAGAGAATACCTTTCCAATTGGGTGAATTTCTCTCCATACACGACCACTTAATATTCCATATTTTTCTTCAATTCAAGTAATATCTTCTCCATTCAAAGTCGCACCACCTTAAGAAAATATTTTTCATGGAAAAGACTTTTAAATTCATCCCACACTAAGACATAATTCTCATCTCTATCCCTGATTTTATTGACCATTGACCACCACTGATCAGATTCACCTTTAAAATGATAAATGGAAAGACTTACCTTTTTATTATCTGAACATCCCATAACATCCAATACATTTTCAAGGTCTTAAATCCATCCTTTAGCCACTACTGGGTCAGAAGATCCATTGAATGGGAGAGGGTGTTTTCTCATAAAATGTTCCACTATAGTCATGTTCCATTGTTGTACCTCTAGTTGTTATGTTTCATAGATTCCACCACCATTTATTTCATGTGTTATTTAATCCATTAATATCAAAAACTACTAGGTTCCAATCCCTACCATTTTGGGCTGTAGATTCAGAAGGATATCATTCTATCAGTGCCTCTCCTCTTCAGCTTCCCTATTTCTTCTATGAAAAACCATTCTGAACAAACATATCTTAGTTGAAGCAACATGGTAATATTTAAATGATATAACATTTCAAATTAACCATAGAGTAAAAATCATTTATGGAATTCTATTAACATCAACCTTACCCCTAAAGTTATCCAAACCATCCTTTTATACCAACTATATGGACCTGGCCATATTACATTACATAATATTGAATTTTAGTCAAGAACCTAAATCCTTTAATATTGAGTATCTATTCAAGTTTTTAGTTTTATAGAATTGGGATATAATACATAAATAACATTCCACATTCATATATATAATTTACCACATAAACAGAATCCATTTCATATAAAATATAATAATTTTAAAATAAAACATGATTTCCTTGAAAAATATTCATAATATTCAACTTGGCTTCCTTCTTTTTCTTACACATCCTTATATCCTTCTAAAATAATTTAAAAACTTGGTATGAACACAAAAATCTCATTAAGGGATATAAAAATAAGTAAATAAAACATTAGTCGATGAATACTTGTAACGTGTGGTATAATTTCCAAAAAAAGACATACTTGTTACCCATATAAACTTAAATTGTGAATCATGAGTTTACCATGATATTTACACAAAAAATTTAGAACATAAATCTAAAAATAAATGTATCTTGGGGCATCAAATACATATTCTTGTAACCCTCTCACATACCCTTTAATTTGTAACCCCCATGACTACCTTACAATTTGTTTAACCATCACAGTTTCACTTGGATTAACCATATGACTGACCTCCAACTAATATATACCCAACATATTGGAGGGAGATATAGGTCCCACCCTTCATCATAAACAATTCCTAAGAACCAGAACACAATCATACAACATGAATAATTGCATAAAAACATTTTTTTTGAATTTCCAAAAACTGAATTTTAAAACAAATGTCCGTTATAAATATCATATAATTGAAGTGAGACTTAATAGAGTGGATGTAATATGTATAAAAACTATAAATACACACAATTAAACATAATATAAACAAAATTAATCTCCCAAAAAAATTTTAATACCGCGTAAATAATGAATTATAAGGTTTACCCAAAGAATGAAAATCGGGTTAATAATTCCTTTACCTTGGGTTTGTCTTACATAAAACTTGTTTAAATATTAGGTATAATGGTTAAAAGATTATTATTAATATGTTAACTAAACATATTCATGTTTATAACACCTTATATGACCATTTCATGACATAATTTTACCCTTTAATTATTAGTATTCTGTTCTATCTGTTGCTTTGGTTGCGTTCTTTACATGATTTTCATGGGTGGTTAGTTTTTTTTCTTGTAATATGGAAATTAAATTCCAGAATTGGAATGAAATGGTATTAATATGTTTCCAGAATATATAATGATACCATAAATCATTTTTTATCATATATTATGATGGATCATTAGATAAAACATTAATGATGTTTGTGTAGATAATTTTTGGTTGTTCCTTGATAATCATGCAATTGTTTCATTGTATAATTTAATTTCTTGAATAGAAGATCATTACAAAACATAAAATACATTAAAAAATACACTTAAAATTATTTTTCAACCATTAAAATGGTTTTATGATCATATTTGAAGGATGTAATGGATACTGCAAACACATCATCCATGATTTTGGTAAATCAGCACATCGTGGATGGTGTTACTATTTTTAAAACAAGAGGGAGAAGATAGAAGGGATGATGATGAATATTTTACATGATCATGGTAACATAAAAAATATATATGTTTTGGAGATTTCATACCTCCTGGAAAAGTGGAGTGAAATAGAGTATAAGAAAAGAAAGGAATTGAAATGAAAGCACATTAAAATGTAAGAGGATTCTTACCTCTTGATCTCTTCTCCTTGAGATCCTCCCTAAGGACTTTGATTTTGGCCTTTTGGTAATACCAAAATCTCTAGGAAGTGGGGAAGAGTGTTGAGGATGTAATTTGGAAAAACTTATACAATTATCAAGGCTTGAGAGGTGTGAGAGGCAGAGGGGAATGAGGGTGGTATTTATAGTGGAGGAGAAGAGGGATTTTACATTATTTTAATCATTATTATAGTATTTTTTCTCAAGACTATGAATTTTCTTGATTCATATGACCCCAAAAGTAATAATTGCACATGATTTCAAACCAAGAGGTCTTAAAACAGCCTTGAATAACCTATGATGTCATGACCCGACCCTACCGGTCTCGAGCCGCAACTACCCCACGCCCGCCTCTATAGTCCAGGGGCTGGCGACAAGCGCTGAAGGCATAAAGATCTCAGGGAGGACTTCACCTAAGCACCCATACACACACACACACCCAGTCAACTTGATGCCGAAGTGCAGAGTAAAAAGAAAACCAAAGAAAAAAAACTATAACCCAATCGCAGTCATGCATCAACTTCTAAATAGTACAAGTAAAGTGTTGAAAAGTACTGACAATATAACTGAACAGAAAAAGGGGCAAAACACGCACCCAACTAGAAAGGTGCCACAACCTAGAAACAGGTAAACAAAATTAAATAGCTGGTGAGTCTCACACCTGAAAACTCTACTACGACCACTGAATATAGCACAAACTCATGTGTCCTCTACGGTCCTCCAGAGTCTCGATCGACCTATCTATCATCTGCAAGGGCACAAAAAGTGTGGGCAAAGACCAAGAAGGGGTGAGTATAAAGATACTCAGTAGGATGCCCTAAAAGCTCAAGGGAGCAACAAAGGAGGTACTAAAATGGTGAGCAGTAGACAGAAAAAAGAACAACATAAGGGAACAATAGAGAGAGTGCAGCTCAACCGAACAAAAGAAATGAAGTAAACTCATCCAATCCAAGAGGAGCTAGACACGAAAATCATGTGGCATACCCCGTGCGTCTTCGTCCCTCCTAGAATAAGAGTAACCGAACCCAAGGAGTGGGAACAAAAGTAGGGTGTGTGTGTATATATATACACATATATATATATATATGCTCAAGAAAACCGAACGAGTGTGTAAGGGGATCTCTGTCTCCAAGATCAGCCCAGGAAAAGTCGCCAACAGTTCAAAGGATATCCACCATTGATGCCTAAAAGTCCGGCATGCCAAAGCTGTCTCATTGCTGAACCATACAACCACGGGTCCCGCTCTGGTAACCACTGATAAAAGTCACTAACTAGCCTCATAGAAAGGGCTGAGTCTGAAAGAAGTCGTCGGGTAACCCACTGCCCAACCCAACTGAAGGGTAAACCCTAAGAGGTCATCGGGTAACCCACTGCCCAGCCCCACTGGAGGGTAAACCCTAAAGTTAATGGGTAACCCACTTCCCAACCCCGCTGGAGGGTAAACCCCAAGGTCAATGGGTAACCAGCTACTCAGCCCCACTGGAGGGTAAAACCTAAGATGAACGGGTAACCCACTACCCAGACCCACTGGAGGGTAAAGCCTAAGGTCAACAGGTAATCCACTACCCAGACCCGCTGGAGGATAAACATGGAACTGGTAGGATAACTCTACACTACCCGTGCCATCACTAGGTGTCACTAACACCATTACCTTGCGTAGGTTCGGAGTGTGTCAAAGGAACCTCTAACCAATTCCCTTTAATTTTTCCACATTTAATGAGATCTCGAAAGATGATCCTCTCACCTAAACATGTTACACCATTGTAATCCTCATGGAAAACACGTGAGATAGACTACTTAATCGCTAGAAACGGACTCCCGACAAAAAGTTTATTCAACACTATTTTATGTTCATACAACGTCTCATGAGGCCCACACCTCGGTCCCGAAAAAGGTTGAGCGAACTACGCCATCGCGATGCTCTCGAAAAAACACGCCAAATCGACTATTCATACACCCCAAATGGATGTCTGATAAAAAATTCGTATTATGCTGCACACAGCTTAAAAGACAGCACGTGAGACCCATGCCTCAACTCTGGCTTCAATAATTGACACCACCCTGGTCAACTTCACCTTGATGCCAGGGTCAGAATGTCAATGAAGACACCTAAAATAGACTCCAGATGTAGAAGCTACAACTCCCAGCGTTATGAAAACGAGGCCCTGTGGGGCCCACACCTCGACCCCGAAACACGTCACACAGATCGTACCATTGCGTTCCTTATAGATAAACATGTGGCGTAGGCTATTCATTTTCCCAGAACGGACTTATGAAGCATAAGTCGTAAAAATGCAGTATACGTCCGAAAGCCCCCTTTTGGGGCCCATGCCTCGGGCCCGAATTTAGGTGGGCGGATTGCATTATCACAATCCCCTCAAATGAACATTCAGAAATGAGTACTCACACACCCCAAATGGATGTCAGGTGAAAATGTGGCGTTTCACCATAAAATGTGTGAACTAGGCCATGTGGGGCCTGCACCTTATCTCCAACCCGAACACCTCAGAAAGCATCTCAAGAATTCCGTACAAGGACTGGGGTCATGCTACCAATGGCGGCGTGTCAATCGTACATCCCAAACAGGAGTTAGGTCCGATGCAAGAATAATTAATTAATTAAATAAATAAATAATTATTCGCATTAATCATTTCGTTCCACCGAGAAATGAAACCAAATTGCAAGGGTTCCAAACCAACTTTGGAAGGACCGTCTCAACTCCAGGGCCACAACGCCTCTGACAGCACGTCAAACGGACGTCCGGCACGCGAAGCATGTCTGTTGAAAGCTTTAATAAGAATTTAATATTATTGAATTAAAGCGTTTTAGGTCACCCGTCTTCGGGTGCAGAACCCCAAAACCCCAAAACCCAACTTAAAAAGTCCATCTTGAAGAGATGAACCCACATCCGCAGACGGCGCGTCAAATAGACGCGCTGTTTAGGAGCTACAGTCCCTTGAACACAGGGGGCCCAACCAGGCCAGTTCACACTGGACGGCCCGGTCCAGACCACAGGCCCACGGCCCAGCAACGGGTTTGACCCAACTCGCTACGGCCCATTGGATGCGGTCCGCCCCAGCAACACCAGACCCCTCGGGTCTGGTTCTTCAAAGCAGACCGGCCAAGGGGCCGGTCTTCATCCGCGTCGCACCAGCAGGACCCGTCGAACGCGGGTCCTTGTCCGCGGCACACCCCGAGGCACTGACCTCAGGGCCCTACTCTGACTCGATGGGATGACGTTGGCACCCTCGCCTCCTGCAGTGCACCACCACTCCACTTTCGGCTTGCACCACGCCGTCCGCTCCGGCTCTCCGCTATGGTCCCCTGCTATTCCGCCGCCATAGCCGTCTCCGCCGGACCGCACCCGCCGCCTGCCGTCTCGACTCCTCCTGGAGCTACCCCGTCCGTGCCAGCCACACCCGACGTCACAACCTCGTCCGAACCCCAAGCCGCACCCGATGCTCGACACCCGACCTCCAGCCATCGCCCTTGTCGGAGCTGGGGCTTCCGTCGACCGCCCCTACCGCTCCGGCGGTCAGATCTCAAAACCGAACATGGGTTAGGGATCCTTAGGATGAGGCCTTCATAGTGACTGCCCTCGATTGATGATCTGAAAAGATTTTGGCATGTTCAAAAATTGGGAAGAAGAATGCCCAATAACGAGAATTAAAAACGGGGTTCGGACGATGGACGTGTTCGTTTGGCCATCGTCCTAATTCTATAATTTTAGAACTCGTAGAAAAATTTGATGAAAAGTCAAGAAATCTATGAAGGTAAAAAAATTAACGAAAAATCCTACCTTGAATCTACCGTGCGTCATTGGCGGCACGTCCACGACGCTCCTTCTTCGATCCACCAAGGTTCCAGCGGTGGTCGCTCCTTGATTTGGTGAAGAACGATGAAGAACTCCAAAGAAAGAGAGAGAGAGAGAGATAGAGTGAGAGAGATAGAGAGAGATAGAGATAAGTGAAAGGAAAAAACCCCCAATTTCAAACTTCTATTTTTCTATTTATAGAAAAATCCGCTTAGCGCAGAATCTGAAACTATCGTGCCCTCTCATTTTATATCGCGCCTAGGAAAAAACCCCATTTCAAATTCAATGGAAGTCTCAGATTTCCATACCGAGACTTCGTTCAAAAGTTATTTTAAAATAACTCTAGTGATAAAAATCACTAAGTCATTATTTCAAAATGACGATTTTTCCTCTGGGTGACATCTCTCACCGCAGGCCTGCACCCACAACTTTTACACCCTGCCTAAGGTAAACAGCACACTCCGGAGGCAACAATGCCCTTGGATTTCTGATCCGAGCTACCATTTAGAATAAAACACAACCCCATCATGTGAATAGTATAAAAACACTTAATATTTTTATAAACTTTATTCCGGGAACACCGGGCCCCGGAATCGCACGCTGTCTCAGCTCTTAGCTTTGGAAATATATGTAGAGATATTAAAAATTCTTACAGGGAAAAAACTAGGTCTCTAATTCATTCCCTCCTTCAAGATTTTCATCCCCAAAAAGAAAAACTAGGAAAAACAACCCGGGATACATAGCTCACACCTAGCTCTGCCACTCCCAAGAAAACTTACACAACACCACGCTGGCACAACACGTGAACCAAGGGATGGTTAGTACTCATAAGGTCTGCTAATTTTGAGGAAATGTGTAGGAACACGCATGAACCTCATCAACTGTGACATGTAGAAGATTCCATGCACCCACTCCTACTATTAGGAGGGTTGGGCAAGAAGGTAGGCAACCTCTCAATCTCTTATAGGATTCCCGAATGGCCCAAAAAAACTTAGGGGACTTCCCTGGCCAAACCTCTACTTTCCACATCATGACCGAAATCACGGTTTTTTCCTGGAACATGGTCTCATGATTCCCTCCTTCAGAATACCCATCTGGTGAAATACCCAAGGATATCCAGTCACACAATTTTTCAAAGTCGGTGCACCACAACCGAGACTCTCTTACAGGCTCAAAATGTGGATGAGTCAGCACCATCGACTACAGAAAAGTTGCACCCTCCTGGTCCAACAGGGTCAACTACAGGGAATCTAACTACTACAAAAATTCCCACACCTGACGATTCTGGGAATTTCTGCTAAGGGAACCTGCAACAACACTTCCATTTTTCCAAAACATAAACTACCTCGACATCATAGTCCTGAATAAATTTCAACCAGAACCATTGTATCAGGTTCAAGTTTCTCTATGTGAGGGCGCACCTAAGACACTGGTGTTCTGAGCAAACCACAAAGATCTCTCCTAGAAGATAACATATCCACATTTTCAGCGAAAGGACCACCACCACCAACACCACATAATGAATAATATAGTTCTGTTTATGGGGTTTTCATCACCTTGACCTATACTTGATAATGGTATTAAGATTGACATTGATCACGCAAGGTACCAATGAACAGGATAGGAGAGAAAACTCATCCAACTGCCAGAGGCTAGACACGGAAAGCACGTGGCATACCCCACACATCTTTGCCCCTCTTGGAAGGAGATTAATCCCCAAAATAAGCACTATGCCAAATCCACTAGTGGAAACTCAAGCAAAAAAAGGGGGGGGGGGTCAAGCAGAAAATCCCCTCTAGAAAATCCAGAACCTACTCTGACACTCCACCACACATCCCTGCCATGAATTCACATGTCGGAGGGAATCATCCACCGCACCTCAATACTATCCGCTTTGGGTGGTACTGACTCTCCCTCACAGTTTTTATTGCATCAAAAAAATGCATCTCAGTGGGAGAAGAACCCCTCTTTCCCATGCATTCAAAGCTATGCCGGAAAACACCAATATAGGGTTACAACGACGCCCTACATCACCCTAAGTAACCCCTAGAAAAAGGAGTTAAATGAAAAGGGTACCTCATGCAGTGTATAACAAGTTCTACTGAGAAAAGTATAAAAAGAAATAGAGTGTACCTCTTATCATCTCATTTGTTGGAGGATTGTAGACATCCATAACACACAACCGCCCACGGCCCCGTCTGTCAGCTCCCTGCGCCTGACATGGGCCGCCTAGTGGTGGTGGAAGGACCTCGAAATTTGTCCTCCAACAATAGTTCTTCCTACTTTTCTAACAACACCGCCTCCCTGGGGACCACCCTATCCTCACCTGGTAGTTCTCTGATCATGAAACTGCCTTTGTCATGGTGGTGCATCTAACAAATATCTAGAAAACTCAGCACATTTTGTCAATTAGTCTCACGCCACATGACCTCGCACATCACAATCATAGAACTAGTCCTCCTTGGGATGTCTTGGTGCTCTACGTTGTCCTCGACCATGTGCCTGAGTCTCATGAAGGGGAGACCTCTGGCACTGAGGCCCTATCAATCGACATCCCTATGACAAAAATTTCTCTATCACCAGTTCCTGCTCTAGCACCCCGAGATGGGTGAGAATGCACAATGGAACTACGCTGGCACAAATCTCCTCTACAGAGACCTCAATCAAACTTCTGTGTTAGGAAGTTTCTATCATGGACCTTGTCCAAAGAGTACCGTGTAAGGTCTATGAACCTAGTCGCGTACTGAGCCACTGCCATCACTCCCCGCTGAAGCTCTAGCAGCTACTGAAACTGTATAAAGCCTAAGTAGGAGGGGTAGTACTCCTCACGAAACAGCTACTAGAAGACATCCCATGAGAGTAACAACTCATCATGCATCTGAGTAACCCTGGCTCTACTAACACCAAACTGCTTGGTGGAAAAAGACTGGCTGTCAAGCCACCATCTAACCAGTCAGTGTCCAAAAAATCCTGAAGAGGTGAACCACCAACTCTAGCCAACCCTTCACTATCTGAGGGTATGGCTCACCATGGAACCTCATCAGTCTCTAACATTGGAACACACGTAGCGCACCTAGCCTGTGCTCATCATCGGCCTTCGCAACTGGTACTATCTGCTACTCCACAAGTGGAGGTGCTATTGCATGTCCTCCTGGAGAAAGGGTAATCGTATGATGGATCTTGAACTAAGGCCTCGTCGCTCATGGAGTCCTCATCATGAATCAGAGCTAGTATCCTGGCTATAAATCATCACAGAGACATCCTGAATTCGATCAAGGAGTACCACTGTCAAATGAGCATATATATACCAACAACGATGGGGAGATGACTCAAGAAGGACAATCAAAGACTCAATACTTTATGATGCATGAACCAAATTCCCTACAACAAGTGTCTTAGTGTGTCGAGTCGACAAGCGGGTTATTGGGGTCCTGGTGAATGGATACGTTGGCCACCACACCACCACTGGACTCCCTGGCCTGAGAGAATCTCTCGAGACACGTTGACACTATTTCCCCAAAACTAAACCCATTCTTTTTTAGAGACGTTCAAACAAAGCCCCATGAATGAACCACCTATGATACCACTTTGTCACGACCCGACCCTACTGGTCTCAAGCCGAAACTACCCCAGGCCTAGCTCCATATGCCTAGGGATGGAAACAAGTGCCGAAGGTGTAACGATCTCAGGGAGGCCTTATCCTAAGCACCTGTACACACACACACATCCCACTCTATGCAGAAGTGAAAAGTAAAAAATAAAACCAAAGGACAAACAACTATAACCCAACCACAGTCATGCATAAACTTCTAAATAGTACAAGTAAAGTTCTGAAAAGTACTGACAAGATAACTGAACAGAAAAAGGGGAAAAACACGCACCCAACTAGAAAGGTTCCACAACCCGGCAACAGGTAAACAAAAGTAAATAGATGGTGAGTCTCACACTTGAAAACCCTACTACAACCACTGAACGTAGCCCAAACTTCTGTGTCCTCTACGCTCCTCCGTAGTCTCGATCGACCTGTCCTTCATCTACAAGGGCACACCAAGTGCGGGAAAAGACCATACAGGGGTGAGTATAAAGATACTCAGTAGGATTCCCCAAAAGCTTAAGGGAGAAACAAAGGAGGTACTAAAACGGTGAGCAGTAGATAGAAAAAAAGAACACCGTAAGAGAACAATAGAGAGAGTGAATCTCAACCCAATGAAAGAAAGGATGTAGACTTGTCCAAATTCAAGAGGAGCTAGACACTAAAAGCACGTGGAATACCCTACGCGTCTTCGCCCCTCCAAGAAGGAGAGTAACAAAAACCAAGGATTGGGAACAAAAGTAGGGTGTGTATATATATATATATATTCTCAATAAGAAACCCAAATGGGTGTGTAAGAGGATCTCCATATCCAAGATCAGCCCAGGAAAAGTCTCCAACAATTCTAAGAATATCCACCATTGATGCCCAAAAGTCCCGCATGCCAAAGCTGTCTCATCGCTGAACCGTAC
Organism: Viscum album; assembly: GCA_963277665.1. NCBI lineage: Eukaryota > Viridiplantae > Streptophyta > Magnoliopsida > Santalales > Viscaceae > Viscum > Viscum album. Next base: position 1,072,839,617 of record OY728127.1, on the reverse strand, counting down.
AACCAAGGGTCCCGCTCCGGTAACCATGGATAAAAAGTCACCGACTAGCCTCATAAAAAGGGATGAGTCTAAAATAAGTTTTTAGGTAACCCACTGCCTAGCCCAGCTAGAGGGTAAACCCTAAGAGGTTGTCAGGTAACCCACTACCCAGCCCCGCTGGAGGGTAAACCCTAAAGTCAACGGGAACCCACTACCCAGCCCCGCTGGAGGGTAAACCCTAAGATCAACGGCTAACCCACTGCCCACCCCCGCTGGAGGGTAAACCCTAAGGTCAACAGGTAACTCACTACCCAGCCCCGCTGGAGGGTAAACCCTAAGGTCAATGGGTAACCCACTACCCAGCCCCGCTGGAGGGTAAACCCGGAACTGGTCTGATAACTTCACACTGCCCGTGCCATCACTGGGTGTCACTAACAATGCTACCGTGCGTAGGTTCAGAGTGCGTCAAAGGAACCTCCGACCAATGCCCTTTCATGTTTTCACATTTAATGAGATCTCGAAAGAGGCTCCGCTCACCCAAATAGATTACACTGTTGTAATCCTTGTGGAAAAACACGCGAGATAGACTACTTAATCGCCGGAAACATACTCCCAATGAAAAAGTTATTCAACGCCACTTTATGCTCATACAACATCTCATGGAGCCCGCACCTTGGTCCCAAAAAAGATCGGGAAAACTACGCCATCGTGATTCTCTTGAAAAAACATGCCAAATCGACTATTCATATGCCCCAAAGAGATGTCTGATGAAAAAGTCACAATACACTGCACATAGCATAAAAGACAGACCGTGGGACCCATGCCTCAACTCTGGCTTCAACACCTGAAACCACCCTCGTCAACATCACCTTGAAGCCAGGGTCACAATGCCGTTGATGATGCCTAAAACAGACTCTAGATGCAAAAGCTGCAACTCCCTACGTTATGCAAATGGGGCCCTATGGGGCTCACACCTCGACCCCGAAACACGTCACACAGATCGTACCATTACGTTCCTTACAAATAACCATGAGGCATAGGCTATTAATTTTCCTAGAATGGACTTATGAAGCAGGAAGCGTAAAAACGCAGTATACGTCTGAAAGCCGCCTCGTGGGGCCCATGCCTCAGGCCCGAATTTAGCAGGCGGATTGCGTCGTCACAGTCCCCTCAAAAGAACAATCAGAAACGAGTACTCAAACACCCCAAACAGATGTCAGGTGAAAATGTGTCATTTCACCGTAAAAAGTGTGAACTAGGCCCTGTGGGGCCCACACCTTTTCTCCAACCCGAATACCTCAGAAAGCGTCTCAAAAAGATTGCATAAGGACTAGGGTCACGCTACCACTACCGGTGCGTCAATTGGACATCCCAAACAGGAGTTAGGTCTGAAGCAAGAATAATTAATTAATCAAATAATTAATTAATTATTCGCATTAAGCGTTTTGTGTCACCGAGTAATGAAACCAAACCGCAAGGGTTCCAAACCAACTTTGGAATGACTGTCTCAACTCCAGGGCCACAACGCCTCTGACGACACATCAAACGGACGTTCAGCTCGCGAAGCACGTCTGTCGCAAGCTTTAATAATAATTTAATATTATTGAATTAAAGTGTTTCGGGTCACCCTTCATCAGGAGAAAAACCCCAAAACCCCAAAACCCAACTTAAAAAAGTCCGTCTCGAAGAGACGAACCCACAAACGCAAACGGCGCATCAAATGGACGCGCTGTATAGGAACTACGGTCCCTTGAACACAAGGGGCCCAACTGTGCCGGTTCACACCGGCCAGCCCGGTCCAGACCACCAGCCCACAACCTAGCCGAAGGTCTAGCCCAACATGCCGCAGCTCATTGGCCGCTGCCCACTCCAGCAACACCGGACCCCTCAGGTCGAGTTCTTCAAAGCAGACTGGCCAAAGGGCCGGTCTTCGTCCGCGTCGCACCAGCAGGACCCGCCGAATGCAGGTCCTTGTCCGTGGCACACCTCAAGGCACTGAGCTCGGGGTCCTCCTTTGACCGCCACGGGACAGTGCCAGCACCCTCGCCTCCTGCAGCGTACCGCCGCACCACCTTCAGCTTGCACCGTGCCACCGCACGCCGCCCGCTCCGGTCTCCTGCTACGTCGTAGTCGCAACCATCTTCACCCGTCCACAACCATCGCCTGCCATCTCGACTCCTCCTGGAAAAACCCCATCTGCGCCGGCCAAACCTGACACTTCCACCTTGTCCGAACCCCCGGCCGCACCCACTGCCTGACACTCGACCTTCAGCCACCACCCTTTCCAGAGCTGGGGCTTCCGTCGGCTATCGCCACTACTCCGGCGGTCCGATCTCAAAACTAAACGTGGGTTAGGGATCCTCGGGATGAGGCCTTCGTAGTGCCTGCCCCCGATCGACGATCCAACAAGATTTTTCCGCGTCCGAAAATTGGGACGAAGAACGCCCAAGAACGAGAATTAAAAAAGGGGCTCGGATGATGGCCATGTTCGTTTGGCCATCATCCTAATTCTTTAATTTTACAATTAGAAGACAAATTTGATGAAAAGTCAAGAAATCAATGAAGGTGCAGAAATTAACAAAAAATCCTACCTCGAATCGACCGTGCGTCGTTGGCGGCGTGTCCACGACGCTCCTGCTTTGATCTGCCAAGGTTCCGACAGTGGTCTCTCTTCGATTCGATGAAGAATGATGAAGAACGTCGAAGAATAAGAGAGAGAGAGAGAGAGAGAGAGAGAAGGAAAGGGACACAACCCCAATTTCAAACTTCTATTTTTCTATTTATAGATAAATCCGCTTAGCGCGGAATCCAAAACTATCGTGCCCTCTCATTTTATATCGTGCCTAGGAAAAATTCCCCATTCCGAATTCAACGAAAGTCTTAGATTTACATTCAGAGACTTCATTAAAAATTTATTTGAAAAGAACTCCAGTGATAAAAATCACTAAGTCATTATTTCAAAATGACGATTTTTCCCATGGGTGCCATCTCTCACAGTAGGCCCGCGCTCGCAACTTTTACACCCCTCTTAGGGTAAACAACACACTCCGGACACAACCGTGCCCTTAGATTTACGATCCGAGCTACCATTTAGGAGAAAACACATCCCCACCATGTGCATAGTATAAAAACACTTAATATTTTTATAAAATTTATTTCGGGCACATCGGACCCCGAAATCGCACGCCATCTCAGCTCCTAGATCTGGAAATATTTTTAAAAATATTCTAAAGTCTTATAGGGAAAAAATTAGGTCTCTATATATGATTTTTTAAAATAAGTGTTTAGCATTTATCAAATTTTTTCGTATTTTAATATTCATAAAAACTTCATGAATTTTAGAAAAATCCAAAAAATTCACCTTAACAAATTTTCAACATGTAGAATTCAAAAATGAACTTCATTTTTTGAAAATAATTTTCTAAATATTACTAATTTAATTCTTAAATAAAATAATAATTTATTCAGAAGGAAAATTTGTCAATCTATAAATCATTTTTTTAATCCCTTGAAAAATTAATCAACATCTTATTATCATATATCCTTATGAAAATAAAATAATAACATGATTTACTATTCAAAAGGGTCATAATACTATTCATATTACTATTCATAAGGCTATGTTACTATTCAAAAAAAAAACAAGTTGGTCCTATCAGACTCCAAAAAACTTACTGATCGTAGATAACCATTTTTTAATATTAAAATCATAAAAGTGGAAAAATAATGTTTAAAGGGTTGTTATAAATATCTACATAAAACAAAACTTCATGAATTTCAATTTATTTTAAAAAATTTGGGGCGTTGCAATCAATGTTGTGGAAAAGTTAAACTCCTAATCTAATGAAAGCTACATTTTTGTTATAAAACATAAAAAAACTATAAAATAAATAGGGAATTTTAATGAACATTCTCAAATAATACCAAAAAAATATTATAAAACATAGAAATTAACAATAGAACTCAATAAAATATTAGGAGGATCATTATACTTAACTATAATCCATATCCAATACATCAATCGACCAAAATAATATTGTATCAATAAATTTTATATCCCATAAAGAAGGAATAACGATGAACCAAAATTTTATTGAAGGATTTAAGGCCACATTATTATTTATAAACTTATATGAATGTATCTGGGGTACTTTCTGTAACGCCCTGACCCCAGTTACCCAGAGTCGGTGCATTATTACATAACATTAGCATGATCACAAGAAAGATCAAATCTCGAAAGACCGATTGGTTTAGTAGCCTTGGAAACACTATATATATTCATAAGTCTTACATCACATCATAAAATGAAAACTACAACAACATAGTCTCCATAGTACACACTCTTATCCCCTCATACTATCCATGTAGGTCATTCATAAATTACCTCTTCACATCCAGGAAAAAATAAAACATTCAAAGGGGTGAGCTCAAATGCCCAGTAAGGATAACAATATATCGGAAACTTTCATAAATAAGAATAAACATTTAAGGCAATGTATAACTAAAACAAAAGCCTTTTAAACTTTAACTTAAACATAGTATAACAAAAATAAAATGAAATAATTCAATTTACTTATTCACATGGATATTCTACTAATCGAATAATCACATGCAATATCAATAACCACTTTCATAATGATGGAATGCATAATTCCAAACTATCATAACCACATAGCCAAGGCCTCGTGACAAGAATACAAATAAGATTTTGTCAAGGCCTTATGCCAAGACACTAATTTGTCTCATGAGACCTACCGATGCATCGAAGAGCTATAGCGGGCTCCACCCATCACATATTAAGTCCAATGCATTCCCATATGAAAAGGTTTAAACATAACATAAACATTCGTATTAAAACTAGCATACGAAACGTAAATACTTCATCCATAAACCATGAATGGTATAAAAATAACACATCTGCAGTCAAACATATCACAAAACCTTCAATACAATATAGAAGTTTTGTATCATAATAAATCAACTTCAAATAAGCGTAAAATCCATCAAAGGATGTTGACATAGATGAAATCAAAACTCTTTTTAGAGAAATATCTCTTTCTATTTTGAAATCATTTAAGAGTCATATATTTATAAAATAAAACATTTTATTTGAAAATATTCTTTATAAGCTTGCAAGGGAAGCTTCGAAAATTTTATAATGGCGGAAAATAGCCGCACCTGCCGTATAAGTTAAAAAAAACATTCTTACCTTAATTCTGTCAAAAAGGTTAAAAAGCACCTTGTTTGGAAAATGACAGAAAGATTTCTTTATAAACCTCTTATAAAAAGTCAAAAAAGGGTATAAATTACTTTAACCCATATTATTTTAAATAGTAAATGTTTTTTGAAATAAATTTTTAAGAAACATGGATGTGGATGACAAAGAAATCTCAGTAGATTATTACGTATAAACAACCTCGGATAATGAAGAGATTTCAAAATAAACCCTTAAGCTGTACTTTTACTTGATTGGGGGTAGGTTAACCTCCTGTATAATGGTGAAATAATTGTTATTAAATTATATAAGAATCATATACATTAATATTATATCATATATGATCTTTTAACATTGATTTGTTAATAATATCTTAGTATTATCGTTGTTTCGGGTGTTAACTTACTCATTTTCTTTTATATATTTTGTTATGTAAGACATGTTTGTAATGGATAGGTTGTATATTATTCATATCCAGAATTATATCAAGTCCTTAAAAATTATTTTTAAATCATCAAATGATAATTATACTTGAATGGATACGATGGAGAATGAATCTCATCGCGTTCGTGGAGACGGTAGCCCGTACGTATGCACGAGCGACAATATCAGTCTTTTGATATTAAAATAATATATAATTGGATGGTATATCATATATAAAGAATCATTATCATATTATATTTATTATTTACATGAATTATAAAGCATTATTATACCCATCCAAATAATAATATATTGAATAACAATTACACCACGACGTGGAGACGGTAAGCCGTACGTACACACGTATGGTGACATGTTATTCAAAGGGTGGATAGAATACTGAATATGGTTGTACCATATTCATAATAACATCAAAGTATATATAAGATACTGGAGTTATTATTTTTTAATGGTAATAACAAATAAAGAAGAAGTGGAAGAAGAAAGGAACTTGAAAAAGGGTGGTGAAATTATTACCTCTTCTTCGGGTTCTTCCTTTTGATTTGATCAAAAGGACTCCTTAGGTTGGCTTTATGATCAAACTAAAAACTCTAGGTTTTAGTGAGGGATTTTTAGAGAGTATTCGGGCAGGGGTTGGCCGAACCAAAAGGCTTTGAGTGTGTGAATTAGTGAGAAGTGGGAGTGCCCTTTTATAAGAGGGGTGAGGGGCACCTTTGGAAAAGCTAGAAATATTATTTTATAATAAATTCATATTAGGTTTATAATGGCTCCAAAGTGTATTATTTAAAGGTTAAGGTGGGGATAGGTCTAAAACCACTCAACTAATAAGATTTAGAAAGGTTTGGGTTACTATATTAACCTTATCTTTAAGTATTAACTCTTAGTTAATTAGTTTGACACTTATCATGTCACTTTGTATTTTTATATTATATAGTTCATAAAAATACTATATATATCCAAGAGACCCCAAAGTGGTCCATTAATGATACACCTATCATGATATAAGTCTCTTTGCCGAACATTATATTTTTAGGAATTTAATATCAATTAATAATATAATATTTGTTTTAAAAACTCTTTTATGTCAATTTTGACACTATTCAATAGTTGATTTTTGTAAAACTCATAACAGAATTATTACTTCTAAAAAAGTTAATTAAATAAATCCTAACATATCATATTGACCTAGAGAATTATTTTAATTCATGAAAAGTATAAATTATATTTATTTGGGTATTTATAATATCAATTATTTTAATTTGTCACTATTATGGTAATTACTTCATCATACTTGTGTCATAAATAAAATAAATTATTTAATGTCTAAAAATTATAAATAAAATATAATTATGTAGGAAATCTTTTTATCTTTCTAATGAATATTTATAGTCGAAAGTCCAACATATATAACTTTATGTAAAAACTGTTTTTCTAAAAGTTATATGCTTTTGTCATTTTTGTATTTGTTTTAACTTAATTAATATAAAGTGTCATTATCACTTAAAAGTGGCTCCATGGGGTCCCAAAATCAACTAAAATATGCCCATGGTCGGACATGTATCAACCAATAATATTAGGACAAGTTTTAGGGTAATTTGTTATTATTATAATCTTAATTGTTTAACCCTTATTTACCAGATTTACCCTTTAACCATGGTAAATAAAATATTTAACGAAGTAATTATTCAAAATGTCTAAAAATAAAAGTTTCCTATTTACAAAATTTGGACATCCTGATTCCAAATATGAAATCCATTTTTTAAAATTCAAAACAAAGAAGTGGCAGAAATTAATTTAAAATTAATTCACGCTGTTAAAACAAAAAGCATGTTTTTAAGATATAATAACTATCAAAAGATTGATACTTTCTTATGTTCGGTTTAAATGTGAAATTATGTACAATGACCAACATTGGATTAAATGGTAAAAATATATTCTAAATATAATTTAAAACCACTCAAATTCATAATTTATCACAATTAATTATTTTGATTAAAAAAGTTGTTTTTAATTAAAATTTAGTAATTTTCACTATTCATCAAAATATAAATGTTATCCGAAAAGTTTCAAAATTTCACCCTAGGCTAAATTCGATACTACGAATACAAAAATGAAGTCCATTTTGAGAGATAAAATTAATAAAATTTCAAAAAGTAGGTATTACTATTCATAACAGCTAGTTTGATTGGTTGTGGTGTGTGTTAGAACTCGAAGTTGCGTACAACACACGCTACTGTATTATTCAATGGAAAACGTACCGTGGAAGCTTGGGATGTTTCATTGTAGATTTTTGATGTCCCCATTTAGTCAAATTGAATATATAAAATTTAAAATATTGGATTTAAAAAGGGTTCACTATTAAAAGTTGGTAAAAGTGAAATACCGAAAATTAATTTGTTCTCACATTATGTCTAAGAAACTCATAATATGGATTCTAAAATTATAAGGATTATATAAAGTTTAAAATTTAGTTAATACTATTCATAACCTCTTTTTAATGGCTTGTTTGGTAAGTCATGGTGCGCTTGAACTCGGTGTTGCGTGTAGTGCAAGTTATTGAATTATTTTGAAGAAATAACACACTATGAAATCTTGGGGTGTTACATTCTCCCCTCCTTCAATAAATTACATCCTCGCAATTTGAAATTGTTCTTAGAAAATAAAATATTGAATATAGAAAATATCTTTGTGGGAAAACCCACATCGAAAATTGGGTTAATAAAATTTAGTCTTAATAAGAGGAAAAGAGAAATGAAAGGGTCACCACCAAATTATGATCTCTATTCAGAGAACATTGGTGGCAATTAGAGACATATAATTCGAGGAAAAACATAAATATTTATAGGTAGTGATTGAGGTCATCAATCAAAAACAAGTGTAAAATTGAGGGCCTTAAATTCATCAATCTATGATGATTTAAAATACCATCAGTTCAATAAAACATATGGTATTAGGATAACACATTTTTTTGTTTTAAGATCCCTTCACTAAAGTATAAGAATTAATTTCTTCATTGAATAAGAGAAGAAGAAAAATATATACTTGACAAGTAGAGTCTCATCCTTTAACTAAGTTCTACAAAAAACTCATCTTTCACTCTAAAAGATAATAGAACTTAAAAATAATATTCTATTTATCCTATTCATATAGGGTTAAAAAATGAATTTATAAATCATCTAGCAGAACCATTAAAAAAACGACATTATTCAATCCAGGACATCACGTGGGTCAGTGGTAGGTGATACACCCTTTTCGCCCTTTGGTTGTGGGTTCAAGTCTCGCGGCCTTGCCGGACGCGACGGGTTGCCGCCCGACCTCCGGGTTGTCCTTTTATGGAAATCCAAAATAATCCAAACTAGAACTATCCAAGATACTTCAGTCCAAAATTTATAAGGAAGGTAAACACAATGAAGATCCTTTTTTCCGCGTAATAACATGTGAACACCTTCATCATGTATTCTTTTAAAACACTGCAACATCCTGAATTACCATAAAACCTTATCGATTACATTCATGATCCCTTATTCCTTAAAGAATAATAGATATACTCCTTCAATCCAAAAATGTTTTAAACCCCAACAATGATGGAATATACAAATCATTAATCAGTTTCAAGGTAGTCAAGAATATCAAATATAAAATATCCAAATCAATCAAGTATTATTCTAAAATCACTACCTTGGTATCAGAACCATATTATAGTTTATCTTTCTCTCAACGATATATTTTCCAAAAATTTAACCTGCTATTGAGTAACTTTTCTTTTTTCCACACAATCTCAAGTCCTTAATGAAATAGTACTGCAGTAAAATCCCTATATACTCCATAATTTTTATAAGAAGTACATTGTTGATGCAACACTCAAATGACATAATCAACATTAGAACTCTAATCATTCCTCTTCATCTGTGGTAGTATCATAACTTGATTATTATCCAATAGCATCATTTGTGGCATAGTCTGACGACTGGGACATAGGTTCACATAGTGTCCAAACTCCTTGAAAATGAAGCACTGTACATTTGAAACCATTTTCTTACCCTTGTAGTCACGTACTTTATGCCCTTTTCCTCCACACTTATAACAAACTCCCATTCCTTTCAGGCAAGTTCCAGGGTGTTTCTTCCCATAGTTACCACATATGGGAAAATTCTTCTTTTCCCTCTTCCCTTTATCCATCTTTCTCTCTTCCATACATTTCTTCTCTTGCTTCCCTTCAAATCCATAAGACTCAGTAAACTCTTTACTTATCTTATCAACACATGATATTATTTCTTCATATGATGATAATATATTGGAGACTATTTCTCTTATAAATTCTGGCTTAATACCATGAAATATATGATACTTCTTTCTCTTTGGATCATGTGCATTGCTGGAGTTCTCATTCCTTCTACTAGGCACCATTTCTAAACAATGGAATACACTAGATTAGTTTATGAATAACAATACCTAATCCCAAACTTGTAAAACACATAACATAAATTAAATAGTTTATGGATATAATCCATAATCATAAAAATGTCTTCTTTGAGGACGTATATACTCATAAACCCTTCATAATGATTTTTAAAGAAAATGAGAGTTATCCTAAGCATATCCCCCGGGAGTGTCGTAACCAAGAGTGCATCAAGGCCCGTTGTCGTGCACTAGTTCCCATTCGAGTCTAGCTCAAAGTGGTGTTTTCAGGTTTTACCCCTAGGTACATTTGTGCCAGAGCCGTATCTACCTGCTCGTATCCTGAAAGGGATGTATTGCTCGGAAAACTCACAAAATCTCTACAATACCAAAATTCTAGGAAGTTCTTCTATACTAATCCTAAAATTCCATCTTAAATCTATGTGCTCTAATCATAGTTTATCTAAATCTAGCTTCCAAGGTTTGTACAAAACTTCCTCTGATACCAACCGTAACACCCCGAACCCAGTTACCCAGAGTCGGTGCATTATTACATAACATTGACATGATCACAAGAAAGATCAAATCTCGAAAGACCGATTGGTTTAGTAGCCTTGGAAACACTAGATATATTAATAAGTCTTACATTACATCATAAAATGAAAACTACAACAACATAGTCTCCATAGTCCACACTCTTATACCCTCATACTATCCCTGCAGGTCATTCATAAATTACTTCTTCACATCCTGGGAAAAATAAAACATTGAAAGGGGTGAGCTCAAATGCCCAGTAAGGATAACAATATAGGATAAAATTTCATAAATAAGAATAAACATTTAAGGCAATGTATAACTAAAACAAAAGTCTTTTAAACTTGAACTTCAACATAGTATGGAAAAAATAAAATGAAAAAATTCCATTTACTTATTCACATGGATATTCTACTAATCGAATAATCACATGCAATATCAATAACCACTTTCATAATGATGGAATGCATAATTCCAGACTATCATAACCACATAGCCAAGGCCTCATGCCAAGACTACAAATAATATTTTGTCAAGGCCTTATGCCAAGACACTAGTTTGTCTCATGAGACCAACCGATGCATCGAGGAGCTATATCGGGCTCCACCCGTCACATATTAAGTCCAATTCATTCCCATATGAAAAGGTTTAAACATAACATAAACATTCGTATTAAAACTAGCATAAGAAATGTAAATACTTCATCCATAAACCATGAATGGTATAAAAATAACACATCCATAGTCAAAAATATCACAAAACCTTCAATACAATATAGAAGTTTTGTATAATAATTAATCAACTTCAAATAAACGTAAAATCCATCAAAGGATGTTGACATAGATGAAATCAAAACTCTTTTTAGAGAAACATATCTTTCTATTTTGAAATAATTTAAGAGTCATATATTTATAAAATAAAAAATTTTCTTTGAAAATATTATTATAATATTGTAAGGGAATCTTCGACAATTTTATAATGGCGGAAAATAGCCGCACCTTCCGTATAAGTTAAAAAAACATTCTTACCTTAATTCTGTCGAAAAGGTTAAAAAGCACCTTGTTTGGAAAATGACGGAAATATTCTTTTATAAACCTCTTATAAAAAGTCAAACAAGGGTATAAATTACTTTAACCCATATTCTTGTAAATAGTAATAATGTTTTGAAATATATTTTTAAGAAACATGGATGTGGATGATAAAGAAATCGTAGTAGATTATTACGTATAAACAACCTCGGATAATGAAGAGATTGCGAAATAAACCCTTACCTTGTAATTTTCATTGGTTGGGGGTAGGTTAAACTCTTGTATAATGGTGAAATAATTGTTATTAAATTATTCAAGAATCATATACGTTAATATGATATCATATATGATCTTTTAACATTGATTTGTTAATAATATCTTAGTATTATCGTTGTTTCAGGTGTTAACTTACCCATTTTATTTTATATGTTTTGTTACGTAAGCCATGTTTATAATGGATACATTGTATCTTATTCATATAAATAATGATATAAATTCCTTAAACATTATTTTTAAATCATAAAATGATAATCATACTTGAATGGATACGATGGAGAATGAATCTCATCGCGTTCGTGGAGACGGTAGTCCGTACGTACGCACGAGCGACAATATCATTATTTTGATATTAAAATAATATATAATTGGATGGTATATCATATATACAGAATAATTATCATTTTATATTTATTATTTACAAGAATTATAAATCATTATTATACCCATCCAAATAATAATATATTGAATAATAATTACACCACGACGTGGAGACGGTAAGCTGTACGTACGCACGTATGGTGACATGTTATTCAATGGGTGGATAGAATACTGAATATGGTTGTACCATATTTATAATAACATCACAGTATATATAATATACTAAAGTTATTATTTTAGAATGGTAATAACAAATAAAGAAGAAGTGGAAGAAGAAAGGAACTTGAAAAAGGGTGATGAAATTATTACCTCTTTTTCGGGTTCTTCCTTTTCATTTGATCAAAAAGACTCCTTAGGTTGGCGTTCTGATAAAACTAATGCCTCTAGGTTGTAGTGAGGGAATTTGAGAGAGTATTTGGTCAGGGGTTGGACGAACCAAAAGGCTTTGAATGTGTGAATTAGTGAGAAGGGGGAGTGCCCTTTTATAAGAGGGGTGAGGGGCACCTTTGGAAAAGCTAGAAATATTATTTTATAATAAATTCATATTCGGTTTCTAATGGCTCCAAAGTGTATTATTTAAAGGTTAAGGTGGGTATAGGTCTAAAAACACTCAACCAATAGATTTTAGACAGGTTTGGGTTACTATATTAACCTTATATTTAAGTATCAACTCTTAGTTAATTAGTTTGACACTTACCATGCCACTTTGTATTTTTATATTATATAGTTAATAAACATACTATATACATCCAAGAGACCCCCAAGTGGTCCATTAATGATACAAATATCATGATATAAGTCTCTTTTCCAAACCTTAGATTTTTAGGAATTTAATATCAATTAATAATATAATATTTGTTTTAAAAACTCTTTTATGCCAATTTTGACACTATTCAATAGTTGATTTTTTTTTTAAAATTATAAAAGAATGATTAATTCTAAAAAAGTTAATTAAATCAATCCTAACATATCATATTAACCTATAAAATTAGTTTAATTCATAAAAAGTCTCAAATTATATTTATTTGGGTATTTATAATATCAATTATTTTAATTTCTCACTATTATGGTAATTACTACATCATCATTGTGTCATATATAAATTACATTATTTAATGTATAAAAATTATAAATAAAATAGAATTATGTAGGAAATATTTTTATATTTCTAATTAATATTTATAGTATAAAATCCAACATATATAACCATTTTTAAACTTTTTTTTTCTAAAAGATATATGCTTATGTCATTTTTGTATTTGTTTTAACTTAATTAATATAAAGTGTCATTGTCACTTACAAGTGGCTCCATTGGGTCCAAATATCAACCCAAAGATGACCATGGTTGGACATGTATCAACCAATAATGTTAGGACATGTTTTAGGGTAATTAGTTATTATTATAATATTATTTTTTAACCCTTATTTACCGGATTTACCCTTTAATCATGGTAAATAAAATATTTACCGAAGTAATTATTCATAATGCTTAAAACTAAAAGTTTCCTATTTACACAATTTGTACATCCTGATTCCAAATATGGAATAAATTTTTCAAAATTAAAAACCCAAAAGTGGCAGAAATCAATTTAAAATTTATTCCCACTGTCAAAACAAAAAGTGTGTTTTTAAGATATAATAACTATCAAAAGATTGATACTTGTTTATGTTCGGTTTAAATGTGAAATTATGTACAATGACAAAAATTAGATTAAATGGTAAAAATATATCCTAAATATAATTTAAAACCACTCAAATTCATAATTTATCACTATTAATTATTTCGATTAAAAAAGTTGTTTTTAATTAAAATTTAGTAATTTTCACTATTCATCAAAATATAAATGTTATCCGAAAAGTTACAAAATTTCACCCTAGGATAAATTCGATACTCCAAATAAAAAAATGAAGTCCATTTTGAGAGATGAAATATATAAAATTTTAAAAAGTAGGTATTACTATTCATAACGGCTAGTTTGATTGGTTGTGGTGTGTGTTAGAACTCGAAGTTGCGTACAAAAAATGCTACTGTATTATTCAAAGGAAAGAGTACCGTGGAAGCTTGGGATGTTTCATTGTAAATTTTTGATGTCCCCATTTAGACAAATTGAATATATAAAATTTTAAAATATTGGATTTAAAAAGGGTTCACTATTAAAAGTTGTTAAAAGTGCAATACTGAAAATTAATTTGTTCTTACATTATGTCTAAGAAACTCATAATATGGATTCTAAAATTATAAGGATTATATAAAGTTTAAAATTTAGTTAATACTATTCATAACCTCTTTTGAACGGCTTGTTTGGTAAGTCATGGTGTGCTTGAAATCGGTGTTGCGTGTAGTGCAAGTTATTGAATTATTTTCAAGAAATAAGACACTATGAAATCTTGGGGTGTTACACTTTCCTTAGGGTCATCTCATAAATATCAAATCCAAATCACTCATCTATTTAATAAAAAATTGATGTTTTGGAGTTTTTATACTTAAAAATACTAAAAAATATGGATTTTTTTGTGCGTGATAAAATATAAATATTGTTTAATTATGAAAATGAAAATTCATTGCATAATATAATGAAGCTAGAAAGAAAGAAGATACCCTTTGATTCTACCAGGATCCTCAATTATTATCACACTATCAAAATTTATACAATTCTAACTCACATTATTTTTTTAAAAGGTTGGGGATGAAGCCTCATTTTATCATTAATGCAAAGAAATGACCTCTTTTAACTGGGTAGAGGGAGACCCATTACATATCCTAAAGGCCTAGTGGGCATGTAGCCCATTGCTTTACACAAAACTTTAGGAACCCATTCAATCTTATATAACCAAATCTTGTTTTGGGAAGGAAATTATTTTTTTCATTATGAAATGAATTGGGGGAAGGATAACTGTAATATATTATCATCTACCAGAAATCCCCAATCACCCAATTACTCTAATATTTTAATAGGGAAGTAAAATGAGAACATTCTTGGACTCTAGAATAATTAGGTTTTATCTATGTGAGTACTCAGTTTTTATTATCAACATTAGTGAGATCATGAGAGAACTTTGGAATGAAAATAGATAGAAAGCGAGGATAAGAACATGTAAAAGGAAGAGATAATGAAAATTGGTATTTCTATAATACTAAAAACAATATTTAAAATTATATTCTTCACTCTTATTATGATCCACCATACATAGTGGGTATCCCCTTCTATTAAAAAATAGTTCTCTCCAATCCTACTTAATGAAGTATTATTACAAAGATAATTTGTTTTTGTGAGATCCACTCCTTGATTTCCCTGACATGAACTATCTGACGGGGTGGGATTTCACAATCTATAAACACTCATGAATCTTCCCTAAGTTTATTATTCATTCCATAGTCACTGGATCCATATTTTTTTGGACAAATTAAACTCATGATCATTCATGGGGATTCCTTGATTTGGTATGTCAAGAAGTCTAAAAAGTTCAATTTATTCCAAATCAATAATTTATTCATTTATATTTTGAGTTAAATTTCACAAAAAAATAGATAAATGGAATTTAATCTGATTCATATCACTTTTACATTGAGTGCATCTTATATAGAACTTTGAATAGCTGGAATTAAACTAAAAAAATATCATTACCTATGATATGATTACATATTTTTAATAATATTCCCCTTAATCCCGCATGGATCTTGTAAATGTTTTGGTGAAAAATGTTGAGATATTCCATATCATATGACAAATATTAAATAAACCATCTGAATTGATTATATATATTCCATTTATCTTCAATGATTAGGTAATTTCCCATATATTAGTATTATATCTATAAATTTAATAATTACTATTGTGAATGCTATCTATCATATCATTAATATTTCCATGATAAAACTTATATATTTCTCACCCAATCGCATTTTTTCATACATATTGAAAAAATAAAATGTTTTCTCTATAATTTCATATATATTAGCCATGGTTTTTTATGTTCTTAAAAAATATTTTTGTCATACTAGCTAATTCATTTTAAGTCACTCCCATTTACATAAAAATAATGAAAATCATAAACTATGATGTATGACCATTTAATAAATTAATATGAAAATATTAATATAATCACTAAAAATTACATTTTATGTTATGTATGCCAAAAAATAATCTTAAAAAATAAATTTAGGGAAATTTATTTTTTAAAATTAATGATTTTTGGATAAAAATACTAAATTATATAAAAATTATATAGAATTATAATAATCATTCACTCCCCCAAACATATCTATTTTCACTCTTGGGTAAATTCTTTGTATAATGGTCTAAAAATATTCTCAATTCTGAAATGGAAAAAATATTCCATTATCACAAAATGGAAATATTATAAATCCTTTATGGTTTACAACTCTTTAATTATTTACTATTCATTATAATCCATTCAATCCCCATTTAGTACTCATTTTCATTTTGCACCTACCTTCTTAGAAATATTTGTCTCTTCACACAGGGGATTATAAACAAGATATCCATCATTCTTAAGTGAAATCGTGATTTCTTTATTAATTAATCATTCATAATCTCCCCATTTCAAAGAGTCACAAAAGTATATCAATGATTAGGGATTGATATGGGGTTTTATTTGGTCTAGGACGATGGTTAAAATGTGAATAAAAATGGCAGAACAATAGTGATTTAATCTATTAAGGAAGTTATATGATTAAAAAAATGGAAAACACAATATTTATTCATTAATCTATCCAATTTTAAAATATTTTATTATAAAATACTTCTTTTTTAAGACATAAATTTTACAAAATTTTACTATTTTGTGTGATCCAAACATTTTGTTTCTTTGGATTCCAATATTTTTTATGCACAATGTGGTTTTTTAGGTAAAAATATTTTTCATATTTTTAATTTGTTTAAATAAAGATTGATGGAATGTATTATAATTTAAATTTATTAATTAACCTAAACAATAAATGATTTCAAACCTCCATATAATCCAAGTAAAAAGTATTATTCCATTAATAACATAAAATAGTCACTCCCCTCACATTTTCATACCATATATTAATTCATAGTGCTCAAGAGTATCATATATTGGGATATTAATTTTGTATTTTGGTAATGTAAAAGGAAGTTTAGAGATTCTAAGAGGCTTATTATAATGGTCATATTAATGGGAAAAGTTAATATTGGGAAATAATTTAAAAATAGATTTTTGAAATGATTCCTCAAACATTTTTAACAAAATTTGTGATCTCTGACATCATTTAATAGAGTAAAAAAAGATGGTATACGTCCCATTACATGAATAAATATTCATATAAAAAATGGAATGGTATGAAATTTTTAAAAAGGTTTAGAAACCTCTTTGGTAAGTGAGTTAGCATTGTATAAGACTTTTTCCATTATGATTCACATTTTTTCAGACATTTGTAATTATTTATCTTAGAGATAGACAAAAAAAATAAATTTCATAAATTATTTTGATCATTAGATTTTCTAATTAGATAGTTATCAGAAAAATTAATTTATAATTATAATTTAAAAAGGTATTCATATAATCTCAATATATCCAAAAAGAATTTGAAAAATCAAAATCAACAAAAATGTAATAAATCCCATTGATATCTAGTATGACCCCCCACACTTTTGTATTTAAAATACTTATATTTAGTACAAACATAGTTAAGATATCTCTCATATTGAATTATAGTTGTGTAGTAATCAAAAAAAATATTAAATTAATTTCTATTTATCCCACATAGCCCTCTGTATTTATTAGAAAAAATTTATAGGGATGAAATTATAAAATGAGCTTCTAAATATGGGAGTGAAGTTCACCTCTATCTTATGATTCAAAAGAAGATAATTCAAATTGGGATAAAAAAAAATAACTCATTAAACTAATCTCCAAAATTGATTTATTCAATGAAATATCATCCAATTGATTGATATCTTTATATTAATATGTCATATTCACGTGTAGATCATCAGTAGAGTAGAGTAATTTTAACCTTTAAAGTAGAAATATCAATTAAAGATTTACTCATCTAGACCAGTGTTATTCCATAGTATGTGTTGATCCAAATTTATCCAATATGAAATTCCATCCAATGTAGATAACCTCATTGATTTCATATATCATTTTCCAATGATCAATCTCTTATGCATGTCCATTGCCATTGTAGTTATAAAAACATCCCACAAAAAAGCCTTATCATGTTTTAAGAATTTATTTTCAAACTAAGGTACCTAGTACACATATCTTAACACCATAAAAAATTACATTAATATAGGTTGGATTCAGTGGAATCCAAAGGATGTACATACTCATAGTTTTAATTTATATTCTTCAAACGAAACTATGTAAATTCAATTTAGTTAATCATGGAATATCATTCTTTATAAAAACATTTTTTATTTTTGAGGTAGTAAAAAAATATTTTTCAGTTGTAGTGGAAGTAACATAATAAATAGTTCTATGATTTTACAACGTAAATATTTTCCCCACATTTCATTTAATGTTATTGATCATTTATATAGTACTTAATAGGAGATTAAAGCTATTCTCATGAAGGGAATATTCATTAATTAAAACTATAAGCTATGAAAGATCATAGGTATAGAGGAGAATGATATTGAAACACACACGCACACACAAACATATATATCTCCATGAAATCATCATACTTTAACATTTTAAAAATTGGTGTTGATTGATTTTAGATTATTTTAGATATATGTAGAATTCTAGGAAAATATATACCGTATATTTTTAATATTGATTACAATAAGAAAGTTGTTTCCACAACTGATTCTATAGGAGAAGAAATTTATATGGTGAAATATATGGATTTTATATTAAAAAATCTATCTAGGATTATTTATATCAAGGTAACACATGAATATACAAATATTTATGGTATTTAAGGAACAAGTAATCTTTGGTGCCTATACCGGTTTGTCTCTATTCACATATTTGAAATTCAGTATATTTCCGATGATATAACAAGGTATAGTTCTCATGATTTTTCCAATTATAAGGTGTACATACACAATTGAAATGTTTTATGTTATTTATAGTACCATGATGATCTTTAATAGAGTCATGTCCATCCATTATTTGTTATATAAATATAAATATGATTAACTAAAAACAATCAATAATGAGGAGTTTATCAGATCATACTAGGATTTAATTAAATCATTCCATAATATTCACGAGAGGAATAATGATTACAGCTTCCAGATCAATGAAATAAGTACATTATTTAAAGAAACCATAGCTTCATTGTTGGATTCAATAAGATTATATATAATTTTCATGGTGATGTATCATTGGGTTTTTTAATATCCTTAATTCCTAATCATCCCAAATCAATGTGCTTGATTCATTAATTTCATACAATGAGAATTATCTTTTTTTTCTTGAGCACACCGAGTCCATAAAAATTTATTCCCATTCTATGGGTGTTTTTAATAAGGGTAATTGTCCATATATACATTTACAGTTCATATAAAACCAAATAAATTCTCACTGGATCTATTAAGCATTATATCATATCTGAAAGATAATATTTTCCTTTCCCACTAGCCATTTGATCTATAATTTTAAAAGAAATTTTATATATTTAATTGGACTTAAAATTACCTAGAAAAAATTTATTCCATAGTTTTCAAAAGGTATAAAACCTCATCAACATTGAAGGCCTATAGAAACCCTATTTTGTATAACGATAAATATCCCCTCTCTAAAAATAATGAAGAATGCATTGTAGCTTATAGATTGACCAACAAATTCTTCGTATTGACTAATTATATAGATAATAGGTTCAATTGTATCTGTAGATTATTCCCTAAAAATAACAGTTTCATCATATAATAGAATTTTTACATGGATTAATAATGACCCTTTCAATATTAATTTTCTGTTAGAATCTAGTGTAATAAAGACCAGTAAAAGAGATTCTCAGTTATTCATCATAATTTTCAAATGAGGAATCCTAAGAGAGGGGCCCCATATCTAACACATATTGAAAATCAAAATAATCCACTGGAGATCCAATAATTAGAAAATAGAGACTATAAATCTTAAGTATGATAGTAATAATCACGATAAAGGAATTATTGAATCCATATTTCATGAGAATATTCCAAATTATACAATATATTTTCATATTAAAGGGCGTTGATATGTCAATATTTAGTGAAAATTTACCTTCTTTATATCCTTTAATCATGAAATTAATATATTCTGGGGATGAAAAATGATGATTTT
Organism: Viscum album; assembly: GCA_963277665.1. Classification (NCBI taxonomy): domain Eukaryota; kingdom Viridiplantae; phylum Streptophyta; class Magnoliopsida; order Santalales; family Viscaceae; genus Viscum; species Viscum album. The sequence goes on along the minus strand of OY728127.1, from coordinate 1,072,819,097 downwards.
GGATGTCCCATATAGGTAAAACCCAAAACAGATAGGAATTTTAAAATCAGTACTGATTTTCCCAAGCCTCAGAGCCAAAAAATTATCAATTATTTTTTAACAATATTTCCAATAGAAACATACCTTACATCCTTTATTTCAACAAAATTAACCTTCTTAGGATTTAATTTAATAATTTGTAATCCAATTCCATGGTTAAATGAATCCGATAAAAAGAATTATCTCAAAAAATTTGTTAACTCATCATGAATGTTATACTAATTAAACATGGGTAGCTTGTTGTTGAACTTTTCAAAATCAATAATACTTCCTATATTTATGGAAAAAAGTGAAGATTTTACATCATCTTATAAAGGATCATCATTAAGTTCCAAATTATGATAATATTATAAATTGGAAGTTATAATATCAATTATCTTTGGGATAACTTCCTTCCTGTGATTACATTAATGTCCTTGAAAGTATTGAAAAATAATATTGAAATACATATTTCATAGGTAAAAATGGATTCATTTATTTAAAAACTACCAATAACTCTGTAAAAATTTTCTACTCATATAGTTATAAAAATAATATGGAATTACTATCACTATCTTGTAGCTACATAATAGTATGTTGGTTTTTTACTACTATTTCCCTGAGGGATGAAAAGTGATAAATTTTGATATACAACTAGACCTTTTCCTAAGGAGGCACAATATGTTAATTTTTTTTAAATTTTCTATAAGGGAAGATTCTCTTCAAAAGTATTAATAAATTAGTCCAATTTGATGAATGATGCGGTTCACCTTTCTCTAAAGGGTGATTTTATATTTTTATTATTTTTTTTAAGAATCTAGAGGGAGATACTAGAGTATCTAATCATCCATAATTCATCATGAATTTACCTAAATCAGCAATGGTAATCCATTAATTATAAAATTTAAAATGAAAAGGGTATGACCTTAGAGAATACACCCAAATTTAACCATAAGTGGATCATTATTTGATTTTAAAATTTTGAGAGTGATTCTAGATAACCTAACCAATTAGTTTATTTCACCAATTTGTTAGAGTAATCATTTATGTTTTATTTCCAACTTTTTATTCCATTTGTATCTTCCCTAGGCGAAATAAGCCCCAATAATAGTATCTTTAATAAAATTATAGTATTGAATATATGATCCAGCTCCATTAGATTCTATCATATTGTTGTTTACTCCAAAATTTACCTTAGGGATTAGGATAATAATAAAGTCACCAACAAGTAACCTATTTTGGTTTAATTAGTCATCCATTATAGAATATTCCTACTTTAAGTCCTATCTCTTTATAAATAAGGAGATTTTTTATATAATGTATAATGTTTAGGTAGTGTAATTATTGAGAACCCATTGAGAGATAGGTTGAAATAATTCATATCTTGAAATAAAATAAGAACTTGTATGCCTTAGAACACATAGTGTTTCAATAATACTATCATGAATATTATTGGAGAAAATAGAGTATATAAGAGAGTCATAATTACATGCCTTCTAGTTTAAATCTTCATCATACATTCAAAAATTCCAATAATAAATGGACAATTGGTATAAAGTAAGTGAGTAATAGTTGTGGTAGTGGGAGAATTTTCTAGCTCTTGAAAATTCTAGGAAATATTATTCCTTGTTTTTCAGAAACTCATTCCCTTATCTTAGGAAATTTCTTCCACTCTACCTTTATAGATGGATTCTTCATATTATTTCTACCCCTTCCCCTGTTTTATGTAAAAAATTCTCTACCATGGTGTAATTGTTTTCAATATGTTTGGACTAACAACCCTTATCAGGACAGTCAGATTTCTCAAGATAATGTAAATCCTCTATATCATCATCCTATAATTTTCCACTAAGGGAATAAATTTTTTGTAGGAGGCCTCCATTAATTATGGGTTTTACTCAAAATGATTACTCTTGGAAGCATTATATGTACCATCCTAGGTGAAAATTCCATCCAATACTCATTGAGACAAAGACTTTTCCAAGCCCCTAGTATAGGCCCCTTCAGCTTTATTCACTTATTTAGAATTTAAAATGGCTATGTCCCCAATTTTAGGATAATATGCCTCATGAGAAGTATTATATGTCATCAGAATTATTTTCAATATAACAAAGAATTCCTCATTTACTATCTAGAATAGTTTGGATGTGTAACAACCTGATATTTTAAAATAGTATTAACTTTACTAATTAAAATATTCCGAATATCATTCTCCACAAACAATGTTCAACATTTAAATAATGGGATATATTTTTGTAAAATAAATATATTTATTAATGATAGAAAAACATTGATGTTGAATTAGATGGAATATAAGAGATTAATAATATCTTTTAATAATGATAGCATGATGTTAAATGAATATTTTTATATTATGGACATTCAATTTTTATTTCAAAAATTAAAAATGAACTTAATTTTTTATTATAATTTTATTTTATAAATATATACTTTTTTGTGATATTTATTTATATTTCAGGTGACCTGTGATGAATGAAAATAAAAATATATTTAATACTAATAATTTATTCATACCAATATAATTAGTACATTATAAGAAAAACTAATTAGAATGGTTAATATTGTTAAAAAACTAATTTTTGATACAAATTGTTTTCTATTATATCATTTATATTTATTTAAATGTAAAATTTATAAATTTTAGATTTTGAATTTTTAAATATTAAAATTAATTGGGGATTCATAATTTTAATATTATAGGTATATTAATTTTTTTTGAAGAGAATTATTTTTAAATGAATAGAGAAAAATACTCTTTTTATATATGAAATTATTTTACAAAATAATTTGTATATATGTGTTTATTGGAAATTGGTGAAACATATTTCCAAGAAAAAATATTAGTTTCATGAGTGAATTTATTATTTCAGTATTTTTTTTTCAATTTAAAAACCCATATTTTAAATTTTATAACTTAAATAATATGTTTTGTAAAAAATTAATACATTACCCATTTAGTATTTTAAAATGAATTATTATCATTTTCATAAATTTAATTTAATAAAAAAATATTACAAATTTGGAATTAGAAGGAACAAATTATTTAATAATGGTAATTTTATTTTATTTTATAATGGAGTAGTAACAATAGATAAAAACTAGTTACCATAGTAAAAGAAAAAATGACGAAATTAAAAAATCATAGAGTAAAAGACCACAAAATGATTAAAGCATATGTGGGAATTGGTGTTTGAGGCCATTACAACCCTATCAACTAACATATAAATTATTTATATAATTTTTACCCACTCTCTATGAGAGTGACATAGAATTATTTAAATGTTTTGGGTGTCTACAAAATTCAATTCCTATTCACTTATAAAAATGAGTTGCCCTATCCTCAATTTCCCTCACATTGAAACTCAATTAGTTCAACCCAAACTATTATCAGTTATATCCTAAACATTTCAATAAAAATTTAATATATAAGCATTATATTTAAAACATATTTTACATTATTAAATTATTAACCATATTTTACATTTTCTCCATTCAATTGAAAATGAAATCCTCATCCATGCATATGTGTGGACTGCCACCTTCAAGAAACAAATGATTTTAGTTTTTATTTTCATAACCGTAATTAATGGACAATATTCTTAATGGATTTAATTGATAAATTCGTTTTTAATGATATAATTATGTTTCTATAATGATAAATTGTATAATTAATTAGTGATATTTTCAATAAATTATCATTGTTAATTAAATCATTTAAAATAAGTGAACTAATATGATAATATTCTTATTCATATAAGGTAATATTTTTGAATACTTTATATATTATTAAAATTCTACCCAAATATGATATATCAAGTAAATTAACACTAAAAAAGATCATTATTTTATTTTAATAATAATTTTAGAACTATTACACCTCATAATCATAAATTAAACATGGTATGTTCATGTTTGTGTTAGTTTATCTACCCAAAATAAAAATGTTATGAAATTTTCTCATTGACTAATATGGGTACTAAATTAATAGAATATAATGTCCTAATTGTTTTTTGAAATTTAATTAAAATATTTTTATTAAACACATTAATTATGAAATCACCTTGTGTTCATGAAGAATCAAGGAAACATGATCATCATCGATTTCATCTTCATAGGTTTTAAGAGAAAATACATTAGAATGATATTATACCTATATAAAAAACATGGAAAACCAATTATAGTACCATTAAGGATATATGAATAATGAAATTTGAATCAATAACAATTTCAAACACCATTTAAATGAATGTAATTAAAAACAATCAAGTCTAATAACACTTCACATTGAAAATATGTAATAACTAAATAGAATTCATATAAATAATGAATGTATAGAAATAGTATAAATAAAAATATATATGGGTGAATTCATGTATAACGTGATTCTGATATATATATCTTTGTGATACATGAGGATAATTTTTTTATGGAAGTTAAGAAAATAGGCAATGGTTCTTTGTCTATATTTTGAGCTCCTTGAGACATGTTTATGTTATAAAAACCACTTAGTTTTTATTTTTGAAAATAAATCCCCATTAACATTTCTTATTATTATTACCTTATATTTAATATATTAAATGTTTTATTTAATGTTCAATTTTTCATGAGGTTTGGAATCAAAAATTATAAATGTTGTAATGGCCCTATTGATCTAAATTCTGATTATCTTAGTCAAAATATAATTTTTACACCTTGTTTTCCTTCAATAGTATATTTATAAACATTGCATGTATTTTTATAATACATTTATTATTTCATGGTATTTAAAAATACAATTATTTTTCTCTTTTTGAGATTCCATCTTTTTAAATTGAAATCCTAGTAGTATTATTTTTTTTATCTCAACATTCATTCATTTTGATATGGTAATTATCTTGAAATTATTTCAGATATATATATATAGAAAAATATACCCTTTATTGTTTAATGTCACATTGTGTAAATATTATATTTAAATTTAAATACCTTCCACATAAATCATCATTGATTATTTCTCACCAAATGGATTATTATTCCCCTAAATTTTATTGATATATAAAATATCATTTCTTTGAGTTATAATGTTTTAAATTGAGGATTATTCTTAAAGTGACTTTACTTTTTGAATACCCTATTTTACATTAAATTAATTTGGAGGATACCACCAAGAATCCATATTTTTATTGGATGAGAATTTCTTTTACATAACCATATACTAACACACCATAAATACTTATCTTTAGGGATCATTTCTAATAATACTATTCCATATATTGATTGTGGTACAACTAAAAATTCATTAATTTGTTTATTTCACAACATTTTTTTCTTGATTACCAATGAATTTTGACAATTTATTATTTTACCATCGACTTTTTCCCTCTATATAGGTTTTGATAATATGTTTTTGGAAATTGGTAAATGTATTGGTGTTATATATTTTATCATCCCAATATGGATTATTATTTGAAAGTGGAATATGTTTTATTTAACAATAAATATTCTTCGTCTAGATAGGAATTGAAAATGTTATGTTTTTTTATTCACTTGGAAAATTTATTAATGGTATGTATGTTTTTGTTAAAATATATATATTTTTTAGTAATGTTTATTTTAAATGGTTTATTTATTTACTTATATGATGAATACATTATACTTAAATATGTTATGGGTTTCATGATATTATATAGCCCCTCGATGCATCGATAGGAATTTGAATACAAACATGTTGTGTAATTTGGTGTATTTTTTCACATAAAAATATATTTCATTGATTATATGATCATGATATATATAATCAAGATGTCATGGATTATGGAATTGAAATAGTTATATGAAATTATGAATTTCTTCACTAAGGAGCCAATTATTTTTAGCTATGAAATATATTTTTTTACATTGCAGTCTGTGGAAAAATTATTCTCATAATTTCTATTGATTATGGAATTATGATGATTAAATATTATAATAATAATATTTATTCATGGTTTATGCCATGATTTCCTCTATTTTACCTTTCCCTTAATTAATGTTTTAGCTCACCCATTATTACCTTTCCTTATCCTCTGATCATGATGAAATTTATTAATCATGTTATGTCTAACAAGATAGTTGTGTTGATAGTTTGTAGGAAATTTTGAAGATATATTATAGATCATTTATTTTCTTATATATTATAAAAACTATATATTTGTGGAAAAAGTTATGAGTTTTTTTTGATTTTGTTTTTTATAGTTCTCTAATTATGTAGGCCCTAAAGTTTAATAGATTATTTTTAATTCTATATTTATATTATGTCATATAATTATGGGATAGTTATGTCAAGGTGTATACTAATGTTATCAAAGCTTGTATGTATTGTATGTTCTCATAAAATCGGGCTCATGAGTGCATGTTCAGGGTGTCAATGATGTTATAAGAGATAAGTTTTATTACCATTGTAAATTAGGATGGTTTTTATTATAATTTATGTTTTTAAAAGTATATTTTATTATAATTTAAAGGAATAGATAACACTTTGTGATTGTATATGATTTATTGTTAAGTTAATAATAAAAAAATTTATTTTGGTATTAGAAAACTTGAACATTATTTATAACCCTATGGGTATGATTAACAGTGAATAAAATATATTAGATAAAATCTCAATAATTATGTAATGTATAGATTGTGTGGCTATCCTATTATTTACATATCTGTCGGGATACTGAAACTGAACGCATGCTTTATGAAAGATGTACCTAGTGTTAATAACCCTGAAAATTAATTATTGTGTATTATATATATCATAACCTAGTGAGAAATAAATTTTCCTAAATTTGTATCTAGTTTTGATGTCCCTGGGGATATTACTTGGTCAATCACATTTTCATTTTGATCTATTATAATTTATTTGATTTTTTTTGGATAGACAACCTAATATGAATTTGACCATGGAAAATATAGATTGACATATAGAGACTCATAAGTCATGTTCCATAATTAATTTTATGTTTCATTCTAAATAATGGATAAGATGTATTTTTAGAGCATATAATTCGCTGTTTTTTTGGGTTTAGAATTTTTTTTATAGAGCATGGTAATTTTGTATTCCTATTTTGCTGATTAGGTTATAAGGCATGAGAGAAATCAACTCAATGTAGCCTAGGTTATTCAAATAATGATTTAGGTTGAAATATGTATGATATATATTGAGACAAAATAGACACAGATCCAAATATATGTTACACCACATAATTTTTCAAAATAAGTATTTGTCTAATAGAACGTTTGATATGCAACACTGAGATTATATGAACCACAAAATACTATTATTGATATATGGATAATAAAAATTAGTCAATAAATTGGTGGGTATAAAGAGAGATAACCAAACACACACACATATTAATATATAATTTCATTACATTATACAAATGTATTTATTAAATTTTTAGAAATATGAACTCAATTTTTTGTAGAGTCTTTTTATCGTTCAAAAATATATCTTCTTAAAAAAATTATTTTCGTTAATGTATTTGAAAAAATATAATAATTAATTGGAGGAAATTTTATAAGATTTATTTTATAAATGAGAATTAATTTTTACAATAAGTATATTAATGTTATCATTGAGTGAAGTTTTGAGATTCTGTTGAAAATATTGTTTTTCAAGAAATTGTGAAAATACCGATTCTTATTAAAAAACTGTATTTTATTTTAAATTATTTAATAATTAAATATTTATTTCTAATTATTTAAAAATATTAATTAGTTAGTTTTTATTAAAAATGATCTAATTATATTATTGGGAAATAATTTTATAATAGAATTTGGTATGAAATCATTTGTACAGAGAAAATGTTATTTTTTTGAAAACTTCTTTTAATTATGATCACAGTTTTAAAATTACATTAAATTATACATTTCATATGAATTTAATATGATATTATGAATTTCAAATTTGTAAAAATAATAATAATAATTAGGTAACATGGTTAACATAATTTATAGTGTTTTTGAATACTATATATAGTAAATATTTATTACGATGGTAAGGGTAAGTCAATAAATTATGGGTAAAAATAACATGATAATTAATAAAAATCGATCATAACACATAAATATTCCATATTTTATTATATTAGTTTGGAAATTTCCATCCATTTCTAAAATATATGTCCAATTTGGTTCTATATTTTAATTTTTTTTTCATTTAAAATAATTAAGTAAAGATAAAGAAACAAATGTGGATTTCTTGTGTTTATTATCAATTATATTTTTTTGGGGATAAAAAAAACATATATATTCTACTAAATAGTAATTTTTATGATAAATTATTTGTTTTTATAATGTAAATTTATTTATAATTTTAAGTAATGAAATAATTATATTAACTGAAAATAACCAAGAAAAATTTATTTTATTAATATGGAAATAAAATAAATGATTTATAAAATATTAAAGTAATATAAGTTTATTAAATTATAATATTCCATGAGTATTATCAATACATATATCATGTTAGGGATTTTTTAATGGAATATACTCCAATTTAATCACTATCTTGTTGATTTCTATGTCAAATAAAATGAATATTTCAAAAAATATGACATTAAAGAAATTTTATAATAATTAATATTTTATTGAATGAAAAAAATTCTTAAAAGCCCTTCCATTTGTGAATTCATATAGAAATGTTTTAAAATATCAACCATTGTCTATTTATTGTCAACCATTCATTTTATCAGGTAAAAATGGATTAGTACCAGTTAAAATGAACAGATAATGGAGAAACAACATCTAAACATGTCCGTATTTTATTAGAAGAGATAATATCAAATAATAATAATATTATATTCTAATTTAATCAATTTGGATCCATATAAATTTCGAAATTAATTTATATTAATTTAATTATTTATGAAATTCTAGTAGTACCCATCCCATCTCATATAAAAGAGAACCACCTATAATCTTTTCATCACACATTAAAAATGGTTTCATGAAATCCCAAACCAAATCCCATCATTAATTGTATCACTATATCCTAGATTCATTTTTTTAATAAGAAAACTGATCGATGAATGTTTTTTTGTTAACCTTAATAGGATGTCCAAATAAGTGGTATAGTTCTAAACCAAGATTTTTCCTTTAATTTCTACATCAAACTTCTTTAAATATTATTTAGTGGTAAACAAAAATAAAAAAACTATATTTCATATAATTATATGTTATTTTGTCAATGAAATAACATCTATATACATCCTTCTCCATGAAATGGAAAACAAAACCATTGTTCATGTGTATGGTGGACTATCACCTCATACATAGATATAATTTGTTTTCTGTCAAAAAATCTCATGAAAAGTTGTCTTGATGGATTTTATGTATATATATTATATTCTAAACATAATTAATTTTTTTGAAAATTAAAATATCATATATTTTCTTGCCTTTACAACCATCAAATAAAGATAATGTCACTCATGCATATTTGTGGATTTATTGCATCCACAAAGTGTTGTGATCATTTTTTCCTATCAAAATCACATTATTTATATATATACATGTTTTTCATCCCTAATTCCATGTGGGGTTAAAGTTTAATTTTTTGGTGTTGGTGGAAAAACTGTTACATCATACATATAAACCCACATCCCTTTTGGGCATTTTCCTACAAGATTTTTTCATGGATCTGGAAACACCAAATGGTTCTTATATATGTGATGAATCATAGAAATACTTTCCAAAGGTATGTTATTATTGGAGAACATGGATACTGATACTTATGAACTCACAATTGTTGAGAGGATGGTAGGTTGGAATTATCACACCCTTTTGGGTAGAATTTTTTCCTACTCCAGGACTCTATTAATAGTTTATTATATTTTTTTGAATCCATCATTAATTCACAAGTATGATGTGGGTCACTCTTGAATTTATTTTCTATTATTATCCTGCAAGAAATGTAGAATCATCTATATGTATATAAGTTTATTCATTAATGGAGAAATATGTATGTATTCAAGGTTCTCCATAAATGGTTTCCATTTATGAATGTATTATAGATTCTTTTTTGTTTATTATTACGATTATAGTTTTGATCCACATATTGGGGAACTCTAGAGTGTGTCATTGGAAATGGTTTTTCATGTCCGAAAGATTTGGTGGAGTCATCGATTTTTTCCCCTGGGAGATATATCCAAATGTTGATGATCAATTCCATTTGTTTCAAGAAAGTGGGATTCAATGTGTCTGACACCAAACCTGGGAGGAGGTGGATATTATTCACACGGGTGGGGGGTAGGCCTATTCATGTTTAAGGTACCTTGGGAGATGGATCACTTGGGCGAGATTTGTGACGAACCAAACCCCAGAAGCCCAGATTCAATGCCTAAAACATGGTGTGTAATGTTTTTTCCTAAAAACATGCATATAAAAATTACACATCTCATTTCATTACAGAGAATGTTTTTAGTTTAGGTTCTAGAAAACTATATACAACTGATAAATTTCTTCAAAAGCATGAAAAAGATAAACTTTATATTGTTTCAATCACATATCAGTACTAACAGATTGATAAATCAACTAACCCTATATAAAAAAATTGAAAATGTATGGTGAGCATTTAAAATGATCAATAAGGGGTTTTAAAAACAAATTAATGACATTCCTTTTTAAAACATCCCTATAAAAAATTACAAATTTTTTTCTTAAATTGCAAACTATTTTTCTAGAAGAAAATCGTCAACATTTTTCAAAGGTTACTTGAAAAAATACTATACAGAAAACTCTTACACCCAAATTCATACAATTTGTCAAAAGATACATATGAAACACATATCAGAGTAGACATACATGTACAATGAATCATGGAATGCTGTATAATCCAAAAATTGGCCAAACTAATTATAGGGTGACATCCAAGGATGCTAACACATTAATTAACACTTGATTAGAATTGCATAAGTAACAATATCATGATTCACATACCACTTAAAATTCAATTCATGAAATGAAAGATGCAATATCTACTTATATTTCAAAAATCCTGATACTATCAACTTTCCAAGTACATACTTCATTATGCCATAGGAATTTATTACCATTATAAGAGATTCTTAACCAAGGGTTATTATACTAATCATATAATCCCTTGGTTGGTTAAATATTAATCACATATTTAGGAAATGAAAAATTCCAGACAATCATAACAATATGTCGAGGCCTCATGCCAATACCATACATAATCATTTTGTCATGGCCTCGGGCCATGACCTGGTTTGTCTCGTGAGAACTACTGATGCATCAAGAGGCAATAACAGGCCTCACCTACCACATTATATATCCAATTCATTCCTCACATGACTAAATGTCATTAAATCAAAGTGTCCCATACCACTTTGATTTATCATTTTATGTCTTTTATTTTAACTGTATCATACCACTTCAAATAATTAATTTATGTATTTTATTTAAAGTGTCCCATACCACTTCAAATAATTAATTTATATCTTATATTGGAAGTGTCATATACCAGTTAAAATAATTAAATTCTTATTCCATTAATTATCATAAGTGATATATTAATTATTGATTTATTTGGTTTATCACATGAAATAACAATTTATAGAACCCTTGTTATATGAAAGTAAACATTAGATTTATTAAAATACATGTTTTGAAATAAAGATATAAATCCATCATGTTCAAACCATGCACTGATAAATGGATGTGTCAAAGAGATTAAAACATAAACTTAATTAACTAAAAGCATTCGTTGAAGCAGATTCTTAATGGATTCAAATACAATAAGCATAAACTTAAAACAATTATTTCTTGTGATGTATTCATGCATAAGATAATAATTAAACATATTTCACTACATGTTCTTATGTATATATATATATATGTTTATGTGTAATCAAAAGATTAATCCAAACTTCTATTCTATAATTTTTAAATTGGAAATTCATGTATGTAATATGAATTTCATTAACAAGGTGATGCATTCTTTTAGAATTTTTAGGCACACAATAACAAAATAGGGTTTTGATATTGTTTTCCCATATAAAATTATATCATGTGTGTTGTATAAAATCATCAATAGGATAATAAAATATTCTTATATAATTTATGACATGAATATATTTGAATGTGGTTCTTATATATATATATGTGTGTGTGTGAGTTTAAAAAATTTATAAAACCATATATTCAAAATGTGTATACTTGGGATTTACACAACCAAAAAAAGGTTTGATAAATATTTATAAATATTATACACTTCTAAAAATAATAATTAAATCAATGAAATTAGTGTTATGAAAACCGAATTCATATTATTATAAAAACCTATATCTATATATACATACAACCATATATACACATATATGTTTATATGATCTATTTAAACAAAAAAAAATAGAATCCTTACATTATTTATATGCATTTAAGAACATCACTTAAAAATAAATGTTCATCATTCAAAAATTATAAAATTAGTTTAGGTTTGTTTAATAAATAAACATATATACATATATATGTGTATATGGGTTTAATTAAATAAAAAAAAACTAAAAAAGATCCTTACAAATGTTATATACATCATATACATGATTTAAATTCTTTAAAAACTCATTTAGAAAACCAAAAGTAGTTTGGGATTTAATGTTATAAAAAACTATATTTATACATAACTGTAATACAAAAATGTGTAAATAAGGGGTTTTCATAAAGAAAACGAAGAAAAATAATCCCTTACTTGAACTCAAAGGTTGAGTGGAGTCAGGAATAGGTTGGAGAGGAGTTGGGAGAGAAGAACCCATAGTATCTATGGGTGCATATTGGGTTTATATAAACTATATATATAATATTTATAGTTATAGTATTATATTCCATGGTTAAATAATAAGTTCATAAACAATAAAAATTAATAATAACCGATTCTATATATTAGACTGAAAAAAAAACCATGACTAACCCATATATCGAATGGATCAGTTATTGATAAAAAAATATATATTTTGCGAAAAAACATGCATGGAAAGTGTTTCAGTTTTTCAATAAAATAACCTACCTTGAAGACTCGTGGAAATGTGAACGTGGATAACTAGGCGTGGAGAGAGATAGGAGGACTCATGGATGTAGAAAGGATAGTGGAGAGGAGACGATGATAGGAACTAGTGCACAAGTGTGATGCCAGGAAGAATAAGAGAAAATAAAGGAGATGTAGAAAATAACAGACGGCCACAGTCAACTGTGAAAAATCAGATGACTGATAAGGTTTTTACTGTTATAAAAAAAGGATGGATGAGATCAACTGCAGTATTGGATCACATGGTAGTGGATTGATCCGACATTTTAAAACAAATGAGTGGTCAAGATATATCGAGTCCTTGATCGAACAACAGTAGAAAACGTTGAGGAAAGGGTAGTGGATATAGGTTTTGAAACCGAGACCGGATCATGCAGTCCAAATCTCGTGCGATGAGATCAAATAGTTGAGATTTGATCTCTATCGAAAAATCACATCCCCCATCAAAACTAGGGAGGTTTTAAGACTACTATATAATCCTAGAGCTCCCTTCCTATGCTCAATTAGCTCTCTACCCCTCCCCAGTATCGCCACGTACTGGTTCCTCCCTGTGGGCGCGCTCTTCGCCCACTCTCTGCCGATGTACTACCCCACACGGTGGTTCCACCTTGGATCCACCATGCTCCCCTATGGGCATGCATGCACTCATGGATGGCCTATGCTGGCTATGGGAAAGGCTTGGCCACCCACTCCTTAGAGAGTGGTTCGAGTTACCTCCCTCAACTGGATAATGGGGTAGCTTATGATTTTTTTTTTTTAATAACCCTTGATTAAAAGTAAACAAATTAATTCAAAATCCAACATAAACTAATAATGTAATTAATTTTATTTGTCCAAATCTTGATTTCAACTTTATTTTAAACTTTGAAACATTATAATACACAAAACAACGTATAAATTTTACCATTTTACAAAAATTATATCTTTTAATTAATAAGTGTATTTTAAAACATGGATTCAAATTTGTTTTAATCTTTAAAACATTATAAGTTCAAAATGAAACCTCATTGATTTTATTCATTTTAAGATAATCGTCAAGGTTATAAAAGTTTATAATAAATTATACCATTAATTAAAACTATGTTATTAGTTAAGATATGATATAACATTAGAATATTTAAAACATTTTAAAACATGTGAAACATATATATTTATTTATACAATAATTGGTTACATTTCATTTTTATCAAAAATCTAAATAAGTATAAAATTTTAATACGTAAAGAGGTATTATTTCAAAACAATATATTTACATGAAAAAATATATTTATTAACTAAAATATTACTTTCATACATTTAAAACCCTTAATTTTTAAAATAATTAAGATAATTAAAATATTTAGTATACATATAATACTTATATATTTAGAATACTTAAAATAATCAAAATACTTAATATAAGCAACTTTTACACAATTATATGACCGTTATAAAAACCAATGGTCAACTAAAGACCTAAACAGTCAGATTTTATTCTAAGGACTTATAAATACATGCTTAATGGTGTTCAAAACATCAAAAACCAAAAAAATGAAGATGGTTCTTTACAACCCCTTGATGCAAAGTTCGGTCACCATAGCTCTGTCCATAATGTTTTTATTTATGACTGACCCGATGGATGTGCACTACCTACTTTGTAAAGTTGCAGTGTTTTTTGGTCTACTTATAACTTTTATTGGTCGCATAATAGTAATCTCAGGTTAGTGAGGTTCTTTTGGCCTTATGGAATTGTAAAGTTTCATCATTCCTATGGAATAAAACATGTCTTTATTTTTATTCTTAAAGTATTTATTTTGGATGAACCATTGTTAAAAACCAAAATAATAATAATAATACTAATAATTATCAAAATATTATTATTAAAAATTAAATATTTTCATGGTGTTACATTATTCCCCCTAAAAATAATTGCGTCCTCACAATTCCATCGTGCTCTTAAGCTTCATAGAACCCACCCATAGACACCACTCTTGATATCCCTTCACCAGTTCCATTGGAGTTGTTGATCCTTTGTTGTCATGGTGTCCAAAGTAGTTCTAAATTCTTCGATTTATTTGGTCCAAACGCACCTCGAGCTGCTGGAATCAAACTCATGTTTGTAAGGATCGGACCTCAGGTGAAAATAACAGGAGATGAAAATCTTGGAGATATCAGAGAGGAATTTATTCCTATAGACCAACCGGACCACCTTGTTTTCTATGATTTTATAATTATAAATCCTCTCATACAAACTAAAGTTTAGGATTGGAAAAAGATAATTCGTGCAGAGGTCTCCCTCTTCTGCAGCTTCCCAAAAATTTCTCAAAGATAGACAACTTTTACACATGGTAAAGCATATGAAGAGACCCTCAATATAATTTCCTCATCATTCATAAACAGTAAGTTGTGCATGCACTATGATTAAGTAAACAAAATTTGACCCCCGGGCGAATTGGAGTATACTAGGGGTATTAGACACTTGATAAATTCATTTCCAAGATAAACGTAGGTTTCCGAAAGGATCGAAAACATCAGTACACGACTTCAAAATTATCATTTCTAATATCTTATCAGGAAGGGACAAAAGATTAGTTTGTGAGTTTATTACTTCCATATAGAATTTTATGAAATAATGACACTTAGAACGACACAAATAAATTTTAGTCTTGTTCTAATTTTCTAGAGTTTTATAAATCTATCCTCTAATACCAACTATGACGACCCAAACACCAGAATCCTGGAGTTAGATCTTGAAACATGCTGTGTAATTTTTTTCAAAAAAACATGCATATAAAAATTACAAATCTCATTCCAATAAAGAGAATATTTTTTGTTTAGGTTCTAGAAAACCAGATACAACTGATACATTTCTTCCAAAGCTTGAAAAAAAAACTTTATATTATTGCCATCACACATGAGTACTCAATGCTTGATAAATCTACTAACCCTAAAAAAATAAATTGAAAATGTAGGGTGAGCATTTAAAATTCCCAGTAAGGGGTTTTAAAAAAAATTAATGAAATTCCTTTTTAAAACATACCTTGAAAAAAATAATTACAAAACATTTTATTAATTGGTAAACTAAATTTCCAGAAGCACGTTGTCAACATTTTTCAAAGGTTACTATAAAACATTTATAAGTAAAACTCTTACACAAGAATTTATACAATTATTCAAAAGATAATGATGAAACAGATATTAGAGTATACATACATGTATAATAAAGCATGGAATGCTACATAATCAAAAAATCAACCAAACTAATTATAGGGTGACATGCAAGGATGGTGACACATAAATTAACACTTGAATAGAATTGCATAAGTAAAAATATAATTATTCACTTACCACTTAAAATAAAATTCATGAAATTATAGATGCAATATCAACTTCTGTATCAAAATTCTTGATATTATCAACTTTCCAAGTACATACTTCATTATTATATAAGCATTTATTACAATTATAAAATATTATTAACCAAGGGATATTCTAATAATCGAATAATCCCATTGTTGGTTAAATATTAATCACATATTGAGGAAATTCATAATGCCCGAAAATCATAACATTCTGTCGAGGCCTTGTACCATGACCCCACATAACCATTTTTCGTGGCCTCGTTCTATGACCTGGTTTGTTTCATGAGACCTGCCACGGCATCTAGAGGCTATATGGGGCCTCACCCATCACATAATACATCCAATGCATTCCTCATATGTCTAAATGTATATAAATAAAAGTTTCCAATACTAATTTGATTTACCATTTATTTATTTTATTTGAAGTATCCCATACCACTTCATATAATTAATTTATGTATTTTATTTGAAGTGTCCCATACCACTTCAAATAATTAATTTATGTCTTTTATTTGAAGTTCCCCGTACCACTTCAAATAATTAAATTCTTAATCCTTTAATTATTATAAGTGATATATTAATAATAGATTTATTGGGTTCGTCACATGAAATAATAATTATTAGAACCCTTGTTCCATGAAAGTAAACATTCAATATATTAAAATACTTGTTTTAGAATCAAGATAGATATCAATAATGTTCAAACCATGCAATAATTAATGGAAGTGTCAAAGATATTAAAACATAAACTTAATTAACTAAAAGCATTCATTGAAGAAGATTCTTCATGGATTGAAATACATTAAGCATAGACGTAAAAAATTACTTTATGTGAAGTATTCATGCATAAGAAAATAATTAAACATATTTCACTACATGTGCTTATGAATATATATATATATATATTTCCATGTGAAATGAAAACATTAATCAAACCATTTGTCCTATAATTTATAAATTTTAAATTCATGCATGTAATGTCGATTTCATTAACAAGGTGATGTCTTCTTTTGGAATTTTTAGGCACATAATAACAAAACAAGGTTTTGTTATTGTTTTCCCATATAAAAATGTATCATGTGTATGGTATAAAATCATCACCAGGTTAATAAAAACTTCTAAAATAATTTATGACTTGCATATATGTGATTAGGTTTCTTATATATATATATCTGATTTTGAAAATTTTATAAAACCATATATACACAAAGTGTATACTTGGGATTTGCACAACCAAGAAAAGGTTTGAGAAATCATTATAAATATTATACACTTATAAAAATAATAATCAAATTACTAAAATCATTGTTATGAAAACCTAAAACAGATTATAATTAAAACATATATATATATACATACAACCATATATACACATATATGTTTATATGATCCATTTAAAGAAAACAAAATATAATCCACACATGATTTACTTTCATTTAAGAACATTATTTAAAAATAAAGGTTCATCATTAGAAAATCATAAAATCTGTTTAGGTTTGTTTTAAAAATAAACATATATACATATATAAGTGTATATGGGTTTAATTGAATCAAAACCAAACTAATGAAGAGCCCTTACAAATGTTATATGCATCATATACATGATTTAAATTCTGTAAAACATCATTTAGAAAACCAAAAGTATTTTGGGATTGAAAATTATAAAAAACTATATATATATATACATAACTGTAATACAAAAAAGTATAAATAATGGTTTTTCATAAAAAAATGAAGCAAAATAATCTCTTACATGTACTCAAAGGATGATCGGAGTCGAGAAGATATAGGAGAGTAGTTGGGAGAGAAGAACCCATAGGTTTTATGGGTGCTTAATGGGTTTATATAAACTATGTATACAAACTGTATAGTTATAGTTTTATATTCCATGGTTCAATCATAATAGAAAAAACAATAAAACTAAATAAAAATTGATTCTATCTATTAGACAGAAAAAAAACCATGATTAACCCATATCTCGAATGGATCGGTTGTTGATAAAAAAAATATACATTTTGTTGAAAATATTTCATGGAATATGGTTTGGTTCCACAATAAAATAACCTACCATGAAGACTCAGGGAAAGGTGAATGTGGAAAACTGGGTGTAAGAACCCGAATCTTCTTTTCAGGTACATTTTTCATTTTTCTAGAGTTTTTGAGAAAAGAGGAGTTTCTGGAAAATTTTGAAGTACATGCCATGTACTTTATGAGTAAACACTGTGTACTTTGATGCCGCTCGAGGCCGTGTGTTGGCCGTGTCCTAATCATGCACACAACCATGCAGGGGTGATGTGGAGGCCGCCTAAAGCGGAGTACAGAAAATCCTAGTACACGCCGTGTACTCCAAAAGTACACACTGTGTACTTTATTTTTTTCATTAAATGGACCGGGGTCACGTCTGACAGACAGAAACGTCTTCTTCTAGGTGTTCTTTGTCCAAGATCTCCTGTACGGCTGCAAATCTCCTCCAAGATCCCAAGACTCTGTCCATCCTCTGAATTGACCATCGTCGATTGCATTGGAACCGCAACGGTAATCTCTTCCTTCTCCTAGAGCTTGGTTTTCCAATTCCTCCTCTTTTGCAAGTTATCGTGGGTTGAACGTTTTGTGCTTCTTCGTAGATCTAAAACATTCTAAGGAGATTCAAGCCTCGTGGCTCAAGTATTGTAATCTAAAAATGTCGAGGTAGGTGGTTTGTGCATTTCTATAGGAAGTCTGTGAGTATTTTGTACAAATTCCACCAATACCCTTGAACAGTGTATTGTGTGTTTTTTGTTTTTCCCTTGTTGTTTTACTACTTTGCTTATATGCCTGAGTAGAGGATATTACTTGTGAATAGGGTAATTTACTTTTCTTTGGATGTTTTTCCCTTGCATGTTTTCCTGTTTAGGACCGTTTGGTCTTGTTTTTCCAATTAGGTTTTTTCCAGTTCCATGCTTATTTTATAGGATGGTGTGACTGTTCTTCCTTGTCGAGGTGTTGTAGACTGCTATCCTAGTAGTTCTTGAGGATACTTTGGCCGTTACGTGATGCGATACTTGCTAACTTTGCACAGGGTTGTGAGAACCTAGTGTAGTAGACCATAAGGAGAATAGACATAAGGGCTTCTCTAGAGTGTCTTTAATTTAAGATCCGAGACCACTTAGGGAATTGACTTTTAGTGCTTCCTCAGAGTGTCTGTAGTTCCTTGACGTGGGCCACAAGGGGAATGAGACGTTGAGTTCTTACCAAGAGTGCCTTTAGTACAATATGAGACTATAGGGGGAATTGATGGCGAGTGCTTCCCCAGAGAGTATATTATTTATTTAGCTAAACCAGAGGGGTGAGACTATGTGTGCCTCCCAGTGGGTTTCTAGTACTTGTAGGTTGAAACTTAGGGGTTCAGCTATGGGAACTACCCAGAGGTTACTTTTTTTGTTCTACTTTCTTAAGTGTCTATTTACTGCTATAAATTTATATGCTAGAACTGTGGATTGTTTACTGCTATGTATTATCCTATTTACTGATTACTGTTTATTGGTTACTATACTTTACCTGCCATCTATTCACTAACTATTAGGAATAGATCTTTGGGTGGTTTCCTACTGGGACTTTGTCTCACACCCTGTTTGGGTCATGATTTTGGGCCTAAATATATTATATTGGTGCAGGTATAGATAAGGGAAAGCACCCTTCTACTTCTGGTACTTGACTTGTTGTGGAGATGGGGAGTAAGGGACCAAGCTATGGCTTGCGATGCTGAGGATTTATCTGTTTACTTTTCTTTTGTACTTGGGTTTAGTACTGTATTAAACATTGTGACTTTTTGTTTTCTTTCCTAGACATATATGTATCATGAATCATTTCATATATATATATATGTGTGCTCCAGTTGCTTACTGTTTAGTCTTCCGCTGTTTACTGTTGTTGGATATTTTATACTTCCGCTATTGCATGTGTTATTTACTTCCACTGTGTACTCTTCCAATGAGGGCATATTTTCCCCACTATCACACCCAAGGCCCTCGTTTCTAGTTGGAAACCTCTAGCGTTCGGGGAAATGCGCTTGAGGCCATGTGACCAACCGGGTACGGGCCGCCTCTGGGTGGCTTCCAGAACTGGGACATTACAAAGTGGTATCAGAGGGTTTCTTTTCTCTTAACTTACTACTTAGAGACTTTATCTGGGGATAGGATGGAATAAGTACTTGGTAATAATCTGTGCCCGGGAGTAGATAACCCATGTACAGGGAAAATCTATACTACCTCGTTTGTTTCAACTTTACTGGTTTGTAATTTTATAGTTGATTTGATTTCACCTTGAGTGACTCACATGAGGTGTGTTGTTACTGTTGATATTATTGAGGTTCTATTTCTTTTGAAACCCGATGAGATGAGTGTTTTCCATCTCATGCATCATATAGGCACTTTCTAGAAATCACATGTCATGCATTTTTTCCATGCCATCTAGGATGCATTAGAGATTGCATGTTGTTTTGATAGATGATGTGTAAAATATGCATGCTGTTGTGATAATTTTCTTGATAGAAATACCTGCTATTGATAGGAAATTGTATGTGTAGAGATTTACTGGAATGAATTCCAAATTTTGATTCTTGAGGTGTTATGGGCCCTCATAAATTGGAACTTGGTGGATCATTGACTTTTTTCCATTGTATATGATATGTAGGAGATGCCAAGATTTTATTCGCGGGGAATATGGGCCCTCATTGATCAGAGTTTGGCACCTTCATGTTTGTTTTCTGTGTTCTCTGGGCTTCAGAGCAGTTTCTAAGCTACTGCCCAGAAAAAACCAGAATACGTGTCTTGTAATTTATGAATACACGGAGTGTAGTTTTCTATACCGTGTTTCTAAATGTGTGGGAAGAAACACGAGGTTGTGGAAAATATTCAGGAACACGCCGTGTACGGTAAGTACACGCCATGTTGTAGTGACCGTGTGTCTACCCATGTGACTGACGATACGGTTGGATAAAATTTTACCTTACACGTCGTGTCCTGCTTGTACACGCCATGCATTATAATCTAAGTACCTGGACATGTCACCAAAAACACGGGTTAGGGAAAGTCCTTCAAGTACACACCGTGTTTCCATGGAGAATGCCGTGTAGAGAGAGCCATGTAGCCAGCCGTGTAACTAAAAACAAAGGTCGTTAAAAACTTATCCAGTACACTCCGTGTCCTTAGTGAACACACTGTGTAGTCTAGGATTAAGAGGACCGTGTGAGTTAGCCATGTAAGGAGACTCAGGAAGGGGAATAGAGTTCAAGTACATGCCGTGTGTGGGGACAAAATGCGGTGTGTTTTGGGCATCACACGATCAGTTGTGGCAGAAGTACACGCCCATGTGAATGACTTAAGAGAACACGCTGTGTAGTTTTTATACATACCGTGTAGTCATGTTTTGTAAAACTTGAATGTTCCATCTCCTGTTACGCTCTTTTACTCATGTGTTCTGTCCTTGTTAATCTGATCTAAAGTGTTTGTTTGACCTTTCAGATCCATGGCACTGAGACGTCCTCCAGTTTCACATCCGCTGCCAAGTGGTGTTCAGATGCCAGATATGGATGGTCAAGGAACTCCTGCAGATCCTCCTGCTATTCCATCCTTGGCACTAGAAGTTATACAAGTTGCAGGCGCTAATGTGCAGTTTAGGGAAGGTTTTTTGAGGATGATGCAGACCTTCTAGGGAGCTCTGCCTCCTGCCTCGACTATGGAAGACCTTACACGGGTTTTCCAGCAACATCATCATACCACCTTCTCAGGGGTAAGAGGACCTCAGGATGCAGAGTCATGGATAAAATCCATGATGAAGATCTTCGAGAATCTGGAGAGGCCTCCAGATAGGCGGGTCAAGCTCACTACCTACATGCTACGAGACTCCACCAAGAGGTGGTGAGACGTGATCTCACAGGTGGGTCATCAATAGGTTATGGCATGTGAGGAGTTTCAGTGCGTCTTTTATGACTACTTCTATCCAGAGACCCTGAGGGCTGACCGCGCCCGAGAGATTATGAGCCTGGAGCAGGGTACTCTTTCTATCATGGAGTACTCCTCTCATTTCGCCGAACTTCAGCATTTCACACCCCTCTATAGTGAAGATGGGTTCTTCTTGGCAAGGAAGTTTGAGGATGGTCTTAGGCAGGAGATCCAATCATAGGTAAATATCTTCAGGTTGACTTCCATCTCTTCCATTGTCAACCAGGCACTGATTGTGGAGCACAAACTGAGATATTCTGGAGTAGAGAGCCAGGGAGGTTCTGCTTCTAGAGTTAGTGCTCCAGCAGCTGACAGTAGGAAGCATCGTAGGGAGTCTACGCACGGTGATCCGAGGCAGTGAGACACATCTTCAGGTGGCCAGGTAGTATTCTACTAGTGTGTAAGGGCTAGACATATGAGGCCACAGTGCCATAGGGGCCCATTGGAGTGCTGATCTTGCGGCAAGATGGGTCACCTCCAGCGCTTCTGTCAGGTTTTCTCTCCAGCAGCTGGTGACAGGGGTTCATATATGAATCCTCGTTCAGGAGAAGTGCCACCAGTTTCTTAACAGTCTGGGAACTGGAGTTCTTCTGGCCGTTCAGGCCATGGTGTTCAGTCACCGGTCTTTCAGCGACAGCAAGGTGGATCAGTTTAGAGCGGTCAGGCAGAGTCATAGGGCCATGGTGCAGGTAAGGCTTTTGCAGTGGAGCAGACCCAGTCGGAGCAGGTTCCCGGACCTTCTACAGTTCGAGGTACGATTCTAGTAGCCTCAGTTTTACCTTCAGCTCTTTTCGATACTAGTGCTACATATATATTTATCTCTATTTCTGTTGTGGAGAGCCTTGGGATCTACATATTTTCCTCTGCCAATACCTTGACTATAGACACACCGTTGGGGACCAGAGTGGTTAGTGTACATCAGTGCAGAGAGTGACCTCTTGAGGTTGCAGGGTGTCACTTCTTATGGGACCTCTATATCATATAGATGACATGATATGATATCATTCTCGGAATAGACTAGCTAGTTCCTTTCCAGATATTCATCAACTGTTATCACCACAGGGTGAGTTTTATATCACTAGAGGGTGAATATTTTCTTCATCGAGGTGAGTGGGATGTCAAGGAGAGTAGAGCAGGACACAAGAATCATGGGCTAGGAAGAGTTACAGCTCAAATTTCCAGTCTGTATCTGGATGACCAGGGGACTTCGCAGTTAGACTTCCTCCAGTGGTGGATCATTTCTGGGATGTCTTTCTAGAGGAATTTTTAGGTTTGCCTCCAGAGCATGCGGTTGACTTCTCAATTGAGCTTACTCTAGGAGCGACACTAGTGTCCATTCCTCCTTATAGGATGGGTACACCTAAGTTATAGGAGCTCAAGAAGCCATTGGAGGAGTTGCAGGAAAACGATTTCATCTGAACCAGTACTTCTCCTTGGGGTTCGCCTATGCTATTTTCAAAGAAGGCAGACAACACCCTTAGGCTCTGTGTGGATTATTGGAAGTTGAACCAATTTATGGTCAAGAACCGATATCCCTTGCCTAGGATTTATGATCTATTTGATCAAATTCGAGGATCCCAAGTGTTCTCAAAGATTTATTTGAGGTCTGGTTATCATCTGTTGTGCTTTAGACTATTATATATACCTCTTACAGCCTTCAGGAGAAGGTATGGTCTATACGAGTATATGGTTATGCCGTTCAGCCTCACGAATGCGCCTACAGTTTTCATGGAACTGATGAACCGAATGTTCCATCCATACTTAGAATCTTTCGTGGTGGCCTTCATGGATGATATCTTGGTGTACTCTCACACTCAACATGACCATGCTACCCATATTGAGATCATGTTGAGTACACTAAGAGAGCATCAGTTATATGCTATTCTCTCAAAGTGCCACTGTTGGATGGATCCGATTTACTTCTTGGGTCATGTTATCTCAGAGACAGGAGTATCAGTAGACCCAGAGAAAGTGAGGGAAGTAGTTTCCTAGGAGCAGTTGAAGAACAATTTTGAGGTACAAAGTTATCTAGGGCTGGCTGGATACTACAAATGCTTAATACATGACTTTTCACACTTAGCAGCACCATTGATAGGTCTGACCAAGAAAGGTGCAAGGTTCTTATGGACAGTTTCTTGTGAGTCATACTTTCAAGAGCTGAAAGGGAGGTTGACGTCAACACTGATACTAGTTTTTACAGAGCTGGGAAAGAGCTACACTATTTACTATGATGCATTATGTATCGGGCTAGGAGATATGCTTATACAGGGAGATAGAGTCATTGCCTACGGGTTGCGGTAGTTAAGGCCACATGAGAGGAACTACCCGATGCACAATCTCGAGCCAGTGGCGGTTGTTCATTCCTTACATTGTTGGAGACATTATCTTTTGGGAGAGCACTTTGTGGTGTTTACCGACCACAAGAGTCTCAAGTACATCTTCACTCAGTGTGATCTGAATCTGAGATAGCGCAGGTGGGTCGAGTATCTTCAGTCCTTTGACTTTGAGCTTGCCTATACACCAGGGAAGTGAAACACAGTGGCTGACACATTGAGTAGGGGAACTTAGATACAAGCAGTTCAGGAGGCCAGTAGTGAGTGGAAGCTTATGGATCTATTCTCTGAGATACATTTGGAGGTTCATGACAGACAGGGGAAGACTTTCCTATCTTCTGTAGCTGTTACCTCTACACTTCTTGATCAGGTATGAATGAGGTAGCTATCAGATTCTGAAGTCCTAGTTCTATGGAAAAGAATGTCAGGAGAGGACCCTATTCCTAGATGGATAGTGGGAAAGGATGAGATCTTGCGTTTCCAGGGAAGCGTATGGGTGCCATCAGACATACGCGAGGAGCTGATGTAGAATTTTCATTCCTCAGTTTGTGCAGTTCATCCTGGTGTCACCAAGATGTATCGTGATCTGCACTGCCAGTATTGGTGGCCAGTTATGAAGAAGGATGTTGCTGGTTTTGTCATGAGTTGTTCCACTTGTCAGCAGGTGAAGGCGGAACATCAGTGACTGGAAAGTCTTTTACAATAGTTAACCATTCCCGAGTGGAAGTGGAATGACGTCATAATGAACTTTGTGACCGGTTTTCCGAGATCGCCACCAGGGAATGACACTGTTTGGGTTATCATCGATAGTATCACAAAGGTTTCTCACTTCTTACCGATCAAGGAGACCTTCAGTGTTGATGAGATGGGGCGGTTGTACATCTGAGAGATTGTACATCTGCATGGAGTTCCCCAATCCATTGTTTCAGATAGAGATGCATGCTTTACTTCTCAGTTATGGAAGGGTCTTCAGAAGGCCTTGGGTACACAGGTGCTTTTGAGTACAACATACCATCCCCAGACATATGGCCAATCCGAGCGTATAATTCAGGTGCTTGAGGATATGCTCTAAGCTTGGATTCTGGAATTTGGAGGTTCTTGGGAGAAGTATATACCTCTTTTGGAGTTTTCCTACATTAATATATTTCAAGAAACTATTCAGATGGAACCTTATGAGGCTTGTAAGGTAGGCCATGCCGATCACCCTTATGTTGGATAGAGGCAGGAGAGGTAGCTTTGCTGGGACCTCATCTTGTTCAGGAGACCTCAGAGCAGATAGAGTTGATTCAGAAGAGGATGGATACGACATAGTCTAGATAGAAGTATTATGGTGATCAACGGAGACGACCTCTGGAGTTCGAGGTCAGGGATCAGGTTTTCTTGCGTGTCGCACTAAGGGCGGGACATAAGAGGATTCAGAGACAGGGTAAGATTTCACCAAGGTACGTCGGGCCATTTGAGGTGTTGGAGAGAGTGGGGCTTGTTTCCTATCAGTTTTAGTTACCTCAGAGGTACCAGACTATGCACGGTGTCTTCCACATTTCTCAGCTCGGAATTTACTTTTCAGACCCGTCTCATGTCTTTCAACCAGAGGAGGTTGAGCTCGAAGTGGATGCATCATTTGAAGAGAATCCTATCTTTATTTTTGATCACAGTAAAATGTTTCTCCATGGCTGGTCTGTTCCTCTAGTATGGGTGCTTTTATAGCATGGGAGAGTACAGGACGAGACTTAGGAGAGGGATGTCTATGTATGATCGCAGTGGCGGGAGAAGTTCAGGGTTTCTTCTTCTATGCCTCTCTAGGGAAATTTGGGGACATATTTCTTTAATGGGGGAAGTTTGTAAGAACCCATATCTTCGTTTCAGGTACATTTTTCCTTTTTTTAGAGTTTTTGAGAAAAGAGGAGTTTTTGGAAAATTTTGAAGTACATGCCATGTAATTTATGAGTACACGCCGTGTACTTTGATGCCACTCAAGGCTGTGTGCTGGCCGTGTCATGAACATGCACACGACCATGTAATGGTGATGTGGAGGCCGCCTAAATAGGAGTATAGAAAATCATAGTACATGCCATGTACTCCAAAAGTACACGTCGTGTACTTTTTTTTTTCATTAAATGGACCAGGGTCACGTCTGACGGACATAACCATCCTCTTCTAGGTGTTCTTCGTCCGAGAGCTCCCATACGACCGTGAATCTCCTCTGAGCTCCCAATCCTCCATCCATCCTCCGAATCGACCACCGTCGATTGCGTTGGAACTACAACAGTAATCTCTTCCTTCTCATAGAGTTTTTTTCCAATTAATCCTCTTTTTCAAGTTATAGTGGGTTGAAAATTTTGTGCATTTTTATAGATCTATGACGTTTGAAGGAGATTCAATCCCCATGGATCATGTATAGAAATATCCTAACGTCGAGGTAGGTGGTTTGTGCCTTTATGTAGGAAGTCTGTGAGTATTTTGCGCAAATTCCACCAATACCCTTGAACGGGGTATTGTGTGTTTCCCGTTTTTCCCTTGTTGTTTTCCTATTTTTCTTATATGCCTGAGTAGAGGATTTTACTTATAAATAGGTTAATTTACTGTTCTATGGATGTTTTTCCCTTACATGTTTGCCTGTTTATGACCATTTGGTCTAGTTTTTCCTGTCAGGTTTTTGTCATTTCCATGCCTATTTTATAGGATGGTGTGACTATTCTTCCTTGTTGAGGTTCTGTAGACTTCTAGCCAAGTAGTTCTTGAGGATACATTTTCTGTTATGTGATGAAATACTTGCTAAATTTGCACAGGGCTGTGAGAACCTAGTCTAGTAGACCAATGGGAGAATGGATGTAAGGGATTCCCTAGAGTGTTTTTAATTTACGATGTGAGACCATAGGGGGAATTGACATTGAGTGATTTCTCAGAGTGTCTGTAGTTCCTCAACGTGGGCCACCTGGGAAATGAGATGTTTATTGCTTCCCAAGAGCACCTTTAGTACGAGACGATACTATAGGGGGAATTGAGGGTGAGTGATTCCCCAGAGAGTCTATTCTTTTTTAGCTGAACCAGAGGTGTGCGACTGTGTGTGCCTCCCAGAGGGTTGCTATTACTTGTAGGTTGAACCTCAGGGGTTAGGCTGTGAGAACTACCCAGAATTTAATTTTTTTGTTCTAATTGCTTGAGTGGATGTTTCTTGTTATAAATTTATATGATATAACTGTGGATTGTTTACTGCTGTGTATTATCCTGTTTACTACTTACTGTTTACTACTTACTGTACTTTACCTGCCATATATTCACTGACTATTAGGCACATATCTTTGGGTGGTTGCCTACTGGGACTTTGTCTCATGCCCTGTTTGGGTCATGCTTTTGGGCCCAAACAGATTATATTGTTGCAGGTATATATAAGGGAAATCTCCCTTCTACTTCTGGTACTTGAATTTCTGTGGAGCTGGAGAGCAATGGACCAATCTATGGATTGCGATGCTGAGGAGTTATCTATTTACTTTAATTTTTGTACTTTGGTTTAGTATTGTATTTGGCATTGTGAATTGTTTGGATAATTTACTAGACATATATGTATCATGCATCATTTCATATATATATATATGTGTGTGTGTGCTCCAATTTCTTACTGTTTAGTCTTCTACTGTTTACTGTTTTTGGATATTTTCTGCTTCTCCTATTTAATGTGTTATTTACTTCCTTTGTGTACTCTACCAATGAGGGCATATTTTCCCCACTATCACACCCAAGGCCATCACTACTAGTCGGCAGCCTCTGGAATTTGGGGAAATGCGCTTGAGGCCATGTGACAAACTGGGTACAGGGTGCCTCTGGGTGGCTTCCAAAACCGGGACGTTACACCGAGTATGGAAGGAGATAGGAGGAATCATGGGTGTGGGAATGATAGTGGAGAGGATATGGTGGAATGTAATGGGGCATTGGTGAAATGTGAGGAAAAAGAATAGAAAATAATGGAGATGTAGGAAATAAAAGATGGCCACGGTCAACCAAGATTGATCGAACCAATTATAAGGTTTCTGTAGTTATAAAAAAAATATAGATGAGATCAACCATGGTATTGGATAGGACAGTCATGGATTGATCCGGAATTTTAAAATAGATGAGTGGTCGAGATCAGTTGATTACTCAATCAGAAGGCTATAGAAAATGCAGAGGAATGGGTCATGGTTGTAGGTTTGAAAACCGATACCGGATCATGTGGTCCAGATCTCGCACGGTGAGGTCGAACGGTTGAGATTTGATCTCCGCTGAAAAATCACACCCCACATCAAAATGAGGGTAGTTTTGAGACTACTATATAATCCTCGAGCTCCCTGATCACACTAATTTATCTCTCTTCCCCCTCCCTGGTACCACCCCATATGGGGTTTTCCCTGTGGGCACGCTCTATGTCCACTCTCTTCCATCATGCCACCCCACATGGTGGAGCCGCCTCAGTTCCTCTATGAACCCCTGTGGGTGTGCGAGAACTCTTGGCCGACCTATGCTAGATGTGGCTGAAGGCTCGGCTTCCCACTCTTAAGAGAGTGGTGCAAGCTGACTCCCTTGGCTGGCTAGATGGCTAGATTATGAGTTTATTTTTTAATAACCCTTGATTAAATGTAAACAAAGTAATACACAATCCAACATAAACCAATATGTCATTAATTTTATTTGTCCAAATCATGATTTCAACTTTATTTTAAACTTTGAAACACTATAATACAAAAACCAACATATAAATTATACCATTTTACCAGAATTATAATTTTTAATTAATAATCTTATTTTAAAACTTGGTTTCAAATTCGTTTTAAGCTTTAAAATATTATAAGTTCAAAATAAAACCTCATTGATTTTATTCATTTTAAGATAATCATCATGGTTATAAAAGTTTAAAATAAATTATACCATTAACTAAAACTATGTTATTATTTAACATAGGATATGACTTTAAAATATTTAAAACATTTTAAAACACGTGAAACATATATATTTCTTTATAAAATAATTGTTTACATTTCATTTTTATCAAAAATCTAAATAAGTATACCCTTTTAATACAAAGATATGTATTCTTTCAAAACATTTTATTTTCTTGAAAACATATATTTATTAACTATAATATTACATTCAAATATTTAAAACCCTTATGATATTTAAATAATTAAGATACTTAAATTATTTAGTATACATATTATACATAAATATTTAGAATACTTAAAATAATCTAAATACTTAAAACATACCCAATGATTACAAACTTTTAAGACCGTTATTAAAACCAATGGTCAAATAAAGACCTCAACAGATAAATTTTATTCCAAAGACTTATAAATACATGCTTAAAGGTGTTCATAACATAAAAAACCAAAACAATGAAGATGGTGCTTTACATCCCCTTGGTGCCAAGTTCGGTCACCATAGCTCAGGCCATAATGTTTTTCATTGTGACCGACTTGAAGGATGTGTACAACCAACATGGTCAAGTTGTAGTGTTTGGTGGTCTCCTGGTAATTTTGATTAGTCTCTTAGTAGGCATCCTATGTTAGTGTGGTTCTTTTGGCCTTATGGAAATATAAGGTTTTAGAATTCCAATGGAATAAAACATGTCTTTATTTTTATCCTGCAAGTATTTATTTTGGACGAACCATTGTTAAAAAAACAAAAATAATAATAATAATAATAATAATAATTATCTTAATATTATTATTACAAATTAAATATGTTCGAGGAGTTACAACAGTACTTTGGGAGAGGCTTCTACATAGGAAATAAGGGTCTCCTCAGGTGTCTCTGAAAAGGCCTCATGCAGGTCCAAGGTTATGGAAGGGACCTTCTCTCTAGTGTATGTTGAATAGTATAAAAAAGTGTTTCTCATGCAGGGGTATTTTTTTTAGACACTTGAGGGTCTTAGATCATATTATCCCCTTAATTCCCTCTTGTCTCATGTTTTGGAGAGCTACCTGAGGGATTTTGGAGGAACTAGGAGAAGGGGTTCCCTGAAAAGAGAATGGGGTAATCTTTTTCTTTTTAATCATTTTAAATGAGGGTCCCCAATGTCGTATTTATAGGAATATAAGGGACAATGTTCAAAGAAGGTATCCCATGCAGGTCCACGGAGTTGGTACCCAACACATGTGGTGGCTGAATTTACATTGTTGCAAATGGGGGATACACCAGACTTATAATGCATAGGGGTGTGCACACATACCATCTTAGAAATGTTCTATTGATTATTCTTAGGGATATTCATATCTATAATATATTTGAGGTACTACTCATAATCTTTTCATCCCATGTGACAAAAAAGAGTGTCAACAGACACCCCTAGGAGTTGAACCGATCGATATAGGAGGGTTTAGTCCTAAGGTATAGGGTGGAGATGATTATGAAGGTGGAATAGGTCATACAATTAGGGTTCCTACATATGATAGCAGTGTATGACTAGATAACAAGACTATTTTGATAGTATGCAATGCTAGTATATTTTCTAGGTTCCTTGCACAATACATCGATGTTAATAAATATTTATAACCCTTACCTGAATTCTTCATTATAGATTTTTTTCTTTTCTACTCATTGCACATATTTTCCCCCCAACCGTGTCACAAATTTATTTTTCATAGGTATCTTGAATAACTTTCTCAAATAAAAACATTGTATATCCACTACAGTGACCATTCTAAGTGGAACCATATTGGTGAGGATCCTATTCTTCACCACATGCCTATGGGGCCTATATGAAGGACCTGATCTAGGGGCCTTCCTGAAAGAACTAATTGAGGGTCCTTTATGAATGACATTCCTTGTAAAAAATATTAAACATTTCTAAATAAGAATTTTAACTTAATGGAAAATCTTTTTTTTTTCTTGCAGGTTTTCAATGGATCCCCCAGTGGATTCTCCTGATAGTGTTATTTCACGTTCCACAAAAATGATCAATTATTTTGAACTTGATTATTATTATATATGTGAATACATTCTCCCATATCTGATGAAGTAATTGATGTATTACCAACATGAGTATTCATAATGTGACACTCCTTTAATGTATGAACGTAGATATTTGAGGGATGAACTCATCCTAAAAGATTAGAAATACTCCATGAGGGATTGAATCATGGAACCGACCAAATTTCCCACCACTAACATCTCCTCAAAGGGTGTCTATATCAAGGAAGGAATGGTTCCTACCGCCAGTTTCATGCCTCACAAATGATGCACCCCAGATCAGAAGTCTCACAAATGAGAATTGAAAACTCACTCTTATGATCAATCCTTCTATGCATCAAAACAATACTTGTCAAAAGGGTTGAAAGATGATTTAGACTTCCTCTCTTGAGGGGGAATTTGGCATTAATATATTTGGGAGTACTGCGTGCGCTAGACTTCTGTCAAGACCTTGATGGAGATACATCATGTTAGTATTTTATTGGTGTTTGGGTGGGATAAAAATATGATTACATGAACCCAGATATTGTCCCTAAACTTCTGATTTTATAGAGTTGTCAATTAGACACCTTTATTTTGACACATATTGTAGCCAGGATTGGATTTTTGGACATCTAGAAAACTTTTAAATAAATATTACTTGAGGTTATGTATACCAAGTTTATCCCAATAACGGAAATGTAGAATTTTTCAAAAAGAATTTTTTTTCTGACAAAAATTTGATGGTGGTTCAGAAGGTGAAGAAGAAATATCCACACCAAAGGGGAAATTTTCATCCTGAAAAGTGGATGAAATCCTTTCTAAATTCAGAAAGAGAAGGTCATACTTTCCAGAACCCTATAGAATGACCCACCATTGAAAATCAAGGAAATTCTATAAAGTTATGTCTATATTTAGAGAATGGAATGTATACCTATTAGTTTTAAATTTTTTATCCTGATGTTTCTTCAATGACTGGTATGGATGAATTCCTTGTTATGTGTCGGATTGTCAACCTACTTCTATTCCACTAATCCAATAATGGCATGAGACCAATGAATTTTTTATATCATCTAAACAAGTGTAAGGGAGCCATATAGGTTTTTCATTACCTATCATGGTGATAATATACTAGTATTTACAACATAAATACAATGGGACATAAATTTTTAGAATTTCAATGCCACTTCATGAGTTTTGGGGATGGATTGAAACACACTTATCTTCTTACACTATGTTATGTCAAGTTGATGTCCAATAAGGTTAGTTTCTCACAACTTTTCCGGTTTTTTTTGGTATCCAACCCTTAACTATGGAAAGAAAAGAGGTCATGAGGATTTTAAAAATATCAAGGGAGTTCAACATCATACAATATTATGGTCCACCAACAAGGACATTCACCGACAATGGAATAGGTGACTATGATATGAGGGAGAATATTATTGCATTCATAGATAGTTTTCTAGTGGCCCATAATTATAGTAAGATCATATATGATTTTTATTGTCCATATCGATTGACATGGAAGATAAAATTTCTATAATATTCATGCATCCTCCCACCACGCATGTTAATCATGAGAAGAATCGGATGGTGGCTTGAAAACTCTGGATCCTGATGGTGAAGGAGGTGTCCCAAAATTCAATCAAGTTTCCTCCTTCAGGGACATCAATTGGGATTGAGGCTTGGTATGAAGGCACCCAGATTTCATGATATCCTTAAGGGGTATTAACGAAAGTTGTTCCTCAATATATTTCTAGGATAACTAATGGTCATGGAATGCATGAGGGAATGGTTCAAAATTGAAGCGATAATGTTGAAGTTGCAATAAAATTGAGATGATCTTGGGAAAAGACAACGAAGTAGACCAAAGCTAAGAAAATTATGCCTTCTAGGTAATGGAGATATAGTCACCATCTCTTGGAGGAGACTTAGATACTGGTCACCTGGTCCTAGATGAGGGTGTAGATGCCTAAAAGGGATTCAATGTCAATGGACATTGAGTCTTCTTCTCAACCGGACACATTAGCTCATGATTATGTGTGACCCTTCATAATCCACGTTTGGAAGGGAATATTTCATCATATCAGAGACATGTGGACATTTATCTAGGATGGAAAAGACATCCTTGAGCTTGGTGATATTTGAGAACCCTCTGATCTCCACCTTGACAATGTTTTTGTTGAGGTAGAATTATATTTTTAGGAGATGGAAATATTGACATATGAAACTAATGATTAGATATTGACTAAAATATGAGTATCTGATATGTTTGATGGAGGAAAAAATTAAGGAGTAGGTAGACATATTGCAGAGGAATGTAACGACTATATCGACCCTAATATCATATCTGTCTCTCTTATTTTTCCATTTTATCCACCAATATTTATTTTCAAGGGATCAACCTCGCATTTTGGAGGATATTAATATGAATATGATGAAATAGAAAAGGTTATAATGTTTCCAAAATATAGTCCCATGGAAACCCCTATTGAGGTAGTGGATGAGCCTCCATAATCCTCAAAACTATCCACTAGTTATAGGAATATGGTGGGGGAACTAGAAAGGGGAACTCCTTGACTACTGACTCAATTGTATTTCCCCAAGAGGAATGATATATATATCTCTCCATATTGAGAGAGGAAGAAAACTAGGGTTGAAATGTTGTCACTACATATTTTTTGTAGTATTTCCTTGTTCTATTATATAATATCATGAAATTCTCAATAGACCCTTTTGTTCATGATTTCCTTTTAAACAATCTTCATTACTTTACACCCTTAAGAGGTCCGGAATTGGTTACTCATGGATCATGGGGGACACCCCTGAGGCATTAGATACCTGTGTTGATGAATCCATCCCCCTGATATATAATGTGTTATGAGAATCTCCATTTATGCCCCATTGTTATAGAGGGGAGAGGGTCACGATAATTTCAGATTCACACCCTAAGGATTCATGTGATGTTTCTAACATTCCTCTCCTCATGGTATTTCATATATATCATGTTAACTAGAGGACTTGTAGAAGTAAATTTCAGTCCCATTACCACAAAAAAAAGAAATGAAATATATCTAAAATGTTCAGATGAAGGAGATGATGGTGACCACGACTCCACAGAGCTTGACTATGATGTGCCTACCTAGGAGTCAATAGATAGAATCAGTAGAAAAGAAAATTCATGTTCGAGGAAATGTTTTTCAGATACCCCAAATCATGAGGATTATTCAATATATGGGGGATTATATAATGTAATAATGGATGAACTAGTGGACTATGAAGATATATTGAACATCACTAATATTTATACCTATTTTGAAGATTTTTTGGTGTTTAGTAGTCTATTAAAAAAATGGGAGTTCTCTATTTCTAGATTATTTTTTCAAATATAGTTATCCACGTTTCATTTTATGTCTCACATCATAGATCAAAATATATATAATTTCATGTAGTGAAGTTTTTCTAGGTAATTCAAGAGTAAGGAACCCAAGTCCATTCTACTCCCATTACTGAGGGATAGACTGATGAGAATCCTGATGTGTGATATTCTTGAGAGATAGTCATACCTATCATTGATAAAATACAAAAGGATTCTCCATTTCAAGAGGATCTTATACTGATAACTGAGGCCAAGAGTTTGGGGGAGTCATCAATCCCAAAATATGAATGATTTTTTATATATTTCTTAACCATTTGGTTACATCACATCCTTTAATATCTATTAACCTCATGATGTTGACGATCGGTTTATCTGTTATCCAGTTGTATCGACATCAGTGGTGGGGTATGATGTTGGGGATTCTATGCCAATTCAGTCAACACTTTTAGGTAGAACTAAGGCTATCTTAGAGGGAGCGGAAAAATATTACATGGTGAGTACAGTAATCCCAGAATACATATCTCCCTATGAGAATAAATCTGATTCTGACATGGAGACTTAGGATTCTCTTTGTATGACATGTTTTATCCTTCAATGAGTGGTCTAGAAGATAGTTGAGGAGATGCCTCTTAAAGATTATCCACATCGACTTCACTAACTTACAACCCTATTTTAATTTATGGGGAATGGAATGTTTGATATCTACATGATCCACCATGTAGTAAATTTAATCATTTGGAAAAGGGAAAGGAGAAAAACTCACAGTGGGATGAGGCACAGTTAGAAGCCATGTTTGAAAATATTATAGTTGATGTTTCCCATGATGGTCTTGATCCATCAAAGAATGTTTAGGAATTACATCATTATCTAGATGAGATATCTTTACAGAATAAATTCATTCATGAAGAAATGAATTTTTTGTAAGGAAGAGATGTTCCAAATCCACCCGTCCTTGAAGAGGTTCTCAACACAAGGCAAACATTCTATAGTTATAGAGAAAGAAAAGCTCTATCATTTTGAAGTGTCCATTTCAGAACAACTAACTAGTTATAATGAATATGTTTAAAATGATAGATCCACAACTCAAAACATCAATGCATATATTGATGAACACCTATAAAATATGGTAGATAGGATCTAGCATGTTTAAGTTCCTATGAAATACTGGAACAATAATGAAAATGTATTTTTTTCCATTCACCAGTTTCTATATTTCAATCCTCATAATAATATTAATAAAACCACGAAAATGAATCATTTGATTGAATCTCATCATGTTATAATTGAGATGACAATGATGAGGGATTAATTTTATTTTTTCATAATCCATGGGATGTAGAGAGTGTAGTTTAACTATTTCTAGGGTCATGTGGTAAACCCTAAAAACATGGTATATTTTCTGTCGTCAACCTATTTTTTTTAAGTCTACCATGAGAAGACATAGCATGAGATTCTTATATTTTTTAGGGAACCCAATGTGGGATCTTTACCAAACATGTTTTCCAATATTTAATTTATATTTCCCAATTTCTATGTAAACCATGTATAACATAATCCTAGAGAGCTAGGACTCAACTTTTAACCAGGGTTCCCATTGTATGTTTTAAACCAGTTGACTACTATGTAAATTTTTTTGATAGTGAAAATTCATTTAATCTAGACTAATTCAACATTTATTTTAGGTCAAATAGATTTTACCATTATTTTTTAAAGATGTCCCATGAAAGGCTAACTATCAAAGAATATTCCAAAATTCTCTGATACCCCATGGTGAATTTGGAGTCATGATGTCATGGTTCTTAGATCTAATACATTATATGAGAAAAGTATGTTAGTAATATCCATGTAACGAGTTTGGAAAGTGGTTTATGTAAAATTATTGTTGGGTATTATTTTAATAGAGGATGTCTATCATGAGGATGAACATGCCACCAATTGAAAAACCCTATTTTTGATGATTTTTGAAAATTAAAATGTGGTGTTTTACTACATATTCATATAGTGGTATCCTTTATATAATTGGAATTTTTGGTGGGATACTTATGAAAAGCTTATAAGGGAATGTTACTTCATAGTCAAATAAATATATCTTCATGAATTATGATGTTATATTAAAAATGGTTTGGAAATTTGTGAATATTTGGACTTCTGATGACCACGAAGGGTGGTTTTCCAAGGGTAGGTTTCTAAGAATAAATATTGTATCTATATTGGATTTTTTAATTAATTGTAAATTATTATAACACATATTTGGATTCTGGTAAGGGGGAACATTTTTTTAAATGACCCCCATTAGGGGGAAGGACTCTATCTGACATGGGTTAAAGCATCATGCAGTTTAATGTTTTGTGACCTGGGCATGGACCATGAAATTTAACGTCTTATAGTGAGCATGTTGTTGTATAGTATAATGTATTATGACTACTAAATTACGTTATATAGTTTAATATCATGTATTAAGTACATGGAGGATAAAATTCAATGTCTTTTTGTCATGATTGAATGGGAAATGATTCTTTCATTCATGATAATATTCCAAAGAATGTTCCATCATTATAAAGTATGATGGATAAGAGTTGTAAGATGTAATATATAGGAATATTGATCTGAATAATGTTATGGGGGAAAGGATTATTATGATAGAGGAGGTATCTCATGAGGACAGAAGTACCACTTGATGAAAAACCCATTTTGCGGGTGCCTTTATGCACACAAAATGGGTCGTGTTTTTTCATAGTCAGACATTGGTATCATATAGATTAGATTCCATTTATGTGGGAAACCATTGCAAATAAAACTGGGGCATGTTACTATATGGTTAGAAAAAGGATTTTGGAGGAATTATGACATTATATTGTTGATGGACAAATGAAGTTTATAGAAATTTAGATTTCCCCGAACATAGAGTTTGGTTTGTAGAAGGAATGTTCTAGAATATGGGAGAGTATTTAAAGTCAAAATTACCCAAGAATGGGGGTAAAGGATTCCTACACATGTATGAACCAAAAAAATAAAAATAGTTCTTATAGTATTAGGTCAATTGACTAGAACTGTGGTATTATGGAAATGATGAGAAATATGAGGCATACCAGAAAATGGTTATTCCACAATACATCATAAATGATGGTGGAAATTAGAAAATAATGTATTCAGGGTTATCAAATTGGGAGATGTGACATGGAAAAAATATAAAATTGATTACCACAGAACATGGTCAAATGGAGGGTTACAACATGATTTTGTCATGGATTACTATGATAGAAGATGATTCTCACAATGATGAATTTTTATCTGGTGGAAACACCCATTTTGTGATAATTTTTTTGAAAATACAACTAGGTCCTGTTATTTCATAGTCAAATAGAAGAATCCTCTAGATGAAAAGCCCTTTTGGTGATCCACTAAAGAAAAGAAAACAAGAAATGACACTACATAGTCATATAAATTGGTCATCATGTATCATAAATTTGAATGCCAATAGTTGGGGAATGATTATTAATATTCATAATTATTTATGATTAGACATATGACATGTGGAAATAATATTTCCAAACACAACAAAATTAATTGGGCTAATATTTTCCTTGGATTGTTGAGTCCCTCATGTAGATTTTACTCATATATAGGAGGTTACACCTTTTTTTACTTGGTGGACCCCTAAATGGTGGAACTCAAACAAAGATATCCCACACAGAACAATATTTTCATATAGTAAGAAAATTCTTATTTACCTCATGGTCGAGACATGGAAATATGGTCTAAGAGACACTTTGTATCTCACTGGAATGAGAATTATTCCAAAAATACTTATTTAGGAACCATGATGTTTAAAGGAATGCAGAAAGGACATCATCATCATAATTCAACATCATGCGGTAAGGGCACATGTGACTCAATGAAAAAATGAATATTACTATTGTACTAGGGTATTGGACATGGGCCTAACTACATATATTTTTTAAGAATAATCAAGACTCACATAGTTCTAGAATATATTCCCTACACTGATTATATTCTTTTTTCAGGAAGGTAATTTTTTTAATATGACCTTACTCAAGTTGTGAGAACCCAAATTGGATCATCTCATATAGATCTGAATCATACACAAGAGAGTAGGGGTGTTTCTAGTATTGTGGATGATCTAATATGTAGGATTAGGATTTCACAACAAATCTCATGTGAATGAGAATAAATCCATATAAATTAATTAAAGAATAATGTAGTTTAATGTCATGCGGTTAAAGAAATTTGATGTTCATTTTAAGGTCACAAAACCAAGACCTTAGTAACCCTGATATAAATTGATATTCCTTACTCATGTAGGAAACCATTTTACCAAAACTCATAATCCCATGTGTTTTATGTTCGGTGTCAGAAAGAAGGAATTTAAAATGTTTCTTTCACCACATAAAGTAAATACGAGTGAAATATAATGGAATTTATATTTTTTGGTGTATGGAAACAGATATAATATCTAGGAATCACTACATATCTTATTAGATTGTGAATCAAGATGTACATAGTTCTTGAAAGGTTCGCTATCTAGGACTAACCTATACATAGTGAGAGGGAAACTTTTTTCTATTGTGGATTGACCAAGGATTGGAGACCTATGCATCACTATTACTGTCATTGGAATGAGAATCTAGACACACATATTTATTTAATAACGGTGTGGCGAGGTATGAGTACTAGAAATTGTGATCTACTCAAGCATGTATTATTTCATTATACCCCACTCAACAAGGATGTGAATGAGGTAATTTAATGTTATGAATATAAGACATTATATTAAGATTTAACATATTGTGTCTAGGATGTTAGGCCATGTTGTTTAATTTCATAGAACAAGGTTGTTAGTGTCATGAAGTTTATCATGAATGCATCATGTATTATACACCATGATTTTTATGGTCATGTGACAAATTCCATGTACACAGTTATATGACGTGAAGTTGAGACGTATCATTATTTTATCACACAATGTAACTTTTATGAAACCATTCATTTTTTGGGGATTTAATGAGATATAAATCCATTGAGATCAAGGAAAGATCTTCTTTAGGGTGGAACTTTTATAATGAATAAGATTCCTCCCACTATAAATAAATATTTAGATGCTTAATCCCCAGTATCATTGGAGTCCAATGGACCAGTACAAATTCTCCATAGATGAATGAATAGAGGCGGACCTTCTAGTTAAAATACCATGCTATCCATTTTTATGGATCACTATACATTGAATGGTATGAAATCAATTTTCATTGAATTGTTCAAATTCAGAAAAACCTTTATGGGATTTCAAATATATAGATAAATGATCAGAAATGGCTTCCCAGAGTGAAAAAAATTAGGCCTCAATTGGGAGGAATTATTATTTTTTGTATATGAGTTAATAGGGGGTTTCTCATCTAGTGACATATGAAGTGGTTCTATTGGCCCACAAGGCATGCAATAACTTTTCAGGATAATAATTTGTGTAATTATCCACAATCTTATGGAGTATGTTCAATTGGGTCTTGTTGAAATCCACTATATTTCCATTAGCCACCACATAATAGTGGGATGACTGGTTGGATTTGATATTATACTCATGCCACTGTTTCTCCATCTTAGAAGAAAATAAATTGGTTCCAATATTCGTCATTATTTAATTATGAACACAAAATATAGTATTGATGTTGGCTTTCCTGATGATGGAAAATATTCTAGACCCATATTCTATGAGGGGTACTACCTCAACCCATTTTGATAAGATGTTAGTAGTAGTCATGATGTACTTGAATTTCATGACAGTGGTATGAGGATATAGTCTAACAACATACATTACCCATATAGAAAATTTCTCGGAGTATTTGGATATATGTAGAAACTCTTGGGTTATATTAATGAAGTTGGAATGCACCTAGAAGTAATGCAATTTTTTTTGGTAAAAAAATTCAATAATGGATCAAAGTGGTCTAGTAGCATGCATGTTGTAACACCCCGAGCTTCCACGATACGCTTCTCATTCAATAATACAATAGCTTGCATTATACGCAACTTCGAGTTCTAAAACATCGCGAAAAATCAAAGTAGCCGTTATGAATAGTAATAACCACTATTTAAAATTATAGAAATTTTATATTTCAAAATGGACTTCATTTTTGTATTCCTAATATTGAAATTAGCCTATGTTGAATTTTTTGTAATTTTCTGAGAACTTCAATATTTTTATGAATAGTGAAAAATACTTAAAACAACTTTTTTAATCAAAATAATTCATAGTGATAAATTATACTATTGAGTGGTTTTAGAGTATAATTAGAATATATTTTTACCATTTTATCCAATGGTGGTCATTAGAATTAATTTAACATTGAAATTGGACATAAACAATTGCCAATCCTTTGATAAAAATTGTTTCTTAAAAACACGCTATTTGTTGTGACAGCGGGAATTAATTATAAAATTAATTAATGCAACTAATATGTTTGGAATTTTTTAAAATATAAATCATTTTTGAATTCGTAATATCAATTATAGCTTAGGGTGAAATTTTGGCTTTATTCTGAAAAACTTCAATTTTTGATGAATAGTGAAACCACTAAGTGGTTGTTAAAAACTGATTTTTCGTTAAAATGAAATATTACCACTTCTGTGATTTGATTTTCAAAAATCCGACATACATGGTTGTCATTAAGAAGTAAAATGTGGTTCAATGAGATTAAAATAATTTTTTGGTGAATAGTAACTTTTAAGTTCTTAATCGCGATTAGAGGTAATTAGTGTAGTTTAAGGTAAAAACAATGTTTTATTAATATGATATGAGCTTGACACTTGTCCTACTCCTATTGGATGAGTCATGGCCGACCAAGACAACCCATGGGTCAACTTGGGGACCCCATGGAGCCACTTTAGTTGGAAAATGACATTAATATATATTTATTTAATGTTAAAATTAAATTGACACAAACATGAGTTGTTTTACTAAAACAGTTTTTAAGTGGGGTTACACAAGTCCAAATTTTGATTATAAATATTCATTAGAAAGCTAAAAAGATTTCCTACATCATAGTATTTTTTGTATAATTTTTAGACATTAAATAAATTAAATTATTTATGACATCATGATGATGTAGTGATGACCTCATTATTTAACGATTTAAATAAAATGGGAAGATAATGCAAAATCCAAGGCTTACACTTGTCCAAAGCCTATTGGATGAAGAGATTTCGAAACCTTATCACCTTAGCCTCGAATTATATAAGTGTGGGACCTTTAGAATCCGAAAAATCATTGTATAATAATGTAATATTTCAATCTTTCCAAAAGAGCCCCTCCTCTCCACTTATAAAAGGCCCCCACCTCTCCCACCTTATTCACACCTTCAAGCCATTTGGATCGGCCAACCTCTGCCCAAATACTCTCCCAACTTCCCTCCCTTACTCTTAGAAGCCTCACATTGGGAAGAACTCTTCCCAAGGAAGCCTTTGGCTCAAATCAAAAAGAGTTACCCGATTTTGAGGTAATGTCTTTTCTAATGTTGTTTTGTT
Organism: Viscum album; assembly: GCA_963277665.1. Lineage (NCBI taxonomy): Eukaryota > Viridiplantae > Streptophyta > Magnoliopsida > Santalales > Viscaceae > Viscum > Viscum album. The sequence goes on along the minus strand of OY728127.1, from coordinate 1,072,776,507 downwards.
TTATTTTTCTTCTCCAACCCCCTAAACTCTTTTTATTCATTTCATGTGTAACAACACCAGTATACTAAATATACTAGGATGTTGTTATAAGAAGGATTCGAGCTACACTTACACACACCTACATCTAATGATTAAAGAACATACGGTTTCTGTGGATGGCGAATATCCGCCTCACGAAACGATGATTGTTCAACACTCATATAACACCTTCAAAGGTGGCCATTAAGATGTCACTATATTTATATATGATATATAATGTGTTTATGTTTTACTTATTCTTCTGTATTTCTCATTTATGGCTTACTTTATGATTTCCATTATGGGTAAAACGCGATAATTTCATTTTAGGAAGTGCGGACTACCGCCCCCTCAAAGTGATTTGAATCGTTAATGCCATATGTGGGATGTATAAAGGATGGAGTAAATGGTATTATACACTATATTATACTGGAATTATATTATACATTTATATCATTATGATTTAGTTCCATTAAATATGAAATTGAAATGAAAGTAGCGTTCATGCGTACGTACGGCTTACCGTCTCCATGAACGGTGCATTTCATTTCTTATCTCTAAATGTTATGTAATATTATAAATGAATGTATATACTGGATATATAAGATATATATGACATATAAATCATGAATATAATTCTGGATATAATGGATATTTCACCACATAAACAACTTGTAATTATAAGAAGCTTATTGTTGACTCAAGTACCAAAGATCGACAAAACGACCGTTATTAACTTAAATAATTACATAATGTTCATATCATTGTAATAAGTGATATAATAAGGATAATGAAATTAAAAATGGTTCTTAATAAGGTATATATTAACTCTAGTTTATTATTCAGGAGGTTAAAGAACGGTTGAGTCAAGTCAGACACGAGGTAAGGGAACTTCTTAACCCAATTTCTATTCTTTGGGTTAATCTCCTATTTTCAAATTATGTCATGATATTATTCTGTGATGTCTTGTATTTGTACTTTATTTATGTATACTTATAGTAAATACACATAATAGATCTATTTTATTTAAAAAATTATCTTTGTAAGGGAACTTCTTAACCCAACTTCCATTCTTTGGGTTAATCTCCTACTTTCAAATTTTGTCATGATATTATTATGTCTTATTTTATATTTTTACTTTCTTTATGTGTACCTATAGTGAATACACATAATATATATATATTTTATTTTAAAAAAGATCTTTGTAAGGACTTCGTCTCAATATCCATTCATTGAGGCATATTTGGTTTTATACACAAATTTCTTTTATACGGTGTATAAACCACTTTGACTTTTACGTTTATTCAAAAGGAATCTTTTTTATACGAAGCATTTACTAAACGACAAAAGGGAATGTTTTTGTTGTACGTATGCAGCGACAGCGACTTCTCCGCCGCCGTGACCACTATTTGAGTTTCGGATTCCTCTACAAGCCATACCCTTTTTTTTAATGAAAAATAAATACCATGTTACACTTTTCTTTTATTTTGGTATTGAAAATGGTTTTGAAAGAATTTTTATTATATCAATGTGTTGTATTGATATCTTGTGATTGAAATGTGGAAATGTTATGTTTCCTTTATCCATGTTTTATGTGATATGATTATGTTATGGTTTATGATATGTTTAAACCTATTCATATGAGGAATGTATTGGACTTAATATGTGACGGGTGGAGCCCGCTATAGCTCCTCGATGCATCGGTAGGTCTCATGAGACAACTAGACGTGGAATTGGCCGAGGCCTTTCCCAATTTGATTTATGGTTTTGGCCGAGGCCTTAATCATTTTAGATGTCTTGGCCGAGGCCTTGACAAAATGTTTCAGAATGTCCGGCATTATACATTCCCTCATTATGAAAGTGGTTATTGATATTGCATGTGATTATTCGGCCAGTAGAATATCCATGTGAAGAAGTGAATGGCATTATCTCATTTTAATTTTGCCATATTATGTTGAAGTTCAAGTTTAAAAGGCTTTTGTTTTAGTTATACATTGCCTTAAATGTTAATGTTTATTTATGAAAGCTTCCGCAATATTGTTATCCTTACTGAGCATCTGAGCTCACCCCTTTCAATGTTTTAATGTTTTCCAGGATTTGAAGAAGTATATTATGAATGACCTGCAGGGATAGTCTGAGGGGATATGAAGACAATATGTTGTTGTTGTTTTGGTTTACTTTATGATGTAATGTAACGTTTACAAATGTATCTAGTGTTTCCAAGGCTACTAAACTAATCGGTCTTTCGAGACTTGATCTTTTGTGATCATGCCAATGTTACGAAGTAATGCACCGACTCTGGGTAGCTGGGGTCGGGGCGTTACAGTTGGTATCAGAGGCAGTTTAGTACTAACCTTGGAAGCTAGATTTAGATAAACTCTGATTAGAGCACATAGCCCAAAGATAGACTTTGAGGATTAGTATAGAAGAAATTCCTAGAATTTTGTTATTGTAGAGATTTTGTGAGTTTTCCGAGCAATACATCCCTGTCTGGATACGAGCAGGTAGAGGCGGCTCTGGCACAGATGTACCTAGGGGTAAAACCCGAAAACACCGCTTTGAGCTAGACTCGAACGGGAACTGGTGCATGACAACGGGCCTTGCTGCACTCTTGGTTACGACACTCCCGGGGGATATGCTTAGGATAATTCTCATTTTATTTAAAAACCACTATGAAGGGTTATGAGTATATACTTTCTCAAAGAAAACATTTCTTTTTATGATTATGGATTATATCCATAAATAGTTCAATTTATGTTAAGTGTTTTATAAGTATGGAATTATGTATTTCGATTCATAAACTAATCTAGTTTATGCCATTGTTTAGAAATGGCGCCTAGTGGAAGGAATGGAAACCGTATCAATGCACTAACTCCGTGTAGGGATTGCCCTCCTGATCAAGATAATTATTGTGGATCTGGAGATACAACTGGTGCTGATCAACTTATTACCATACTTGGACAACTCACTCAGGTTATGAATAATAACCTTACTCGTATGGAGCACCCTGATCCGCAACGTGGAGGATCAATGCTAGACCGTTTCATGAGGCAACAACCACCAACCTTCAATGGGAGTACAAATCCTATAGTAGCTGAGCAATGGATAAATTCCTTAGAGAAAATATTCCATGCCTTGGGGAGTAGTGAAAGGGAGAAGGTTGTCATGGCAGTTTACCGCCTCACTGGAGATGCCGATCAGTGGTGGTCGCTGATTCAAAACACAAAGGAAGATGATGACGTATCGAATATGGAATGGAGGGAGTTCAAAGATCTTTTCTTAGAAAAATACTTTCCTCGTGACCATCGAGCAGATATGGAAAGGCAATTTCTGAGTCTGAGGCAGAAGGAGGTTGAGAATGTCGCAAAGTATGAGGCTAACTTTACAAGGTTAGCGAGGCATGCTGCCGATTATATACGTAACCCAAGGAGTAAGATTGATCGTTTCTTTGATGGGTTAAAACCATTTCTCCGTCGAGATTTGGTATCACAATCCTTCTCATCATACGAAGATATTGTCTCGTGTGCTATCAAGACAGAAAAGGAATTCTCTAAGTCTTATGACAACAAAGTAAAGCAAGAGAAGAAGAGAACGGTGGAACAAGAGACAGATAAAGGGAAAAAGGGAAAGAAGGATTTTCCATTATGTGATAATTGTGGGAAGAATCACCCTGGTACTTGCCTAAAAGGAATGGGAGTTTGTTATAAATGTGGAGAAAAGGGTCACCAGGCTCGTGATTGCAAGGGAAAGAAAGAGGCTGTCAAAAGTTGAATGCTACAATTGTAGAGAAATGGGTCATTATGCAAATGAATGTCCTAAGCGTCAGTGAAACTTACCTCAGAAAAGGCCAAGGGATCAAGGATAATCTTATGTTGTTACTACAGTTGAAGTGGAATAATTAATGTATTGGTGCTTTTGGACTCATGGATTATATTCTGGTTATTAGAATAATGTGATATATATATATAAGGATTTTACTACAGTACTTTTTGATTTCAGTAAGGTTTTAATATGATTAAGGTAATCATATTTTTAGTATGTGACAATAAGAAAAACTTTTCTTTGTTTGGGGAATCTGATGTTACAATTGATTTTGGAATTTAGAGACCTTTTAGAGAAAGTCTGGATGGAGGTATTTTGGATAACTATAAAGGTTGGAGTGGATTAAGTTGAACTTTGGATAGTATTGTTTAAGGTTAAAGCATTTATGAAGATTATTTTTGGAATATTATAATACTATAGTTTTAGGAAAAAGGACAACCTGTAGGGTGGAGAATAACCCGTCGCGTCGGACAAAGCTGCAGGAATCGAACCCACAACCATAGTGCGACAAGCCTTTATTTCCTACCACTAGCCTATAGGAAGTCCCTGGTTATTACAAAATAGTTTTACTAATCTAAATGGTATGTGTTAATATTTGGAACCTTATACAATTAGGATAAAAAGAATATTTTTGAGTTCCGTTACCATTTGGAGTAAAAGATGGGTTTGTGGCAAAAATTTATTAACGAATGAAAGTATACATAACAAGTATGTATATTCCCTTAAGTTCTTAGTAAATCTCCTAAATAAATTCCTCAACATTATAAAAGGTAAATTAAAACAAAAATGTTTTCGGTTAACTTTTCCAACTGGGGATTCAATGACCGTTTAACCAATCACAAGTTTGTGATTTTCTTGTGGTTAAACTTTCTCCTAATCCTGTTTTCTATAACTCTCCATCAGACCTTGATGGTTTGTTTTTCTTCCATATCCGTATTTTCATATAATCCTAGAATGGGCTATATCGGGTGACCTTTGTACTTATCTTGCTTTCTTTTAATGTTATATATTTATTAACCTTATTTCCGATGTGGGTTTTCCTCAAAGGTATTTTCTCTTTTCAACCTTTTATTTTCCAAGAAAAATTTCAAATTGCGAGGACGCAATTTATTGAAGGAGGGGAGAATGTAACACCCCGAGCTTCCACGATACGCTTCTCATTCAATAATACAATAGCTTGCATTATACGCAACTTCGAGTTCTAAAACATCGCGAAAAATCAAAGTAGCCGTTATGAATAGTAATAACCACTTTTTAAAATTATAGAAATTTTATATTTCAAAATGGACTTCATTTTTGTATTCCTAATATTGAAATTAGCCTATGTTGAATTTTTTGTAATTTTCTGAGAACTTCAATATTTTTATGAATAGTGAAAAATACTTAAAACAACTTTTTTAATCAAAATAATTCATAGTGATAAATTATACTATTGAGTGGTTTTAGAGTATAATTAGAATATATTTTTACCATTTTATCCAATGGTGGTCATTAGAATTAATTTAACATTGAAATTGGACATAAACAATTGCCAATCTTTTGATATAAATTGTTTCTTAAAAACACGCTATTTGTTGTGACATCGGGAATTAATTATAAAATTAATTAATGCAACTAATATGTTTGGAATTTTTTAAAATAGAAATCATTTTTGAATTTGTAATATCAATTATAGCTTAGGGTGAAATTTTGGCTTTATTCTGAAAAACTTCAATTTTTGATGAATAGTGAAACCACTAAGTGGTTGTTAAAAACTGATTTTTCGTTAAAATGAAATATTACCACTTCTGTGATTTGATTTTCAAAAATCCGACATACATGGTTGTCATTAAGAAGTAAAATGTGGTTCAATGAGATTAAAATAATTTTTTGGTGAATAGTAACTTTTAAGTTCTTAATCGCGATTAGAGGTAATTAGTGTAGTTTAAGGTAAAAACAATGTTTTATTAACATGATATGAGCTTGAAACTTGTCCTACTCCTATTGGATGAGTCATGGCCGACCAAGAAAACCCATGGGTAAACTTGGGGACCCCATGGAGCCACTTTAGTTGGAAAATGACATTAATATATATTTATTTAATGTTAAAATTAAATTGACACAAACATGAGTTGTTTTACTAAAACAGTTTTTAAGTGGGGTTACACAAGTCCAAATTTTGATTATAAATATTCATTAGAAAGCTAAAAAGATTTCCTACATCATATTATTTTATTATAATTTTTAGACATTAAATAAATTAAATTATTTATGACATCATGATGATGTAGTGATGACCTCATTATTTAACGATTTAAATAAAATGGGAAGATAATGCAAAATCCAAGGCTTACACTTGTCCAAAGCCTATTGGATGAAGAGATTTCGAAACCTTATCACCTTAGCCTCGAATTATATAAGTGTGGGACCTTTAGAATCCGAAAAATCATTGTATAATAATGTAATATTTCAATCTTTCCAAAAGAGCCCCTCCTCTCCACTTATAAAAGGCCCCCACCTCTCCCACCTTATTCACACCTTCAAGCCATTTGGCTCGGCCAAACTCTGCCCAAATACTCTCCCAACTTCCATCCCTTACTCTTAGAAGCCTCACATTGGGAAGAACTCTTCCCAAGGAAGCCTTTGGCTCAAATCAAAAAGAGTTACCCGATTTTGAGGTAATGTCTTTTCTAATGTTGTTTTGTTTTATTTTTCTTCTCCAACCCCCTAAACTCTTTTTATTCATTTCTTGTGTAACAACACCAGTATCCTCAATATACTAGGATGTTGTTATAAGAAGGATTCGAGCTACACTTACACACACCTACATCTAATGGTTAAAGAACATACGGTTTCTGTGGATGGCGAATTTCTGCCTCACGAAACGATGATTGTTCAACACTCATATAACACCTTCAAAGGTGGCCATTAAGATGTCACTATATTTATATATGATATATAATGTGTTTATGTTTTACTTATGCTTCTGTATTTCTCATTTATGGCTTACTTTATGATTTCCATTATGGGTAAAATGCGATAATTTCATTTTAGGAAGTGCGGACTACCGCCCCCTCAAAGTGATTTGAATCGTTAATGCCATATGTGGGATGTATAAAGGATGGAGTAAATGGTATTATACACTATATTATACTGGAATTATATTATACATTTATATCATTATGATTTAGTTCCATTAAATATGAAATTGAAATGAAAGTAGCGTTCATGCGTACGTACGGCTTACCGTCTCCATGAACGGTGCATTTCATTTCATACCTCTAAATGTTATGTAATATTATAAATGAATGTATATACTGGATATATAATATATATATGACATATAAATCATGAATATAATTCTGGATATAATGGATATTTCACCACATAAACAACTTGTAATTATAAGAAGCTTATTGTTGACTCAAGTACCAAAGATCGACAAAATGACCGTTATTAACTTAAATAATTACATAATGTTCATATCATTGTAATAAGTGATATAATAAGGATAATGAAATTAAAAATGGTTCTTAATAAGGTATATATTAACTCTAGTTTATTATTCAGGAGGTTAAAGAACAGTTGAGTCAAGTCAGACACGAGGTAAGGGAACTTCTTAACCCAATTTCTATTCTTTGGGTTAATCTCCTATTTTCAAATTATGTCATGATATTATTCTGTGATGTCTTGTATTTGTACTTTATTTATGTATACTTATAGTAAATACACATAATAGATCTATTTTATTTAAAAAATTATATTTGTAAGGGAACTTCTTAACCCAACTTCCATTCTTTGGGTTAATCTCCTACTTTCAAATTTTGTCATGATATTATTATGTCTTATTTTATATTTTTACTTTCTTTATTTGTACCTATAGTGAATACACATAATATATATATATTTTATTTTAAAAAAGATCTTTGTAAGGACTTCGTCTCAATCTCCATTCATTGAGGCATATTTGGTTTATACACAAATTTATTTTATACGGTGTATAAACCACTTTGACTTTTACGTTTATTCAAAAGGAATCTTTTTTATACGAAGCATTTACTAAACGACAAAAGGGAATGTTTTTGTCGTACGTATGCGGCGACAACGACTTCTCCGCCGCCGTGACCACTATTTGAGTTTCGGATTCCTCTACAAGCCATACCCTTTTTTTTAATGAAAAATAAATACCATGTTACACTTTTCTTTTATTTTGGTATTGAAAATGGTTTTGAAAGCATTTTTATTATATCAATGTGTTGTATTGATATCTTGTGATTGAAATGTGGAAATGTTATGTTTCCTTTATCCATGTTTTATGTTATATGATTATGTTATGGTTTATGATATGTTTAAACCTATTCATATGAGGAATGTATTGGACTTAATATGTGACGGGTGGAGCCCGCTATAGCTCCTCGATGCATCGGTAGGTCTCATGAGACAACTAGACGTGGAATTGGCCGAGGCCTTTCCCAATTTGATTTATGGTTTTGGCCGAGGCCTTAATCATTTTAGATGTCTTGGCCGAGGCCTTGACAAAATGTTTCAGAATGTCCGACATTATACATTCCCTCATTATGAAAGTGGTTATTGATATTGCATGTGATTATTCGGCCAGTAGAATATCCATGTGAAGAAGTGAATGGCATTATCTCATTTTACTTTTGCCATATTATGTTGAAGTTCAAGTTTAAAAGGCTTTTGTTTTAGTTATACATTGCCTTAAATGTTAATGTTTATTTATGAAAGCTTCCGCAATATTGTTATCCTTACTGAGCATCTGAGCTCACCCCTTTCAATGTTTTAATGTTTTCCAGGATTTGAAGAAGTATATTATGAATGACCTGCAGGGATAGTCTGAGGGGATATGAAGACAATATGTTGTTGTTGTTTTGGTTTACTTTATGATGTAATGTAACGTTTACAAATGTATCTAGTGTTTCCAAGGCTACTAAACTAATCGGTCTTTCGAGACTTGATCTTTTGTGATCATGCCAATGTTACGAAGTAATGCACCGACTCTGGGTAGCTGGGGTCGGGGCGTTACACATGTCTCCAGATATGATGAGAAAATTGAACCATCAAAGGTGGGCTCTATAAGATTCCATTTTCACTTCTTTTATGATAATAGTGGTCTGATCTCCAATAATTCACCATGTAAAGAACCCATTAGGGCCCCTCTTATAGAGTTCATTTGGATGATTTTTGTCGTCATATAGAACAAAATAAGTTTCTCATATTAAGATTTTCTATTTTATAGCCATGTAAGATCAGAGTACTCAACTATGAAGGTAATATATGATGTGAATCATACACTTAGTGGTATGAAAATCAGGTTTGGGTACAAGATGTATTTCATTTATATCTTCAGTACTAACATGAGAATTAGGTGAGACCATTTAGCGATGTGCAATGTTGATGACCATTTAATCATGATATTTTTCTGACAAAGCCATATATGCATTGAATAATTCATATACCTGGGCATTCCAAGATCATGTGATATGAGTCAATGTTTTATCAGATGGAAATTCTATCATTAACCCCTAGATGTAGTCTAGAAGGGGTATTAACTCTTTTTTTTAATGGAATAATCCCTGATGATCATTTTGATTACCAACTCTAAATCATATTTCACCTCTAGTTATCAAAATTGGTATTTGAAGTGAGAGTTCGAGGACTAAATTAAGGGCTTCATATTCTCCCACATTGTTTTTGAACCCTCTTAAAAGAAGTAGTAAGGTAATATTTACTTTTTAGGTAAGGTGATAATGATCCATATCCATAATTTTTTGAGCTTAGGGTATTTTTTTTCTCTTCCCCGTTAGTCTCTTAGAGGTAGAATCAAAATAAATTACCTTTTTTTGTGGGGACATATTGAATTAAAAATAAATCTTCATCATGAAATTCATTATCTAACAATGTTGTTTCTACAAAAGGGAACTCTACAAGAAAGTATAGCAAGGCCTGGCCTTTTATCATTTCATGATGCATGAACTATATGTAAAAATATTGCAGGATAACTGGCCTCTATTCCAGACTTCATGTCAGTAGTGGATGACTGATGATATATTTGAGCAGATTATCATGAGAAACCATATGGACATCATGGTGATACAAGTAGTTCCTTATTGTCTAGACCATGAAAATTATCACCAATCCCCTATATTCATCATTTGAATAATAGGTATCGGTTTTGATCATGGTTGAAATTATATAATAATGGTTGTTTTCTTTGATGGTGTTATTATTTTTTGTGAGAAAAGTGATTAGTGACCACTCTAGGGTTTTCAACTAAAACATGTGTGGCATCACGTCAATAAGATTCATTAGCACTGGTGGGATAATGAGATATTTTATGAGGCTAAAAAATTATTCCTGACAGTCAAAGGTCCATTGATATGTTACCTCCGTCTTCATTAACCTAATGAAGTTATGAATTTTACATGAACTGTTAGTTATAAAACATAAAATATAGGCTTAGTGTTCTTAAAGTCCTCTCAAATCATTGAGGTTTTGAGGAGGTGACATGATAAGGATAAAATTTTTATTCTCAAGGTTGAATTTGATGACATAATGGTTTTTGATAAAGCCTAGAAATTTTCTTGAGGTTACACTGAATGAACATTTCAAGGGGTTAATCATTAGGATATGTTGTTGTTGCTTTTTGAATCTAGTCTCAATATAATCTATATTACCTAGAAAATTTAAAGAAATAACCACCAGATCATTGACATAACATTCAAAAAACATCCCCAAGATGGGGTATAAGATGTGATGCCTGAAAATTTTTTATGTATTGTTGACAATATTCAAGAAAAATTCCATTACTTTATAATAGAATACTTCCTAGGTGGCCTATAAGGAATTTTATCATTATATTCTTGGGAAATATGAATTTGTTTGTACCCTGAATATCATCCTTTGAAAGAGAGGTCTTGATAACTAGACAATACATTGATTAGTCACTCTGTGATTAGGAATTGAAAATCATCATTCAGATAGTTCATGTTGATATTTTTGATGTTTTATGATGACATTTATTTTTTTATTCCTCTTCTTCACTAGGATGATATTATCCATCCATTTCAGATACTGAACATTGTATATTATGCCAGCCTTGCTAATAACGTCTCCCTCAGCCAAAATTTTTGGAGGCCTGAGTCTGGTGTTTCATTTTTGATGTCTTTTTGTATCCCTAATAGTATTTTTTCAAGATCAGGTGATGAGTGGCCACCTATAGACCTTGTTCTAGAATCTCTGTTTAATTCCATGTCAACACACCCCAATTTTTTTTTAAAAAGGGGGTGTATACCTCAAGTTCATTAGAATACATGGCTTCACATATCAAAGTGGGTAGTTCATTTCCCTATGTACCCAGATTTATTTCTGGGAGTTCATCAATGGTTTAAGATACACCTTCTTCAAATGATGTAGGGGAATCACTGATGTATTCCTCATATTCCTCTTTATCCTACTTGTCTTCCACCACTACATTGTTATTAGGTAAATTTGGTGATGATTCAAATTTATTTAGTTAAGGTTGGAGTCAATATTTTGACAATAGGAAGACGAAAAAACTACTTACTACCTGAATGATGAATTATCACCCATTTAAATATACAAAGATAAGATAATGGAGATAGAATGAGAATATTTATTTTACTTCAGAAATTTAACTACCTTTTATGATTGAATTGACGAGTAAGGCATTTTTCAATGATCAGGGGATGATATGAGGATATTTTCATCTAGGATTTCATCAGCTCATGGAGGGTTGATGACTTCTGTGATGCAAGGCTTAGTTTTCCCAACTGATATCATAAAATTAGCTTAATATAATCTTTAATATGGACCATCTTCTTTTGTTCAAATTGATGAGAAGTGCATAATCTACACTAATAATTTTGAAGTGACTAACCGAGTTCATTTCAATACGATTTGGGGCATTGATTCTAACAAAAATTTTAATTAGTGTGATATTTCCATTCCATTTGATATAATTTTGCATAAATATATTGTGATTTTAAAGATTGAGGTTTTTTCATAATTCAATGTTTGAATTTTACCATTAATTAAATATTTGAGACATTATTGGTATTATGAAAGAATAGTTACATGTTGATGAAACCATGGTATTCCCTAAAAAATGTTAAAGGCTGTATCTTTTGGAACAACAGGGAATTATGAGTTAGATATGATATCCCAAAACTAATCCCTAACATTAATTTCATCAAGAGCCTTTTATTATCTCTTTTCATAACCATGTACCATTAAAGCGGAGTGGGTAAGGTGGGTCTCTTTGTAACAAATATAACAGATTATTTGAAATGGGATGTGGTTGAATCTATGGACATTTTCAACAAATTATTATTAGATATAAATTGAAATATATTTATAGACATGTATAATAGTTTGATGTGTCCCTATATAATGTAATATTTCTCTTTCTTCATGAAAAATATTATCCTATAGTATTCATAAGGATCTTTATTTGCAAGATGTTTTTCTGTAGTAGTAACTTCAAACTCAAATTCTTACGGTCTTAAAAAATCATATAGGATTAATTCCTAGATGTATTTTTATAGAATCAAGGAATCCATGATTAATTATTTTCTATAACCATGGGAAATTTCTTCAAAATGTCATAATTCTAGGAAAATGGGCTTCTCTTCCATGAATTTGGATTCAATTTCTAGGAACATTATGAATTGATGTAATTTATGTAGGAATATTGGTCCCCAGAATATGAGGTAATGGAACTTCATTCCTTGGTGAGTTGGGATGGCTTGGCCTTCCCACACATTGATACTAATTTGGTGGGGGTGTATCCTCTAGTATATCTCCTAGGATAATAGATTCAAGGAAAACACTTGATTTTTTGGGAATCTTTCTTTCTCATTCTAATTTTTTTGGATGGCCTCACCATGAGATTTAGAAACATAGATGATTTTAGTAGTGACATGGATGGAGTATTGATTTCTACCATGACTTCATATTACCCTGTTTCCTTGACCTTTGCAGCCTCTTCCACATATTCACTAGTTATATGTAGATAACATGGCTTCGTAGTCACATTCATCAAAAAATAATGGATCCATTAAGTGAATAACATTAATGTATATAGAAATAATCTCCTCATTAGATGAGGAATTTTCTGGTGGGTCGATTCATTGGGTAACTATTGGCGGGGAGGCACCCGTGAATTTGCAACTATGGGAATTAATTCTAAGAGAGTCAATGACATCTTCATTCCTTGTATAGGTTCATATTAATTTTTTTCTTCCTTATATTCTATCCATTTCATTTCTTGAATACTAGTATTCGAAAGCCTGTGGCACTGATGTAGTTGATTTTGCAGGAGCAGAAGAAGCTGGGGGAATATTTGGATACATTAGTTGTTCTCATATAATAAAATGAGTTTGATTTATCATCTCTCTAACCATACTATCACTAATCAATTTGACACCCTTTCTGTTAACATCCTTCCTTTCATTATCCTCATCTAGATTAGTGGTAGAAATGCATGCTACCTTCATAGGGGGCATGCCCATATTTACATTCATGTAGTCCACCATCATCTGAGGGAATGTCCTTGAAAGGAAAGAATTAGAAGTTAGTATGAACAAATTCTTGATGAAGTGGTAAATAGATCATGATATCATCATCACTATCCTATTTGTGATTCTTAGGATTTGGAAATATATTCATGTTGATCTCTATTGATGAGATTTAGTATCTAGGGAAATGGTCATTTCAAGAAGAATAAACAATATTCTTGATCTCCTTAAACTAATTTCACAAATTCTCCCTTTTTTCATCTTGATGTGGTGGTAATTATTCTTGATGTTTTGAAGGTGGTTCCGCAAGATATGGTGTAGTCTTTGGAGATGGAGAGGGAGTTGGTGTTGGATTAAGTGTTAGAATTGTAGTACCTGATTTAGCTATTCTATTTTCTTGAGATAATAGAAATACTCATTAATTATACTCTATTTGTGTGATAGAGTATTCCATTCATTGAGAAATAATGGAATGAAACTGAAACTATCCTACATATTTCACAAGAATGAGTGGTGTGCATTTCTAATTCTGAAGATTATGTATAAAAATACAAAAAAATATACATGAGTATGTAGAAAGACTTAGGAGTATGTCAAATAATTAAACCTATAAATGAAATATTATAAACTCTATTATCATATTGAATGCAGTTTGAGGGGTCAAGGATTTTTCTTTTTCTTGTAGAATAAATCTAAAGAGGAAGACAAGCTTCTGATGAAGATCCCCCGAACCAGTAACTGACTGATATGTAAATATATTTTAACATACAAAGGATATCCCCTAAAATGTATGAATTATGAACCTGAGTTTCACTAATTCCTATTGGGAAGGGGTCCCCATCATGGTATCATTGAGAGACATGAATTGCATCAAAAGCTTATTCATCTCCCTCAAACCATTGAATATTGGAAATTTTAGGTTTCTATCAATCGGTGGGGAAGAGTTGGATCAAGAAATCCAAGGTCTGGATTATGGTTTGTATTTAACATCCCACGTAATTCCTCCATAACTTCAATCATGCTGATAGTGACAAAATAGTATTGATGGTACATTTAGGAATTTTTGGCTGAACATGATCTTTAATAGGGGAAACAGTAGTTTGGGGAAACTATAAGGGCCAATCTAGTATCTATCGTGGGTAACCTATATGGGAAGTTCTATAGGTATGTGCATGGAACTATTCTAGTTATTTACCCAATAGGGGGATCTATAAAACACTTATTGTGGGAGATCAATATATTTTTGCTTGTTACCCCATTTTGAGATGATATTCGGGCTCCATCTCAGTTTCCACAGAGAACACTCTTGGTTGAGTTGTGAAAGTTATGAGTGTAAGATGAGCCATTATATTAATAGAATATCCTAGAGAAAAAATTCCTTGAAGTATTTATGAACTTAACCTTATCAATTACATCATATATTATGTAACATCCTGGATCCTGGTGCCACTCAACGGGTGCCCCGAACCTGGTTGGTCACATGACCTCAAGAAGATTTCCCCAAATGCCAAAGGCTTTCTACTAGCAACGAAGGCCTAGGACTGATAGTGGGGAAACTATGCCCTCATTTTTCAAAGTGTAGCGTAGTGGAAACAATATAAACATACAAAATCAGAAGCAGTTAACAATACCAAGCTGAAAAGGACAACAATACAGAAGTAATAGATGACCAATAGTCATATATATGATGATTCAATATGTCCCTAATTATATGAAAGCATCCAAAACAGGATACACTGCAATCTAAAACAATACAACTCACGGTACTAGTACAACATAGCAAAACAAAATAGTGCAGTAGGTACTCAGCAGAATCGCAAGCCTAATCTTGGTCCCATGCTCTCCTACTACTCTGCAACAATCAAGTACCTGTAAAGGGAATCTTTCCCATATCAACACCTGCAGTGATATAATCTGTTTGGGCCCAAGACATGAACCAAATACGGTGTGATAAATAAATCACAGTAGGCAACCACCAATGGCCCGTGCCCAATTGCCAGTGAAAATGTGCAACAATAGTGTGCAATAATGAAAATGCAGTAAAATAGGAAGTACACAAAAGCAGCTACTCCTACCTGTTCCATTTCCATTTAATTATTATTTAGCAATTCAATACAATTGAATTATAAGTTCCTGAGACCCAACCTCAACCGAAAGTCTCCAATACAGTGTCGCAGCAAGAACCACAACAAGCTATCTAACAAGTAAAAGGTAAAACAATACAAAGCCTATGCTTTATCTTGGAAGGTATAACATAAGTAATCACCATAGTGAATATTCAGAGTAAACAGTGTCCTCAGACATGAAAATCCTTATCCTCAGGTAATCAGAATCGAAACCCTTAGGTGATTTCCCACAAGAATAATCAATATTTCCCTTAGGAATATGAGATATTTCCCTCAAGAATGGAATCTACTGCCCTCAGGAATATGAAACGTTGCCCTCCGGCTAAACAAACACTTGCCCTCAGGCATAAAAAATGTTGCCCTCAGGCTAATCAAAACACTTCCCTTAGGCTAAGAAAAACACTACCCTCAGGCTAAGAAATTAACTGGGCCGAGCCCAACACATAATAAAACAATTTATATACATTTCCTCTAATGAAAACTCAAATCATTCTACAAGGACGACATAACCATAGGTATCCTGGCTAAATGGCTAAACAAGGGAAACGCACCCACGGGGTGGCCCTGGATCAAGGCAACGATCCCAAACAACAGTTTATACATATTCATTAAATTAACAATGAAATTATAGGTATTTTATCAGTCAAGGCCTCAGTCATAAGAAACCTCAAACATGGGCGCGTAGCACAATGGTACACAAAAACAACTCGACAGTTGGAAATAAACACTAGACCACCTACCCCGGTCTCCTCTTATCGATATACATGAACGACGCCTCCTGAAATAATCAAAAACAACATAGATCTGGGATAAAAAAATACGTTTTCAAACCTAAATAATTTAGCTTTGGTAAATAATTGGAAGGAGAGGTTCAATAAGGGAGAAGAACTCACCCGCGCGGTTTAAATGAGATCGATGGCGAAGGAATCAGAGTCTCGGTGTGTGGTCGTGAGCTCCTCCAAGATCTGGTCTTCTCTCCCATTGCTCTAAGGTGTTCTATGATTTATCTATTGAAATAGGTGTCTAATGTCTATTTTAAGTGAAAAAACATAACCACACAGCATGTAATTTCTATTTTTTAATTGTTCCTCTGGCAGCCACTTTCTGCCGCCTCACTGTTCATCAGTCGACTAGGTTACACGACCTGTATTTCTAAGTACATGGCGTGTACTGTCATTCTGCTGGCAGCTACTCCCACTGCCTTACTGTTCACCTACTGACTCATTACATGACATTTATATACTAAGTACACAGTGTGTAGACACTTTTTACACCCTTCATTGCTGACAGGACTACACGCCCTGTGTGCACATCCCACACAACCAAAGTACACGACGTGTGGAAAAGTACACAACGTGTACCCAAAAATTTTGGGATTTTCACAATTTTCCTTATTTTATCCAAAAAAAATTTAAAGTAAAAGGAAAATAAGAAACTCATACCTCAAGAATAAGAACTGGGTTCTTACAAACACCCCCCCTTAAAGCAATTCATCCTCGAATTTCCCTTCTTAGGTTGGTGAAGATAAAGCTGAGAACAACTCTGACCACTGAGCACGTATGTTGGTTTCCCACTCCAAGGTTTCATCCGGCACTTGGCCATGCTGCCATAGCACCCGTATGAGAGGAATTGACCAACCTCAGAGAACCTTGGTGCTCCTATCAACAATACGAATCAGATGCTCTTCAAAGGATGCATTGACCTAAAGTTCAACTTCCTTGGGTTGAAAAATGTGAGATGGGTCTGAGTGATAATGGCACAGCTGAGACACATGGAAGACATTGTGCATGGACCATTACCTCTATGGTAACTGAAACTGATAGGCAATCGTCCCGAATCTCTCTATAATCTCAAATGGCCCCACATACCTTGGTGAAAGTTTACCCTGTCTCCTGATTCACCTATGTCCCAACCTCGGTGAAACACGCATGAAAACCTGATCCCTGACCACGAACTCCAAGGGTCGTCTACGATGATCAACATAAGATTTCTAATGAGACTGTGTAGTAGCAATCCGCTTCTAAATCAACTGGACCTGCTCTAAAGTCTTCTGCACAAGACGTGGTCCCAGTAAAGCTGCCTCACCTGCCTCCAACCAGCACAAGGGTGATCGGCATGGCCTACCATATAAATACTCATAAGGTGCCATGTCAATAGTTTCCTGGAAACAATTATTATAGGAAAACTTGACTAGGGGTATGTGCTTCTCCCAAGATCCCCCAAAGTCTAGGATTTATGCACAAAACATATCCTCAAGAACCTGTATCGTATGCTCTGACTGGACTTCAGTCTGAGGGTGGTAAGCTGTGCTCAGAAGCACTTGTTTACCCAGTGCCCTCTGAAAACTCTACTTGAAACAAGACATAAAGTGGGCATCCCTATATGAAATGATAGAAAGAGGGACACCATGAAGACAAACTACCTCTCAGATATACAACTTTCTGAGCTCGTCAACACCAAAGGTCTCCTTTATTGGTAGAAAGTAAGCTACCTTAATTAGTCTATCCACAACAACTCATAATGAATCACTACCTCGAGGTGACCTCGATAACCAGGTCATGAAGTCCATCACAACATCATCCCATTTCCACTCCATAATTGTTAAATGTTGTAGCAGTCTGGCTGGCCTTTGATGCTCCACCTTCACCTGCAGACAGGTGGAACATCTCGTAAAACAACCAGCTACCTCTTGTTTTATACTCGGCCACCAATACTGACGTCTCATGTCACTGTACTTTTTGGTAACCCCAAGATGAACTGGCCAAGATGAAGCATGAAACTCCCGCATCAACTCCTCGCGTAGATCCCCTGGAACCCACACTCATCCATGGATACACAATACCTCATCATTTCCTATCATCCAACCAGGAGGAGTGTCCTCACTTTCCACTGACTCTTGTAGAACTAGGCCTTCTGAATCAGATAGTTGTATCATCCTCACTCTATCCAGGTGGGTAGAAGTCACATCTAAGGATGAAAGATAGGTTCTCCCCTGACTATTGTGCACCTCCAAATGCATCTTAGAGAACAAATCCATAAGCATCCACTCACCACTGGCCTCCTACACTGCCTGTATCTGAGTCCTCCTACTAAGTTCATTGACTACTGCGTTACCCTTACCAGGTGTATAGGAAATCTCAAAGTTAAAGGACTGAAGGTATTCAAACCACCTTCACTGTCTCAAATTCAGTTCATGTTGAGTAAAGATATATTTAAGACTTTTGTGGTCTATAAACACCACCAAATATTCTCCCGAGAGATAATGTCTCCAACAGCATAACACATGAACAACTACAGCCAACTCGAGATCATGCATCGGTTAATTCCCCTCATGTGGCCTCAACCACCAAGACCCGTACGCAACTACTCGATCTCCCTGCATCATTGAAAATTGTATAGCTCTTCCCTTTCTCTAAAAGTATCAGGACTGGTGCTGATTTCAACCTTCCCTTCAGCTCCTGAAAGGCTGTCTCACAAGCTTCTGACCAAACAAACTTCAAACCCTTTTTAGTCAAACCCATCAATGGTGCTGCTAAGAAGGATAAGTCATATATAAAGCACATGTAGTAACCAGATAGGCCCATGAAACTCCATATTTCAAACAAGTTCTTAGGCTGCTCCCATGAAACTAATACTCTCACTTTCTCTGGGTCTACTATAACTCCTGCCTCAGAGATAATATGACCCAGTAAGTGTATATGGTCCATCCAAAAGTGTCACTTTGAGAGCTTAGAATATAGCTGATGCTCTGTCAGTGTAATCAGAATGATCTCAATATGGGTATCATGGTCATGTTGAGTGTGAGAGTACACCAAGATATCATCCAAAAAGACTACCAAAAAAGAATCTAGATAAAGGTGGGAAACAAGATTCATTAGCTCCATGAAAACTGCTGGTGCGTTCATGAGACAGAACGACATGGCCAAGTACTCATATAGACCATACCTTCTTCGAAAGGTTGTAAGCAGTATGTCCAATGGTCTAAAGTGCAACTGATGATATCTGAATCTCAATTCAATCTTCGAGAACACTCGTGCTCCTCGAAGTTGATAAAAAAGATCATCAATCCTTGGTAAGGGATATCGGTTCTTAACCGTCAACTGGTTCAGCTTCTTATAATCCTCACAAAGTCTGAGGGTACCATCCGCCTTCTTCACAAAGAGGACAGGCGAACACCAAGGAGAAGTACTGGGTCAGATGAAACCCTTTGCCTGCAACTCCTCCAACTACCTCTTGAGCTCATGAAACTCTAGTGTAGCCATCCTATAAGGAGGAATGTGAACTGGTGCCACTCTTAGCACAAGATCAATAGAGAAATCCACCTCTCGCTTCATAGGTAGACCTGAAAAGTCTTCTGGGAAGACATCCCTAAATGATTAACCACTAAAGGGAAATCCTTCTAACAAGTTCCCTGGTCATCCAGATATAAACTCACAATCTAGGCATTCACTCAACCTCGCCCACGATGCTCGGGTCCAGCTCAGCTCACTTGGACATCCCATTCTCCCTTTTATAGAAACTCTCTACCCTATGGTGACGTAAAACTCACCCTACGGTGATAGAAATATACAAATGCTTAAAAGGGTACAAACCAATCCATTCTGAGAATGGCGTCATAGCTGGTCATCTCTAAGACATAGAGGTCCCACAGAAAGTGACACCCACCAACCTCTAGGGGCACTCCCTATACTTATGAAAAACTATCATTCTAATCCCCAATGAAGTTTCTAGAATTATGACATTAGAAGAAGTAGAAACACAAAGCCCAAGGCTATCCACAATGAGAAAAAATATAAATCTATGTGTAGCACAGGTATCAAAAAGTACTGAAGATAAAACAGAAGCAACTAGAATAGTACCTCTCACAGTGGAAGGTCCGGGATCCTACTTCTGTTGGGTCTGTTGCACTGCATATGCCTGCCCAGTGCCGTAGCCCTACAACACAACCTGGCTACCCTGAGATGACCCACCCCACTGGCTAAGAGATCTTGGTGTCTGGCTACCACGGCCATGACCACCCCCTCAGCCTGAACATCCTGAAGTATTCCAATTCCCTGACTGGTAAGAAGCTGTTGGCCCTACTCTTTTGCGCGGAGTCTGCATAGAACCCCTCTCACTAGCCACTGGTGGAAACGACCTGCAAAAATGCTACAGATGACCAGTCTTTCCAGAATCTTGGCACTCCACTAGGTCACGTGGACACTGAGGTCTCTTGTTCACCTCTTTACCACACTGGTAACACATTACTAGGCCACCTAAAGAATTATTCCGGCTAGTACTTCTGCCATGAGAGAAATCCATCTGCCTCTTCCCCTTGCCGGTAGAAATAGTACCAAAAACTAGTGCCGAACCGCCCGAGCCTGCACCAGTAGCTTCCCATAGGTTTCATTTAGTAATCAGCGCCTGGTTCACAATAGCATACACTGTAGGAAACCTGAAAACATTCACCAGTGTGCGAATTTCATATGAAAGACCATCCTAAAAATGTCTAGCCCTCAACATTTCATCACCAACTAGAACATGTGTAAAATGCTGTAGCTCGGTGAAGCGATTAGAATAGTTCATTACTGACATGGATCCCTACTATAGATTAATGAACTCTCGAGATTGATCTTCCCTTAGCATCTCTAGAAAGAAACAATCATACAAGACTGCCTGAAAATCTTCCCAAGCAATGTTTCAGTGATTCTCAGTCTAGGTGGTAACATCCCACCATCTCTTGGCCGAATCACATAGCATGTAAGTAGCAAGCTTGACCCTCCACCCTAGAGGTGTCTCCAGATGCTCGAAGATAGTCTATATAGAACCCAACCAAGACTTCGCAGCCTGTGGTCCTCCATCCCCTGAAAATGTAGGCAGATGCTACTACTGAAATATACGTGTTAGCACTGCCATAGATGTGACAACCAGTGGTGCTCCCTAAAAGGTCT
Organism: Viscum album; assembly: GCA_963277665.1. Lineage (NCBI taxonomy): Eukaryota > Viridiplantae > Streptophyta > Magnoliopsida > Santalales > Viscaceae > Viscum > Viscum album. The sequence continues at coordinate 1,072,755,072 of OY728127.1, read as the reverse complement.
TCATGAACCGCATGAAGCCTTCATGGAACTGTGCATCTGCGCCTGTGTCCGGTATAATGGCTAGCGCTGCATCTTGCTCTGCTGGAGGATTCGTCGGTAGCCCATGGCCTACCGTCTCTAGATTATAATTGTTTTCGCTCTCTTGTCGAACAAGTCGAGGTCTTCTCGGTGGCATGACTCTATAAGGTCGAAACATGCCTTAAATTAAGATCATCAAGGACTAAGAACCGAAAGTGTAAGAAGGGAAAAAGGAAAAGAAAACATTAAAGTTATTCAAAACAAGACTACATAGCATGTATAATAACTACACAGTGTGTTCCATTAAGTCACCCACATGGTCATGTAATTCTTTCCAGAACTGGCTGTGTAACACCCCAAACACACAACGTGTTGTCCACACACACGACATGTAGTTGAATTTTCTTCCCCTGCCTAAGTCCTTATACACAACTAAGCCACATGGATCTACTTAGAACGAGACTACACGACGTGTATAAGGTCTACACGGCGTGTACTAGACGAGCTTCACCGACCCATGTTCTTCGTGACATAACCGGGTAAACAACTCACACTACACGACATGTTCCAGATGGACACAGTGTGTATGGATTAGATTCCAACTACCTGTGTTGTGAGTGACACGGCCGACTACTCGGTTGACACTACATGACGTGTTATGCCCGCACACGGCGTGTACACTACCCTGTTTTCCTAGCCACATGGCCAAGTCCACACAACCTCTCACTGGTCAAGACTACATGGCGTGTCCCACAGGTACACGACATGTACTAGGTGAGCTTCCCTGACCTGTGTTGTTCGAAACATGGCTGGATACACGGATCACACTACACGACGTGTTCCAGATGGACACGACATGTACTAGAAAGGTTAACACCGACCCGTGATGTTAGTTACACGACCGGATTCCTAGACTACACTACACAGCGTGTTCAGAAGTGACACGACATGTTTAAGCAAATAATCCTTCGTCCATGTTGTTAGTCACACGGCGAACATAGGGTCAACATGACATGACATGTACAAGTGGTACACGACATGTTCCCACAAGAACTTCCCCATCCCATGTCTCAGCCCACACAACCTATGAAACGGTTAGAGACTACATGATATGAACTTACGATACATGACATGTACTTATGGTACACGACATGTACTTAAATTTTTTTCATTTCTTCCCAAATAGAAGAGTAAATGCTGTATAATCAAAATCTACATGGTGTGTATTCTGGGATTTCCAGACAGTAAGCCTCATAAACTACTCTAGAGTCCATAAAACCACTGAACGAACACCAAAGTTCCAAATTCTGATCCGTGGGGGCCCATACTCCCCACGAACCAAAGCTTGGCATCTTATATGAGTTATAAAAATGTAAAAAGGTCAATGATCCACCAAATTCCGATTAATGAGGGCCCATACTCCTCAATAACCAATGTTTGGCATTTATTCACAAACCCTTACATAATAATACCCTATAAAAAATAGGTATTTTATCAAGGCATCTATCACAACAACAAGCATTTTCTAGCACAACATCTATCACAACAACATGCAATTTCTAATGCACCAACATGACATGGAAACTATGCATGGAATGTGTTTCTAATTTGTTCCTAAATGATGCATGAGATGGCATACCCTAATCTCATCAGGTTTCAACTAAATAGAACCCATGTATAAAAATATAAACAAGACACCACAAGTGCGTCACCCAATGGTGAAAATCAAATCAATTGTAATAATGATAAACAGAAAATCACAATTTAATTCAAGGAAATCCGGCCTTTACCTGTATGCAGGGTAGCTACTCCTGGTCAAAATTATCATCTAATCCCTAAGAAATCTATCTCCTTCCGTCATCGCCAAAAAATAACATAACTTAGAGAAAATAAAAGTCCTCTGATACCACTTTGTAACATCCCAGATCAGGGTGCCACTCAACGGGTGCCCCAAACCTAGTTGGTCACATGAACTCAAGAAAATTTCCCCAAACGCCAGAGGCTTCTGACTAGTAGTGAGGGACTAAGACTGATAGTGGGGAAACTATGCCTTCATTTGTCAAAGTGTCGAGCTGTGGAAACAATATAAATGTAAAAAAATGGAAGCGGTTAACAATACCAAGTTGAAAAGGACAATAGTACAGAAGTAAAATATGACCAACTGTAATATATATGATGATGAAATAGGTTCATAATTCTAAGAAAGTAGCCAAAATAGGATACACTGCAATCTAAAACAATACAACACATGGTACAAGTACAACATAGAAAAACAAAACAGTATAGCAGGAACTCAGCAGCATCACAAGCCTAAGATCAGTCCCATTATCTCCTACTCCTCTGCAATAATCAAGTACCTACATGAGGACTCTTTCCCTTATCAAAACATGCATCAATATAATCTGTTTAGGCCCAAGACATGACCCAAACAGGGTGTGAGAAATAAATCCCAATAGGAAACCACCAAAGGCCCATGGCCAACTGTCACTGAAAATGTGTAACAATAGTGTGCAATAATGAAAATTCATTAAACTAGGAAGTAATCAAATGAATATATTCCTACCATTTCCATTTCCATTTAATTGTTATTTAAAAATTTAATAAAATTGAATTATAAGTTCCTGAGACCCGGCCTCAACCGGTAGCCTTCTATACAGTGCCTAAGAACCACAACAGGCTATCTAACAAGTAGAAGGTAAAAAAATACCAAGCCTGCACTTTATCTTGGAAGGTATAACATAAGTAATCACCATAGTGAATATTCAAAGTTAACATTGTCCTTAGACATGCGAATCCTTACCCTCAGGTAATCAGAATCGAAACCCTCAGGTGATTGCCCACAGGCATAATGAATATTGACCTCAAGAATACGAGATATTTCCATTAGGAATATAAGCTACTTCACTCAGGCATATGAAACGTTTCACTCAGGCTAAAAAAAACATTCCCTCAGGCATAAGAAATGTTCCCTCAGGCTAATCAAAACACTTTCTTCAGGCTAAGAAAAACACTGCCCTCAGGCTAATCAAAACACTTTCTTCAGGCTAAGAAAAACACTGCCCTCAGGCTAAGAAAGTAACTGGGTCTATCCCAACACATAAGATAGAAATTTATATAAATTTTCTCTGAAGAAAAATCAAAGAAAGCTATAATCACGGAATACCCATGGGTATCCTGGCCAAATGGATAAATAAGGGAAACACACCCACGGGGTGGCCCTGGATCAAGGCAACAATCCCAAATAGTAGTTTATACATATTTATTAAATTACCTATGAAATTATAGGTATTTTATCAGTCAGGGCCTCAGCCATATGACACTCTAAAGATGGGCGCTTAGAATAACGGTACACAAAAGCAACTCGGCTGTTGGAAATAAACACCAAACCACCTACCTCGATCTCCTCTGATCGATATACGTGAACGATGCCTCCCGAATTAACCGAGAACAATGTAGATCTGGGATAAACAATTATGCGTTCAAACCCAAATAACATCCCTTTGGTAATGAATTGGAAGGTGAGGTTCAAGAAGAGAGAATAACTCACCGGCATGGTTCAAACGAGATCGACGACGAAGGAATCAGAGTCCCGGTGTGCGTTCGGGAGCTCTTCCAAGATCCATCCTTCTCTCCCACGACTCTTGGGCATTCTAAGCTTCCTTTGTTGAAAGAGGAGGCTACTGCCTGTTTTAAGCAAAAAAATATAACTACACAGTGTGTACTCTCAAGTAAACGACGTGTACTTTCCATTTTTAACTATTCCTCTAGTGGCCACTTTCCACCGCCTCATTGTTCATCATTCAACTTGGTTACACAGCGTGTATTTCGAAGTACATGGTGTGTACTGTCGTTTTGCTGGTGGCTACACCCACCGCCTTACTATTCACCTGCTGACTGATTACACGGCGTGTATATACTAAGTATAGGGCATGTAGTCAGTTTTTACACCCTTAATCCCTAACAGGCCTACACGCCCTGTGTACTCATCCCACACAGCCAAAGTACATGGTGTGTGGAAAAGTACATGGTGTGTACCCAAATATTTTGGGATTTCCCCCCATTTTCCTTATTTCTCCAAAAAAATTTAAAGGAAAAGTAAAAGAAGAAACCAATAACTCAACAATAAGAACCAGGTTCTTACATATTCATCCAATTAAGTGAATAAATCCTAATGTTCAAGGGGTTAAAAGTGTTTATGAGTTGGTTCAAGCAAAATTTTACATTTACCCTTTTACTTGGATAATATCTAATAAGGTAATGATGGAATGGTTGAGGGAATGGAAAAATTTAACGAACGAATGTTGTTTCAGGTATGCACAAATCCTTCAATCATTTCAGTTTCTAATATATTATGAACCAAAATATCCTCATATAGCTCCCCTATAGTGGTTTGATGTTCTATTGGATCTAAATGGGTTGTGTTAATGACATTCACTAATGTGTAATGCATTTCAGGTGTTTCACCAATCTCTTTGTGAGATTACACATGTCTGCCCCCACCAAGGGGCTTTGTAAACTCTTTAATTGATTCTATTGGATTCATTTGAAATATTTTAATCGAAAGGGAATCCCTGTATAATTTATCCTTATGTGACCCTAGTGAGGATAATAGTTCACAGGATGGGATGAATTAGGATGATTCATTCTGTAGTGTTCCCTAAAATCTAGCAAATACAAATATTTGTTGAGGAGGTGGTGGTTGAGTTAAAAAATCATCTTATCAAGTGGGATGTGGCTAGTATAATTCCACTTTCACAACTCTTTGAGCCTGGTTTTATGAAATCAAAGCTTTATTAAAAAAAAATCCTCCAACACTATATTATGGGGATTCTCCTAGATTATTTTTGGTTCTATTTCAACATCTGTCATTTTTTATTTTATGTATTCTTGTTCAATTGTGGGTCAATTTCATAATTTAGTTTTCCCTTTATCCACCTTCTATCAAAGAGAGTTGTGCTATCTGCAACATTAGTTCCATCTAAATATTGAAATCCCTTAAATGGTAGTATTTCTTGAAGTCTTCAAATACCTGATTCCGATGTCATTCAAAGGAATTCTCCCACATGGCCTGACATCAGTGAGAGTCGATCAAGGACTCTTTTTGATGAGATTATATTTGCGTTTGAAAGGAGTCTATTTATTGATGTTGGGTTGAATCTATGACATTGCATGATGTCATATTTAGAGTATATTTCTTATTGTGGAGTGCAGAGAAATGAAACACTCAATGTTCACCACATCTTCTAATATGAACACTGGATAAGGTTTCTATGATTAGATGATGTAATTCTTTTAATGCGTTGAGATATACGTGCTAAAGGAAAACATGTTGTTTCAACCATTTTGGATTTCATATAGCTACGTGCACCACCAAATCAATTTTTATTGTATCCCTTCCATTACATTGACATGACTATGATACTCATCATAAGGTAATACCTTTTCTAATTTGTGATGAATAGTGTTCCATGTTTTTTGGTGGATATCATGCACCCAATATTCTAATATCACCTATGGAATGTTTAATTAGGGACTGGATAATGGATATAACAAGATAAGTATGTCATCTTTATCCATATGCTTCCCCATGTTTCTTTGTATATTTATTTTCTATTCTATAGGTTCTTCCACCTGGTTCAAAAAATGTGGACACTTCTCTACAATTTCATTATAAAAAATAATATTGGTAGGGATGTAATCTATCACATTGTAATACACATGATCCATGGGTGGTTCAAATACTGACCATCACCTCAGACTATCTTCTAGATGAGAATGGATTACCCATATTAATGATAAGGTATCATACATGAATGGAATCATTTTAACATATTCCTCATGGTAGGTAGTCATCTCATAATTAATTCTCCAAGGGGACCCTTTTAATGATGTAAAAAACTACTTAGGTTATAACATTCACATCTAATAACATTATGGGGTGGAATAACATTATGTCCTGATGTCTGACTGCATGGAAGAATCCTACAACATGTACCTTGGGAAGGAAATTCAGGATGGATGGAGTCAATTAGAAGAACTTCTTGTTATTTGATCTTCTAGACACACTGAGGGATGAAAAAACATTCATCAGGAGATTGCCTCTCATGATCAATCATATTATGCATATCAAGAAATATTTCTTATTGAAGTACCTCTGAAGGACCTTTAGAGTTACTTCTACTGTTACCTTAATTTGGTTACGGGATAGTAGGATCCTGATCATCCCCATATAATCCAAAAAAAGATTCAAGAGCTCATTAATTAAGTAGATAATGATCATATATTGACACATAATTTTCAAATAATCTCTAATGGAGAATATTTTTTTTATGCCTTCCTGAAAATTAATTAATCCACTTGATGGGAAAGTGGTTTTTGGGAACAATTTTTTTTACATGCTTATGTGACACTTCTGTAATGAATTTTCACCTTCCCTTCCACTATTTCCAGGATGTTCTTTGTGACTTTAGTGGATGAAAATAAAATATATGCCCATTATATGTCTAGATTAGGGGTGTATACCTACTATTGACCTCCAATTTATGCTATTGGATTATGGTAGTACTTAGGTATATGGGAATGGATTAGGTTCATCCCTATGTTTGTCACTTGGATGTTCTGGTGGACTTCTCTAGACACTACAAGATGAGAATTCAGGTGTGCTTGTTAAATGTGGGCAAGTATGTATTCCTTCATTCATTTTTTACACCAAACATGATTGGTTGGAATTTAATACATCAAGATGAGGCTTCTGAAAGTATTGTTTATTTTTTTGAATTTGTTTGGTCTTTCTCATGGTGTTCCACTAGATTTTATGGGAAAGATGCTTCAAATGATTCTAAATGAGGCTATCTTCCCTCATTGATGGAGTGGGAAAGTATTTATACCTGATCATTGTTGGAAACAAATTTTTGTTGGTGGGATTCTCAATAGGGGAAAAAGGTGTGACCCTATTCCGTGTTTACCTATTTCGTCCATCAACAGGCCACCTTACATGCCCAGGTCTGGATGAATTTGGCTGATCTACTATGGATGGAACACTTATCACATTGAGGGTTCACTGGCATGTATCTTTGATGGAAGTGATTACTAGAATGATATTTTGAAAGGAACCCTATCTCTTATGGGTGAGTCCATCTATGGCCGATTGATCAGCCTCCCTATGATGGGAAAGGAGATGATTGTTGCATTTTAGGGATAAGTTGCTGAAACTATTGGATATGGTGATAGGTGTCCTATGGTTCTAGACTACCAGTCATTGTAGTGTGGATTAATGGTAGGGATTCGTGAACTAGAGGTCCCATCGAGTAGCCTCTAGGGTTTGGATGGTAATATTTTTTTTGATACACTTGTTCTAGTGTATTTGTGTGCAAAATATTGAATATTCTAGGAAGGCAATCAAATCCCATGTATGGATGAGGACCCAACATGAATGATATCCAGGGAATACATACATGGGAGTTGGTGTGGCGTCACTTTAATTGAAGGGATATCATGTTGAAAGTAACTTTAATATAGGTGAAAATTAAAACAAAAAAACCCCAATCAAAGAATAATTTCAATAAATGAACACATGAATAATTGATTTTTTATGGGCCCTCCATCAATATGAGAGTAAAAGGGTCCTAATAGGTAGGTGACATTACCATCTTGGTTAATTATTCATGATAGTTTCACCATTTTTTTCATCCCCAAATGAAACAAGGGGTTGGAATGGGTTTTTTTGTGACTGTGGAACAACCATCACATCAGATAAAAACACACACATCCCATTCAGGATGTTTCAAATGGGGTTTATTCATGAAACCAGAAACACCCAATTATTTTCATATCTGGGATAAATCATGTTCTTGAATTCCAAAGGGAGGTTCTCATTAGGGAATATGTCCAATGGTACTGAAGAACTCAAATTTTTTGATAGGATGGGAGTTCAGTCTCGTCACACCTTTTGGGGGATTTTTTCTTAATATGGGGATCTCTTAATGATTTAAGATATCTTCGTGAATCCTTTATTAATTACCATGTATTACATGGGTCACTATGGAATTAAAAATAAATTATTATCATGAATAAAAAATAAAATCAACATTTTGTATATGAGGATAATAATTGATGAAGATATTTTTATGTATATGAGGTTCTACATAAATTATATCTTTTTAGGAATGGACTATATATTATTTTTTCATTTATTATTATGACACTAGTTTTGAGCCACACAATGGGGTCCTCTAGATTGTGTTATCATATAAGGAGATTTGATTTGTTTTGATGTCAGGATCAGACCCATGTGATGGGTTTCCCACATTTCCTAACAAAATGGAATTATGACCCCTATAGTTTGATTCCATATAATGAGAACATCATACCTTTTAGGTACATGTTATTAGGACCAAACCATGCAGTTTAATGTCATTTAACAAGGACATCAAAGTGAAAAGATCATAGTTAATGTTATTTGGGACTTATATTGAATCATTATATGGAAACTTGAAGGGATATGGTCTCCTAGGATAGAATAGACCCTTCCTGGATCGTGTCCCAGAGAGAATGAGGGAGTATTTTGGGCTTTTGGGTTTGGACATTATAGATGTTTCCTATAAATCCCATTATAATGGGAACAAAATCCCATTTAGTTTAGTTTGAGGTTAAGGACCCACGAATATGGTGGAACTCTAAAAACATGTATAATAGGTAATGATCTATTTGGAGAGTATGGAATTGGTTCTTACACCCATGAGGACACACTTATGTTTTATGGTGACATGGATAAATATTACACTGAGTAGGAAGACAATAGATTGGTTGGGGATTAAAATTTAAATGATTCATAATGGTTTGGTATCATACTAGATTCATGACCACTAAAAACCTATAATCCCACATGTGTCATGGATAGTGTGAGAGATGAGGGGATGTTCCAGATCAAGGGGAACCACAATCAGTATTTTTCACTGGTGGATGAGTCTAAGAACCAAAGGGAGAGGTATAGAGAGAAGGATCGAGTGCTTGTATCCTCCCCTCATTGTAAACTAGATACTCACATATGAATTTCGATGAAGATACATCGCATGAGTATAGAGAAGGATTGAGGAATGAAGTTGGAGTGGTCCTCTAAGAGAGATTAGGGGGTTACATTAGAGTTAATGAACTAATGAATCTTGGGGAAGAGAGGATGATATTTCACTATCCCTCAAAGGTATTTGTAAGAATGTTCCTCTCTATTTATACATAGAATTGAAGGTCCCTAATCTAGGGATGAATGGGGAATGAGACAGTCATATCCCTCAAATTTGAGACCAGTAAATACCCGACACATCCCTTGGATTTGGGGTCCTCATGACTGAGTGAATGAATATATGCATGAACTTTGTGGACCCTGCCCATTTGGTAAGACAAGTTCATGACAAATATGGCTGAGGGAATGAGTGTTTGAAAGGGCGACACACTTGAGTGTCTCTTTCCATGATTTTTCATGTCCAACGAGTTTAGTGGAGGCTTCAATTTAGTCCCAATGAGGTGAGGGATCCAAAGTAATGGGAGACCTTCCATTGGTGGTAGGAAAGAGGACATGAAGGTGTATCATTCCGGTCAAATAATAGATATAAGGAGGCATCTCACACAGGACCTGGGTGGAGCGATAAGTCGTTAATGTATGGGTTAGGCCTTCCCTACTGGAGGTGTGCCTTGGGTGATGGCTTATTTAAGAGAAAACACATGGGAAAAGAGTTTATCAAGGAACTAATGGTTTCATTAGGTATCCCTGAATGGTCTTCTGTAGGTCTTGGGTTATGGAAGGGACCTTTCTGCTAGTGGTTTTTGACTATGGGAAATGTGGTCCTCACACAGGTGTCTGGGGTTTCATACCATAGAGGGATTTGTATCTCACAATCTATGTAATTCCATCTTCTATCAAACTTTACAGAGATACTTGAGTTATTTTTGGAAGTCTTAGGTGATGGGGTGGTTTGACCAGAGCATACTGGTTTCTTATATTTTTTCACCATAAAAAATGAGGATCCCTAAGGTCATATTTAATGAAAAATCTAGGGCCATGTTCAATGGATTTTCTCACACATTTTCACATCATGGGCATCTAAAGTAGGTACCCTATAGAGGGGTGGATGATTTTTATTCTTGCACAGGGCATATGAAAGTTCTTTTGATTATTCTTGGTTATCATCATTTCTCTAACATACATTTGGTAATACTCATAATATTTTCATCAAATTTTATAAAACAGAGTGTCAAAAAACATTTCTTTAAATTATTAATATGATATTTATTATACAATTATAATTATGGAATTTTAAAATAAAAATTATCTTACTTCCATCATTATCATCTAAAAATGGTAAAGTTACTTCTGTATATGTAAGAAAAATCATCTCCATATTTTGTATATGTATGACATATCTTATCTATGATTGTAACATTAAAAATAATTCGTAACCATATTTTATGGTTTCTTGTGAAATTATAATTTTTCTTTAAAAATCCTAATTGTGTCAGTATTTTTATTCATGATATGATTGAATAATGACATATTTGACCACAACCAACCTACCAATTTCATTTGGATATATGATATTAATATCTCGATTTCATCCAAAATAAACATAAATAATTAATTAATTTAATTTAACATGGTAATAAAAAAATAAAAAAAAAATACAAAATTGTTTCTTTATCCAGTAAATAATTAAAATAACATTATTATTTAGGGTGATAATGAACAAACATGATGTTTCTGACTCAAGGTAAGGGTATTATTTTAAAATTACTCTTTTAAATATTAAATTAAAAGTATTTTACTTGTTCAAATTCTTATAAAAATTTTTAAAAAAATTATTATTTGTGAATAAATAAATTATAATGTATATTTTTCACTAAGTTTTTATTTCATTATTTTTTTTATAAATAATATTTTAAACATTTTATGTAAGAGTAACTTTTCAATAAAAACCCTCATTTTCCTGATTTAAAATATAAATAATTTTCTTCCATGTCCACATGCTTAACATTTTTATGTATGTTTTTATATGTAAATAAATAAATTATAAATAAAATTTTGAAACCTCTTTTTATTGTATTTCAAATGTTTTCAAAATTAATACTTTTACCTATTCAATATGGATTTTTTTGATTTAAAAGAAATAAAAATGTAATGTTGTATTTTAATATACATGATGTCAACAATCCTTCCCACCTCCATAACAATTATTTTATGTTTGGATTCCATTTAATATTTTCATGAATTTATCATATAAGAACCATAATTTTAATTTTTATAGTATTTTAGTTTAAATAATGGGTATTTACAAGGAATGGTTATTTCAATATCCAAAAATTATTCACATATTGGTTCAAAATATTTTTTGAAGGGTTTTATGATGAATATGTAATAAGATAAAATGTTAATTAATCATATATTAATTGAAAATTATATATGAGAAATGGGTGATCCTGATACAGCTTATAAGATGGGTTGAATTGTGTTATAACTAGTGATGATAGATGAGATAAATATAGATTAGATGAAGGGTAATCCAAATTATAGATCTACAATTAATTCAGGAATGATACTTATCTTAAAAGGATCTAAGGATGGAGTTAACTATTATTGTTTCAATAATTGACTTAAATGGGATAAAATTATTTACGAAATGGGTTTTAAAATGTGTTATAAATATGATTCTACGAATAAACAAAAATATATTTATGCTCTCATGGTATTAGTTTTAATGTTTTCTAATAGAAAAATATTTGTGTTTTTATTTTTGTAATGATTTATTTCATACGCTCAAAGAATCATATTAAAAAGGTTTGTATTTAAATTCATTTTCATGGTTTTCAATGGACTAATGGATTTCTTATTTTTTCCCTTAAATAGTTTTTTTTCACATAAAAATTTATAAAATGTTTTTCATAGGGTTATAAGGATGATTAAGGACAATGATTTGTGAAGGGGAAAGTCATGATATTTTTTCGCAGTTAAGAACATGTTAATTTTTAATTGTATAATGTTGCGAGAAAAAAGGATACTAAGTGGAAGTTTCAAACAAATATTATATGGGTTTTTAGGTATGATTTATGACCCAATAATCTAAAATATAAACGTCAAGGGTTACTAGAAATAAAAGTGAGTGTATTACTTATATATACAAAATTTATATATTTATTAATAATTGTTCCTTATAGATAATTTTATTAGTACAATTAGATGATACTTGAGGTTAGGATTTTATTTTTTCAAAATTTAAAAACCATTTTTAAAAAAATGTTAATAAAAAATGTTTAATTTTGTTATTATTCTATGGAGAATTATTGAAATTTTCGGGGATTTGAAAAAAGAATAAATAAACATAGATATAAAGGGATTTTAAGGATTATATTATTATAAAATTTATATAGTATTGTGTTTACCCTTATTGATTATTTTTCTTTTAATAACCCCTTTCATGTTTAAGTGATGTTATTTTAAATAAATTATGAAAAAATTGTCATTATTGAAATAATGTGATATTTAAAAGCATTATTATACATTATAGATGATTAGATCATCCCTAATATTGAAAAATATTGATTATATTATTTTGAAAGGTTCATATTTATTCAAATAACCTATAAGAATTTTTTTAATTATCCAAAACAATTACATTTATATAAAAATATATGGGTCATGGTAAAATTTTAATCTTATTTCAAAGTCTCAACATATTATACACTCTCAAAAAGGGAAATACCACAAAGTACATGACCATATACTTTTGAGTTGTTTGGAATTATTCCTAAAGATAAATAAATTTTCAAGAAAATTGTTATTCTTTGATATAAGAATTGAATTATTTTATTATGTTTAAATAATGAAACATTAATGGGTTGATATTTATGAATAATATGAGCATAATTAATATATTTGACTTTATAAAGGAAGTATTGAGGAATAATATGAAAAATAATGGGTAATGCGTTAAGAAAGAAGTATAATGAACGGTGTAATTATTTATAGAGTTTTTAGAATTATTGATTTAGTGGTTTTTTATCAAGGATATTTTGATGTATTATAAATGTTATAAGACTATTGAAGAATATAAGAATTGTTCTATTTTAGTGTTTTCTTTCAAAATTTTGAAACATTTTTTTAGAGGAATCGATACCTATGAAATGCTGCGTATAGAAATTGTGTAAAATTTTAAAGACACTCATTTAAGAAAATACGAATGATGGATAAATGATCCTTGGGGTTTATATTCTCATGATGTTAAAAAAAATAATAGTAAATAAATATTATTTGATTCCATTACTGTAAATAATTAATCCAATCCATAGAAGAAATAAAGTGATTTATTGATTAATATTATATTTAATGTGGTTAGTGATACATTGGCAGAAATATATTGAGGTAAATGTCACTTTAATGTTTAAAAAGTTAAACTTTAATTTGAGGATTAATAGAAAAACAATTTTGGGTCATAAGTTTAAAGGTAATGATAAAATTCTGTGTTTATAAGATCAATTATGTTTAAAAAATTATTGGTTATTACAATTTGTGAACATAAGATTTAACATATAGATAAACATGAGATTGAAATGTAATATAGAAATTATTTGATTTTTATTTAAGATCACTATATTTTTTGGGAATATTATATGACTACGGTAGATAGAGTATTATAGATTTTTGTTTATGCAATACATATTTATTTATGTTTTTGGAGAATATATGATTTCGTTGTGACATTTAATGATATTAATTTAAATGATTAGAATATTATATAGATTAAAATATTAGTGAATAATAATTTTTTATTATATAACTTTTCGAGTGAATAATGATGATTAGAGATAAAATATAAAATTAAAATCATAGGAATATGTGATTAAATAATTTTGTTATTTTGGTTCTGAACATGGTGGGGAATATTTTGTTTAATTTTTTAGGTTAGTTATTTATAAAACGATCTATGATGAACTTTTTGTGTTATTATTAAGGATATGGAAATTAATTTTATATTTATTCATGTGGGGGCTTATTCTTATGGGGGTTATCTTACCTAGTTCTATCAATATCTAGTCAAAAACTATAGTCAAGGATAATATGTTGTAATCCTTTTGTGGACAATGTGATTCATTAGAAGTTCTTTTTAGAACATTGGGAATGAAAAATTCATCTTACTTCTCAACATTGTGAGAAAAAGATGTGATTATCTTTAATACTGATTAAAGGATGAGATTCTACTTGTCATGTTAGTATACTATAAAATGTTATTAATATAAATGGTAAAGGCATTCCAAATATCATTGAAAATGATCTTCATACAATTTGTTTTCTATTAAAATCATTTATGATGAATACATATCTTTTTCACACCTCATTTATTTGTGTTTTTTTGGTCATTAAAATTCTATTGACCATTCAATATATTATGATTAATGATCCCAATTACTCTCCATCACTATATGGATATTATGCCTTTCTCTAATTGTAATAGTTTCACATCCCAGTATTTTAATTCTATTTGGAAACATAGTTATGCGTTATTTTTTATAACAATCATATTTAACATTCCCACTTTTAAAGAGGATTATTAATTAACCATTTTTATGAAATCATATTTCAACAATGTTATTTCTAATATAAAATGAATTATTATAGAGGGTAAGTTAAAATTGAGAGGATTAATTTTTTTTAAAAGGACATGGGGGATAATGTAACACCATAATATTTTAAAAAATAACGTCATGTTTGATATAGTGTATCATACTCTATGACAAGCTCAAAAAAACTATGAAATATTATTAATGTAATATGACCACCATACCTTATCCCTAAAATTTGTGGGTAATAATTTTAACAAGAACATTATCATATATATATGATTTTCCTATCCAATAAAAATTTATTGATTCATTATTATTAAATAATCATATAGTTTTTAGTTGAGTCATTTTATATTTTGAAAATTATTTTATTTTTAAAAAAATATTTTTCTATATTTTTTTTGTAAAATGTTATAATTTATATAAGTAACATTAATAAGATTTATTTTAAAAAAAGAACCTAATTTTATAAATCATAGTTTAAAAGTTATGTTGTGTTGAAATTTCTATGATTTTCTTAAAATAATGATTTGGTAATGAATATTCAGAAATGCAGTTTTTATTAAAAATGATATATTCATTGAAAGTATATAGAAATTAAAATTATATTATAGATTTTTTTATTAAAATTAATAAAACAATTCTTATTAATTATAATCCAATAATTTTATTTTGAATGAATTGAAAATAAAAATTTGGTATAAAACATTTTTATTCTAAAAAAGGCATTTTTTATAAAAAATTATTTTCATTATAAATACAGGATTTACATTAATCTTAATCCTTCAACTTCTGTGATTTGAAATTGAAAAACTTGGATTCAATACTATGAATCATCACAATTAATAATATTTAAATTGGTTGAAATAATTTTTTTCCATTATTAAATGTAACTATAGTAAATATTTATTTCCTCGGTAAAGGTAAATAAGTTAATTACAGTTAAAATTAATATTATACAGCCTAAAAAATGACCCAAAACTTTTAAATTCCCTCTTATATGAATATATTTCAACCATGTACATAAAATTATGCAATGTGTGGATAATTTTTTATATATTTTATTTATTTTATCCTTTATTATAATTTATTAAATAATAAAAGAAAAAATGTCATATTCATGGTTTTACTAACTATAATATTTTTTAAAAGGTTTAAAAAAACTTATGTTCAGATATATATATTAATTTTAAATATAGTTTATTTTTTATAATAGAAATTTATTTATAAATATTTGTGATGTAAATATTTCATTAAATGTATGCAATGATGATGTAGTATGTATTTAATTTAAATAAAAATTAAATCAATGGATTTTAAAATATTATATGATAAATATTTTTTTTAATTATTATATTCCATAAATTTCCTAAATACATATAACATTTTATGGGTGTTATGAAAGTAATGTATTCTAATTCAATTGGTACATTTTTTTATTAAATTTTAGATTAAATGAATAATTCCAAAAATGACTATAATGATATTATATAATAAGTAATAATTTATTAAAAAATTAATAATTTTTAAAAAATATATTTTGGAATTTAATTTGGATATAGTTGATGATATTAACTATGGCCGATTTATTTTCCAATTATCCTTTTATAGTAACTATATTAACTGCAAACTATTAAACACATCATTATATTGATAATTTTCAAAAAGGGTTAACATGGATTAAAAAATGATATGGTTTAAAACATCCTAAAAACATGTCTAGGATTTATTGAATGACATAATCATCACTCATAATCATATTATGTTCAAATAATATAATTTTTTTTCTATTTTAATGTGGATATTAATTTATAATAATTAATACTTTTAAAAATTCCAATAGTTCCCCACCCCAATATTATTAAAGGGCACCTCCTCCCCCCTTTTTAAACACTTATAATTATTTTTCAACCAATACCTACCCAAATAAATTCCATAAATCAAATAATACATCATAAAGTCCTCTTTTTTTATAATAAAACCTTCCTAGGAATTATTTTGTTGTAAACCAATAGTGGTTGTCTGAATAGATGTATAGTTCTCATCCAAGAGTTTTAAATTTATTTATTCTTATATATATTTGAAATATTATTAAAACATGTAGAAATAAGAATAATAATTTCTTAAATATAATAATATTTAATTATTTTAATGTAATAAAATCTAACCATTTCATCTACAATCAAATAGAAAATGAAACCATTGTTCGTGTGTATGGTGGACCACTACCTCATAAAGTAATGTAATTTTTTTCCATCACCACATCTCATTATTTAAAGTCAAGATGGATTTAATGTATATATATTTGATATTATTGAAATATATATCAATCTTTAAAAATAGTATATAATATATTATCTTAATTTTACTTCGATTGAAGAATGACAGAATCATTCGTGTGTATGTGTTGATTACAACCCCCCCAAAGTGATGTGATTAATTTTTAAAAACCACATCACATGCATGATATATATAAGTATATTTCCATAAATTAATATGTTACTTATCTCATAGTTATCATTATGTAATGATAAATTATCGCTTACCTTCATTCCATCTTGATTGTTTACAGAAGGAAATGTTACTCATGCATACATACCACCAACCATCTCCATAATTGTAACGTAGACCATTTTTCATAACCATATTTAATTAATGGTTTTAAAAATATAAATTACATATTAAAATCATAATTAATTCATGGTTTTTATCCAATATATTATTTAATAATTACTTATTTGAACATAGTCAACCTACCGAAGACATTTTAGACATTTGAGCCATATTTTTTGCAAAATGTTTAGCATAAACATAAATGATTATGTAATTGAATATAACATGAAATTAAATAATATGAAACAAAATAATAACCCTGAAAACTATTTTTTCGAATTTAAATAATTTAAATATGTTTATTATGTAATAATATAAATAATGTATGTAATGAATTAGACTTATTTTGAGGGAATTTATTTTATAAACACCCTTTTAAAGTTTTTGTTCAAACTATTATTCTTCCATTCCCATGTTCATATAAATATTTCAAGAAAATTATTATCTATGATAAAGTTCATTTTTTATGATAATTAAATTTCATTACATTTTTTAAAAAATTATATTTTTTATGGTTTTATGCATGGGACCTTTACTTGAAAAACATTATTTTTAGGGTTTCTTTTCTATATCATTCTCTTCGTGTTCCATATTCATAAAACTATTTTATAGATGTTTTTATATGGGAATAAATGAATTATCGAGTAAATTTTTCTAAATATTTTTAAATTCATTTCATGGTTTTCAAAATTAATCCTTTTTATATATTTAATTATATACATATTAATGTTTATTATAAAAGGTAAAAAATGATTTTTCTATGTTAGCATATACAGTGTCAACAATATTTCTGATTTCCAAAACTATTATTTTATATTTGGATTCCATTAAAATATTTCATATCTTTTTCAACTAAAATTCTCCTTTCCCCATTTTCATGTTAATTTTTTGTTTTAAAATGTATTTTAAAAATAAAATGGTATTTCAATATCAAAAATTTATTCACATATGTGTTCAAACATATTTTTAAGGGTTTTATGATTAAAATTTGTGATTATAAAATGTATTATTCATGATATGATACTTAAGAATTATATATGATAAATGTGTGATTTTGATACCAATTATCATATGGGTATATACCCATTATATCTCATGAAGATATGAGATCCAAATATAGATTATACAAAGAGAGAGCCACATTATTACACTCCAAGGCATTGGCTCATCTTCCTTATATTAAATGGAAAAAAGAGGTGATTAACTCGTGTGGTTTATCTTATGGATTTAACTAGGATCTAGTTATTTTTGACATGATTTTAAAATATATTATGATTATGATTCATTGTGTCATATATTATGGATATATATCTTCATTTATTGAGTTTTTTGTTTTTGTTTGTCACATAAATGTGTGTTTTTATTATATAAATGACATATTTCACATACTCAACCAATAATATGATAAAAGTAATTACTTTATTGGTATTCATGTTTTCACTATGATAATAGATTTATCCCTTTTTTATCCCTTAATGAGATTCATGTACTCATCCCACATTTTGTAATGAAATTCAAAGGGTTATATGTAAGGGTAAGAACAAGGAATAAGTGAAGTGGAAATTCCTATATTTTTTCCTGAAATTAAATTATTCTTATCTTTAAAATCATTCTATTTTGGAAAAAAATGATACTAAGAGAAAGCTTATAACATGTATTATATGGGATTGTTTAATAAGAGTTATGACATAATTATCTAAATATATAAACCAGAAATGATCATTTAAAGAAGTGTTAGTGAATTATATTATAGATATTCAATTTTTTGATTGCTTAAAACTATCTCATTATTGTAAAATAAATCTAGTCTAACAATGATGATAGACATTTCAAGAAAATAAAATGAAGGATATAAAAAAAGGCTATATTTCACCTAATGTAGGTATTTGGACATGAAAATTAATGGATGAAGGTACACATGTATTTAACTGAAGAGTTTTGAAAGGCATATCTGATTCTTATTCTTAAAACCCTTTTTTATACTTGATTTTTAAAATGAGTATTAAATCACAAGCCTATTCATTTAATTTTCTACAGAAACATATAGAATGAATATCATTGTACCATAATGAAATGTTTGCTGAAATATAAATATTTCTTTCTTCCAATAGATATAATTAATGTGATTCCAGTTATTCATGTAATATTACAACATATAATTCTTATTCACCAAATCATAGTCATATTAACTAAAAAATCATCATTGTTGAAAAATGGACGAGTGTAGATACAAAAACCATCCACCACTCTAGATATATGATAATGTAACTATTATGAAAGAAGATAATAATTGATCATATTAATCAACATACATCAATTAACCACCATTGTGTACAATCTTTGATGTATCTAGGGATGTTAAAATAACCATTCCAATGGTGGAATATGAATAAATAAAGCAACCACAACCACTTGTGAAACAAGGCACAATAGTGAGGTATAAAAGGGGTAGGACACCCTATAATCCTAATGTCATAATTATTTCATGAATTTGGATCGATTCACGAGATCATGGGAGACTATAAGAAAACTAAGATAAATATTTTTAGTCACGAAAGGCTATACATGTCAATATGGGATTCCACACATTGCAGACATGGCAGGACATCTATATCCCACCAAATATTATATAACTGATCATTAAAGAGAAAAAAGTTCATGGAATATTGAAATAGTAATTCATTGAGATGAGTGGTTATCTGTTGAGGTTGGTAACAAAGTCAAGTGATTTTTTAGAAAGTTCACATTATGTAGTGTTGGAGTAATATTCTCTTATAAGTAATGGAAGGGCTTTGAATGTTGATCTCGGTGATCTTTATGAGAAAGAGGATCCTTCTTTATCTACTTCATCATTTGATGTCAACCTCATGTCAGTACCACTAAGTAAAATATGTGTGAATTATAAGTTATTCTTATGTATTTTATGTCCATTTATATTAATTTTTAATCACACTAATTACAAAAAAATTAATAAAGTTTGAGACAATCCTTTGATAATCTAGCACAAAATTTTTGACTACAAACTGAAAGAGAAATAAAAATTTAATTAAAACTAAACCATGAGAGGTATTCTTCTCAAATGGTTTTGAAGAAACTCAATAAGGATATATACCTATCTGTGAGTTTCCTAGACTTCTCTATATTAGTTTTGTTGTTACCTCATGCCTTTTTTTCCTTATAAAAACTATTAAATATTTATTTGCTAAGTTAAAATTCAAATTTTATGGATGAAAATTATTTAATGGGGTATACTGTATCCTTTAGTGGTTTTATAATATTATTACCATTAATAAATTCAATACAATCTATATCTTTCACTATGCACAACACTGAACATAAATGATACCGTAATATTTTTAAATCAAATATAAATATTTAAGTATAATAGTAAAAATCCTCAAAATGAATTAGAAAAAATGACTAAGAGTAACCCAATAATGAAATTGTTAAATAAAGAAAATACAGTCTACTTTTAATATGAATGAAATTCAATTGGTATAAATATAATGACTAATATGATCATTTTATTCATAGAAATGTATTTTTATAAGTACTTATTTTTTATGAAATATATGTTTACATTTAAATAAACATGTGAATTATTATGATAAAAGTTATTTGATATGACTAACTCACTTATACTAATCTAACTAGAAAATGATAGGAAATAATAATGAGAGTTAATAAAATTCTTAAAAATCAATTTTCCTATAAAAATGCTTTTTTTGATTATATATATTCCAATTATTTATCATTTATATTTATAAATTTTATCATTTTAATATGATCAAATTATTTTTTTGGATGGATCATAAAAATATAATATTATAATCATATGTTAAGAATTTTCTAAATATATCAATTTTAGGTGAATAGTGAAAAATGATGTTTTATTAATAACATGTATTTTATGGAATTATTAATATATATGTATTTAGTGGAAATTCATTAATCCTTATTATATGAAAAAATATGTATTTTATATGTGATTTTATATTTTAAACATATATATTTTTAATTTAAAAATCCATATTTGAGATTATAGAACTAAATTTATAAATTTTTAATTTTTTTTTCACATTATACATTTAGTATATTAAAATAAATTTTAATCACTTATAGAAAATTAATTTAATAAAATTGATTTCAAAATTTTTATTAGTAGTTACAAATTATTTAGTAAAATCTAATTAATTTTTGTGAAAAAGGATATGTTATCTTATGTATAATCTAGTTACTATAGTAAAAGATAAAATGGTAAAACTAATGAATATAAGAGTCAAATACCTAAAAAGTATACAAAATTTTTAAAATTGGTTTTTTGTGTCCTTGGTCGACGATATCCCTTCCACACTCTATTATTAATCAATTTTTTATCTATATTCCTTGAGTTTGACATCCATATTTTGAAATGTTAAGAATATTTACAAAAAATTACATCCCTTTTCACATATAAAATTGTCCCTCCTCTCGTTACTTCCCTTAAAAAAAATTCCCCATTAGTTTGGAATAAGATAATACCAATACTCTGTCCACATTCATATACACCATCAAGTAGATTATTACTTCTCAATATACCATCCCATAAACTCTTAACCACTCTTCAATTTAGATAATACCTAAAGTGATGTATAAATTTATAGCCCCTCCATTATTTTTCTACTTCATTTTGTGATATTATTATTACTCAAATTAAATTATTAAATATTATAATTATATCATCATAATCAATAGTATAATTTTATTTTTCAAAATAATTATGGCAATATCAATAACAATCGTTCCAGTTTCTATTTAGAAAAATGAAAGTGTCACTCATACATTGTACAAACTACTGCATCAACACTATAATTTGTTAAGGATTACTTATAAAGTAAAGAATTATGGTCATAGTAGGTAAAATAAAATACAATGTTTTCATTTATAATATATTTTACACTTTTAAATCGTATAACAATTTATAAATTTCCCTTGTTCTTTGTAAAATCAATTAATCATCCATGTTTATGTGTGTACTACTGCCCCATGGAATGATTTATTTATATTTTTTATCTTAATTTTGGATATTCATGATTGATAATAATAATGGTTTAATTTATTAAATGTTATGATCGTGATATCATCAAGTTTATAGTTTATCAAATAGGAGGTCTTGTTAATGATATGAACACCAAATGACAATCATTAATTCAGTAAAGCGCATTAAGCGGAAAATCATCTTATTTATATTATGATTTTTTTAAAATAAAGTACTTATTTTAATTCATTATTCCTATTCTATAACATAATAATAAACAATAAATGTGAACATTATGCTTCTAGTATAATGATTTTATAACTAAAACACCACATAATCATATATTATTCATGATATGTTCATATTTGGGTTTGTTTAGCCACATAATTGATCAATGACGTGAAATTATTAAATAGATGATTAAAAGATTATAATAACTTTCATAATTTGATTTAAAAATATAAATATATATTTTTTGGTCCTATAATGGTAAAATAATTTTTAAACTAATTAATTAATAGAACACATTTTGTTCATTAAGAATCACTAAAACAAGATCATTGCCAATTTATTATTTATGGGTTGTAAAAAAATATCACAAATAATGAAATAACACCTTTATAAATATCATGTAAAACATATTACATTATATTAATTGATTTTTTAACAATGAAATTAGTATTAGGAATAACTACACACACCATAATTATGAATCCAATTCAAAATAATCGAGAGTATATACACCCAATATAAATAATAGGTAATAAATAATTATAATTCATACAGGGAATGGATATATATGAAGTGAAAAAATTAAAAGGAATATGAGTATATTTTTGAATTATTTTATTGTTATATAGTTCTTTGTGATATAAGAGGTTAAAGTATGTTCATGGAAACCAATTCAAGTGGTAAGGGTTCTTTGTTTCAAATTTGATCTCCTTGAGACATGTCTATGTTATTAATCCTATTTTCATTATCACAGTGGAAATAAATTCTAGTAATAATTTTGGAATAATCATTAACATATATTTTAAGATGTTAAATATACTATTCCATTTTCATTCTCTCATTATGTTTGGATAACAAAATTACAAAAGCTGTAAAGGTTTTCATGGGCTTTTTTTATGTTCTATAATAAATAATACATTTTTTTCACCATGTATTCCTTGTATTGTGGATTTGATTCATATGGATGCATTTTTATAAAAACAATTATTTCATGGGATATTATGTAAAATCATATTCCCTTCTTTGGATAGTTGTATATTAAATTATTACACTTTTATTAAGGATTTTTGGTAACTCAAATTTCAATAAATAAGTTATGACCCCTATCTTGAATTTATTTTATATAAGTTGGGTACATTCTACTCATAATTATATTATGTTCTATTGTATCACTATTTTATATGGAAGTATATTCCTACAATATAAATCCATGTTGAATATTTCATATCTTAGTGATTATGTTTTACTTATGGGATATTGAGAGATTAAATATTCTTTCTTTTGAGTTATAATTATATATCATGTATGTTGTTCCTCCAGTGACATAGATTTTTGAATACCATATTTTTAGTTTATTTTTTATATGTGTTCACCTAGTTTCCATACATCAATTTATTGTTAAAATCACTAACTCATCATATTCCATTAATCAATATGGTTTTAGCTTGTGGCATGGATAGATAGAATTCATTTCCATTTATTTATTATGAAACAATTTGGAATTTTTATATATTTTTATTTCATTACTGATGTTTATTATTACTAAATAACTTTTAAAATGTATTTTTAACCATCCACTTTCATTTTATGTATTTTTTATGATTGAGTATTTTACATGAAGAAAAATATTTCCATTCTTTATGTTGTAATTTGAACAAGGACCATTGTTATCAAGTTAACTATATAATTTTTTACCTTTCAACATCTTTCATTGGAAGGATTGTTATCATTTTATCCCTTTTAATAACATGGTGAAAATTATTACAAATACATATGTTATTATTTTAATTTATAACATTATTTTAAATGTGTGATATGAAATGTTAACTCATTTTCTTTCATGATGAATGAATTGGAATTAAAAAAGTTAAAGGTATATTCTGACATTATATATCCCATTAAATTGTCAGTAGATTTAAGGAGACTAAAAGTTTTGGGTATTTTTTTTGTACGCCTACCAAGGAAAACATATTTCCTTGATTCTATGATCAATATGTATGGTATTTTCTTAAGAAATTACATTTAAAAAATTATGAATTTCATTAATAAGGAACCATATTTTATTAACCATGTAATCTATTTATTTTCATTTCTATCCACATATATATTATTCTTTAAAAATCAGTTTATTATGGAAATATATGATTACATGTTATTGATGTAATATTTGTTCTATATATATGTCGTAATTAACTCAGTTGTATATTTCCCTTACTAGTAATTTTATCTCACCCCTTATTATGTTTCTACTTATCATGGCCTAAAGAGTATCATTAGACATCATATGTCTAATAGAGTTGATATTTGGAAAATATTTAGGAGATTATAAATACTTATTATGGATTAGTAGTTTTCTATATAGTGGTAAACATATACATTAGTTGAGAATGAAGTGATCTTTTTAAGATTATGTTTTGTCCTAATATTTTGGAGATGAATGAATATAATTTTTGGGAACATATGCGTATCGTCTTGTCCAGGGTTCCAATCACCATTTCCCTAAGCCTATCAGTCCCATGACATTAGGAGTGCCTCCTTGTAACCTAGAATATTTCAACTAGTAGCGAGGATCTAATATCGATCATGGATATACTATTTTTTCTTTATCACAATAATACCATAGTGGAAATAAAATAGAATATTCAAATAACAAAACTATTACTAGAATAATACTGGTATGAAAAGAGGACCAAATCATGAAATAAAATATCAAAACTGAACAGTAGATATTCCATGCCAATGTATGTGACATGTTTCAAAATTTAAATCCAAATTTAAAGACACTAACAACACCCATGTGAGTCCTAAAATAGCTATGGTTCTCTCATCCATGCTCCATAATGACAATTCCATCCAACATAAGACCTTTTCCCTTAATATATCCTAAAATAATTAAATCTATTCAGGTAATGATCATGCATCTTGAGTAGTGTCTTGGTACAAATCCATAGGCCACCACTAATAGTGTTAAAAACAATATCCATTAAAAATAGTTCATGTAGTTTTTTAAAGAATAAATACCAAAAATAAAGTAAATACTTTACATTTATTCAATTACAATTTATTAAACTGCATAAAACCACCATGTTCTGGAGGAAACCCTATGAAAATCATATATTTGATAGCCACTTTTAAAATTCAAATTTCATTTCACATATGAATTACATTATCTCAAATCATCATTTATTTTCACATATGAATTCCATTTTTCAAATTAAACATTTCAAGTCACATATGAATTCCATTATTACCATTCATAATTTTAAGTCATATATGAATTCCTATGATAACATTTATCATTTCCATTCACATATGAATTCCATTGTTACCATTCATAATTTCAATTCACATATAAATTCCATTCCTATTATTCCTTATTTCAAGTCACATATGAATTCCATTTTCACAATTCATCATTTAAATTCACATAATAATTAAATTGTTACTATTCATCATTTCAAGTAACAAATGAATTCCATTTTTACCATTTATCATTTAATGTCATATATATATAACAATATCACAAAAACTTATTAATTTATTTACCAATTAATTAATATAATGTATGAATTGCATAATCACATAAATCTATTAATTAATTTAAAAATTAATTAATCATATCTATCTCATTAATTAATCCAAAAATTAATTAATACAATTCAAAAATATCAATAAACAATATATTATTCAACAAAAAATTATTACGACTCAAAAATATCAATATTGCATAATTAGTTCCTCAATTAATTATCCCAATTCAACAATATCAATATACCATAATTAATTCAACAATTAATTATCTTAAGTATACTATATAAATATCCAATAATTAATTCAATAATAAATTATCTCAATTCTTCAATCTAAATATCTCATAATTAATTAAACAATTAATTATCTAAATTCTACAATCTGAATATCCCAAATTTCATAATTCCCCTAATTAATTACCTCCAAAAATTTATTCATTACATCAAAACCTCAATTGCTAAAAATATAATATAAATGTTAAAATTTCATACACATAATTGAAATTATGACATTGGGATTTGAATTATAGACTACCGAACTCAAAATTGAAGAAGAACAGTCTCCAAAGGAAATCCCCATTTATAGTGGAGCAATGACGTAAAACGAGATTTTGATCTAAAATCCTAGTTCATGATCGAACAATCAAGATCAACTAATTCTATAAATAGAACCAAAAATCCCAGATATAGGTACAAAAAATCATAGGTTATCTTCCCTCTATAAGATGAGGGGGGTATGTGAGAGAAGAAGGAAACCACATGGGATTCGATCCTCTTACTGGGTTCTGTGAATATCTTCAATCTTTCATTTGACTTGATAATAATGGATGTTGGGAATGCATTTAAATCATTCTATAGCCTAAAAAATGATAGAAAATTATTTGGATGGAGTAGGGGTATCTTTTTGGTAAATTCGGGGGTCTGGGTATTTTTAAATTTAATTTTTGGATTAATTAAAACCACGTGCATGGTTTTCTGGGAAAAGGCACATGAGTTTCAAAACCCTGTTCCTTAACTATGTGCCTCATCTAGGGGTTTTCATGGTTTCTCCATAAATGGTGCATGGTTTGAAAAATCATTTTCTAGCCATGAAAAACCTCTCTATTCACGGTTATACGGTTTTCTGGGCCAGGGCGCATGGTTAGGGAAAACCCTACACTACCCTATTTCATCAATTTTTCTCAAATTTTCACCCAAACACTCCCTAATGTAAGACCCAAATAAAATTAATCAAAACAAGAAAAAAGTGTAACTATAAAAATGCTTGATACTTATCCATAAATAGTCTGGATCATAAAATCTCTTCAACTTATAATATCTCATGTTCAAGTTGTACTCTCAAGGATCTCTATGATTCCGAGTCAAAAATATTGGTCCACTGAGTCCTTATATCTACATATCTTTCCCATGTTTCCTCTTGCACATGTCTATGTTTCCATAATACAAGAACTGTCATCATGATTTTTCCACAATACAAGAATTGTCATCATGATTTTTTCCTGACCCACATTCTCATTATGATCTAATACACATATCAGATTCTCCTCAAATGATGAATCTATATCAAGCTCAACATTATCCACTATGATCACATGAGAGGGGTCAGGGTGACACCAAAAATGTTATTACACAAGTAAAACATCATTCATAGTACTGTATCTCCATGTAATATCCAATTGGTATTCCACCAACCTGATTCTCACCACAACCTCAAATGGTCTAACAAACTAGGAACAAAATTTCCCTATCTCTATGTCATGTATTGTCCCAATCTTGTTAACACATTAAATAATACATGATCACCCTCTGGAAATTATAGTGGTCTTTAACATCAATCACCATAAAACTTATGTCTACTCTAAACCATAGTCACAAACTTTTGAATCATTTGTACATTCTATAATGTCTCCTATATTAGAATCATTCCAAAAAACTCTAACATACTAGGATCCATCAATCATAGAGGTGATATTCATGGCCTACCAAAAATATCCTCGTATGGTTCCATATGAATAGTTTCTTGAAATGTTTTTATAGAAAAACTCTATAAAATCTAGGTGATTCTTAAAAGATCCCCTAATGTATAAGACAAAATCTCATAGCATATCCTACAGAACCCGAATAGTACTCTCTAATTTCCCATTAGTCTCTTGGTGGAAATCCATGCTTAGTAAAACCTTTATACAAAGTGCCTTCTACAATACTTGTTAGAAGCACAATGTAATGTACATACCATAATCTAAAATAATATTCCGTGGCACACAATGTACATGGACTATATCCTTTATGTATAATTCTTCCAATTGCTCCACTAAGAATGTCTCCTGTACCGGTAATAAATTTTTTACCATTTCCAATGTTTTTTTTCCACCTTTATGGATTTCCATCATGAACAATCATTTTGTTTCCTCATATTTTCTATCTCTAATCCATCTCAAAATTATAGAATATACGGAAACTGGAATGAGATTCATCACCTCCTGACTATCCAGAACTTAAAAATTCATCTCATTGAGTAAATCCATAATATTTTACTCAGAAATAGACCCCTAAAGTACCTAATTTTGATTATTCACACATCGAGAGTCTGCAACATTGTTTACCTTCATGGGCATATATTCTTGTTCCAAATCAAAAGTCTGGATATACTCAACCCACCTCTACTTCCTGATATTTTAATCTCACTGTGAAAAGATATATTTCAAAATCTTTTGATAGGTATGCACAATAAACTTTTTTCACAAAATCCGGATCTCCCTGAGCTCCACTATCCTAGTGATATTGGTGATCTTTACTAGTGGCACCTCCTCACTAGTCTCTTCTACTGTAACTAGTACAACTCCAATTCAAGAATGATACCATGTAGAATACCCTTTCCCTCACCCAAGTTCTATCTTGATTCTTTATCGCTACCTATCTATTGTGGGTTCCTAAAAAACCTATGTTGGTGTCCCATCCAGAAGGAATATTTGCACTCTATTGGTGGACAAGTACTATGTTTTCAATAGTGGAATGACCTACTACACTAGTGGAAAATAATCTGGGTAAGTTCATGTGTATTTCACCCTCACCCTAGTTGTTCTTTGAGATATCCCTTATCTAGAACTCTTGTAGAAACACTTCCTTAAATGGAAAGGCATACCTATAGGTTGTCAAGTAGAAGCCACCTTTCTTTCCATGGAACCCTCCCTCAGGTTCCCCTCAAATATGAGAGCCTAATCCACCACCTTATAAGACATCATTAATTTAAATATGTTCACAAGGGACTTAATCTCACATTTATGTCCATCTTTAAAATGTTTCATCGTAGTTTTCCCATCCCCCACCAACACTATAGAAAAGCACTACAATAATATAAAGAGTCCAAAATAGTTCATCATGGACATACTCCCCTATTTCAAACTCAGGAAATAAATTGATCTCTCCTATATAAATATATCTAGAAAAAAAGTACTCAAATAAGATCTTCAATAACATATTATCATCATTTCTAGTCTGATCCTAAACATCACACAAGAGATTCAAAGATTCTTGCAGTATATATGCTTCCAACAAGACTATCTTCTCATAAAGAGTCGTCAAACAATAATATATATTCTTGATGGACTTAATCCAAAACTCTTCTGCCTAAGGTCCACCATATCTAGTAATATTCTGATGGATTTATAACTGAAACTCCCGCTTCATATTAGACATGATTTTCACAGCCCACCCTGGGTCACATTCCATAAATTTCATAAAATGAGAATTTTTTTATCGGAACTACTTTCCAACATCCTCAATAGGAACTACTACTACATTGCATTCCATTATTAGAGGGGAATTTCTAGAAATGTCCTCCATTCATCCTCAAAATATGCATTAAAGTGGATGAAATCCTCTACAATGATAAATTCATCTCCTAGGAATGATAACATAACATTAAAATAGTCACGTATGAGGAAAATCACAATAATCCACAATACATATTTGTCATCAAACCTTCCCACATGGTCATAACTGAGGTGCTATCACTACCACTAACCATAATACACCTAGGACACAATTAACAATGTAAATTCATTATCATAATAATGTTCAACTTTAGAGCCCATTTATTCACATACTAAATCATTTTAAAAATCTCAAATTTCATATTAGGCATATTTAAATTTTAATTTCAAAATAAAGGAATACAGTTCGATTCTATTTTTTATGAATTACCCAGAGACCTACTTTTCTATGAATGTCTATAAATGATGCATTTCAAAATAATCCTAAGTGACTAGCATGATAATTCATACTCAAATCTCATGCCATTATGATCCATGAGCCAAATATCAGAAAATATCAACAACATTTATCACAACACACTCTATGTTCTTCACCCAATGTGAAATAACCTCCATCTGTAATAGTAAATACCAATAATAATAATACCACCTTGTGTAGTTTTTTACCCCATACACAGGTTATCTACTTCCATAAAAGGGAAAATAAACCATATGTCATAAGATGAAAACCTTGATCTGATACCACTATTTAGTATCTTGATCAGGATTCCACGCATAGGTACCCCGATCTGATCAGTCACATGACCTCATGAGTGCCTCCCCATATGCTAGTGGATTCAAAATAATAGAGAGGGTCTAACATCGATCATGGGGAGACTATAGCCTTTTTTTAGAGTAATACTATAGACGAAATTAAATAAAATTACCAAATAACATATCAATGACCAGAATAATACTAGAATAAAATGACGACCAAAGAAAGAAATATAATATTGAAACTGAATAGAATATATTCCACACTAATGTACATTCCAAGTGTCAAAATTCAAGCAAAAAATAAAAGACACAAAAAACTCCCATGCAGATCCCAAACTAGGTATTGTTCCTTAAACCCTAATCTTTCCCAACTCATTCATCCAATATAAGACCTTTTCCCTTAACTTGTTATGAAATCAGGAAATCTAGCAGGGTACCAATTGGACAACCCATGTAGGGTGTGAGTACAACTCATTAGGAAACAACCAATGGGAGAAGTATCCCCACCATCTTATAATGGGGTGCTTCATGATCCTTATCATTCGATGTGGTATTGATTTTAGGAGCATGTATGGTTTCAGGAATTCATTGTTTTTTCATTTGGGATTACTAATGTCTATGAGGTATTTATTTCCTTAATGAATAGAATCATTCATCCTTTACTTGATCAGATTATGGCGGTATTTCCAATGTTATCATAGTGTAATCCCTATCAGAAGATGATAATTCTAAACAACTGAAGGACCCCGGGACACCCTGATAGGGGAGGGATAAATCATGGTGTCAACTTTTTATTTTAAAGTGCTGAATATTGTTCCCACATTGGTAGGAATTCATTAAACCGATACGGTGGATTAAAGTAGTAATAAAACAATCACATACAGAAAAGGAAAACACATCACTTTTACTTAGTTCAATACTAAGTGCTATGTCCATGGAGAATACATTGATAGTGTGTTAGTCATACGAAAATCAAGTAATCTTCACTAACTCTTGAATTCATAAGTTTAGTCATAGTCATTCTTTTCCAAACACACTACCTTATATAAGATTTTAGTGATAGCTCACTGCATCCCTTAGAACACATCCATTGACTCCCCCTATATCACTGCTCTGGGAGAAGTCAGTCTTAGTTTATCAACTTGAAGGTCACTTAAATAATTTGTCTTTAAAGTATTTTTCTCTTCAATGATTTGGAATTAATTTTTTTTCCCAAACTTAGCATGGTAATTTCCTTACACTTTAGAGTTGATTTGATGCACACTAAAAGGCCAATCAACTTAAACCTGATATTTAATAACTGCCTTTCTCAAATCTCATTCACAATGATCCTTCATGAAGCCCCATCCATCATAATGCACCCTTTCTTTCAAGGAACTAATTCCTTCAAAAATATCACCGAGCCAACATGGAACATCCCATCTTCATGAAGAAATAAATACATAGAATCATTATCTTCAGTAAAGACTAAAATAGTCTTTTCACATTGCTCAAGATTTCACAGACAACCAGTTTCCCAGAGCACCCCTTCCTTCATGAAATTAGGGAGACTCCAGAATTTAAATAAAAAGATCATGAAAAATGAAAAGGGGTAGCCTCTTATTTATATGCTCATATAATCACAAAAATCCACCAGCTCAATTGCATTTTACGGATTAGTCAAAAAAATATTTACAATGATCATCCATTCTCAAAGCCCCATGAGAATTAAACATTTGCAAAGGTCAACATAACTGTAGATATTTCCATCAACACCCTTCATGCTACTGTAGAGCTCTAATTCAACTAATCACAAAGTAACAAAATCTCAAACCACAGTGCCCCATATCTTTGAAATCCTCAATCTAGTATTCGTGAAATCAATTATTTTACAATATTTATAAATTGTGGATTCTAGAAAAATTCCATTGAAAAAGCTCAAATTCTCATAATCAAAGAGCACACCATCACAATACATCAATTCTTCTTGAAAGACAAATCTTGAAGCCCATATTTGTGAAAATCATGCATTTTACATATTGTTATAAGGTATTGAATAAAAAACTTCTCAAAATACTTTCCATTCTCTAAATTCTGGACCCCAAAAATATAAAAATCACTAGGAAATGAAGACACCTTATATACTACTTATAGCATCAACTTTATGATCCATTTACTTGAAATATACCTAATAATCAATGAGAGTATTGAAAAAAAAACACAATCCATGCTCCATTTATAGTAATGAAAAACCTTGGTTCCAATAATATACCACTTTGGGTTTGATGGATATCTATTTTCTAATATCACCAAATTGTTTTTTCCATTATCATTTTCTACCTTTTGTAACTAATCAACCCCCCCACCCATTGCAACATTTCTGAATTTCTCTATTCTCCTTATTCCTTCAACAAAAAATAGATTCCATTATCCACATATCCACATTAAATTTATCCATTTCCCCCCCATTGACAATAAATCCAAATACCCGTATTTGGTCACTGTAGATCTCATCACAATTTCCTCTAGATTGTATCTCCCCAATAAACTTTCACCACATCCATTAATAGTTAAAAAAAATTGGGTAGAGGGGAGTTTCATTACATTATCTTGCACTGGGAGGTGGTTGAACACTGAGGTTCATCCAATGATTCTAAAAAACATGAACTACTAGTGTCTTAGTTTGAATGTCATCCACCTGCTCATCAATTCCCACATGATGTATTTTAATCACACTTTGTTCAACCATATCCTTGATAAAGTTATATCTGATTTCAATATGATTCATATGAGAATTCTGAAGGGGATTCATCATAAGTTCCATCATTATTTTGTCATCACATTAAATCACTATTGGCTATTTCACCTCATCACCAATGTCATTCATTTGCTGCTTCATCAAAAGTAACTGAGTGCATGATTTTTTAGAAGATGTTTATGAAGATTCATTAGGACTAACTAAAGTACTTTCATATTTCTTTCTCAACCATACCAAAAATTTCATTCCAGTATTGATTTATCCACCACTAGTGGATTTTCTTTTTACTACATCTCCATCCCAGTTATCATCATAGAATTATTATTGTTCACTATCTCTTCCTACAGAAATGTATAAACCATAATTATGAGTAACTTGAATGAACCTCATGATTCTTTTCACTACCTCCATATGTTCTACCATTGTATTACATTGAAACCGGGACACTAATAATTTTTCAAAGATAATATCTGGCCATGTTTCAGTCCAGTATAAGAGGCTTCATATGATTCTTCTATACATAGTGGGATCCACAGAAGTCCCATACTCAAGCTTTCCATGTTTTGTTCTAACCACAATAGAAGTCAACATATGTTTGGAGTCATGCATATTGAATTTCTTCAGAAACTATCTTGCATATTTTTCCTGAGAGATGAAAGTGTGATCATTCCATTGAATCACTTGTAGCCTCATGAAATATGTGTGTTCCACAATTATAGGAATTTCAAATTTCTTATTTAATTTTATTAGATAATTTATCCACTAATGCCTCCTTGCTTCCACTAAAAATAAAATCATCAACATACCACTGTACCATGAACTGATATTTCTGAGAATTATTCACATAGATAATGTCATACACACCTCCTCATTCAAATTTAGAAATTTTCTAAAAAGAATCCATCCAAGATTACCATTCCCACAGTGCTTTCTTTAGACTATAGAGTTCTTTCTTTAATCTGAAAACCATAAGATCATCATTTCCATGAAAGAAAACCACTAGCTGTTTAATATAGACTTTTTATTCAAGATCATCATTCATTAATGGTTTCTAGATATCCATTTGATATACTTTATACCCTCTTTGGATCACCATGGAATGAAATAGCCTGATTGAATCTAGTCTAGCCACTAGAAAAAATGTTTCTTCAACATCGACGCCTTCAATTTGTAAATATCCTTTACACACCAATCATGCCTTATCAAATTTATTGTTAAATATATACTTTTTACCAATTACATTGTGACCCTTGGGTATTTGTACTAGATCCCATGTTTGGTTTTTTCGACCTGAGCCAACTATTCATTCATGGATTTAACCCATGATTCATCCTTTGCATCTTATTCAAACGAGGATGGTTACACAACATATATAATGGTAGATTTTGAATTATTACTCATTCTCCTTGATTGTGTGGGTGTAGTCCAATCCCCCATGATGTTAGATTGATCAATCTATGCTCTTTAATTTCTCCTTTTAGGTTCAATAGAATTCCCTCCAGCCATGGTTTCCTCTTCTGATTATTTTTCAAATCCAACATCATGTTGTGAGTCCTAGGAGTTTTGTACGCCTTCCTCAACTTTTATATTTGGATCTATTACATGTTCACATTCTTACACATCTTCTATTACCACAATATAAGAATTTCTTAAGGCATTTTTTATCATCAATTATCAGTACATTGATTCTTTTCACAATATTTAAAATGCACTAATTAAATAATTTTTAGGATTTTATATTAATTGAATATCCAAGGAATATTCCTTCATCCTCCACATCATCATACTTGCCTTGATTTACTTCTTTTTTTTTGAAAAAAAATTACTTTTGACAACATGTAAATACTTTAAAGAGGGCTTCCTTCCATGACATAACTCATACGGTGTCTTGGTTTCACCCAAATAATTCCCGATTCGATTTTGAATAAACACTTCAACTTGAAAGACCTCTTTCCGGTAATGTCGAGGTATATGACTCTCAATTATCATAGTTCTGACCATATTGTTCATCTATCAATTCTTTTTCTCAACAAATCCATTCTATTGTGGGGTTCTCACAACATCCACCTCATGTTGTATTCCATTCTTCTCCTGGTAATTTTCAAACTCAATGGATGGGTATTCCTTTCCATTGTCAGACCACATAACTTTGATTGTTCATCCAATATCGTTGTCAGTGATTCAATGATATTTTTTATTAAATAAAGTACTTTCCATATCTTATTTATAACCATCACACCTTCCATTCTATTTTAATCATATATAAAATGAATTAAGTACATTTCCCCAAGAATTCTAGAAACATTTATCGGGCCACATATGTATATATGAATGATATCAGGAATATTGGATACCCTTCTTTTCTCGATAGGAACTATAGATCGACTTCTCCCATATGCAAGCATCACAAGAATTATACCATTCATGCTTCAGATTTGGAATATCTAGGACTATCTTCATCTTAGAGGTCTTTTACATATCTTGTTGAATGATGTTCCCCAATATCTAATTCCAAAAGTTGTTCTTTTATTTATAGGTCATGTAAAAAATATTTTATTTACTATCAACCTAATACATGTTTCCATTTGTTCTAAAAAAATTATGAGATAATTCCCAATATTTACTTTATAGTGAATCCATTTTGATTGAATGTAACTATAAGTCTCGAGTCATAGAGTTAACTAACACTAAGGAGATTGTGACTTAAACCATCCACATAATGAACATCAATTTTCATCAGTTCTCTATTAACATGTTCTGTAATTCCACTACCGTTGATTATCAATGCACCATCACTATCAAACATCAATTTTCCATCGACCCTTTTATTATCATTTTTTAACAATTCATCATTAACTATCATGTGAGATGAGAATCTTCTATCAAGAATCCAAGTGATGCTTCTCTTTATAGCTTTGAGACATACTTCTGTAAGGTTTGATTTCTCAATGTTCTTATTTTATTTCAATGAGATATTGCATTGAATGTAGGACACTAATGGACTTTTAATTCTCTCTTCCATGTATCCATATTCTTCAAACCTATACTATTATTCGGAAGGAGAAAACATATTTCTGAGAGAAACACTTTCCGGTTGATGAGGATTGACTTTTCCATGAGTTTTGTATGTACTATTCATATATATCCTATTCTTTAAATAAATATCTTTATGGAAAAAGTAAGATTAATGAACAAAATATCTAAAGAAATTATTTCTTATATATGATGTAGGATATGAATTTTTTATCTTTTTAGACTTCCTAGATTGGCCCCATTCAGAAAGAACCATGCCTCTTCACAATATGACATGGTATGGACTAGATAGCCACAGAATTGACATTTCATAAGATGAAATTCATTCTAATTTCTGTTCCCCCTCATGTCACCTTCCTTAGGATGGTGGATTTAGTGCCTGTAATTTCTGGTTTCGAGGGGAATGTTTTTATTTATCCTTTAAGTTTGAATTGAGGGTTTATTTTTTAGATCTTTAGGTGACTTTTCAACATGCCCAAAATTCATCTTTCCTTTATTCAGGATCATTATATTTCCATAATTTTATGTCTCATCATCACAAATGATTACAGTTTTACCCATTCATTCATTTCTTTGATCATTCAAAATATTTTCAACTCCATCAGAACCATTCTTAGATCCTGCCAACAACTCATCATCTGATAATTTTCCAAATTATATTTTCTTATTTCTTTATTTTGAATTTGATTCACTTTCATGTTTACTCCTATGAGTAAAAACTTATTCTTAGAGTCCCTAAAATGTTTGAGACTTGTCCTCCAGTATTGAGATAAGGTCATTGATGAACTTATCATGTTCTTCAATTATGAGCTTTAGTTCCACTTCAAATTCTGTGCTATCAAGGATTGATGACAACCCTTTAAGTTGTTCTTCAAGTCAATCAATTTATGATTCAAGTTGATCAACATATTCTAATGATTCTTCCACAACATCATTATACGTTTTTCATCTCTTAATTGGATTCTAAATATTTACAAGATCATTATTAAGTTGAAACTTGAGATTGGAATTAGTGGTAAGCTAAGTGTATTTA
Organism: Viscum album; assembly: GCA_963277665.1. NCBI lineage: Eukaryota > Viridiplantae > Streptophyta > Magnoliopsida > Santalales > Viscaceae > Viscum > Viscum album. The sequence goes on along the minus strand of OY728127.1, from coordinate 1,072,717,727 downwards.
GGTTTATCTTCTGATGGTTATGATTTTTTAGTGGTATCCATCATTGAATCATGGGTTCGAGATTTTAAGTTGGGTTATTCTTCCTCAATGAATTCATTATCATCATATTCCTCTTCATAGAAAAAAACTCTTCCTATGGGCTTTCTTTCTATATTTGAAGTCTCCCTTTTGGAAAAACCATTTCTAAGGCTTCTCCATGATTCGACTCCAATCTCTTCATCATCAAAATTTCTTGAGCACTATGAGTCTATGAGTCAAACTCTGCCATAAAGAAAACAAGCCAGAGGTAATTTACCTTTAAATTTCCCTTTTCACTTCGTGAATTACTTGGTAATAAGAGGGAGAAGTTCGTTTTCCTCATTATCTTCATTAGTAGTATCTCCTGAAATTCCATTTTTTTCCATGGATTTAAATTTCATTTCCTTAATTACTATATTGTTTGAATCTTCTGGATTGAATCTCATCTCATATTCCACCAGGCATCTCATAAAACCATCCATAGAAATATTAAAGAGATACATTTCACCAAGATCTGACACATTTTCATTATAATAGGGTGGAAGTCTTCTTAATATTTTCTTTACAACATCAATTTCACTGATCTCTTCTCAATTCCCTTAAATTGCTAATAAAAATTTCGTAATTATATTGAAGAAGGAATATGCATTTTCATCCGGATTCATCTTCATATCCTCAAAACTATTATGAAAAACTTAGATTTTATCCTCCTTCACTTTATTATCTCCTTCATAAATATTTTTGAGTTTTCCCCACATATAATTTGCTGAAGTGAATCTCATCACCTTTAGATAGATCTGATCAAAAAAATAGCAGTGAGGGCATTCTATGCTTTAGAGTCTGCATCAATAATTTTTTTGTTTATATCAGTCATAGATAGCCTAGTTGGATTAGTGACCTATATTCTTTGTTCAATAGTAGAAAGGACTTCCATTCAAAGAGATATTAGATGGGATATCATCATGTTTTTTAAGATATGAAAAATTATTCCATCAAAGTGGGCCACTACCCTTACATTATCTAAGTTTTCCATGACAAAAAATATTTAGGACTGATTTAAAAACAACAACCATTAGTCTCTGATACCACTTGAAGGAGCATGAGACACCCTGAGAGGGGAGCAGTGAATCTGAATGTCAATTTTTTTAAGTGTCAAATATTTTCCCTACATTGGTAGGAATGATTTAATCCTATATGATGTATTATAGTAGTAATAAAACAATCACATACAGAAAAGGATAACACAACACTTTTACTTAGTCCACAATTAAAGGATACATCCAAGGTGCATACGCCTACAGTGCGTTGATCGTACCAAAATCCACTAAACTTTGCTAGATGTGGAATATAGAAGTTCACTCATATTCATTCTATGGCAGGAAAACTGCATTTAAATGATTTTAGGGATAGATCACTATATACCTTAGAACACATATGTTTACTAACCCTAGCTCATTTCTCTAATACAATTCAAACTTAGTTTATATATTTAAAGGTCGATTCATTTATTTTTCATTAAATTATTTGTCCATGACTTAGCATGGGACTTTGATTACATTGTAAACCTGAGTTTATGCGCACTGAAAGCCTTATCTACTTAAACATGATATTTAATAACTGCCTTTCACAAAGCTCATTCATGAAGATCACTCCTTCGCAAATCACCCCTTATTTTGTGGAACTACTTTATATGAAAATATCACTAAGCCAAAATAGAAAACCCCATCTTCCCAAAACACTAAATTCTTAGAAGAATTATATTTTTAGGACTAAAATAGTCTTCTCACAAAGTCTAAGATCACATAGATAGCCAGTTTCATGGATCAACCCTTACTTCGTGAAATCGGAGTGATTCTGAATTTTCTCTAAAAATTTAGTCACAAATTAAGAGGGGTAACCACTTATTTATAGACTTAGATGATCATGAAGCTCCACCCCTCCAGTGCATTTTATAGATCAACCAAAAAAGTATTTGTGGTTCTCCTCTATTAACAAGGCTACATTTGAATTCTCTATTCAAAACTCACATCATAACCATAGAGATATCCATCAAAAACCTTCACGCTGCCACAGAGCTACAATTCTCAAAATTGCGAAGTAACACTTTCTCAAATCGAAATACTTTATATATTCTAAATACTCAATCTAGTCTTAATGAAATCCATTACATTACCATATTTATTATATTTGATTCCAAAAAATACCTTTCATGAATCACTAATTCTCATAATCACCAATCACACTATAAGAGTACTTTACTCCTTTTTAAAATAAAAATAATGAATCCCATCTTAGAAAAACTCATTCTATTGCTATATTTTCAAAATGTTTTAATGAAATAACTCTTTTTAAAATGGTTACCATTTTCTAAATTTTGGACCCCAAAAACATGGAAAACACTATAAAATGATGCCACCTTCAATACTATTAATAGATTAAACTATATGATCCCTTCCCCTGTAGTCACCCTTATCATCCATGAGAGGATTGAAGAAAACACAAACCATGTTCCATTTCCATCATAGAATAGCCTTGGTTCCCACAAAAACATGACATCATCTTGAGTACATTGAAGGAGAATCAAAATTATGACAATCTAAAAAAATACATTTTATGGATAAATAAAGGGCACCTCTTAGGCCATGTCATTTTAGTGGAAAGGGTGTGAGTGGACCTGGAGAAATTCATGACTATGGTGTCTTTATAAAAACCCCAAAATCTTCGAAATAAAGTGTTTTTTTGGGTTTAATAGGTTATTACAAGTGTTTTATCCATTATTTGTCTCATTTGGTAGAACCAATGTATTGTATGACCAAGAAATGTGTGAATTTTATTTGGTATAATGCTTTAAAAAAGTTATTTTCAAGAGTTAAAAGTCAGGCTAAGCTCAGTGCCTATCCTCACATTACATGTGATAAGTAAATCAAATGTTGTGCATTGTGGCACATCCAGATATGGACTCAGAGAAGTTCTAATGAAGGAGGATAATGTGGTTTCTTATGGATCTTATATACTAAAACTTTAGGAAAGGAATTACCCTAATCATGATTTTGAATTAGTAGTAGTGATATATTACTAGAGATGTTGGAAGCACTATATCATGGGTGATAGTTTTTTGGAATACATAGATCACAAGATCCTTAAGTACATATTTTCTCAGTGATACCTTAAACTTCATCCAAGGAGGTGGGTCAAGTCTCTATATTCCTTCAACATTGAGCTCTCTTATACACTAGGAAAGGGATACCTAATTGCTGATGCATTAAGCATAAGTACATAGTCAAAATTAGTATGTGATACTTTTAATGAGTAGGATGTAATCCCCCATTTTGTAGTCATGCATTTAGATGTTCAGAAACTTCAGGGGTGAGTATCTCTGAATTTTAAATCAATTATTCCCATGATTTTAGTTTAGTTTAATACTGAGTAGTTATTTACTATGGAGGGATCCATTTTGAGAGAAAAATAATATGGTGTGTAGACTCCATCATGATAGTCTCTCAACAGTGGGAATTCACTTCTTTTCCTTCACCGAGTATGAGTTTCTACGGGCTTGCGTGAAGAGATAATGAAAGAGTATCATACTTCTAGATAGCAGTGCATCCTAGTTTAAGAAAGATGTATCGTGATCTCTGTAGATAGTACTGGTGGTCATGGATGAAGAATGAGGTGGCATGCTTTGTGGCTAGATGATTCGCTTGTCAGTAGGTGAAAGCTGGGCATTAGAGGACATATGTTCTTTTGCATCCTTTGACCATTAGTGAGTTTAAATGGGACGATTTCATAGTGGATTTGGTGATGCGAATACCTATTATGACACATATGAATGATTATTTATGGGATGTTTTGTAAAAAATAACAATGGTCGACCACTCCTTTCCTATTAGGGAAACCATTGCATTTGATGATATCAGATTTGTTTAAATGCATTAGGTGGTTCAGTTGCACGGTGTTCTTAGGAGTATCATTTCAGGAAAAGATACTCATTTCAGATCACATTTCAGTTAGGGCCATTAGAATGATATGAGATTGTGAGTTCTTATAAACATAACCTATCACCCACATACCGATGGAAAATCTAAGAGGATTATTCAAATTATGGATGATATTTTATGAGCCTATTTTTTTTTTATTTTTGTGGTTCATGGAAACAAAAAATGGAACTTTTAGAGTTTTCCTATAATAATAAATTATAATCATTGACCAAAATGGAACATTTTGAGGAATTATATGAAATGTTGTGTTTTTCTCCTCATTGTTGGCTAGAAGCATGTGAGTCAACACTTGTTGGGTTAAGGATAATGTTGGAGATTTCTGAACATGTTCAGATGATTAGATTGAGGTTGGTGATGACACAAAGTAGGAAGAAATACTAGGAAAACCATCAGAGATAACCTCTCGAGTTTGAGGTTGGTCATCATCATTTCCATCAAGTGTCTCCAAGGTAGGGGTATTTCCAAATCATGAAACATGGGGAGTTAATGACTTGGTTTTTTGGACTGTTTGAAATAATGGAAGGGGTCAGTATAGTGGCATACCATTTATCCCTTCCACAGTGCTAAAGTGCCACGCATGACGTGTTCCACTTGTCAAAAATGTGAATAAATCATCCAGACCCTCCCCTTATGATAGACGTAGTAGATTTTGAGCTTTATGATGATGTGTTCTTTATGGAGATTCCAATAATGGTTATATTTCATAGTGATAAATATATTCGTGGTCAAAAAGTACCATTGGTTTGAGTGTAGTAGCCGAATGGGAGAGTTCAAGAATAGAATTAGGATAGGGAGTTAGATATGTAGAAAAAGGGTCAGAATGTTTTGTAGATACCTCATAGTGATTCTGGGAGTAGCTAAGGGATGAGCAATTATATGGTGGGAAGGATGTAGGATCTTGTCCTTTTCCTAGGAACATTTTTCACTAAGGTTTTCTTTTGAGCATTCATGTTCATGTATTGTTTGGATACATAGATACATTGTTGGGGGAAATGACATAATATGCATGGATGCAATATTGTTTGAATTAATGGTGTCTGGGTATAATTGGGACTAAGTGTTAATATAGGTTCTTGATAATTTGAAAACATTAAATGTGGTTCACGGAGATAAAGGGAAAATATGATGAAAAATAAACTAGAGAATATTTACGAATCTTGTTAAGGGGTTACATTTCATAAAAGTTTTCCTAGGTTTTTACAAAAATAAATATGAGGCGATGGGTTTTCTGGTGATTACCATTAAAAACACTTACACGATGTGTAACTATATTAGATGATGTGTAAATTCATGAACTATATTTTTATACATTCTATGTGGCTAAAATCTAATTTTTTTTCATTATATTTTCCCTCATCTCGAACCTAAGGAATCCCCCTTGTAATATTGTATTGAAAAACACCCTTTTGGATGTCTTGTTCACACAATCGATCCCTATTTTTTTATTCTGGAAAAGTTTCTTCCTTATTTCCCTATGATTCTCCAAACTTTGTGGTAAATACTTTATGAAATTGTGTTTTTGGTTTTTATCATGATCATTTTTGATATAATGATCCTATTTGAAATCATCTGCATCTTCTTCTTCATGGTCATTGTCCATATGAAGCATTATAGGATCATCGATTTAAGGTAGGGAGTCTAAACATTAACCATATGGTTTGTTAATTATGAGTTTATTCAATATCGTGATTACACCCTCATTGTGTACACAAAAATTTATTAAAAAATTGAATGAGTTATCCCTTGTATTCCTTTGGTTCCAAAGGAACATATATGTGGCTAATGGAATAAGGTATATTTGAAATGACATGTGACCTAGGGTGATTTATTTTTATAGAATTTTTAATTTTTGAATTATTGAATATTGATATAATTTTAATCAATTGATAATTAAATTTTATATTTCATATGAAATAATAATGGTAATTTTCATAATTATCCCTTGAGATATATGAAGTGATACTTTCATATCCATGTTGTATGATAGGAATTATGTTCCATGATTAAATGATTATATAATGGGCTTGTCCTAGGAACTTGCACATGAATATTCTATATTGATTATAGTGAGCAGGATCAGACCAGTTCCCATGCTTTAATGCTTATAGTACATTATCCCGAAATTATGCAATACGTAGAGACCATTGTACCATATTTTTTGTTGTCAAATTACCAAGGGTATATGGTTCGGGTTTTCATGGTCGTAAGAAATTCTCAAAGATATTTTGAAATGGGGCCGAATCAAGTTGTTTACAATTGTTTATAGGTGTGGTTATCATGGTTGTTAGACATGCTTAGATATATTCTGGTATAAAACTAAAGAAGGTTTTGGTATTTATTTAATAATTGAATTAATTTTATCCACATATTTATTGATTTATTTCATACACTTATTATCAGATTGGTCTTGTTTAGATATTGTGGTGTCGACCAACTGAGTTATACTCACACCCTATTTAGAACTCCTTTTAGCACACAAGAAGATTTCTTGGATGCAATATTAGGAAAAGGAAAATGACCTTATAGTTGATGGATTATTGCTTTTGGGATGGATTTTGGATATGGGACTAGTATGGGGTTCGAGACCCAGGACTTTGAGTCTTTTATTTGAGTCTTCTATCCTTTGTTTATATTGTTCTATTATGACTATTACATACATTACATCACATCATTTCATTATTACTATGTTATTATTGGATTATTCAGTTGTCCTTTGTTGTTATCTTCTGATATCATCTTTATATTGATTATGGTTTCCATTTTATTATGGCTTTTTCTACTACTATGACACTTAATACCAAGGGTTATAGTCTCCCCAATATACACTTACACCCCCACTACTAGTTGAGAGACTCTAGAATATGGGGAGGAATTCTTGATGCATCTTGACCAAACCTTATGAGAAACATGAGAGTGTCATATTGGGGGAATTTAAAACACCCTAAAAATATCATGTATCACAATTGCACTGTTACCCTTCATATTTAATAACTGAATTTCATTGTTACTTCTCATTTTTTTCTGGTATAAATTTCCTTTTTTCCTTTCATCATTTATCTTTCCATATGAATTCCATTATTACCATTTATCATTTCATGTAACATAATAATTCTATTGTTATCATTCATCATTTCAAGTGACATATGAATTCCATTATTACCATTCATCATTTCAATTCACATATGAATTCCATTAATTCCATTCATAATTTCAAGTCACATATGATTTTCATATTACAATTCATCACTTCATGTCACACATGAATTCCACTATTGCCATTCATAATTCAAGTTAAAATATCCATGTCATTATTACCATCATCATTTAAATACACATCTAAATTCCATTATTACCATTCACAATTTCAATTCAAATATATCACAATATAACATAAAATCATTTATTAATTCACCAATTTTTTATTGTAATGTATCAATTGCATAATCACAACAACATATTAATTATTTCAAAAATTAATTAATTACATCAATATTTTTAATTAATGAACAAAATATTTAATACAATTCAACAATCTCAATACCCAATAATTAATTTAACAATTTATTATTACAATACAACAATATCAATATCACATAATTAAATAATAAATTTTTTATTGCAATTCAAAGACCCAAATGTCCCATAAATGATTCAAAAATTCATCATGTCAATTATATAATATTGATATCCCATAATTAATTCATCATTTAATTGTCTCAATTCTAAATTCTGAATATACCTTAATCAATTGAAAAATTAAATATCTCAATTATATAATCATGATATCCCCCACTTCATAATTCCCCCATTTAAATAACTAACCAAATTAATTTATTCAATTAAAAAACAAATCACTGAAAATATAATATAAATTATAAAATTATATACACATAACTCAAATCAAGACTTTTGGATTTGGATTATAGACCACCTACCTTTAAATTGATGAAGGACACTCGCCAATAAAAATCCCCAATTTCAGTTGAACAATGTCTTAAAACAAGATCTGAAACAGAAACCCTAATTCCTCTTAGAACAATCAAGATCCAAAAATTTAAGATCTAGATCCAAAAATCCCAGATCTTTGTCCCATAAAATAGAGAATATATTCCCTCTATAATATGTGGGAGATATGATAATGATGAAAGAAGCCATATGGTATTAGATCATCTTTCCAAGTGGAGTTAAAATCTTTAATTTGACCTTAAATTCTCCTAGAAAGGTGGTTTATAAGTCTTGGAGTCTATTTGGGAGCCTAAAAAATAAGATAAAATGATTTCCTATGAGTGGGGGTTGATTTTGGGTTAATTTGGTGGTCTGGTATATTAAATTGAATTTTTAGATTAATTAAAGCTGCATGCATGGTTTATTTGGTAGAGGCTCACTATTTAAAAAACTATTAACCTTAACCATGCTCCTCATTGGGGGGGGGGGGTTCACGATTTATCCTCAAAGGGTGCATGTTTTAACAAAAATTTCACCTTCCATGAAATCCCACTCTGTCTAGTGTTAGACTATTTTCTAGTCCAAGGTGCATGGTTTGGGAATACCATGCACCAACTGTGAACTACCCACATTTTTCAATTTTTATACAATTTCCACCCAAACACACCCCAAGGTATGACCCAATTAAAAATTACTCAAAAATTTGAAAAAGAGTACCTATAAACAAGCCCGAGACATCACTAGAAATAGTCAATTTCTAACAATATGTATTAAAAAATATGTTTTTTTCATTCTATTTTGGTATTGTTATTTCAATGAATCTAAATATTGTATTTAATCTAGTATGTAACGTATGTTTTTATAGAACTAGTATTGGGAGTGTGGGTTTGGTGAGTCACATGACACCACAACAAAGGTTGGTGTTACCTCATTTTTCATCAAATTAACATTAATTTACTCCTTAAGAGTCGCCTTATATAAGTTATTAGACTCCATTATTGGAAAATCATATGGAGTTATTATTACCTTGTGATGAGGCCTAGTATCCCCCTAATAAATTTTTATATTATTAATATTTCCAACCATAGTGTTATTCTATGCTTTGTACAAATTCCCTTGTGAGATAATACCTTAAAAAGGTTTTAGATTAGTAGTATAAATTATTCATGGCATTAGGTTAGAAGAAGAGGAATCTTGTAATGTTTTCTTTCTTTTATATTCATTCCTTCTGTAATTGGCATAATCATGCTCCGTGATTTTACATAGATTTCACACCATGGGTCTTTTTCATTAAAAGGGAAGGGAAGTAGTGAAGTTACATTCTTCATATAAGTTTGTACATTACCCATTATCTATTTAATATGTAATGTTATCATCCATTGTAATGAGTGCAACCTACTCAACATGTGTAGTTTATACATACAATTCAACCGAAAAATTGAAAATGTGACCAATTCATGATTTTATTTATCCCTATCCATTCTTATGGGGATGATGAATAAGGATAAAAATCCCAAAAGTATATATAGATTCTAATACAACAGATTGATATTTTGGATTATGATCCATATATGAGGAAGTGTTCTCTTTTCATTACCAATATCTATATTCCATTCCAATTCTTGAATATTAAGGACTTATATTTTTATAGATATAGATATACTACTCAATGTTTTTCTTTAATAATTATTAGAGGGGGAGTCAATGGGATAATAACCCCTACAAAATAATTTAATTTTCCATTAATTAAAACCCTATAACTTAGTTTTTTTCATTAAATAAACTACTTAATTTCAATTAAATTTCCCCCTTTGGGATACTAACCTTAAAATGAATAAGAATTAAAAAAAACTAGACATCCCATTTCTAATTTCTAAATTTTAATGATATTGACACATGTACCTTCTTGACGAACCTCCTTGAAGAAAATATGTTGATGGAAAAAGAGTGATTCCAGAAAAATTTTCTGAACTCATCCATGTTACTAGTTATATTAAATTCCCTTTAAGACTCACCATGATTGATCATTTCAAATATCTTTGAAAAAATATTCTGTAATAGATCATTACACCTAAAGGCATCTGAATTATCCTAAAATCAGACATGTAATTCCTTTATGAATAAACCAATCCAAAATTTTGTGTTCGATTATAGGTATCACCTTCTTCCAAACATGTTATAACTACATAATAATCAAAATAATGTAATGGAATAATTCAAACCATTTTTTGTATTGAATTAGAAAACTAATCTACGTGTTTAACTTATTTTCCAGTACGGTGTAATTTTTTTCTTCATATACAAATAGAAAAAATAAAAATTGAAAAATTAAATATATTGTTAAAAAAATGTTAAAGATAAATATAATGGAATGAATTCATGTCTTGATCCACCACTTGGGTACTTGGTTATTACATCCCCTAGTCAAAAAGTACAAACTACCATCCCAAATCATATGGTATTTCCACTAGTTTTGTGTCCTCTTTTTCTAATTCCTACTCCAAAGGTGCTTTATAAAATGTATCAAAAGGGGAATCAAGAAAATATTCATGTTGAATAAAATATTTGGAACATTATTTAATATTAAAACTATTCCCATTCATATAATTTCCTCATCATTCTCTATCCCACGGTTGGGCTACAAAAATCTTTTCATTCACTACATTCAAAAAAAAATTCATTGAATTTAGTGAACTTAAATTTATCATGTACAATTAAATCCTCCACTTCAATATCATCTTCATGGATAATATTTGGGTTGGATAAATTTGAAAATTTAATGTATTGGGATCTATTTATTGATTAATTTTAAATTAAATTAAATAGAAATGAATTTAAAATATAGGTTATATCCTTGTAATTTTGTTAGGTCCACTAGGATAGATACCCTAAGAGGGGGGGGGGTGAATCAGGGTATGACAGATTAAATCAACTGCCCCTTTTGATCTTGTTTTTCTGTTAGAAAAAACCCTATTCCCTCTTCTTCTCGATGCAGAGTAAGAATAAACATTAAAGCACATACATGACACATCGATTTTTACTCGGTTCACCCTCACTAGGCTACGTCCAAGGAGCATACACCGGTAGTATGCCGATGTACCAATTCCACTATAAGCGCACTATTGTTTACATGTTCGTAGTGGACTCACTGTCCCTCTTGGTTTACAACAACTCTATATTTGAGAACTCACTACTCTCTCAACTGAAATGAGCTCTCTGCTTCTTCAGAAGATCCACTCACAGTTTATAGACCTACAGGTGTCTTCATTTTCATGAAAGAATGCATCCTCAACTGTTGATAGATACCCTGTTGAAGCCCAACTTTCATCCATTGATGAGTACCACTCTGCCTCTTAAACACTGGGAAATTCCTTTGAAATACCTTCACAAAGAACCTTACTTCGCGAGGCTCCAAATTTCACGAAGCTCAAACAAGCCTACGCGAAGATCCTGCCTTTTCGCGAAGCACTCTCGCAAAGCACTCTCACGAAGCACTCTCGCGAAGATCAATTAGTTGCATAGAGACTTACCTCGTGAATCTCACTGAGCCAACGCAGATCTCGCAACTTTTGCGGAGCTAAAATAGCCTTTGCAAAGCTCTTCTTTCACGAATCTCACGGGCTACATGAACTACCTTCGCAAAACAAGAGCGAAAGATCTTCTTCGAAAATTATCTCTACTTCTCTTGAGGGGGTCGACCTCTATTTACAGGCAATTTTACCAACCCTCGACCATTCTGCATGAAGTCAGTGCCATGTCATCTCCAATCACGAAGCTCCAAAATTTCCGCTAGAATTATCTCAAAATCGCGAAGCACCTCGGCAATTCTCGGATTGCGGAGCTCATCATAATCGAAGAGAATTCCATCAATTACCTCGCGCCACTTCCGCGATGCTCCCATGAAAATTCCTTCACTACCGTGATGTGCTTCAACTCTACCGTTCGTGAAGTTTGACATAATCCTGAAGAATCACCGCTATCATTCTTCTGGTCTTCATGAATTCCAAACCATGAAGCCTCTCTTTGAAAAATTCATGCCTTTTCCATATTAAAATATGTTCTTCATGGATATCCACTTTTCTCGATGCTCACCAACCTCTAAATTTTGGACCCCAAAAATTTGGAAAACACTGTGAAATGGTGACACCTTGTATTGCTCTTTTTGTACTACCTCCAAATCGTCCATTCGTTTGTCATGGTTCTTTGTCAACATCGATTGACAACAAATTCTTTGGAACTCAACAATTCTCCATAGAAACCTTCTTTTTCAACAAACACAATCATCCGAAAAATGATGCAATGTTACCTTGAGGGATTTTTCCCAAAAAATTTCCTGACAACGATCTCTTCTTCCTTTCATAGTGACTCATGGGGGAGTATAGTAATGATTTGATATTGGTAGTCAATCTTGTAAAATTTTATTCAATATACACAAACTATGTGGAGTCTTCATTCATGTTTATATTTCAGTAAAGTAATGATTATGGTGCTTCTTAAAATATTAGATATTTATATGTATTTTTACTTCTTAAAAAATCCCACTAAAGTGCATTAAAATCATCTCGATCTCCCACAAGATAATAAATTGACATGTTTTCTCTAGTGATGATCTCTTGAAATGGTATAGTGAGATCCAAATATATGTGTTTTAGTTATTATCTAATGGAATCCTTGGGTTTTTTAACATTAAGAATGAGGGGGGATATTATTCATCTACTATCTCAAGTTCTTATCTCTCTTGATTCTACTCATTGGATACTTAGAGGAACTCGACTAAAAAAATTATTTTGTCTACAAATCCTTATATCTTCTATACGTTCTTAAAAATATTCCTCTCTTTCATCATAAACCTATTTTTTTACATGTAACATTATATCCATGGAAAATATTAATATTAATAGAAGATCATTAGGGTCCTATTGAGTTGATAAAATAAATACATAAATAAAAAAATAAATAAAAAAATGAAATATCTATAATGTGATAAGATAAAAATGTGATCATATTGGATACATGAAAATGATACCCAAATGTGACACATCAAAGTCTTTTCAATGGATTTTATTCCACATTAATATTTCATAACTCCTAAGTGTGAAACTAGGGTGTTGAAATATAGGTCATTTCATTAAGATAAATTCCAATAAAATACCTGAAAAAATCACATATTCATGTTTTTAACATTTTCAATATTTAAAATTATTGAAAAATGATCAGGGTTATGTTTGTAATTTAATAGAAAAATAATTTCAACAAAAATATTTAGGTAATTAGAAATAAAATTATTTAAAGAAGATAAGACATACCTCTAGATTCCACATTAATAATCCTTCATTTTTTAATTGGAATTTTTTCCCTTATCATAAATCACTACTTAAATTTATTCAAACACATAAACCCAAAATACATCTATTTTTTGAATGAAAATCACACATAGGAATCCCCAAGTACTTTTCCCAACACTAATCATAATAATAGAGAGATGGAAACACCTCAATCAAGAGTGAAACCATCACTTCATTATTAAAACATGGTAATGAATGCACACACATCGTCAGTCACCAATTCCATAATATATCATCAAATAATGTAGATATATAGAAATTATATTTTTCAATGTAAATGGAAATTGTGCAATCCGAAGTCTTAAGTAAAATAACCGACAACAACTCCATAATTACCAAATACATTTAATCATTGAATGTGGAATTCCCATGAAAACATGTATACAATCTTATGTCACTGGGTTTCAGCATGGTATGATCCCCAATTTAGTTTCAAAAAATTGGTGAGATTCCAAGAGATCAATTGTATGAAAATAGAGAAAAATGTAAATAAAGATAAAAAAGATTAATATAATGAAAATTTCTATTACTCTAATACTGTACAGAACAAATAATATTCTATGCTAGAGGCCCATGGAGAATAACCCCTACATATTGGGTATACCTATCTTTATATTTATAATTCAACCACTTCCTACCTTGAGACATATCATGTCAATGAACATAATTTCATAGAATCTTATCTCCTTGATTACTTCCTTCTGAATAAGCATAGAGGTTTGGATATCAATATATATTAACACTTATGGATCTTCCATCGATATTTTATTCTTACCATGGTTACCTACTCAATTATTTACTAGATGTATGATTCTAGTGATCTCACCCAATATCTACCTAATTTTAGAATTCCATGAGATTAAAAATTTTATTTTATGTTGATCACTTTAGTATTATTTTTAATTTCAATTTCATTATCACATAACATCATCATTTGGAATTAATTTTTTCATAGAATTTTTTTTGAAATTATATTATATAGCACCATGATATTGGGAAATTAGTTTGACATGATATATAAGGTAACATAATTATTATTATAATGTGTGAAGAATAATATATTTAACGTCATGGTAAGCATGAAATATATTGTGGGTAAAAAATGATTAAATCATCTATAATATGTCTAAATTCATACATACGCATTCTGAATTCCTCATGTATGGGTTATTTCTCTTTTGTATGAAAGGTAATTTTCTCATATAACACTATTATATGTAGTGTAAATATTACATATCCATCCAAACCTGTTATATATCATGTATATTTCTCCGAAGTATGTTACGTATTACACATACTTCTTTGGTTTTTCTTATGAATCTATGTATTTTTATGAGAACTTATTTCTTAAATGAAGAGATTTCTTATGTTTTAGAAAAATATTATATATATATATATATTATAGATAAAAATAGACAAATTTTCACCCACTAGGTAACAACATTGAAAAAACTAACAAAAAAGAATGAAAAAATAATCAATTAATATTAAAATAATAATTACATAATTGAAAATAACATTTTAATAAGGCTTGGAAAGAAATTAATAAATATCCCTTATAACTATATACATTCTAATTTAAATTTTATTAAAAATATTTTGGGGACTAAATAATTGAATTAAATATAAATATTAATGAATTTTTATGCTCTATTGATGAACCTAGAGGATATAAATATAACATAGAATAAAAGAAACTTAAATAATGAGAACTAGATTTCACATATCGACATTCTATAGAATTCACCAACAGTGTCTAAAATTTCTTTGGAAGACACTGAAAACATCTTATGGTTTAATGAAATTATATTGAACTAATACAAATAAAGGGTGTTTTGAATTTATTATAAAAACATGGGGAACAATACCATGATGTATAAATGCATAACTGTATCATTGATTAACATAGAAAATATTTTTTTTTGCAAATAATAACCCATTAATAGTGTGAGATATAAAAATCTATCATGAAATTTCCATTATTAAAACTTACCTCGAAACATATAATTATTATTCAATGTTAAACAATTATATTGTCCTTTAATATCCCATTTTAACCATAAATTAAACATAATATATAGTTCAACATACCATGCTGTTTTACACTATGAAAAAAATTAGGGTTAGTCACATAATATGCATGGAAAATAGATATTTATTTAAAATCCACCATCAAAAGATGAATAAAAACCAAGAATTCACACAAACCAAATATTGGTTTTCAACCATAATGTAATCCAAATACAAAATTACAAGGATAAAATATATCTTATCATTCCGATAAAATCCCACACTACTAAGACCCCATATATAATCATGAGGAACATATACAAGCTACTATGTGGTGAGGAATAAACTTTAACATGTTTTAAACATAAATCAATTAATTCTTATCATCACCCATATTTAAATAGTAAACTAAATTAAATCACATGAAACATCATCAAAATATTTAAAGGGCCATGATAATCAGTTCCACTATATTAAATTCCTCTAAAATTATTCTTTTCCTTGATAATAAAATATAAAAATTATTGAATTGTAAAATAAAAACCAAAACACCTCTCGAGATATCTCTCAATATTGAATCTCTAGTAACTCGACCTTAAACATTACATATTCTAGTGAATTTAAAATAGAATTCACAATCTTACATTACCAAAGATATTTTAGGTTTATAGATTTAGGGGCATTTTTCATAACTCATACATATGAAATCTTATGTTACAAAGTGGATAGTTCTAATCAGTTTACATTTTTTCACACAATAAAATTAATTTTAAAATAATAAGGTTTTCTTTTCAGGAATCATCTCAACCAATTTTATCTTGACCTCATACATATTCTTAATCAAAATTAAAACCCCTTGTAAAATATTTTTAAATGTGGTATGAGCCCATGTAGATCAGTAAGGTACTTAAAATGAATGAATCAGTTAGTCCATGAATACTTATTAAATTTTTTCTCTTTCAACAATACATTCTAGGATTAAAATATAAAATTTCATGCACATGAAATCAACTTCTATTCTCAAATATTTTCATAAATCATTTTAAAAGATATATTAAATGAAAAAATAAAACCCATATGGTTTATTTGAAAACATGACATACTCATCATTTTTTTCACAAATGCTACAATTTCCACCCTTAATAAGTAGAATATATATTACTTTACATTGTTATGTTATCATATTACTATAAAACCCATAACATACATAAATAAATCATGTTAGTAACTTTGGAATCACTTTCATATCACCCCTAGAAAAGAATAATAATAATAGTTACACATAGACTAACCACCACTGTTACACATAATATAACCATAATGATTATAATAAGAATATGAATAACATTAGATTAACATAATATATTTGGAGAAACCTAATATTTTTACTCTATCCCATATATAGAATAACCAACACACTATGTTCCTATAATTGTTTTGGTGAAACCACATCTGTTAACTCCATCATTTTTACTAATGAATTAGAGATCTATGATGAGATCACTGGTTAACTATTTTTAATGAAACAATAAATACTAATAAACAATTTCCAACAACCATAACATAATACATAACATCACAAATCAAAAAAACGTTATTAAACCCATAAATTTTTTTTTCATATATTAATATATCTATTAATAGCAAATATATTTTTTTGAAACTAAAATTACTAGAACAAAGAGAAAGTTGGTTTTACATAAAAAAATTTAGGCTTTTAAGGAAATAAAAACATTATATAATAGTCACGGAAGTAGAAAATTCATTTAGACAAAAAATGATAAAACAGAACATTCTTTATTTCTATTGTAAAGAATGTAAAAACATTCTATAAAATGATTCCATTTGAAATAATTTGAATTAAATATCACATTGAAATAAAACATACTTTATAATTAATTTTTTTCCATTAAAAAGTATCCATAATTTTTTTCAATATATGGATATTGGAGACAAATATTTTAAAAGAAAACATTAGAAGTGTATTTTTTTTGAAAACAATACCCTTTTCATTGAGTATGACTTGTCTCTTACATTCATTATCATCTGGAATATTGAACTAATGTTAATTATTTAAATTATTAAGAACGTTTTTCATGTTTATTATTTCTAATATTTCCCTTATTACCTTTTTATATTGAATTACATAATCTTTTTTTTGATATATTTGATGATATTCGATAAATATATCAAAAATAACATCATTAGGTTTAAAATGGTCAAGGGATAAATTATTTAATCATATGAAAAATAATAATCCTAAAATAATTACTTTTTAACATATTAATTATAATTTTGAGACCAATAACGAATAGTGATTATTAAAAATGAACTATGTAACAATCATAGAGATGGTAGGCTATACATATGCATGAGTAAAATTTCCCCTTTTAAATGATCATTATAAAAATATATTAGCTATCATTATATATTTAAATAATGATCATGAGATTATAAATAAAATATAATATGTTTTTCTATACATATATATATCATCTGTGTGATGTGGTGATGGAAAATAACACACATAGTTTCATTAAGGTGCTAGTGAACACGTATGAAAGAATGACGTTATCAATTTTCAGTGAATTAAAAGTTAAGAAAGGATATGACATATTAATTATCCATAATGATAAATATATCATAAATTTCATATCATATCATATATAAATTTATTAAATCAATCATTATAACCATAGTTTATTGGTGTTGATTGAAGAAATATTATTTCTATTAGTGAGGTGGTGGACTACAGTACACATGAATGACATCTTCATTTATCATTTTATTGATGTGGAGATGGATATTGGTTATAAAATTAACAAAGTAACATATTAGTTTCTATAGGATAATTTTATTATTATTTTATCAGGGTTGAATTATATTTTATGGTAGTGGAAGAATAAATAAATTTAAAATACTCAGTTAAACTCTATACCTATTATTGGAAACTCGACTTTTTTTCCCTCAAATTATGAACTCAATGGCTGGTATTCTGAAAAAAATAAATCATTGATATTGTGATAAGGGATATATTTAATGTATTATGTATTTTATTGGTAGAACAAAAAAGTAATTTATTTGTGAAGAAAACATAATAAGATGTTTTAGGTTAAAGTTAATTTGGAACAAGATTCCTGGATAAAAAAACAACGATGTATTTTGGCTCGTGGATTTAATGACAAGAATATTTCAGTAGAGGATCTCATATACACTTTGGGAAATATTTCATTATATTTTGATGACCTCCAAAAAGACGATTCAGATAGGTGGGCCTCTTCTCTCCAATGGAGTCTCCTCAAAGGTAATATATCTAAAATACTTAAACTATTATTCATAGATTCAATTATTTCCATTGAAGTTGTTTGATGTTTCTTATGGCATTTCTTGGTTTCGAACTTTTTCCTCAAAAGTGATTTCCTAATAAAAAATATATATTGGTGGTGGTAGAAGGTAAGTCATGGAATTTCTTAAATTATTAAATTTATATAATTTAATTTTGATATAAAAATTGATATGATATGATTTTAATGTTACATTAGGATGAGTCTAATTACACACAGAAAAAAATTGATACACATATAGATCATATTTTCACCATTATATTTTTTTAAACACTTTGTTAGCCCTTCGACTATAACCATACTATTAATTTTTTCTACACATTAACAGGTTATAATGTTTCTATAAAATAAAAAATGACTCATAAATGGAAAATGGTTCATTTAATTAAACAAATCCCATTCCTTTTTTTAAATCTAAGAATTTTAATGATTTTAAACCATTTTATAAAATATTATTTCTAAAAAATATAAATAATATCAATTTTATATGAATTAAATTCAATTTACTTTCATAAAAACAATAAAAAAAATTAAATTTGGAAGAAAATCATTTAATACATCCCAAAATGTTTTTATTATAATTAAAATTCATTGGTATCATTAATTATTTCATATGAAAATAATTATAATATTATTAAAATAGTCTATTTTAATTTTCCATTAATTTAATAATTAATATATCATTACTGTGTAACCATTTAAGATAATTATATATTCTCTAAATATTGAAAATAACTTACCATGATGATGATAAATAATATATATTTCAAAATAAATTTTATAAGTAAACATATACTCTTGTTATCCATATGATAAAAATAGTATCTATATTAAAATCAAGAGTGTGACATTTCTTACTTTTCATTACATAAAATATTTTAAGGATTATAATATCATAAAAATGAAAAAAGGTAATATAAATTAATTTAGGATGTGTAAGAATGAAATTGAATCATAAAATAAAATTAATTCAATTTTTAGAGTCAATTTTAGACATTATAATATGATGTTGTTTATTACCATATTTACCCATTAAATTGGAAAAAATGTTACTATGGTAATAGTTCATAATTTCCAAAATTAAAACGGTCCAATTCATGGAATTTGGATCCACTATTTAAAAATATAGAATTGATTTTAAAAAAGTCAAGATATTTATGTTGTTTAAATTAATTTAAAATTAAAAAGAAAAAACATGATGAAAATTTGTTTTTCAGAAAAAATTATTACTATTATAAAATATTTTTTAAAACCATGTTCAAGTATAAAATTAATTAATAATATGATAAATGGAATATAATAAATAAAAAAACTAATTGAATTTTAAAATATATCCAAAATAGAATTGAACTTTATAAAAGCATTAAATGAAAAAATAATTTTGAAAATACATCAGTATTTTTATCTATTCAGAGAAAAATAAATCAGTTCAAAAAATTATCAAAAAAGTATCCTAAGAAACTTTTTACATTACAATTTAAAATTATAAATATTTTTTTTCAAAATCATATTATACAATGTGGAAATTATTTTTTTAATTGAATTTTATAATGTATATTACAAAAACTTGGTTAGGAATAATGTGTTATCCTTTTGATAGAAAAATTGGATGATAATTTTATAATTAATATAAATCTATATAATTTAACTAATGAATATATAAAAATGATTTATATTAACATTAAGTGGGCCATTACATCATTCCCCCATTTTCAAAATTTCAAACCCACAATTTTATTTATATATTAATTAGGGGGGAACATTCCCTCATACCAGTTTCAGATTCCCATGCTACTTCATGGACCATGTCATTTTTACAAAAAACAATAAAATTATAAATAAAATAATTTCAAAATACATTTTCTACATAGAAATTTTTTTATTAGGATGTTCAGCATACAAATGTTTCTCTTCCAACTAAAATACCTCAAGGATAAAAACATGAGATGAATCAGACACAAATTTTTCTAGCATCAAGTAATGAAAAGAACTGTGTACCTTAGATTAACTCTGAGGTAAGGCACTTTGTAGTAAAATGGTACAAAAATCACAGGTATTTTTGTAGTCTATTGAATAGTTTCCTTAACATCCCATTTTTTTAAAAAACTTATAACTCATTTACATGGAGAAACTTTTAGATATGTGTGATGAACTTCCTTGAAATAAAGATCTTTCCTCTGATTTTTTGCATAAAATTTCTTCTAACATTGAGCCATTGTAATGTGTTTCTAAATAATCTTCAGTTTTTAAAACTATTTTTCTACCAACTCATGCTTCATAGAAATCATTTATCAAACATTTTATTAAGAAGTCAGAGTTTGAAACTTCTTTGTATATAATTCCTAAAAACACACCATCTGTATACCATAATGAAAAATATTATTATATGAACACTCAACAAAATATTGATGTTGATCCCGACATCACTTGTAATAAATTGATTAAACATGATTCATCTCTACCATGGTTTGAATCATTCACTCAAACACTAAATCATATTGAGGATGAATTGATGTATATAAATTTAATTCAGTACCTAACAACTTATGTTGGAAAATATAAAATTAGTGTAAATGATGGATAATTATAAGATAAATGGAGAGAGAAACTCCATCTAGCCTGACTCTATCTTTGAGATACAATCTATAATGTTTATCTAAAGAGATAGTATCTCTAATGGGATGGAGATGTGAATATTAAATTAGTCAATCAATAAAATGATAGCATTATTACCATGACAAGATTATGGTAATCCCCCCACAAATTATTTTGTAACATTTTCCCATTTCCACTTTGTGATAACAAAAGTATGAATCATACACTTATAGATCATTCGTTCTTCTTTAAAATTTTGAAATGTTATAATTTCATTGAAAATTTCAACAATACATATTTTCATTCCACCACAGTAGTAATAATTATAATGGTCTCTGTACATCATTGTACTACCAGGATGAACAAACAATAGGGAACTATGAGAATTATATAAAAAATATTTTTTCCATAAGGGATTATAATTCACATATATTATCTTTATAAATCATAAAATTCATTCTTTATTAACATTAATTTTAGGAAACATACCCTTCATAACAAGTTCATTATTTTTTTATAATAAATGGTCTCCTTTTTAAGCATCATTAATTCTTTAATACAGAGGATATTTCATACAGAAGATATTTCATTGACATCTAGGAACAAAATCACCAAATAATTAATAAAATAATTATGTTCCAAACATAAAATTGTTAGTGTTGAATTATTTTTTCAACTCAGGGAATCATATACTTTTTTTACAAGATGATTATAGATCGTGAAATCAAGACTATTAATTAGTTCCTACTATATCCTCTTCTCATGTTCAACTATTTCTATGTAAATATATATGTATCATAATTTTATGACCAATATATATTTCAAACTCAATTTCTTATAAATTATTTCTACAAATATCTAATTAAAACATTATAACAACTAATTCAAGTTCATGTGTAGGATAATTTAACCCATGAAGTTTCATTTACTGTTATGAAAAAGTAGTTACCATATAATTATTCATTAGAAAACAACCATTTCACTTCAATGAAAAATCAATATAGATGGAAAATCCACCTCTACTTGAAGGCAGGTCCCAAACAATGGCATTCACCAATCATTGTTTTAGTTCCTAAAAATAATCATGATATTATTTTATCCAAATAAATATAAATCATATTACAGTTAAATTTTTTAGTTGGATATGTAATCCTATAATTTTTAGACAAAACCTTTACTAATAGCCTATTAATCCAAGAAAACATAAATATTAGTAATATTTATATAGAATGTAATATCATCCAATATATTAGTTTTGGTCAGATTAACTGTTAGACCATGTTTATTTATAATGTCTCCCAGAAATCAAACTAATGTAAAAAAATTTATAAATTTTCCATTATACATCATTTCCCAATGTATTTGTATAATGATCCATATATTTTGTTCATTATACTAAAATATTTTTTAATAAACCAAAATATCATAAATTACAACAACCACAAACTTATGGAAATAATTATTGATGTTCAAATTCAAAAGATTCACAAATAAAATGGATTAATTTCTTATCCCAAATGGAATAACTTTAAAATCATAATTCATATTTTTAGTCCAAAATGGTATTTTAATAATTTAATCCTCCTTCACCATCAGCTATTAATACCCACAATTAAGTTCATCATTTGAAAAATACTCATCTCTATGGAACTTCTCAAAAAATCATCAATATAAGGAAACAAATACTTATTATTAAGAGTAATTATATATAAATATATATAATCAATAAAAGGACTCACATAACCATATTGCAAAAAAAACATAATAATAGAATCCAATGGTGATGTTATACTATGAATGATACTTTAACATCATTTTTAAGTATGTAACTTTTACATGAGCTATTAGATAATGGGTTTTTGAAATTGGATTAGCTTTACGCAATAAATGGATTTTAAATTCAACGTACTGATCATGCATAACACTAGGTATATAAGTTGGAAAAACATCTATGGATTCTATTACTAGGGAAATATTATTAATATAAATATTTCCCTTATTTAAAAATACATGTGTATGTTATATTTAATTTCAATATTTTAATATTTTCTCAGCTTATTAATATATTATCAAAAGTATGAATTCATTCTTGTATAAAAACTGAAAATCCTTAAAATAAATAGAATCTTTAGATATAAAAATTCTCATAGAAATGTAAATTAAGAGCCAATATATACCATGAATAACATAAAATTCAAATAGGTGAAGAAAAAAGCGTTTACATGTAATGTCTAACCATAGAAAATGGCAGGAAGAATATTGAAATTTAATTATTCCTTGATAAATCACCCATTTGTTTTTACCAAATTCTTTTATTCCACTATCCAATGTAAACATTCAAATATTGAATAAAATTTCTTAAAAATGAAATAATTTGTCGGCACAAAATCAGATATAAAATTAGAATAACTTGAAAAAACAAGTAATGTACTTGATACTAGTTTG
The DNA here is from genome assembly GCA_963277665.1 of Viscum album. Classification (NCBI taxonomy): domain Eukaryota; kingdom Viridiplantae; phylum Streptophyta; class Magnoliopsida; order Santalales; family Viscaceae; genus Viscum; species Viscum album. The sequence goes on along the minus strand of OY728127.1, from coordinate 1,072,694,030 downwards.
TTTTATGGCCCAACATATGCTAACATTGTTATTATGTATTTCACCACACCCTTATACTTATTTTATAGTTTCTTCAAATCATTCATGTTCTTATTTGGACACCCATGTGCATAATGATCCATCTCCCCACAGTTAAAAAATTTTACTTCATGTTTATAAAAAACTTTCTAACTTCTACCATGATCTTTTTCATTTGAATTATGATCCATATTCCCAAAATTACAATATTTTAAGCATTTAATAGACTTAATAATGTGTTTTATAGTGTTATTTTTACCCAAACGTGGAAAAAATAAGAATTTAATTTTTAACAACATATATCATTGATCTATTTCCCCATTTTCCTATCATTGAGAGGCCTTTTTATACTACTTCTATAATTAAAAATTAAGGACAAAAAATTCATTTTTACTTTCCAATAATATCTGACAATATTCCCATAAATTTTAAGTTAATGGAAATACAATTCCATTAGATTTCGTATCTTCAATATTTGGTAGAATGGATTAATATTACTATTAGAATGAAGAATAAATTTTTTTGCAGACAATGATAATTAGGTGATGTTTTCTTCGTATAAGGGCACAAAATATTTTACATTCTACCTAAATCTCAATAATTGTTTCTCCTTCTCATGTCAAACATCATTAAGAGATTACTTCTGAATGGAAAAAATATTCATAAACTATTCCCATTCCAAACTATAAATCTCTTCACCTTTACTAGTATTTTATAAAATTGTATTACATTGATCATATTCACCATAAAAATGGTAAATAAAAATAATTACCATTTAGTGATCTGAACAACCCATGAAATCGAATAAATTTTCTAGATAATTAATCCATCCCACAATTAATATAGTGTTAGAAGAATCATTGAACACTAGAGGATGTTTTCTCATAAAATGATCCACTATAATCATATGACTTTGTGATAAATCAAGATATTCTCAAACATGGATACCAACACCATTTATAAAATAATTCAACTGATACATTAATGGAAAAAAAATTCTCCATTACCATTCCAAATATATCAGGTTATTGATTTGGAATCATATCATCCCTTCTATGTCTTGAATCATCATATTTCATGTTTCCTCTATAGAAAACCATTCAAAATAGGAATTCTTTAGATTATGTAAAAGGGTAATATTCATGTGGTATATCATTTATATAAAATTGTATAGTAAATACCTTTTTAATTATATTTAATTATATTTCCAATAGCTCTAAAATTATCTTACCTTTTTATCTGACAACAAATATAAAGACCATACATTAAACATTACATATTCAAGTGACATTATTACTTAATTCACCTTATTACATTTATTAGTATTTTTTAGGGTACATTTTTTTTGACAATTAGGTAGTAACACATATATAAAAACTCATATGTTTTATAGTGGGAACTTTAAATTCATAAATTTTTTCCAACATAATAAATGTTTTTAGAATAAAGTCTATCAATGTTCTTGGACAATATTCACAATTTTGATCATAAAGTCATCATTGTCCTCAAAAATACTTATAAGATAGTGAAAACCATTTTATAAAGTGGGATAAATAAAAATATCTCAGTAAGGTATATAAAATGAAAGAAACCATTAGTGCATGATTAATTATAAGAATATTCCATCATCGACATTAAATAATTTGTTTAATATAAATTATTTGTATCGAAGAAATAAAATTATATACCCAAATATTATTATATAAAATATCCTATGAAAAATTTAATTCAAAATAAAACCCATAAGGACTCATTGAAAGCATGATAAACACATGGTATTTATTCAAATAAGATACAATTTTAACCAGAACAATGTACCATATACATTCCACTAGCTTTTTATGTCATAATATACTAATAAAACACATAATAAGAATAGATAAATCATATAATTAACATGTTGAATCCTTTATCTATCAACCATACAAATTGAATAAACATTACAGTTACACATTGAATTAAAATAATGGTTAAAAATAAAATATCCAACTTGGTTATAATTAGAAAACCTAATGCATTATATTACCATATTGTATTAGGATAGAATAGAAATAAATGTATATTCCAATAATATATTAGGATAATCCTCATAATTTAACTCTATCACTTTACATAATTAATTGGATATCTATAATGGGATCCACTATTAATCGTTTATAATGGAACCACCCACATTCCTAGAAAATTACCAAGAACCATAAAATAATACATCACATCATGTATATAAAATACTTCCTCACACCCATAAGAATATATTTTCAAATATTTCTATTACCATTTCCTTAAAAACACTTTTTTTTAAAATAAAATTTCCAGAATGAAGGTAAAGAGGGCATTTTTTTGAACTAAACATGAAAGATTATAAAGAAATCCAAACATCCAATAATGATTATGGTGACATAAAATTTTCTATAAGTATGTATATTATGAAAATAAATTATATTTTCTTTTGTAATAAATTTCATGAATTTTTTTAAATATAATCATTTTGACACATTTTAATAAAAAAATAAAAGATAAATATATTGCATTTTATAATTTATTTATGTACAATTGAATTGATCTATTAAATAATTAAAAAAATATGGATGTAGAAGAAAAATATTTCATGAGGAAACATTGGAACAGTATTTGTTAAAAGAAAGTTCCTTACCTTGAGTTCTACTCATCACATACATAATTTATCATCCAAAATAAGAAACTAATGTTAATATTTTTTTCCTTAATAACACCTTTGAAGATATTTATTCCTTTTATTTCGCTTATGATGATTTTATATACAATTATTCAATCAATTTTGTTCTCATCAAACATTTTAAGGATACTCAGTACATATGTCCAAAATTACTGGGGTAGGTTGACTATTTTCAAATTTGTAATAATATCATCATATCCAAATTAATAATGCTGAGATAATTATCATTTTAAAAAATAAAATATTTTTTTAAAAAAAATATGAATGATGATTATTAAAACTATACTACCTTATAATCATGGAGATGGTTGGCCATATATATTCATGAGTAACATTTCAATTTATCAATGATCATTATGGAAAGATGGTAATTATCATTTTATATTTCTATAATGATAATAATACCATAAATATAATATTATTTCTTTTTTTATACCAATATATATCTTCTATGAGATTGGGTGATAAAAAATCAATCACATTGAATCTAGGATGCGGTAGTCCACACACACACATGAATGATGTTATCACATTTCAGTGAGTGAAAAGTTAATAAAAGAGACGATATATGAATTCTCTAGAGTTATAAATAAGTCATTAATATCATTAATGTATATTTTATTTAGTAGTATTACCATCCACAAGAGTTCGAGATGGTAAAATAATTACATCAGTTCATGAGGTGGTAGTCTACCATACACGTGAGAAACATCTTCATTTCCCATTTGATGGAATTGGAGATGAATATAGGTTATTACATTAAAATATAAAAATATTAGAATATAATGGAATATAGTTGTATCATTTATTAATTATTGGAAAGGATTTGGTATTGGTGGAAGATGAAAGAAAAAAACATAATTAATAGTAATAAATCTTCTTTTAAAAACCACATTTGCATGTCACCTTAAACACTCTATGGATGATATTCTAACCAAACTTAAAATTGTAGGGTATGAGGAGGTATTTTTTAGGTATTGGAAGAAACAAATGGTTGTTTAATTGTGATTAAATGATAATAATTTCTTCCCTTTTATAAGAGAGGGAAGGTGCACACTTCAAATTTCATAAAATATTAAATTTTAATAAATAAATTCTAATTTATAAATGGGTAAAAAATATTATATCTAATGAAAAAATTATTATGAGTAAAAAATATCTCAACCAATAATGTTTGGACAAATTTATAATACCATTTATTACACATACATTTTTTCACTCTTCGATAATTTTTTTTAAAATTACCATACTATTATTTTTTTCTACCATTTAAGGATTAATAACATGATTATAAATTTAAAATATACCCAAAATTTATTCTAGTTTATTTAATAAACCATATCCCATATATTTGGATAAATATACTATTTTTATGAATTTTCTATCTTTTAACAAATAATTTTTTTTAAAATATCAATAATTTTTATTTTTGGACTATTTATTTACATTTAAATTTAAAACATAATGGAAAAAATATATTTTAAAATTTTAGTTTTATAAATCTCTAAAATTAATTTTTATTTAAAATATTTTTAGGTAACCTTAATTATTTAAATTTATACTACTTTTAATATTTTTAATATAATTTATTCAAATATTCTAGTAATTTTATAATTTACAGCATTATCATTGTGTAAAATATTACGTTATTTATTTCATTACTAATAAAAAAATAAAAATATTGAAGATAAATCATTTATATTTTAATAGAATATTTATAACTGAACATATCCATTGGTAATCCCCATGTTAAAAATTAATCAAATTTTTAATAACCAATGTGTGACATTTTTGAATTTTTAATACATAATTTTTTTGCTAAAGTCATAATATCATCGAAATGGTAGAAAATTTCATATAACTAAATATTGTATGATTTTAGAAAAAAAGGACACATTGAATAATATTATGGAAACATTAAGTGTTATTTCTCAATCCTTATCATTTTATTTTTACCCTTTACAGTGTAGATTTTTTAAGTTAACCATTCATAATGTACAAAAATAAAAGGGAACTATTTAACAAAAACTGAACCACCAAATTATAAAAATGGAATCCATTTTTAAAATTTTAAAACCCAAATGTTTTAGAATTTAATTTTAAAATGATTCGAATTTTTTTGATGAAAAACATTTTTTTAAAAAGTAATTTTAGTATAAAAATGACTTTATAAAAAATTCAAATATAAAATTAATTATAAATAATATAATTATATTATATTTACTCAAAGGACCATTTCAAATTTTATTACAAAATATAAATTTAATGATAATTTATAGATACATTAAAGAAAATATATATATATTTTAAATTCGTATCTCTTAATATTCATTTAAAAAAAGATCTTTCAAAATTTAAGACATTATCCTAATAAAATTTTGAAGGATCATTTTTAAAATGAATTTAATATAGTAAAATTTTATTTTTATAATCTCAAAATTATGTTTTTAAATAAAATCATATAATTTATGAAACCCAAATTTGGTTAGAAATTAATTTTTTCCTTTTGACCAAAAAATTACATAATATTGGAATAATTAATACAACTCAATAAAATATTTCTAATAAATATATTATAATGGTTTATATTGACATTACCTAGGCTGTTACAGAATATCACCATCAGAAGTTGATAACATTATAGGGGAATAAAAATAAAAACTCTCATAATTCATCTAATGATAAAACCAATCTCTAGAAAATTAAAATAAAAAAACATAAAATGATGTTAAATATAGTGGCCAGACCTATGAATCTTACTCACATATGAAATCCACCATACCACCATGCCTCTAAAAAGTAAACCAAAAAAATTCCATGTCTTTGAAACACCTTATCTTAATAATCCTAAATCTTTGAATACAACCCCAAGAGTTTTGTTTCTTATTTAACATCCAATGACTCAAAAGGTGTGAAAAAATAGTTTAAAAAATTAATTACTTTCGTAAACCTCCCCAACCCATGATACAGAGAACCTTTGGAAACAAATAATCACTAAACATTAAGTATATATGATTTTAATTCTATTATTCATAGAATAATTGGTATTCAGGAATGACCTTCACGCACTCATCAATCAACATCACTTTATATAACATACATTGAAAAAAATATAGTTCAATGATCAATATATAAATAACATTAATCTAGTATATTTCGGAACTACACTACCATCAGAAAAAATATAGAATGTAAATTTTCCATTAGTTGAGTGATAAATATTATTACAGATAAATCAACTAAATGAAAATTATCACCCCATCAACCACATTTTCCTATCATTATAATAATTTAAATCCATTCAATATAAAAATATATATACAAAAGAGTATTAGAAATATGTCAATACTTTTAAGGTAATTTTAGGATCTTGATAAGAGATGTCATCCAAATAATCTGTTGAAGCATCCCAACATTCTCTATATAGGGCCTCATAAAATAATCTACCAAAGTTAACATTATAGTCACAATGAAATTGGATGGATTCATTAATCATTCCAAAACCATCCAGAAAAATTCTAATCCACATAGACCTCGAGGAAAATGTAAATGAAATATATTAACATGTTATCTCACATTAATTGAGGAATATCTAATGGAATTAAGAAAAAAATTGAACATGATGATATACTTTAACCCACATATAAAACTATAACAAAGATCCAAACCAAGCCATCAAACCCTTAAAATCTGAAAAAAAAGTTATTTTAATGAATGAATCATTGTGGAAACAATTTTATGTATATAAAGAGTTTATCTATGAAAAATTTATATACATTCATTTTAAATATCCAATGAATCAAGAAATATCCCGTGAAATAACACCCAATGTCTAACATCATCTGAATATCCATAAAAAATATATTTTTAGCTTATATGATCTCTCAATACCTTCAGTGCTAGATCATATTGATGTGACTCATATTCCTACTAACATATTGAATAATACACTATCATCTAATGCTAACAGAATCCACAATATAATTCCTCTATATATAGATGTAAAGCTACAATCATTTATATCGTTCAATACTCATATCCATCCTCTTAACATATGACACCACATGTATTATTTTTCATCACATTAGCCACCACATTTCCTTACCTACAAATTAACTAATATTGGGCTCATAAAACTATAATAAAATTACCCATATCCAAGGAGGAAAATTAAAATCCAGATAAGAAAATATATTTGAATGGATATTATAACATTTAAATACCACAATTATTTAATTTATGAGATAAAATAATTATAAAATTGAACAAAACACTATACCTATATTATCAAAATCATCGATGTGATAATTAAATTAATGAGGACATATCATCCATGATAAATAAGATATAATTAATGAATCTTACATCATTGAAGAAACTAGAAAATGATTTTTGGTAAGATAATACCTCTCATGAATAACTCATTTATTTGGAAATAAATGAATAGGTGAACTGATCACCTTAATATATTAGTATTCAATAACCATTTTACATTGACCATATTATATAAAATCATAGAATATCATAGAATACTATGTTAAGGGTTACATAATTATATAGAAATTGGATATGAGCCGCTAGTAAGATCATGTGAGAACAAGGAAATTATGCACCTATACAACATTTTTGGGAGTTACATAAGAAATTATTAACTAAATATTTAATGATTTAATAGGTACACCCATGTCGGACACAATGCATAAATTAAAAGACACCTCATGCATCTAGAATTTTCACTTGATCAACTTCCCATATGAATGATGTTGTTGGAGGACATATAAAATGGTCCAAAAAATGATTAATATGATCCTCCTATGAACAAAAAGATACAAAAATATCAATTATTAACAACATCATGAAATAATATTGAAATTCTAGGAACCATGAGTTCATCTATTCCTTGAATACAACATTGATATTTGTGACATTGATAATTAATTACTATGAATTAGAATTATTTACTTTTGATAATAAGTAGTATTGATGACATATTATTCCTTTACCCTCATTCAATGATACCATGGCTAAAAATAAATCATCAAAAACCTATTTTATCCCTTCAACCAATTGAATACTTAATCAATCCATGGTAAAGGGACAGTAGTTCTTCACTTTATCCTAATTTAACCAATGATAATACATGAAAAACTAAAAACTATCATTATACATCTTCACAAAGAAACACTAGGCCTCCCTATGGGGACATGAAATATCGAATGAAAAACATATACATTAGTTCATAGATATGAATATGAAACATAAAAAACTCCAATGGTTCCATCATATAAGGATATATTGAAATCAATGAATTGTTTTTTGAAACCCTATCCAAATATAAATGTTTGATTGAGGGAGAATTACTATATACACTTCTGTGAATACATATAGAAACTCCCCCTAAACAATCTAGAAACACCTTCACCTATAATTATGATGATCTCAAAAATATATGACTAAATATGATGAAATATGATGAAAAATGTGTGATATTCATGATAACCCTTGCTACTAAAAACCACTATTGCTCACATTCCATATTAGCGAAAAGCACACTACTCATATCCCACTAAATAATAAAAGAAATAGAATAAAACTAATACATGGTAAGTATGATATCATATAGTTATATCAATAATAAGAATAAATCTTGCACTAACTATTTCTCCCCCAACAATAAATTATATCTCTGAAACATGTATATTGAATATTATTGATCATTAGTTACCAAAATAGACATTAAATGAATTTAATTTCTATCCACCTTAAATAAAATTCCTCATGTAAATGATGGTGCATTGAAAGAGTAAGGTAATTCAATTTTAATCAAATAATATGTTATGATAGAATATAATTGAAAATATCTAAAATCATCTCAGGTCTTCTTGGAACTAAAAAATCCATCACATGTAACTGCAATGGTAATATAATTGTACCTCACCATTGATAATGACATCCACCACCTCGTTCATAATCAACCCTTAGTACCTAAGGATGGGGAACACCTTTGGGATTTCCTCTACTAACTCTATCTCCACTATTTGGTTCGAATGCTGTATGATCTATCTAATATTGATATTGCATAGGAGGAAGCCAAACCATAATATATATATATATATATATATATATATATATGATAGTGAAAACTAGATCCAAACATACTACAATGTAAGTATATGTGTTTGATAAGGTTAATGTTGATATCCAAAAAATATATCATAGGTTATTAGTGTATAAGGTGGAACTTTTAAAATTACCATATGTAAACAAACTAGAGGAAAAATAAAAATGACTCCCCATTATTTGAAACCTCACCTACCTTGAAAGATGGTAACTATTGTCCAAAAATTTACTCCTTAATAATTTTTTATTACATCCTGCACAAGGTGTACCCATCCATTCTAATATTTATCCCAATCACCTCATCCTTCATCATCGCCTCAATATATAATGGAAATATAAAAGGGATTGAAAAATTATCGATATCATGATGCTAGACCTTATCAAAATGACACACCCTTGCATCACCATCTAAAAAAAATTGGGACTATTGTGGATGTGGTTGATGAATCATACTCTAAACTCTCTCACAAATAGAAATCAGTCTTTAATTGGTGAGAAGATTAATACCGTACCAACATTTTCATATATATTATGAAATAGTCAAATAAATGACTAAAAATATTCTCTAAAATCACCTCATAATTATCATTATTTTCAAGATAAATGATTAATAACTTTCTCATGGAAACTATCAAAAAGATATCACACTAATAGATCTAATGCGTCCTCAATCAAATAAAATCAAGGTGATATCATGCTCCTATAGAAACCCTTTTTATAATGTCCAATGATAGTCCCCAAATATTTATATAGAAGATATTTTTTGATATCTTCAAATGCCTTCCTCCATTAATTCTCCTCCGCATTGTAACACCATGTATAAATTTTCAAATAATTATGTATTATGTAAATAACCTGAATTAAATAATGTTATCATCCACTAAGAATCATTATAATGATATGAAACCCTACAATGATATGTATTTAATATATGGTATTTTACATAATTAATTTTAATGTACCATAAATATAAACCCATTATAACATTGGAACAAAAATTTATGATGTATATAATACACCTAAGTCTCTACCCCACAACCACACATTATCACATAGGATGTTTAATATATTATTGAGGCCTTTTTTGTTGATTTTATGGAATATTCTGTATTAATGATAATCTCCATGTAATACTTGATATGTTATGTTTAAATGAGTTTTTTCCTTTGAAATCCAATTTAGTTATTAGAAATTGAAAACCCAAAACAGTATTCATAGTCTCAAATTAAAATTTTATACCACTAAATCATGACCTTCCCATACTATAACCCCTATTAGGATGGTAGTGAAGATGATATTAATCCCTAAATTGTGCATGTATTAGGATATATGTTGGTGTCTAGTTTCAAGTATAAAAAACACAAAATATTATTATAATTGATTTATAAAAACATAAGAATGATGGAACAATCAACTAATCATTTAATAACCCAAAATATTGATATATGAAAAATGTTCTCTTTTTAAATGTATGTGTTGTATAATGGAAAATATAAATAATAAGAATTTAATAATAAAGACAAAGACAATTTTATTTTATATACTGAAAAAATTACATATGATGTATAACAAACTATATGAAATAAAAACTAGTTGAACAAAGAAATAATAAAATATAAACAAGACAAATAACCTTGAAATTCTAGATCATTGATGTCTTTTAGAATTATCATAAATGTAAAATAACTATAAAAATAAAACAATATTTTATAAAAAAAATATTTATATTAGTTAAATGAAATAGAAATAACATTGATAGATAAATTAGTGGATTAATAATAAAGGAAATAATATATATTTATATATAGAATAATAATTGTATAGCTAATGGAATAATATTTTACCATTGAAAATTATAATTTATCCTTGAAATAGTCACCAGATAGACATAATAAATAAAGTTACTAAAGGTTAATATTTAAAATATATATAATAAATAAAATAAATAGTTTAATTACATAATATTTTTTCAAATCATATAGCATAAATTATAAATATCATTTAATTTTAGAAAAATAACCTTTCACATGGTTATTAAAATATTAATAATTATATAAAAATTTACCATAACAATTTTTAAATAATATTTGGTTAAAATTCATATAATAATAATATATTAATAATATAATAATAATTAATAATAATAAAAAATAATAATCACTAATGGGGAAATCAATAGAATTTATTCAAGATAATTTTTCTAAAAAAGTTTATAATTTTTTTAAATTTTAAATTTCAAAATTTAAGATTATTAATTTTATTAAATTGAAATCATTTTTATAATAAGTATATTAAAAATATATTGGGGTGAATTTTTGGGAAATTTATAAAAAATTTGATTTTTAGTGAAAAATAAAAGACATAGTTTTTATGAATACCAAATGTTTTATGACATCATAATGATATAAATATGAATAAAAAAATAAAATAATTTTATTAAATTAAAATATATATAATGAGTAATAAAATTCAATTAAAAATAATAATATTAATTTAATAACCTATAAATAGAATTTTAAATCTTGTGCTATATTTTGTTAGAATAAAAAAATATTGAATTATTTATTTTGTATAATGTATTTATATATTCAATTCTCATTTGGGGTTATTTTAATATAATATCAACCTATATTTAAAAATCATTAAATAATAATTTTTTTAGTAATCATTAATTGTCATAGTTTTTGGACTAAATAAAAAATAATCATAACTTTATTCCATAATACCCCCCACACTACCCCTTTCCATACAAATACCTATATAACCTCTCATACACCCCTTCTTAACCCCTCAGTTTAACAATAAAACTCTCATTTGAATGAATTAGGCTAATTCGAAATGTGTTGACTAATGTTGTAAGGTATAAGATTGAAAACCCATATTTCCATTTCAATTATGATCATTACCATCCTATACTATATGTAATCAATTTAAAGTTAATTAAAAATATATTTTTTTAATATACCATTATGTTTTATAAAACCATTAATTTTTAGTAGTTTATTACCCCTTTTTAAAAATTTGTTAACAAATGTTTGACCTGCAATATTTTTATGTTACCTTTGATAATGAGGATGTATTATTTCTTCATTATTCATCTAATGGTATTATTAAAAAGTGAATAATTTTTTGAAATTAAAATAATAATAAAACAATATTATTTTTATATTTCTATAATTATTGAACATGCATTTTGATATTGATATTATATGTAAAGAATCATAATCATTTTTATTCATAAAAAAACTTACAGGGGAAGATTTTCCTAATTATTATTTATCAAATAAACTATTTTAATGATACACTTATTTAATTTCATAACAAATATTTCATAACACTTATGTATAGTATGATAGAATTCTATAAGTTCCATTTACCATTATAACTATACAAAATTAGTTGTGGATAAAGGATCTAAATAACCTCAAATTAGTCATAAAAACAATATTATTTGAATAAAATAATTACAAATTTAATTAATTAACACTATAGTTGAAATAAATATAAAAATGATCACTAAATTTTTATTATAGAAAATAACTTCCCTATTTTGTATTTCAGTGGTGAATTCAAATAAACAAAATACTCGAGGAAATGGTCATTTCCCTCTCTTTTTCACCTTTGATTATATATTTTCTATTATACTTCTTCAATCTCACTTTCTCTTTCTATAAATTATCATATATATCCTTCATGTAAAAATGTACATAATTTTCATTCTATTTTTTGGTGGATATTCTTGCTATTATGATTCCCTTTATATTTCATCCTTAAGTTAACCTGTATAATGTATACATGGGAATATATCCTATTTTATGTATATATTTTTCAAAATTATTCATTTGTAATTCCTCCTCCTTTAATTTTTAATTCATGGACTATAATATTTTATGAAATATTTATTATGACCATTCATTAATAAATTTGATATATTCACTTTATTTTTTATATTTTCACTATTCTCACTATTTGAATGGACTTTTCAAATCATTATATAACATGATTCACTTTAATGGGTATATTTCAGTTTTATTCTAGACGTATGTTTCAATTATATATAGAAAACAAATCCATAGTGAATTATAGGGTGATCGGTTGGTCAAAAATTATACAACTCATAATTATATATATATATATATATATCATCTTATCATTATGTATGGGACAGATAGTGTTTGTCTTTTTTATATTGTTATGCATTTTCCAAGTGCATTTATCCTTCTCCACAATGATAAGATTTATTTATTGTGAGACATGAAATATGTTTATGATTATAATCTTTATGTTGATTCCCTTTTATATTATTACCATTATATTTTATCTCTTATTACATTCTTACATATGATGGATTTTTATAACATTAAATTATATTTCCCTCAATGTATTTTGGACTCTTATTACCCAAATTCTACTAATAACACTATTTGTTTACCTATTAGGCTTTATGGATCACCCCTTACTTTTTGTATTTGACATGAATATAACCTATAGTGATATAAGTACATTGATATACTAGAATAATCTTTTAATATGGACTTTAAAGATAATATACATATTTTCACATCATTGAATTACATTCTTAATTTCCCAAAGACATCTAACCTCTTGATTTATTTGTTAATTTGTGTATATTCATGTAAAAAGTGATTTAATATTATATGTATAGTATTTGAGACATTTTAGTTCATATTATTGTATATTTTGGATGATTTGGGGATTATGATAGAAAACTTTATAGGAAATACATAATTAATAACCTAGATTGAGGCTTAAGAATTAAAAAATATAGGAATCATATTTAATTTATGTTTTCATCTTTTTATGATCATAATTATTATATTATATTCATATTTATTAAATAATTATAATATACATCTTTTTTTTTAGAAATGGATTTAAATTGTAGTAATTATGACAAAAACCAGTTCGATGGGGAATGCGAATATTTCTTGAATGGGATTCCAAATATGGTGGGAGTAGGATTTGGATGCCTCATACTGATACATGATATGTTGAACAAAGAATTTAATAATAAAATGAATAATGTTACATTCATAAAATAACCAATTTTGGGTGAAATTACAATTAATCCTTGTACATGATAATGACATCTCTGTTTTGGGGGATCCATCGATCCTTTAATCATATAAAAATTTATAAACTCAATTGAGAAAAAATTTCAAGATATATAAAAAAATGACAAAGATAAAGTGAACTTGAATATTTATCTCTTAGTGGGTTAATTTGAACATTGGTTGAAACTGATCAAGAGTAATACTTTAATGGTAGATTTCATATTAACGGAATATGATGAATTATAGAAAACATTTTTTGGAAGATATTTTCCTAAAATATTACATGATAAAATTGATAGGGAATTTCTTGGGTTCATTAAAATAAAGTATGAATTAGTCATGTATTATGAAGTTATGTTGAAAAGGCTCGAATGGTGGGCCTATTGATTTATCATTAACACCAAAAGGATGTTTTGATTCTTTAGTAGTTTCCTAAATCCATGTTTGTAACAGTTCAAATAGAAGCACCCCACTAATACATTATAATTTATATGTATTATAATGATAAAATTCCCAAGAACATTTAGGTTTAGTGTATTAGATATATACAAAAATATTTTTCATAAAACCCCCCACATTTTTCCCCAAATGTAAATTTGTTTCCACAAAACTGAATGCATAAATGAAATTCTTGGTTCCTGAAGTCCAAAAACTCAAAATCATAAGTCATTATTTTTCTTTCTCAAACTTTATCCCTATAAATATATTTTTTCATATGTGTAATGGGGAATTAATTCTATATAAGGGGTATAAAAATAATGTCAAATTATTTTCCTAATGGGTTTTGATTGTTTTTGACAATTGGGATTTCAACTAATAATATTTTTATTGTAATTAATACAAATATGATTCCATGGGCGATTAAATGATGTATCCACTCTATAAAAAAGGGAAATTCCTAAATATATAATGATTATTAAAGTGATATTCATATCCCGGCATGTTTCAAAGAATAGAGAATCATAATTTTGATGAATTCATGTCATTGTAATGTTAGTTTTGAACTATTTTATGTTATTAATGGAGTTTTTATGTCTTGGTATTATATAGGATTGATTTTTTGATTTTTTGGCATTCTTAGGGTTGTAAAGTATGCTCTCACGGTTAGAGGAAACTTTACCTTGTACATATATAAGAATTATAGTTTATTTGTAGTTTATATAGGATGTTAGCACTAGGGTTGTTAAAATTTTTAGGGTATTATTGTAAATGATTTTGGGTTTCCAGAGATTTATAGTTAGAGGAACATGGTGGTTCAACAATTTTGAAGACTGAAAAGTATTATGAAACACATAATTAATAGTAATTTACCCAATTTCCCATATTTGTTTTTATTATATCGAGACCTCTATTCAAACTATATCTATTTGATGGCTCTCATTGGTGTATAGGGAGCTTAAATCCTTTTCCATCATTATTTTCCTATTTTTATTACCTCATTCAATATAGTTTCTTATGATAATATAATTCTCTTCCCTTATTATTTTCTATCATAACTCTTACCATTTTTTATGAATTTATTTGATAAAATGTAAATTCTATTAGGATAAAAATTATTATTAGGGTGACTTTAATGATGATGGGTATCATTGTTATGGATTGGGAATGACCTTATGTGTTTTTTATTGGTTCCAATGATTGAAGTCATAATATTCCAGCATGATTTTCAATGTACCATGGTTTATATTTTTTTTATTACCTTACAATGAATAGTTCAGTTTTCTAAAATGAATATATTATCAAATTATTCATAAATTTGTGATAGAGGAGTGAAAAATTATGATTTATAAACGGGTTTATCCATTTATATGGAATGAGTTTCCTATAAATTTTATTAAAAATTCCCCAATAGATATCAATATTTGAATATAGATTTCAAAAAAATTAAAAATATTAGTTTGAGGTTTTTGAATATGTGATATACATTAGTTGGTTTCAAAAAACTGATTATTAGAGTTCTTAAAAAGTATTTATGGTCTTTATTTGGGATATTTTACACAAATTTTGTGTGTTGAACAGAGAGGATAACCTTTTTAATTATATTTATTATAATAAATGATTTTAGGGGTGGTTTAATAGAATATGAAAATTACGAAATGAGTATTAAAAAGTGTTTTAAAAAAAATTTCTCAAGAGTTCATTGATATTATATTTGAATTAGTGTAAGATAACTATGCATTCATGGAATGTTTTGAGAATTGATTGTTTAGAACATTATAGTAAATGGTTCATTGTGAATTCCTTATGACCCTATAGGGGACCGTTTATTTTATTCCCCTTAATGGTCGATTCATTTTTTTTGTGGTGTTCTAGTTATGGAAAATGGAATGTTTTATACAAGGGTGTTTAAGTTACGGTGGGTGGTTTTTATAGATATATTGAATTGGATTTATTCTTGGGTCATGCATTTTCTTGATTTCTCACATCCTTGAGGGGTTTCACGGGATTCCCAAGGGAGTAGTAGAGATCTATATATTGGTATAAAATAGTATTTAGAGTGGGTTAATTAGGATGGGTGTCCTACTATACCAAGTGAGAGAGTGGATTTTCTTTTTGGATCACTAGACTGAGGGACCTAGTGGAACACATGGTGTCTCAAAGTGGCATTGTTCCCTAAAGAGGTATATCTCTAAATAGTTTGGTGGGAATATTGTAGATGTAACCTGTTCAGTAGTATCAACTTAGGGTTCTTGTCTCTAGTTTGGGATTTTATTATCTATGTCATAAGAAGATCCCCATGAAAATATGGCCATATTCGGGATCATTTTAGGTGATTCATTTTTTTCATTAAATATTGTAATGAAACATACTTTTTTAATGGTAATATTTTCTAGAAAATGAGTGCTATATTACATTGTAAACAATAAAACATTATCTCCATAATAATGAAGTGAGTATGAATTAAAATGTGACCATCAAGTTTTAACAATTCAATGATAATTTTCAATTATGACTCTTGGTCAATATGACCATTGGAAATGTGACTATTTATAATAATAATTTTAAAATATTATTAATGATTATAAGATAAAATTTGAAACAATTATTAAACCATATAGAATAAACCATGGTCTCAACTAATAGAGTTATATCATATGAAGGAAGTTTTTCTGAACATATTAGGGCAGTAGCATCAGTGGGCTTTGTTCTTGTCCAAGACCTAGCTGAGCTTCCAGAAGTGAGTCATGAATGAAATCACTTGTGTGAGAAGTTCAAGTTATTGGAAATTACCACTATGGAAATGTTAGTAACGCCATCCATGAGTATATAACCATCACACACCACAAATTTATGTCATATAAGGGTGTAATATAGAGTTATGTGTTGAGGACCTAGTTAGTTAAAGTGTAGTCGATTTGTATAAATAAAATTTTTATTCCATCAGTTCCATTTTGTTATTTTTTTCTTAATAAAATTGATATAGAATTTGATAAATTTATTAATCGAAAAAACTGAACTTTTTAGAAATGACATAAATATTTAAAATAATGTATTATGTTATTAAAAGTTATGTTTTATTAAAATATTATGATTGAAACACGCATACTTTAAAATATAAGATAATATAATTTTTATTTCACGTGTTAAAATATTTACTAAGAATTTTAAATCCGATTTGTTTTTTTACTAAACAAATTTTTTTATAGTAAAAATTTAAAATTCTCATAGTTAGATAATTATTATGTTAAAATAAATATCATTTTTGAAATAAACACATCAAAATCTGGTTACAGGGAATTTATGTAAATTTACTAAAATACTTTCTTTTCTCATGAATTATAAAAAAAATAGTTTGAGTCATTCAGTATGTTTTATATTATCATAATTATATCATAATTATTTAATTATTAATTAAAAAAAATTAAAGAAATAAACTATAATTTTTTATTAACAAAACATATTTTAATACATTTTAATAAATTCCAAAATATTTAATTTACACTCCAAATTCTAAAATGGAAACTTTATCTTTAAAAAAGTTATTTTGTGAAAACATAAATTTTTCCTTAAAGAAATTGGTTAAATAAAATCATGGTAAAATATTATGTATTAGAATATAATAAATTATTTCCCAAATGTCTAATACCACGTGAAAAAATGAGAAAGGCCACGGTTTTGAATTTACCACTACCTACGTGTCTAAAGCCTATATTTTTAAGTTAATAAACAAATCCCCCAAATTTATTATAAATACCAACCCATTTATCCATTTTTATTCACTACTATTTATTCCTCCAAGATGATCTAATTGTTTTTCCTCCCAAGGAGTCATCCCATGGTGTCCTTAATCCCCAATGGTTCAGATCCTCATGTTTTAAGAACAACTCTTCAAGGTAAGTGAAATCTCCACTTCTCTTTTCCATTCATGTTTCCTCTTTATGTTGTATGTCATTTAAATTTTCAAACTAAATTATTCTATCCAAATTATATTATCACTTTAATTTATTTTTTTTTATTTTCTAAATGGGAGTCCCTTTTTAACCCTATTTTTACACTTTTCTAATACCATGTTTTATACCCGTTATGTTGTTGATTTTACTTATAAAAATTTATCTCTTATTATCAAGAAATTTACTTTTATTTCCATTATATGAATACATAAAACTATTTAATTTCTATAGGTATTTAATAATATATAAAAATTATTTATTTAATTATATTATTTACATAAATAAAACCCTTATTCCCTTTTTGGGTGTTATAAATGACATAAATATCTTGTCTTTAAGTACTTTTTAAAACATTGTGGTTTTTATATGAAACCCATTTATTTTATCCTCCATGGTTCTTTTATGAGATGTTTTACTATGATCCATGTTGATCACATTAATTAATACATATTAATGTTTTTCGATAATATCACTCCAATTAATTTGTTCAATAATTTAATCTCTTGATATTTCATATTTTACGATACCTTGGTCAATAACCTTAGTAGTTATTATGACCCCTATGTGAAAAACTTAGTGATATGATTATGAATGTATAATTTAAATGTTGTACCCACATTTACATGTTACGATTCATGTTATATTTATTAGGATATTCCATTTTTTCTTTTTCACATTCATTTATTATATTCCTCAATTTATTTTTTATATTTCTCAAGAACACATGTAAACTATTTCCCTTTCTTTCATATACTGGGCCTTATGATCACCCTTTCCATTGATATATGTCCCTAGGTTATGATATAATGTAAATTTAATTTGGATGAAACTATAATGAAACCATTCAGGTGGATTTTTTTATTCATGTATTATGTTTTTTTGGAATCAACTTACCCTTAAAAGATTCCATGTTTTTACAATGCAATGAAAAGTATATAATAAAAATTAAGTATTCCATAGTTGGTATCGAATGATGGTTTATTTATTTATGGAAATCATTTTTTAACCATTAAGAATAATCATAGATCAAATATAAATATAGGAAAACATCTAAGTATATTTGTGAAATATTAATTTAGTGGTTTTAAAATAATGAAATACCTATCTAGATATGAACAAATGGATGTTACTATAACACAAATGTATCTAGGGGTAATACCCAAAATCACTTATTTGATCTAGAATCAAATGGAAAATGGTTCTTGAAAATGGGACTTGATGCACTCCTGGTCTGAAATTCCCAGGGCATATGATTTTTTAATCAAAAGTATTTTATGTACAATTATTATGGGTATATAAGAAATTTAATTTTAGTTAAATAATAACATATTTAATTTTGATGTTATATGACATGAAAAATTCTTGCATAATTTAATATTATTAAAATAATGACATTTCTCACAATTGTTTTTCTCCATTTAGTAAATGGTCAAAAATAAGAGGAACTGTGTAAATGATGAGTGCAACAGATCACATGCTGATAGCACTAATTGAATAAGGAATGGAAAAGATCCTGAGAATGATTAATCAATTGACTCATGTTATAGGAAACAACTATAATCAACATGATAGACTGGATTCACCTTGAAGGGAACACATTTTTGTTGATTCCATTATGAATCAATGTCCTCTTTAATTCAGTGTATCTATCAAAACACTGAATTCTAAACAATGGATAATCTATATTGAAAATATATTTTATGTACTCTGTTGTTTAGAACAAGTGAAAGTCACCATGACTATGTACCTCTTATAAGTACAAGATTATTAGTGGTATACACTGGTTAAAAATATGATGGAAATAATAGATATTTATGCTATGGAGTGGGAGGAGTTCAGGGGAACCTTTTAAAAAAAATCCCCTATTCAAAGTGAATTAATATGGATAAGGAATTCATAGAGTTGGTTAAGAAGGAAAATGAATTTGTTTGAATCATTTATATTAACATTACAATACCTTCTTATTACATTTATTTATTTTCCATGGACTATAATGGGAATATTGATATATTATTAGACGGAATAAGATCCAAAATATGGATTAATCTATCCAATATAGACTATGAAATATATGAGGAGATATTGAGAAGTGCTATCAACGTTGATCTAGAGTCTGGAAAAACATACTGGTCACATATAAGGAATTTATAAAAGGTATTAATGGAGCCAAACCTAGGGGAGCATTGAACACATAAGAGTATAAAGGAATGTGAAACTTACCACATGGAAACAAAATGTGGGAAGAAGCATTTAGGGAACTAGAGGATAAGGAGTGGGAAATTATACATGTTTGGCTCATATAACCATATTATATTTAACTATTTTAGTGAGGTGAAGCCTCAAATTCTCAACACTGATGACAAATAGAAGATTGTGTACACCCAACATGAAGTCCAAATCATCAAGTGTGAAATGCTTGGGAATTTTTCTAATTGTTGTCCAAATAAAGATATAATAGAGGGGAATCCCCATAAAACTCATATTAGGCCAATGGAGAATGGTCAAGAAATTTCAATCACGACGGATGAAGTCACATATCCAAATTATGTGGTTGAAGGTACTCTCATTTTCCTCTCAAAGATAGAAAGATCTTTTCTTTTTTATTCGGGTTCTACAAATTCCATTATTTCATATACATTTGAAAAGAAGATAGAATAAACCCCATATCATCTAGAAGTAGAGTTATCAAAAAATATTCATTGAGGGATTATTGAAGAATCAATAGTGTATAGAAACTCAAATATTCACATTGGAAAGAACAATTTTGTCCCAAATATATTAGTGATTCCCATGGTGGAATTTGACACTATATTAAGGATGGACCATCTCTTAATGTATAATGCTATGATCAAATGTAGAATCATGGAAATATTAGTAGTCTTGAATGAAGAACCTATTTTTATTTTCAATGGATATATATTTTGACCTAATATTTTTCTATAATCACCTCACAAATCATTCTCTATGGAGATGATCAGTAATGTTAAAGAAGGAAATGAATGTATATAAATTGAAAATGTCCCCATCATTCAGGAATACGTTGAAGTATATCCTAAGGTGATACTATGACCTCCCCTAGAAAAAACGTTAGAGGTTTCCATTGATCTCATGATTGGTTCGAAACCAACATCAAAGACTACATATAGAATAAAAAATGTGGTGATGGGGGATTAAAAGAAAAAACTACAAGATCTTTCAGAGAAGGTATTTATCTAACTAATTATGTCTCCTTAGGGACCACCTATTCTCATTTTGAAGAAAAATTATGGATCAACACGTTTATTAATTGGTTATAAGGAACTTAATAGGATCAAAATGAATAAAAAGTACCCACATCCAAGGATTGATGATTTATTTGACTAGCATCATGGGGATCAATTCTTCTACCAGATTTATCTTCAATCTGGTTATCATAAATTTATAGTGATGGAATAATAATTTCCAAAGACTTCCTTACAGTAGAGATATTGGAAGTATTTTTTTGTTGTTATGCCCTTCAACATGAATAATTCACCTACTATGTTTATGTATTTTAGGAATGGATACATTAAAAACTAACATGATAACATTGTGGTAGTTTTTAATGATGATATTATAATATATTCCAAATGTCAAAGGGATCATAAGGATCATATATGGGTTAAATTGAAAACCCTGAGGAAGGAGAGAATATTTAGAAAGATCAGTATATGAGAATTTTGGTTAAAAAAAGTTTATTTATTAGGGAACATTGTAACCGATGAAGGAATCTCAGATGAACATTCTATGAAAAAGGTTTTCTATGAGTGGCCTTATCACAAACTGTCCCCTAAGGCCAATTCCGTGACAACTCCATGAATGCCTTCCAAAGGATAGGGGTTGGAGACTAGCACTAGAAAGGAATATCCCTAAAAAGGGAAGGAATTGCCTCAAAACCTGTACACACAAAGATAGGGCACACTTCCCACACTTATAACGCAACGTAAGAAGAAAGGTACAACCACAACTAAATACATCAACTAAGTTTAAAAGTAAGTTCTTAAAGTTAAAGGGGACAGAATACAAGTGAAAATGAAATAGAAGTACATGTAAAAGGAAAAATAACTCCTGACATTTCCCACCAAGGATCCTACTTGAAGGGTAGGTATAACTCTTCACTACATCTCTCCACATCAACTAGTCACCTCTGTACACCGTCTAGTCCTGGATCTGTGAGTCTCCGTCAAAGATTCCCTTCATCTGCACAAGAAAAATCAAGGTGTGGGTGAAGCTCGTGTATGGGTGAGTATAAAAATACTCAATAGGGACCCTAAGACCCCTGAAGGTCTCTCAGAATTCCAAAAAAAAATTACCACAGAGCATGATCTCAATCAGAAAGCACAAAGAAAAAGACTCAACTAAAACTAGGTATATAACTTAATGAACATGAATAAAGATGATTAGCCATAAAGCTAGATCATCTTTTTCGGTCGAGAGGATTTTTCTACAAGACAACACAAGGTCTCTAGAGAAGCTGACCCAGAGAGGATAATTAGGTTCTCACCCACAGAGGATCTCTAGGTGCTGACCCACAAAGGATCACTAGGTGCTAACCCATGGAGGATCCCTAGGTGCTGACCCACACAGGATCGCTAGGTGCTTACCCATAGAGGGTCGCTAAGTGCTGACGCACACAGGATCGCTAGGTTCTGACCCACACAGTATTATTAGGTGCTAACCCATAGAGGATCGCTAGGTGCTGACCCACACCAGATCACTAGGTGCTGACCCACACTGGATAGCTAGGTGCTAACCCACACATGATCGTTATTCTTTCTTCACATCACAACCAACCACTGGATTCCCGCACTTAACACGCTTGATTTTGGGAGGATTCGATGTTTAATCCATTGGTATCATTTTAACTATCACGAAATACCACGAATAAGTAACCCAATGAACCTCCAAGTCATAAGGGTTCCAATGCAACACATGGAAGATCAATCGGATGCATGGTCTGTAAGTTATTTCTATTTTAGTGGTGAGGACCCAGTTGGATTTGAGTTAGATCCAACACTGTCATACTCCATATTTTTCCAAAACTCAACAGAAGTTTCTCAAAAGGACCAACTCTTTTTAAGGGTTCCATTTTCGTAGACGGTTCGTCCAATAGATGTCTGGTTTAGAAGATAAGCCCATTTAAGAGAAACTGGGGTCTAAAGGGTCCAAGTCTGGTCTTCCCTGATCGGACCGACCCGAACTGGATGGGCCCGAACTAATGGGACGCGGGCTTGGCCAATCCCACCCAGCTAATAATGGCCCACTAGGCCACTGGATTAGCTCGACCTGCTTGTTGGGTGTGGCCCGCCAGCTGGAGGCAGGAGTCTGTACCCCTTCCGAACAGACTGTAGTCCGTTTGGTTCTTCAAAGAGGTGGCGCCAAGCTGGCACCCCCCCCTCTAGAAGACTGGGCGGTTTGACCAGTCTAGGGTTGGACCAGGGTCTGAGTCTACCTCCTTCGTAGTTGGAGCCACAACTATTCCTCCACAAAAACCCTTTGGGTGCCGTCGCTTCCACCACGAAGGGCTGTCATGGCGGACCATTCAATGTCAATGAAACCGGTGTCGGCCAACCGCCCCCTGTCTGCCGCGATGCCTTCAGGCGTTGCCTTTTGCATTTGTCAGTGTTGTCACGCCAGCAGGGCTTCCACAATACTCCAGTGAAGCTCTGAAGGTCCGTTTTCTTTTCCGACTGCGTCTACGGGCCTCCCGAGATGCTTCCATCATCATGTGTCCCCCCTGGTTTCATCTTTGCTCTGTATTAGTTGATTACCCTAGAAGAACGCAATCATTACTGAGATCGGCTGAGGGTATGGGCCTTTTTCAGTTCGGCCCTCACCCTATGCGTTAGCATTATAATATGAGAAGGATTATTTAATCATAAAAACTATCATAAAGTAACCCTACATTATCCTCCTGCATTAATGAACGAAACATAGATAAATCTGTTAGACGATTGATCTGTGTCCTTCCTAATATTCAAGAATGGTAAAAAGGGTAGAATTAAGCACATAACCCCTACCTCGAATATGTTGGTAGACGGTGCAGATGAGGAATATGGGTCCGTGTTTGAAGCATGTTCGTTGGTGTTCATTTATCTCCAGATTGAATCCTCAAAGGTGTCAAAGCTTCATTCTATGATGGTGGAATATGTCACCAACACTTCCTCAAGAATTCTCCAATGGGTTCCCAAAACCCACACAAACCTCTTGTTTAAATAGAATAAAGGGGATTTTAACTTTTCCTACAATTAATTTGGTTCATTAATGAGTTTAATTAATGAAACCATTAATCTCTTGACGATGCGGTTACACAACCAAGTGTAACTAGTCATTAAATGATCTAACAACCCAGCGGTCCCACCACCGTCACCCATCGGTTACAAAGAAAGAAATAAAATAACACATGGAGTTATTTTATCATTATTTTTTAAATTCCAAAAAATAACTTTTTCATCTAACCCTTTCTGGTTGAGGTTAAGCTTCACCTAAGTGAATCTCGTCATTGAGAATTCAACAGTGCCCTCATATTTTTAATCTGAGCACTGGTTAAAAAGATAGAAATCACCACACCAACGTTTACTGAACGTACCTTAGAAAAAGTTCAAAAATTATTAACAATCACCCTCGAACCGCACCGATTGAGGTTAGGCTATGACTAAGAGAAACACGCCCTCATGAGCTCAATTGTACTCTTAGATTTCTAATCTGAGTTACCATTTATGAGTTAATGAATTTAACAATAAAATAAATTTTAGTTAATTATTTTATTTATGGAAAAAAACAAACTTCCACTATTAGCCCATGCCGGACAAGGTAAGGATATCCCTAAGGAATGAATTCCCTTGGAAGATCAGTGGTGGTATCATATTTTTAATCTGAGTCACATTTCAAGAGTTATAAGCATTTGAAATATAAAATAATATTTTTTTAATTATTTTATTTACATTGATGAAAATTTCTGGTTTTCTCACGGGAGGCATGTGCTGAAAAAACTTAAGTTTCTCTTAGTGTAAACCCGCCATCCTGAACCCAACGGTTCCCTTAGATTTCTAATATGGGAACCCATTTACGAGTTATTATAGTCTATCAGGAAAATGGCTCACCCACACTATTTAAAGCTTAACATTTTTTGACGGATCATTTTTACCACTCCGGGCCTCATAATCACATGATTTTGATTTTTTATGTCTCGAAATAATCCCATATAATAAAAAAAATTAAACAGAAATTCTATGTCTTTACATCCTCCTCACCTTATGAATTTACATCCCTGAAATCTACAACAAAGCTAGGGAAAAAAATGGGGGTACTAAGCATGTATCTGAGCCTCCCGCTCTCCTGTGCCCTCCTGGAGGTTCCTATTCTTCAACCAAACAGGCACTAGAGGAATCACCTAACAATGATGGACCCGCTTCTATCGATATTTTATCTCCATTGGGAACTTCGCAAACATCGCCCCATCGTCAATGTCAATATCTCCCTAGTCGATAATGTGTGATGGATCATGCATATACCTGCTCATCTGTGATACATGGAAAACATTATGCACTTGGTGCATCTGTGGGGGAAGATCTAGGTAGTAATCCACCTCGATTACTCTTCTAAGAATCTGGAAAGGTTTGATAAACCTTGGAGATAGCTTATCGCCCTGACCAAATCTCCACAATCCTTATCAGGGTGAGACCCATAGGAAGAAATGGTCTCCCTCCTAGAACTCCAAGGGCCTCTATCTCCAGTCAGCATAAGAATTATGCTGGCTTTGTGCAGTCTTCATCCACTCTGGGATGAGATGCACCTTCTCAGTGGTATCCCATACCAACTCTGGACCCATAAGTGAAGAATCCCTTGGGTTTGTCCAACATAGAGGTGATCTGCATGGTCACCCATACAAGGCCTCAAATGGTGGCATGCCAACGGTGGAGTGATATGTATTTCTATATGAAAACTCCACCATGGGAAAGTTATCCTCCCACCTACAAAAAAAATCATGGATGCAAGCACGAATCATTTCCTCAAGCATCTGTATGGTATACTCCATCTGACCATCTGTCTGAGGGTAAAATCCAGTTCACAAGCCTAGCTAAGCCTTGAATGCCTATAGAAATTCCTTCCACAAATGGGATGTTAAATGAGCATCATGATCTGAGATGATCGTAAATAGTACCCTATGAATCCATACTATATCATGTATGTAGAGGTATCCCAAGCCCTCTACTGATCCCTGATCTTGGATTAGTAGGAATTGGGAAAACTTAGTGAGTCAATCAACGATCACCCAGATGGAATCGTGGCCCCTAGACGTAGGTGGTATCCCTATCACAAAGTCCACAGAGATGTCATCCCACTTCCATTCCGGAACCTCAAGGGGATGAGTCAAGCTTGCTGGAACCTGGTTCTTGGCCTTCACTTGCTAACAAGTGAGGCATCGTGAAATGAACTCTTCCACTGATTTCTTTGTCACTGGACACCAGTACTAATGCTGGATGTCTTGGTACATCATCACCACACTAGGATGTACAACCAAAGGGGATGTGTGGAACTCCCTCAACACCTACTCTCAAAGTGTCCCTGGTACCATGGTGCGTCCTCTAAAGAAGATGATGTAATCCCCGCCTTTTTAAAATCCTTCAAGAGCCTGTCCTAAGGATACTTGAGCATGTCAAGTCTCATAGTCAATGTCCCAATGTTGTGCCTACCTAACTCACTGAAGATGTGGGGGAGTGACTAGCATACATTGATGGTAAGATGCTCCATCACTATCCATAAATGATAACTAAAATGCATCTAGCTACTCTGTCGCCTCACTCAGCAACTGTAACACAGACCTCCTACTAAGTGCGTCGGATACTATGTTTCCCTTCCTAGGTGTGTATACCATCTCAAAGTCATAATGTTGGAGGAAATCTATCCATCTCCAATTTCTTTGGTTTAGGTACTTCAATGAGAAGATATACCCGAGACTCTTGTGATCATAGTAGATAGTAGATCATTCACCCAACTATACTCTCAGCTCCCGGATCTTTTTAGGAGCCATATGATATGTAGTTATATATATTGGTGTCTTCCTTAGGTACAATACAATGCATAATTCTCTCTCCCTATAGGGAAGTCATCCTGGAAACATCTTTTGAAAGGATATTCCTAAACTCTTCCACTATTGTTGGGAACTAAAAACTCAAAACACCTACTTCCATGAGGGTAAGGCTGGCTGACTTAAGAGTGATCGGCTGCACCCTCCTATGAATGTGTTTTTCCCATGGTGTCTGGGTTTCCTTTTTCACTGACCAAGGAAAACCCCATTCCAACTCTATAGATATAACATAACCTTTTTCCTAAAACAATGAATATGAGCATAAAAAGTGGATGATCATTCCATACCAAACTAACATTGTAAGGCCTTGACGCTTCCACGAAGAGGTTCCAACCAAAACTCTTGCCTCAAGGTTTAGATCACACCATCAACATAAGTGTGATTATCGAGTCTCCTCTCATAGGTATCTCCAGAGGTAAGGGTCAAGTCAATGGTTTAACTGAAAACTCTAGTTCTAAAACAAGATTTGTGATAAGAAGGAATTATTAATACCTATGTCTATTAATTATAGAAGCAAGTAGTAGAAAATGATCTTACCTCAAATCATGAATGGAGCCCTTGGGTCACACTCTTTGACCATATGCAGCTACTCCCTTCCCCATTCCTCCATCTCCCTAAGCCTGCTGAGGACCACATTGTTGTGGTGGTTATAACATGCCAAAATGTACACCACATACTTCTGCTCTCCTAGCTCCCCTTCCATGTCTTCTTCCTTGCAGATTCATCTGTCCCTATTAGTTCCTCTTCCCAGAACATTTTACACATCTAAGTATCTAAGTCTAACTTTAGTTTCCTTTTTTCCAAATACTAAAATCTACTGGATGCATCTACTTAGCCAATGAATTTTCAACCACAAATGTTCTCTCTATAACCCTAACATAATTAGGAACTCACAGAGGAATAATACTTGCTAGGATGTCTCTAAAAACATTTCGCTCGAAGGTTTGATCCTTGAAGCACTGGTCGTATCGTATTTATTGAGTACGTAGAATGTTTGGAAGACCTTGATGAATACTCAATTAATGACATGTCATCTACTAAAAACTGTAGTACATCCTGGGAAAAAAACCCCTTAGTATTTTTTAGTGAGAGACCCCCTTCTCTGAGGAAGGTTCTCAAGATCAGTCCACTGGAAAAGTCACCTCATCATAAGATAGGGGTAATGAAAAACATTCCATCACCCGACTGAGCCATATAGAATGATCACTTTGAGAACCACCATCTGATCTAATGGTTCCATGGATAGTTGGAAACTCAGTCACCACCTCAAACCAATCCTTGTACACCTATGAGTCAAGCTCGCCTTGACACCAGAAGGGTATCTGTCACTAAAACTCATGAAAGTCATTGAGCCTATATGTGTCCTCTACCGGTAGATCTAGTAGTAACTAATGACCAATGGGTAGTGGTATCATAAGGACACCACCTGAAGGTATCATCTCGGGAAACAATCCTTATACTGAAGCCTCAACACACTGTGGACCATCCTCATGGTCATGCATTGGAATCTAGGATGGCTATCTGCATGGAGGCATCTTGAAAGAGAATCAAGATTAACCATGGTCATGTTATACCTGGTGATATTACTCAAGATAGATAAAAGGAAAAACATTTCAAAAACACACACAATCATTTTTTCATGTTCCATGTTGGAAAACAAAATTCAGGGTCCTTGTGTATGGATACATCAGTCTCCATACAAACACTGGACTCCCTATACTGAAATCTGAACTCAAGGTACTAAAAAATAATTCTCTATTAAAAACATAGACTCTTTGTTCTTATGGTAGAACCAAACCCTTTGACACCACTTTGTCCAGAACCATCCACCGGGGCTCGTGCCATGACTACTCAATCCCTCCTTCCATAGGCCAGGGGTTGGTGACTAGCATGGGAAAAGTCATATCCCTAAAATGGGAAGGCATTTCCTCAAAACTTATACACACAAAGATAGGGAACATTGCACTAAAGTATAACACAATGTATGAATAAAGGTAAAACCACAACTAAAAACCTCAACTTAGTGTAAAAGTAAGTACTGGATGTCGAATGGGATATAATACAATCCCACTAAACTGAAGTATAGGTAAAAGAAAAAACAGCTCCCAAGGATACCTGCCATGGATCCTACCTGAAGGGTAGGTACAACTCATCACTACGGCTCTCCACATCAACCAGTCACCTCCATACAACTTCTAGTCCTGACTCCCTAGGTCTCAATCAAATCTTACCGTCATCTGCACAAGACACAACAAGGTGTGGGTGATGCTCGTGTAGGGTTGACTATAATAATACATAGTAGGGACCTCAACACCCCTGAAGGTCTATCATAATTCCACAATGTAATAACCAGAAATCATGATCTCAATCACAAAGCACAAAGAAAAATAATCCGCTCAAACTAGGAATATAACTTATAGAGAAGGAATAAAGATGATTATTCACAAAGCTAGATCATATTATTCTTTCGAGAGTCTTTTACTTCTAAACAACATAAGGTAGATAAAGGAGTTGAACCATAGAGGATATCTAGGTGCTGACCCACACAGGATTTCTAGGTGCTTATGCACATAGGATCTCTAGGTGCTGACCCATAGAGGATCGCTAGGTGCTGACCCACAGAGAATGGCTAGGTGTTGACTCATGGAGGATCGATAGGTGTTGAAATAAATAGGATCCCTAGGTGCTGACCCACGGAGGATCTCTAGGTGATGACCGACAGAGTATCGCTAGCTGTTGACCCACATAGGATCACTAGGTGATGAACCACACAGTATCTGTAGGTGTTGACCCACACAAGATTGCTAGGTGCTAACCCACACATGATCCCTATTATTTCTTCACATCATAGCTAGCCACCAGATTCCCACACTTAGCACTCTTGATTACAAAAGGATATGATCCTCAAGCCATCAGTTCTATTTAAACTGGAATGAAGTCCCACAAATAAGTAACCTGATTAACATCCAAGTCAAAATGGTTCCAACACAATGGGCAGCGCGTCGATCGGATGCCCGATCTGTAAGTTATAGCCATTTTAGTGCCAAGGCCCCTTTTAGATTTGAGTTTGATCCAAACTGGCCATAATAAAAATTTCTCTAAAATGAAAGTGACGTATTTGAAAAGTACCACCTCATATTAAGGGTTCCAGTGCCACAGACGGTTCGTCAAATGGATGTCTCGTTTAAATGATAAGCACATTTAAGCGAAACTAGGCCGTGAAGGGTCTGGGTCCGGTCCGACCCGGTTAGACCGACCTGACCCGACCAATTGGGTCTGGAAAAAACTAGCTAGGACTGGCCTGGTATGGCTAGGCTTGACCCAGTTTGGCCTGCTGGGCCACGGGCTTGGCCCGACCTACCCGGTCCGGCCGCTGGACCAGCCCGTCCTGCTAGCAGGGCGCAACCTGCTATCTGGGTGCGGGGGTCCACACCCCTTCCGAATAAACTTTAGTTCATTATGTTCTTCAAACTGGAAGCACCGGGATGGCTCCACCCCTCTCCATCTGACTTTTCTATTAGACTGGTCAAGGGCAGGACCCTCGCTCCGGGTCCACCTCCACCGCGACCAGAGCCACGACACTTCCTCCGAGGTAGCCCTTTGGCTGTTACTGCTTCCACTATGGCATGTCCTTCACTGTTAATGTGGTTGACATCTATCATCCAACCCATATTTTCCATGATTCCTTCGAGTTCCACCCCCTATTTGAGGACAGAGAGAGCCAACCACCACCTCCTCCAGTTACCGGTGCCACTACGCCAATGGGGCTTCCGCAGGCCTCTAGTGAAGCTACAGAGGTCCGTTTTCTTTTCTGACTGCACTTACGGGCCTCCCAGGATGCTTCCATCACCACATGACCCCCATTTTTTCTATCTTCTATATCAGTCATTCAAAAATGAAGAACTCAGTCATTACTAAGATCAAAAGAGTGTCTGGGACTTGTTCGGTTTTGCTCACGCCCTCCGCGTTAGCGTTATAATAAGAGAAGGATAATTTAATCATAAAAACTACCATAAAGTAACCCATAATTATCCTCTATCATTAAATAAAAAACTGTGGATCAACATGTTGGATGGTTGATCTGCATTTTTCATAATATTCAGGAATGGGAAAAAGGGAGGAATTAAGCAAATAACCCCTACCTCGAATATGTTGGTAGACAATGCAGATGAGGGAGACTGGTCTGCATTCGAAGCATGTTCGCTGTCATTCCTTGATATCTATATTAATTACTCAAAGGAATTGAAGCCCCATTCTATGATGGTGGAAGACTTCGCCAACACTTTCTCAAGAATTCTCCCATGGGTTCCAAAAACCCACGCCGGCCTCTTATTTAAAAAAAATAAAGGGAAGTTTAACTTGTCACACAATCAATGTGGTTCATTAATTAATTTTGTTAATGAACCCATTAATCTCCCAATGGTTCGATTACACAACCAAGTGTAACCATCATTTAAATGATCTAACAACCTAGCAATCCTGCCACCATCGCTCATCGGTTACAAATAAGGAAATAAAATAACTCATTGAGTTATTTTATTATTTTTTGTAAAGTCCAAAAATTAACTTTTTCATACGACCCTTTCCGGTTGAAGATAAGAATCTCTTAAGCAGATCCTAGAACTAAAAATTCAACGGTGCCCTCAGATTTTTAATCTGACCATCAGTTAAAAAGATAGAATTCACCACTTGCACATTTACTGAATGTATCTTAAAAAAAGTTCAAAAATTATAAATAGTCACCCTCAACCCGTTCCAGTCGTGGTTAAGCTCTTCCTAATGAAAAAAGTCCCTCACGTGCTCAATGGTAGAATCTGATTTTAAATCTGAGTTACTATTTAGGAGTTAAATAATTTAACAATAAAATAAGTTTTACTTAATTATTTTATATACGGTCAAAAACTAAATTTCACTGTTGGCCCGCACCAACCAAGGTTTGGATCTGCGTAAGTTAAGAATACACTCAAAATATAATCGATGGTATCAGATTTTTAATCTAAGTTACCTTTAATGAGTTATAAGAATTTGAAAAATAAAATAATTTTATTTAATTATTTTATTTACGGTTATGCCAATTTTTGGGTTTTCTCACCGGAGGCCTCCGCTGACTAAACTTAAGTCACACCTAGGGTAAACCCACCATCCTGATCACAAAGGTGTCCTCATTATTATGATCTAAGAACTCATTTAAGAGTTATTCTACTTTTTCAGAAAAACTTCTCCCGAGTGTTTTTTAAAGCTTAACAGATTTTCAACGGATCATTCCAGGCACTCCGGGCCTCGTAATCACATGCCACTAATTTTTCACAGTCTAGTAATAATCCCATATAATTAAAATAATTATACAAAAATTCGTGGTCTTTACAGGACTTATCCTACAATAGTAACAGAGATTTGTATTTACCTTGGTTTAGTAGGATATTTTAGGAGGATTTTGAAAAAACATTTCATGAAATTATATTCCACTAACATTGTTTACTCAAAAAGGGGATATTTTTATCTATAGAATATAGTATGAATAAAGATTCCAAGATTAGAAGAATATATTGGTTACTTAAAAACTGTTAACACTAACCTATATTAGATAAGGATTCATTATTTTTAGCGATGAATATCTAAATGTGATTGGGTGTGTCCTCATGAAAAATTACAAGCTAAATTCTTATCCATCTCATCAGTTAAAACCTCATGAGTAGATTTATATAAATCATGATCAAAAGATATATGCGGTTTTTTTAAATGAAGATATGGAGGCACTATCTTTATTGAAAAAAATGTGATATATACACAGAACATCAATATTGGAATAATATATTCACTAAAAAGGAATTAAACTTGAGATTAGGGAGATGGTGTCAACTTCATAATGGATATGATTGTTTAATTCATTATCACCTCGGAAGAGAAAACCATGTTGTGGATGCATTATGTAGGAAGAAACTCATTGTTCTATAAATGACGGGGATTTGAGGAGATAATTTGATCAAAGAACTAGTAAGGTTAGACATGGGAATCAGGAGGAAAGGGAAATCATCAACCCAATCCCAAATGATTTATCAACCATCATTAATATTGAAAATCATGAAATATCAAAGAGAAGATCCATTTTTATATAATTATATTGAGAATGTGAGGAAATGAACTTTTCCAATGTTTAATATTGATCATGACGGTGTACTAAATTTTCATAAAATCCTTGGGATAACATTAAAATAAAGATTTCTGACTACACTAAAAGGTGCTTGGTCTGTTAATAAGTGAAGGTAGAGTGAAAAATTTTAAACAGTGTATTACAATATCTACCCACAAGAACATGGATGTGGGAAAATATGAATATGGAATATATCACTAGTAACCTGAAAACATCCTTAGGAAACAATGAGATATGGTTTATAGTGGACTGTATCACAAAGATGAACCATTTTATCTCTATGTGGGAAGACATATATCTTGAACAATATTCAATGATTTACATAAATGGAGTGTTGAGGTTACATGAAGTACCACTTTCTATCATTTCTTATTGTGATCCAAGGTTCACACAAAAATTATGTAGAAATCATCAAAATTTTCATAATAATGATTTGAATATTAGTATGCTCTATCACTCCCAAACTAATGGATAATATGAATGTACTACTCAGATGCTCATGGACATGTTGAGAACAAGCACAATTAAATTTAAAGGTGGATGAGATCAACATCTCTAATTTGTTGACTTCTCATATAACAACAGCATCCATTCGAGTATTCCAATGGAACCTTGTACAAATCTATATGGGAAGCGATGTATAACTCCTACATGTTGGGATGAAATTGGTGATAGAATGCTTCTTGGGCTAGATCAGGTGAAATAGATGGAAAAAAAGTTTCATTACACCCAACAACACATAAAGTCTTCTTAGAGTCAGTATACTAGCTATGATTACAACCATTGGAGGGACATAGAGTTTGATATTTGTGACAATGACATCCTTTAAATTTTACTATGGAAGAGATTCACATGGTTTTAGAAGAAAGGGAATCTTACCATCATGTATATTGGCCCAAATGAAATCCTTGATCACATAGGAGTAGTGGTATATCATCTTGAACTTCTTCCAAATGTATCTCACATTCATGATTTATTTGATGTATATCTCTTGTGAAAGTTCATACCATACCCTCCACATGTACTAAATCTTAAGGTGGTATGAATGAAACATAAACACTCTTATGAGGCTATGTCGGTAGAGATCTTTTGACATAGATACATGGTTCTATATAATAAGATTACACACCATATTAAAGTGTTTTGGATAAAAAATTAATTTTTAAGAATAAATGTGGGAACCAGTGGAGACAATTAGATAACAGTACCCACACCTTTCATAAACGGAAAGAAAGAGTTGAAATTTCAGGGATGAAATTTATTAAACAGTGACTGATGTAAATACATAGCCTATAATTGTTTCTTAAAAATGTGTGTTATATTTTCTTGTACACAATGAAAACATATCTCTTTAATAATGATGTTAGTATAAATTGAAATGTGACCATCGTGTTTCGACCATTATTTGACAGTTTGTCAATTATAATAGTCAGTCAATATGACCATTTGAAAATTTACTCTTAATAATAAAAATTTTAATTTTATTATTATTGTTTATATTAAGATATGAAAAGGAATAATTAATGAAGAGAGGATAAACGATGGTCTCAACCAGTAGAGTTGTGTTGTTTTAAGAGAATTTGTAATAAAATTAGAGGAAGTTAGTGTCATTAGGATTTTCTCATGACCATTCCCAAGCTCATCTTCTAAAAGTGAGGCATGAATGAAATCTCTTATGGGAGAATTTCAGGTTAATTGAAATCACCACTCTGGTGATGCTAGCCGAGTGGCCCCATGAGACTATCCCTATCGAGAACCTCACACTTAGGTAGTATGTGGGTTGTATAAGGGTGTAGTGGTTTATTCACTAGTTACATATGGTGTAATATATTTTCATAAGAAATTTTTTATTCCATTAATTCCATTTAAAAAAAAATTCCATAAAAAATTGAGATCAAATTTGATAATTTGTTTTTTCGGAAAAAATGTAGCTTCATGAAAATATATAAATATTTAAAATAGAATAATATATTATGAAAAATACTTATTATAATGAAATAATATGATAAAAATACTCTTATTGGAAAATAAATCATAAAATAGTTTTTTTCAAGAGATTGAAATTTTACAATGTATTTTCAATCCGCTATTAATTTTAATAAATAAGTATTTTTATTGAAAAGTTAATATTTTCATATTTATATATATAATTATTATTTTAAAATAAATATCATTTTTGAAATAAAAATTCCAAAATTAGTCTTGGGTGAATCTATGATAATTTTCTAAAATACCTTATTTTTCATGAATAAGAAAAATACAGTTTGAGTTTTTCAGTATGTTTAATTATATCATAATTATTTCCTAATGATGCAATAATCAATTACCCAAATACAAAACATAAAAAAGTTATTTAATTTGTATAATTTATTTTAATATAATTTTTTTAATTTCCAAATATAAATTTTACATTTAAAAATATAAAATGGAAACTTTAACATTAAAAATGTTATTTTTTGAAAACATTAATTTTTCTTGGAAAAAAAAAGTAATATAAAAATATTATTGATTATTTTGGGTTAAAATATTATTAAATGGGATAAAATTATTGATTAAAATTTTGAATTACCTTATATAATCCCATGTTCTTTCATTTACCACTTCCAACGTGTTCAAATCAGAATTTTAGAAACCTATAAATAAATCCCTCACTTTTTTTATAAATAGCCACCAATTTATCCATTTATATTCACTAACATTTCTTCCACCAAGTGGATCTGATATTTTTTTCTCCTAAGGAGTCTCCCTAACATTTACTCAATCCCCCATGGTCCTGATGATCATTTTTTAGGACAACTCTTCAACATAATGGAAATATCCATTTCTCGCTTCCATTAAAGATTCCTCTTTATGTTCTTTGTATTTTAAATTTCTTGATTATTTTCATTATCTGAAGATTGGTTATCCATTTATTTTATTATGATTCTATAATGAATGGGTGACCCTTGTCCCCCAATTTTACCCTATTCTAAAACATAGTTGTATACACGTTGCACTGCTGATTTTAATTATCTAATTTTATCCTTTCTTCTCAAGAAATTCCATTTCAATTTTATTATGAGAATAAAAAAACCTATTTATATTATATGGGTATTCACAAAGATATAAAAAAATTATTTGACTATCTTATTGACATATTTTAAACTTTAATTACTATTCTTTGTGTTACAAATGACATATTGATATTTTCCTTAGGCACATTTGAAAACACCCTGATTTTTATATGATACCCTTTTCTTTTATCATTAACGGGTTATTTATGAAATGTTTTATTATGATATATGTCACTAAAATTAATTAATAAATATTATAGGTGTTCCCTAATATCACTATGATGTATTTTGTAACAAATTCAATCTCTCTATATGACAAGTTTTATGATACCTTGGTGAATAACCTTAGTAATTTTTAGGAAAACTTGGTGAAAACCCTTTGAGATACTCTTATGAATGCATATTTTAAATTTTTTAGCCAAATTTCCATGTTATTAATCATGTTATTTTTATTATGATATGCCTTTTTTTTCTTTTTCTCATGCCATTATTATTTTCATCAAATTCATATTGATATGTATCAAGATAACATGTAAATTATTTCCCTTGCTTTCCCTTACTATGCCTTATGCTCACCCTTTACTTGGATGTGTGTCCCTAGGATATGAGATGTAGTTAATAAACATATAATTAATTTATTATGAATACTTTCAAGTGTATTAGAATAATTTTTTATGTTTTTATGTATTATGTAACGTTTTTCCATGAAAATAAACTTTAAAATATCTTCTTTTTGTGCAATGTAATGAAAAGTTATGTAAAAGAATTGGTGGAATGCCATAATTATAGCCCATTTTTATTTTATGAATACATGTAATATCATTATTGGATATTTTATTTTTAATTTTCATTTCTCGTAGGGTTCTTCTTTGGATTGTTTCCCATTTCCAGTTTTTGGTTATGTTTAAAAATGTTTTAGAAATGTGTTTGGAATGATTTGACATTTTGAAAATGAACTAGTGTTTCTATTTTAAAGGGTGTTTGGATTTTTTAGTAAAATTAAAAGGAAGGAAATGGTATTTCTTTAAAAACACCATTTTTTGGGTCTTAATACAATATTTAGACCATGATTCCTAGTTTCCATATGGATTTACTGTCATTTCTTTTTTTGGAGAACTAGTTGAAACTGGAAAACATCTTATAATGTTTATAAATGTATTTGAAAATGGATGATTACATGATGATTTTTAATTATTAATTTAAAATATTAATTTAGTAAAGAATTTATTATCATAGAAAAATATGTTTAATATTTTTTAGTTTTTATTTATTTTAATTAAAGGGAAACGTTTTAAATCAACAACAATGTGTTGTCAGTTTTTTTATTAAAGTAAAATGAAAACTATATATTTTTTCGTATATTAACTAGAATATTTTTAATGTTATATATATTATACTGTAAATATTCATAGGATGGAAACATACAATTATACATAGATTACAACATTATTTTATAGGTTTTAGGCCGTATCTAGATAAGGGTTTCTCCATTGGTATATTTTTGGGCCCGTAGGGGTATATAATTGATTGAATGGTGATCATGGGATAAATAGCGGACCATTTCTGCAGTCTATAGATTTTATTTTAGTTTGTGTTCTTATATCTTCTAAACATTCATGGGGTATCTAATGTTTTATACTTTTTTATATATATACTTTCGATGTATGTTGAATTTTTTTTAGTTATATCTATTATCCAGGATGCTCCTGATGGTTAGTATCATTTATAGTTATCTTATTCCTATTGTTTCTAATGAATAACTAGTTTATTTTATGTGTGAAAAATAATTCCAATGGTGTTTCTGGTCATTATCAAGTACTAGTTTCTATGTTGTGGGGAATGTGATTTCCCTTCAATCAAGTGGTGGTCCGGGATCAGTTATGACTGAGATGTTACCCTAGGCTTGTTCATTAAACTTTTTAACAAATATTCTATTATTAATATAGAATATGAGATTTAATGATTATTCTATGTAAATTATAGTAATATATGTGGTAATATTTTTAGATCTAGGTGCTAAGATAATTTCAGATTTCCTGGCCTTTTGAGCCTAAAATTGAAATTTGAAAAATATTTTATAAATTAATACAAAAAACACATAATTTTCCATAAAAATTGGAATAATACATGAAAGGTAGCTTAAATATGAAATCTAAGTCTATTATTGAGTTTAGAATGTGATTTTTATCCTAGGGGTGAATCTATGTCAACATCGAGCATTTTTAAAAATTTTATAATGGGGAGAAAATATAAATAAATTAGTAATATTAATTTATTTTATTATTATTAAACATATAAATAATTCATCATCTATAAATACTCAGTGATGGAAAAATATTAGGGCCAGAAAAATAACCCCGAATACCTAGAGAGGGGTTGTTGGAGAGTCATTGGAGGATAACAACATCCCAAGACTAGATTGAGGATAGATATGATAATGAAATTCATTGGTCTCCCCAATAATAGATATTATGGTCTGTTACTCATTAGTAATCAATTGAAATTCAATGTAGGTTTTTTTAATTATGTTGATTCATCTCATCTATTTATCATGTGTCTATTACGGAACAATTCCACAAATAATAATTGATTGTTGTGTTTAAGGTTTATTTAATTTATAGCAAGTTTAATTTTTATGGGTTTATATTCCTCTTTTTCATCTATTTTACCATAATGGATTTATTCCAAAATGAACAAAGGCCATGGTTCATTCCTCATTCCTCATGTTGATGGTTTATGTTTTTATCCCCCATTTCAAGTTAAATATGGTAAATATCTTTGGCTGATGACTTCTTGGATATCGAGTATTTTATTATTGTAATCATGTTATCAATGAAATAGATCAATACCACCTATGTTGTTTATGATTGAGGGTGCGATTGAGGAGTAATGATGATGGAGGATAATCAGAGGCATTTCAGATCAGACTATTTTTCATCATTCTTTTCCTAGTTTGACATGCTAGAAAGACATGTTATGGGTATGGTGAGGCTCATTGAAGAAATTTTTAAGTAGATAATATCATAGATCTTATAGATCATAAAAATGAAGGGGTCGAATGACCCAAGATCCACAATTCTCATATTGATTTAGTTTTTCCATGGCATGTAAGGGTGATGTGGAACATGAATCATGGGTGTTTGGAAACCCCCCCTATAAAAAATGGTATCTAATTGATCCTAGAAAGAGTATCATACAAAATATTTTAGGATTAAAATATCAGTAACCCCAAAGATTTTATAATGATTAACATTAATGGCTATACCTGGGAATATGTAATAGTTACATTTATCATCTATGTTCTTTATAAATAATTATATATGGTAGAGGGTATTACCACAATAAAAACAAAACACACACCCAAGAAATAAATTGGGTCACGATTCACCCATCCTGATAACAAATTTAAAGCTCCCCTGAAACTAGAAATGTTATTTATGATTTGTAGAAGACCCATTGGCCTGAGGGCCATTGCATGACAAAAGGCCTAGTGGCCTGATGTCCCAATTGAGGATTTCACATCATGTTGTGTC
Organism: Viscum album; assembly: GCA_963277665.1. Taxonomy (NCBI): domain Eukaryota; kingdom Viridiplantae; phylum Streptophyta; class Magnoliopsida; order Santalales; family Viscaceae; genus Viscum; species Viscum album. The sequence continues at coordinate 1,072,653,885 of OY728127.1, read as the reverse complement.
ACTTGTCGAATGCCTTATCTTCCCAACCAGTTATAATTGAACCGTTTTAGAATTCTATATTCTATATCACCCCTTACATTAATTGATGAATCATTTAACCCTTATATGAACAATAATAGGGGACCCCTGCAACCATTCCAACTATGTGGGGGCATTTGGTCTGATGATATTTGCCAACACACTTGACTCTCTTTTAATATAAAGACCTGACGATGCCTTATGGGAAACCCTATATCATCATGAAATTTTTATTCCCAATCATAATATAGGTCATACATCATGATATTCACTAGTAAGGAACCCATACACTAGGCATCATAATTTTTTTTGGGATATGTGGCTAGTTGACATTAAAAACTTTTTTCATCATAACATCCACACGATCAATTTTAAATTTAATATTTCGAATTATAGAAATTTAATTTGGAAAAATAAATTAAATAATTGGAATAAAAATAGTATAAGGTATAATAAAGTAAAATTAATTTTTTCCAAATTAAATAGGGATTATAGTAAATATTAATTACCATGGTTGTGGTAAAAATTGGTTTTCCAGGGGATAAATTTGAATGATAAGGTTGAAAATGACTAAAATATTATATATATTTTTTGATTGAGTGTATCTCAATATTGGCCTTAAATTTATATAAAATATTGAAATTAATTAATACTTTCCATTAAATATGAATCATATAATAATTTTAGTAATGAAAATGGAAAAACAAATTTCATTCTATTAATATCTATAATGATTTTGGATTGAAATCAAAACAAAATTGGATCAATTGTACATATTATTTTCATGTATAACTGAGTTATTTTTCAAAAAAAATTTATTTTATTTTTAGATATAAATTAGTTACATAAAATGGTTTGAAATTCCATGATAATAATTATTTGGTTAATAAAAATATATTTACTAATACTAACAATTATATATGTGATGAAAATTCAATGAATTATTTCCCTCCATTATTTATTAAGATGAATATAGCATGTTATAAATGGGTGAAAATAGAATATTTGTATTGCATAATTGTATTTATATTTTTAAATTCATATTAAATGAATAATTTAAAAATTGACATTAATGTTATTATATAATAAAAAATATTATAATTAATGATTTAAAATTACTAAAAAACATATGTTTTTCCTAGTTTATTTTATGAGTTAATAAGATTTAAATATTTTCCATTAATGTTCCTATTTATCTCTTTTTATGTATATATTGACCCCTAGATAGTAAAAAATAATATGTTAGCATAATTAACGTTAAAAGGGTGTTTTTTCACGTATATGTTCTTTTGTTTAAATATGTTGTCAATATAAAAAGAATTTTGAATTGATAAATTTATTTGATAATTATAATCAATACATCAAAATAAACTTATTATAATATGTTTAATTTATAATTAATATATAAATTACTATCCTTAGAAAACAAGTTACTATATTGAGAATCGAAAATGGTAAAAATAATAAAACATAGTTGTTAATGAAAAAAAGATTAAAATAAGTGCTTCATTATGTTTTGGAGGTGTTTTTAAATCATATAAATCATAAAACATATTTATTATCAATATTTTTTCAACTTTAGGTTTGATTGACCTCCCAATAGTGAATACTTTTTTGGTATTTTAAAATGTTCCATTCCTCCTCAACTATAAAAGGGAACTCACACACCTAACATTTCTACACCAATCAAGGCATTTGTATCATCCAACCCATTCCAAAATAACTTTCAAAAATCCCAAAAACAATTACCCATAATGTAATTTTTTGGTATAAATCCATCCTAGGTAGGCTTTAGTACAAACCTATGGAGGATACATGAAAAATAAGTAATGTTCTATAATAGGAATATTTATTTTACATCTTTCTTTAGATCGTTCTATTTTTATTAAACTATAAATATATAATAACCTATGATTATAATTATTTTGGGAGTTTTTTTGTAAAATTTAATGACCAAAAACCTTCCCCACTTCTATCAAATGGATTAAGAAGTCATCATTTGTGGGTATGATGGACTACTACATCAAAACCCGACGTTCATTGTTTTTCCATTTCAACATCTCAATGTTGGGAATAATGATGAAAATAAAGTATATATGTTATATTTATCACATATTTATACCTCTACAGCCCTATATTATATATATTGTTTACCTTCCATTCTGTTTGAGATTTGATAACATTGTGTCTGTGTGTATGGCAGACTACTGCCTCACAAAGTGATGTGATTTATCTTTCACTAATTCTTAAAATGAAAGGTGATAAAGATAATATTTATGATTATATGTGTCATAAATTAAATTATGAATATATTAATGAAATATTTATAATTCTATAAAGGTAATATATATCATTTGTTTCTTTCTTTTTCACTCATGCAATTATGATAACATCATTCCTGTATGTGTAATCAAACATCATCACGAAGAAAGGTGACTCTATTTTCATCACCATGGAATATGGATGATATAAATAAGTATATATTATGATATTAATTAAATTAATATCATTATATTAAAATAAAATATCACATACCTTCATCTGGTAGTGATTGTTGAAAATTGAAATTTTACTCATGCGTACATACACCCTACCATCTCTAGGATCTCAAAGTATTTCATTTTAACAAATATCATTAAGTATTTTTTTAAATGAATAAATTACTTAATAATATGAATATAATATAATGATTATTATTCTGGAGATGATATAACAATATAATATTTCCAAGAAAAAGAACATCGATAACAAAACATGCATGAGAAAATAAGTCAATTAACACCAAAAACATTGAAAATAATGAATGTATATTAATGAACAAATCATAAGATATTTCAAAAATGATAATATATTATATTAAAAATATTAATATGGTCCTTTAATATATTAATAAAATTTTAAATCCACTATATATGTGGTTAAATAATTTCCACCTAATAGGAAGTAAAATGTTAATAATTTCATCTCAATTTCATTTCAATGAGGCATATTGTAATGTTATGCACCAAATTTCATTTATATGGTGTATATAATAACCTTAAAATTATAATATAATGATTAATTCATTCATCATGTAAATTTATGTTTCAGTTTTAATTATTTAATCTATGGGGATTCGATTTAAAAGTTACCAAGTGGTAAATATTTTCAAAACTCAATTTCAGTTAGTTGTGTTATATTACTTCTTATTCATCTTTGATGTTATAATATTTTGTGTATAATGTAATTTGATTATATTCATTAAAATTTAAACTTTTTTAAATGAATATACATCTAAAAAACACCACAAATTCACTAATTAATTATCACTAAAATGTATTGATCATTGTAACAGTTTATTTTCACAATCTCATTCTCGTCGAAATTTTTTATTCTCAAATTTTAGTTAAGAGAAATAATTTTATCATTGTTTAATAAACCATTTAATATAATTATCAAATATATATTCATGATTTTATTCCTTTAATAGTTCAATTTTACAACTATATGGTTCTTAAAATACTTTAGAAAATGTTTTTAAGAACATCCATCTTCATTGAACTCTTTAGTCAGAAATATGATTTCATCCAAATAAAAGATTACTAATTTTTTTCAAAAATAATATTAACCTTTTAAAAATTATTTATTAAATAATTTTCCCCATTTTTTTATTGTATTTTTTTAAATTATATTTATATTATCTTTATGAATAGATAACATTTCTATCATTTTTTAGTATGAAAAATAAAGTTTCATTAAAACATGTATAGAATTATCATCCAGCATGAATATGATTTCATGAAGCTTACTTTTCATTTTTACAAGGTTATTTTAAAAAACAATTCTCTAATATTCTATAAATTCTTTTGTTTCAAAAATTATTTGATAATTAAAATTATTTTTGAATTGTTTTATTTTTTAAAAAGTGATTTTTGGATTAAAAATATCATTTTCAACAAGAATATTTTTAATGATACTTTTAAGTTAATTTGATTCATCTCTTTCTCTATTGGGTAAAAGTTGTATTGATACTATCGTTATAATTTATCTGAATGATTTAAGGTCATTTTTACAACCTATTATATTGACATTCTATTTCCTTTTTCTTTATTACAATCATTAAATTCTCTTTTGATTTTTCACATTCCAAGGATAATTTTTTATTAAACTTACACTAAATATCTACATTATTTTTCATGAATATGAGAATTAGATAAATTGGTTATCATTTATATATATGGTGTTTAGTTTGAATGTTATTTGATTAACTAGGAAAATATTGATAAATAATTATCCACTACTCAATAAAGACACTTGATGATATGGAACATTATTTATGAATAATATCAATTGTCTAATACATGAGAAAAGATTTTGACAAGTATGAAAAGGGTTGGTTACCATTTAAATAAATCTACTCAATGTATCTATATTGTCATGGGATGAACTAGTTCTCTAGAGTTAGTTATATTGGTTTTTACCTAGTACGTTTTAAACTGTCTTATGAATGGTCATTTATGGTAAAGGAATAATGCACATGGGAATCATGGAATTAAATAATTATAAGATTCAATCATTCTGTGTTAAATTATTACTATCAAGGTGATTTACAATATGAAATTACTTCTAAATGCATTTCATTCTCAGTTATTGATTAAATGGATTTGTTTTTGTTTTTTATGCTTCTATATTGATTGTTCCACATATATTCATACATTAATGTTATTAAAAAGAAATTTGTGTTTAGTTAATTTAATTTAAATATTGTTTATTCTTATTAATTTATGATAGCTTCTATTTTACTTATCCCTTACTAAAAATTCAAGCATACCCCTATTTTGTTACCATTCATTATGATTCTAGGAAGTTTACTGTAACAAATATTCCATAAAATTATATAGTGAATAATGATATTATTAGGGAAAATATGTAGCAATTTGTATATTCAAATGAAATATGGGAATCATGTCTTTATCTAGTTTACGAAGACTACTAAATTTATTAGTCCTTTATTATGTGAATACGTTTACCTTTTTCTAATGCAATAAAGTAGGAACAATCTATAAGATACTAGGGTCAGGGTCTCTGTAGTATGGGAATGACATCTACAGAATAGAAGAAAAATTCAAGATAAATTTACCTAAAATTTTATAAGAATCATAAAAAATATAATTCAAAAAAATTATTTTAAATTTTATATAAAATTATTACATTTTTTGTAAAATTGTTATTTTCATTTTTTAAAATTATTTCAAATATGTACAATGAATTATTCAATTACATATTTTATATCTTCATCCATAACTAAAATTTTGATTTCATTAAATGTTATATCTTTTGATGATTTATAACATGATGTACCTTTTATCCTGACCATAATATCACATACACAAATGTACCTTCAAAATCATTTCAAACCACATGATTAATATATATTTATAATATATATAGGAAATTTTCAGCATAAAATGTTATAATCCTTCATAGTTCCTTCTTAATAATTTCAATACATTGAATATTATATCCAATTCCTATCCTTTGGCCAACCAAAAAAAATTATTTAATAACTTGAATGTTCATTAATTTTTATATATATTTAAGTATTCAGTTATTTTATTTAAACATGTATTGAGGGATTCACTAGATTTTAATTACATATATAAATTTTTGATACCTTATCACAAATAGTATTTGAGGATATCGAACCCATAACCTTCATGTATTTATTTATTTGATAAAGATCTTAATATAATATATTTTATATCCTTAGTGAGTGAATTATAATCCACCAATAATATTGTATCCTCTGATTTTACTCTAATTTAAAATCCATTAATCACTAAATTTTATTTTTATAAACGTCAATTTCATAAATATGAATTCATTATATTTTAAAAAAAATTCTGTTTATCTGATAAAAATTTTAAAATACAATCGTATTCACCACAATATATATAATTATTATATTACTGGATAATTTGACATAGTGAAGAAATAAATGATAGACTAAAAATTATATACCTTTTTTATCCAATATATATTATTTTTACTATGTCCCCAATTATATTATATCACTCATATATGCAAGAGGAGAATTAAAATTATTGATGATTTTAATTTTCATCCACAAAACCCTAGACTATGTAACTTGTTCCAATGTTGAAACAAAATATAATTAAATTTTTAATTAAATAACTAAATTATAATAGAAACATTTAAATTTTAATCATATAGGAATGGTGATTTTACATAATTAACAATTATATATTGATTGATTAATCAATGAAAAATGAATCATATGTTAACACATTACATGAATCAAAACTCACTATTCTAATTTAAATTATTATGGATTAATCCACTACTATGTACTATTAACACTCCCAATTCCATAATTTCATAAATTAATACAAATTCAATATTTTTAGATTATTATAATCATAATATTGGATTAATAAAAACCAATTAAGTGTAGGTGTTTTGATCAAAATGAAAAATTGTATGGATATGATGTTCATCTTATTCAATATAATAAATCATTAATGAAATATCACATAATAATGTGAAATAAATCAAAACTATATTTTTCATCCCCTAATATTTTGAGTTCAAATAAAATATTTTTATTACTAGTAGACTTATTTTTTATCATTTAATAACTATTATCATGTATTGATGGATTTGATTTAATTAATATCCTCAAAATCATCAATGATTTCCCCATGTGTCATATTTATTATATTTTTTTCCAATATAATCTACTTGTGTTAAATAAAAATCAATAAATATTTATTGATATTTTTCATTGTCATAATTGATATAAATTTTCTTAAAAAAATTGAGATAAAAAACAAAAAAAATTTCATAATAAAACATGTCGTCCCCCTTGATCTATCAAAATATATAAAAACAATGTTTTTTAATATTATACATCTTTAAAACATATAAAATTTAAAAATTAAAAATTTCAATTAAAATTGAAATATACTTTCAACTACATAATATTCATCCAAATATAACTCAATTATCCATCATCAAATAAACATTTTAATGAAAATTATTTTAAATCACAATGTTTTAACCTTTTAAATGAAATTTAATTATTCATTATCAAATTTTTTGGACACTTCTATAATAAAACCCCTTATATTACACTTGATAAAACAACAATAAAATTAAATTTATGGATATTATTTATCATTTTATTACTTGTATGAAATTTTATATGAAAAATAACATGGTCATAAATTTATAAAAAAATGTATGTAAATATTCGATTTTAAATTATCAATGTGAAATAGTATGAAAAGATAATAACATAAAAAAAGTAATTTTAAACAAGACATAATGACTTAGTACATATTTTTTTCTAGGTCTACTATACATTTTTTAACTATATACATGAACTATCATGTTTTATATGTACACAAGGATATGAATTTTTCCAATATTCATATTCAATTTTCATCACAAACTAAAAAATTCTTATAATAAGATAAAAACAAATTTTAATTTATTTTTCAACAAAATTTTCAACATGAAAAACAATCAAATTTTAAAACAAACATTTCTTTTTAATAATTTTTCATTCTATCATCATGATATGAGTAGAGTTGTAGCCTAACCACAATATAGGATATATTTTCATGACATAAACCTTGCTGTTAGTGTGGGACAAAACCTAATTATTATACATCCATGATTGGGGTTATATACTATAAGAGAAATAATATAAATCACATACAGTCTCACTTTCATATATATGAGACATAATATTATTAATCAAAATTTTATTAACATGTTGATATCTATTAGAGTGTATACTACTAGTTTATTAAATTAAATTTGACAATTAAAAAAAAAATATTTTTTCAATGAATTATGTCTACAAAATTTACATATATTCCATACAATTTATTAAAATATTTTCTGTAATTGTTAGTATAAAACCCCAAAACTAATACTATGATATGTTAGAGGGGGAGAGTCATTTTTATCTAAACATTATGATGGTTAATTATATATATATATATATTCATGTGGGTAAAGGAGGTTTAACTCAATAATATGAATAATAATTTATTCATATATCATGTTCATTCTAGTGATTTTCTAATAAAAAATTTATAAATTCTTGAGAAAGAAATAATATTTTATTATTGAGATCATAACAATGTTGATTCTAAATGGGGTTCAACAAGTTTTAATTTCTTCTCACATAATATATTATATAAGAATTATAGAAATTTTTTAGGAAATAATGGGAAAATATTTTATTTATTAGAATAAAAAAACATAGCTTGTTTCTATATAACTTAAAAATAAACATGTAAAATATTTGATGTATCATCTAACTGTTCAGTGTTTTTTGGGACCACAATAATCTATTTGAAAACTGACCTGATGTTATACAACACAACATATAAGGTGGAAACAAATTTTTGATAGTTGATCCTAAACCATATATACAAAAACAGGGAAGACTAACCACTAAATATTACAACACCACAATGAAAAAAAAATTGGAGGCACAAAAACTAAATTAATGGAAGAAAATTACTGAATGAAAATATTGGAAAAAGAACAACTTCATTTTATGTGGCCGTGAGTCTTATCCTAATCCACAAGAGGAACACTTAAAGTATTTTAATCATGTAAAAGGAAATATGTTTACAATCACTCAATATCTTCTCATTTCCCATAGATCACAACTGATCCATCCAAAAATTTTTAGTAGGACCTATATAATGATTCTTCAAGACGTTTCCATCAAAAAAATTTGACATAATATCCAACTAATAAAAATTTCATAGAGAATATTCTATTAAGGGAAGTCTTTCCACAACCTCAACTCCTGCATCTAGTAAATAGTTCACTCTTCTAATTCCTTTGTGAAATTTTATCTTATAATTTTATTATATTCCATATAACAACACAGAGACCATGCTAATTGATCTACGGTAAAATAAAATTACACAAGTTGGATGGGTCAACCATTTGCATCATCTGAATATACTATATATTGGAATCAGATTACTATTAGGTATAAAAAAAATCTAGTTGTCCAATATTCAAAGACCTTGAACATGGTCCATATATCTCCACTATCACCATGAAAAGCATCAGATATTATTGACCTTAATTATTTTTCATTAATGTAGACTACCTAATTGGTCAAAAAATGGGGTTTTCATCTAATCCTAATAATATCCTACCTAAGAAAAATTTTCCGATATTCACCAACAAGTTCCCCAATAGATTTTACACATTTTATTCCGCTCATGAATCTTCCATTATATCTTGCATGACCCCTGCCACCTAGACAAGGATTTTAGTTATCCTACTTGTTTGTGGTGCAACACCACCATAGTACATTATTGGATATAAATTTTATAAATATATAAAATATTTTGATGATATTTTATCATCAATATATTGTGCACCTCAGCCACTAAAAACTTTTTGATGATGTGATTCTTTATTTGAATATGATTCATCCTCAAATCAAATGTCATATTTTTATCAAATTGAATCATTATTTATAATTCAAAAAAGGAATCCAATAATCTCACCTCCATCATAGATCATCCATAAATACATCTATCCTGATATACTCCTTCATATATTATATAAATGTGCAATACACTGATAATGTTATTTTGAGTTTATATTCTGGTATATGTGTTGACATCCAATTAATTTTGTTCCTCCAGAAGTGAACAGGTATTAGGAGGTACACTAATGAATGTATCTATCACCAAAATATATGGAATCCACAAATCATTTCAATGATTTATCAATATCAATGTAATTTCACAATCTCATGAAACCGTTTATGTACCAAATAATACACTTTACAGCCTCTAAATGTTCTGTTCCTTAATTTTTCAAGAATCATAAGACAATAAAAATTAAATTCACAATGTGTATACTTGTAAAAATCTTCAAATATATCATGATTCATATAGATGATGAAAAATGAAACATCATAATTAATTCAAAATCATCCCTTGTTCATGGTTCCTTCTACTTTCTTATATTTAAAATATTATGACATGGATTTTGTCATTAGTTTTTCCTCACCCATGACAATCATCTCCACTAAATTCTAGTTGTAATAAAATATTATTATCTATTTAATACTAGATCTTAATTACCTCAATATTTTAAACCCCTAATTCTATTTTCTTAGATAAATATCCTTCATATTAATGAATATTAAATATTCAACATTTTATTCCTTGATTATTTCATTTACCAAACCCAAAATTAGCATACCACTATCCCATATGTGTATGGTGATGAAACATTAATAATAAAAAACATTCTTGTAATATAAATGGATAGTTTTTTTAGCAAAAAATTCCCATCCCTTCTAAAAAGAATCAATCATTGGATTCCAATTTATTTGATCCTACTTAAAACTACAAAGTCTTTGGTTTATATTTCACACAATAACTTAGTTTTGATTCAATTTTAAAATAGACTACTTACCAATTTAAATCCTTCATATATTTCCCCATGATGAAACCCTATATTCATATGCCACATCTCTAAATGTATTCCTTCAATGGAAACCATACTAAAAATTTTATGAATAGTCCTATATTTTTTTAATGGTGAAAAAATATATGATAAATCCATAGAATTAATTTTTTGAACTTATTTATGAATATATTTAACATATACCTATGAAAAAAATCCAATTATTAATTTAAATGATAAAAACATTTAATTTAAATGAATTTAAACCTAACGTGACTCTTTATTTTCTCAAATGTTTTAGAAACAATGATGGAATCAATATAATCCCTCATGTATAACACCAGTTGACTCATGTCTTTCAAAATTTTGACCGACTCTAAGCTCTTGTGATCCCCATATTCCTTGATGATAATGTATTGAAGATCACTCACATAACTCTACAAAGGGTTCATCACTCTATAATATCATCCCATTTTTACCTGCAACTATGATCCTATTCATATGATGGCTTCTGATGTTTTCTATTTAATGTATTTTCCTCAAGATTATGTAGTTATAGAGATATATAGTCATTTACAACTTGGAATCAACATAAAATATTAACTACCTTCGAGAATAGCAACCATAATTTCTGGTAATTTAAACATAGGTATAAATCTTAAATTCCTAGTAACAATCATAAATTCAATAAATCCATTTTGTTTACCTTCCCCTATAACAATATATTTATCTCATCATAATTAACCTCTATGTTCTTACTGTTCCACATGTTCTCTTTATTAAAGATCAGATTTTTATTTCCAACTATCTACTAAAGGATGTTTTCTCATAGTCAAAGACCAATTACTTCTTTAGCATATCGCATAAAGTTTCAGGCATTGGATTTAACATAAATCTTGTCCCTCTCATTTAAATAAATGTGGATATATTTGAGTTCCCTAAATATACTGATATGGGTAATTTATAATATAATTACAAGCCCATATAATTTTATACCTTCCTTCTGTAATGGGGAATAAGATTCTAGTTTATCATGTGTGCCACATATTCCACTTCTTCTACAAAAAAACCTTGGGTAATCCCATATGATTTCTCAATGAATGTCATATTCATCGACTCTATAATTATGTCATGTTATATATTAGATGATATATTCTTCATAAACTATATTTCCTTCCACATTTAGAGTCTCTAAATTTCACTTCTCATGTATTCCCTACCATAATTTGACCGTAATAATTTACGAATCAAAATAATATCCATCATGAAAATGGCCTTACATCAGATTAATATTACAATTAGATCAAAAATATTCCCTACAATGAACACACACATTTTATATGTTTCATAATTAATTATAATCCTATAGTATAGTGATCCTTTATGGTACTAAACCTTATTTGTTCCCCATAAACACATATTCACCATATTGATCTTCTAGTAATGTTGTATTATTTATTTATAAAGAAAACATCCATTAAATCTCAAAAATTCATTCCTCACATGTTTTATACTCTATTAATATAAACTTTAACATCACATTTAAATTCTATACATTCATCCAATTCTCATTATTGTGACATTTACAGTTAAAAAATAAAATAAAAATTGTTTCTTTTCTATAAATATTATTCCTTTTGATAATATTATTCAGTTTAGAGTTTGTTCCATTAATCTTTTTTCTATAACCATAGATCCCCTTAAAATATTACATACATAGTCTAAAAAATGTGTATTTATTCACGAATCATATAACTATACCACAAATATTATTCTCTTCACTAAACATATAATGTGATGAAATCTATTAAAATTCAATAATAATGTCCCATTTTTTAGTTGGAAATGTGTCTAATGATAAATATATTGGGAGTATTATAATCATCCAAATTTTATCTATTGAATCACATAGAAATATATTTATTTAGAAATAATCTTTTGAATGTTGAGTGTAATGACAGTCAATATTCTATCACCCAAGATATAAGTAAACTAGTTACAGTTAGGATTAAGACACTCCCATATTCTGAAATAAAAATAAGGGATCATCATTGGGATGAATATATTATTGAATCCAGTATACGATCACAATCATTTTTATTTAGGTGAAATTTCTTGTTAAAATTCTTGCACATGGGACTACCATCCACTAAACTAATCCTTCATCTTCTTCTCCTTACTCTATATTTTTTATGACTCTTCTGTGTTTTTTACCACACACTAAAATCCCCAATATTATAATTTATATAATGATCTGATTCTAATAGAGATCCTCATTAATTACTTTTTCCATAATTTGTAAAAACCTAGGGCATTATTCCCACTCATGTCACTCACAATGGTGACTATCAAATCCCATGATTCTGAGAGATATGAGAGTATCCATTATGGCCACTCAATATCATTTATGTTATCCATCACTATCCACCATGGATTTCTAAAACATTGAAGTTGATAATGTGATTGGTAGAAAAACTATATTTTTAAATTATTCTTTTAAATTTTTTCCTTTAGAAATATAAATTGTAATTTTTTTGACTTTATATATATGTTGGTGAGTGTATTCATATGTTTAATTATGGATTTAAAATCCTAGATATTATAATCCATATTATGGGATAATGAAATACATATCCACCCTAGTGGATTTTTATCTAGTCTCTCAAACTATTAATTATATATATCTTCTATATTAACACCCAATAAGTATATAATAGTGTCCTTATATGGTATACAATATTCTATCATCACTATAAAGAATGAAAAATATGTTGCATCAATCATACCCACCAATACATTATCCTATTCTAATTAAATTTAATTATAAATTATGTAATCCCACTAATAAATAGTGAACATAAATGAGATATTTGGATCTGATTTCTAATATTATCCTATAAGGGAAAGATAAGAATGATGATATATAACCTGACTCTAAATCACCTTCACTAGAATCTAATTATCTGGAAAAGAAAAATAATGTTTTTTCTAAATGTTTTTTACCTTTGGGATATCATTTTATATAGCCTAAATATGATTTCCCATAGAAGTAATGAGGTGGAAACAATGTACTGAAATATGATCCCATACTAAAGAGACTAGAACATGGAAGACATCATACTCAAATCACCACACCATAACACATAAACAACCATACAAGAATAATAAAGAGAAATATAATATAAAAATTGGAAGGAAACAATGATAGGATAAAAAAATATTTTTCGGTGAAGAAATATATGTCCTAATAAATCATGGAATTAATATAACTCATTTTTTCAATTAAATTGGATATGTTAATAGTTTATCATGCCCCTCTCATTTCAAATTGATAAAAAGTGATCGAACATTCTCTTTGTAGTAGTACCTAGCTAGTTCTTTCTATTATACATTCCATATGATATTTATTGGATGATTTATAATGAATGTTATATCCTTGGACAATCCAAAATTAGGTCATGTCCTTCCACCAAATTGAATCCTTTATCAAGAAAATAATGACATCATTAAATAAATTCATAAAAATAAAACTGATACTTTTATTATCTCCTTTAACTGGTAAGAGTTTCATTCATTAGATGAGGAGTGATATAAAGATCATGGAGGGATTTCAATAGTTTATGATAGTTATACCTCATATATTATTGATATTTATTGTTTGGGAGAAAATAAATTTCTATATTTTTTATACTCTAAGTATGTAATGGAATATTTTTTCATATGAAAAAAATATGAAATTTACGGAAAGAAATTTTTGGATAGTGGTCATGGATATAATTTCCCCAAATTATTTTATATGGTTACATATAATTATTTTTTATATGTTATTTTATGTGTGATATAATTTTCACTTTTTGAAGATCAAATGTTTTAATGTGGGGACAATTAAATGGACCAATATTATGGTAAAATGATTCTATTTTGAAACTATTATTTTAACAGTCATGAAGGTAAAAATTAATCATTTCACTGTATTAGTTTTTATAAGAATTGTGATAATGGCTTGGTTTGTGTTTCATCTCAAACCATAGGAGCTAGAAAATTTTGGGATTTTATATCATTGGAGATTTAATACATTAAACTTCTTTTCCTTAGTTTATATGAAATATTATTTACAACATTATGTTTATATATAAGTTTCATACTTACATATTCCATTTCACTTATAGACATAAATGTATACCAAATGACCATATTTATACCACTTATATTTGAGTTAGAGAAAAAATTATCATAATAATTATATCTGGGAAAATGTTTTCTAGACTCTTCCCTATTTTATTTAGTGTAATATTTTTTAAAAAAACATTTATGTTCTGGGGATTTTTCTCCTTTATTCAATTTTTATTGGATAAATTTAATACTAGATTATTTTTCTATAAATCATTGTGTTTTTAACAAAATTATTCCAGGAAAAAAATTATATGGGATGAAATTACAATAAAGATATGAATATTTAAATTCAATGATGATCTTATGATTGATGATTAATATATTGATGATTGAATATATTTTTTGTTTTGAGGGTATTTACATTAAATTTTATTCAATACATATATATTTTTTTGAAAAAATTAAAAATTAAAAACTCTATAAAAATAATTCTACCAATAAAATGTTACATTTAAATTCAACATTGTCTACTTTTGGATGAATTCTCTTTTGGTGGTAACTAACTATGAAGATTATTGTGTATTATTTTTGGGTAAAATGCACATTAATTCATAATTTTTTGGTTAAAAAAATATAAATAATCCTTCCATAAACATATAAATTTATTGTTACCATTTTGGATGATCATGAGGTGTTCCATTCATGAAAATATTTTTTTTAAAAGTGATAAATTTCTCTAAAAAGGAAAACTAAGTCATGTGTTTTAGTGCCTTGATTTTTTCATGGTAGAGGGAAATAATGAATTCCTCTCCCAGTGGTATTTAATTATTATTCTATATGAGATTATTTCTCATCGGCCCTAATATCCATTTATTTCATATTCATTCCTACATGAATGTTAAGTATTTTAATTATTTCTTTTATTAGGAGTTCTTGGTGTTTCATTTTTATTATTGAAAATAAGGATTTTTTTGAACAAATTTATTTGAACACGAGGTATGAAGTCCATGAGAGCCCTTAAATAAAATATTATAAGTTTAATGTTGAGATATGGGTAATGAATTATTACTATGTAACCAATTACTATTATTGAGTTATATTTTAGTTTTTTATGGATTCAAAATTTAATTCATTCCTTTTATATTGTTCCCCAATCCTATGATGGTATATCAATAAACTGCTTAAAAATTCATTCATTTTTCATAAGGATAAACAAAATAGTAATTATTTTACTATGAATTGATTCACTAATTACCAACCTAAATCATATTAGATAAATAAATATTTCTATTTAAATCATTATCTAATTTTTGATATCCATTATATTAAAATAAAATGTTATAAAACTAGGAAAGAAAAAAATTATGTTGACCCCATAAATTATTTTAACATGGGTGGGTCCTGGTATTCTCTTAGCTGATCATTCTTGTAACATATTTAACAAAATAGATGTTGAACCCTCTGTGAAAAGGTTATTTTAATAATCAAAAATCATTTTTATTTCTATTTATAAGTAAATTTAGTCAACTATTCATTCTATTATAAATGTGTTTATATATGTTCAATCATGTTTACATATGTTTATCTATGATTATTTATGTTTTTCTATTGTCTTGGAAGTGTTCTGGTTTGAACAGAAACTTGGTGCGTATTCCATGTTTTTGACTCACCGTTTGTTATTTTCATGAGTCACCGTTAGTTAAAACCGATGAAGAACGATCGCACCGATGAGAACGGTCGCACCGATGAAGAACGGTTTCACCGATGAGAACGTTTGCACCGATGAAGAACGATCGCATCGATGATAATGGTTGTACCGATGAAGAATGGTCTCACTGATGAAAATGGTGGAACTGATGAATCCTACCTAAATCGATGCTGATCAAATGACCTACTAAAACCAATGCCGATCAAATGACCTACTGAAACCGATGCTAATCAAATGACCTACCGAAACCGATATTGATCAAATGACCTACTAAAACCGATGCTGATCACATGACCTACCGATACCGATTCAAATTCAAAATGACTTACCGATCTCATGACTCACCGATAGTCATGAAAACAGTTTGAACTTCTATTTAATCTAATTTATTTCCAATGTTTATATTTTATGTTTTTAATGCAATAAATGTTATTTAATGATAGTTGTTGGATGTCAGGAAATCGTACCTCTTACCTGTAAAAAGGCAATCATTCTTTTTTCTAGATCTCAAGGAATAAAAAGGAAGATCTGCAGTAAAAAGGACAGAGCTGAACGAAAAGAGAAAAACACAATAAAGAAGGTTCACGTGTGTGAAGTCCTAGGGAACACAAGGAGAACTCGAAGAACACCTATAAAAATCAGAGAGCCTAATGAAGATCCTACACCCGAAACAGACACAAATACTAGTAGCTGTGTCTTACTTAAAATCATATGCACAAGTCTAAATAGATGTAGCTGAGAAGAAAAACGGTACTCTATTTTGAGTCATACTCACCAGAAAGGACTTCACTTCCATCTGAAACCTCAAAACAAGTCAAAAGCATATCTTAAAATACACAGTGCTTTCTGAACTCTATTATTTCCTCTATTGTATCCCTTTTATTAACAATCTAATCAGTGTGTGTGTACATATGTCTACTCTAGATACACATTGTCTCCTGAGTTGAACTGGAGGATATTAAATCCTCACAACAAAATTTCTAAACCGTCTTGTATCCCACTGTGAGTTGTTGAAGAGGTTAAGTGTGACCTGGAAAACCTAAAATCTATTTCTATTGTTTTTCCCATAAAGAACTGTGGTAGAGGTCTTAGGACCTGAACATTATATGTACTGTTGTTTTTCCCCGATCCAGGGTGTGGATCAAATTGATATAAATTATTTGAGAGGACTAAGTCTCGGATTGGGACTGAACCTCTTAGTTATATCTGTTGTGCATCTTAGATTAAGTTTAAAGTATATTTTATATATTTTGTATTCTGCTTCTATTTACTTTGAAATACAAATCTATTTTAAAGTTACTCTCATAGTTAAATTAGCAAGTGTTTGTAACTTTTGTAAATCAGTAGATTAGCTTCAAAAGTTAATTTAATCTGCTGATTAAATTAACTGAGATCTAATAAATCTTTTGAGAATCTAATTGAACCTTTATAGATTTACAAATTCACTACAGTTTAACTTGTTATTAAATTTGGGGTTTTAATAGAAATATTTTAACAGAAAATTTTAATTGGAACTCAATTCACCCCCCTCTGGATTATCCACTCCGACCAACAATAGAACAAAAAAAATCTTATTGAATGTGTTAAAAGACATATATTATTCCTCCCCTGGAAATGGATTATGAAAAATTAATGTGAAAAAATTTAATTAGTAAGGTGAGACTATATTA
This sequence comes from Viscum album, assembly GCA_963277665.1. Classification (NCBI taxonomy): domain Eukaryota; kingdom Viridiplantae; phylum Streptophyta; class Magnoliopsida; order Santalales; family Viscaceae; genus Viscum; species Viscum album. The sequence continues at coordinate 1,072,635,912 of OY728127.1, read as the reverse complement.
GCAGTACTATCACATGAAACTAAAATAAATAAAATAATAATAATATAATTTATTAGAATGAATGTATAATATTATAGTTTATTTACCACCATTAATAACAAATAATAGAAATTTGATATAACATTAATGATCCTTGTGGTGAGTATAAATATAGAAAAAATGGGTCTTCCAGAAGAAAAACCATGTATAAAATAATCTGAAAACAAACAATAGCGGGGTCTCGTCTATAAAATAAAGTTCTATAAAAAAATACCCCATCCCTATCGAAATAACCTATATGAATACTTTTCATCATGTTTTTAAAATTATTAATATATGGTCAACATTTAAGTCTTGTTTCCTATGTATGTTGTGAGAGATACATATCAAAAGGGTCCCATCATGTTCTAATTTTTGACACCATCATATATGTTATCAACATCTTCGAGTAAAAGAAGTAGTATTATAAAAAATAAAAGACTTATACCATAGAATATCAAAAGAAAATCTACAAAAATGAATAAGATAAATGGTCCCTATAAAATTAGATACCAATTAAGGAAATGACATAGCATTTCCATTCACAAGAATTTAATGTAACCATGCACCTTCTCAAGGTGATCCTCAATCACCCGAGAATGATGACCACCTTGGTTGTGTAATATTTACTCCTAGATTCCTTGGACACATGATAATTACACTCCAAAACTACCACATCATAAAAAATATTAATTATAAAAAAAAACATCTTGAAGAAGTCCTAAAAAATATTTTACCATGTAGTATAGAAGCTGGGGATCATATCACAGTACTCATTATCTACCAATAACATGGGATACAAAAAAAACTAGGAGTGTTACACTACACCCTGAACACATGGACTCCGTGAAAAAATATCATTCAATATAGATACAAAAAAGGCCATGATCTATAAATAATAATAATACATTGAACACAATTCCATACAATCACCCCAAAATTATTAAAAAACCATACCCAGCTGTCGACTAGAGGATATGTCTTGCATTTTAGTATAACCCACCCTGACTATATTAATCATCTATATCCATGAAAAATTATACAACTACACAATATTCATGATAATTTCAGGACTCTTTGATATACCTAAATCATATTCCCAACCCATAGTTCTAATCAGACAAATTGGACACTATTTTTTCTCTTTAGTCTTGCACCACCACATAACTCAGGTAAACTCCCATTTTAAAATTTTATTCGATTGTACACATAGGTAGTTTTATCCCATGCAGTATGGTGTATCTAAGAACACATTATACTCTTCCAAATAAATTAAATACACTATTTACATAATTATAATGAGAATAATCTGACTCAGTTCTAACCATTTACTTCACATTATAAATCACATCAAAGCCTCTCAAGACATCCCACAAGATCATAATACTCAACTAGAAGTATTTTCTCTCTCTTGAAGGACATACATACACATGAAATCTAAACCCATAATTATTAATCTCTAAATATTTATATTAAAACCAAAAATAGTGTGAATAATTAATCCCCCAACAAAATTCCAAGGGAATACCATTTCCAATTACACACTATTAAACACTAACCCAATTCCAAATATCCTACCCCATCACATGGGGTGATTAAATGATACAGTTCTATCCCCATATTCATTACCACAAAATAAATAAATGTTGAAACTAAAATATTCATTAATAAATCGATAAATACATTTAATCCATTCAATTTTATCATTATACAACATTTTATGTTTTTCACACATTATTCCATATTCCATGTAAACTCTACGGTACATTATGAAGTTACTGATGCCCCATCCCATTGTGTAATATCATGGGAAATACCATTAAACATATATAAAAAATAATTAAATGAATAGTGGTAATAATAATTTCCTATATCACACCTCACTTCTCACCTAACCCTCATGTAAGTGTTTTAATACCATGATCTCAATCATCAGGACACACAAATGAAATGTACTTGTATTCATGCATTTAGTTTTGTATTAAAGAGACTAATTACCTTTAAAATAGTGTTATAAACCAAATCATGGATCTCCAAACCATGATCAAGTCTACATTGACTATCACAAAGATCATAATCTCCTATATCACACCAAAATAGAAAATTAATTTTTGAAAAATTTAATTCTATAAATAATTTAAGTCTAAAATTTATATAACCCAAATTCACACATATTGGCCAATAATTTATAGAATATTGAGCAACAACACCAAATTTACTCATGTACTTATAAATTTTCTTGAATATAAAATTCTCATCAAATAACGTGATATTGATTTCCATTTCCTAGAAATTTTGATTTAAAACTTATGAAAATTAAATAAGTGATATATTTATATAATAATGGTGAATATTGGGAGAAATTGCTTATATTTATGAATGTTAAAGGCAACATACCTCAAAGATTTAATATAATGAGATTCTTTCATGATACGCTAGTCAAATCTTCCATACTAACCTACTCATAAAATACATTAAATTTGAATGATTATCAATTAAAAGAATAATAGGGAGAAATAGAACATGTTATAAATTAACTAATGAGAGATTCAATCCATGTACCAACTAGATTAATGAAAAATAATAAGATTATGATATCGAAAAAAGGGACATCCCAAGGGGTTTTGGGGGAATTTGGTCTAAAAGCCTTCACTAAATGGAAATTTACATAATGGGGAAATGTGTGTGCACATTAAAGATTATCCCCCACATAAAAAGACATCCCATGAAACTATTGGATAACCAGGTTGATCCCTTTAGGGATCTTAGTATCCATGTGTCTTACAAGGAACCAAATATACCCTAATTATTACATTATAGATCTTTAACATGTATAAGTAAGACCTATACCCATATTACCCTCACATGATCCCAAGCACCAATGAAAATAACTCGTAGAGAGGTCCAAACTATTGGGTTTTCGATATTAATTCCAATTCTCAAAACAAAACCATCTCTATGAATCAAAATTGATATTTCCCCAAGATGTCCCTCTCTATATTGATGTGGGGGGTTACAATTCCTTCCATAGATAAATGTTTCCATTTATAACACATATTTTTTAGATAAAATTATGTGGAACTAGTATTAAATCTTGAGGGGAGATTTTATTTATTCATGATGATATTTAGAACACTTATTTTGAAGATATTTCTTCACCATTTAGGTGATATATTTCCACTTAATATTCAATTAAATTTTTTTCATAGGAATAATAATAATTAAATTTTGATATAATGGAGCTATAATTTATTTTTATATATTTTCGTAGCTTGATAATGACTGTAATATAATATTATTTCATGAAAAGCAATATAATGAGAAACATTATTAATAATGTTTTACAGTTTTTGTTTAAATAATGATGAAAATTGATTATTTGAATCATTCAGAATTTCCATATCCCGTTTTGGACTTGTACGCCATGCCCTCCTCCAATAGTGCATATGATAGAGTGCAATACCAAGATGAGATAATATAAAAGTGGGGACTTAACATATATCATCTTATAATAGATTCACATTTATAATAAACAATATATATCCAATGTTCGCAATAAATATTTAAATACTCAATAGTATAAAAAATTAATGTTTGAGAAATTTGTTAATTAGTACTATTGTACATAATAAAAAACCAAATGTTAAAACTAAAATAAATATTATCACTAATTTAAATTGACATTTTTTAACACCAAGTATTTTTATGATGAATAATATATTCAATAAAACATATGATATGCAAATACATTGCATAAAAATATGTAATATTCAATCTGAATGTTACAGTTGTAACCTAACCACAGAAATTGGTTTTGTTTATACGAATAACCACTTGTGAAAAAATTTGTATACATATTTTATATGATGAAAATATACTATTCAATGAAAATGAAATTTTAAATAATTTATTTACATGTTATAAACATATTTTTTGCACAAATTATTTATATTGTTTTTAACAGAAAATAATACATCAGATTTGTTATAATTAGAGAAATAATATTGTGAAAATGATCATAATTTTTTAAATTAGTATATAAAACATTAATTAGGGTTAAATTTAGAATTTTTTCCTCAAAAACTGGTTTTCATGGAATAGTGAAAAATGCATCTTTTTGTAAAACAATCATTTCTTTTCATTGAATTGTTTAATTTTGAAGACCCACTATTATTTGAATTTTATTTCATTGTGAATCATGAATTATTTATTTTTATAGAATAAAATTTATTACATTCTAATGATTTTTAAAATATAATTTTGTGTCCATTTATTTTTATTTATAAGGAATTATTTTACAGAAAATCTTTTTGATATGTATAATGCTTTCAGATTTTAATTAATTAAAATAACTGATAATAAGGAATTATTTAAATTAAAGTTATATATTATAAATAAATATTTTTGAATTCAAATCCATATAAATATGATTAATAGTCATATAGTTAATGTAATATAATCTTATTACTGAAAAATACATATCAGGATCAACTCATTTCTATCACGTTATATGATAAAAATTATTCAATAAAGTTTAAGAATTATGATAATTAAAATTATTAACATAGATTATATATTTTGAATTAGAATTATAATACTTAGTTACTATGTTGAACATTGTTTTTGGTCATAATTAATTGTAAAATAGTAAAAATTAATTACTATGGATATGATAAAAATGAATTATTGTCTGTAGCATGTTTTTCTATTAAATTAATTATACAAAAAAATATAAATTTAATTTGATAAATTTTATTTCGTATAAAAATTAATTTTTCCTAAATTAAAATATATGTCTAGAATTATTTTTGGGTTAAATAATAATTTACAGTTGTTAAAAAACTAGTTACCATGGTAAAAAATAAAATAGTAAATGTTATTAACCAGGGATGTAAAGAGAATAACACATTTTAGACATTTTCCCTTTTTTTTGGTGGTTTTGATCGATCTTAAATTCTATAAAATCAATTATTTATCAATTTTTGAGGATCTTGGATTGAGAGTGACTTCCAATTGTTTTATTGTTTAGGCTATTAAAAAAAAATTTCAATCATCATCAATTTTAAAAAGGAACACCTTCTAAAAATGTATTAAAACCTTATAAACCTTTTACCATAACCATATAATGGAAAAATATTTCAAAGTAATATTTATCCATGTTTTAATGGTTCTAGTATTCCCTTATGCCACTCCTATATTACTTAATAAGAGATCCAATGAACGTTCTTCTATGTGAAGGTAGTATTTACTAAAATCTTTATTTTAATTTCTTCGATTACAATGAAAATTTAATTCTTAGATGTTAAAAAATAAGAAAGATTATATCTCTTATATAGATTTGTTTTTTTATGTTGATAGAATAATTTTTATCCAGCTCATTCTCTATCCACTGGGAATTAAATGCATCACTCATTTTAATGGCGGACTACCACCTCACAAACCAATGTAATATGTTTTCGATCACCCAATCACAAGGATACAAATAATAAATTAAATGAGGAATATATATGGTATATATGGAATTATAATTATTCTTATATTTTAATATATCACCCACTTATTTCTCTGTCACCCATTAATGAAATCAATACTTTACTCATGAGTACTTATGACTCACCTTCTCAACACCCCAATGTGACTAATTTTCCATCATTATAATCAATGAATGATTAAAAAATAATTATTGTAAATAAATATGATATTTCAAATAGTATTACCAATTTATATATGATGTAACTATATCTTATTCAAAATAACTAGAACATCCATGAAAAATGTGCATTTGAGAACAAGAAAGTAATCACACGAAATAATCGTATTAATGAAATATTATTTGTGAAAGGGTTACAATATGTTATAAGAGAATCACATATGATATTATATAGATGATTATTCATATGATATATTTTAATTACATTCATCAAAAAATTATGAAGGATGTTAAAGGAAGCACAACTCAATTAAATTTTGAGGTATGAGTTTCCATCCAAAAACATCCTTCATTGAGAGAGAAGATATTTTATGAACCTAATTTAATTTAAATAGTATATATAAATCCAATTGGATATTGAAAATCATGTTTTATCCCCATTAATGGAGTTCTAACTTCAACTTCAATCTTTATCTCTTTTATATGGTTTTTATTAAGACGTTTCTTAATCCGTAAGGAATTCCATCTCAATTTTATTTTATTGAGACATATGTAATTGTAATGAAAATAATGTCAATTAAGTTGTGTATATAAATACCATTAGAATTTAATATCTTGAATCTTTCATAAATAATGTAATTTCATGTTTCCATCTGAATAATTTCAACTAAGGGATTTGACATAACTCTTACCAGGATGGAATATATTTCTTAACTCTATTTTACATTATGGGGTATCATTACATCTACTTTGTCTTTGATATTAGCCGATTATGTGTGAAATGCATTATGATTATTTTATGTTTTATTTAATATTTTAAATGTATATTTACAATATATACACATAATCAATACATTTCTAAATAAAATTTTCAATGGTAATATACTTTGAAGATATTTTTTCACAATTTCAAATCCATTAGGAAATATAAGGTATTATGATCATGTTTATTTTAATGATTCATTTATACAAACCCTTTTATATGTTAAATCATTAATATCATTATACTCAAAGAAGTTAATGTTTCCTTTAATGTAATTTCATTCATGGGGGTTTTGATCGAAATGTTTCCAAAGTGGTCAGGGTTTATGATTAAATACCATTTTAATCATGAATTTTTATACATGAACATCCATTGAATGATATTATTTAATTTTCTATTAAAAAAATTTAATTTTATTCACCTTGAGTAATTAATTAATTTTCATGTAATATTACTATTTTCATATCTTTATTACTGAAAATTATTGATTTTTTTGATGGAACCATTATAATTATTTTCGGTCGAAATTTTATTTATTATATATCAATATTTTCAATAAAATGTTATAAAGAATGTTTTTTTATATTATACAACAATTTATAAAGTCTTTTTTACATAGTTTTTAATTTTTATAATACATTTAAAAAAAATATTTATATCACTTTTTGAATTTGGATATTTTAGCATAATAAAATATTTTGAAGGAATGTTTTTTAAATTTATTTCTAATGAAACAAACATGCAACTTACATTACTGATGAATAATTTAAAGACTACATAACATGTTTAAAAATTCATTTTCAATGTAAATTATTTTAATAATATTATAGATTTTTTAAAAGTGATTTTCAATTTTAAAAGGGTATTTTTATGGTATTTATATTAGTCAATGATAAGAAAACCTTTATTTTACAATTATTCCATTAGGTATATGTTATAATGGTAACACCCTTATTCCTTGTGTTGAAATTTTATAATCAATTAGGAATTTAATATTATTTAAATTTAATTTCTTGATTAATATTATGGTTGTTAAATTTTTATTGAAACATTAATATTCCTGTGATCATTAGAAATTAAATTTCTCATGAATATCTAAATTCATTGTATAAGGATAAGAATATTTAATTAAGAATATTTTATTTATTAATATGGTGGTTCACTATAAATGTTATTTGATTGCCTGGGGAAAATATTAATAAATTCAAATTCATTACTCAATAAAGGCATTTATTGAGAAGGAATAATTTTTTAAATGGAATTGATCATTAAATATACAACGAATGCATTGGAAACACAATAACAGGTAGTGGCCGATAATATATAGTGCCTCAATGCATCAACTGGTCTCATTAGACAAATTAGTATGATGTTATTAAATGGGTCTTCACCCATATATTTAACCATTATTTACATAATATACTGATGACAAAAATATCATGATGTCTGAGACCATGAAATATAATATTAAGCATTGCCTTCAATGAGAATTCTTCATTTATTATCTATGAGATTTTTTAATTGATATTATCCATTTAATGTATCCTTTTGAACATGTTATTGATTAAATGGAATGTTTTCTCAGTTATTTTCATTTCAATATTGATTATTCCTATTTATTACTCCTTGTTGATCATACTTTATTAATTCATGATGTATTATATAGTACATATCCCTTACAAAGAATTTTATGTCACCATTATTTTGTTTACATTCCCCATGATATGAATAAATAAACTTGAACAAGATCAAGGATATATAATATTTTCTGACACTATATATTTTATTTTATGTTTTCATATGTAATGGAGATTCCAATATGTAAATAGTTTACAAGGACTACAAAATAATTCATTCTGTTGGGATGCGATCACTTGTATCTTATGATGAATTGATCAATTATCCACCACCTATAGGATACTACAGTTCAGGAAATTATTTTTGGTATAAAAGGATGTTTCATTGAATCCTTAAGAACTATATTTAAGAATACATATATTAGGGAAAATAAAAATATGTCTCAATTTGGGTACAATTACATGAACTGGATAAAATACTAATGTTTCTATAGGATATAGATTATTCATTTATCTTATAAATACATACATTTATGGATAATAAATGATGAATTTCTTTTAAAATAGATTAAACTAGGGGTAATAACCCCAAAAAGATATGGTTTGAGTTTATGTTGGCCATCATTCTAGTGAAAAAAATTTATTCCCTTACTACACACAGGTTTTGACACTCTTGGAAGACAAACTTGGAATAATCTGTAAATTCACTATAAACCACCTTGATGAATGAAAGAATATAACCTATAGAAACCGTTGATTTTTTATAGTGATATGAGATAATATAAATGTATATTGGGTTGATAATTATATAGATAATAATATTTTTAAATTTAGTGATACCCATATTGTGATTTTATGAGATGTGAGTTTAATATGATTAATGATATTTTGGTAATAATTAACGGTAAACCAACCATTTGGTTAAGTATGTGTTTTTATTAAAATGTTTATTTTAGGAATGATAAATTAATATTTTATGAACATAATTTTATTGATAGTGATAAAAATTATGGATAATATTATTATTGGTGTGAAAGTATTAATAGTCAATTATAATTATTTTATTTTATTGAAAAAAAGCTACATAGAGATACTATGTTTTGTAAAATAATACATTTGGATAAATTTTATTCTGAATATGGTCAAGAAATTATTAATAATTATAAAGGAATTATACTAATATAAATTTATATAATTCACAAACTATATTCTAGTATAAAATCAGTATCATTTTCCAAGGTTGTAGATTTAGCACCTACCACATTCCTACATGATATATTTGTTTATAATACATTTATTCTACATGATAAAATTAGTGGATAAATACATATAGAATTATTTATGTTGAATGATGTCTTTAGATATTAACATGATGTTGTATCAATTTTTTGAATTATATTACCTTGTGATAACCACTAATGGTTTTCTTAATGTCAACTAAAATGACTAATTTCATGATATCATTTTGAGGAATCATGTGATATGTTATAATTATATTTTAGAGTCTCAGAGATGGAAAATTATTTTTAATAATAATAATTTATAAAATGATATGATATTGTTGTGGAAATTAGTTAAATTCAGAAAATATATTTTTCAAGTAAGATTTTTAACTGATGAGTTTAGTCTAGAGGGTAATCAATCCCACAACAATAAGAAAATGTCCTTGAAAAAATTAACCATTTTTGATAAATAGATTGTATATTATCTATTTAAATAAATAATAAAATTATATCCTAAATATATATTCTCTATTTATACATGTTTCCACTTCCACCAATTTTCTCTTATTATGGAATAAAATTTTGGTTTTATTCTTGATTACATTTGTATTTCACATTCTGTCTTTTTGGGAGGATGTTTTTAACACTTTTTATAAAGTGGGAAATAAAAATGGTATTTTAAAATATTAAAACAATTGTTTAAAATAATAAGTTAAAATTGAAAAGAATGAATTTATTTAAGTCTGGGATAATATAAATCTTTATGATTTTCAAATGAAGACTGTGATTAATAGTACATATGACACGCAACACAAATCCCAATTGATCTACATTATACTATTTAAATGTTACCATTACAACCTATCCATTATAATTGTTGGTATGAATAGAAATAAACCATTTTTGGGAATTATTTATAAAATTGTTAGATAAAAATAATATATTCACAAAGAAGGAATCTATTTTTTTTCATGTTTTTACATGCATCAAAAATATATTTTTTCATCACATATATTGTTTTAATTTTTGTGGGAATATTATTTAGTTAATTTATACCAATTTTAAAAATGTTATCATAAAAAATGATTCTATTTATTAAAATATATATTTTATAAATAACTTAAGATAAAATTTTTGGATTTATTTGAATATAGCGATTTTTCTATGAATAGTGTAAATTTCCACTTTTTGTAAAACTATAATTTCTTATTATTAATTTATGAAATTTAATAGTATCAATATTATTTGAATTTTATTTATAAGAAAAAATGTATTATTTATTTATATTTAATTTAATTAACTACACATGAATAATATTTATACCTTATTTTGGTGTATGATTATTTTTAGACGTAAAAAACATTTTTCTAAAAAATCTTTCTAAAATAAAAATGTTTCTCAATTTTAATTAATTTAAATGAAAGAAAATGATGAATTATTTAAATACATATTATATATATATATTATACTTTTAAACCATATAATTATGGTTACCAGTCATATATTGAATGTAAGATCATCTTATGTTTGAAAATTAGATTTCATGAAAATACATTTTTTAACACATTAGTCATGTTCATTTTTCAATAAAATTTTACAATATAAGTGAATTGAATTCAATAAAAAGGATCTCATATAAGGAATTATAATAATTAATTTAACTTAATATAAACAAATTAATTTTTCATCATAATTAATAGAAACAAAATCAAAAATAATTACTAATTTTAAGGTTAAAACATGTGTTTTCATAATACAAGAACTTGTGATAAATTTAATTTTATACACAAAGTGAATTTTTGTTGATAAATATGATTTCATATTTAAAATTAATAGTAAAAAATTATCTAATAAGACTCATTTTGTTTTATTCTAGAAGTAAATATAACCTAGGATAAAAAAATATTTACTGTAGTGAAAAGTAAAATAGTTGAACTGAGTAAACTTGTAGGTAAAGTGAATAATTTTTTTAAAAATTATTATTTTTATTGTGGTGGAAGTGTGTAATGCCATTAATGTTCCTCCAATTCATTATTTCACTGAAATATTCAGTTATGTTGAAAGTTACTTAACATTATTGAATAGTTTTGGGTATTTAAAAAATGTCACTTCTCCTCAATTATAAAAGTGAATTCAATACTCTCAATTAATTTCAACTATCAAGCAATTTTTTATAACACCCAAATATTTCATAGTAAACAATGTCTAAAATAAATTAAATTCATCCAATATATTATATTGCATATAAAATTATTTCATTTAGTATAAATAAAATAAAGTCCTATAGAGAACACAAAACAAACTCTAGAATAAGGAATGAACGAAATAGTGGTAATCATTTATAAATTAAGTACATATAATAATTAAGTATTAATTTTACATTTTGAATAGAAATGTGACTCTTATGAATAGTAATTCGGCCAATGGAATAGTAAAATCACCTACAAAAGCCTAAATAAATTTTTTGAATCTTATAAATGGTAATATGATATATTTATATCATATTATAAGTGAATAAATGTTTTATAAAATATTAATTAGCTATTGTTAATTTTCTAAAACCTAAATGTGAATTTAACATTTTATAATTAATATAATGTTTTAAAATAAAATTTAATTTTATAAAATAGAATCATATATTAATATTTTGTTGTCTTAGGATTATAAGATAATTTTATGAGACCTTAAGTAATTTTTCACAGTGTTAAAAAATCAATTATAATTTTTAAATTGGTATTTTTTTGAGTAAATGATGATTTTAGATAATAATTATATTTCTCATATTTGGAAAATTATTTTCATAAAATAGAGCTCATTTTTTAATTATAAATTTCAAAAAATGGTTAGGGTGAGTTTTTGGTATTTTTCTAAAATACATGAATTTTTGGTGAATAGTAAAATACTATTAATTATAATAAATGTTAAAAACACGAATTATTGAGACATAGGTTATGTATGGATGATGAAAGACCATAATAATGAAGTCTAATTAATTTTTTATATATTTGTTAATAATTATCATACTATTCATAGTATTGAGACCAAATAATAAACTAATGAATAAAATAATGAGAAAACACCCCTCGCCTCCACTATAAATACCACCCCTCCCCATATATAATTCAAATTCTAGAGAATTTCATAAATTTTACATAAACTTCATTACTTATAAATAAGTGAACTAGTCATGAAAACCATGAAAATGAATTCTCATGGAATTTGAAATTAAAATATATATATCATCAATAGTTTATCCAAAAATATTTGTGTCTCTTATTTTATGACATATATTTTTTAATATCTATATCAGGGTATCATAGTGGGAATGAACTTCACTTTTTCATAGTAATCTATTTATTGGTTTTTATCCAAATATGCTTTATACCATTTTTGATTAATTAATATTTTTTAGGATATGTGAGGTGTAATATCAATGGGTAGATACTTGAATGACCACGAAGATTTCCTTTATTGATTTCGAACATGTTGATTTCCCTATCCTATTTATTATACTATTTAGGATCATGGAAGTGAAATAATTGTGGGATATTATTTAAATTCATTTATCTTTAAAAAATGATCAAATTAAAATGTATGAATATTTTGACTATTAAATGGTGTGATTTATGTAGAAATATGTCAATGGAAATCCAAATGAGAATGGATTCCTAGATTTATCAAATTTATAATGAGAATGTTTTTGTCTATGTTCTTATTTTATAGAACATAGTTTTCTAAGAATATGGTCCTATAAATTTCCCCACATATTTATACTATCCTAGGAAATAATTATTTTACAATATATATGGTATAGTATTTCTATTATGGGAAAGGAGTAAACTAATGAGAATCCATATACCATTTCTAAAAGCATAATATATGGAGAAGTGATCCATTTAGTGTATGTTTATAACGATCAAATTATTATGCCCTTGTATTTTGGGTAATATGGAATGGAATGGCCGATGATAGGGTACTTTGTGTATTGAATAGAAGTATGAATCATCATTCATGAAAATACTAAAAACTCCCACATATTTTTGTTTTTTAAATCCTATGATTCATTGTATTTCATGGGATATTAGGACTAGTTTTTAGCACTAATCTCAACACGAGAGACCACTATCTCATCATTTTGTTTGCCTATGCCAAATTTGAAACATAAGATAGAGTTTCCCTATGTAAAAAATATCACCTCCTTCAATCCATGGTACTTTATTTTATATTGTAGGAGGTGATTTAAATATTATACTAGATCCATCAAAAAATATGAGAGGTGGTGATTTCCCATATAAGGATATCTAGTATTTCTGTAGGTTCATATTGTGAATGAGATATCCATATTTTTGATACATGGTGGACCATTTTTCTTGATGAAACAGAAAAATGTAACCATTCATGCCTTGTGTAAAATTAGTCAGTTCATTTCTAACCTCCATTCTATATCCTCCCTCCCAGATGTAAAGGAATCCCAAATAGTACAATCTATCTCTAAGCACTCTCTAATTCTAGTGAAACTATCACTATGATAATAATATTTTGATGCTTCATCTTCTCCCTGAGATTGAATTATGATGAAGGTTATCATTAGGGGCTATAATCATCATGAACTAATCATGTGTAGGGTTGTATGTGGACATGTGTTTGAAATAGGTTGAGGGGTCCAAAAAGGTTATCTTTAAACTCAAATAAGGAACCTACCTCCTCTCATAAAATACATAATTAAAATTTAATATAAAACAGATGGATTCCATGATCAATAATTGATAGGAAAAAGTTCTATTCAATTATATGGTTTACAAAATGAACAACTTTTTAGAGAATACCTTGGACCATGAGCATTAAAATGTTGATAAATATATAGTTAAATGGATTTGATAAGGTTAAAAAGACATTATGTATTTCCATTCATACATTTATTAAAAGAAAAGGATCATCAATGCTAACATACACTTGGAGAATGATACATTCAATAATTACCACTATGAGGTGTGAGGTTAGTCAAAATTACACTTCTTGTCTCTTTTAGAAGTTGAAAAACCTCTCATTCTAGTTGGTTACCTAAGTTTCTATGTAGATATATTTTAAATAATCCCTTGAGTTGTGATGCACTATTAAAATTTCCAAATGTAATAGGTCCTAGAAAAAACTAGATTCACGATGTAGTTCTAACACTCTAACCTTATAGATCTCCAATCGTAGAAGGATTTTTATGTTCTTTTTCTGTCTCCTCTTTGAATTTGGTTAACTCTAATCTTTTAGAAGTGGTAGAGGATTTCTTTCAATGTTGTAGAATCCCTGGTGTGGTGAGTGCCACCTCCCAGGTTCACATACTAAAAGACCCATCCAATTTCAAAAATTATAGAAATATATATCTACGTATTTCCAATTATATGGTTATGGATATTGTGCTCAACAAACTTTTTTACCAGTACCTAAATTACTGGCTCTTATAAGAACTACGTATTTTTTGTAAGGGATGAATGATACATGGTGCCATTGGTTTGGGGAAATTTATGACCAGTGACATAAATAAAAGTTTTCTTAACTCTAATATTCCCATCATGTTGGAAATGAATAAATAATACAATGGTATTAATGGTCTTTTGTCATTATGGCACTTGGTTTTATAATTTTATTATGTAGGATAACATATATTCATTTTAGATGTGTTTTCTCATTGTGGTTATCCATTTTTTTTCTTGGAGAATAATTTTAGATTCTTCAATTATTTCCATGGTATATGGTATGGAGACAATATATCTACCTTTATGGTCTTATAAACATAGGAGACTAAGATTGGTTATATCAACAAGTTAAACCATGATGGAACCATCATTCCATTTTTGTGTAGGAAATAGTTTAATAGTATTCCTAATCACATGTTGGATTATTAAACACTCATTTTTTTCAATGGAAGAAAGATATTAATCCTCATTAAAAAAAGGTATTAAATGATTATTGATATTGTAGTAGATGTCTCATGAATAGATAACAATGATTTATCATCATCTATGGCTAGTTTCTGGATAGCAGGGTGTGATCAATGTAATCTTGCCCAGGTATTCTCTGGAGGAGATTTCCCATAGAGGAACCCGGTACACCGATACCCTCAAATGAGCTTCTCATACACCACATCAATAATGTGGTTGATCAAAATACCAATCACATAGAAAATATAAATTTTTTTCTTTTATCATTCATAGGAATAATTAAAATAGTTAAAATCATACACACAACCATTCCCATATGTGTGTGTTGTCAATCCTCAAAGCGACGATGTCCTTCATCTTAGTGATTGATATCACAATGGCCACTATTATTTGGGATGAACAATTTGATGGTATAGATAACTAGGCCTCATGGGTAAGGATTTCTAGGATAGAGAGTGATGGTGGAGTCAATGTTAGGATCATTTTAGACTCTATGCATTAACCTCATTGCAAAATTGGTTTTGGAGGTCATAGAGGGTTGGTCATTATGGGGAAGGTTCACCAAAAAATCATGGGAATCATCGGGCACTTAGAAAGGGAATTTTTCTACATTACATAACACCATTCCATCTCATGTCCAGATTACTGAGAGTCATGCATATCGGATCAATATCTTGGGAATTATAAACTTTTAATATCATAATTAGTCTGGTAATAATCTTGGATTATGAAGGTTTCCTATACAGGAAATGTTGTTCATACATGCTTGTAGGTACCCAAACATTATATAAGGCATCATGAAAAGGTATTAGTGTGATATTTTTTTAATTAATTTGATTATACCTAATCATGATAAATGTGTTTGTACTGGCTCCCAATTAGGAGATTTATTTGTGAAAGAGTATGGCATGGGGTCATAAGAATTAAGAAATATGGATAGTTTGTTTGAGATTCCCTAGTGAAATGACATATCTACTTTATTCAATTTTTACATTTGGTGAATCAGGAACCATACACTTTCAACTGATGATAACATCAAGCTCATAGTTATTCATTTGCTGTCTAGGTGATGGTACTTCAGTGAACCCTAAATTTTAACCTTGCGACATCTATTCATTAAAGTCCATTGGGAGAGAGCTATGTGTAAATACATTTGATACTTTATCGGGGTCTCTTCACAAGATCCTACTAGTTTAAACATGGATGTTCATTGGTTCCAAGTTGTGGCGAACAAAAAAATGTGAAAAAGTTTAGATTTCACATTTTCTGTTGTATGATGTTTGATTATATGATAGTCATGAAATAGATCATGGATCGAGGGTATCACATGTTTGAGCATGGATATTTTTGAAAAAACTAGGTGCCTGATGATTGATCTATTTCAGTTTCTCAATAATGGAGTCGATGCTCCGTCCCTCAGATTCCATAAGGCCATTATCCACTACAATCCTATTACCCATTACCCTCACATGGATGTTTGATCCAGTATAATTTTCACAATATTGTTATCAAGGTAAATATTAATTGTTCATGTAGTATGGATGTTATGAGGTTTGTTGGTATAGTGGAAGAAAACTTAGGCTATGTCATCATAGCTTTCATAGCCTTCTTCAGGAATGGGTATTCTCTATAGGATATAACCAATAAGGTTTTAACAATTCTTGAGATGTGTAGTGGAAAAAAATATTAGGATCACAATGATTGAAAATGAATCCCAAATTTTCCATAATTCCTAGCATGGTCATAACACTAACCCTTTGATCATTTCAATAACAAATTCAGATGTGTGGGATCCTCATAAACAATAGCATTGCAATAATTCACAGATGGCCCAAGGGGGATAAACCAGCTGTTTTACATGATTCTAAAGCTCCCCATTATAGTATGATTAATTTCTTTTCTAGTTTGGTATCCGTCCCATAGGCAGTTGTGAATATTGTAAGAGGGGATTCTCATATTAGACCCCCATAATTTTTTTATTTTTTTATTTTTTTTTGTTTTCAGAGATTTCCACAACCCATTTAATAAAAAATATATTGATTTTGTATAAATTAATCCCCACATGGATCATATTAAATCATTGAACATATCAGGATTTTTCATAATGGAAAAAATATATATTGTATTGCATTATCATCAAGAGAATATCTTTAACCCAAGTTGATCGGGGAGCGAATCATATTATGAATAACAAGACCAAAGGGGATTAATGATAATTTTAATATAAAATATTTAGTAATCACTACATATCTAATGATGGTAGGAATCATGGAACACATATTTCTTGAGTGGGATTCAATCTAGATCTGGCTCATACATAAGAGGGATTATTTTTTGGAATATTTTGTAGTTGGACCTATGATCAGATATCTAGGATTCTCTAAATATTCTATAACTTAATGAATTTTCTAAATTTATGTCTTTAGGCCTATAATTCATAGACAAAACTAAAATATAGGTTTAGAGGATGATTTTTCCTATTAATAAAGAATAATTAAAAAATATTTACATCTCTAAGGTGACCCAAACATTGAGGTGAAAAGGTATATTCCTTATTTGTTGATAGAATTTAAAAATATTCCTAATATAAGGGATCTAGTCACCAATATGTATCATATAATTTTGAGTAATTAAGACACACATACTTATTGATGAATTTTTTTATCTAAAGGTGGATCAATGCATGAATAACTCTAACATAGAGCTGAGCCTCTTGTGTGGGAAAATGGGGACTCACCAACAGTATACCTCAAGTGGTTTGAAGAGTAATATATGAATGACCTATTTTTGTATAGTTTTACATGACATGTTTGAATATAACACAAATTCCTTTGAGTAATCGCATCTCAATCATTACCATACGAGTGATCCACTAATACCTTTATTCTAGTGCTAATCATTCTTGATGTGAGAATTTCAGGATATATAGGAAGCTATTTATATCACATCAGAGTTTTTTAGAGAAAATTCACAAGGGGTAATAACATGTAAATTTAATAAATAATATAGTAAACAAGTTTCCATTTTATACAAGGGAAAAAATTAGAGTCCTGGAAATTCTGGGTTGGGGTTGGGATTGATGATGTGAGAATCACTATATTTCAATCAAGAAGAAAAAGCAACCCATGAATTGTTTTTATATTTGTGTGTATGTGTGGGTGTTTTTTATTATATGAATGTAGGGAAGAAACTAAATTCCATACATTAAGGTTTATTATATGGATCTACCCCTTGTATATGAGAGCAAGGATATACTATGTCGATTGATCAAAGTTGTTTAAGGTCGGGAAAGAATGAACCTTATGTTATTTATGTTAACATTTTGTTATTAGTTCAACAGGGGGAAAGTAATCCATGATTACATTTGAGTTATAGGGAATACCATTCTCCTATGACCCTCATAGATCTCACTCATATTTTGGTTAATGCCTATAAAAATTGCAAATTATGTTCCATTTAACATCATGAAAATGGAGTCAACGTGTTGCACATAAATGTCACATGACAAGAACCACCTTTGACATTATGTTCTGTGATTTTATTTTTTTCATGTGTTTAAAATCCATATATCTTGGATGTTGTGGACCATGTGAAATTGGGTAAAATATTTCATTGCAATAATTTCATTGATGGGGGAGTGTTGTTCTCTCTAACTATTATGATCAATGAGTGATCTCTATTATAGTATACCTTGTGTATAATTCATTACCCCTCCCAATTAGATTTTATGTTTGAAGGCTTCTTCTCTAGTCTCTTTGGAGTTCAATGTTCAAACACTTATTCCAACTGAATGAACCAGTAGTGGAAAACTATCTTTTTGAAGGATCATGAAAATTCATTTGGATATACCTTTATGTTTTTTATATGTGAAGTTGTTTCTTATCATGATTTTCTAAAAAAATTATTCTTCATAAAATAAAATTCCTTTTAAAAAATATGTGGTAAATTTAATTTTTTATTCTTGATACATCATTTTCAATATGGAAGAACAAAAATGAGTGATATTGTCCATTAGTATCATATAAATGATACTAAATCATGTAATATTGTTCATCTTAATAATTCTTATGATATCCATTATTCCAACCAACATATTGGGTATATGCATGAACCATTTAGAGATAATGTTTTTTTATTAAGTATGTAAACAAATTTCATGGTTGTGGATGGGGGGTATGCCCCCATGAAATCTATTCCCACGGGAAAAAATAAAAAATTATATTTGAAAATTTGTAGTTATTCAAAAGGTTAATGAATGAACCAGGCATGTGTCTAGAAATAATATAATTTCTTGTGAACTCCATAATTTCATGTATCAATAATGGGAAAAAATATTGAATTATCTTTATAAATTGAGTGCTCTTGGATCCTCACTGGAGACAGCCATAAGTGTGGGAATTGTCTTATTTCATGGTAATGAGGGTATCTCCTATATAAATGTCTATGAGGAATTACTCATAGAATAATTGTTTATAAATGATTATTCATTAATCTATATAAGGATATTTTTTAATCCTAATCAAAGGTAGTATTTATTTCATTCATCTCATCAAATTTGTTAATGATGAATGGGGAGACCACAATATAGTGTACAATATGGATAACCTTATAATCCTATTGTGTGTATGCATGGGATATACATCTATTAGATAGGGAATAATTTTGAGTGCTTCATTAATATATGATATGGCTTAAAGGTGAGTTAGAGAGGAAATTCATGATCTGTTCTTGTATATAGTAACATAATGTGATAATTTATCCCTTCTTAATTTCACATTATATAGTGATTTTTTTGTTCACCAGTTTTGGATCACTATTAAATTTGAGATGAGTCACTGGAATCTTCATGGATCAATCTAAGACAACAATTTTAACATGGTACTTTACCCCAATATTTCTACATCATATCGACAACAACAATGTAAAGGGAATTCATTCCTTTACTAGCTAAATGAACATGATCCATTAGAAAACCTAGTTATCTTTCCTAATCTCTATTTTTGTGCATTTCAATCATTTATAATAAGTATCCAATAACATTTACTATGATTTTAATGTATCCTATATAGAAAATAAATCCTCATTAGAGAGATTAAAACTTGATGGCATGCTCTATAGAGTTATGTGTGACACCATAATTTCTATTAAAACCTACCCTTAGATTTAATTATAAGGTTTTAACTAGATTCCAAAAAAAATTTAAGATGTATAATTATTGTGCCAGATATCCATTCATTATTTGGAGTCTGATAAAATAGATGAGCGAGTAAACATGAGAGTGAAAGTGGATCTCATGATACTGGAGATAGTGTCACTAATTATACATCATAGAGAAAAATTAAATTCTCTTTTTATGGATATTACAACAATGAATTTCAGGGACTATCATTGTTTGGTTTAGATATTACAGACTATTTTATGTGTGTGAAATGTTCCTATAATCCTGGATCATGATAAGAGAGTACTACAGAGTCTCTACATACATGAAATTATTATTTCAATCATATAGTATCATTATGACTACCGGGTTGAGGATGTGTTGGTTGAGGTTAATAATGGATCAATGGAAATCATCATCCCACTGGTTAGCCACCCATTTCATAATTATTCTTGAAAAGGGTAATCATTTACTAGTGTTATTAGTAAAAAATAACCAGATGTAGGCATGGATCCTACGAAACCCTCTCAATTACTTTTGGTTATATAGTAGAGGTATAATGATTATTTTTATGCTCTTTTTATGATATACTTTTATTTCAAGATAACACACTAAAAGGATAATAAATTATCTTGATATTTCCCCAAAATCAAACTTTTAGGGAGTTCATTTTCAAGTTGTATTGTTGAATGTTTCTAAATAAGGGTTCATGGATGTTAAAATGGTCATAAAACTGTCTATATTTGTCTATGAGTTCATCGACATTGATGTCCCAGATTTTGAAAAAAAAATGATATAATGATGAATTTCATGACACGTTTATATGTGAGGTTAGTTCTTATTATGATAAATTTAATTAATTGAAATTAATATATCACATAGGTTTACAAAATTGTAATATATTCTTCAACACTTGAGGCCTTATGAATTTTATTGTAATGAGGTAAACCATCCATGTAGGAAAGGGATTCAATAAAATAAATATAATTTAAAAATAACATCATAATCAGGATAAATAATCATTATATATAGGAAATAAATTTTTAATTCCCTAATTATGTTACATAAAAATATAGGATCATATTCAAATTTAAAATGATTATATTTTCCAGAAACTTTGGATATTGGTCTTCTCATGTGATTTTGGTTGTAACAAGTTTTTCAACATTATCTTTTACCTTGGAAGTAAAATTTTGAGGCATTATTCTCACAACATTCTTATATCGTCACTGGTAAAATGGAAAGTCAAGGTAACGTGTGTCCACGTAGGGATCTATTCTATAAATTATATGTTTTTTCAAAAAAAAAACACATCATGATGCTATTTTAGTATGTATATATACTCCTCTGAGTCCACTAGGACATGTATATACTGATGAATATGGGTTGTGAATCCTATAATGTATCAATATTCACATTCTTAAGCTCATTTATGGTGGAACATATTAAAAAATAATGTACTATATTTTAATATCAAATGCAATATCCCTCATCCTACTCTACCTTAGTAATTTATACAAGAATATAAAGGGGTTGTGTTATAACCTGAGGATTATATTGGTACGTCCTCTTCTATAGTGAGTGATGAAGATATACATATGAGTTTTCAAAGGGTTGGTAAAATTTCATCACCATACAAGGAATCTAGGATACCCACAAATACAATTATACTATCATTAAAGGTAAATTAGGTACCAACATGATGAGGATCAAAATTTTATATCAGAGAATCTTTGGTTTCTGTATATGTTCTGGAGTTATATTTCAATAAAGATGATGATAAAAAATTCTCATTGGGTTTTAATTGAAAGGGATAAGATTTTTTGAAATAAGTGTTACCACTAGTGTTTTCATTTCCCATGGATCAACGATCATAACCATTTGACAACCAAACCTTTTTTGGTACAACTATTACTATATAGTATGGAGAGATTGATGTCTATGGACCTTAGAAGTTCTCTAAAGTTTTGTTTTAGTATATAATATATTTGATTCACAATACATAATATCCATAAATAGGGCCCCATTGTATTTATGGAAAATTTCCCAAACTATTGGAAAAAGAGACCTAAATAATGTCTCTTTTCCATGGTTGTTTTCCTTATCACTTTTAGTATTCGATTTAAATATATGGGGATTCATGAGATTCAAATGAGCCCTCTATCATTATAGTACAATCACCATTCAATTTATTGGTAACATTTGGCATTAAGGGATTAATAATGGAACCAGTTTATATCAATTAATCATTAACATCCTAAAAAGGTAATTTAATGTTCTGTTCTACATAACTATAATGAATTTTGATGCAGGTAAGAGATTGATAAACAAATATTTTTTTCTCTCTTTACATGAGGGTTCTGTTTTATTTTTTCACACCCTTTAATGGTAAACATATGGGTAGACCAGTAATCTTCACCATAACCAAATGTTAAAATTTTCTAGATTATTATGGGATTAATCTTAAATTCATTATCAAATAAATTTTTATGAATATCATTCTTATCGAGTTTAAATTATATGTATTGGGGTCATATATAACCTTTAATGGAAGCCTCTCAATAATGATATGTAAATTAGTTAAATGTGTGGAGTTTTAGGGGTAAATTTCAATATGATAAACCTCACCCAAAGAAACATCAACCTAAAACTACATAAGTCTATGAAGGTCATTGAAAATAGATTCTCTAATTTTTTTTAAAGGTGAAGAGTCCCCATGATAGAATGGTTGACATAGACTATTATCAAATTCTTAAATATGTCATAATTATACATCAAGGATTATAGTTTCCCATAATGGTTTTATTGGTTGGACTTATTTTTAAAGTATGAGGGTTTTTTGTGGTTAAACCCAATGGACGACTAGAACTTGAGGGCATGTTTTTTCTGGCCAGTTAGGATTCACTGGCTGACCCACACACCTTCCATAATTAGATAGGATCAGACACATGAAATTATTATCAAGAATTATTTGGTATAAATAGACCATATATGATTCAACTATATCTTAGTGTTCTATGTGGCCTAACTAATGAAATTTCAATCAGGTTCCATATACATATATTTCTCTAAAATGGATGAGTTCCAGAGGGTGAGATTTGTCTCAATCATGTATTGTATCATTCTCTTGTGTTTTGTAACCTCTTCCCCCATCACATTAATTATGTATGATAAAATCAGGATCATATGAATATTCATCAAATATGAATTTATTTTAAAGTGTAATAATATTAATATACTCAAATGATGACTCTTCATCCTATGATGGTTTTTTAATGCATTGGGGCCCATATTCCGAATTATGGGGGTAGAAAATCCATAAGTGTTTTGATGGGGTTTGAAGTTTTCAAAATATTATATTTGTGTAACCATTTCTAAATAAACTTATTATTCATACCTATAGATTATGGAGTCAATGGTGTGGATTTTAATGTTTCTCTGGGAAATACGTACTAAATTAGTTATATTTATTTTTTCTGTAAGGATATCAGGTGATCGATAGATGACTTTTTGAGTCATCCAAGCATTGAAATTTCTTTCACGAGTTTATGGGACTTCCTATAAGCCACCTTCATTCTATGGTTGGGTGGTAGAAATAGATTATCTCTATTTTCAAGGTTTTACAAACATCATCTGTCTAGAATTTAACATTTTCAAGACAATATCCTTAATGTTTTATCACACTTTGATGTTGCGGTGAACATAGAGTAGAAAATGATATAGTAAGTAAGAACACTGAGGATAAATTTTTTAGGTTTCATAACCTAAAAAATCAGGGGGATGTTATATTTCATGGTTATGATGATGTATTTAGGAACATTCACTTTTCAAAAAGAGTATTTTTTTTGATCCTCAAATCATGGTTATCACACATCTGTATAATGGATATTTTTATGTTATAATGGCTTAGTCAGTGATGGAAGGTGATATGGATTTTTCATGGACATGGAAGAAGTTTTCTAGGCTAGTTTTAGTGTGATAGTATTTGTTTCCACAATGCCAGTTTTATTCCCAGTGTATTAGGTTTATACCATGATATTTATCTGGTTTATCAAATTAATTCCTATAATAGTTATGTTATGAATTAAAAAAATCTGGAATAAAATTAGGTACATAAATAAAATTATTTATTTCTAGCACTCATCTAAGATATTATCTACACAAATTTTAAGTATATAATCATAATGGATATTAATATTGGGTGAGTATGTCAGATATTTCATTTAATATATGTATTCAGATACTCTTTAATTTTAATGATATTAGAAAATCAAGAGAGTAATGTTTGTTTTCTTTAAAAACATTCAGATAAATTGATTGGGGTATAGTCAATGGACATATTTTTACCCGATGACAGAACCAGAAAGTAATCTACTATAGAAGATGAATGTTGTCCCCTCTAGAGTTTTCAAAAATCATATATTTTTTCCACCACTTCTGGATATTTTCTTTCTCAACAAGGGGTCATCCTAGGAAAAAAAATTGCATGTTTCTTTAGATATATCATTCCATTGGAGGATTTGATTTTTGGATTCTTAATGTTAGGCATAGTAAAAGTGCCATAAACACATTCATGATGTGGTATCTTCTCAAATTACATAAGGGAACACCCTCCTTTTAGGAATTCCATTTGAGTGATGACAGAATAAATATAGATATGGTGTTTTGGAAATAATATTACATGTACCAAGACCAAAATGCTTGTTGAAGGTGAATCATGATGTGGTCTCCACACAAATATTATCTATTTACTCCAATCATGAGATGGTCCTAGGTAACAATCCTAAAATTAGGGATGCTATTATCATAATTGAGGAAAACCCTAGTCTTCATAATCCATTAGTTTTAAGTAACTCAATTTTATAGAAACAAAGATAACCAAGTTGACAAAAATTGATCTGGTTGTTTGGGTTACTCAGTCACGGATGGTGGGAGGAGAAATTTTTTCTTTTGGTTGATGATTTTAATCGAAAATAATATTTCTTTATATAAATTTAGAATGGAGTTATATTAGACTATAAGTATCATCCTAATATTATGAAAACCTCTCTTCAATGTAGAGGACATCAAACTCTTTGAGAGACGAGTGAGATATAACCATGAATTTTTCTTTATCATTATGTAAATAATATTTTTAGATTAAAATATAGATATTAAGATATTATAGGTTATATTTATAACATTTATGTCAGATGAAAATTCCTTCCCCATGGGTTTCATTGCAAGCCATATCATGAGAGAATTTATATTTATTGCATTACTTATTGTCTATTTATTGAACTATATCATTTTCTAGATTATAACTAAAAACATTACATGAAAAAAATGTAGATTTTGGTTCAATTAAACATCATATTCCTAAATAATTAATCATCATTCACTACATCCTCTTAAAAATAAACATATATATACACCATTGTACCCATTATCGTAGAAAATAGTTTACCCTTGTGGATTTTATGGAGCTTAATATATTATAATAGGAAATTCATAATGATGATCTATGGATAGTGATACTGAGAGACTAATTTAACATACATAATATGTGTTCCATATATGATAGTGGTTTGTCCCATAATGGCAGGAATGGAGAGGGTAATTTTTGATAGAGGTCACCTCCCATCATAGAATAGGCTTACTTCGATGGAGGAGGTGGTAAAAATTCCCACAGTACTATGGTATGTTGGTATCATAATTTCATCAATAGAAAATGGTAAACTCATTGGGTATTTCCATGATCTTGGTAGTGGTTTTGGTGATATTAAATTCTCCTAGCCCTATGGGATAGTGCTATTTGGTTATGGATACCAAAGAAGTTTTCAATATTGATTTCTTGACAAAGCCTACCTTCACCAAGGAATTTAATGAGATCATATATATTTTAGAATGTGAACATCCAAAAACCAATGGATTCCCATTAGTCAAGGAGTTTTTTATTCTCAACTTATAAAAAAAATACTTTTAATGGCATGATATGAAATCATATCTATAATATACTTCCTTTTGTAAGAGTAATTTTCCACCTTTGATTCCATAATATTTTTTTGTATAGTTCAACTTCTATATATAGTGTTTTGGATTAATAAATATCTTCTTGAAAAATCATTAGAGGATTCCCTCAATGGGGGGATTTTCATACAATGGGATAGGGTAATATTTAGTTTTACTTATTCTCTATCCTAGGGTACTCACATCAGATGAGTTATTAGTGATTCCATTTTTATGCACATCTAAGATTTGGAGACAATCATTCTAATCATTGCTCTAGGTATTCCATGATATCAAGTACCATGTTACAATGAATGATGAAAATTGAATCAAATAATAGATTTTGTTCACCATATTGAGATGGTTTTCATACTATTGATATGGAAGTTGTTTTTACATTAACTAATGATTGATTTTCTATAAATTCTTTTGAATGAAAAGAATTAAAAAAAAAATTCAACATCAATTATATTTCAAATTAGGGAGTGTAAATATTCCTAAATATTATTAAGAGGCTATCCCAAACTATTTCCTTTAATATGTCTGTGTATTCATCATCCAAATGGGGGATAAATTATTCCATATGATGCAAAAAATGTGGTTATTCTTAGACTTATTTATTGGATGGGTGGGAATTTATGAATTTCATATTGATTATATTGTATTACTGGTAGGATGGGTTGGTTGATACTAGGATTATCACTATAAACCATCCATTTTTTATCATGAAATATAGAAGACGAGAGTTGATTTTAGTTAAAAAACTCACCATGATCCCTCATGATTTTCTCTGTATGATGGTGTTCTCAATGTATATTTGAATTTTTTTTGACATTCATAACATGATGAACTATAAAAATGGTTTTGATGTTTGTGGTGATGGAATTAGATTTCAAAATGAAAACCATATGGTTTCTAAAAAGTGAGATAAAAATGGAATGCCATTCATACAATTTTATATTCTCACTAAAAGGTTTTCATTTATATCCAACATCATGTAAATAGTAAAAATGATTTATATTTTAGGTTTATACAAGGAGATACCTTTTGGAATGTTCTATTTGGAGGACTTCCCTAACTATTGATCATAATATCATTCAAAGAACCTCTATGGATAATGAAGCTCTCACTTTTTGGTGATGAGTTTGAAAATACTTGGGAGACTATAGATAGATTTTTAAGTACAGGTGGATATTTGAGATCAATGATGAAATATGAATATACTCTAAGATTATTGAAAACCATTAGTGATATCTATTTATTAATTCTCTCAATGTGGAATATTGGTGACCCTTTCTGATAAGAGTATTCCATGGGTGACTCCAATTTCATCGATGGAGCAAGATTTTGAGTTCCATGACACTTGATAATAATATTTCTCCATCCCATATTTTCCAAAAAAAAGAAAAATAGTTCCATTATAATGGGAATTAATATGTCCCTTTTCTTTCAGTATCTTCCTTAAAAATGTTCTAGCTTCATTTGGTATAAGTGGAAACAAAATGTGAACCTATATCTATGAATATACCAAAAATTTCCAAAATAACTTTTTGATAGATGCAGGTATATGATACCACGCATATTATTCAATCATAATAACATATTGAAAATCCAATTATGATGAAGGAATATTATATCTCTCAAGATTTTCTAGTGGGAAACACTGACGAAAAACATTAATCTTGATAGAGGAAATAATGTGGGCCTTATAATGAGTGATTGGTGGGATATTACTACTATTATCCTCCATGGATACTTTTAGGATGTGTTAAAAGATCAAAATAATGTGGGATTTAATATTTACATGCATATCTATTACAATATATATGTGTTGATGATCTTCTATAACTAGAATAGGAATATAAGCCCTTTATTTAGGTGGAGGAGTAATATGTTCCCAACGCAATCATCCAATAACCATCATGATAAAATGAAGGAATTTTTAAGAACATATCAGAACATGACCATACACATATTAATTTTGGGGACATGTCAACATGGCCTTGATGCCTCCACAGTGCACTGGATAACTTGGTTGGAATGAGAATGAGTACATGCCTACTCCACTACAAGTATACATTGATGGAAATATTCTGTGGGTATATTGATGTGTGAATATTTCAGGTTTTCCTTGGTAATTATTAATTATAGATACCTCCTCCAAGGATCCCATAAATTATTTGTTAGGACTAAGATATCATGGGATGTATCCATGGTAATGTTTTGTGTTATTGGGTCCATATATTGTTATCTATGATGGTGGTTTGTGGTAAGATCCCTATTTTAAAAATAATAATTAATATATAGGTTATGGTTGACCTATTTATCTTCCTCCATATGATAGGGGAGGTATTGTTCCCCAATATCTATGGAGAGGAGCTCAAATAATATGGAAGTGGTGATGAGAACCACTAGATTTATCCCTTATTTCTTCAGACAGGTGGACTATAAGGCTTAAAATTTTCATGGTTCTCATATATATCTAACGGGGATGGGAAATTACTATAGTAACAATAATACATTAACAATTTATTTTCCACCTACAACTAGTGGTGTTGGGTGGGTGATGTCATTTTACTAGCTATGATCGATACGTTTTTAAAGAAACCGGTGTAAAAGAAAAGATTATTGATGATGCATTTGTTTCCTTGAATTGTAGGGGTATGTGAAAGAAGGGTCTTAGAAATATATAGACACTGAAAAATAGTAAAATTTATCATTATAGTATGATTTTTAAAATCATTCATAAATAAAAACATTCTATTTTAGAGAATTCAAATAAGGTTAACCATTTTTTTGTATGAAACTGTTGAAAAAATAAATTGATGGTTTGGGTAAATAATTTTTTTGTTAAAATATTCAAATTGTTTTCAACATTTTTTACATGAATCGCATGAATCAAATTGGGTATACACTATGTAAAATATATTTATTTTCAATTTTTTAATATATTCATTTCATGTTTTCTTTTTTTATTTATTTCTTTTTTTTATGATAGAAATCTTCTATGTGACTCCATGTTGGCATTTTCAATTTGTTCATACATTAATTAAAAATTCACTTGGTCATTGGGAAATCTGTAGTGACACATTGAAACTTACACTAGCCATGTGGATGGAAGGTTAGGTTCATCAACATTATTTGGTTGGGGGAATTATTTCATACTCCGAAACACTCTTATAAATTTAATATGTATTCATGATCCATTTGATAATCCAAGCCTGAGAATGGTTACCCCTAAGATAGTGACAAATTTTCAACCCACATTGACATGATCATATTTATATATCAATGGTTCTCCATCATTTTTATTTTCTCATGTCTATGTTTTGGGTCCATTAGTTAGGAAATATATTTTTTCATCATCTTGGGAGGTAGTAAGTGTTTATAGTTTTAGATAGTAATCATAAGAGGAGTTTAAAACATATCCCAATAACAAGTATCAGAAAACATGTTCTATGATTCCACTTATTTACACACATCATCCATTTATGCTCAATGTGGGAGGGATCAATTCTTATAACATTAACATCATGATCAATGTATGATTATTATAATGGTCTCTAGTAATGATTAATGTTGGTATTATACAATATCAACCCTTTATAGAATATTATAAAGTGAATATGGATAATAGATGATGGTTCTACGTGGAATATGGCCATAGTGAGAGGAAATATAATCCCATGGGGAATATATTACAATAAGGTAGGACATAAGTTTCTTCATGAGGAATATAAACCCATAAGGACGATTCACTAATGAATATACCCCCTATGATAAAATGCACAAGATTGCTGGCAATACATCTGGGTGTTGGAGTGTAGAAATAGATTCATTATACTAAATGACCCATGGGGATGGATATGGAATATTGATTATGTTGGGTTTGAATCTCATAGATGCATCCAATATATACTATTCAACATGAATCAGTTCCAATATAGTTTAGGTCACATAGTTGAAGGTTGTGTTGTAGGACCATACTATGTAGTTTAATATCTTTAAATAGGAATGATGATTTTTTGTGGTTCATCAGGAAACTAGGATTTTTTTCAATGTACATTAGGGTCATATATTAGGGATGCATACATATTTAAAGGTGAAATATCAGAAGATTGACTAGGGACTATGAAACGAGGGAAGAATATTTTGTAAATCTCTAGGAATATATCACATTAAAATAGTTTTTTCATAGAGGATAGGTACCTGAATGGATGTGATTAGGGATTACATGTTGAGGTTTAATATTGGGTGAATGTCCATTTGGTCGCTTTGGGGGATTACCTTTATTATTACATATTTAGGGATTATAATTAATTGGAGGTTAGTGTGTTTTTTTGTTGTTGGGAGAGAATCTATGGGTATTTCACATAATATATGTATCCTAGATTAGAGTGTTCCATAATTTTTGAGGACTAATGGTGATGAAAAAATCAATGGGAAGTATCTTGGGTCAAACAATAGAAAAGGAAACAATAACAGTCATGCCTTATTGGGTGAACTAATATATTCCCCAAACAGACATGAAAATAAGGCTAGGATATAAGAATGACCAATTGTAAAATATAATCTAAGATTGGAGTCACTATATTATTTAGTGAATAGATTCTCATTATCATGATGATTGATATCCAAAAAGAACATGTGGACCTATTTGCTAGGGGGAATTCAGGTAGACAATATTTGAAAAGGGAATACATGATTGAAAGTGGTAAAGACTAGTGTTCACACCCAAACTCGATATGTATGGGGGATTTATAGGAAGCCTTGATAATTGGTTTTCTTAGTATAAGGACTAGGTTAATGGATTATCTATCTTTAAATAATGTTTGGAAATTATACTCCACTGTAAGAGAAATAGAAGATGGCCTCCCCATTAAGTTCGAATATCTCATGAAGTCTTAGATGTTATGCTTCTCCATAGTGAGGGATATGAAATAGATTTTTTTTACATGAAAATTTGATAATTGAATAAATAGGATTTTATAAATAGGGTATGAATTGAAATTGTTTCCTAATGATACTACATAAAGGTTTAACCATAGTGATACTTGGGAAACATGGAACCCTAATGATATAAGTGAAATGTGGAACCCTTGGGATATAACATAGGTGTGGCTTATTACATGTTGTTAAGGGAATTCATTGATGATTTTAGATTAATGATTCTTAATTATATCACCAAATAAGGTTAATTAACCTTATTTTTTAGGAAAAAGGCTAGATGTAGTTTCTCGTGAAGGTTTCATAATGTTGTAATCTTTTGAAAACTCAATCACATAATTTATTTCTAATTTACCTTCATATTAAACTAAATTAAGCTTACTAATGGGATTTTATGATTATGGTATGATAATAGGGAATACATAGCATCAAATTGACTCTTAGTTTTCCTATAAGATTTAAATAATGAGCTCAAGGGTCCTATTTATTTTAAAATATGGAACCCAAGGTGAAGAATAATTTTTGCATAATTATTTTGTTTAGGTTTGATACTGAAACCCAAAATAAAATATTTCATGTGGGTGATTTGTTTTCAGTCCAATACAAATTCTAGGTTGTTATCATAATTATATCAGAAAATATTAAATAACCTCATGTTAAGAGAACCAAAACTAGATAATGGTGCCACATAAAAACTTAAAAAATCAATTTGTTTCGATCTCAATCTGAATTAGTAACCTTCATAGTCCAACAAATCACACATTTCTGAATATATATTTTTTAATCTATGCTAATAATACTACTAGAAATTCGAATCAATTTTTTTACTTTCATTTATTACAAATATACATAGATGGTGACTAATACCTTAAAATAAAGAAGAAATTATTTTTAAAAAACAATAAGATAAATATTTTACCTTAGTAAATAATTTTTTGGTAAAAAAACATCCATCAGAATGTTATTTTCCCATTCATTTCTGAACCTTGATTTGAACATCAAGTTATTTTATCTAACACATTTTACATAGAGCTCTAATTAGTGTGAATCACACTGGTATTATTATTATAATATATCAATTATCTCTTTTCATTAATTACTGTATAAAATCAAGGTAAGATAGGATTTATTCAATTTTTACATACCATTTGAATTCCTTTTTCGGCATGTTGATCTTCTTTTTCACCCCCAAATTTTGGAATTCAAAAGATTATATAAAAAAATCTATTCATGATTGAACATTACACACATGATTAATATATCTTGTAATATATAAAATGTATTTTTTAAAATAGATAGATCAATTGAAGGTATATTAATCATTTTTATGCTATTATCCCATATATGGTGAACTATTTTTGTCTAGAAAATTATTAGAGTCATTATATTTGAATTAGACCACATAGTATGGTGATTATGTATGGGTTAGATATATTATTTCACTATAAACATATATATATTAATCTATGAAAAATAAATAATAAATGTTAATGTTTGATCATACTATAGAAAAAATATTCAACTAATGGATAAAATGTGTATTTTATAATATATTTAAACATACTCTACTTTTAGAAAACAACTTATGATTTTATGATATATCTCTATTAAAATAATTTTAATTTCATAGAGATATTATGATTTATGGATCCTTTAGTCTAAATGAACTATAATAGATTAAACCATTATAACTATTCCATTAATTTTTTTGTATGAATAGGAATAATGAAATAATAAAAAATCATTATAAACATTTTATATAATAAAAAAATATAGTTAAATTATAACTCAATATTTAGTCACATTGATATATGCATTAGAAATATTTTTTCAACTAAAATGTTATTTAATTCATTTTTTTGGGAAAATTATAATCATTTTTTACCAGTTACAAAATTGTGTTTTACAAAATGAAATTCATTATTGAAATCACTATTTAAAAATTATATTTGTATTAAATTTTGAGATTTTTTTTGAAAAAGTTGTGTCATGAAATCATCCCAACAAAGATACCATAATATGGGGAGAGAGATTCTGAGTGATAAATTCATGCCTCCAGTAGGCCTTGGTTAGTGACTAAAGTCAAGGGTATAAAAAACCAGCATAATAGTGGGATTAATCACTATGAGAAACATGTGGAAGTGTGATATATAATGGATAAAAGAAAAGAAGCCTTCTCAAATTTATATATCAAAGGAAACCAATGTTAAAGCATGAAATTTCATAATGTAATAAAAAATTGGAAGGAAAAATATGAGTAGAAATAATGAAAATATTATAGGTACCATGAAGCCCAAACTTATCCAACTAAACCAAGAGCTTGTAATATCCATACTGATCTATAACAAGCTCTAGATGACCTAAAAACCAATTTATATATACATTGGGTGAGTATAATAATATAATAAATTGGATTATCCCAGTCCCTCTTGTTGAAAAGGTAATGAAAACATGCTAAAGAACCATGATCAAAAGTAAATCTAACTGATAAACTAAACATATATACTATGTTCTATGCAACACCATTATTAAAACTCTCCATATATCTTATACAAGTGAGCATCTAATTTGGTACATGAGATGACATTTTTTCTCAAAAATAATAATATTGACAACTTTATATGTTTGATAAAAATTAAATGGATGTATTATCCATTACCTACTTAAATATACATTATAAGAACTTGGATCTTATTTTCAGGTATGGATCTTTATTTCAAGTTGTTTTGAGGAGAAAAGGTAAGAATTTTTTTTTTCTAAGTATAAATTGTGCAATTTTTTGTACACACCATGTACCTAGCTTTCCATGTATAACCACATCTTGACCATGTAATAGCTGAGTACATGGTCGTGTGTTGACCTAGAAAACCCCCTTAAGTCTGGGGTTAGTTGAGTCTAATACACATTGAGTTGTTTTAATGAACACACAATGTACTTTTATTTTTATTTGATATATCATATAGGGGTTAAATATCATGTCTAGAAACACCATATTCTTTCTACGTTTTGTAAAAGAGCACTCTATAATGGTCGGTGAACTCTAAACCCCTCTTAATTCTCCATTTGAGCTCTGATTGAGACATTTTTAGGTGCATTGGATTCCGAATAGTGAGTACTCAAAGCCCCTAGAGACATTCCTCCTAATTCCTCCTCTATTTTGAGTTATTCAAGGTTATGAATTTATCACCTTTTTGTAGATCTACATCGTTTAGGCTGATTCAAGGGCTGAAATTCATGTATATTGATCGTACAACATCGAGGTTGGTGGTTTTCACCTTTCGTTGTTTGTATTTGGATTATATATGCTAAAATTTCTGAATAAACATGTTTGAGGAACTGTGTGATTTGGAATTTAACCCTGTTTATCACCTGTTATGGTTTATTAATTAATAATGTGTATTTTCTTATGCATAAGGTTAGATACCTCATTTATGGGGAACCTCTTGGGTGTGTTTCCCTTACTTGTTTATTTATGTCCATTTGGTCTAGAATTCTTGTTAATCTTTCCTGGTTTTCCATGCCTTGTTTTTTAGGATGGAGTTATTGATTATTTGAATTCCTGTGATATTCATGGTGAATTTTGACTAAGGGTACATTTATATATGTTTTATTAGGGTGTTTGACCTAGGGGTATTGACCTTGAGAGCTGCCCAGGTGGTCATTAATATTTATTTAAATGAAATTTTGACCTAAGTGTTTAGACTATGAAAGCATTCCTAGGTGTTCGTTATAATTATTTATGTTTAACCTAAGGAGTTAGACTGTGAGTGTATCTCAGATGGTCAGTTGTGGATAATTTAATGATTGTGATGAGTCTTCCGATCCAAAGCACATGCTTGGATTCTATCTTCCTATATTGTTTAGGTTGTCTTATGAGATGTTTGTCTTGGTTACCTTACCAGGGGGATATAGAGCTTAGGAAAGATCCTAGGGCTACATGATTCATAGGATGAATAATAAATTATAAATGAATGTAATTGAAAACATCAATAATGTTTATGTTTGAGTAGTTCCTAGTTTATTTCTTCATTTTATCATATTACCTACTATATATATTCAATGACACTTAGGCAAAAATATTTTGGTGGTTACCCACTGGGATTCGTCTCACACCATATTTAGGACATGATTTTAGACCCAAAAAATAATATAGTTGGTGGTATAGATGAGGGAAAGCACCCATATTCATCAGGTACTTGATTGATGTTGGAGCTGAAGAGCATGGGACCAAGCCGAGGCTTGCGATGCTGCAGGAGTTTAATTTTTTATTTTGTACATTGGTTTCTATATTTCTTTATAGCATTGTGTCTTGTTTGAATATTTGATTAGAAACATATACCTTGCATCATATATATATTGTGGCTTTTGTGGGTTTTACTTTTAGTCTTCTATTGTTTATTTCTATTTGGTATTACTACTTCTGCTATTTTTTACTATTTGTTTCAAACTGTGTATAATATTCCTATGAGGGAATAGTTTTCCCATTATCAGACCTTGTCCCTTACTATAAGTCAGTATCCTCTAGAATTTTGAGAATGGTTCTTGAGGCCATGTGACCAACCAGGTACGGGGCACCCTTAGGAGGAACCTAGATCCAGGACTTAATAAAGTGGTATCAAAGGGAGGTTTTGAAATCCATTGTGAAATCATTCCAATTCCTCTCAGGAATTTGTAATTGATGTAATAGGCCTACAAATCACTGATTCGACACCTTCACCTGATGGTAGGTGGAACATATCATAACAAAACTAGCTACGATTTTATTTTTCAGAAACATATCACGTTTTCCAACCCAAGGAGATTCAATTAGAGGTGGATGTATCCTTAGAGGACCACCCTATTCATATTATGGATCGCAGCATGAAGGTTCTCTATTGCTGGTCTGTTCCTCTAGTATATGAGTTATGGAAGCATGGGTGAGTTCCAGATGAGGCTTGGGAGAGGGAGGCCGAAGTGTGATCGTAGTGGCAGGAGTTGTTCACATATTCTTATTCACCATCCTTAGAAATGAAATTTGAGGAATTTTTTTTAAAGGGTGGAAATTTAAGAACTTGGATATTCTATTTAGGTATGGATCATGATTTCATATTTCTCTTGATTAAAAATAATGGAAGGTGGTTTTTTTAAGTACACATTGTGTACTTAAATGTACACTCCATGTACCTAGCATTCAATAGAAAACTACATCTTGACTGTGTAATAGCCGAGTACATGGCCATTTGGTGACTTGGAAGAACCGCTTATGTCAAGTTCCTTTTGAGGCCAATATATGACATATAGTTTTAATGAACACATCATGTAATGTTCTTTTTATTTGATATATTAGAGTGGGGTCGCGTCTCATGTTTGGAAACACCTTCTTCTTCCCATGTTTCATACAGGATCTCTCCAAAATTGCCAATGAACTCTAAACCCCTCCTAATTATACACCCGAGATTCTATTGAGACACCATCAGGTGCATTGGAATCCCAACGACGAGTTCTCAAAACCCCTAGAGCCTTTCCTCTTGATTCCTCCTCTCTTGTGTGTTATTCAAGGTTGATTTTGTTTTCAACTTTTTGTAAATTTAAAAAAATTTAGGCTAATTCAAGGACCGATTTTCAAGTATATTTATTTTTTTGTATTTGGATTATATATGCTAAAAGTACGATATACCCATACTTGTGGTATTGCATGATTTGTAATTTAACCATTTTTATCACCTGATATGGTTTATTTAATTGATAATGGGTAGTTTCTTATGAATAATGTTAGATACATCGATTATAGGACACTATGTGGGTTATTTTCCCTTGTTGGATTGTTTATGGCTATTTCACCTAGAATTCATGGTAGGCTTGACTTATTTTCCATGAATTTTTTTAGGATGGAGTTACTGATTATATGAATCCCTATGACATGAATTGTGAATGTTGACCAATAAGTCATTTATGTATGTTTTAATAGGATGATTGACCAAGGGGTATTGACCCTGAGAGATTCCTAGGTGGTTGTTGATATTTTATTAAATGAATGTTTGACCTAATGGTTTATATCATGAGAGCTTACCCAGATGGTCATTAAAATTAATTGATGCTATATTCGACCGAAGGGTTTTGATTGTAAGAGATTTTAGAGGGTCTTTTGAATATAATTGAATGACTATGATGAGTCTTCCATGCCAATAACAACCTTGGACTATATCTTACATGATTGTTTAGATGGTCTTTTGAGATGTCTGTTTTGGTTACCTAACACTGGGGATACAGAGATTAAGCTAGATCCTAGGGTTACATGATTTAAAGTATGAATAATAAATGTTAAATGAATGTAATTTAGAACAACAAGACTGTTTACATTTGAGTACTTCCTATTTTATTGATATATTTTTTCATATTACCTACTATATATATATTTGCTGATAGGTAGGCACAAATATTTTGGTGGTTGCTTACTATGATTTGTCTCACGCCCTATTTGGATCACGATTTTAGATCCAAAAATATTATATTATTTCAAGTATAAATAAGGTCAAGCATCCTTATTCATTAGGTACTTGATCGCTATTAGAGATGGAGGGCATGAGATAAAGCTAAGGCTTGCGATGTTGCTGGAGTTAAGTAGTTTATTTTGTACTTAGTTTTCTATATTTCATTCCAACATTTTTACCCATTTGGATTTTTTCTTAGATATATATGTTATGAATCATATATATATATATATATATTGGCTTCTTTTTGATTTACTTTCAGTATTCCACTATTTCATTCTATTTGGTATTACTACTTCTGTTATTATTTACTATTTGTTTTTCATTTTGTATACTATACCAATGAGGGAATTGTTTACCCATTATCAGACCTTGTCCCTTGATTCTATCCATAATCCTATCTTGTTTTGGGAAATGAACATTAGGTCCTATGATCAACTGGGCATGGGGAACCCTTGGGTGGCGCCTAGATCTGGGACATTACAGACTTATCATGGTACCTTATTTAACTTTGGTATCATTTTTAGATAACTATATAGACTCTTTAAGTAATGTTATAATATAATTATTTATTACATAATCCTCCAAAATTATAGTGATATTTAAGTTATTTTATAACCCCATCCACTATGATATACAGATAGAATATGTTACAAAGGTATAAACCAAACAACCCCGAGTGAATGATGTATGTATAAAATACTAAGAAAATAAATAATTAAAGATAATAAATAGGAATTTGAATAATTAATATAGATTAATATGGTTAATGGGAAAATATTTAATGATTATATTTTAATTATACAAGAAGCTATGTTTAAGTGAAGAGCACTTTCGGACACAAAATGTAATGGTTTTTCATGACTCAAATATTATCTAATGATTATAATCACAATTATATTTATATAACCTTTCAAGATATATCTATTTTAACCTATGATTATTTTAGGATACATTTAAATGTTATTTTCTTGTTAAATAATGCTTTACAACAATGTATTATTTCATGACGATTCTATTGTTTCTTGAAAAATGATTTTTTTGAAGAATAATTCCAATTTCATTTAATGTATTTTTCTTTCATATACTTGTATTTAATTTTTTAAAAATTTATAAATTCCTTAATAGAACCCAAATTATATTTATTTCGAATGATTTTCCTTCCCCTTATTAATTTAAAATATGTTTTTATCCTTTTATCATTGTTAGGTTTCATTAACACTTCCATAAAATCTTAATTAAGGTATTTTATTATATTATCTACCACTCTAGATTTTTTTAATATATTTTGATTTTGATTCTTTAAAAGGATTCATTATTTTAATCCCTTTAAAAAAAGGTTTATAAATGTATTATCTTTCCATAGTTAAAAAATAATATTAATATAATTCTCACTTTATCTTTTAGTACATGTTTAAATGGTCTTATGATGACTATTTTATTTTTATATGTAGTTTTTATCCATAGTTTATATCTCATGTTGTGATGGTCAGATTACCCAATATTAGTTGTTAATATATGATTACTATAGAAACTGAGAATTTTTATATCCTATTATTTCCATATTTTTACTTTATGTAATGTTTTCGAGTGGTTTAAGAAACCCATTATTTTCCCATGTGTTCTTTTTTATATGATAAATATTGGTTTTAAGTGGAAAAAATAGGTTTTGATTTCCAGGGTCGGGATACTATATTTTCCTCGAATTCAATATCTTAATTTAATATATCATGAGATAGTAAGGCATGAAAAAAATGATTTTTTTCATATGGGTGTGGGAATGATGGGTTTTTTCACATTCTTGGGCATGGAAATAATGTTTTTATTCATCTAAGAATATAAAAAATGAAGTTTTTTATATATATCTCCCTATGGTTATGGTTGTTCCCCATTTCCATCTTGTTCATCAAGTTATTAAAAAAATTAAAAAAGTATTTTACTTCAATGAATTTCAATTTTTTGATTATTATTCCATATTTTTTAATTAGTGTATGAATCTATTTCACTCATTCATGTAATATGATCATTGAGATGTATCTTGATCCATGTAATATATTTTATGATTTCTTAATAACATTTTTGTGAAATTAGTTTAATAAAATATGAGTTATTATTATAATGAAAAGAATTTAATGATTTATTATGAAATTTTTCTCTTCCGAATTTTATCCCTTGGGTTTATGATCTGATAGTATGATATGTTTTTGAATACTGAGCATTTAAGATCACCACATCCTTTTGCTTCCAATCCCTATTATATGAATATCATTATTTAATATGACATATATATAATTGGATATATTCAGTGAGATATATATAATTGGGTCCCTACGATCACGATTATAGATAAATTTTTACAAGTGTAGTATAATAATATGTGTATGATGCTAATTTCCAAAAACACTATATTTTTTGGTCTTTATAATTTTCTACTATTTTGAGGTGTATTTTATAAATGCTTATATTATTGTAGTGTTTATACTATTTTTATCTTGGATTTCTATAGTTGGTATCATAGGGAGGTTTATTTATTTTTGGAGATTAGTATACTGATATTTATAAAATCAATAAGGAAAATATTTATAGATAATTCAATGTATTCGATGACATTATAAAATTTTATTATTGTAATTATTTCATAATAATCTTATAAATTACATACCTATCTGGATATTATATTTGGTTTCCATAATTGGAAGCATTGTTCCGTTAGGAAAAATCCTTGAAGGGGGAGTGTTGGTTATTAACAAAACTGTGAGATGGTGTATTAAAAAGCCGTCAAACTTGACACATGAAATGACACATGTGGGGGATATTATTTGGTTAATAACATTTTCATTATAATCCAATATAAAGGATTAAAACATATAAATATAGTTCATTTAGAAATTTGAACATGTATAATGTAATTTGAAACATAGATATTCATATGATAACGTCTATACATCATTTATGAGATTAACTTAAAGAAAACTCAATAATATCTGTTATGAAACCGAGTAAGGAGGATCTCCTAAAATAAATGATCAAGGGTGAAGTAATCATTTATGAAATGCCTATTTTATAGGAATATAATTATGTATTTCTAGTCTAACTTCCTGGACATCCCCCATAGAATTATGTTGATTCTTTCAGTCAGATACATACATGGAATCATACCCTTCTCAATGAGTATGTATTAGATATATCCAATCGAATTTGATAATTTATTTAATCAACTAATTGAAAATTTGGAGATTGGTTTTATATACCGCATTACATCATAAAGGGTTAAAAAATCTTATATCAATATAAAGGATGATTTATTCCATATTTTCATTTATTATCATGAGATCAATAAAATTAAGATCAAGAACATGTATCATCTACCCCATATCAATGATCAATTCAATTAACATAGAGGATTATGATACTTATTGAATATTGATCTATGAGATAAATACCATCATTTAATATTTAAAAAGGAGAATATTTTAAAGAAAACATGCCATAATAGGTATGTACCCTATGAAAAAATAATTACTCATTTTTTAGTTACGAATTACACACTAATATTTATGGATCTAAAGAATTTAGTGTTTAGATACTTCCTTGAAAAATTTTCCATAGAATTTTTATATGATATTATTATAAATACAACTAGAATGTAATAGGAT
Organism: Viscum album; assembly: GCA_963277665.1. Taxonomy (NCBI): domain Eukaryota; kingdom Viridiplantae; phylum Streptophyta; class Magnoliopsida; order Santalales; family Viscaceae; genus Viscum; species Viscum album. The sequence goes on along the minus strand of OY728127.1, from coordinate 1,072,594,529 downwards.
GAAGATCATTTTTAGATTATGTTAAAGTTATATAGAAAGGAGAAACTGAATGCTAAATATATCAAGTGTGAATTATGGAATCATATAGTATCATTATTGGGTCTTGTAAAAATAGGAAAGTGAAAAAATAAATCCCAAAATATTGATTTTTATCAAAAAAATGATTCAGAATAACCACTATAACTAAAATCTATCGTATTATTTAGTTAATAGGATATTTCTTATTCATCATGAGAAATTTATAATGGCTATAAAATAAGACAACCATGTTAATAATTAATGGAATAATGTTCCTTTGGATAGATTATTGTGAATAATGTTTCATGTAACTAATGAAGATGGAAAATAATCCTATATATAAACTTCCCCATAGTGGGGAAGTGTCTTTAATATAAAATAAAAAAATTAAAATGATTATGGGTGGAATCTACATTACAAATGATAATGAAATATCTTAAGAATCACATGAATTAACTAATCATTACACATATTACTCAACACATGATTTACATTAGGAAGTAGTGATAAATTCATTAATTATTTGGTTTTACTATCGTTATGGAAATTATATTGATATATATTTAGAGTGATCAAAATATCTAGACATATATATTAACATAGAATTATCTGAATATTATCCAAAGGAGATTGGTTTATTTGATAAAAGATTGTGAATTCATATCCAATTAACACATGTGAAATTAATATAAGGTTTCCAGTTCTCTTATAAAGAAATAACATTCTATATTGTCCATGATGAGGATTAAAAATGCCTATACTCATTAATCTAAAGTGGATGAATCTTAAATTAAAAATGTAAGGAGATTAATCGTATCACTAAAAAATTAAAATTTATTTTTCTATTCATGTAATTAGAAATGAATACCAATAAATTATTTAGAGAAGAACAAAAATTTATTTAATATTATGGAGCTCAATATTTGTAAAAATAGAGTTTTTTAGTTTGGGACCCAAATATATGTCCCATCAAAGGTGAAATTTAAGATCTAAATTTTGGATTATACACATATTTTATGCTTCCATATACATCAAGGAGGTAAGAATTTGTGGAGTGATCCAAAACAAATACTCTGGTGGGATAACATGAATAGAGAAATTTTAGAATACATATCTTGATTGGAATAATAGGATATAATGAGACAAACATACCTTCACTATTTCATGTCGTATACCAAAATTATGAGGATAAAATTACTTTTATAGATGGTATAATATAAAAACTCTTTTCTTCTTTTATAAATAAATAATGTGTTTGATTTATTGTTCCATATGAAACCCTATGAAATATCAATATTCATCATTTTAAGATAGTCGAAAATTTTTAGGTATAAACAGTGACACCATATTTACTATAGATATATATATATATATATATATATAGAAAATATAAGATAACCATAAATATCTACTCAACTAGAGAAGTAAATAAAATAATTTTTAAATTGTCTAAAACATTATTTTATTAATGTATAACATATTTTAATATGAATAGAGTATGAACATGGGATTAATTTAAATATATAGGAAAATTTATAGGTAAAATTACAAAATCCACATTCCAATGAATGTAATTTTTCTATATATTATATGTATAAAAAAGAAAAATTATTTAATTTATTTTTATTGTGAATTTTATAAAATTATCATCATTTTTTATTTTCCTTGGAAATATTTTCTCAATATGGATTCTTTTTATTTTTCCAAATTAATTTATTTTTAGATGAATCATGAAAAATATAGTTTTTAACAAAATTCTAAATTGTATTATATTATCAATACACAAGAGAGACAATGATTTTTATTAATCAATTTAATTAATTTATGTAATAATTTCATGAATTATATATATATATATATGTATAAAAGTTATGTTTATCCTTATAAAATAATTGAAATATTTTAATTCTATTAAAAAAATAGTTTCTTGACTTTCAAATTTACCAGAAATTATTTTGGAAAAATTAGGGCATGGATTCATTATAATGTAACACGATATTTATATTTTTTATTATATACCAATTTAAGTTTTTAAAATAATAAACATTAATAGTATTCTCCTACACATAAATTTTATTCTTAAACTGAACTCTCTTTATCAAATAATTTTTATGAAATATGTTCTCTAATAGTAAAATTATTTTCTCAAACACATAAAATTTTAATATTATAAAATTTTTTCTATATTTATTTTTAAATATTTTAAATTATTAGACAATTTAATTTTTTATTTTTCACATTAAAATAATATACCAATATTGAAGGTGGAGTTAATGTGATAAGGGTAAATTAGAGAAATGTTAATTAAACCATATACAAGTGGAAAGAAAATCTTGAAAATAAATATATTATATTTAATATTAAAAGTATATTATTTCCATATCCTTTTTCCTAACACATTTATTTCACAGCTTTGGGATCCTTTTACCTTTAGTAATTGAGTTATATTGTTAAAAAATAATTAGTCATTAAAAAAGTGTTCATTATTCACTTATAAATGGATACTTCGTCGTCCTATTTTCCCCACCCATTAAAAACAATTTTATAAATTTAAAGTCATCCATATTCTCTAATAAAAACCCTCTATATACCACTATGTACTTTTTATCACAAAATAAATAACCAAAAAATCATTAAGGGGCTACCCAAGGGATATGTAATAATCTCAATCCAACTATCCTAGTTCATTTCATCTTTCTCACAACTAGAGTCCCGTATATCCAAACTGTCTTGATAAAAGAAACATTATTAATATCCTAATGTGATGATAGGATAATTTAATATCAATATTATAACTTCCTCTAAAATCATTGATAAAATTGAATATGCCATCATTTGTGTGTGTGGATTACCGCCTTCATAAACGAGTTCAATTCTCCATCACCAAATTGAATAGATGGTTTAACATGGTTATATAATTAACTAAAATGATAAATTTTTACCCCATTATAACTATTAATTAATAATATTCAGAATTATATTTTAGTGATTAATAATATATTTTTATTGCAACATTAACTGCCTTCAATAGACTTATTAATGTACCTTTCTTTATTTTGGTGTTTTTTTATTATATATTTTTAGACTATATACGTTTTGTTTTAGTGTAATAATATATTAAATAATCATCCAAAGTTTATTTATGTCATTTATTTATTATACAACACCTTTGAACAATATCTACAAACTAAATGTGTTCAAAAGAAATTATTTGAACAAACCTGGGTTACTAATGTAATAAAAAATATAACAATAATATAAAATAGAAGATTATAAATGGTCCTTATAAAATTAAATATAGGTGAGTGAGTATATAAGGTGTATATGTAGTAAAATTAATTTTATTATTATTTAATTTTACTATAATAGAATAGTTCATTCCGACACGAATGGAAGGGGTTTTCTTGACTCAAACATTTACCATAGATCATAATCACTCTTCTTTGTTTGTTATCATTCAAGATTGATATATTCAAAACTATTTTGATTTTATGATTTTTAATCATTTTTTTTTTCAGAAATCAAATTTCACACAAAATTACTCTTCCTCATTGATTCTATTGTTCTGTTGAAAATCATTTTAATTAAGAGCAATTACCATTTCTTTTAAAGGACTTTCTTCCATATCCAGGTTTTTACATCCTGCCAAAGATATTCTCTCCCTAGTAGTAAACCAATTTTTTAAACAATAATGATCCATTTATTTACACTTATGAACATTTAATTAAGTATTCATATCTATTTAATTATTTGTGATTTCATTAAAACAAATGTAAGTGATTCTCTAAGAAATTTGATTATATTATTTATCACTCGGGATATATTAGGTCAATTTTTTCCAAAAATTCCATATTTTTAAATACATATAATAAAATTTTCAATTATCTTTTATTTACATTATTAAATATATTTTTAATCTAATTCTTATATCATCATTTATATAATGTTTAAAATGATTTATGAAAACTTTTGAATTTTCACATCTATTTTCCCCTAGGTTTATCTCTATTGATGTGATGAATTGGCGACACAATGTATGTGGTTATGGTAATATTATATTAAAGAGTATTATTTTTTTATATCTTATTTTTTCTAATATTAGTGTAGTGTGATTATTTTTAATATTTTATGAGACCTATTCTTTTTCCATATATTATTTAAGATATGTTGCTGATTTATTTTATGTGGAATGTGTATATGCAGATGACAACAGGTGGGTTCGAATAATAACCTCTAATACATTGGTTTTTTTATATTTCATGATATATTTTTTCCTGTACATATTTTACTTCTTCACATAATATTGGACATGAGTAGTTTTCTCACATATTCAGACTTTTACATAATGATTTTATTATCATTGGTTTGGTATTAATATATTTTATCAGATAGTTTTTCAAATGATAATGATTGTGCCACATTTCCATGTTTTTTTATCAAGTCATAAAAATAAATTTTTAATACATTTCATTTATGCAGATATCGTGTTTTCACTAGTATGCATTATTTTTATTGTATCTTGCGCTTTTAAGTCAAACTCACATGTTATATGATTATTGGGTTTTATTTTGAACCATTTCATAATATATAAGATTTTATGGTGATATTTATATAATCAAATGTAACTATAATATGGTTTACTATTATAACATATGCACACTGATTATTATTATGTTATTTATGCATTCATCTTGTTCTTCTACACTTATGAGATCTAACAATTTATGATTTTTTCTTGTAATGAATGTCAACGAACAAACCATTCTTATTTTTTTGATAAACATGTTGTGAAGATGATTGAATCATGAGATATATCTATAAAAGGGTTTATTGCACAATGACTAGATAAATGATAGTAAGTGAATTAGAATAATATGTTTATATATCTAATTTCAAAGACACTAAAACTTTTAGTCCTCGTGTTTTCTAATTTTTATGAGACATAAAATATTAATCATCATATTGTTATACTATTTATTTTATGTTTATCATGGTTCACTATATCATCCCCCATATCGAGTTATTCATTTATAATTTGATTATGAACATCTTTAAATATAATGAATCAATTTTCTCTTCAGTTACTTACTACTATTACCATGTATTTTCATGATTCTATAAATTATGAAAAAAATAATATCACACAACAAATCATCTATAAATATTACTTTTACAATATAAATATACATCATAATAGTATTGAAATCATTCACATGATTCACAATATATATTACATTTTACTACTTCTTGGTGAAAAAAATTATCGGTATGAACATTTTGTTCGGTCTTTTATGATTCTTATAAAATTATTTTAGTTTATATATTAATTATGTTTTATTATTATTATTTATTTATATGTTTTGATCCAGATTTTAGTAAATGTTTATTGTCACAAAAAATGAAAGCCTTTTATTCCTTATTTTTCTCATTCATGTTACAATATTATCAAAATATTCTCACCTTTCAGTGGAATTTCTATATCTTTTTTGTCAAGATATTCCACTTCCTCCATACTCCTGTAAGTGAAATACTTCTCATTTATTTTTTTGATCCATAAAATACCATATAAATACACATACCCATCAGATCAAATAATTTATATTGAATTGAATTTTTTTTTATTATGATGAAATTTTTACCTATGATGATTCTAATCAAGCCATTGATCCTCTAACAAAAGATGACCAACTATATTGAAACAAATAGTTTATAATCCCACCCAAATTTAAAACACTCAATGATCATCACAGAAATATGATATTGGTATAAAATTGTCACAAAAAGTAGATCCTGAGATTGTAAATTTACTATAACTCAATAGAAATATCTTTACCCATATCGCATCACTAACTTTCACTTAGTCAAGTTGTTTTGAACCAAATATAGAAATATTCAACATAAAATAAATTAAAGATAAAAAGAATAATTTAATAGGTAAAAATTATTTTTGTTTTTCATTATGTTATTCCATATCCACATGTAATTACATGTTTTAATTTCATTAGATGTATATGGGTTAAAATCAATTGTGACTTGATATAAAAGAGTTCAATAACATATATGAATGATCGTTATCCTAGAAAAATTGTCCCACCTTTCATTTATGGAAGGCCCCACGATAACATCATGTAAAATTGACCTCCAACATGAACATGAAACATTAAAATTCAATATGAAACTACCAATACCTTCTATAATTCCTTAGTATGACTTCCCGCCATAGATAGTCAAATAGTTCATCTATCACCCCACTCATTCCCTCATCATTTTTTCAAAGAGTGATTAAAATTCCTAAACATACATATTTTAGTGAGTGAAACAAATTAAGGACATATTATATTTTCAACCATCATGGTGAACACCCATTAAATGTTCAAAAAAAAACCTCACTATAATCTACGGAATAGTGTTACCTCTCATTAAAAAGGTAAAAAGTTTCTACGATGTTTCTCATTCAAGTTAGTTGAATTAAATTTTAATGATACTTCATGTAATAATAAAAAACTATAATGTATTATTTGGATTTATTATCTAGATGAAGTTCCACTATGTTTATTAATGGAAAATTTATCATGCACTACCTCAACGATTGTGTTCCATTTTCATTTTTAGAACAATTTATGGTTTATATTGTCTCTAGATTATCCTTTATATCATGTCTTTATTGTGAAGTTTATCAGTCTTTCCATTATGATTAGATTTTATAGATCTTTTTTAGAATATTTATTTTGTATATATTCTCTTTTAGATGTGTTGATTAATATTATTATGGATACTCTTGTTGGATATGATGTTGTGTGTAAATGAAGTATGGTTAGGGTCCAAGAAGTACTAAAATTTTATTGAACATTCCAATTTTCTACATTATAGTATTTCATGCTACATTTATTTATTAGGAAGGAGATGAGAGATGGTAGTACAAAAAAATTTCAATGGTTAATTATTCATATAATAGGGGATTTAGAGAATCCAATAATGATTTTTTTAGTTAAAAGTGTATCCCTAGTTATTGGTTTCTTTCCTTTGTTTTCAAATTTCTAGTGGATATGTGGATGTGATGGTGTAGAACCAATTAATGTATGATGGTGGGATGAGGTAATCAACAATGTTATAGTATAGATTTGATTTATTGGTTGATTTTACTCACAATTAATCAAATTATTCTCTCAAATAATGTTATTTTAATGGATTCCAAACCAACAATATTGTCAATCCATCCCACAGGGATCAATAGGTCACCCTATTTATTGAACATCCTAGTTGATACTCACATTATCATGAATAATGAGTTGTAATGAGGATATTCTATAATTTTTTGTTTTTTTGACTATTGGTATTATGAGGCATGATAATAAATTCTAATGTTTTTGTGTTTTTTAGGGCTTGGTCTTGGTATATTTGGGATTCTATATCCCATAAGACTAAATACTAGCACACATTTCTATATGTCAACCAAAATTATTATGTTTATTTAAAAATAAAATAATGGAATATTATATAGGGAAGGAAATAATTTTGAGTTAAAAATATATGCTAAATGGAAGAAGAAAATAGATCATGATAATGAATAATTATAAAAGATTACATTCAACAATAACAATATTCAACTATGAAAATCAATATATCATTGGAATATTCAAAATATGAATAATATAGTTAAATATCTTTTATGTGTATATTATTATTTTTAGTGGTATTATTATATGACCACGAATGGAAATTAACTTTTTTTATTAGCTAAATATAAACAAAAAAAGAAAATGATCCACATCAACTTAAGGGGTAACAAATGGTGGTGACCTTGAGGAACACCCTTAATAGTTAACATACATTCATTAGGTAAGGATACCATACTAGTGAATAAAATAAATATCCATTCTAGACTCCATTTCTTGGATAATGAATTGGGGGAAAATATATCTTCCCTTTATGTATAATGATTATGAATTCCTTGGTTGGAATTAAATATTTAGTTCATTACAAGGTAATCCAACTACCATTCTAGGAAATCTTTATCCAAGTGTAACCAAACCAGTATAGCTAAATCAGATTCAACCACATAAATCTGAATATTTCACAACCTACACTTCATTATTCCATTATACCTTTCTTTATCCTTAATTCTAATGGTATTAACTATACCATAAAGGAAACAAAATCCAAGAATCACTGATCCACTACTATTTTTAACCAACCAATATCGTCTCATCCTAATAGATGTTCTTAAGCTATACACATATAATTTTACTAACATATTGGGAGTTTTTCATTTAGACCATCCACCAAGATTACCATGGACAACTTCTATATACATTGAAGACCTTGTGTGAAGATTTTAGAGAGAATTAGAGTGAATCACATATGTTATTACCATCCAATTTTCCACCGTACGAACATTAATCTGAACATAAAAGAATATAGTTGAATTTTGTTTTCATTATCATTCCCTTTTTTAGCATATTTATTGTTTTAGAATTCAGATGTGATGACCACACCTCAAATTGAAACTCCACCCCTACTAGACTACACCTAAGAACCTAGACTAAAAATATTGTACATTTAAACCCATTCACTGTCAATGTTAATACACTATTCCATGAAATATGATATTAATTTCACTGATTCATAGTGAAAAAATAAGTTCCACATTAATTTTGATTATGAAATTTCACAACATTGGAAATGAGAAACCATAGTAATGCCCTTTTTCTCTATATTCTCATCCATTGGGAGCATGTTTTTTCTAAGCCATCTGACTAAAAAATCATTTTTCCTTTGAATATATTTAATCTAATGCTTTATTTTCAATTCATCCTCATAATTTCTATCATAAACCATATTTATAAAATCATATCTACTAAATATACTTGTGATCGAGCCTAAAAAATCACATTTTCCTTGTTCACCAACCAACTAAAAGATATAGAAATTTTCCTTCGGATTATCATCAATGATGGAATCAGGAATGGTGGAGTATCTTATACCCTCCGTAAATAAAATAATTTGAATATAGAAACTTTTAAGGAACAAAACCTCCCCTTCCGAATCTATCTTCAAAAAATTAATATCCTCATGAAGCACCTCTCTGTTGGAATTTTCTATCAACTCCTCCATATGATCTAACATACATTATAATTAATTTTATTATCTCATGAATTAGCTTATACAGTCATTCCATACCTCCCCATTAATTTAGATAATAAATCATGCATAAAATAATTCCCTACAAAAACATGCAACACCATCCGTGCTTGCATGAAATTCATGGTTTTAGATCCACCATGATGATCAATGACACCGTCCTCTATCATCAATGCCATATGCTTCCATGATTCCCAATGTCCTTTACTATTCTAGTTTTCCTCCCATAAAAACATGTTAATACATTTTCAATTTTGGAAATTATCACCTTTGGTGGACATTGAATAGAAAACACATGAATTGGAATGGAGGATATCACATTGTAAATCAGTGAAATCCTTCCTTCGATAGACTGATATTGGGTCATCTATTTGAAAATACTTCAAAATGTTTTGTTAATGATATCATTAAAAGGGAATTTATTGTCCTTACATTTGACATGGGAGCTCTAATGTATATCATTGAGATTTTTTTCCTTTTAATTCTTAGATTCTTCCCTATATAACTGCTTCACCCTCATTGGGATTTATTTGAAATATAAACACTACTTTTCTATTGGTCAACACATTTTCTAAACAAATTACCCTACGTTTACATGATTTTAATGAATAATAAAATAAGATGATTTAATACAATACACATCTAGTGTTCAAAATATATATTTAAAGTGTGAAATGATGGAAACATTTGATGTAAAATTAAATGAGTTATATATTTAATGTTTTAAAAAAACTAACATCTTGTGTGGGATTAATGTGTAATGGAATGTGGGTTTACCAAAAAAATGTGTTTGTTTATATTTTTTTATGAAACTATTGAATTTTTTCATGGATGATATATTTACTATAAATATTGAATCAAATAATTTTATGTTATTTATATGAAATATTCATGTACATTTTACTAAATATTTTTTAGTAAAAATATTAGTTACTTGATCCCTAGTAGAATTTTGGTTCTATACCATTGTAATTCATTTATAAATTGTCTATAGTTATTGAGTTTTTAGAATATTATTGATATAAAAAAATTTATATGTAAGATTTTTGATTCATATAACTTGGTTTATACTAAATAAATGGAGATGTATACCCATGGGTAGAGGATTTTTTCACATTATTTTTACATCAGAGTAAATGAAGCATAGAGCTTGGGGAATTGGCTCAATCGCTTTAAAGAAAGGTATGGTCTGTTTTCAGGAGTAGTAATTTTGGATTAATTAACTTCCTATTAAAATTACTAAGGCAAAATTTTGGATAAAAATTATTGGTCTTAATTGGATATTATATCATCCTAAGATTTTATTTGATATTGCATCTACTGTTTGAACTCAGATCAAAATAGACCAGAATACGAAGGTTTCCAAATTTAGTCACTATGATTAGATCTTGGTGTAGATAGATTTAAGATCATGTCATATTTATAATGTAGTTCTGTTATCACTAGATGATGATATCCCTATAAAAGTGGAATATGAAATACTTCTTGATTTCTATCCAGATTGTAAAATTATTGGTCATGATAAGGATAACTGTCTCAGGAATGTGGTTTTCACCTTTTTTTAATTAAAAGGGAAAAACAAGGATTGATGTAGGAAGTTATTAAGGAATAAAACACTAAAAAATAATATGGATTTTGTTTTGGATATTAAAATCACTCCTTACAAGGGGAATGATAAAGTTAGTGGAGATATATTAGAAATGGCAGAGGAGTTCTCTCTGAAGATGAAATAGGTGACTCAGGAGACTCGGGATAAGGAGGAAGGCACCCTAAAGCCTGGATATCACTCATCACATGACACCACCCTTACAAATAAAGGGAATTCAAATTTAGGTGACGGTGATATGATATTAAAAATCTTGGAAGAAATCAATAAATTAAGGGAAACATAGGTAATCCATAGAAAATGGGATGAGATAGAGGATGATTCTCCCTAAATGATATCCTTTATTCAAGAATTGTCCAATGGGAAAAATATCTTGTTGATGATGATAGTTTCCAAGAAATAACTCCTAGGAAATTAAGATTTCAGAAATACTACTCACACCTGAAGCTAACCATGGTTAGTAGATCTCATGGCCCCATAGATTTTGAATCATCTTGGTATGATGGTTATGCTTTTTCCTATCAATTTTATTATTATTTATGATGTTCACGTGGAATGAGGGAATAATAACTTGTATGACCCCATCCATATTATCATTGTCTTTTATGTTGTTTTTAATAATATTAAATAACTTTTATGTCATTTTTAATTAATGATTAGGACATTGAAAATTTGAATCCAATCAATTAATCATATATTATTGGATCTATATTTATTTTTTCTAGTCAATAATAAGCGGATGTTGGTTGACAATATACTATCAGATTGAAACATATATTTGATTGAATTTTAATAAAAATAATGATTTCAGAAAAGTTGAGAATATCATAGGGTGAATTAATATTCAATATCAAACATGGAATCTTCATTAAATTTTACTTTTTTCATATGAAAATAATATTTGGATAAATATTTTTTAAAATGTAATGTTTTCAAAACCTAATTATGGAGAATCAGTATTATGAATGATTAAAAAAACATTAACATAACTAAATAACCATTAATCATATTGAGTTTTATAATGATTCATGTGCATGAGGGGATCATTAAAATTTATATTAATTATCTCTACATTTATGGAAGAGTGATACATGAATCTATGAAACCAATAGACAAACAATAATTTAATTAATCAAAAATGATATGAGATAAGATTTTGTCACGAAACTCATAACATAAAATAAAATTATTAATAAAATGTGGAAATTGGATAGTGGAATCCTAATCTGTATAGAAATTACACCACCCTCAAATTGAAAGAAAAAACAATAGAACAAGTCATAAAAGAGAAATTATAGAGTTATGGACAACATGGAATCACCGAACATAACCAAAACCATCAGTAATGTTTGAAAATATCATTTAATTAATAAGGGATAAAAAACATCCCATTAAGAATAATTTATCCAATATATAGTAATAAAAATTCCCTGATTTTACATTTTGATTACATTATGAAGAATGATAAGTCTCACATTCATGATAAGAGATCTACCTTCCCATTATTACTGAATAATCAAGAAATAATTTATTCCACATAATTTTTATATGACTTACATCATCTTTAATGGAAACCATTATTCATGTATTCGTTTTTATATCTAGGAACACCCTCCCTTCTATTACTCTAATTTATTAAATGGATGATAGAATGCAACCTCAAATCAGTAGATATTAATTCCTTGAGAATCAACCAAAACATTCACCATGGTTAATTAATTCTTCATTTAGAACCCTTATATTCTAAACACCATAAATATCTTGAGTTTTATTTTAATTTGACAGTAACATATTTTTTTAAATCCATGTATTTAAATTCTACTCAAACCATAAATCCATATATAATAGAAATGTAATTAAATAAAAGAGATAAAAATATACAAAAAAAATCTATAAATATGATGATATATCCAAATTAATCTAATAACAAATAAATAATTAAATGCAATCATAATATAAAGGGAAAAAATAAATATTCAAGTCCCAAACTCTCATTGAAATAAGGGTGTAAAATAATAAAATTTGGTTGATTATTCTTTCACAAGCTACAAGTAACAACAATTCTCCAATAGTTCAGTTATTATAAAACAATCATTTAGAATACATCCTGCTTTAAAAATGAAGTATCCCAAATCACATTACACCTTATGGGAGTAAACTATATCTAATGGATACCCCCAATTTTTTATCCAAAGTAACATTAAATTATTTGAAAAATTTATAGTCTATTTTTAAGATATTCAACCATTGATATCCCCCTTATGATATCTATTAATGGTTAATATATTATGTTTAAAAAACCTAGATCCAATTTTATTAGTGTGACCCTCTTTAATAATAAGACTATAATTCATAAACATTTTTACATCCCTTATAAAATCTTCATTAGATGATGGGGAGTTTCTCCTAGATGATGATGAGGGGATCTGAAAACATGTTTTAGATAAGTATGTTTTTTGACATAAATACATTCGCCTGAGGATATTGTGAAATTAGTTTACTCATGCTTATAATAATAATTATGATTTATTTTATTATTATGTTTTGGTGTAATAAAGTCATTTTTATTAACCATCAGATTCATTCCTTTTTGTGCACTGGAATATAGAAATGAATTTTTAATTTTAAATTATTTCCTAGGAGTATACTAGGTAGATTTTTCAAAATCAATCCACACCTTATAAACCCACTCCATTCTAAGGGGTCTATATCCAAAATCAATAATGGAATAATTCTAGAAATGTCTTCCTTTTTGTGGGGATAAACTCTTTAAATCATTATGAGAATCCATATCTTAGGTACATGTTATTAAATGATTAATTACAAAAATAAATTGATAATACAGACCATTAAGACCATGAGGAAAACGGTCTTAAGGATATTAGGTACATATATTAATAATATAAAATCTAGATACAATGGTTTTATATGAAACTACTTAATATTCTATTAAAATTCCAATTGATTCTAAAAAACTATACAACATAACCTGGGGATATGCATATGAATAGGGTTATATTTAAATCCTAGTAATGGAATTATCCCATCATAACATGAAGAAATTAAATACATGTGAGTAATGATGATTATAAATGTGACATAAATGGGGTGAAAATCATACAACTGAACAATAAATAATGATATAAGATGATAACAACTATGAAATATTGAAAATTGAAAAAAAAACACAAACATATGCCATGGATAACTATCAAGACATCATAACATTGTATTCTTATTAAAACCTTCCACTCACTATACATGCTATCTAATATAATAAAAATATTACTCAATGTATTTGAAGGATATATAATTACAGGCCCAACTATCACATTTATATCATGTATATGAATTTTTAAACCACATAGATAATTCATCATTAATATTAATTTCCTCTATTTTTATACAATAATTAAAAAATATGGGTTCCATAAATAAAATTACCCAATCAATTAAGGATAATAACATGCATGTAAATACACTTGAGTGAAAATGGGAACACTTATTCACAATAAATTTTCTAGATATTGAGAAATTGAAGGATCATTTCATCCCCATAATCGGTGTACACAAAGATTCATTAAAGTGTTTAGTAAGAGTGAGAAGTTATCACTAAATTCAATGAAATAATATTGAAATTAAAGGGTTGTTTAATAAAATATTTTAATAAGAACAATAGAAAATCAAATGAAACAAATAAATATTTTATTGAATAAAGGGGGTAGGAGAGAATCCCTTACATGAGAATATTAATGAATTAGGTAAATATCATATTCAGAGGTTGCAAATTATATATCAGTCATTGAACAATAATTTTATTATAAACTGATATTTATAATTACATGAAAACATAATCAATCGGTATTAAAATGGATAAATACAATTAAGGTTCTTGAGTGGAAGAGAATAGATATTGATCACTTAACTTGAGATGAAACTTTAAAAAGATTTGTAGGATCTTCTTATTAAAATCAGAAAATATTGAAAGGAATATAGAATAGGATAGGAGGGTAAATAATTGATCAATTGGTTTTGATTGAATATTAATGGCATTATAAGAAGTTATTTATGAAATATTAAAGGGGTTTTATTTATTTATTTTTAATTATTGGTTTTTAAACCTATATAATAAAATAATCCAAAACTAGAAAAATTCACATTTTTCACATGGTTTCTACCAAAAAATAGTGTTTTTCAATAATTTACAAGCATATGTACAAAAATCATTAAAATAATTCCATTAATGATGTATATGTGAGTCATGTTCATAATGAATTGATTTAGAAAATTAGAATATAATACAGTTTTTGGTTGATTTATTATAGGATTATAAAATTTTAAAAAATAATACATAAAAATACATTGTAATAATGGTGAAATCCATATTTTTTCATGGATTCCCTTTATTTGATTTATTGCTTCAATTTTTTGATCTTATTATTTCATAATACATACCATATGTTTATACCCTATTAAATATTAACTGAAAAAAAATAATTTATTTCTGAAAATTATGAAAATATAACCATTTTATAATTTTGAAATGATGATTTTAAAAATAATTATTTTTATAATAAATTATTTCATAAATATTAGAATTTAAAATTTTATATAAAACCCTTATTTTCTACTAAGATTCAAGTATTTAAGACACTAACCACTTTCATACCCTTATAAAAATCACATTGAACGTCATTAAATTATATTATCATTCATATTCAAATAAATATTATTTAGTAAGAATATTTCATTAAAATATAATTCACTTAAAAATGATCGAATTGGTAAAAAGGTGTGTTTTAATTAGTACTATATTATTCCCAAGAATACATTTTCTATAAATTCTTATGAAAATATAATTTTGTATAAAAATTATTATATTATAACTATATATTATGAATAAAAATAAAAATTAATAATCATTATTTTATTTAAAATAAAATGTTAAAATTCTTGCTGATAGGTTTTATATACATAATCCCTTTTTACAATAGCATATAGCCTAAGGGAAATTTTTAATATGGGGGCACTATCTTGAGTTAGTTCAGTAAGCATGGTTTGGGTTGTTATATCAACAAAATAGAACATATAATGTAAAAAATTATTATCAACCTTCAGTTAGCATATATTGAATTATACATAGTCAATAGAAAATCCAAATGAAGTTATCTAACTAATATTCAATGATAAAGTTTCATTATTTGGAATGATCCAACTATCCATGGCCATTGTTTCTTCAATCTCTATAAATTAGAGAATATCATGACACAAAATATATAATAATCTTATGGTTCACTATGAAATGACTATATTATCAAATGTAATGATAGATAATGGTCCTTAAAATTTCCTAAGCTATATAGGTCCAAAATAACCATTGTAATGTATGTTTTTTCTATAACTACATTACTCAAAAAATAACTAATTCATTCAGAATGGATATTTATTTATGAATATTTAAAAATTAAATTCTTATCCCATTTAAAAATTTCCCACATGAAATTTTATTTTATACACTATAATAGATTATGGTACTTTTCTCATCTCCTCTTTTGGTTACCATGTTTCTTACTAGGAAATATTGTTATTCTGCATTACCCTTAATAAGTGAGTTGCTTCAGTTCATAGTTCATTGTCCCCATAATATAATATCATCATTAGTTTATCTTCCTATAAATAATAATTATCTAAGGATACCACCTATTTATTCAGTAAATATGGGGGGTTTGTTATGTACATCTACAAGAGGGATGCATGGAACACAACATGTACTTGAGATATGTTTGGTGGGAGTTTTATTTCAATAAAAGAAACTCAATTGAAATCAATGATCTTAATGGTACTAATTAAACTTTGATAAATCATTCCCCTCATCCAAATCATAATGAAATTCTTTCTTGATGATATAAAAGGAAGACATTATCATAAAACTAAAACTACAGGTCTTATTGATGATTTTATTCATATATTATCTATTTATGTTTTAAGATTTCCTATACCTTTGAATTTTTTTTATCCTCATCTATCATATCTTAGATATGATCAGGTCATAAAATCTTCCCCTCTCTAACATCATCCCAACATGATGAAGTTTCAGACATGTTCCCTTGAAGAGCCTCATAAGGTGACATTTTAATGATAAAATTGAAAAAAAAATTATATGACAACTATACATGTGTAATGAGATGATCCCAAAAACCTCGTAAATCCATTTAAAAAGATATGAATATATCCTCTAGAGTTTTAATGGTTGTTTCAGATTGACAATCCACCTGAAGCTGATAAGTATTATTGAAACTCAACTCAAAATCCAGTTCTTTCTAAAGGATTCTAGATAGAATTTAGATAAACCAAATATCTCGATCAGATTGAATGCAGGGTGTAAATCCATGGAATCTTACCAAATCTCTTATGTATATCATGGATAGTTCTTCAAAAGGTATGTCCTCTATGATATAAAGGACATGCACTACCATTTTAATGCAATCTATTACTATCCAAAAGGTGTTGTATCACTTAGATTTCATTGGGAATCTAATCAGAACATCAAAATTTATGCTCTCCATTTTCTATTATGGAATGGTAATTGGTTCAATCAAAACATTATATTTATTTTGTTCATAAATGACATTTTTTATATTAATAATCAAGATACATATTCCTCAAATTCTTGCTTAATTTTTCCCCAAGAGATTATTTTTCTTCAAATATCAATACATAATAGTTATTTAGGGTTGAATAGAGAAGGATGTGCAATACACATAAACCATAAGATTCCTCTTAAGTTATATTTATGATGGGACAAATATTCAGGATTGAAACCTTATAACTATATATTCTATATTGATGAACTAAATAGTATTTACTATATTTTTATAAATCCCTTAATCATATTTTTTTCTTTATTTATCCACATAATAATAGATGTTTGAGGAATTAGTTCATTAAGGGTGTATAATTTTCCTTTTATGATTCCCATGAACATCTATGACATGTCCATGATGATTGGATCTCTCTTTATCCACATCAAGGATAAGTATTTTGGATCATATCTACTTATTATTCTTCTGGTTTGTTCTCCTTTCCAGGATGGTAATAAATTGAATAATCATAATTCTCGATAAATTTTAACCACCTTCATTTGTGCATATTTAGATTATTTTTGAGAATATATACTTGAGGCTTTTATAATATGTATAAATGATTACACAAACACCACCATATATTGAAGATCCCAAATAATTTATATCTTGTTATAAATGAATTTCTGTTTTCTATTAGTAAATCGTGTTCTTGGAGTACCTAAAAAAATCGATGTATGAACCCTACAGTGAAACCTAACCACACGAGAAATATTCATTATAACCATGAAGGTAGTCATACTAGAACACCTTACTGAAATTTTTAGATGAATATACTATTCATTATGGAATCAACTGCACATTGAGAATCACCCAATTAAAAGAAAAAATATACCTTCCATGTGACATTTAAAATCTATATTTTTCCCTTATTGTAACCATTTTTATGATAATTTCTAGTTCCCTCAAGAATAATCTACCCTACTGAAAGAATATATGTACCTAACATGAGCACAAATAAAATGAGCATGAACTATAATTAAGTTAACAATTTGTTGTCATGCCTTCAACATGAAGGACAAAGGTAATTGCATAATGTTTCATTCCATCATGTCATGAAATATTGATCATGTCAACTGACCAATTTGTACCATCCATAAATTTCCTAGTTTTTTGAATCGACAATATGAAAATATCCTATATCATTGAATCACAAATATTGAAATCACCTAAATCATGAAATCACCAATAATGATATCTCATATATCATTGAATCACTTATGTGAAAAACTCCAACATCAATAAGATAACTTAAGCAGAATTCGATTACCAAAATGAATCAAGCAAGTGACCTGCCTATGGAAACCTACAAAACTAGCCATTATATTACTCTCATGGAATGCATCAAATCACTAAAGTATAGTTTCGAATCATTAAATGTAGATCTAACTAATTATTAAAGAAGAAAGTAATTTTAGACATCAAGTATTGTTATTAAATTACTCATTTTTTATGAAGAATATTATATAAAGAAAAACTAATAATATAAAGCATATTTGAGTGGTGGTTATTTTACACAGAATAATAGAGGATCCCACACATAAACCTGTAATTTAGAAAATAATCTATGATGATCTATATTTCTACACCTCCTATGAATATTTTCAGATCTCATTCTAAAAAACTAAATCAAAGGAATCTAATGTATTAATTCTTTTCATATCTAGTTGGATCACATTTTATGATCTCATTTATATTTATCTATATATTTATTTTATACATTTGAGTTATGCATTGTATCTATCTATCTATCTACATATACAGTCTCATATACTAAACTATAGTGTGCATGACACGTTCTCATATACCATTCATTCTTATTCCCATATACAACTGTGGAAGAAAATGTATGTTACCTGATATCTTATCTTATCCAAAATATAATAGTGGAAGATGCTATTTGTTGATAAAAACCTATGAGATTTTTTATATGGAACATTATCCAAGATATGGATTATTTTATTTATTAATAAACGGATAGGAATGTTAAACCTCAAAATTATAAAGTAAAATGTTGTATTTGATAATGTGTATGACATGCATCTCCAAGCATATAAGAGATTATAATTTCACAATAAATTAGAGTATAATTACTATTTTAAATAGATCCAATATAATATATATATATTACAATGTATGAAACACTGAGTTAGCTTACATTACACACAATATCAAATTTCTTCGATAGTTTGATTCACACACATGACTGAGTTTTACCAAATAATAATGTATTATTAAAATATAATAATTTAATATAACAACATATAAATCAGCCACTAAATTAATGGTTAAGAATATTAGTAACTAAATTTTAAAAAAAAATTATGGTTTAATCAAATATAAAATAAATTCATTTGTTTCAAATTAATTATAAATTAATATAATATAAAATTTAATTTAAATTGAATGTTTTTGTAGACCACTATTCTTACAATCACAAAGCTATTTTATCCTAATAAATTAAATTAACTAAAATGGGTGTGTTAAGTTAATGTAATATATATATATATAATATTAAATTAATAGTTTCATACTTATCCAAAATATTTGATAGGCTTAATATTAGAATTAACATAATATTATACCTAAAACCTATATTTTTATAAAAGCAGTTTAACATTATATTAATGGAAATCCAATTTTATATATAAGAATTCTTACTTTTAAAAAAAAATTCAAATTAAAATAACCAAATTAGTTTAGGGATAATTTTGTGTATTTTTCTCTAAAGTTTCATTTTATGATGAATAGGGAAAGTATAATATTCTAATTCAAAACTCCATTTTCATCTAATTAATTTGTAAAGATAAATTATATTTATAATTAAATTTAAAGTAAAATTACATAAACTATACCTAAAGAAATCAAATTTATGTAATTTGGATAAATTTTACATTGAAATTGGATATAAAAACTAAGAAATATTTTGAACATTTTTCGATTAAATACCTGCATTGTTGTCCCGTCTATAGGACGAATTTAAAATTAATTTATAACCCTTGTGTAATTGGATTTTTTAAAATTTATTACTTATTTTTAATCAATATAATTTATTATGAATAAAAATATCAAATTAATTTTTGATCAAAAATATTAGTGAAGTTGAGTAAATTTTGTTACAATGGTTAAGAGAAACATTAGATAAACAAGGCACTAAAATTTAACCTTAAGGGACAAAATAAACTATATACTTTTAAAAAGGACATTTTATGTCTATATATCGACCAAATATCCCATTTTATCTAATTTTTTATATTATTGGAGCCACTTGACATTGAAGAAACATGTTTGGAGTTCCCATTCCAAAAATATACATGAGTGCCACTGCTCATCCTTTATAAAAAGGCATCCATTCCTACCACTTCCATACACCTATAAAGCCACTTTTTCTCCAAAAATATCTACCTAAATATTTACTAAGAATCCCTAAACAATCCCTAGAATCCCTACCATGGGAATAAATCTATCCAAGAAGGGACTTTGGTGTAATCCAAGAGAAGTTACCCAAAGAAGTGGTACCAACCTTCCTCAAGCTCCTTTGTTTTATTTTTATTATCCACCACCTAATATATTATTATTCCATGTTTATATGTTATAAAATTATAATATATATATATATATATGTTTTTATTCTAACAGTTAAACCTTCACTTAAACACTCTTCTATCTAATGGGTAACGAGCATACAATATGTCTACACAGTGAACTACAACCTCTCGAAATAATGATTGTTCATTATTTATTTTACAACAATTAATGGCTTGGAATTATGATGTAAACTATGTTTATATATAATATTTATGATATTTATTATGTAATTATGCTTCTTTAATTATTTTATAAAACATAACTTTATGCTTTACACTTTTTGGGAATATGATAACATAGTTTACGAAAGTGTGGACTACCACATCCTCAAAGTGAATGGATTCATTCACAATATATGTGGAATGTATGAAAGCTTTTTAAATTAAAATTATGTGAAAAAATATATAATAATTTTATGGAATAATTACATTTATTGAAATATAATATATCATTTTTTTATTAACCTTCCTCACATTTAAAAAGTGATATCGTCCTTTGCAGATGTGTGGACTAAATCCTCCTTAACACAATATGATTCCTTTTACATCACAATAATTATATATATAATTATATAATAATAAAAACAATTTTATTTATTATATAATTTTAATTAATGAAAGATTAATTTTACTTACCCATTTTCTATAACAACTATAGAAAAATAAGAATGTTACTCATGCTTACCCAAAACCTACCATCTTGATAATTGGAACATTGGTTCATTTTTTAGAACCATATTTAATGACTATATTTAAAAATATATTTTATGTAAAAATATGATAATTATGTCATAATTTTAATTCTTCATATGCTATATAATTACAACTTTGATGATAGTGGACCGACCAATGTTATTAATTACACATAAATCAAATTTAGCCAATACACATGATTTTTTTTTTAATTTTTTACAACATATTAATAAGTAAAATAAAAGTAATGATAAACATGAGAAAATTTGTAATTAAACTAAATAAATAACATATGTTTAATATTTAGTAATATAAAGAGACACAAGTCATTTCAGACTCAAGGTGACAGATTCTCATCTCACTTTTTACATATTTGACATAAATTTCATATCCACCACTTACTTCATTTCATTAGTGTATCTAACACACATTTTACATATAGTATCATAATTTATTTAGTCATCAATAAATTTTGAGTTTTAATTTGAACTATTTTATCAATGTGGATTTTATTTAAGAATTATAAAGTGTAAATGATATTTTATAACACAATTCCTTTTTCATTGGGTTACATTAGATCCTTGTTGTCATTAATATTATTTGATTATATATATAATGCAGTATACAATTTATTTATGTATTTACACTTTCGTTATGTGTATTGAAATATGATATAAATAATCAATTTCTTTTTTTGAGTATCACAACAACGTTATGGTCTTTTTAAGGGTTTATATTAAAATCTTATTTTATTCTGGATTTTTTACACTAGAATTTAGATCTGAGTAAATTAATTGATAATTCTATAATAAACATTATCATTTTCTTATCCAGTGATTCTTCATGACCTTTTCATGTAATTTTTCAATTTTCCACTCATTTCTACTCAACTGGTTTTATAAAGTGTTTCTAAGAAGACCCGATATTATTTATCTCTTTAGTTAGTGAGATTATTTCTTTTTGTAAAACCATAATTTATAAAAATAAATCAAAAATGTTTTAAAATTTTCAAAATGAATTATAAAATAACTTTTTTATTTGCTAATTTTTTAAATGAAATTTTAGTTTCTATTTCTGAACATGTCATTGTTGATAACTTTTTTACTTCTCAAAAGGTATGTTCTTTTTACCTAGTATGACCCGTACTGACTTACCAACCATCATTTCATTGATTATTGATTTTCATGTTTAAAATTTTAATTATTAAATAATTTTTTTGCAAAAGTTATTTTCAAATAAGAATGATTTTCAAATTTTTTTTCTCAAAATGTAAAGGATATATTCCTCATTAATTCTTTTGAGAGATCTTTTTACAGTATTTATATTCATCAACAAAAAAATATTTTATTTTACTCAAGTTGGAATATGTTGTATTGATACATTTTTTATTATTTCTCAGGATGGTTCTTTATTGATTTGGAAATGGATATAATGGAAATTTTCTCCCATTATTTCCTTTGAATCACATTTAAATATTCAATTTCCTATTATCATTATGATATATAGTAATACACCTAGATTATTTTATATGGTGTATATAGTCTCCTTTGACATTTTATAAAATGAATCAACATATTCTTAGGATATTGTATTTTTCATTTAATGTTATCCCTTCATTGGGATTATGATTCAAATATTTCAATGTGGTATGGGAAACTTCATAATATTTAAGTATTAATTTACTCAATAATATTTTTAATGATATTTCAATGGTATTTTCATTCATCAACATCATCAACCCTTATTGCTGCTAATATTTTACAGGGTAATTATTTAAAAATATGTATCTTCTATTCAGTATGGATATTTGATAAGTAATTTTTATTGATTGTTTGATTTTAGGAATTCAATGGATAGGAAATGACGGGTGGTGGATGTAGATTATATATCCCCTCAATGAATCATCAGGATCTCATGAGACAAAATAGTTGTGCAAAGAAAATAGTTTTCTACCTGGGGTTTTTAACCCTAATTTGAAATGTCTTGATGGTAGAGGTCTTCATGTCCCTAATAAATGACATAATATAATTTATCATTTCCCTCATTTTGATTAATATACTATTTACTCATTATATTTTTCATCAACATATCTATGGATGAATTTCATTATTAGTTCATTGATTGAATGGAATGATTTTAAGTTTCTTACCTTTCTATATTGATTTTTACTTATCATGTTATTTGAATATCATCTATTCCATTTATTTACCTTTCCATATTTCTCATGCACTTCTTTCTCGGTTTATTAATTACATGTAACATTTATTCAGTTATTACACTTCCAAATTCAAAATTCTCATTGATTCGTTATTTATTATGCTATACTTTACCCTTATTGATCAGTTTATCTCACCCTTATTTTTTTACTATTACAATTGAATCCTAGAGGTGTACTATGAAATCTATGAAGAGATATACCAGATGGTATATTGTTATCCTCGGAGGAAAAAAATTATTTTCTAATTAGTGTATTAATTTGTAATACAAGACTCATGAATGTATCCGGCTTTCCAATACTACTAAACTGATTAGTCCTTTGTGAATTAATATCTTGTAATCATTCCAATGTAATGGTTATAGACAGAATATTTTGGGTTTACAGGATCGGGGTACTATAGTTGTTATCAAAATACATTTATTAGTATGTGTGGGAACTATAATTAAGGAAACATACATTAGAGAGAATAACCTTAAGATAGACATTGTGGATAATTATATAATAACATACTAATGTTTTTATTAGATAGATATTATGTGGTTTTCTAAGAAATACATACCTATCCAGATACTATAAGATGACGTTGTTCTATAATAGATATAGCTAATGGTAACAAATCTAAAATTTTGTGTGGGGCCTAACACAATGTAACCTAGTACATGAGAAAGAGACTCACAGTGAACATGTTTTGTCACTCCTAAGGTCTACACTTAGGATAACCCAATTTTTCATTACAAATTACTATGAAAGATTTGAATAGATAATGACAATGAATGATATAAGTTAAATATAAGTTGTTTTTAGATTGGTGATAATATTTCATGATTTAGAAATCATAAAAATAATATTATTGTCAAACAATATACCAAATAATAACCTTTGTGAAAATTAATGGATAATTATTTAGCAATTAGAGTTGTATGAAAAACATTGTTAAAAGTCAATATATTGTTTAGACTTATTTCAAGGATGTATATCATTTTTATTTTCTAAATTATATTAATATTTTTTTATAAAAGGGAAACATTTATGCCAAATGACAGCCCATCAAGTCCAGCAATTCCACGGTACTTGAACCAATGACTAAATGATGATATGGGTTTCATGACTACCACGTGACTGTGAAATTCCCTTGTTAATATGTTGTTTTTTAAGTTAATAAATTCGAGAGAAAAATAATAATGAAAAAATAGTATTATTATGTTTTAGGTTTAGAGATTAATGTTTTAACTATATTTTCTTTAGAGTATAGTTAGAGAAAAATGGATAGACATGTTACTCTTTTGTGGGTCTTACGATCCATTTAATTAAAATTTTATGTTCTTCAAAAACGGGGTTCATTCTAGGATATTAATTTAACTAATTATTGGTTGAATTCAAAATTGTTAAGATAATAAACAAAGGATAAAGGTTTTTTTAATGAAATATAAATATATTAATAAGTTATATTTCTATGTATTCATATGCGGTAAAGTAATTACTCAATAATAGTAAAATGATCAAAAAATGTTGTCATAATACCTTATTTTTTGTACAACCAATGATCTTTAAAATCATCACAAACATATGACTTTGAGTCTCTAAAATTAAATTTATTATCGACTTTTTTTTCATTGATGACATCATTCACTCCCTAAAAATATTTATACTTTTCCATCATGTATGTATCCCAACTTTAAACTAACATTCTTCTATATAGAGACATAGTTATATGATAGTCTACGTGACATATTGACTTCTCACTATCTCTTTTATAGAGGATGTTTTATGAAACAATACAATTATTTGGGTTTTAAATGTAGTAAATTTCCAAATATCAATAAAAAATAAAATTAGTAAATTTACAGTATACAATTTATTTTAGGTGGGGAGATTTTAACACCTTGATATTATAAAGTATGACATTATATTGGATAGAGTTTATAACACACATCATAAAGAATATAAGGGAATACAATTCTTAAGGCTATATGTAACGACCCAAAAATTTTGAATTTTTTTTTGTTTCCTAACTTTGTGTGTTATTTTATTTTATACTCAACAAAACTATTTCATTTAATAAAATGAGTATAATTAAAATAAGACCGTTGGAAACTAAATGTTGCATTAATTTTCTATAAATTCAAGTGATATTGATTAATTAATATACAAAAACGATTTGATAGCCCCATCTAGTAGTCTCGGGCCGATTGAAGCTCATCTGACGGAACTAAGGAAGGAGGTAGCACCTTTGGGCTTTGCTCTAGACCAAACCCAAACCGAACTTCATCGTGTGAAGCTGGAACGGAATCGGCTTCGCGAGAAGTTCAAGCTGATAGAAATCACTACTCAGGAAATGTTGGCCGAGCTGCCCCAAGATTATATCACCCTAGCACACCTTACTCTTAGGTCCTATGCTGGTGTTATATGGGGTTATGTAACAAGATTGTAACTACCTTTTGTAATCCTTTGATTTAAATAAAAATTGTAATTTCTTCTTATGATGAAGTTTGTGAATTTTAAAATGTTTGGATAAATATAGTATTCATATTTTTGATGAATTTTAGAAAAAGGATATTTTAAAAATGTTTATGTAAACCTTAAATAATTAAAAATGTGTAATGATTTTTAAAAATAGTCTTCTATAGTTGTGTTTAGTCTGAAATTTAGAGTCCAATAAGATCAACTTAATTTTTGATGAACAATAATTTATGAACAGTGATTTTATGATTAGTATTAGTAATGTGACCAAATGGATTAGTAATCTCACTTAAAGAAATTATTAATATAATTTAGTCACATTGATTAAGTAATGTGATTCAATAAAATAGGTAAATAACTGTTTCAAATATTATTGGTTAAGTATTAGTTTTTTCAGGTGAATAGAGTTTTTTATTTAAAAATTAAATTAAAAATATTTAGAAAATTATTTTTATAAAATGGAGTTCATTTTTAAAATCAGAGCATTGATATTTGTTTAAGGTGAATTTTTGGGATTTTTCTGAAACATTTGAATTTTCAGTGAATAGTGTTTTTATTTAAAAATTAAATTTAAAATATTTAGAAAATTATTTTCATAAAATGGAGTTCATTTTTGAAATCAAAGCATCGATATTTGGTAATGGTGAAATTTTGGGATGTTTCTGAGAAAGTCGAATTTTTGGTGAATAGTGAAAATACAGTTTTTGAGTTCCGGGTGTTTAATGACATCATTAAGGATGTATTAATTATTAAATAATTCTGGTAGACTTATTAATAGTAATATAAGGTATGAGGTGTCCCAATTTTCCAATACCATGGGCAAGCCCATGGTTTTCCCAATACCACTAATGAGGTGTCCCTTGGCAACTAATGCTTTGTCCCCTCACTTCTCCAATAAATACCAAGACTTTCCCTCATTAATTTCATTTCCAAATCCACCCCAATGAAATTCTAGCCTCTTTAACTCCCAAGGAGTCCTCCCAAGGTTCCCTTAAGCCTCCCAAGGTCCTGAACTTCAAGCTTTTGAAGTTACTTCTCAAGGTAAGGGATCCTACCTCTCTCTTTCTTTTCATGTATTCTCCTTTATGTCATTTATTTTAATCTACATGTTCTTATGATGGGGATATTCTTTTATATTCATCCTAATTTCCTTTTCATTTTCATATGATGAGATACCCCCTCTTTCTCTCATTAATTCAATTTAATACTGTTTAAGTGGCACCGTTAGGCTTCTTAATTTTTGTAAGGGATTCTTTCGCCCTTCTCATTTTCAAGTTATATTTTCATGTTAATTCTTTCAAGTTACATTTTCTTATTTTGGGGAATGATAATTATATCCATCATACTATCCTTTTATTTTCATATGATGAGAGACCCTATTTGATCTCATCAATTCATTTTTTAGATATTTTAAGTGACGCCATTAGGCTGCCGAATTTTTCATAAGAGAAATCTTATTTTTTTCTTCATTTCAAGTTCTTCATTTCATATGGTATATCTTCTAAATTTAATTAACATGTTCTTAAATACTTTATATTATTTCCCCCTACTATTATATGGATCATTTATGAGTGGGTGACCCATGTCCCCTGTCTTTTCAATGTTTTCTAAAACCCTGTAACATAGCCGTTATGCTGCAGATTTTTTGTCTCAAAATGTCTTTCTCTTTTTATCAAATTCATTTATTTTATTAAGTGAATACTCAAAGAACTTTCATATATAGGGGTATTAAAATATATATAAAAATGTTCTATTTTAATTCTGGGATTTACATACATGAAACCCGCTTTCCATTTCCGTGGGTTTAAAGTGACGTAAAGATCGTGTCTTTAAAGAAGTTTTTAAAATGTTATGATTATGAAATGAAACCCATTTATTTTTTGATATATGGGTTATTTATGAAATGTTTGGTGATGATATATGGGTTTCACATGATAATAAAGAAAAATTAAGGTTGTTCCCTTAAAGCGCTCCAATGCATTGGGTAAAGACTTAATCTCTAGAGATGGTCATTTTAACGATACCTTGGTAATTTTTTTAATGACACCTTGGGGATGGACCTTGGTGATACAGAAATGATTGTATAAGTTAAATGTTGTAGCCACATTTTCAAGTTATGAAACACGTTATTTATATTATGATATTCCTCATGATCTCTTTCTCATGCCTTAAAGTTATTTATCATGACTTTATTGATGTATCTCAAGTTCACGTGTAAAATTTTTCTCTTGTTTCCCTTATTGGGCCTTCTACTCCCCCTTTCCTTTCATGTATTCTCCCAAGTTATGAGATGCTGTAATGAACTTCGGATGAACAATGAAGAATCCTTAAAATTAGTTTAGAAGAAATTTTTTTGTTGTTATCATGTTTTATGTTCTTTATTTCCAAGACACTAGACTTTAAAGATCCTATGTTTGTAAAATGTAATGAAATGTTATGTAATAAAATGGAAGGATTCTATAGTTGGTATAAAAGGACAGTTTAGTTATTTATAGAAATTAGGATATGAAAACATTAGGAAGAACCCTATAGAAAAGATTAAATATAGGAAATCTTCCTGGTATTTTGGTGAGTATTGAGTAAGTGGTTTATCAAGAAAATATATCCCTATCTGGATATGAGCAGGTAGAGGTGGCTCTCGTGCAGATGTACATAGGTGTAAAACCCGAAAACACCGCTTTGAGCTAGACTCTAATGGGAACTGGTACACGAAAATGGGCCCTGCTGCACTCTTGGTTACGACACTCCCATGGGATATGTTTGGTTAATCACATGCTTTTTATGAATCAATATGAAAGAATTATAGAAAAATGTAATTTGTCTAAAGCATGAAGTT
This sequence comes from Viscum album, assembly GCA_963277665.1. Lineage (NCBI taxonomy): Eukaryota > Viridiplantae > Streptophyta > Magnoliopsida > Santalales > Viscaceae > Viscum > Viscum album. Next base: position 1,072,565,329 of record OY728127.1, on the reverse strand, counting down.
TTAAGACATAAAATACTTTTTATTTAAAATATTCGTAAATGAAATAAGTTTCTCAGAAAGGATTTATTATTTTAGAAAATGTCCTCATCTTCTAGGAATAGGTTGATGTATTTCCTGAGGAGTTACCCGGACCACCCCTAGAAAGAGAGGTAGAGTTCTCCATTGAACTCGTACCTAGATCTCATCTAATGTAAAGGACCCCCTATAGGATGGAATATATGGAGCTAGAGGAATTAAAGAAAAAACTTTGAGATCTTTTGGAGAATGGGTTCATCCGACCAAGTGTGTCTCCTTGGGGAGGACCATTTTTCTTTGTGAAGAAGAAGGATGGATTGAAGCAGATATGCATTGATTATAGAGAACTTAATGGGATCACAACGAAGAACAAATACTCTCTTCCAAGAATTGATGACTTATTTGACCAACTTCGAGGGACTCAATTCTTCTCTAAGATTGATCTTTGTTCTGGTTATCATCAATTAAGGGTGAAGAATTATGATATTCCAAAAAACTGCCTTTCGATCAAGATATGGACATTATGAGTTTGTTGTTATTCCCTTCGGACTAATGCACCTACTATTTTTAAGGATCAAGAATAAGTTTATCTTGGAAACTTATTTCAAATGGATATCCTTTTTATAGGAAAATGATTTTGTGATTAAATGATAAAGGTTATTTTTTATGATGTTTTCTCTTTTAGAGTACTATATACCTAAGGGAAATAAAATACTACAGGATTTAATTTAAGGAGGAATGATCAAATTTTTTTGTATGAATTTATGTATTTATTGTGGACATATGGTGATTTGGGTTATTTCCTAAAAATGATGAACCTTGCATATAGAATATGTGAATAGGTTAATTACACTTTAGTAGGAGACTTTAATAGTAGTCAATGATATTTGGAGATATATGTTACGATTTATTGGTGAAGACTATGTGATTAAATCCTTCTTAGTTTTCGGTTCCAATATTAGTTTGGATTATTCTAAAAAATTTTAAGGATGGTTTTGTATTGAATGGTGTTTCTAGAACTTTGGGTACTTTTGTTGAATTTTGGAGATTAATAGTTATATTTATTTTTATAAAGGATTATCCTTTTTGGGGATTATATGATCTCATACTAACCTTTTTAGTTTAGTTGATGACAAAAGACTGGGGAAAATATCGTTATTATTTTTCGGATTATTTGATTCTCTAGAAGATGATTCTTGTGCTTTTGATGAGGCCAAGTATTTTTTAATGCTCATTATTTGGAGAAAAGATTAGTCTTGGTGGAAACTTATTAAGGGATGAAACTCTACTTGATGGTAAATATATTTCCTTATGTTTTTATTATATGTATTAAATTAATTCCTCAAAATTATGAAAAGTAACTTAAAACAAAAACGTTGTTGGTTTACATTTCCTACTGGGTAATAAAAGACTGTTTAACACATATTAAGTTTGTGATATTCTTGTGTTCAATTTTCTCCTAATCATTTTTTCTATCACTCTCCATCAGAACTTGATCCTTTTTTTCTCTTCCATATCCTTGTTTTCCTATATGGAATCCTAGTGTGGGTTAACTCGTTTGACCTTTGTATTTCCCTTTATTTCTTTTAAGGTAATAGTTTTACTCACTCTTTTATGATGTGGGACATTCAACTAAATTTACAATCCCAATTTTAAAATCGTGGGGATGAAATTTCTTAATGGGGGAAGATTGTAATGACCCAAAAATTTTGAATAATTTTTGTGTTTCCTAACTTTGTGTGTTATTTTATTTTCTACTCAACAAAACTATTTCATTTAATAAAACGAGTATAATTAAAATAAGACAGTTGGAAACCAAATGTTGCATTTTTTTTCTATAAATTCATGGGACCTTGATTAATTAATATATAAAGAAGATTTGATGGCCCCATCTAGTAGTCTCGGGCTGATCGAATCCCATCTGATGGAACTCGGGAAGGAGGTATCACCTTTGGGCTTTACTCTGGACCAAACCCAAGCCAAACTTCATTGAGTGAAGTTGGAATGGAATTCACTTCACGAGAAGTTAAAGCTGATAGAAATCACTACTCGGGCAATGTTGGCTAAGCCACCCCAAGATTCTATCACCCTAGCACATCTTACTCTTAGGTCCTATGCTGGTGTTATAAGGGGTTATGTAACAAGACCATAACTGCCTTGTGTATTCCTTTAAATTCAATAAAAATTGTGATTTCTTCTTATGATGAAGTTTGTTAATTTTCAAATGTTCGGATAAATATAGTATGCATATTATTGATTAATTTTAGAAAAAGGATATTTTAAAAAAATTTATGTAAACCCTAAATAATTAAAAATTTGTAATGATTTTCAAAAAATAGTTTTCTACAGTTGTGTTCAGTATGAAATTTTGAATCTAATAAGATCAACTTAATTTCTGATGAATAGTAACTTATGAATAGTGATTTTACACTTAGGATTAGTATTGTGACCAAATGTATTAGTAATCTCACTTAAATAAAGTATTAATATAATTTAGGCACCTTGATTAAGTAATGTGATTCAATAAAATAGGTAAATAACTATTTCAGAAATTATTGGTTAAGTATTAGTTTTTTCAGGTGAATAGTGTTTTTTATTTAAAAATTAAATTAAAATTATTTAGAAAATTATTCGCATAAAATGGAGTTCATTTTTGAAATTAGAGTATCGATATTTGGTTAAGGTGATTTTTTGGGATTTTTCTGAAACAATTGAATTTTTAGTGAATAGTGTTTTTATTTAAAAATTAAATTAAAAAAATTTAGAAAATTATTTTCATAAAATGGAGTTAATTTTTGAAATTATAGAATCTATATTTGGTTAAGGTAAAATATTGGGATGTTTCTGAGAAAGTTGAATTTTCAGTGAATAGTGAAAATACAGTTTTTGAGTTTCGGGTGTTTAATGACATCATTAAGGATGTATTAATTATTCAATAATTATAGTAGACTTATGAATAGTAATATAAGGTATGTGGTGTCCCAAGTGGCCAATAACATGGGAAAATACCATGGGAAAGCCCAAGGTTTTTCCAATACCACTGATGAGGTGTCCCTTGGCAATTAATGCTTTGTACCCTCAATTCTTCGATAAATACCAAGCCTTTCCCTCATTCATTTCATTTCCAAATCCTCCCCAACTAAGTTCTGGTCTCTTCACCTCCCAAGGAGTCCTCCAAAGGTGCCCTTAATCCTCCCAAGGTCCTGACCTTCATGCTTTTGATGTTACTCTTCAAGGTAAGGGATCCTACCTCCCTCTTTGTTTTCATGTATTCTCCTTTATGTCATTTTTTAAATCTTCATGTTATTATGTTGGGGATGTTATTTTATATTCATCCTACTATCCTTTTTATTTTCATGTGATGATAGACCACCTCTTTCTCTCATCAATTCATTTTATGAATGTTTAAGTGGCGTCGTTTGGCTGTAGATTTTTTTAAGGGATTCTTTCACCCTTCTCATTTTCATGTTCTATTTTCATGTCAAGTCTTCCAAGTTCCTTTTTCTTATGTTGGGGTATGATCTCTATATCCATAATACTATCCTTTTATTTTCATATGATTAGAGACCCTATTTGATCTAACCAATTAATTTTTTATAAGTTTTATGTGACGCTGTTAGGCTACCAAATTTTTCATAAGAGAAATCTTATTTTTATCTTCCTTTCAAGTTCTTCATTTCATATGGTCTATCTTTCAAATTTCATTACCATCTTCTTAAATCCTTTATATTATATCCCAATACCGTTTTATGGATCATTTATTAGAGGGTGACCCATGTCTCCTCTCTTTTCAATGTTTTCTAAAACCCTGTAACATAGTCGTTATGCTGCAGAATTTTCTTCTCAAAATATCATTCCCTTTTTATCAAATTCATTTATTTTATTAAGTGAATCCTTAAATTTCTTTCTTCTATAGGGGTATTTAAATATATATAGAAAAAATTTCTATTTTAATTTTGGTATTTACATACATGAAACCCGCTTTCTATTTCTGTGGGTTTAAAGTGACATAAAGATCGTGTCTTTAAATCAGTTTTTAAAACGTTATGATTATGAAATGAAGCCCATTTCATTTATGCTGTATGGGTTATTTCTGAAATTTTTGATGATGATATATGTGTATCACATTATAATAAATACAAATTAATGGTTCTCCCTAAGATCACTCCAATACATTGGGTAAAGACTTAATCTCTAGAGATGACCATTTTAACGATACTTGGAGAATAACCTTGGTAATTTTTTTAATGACACCTTGGGGATGGACATTGGTGATACGGAAATGATTGTCTAAGTTAAATGTTGTAGCCATATTTTCAAGTTAAAAAACACGTTATTTTTATTATGATATTCCTCATGATCTCTTTCTCATGCCTTAAAGTTATTTATCATGAGTTTATTGATGTATCTCAAGTTCACAAGTAAAATGTTTCTCTTGTTTCCCTAACTGGGCCTTCTGCTCACCCTTTCCTTTGATGTATGCTCCCAGGTAATGAAATGTTGTAATGAGCTCATAATTAACAATGAAGAAGCCTTAAAATTGGTTTACAAGAATGTTTTATGTTTTTATCATGTTTTATGTTCCTGATTTCCAAGACACTAAACTTTAAAGATCCTCTGTTTGTAAAATGTAATGAAATGTTATGTAATAAAAAGGTGGGATGCTATAATTTACATTATATTAATTATTTTAAATAGATTGAATATATTATATATATTTATATTCACATAACATCTAGTCTTCTTTTTTTATATGAAATTTTGAAATTTTCGATAGGTTGACTAACACGTAAGACATATTTTTTTTAAAGAACAATGTATTATCAAATTCCTATTACTATAATTTAATATAATAATTTATACCCTACCCTCCAAATTAATGGTTATGAATATTAATAACCAATATATTAAAATCCATTATTTACAAAAATATAATTGATTTCACTAGTTATAAATTTACTATGAATGAATATAAGAACAAATTTAATATAAAGGTAATGTTTTTATTGAAAATTATTTTTATTTTAAACAAGAATTTTTATCTTAATAAATTCAATTAATTAAAATTAGTTAATGATATTGTAGAAATATATATATATATATATTATACAATAAAATATTATTGATATTTATCTAATATATTTCATATGACTAATATAGGAACATACCCAATATTACACTTAAAACCTATAATTTTATAAAAATAGTTTTACCACCTTTTAATTGTGACCCTATGTTAAATTTCAATTTTGGAAATTTTAAAAATTAACATGTGTAACTAAAATTCATAGTTTAATGGTAAACAAAAAAATTTAGTGTGGAATAGTTTTTGAATTTTTCTTTGAAATTTAATTTTTTGAGAAATAGTGAAAAATACTAAATTTTAATTCCAAACTAGTTTTCCATCTACATAATTTATAAGGTAATTTTAATTAATATTTGTTTTAAAGTATAATAATATCAATTATAAATCAATTAATCAAATTTAGGTCATTGGGATCAATTTCACATTGATATTAGATACAGAAACTTATAAATATTTTGAACATTTTTAAATTAAAAACCTTCATTGTCATCACGTCTATGTGATTAATTTTAAATTATTTTCTACCACTTATTTGATTGAAAATTTTCAAAATGTATTGTATAATTTATTTAGAATAGTATATATTTTCTTATATTTTCAACTTAGATTTGGATTTAATATATTAGTGAATGTGTTTAAAATTAATTACAATGATTAAGAGAAAAATTATCTTAAAACGGACTAAATATTAAGTTTATGGTCCAAAATAACATAAAAACATGTAAAAAAGAAATTTGATGGAAATATTTAAACCATATGATACCATGTATCTAATTTTATGCATTATTGGATCCACTAGACATTGTAAAATTTTGGGTGAAATGCCCTTTCCAAAAAGTTACAAGAGTGCCACGCCACATACACTATAAAAAGTAACACATCCCTCAAACTTCTTCACACATCTCAATACACTTTTGATTGAACAAGATCTTATGAAATATTTCCTGAAAATCCCTCCAATCACCCTATAAGACTCACGATGGGAATTAATCCATACATGGAATGTATTTGGTGCCAACTAAGAGGAGTTACGCAAAGAAGAGGTAATCAACATCCTTGACCTCTGTTGTTTTATTTTCATTATAAAGAACATAAAATCTTATTATTAAATGATTATATTATAAAACAATTATCATAAATATAAATATATATTTATATTCTATTGTTTTTAACTACACTTACACAAACATCCATCTAAATTAGTAACAAACTTATCATTTGTGTGTATGGTGAAGTATCACCTCACGAAACCATGATTATTCATTTTTCCTAAAAAAAATTCATGATTGGTCATTTTAATGTACATTATATTTATATATAATATATATAATATTTATTATGTCTTCATTATTCATTAAATATTTTATAATAGATACCTTTTTGAATTTTATTTTGAGGGAGGACGATAACATCATTTGAGTGCAAACTACAACCTCCTCATAGAGTTGATTATTCATAAATGACATAAAAGGCATATATATGATATTAATGAAATAATTTAATTTCTGGAAATATAATATATAATTTTATTTATGACCATTTCACACACATAAAAATTTATGTGTCATTTTTGGATTTGGGGACTACCACCTATTCAACCAAATGTGATTCCTTTTACATAATAAGAATTATATATATAATTATATATTAATAAATAATATGTTATTAATTATATAATATTAATTCTATAATGATTAATTTTATTAACTTCATTCCATATTGATCATTGAAAAAGGGGAAGGTTAATCATGCATATGTATGGCCTACCATCTCCATAATTGTAATGTTAGTTCATTTTTAATATATTTTTTAATGATTTTTAAAAGTATAATTTATGTATTAATATGATAATTATTTCATTATTATTATTATTATGGATTTGATATATAATTAAACCTTTGAATGTAGTTGACCAACCAATGTCATTTTTTTGCACATAAACCAAATTTGGTCAAAACACCCAATGTAAAATCAATTGTTTACAACATGGTAATAAGTGAAATAAGCATAATGATAAAAAGTAAAAATATTTTGAAGAAAATAAGTAATTAATGTAAATTTATTATTCATGAATATAATGAAACACAAGATATATCGCACTCAAGGTTTGGGGTTTTTACCTCACTTTTTACATCTTTGAGATGAATGTAATATTCACCACTTATATATTTTTAGAAGTGTACCTACTTCCCATTATGAGATATAATATCATGATTAATTTAAAATTAATGATATTTTTAAATTTAATTTTATTTATTTCATCTTTGGGAATTTTATATATGTGTTACTAAGTGGAAAATAATGTTCATAAACCAATTCGTTTTTCATTGGATATATTACTTCCTTGTGGTTGTTAATATTTTATGATTATTTTTATAATGAAATATACTCTATCTTGATGTATTTTCACTTCCATTACATTTATTTTTAGTCGATACACATAATAAAATAATGGTTTGAGTATCACATCACCATTATTGTCATTTCAAGGGGTTATATTAAAATATTATTTTGTTCTGGATTATTTACACTTAGAAAACCATTAGAGGAACCTATTTGATAATTATCATAAAAAACCATAAATGTTTTATCCTCTAACAATGCATGACCGATTTCATAAAATATTACCATTTTTTCACTCTTTGGTACTCAAAATGTTTTTTTATAAAACCTCACATTATTTATCTCTTTAGTTAGTGAAACTATGCTCTTCAAAAAACACAAAATAATAAAAAGCTTTTCAAAAATATTTCAAACATTCCAAAATGATTAATTAATGATATTTTTAACCTTTTTGTCTTTAATTTTTTTTTCAATGTACTCTTCTTGTTGTATTCATAACAAGAAACTTTTATTACATTTTTACCATGAAAAAGGAATTTTCATTTTACTTGGTACGACATGTATGGATTTACCCCTATAATTTATGACAAGATTACAATGCATGTTTAAAAGGTTAATTATTAATCAAAATAATTTTGAAAGGTATTTTCAATGTAAATGGATTTACAATTTTTTTTCAAAAAAAAGTATATTTTTACTTAAGATTTATTTTAAGATATCTTTTTGTAGTGTTTCTATTCATCATTGAAAATAAACTATTTATTTTTCTCCACAAGGATATTTCTTTTGACAGAATCCTTATTTTTTTATTGGATGGTTCATGATTGATTTTTTCCAAAGATATTTTTGAAAATAACTTCCTTGATTCCTTTTTAGTCCCCTTTAAATATTCAATTCCCTATAATAATAAAGACAAATTGTAATGTGCCTAGTTTATTTTATATAGTTTTTATACATCTCTATAACATGTTATATAATGAATCTCTTTATTCTAATGATATTATACATTTCATTTAATGTTATTAATTCATGGGTATTATGACTCAGATGTTTCAAAGTAGTATGGAGAACATTGGAATGTTTAGATATCATTTTCATTAAGAATATTTTTATTGATCTTTCAATGGTATTTTCATTTATCAAAATCAACAACCATTATTGTTACATTTCCTCCAATGAGAAATTATTGATAAATCCAAATATTCTATTAAATACAGATATTTCATAAGTCATATTAATTGTGTTGATTGTCCAATATAAGGACTTATTTGGATGGATAGTAATGGGTGGGGACCCTACACTATATAACTAGTCAACGCATCGAGAGGGTATCTTTTGAGAAATTAGATATGTGAATTAAAAATGTTTCTAGATTTATTTTTAAACCATATTTTAAATGTTCCTCACATCATAGGTTTTCATGTTTCTCATATATGATTTCTAATAATTAATAATTTCATTCATTTTGATTCAGTTGTTATTTACCCGTGAAATTTTCTGTCAAATTATCTATGGATGAATTTCAATAGAAATTAATTGATTAAATAGAAAGTTTTTAGTTGTATTACATTTTCATATTGAGTAGGATTATCTAATAATTCAAATTTATTTTTTTCCATTTAATTTCATTTCTATATTTTTATGAACTTATTTATTAGTTTATGGATTATATGGAATGTGCGTTCAATTATTTACTTACCATATTGATTATTATCATTGATTCATTATTTCTTCAATAATACATTACCCTTACTGATCATTTGAGTTCACCCTTATTATTTTTCCATTCCCTAGGAATCCATGAAGCGTACTATGAAAGATACATGAGGATATAATAAATAGAATTAAGCTACCCTTGAAAGAATGAAATTGTGTTTTAATTAGTCTATTCATTTGAAATATAAGACTCATGTATGGATCACATTTATGGATAATATTAACTAAATAGGCCATTAAGCATTTGATTCCTAGTAATCGTTAAAATATAATATTAGTAGAAAATTTAACATAAATTTCTAGGTTCGTTTCGCTACATGGATGATGATAATTTCCAAGTATAGAGGATGAAATCTTAGCTTGAGACTTAACACATTTTTTAAATTAATCGGTGTAATTTTTATTTTTTTGTTTCAATAAAAAATTCTTTGTTTTATAAATTATATCAAAACATTACTTTGATAGTTAATCTTTATTTTTTATTTAATGTATTTTATTAAGTAACTTTGTTTCAAAAGTCGTAATTTTTTGGAATGTTATTTTAACTGAGCCTTGATTCCGCTTCTAAAAAACCATTTGAAAGATGAAATTTATATATTTATACCACTTAGAATTTCTATTATTTTTTTAAAAAATATGTTAATTATTTTTTGAATTTTTTTAAATAGAAGTTTTTTAGAACTCAATTAACCACAAACTCTTTAGTTACTCACTCTAACCAACATTTGGTTTCATCGTTTCATCAATGATATCATTTTTTATGCTCTATTTTTATTTAAAGACCATATAAGTTCTATTAACACTTAATTTTAGTCATTATGGGTAATATCAAATATATAAGAGATATTACTATATGAAATCCTAATTTTAATGCAAATAACTATGACTAATGGAAAATCAAGAGGACAATTTATTTTTAGAGTATGAGATTTGAAATTTGGTCTATAATTGAGGATAAGTATGAACCTCCTAACATCTATATATATACATAGAGGGTTCATAAAAAAGATACATATAAATTATTTTTAATTAAATGATAAAAAAATATTTTTCATTATGAGATGAATTATTTAACTGAATATCTTCTTGCACAACTACTTTTGAAATATGGGACACAATTATCGTTCCACATGAAGGATCATAAAATGTAATTGAAATTATCTTTAAAACATATTCTATTAAATATTATATATTTAATATGAAATAAATAAAATGATTTTTGTTATGTTTCTTAGGATTAATTAAATTAAGGATATGATGTATTCCCATAGAAAGATAATTGATAAAAATAACATGTGATGAGATTGTTAAAGTTTATACTAGAAAGATATAGAGAAACTCAATTTCTATCATAGAGTTATATGATATTAGAAAATATCGAGTAAAGGAGGTCATTGTAAATAAAGTGATATATGAATAATAACTGAAAGTGGACAATGAAGATGAATATGAACCAAAAACAAATTTTGTTTCATTCAAAACAACTATATCAAAGTTGAAAGAAAAATTTAATGTGAATAGTTTGATTAAAGAGGAATCACCATCATGTAGTGATGATGTGAAGGTTTATTTGGAAACATAAATCAAGAAGTTCTATAAAAATAAGAAATTCATAAGGAAATAAAATTATAGAGGTATATATGATAAATGAAATTTGGTAAATGATTATGAAATGGATGATTCATGAATGAAGTAATATAATATGAGTGTAAATGAAAAGGTCATATAATATAATATTTCCTTAAAATATTGTATAAGAAAAGGTATGATAAATAATTTATATGGTATAAATATCTATGAAATCCACTTAGAATGCTTCAAAACATGGACCAAACAATTAAGAAATGATAAATGAAGTAAAATGTAACTTGTCTAATACGTGTTTTATGAAAAAACATATTTGATTTATAAAATATTCATTATACATATCATGAATTATTCACAAGAATTATGATAATGTTAACAATGAGGAAAATAGGTCTACATATGTTTTTTTGGATTATTTTAATATACTATAGGATACCTCCACTAAACAAAAATATAAAAAGATATAAACAAATAACTTGTTTTTCTACCCATTTTAAAATTTATTATGCTATAGAAAAGGAAATGAATTCTAAACACCTAAAAGAGTATAATTAGTAGAAATAATCCAATGAATAATTTATGAATGATCTAAATAGTATCCCAAAAAATGAAATACCATAAAAATTATTCTTGGAAACAAGATTACTCTAAAATAAACTATATGATTAGGATACCCTCATATATGGTGGAACGTCAATAAAAATATATTTTATCCAATTTATTATTATGAAAATTTTGAAACACTTATTATTATTATGGAACTAATATGGTGTTAATTTATGAAATCCTATTGAATAATTATATTAAACCAGTTAAACAATTATACATTCAAAAATCTCTAATTACTAATTTCCCTATACCTAAGAAAAAATTGTCCCCAAAATCAATTCAAGATTAAATATTTTTATTAGAAAATGTACATGAAAAGATCTAGTAATAACATATGTTATCATCATAGTGGGTAATCTAGAAATAGGACAAGTTATTACCCTAGATTCAATAATTTAATCAACGTTAACCATAGATATGTTAAATTTAGTCATAATGTCGAAGGAAAATAAAATTTTGTGGTCAAATTAGTAACTCTAATAATGCTTTCATTTCAAAAGTTTTATCAGTAGATAAATTAAATAATATACAACATAGAATCTTTCAGTTATGTGATAATGGTTACTGTAGAGACCCAAACTTGACGTACATGGACATTACATTACATTTTCAGAATAATTAATACATAACAAAAACAGACACCCAAGGACCGTAATAGTTTAGTGTCTTTCCAAACATGGAACACAATCTTCTAATCATGGTGAAAGATCTTCAATATCTACCATAAATATCTTCCCCTTTTTTTCTTACCTAAAGCCTTTCTTTATATCCTACGGGAAAGAAAACATAAAAAGGGTGAGGTTAAATTCTCAGTAACGGTAAACATGGAGAACATAAAACAATCCATAAACATTTTAACGTAATAACATGAACATAAAACATAAAAATCACGAGTAATGACATAAATCATAGAAGTACATAAGGAATAGATCACAATGGAACATTAATCATGATAAAATAGCATGGGAATAAAACATGTAATTTTGAAAAACTATTAAGAACAGGTTATAATTTCCATAGTAGCCATGGCATTGCTACCAAGACCATTATAGTGGACAAAGACCATTACTGAACCGGGTTTACTTGTCATTCCATCCCTGTATTACTAAAATGGATTAACTTTCCATTCCAGCCATGTCTATCTCATGAGATATAAATCTTTACCCAATGCATTGGAGGGAGATATAGGTCCCACCCATTTCATAATGAAATCATTATTTCGTTTCCCACAAAATAAACATAAATCATTCATCATAACCCATTGAATAATATATGTTTCATAAGCATCATCCCATCATAACATAATCTATATAAAAAAGGGATATCATTTCATCAAAATAAAAATAAAACCATGTAAATAATAGAGACATTATACTTGAAACATAAATATACTAAATAATGTCATCTTATATGGAAAACAGTTTTGATAAAACACTTGAAATGAATTCTTGAGGAAAATATCCTTTCTTTTCAAAATCATTTTCATTTCACAAAATATCGTGAAATTTTAAAAGAAAATTATTTTTGTTGAAAATAATCATGAAATATTATAGAGAAAGTTTCATGAAAATATTTAATTATGAAACCATAAAAATATTCTCATTCCGTATATGTTAAAAAAACATTCTTCTCGTACTTTTGCTGAAAAACACAAAAAGTACCTCGTATGGTAAACAAAAGAAAGATTCCTTCCATACCATGTGGTAAAAGTCAAAAAGATGTAAACACAACTTTAAAAATACATGGAAGAATAGTAGAAACTTTATGAAAACATTTTTTATAAAACATGGACATAGATGATAAATATAACCCCCAGTAAATACTTATGAATAAACAATCTCGGATAAGAATAAGATTAGAATAATTATCCCTTACCTTAGGTATGATATGATTTGTACATATCTGAACCTCCTATATAATGATTTAAATAATTTCATTGACTTATTCAGGAATCATAGTCATTTTTATGAAATCATATATGATACACTTATGACTTTATATTTCCTGTTCATTTGTCAATTCGATGTTGAAGCAACGTTTTGGGTAATAATCGTTTCATTTATCGTAAATGTTTGGAATTGTTGTTCTTGATATTATTACATATATCATGATTTACATATGTAAATAATGTAAAAATAGATTTATATATCATTTACATTTTTAGTGTATATATATATAATAGATAGATAAATGAAATGAAATACACCGTTCATGGAGATGGTAGGCCGTACGTACGCATGAACACTGTTTTTCTTATTAAATTGAATGGAAGTAAGTAAATAACATATTCATAAATCCATTATCATTATTATTTAATATATTTCATGATTATTTATTATATATACTTTATAATTGTAATGCCCCGACCCTAGTCACCCAGAGTCAGTGCATTATTACATAACATTGGCTTGATCACAAGAAAGATCAAATCTCGAAAGACCGATTGGTTTAGTAGCCTTGGAAACACTAGATATATTCATAAGTCTTACATTACATCATAAAATGAAAACTACAACAAAATAGTCTCCATAGTCCACACTCTTATCCCCTCATACTATCCCTGTAGGTCATTCATAAATTACTTCTTCACATCCTAGGAAAAATAAAACATTGAAAGGGGTGAGCTCAAATGCCCAGTAAGGATAACAATATAGCAGAAACTTTCATAAATAGGAATAAACATTTAAGGCAATGTATAACTAAAACAAAAGCCTTTTAAACTTGAACTTCAACATAGTATGGAAAAAATAAAATGAAATAATTCCATTTATTTATTCACATGGATATTCTATTAATTGAATAATCACATGAAATATCAATAACCACTTCCATAATGATAGAATGCATAATTCCATACTATCATAACCACATAGCCAAGGCCTCATGCCAAGACTACAAATAAGATTTTTTTAAGGCCTTGTGCCAAGACACTAGTTTGTCTCATGAGACCTACCGATGCATCAAGGAGCTATAGTGGGCTCCACCCATCACATATTAAGTCCAATGCATTCCCATATGAGAAGGTTTAAACATAACATAAACATTCGTATTAAAACTAGCATACAAAATGTAAATACTTTATCCATAAACCATGAATGGTATAAAAATAACACACCCACAGTCAAAAATATCACAAAACCTTCATTACAATATAGATGTTTTGTATCATAATAAATCAACTTCAAATAAGCGTAAAATCCATCAAAGGATATTGACATAGATGAAATCAAAACTCTTTTTAGAGAAATATCTCATTCTATTTTGAAATCATTTAAGAGTTATATATTTATAAAATAAAACATTTTCTTTGAAAATATTCTTATAAGCTTGTAAGGGAAGCTTCATTAATTTTATAACGGTGGAAAATAGCCGCACCTACCGTATTAGTTAAAAAAACATTCTTACCTTAATTCTGTCGAAAAGGTTAAAAAGAACCTTGTTTGGAAAATGATGGAAATATTCCTTTATAAACCTCTTATAAAAATTAAAAAAAGGGTATAAATGACGTTATCCCATATTATTTTAAATAGTAAAAATGTTTTGAAATACATTTTTAAGAAACATGGATGTGGATGATAATGAAATCCCAGTAGATTATTACGTATAAACAACCTCAGATAATGAACAGATTGCGAAATAAATCCTTACCTTGTACTTTTCCTTGGTTGCGGGTAGGTTAACCTCCTGTATAATGGTGAAATAATTGTTGTTAAATTAAAAAATAGTCATATAAATTAATATGATATCATATATGATCTTTTAACATTGATTTTTTAATAATATCTTAGTATTATCGTTGTTTCGGGTGTTAACTTACTCATTTTATTTTATATGTTTTGTTATGTAAGACATATTTGTAATGGATAGGTTGTAACTTATTCATATCCAGAATAATATCAAGTCCTTAAACATTATTTTTAATTCATCAAATGATAATTATACTTGAATTGATACGATGGAGAATGAATCTCATCGCGTTCGTGGAGATGGTAGTCCGTACGTACGCACGGGTGAGAATATCATTCTTTTGATATTAAAATAATATATAATTGCATGGTATATCATATATACAGAATAATTATCATGTTATATTTATTATTTACATGAATTATAAATCATTATTATACGCATCCAAATAATAATATATTGAATAACAATTACACCACGACGTGGAGAAGGTAAGCCGTACGTACACATATATGGTGACATGTTATTCAAAGGGTGGATAAAATACAGAATATGGTTGTACCATATTTATAATAAAATCACCTTATATATAAGATACTGTAGTTATTATTTTAGAATTTTAATAACAAATAAAGAAGAAGTGGAAGAAGAAAGGAACTTGAAAAAGCGTGGTGAAATTATTACCTCTTCTTCGGGTTCTTCCTTTTGATTTGATCAAAAGGACTCATTAGGTTGGCTTTCTGATCAAACTAAGTCCTCTAGGTTGTAGTGAGGGAAGTTGAGAGAGTGTTTGGGAAGGGTTTGGCCGAACCAAAAGGCTTTGAATGTGTGAATTAGTGAGAAGGGGGAGTGCCCTTTTATAAGAGGGGTGAGGGGAAACTTTGGAAAAGCTAGAAATATTATTTTATAATAAATTCATATTCAGTTTATAATGGCTCCAAAGTGGATTATTTAAAGTTTAAGGTGGGGATAGTTAGAAAACCACTCAAACAATAGGATTTAGACTGGTTTGGGTTACTATATTAACCTTATCGTTAAGTATTAACTCTTAGTTAATTAGTTTGACAATTACCATGTCACTTTGTATTTTTATATTATATATTTAATAAACATACTATATACATCCAAGAGACCCCCAAGTTGTCCATTAATGATACACCTATCATTATATAAGTTTCTTTTCTGAACCTAAGATTTTTAGGAATTTAATATCAATTAATAATATAATATTTGTTTTAAAATCTCTTTTATATCAATTTTGACACTATTAAATAGTTGATTTTTGTAAAAATTATAATAGAATTATTACCCATAAAAAGTTAATTAAATCAATCATAACATATAATATTAACCTATAAAATTAGTTTAATTCCTAAAAAGTCTCAAATTATATTTATTTGGGTATTTATAATATCAATTATTTTAATTTTTCACTATTATGGTAATTACTGCATCATCATTGTGTCATAAATAAATTAAATTATTTAATGTCTAAAAATTATAAATAAAATATCATTATGTAGGAAATTTGTTATCTTTATAATGAATATTTATAGTTAAAACTCCAACATATATAACCCTATGTAAAAATTGTTTTGATAAAAGATATATGCTTATGTCATTTTTTATTTGTTTTAACTTAATTAATATAAAGTGTCATTATCACTTACAAGTGGCTCCATGGGGTCCAAAAATCAACACGAAGATGCCCATAGTCGGACATGTATCAACCAATAAGTTTAGGACATGTTTTAGGGTAATTTTTTATTATTTTAATATTATTGTTTAAGCCTAATTTACCGGATTTACCCTTTAACCATGGTAAATAAAATATTTACCGAAGTAATTATTCAAAATGTCTAAAAATAAAAGTTTCTTATTTACACAATTTTTAAATCCTAATTCCAGATATGGAATCCATTTTTCCAAATTCAAAACACAGAAGTGGCAGAAATTAATTTAAAATTAATTTCCGCTGTCAAAACAAAAAGCGTGTTGTTTAGATATAATAAATATCAAAAGATTGATACTTGTTTATGTTCGGTTTAAATGTGAAATTATGTCCAATGACCAAAATTGGATTAAATGGTAAAAATATATTCTAAATATAATTTAAAACCACTCAAATTCATAATTTATCACTATTAATTATTTCGATTAAAAAAGTTGTTTTTAATTAAAATTTAGTAATTTTCACTATTCATCAAAATATAAATGTTATCCGAAATGTTCCAAAATTTCACGCTAGGCTAAATTTGATACTCTGAATACAAAAATGAAGTCCATTTTGAGAGATAAAATTTATAAAATTTCAAAAAGTATGTATTACTATTCATAACGGCTAGTTTGATTGGTTGTGGTGTGTGTTAGAACTCGAAGTTGCGTACAACACACGCTACTGTATTATTCAAAGGAAAGCGTACCTTGGAAGCTTGGGATGTTTCATTGTAAATTTTTGATGTCCCTATTTAGTCAAATTGAATATATAAAAGTTTAAAATATTGGATTTAAAAAGGGTTCACTATTAAAAGTTGGTAAAAGTGCAATACTGAAAATTAATTTGTTCTTAAATTATGTCTAAGAAACTCATAATATGGATTCTAAAATTATAAGGATTATATAAAGTTTAAAATTTAGTTAATATTATTCATAACCTCTTTTGAACGGCTTGTTTGGTAAGTCATGGTGCGCTTGAACTCGGTGTTGCATGTAGTGAGTGTTATTGAATTATTTTGAAGAAATAACACACTATGAAATCTTGGGGTGTTACATTCTACCCTCATTCAATAAATTGAGTCCTCGCAATTTGAAATTGTTCTTCAAAAATAAAAGCTTGAATATAGAAAATATCTTTGTGGGAAAACCCACATCGGAAATTGGGTTAATAAAATTTAGTCTTAATAAGAGGAAAAGAGAAATGAAAGGGTCACCACCAAATTATGATCTCTATTCGGAGAAAATTGGTGGCAATTAGAGACATATAATTGGAGGAAAATGTAATTATTTATAGGTAGTGATTGAGGTCATCAATCACAAACAAGTGTAAAATTGAGGGCCTTAAATTCATCAATCTATGTTGATTTAAAATACCATCGGTTCAGCAAAATATATGGTATTAGGATAACACATTGTTTTGTTTTAAGATCCCTTAACTAAAGTATAAGAATTAATTTCTTCATTGAATAAGAGAAGAAGAAAAATATATATTTGGCAAGTAGAGTCTCATCCTTTAACAAAGTTCTACCACAAACTCATCTTTCACTCTGAAAGATAATATAACTTAAAAATAATATTCTATTTATCCTATTCTTATAGGGTTAAAAAATGAATTTATAATTCATCTAGAAGAACCATTAAAAAAACGACATTATTCAATCCAGGAAATCACGTGGGTTAGTGGTAGGTGATACACCCTTGTCGCCCTTTGGTTGTGGGTTCAAGTCTCGCGGCCTTGCCGGACGCGACGGGTTGCCGCCCGACCTCCGGGTTGTCCTTTTATGGCAATCCAAAATAATCCAAACTAGAACTATCCAAAATACTTCAGTCCAAAATTTATAAGGTAAACACAATAATGATCCTTTTTGCCGTGTAATAACATGTGAAAACCTTCATCATGTATTCTTTTAAAACGCTGCAACATCCTGAATTACCATAAAACCTTATTGATTACATTCATGATCCCTTATTACTTAAATAATAATAGATATAATCCTTAAATCTAAAAATGTTTTAAACCCCAACAATGATGGAATATACAAATCATTAATCAGTTTCAAGGTAGTCAAGAATATCAAATATAATTTATCCAAATAAATCATGTATTATTCTAAAATCACTACCTCGGTATCAGAACCATATTATAGTTTATCTTTTTCTCAACCATATATTTTCCAAAAATTTACCCTGCTATTGAGTCACTTTTCTTTGTTCCACACAATCTCAAGTCCTTAATGAAATAGTACTGTAGTACAATCCCTATATACTCTATAATTATTATAAGAAGTACATTGCTGATACAAAACTCAAATGAAATAATCAACATAAGAAGTCTAATCATTCCTATTCATCTGTGGTAGTATCATAACTTGATTATTTTCCCATAGCATCATTTGCAGCATAGTCTGACGACTGGGACATAGGTTCACGTAGTGTCCAAACTCCTTGAAAATGAAGTATTGTACATTTAAAACCATTTTCTTACCCTTGCAATCACGTACTTTGTTCCCTTTTCCTCCACACATATAACAAACTCCCATTCCTTTCAGGCAAGTTACAGGGTGTTTCTTCCCATAGTTATCACATATGGGAAAATTATTCTTTTCCCTCTTCCCTTTATCCATCTTTCTCTCTTCCATCCTTTTCTTCTCTTGCTTCCCTTCAAAGCCATAGGACTCAGTAAACTCTTTACTTATCTTATCAACACATGATATTATTTATTCATATGATGATAATATATGGGAGACTATTTCTCTTATAAATTCTGGCTTAAGACCATGAAAGATATGATCCTTCTTTCTCTTTGGATCATGTGCATTGTTGGAGTTCTCATTCCTTCTACTAGGCGCCATTTCTAAACAATGGCATACACTAGATTAGTTTATGAATAACAATACCTAATCCCAAACTTGTAAAACACATAACATAAATTAAATAGTTTATGGATATAATCCATAATCATAAAAATGTCTTCTTTGAGGGTGTATATACTCATAAACCCTTCATAATCATTTGTAAAGAAAATGAGAGTTATCCTAAGCATATCCCCCGGGAGTGTCGTAACCAAGAGTGCAGAAGGCCCATTGTCGTGCACCAGTTCCCGTTCGAGTCTAGCTGAAAGCTATGTTTTTGGGTTTTACCCCTAGGTACATCTGTGCCAGAGCCGCCTCTACCTGCTCGTATCCAGACAGGGATGTTTTGCTCAGAAAACTCACAAAATCTCTACAATACCAAAATTCTAGGAAGTTCTTCTATACTAATCCTCAAAGTCCATCTAAAATCTATGTGGTATAATCAGAGTTTATCTAAATCTAGCTTCCAAGGTTTTTACTAAACTTCTTCTGATACCAATTGTAAAGCCCTGACCCCAGTTACCCAGAGTCGGTGCATTATTACATAACATTGACATGATCACAAGAAAGATCAAATCTCGAAAGACTGATTGGTTTAGTAGCCTTGGAAACACTAGATATATTCATAAGTCTTACATTACATTATAAAATGAAAACTACAACAACATAGTATCCATATTCTACACTTTTATCCCCTCATACTATCCCTGTAGGTCATTTATAAATTACTTATTCACATCCTGGGAAAAATAAAACATTGAAAGGGGTGAGCTCAAATGCCCAGTAAGGATAACAATATAGCGGAAACTTTCATAAATAAGAATAAACATTTAAGGCAATGTATAACTAAAACAAAAGCCTTTTAAACTTGAACTTCAACATAGTATTGCAAAAATAAAATGAAATAATTCCATTTACTTATTCACATGGATATTCTACAAATCGAATAATCACATGCAATATCAATAACCACTTTCATAATGATCGAATGAATAATGCCAGACTATCATAACCACATAGCCAAGGCCTCGTTCCAAGACTACAAATAAGATTTTGTCAAGGCCTTGTGCCAAGACACTAGTTTGTCTCATGAGACCTACCGATGCATCGAGGAGCTATAGCGGGCTCCACCCATCACATATTAAGTCCAATGCATTCCCATATGAAAAGGTTTAAACATAACATAAACATTTGTATTAAAACTAGCATACGAAATGTAAATACTTCATCCATAAACCATGAATGGTATAAAAATAACACATCCATAGTCAAACATATCACAAAACCTTCAATACAATATAGAAGTTTTGTATCATAATAAATCAACTTCAAATAAGCGTAAAATTCATCAAAGGATGTTGAAATAGATGAAATCAAAACTCTTTTTAGAGAAATATATATTTCTATTTTGAAATCATTTAAGAGTCATATATTTATAAAATAAAACATTTTCTTTGAAAATATTCATATAAGCTTGTAAGGGAAGCTTCGACAATTTTATAACGGCGGAAAATAGCCGTACCTGTCGTATAAGTTAAAAAAACATTCTTACCTTAATTCTGTCGAAAAGGTTAAAAAGCACCTTGTTTGGAAAAAGACAGAAAGATTCCTTTATAAACCTCTTATAAAAAGTTAAACAAGGGTATAAATGACTTTAACCCATATTCTTGTAAATAAGAAAAATGTTTTGAAATACATTTTTAAGAAACATGGATGTCGATGATAAAGAAATCCCAGTAGATTATTACATATAAACAACCTCGGATAATGAAGAGATTGTGAAATAAACCCTTACCTTGTACTTTTCCTTGGTTGGGGGTAGGTTAACCTCATTTATAATGGTGATATAATTGTTATTAAATTATACAATAATCATATACATTAATATTATATCATATATGATCTTTTAATATTGATTTTTTAATAATATCTTAGTATTATCGTTGTTTTCGTGTGTTAACTTACTAGTTTTCTTTTATATGTTTTGTTATGTTTTTAATGGATAGGTTGTATCTTACTCATATCCAGAATGATATCAAGTCCTTAAACATTATTTTTAAATCATGAAATGATAATTATACTTGAATGGATACGATGGATAATGAATCTCATCACGTTCATGGAGACGGTAGTCCGTACATACGCACGAGCGACAATATCATTCTTTTGATATTAAAATAATATATAATTGGATGGTATATAATATATAAAGAATAATTATAATGTTATATTTATTGTTTACATGAATTATAAATCATTATTATACCCATCCAAATAATAATATATAGAATAACAATTACACCACGACGTGGAGACGATAAGCCGTACGTACGCAAGTATGGTGACATGTTATTCAAAGGGTGGATAGAATACTGAATATGGTTGTACCATATTTATAATAACATCACCGTATATATAAGATACTAGAGTTATTATTTTATAATTGTAATAACAAATAAAGAAGAATAGGAAGAAGAAAGGAACTTGAAAAAGGGTGGTGAAATTATTACCTCTTCTCCGGGTTCTCCCTTTTGATTTGATCAAAAGGACTGCTTAGGTTGGATTTCTGATCAAACTAAGGACTCTAGGTTGTAGTGAGGGAAGTTGAGAGTGTATTTGGGCAGGTTTTGGACGATCAAAAAGGCTTTGAATGTGTGAATTAGTGAGAAGGGGGAGTTCCCTTTTATAAGAGGGGTGAGGGGCACCTTTGGAAAAGCTAGAAATATTATTTTATAATAAATTCATATTCAGTTTCTAATGGCTCATAAGTGGATTATTTAAAGGTTAATGTGGTGATAGGTCGAAAACCACTCAACCAATAGGATGTAGACAGGTTTGGGTTACTATATTAACCTTATCTGTAAGTATTATCTCTTAGTTAATTAGTTTGACACTTACCATGTCATTTTGAATTTTTGTATTATATTGTTAATAAACTTACTATACACATCCAAGAGACCCCCAAGTGGTCCATTAATGATAAAAATATCATGATATAAGTATCTTGGCCGAACCACATATTTTTAGGAATTTAATGTCAATTAATAATATAATATTTGTTTTAAAACCTCTTTTATGTCAATTTTGACACTATTCAATAGTTGATTTTTGTAAAAAACATAACAAAATGAATAATTCTAAAAAAGTTAATTAAATAAATACTAACATATCATAGTAACCTATAAAATTAGTTTAATTCATAATAAGTCTCAAATTATATTTATTTGGTTATTTATTATATCAATTATTTTAATTTTTCACTACTATGGTAATTACTGCATCATCATTGTGTCATAAATAAATTAAATTATTTAACGTCTAAAAATTATGAATAAAATATAATTATGTATGAAATCATTTTAGCTTTCTAATGAATATTTATAGTCTAAAATCAAATATATATAACCCTATGTAAAAATTTCTTTGCTAAAAGATATATGCTTATGTCATTTTTGTATTTGTTTTAACTTAATTAATATAAAGTGTCATTATCACTTACAAGTTGCTCCATGGGTTCCAAAAATCAACCCAAAGATACCCATGGTCGGAAATGTATCAACCAATATGGTTAGGACAAGTTTTAGGGTAATTTTTTACTATTATAATATTATTTTTTAACCCTTATTTACCGGATTTACCCTTTAACCATGGTAAATAAAATATTTACCGAAGTAATTATTCAAAATGTCTAAAAATATAAGTATCCTATTTACACAATTTGGACATCCTGATTCAAAATATCAAATCCATTTTTCCAAATTCAAAACATAGAAGTGGCAGAAATTAATTTAAAATTAATTCCCGCTGTCAAAACAAAAAGCGTGTTTTTAAGATATAAAAACTATCAAAAGATTGATACTTGTTTATGTTCGGTTTAAATGTGAAATTCTGTCCAATGATCAAAATTGGATTAAATGGTAAAAATATATTCTAAATATAATTTAAAATCACTCAAATTCATAATTTATCACTATTAATTATTTCAATTAAAAAAGTTGTTTTTAATTAAAATTTAGTAATTTGCATTGTTCATCAAAATATAAATGTCATCCGAAAAGTTCCAAAATTTCATGCTAGGCTAAATACGATACTCTAAATACAAAAATGAAGTCCAATTTGGGAGATAAAATTTATAAAATTTTAAAAAGTAGGTATTACTATTCATAACGGCTAGTTTGACTGGTTGTGGTGTGTGTTAGAACTCGAAGTTGCGTACAACAAATGCTACTGTATTATTCAAAGGAAAGTGTATCGTGGAAGCTTGTGATGTTTCACTGTAAATTTTTGATGTCCCAATTTAGTCAAATTGAATATATAAAAGTTTAAAATATTGGATTTAAAAAGGGTTCACTATTAAAAGTTGGTAAAAGTGCAATACTGAAAATTAATTTGTTCTTACATTATGTCTAAGAAACTCATAATATGGATTATAAAATTATAAGGATTATATAAAGTTTAAAATTTAGTTAATACTATTCATAACCTCTTCTGAACGGCTTGTTTGGTAAGTCATGGTGCGCTTGAACTCGGTGTTGCGTGTAGTGCAATTTATTGAATTATTTTGAAGAAATAACACACTATGAAATCTTTGGGTGTTACAATAATCATTCTTGAATGGTTAACATGGAGAATGAATCTCATCGCGTCGTGGACACGATAATCCGTACGTATGCACGAGCGATGATATCATTCCCATAATTATTGAATAGAATTGGATTGGACTATATAATATCTCATAATTAGTATCATGTTATAATAATCATATATAGTTATTTTTTCCACCATTATACCCATCCATGTATGGTGGTGGTGGAAAAACAGATTACACCACTACGTGGAGACGATATTACGTATGTACGCACGCGCAGTGATTTTGTTTTTCATAGGATGGATAGAATGTGGAATATGGTTGTTTAATATTTATAATAACATATATGTATATGAGTGATACTGATTTTATTACTTTATAATTAAAAAACTAAAGAAGAGGAAGTATAAGAAGAAATAAATTTGAAAGAATCGGTAGAAGATATTACCTCTTCCTCGAAGTGCCTCCTGTAATCTTCCTCTTATGGAACTTGAGTTGGTCTTTTGAGAAGACCAGAACCTCTATAATGTTACTAGAGTGTTTTATAAGAGTAATTTCTAGGGTTTGGCCGATCTTGAAGGCTCAAAATTGGGTTAAGTGGAGAGGGAATGAGGTGCCCTTATATAGGAGAGGAGAGGGGCACTTTTGGAAACCTCCAAAATATTAATTTATAATAAACTCAACCCCCCCTAAAAAACCTCAAAAATGACTCCAATTAAAAGATGAGATGATATAGGGTTATAATCTCATCATAAAATAAAATTTAGATATGTTGGGAATTTATTTTATACCTTATCAATTTGATTTATACTTATTTAATCTATTTAATTTTATTTGTGGTAATAATATTCTAAATTTTAAATTGTTATTAATACTTACATATGTGTTGTGAATTTTCTATAATTGTATTATTTATGAAATTTTATACCATTTAAATTTAAATTTATTATTTTTAAATATCTTTGTGATTTTTAATAAATTTAATAATATGTTATTTTTATAAAATATCAATAGTGTCAATTTTGACACTATTTATTTATTTGAATTGAAATAAAATACACACAGAGGATATATTAAAAAAATATATTTGATAGATTCCTAACATGTCATATTCATTAAGATATTTTTTGTAGTGCATTAATTAGTTCATATAATATTTATTTTAATATTATTAACACCATTTATTTGATATTTCTTTTAATAAAATAATTACTACAACATTTTTGTATGATTATCTAATATACTTAATTGTTGAATAAGAATTAAAAATAAAATACTATGATTAATATTAATATAATATATTTAATAATAATACTTTTAGTTGAATTTATCTTCTAAAAAACCCAAAATTTATAATGATATGTTCATTAAATTATGAAGGTGACAACTTTGACATCATTTAAAATAAAATAAAATAAATGCCATAATCATTTTTATAAGGCTCCAAATGGTCCAAAAGTAGACCATTGGATTCTTAGGGTATATATATACTTTGCCAATAAGGTTTTTTCAAGTTTATGGTCCTTTTTATGGGTATTATTATTTTAATAAAAACTATATTATTGATTTTTTTCTAAATAAATAATTTCTACATCATTAATGTATAAGCTATTAAGATAATTATATATTTCATAAAAATTACAAATAAATTACCATGATGAAGAAAAACATTTTATAATTTAATTGAGTATTTATAATCAAATTTATATTCTGTATAAACTTATATTAAAAATAATTTAATTAATAAATTTTGAGTGAGACATATTTCACTTTCCTTTAAATAAAATAAATTAAAGGTCTTAATCTCTTCCAAGTGGGTTCCAATAGATTCCATTTAGACCCAAGTATGTTTTAGATAGAAATATAATCATCCAATGATATCAATACAAGTGTTAGTGTATTTTTATAATATTATTTTTACCCTTAATTACCTAATTTACCTTTAACTCTGGTAAATAAAACTTACCGTAGTTACTATTCATAATAACCAAAAATAAAAAGTAGAAAAATAACATAATTTGGACCTACTGATTTCAAATATGGAATCCATTTTTCCAAATTCAATACACATAAGTTGAAATGTTTAATTTAAAATTAATCATGGTGTTGAAAAAAATGGGTTTTAAAAGTTAAAACATTGCAAAAGATTGAAATGTTTTTACCTATGAATTCAATGTAAAATTAATGATAATAACTTCAATTATATTAAATGGTAAAAATAAATTATATTTATAATTTAAAATCATTCAATATTATAATTTAACCGTATAAATTATCTCGATGAAAAAGTTATTTTTAATTAAAATTTGGCCTGTTTTTTACTATTCATTAAAATATGAAAGTTATCAGAACAATATCAAAAATTTATCCAAAGTAAATTTTTATATAATGATTCCAAGTAAGAAGTTTTATTTTTCAAATTAAACTTATAAAATGTCAAAAACTATATTTAAAATTGGTGTGCCATCATAAGGCGGCAAAAATGCATTTTTTGAAAAATACTTATTTTACCCAAAAATTTTATTTTGTTCTCATACCATGTTATAAAATATGTGTAAGATGAATGATAATGTTATAAAATTAAAAATGTGGTTAATTTTATTCATAACGGCTAGTTCATAATAATATTATAACAATATGTCGTTGTTTAGTGAAACTCGGTATTGCGTATAACACACGCTATTGAAGAAGGTCGCTCTTGCGTGCAACACAAGCCAAGAATAGTGTTGTGTATTCTAAAATCTAATACAGTGTTGTGTATATTGCGATCTAATCTTTTTGTAGCATACAATACAAAACATAAATGAAATTAAAAATATTATTTCTCATAAAATCTCGAGGTGTTACAGTTACCATTTCAAGTATTAAATAAATGCTAATAAATATTTTGATTATAAATATTTTTTAGTTTTTAATATTATGAATAATTAATGGTTTTAAGTCATTTATTTTAATTCATTGGTTTCTCAAATAATTTACTATTTTTTTAGCTTTCATAAGTAATCATTGATTTTTCATAGGAGATTGGGACAGTTAAACATTCATCCAATTAGAATGCTATCTAGGAATGGATTAGTCGCAGATATTCTTATAATATAATTCCCAAAAGAAAATGAGTGTAATCCTTGTCAAAAGGGAAGAAACGAAATATATTTCAAATCAAACAAATAAGTTATAACTTCCCAACCTTTTTAGATGGTTTATATGGACTTGTTTGGACCCACTATAGATCCAGTTTAATAGGAAAACATTAGGCATATGTTATTGTGGATGAATATTCAAGATATAATTTTGTATTTTTTAATATAAATATAAATATGAATCTAATTATTATTTTTCAAAATTTTATATATTTATATAAAATATTAATGGGATTAGAAGTATGAAATTATGATGTAATCATGTTCATGACTGTAGAAATTGAGATTCTGAAAATTTATTTGGAAAACTTGTTTATAGTCATATGTTTTCTTCCCCGAGGACCCTATAACAGAATGGTGTGTCTGAGAGAGGGAATATAATTCTTTAAGAGATTTACATATCTAGGATCAATGTCTATGATATACATGTTTTCATTTTTTTAATGGATAAGTGAATACAACTTTTAATATATTTAATATAGTTTTAATTAGTAATATTTTAAATAAAATACATCTTAATTATGGAATAGTAGAAAAATATTGTTGACTACATTATATTGTTTTTTTTTGAAAATCCATTATAGTCATTAAAAATGAATTGTTTGAATTTTATTTTAAAAAATTGATGAATTTTGTTTCTTATATACTCAACATCAAAAATATCATATAGAGTGTTTGATAAGAGGAAGAAAATTATGGATTTAACAACCCATTGACATATTTCATGTATTCATTAACCCTTGTTTTGATCCCCTTTCTATTAGGACTTGTTCCCTAGTGAATCAGGATAAATTCATAAATTTTTTGAAGCCCATTATTATGTGAATATTTTTGTCATGGTAAAGGAAAAATATTAGGTTTTTCCTAGAAAACCATGTGACCTATTGTCATCCACTAGTGGGGGTGCATAGTTTGTTTTACTATGGGGCCAACCCATCCAAACTGTTTGAACTTGGAGATAGATAGATATCATGGTTGGTGTATAATTAATCATAACATAAGGCTAAACCATTACCCCACTCGAAATTATAGTAGGGTAGAATACTAAGATCTCATGTGTTGTTTAACCATTTCTCCCTCTATAAAGAACAATCTGAAAGGATTTTAATTCATTAAAAAAATTAATTATAATTTCAAAACCCCGTCTTTAATAAGCCTAATCCCCCCATTCAACCCTAACACATTGCAGTTATCCTTGGAGGATCTTAAGTGGAAATTTTCACCCCTCCAAATCCTTTTCTTGGATGATCAAAGTATCATTGATATTATACGATCTCTTCTAGGTATGTGAATCTCCTATAATGTGGTTTATTCCAATCAATATTTATCACATCCTTATAGATTTATATATGATCAAGAAATTGTTGGATCTAAACTCTATTTTATATTATATTGAATCTAGGTTTAATTTATTGATCCCCAATGCCTTTATTATTCATTGGTGAATCCTATTTCACATTGTGATTTAATGATAATTTATTTAATGGAATGTGGTACCATAATTCATTAACATTGATTTGAAATACTATATTATTTTATTGTTTTGAAAGTGTTTTTAAATGATTTATAAAAATGTATCTGTGAAGATATGACATTTCAAACTATATGGGTATAGAATTTGATAAAAAACTAATTTCAATTGAACTGAAAGTTTGGGGTGAATTTATGAAAAATGATGTCTTGATTTAGTAAACATTTTGATAAAATTATTTTATGTTAATATTGATAAATTTTCATAAATTTAATGATGATTTTAAATTGAATGAAATGTGAAAAAACAATAATTTTTTTTGAATTGGGAAGACATGTTGAAAACTAACATTTGGAAATTATATGTTAAAATGTTCTGAAATAACTAATTGACAAAATTATTGTTTGATTGATTTAAAAACATGGGAGCCTAGTAAGTTTGTATTTGGTTGGTAAATACACTTAATTATCTTGATCCCCAATAATTAGATTTACAAGGATAATATTAACTAAACCATATCATATTAGGACACCCATGATGAGTTTCCCTATTGGGGTGTAGTTTATTTCTCATAATTGTTTCCATTATTAGAGTATTGATTTATTAAACAAACTATTTATGAGCCTTGATCACTAATGAGAGGATTTTGGACCCTATAGAAAGTAACTAAAATATTTTAGGTCATTTACCCAATGTTCTATGACTTATTTTATTTCTTATAAAAACCATTTATTTTTTGAAATTTTTTATTCAAGAAAACTTCTATATATAAACTATTTTATATAAAATTATAATTTAATATTATTTTTATTCTTTATATATATGAATTACATATAATTTAATGAAATAATTATTTGTTTTAAAACATGAAAATGAAAATCAAAGCATTGTTTTTATATAAATTGATATCATAAATGATTAATTTGTTTTGTGTTAATTGTGGAAGCCTTGTTGAAAACCTGTTGGGATTTATATCTCACACCCTAACATTGTGTATGGGTTTTTGTAGATTATTTTTCACATATTCTGACCAAAAAATGTGCCATAGGAGGTGGTGGATGTTCATGATCATTTTTGTCCCAGAGCCATTGAGGTGAGCAATGTAGATTTCAAAAACATGTTTTATAGGATGGTTGAGTAATCATTTTTTTATGTGTAGTACATTAATGAACTTTTCTTCATTTCCTGTAATTTATCCTTCGACAGAGTTCAATATATTGACTTGTAACATTTTTCATCAATTGTTTGTGAAAAAAATAAATCCTTCTTGGATCTTGTATAATGTCATATGCTAGTCTCCAACTTTTGTGGCATGGGAATGCCCTATATCCTCTGACAAAGCTGGAACAGGTATAAAGGTAATAGGTTATCCTATCTGGTATGTGAAAATTTTGTATCGGATGAGCTATTTGAGAATATTTCATTATTTACAGTATGATTTTTTGGTTTCTTAATTGATTGGTGGTTTGTTTATCATGACATATGATGTATTTACGAGCAAGTTTCAAGACACTTCACATCATAATGGTCCTCGAGTCACCATAGGTGTTTGGTAGAAGTGTCTTTAAGTAATTTTTTTGATCTTGTTCTTTTCATTACCCAATTTTTTATTTAGGTTTGTTTAAATAAAAATCATGAAATATTTTTTGATGGGATTGATATTAAAATTTCAGTTGTTTGAGTTGTTTATCTGACTAATAATGTAATGTATTCAATGATTCCTACCAATGTTGTGTATCATCATGCCTATGATATGATGTTTCAATAGGCCTTATGAGGAAGATATTGGTGAAACATAAAAAACATATTACACTGAAGGACCTGAATCTTGTTGAGAATATGTTGTGTTCATTCCTAGATCTAGGATATGAATCTCCACCTATTCCTGTTTAGGATCCAATTATAATTCCTAAATGAGATGAATCTCAAAATCTTTTTCATGAGTTTTTCAAAAGAATACAAATTATTTCAATGTAACTAATGATACAGATGAGGACGAGGATTGATTGAATAACATTTTAGGTTGTTTTATTTCCTTTAAATTCCAAAATAAAGTAAGTTTAAACATGATAACAACATGATGGTAGGTAATAGTAATATATGGTGTGATTCAATGGTAATGACTATTTAGAATTTGGGTTTTGAGTGTATCTATCTTAGATTTCTTTTAATAATTATTTTTATCTAGAATCAACGATATTGGATAAGGATATGGAGTTTTTTAACCTCTTGTAGGCTAACAAGACCACAATTTATTATATGAAGAACTTTTTCAAGCTTATGTAGTTTTCACCTAGGAATATAGGGAAAAAATAAAATTAAGGATTGAATGTCAAATATGGGTCTCGAGATAGATATATATTTAAATATTTTTTTACTAAATCTCACTTAGAATGATGAAATTATGGATAACGAGTTTAAGGGTAAGCTTTATCAGGAGGGAATGTTAGCATTGATAGGAGTTCATTTTTCTACCAGTGGTGGTTCTATGTGTTCCATCAATTGAATGTGGATACATGATAATTTATTTAGATATTCTCGATAGAAATAATCCCTTATACCACCTATTGTTCCAAGAAAAAAACATTTGGTTTCATTCTAATGTGGAAATATTGGGAATTTTTGAGGTGTTTGTACTATGTAGAAAAGTTATAAGTTATTTTTCTCACCAAAGGAACCTATAGATATTCATCCATTTATATTATGTTATGCATAGTATAATGAACTCATAAGAACATAAATGTACTTTGGTTCAATCATATTCTTATACTTCAAAGGTGTTCATCCATAGGAATATATATTGAAGAGTGTATATATAGTGGAAGTGACTCCAGAGAAAGATGATACAATCCTAAAAACATGGAGATGTACTATCACTATAGATCCATACTTAGTGACTAATTTATTTGATACTGGTTCATATCAATCATTTAAATTTACTAATATTGTGAACCTATGAAATATTCATATGGATCTTTTATCTTATGTGATAGATATTACTATTCCATAATAAAGAGAAGAGGGAAGGGCCTTTTTCCTATGTGTATATTCTCTTAATCAAAGATTGAGCTTGTCTGGTATTTTATTCTTCTCAATATTAAACTTCATAATGTAATTTTTTATATGGAATTAATCATTTCTATGATGGACCTAATTCACATTTATCATTCGTGGGTCTCCTATAATACACCTGATGCAGTGTTCCATGATTTTCAGGGAGAATGGGATATAAAGTAGAGTAGATCTAATCCATATTATCTAGATTTGTGGAATGAGATATCAGTGGTTTTTTATTTTTAGTAGGAATCATTACGTTTTTATATACCTCAAGTCATTGGTTGAGTTTCCAAATTTTTTTATTCAAATTAATCTATTCTACACTTGGTAAAAGAGGTAGTCTCTTCTGTTGATTTAGTACCTGGTATGCAGCCGGTATCTATTCCTTCTTACCATATTGAACTATAATAATTTAATGAGTTGAAGAATCAATTAGAATAATTTTAGAAAACTTTTTCAATTCCCCGTTACTATGAATTGGATGGAACCAATTATATTTGTGAATAAGTTGTTATAACACTATACTTTTGTGTTTATTATCAAAAATTGATTTATATTATAGTAAATAAGATGTATTTATTACAACAGATAAATGGTTTTTTGATAAGTTAGAATAGGAAAAGTTATTATTGAACATTGATCTTCAATATCATTATTTATGGTTGAGAATAAAAGAATATGAAATTATAAATACATCCCTTAGATGCTATTATGGTCTCCTTGTGTAGCTTATTATTCCATTTGTCCTGAACAATTCCTTTGTTGTCTATACTAATTTTATGAAAATAATTTTCCATGAGTACCCAGACAAGTTATTTGTGGTTTTCGTGGATAAAATTATACATTAATCAATGACCAAGGAGGATCATTTTTTTAATATATGAATAGTTTTATAAATCATATTATATCATATACATTACACAATTATTTTTAAATGTAATTTAAAGATATTATTTTCCTAGGAATCATTTTTTTTAACATTTCTTCATAGTTTATCATAGGTAGGTGAATGATGTTATGACATGGGAGGAACCACATAATGTTTTTGAGATATGAAGATTCTCAGGCTTGGTGGGGTATTATAGAAGGCTTGTTATAGATTTCTCAAAGCTAAATTATCCAATGACCTCTCTCACATATAAGGGAGTGAATTTTGATTGGGATAAAAAATTACACATTTATTTGGTTGAGATGAAATGTATTTGGACTTTTGTGCTAGTGTTTACTCATATCGAGGATTTGGAAGGGTGATGTGGTCTTCTTTGACACAAAATATTTTGGTATGGGTTGTGTTCTTATGATTGGTAGTCATGTGGTGGCCTATAGCTCCGGATATGATATGCCACACAAGAAGACTTACTTGAAAAATGATACTGAACTCGAATCAAAGATTGATGATCTTAAGAGTTGTTGACATTAACTTTTTTTATAATAGTTAACTATCTTTTCTGTCCAACATAGATTGAGTTATATCTTTTCTAAAAAACATTTGAATCATTGTACGATAAATTTATTGGAATAATTACAGTATATTAATTTCCACATTTCCTATACACTGAGTAAGGGAAATATCATTGATGATTCTTTAAGTATGAATCTTCATACATAGGTATTGAAAGAATCTACAAATGAGTGCATCATAATGGAACTTTTTTCCCATCTGCATTCAGGAGTTTATATGGAAATGGATGATATTGTTTTTGCCATTGTTTAATTGAACATCAATGTTGTTGAGATTACTAATAAGTAAAAAGATCATGATGATAAATTATATAGAATTACGGAAGCATTATGGTGGGGAGAATGTTTGCGAGTGGATATTCTTCATTGGGGGAATCCTATGTTTTCAAAATCATTTTGTTTATCAATTTTCTATAAGAAATATTGTAATGGAGGATTTTCATAATTCCTAGTGGGATGTCCACCCTAAAACAAAAAAAATATGATTCATGATTTTGGGTGAGAATTATTGTAGTTCGGTATGATATAGTACATCTATGTCATTATTTATAATTATTATTACTTTTAGCAGGCAAAAGAAGAGAACTAGATTCCATAAGGATTACTTCAATATCATCTAGTGTTGACATGGATGTTGGATTATATTTCTATTTACATTGTGATTGGGTTATCATGTACCCAATATGGGAATAATGTTATAGGGGTTGTGATTGATAGGATGACCAAATCTGATCAAATTATTTCCATTTTAGATTCTACCATAGTTAGGGAGTTGGTACATCACCATGTGAATGTTATTATGTTTTGACATAAAGATCCATCTTCTATAGTCTATAATGGAGATCCCAACACTACTTCTCTTTTTTGGAGAGTCCATCAGTAGGTGATTAGATTTCAAAATTGTTTGAGTATCGAATACCATATGATTACATCTGAATACAAATAGAGTGTTATAAAGATTATTTAGGAAGTTCATCATTCCAATATCCTCAGTTTTTGATGGAGCATGGGATAAAAATTTAGGAATAATGGAATTTTTATATAAAAGAGTTAACTAACAATTATTCGGATGGATGATTTTTAATAATCGTATGGTTGGACTTGTAAATTTTCATTGTATTGGATGGGTATTGGTTGAAATTATTTAGATAGAATAATATTGGTCTAGGTGATGATGTAAATGATTGAGTTTACTCAACAGATAATAAAAATGGAACAAATCCATTTCATGTATTATGATGACTGATGAAGGATACCATAGAAATTTTCAGTTATTGACTTGGTGTTTTTGACTGTATACCCTCATTTGGGTCATTGACATCGTAGAAAATAGGGGAATCTTGACCCTCTATTTGTGGGACCACATAATTATGTTATGCAAGTGTGGAAAGTGGATAATCATTTAGATCATCCACCATATTTGACATCGATATATAATTTGGTCCTTGAATCACATATTTTGCTGTATTATTCTCACTCATCTCATTTCTTGGGTTCGGAGGATCTTCATGATAAGCTTGATTTTTCCATGACTGAGCATCTAGCCATGATTATTGATTCTAATACAATTATATTACATAGTAGGATGTACCTTTGGTCGATGTTCTTTGTATTCATGGTTATAATTCTAATTTTACATGGGATAATGAGGAACTAATGAGAGAGATGTATCATTTTCTCTTTGATATGGAATCTACTTCACAATAATTCCAGGGAAAAAACATTTTTATGTTTGGGGAGGTTATGATAACCATCTACAACTTCTCAAAAATTTCATGATCCTTGTATTGGTCTATATTTTTTTGGGATTACATTTGGTGTTTTCATGTGAAATTTGGATAATTTTGGAATCCCTTTGGGTTACGCGTCATAAGAACATTGTTGTGAAAAAATGTTCAATTAGGCCCAGATAACTTTGCACCCTATTTTAATCCACTGTATGGGGGATCAATATTTTTATAAAATTGTGGCTAGCCCCTCCAAACCATGAAGCCTGAGATAGTGAGGGTTTTTAAGGATAAGAAATGGTTAATCAAACTATGTGGCCAATCCATAACAATATCCAAAAGTCCAGTAGGGTGCACAGTTAGTGTACACGGTTTGTTTAACTACGCATCCCTCTATATATATACATACACACAATTTTTTATTCCTCCAAAAATTTAATTATATTTCTAAAACCCACCATTAATACCAATAATCCCACCATTAAACCCTAAAACTTTTTTTCCCCGATTTGGAGTCTCTTTAGATGTGATTTAGGCCCCTCCAATACCTATTAATGGCATGGGGAATCATGTTTGATCTCATTCAATGTCTTATTGAAAAGTGGACCTCTATTTGTGTGGGTACTTCTGATATCTCTTTCAATCATCCATAGTGTCTAATTTATCATAATTTAATTGAATTATCAATATTTTTTCCTATGGGATCTTGATTCTAGGTGTTATTTCATGATCTCTGACACCATCATTCTTCATCTAAAAATCCCATTTTGTGGGTTGATTTATTGATATTTAATTTAATAGAAGGTTATTAATAATTATTTTTAATTCAATTGAAAAACTATATTTTATTATTGTTTTGGAATGTGTATTTAAAATAATTATAAACATATATTTTTTAGGATTAGAATATTTATTTTAAATGGGTATGGAAATTTATAAATACCCCAATTTCAATGGAATTGAAATTATGGGGTGAATTAATAATTAATTATTTTATGATTTATAAAATTTTTAATGAAATAATTTTATGTGGATATTGAGAAACTGATATTTATTGAGAATTTATTTGAAATGGCATGAAATGACGAAAACCAATGATTTGGTAATGAATTTTGAATTCTTGTATAAAATATAATTTTGGAATTGTATTTTAAAATGTAATGAAATTATTTACTTATAGTTTGAATGATTGATTTATTAATTTACAATGTATCTTGGGTAGTTATTAGTTTGTTTAAAAAACACTCCTATATCATTCTCCTCTAACAATAGATTTATAATGAAAACACTAACTAAACCTTCTCATCATGGGATGTTCATGAAGAGTTTCCCTATTTGGGTGTAGTTTTATTAACATAACGATTTCTCCTTTTAGGGTGTTTGGTATTTATATGCACTATTCATGATTTGGGATCACTAATGAGATGTGTGATGATCAAATACCATGTAACTCATGTGACAAAAGTTGTTTGACCATGGTCCTATGAGTTATCTGATTTGATTATACAAGTCAATTATTTGATTAACTGTATTATCCATGCCTACTAGTTTTTATAAACTATTTTATAATGAATTTTCATTTAATATTTTTGAAATCTATTTTGATATTTCTTCCATCTATATGAATGGAAGAATTTTTTTTGGTTTAAACTATGTCAATATATATATAATCCATATTAAAAAAACATACTATCATAAATGGTTAGTTGTAATGGTATCGAATATGGGACACATTGTGAGATCCTAGTAGTATTTATTAATGAAACCCTACCCTTTCCTTTGGGAATTTGAGATTAAAGATTTGTGTTTTAGGAATAGAAAAAACAACTTGGTGGTGGTGTGTGTTATTCATCCATTGCACCCTAATCCTTATAGGTGACCTGTGGAGTTATCATCCACCTGTTTCCTTGGATTTTTGAGATTTAATCATATTTGATGTAGATTTGTTTAAGGGTTTACATCATTGGGTATTATTATACCTATTTTTCTCATACATCATCCTCCTAGATTATTTATGAAATTGAATTGTGCCTTTTTTTCTTCCACTATTTTTTGTGTAAATGTCTCCATCTTTGTTCTTTATTATGTTAGGTTCTAGTCACCAACCCCTGTAGAATGGGAACACCCGTCATGCTAAGTCTGAGTTGGAATAGGTATCAAGGTACATGGGTATCTAGTCAGGTTTGCGACAGTGGAATAATATGTACATATATGTTTTAATTAATTTGATCCACTTGAACCTAATTTATATATAAATGACCAATATGATGCTCATTCTAGTTTAGATATTATTTCAAAATATGGTGAATAATTTTCCAAACCTCATATAGAATAATATATCCACTCTGATGAATAACCTAAACCAGGGCCTATAGATGAAAAAATGTTATCTAATACATATATATTTAGATATGATATGAAACATTAATATCATCCATTTTTTTAATAGTTAGAGACATAGATATAGGAACCTAAACCATATCTCCACTATAAAAACATACTCATAGAGATTGATATGAAATGATAATCTCATTTGTTATTTAAAATAGTTTTACAAAAAGAATATATAAAAATACCTTTTCAAGTAAAAATAATTTAAAATATGTTTTGGTTGT
The DNA here is from genome assembly GCA_963277665.1 of Viscum album. Taxonomy (NCBI): domain Eukaryota; kingdom Viridiplantae; phylum Streptophyta; class Magnoliopsida; order Santalales; family Viscaceae; genus Viscum; species Viscum album. The sequence continues at coordinate 1,072,527,659 of OY728127.1, read as the reverse complement.
AAAACTATATGTTGATGAAATTATTCTTGGATCTATTAGAAATTATTTGTGTTCCATGTATTAAAAATTTATGTAAAATGAATTGTAAATGTGTTTAATGGGTGAACAAAAATTCATTCTTGGTTAATAGATATTTCATAATGGAGATGGAATTATTATAAATCAAAACTAGAAAACTAAATATCATTTAAATATATTTTTTGGATATTAAAAAAGTTAGTGACACACCTAAGAGTACTAGTTTTAAACTAGATGATGATGAAACCAGGAAACCTATTAGTCAAACTACTTATATTACTATGATTAGATGTTTAATATACTTAACTAGAAGTTGACATGATATTATTATTAGAGTGAGTATGTGTGGTATTTATCAATCAAACCCATGATTCACATATATTTATAGTGAAATGAATTTTCAAATACATTATAAATACAAAAAACATTGGACTGTTTTATTCTAGACGATTGGCATTTGATTTAGATATTTATTTAGATATGTATTCTGGTGCTTATATTTTAAATATAAAATTTTATTCCAGAACCAATAATTTTAGGTAGGTTTATAGTTTCATGGTGAAGTAAAACAAAAAATCTATTGCAATATCCACTGATGAAAATGATTATATAGCTACAGGAAGTAGTTGTGCACATATTATATTTATAAAAACTATATTACTAGACTATGGATATGTATTAAAACATTTCCATATAATTTTTAATAATAAAAGTGAAATTAATATTTATAAGAATTATAAATATAATTATAAAATAAATAACATTGATATAATTCCTTACTTTTTCAGAGATCATTTTAAAAAAATTGATATTAATGTACATGTCATTAGTATCGAACATTATTTTTCTTATATATTTACTAAAAATTGGAATATTGAGAAAAAAATTTATATAAAAATTAAATAGGGATGGTAAATTGTGTATAATTGTTTTATTATTTTTTAGCACAACAAGTTATTTAATTATTGAGATTCTATTATATTCTAAAAATAAATATATTATATGGATCACACTGTCAGTATTAATACCATGCTCTTTGTACCATGGAGTCATGATTATCAAACCTACAATATCTATTTTCCTTATAATGTTTCATGAAAATAATTTGGTAGTATTTCCCTTTAACATAATATTATATTATTTCCTAAAGGAATAAAATAGATTCTGAATCCAAATATGACATGAAACCTAAAATGACATAGGATTTCCTCTATATGTTTGACATCTTATGAGCAAATAAATTTCTCTTGTTGATAAAAACTATCAATCTCCATCCCAAAACCCAATGTTTTCAATTTTTATCCCATATTCAATCCTTCTAAACTCAACATGAACAAATAAATATGAGAATTATGAACATATTAGAGACTGCATTTCCGGTTCAGTCACCTAATTTATAAAAATCAAAAAAGAGGAAGGATAACAAAAGTGAATAAGTTGAGATGAAGAATCCACACCTGGATGATCATATATATTCTAAAAAAATTGTATTAAATTACCAATGGTATAAATCCAGTAAATTTTTATTTTGTAATGTGATTAAAAAACTAGGATGGGATGCATGGTTCAATGAGATTAAACAGATTTTCTATCTTAACATTATTAAATAATTTTACAAATTCATTGAATTCATCCCTATAAACAAATATGAAACAATTCAATAAATGTTAAATGTTTCTGGTTTATAACTTTTTTATCTAATGGGAAAATTTATTTGGTGTACCTAATAAATGTAAATTTAGAGATTTTTAATCCTTGTATCCAGTTAATCAACATCACATTGAATTTTAGAATGTTATAGATGAGATAAAAAAGAATGGAACTCCTTGATGAGCCATGACTATTGTGTTATGTGAATATTGAAGGCTTTGAGTCATGTTTATTCATCATTGGATATGTGCATGGAATTTAGAATTTTATATTATAGGTCATCAGGATTTTTTCCATTTTTTTAATTAATAGTGGTGCTATGATAATAATAGTCATATATTTCATGAGGCATATGGTAGAATTATGTGTTATTGCTACAAAATTTAATTATATACCTTACTAGAAGATGAATTTATCATTTTTATAAAACCATTTATTAGTTACTTAGGGGTAGGAAATAATTTCTTCATCATATTTAATCTATAATACAAATATATTGTATGTAGATGAAGTTAAATTGGAACCCATAGAATAGAGAATGGGTAGATAACCTGGAAAGGATTTATGAAACATTTGATCAAAAAATGTATCTAGTTATACCTAGGGATATTTTGGATCATGTTATTGAACATAATGATATTTCTTAATATTCTTCTAATGATATTGATGTTAAATAACGATTGGTGGAAGAAGAATAAGATGGTGAAGAAGAAGAGAATGAGATGGTGGATCTAGATGTGGAGTCCTAGGTGTCTTTTGAGAATAACTATCCTTTTTTTCTTCCATTTTCCTATGAATGACCTTAATGTCCTCATCATGTTAAATCAAATGAGAATGAACTTAATTTTAATGATTTAATTGACATAGATATTTCTATGAGGGTCTATAGTCGTTTTTTGTTTGAGTCATAGAACACTAAAACTATTAAATTTATCTCATAGGGAACCCTTATTAGTTTCAAAACTCTTATAAAGAAGGTACCTAAATATCTTTTTATGGGGGATAAGTCCCATGGGTCACTTGTTATAAGAATGCAGTATCCTATTATGGATGATAATGGTGGAGGTAAATCACCTAGACATAGTGGATCAACCATTCTCACTATTCAAATAAAATTATAAGTATAATTGAATAATAAGGTTAATCATGATGAAATGTTTGAGGGTTATCTTTATAGAATATTTCTTGGTCAAAATAAAGAATATGTTGAATCAGAGGTATAGATTTGGAAGTAGTTCCTATATTAGATAGTTCAAATTAGACATCTGGTCCATTTATATAAGTACCTGGAAATTTAGTTACATCTAGTTAATAAGATACTAAGGATGACTTGTATGTGTTAAATATTGAGATGATGTAATTGATCAGAAAATATTTTTTAATTTGGAAAAAATCCTTGCAAAATGTGTTAAAAATTATCATTTTTAAACAGGTACCTAGGTGATCAATAATCTTCATCAAAAAATTATGTTCATAATTGATATAGAATAGAATGATATTAAAAACTTGAAAGATATAGTTGGTACTCTTCATACCAATATATCAGATCCAATAATTTAATATGACTATATTTTTACATATTCTATGATTCATCTAACTCCTTCACCTCTTGTTGATTATGTTTTAGTTAAGATAAATCTATAGAACTCATTATGGATTAGTTGAATGTTATTTTTATGATTTAAGAAAAACCCCAGAATATTTGTTTAATGGATTTAAAAATAATGATTCAAAAAACATAGAGACAGTCAAACAGGATTCTAAACAAGCTAGGAATGACAAAGAATCCATGAAGAAGGCTATTTACTTATATCTTTGATGAATCTCTATAAAATAAAAAATAAATTAAATGTGAATATATATGGAACTAGATTACAATATTATTCACCTAAAACATCAATTTAATTATAAATTTGACAATATCAAAGGTATGAATGTAGTTTTGGAACCTATTATGTATAATGGAGAAGATTTTGTTGATGAATTGGATCATTTTTCATGAGAAATTAGTGTGTTTACCCATTTGATGGAATATTACCCCTACACATCTTAGGCTTCTTTAATATCTCCAAATATCCAACCAAAACCCACTACCACTACATGAAATTAAATAAATAATCTATTTTCCTTTCCTCTTAGATAATCATTACAATATTTTAGACTATTTTCAATATGCCTGTAGATAATAGTTTTTATACGCACTATTATACCACAAGCTTTATAGAAACCTAGTCCAACCAACATTCCACCTCCAAATGAAAGGATCCCACACATTCTGATGAAATAAGACATTTTGGGGACTTGAAATATAAATAAGATCTATGATAGGGAATTATTTTAAACCTTTCTTACCATTTTATTTGGGAATTTGAAGAGCATACATTATTTTTATTAATTAATTAATTTATTACCTATTCATTGTTTTTTCTCCATATTATTTAACTTTTAGATAATCTAAAATGTGGGAGTATATAATAATAATAAAATCACACGATTTAATATTTTTTCTTAATTTTTGGGTCCACCAATGAAGTTAATTTAATTGTTTTTCAATATACTATAAGTCAATTTAATTCATTTTAAATATACTCTTATTATATTTAATTCATTTTGTTATGCATATCATGATTTCTGGTCATTAAAAGGGGGTGATTACTGGCATAGACCATCACCTCCTTATTTTAATGATACAAAGTATTTTTTTCATTTTCCAAATGAATTTTATTTTTTTTAATTGAAACTATTATTTCTCAAAATATAATAAATAATTGGTTCTAGACCTTACCATTACACATGATCACCTAAGAAATATTATTGCTAACTGTGTAGTTTAACTTACCATTCCACCATACCACACATTAAAGATGAACATAACATAAATTATGGAACATAAAATGTATTTATAATCATATGATTTCAAGAAAAAAAATCTACTATATGATAGGTAAGTATGATATTTCATAAGACTTATACTAACTATTTTATCTGAATTTATTATTACTATAAAAATGATCTAACCTAATGCATAATGATATGTTTTGACCATAAGAACAATGGAATCTACCGTGTGATGTAATAAATTTACCTTGTGACTAACTGATGATTCCTATATTAAGTAATTAGATGACCATATAGTGGTTTCGATCTAGTATATTTTTCTTAGATGACTACATCAACTGACCGTGTCCTCCATTATAATATCACATCTGTTGTAGAATCAATTATGTTGAAATCCCCATAACACAGAATCACCAATGTAGAAAATCCATCGTCATGAAATATACTATAAGGATAAACCTATTCATGGAACTTCCTACATGAAAAATATCATCCTTTATATGATTTCTTATATAGAAATTGGATATGTGAATGAACTGTCTATGTGACCTGATTATTAATGAATGCATGACTAGTTGTCTATGTCACTCTTATGGAACATTAAAATTCCCCAAAGTAATGTTTTGAATAATTAAATTAATATCCAATTCATTTAATAAACTTAATGTTTATTTAATACTTCGTAGATTGTTCTTCAGTGGCCTCTTTTGGATGAAGACCTTTTAATGGAGAAAACCCGACCAGGTAAAGAAGACCGATGTGGTGGTTCCTTTACAAATAAAAATAGTGGATCCAACATGTGATCCTATACTTCAGAAAATACTAATTGAAACTATATTTTTCTAATCCTAATTAGACACTTGTTGGATCTCATTTAAGGAGAAATACACAATGGACTCATAACAACTAAATCTATTCATATCGAGATGCATCAATAATTCTCATCTCATTTCCCTTACAATTTTATTATATTATTTACATTCAAGTATTTTTTTGGTATTTACCTATCTATCTATGAATATACCCACTTATACAAAACTAATTAGTTCAAAAAAAACTCTCTTAAACCATTTAGTTGTATTAGTAAGTCAAAATGGTGGAGTGGTTGAGTGTGACCCGGTATTTTAACTTATCACACATGAAACTATGGAAGATTATCTAGGCCTAGGGAAACTAGTGAGATGTTATATGTAAAACCAGATCCATTTGTTGGATTAGTTTATTTATTAATAAAATACATGAATATGGTTGATTTCAAAGTAGAGGGGAATCTGTTTTGGCTTGATACCAATCCCCATGTTTAAATTAACTTTTTTGATTTTCTAATTTTTTTATTCTAAATAAAAAATATATTTTTATTTTCAAAACATAAAAAATTACATTCATATTAAGTATTAAATTTTTTTCCAAAATATTATTTAATTGATTAAAATTGTATCCATAATTAGTTTATTTTAAAAAAAAATTAACTATGATGTGATCCCACATCTCAGAAACCATTTGAATTGTCAAATATAAATAATTATAATATTTATATTAACTAGTTGATTTTATAAAATTGGGTTATTTTTTCAAAATGTTTTAAATATAAATATTTATTGATTACTAAATTCACACCCCTTTAGTGAAATAATCTATCCAACACAAAATATATGAAACACTTCTCTCTATAAGGATAATGGATCCAAATCATTAATTTTAAAATCATAACCTCTAATTATAGATCATGTGTTGGGTAGTTTTTCTCTTAGATATTTGATTTTAGGGAGGGATATTCTATCACATTTTTGTTAATCAAAAGTACACAACCTAAGACAATTTTGGACACATTTCTATAGATAAAAAATTCTTCCACACAATAATGAAATATGGGAAGATTTTTAGTGACTATCCACTACATTAACTGATTAATTCTCTCCTCACAATCATCAATACATAAAATCATCACTCCCTTAAGATGAATCTTGTATATTTGTAATGAAAAATATGATAAGTTTCTCATATATCATTGAAAATACCTATTTATTCTAGGGAAAAATATATCTTTGACACATAAGTTTTCATGGACTATTCTTCGATTAAATATATTTTTGAAGGATCAATATAACCTTTCGCTGCTGATAACATTCAATAGGAATGTTACTTTACCCATCAAGAATATTCATTTACTCTACTTCGCTTATAAAATTTTCTTTCAATACTTCTTCAGTACATCATTCAATTATTCCCCATTTTATCCATATTTTTTTTGATTATATAAGAAAATAATCTACAAAGACTACAACAAATTTTTTTTTCGGTAATACCCAAAGACTTTATTCATTATGTCTATAAATATATATTGAAAATTACTGTTTCTAAATGGAATAACTCTATACTCATAGTTGACAGACCTTGTATGTGAAGAAGTTTGGGGATATCCTCATTATTCACATTTACATGTCAATATACAATTAAAATATCCACATATTGTATGCAATAATATCCACATACTTGGTTATAAAATTCAATAATAATTAGAAGATAATAATTGTCCTTTATCATGAACTTGTTGAGCTTCTGGTAATTAATTTAGAGGTAAATTTACCCATCAATTTTAATGAAATTAATAGTTGGTATACCCTATGGAGATGAACATAGTTTTATAAAACCATTATCTATATTATCCTATTGTTTCTTCTTCCCTACATGCTCAATAATTTCCATTAATTATGGAGAATAATATTTTGGCAATTCTCAAGGAATATAATGGAATTATAACTCAACCTCTCAGCATTGAGGAATGATATAAAAATTTTCCAGAAATACTTTAGTGTATTCAATTGTAATAATAATTTCATCACGAATGATATTTTATATATATTAAATATTTTGAGATAAAAATGGTTTCTTATGAGAAAATAATATATGAACATCAATTTTTTATTCCAAAGGTGGTCCATACTCATCCTGGAAAATTTATAGAATCAGAGGAATATTCATTATACAAAGGTTTAATTCCTTATCTGATTAGTTTATATTGGATCTATATAAGGAAATACAAAACACACAAAAAGTTGAATCTAATCCATCAAAATTGAGTATAAAAAGATTCTCTAGAAATTTATCCCATAAATTTTGATTGGAAATTAGATATATTATAGGAATTAAATAATGTTTTTTTCTATCATGATTTTTTTTTACAATCAACATCAACATCTATAATGGTATCTTGTCTTCCTTTATCTCTAGTCCTTAGAGATTTTTACAAGATATTATAGTCCAAAAACCATGGCCTATTGTATTTACTAACAAATTATCCTAGTTACTTTTTGTTGAAACTATGGACAAAATGTTGGTGGTTGACTGAAGCATTCATTTCTTCAATCACATTTGATGGTTTCTCCCATAAATATTATATAGAAAGGTTCCATTATATACCAAACCTACAACATATCCTTTTCCAATCTAATAAATTTTTGGGATTATTCTTCCCACAAATTTTTCTAGTGGTATGTGATACATATTTCTCCATGATATATCTCAATCACACCACCATAATTATATTCAATTGTAAATATACTAAACTAAGAAGCCTATAGTTAGTTGTAACTTTATTACATTAGTATTAATTACATGTAATCGCATCCCAATGTTTCATATAGTTTAGTATTCTTTGTAATAAAGAAACATACATGAATATAATATTACCATTAAAACATAAAATTACACTTATTAATAACTTTTCGAATACCCTTATCAGCTTCACATATCCCTACATATCAATCATAAAACACTTTCTAAATTACTTGGGAATGGAAATATAAGAAGGTGTGAGATCAAATTCCCAATAAGGGTATGTTTATAGAGGATCCTATCATTAATAAATAAGGAATAATCATTATGTAAAGGTAAATATATGATAACAAATTTCATTTAATAAATAACTTGGTAATAATATGGAAGTAATAAATTATGATGAAATAATTCCATATTCAAAACCACATGATCTAAAAACATATCCATGAATATTCATAATGATCTAATAATCAGATTACCAATAATAAATGATCACATAATTTGGTAATTCATTCTTCCATAAATCGTAATCATAAAATGAAGGACTTGTTCCAAGACATCTTACATAAACAATCTTCTGTTATAACTATTTTTGTGTGTGTTAATTTCCTTATTATGTCACACATTTTCTTTCATGAATGATTTATATCATGAACATATGATTTAGTTACATCATCACCATAAAGATATTAATGTTTTAAATATCATTTTTTCCCTAATATACAATTTTAGAATCATTATTGAGATTTTATCATGTAGAATAAATCAAATCATTATATGAATATTGTAGGTCATACATATGCATGAGAAATGTTATCATTTCCATAACTGTTAAAAGGGTAAGGAAATTTTTAAGCATCCATATCTATAGGGATTGACCATTTTCATGTTTTTGAAGACCGAGGTGCTTAGATGAGGCTTTGAAGAATTTTGGAGGAGTTTGGTCTTGTGAAGCTGGAAGAAGGGATCTTTCTCATTGTGAGAGACTATTGCATGTCATGAAAGATGGTTTCACGACATCTAATATTTCAAGGATAATAAAATAAAAAAATTTATGGGGTAATTCATTTTTTTAAACATCGAATACTGAGGATTAATTAATTTGAAAGGGGATTACACATGGTGTAATCCCTTAATGTTGTATGTTTTAAAACATTTTAGCTACTTAGGTTGTCAATCCCTAAGGATGAAAAATCCCTCTCTCTCATCCAATAAAACTTGGAATTTCACTCAATTGATTTTTGGAGATCCCTTTGATGGGAATCAGTCTCAGGCTTGCACCATTGATCCATGGTGACCCGACATGACCCAAGGTGTGTTCTTCCTTCATTATCAAGAAATTTCTCCTAATTTAATCTTGTTTTCTCTCAAATATTCTCTCCATGATATGGATTTTTCATACATATGGTTTTTAGGGGCTTTATCTCGGTTGTTTTTGGTTAAGTGGTTCAACGACATCAACGGTTTGTTGCAGATCATATGAGAGAGGTTATTGGAGAAACATAGTATTGATACATTCTCATACATAGAATGTCAAAAAAACATTTTAGGTAAGGGATTCATTGAATCTCTATATATTTACATTAAATTGCATGTATAACATGATTTAACCCTTTTGATTTCAATTAAATTGACCTAATAATTATATGATTTAGATTAAGGAATTTGTATCGATTTCATTATAGTGTTGTTTCTTTTTACCGTATAATGGATTGCCTCTTGATTTTTTAGAGAGTGTGATATCAATAACTGTCTTATTTTAGAAATTTTTTCCTCAAAGAAATTGGTAATGAACATAAATCATGAATTAATTTAAAATTAATTGGCTAAAGGTTTAAAGAGGCATGCTTAATGAATCTGGTTGTTCATAGAATTTTATGATAATAAAATTGATGGATATATGAATGTTTATTTAAATTTTGTTAATGAACCTACACTATGTTGATGATTGTTGATGAATTAATTAATTTCATGTTAATGTAATTGGTCATCTAATTTGTGATAGATTATAATTGATTGGTTCTTAGGTTTCCATTATTGGAACCTGTGATTAAGGAATCTATTAAATCATGATGGAATAAAGAACAGGTTGTGTGACAAAATATAATGCCTTTGTGAGGATGGTGTTTCCAATTGCTTTTGAAGTCCATGTATCTTGTTTCTGGATCGATGGGAGCTTACTATGTGTGAAGTAATAATTCCTTGTTTTTGGTCCAAGATCCTTGTATCTTGTTTGTTTCATACTACATGTGATTTGACGTGAGCCTGGGATGACTAAGCCTAGAGGGTTGTTGTGTTATTTGGGGAAGGAATGATTAGTTAGGATGTAAGCCAGATATGGGTGATCCTAGTGGGATTTTGTGGTATGTAGGGCGAATAGGCCCATTGGATGTGGTATCAGTTGACACTTTGAGTGGTGAGATGCATCATTTTATGCATGTTGGAATTGAGGAGGACATTAGGGTAGATGGAACAGGTTGAAGATGGGAATAACCATTGATATGAAAGTTAGATGTTTATTTGAATCTATTTTTATGTATCTTCTTTCCTTTCCCCACTTCATGAGTCAAATGATCGTGGTTACACTCCTTTTATGATATGTGATTACATGAGAGGTATGCGACATGATTTCTGCGTTTATATTCTTAGGTTTAAATAAGCATATTATCTTAAATTAGTCAGCAAAGACTTGATGTGTAGTTCATCTACTTAATGTGTTAATCTACTTGTGTTTGGTAGCTTAGAATTTCATTCTAGAATACCTGGAATTATGGATACTATTAATGTGGTTAAATAATGAATAATTTTTATCCAATAGGGTTGGAGCTTGCTAGGATGCAATGTTGAGGCTATAATTCTGAGAAGACATGGACTCAGTTTGCTTATGAAAAGAGGGAATAAAACTTTGTTATGATGATAATGTAATGAAATGTGGAAATTCTTAATGGTTAATTAATGATCAATTAATGGTTAATTAATTAATAATCATAATTTGAAACATATAGAAATGGGTAAATCTATTTAATGTATCTATTTAAATGGTTGTGTGCTTATAGGAAATCTGGTCTTAGTAGTGGAAACTTAGTGCCTGAGAGACGTTTTCTATAGTTGAGTCTGTGACTACGATATACCCATGGCATGGTTCTGAGCTAAATTATATCATGCACTTTTTTTATATTCTAATCCACCATGTCGGTTAGGGAAACTGACACCCTAGTGATTGTGACCCCAAGGGGTGTTTTCCCCAACAACCTGGTGGGAGGATGGATTGCGGACATCCCCCTTTGGCCCTACCATACTCTCATGGTAGTTACTTGTGCTAGTATGAATAGATGTTACTTTTTTACATATATGTTTTTCGAGTGATATAATGAATTGTGGTTATTTCAAACACATATTTTCCACATATAGTTTCCTAAGAAATTATATAATTATAATGTGTATAGTCTATGATGGATTAAGAATCATTACTATGTAAATGGGTTGTAACGGCTTGAGGTATAATAAACAATGTTTGATACATGTAATGAAGGCTATGGTGGCTCCCAGAAACTACTTGGTTACTTTTGGTTATATGGATTTGGAGGTGATTTACACAATGTGCATGTTGTGGTGCTTCTCCTAGGTGACTTCTGGCTAGCCTTTTTAGAGAAAGATTGTCATGACATGTACCATTGGGGAAAAGAAGAAAACTAGTGGGGAAGTGGCAGTGGGTACCCTTAATATTCTAATTATATTATATAATTTTCTATGTGATACATGGTTAGAGTATCCTTGGTGAGTTTGAGAACTTAGTATAACTTTTTATGGGATGAGTTTGTTTCACATGTTGTTCACTATTCTTTATCATTCCTTCTTTACTTTTTTCATGAGAGGATCGAGGGAGGATCCAATTGATTATATTTTTATACTCAATGTACTTCTCTATAAACTATTTTCCTGGTTAGGTGGAGTAGGTTGGAAATCAGGCTGGTTACTATTATCTTAGGGTTTTATAAGATCTTTTTGGGATTCATGGTTGCTGTAGTCTTCACTTTCTATTAGTACTAGCATTTTCCCTTTATTTTTTGTAGTTCATTCAGGACATTAAGTTTATTTTCACTTTGTACATTCTTTTATATTTTATTTTAAGAAAGAGTTTGTTGGTGTTAGTTTTATCTCTCTCATCCTCACATGTTCTATTAGAGGGTAAAGCCTCTAATCTATGTTTTTAATACACCCTCGGTGATAGTCGCCAACCTAAGGCCTTTTTGATGTGGAACTCAGGTTTCATTATATCACATCTCTCATTTCTGGCCGATGAGAGGTACACTTTTTGGGGAGGGGTTATGAGAGAGTGGTATCAGAGGAAGGTTGAGGTATAGGATGGAGTTTGGAGTTAGGAACACGTTTGGATTCAAGGGTTGTTAGGGAAACTATGTCTGGTATATTTATCAAGCATTGTAAACACAAGATACTGGCTGAGACATGGGTATTTAGGGACCCCCATGATCTGATGCATGTACCATTAATATTACCTTGGATACTAAACGAGGTGATACTAGTTTTAGGGTAGAGTCTTATGAATGTATCATGCATCATGTTTCATTTAACATGTGTTATAATAGGTATACCTTGGGGTAGGTTAACTTAAAATTTATAAAAGAAAAAAATTAATTAATGTTAAATTATTCTATATTCAAGGTTTAGGATCTCTATTTGTTTATTATTTTTCATGTATGGCTTTGAGTCGATGTCCTCATCAGGGTTTCAATGAATATGTTTAAAAAGTTTCACCAGATGATCACCATGGTGTAGTGGTTAATGAAGATGACACTTTTAGGAGGAAACTCTAAGATATTTAGCACAAGAGTCTATCGAGGTACGAGGGATCCATTTTAGATTCATTCATGTTAGATTGATTGGAAGAGGTTGAGACAACCTTTAGTTTGATCCATGCTTATAAGGAAACTATGTATTTATGGATATGACAATGTTGTGTGGGGCAGTGAGGTTGTGCTGGTTCTTATTCCATGGATTTTGCATTGATTAAGCAGTATCATTGGAGGAGTTCTGAGACTAGTTTAGAGATGGTATTGTTTCTTCAATCATGGAGTTATCCAGTCACTAGTATCTACTTATACTTTTCCATGGGATATCTAGTGTGAGAGACATGGAATCTTTTTTAGGAACCTTCTACAATATGTTTTGGACCTGTTGCCATATGAGGAGGCTAGGGTGAGGCATTTCGAGAAGGATTTGTGTCCAGAGATCAAGTGCTAGGTCACCCATTTATGTTGAAGACATATCTTGAGGTGCTGGGGAGAGGAGATATCATCACTAAGATGCTATCCAGAATCGAATCTCTATGATAAGGGAGCCATTAAGTTTCCTCATGAAGTAGAGTTATCATCCTGGGTTCATAGTTGTCAAGACAAAAGATCTTCTGATTATCCACGCGTATGTCCAAGCCCTCAATGTTTTGATTCCCAGGGGGGGACAAAATCTCATGAACAATGCTAAGGGTTAATAAAATTGCATTTCTTTTGGTGGATGAGGACATCATTCATGAGATTTCCTAAACATTTTAAGAAGTCACCACATGCCAGTTCTTCCACTTCAGCTTCTTCTATTGCGATTGTTCTAGTAGAGGCAGCAGCAGTAGGTTACACCAGTTCTCAATTAGTATAGTGAATGTAAGGGAGGTATAGGATACCCCATGGACACTCCCTATCCACATAGAGTAGAGTTTTACTATGGAGGTGGCCGCCAACATGTTCATAGAGGTTGTGGAGCGGGTTGTGGTCAGCTTCATGATTTTGCGTTGACAACGTTAGGTGAGAAGACGTCATTCAAGGGACCCTTTGATGGTTTTTTACTTGGTTTCATGCCTTGTTTGATTCAATAGCGATGCACTACTTCATATCACCTTCAATTTTACATTCTTTGGTACTTGAGGAGGAGAGGTTTCTAGTGCCCGTGGTGTTTACTATGTTAGTTGGAGGTCAGGAAGACTTTTTTTATGTATATAAAGACTATGATCTAGTTTGGGGGAAGAAACTATGTTAGGGAGATTTCTTATGATTACAGATTCAAACATATGATGACATCATCATAATTGATTGATAGTACTTTGTTCTTGCTACCATTGATTTCTTCCGGATGTAGGTTGTGTTCTTCGATGCTGATGGAGATCCAATAGTTTGTGTTGGTGAGCGAGACCCTCAGATGGGTCAAAGGTGTGTTTCATCCTTATCATTCATGATGGCTGGGATGATGATGAGTTCATCAAGGGTTTAATAGTTGGTTTTTCCTAGGGTCATATAAGAGTACCCTAATGTATTTCTCAATGAGGTTGTATTATTACCCCATCAATGGGAGATCGAGTTGAGGATCAAGCTACACTAGGGCGTCACTCCTATCTCAATATATCCATATAGAATAGTTATTTTTGAGTTGTGAGAGATTCATATATATCTCTATGGTCTATTTTGGTATGGCTTTATTCTTCCATGTGTTTCACCATGGGGTGAACTAGTTTTGTTTGTGAACACGGTTGATGGATGTTTGTGGTTGTGTATCGATTATCATCTCTTGAAAAAATTTACAGAGAAGAATAGTCATCCTATTCAATACATTGATGATTTATAAAATCAATTGAGGGGTTAATGTTGGTTCTCAGAGATCAATTTGCGATCAAGGTATCATCAGATGCATGTGAAGGATGAGGATATCATGAAGACTAATTTCTATTGTCGCCATGATAATTACATGTTTGTTGTGGTGTAGTTCGGTGTAAAAAATGATCTAACTAGGATCATGGGGTTAATTATTGTCATGTTCCTTGAGTTCCCAAAAAAATTCATAGTTTTTTTCATCGAATAAATCCTTATGTACTCCACAAATGAGGAAGATCATGAAAATAATTTTCATTCCATTTTGGGAGTACATCATTGGGAGAAGTTGTTTGGGAAGTTTCTAAAGTGAGATTTTTGTGTTTTGATTTCCTTTTCTTAGGGAACATTTTATCCCAAATGGGAGTAACTATAGATCCTTAAAATATGGAAGAATTTGTGTCTTGGTAAGCCCTGATGACAGTGGTATAGGGGAGAAGTTTCCTTGGTATTGCAGGATATTACATGAGGTTAATATCTGATTTATCTATGGTTGTGACTCCTCTAACAGTGTTGATAATAAAAGAATAGGAATTGTTGTGGATTGATTAGTGTAAGGTATATTTTGTGTAACATAAAGATATGTTCGTCTATGCTCCTGTTCTTTGTCTTCCAACAGATGGAATTTAGTATGAGGTTTATTGTGATAATCTGTGTTTGGGGTTGGTCTACGTTTTGATGCAGTATAGATTTATTGTTTCTTATGGGTCTCCATATTTTCATCCCCACAAATATAAATATATGAACCATGTTCTAAATATAGTGTTTTTGGTATTTTCCCTGAATTGTTTGAGACATTACCTCATCTAAAAGTGATTTGTGGTCCTCACTAATCATAAAAGCTTGAGGTATTCTTTCTCCCACCATGATAATAACATTTGTTAGATTTTTTGGATGGAGTTCTTATAGGATTATTTATTAAGGATTTTCTATACAAGTAAGAATTGGAATGTTATGGATGATGCATAGAACAGTAATTCATGTAGTAGTGAGGTGCATGAATTAGGTGATTTCTTGATGGTGTTGGAAGAACTATCAGCATTACATCTAGAAAATTAGAGAAGTTTGGGTAATAGGATGTCTTATTTATATGATTTTGTAGTCATATTTGGTGAATAAGGTGGAGGAATCCAATTTGGGGGATCTTGAGGTGGAGGTTTGGAGATACCATGTTTTTTTGTGATTCCCCTGATGGTTAGTTTGAATATGATCAACACCAAGTGTTGTTTCAGGGAATGATTTTCATTCCTTTTGCAATGTGGGATATGGTTTTCAAAAGAGTTCAATAGTTATACTTTGGATATACATTATGTAATGACAAAGATGTAGTGAGATTTAAGATTTTAGTTTTGGTGGACTGGGTTGAATCGTGCAGTTTTAGAGTTTTTGTCTCGGTTTTTGATCTCCCAAACGGTGAAGTCCGAGCACTATGTTCCTAGTGGTTTTCTCTAGTAGTTAGATATTCCCTAGTGGATGTGGGAGGAAATATAGATGGACTTTGTTACCATTTTACCTAGTCATCAGGGAGGCTATGATTATATATGTGTAGTACTGGATATTTTGACTAAATTATCCCACTTTATAGTGATAGAAGAGTAAAGATCTTTAGAGGTCTTGTTGAGGTAGTATCTAGAGGAGGTGGTGAGAAACCACAGAGTACCGAGGATGATAATTTCTGATCAAGATTATCATTTTTACCTTTAGTGTTTGGAGAGGTCTCCAGCATTATTCTGGTTCTAAATGATTTCTTAGGACTACCTTTCTTCCATAGAAGCACTGCCATACTGAACGGATCATCCAGACTCTTGAAGGCATGTTTCACTATTGTGTCCTAGATTTTGGAGGTTCTTGGATGAGGCACCTTCCATTGGTAGCATTATCTTACAATAATAGTTTTCACTGCACAATTATTTTCACCATTTCTAAAGCCCAATAATGTATGTACTTATCATTCTCCATCGTGCTATACTTGGTTCAGATATTCAGAAATTCATTGGTCGGAACTAGTACAGAACACAACAGAGATGGGTCATGTGATTCATAAGATGATCAAATCATCATAGAATTTTCAGTAATCCTATAATGATCATAGGAGGATTCTTCTAAATTTTGATGTTGGTGATTATGGGTTCTTATAGGTGACTCCCCATTATGGGAAAAAAATGTTTGGTCGTGGGAGTAAGCTTTCTCCATGGTTTGTTGGGGATTTCAAGGAGTTAGATTATTTTGGAGCCATGGCATACCAGGTAGTATATCCCCCATGGATGAGTTGGATACATGATGTTTTTAACATGTTTTAGATCCATAATTATCTTCATAATGACTCTCACATATCAATTAGGTCATCATTGAGGACGAAGATGATGCTACCTTCGAGGAGAAGACTATAGAGATCTAGGACCTCAAGGAGAAGGTGTTCCATGGGCATTCTATCCCCTTAGTTGATGTCATGTTGTCTTACTGTAGAACGGAGGAGAGTACCTAGGAATGGGAGTCCTAAATATATACTCAGTACCCAAAGCCATTTGATATTTAGATATCCTCTTGTAACATTGTTCTTTAATTGGTTGTAGAAATTTTTCTTGTTATGAGAAGTCTTTACCTTCTTTATTTCTGTGTCTTACTCTTTTTTGATAGGTATCTCCCCTGATAAATTGTTTAAAATATTGTTTCACTTGTTGTATGTTTTCACAGTGTTCCTTAGATAAAGCAGTTGAGGTAATGTGGTGGAGGGAGAAATGAGAGGAATCTCATGGGGTGGCTAATTGGATGACCCCTTTTCCTGTTTCCTCTTAAGGATGGTTTTAGCTTATGGAGGAAAAGAATTTTTTTTCAAGTATATGATTTAATGTCCTAAATCCACGTCCATCAACCCTTTTAGTGTTTCAGAAGACCTTGGTGCTTGGAGGAGGCTAAGAAGAAGTCTGGCAGAGTTCAGTCTCTAGAAGATGGAAGTAGGGATATTTTCATATCATGAACTAATGTTACATGATGTGAACGTGGGTTTCATGATATGTAATATTTTAAGGTTCAAAAAATAAATAAATAGACAAGGTGACACATTTTTTAGTGAACAAAACTGAGGATTACATGATGTAAAAGGGGATTAATAATAATATAGTACCTGAATGATGTATGGTTTTAAAAATTCTAGTTTCTTGGGTTATCAAAACCTACGGTTTCAGATTCCCACTCTCTTGTACCATGAAACTTAGTTGTCCCCTCCTAAATGTTTTAGAGATCCCATTGATGTGGATCAATCTTAATCTTCCACATTTGATCTGTGGTGACCTAGATTGACCCAAGGTGTGTTCTTCCTTGGTTTTCTTGCAATTTATCCCGATTTGATCTTGTTTCCTATCAAATATTCTCTCCATGATATTGTGGTTTCTTACCCATGGTAATTATGGGGTTTTTCTCATATTTTGTGGGTTCTGTGGTGATGCGAAATCCTCAAATGGATGCCGATATTACAGGGGTGTTGATTGAAGATCTGTTGCATTGATTTGTTCTCTTACAAAGAATTTTGATGACCTTTTGAGTTAGGGGATTAATTGTATCTATATTAATTTACATTAAATCATAGTGTTAGAATTATTTATCCCCTTGGATCAAAATAAAAATGACCTAATAATTCAATAAAATGTATTATGGAATTGGTATCAATCATATAGCGATGTTGTTTCTTTGAACTATGATAATGGTTTTCCTCTTGATTAGATAGATAGTATGATATTTATGATTTACTTATTTTAGCATGTTTTTCTTGATGGAAATTAGTAAAGAACGAAAATAAATAATTAATTAAAAATTAATCAAATAATGTTTTAAAGAGTCATGTTTAATGATCTTCATTGTTGTTAAAATTTGATGATTTTAACACTGATGTAGATATGCATGTTTAATTGAATTAGTTAATGAACATGAAGTATGTAGTTTCAAGTGAGTGAGTGAATTAAAGGAATGTTAATATACATGTTTAACATTTTTTTGATATCTTATGAGAATGGAACGCACGTCGCAACGCATGAAAATTTTCAATATTTATTTACCTACCAACTACTGTAAAAGTGGCGAGCATGGTCGAACCACAGAGAGAATGTGAGTAGACACTAGAAATGTCATCTTGGAGGAATGTTCAGGCATATGGGCTTTAATTGTTTGATTAACAAATAAGTTCTAAAAACTAAATGACTATTTTAAAAATGATTATTTAAATTGACATAAATTATCTATGTGAATTAAGCTATGAAGGAATCTGGAAGAGATGGAAGTGTCAGAGTTGTGACATCTGTTCATGTGCCTGCAATTTCAATTATTTAATTCCCACATTTGAATATTTATTTATTCAATTATCAAAGATTCCAAATTAATCAGAATACTATCTGGTCTCTTTCTCTAATGTTAGACAATATTCTAATGTTTACACAATTTATCCATCATTTCGTTCTCTGTTATGATGAATAATTTGCGCGTCATTATAGCACTGAATCACTTGATGAAATACAACGACCCGTTTCTCACAAAGTCTAAGTATCTACCTGTGTTAGGTTCGCTCACATGAGATCACTTATTCAATATCACTCACACAATCTTGGAGAAGCGCACACACAAAATATTAATTTTCCAATTAATATATTTATTTATTAAGAATTTTCTCTTACGCTTGATCGAATTCTGAATAAATAAATTCTATGATGAACTCTCATTCGTGATTAATTATTAGGTATCACAGAAATGGGAACCAAAGCATGTGTACAGATCCCAAATAACAATTAATTTCAACACAGATATAATTAATTAAATAAACATCCAAATAAAATTAATTTAAAAGAAAATCAAACATGAGGATAAATTAAAGACATGCAATTACCATCACTTTCGTCACAACTCCAACACAAAAAGAAATTAGCCTTCCATCACAACAACACAACACATAAAATAATGAATATAAGATATCACCATGCTTGTGTCGTTTCCATGGTTACCGCGAGACGCCGTCAACTATCGAAAAATAATAATCATCGCCCCGCTCTGTGAATTCACTGACGTTACACCCAAATCAAACCACCGCGATGCTGAAAATATGATCTGATCTCCGCTCGCTCTCGTCGTGTGACGTCAATATTCAGAAGTCCAAGAATACATCCACAAATGTCGATTAAGTGGTATGTTGAAGTCGAGGGTGGATTTCCGCTGCTTCGGATCGAGGAGAGTTGCTTGTTGTGGCTAGCGTACCTGCTGCACTTGAAGTGGATGAGAAGGGCAGCTGGGATTGGGGAGAGGTCAGCGGGTCTGTCGGGTGAGGATGGGAGCAGGGGGCTAGGGCGGCTAGGATTGGGGAGAGAAGAATAGGTAGGAGGTGGGTCCTGGGGGAGAGAAAGGGGATGGCCAAGGGGCGCGGGGTAAGGGAGATGGAGAGAGTCTGGTAGGGGGGAAATGGGTAGTGGTGCTTTAGTGGGTTGTTGGGGATGAGCGGGTAAGGGATATGGGGGGAGGGGAGGTGGTGGGTGAGAGGTAGGGAGGATGAGGCGGCAGGTCCAGCTGGGGGAGATAAAGGGGGGAGCGGGTAGGCGGGGTAGAGGCGGCAGGGGGAAGGGAGCAGGAAAATCAGGGGGGAATGTGATTGAGAGAGGGAAGGGGAGCGGGTCAAAGGGGGTAGGGGAGAAAGTGATTGGAGAGAGAAAATCAAAACAAAATAAAAAAAAAAGAAAATTCAAAGTTAAAACTAAATTTCAAATTCAAATTAAAAGAAAACAATTTAATGTTAGATAATAATAATAATAATAATAAAATTAGAACTAAAAATTAATGCACATGTAATTAGATATTATACTATTAAATATAAAAATAATAAAATAATAAAAAGATACTATGTTATTAATACTAAAAAAATAATGAAATAAAATAAAATAAAAATATAGAATTAAAATATATACATACTAATAAAATTTAATAAAATAAACTAAACTAAAATTAGTGAAATTAATAATAAAAATTTAATTTAAATTTAATATATAAATTTAATAAAAATAATAAAAATAATAAATTACTAATATAAGTATATAAATAAACTAAAAATTATCAAAATATCTAAATTACTTCAAATCTAAAAAAATAAACTAAAAATATAAAAATTGGTTAAAATAATTAATTAAAAAAAAGTTATAAATTTATTAAAATACATGAAAAATCCATGTTCATCAAATCCCCCACACTTATACTTTTGCACTCCTGGGAAAAAAATCGGAAATAAAGCACAAGTGGTCCCATAGACAAATCCAAACATCAAAATTACATGTTCAAAATTTTCCATTCTCTTTCCTCCTAAAATTTCATGATTAATTTAAAACTTCAATTTTAAAGAAAAATTTTTCTTTCACTTGCATTCTTTTCAAAACAAGTATGTGCACTCATGTATCATGTGACCTACCTCGCCATCACTCTCATCTCTCAAAATATATGATCAATGTTTTACTCAATTCTCATACACATGCATGCTTACCATAGGCTTGCCATGAATTTCCCATCTCCACTAGTGGAAATCAAAAGAAAGCACTAATATCAAAGACTCTACATGAGGTTCAAATGTCACTGAGGTTGTAGGGTGGTGGGTACAAAAAATTGACATCTTTTTGGTAAAAAGGAGGGTTGAATCTTGAAATAAATGCATGATATAAGTCAATCCAAATGTCTCGCTCAAACTCTCGCTCCCCCACACTTAAAACACAGCTTTTCCCCAAGCATGTGATAATCCAATGTTTCACACTTTTTTTAGGACACAACTCACTCAAATAATATGGTCAGGAAAAACTGGTGAGTATCAACTCAAAAACCCAATGAAATAAATGTTAGACAATAATCCCAAAGAATGGTACACAAGTAGCATATACGCTGTAACATCTGAATGAAGGTAGGTCGTATAGAAAACTCTCTAGTTCCTGGAGTAATGGATCATCACTTTTATATGTATCCCCAAAGTCAAGGGTTACCGCGTAATGACCACCAATGTACTCATTGTTGGAAACAAAAGGATTCTATATTCCTATATCAAAATATATGTAATGAATGTGGATAATGTGAAAAATAACTCATATGATCGGGATGGGATAATGTCAATCAATGTACATCAAATGACTCATTTCCCCTCAAAGAACCCTCTCCATGAGTAAATAACTCCCCCACACTTAGACTGAAAATTATCATGCAGAAATTCAAGGAATGGGTAGGGAAGGGTATCGATTATGGGCTTATCCTAAAAAAGAATTTTCTTGTATTATAAGGGATACATGATGGAGAAAATATATGGGTGGCTCAGTGGGTCAACGAGGGTAAAATATTAAACAGATTCCTCGATCATTTTAGTGCAACTTTCAAAATTCCTATCGCTTTGATGGAAAAACATGGAAAGTTCTAGAAGACATAACATGGTTGAGATTCCTTCAATAAAATGTTATATAAGAGATGATTTAAAATGGATTAGAGTCCTCACGATTATGGAAATATAATTTTGGACAACACATATGATCATGAGTGCAAATAGGTGTCTAAAAATATACAAGTTTTTGAAAAATAATTTCGAAGCATGAAATAATATCAGCAATCCTCTAAGTCATGAGATCAAAGATCAAAGAATTCCAAACAAGAATCAGGTGTTCAAACTACATAGGGACACAAGTGGTATGTTCCCGACTATGTTGCAACAAAAATACAGTGGGTTTCATGTGGGTTTATCAATGACATGAATGTTGTTTTTTTTTCATTTTTAAAAATTTTCATTTTTTTTGTCAGTTTACATGTTGTTTTTGGAAGCCTAAAATATGGAAAAAATAAAACACTTCCCTGTGTATGTGCAGATAGATGCAGAGAGGCTGTCTGTATCCAATGAAGCTCCCGAAAATGGTATAACTATAAAACCTACACATTGACAACACATACTCACATCATATCAAAAAAGCCACACCATAATTAAAATCATGTGGATGATAAAAATATTTATGATGAATTTAAATCCACAACTGTTCCAGGAGAAAACCGATTGTGGTAAATGCATGCCTTTTTATTTTAAAATAAAACTAAATTAAATGAAATTAAATGTAGTGAAAAGAAAATAAAAAAATGATTGGTTGCCTCATATTGATTGCTATTTTTATTTCATCTTCAGCTAGATGTTTTTGAAACTCCCCCAGGATTGAATAGAAATGTAAACCATGCATCTACTTCTTTTTCAGTAGGAGTGTGGAATCCATTCATTGAAGATGAGTTTATCCTGCAAGCTACACAATATCTCAACAGAATCATATTAGAATAATGGATGTGTGGAATGAAATGAAAATATTCCAACTCACAAGGGAATGAATATACCTCGCCTGAAGAAAGACTCATCGAATAATTGAATTTTGGGAAAAGTTCATCAGCAGAAAGATCAAGAAGATTACCTCTTTGAACATACATAGGTGAAAAAGTGCCTTCAGAAGACTCCTTCAGTGGTCGGCTTATATCCATCTCATCCATGAAAGCAGTATATGGGTTGATGATGTATCCCAATTAATTTTCACACCCAACCACTAGCACAATAAAATTCAATGGTTTCCAACTAAATTCATGCTCGATGGTTTCTTTGATTGTGCCAAGGTCAAAAATATTGTTATCATATATGAGTATTTCAAGTGAAGTATTTTTAACCTTGACGCATGGAGCAAGTGGTATAGGATCAATTGGAGCAGATGTCTCCATTGTGTCAAGAATGACATCATTTTCAAAAAAAATTCTATACCACCCTCATCATATTTCTTTGTTGGTACATGTTTCACCACAAACTCAGGATCCTCCAAGAAATCCCATTCTTCCATTGTTTTTAGAAAATTGTGAGTGTTCTCTACCACCAATTTTGATTGATTCTCTGACTCCAGAAATGTTTGAGAAGTCTCCATTTTATAAAAAGTTTCAGACTCACAAATATTTTCATAAAGATGTGATTCTATGTTATTTGAAGTGATGTCCTCTTGAGTGTGGAAATCCATTGTCTCTTGGTTCAATCCTGAATCTATCATGATAAAGAATGTTCCTAGTTCAATGTCCTCTTCATCCTCAAAAGATGCAATTTGATAGACATTGAATGTGTCATTTTTCACTTTGGGATGACTGGGTTGTGAACTCATAGAAGAAGGACATGAAATCACATTTTCTGAGGGACCGTTATGTTCAACATGGCAGAAGACAAAGCTCTCATATTCATGAAATGTGATTATATTGGAAGAATTAAATTCTAATGGATAGGAGTCATCACTTTGATGAAGAGAAGGCAGATCAATCTCATTTTCAGAATCG
This sequence comes from Viscum album, assembly GCA_963277665.1. Lineage (NCBI taxonomy): Eukaryota > Viridiplantae > Streptophyta > Magnoliopsida > Santalales > Viscaceae > Viscum > Viscum album. The sequence continues at coordinate 1,072,503,612 of OY728127.1, read as the reverse complement.
GGACATGAATGTTGTTCAAATGGAACCTCTATCTCACTCTCCTCAAAAAAATTGTTTTGAATTAGATCATCAAGTGGTAATAAAGCATATTGTTTGGAAATATGATTCATTTCATTTACTAAATTCTTCAATTGATTTTCTCGATCTTTTTTTGAGGAAAGAAACTTTTTATTATGTTCATCTTTAAGTTAAATCCTTTGATTTATCTCAGTGATACAACAATGCAACATGTTCTCAATTATTGAATCATTTGTTTGACATGAATTATCAAGTTCTAAATTTTCAGGAATGCATTGACTTTGAAAATTATCAGCAGATGAATAAGGACTTTTTTCATAGCATGATGAAATATTCTCATATGGATCATATCATGGACTTGAGTAAAGATCATTGAAATAAATGGGATTACCTGGATATCTCATGTGTGGTGAATTAGTATATGTCATACCTTGAGTTGGGGATGCGTAGGGCGGGTATTGGTTGTAATTGTGTGGTGCAGCCCACGTCATTTTCATCTTCTGGGTGTCTTGAAAATCCTTGCAATGAAAAATTCCCAGAGTAGTCAACTATTTTTTTGTTTAGTTTTTTTGACCTAAATCACTCTTTTAATGGAATTTCTAATGCTACTATTCTCCCCGGGAACGGTGCCAGAAATTTAGAAAGCGCATCACAACGCGTGCAAATTTGAAATATTTATTTACCTACCAACTACTGTAGAAGTGGCGAGTAGGGTTGAACCACAGAGAGAATGTGAGTAGACAATAGAAATGTCATCTTGGAGGAATGTTTAGGCAGATGGTATTTAATTGTTGGATTAAAAACTAAGTTCTAAAAACTAAATTACTATTTTAAAAATGATCATTTGAATCTACTAAAATTATCTAAGTGAATTAAGCTATGAAAGAAACTGGTAGAGATGGAAGTTTCAGAGTCGTGACATCTATTCAAGTGCCTGCAATGTCAATTATTTAATTCCCACATTTGAATATTTATTTGTTCAATTATCACCGATTCCAAATTAATCAAAATTCCATCTGGTATCATTCTACGATGTTAGAAAATATTCTAATGTTTACACAAATTATCCGTCATTTCGTTCTCAGTCCTGACGAATAATTTGCACGTCATTATAGCACTGAATCTCTTGATGAAAAACGACGACCCGTTTCTCACAAAGTCGAAGTATCTACCTGCGTTGGGTTCGCTCACATGAGATCACTTATTCAGTATAACTCACACAAGTTTGAAGAAGCTCACAAACAAAATATTAATTTTCCAATTAATATATTTATTTATTCGGAATTTGCTCGTACACTTGATCGAATTCCGAATAAATAAATTCTCTGATGAACACCCATTCATGATTAATTATTAGGTATCAAATGAATGGGCACCAAGGCATGTGTTAAGAGCCCAAATAACAATTAATTTCAACACATATATAATTAATTAAATAAAAATGCAATTAAAATTAATTTAAAAGACAATCAAACATGAGGATAAATTAATGACATGCAATTACCATCACTTTCATCACAAATCCGACACAAAAAGAAATTATCCTTCCCTCACGACAAAACGACACATAAAATAATGAATATAAGATATCACCATGCTCGTTTCATTGCTATGGTCACCACGAGATGCCGTCAATGATCGTAAAATAATAATCATCGCTCCACTCTGTGCATTCGCTGATGCTACACCTGAATCAAACCATCACGACTCTGAAAATATGATCTAATCTTTGCTCTCTCTCGCTGTGTGACGTCAATCTCAAGAATCCTTATAGAACTGTCACGAATGTTGATTCAGTGGTATGTTTAAGTCGATGGTTGATTTCCGCTGTTTCGGATTGAGGTGAGTTGCTCGTTGTGGCTGGCGTACCTGCTGCACTTGAAGTGGCTGAGAAGGGTGGCTGGGATTGGGGAGAGGTCAGTGGGTCCATCAGGTGAGGATGGGAGCAGGGGACTTGGGTAGATTGGATTTGGGAGAGAATAATAGGGAGGTGGTGGGTCCAGGGGTAGAGAAAGGGGATTGCCAAGGGGCGCGGGGTAAGGGAGATAGAGAGAGGCCGACAGGGGGGGAATGTGTAGCGGGGCGTGAGTTGGTTGATGGGGATGAGCGGGTAAGGGATATGGTGGGAGGGAAGGCGGTAGGTGAGAGGTAGGGAGGATGAGGCGGCAGGTCCAGCTGGGGGAGATAAGGGGGGAGGAGCGGGTAGGCGGGGTAGAGGCGACAGAGGGAAGGGAGCAGGAAAATCGGGGGGGGGGGGGGGGGCGTGGGATTGAGAGAGGGAAGGGGAGTAGGTCAAAGGGGGAAGGGGAGAAAGTGATTGGAGAGTGAAAATCATAACAAAATAAATAAATAAATAAATGAAGAAAAATCAAAGATAAAACTAAATTTCAAATTCAAATTAAAAGAAAACAATTTAATGTTAGATAATAATAATAATAATAATAATAATAATAATAATAATAAAATTAGAACTAAAAATTAATGCACATGTAATTAGATATTATACTAGTAAATATAAAAATAGTAAACTAATAAAAAGATACTATGTTATTAATACTAAAAAAATAATGAAATAAAATAAAATACAAATAGAGAATTAAAATATATACATACTAATAAAAATTAATAAAATAAACTAAACTAAAATAAGAGAAACTAATAATAATATAATTTAAATATAATATATAAAATTAATATAACTAATAAAAATAATAAATTACTAATATAAGTATATAAATTAACTAAAAATTATCAAAATATCTAAATTACTACAAATCTAAAAAAATAAACTAAATATAAAAAAATTGGTTAAACTAATTAATTAAAACTAAGTTAGAAAATTATTAAAATACATGACAAATTTGTGTACATCAATAACTTGTATCTTAGATTACATATAGTGGGAGCATATAAATAACGAATCAGTTAAATAAAGATTGAATAAACAACTGGTTGTGTGATAAAATATAATGCTTTTATAGGGAGCAACAACGGGCCCTATAGTGGTGGTAGGTCACTATAGTGGCGGGAGAGTACTGTAGCAGCGGTGGGTATTGTGCAATACTATAGTAGTACTATTCACAGAATGGGCTTTGGAAAAAAATGGGCCTACGGGCCATGTAATGGGATAACTACCCACTGGGCCTTCGGGCTATGTAATGGGTCTCCCTCTACCTAGTTAAAGAGGTCTTTTCATTGATTTAATAATAAATAAGGCTTTGACCCCAACCTTTTAAAAAAATAATGCTTTTATAGGGCCCGAGTTTCCCACATTATAGTGAAGGCCAAGTGGGTTTTTCTTTAGATCCATGAGAGATCATTGTGTGGGAAGGCTGATATCCTTGTTCTAGGTAAAATTTCTTAGTTTCTTATTTTATTATAAGTGATTTTGATGTGATGTGATCCTGGGATGGCCGATCTTGGATGGTTGTTGTGGTATGTTGGGCAGGGAGGCCCCTTTGTGACATGATCTTGGGATGGGTATTCCTAGAGGGATATTGTGGTAGATGGGGTAAGGAGACCCTATTTTGTGGTATATTGGATGATTATAGTGGAAACATGTGTTGTTTTATGCATATGGGTGTCAGGGAGGACACTAGGGATGATAGAATGCGTTGAAGCTAGGCTTACCCATTGATATGAAAGTTGGATGCTTGTTTGAATCTATTGTTTTTTATCATCTTTCCTTTCCCCACTGATTGAGGTAGATATTTTTGGTTACTCTCATTCCAAGAGAGGAGAAGACATGTGGGGCATGCGACATGATTTCTGTGTTTATATTCTCAAGGTTGTAGGGGTCTATGCTCTTGCTATTGGTGGAAAAGACTAGACTGGTTGTTCATCTACTCACCTCGGTAAGCCCATTTTTTGGTAGCTTAGAATTTTTTTCTAGAATACCTAAAATTAAGGAAAGTGATACTGTAGTTAAATAATGAATAATTATTAACCCATGGGGTTATATATTACTAGGATGGAATGATGAGTTTATAATTTTGCAAAGTCATGGACATAGTTTTCTTGTGCTTGAAGGGCATGGAACATTGTTATGATGATAAATTAATCAAATGTGGAAATTATGAATGGTTAATTAATGGTTAAAAATTACTTAATGTAATGTAAAACTAATTAAAATTGATAAATTAATTTAATATAGAACTTTAAATGGTTGTGTTCATATAGTAAATATGGACTTAGAAGTGGAATTCGGGAGTCCAAGATATGTTAGCTACAATTGAGTTTGAGACTAGGTTATCCCTGTTGTGTGGTTGTGAGATATATTATATCATGTACATTATGTGTTTCTATTAACTAGTCCATCCAGTTGTTTAGGGAAACAAAACCTTATAGATTCAAAGACCTGGGGGTGTTTTACCTAACATCTTGGTGGGAGGATGGATGGATAACTACCCCCTTTGGCTCGCTATATTCTATTGGTAGTTAATTGTGATGGTATTCCTGGTGGTTAGTTTTCCCTGTATATGTGTGTAGATTTATATAATGGATTTTGGTTATTTTACACACATTTATCTTGGATATTGTTTCTTGAGGACTATAATATGTATAATGTGTATAAGATGTGATTCCAGGAGGATCCGTACTCGATACAGGGGCTGTAATGGCTTGAGGTATAATACTAGATGTTTGATACATGTTATTCGGGGTGTGGTGCCTTTCAAAAACTGCATGGTTACTTTTGGTTATGTAGATGTGGTGGTGAGTTTCACAAGGTACATGTCATGGTTCTTCTCCTAAGTGGATTTATGCTATCCTTTTCGAGAGAGATTCTCAGGATGTGTGACAATGGGGAAAAGAGGAAAACCCATGGGGAAGTGGTAGTAGGGTTCCCTTGAGATTCTTGTTATATTATATACTCTTGTATGTGTTACATGGTGAGAGTATACATGGACAGGATGGGAACATTATATATCTATTTATGAGATGATTTTGTTTCACTTGTTTATCATTGTACTATAGCATGGTTTCTATACTTTTTCACGATAGGATTTGGGGAGGATCCTACTGAGTATACTGTTATACTCACACTATAAATCAATAAACATTTTTTAGGCTAGTTAGAGAAAGTTGGAGATCAAGCTGGTTACACCTAGCTTAGGGTTATACAACAGTTGTTTGGGCTTAATGGTCGTTTCCCTGTTAACTGTCTTTTGGTACTTCTAGTTTACCTTTTAGTTGTAGATGTTCTTGTATGACATTACATTTATGTTCACATTGTATTTTCTTTTATATTGTAGTCTGAATTGGCGTTGGTTGGTTTTTATCATATCTCACTCTTCCACATGTGTTCTCTAAGAGAGTAATGCAACTCATATGTGTGTTTACTATACCCTTGGTGCTAGTTTCCAACATGGGGCCTACTGGAGGCGAGACTCATGTGTCACTATCTATTTTCTCCCACTACTAGCCTAGGGGGTTACACTTTGTGAGGATGTAGACATGAAAATTTTTATTGTATAGTAATATTATATAATCAATATAATTAAATTTATATCAAATATATACAATAAATTTATCATTTAATGCATTCCATGTAAAGTGTTAATAAAAAACGAACCACATTTCATAATGAGGCGGTAGTCTGCCATACACATGAGTGATGTTATGGTATCAATAATGAATGGAATTTAAGAAGGTATTCGTGAAATCACAAATCGAGAGGTGTAACTATATTAATAATATCATATATATATATATATTCCATCATCATATACCTCTATCAGAGTTGGTGATGAAAAATGAGTTATATCTTTTAATTAGGTGATAGTATACTATACACGCAATCAATAGTTTCATATCACATTTTATGGAAAAGGATACGAAAAAATATACCACCAACATAAAAACATCTAAGTATATGGAAGATAATTATTTTACCATATTTAAATTTTTAAAACATAATTCAATTTAATAAAATAATAAGTAAAAAAAGAAATATCATAGTGATGAATATTCCCATTTCATATAAGAAACTCCTTTGGATCTCTCACTAGGACTATTAGGATGGAATTTTTTGAACTAAATAACCACTAGATATATATATGGATATAGGGGAAAGATTATTTTAGGGGTTGGTTGATCCAAATTTCAATATTGGGGTAAATAAGTAAGGGGGTGAGTTCCTTATTATAATTAATGGGAGGAGATATTTATATAAAAACCCAAAATTATTCAACAATGGAATTTCTATCTCCCCACATGTGCCACAAAATTTATTAAATAATCAATTTGATGGATGATATAGTCAATAAAACCCTCCCCCACCCAATATAGGTTTTAAACATGTTTTTTCCTGACCATTATGTTTACTCACTTTAACATTTTATTTTTCACCATGGAAACTAAATTCATTAAACAAGATAATAAATATGTTGTTCATAAAATTAATAGTTCCCTATTATAAAAAATTTAATTTTTTAATCTATATAAGAAAAAAAAATTATTAATTTAAAAATATGTGTGTGTGGATAATTAATTTTAACCAAATACCTTGTAATGTGCAAAACCCCATTTTAACATTAACTATGTAAATTAATTTCTATTTCTTATAGATCATTATTATAAAAATTTATGTTGAACAAATTAGATAAAATTATATATTATGATTCTAAACATTGGATCCATTTTTCAAAATAAAATGTACTTAATTGGTAAAATATAATTTAAACTAAACTCGTATTCGTGAGGACATAGTGGGGTTACAATGAACAATTTTTCAATAATTTGAAATCACTAACCTATACAATAATTAAGAAATTTATAACATTGAAATAAATTTCACTAATATGTATAAAATTGAACTAATTTCACTTTTAAATCTATCTCAAAAATAATTTGATGATGTTAATTTCATTAAATAAAATGAAAATTATAACAAAAAACATGTTTTTCCCAATACATTGAAAATTTAATCCTTTGAGAAAATAATCCACTATTTTCCCAAAGATAATAATGAAATTATGATTTTAAAAACATATTTTATTTTTTAAAATAACTTTTCGAAATGTGGAAAAAATCCTTTCAATATATGTTCTCAAAATGAAATGAAACCATTTTCTCAAAAAAATAGTTTTTCAAAAAATATTTTCTTTTTAATTCAATTGAATTATATATTTATTTCCAATAAATTAATAACAAATTATAGTCTGTAAAAATAATTTCAAAATATTTTTATCACTATTCACACCCACCAATATAATAACTAGTTTATAGTGGTCACGCTTAATTAAAAATATGTTAATATAGTATGACCTATTCAATTCAACTCAGTGTTTCATGTATCATATATTGAGGAAGTGATTGAGTTTATTTAAAAATAAATATATCAAAATGTATCAAGTTATTATATTCCTATAAAATCTTAGTGTTTCATGTCATATATGATCTCAAAACCAATTTTCTTCTGTTAAAATCATAGGTTATCACATTCACACCACCGTAAATAAATTATGCCAACAAAATTTGAAATTGATCTTGGATACCATGGGTTTAACATTTGAAAATTCCATTTTGGAAAACCCACATCGCAAAAATATGTAATAAAACATACACATAAAAATATGTAATGGGATATATGATGGTCATATTAGATAAGACATATCTATGAATCTAAATTTGAAAATATATGTTGGACTTGAAGATATGTACATGGATGAATATCATAAATAATTATGGAGGGTCATTGAGATCATCAATCATACGATTTTGAATGATAAAAATAATGTTATTAAAAATAAAATCATTAATAATTGATGTCAAAAAGGGCCATAGGTTAATAAAAAATAAAGGTACTAGGATACTGATTTTTTGCGATCCTCTTTCCAGACTATTGAATTTAGATTACAATATATAATAAGAACAAAAGGAAATATTCTTTCGTAATATTATTATATTCAATAAGCCATATTTCATTATATGGTTATAGTTTGATCATTTCCCACTCAATATCATACTCTAAAAAATAAAGGAAAATTATCAATGCTGGAAGCACCAAAATTAACTTCTAACAGATCATAAGATCCATATTGGAATTAAAAATCATTCCATGTAGTTATCATTAAAACCAAAATAGTTTTAACAACATGTTAAATAAGGATAAATAATTAATTAATCCCTTAAAACCCATTGAGATTTTAACATAAATAATTCCATAAATGGAGGTCCAAAAGGCCATTTTAAATTTAAAAAAGTAAATAATGGAGTCACTAAATTTCTGAAATCAACATAACATTAATCCCCAAAGTGACATTAAGTATCTCATAATGTCACATACCAAATATGGGAATACCTTGATCATCATTTTTTCTGTAAAAAATGTATTGTTCTAAAAATAAATTCACTGCTTTTTCCTTGAATAAAATCTCATAATATTGAATTTATTTTATAAATCCATAATCAAGTAAACCTCAAATTGGAAAACCTCAAATACCTAACCAATTTTATGGTCTAAAATCCTCCCCTAGACTCTACTATTTATCTTTATAATCTCACATTCAGGAATATATTATGGTTTATCATAACCAAATCATGATTTTTCTAGAATACTCTCTTTCCACCGAATCGCTATTATTGGTTATCTGTACAATTCAATATAATCATTCAAATCCTAAATGAAATACTACCTTAGTAAAATTATTATATTTTCAATGATTTTTATAGTGATAATAATTATATAATTTAATTCTTGAATCCGAAAACCCAAACACATTAATTATTCCTCTTTATGTTAATTAATAGAATAAGCATAACCTTTATCCATTAGATTACTCTAAGGATTGTTAGCTCTAAAATTAATTCATTCATTTTCATAGATACCCATCTCTAAATAGTTAAAACACTAAACATTTGAGTTTTATTTATTAACCATTCCTTCACATTATTGAATACAATTATCTCCACCATTGTAGAAAACTATTATTCTCTTCATATAATTATGATACAATTTCACTCCACAGTTATCACATGTGGGAAAATAATTCATTCCCTTATTCCCCATTTTTATTTTTAATGATTTTATCGTCTTCTCCCCTTACATCCTTTAAATTAAATATGAAATTTGTAATTATTTATCTTTCTAGATAGCATATTAAACCATATCCTTATATGATGATAATTCTTGGAAGACTACTTCCTTATGAATGATTGACTTAATCCCATAAATGAAATGATATATATTCCTCCTTGTATTATGTTAATATTAAAAAACATGCCTTGAATTCATTATAATTATGGATTCATACATAATAACATTTCCATCTTCCTTTTGTCATAGACTCATGATTTTTCCCTCCATATCATCTCATGAATTGTGTGGAAAATATTTTTCCAAATAGGTTCTTAAAATCCTTCAATTAAATTATTAATGTTTCCATATTATCCTTGGTGTTTTAAATCATAGGATATCATTGATTTAACTGACATTATAGATAGTAATCATCCATGATTACCTTCTACAATTCATTACATTTCAAAGTAATAAATATATTATCTAATGAACAGATCCATTACTCAAATAAAAATGGATGTGTTGTTACTTTAATTGATGGACATAGCTTATAAATAATCTAGTCTAACATTATTTCACCGTGTTATGGGTAAGTAGGATTCTCCACATAATAACACTTCTTATTCATAACCTGAGTTAGTTTCCCGAATATTGTTTTTATTTTTTCATCTCTAGCTTGATCTTTAGTTACAACATAAAATTCATTATCTTTCCCATGAGGGAAATCCATACATAAATTATACACAATGACACATTTTACATTTATTATTCTTATAAATATTTATATAAAATGGAATATACTATATTAGAGGATAAAATTATCAAACATAATCTATAATCCCTAAAAGAGTGAAATACATTGCATAAATAGAAATTTAAATTTCATAGATATTATCTGAATTAGAAAAATGGATTCATTGGGAATGTCTTCAATTAATAAAATTATTTCAAATCCCTTATAATGGGTTTTATAGAAAATATGAATGTGTAAAATCATATCCCCAATGAGTATCAGACATGGTTAATTATAAAGCACATATTCTTGTACTATAAAATGATCAACTAAATCCTAATGATCATTTTACTAAGTTACTACCCCTAGGAACCTATTTTATAAAACCACATCCACTTTTGTTGGGTCGAATGTTTTATATTCAATATTTCCTATCCTTAGTTTTGGAAATGAAACACTTTCTTAGATATAAATTTTACTGATATTATATATCCCAAGTGTTTTATTATACTTTTTATATGAAATATATATATATTATATAAATTGTTTTAATATAATAATAATATAATAATTTATCACTCAAAATGATCCATCAGATTGATGGTTCATCTAGTTCATTGAATCAACTAATATTCTGACCATCGGTTAGAATAATGTTCGATCTATCAAACTTACCTATTTTATAACCATCAAACTGGCAGTAGTAACAATCCAAAATATTAACCTTTCAATAGTTTATCTAATATTAAATAAATATTATATTTAATTAGACTATAAAATTTTTACAATTAGTGAATTTAGAAAAATTTATATTAGTCAGAATTCATTATTGTGTTTTAATGATTCTAAACAAAACAGAGTTGAACAATAAAGTATTGTTCATGATTAGCTATCCAGATTATGATCTAGATCATTTTTGTGATTCCAAATAAATATATATCATATCATGTTATAGACAACCAAAAAATATTACTGTTGAATATTTTAATATAAATAGGAGGACATTTTAAGAGATGGGAGATGTTACATTTTCAACTAAACAAATATAATAATCTCTGATCATTAAAATATTATTACTAATATTTGTAATATTTTAGAGAGTTGTAGTTATATTGAATATGTGTCAGGATTTTATATTCCATAGAACATGCTTTTCAATGGTATTCATAGTTTTCAATCATGGTTAGATCGTGGGATTATAGGGATTGGATGATGGGTTAATCATATCCATCAAATCAAGGGCCACTAGGGTTTAGAAGAGTGAGACATACTGATCATCATATGGATAGGTTTATTTTCTAAGAAAGATATAATTTATATTTATCTATCATATTCAGGGCATCTAATATTTTTGAATCTTGATAAATTCTGATCATAATATCAAGGGATTTTTGGGTACGGAATTACAGAACTATATAGTGGGAATTGAAAATGTGTATATTGTAATTCATGATTTATAACATCCTTAAAACATAATTATAAAGAGTAGAAATACATTTTATAGTACTTATATTTCATACATAATGTTACATTTTCTTAAAATTGTTTCTATATGTTTAATATTCTTCTGTGCATTTATATTAAAAAGCCATTTCTTTACATATTATTATAATAAATTGTTTCTCAGTTTGTTTATGATACCAATAAATACTCTAAAATATTATTTTATAATAAATCCTAATAACATGAACATTTGGTTATACTAAAATGATTTATAAAAAAGTGTTTCTATATTTTATAATATAGAAGGCTTGAATTATGGTATTTTAGAAAATATGAGTCCCAGTATGCCAATTAATATTTATGGGAATGATTTTTAATACTGAAGTGAGAGAATGTTGTATATTCTTATCAATACTGGTGTGGATTAACATTTCATGTCAAATGAAGATTATTAGATTCCACATGAGTAATTTTAAAATTTTATGAACCATAAAAATAAAGAATATTAGGTGAATTATAGAGCAAGTAATACTATAATATGACTTCTGAAAATAATTATATATATTAAAATTTATTGATATAACGTAGATCAAAGTACATGGAAGAAGATAGAGGTTACTCACATTGAATAGTAAAACTGATATTAAAACTAGAAGAGTTATTTTGTGATTTTTCTATCAAGTGTATGATTTTCTACCTAGATAATCAATAGGTAGTATGCACCATAGATTAATTACCATGGATAATTTTTTAAATTATATTGGTGGGAATGATTAAAAGGATTGAATCATAGTTGTGAAAAATATTGATATTATGCCAAAATAATGGGAATCCTAAAGAAAAGAATTAGATGATATGATATGAATTAAAAATCTTACTTAGGATGATGTAATTGGTATTATTATAAAATATGAAGTAATACTAGAATGATATTTAGAGATAATGAAAATGAAAAATGGAGTAGTTTATTTTACAACATCATTTGATTTTCCTATTAATGATCATTGTACTATAGAATTGAAGAAGTATGAGAAAATAATTAAAATAAATAAAATATTATCAAGTAAAAGGTTGATGGAGAGTTTGTTTATAAGTTAGAACAATAATTCAAAAATAAACCAATTTTAGTATTTCCCTTATCTATTTTACAACCATCTCATGGTCCCAGAATCACTCATCTTACCAAATATACTCTTACAAATGAAAAGTTTGAGTTTTTATAAAATTAATTAGTTTTAGAAGCATTGGATAATAGAAAATCAAAAGTGGTTCTAGGAGAATATTTTTGTTTAATCAAAATTTTAAACCTAGGAAGAAAAATACTTTCAAAAGTCGGTTCCATAATTAAGTGAAAATTCAGTTATAAAGAAGAGACTGAAGTGTTATATGAATATTATTAAAGGAGTTCATAGAACTGAAAAGAAGATGGATTTCAAGTCTCAATGACATGATACCAATATTGTAAATACCTTTCACAATATGGTTTAGAACAAATATGTACAATGAAATCTATATTGGCCATTGATTTGTCTAATGAGATCCATTGATGCATTGTGGGGATATATAGAATATAGGACCCACCCAAAAATTCATTTCATATTCATTGCTCCTACATTAAATAATACACATAATTCATGAATAAATTTGGATTACCCTTAAATATCTATATTGATGAATGCTTATGGATTATCAATATTTCCCTAGTAAATCATATAACCTAAAAAGTAATCACATTATTTCAACAAGATATATATTTTTTGGGAATAATAATATCCATGAACTATTATATGGATATTTTGGATAATTTTAATGTTTAATGATCATAATAATGTTAACATTTCCAGGTAATTATTTTGAAAAAAATGAATGATGGATGTGAATTTCAATACTATCCTTGGTAACAATATTAATAAAACATCAATATGGATAGTGAGGTTGGTTTAAATACATCATATCCCTAGTGTGAAATATTTTAAATGATTTTTTGTAATTGATGAATAAAAATACCATAAAATAATAAATGGAATCATTATTTAGTAAATTATTCTTCTAATTTTGAAAATAAATTTTTAAAACATAATTTTTTTGAAAATGAATTTATTTGATAATAATTTTTTAAAACTATAAATTTTAATAATATTAGTTAATTTTTTTAAAAAAAATATTAATAATAAAATTAATGTACCATCAATGAAATTAAGGTCATGTAAGCAGGTAATTTTATAAATGACATAGAAGTTTTAGTGAACATTATTTTTCAATGCAAAAATGCTAGAAAAGTGAATTTTCCAGAAAATCCTAAGATGATTAATTTAAATACATTTTGACGAAATAAAAATGATAAAAATTTATTTAAAAATTCATTTTAAAAAGTTTAAAAACATTTATAAGACATTTTATAAAATAATGTTTTGGAAGAAAACATATTTCAAACTGAAGACAGAAATGAAGTTGGATTTTCATAAAAATAATTAATCAACTATTTGAAGTATCAAACAGTGATAAAATGATAATAATACATGAAAATAACATGAATAAAAATATAAAATAAATTAAATAGGTTTATTTAGACCATTAATGAATAGTTTCCTTCAACTAGTATTTGATAACAAATAATCTCGATTAGAATGAGATTGTGAAATACACCCTTACAATGATCATATGATTGAATGGGAATTAATCAATAAAATGATTATTTTTAGAAAATCTATATGAATATAAGAAAAATTTATCCCCAAATAGTTTAATAAAAATTCATTATACATGAAATCAGAAAATAAAAATGAAAATTAAGAGGTAATGTAACCCAATGAAAAAAATAAGTTAAGAAATTCTTTACAAGTAGGAAATTATAGAGTAAAATCCCCTATGATGAAATAATTCAAATTGAAAAATAAAATAACCTGAATTATTGATGAATAATTATATAAAATTTTAATAAGAAAATATATAAAACATGCATATCTAATTATGGGAATAACCTTTAAATATGCCTCAATGAAATTGAAATTTAGATGAAATCCCTCACCTCACACTATCTTTTGGTTGAACTTGCATTAAAGAACATTTTAGTCATTTTTGAAATTTTATTAAATTATTCCAGGATAATTATAATATTTATAACATCATATATGATCTTTTTATAACATATCTTCACCCTTACATTAATAATCGTACTTTTTCATTATTTCATGTGTTTACTGAATTATTTTATCCTGCATGTTTCATCATAAATTATCCAGTTATTAAACATTTTATATATTTATTTCATCTCCTAAATGATAATATTTTAATAATTATCATATTGTTACAATTTTTTTTAAAAAAAACCGATCATAAACTGTGGCTATGAAAAATGGGTTATGTAACAATAATGGAAACGATAGGTCGTACGTACGCATGAGTAACGTTTCCATTTTTCAACGATCATTATGGGAAGGATGTGAGTAATATGTTATCCTTATATAATGATCATAAAATAAAATAATTTTTTTTAATATTATTATATATATTATCCATTTGGTGTGGTGGTGAAAATAGTGTCACTTCACTTCGTGAAGGCTGTATTCCACACAAGCATAGCCGATTTTATCATATTTCTGTGAGTGAAAAAGAATGAACGAAAATGGTTTAAATAATAAATTACGAATGATAAATATGTCACTAATATCATAAATATGTCATTTATATAACATATATTTATTAACATTGTCTTTATTACCATACATGTATATTGTAATTGGAATACATATCACATTGCTTCGCAAGGCGGTGGTTTGTCGTACACATGACTTACTATACAATTTCAACTACATAATGTAATGTAATATATATATAATATAATGCCCCAAAATGTATAATTATGTTATAAATATTATATATATACTCTATATCCATCATCATACCCTACAGTGATAGGTACGAATGGAAAAATTAATGACATCGGTTTGCAAGGTGGTAGTCCACTAGACAAACAAATGGTAATTTCATAACCAATTTGATGTAGGTAAAGGTGGTATTAGGCCATTTAAATGAAATAAAAGAATAATATTTTATGGAGGATAGTGAGGATATTATATCATAATTGTTTATGAATAATTATATGCGGTAGAAAAATAAATAAAAAACAATCGTTGAATAATGTTACATCTTCTTTGGGTATCCTCCTTAGTTTTGCACAAAAATAATTTCTACAATTGATTTATAACAAAATTAAGCCCTATAGGTTGATATGAGTGAATTTGGAATTTTATTTGGGAAGGTATTGTCTGAAGAAAAAGGGTGTGATGGTGTGAATAGGAGAAGATATGGGTGGCCTTTTATAAGTGAGTTGAGTAACACACTTGTAATTTTTTGAATATATTCAATCATACCCATGTTTTTATCATACCAAAATCTTCCACAATATTCCATTCAATAATTTAATAGAGATAATGATTAAATTTGAATATTTAATGGTGGTAGTACATGTTGTTTGGTATGTTTTACCATTTTCATCCTTGTTTAACCCCTAGAAAACCCATTTTTACATTAACCATGTTAAATAATTTTTAATCACTTAAATATTCCTTCGGTTAAAAATTATGTTGAAAATATTATACATAATAAATTATTCTACTTCAAAATTATGGAATCTATTTTTCCAAATTTAATTTAGATATGTTTGAAATTGAAATTTAAAATTAATCTCATAAACATGATGAGAAAGAGGGGTATTAAAAAGAAAATGATAAAAATATTAAAATTGTTTATCTTAAAATTCTATATAAATTATTATAATGAAATAAATTGTATTAATTTATATATAATTGAAATAATTTTACTTTTAAACCAATTATAAATATGAGAAAATATTACAAACAATTTACATGAAATTATAGTTTTCAATTAAAATTCCTGATTTTACACTATCAGTTCAAAAATAAAATATATTAGAGAAATTAATAATATAATTTTGATATGTTGAATTCCTCATTACTGTTATTTTTTCATTTATTTTTTCAAAATGATTTCAATGATAATTTTAGATTATTTACGCAAAGTGGAACTAAACCATCTATTAAAAAATATAGTATTTCTGAAAAAATTCATTATCTTTTAAATGATATTTATTTTATTAGATATCAATATATAACTAATGAATTGTTTTAACATGTTTAAACCATAGAATATTTATTATTTAGTTATTAATATTCATAACCATCAATTCAATAGCTGGGTTATAATGACACTATACTATAGTTCACTTAGACATGGGGTTGTATGTGTCACAACTTATCTAATAGATTAAATTTAAAGAAATAAATATTTTTGGGTTATTTATGCATGTTTTTTAATTTCACATACTATATCTAATACAATGTTATTATTTTTAATTTTTTGGAGTCAAATTCTCCTATATTTAAATAGAATTTTCCCTTGAAATTTGAACATTATCATGGTAATGAAGGGTTTGATGTTTGAAAATTATTTTCTTTCAATTGCACATTGGAAAAGGAGGTAATAAAAGATCCTCATTATATGAAGGAAATGGATGTTAAAATATCTTATAGAATAACACATAACTATGTTTCCATATAGGAGAACATTGTCAGCATGTGAATATAAGGACACGGATGAAAAGATTAAATAATTAAAGAGTTAATGAGGTCAATGATGAAAAGAATGTGAATGATAAATGGAATTATAAGGGACTCGAAAACATAAATCTGGAATTTTTAATGTAATATTTTATTGATTAGGAATGAAGCTATTACGATAACATTTTTTAATCTCTATTTTGAGAGTTGAGGGGTTTTTATACTTTCTATGAAAATAAGGAATTATACATACATGATATGTCTCTATTTCATAAGAAAAAATTTATTCACTATGGCTTCTTCTATATATTCTATTTTTATACCCTTAATCCAAGAAATTAATATCCAAAAATTATTTTTTGATTACTAATGAAAAAAAATCAATTTTAACATATCATAATATCAATAAAAGATTTAAAAGTCTTTATATCTTGTAATAACTATTTTCCAACCGATATAAGTATATTAAAATTTATCTAATGTGATAAAATAATCAATAAAACTAAAAAGTTTCACAACTTGTTCATAATTAATATGTTTTAATAAAATTTTAAAAATAAAAACAATTTCATATAAACCAAGACTTCACATAGGCTTGTTGTACACACTAAAACCTTATAATCCATTGGTTGTGTGTTCAAGCCCTACAAGATTTCCAAAGGTGTTTGGTTGTCACTCGGCATGTGGGTAATACTTTTTCAAAAACCATATATATAAATTGCATATAAAATTCACAATAAAAATAATATGTGAATCATGAAAATAAAATTAATCATTATGAAACCACTTTAATATGGTTTTCAATACATTATTTTTCCACAATGTATACTAATCTTATTTACTATTATTAAAATGTCATAAATAATAATATTAACACTAAATTATATGAATACATTAATACTTATTTCTAAAAAAGGAAAATAATTATTCTAAAAATATCATTTCAACTAAGACATATAATTTTCATTAATTTGACCAAAATTTATATATTCTTTATAGACACTCATCACATGAAACCTAAAATAGTTATTTAAGATATTAAAATTATGATCAAACATAAAATCTAAAAACCATGATGGTATCATTAACACATAATATAATTTAGACATATATGATTTTTAATTAAATATATGCCTTTTATGTTCCATGATTATTATAAAAACCCATTTTTAAATATACTTATGATTTTTTTGAATCCCAATACATAATTATATAAACTATGTAATTCAACATAGCCCCATAATTATTCTAATTCCTATACCTTATAATAGGGGATTGATTTGGAAAATTTTCATGTTCCCCACATTTAAGAGATTTAACTATAAATATATCCTTATGGTGGGATTTATTTCCTTCCATCATAGTAGTCATTTTTTCATAGGAATTCATTTCATTATACCATTAATTTCGACACCTATATAATTTTACTATTCCATTTACACACATTATAGGTTGTCTCATTCAAAATTTATGATATTAAAGAAAATAAATCACTATTACCTCTATGGCCTCCAACACTCGAGATCTTAGTGAAATCCATTCTTCCCTTCATTGGTTAGTCTGTTTTTCTTTTAATGTATAGGTTATTAATAATATTTTGATATAACTGTTTTGGCATAATGTCAATATATTTCACTCAAGACACCATCCCATTTAGTTTCTCATAGTCGCCAAATGTTTCATAATTCAAAATATTATCGTGATTCATTCTATATTAATCTATTGGCTAAAACAAAAAATTAAATTGTGAGAAACAATAATCATAGTGGGAAAACCATGTAATATTTTGTTGGATATATAAATTATGAATTATTATTTTCAATATATGAAACTATAGGATTGAAAATGGCTAATAATTTTCATCATCTATTCAAATCAGTTCGACTGGATTGTGAAGAAAATGATAATTATCTGAATAATATCTACCCAGAGTGTTAAACTAGGGGTAAAATAAGGCATATTTTCATAAAGTAGGTAATGATCAGGTCAAGCCCACTACCCCCTTTTCATAGATATTATCCCTAGGTACCACATTTCCAAAACCATAACCACTTATAGTATCCAAAAATGGATTTATTTCTAAGAAAAATCACAAAATCTATTCCTTTAAAAAATTAAATGATGTTCCTATACATATCATCAAATTATATATATGGTTTTGTTCTCTAATATATGTTTACCTAAATATAACAATCAGGTATTGTACATAACTTCCACTAATACAATCTATTGTGACCCCATCTCTAAAAACCATGATAAAGTTCCATAATTTATTAAATTAGAGTAAGTTATAAGGAATCACATCTCAAAGGACAAAATAGTTTAGAAGTGTTGGTAAAATATGTACATACTTTATTTGTTCATTACATTTGAAAAGAAAAATTAAAACATAGTTTTTTTATAATTACCCTCTATCATATAATTTCATATCTTTCATTGTAAACGTTATGGATTCTTGAGAAAGGTAAAAGATTATGGTGATCTAAAATTCTAAGGGTTAACTATAACAGAATATATCATGAATCAATAATAATAATCAACATGTAAAGGTAAATAACTCAAAACAATTTCCATATATATAACATGATAAGTAATAATCAATATGGGGAGGAAAATAATGGAAAACTATCATTTAATCATTAAAATGAGCGTGAAATGAATCCATAGATAATATCATTTTGAAAATATCCTATATAATAATGATTTAATTCACATTGATGGAAATTTTTATTATTGGATATTATGTTTATAAGATCATTAACATTTATAGAGATTTCCCCTGATCATTTTTAGGTAATATCTTTCATTGTTTTTAGTATATCATATTTGGGTTTTACTTTGCTGATCTATTAGGTTAAACTGGTGAATTTTGGAAGGAATAGGAGTTTCGCATTATTAGTGCATGGTTTGACCAAACTATTCACCTAGTATAGAAAATAATTCACTATTGAGATAACAAATATTGAATGGTTGGAACATTTTTTTCATACCATTAAATCTCTTAGAAGTATATTGGCAACCCTCAGGAGAGGCTCAAGGTTAAAATTAATGATTTAAGAAAACTGTGAACCCTATATAGAAATTCATGGATACGGGAAATTAAATCATAATTTTTTTAACATTTTTATAAACCCCCATTTTATATCCCTAATCAATATGAATCAACAAAAACTTATGTACATCCAACTTTAAGGCTCACTGATTGATTATAAGGAATTAATCACTTTGTTTCTAATGAATCAAATATCTTTTTTAAGAATCTCCACCTATTCTAGTATAAAATCTCTTCCATCATGGTTTAATCTCTATCAAGGATATCTTCATGGAAAATTGGAATTTTTTTCTGTTGTTAAGCGATTAGATCTAGGTTATGAGGTATCTAAATCAGTTTCATCTGGATTAGTGTAATTTTTTCCAGATTTCATTTTTTGTCATGTTCTTGATCATTCAACATCAAAATTGGGGAATTATATTCATAAAATGATAGATAATGATCTTTTTTTGTAGGTGTTATAAATTGAAAACACAGTAATATTAATAATAATTTTTTAAATATAATTATAAAATAGAAATTTCCCTTTTGGGAAATCACTAGTTGAATTTTCTTTTTTAATTGGAAAAATAATTAATTAAATGACATGATTGTTAAATTGAAGGGGTATTTGGATTATATAATTGGTGAATTAAATGGTATTATGTAATTGATTAATTTTTGGGATGTGAAATTGATTCATAATGTGAATATAGAGACATTTATCTTATCCATGAAGGGTTATTGTGTTACGTGGACAAATGTTTATAGATAGTTTAATGGAGAATTTATCATATTTTTACACATGATTAATATAATTAATTATTATTGTGTTTTTCAAATTTAAATGGTATACCCTGATGTGATTTCTTTATAATAGGTTTAATGGTGATTAAACTTGTAAAATATGTTGTCTGTGATATTTTTGATTTATTGAGAAAGGGGTGTGGGAAAAGGGAAGTTGCTCAAAATACACACATGGAAATTTCCATTACATTATTGGACTAAATGCATGGAACTGAACAATATTGTATGGGATAGGGACTAATGCTTTAAATAATCATGAGGTATGGGATACAGACTAACACTCCAATTACCCATGGGGTGATCCATACGACGTTCTATTTCCTTGATATTGGAATTGGACAATGTTTCCATGTGTCTATACTATGAAGTTAATTAAAATTGATAATGACAGGACTTATTAAATTGATTTTTTATTTCTATATATGATATGGTTCATACTCCAACATGGGAGTAAGTATTTGTTAATGGTTCGGGTGTCATCATTAACCCGAGAAAAATCATGTGTTTAAATAAATTAAAATTGAATATGTAAAATGTTTACCTTATTAGTTGTACATAATTATTTATATAGTTACATACACTGTTATTGACTTGGTATTGTTTTTATCACCATTCGTGGTGGACTACTAAGTTGTACTCACATCATACAAGGGATTCTTAATCAGTACCTGAATAGACTTCAGGTATGTTGTACATTATAAGGTAAAAAACCCTATGTTAGATGGAAAATTTGGGAATGATCATGGATGATGGAACTATACATGATGTCAGGACCCATTTTGGAGTTATTGATATGTCTTTATTTTGGGTATTTTCATATAAAAATGTGTGACATATATTAAATTCCATATATACTATTTCATTTTTGGATATTGTATTCCTTCTTTGATCATCTTGTGATACTAGTGTTATTCAGTTTATGGTTATTATCATTTGGTTATTTGTTTTTTTATTATTGTTTTGATTACTTTTAAATGATGGTATATTATCCCAATGTTATATATTTGACCCTTGGTACTGGTTGGGAACCACTACTATATGGGGAGGTATTTCTGAGCTCACATAACCAACTGGTTCGGGGGAACCGATATGTGGCATCCGGGGAGTGTAGTTACGAAATGGTATCAAATGAGGGTTTTATTTATTTTTATTTTTTTATTACTATTGGGGAAAGGTATATAGGATATGATAATTAGTATTTATATGGTGAATATATAGTTCATGGGAGTACCAATACCATGTATAAGGGTAAATTCCATGTACCTAGTCTGGGATTGTTTTTAAAATAAATAATGATATAGTTGGATATTATTTCACCTCCAGAGATTCACTTTCTATATGATTTCTATTATATATGTGATATATTGAGGAATGGGGTGTTATGTTTTTAGGTACCCTTTTCCCCTTTTATGAGTAAATATTATTTGGATTTTACTTTGGGGATATTTCGGATAAAAGTGGGAAATTTTGTATGGAGAGGAGGATGTGCATGTTTGGTGCATAGTTTTCCCAAATTGCACACCCATCCCATTAAACCATAAACCCTTGATAAAGTATGGTTTTCAATGATGTAACATGTTGTATCAAACCATGATCCCCATTAGGAGTAACTGGGAATCCCCTTAGTAGTGTTTCATGGTTATGTCACAAAGTTTTTGAAATTGGTTCTCCCCAGACAGAAATTCATGTCTCAGTAAATTAAACAACTGAATATTTGATAGAAACATCATGAACACCATGTTTATATCCCTAAACACAAGTACACAACCTTGTCTAATTTAATTTTAATTTTTAGGCTCATGGGTGGAATCTAAGGGATTATAAACTACATTCATGATGAATTGATGATCTGATTGATAGATCTGCACCTCTTCTCGTAAGAAATTTCTTCACATGTGGTTCCATCTCTCTCCCATATATTTTCCCAGAGGAAGAAGAATAATTTATTTACCATAGTAATGGGATTTGATCTATGTTATAATGGTACCAAATCAATTTTATCTCTATATTAGGAATTGGTTCTAGATCTCATTCTTTGTCATCCTCCTGGGCATTCTTCTTAAAAAAATATTGATTTTCTTTTTGAAAAATACTCACCAATGTTCTTGAGGTATGAAGTCTAAATAGAAAACATGATATTATTTATCAAAATTGTATCTATGGAATTGTGGAATACAAGTTTCATTGTCTTAAAATCTCTTCATGAATTGTATTAATTAATTGGTTAGTTGATTACTTGAATGATGTGGTTGGGAAATTATTGGGGTATTTGGATTATAGATGTTGTCAATTAAATAACACTGGGTAATTGGATAATTTTTGATATGTGGAATTGATTGATAATCAAAATAAATTTATGTTTGGATTAAACATTAAGGGTTATTGGGTTATGTGAATAAATGTTGATAGATGGTTTAATGGAGAATTGTTCATATTATTCAATATAAATAAAGTAAATAATTTTTTTTATAAATTGAAATGGTATAAAATGCTTTTATGTGTTGATAAGAGGGTTAGTGATGATTAACCTTATTAAATGTGATGTGTGTGATATGAGTGACTTATTGGGAAATGTGGTTTGGGAAAAAGACTGATGCTATATATTCCCATATAGTTATAGCCATGAAGTTGTTGGACCAAATTCATTCTTGTGAATATTATTTCATTGGATATGGATTTATGCACCAAATACCCCTGAGTTGTGGGACAAGGACTAATGGAATAAGTAACCATGGTGTGAAAAACTAGATTTTATATGCCCATGAGATAGTTATTGGAAAATTGTTCTATGTGGCCCTCCTATGAAGTGAAATGAAATGGATAATGAATGCCCATGTTTTAATGATTTTTTATTTCTCTATGCTATATGGTTTAGATTAAGGAAAAAAAGTAAATATTGATGTTTTTTTGTCATCAAAAACCCTAGAATTAGTATATTAAATAAAGAATAATTTAATATGTAAAGTTTTTATCTTATTGATTGTACTTTAATATTTATACACTTCAATACACTGTTATTGAATGAATTTTTTTTATAAAACATTGGTGGTGGCCTATTGAGTTCTCCTCATACCCTAATCGGGTTGCAAGATTGGTACCTGAATAGTCTTTATGTTTGTGGGACCTGATAAGAATAAAATTACTATATTATATGGATGATTCGTGAAGCAACATGAATGGGGGAACCATACATGATGTCGGTGCCTATTTGGGAGTTTCCTTTAATCCTTTATTTTGGGTTTTTAATATTGAAAAATGACACATATATGGCATGTAATATCTACTATTTTAGTTTAGGATATTTCATTCCTCAATTTTTCATTTTATGATACTGGTATTAATATGTTTTTGGTTATTATAAACTGGTTAATTATTATTTATTACCACACTTTTGACGCTTTAATAAAGATGGTATAGTATCCATTTGTTATTTATTTCACCCTCACAGAAATTCAGTAGCCTCTAGCATAAGGGGAGGCACACCTAATGTCATAGAAACATTATGATGCAGGTACCAGTATGTGGAGCCCAAGATTTGATGTTAAAATGTATCTAACACCTGATATATGTATGTTCATGAACTTTCAAAATGTGGTTTTGAAACTACTTGTTACAAACTCATTTTTTTCTCCAACTGATTTTTATTGTGCGACATGTTGATGCATTGAGGGGAAATATAAAATCTGAGTCCCACCTGTAGAATCCTTGGTTAATATGGAATAATAATTTTTCACATCTATTAATATTTATGAACTATATAGTAGATTTAACATAATAGGGACACAATTGATGATAGCATACTCGACATGTAACATCATGTTTCTTTAAAATCTTATGCTACACACAACATTGAGTTATACCAAAAATAATATATTTTTAATATTATTAGTTATCACAAAGCTGTCAGAATGGTGGGAATCAATGATACTAACTAAATTATAAAAATATTGTTTAAATTTTTTTATTATGTATATTTACTTCTTCCAAAATATTTTTTGTGCTCAAAATGTGAATAGATCAAAATTTAAGCATAAAAAGATCAAATATTTTAAAAACACAGTTTTACCAAATTTTGATAGAGAAACGATTTTAATTCATCTTTTTGAAACTTTTATATTTTATATTTGACTAAATAAAATTATTCTTTGGAAGAGGGCCATTAAAATTTTCTTCAGATAAACTTTTATTATTTTTCGGATAAATTTAGTATTTTAATGTATAGTGAAAAATACTGCATTTTAGTTCAAAACAAAATTTTCATATAATTTATTTATATAATTATATTATCATTTTTATTTTTTAATGTGAATTAAAATAATTTTTTTTATTAGTTAATCCAATTTAATTCATAGGAATCAATTTCACATGGAAATTGGGTATAAAAACATTGTAAACTTTTGAATGTTTTTACATCCAAAAACTTGTTTTCTCAACTCATCAATGAGATTATATTAAAATTAATTTGACAACATCAATGAATTGAATTTTTAAAAAGGGAAACACATGGTTTTTATCAATTTGAAAAAACATTCAGTAGGATCAAAATAATATTTGGAGAAAAGTAACATTAGTATTTTATTTACCACAGTTAAAGGTGAATAGGGAGATTAAAGGTAAAAAAATATTATAATTATATAAAACTATACTAAAACCAATAGTAATAATATTTTATGAGTTATTTGAAACCAATATAATAATTATATTTAAATTTAGATATTTGTAATCCAATTGAGTGTGGTTATGACATTTATAACATTTAATTTAAAGTGTTGGAAAATTTGTCATAAATATGTCTCTTCTTACTAAAACAATTTTAATATGTAGTTATGTAAGTGATATCTTCAACTATTAATATTCCATAGAAATATCAAAATATTAGCTATATCATGGTAATTGTTTATAATTCTTAGTAGTTAATTAATTAAATTAAATTATGAAACAAATATGATGTAGTAATAGGTGTATTTAAGAAAGAATCAAATAAATGATATTAATAATATTAAAATAAATAATTTTTTTAATATTTTAGGAAATATAGAAATTTTCTAGATGTCTATGACATGTAAGGATTGTTTTAATTTTTTTGATGTAATCAAGATGTTATGATTATTTTTAAAAGTCATGTAATGAATAATGTCAAAATTGATATAATTCATAATGTAAAATATCAAATTTTTAATTAAATGATATAAAATTTATAAAAATATATGAATTTAAAAACATGTTCAAAAAAGTATAAATATCTTATTAATGACTCATTCATTTGTCTGTTGGGATAATTTGGTAATTATTTTTACTCTAACATTATAAATGACATATTAAAATGGTAAGAGTTAGAAGGGTTAAAACATAAAGATAAGGATTAAAAAAATATCCAAAATATTTCTAATTTATATTGGATCAAAGGATAGAGACCCATAATAATAAAATCATAGAAATAAATAATTTTATACCCATTTTTAATTGATATTGAATTTAAATTAATTTAATACTTTAAATAATTTCAAGGGCACCCCTCCCCTATTCTATAAAAAAGAACCATTTATCTCTATTGCTTACACATAAAAAACCTTTTTGTTCTGAAAAGATCTGCCCAATCCCCTTAAATAATTCTTCCCCACATTCTTGATCTTTTATGTTTGGCATACCATCTTCTTTATAGTTTCTAAGATGTTAGGAAAGGTGTTCATCTGAAATAAAGGTGATGTTATTATTTAAGGATTTCTATTTTATTTATTCTTCAAATTCCATAAAATATTCGTATTCCAAGATTAAATAATAAAAACAGTATCCTCAATATACTAAGATATTGTTATATTAATATCATCACCTAAATTAATCTCCACTTCTGCTAAATTATAATGGAATTAATCGTTCGTGCGTACGTGTGAACTATCACCTCCACAAACCCATCTAATTTGTTTTTTATAAATTTATCTCAATACTGGTTAAAATAATGGAATTAATGTTTATATATTATATTCATGAAATATTAATCATTATAAGATAATAATATATCAATTATGTTCTTACATTCCATGTGGATAAAAATGATAACATCGTTCATGCGTATGTGTGAACTATCACCTCCACGAAGCGATGTGACTCATTTTTATTATTCACATAACTTATTTGATATATATAAATATATTTAAATCATTAATATGATATTAGTTATGTTATTATAATTCTGGAAAAATAAAATAATACTTCCTTTATTTCCATAATGATCAATGAAAAGTGGAAAATGTTAGTCATGTTTACGTAGGGCATACCCTCTCCATGATTATAACATTGTTCATTTATCATAACCATGAAAAATGGTTTTTTATAAAAGAATTATTTAATTATAAAAATTATAATAATTTCATGAATATTATTCTGGAGATGATGGACTTTTGACCACAAGGACTTTTGACATTATTCCATGTTTATTTTCGACTCAAGTACAGAATATCGAAAAAACATCATATATGAACATAAATAATTATGTAATTTTTATTACATGGAACTAAGTGATATAAAATGAATAATAAAAATGAAAAATCATCTTATCAATGTATATATTAACCTATATGTATTATTTATGAAAAATAAGGAACGTACATGATGAATCGAACTCAAGGTAATGAATTTCATCTCAATATCATTTCATTGAAGAATTAATAGATAATATGAAAATTTATTATTTTATAAATCATATATACAAAAAATAAAACATTTCATATCCATATTGTATCTATATTAATGTAATTTAAAGTTATTTTAAATGTATTACTTCATAGAGATTAATATTTAAATGTTTATTGTGGTATGGGGCGCCTTGAATGTTTAATGATATAATTTTTAATTAATTTATTCATGATATTAGTTTAAATATTTATTATATGGATATAAAATGATTTTAAAGGAATATTTTTATATATTTTAAATTTAATTCAATTTTTTTCTAAAGGAATATCTTTACATGTCACACTCGATTTTTCATGTCTTTGTTTTGATCTGGTTCATTATAAATCTCGATAATTTTCATGGCTGTTGGGTGAGATTGATATTTATTTTTTAAGTTTCATCTATTTATAATCACCCTAATTTTGGTGCCCCATTTCTTTTTTGGGAGTTTTTGGAGAAAGGGTGGTTACTTCATGATTTGGGGCAAACCATTAGCCAGTTTCCAGATTTAAAAAGAAATTTTGTTTTTTAATAACTCTTTTGTTATTCAAATTTTTTTACCCATTACAATTCCTAATTTTCCTCCCCTGATATATTCAAAAGACCATTTCGTTTTGGACCCCTTAATAATTCATAAGCACGGTGAATTTGGGTTACTTATTTAGGTAATGGTCCAACACGGGGGCCCATTTCCAGTTTTAAAAAAATAATATGTTTCTTTTATATATTATTCATTGTTTAATAATTATTAGTGATTACACATCCCAATAGAATCAAAAATACCTATAATCACCCCCCTTTATCTAATTATCCTCTTTGGAGCTCATTTTTATCACATATTAGGGCGAAAGTTCTCAGGGTTCCTCAAATCATCCATATTTGATAAGGTTAATTGTTTCATCCATAAATCATTCATTTATTACTCTTTACCCCCCCATATTTATTTTCCCTAGTTCATCTAAACCGAAGGTGACCCTACACTAAGTTTAAATCCATTCCCTCTTCTATATTGGTGTGGATCAATGGGAAGACGAAGAGTTTTCTAATTTCCAAGGTAAAATTTCTTCTCCTCTTTTCTCCATATTCCTCCTCTTTCCATTATTTCATGGTTATTTCTTCACCCCTGGTCATTCACGACATAGTTTTATGTTTTTTCATTGTTTTATATTGGTTTAATATTAATTTAGAGATTTTCTTCATTGTTTTAGGGTTTATAAACCCACAGCAGGTGATTTCAGTTGTGTGTTTCCATTCCGCCAAGGATTTGAGGTAGGTTTCCTATTACACTTGACCTTTTTCTTTAACATATATCTATTTCATTCTATTTTAATCATTCTCATACTCTAAAATTTTTAATTTATGCTTTGGATAATTTGTTTGGTGTGCCCAGTAGCGGTTAAAACCATGTTTTTGGAAAAGTGATGTAGTTTTGTTAAAATGGGGCTCACTGCATGATTGTTCAAATGATTTCATAGCTTCCACACCTTTTTGTGGTATATTGAAAATTTTTCGGTAGCTTTAATAAACATAAGTCATTACATTTATGTTTTATTCCTTTTTGAGTTCTTAAAATGAACGGTTTTGTTAAAAACATGCATGCCATGGGTTCGGTAAGTTTTCCAGTTGTCTTTTATGTGTTGAGAGCAGTTTAAAATGATTAGGTTGGATTTATAATCATATTGAAAGTGGTAAAATATTTTTTATTGGGTTATTTATTTGGATTCCATGCAGTTTTTGGTTTTTAGAAAGAAGGTGTATTGGTTTTAAGGTATTTTGACTTGTGTTGCTAATGGAAGGCTTGTTGGAACTTTTATAAAAAGGTTTGTGTAATGGACAATAAATATGAATATTTTCAAGGTGGTTACCAATTTTTGGATATTAAAATGGTTTTTATATCATCCATAATAAATTTGGTATTTCTGGCTCTGAAAAATGTCGTTTTTCTTAAAAACGTTTAATGGCTTGTTTGGTCTTTCCTAAAAAATGCACAATGAGTGTTTTGCATTTATATACCATGTTGCGTCAATTGGGATTGTTTTATGGTCCATTAAATGATTTTATTAAACTATTTTAGGGCTTCCAAATATGGTTGGGTATGGTTTTGTTGTTATTTTATCCTTAAATAAGTGTTTTTGAATGAGTTTTATGTGAAAATCCTCATTACACTCAATGAAATTGTTTTATGAAAATTATAAGTGGTTTATTGATCCGTGAAAGAAATGTGAAGTGTGTTTGTGGAATTTTTGTGTGTTTATGGTTTTTGAACTGAATTTTTATGTGGAAATTTTATTTGATAATAGGTGTAAATTTATTGTGTACTAAAGGGAATCTCAGGTATCTAGGTGGACGGATGTGTACTAGTATGCTAGTGATCCTATGGGGGTTTTCCCCTGTTTCATGTTGCAAGTCTGAAGATGACAAAACTAACCAAAATATGATGATGTTGTTGTTGTATTACCACTAGGTTATGGGTATGCTCCCTACTAGTGGCTTGTGTTCATGACAATGGATATTTATTAACTTTACATTCACCGATATACGATGTACATGGGGCTCACAACTAAATAATGCCTTGGGGTGTTCTTGTGATGTGTGCTCATTGGATATTTTGTACTCACCATCGTCATATGGTGTTTTTGGTTGTTAAATTAATTTTCATGTGTTATTTATTTAAAAGTTTTCATTCGTTGAAGCATCCCTCTTGAAAAATATTTTCATTTTGAAGTTTCACCTCTTTGAAAATTGTTACTAGTATTATTTTATTTAAAAAACATGCCAGTTTTTGTCTTGTAATTTTTTCTATGTCATGGGACCTCATTTGGAAAACATAAATTTATATATTGTATTTAAAACATGAAATTTATGTTTCTTTTTTAAAATTAATTGAATTTGGAATAGAATATCGGGCTAACCTACTGTATTTTAATACTCACTCTTATTGTCTTCTTCAGTTTTTAGCCCTTGTGCAGGTTTCAGCATGAGTTCGATCACCTTGGATGATGTGTGATAATTGTGATAGAGAGTGACCAGTGGGATCACATGGGGTTAGTTGGTTGTCAGGTTTGGTCGGTTGAGTTGTTGTTTTAGTTGTACTTTTAGTTTCTTTTACAAATAGTGTTTAGTTCAATTTAAATGTAAATGTATTTTGGGCTGTCTATTTCTTTATGATGTTTGTTTGATTGTTTATATTTGGGAAAAATTGTTCCCTTGTGTAATCTATTAATGACCTCAGTGCTTGTCTCCATCCCAGGAGGATTGGGAATGCCTCTCGGGACTTGTCGCAGGCTGGCCTGGGTGACTGGTTCAGGGTCGACTTGGGCTGGTTCGTGACAAAATGGTATCAAAGGAGGTCGGATCTTAGTAGACAATTATTTTTAGAGTTCCCTTGGTATTTTGGGGATTTCATGGTAGATTGAGTAGTATTTTTGGGACTTGAGGTGTAGTTTTGGGAAGATTGTTGTGAACTCTTGCTCGTTCTGATTCTCAGGTGTCCATGGGAAGTCTGGTTTTATTAGTGTCTTTGGTTTTGTTGATTGTTTGGTGTTGGGATCTGACAAGGGGAGTTGGACTAATGGTCTTCGTGAGATCTCAGGGCCTGTAATTCCAGGTGGATCCCAAGTAATGGTCCTAATAAGACTCTATGTTTTGGTGGTGTGTTTGACATTTGGCCACCAACCATATGGTCAAGTCACCCATCAACACTAGTTCCCTTTTGTGGGAATCTTGGAATTTTCATGAATTTGAAATTTTGTTTTGAAAATACTTTTATGTTAATTGTAAAATTGCGTTTTAAATTAGTGGTTGGTTTTTGAAAAGTGTAAAAATGGGTTTTAAAAAAATAAATATAAGAATGGTTTTAGAAGGTTGTGCTTTTCCTGATACATTGTTTTGGGAAGAAGTGGAAATGATCTAATTGGATTAGATTTTCCCTATTCTAAACATGTGGTTTATTGAAATAATTTTTTTTGAAAGTGTGAATCATTTTAAGGTGATTTGGAATAATTTTTTTAAATTGGTTGTTTTGGGATGCTGAAATGTGATTGAATATTATGAATTGGTTTTGGAAATTTTTTTTGAGCAGTTGGCGTTTTCCTATAAAGGGTATTGGTCTCAATGGACACCACATTATGAAAAGATACCTTACTGAATTTTAGAAAATAGGAAGGGGTTGTTTGGAGTATATTGGTTGTTTTAAAAGTTATTAAAAATGAATAGTGGTAGGTTTTTTGGAAAATGGTTCTTGATGAAGTGCGGTTAGTTTTGTGAAATCTGAAAAGTTTCTTGACTTGGTGGTTAGTGTTCATTGTAAAGGTACGTGATTTGTTGAATGATGTTGTTTTTTATCCTTTGCTATTTTCATGGGTGCTCACATGCATGTTTTTATTGGCATCTGGAAGGATTTCTATAAGGTATGGTGGTCGGTTTCCTGCGGTTTCATGTAAATGTGCATGTGAGTGAGACTTGATGAAACACCATTGGTGAATGTGGAAACCAACCAAGTTAGTTTGTATTTCAAAAGTATTTTGTTCTTAATAATTGTGGTATTTTTTATAAATTGTTGGTTATGTCTAGTTTTTTCTATGTCTTTGAGGAGTTGTTTATTCAGTATGCTTCCTTATGATCTGGAAGTCATACTCTTGTTGAGTGTTGAGATGGGATCTTATTGGTGGCTCGGTTTTGGAGTAATGTTCAGTGCGTTTCTAAATATGAGTTGGATATTGTGATTTGGAAAAGCATAGTTCTCCATTGGAAATATTTCATGTTGATCAACCTAAGGATTCATTTCAAATTTTAAATCCACCTCTTCGAATGATGCCTCTTCCCATTTGTTGGAATAAAGTTATTTTTGGGATTTATTTAATGTGATTCCAGGTCATGATAATTCTTTTGGACATAGTAGTTTTGTTTAGTAATGTTGATGTGTTCTGTCATATTCCATGTCCATTCTTCTCCTCGTTCTAAGTGAGAGAGAATGGTTCTATGTATCTATTAGTTCCTATTTATATGAAGGTTTGTTGTTGAGAAGGTGAGTTTTATGGGGTGTTGTGGTCCTTAGCACCTGATTTCGGTGTAATAGATGCTTCAAGCATCAGGGCTCCAGCCATAAGCCTCATAGTGAATCTTTTCATGTAATCAGGATATTGCCAGAGGTGTGGGGAACTCGACCAGTATCCTACCTCCACCATTTTGGTAATGTAGTTTCTATGCCTCTATTGTGTTTCCTCATCACTGTGAATTTCCTCTTGTCACTACAAGCATGGTGGACTTACCCCTAAACTAATGTCTATAGTTATGCCGTCTCAGATGCGTGTTTCCAATCAATGTCCTTGTATGGACCACCAATGTAAACCAGGTGTGTTCTTGGTATTACCAATTCATAGATGTAGGGTGTTGGGTGGTTCCTCAATTTCTTTTGTGGTTTCAGTGGCCCAATGATTGGGTCCTAACCCCCCCCCCCTCCCCCTCCCTGAGTGGTGGGGGTTTTGATCAGTTCCGAAAGTGTTGGCCTAGTTCGTGTACCCTCTGTTTGGGAGTGGGTGGTTTAAATGTTCACATTATAACCCAATTAAATTTTTTTGGTATGTTGTCATGGGATATTATTGGTGGACTTGTGCAAGTGAGGCCCAATTCTAGTTAATTTTGAATTATTTTTTGTTCGTTGCAAGTTGGGTTCTAATGGCGGGGATATGCACCACATGTCTCATTGATTTTTCCTCCTAAGAATATTTCTACTACTAGTTGTTTCTTAATGGTGGGGATCCCATTATGTACTCCCCTGGAATCTTTGGTTTTTGTGAGTTCTCTTTGGTTTGGGTGATTATTGGGTTCATTGGGAAAATGCCCAACAATCAGGTTCTTGGTTTGGTTATGGAGGTAGTAACTCAATCATTCGGTTGATTCTCAAGAAGTGGTTGATAGTTGGTGTTTTGGTTGAGGTAATAGGATTAATTTCCATTAATTTTTTATGGTTTTTCATTGGATTAATAGGATGGACCATATTGATAATTAATAATTAGGTGTTGATTAATCAGCTGAAATGTGTTGTGGCTTTCTGTCACGACTCGTCCTCGGGGCCCGTGCCGTGACTACCCCAAGCCCGCCTCCCATAGGCCAGGGGTTAGCGACTAGCACCAAGGCGTAAATCCCGGAAAAAGGGAAGGAATTGGCTTTGATAAGTAAACAAGCACCATAGAGTAAGCAAGAGGAAAAGTAAACACTAAGTAAAAACTGTAACAAGCTGTGCTGAAAATAAAAGGGGCCGGAAATACAAGCCCAACTGTAAAGTACAACTGAAAGGGGAAAAACAGCAACTGAAAAGAAAAGCCACCGCGTCGAGCCATCCTCTGGAAGTCCCACCTGAAGGGTGAGAACAAATAGCCTCCACAGCTCCTCGGTCCAGCCGTCCGCTCCGAGTACACCCCGCCCAGTGGTCCACCTCCAGGTACCGTCCTGCTCCGCAAGCCTCCACCACTATCAGCGCTGTCCGTCGTCTGCAACCAACACAACGTAGTGCGGGCATAGCCCATGCAGGGGTGAGTATAAGCTACTCAGTAGGGACCCCGAGACCCCCGAAGGTCTCCCAGAATCCACAAAGGATAAACCACAAAGGAAAGATACAATCACGAAGTAACATCCGTCACTGCTTAGGTATATGCCCATACATATACCTATGTCATAAATTTCTGTCTGGATCCAACATCTGAGCCCAAGCACAACCCAATCCACACAGGAAAGCAAAACATAAATCCACACAGGATAGAACAACAAAATCCACAATGGAAAGAAAAACGTAAATCCACACAGGATAGCACAACACAATCCATAAAGAAAAGAAAAACAGGATTCAGCTCACACAGGTACTTCTTCGTATGACGTTAGAGATGATCAGATGTAGCCACTGATTCATCTAATCCGTCAGACCCACAAAGGATCTGTAGGTACTAACCCTCACAATGTCCCCCACAGGAACAATCATGAAGTTGAACCCAAAGCTATTGGGAAACTCCTTCTCCATCAAGTACAGTGGTTATGCCGCTATGATCAAGCGCTTCCCTCTTACCTTGGACTGCTGTAGTACTCCACCTATCGGGTACGGTGGGCCTGCTGCTACAACCAAGCACTCCCCCGTGCCGCTACAACCAAGCGCTCCTCCGTCGTGGGTCTGCCGCTACAACCAAGCGCTTCCCTGTGCCGCTACAACCATGCGTACCTCTGTCGTGGGTCTACCGCTACAACCAAGCGCTCCCCTGTGCCGCTACAACCAAGCGCACCTCTGTCGTGGGTCTGCCGCTACAACCAAGCGCTCCCCTATGCCGCTACAACCAAGCGCACCTCTATCATGGGTCTGCCGCTACAACCAAGCGCTCCCCTGTGCCGCTACAACCAAGCGCACTCTGTCGTGGGTCTGCCTCTACAACCAAGCGCTCCCCTATGCCGCTACAACCAAGCGCACCTCTGTCGTGGGTCTGCCGC
Organism: Viscum album; assembly: GCA_963277665.1. Classification (NCBI taxonomy): domain Eukaryota; kingdom Viridiplantae; phylum Streptophyta; class Magnoliopsida; order Santalales; family Viscaceae; genus Viscum; species Viscum album. The sequence goes on along the minus strand of OY728127.1, from coordinate 1,072,468,837 downwards.
TACAACCAAGTGCTCCCCTGTGCCGCTACAACCAAGTGCACATCTCATAGCCTCCAGAGGTACTCCTTCTGTTGAGTATCGCGGGTCTGCCGCTACAACCAAGCGCTCCTCCGTCGTGGGTCAGCCGCTACAACCAAGCGCTCCCCACTGGGCTATCCATAACTCACTGAGTTGTTCGATCAGTAGTCGTCAAGTCGCAACCGGCTCTAGAGTTTCCGCACATAGCATGCTCGTTCCGGGAGGGTCCATTCCACGAGCTAAGAGGTCGAAGCATCAAATGACAGGTAGTCTGGAATTGATGTATCCCAAGATGTACCATAGTGGTCACTGCCGAAAACACGGAGGATTCCTACACTGTTTTCATCATCGTCGCAGTCGAATCCACTGATGATCTCTGTATAGTCGTCGTCGTCGAAATCGCAGCCAGCACTAGGGTCCCCGCACACAGCAAGCTCGTTCGGGAGGGTTCGCTCCACGAGCCGAGAGGCTGATACATCTACTGACTCAATGTCTAGAGTTGATGTATCCAAAAGTTCCATATCGTCAACAGGAACTCAACGTCGCAGACGACGCGTCAATTGGACGCCCGGTCTGAGAGTTATTAGCTTTTCCGTCCTAGGGGCCTGGTTGGTTTCTAAGGCAAAACCAACCCGACTGTACTCCACCTGCGTCCAAACCTCGGGCGGAGTATGCCAAAATATCCGTCTCACTTAGAGGAAAACAAAAAAGTCAACGGCACGTCAATCGGAAGTCTGAAGCTCAAGATATGAGTGTTTCTACTCCGAGGGCCCGATTGGTTTCGTGTACGAACCAACCCGGCCGAACCCAAAGTATTCCGAAACCTTGAGTGTAATATACTGAAATGACCATCTCGATCCAAGGATTGCGTTTCCACTGACAGGAAGTCGTTTGGAGTCCCGTAGCTCATGTTATGGGCAAAATACCGAAAAGATCCGGAAACGGGGGGTCTGGGCCCGGGCCGACCCCCCCCCCCGGGTCGGCCGAACCGGGTTGACCCGACCCGGTCTGACCCGGCTGGACCCAGGTACGGCCACCCCAGGGCGCGGCCCGGCTCAGCGGGCCGGGCCGGCTCGAGTCGGCCGAGCGGCGGAGCAACGCGGGGGGCGCGCATGCCCCCACGTGACAACACCGCGGCCCCCGCGGGGGGGGGGGGGGGGGGGGGGGCGCCCTTGATCACCTGGACGCGGCAGGGCTGCCGCGTCCCTGAACCATGGTTCCGCGCGGCCGTGGAACCGCCTCGCCGCCGCGGCGTGGTTTTCCCAGCGGCGCGCTGGGCGCCGCCACCCGCCTCCGAACGCCGGCGCTGCCGTGCCGGCGGAAGCTTCCGCGGGCCACCAGAGTTGCTCCGGTGGTCTGATTTCCTTCTCGTCTGCGCCGCTGTTCCTCCCGGGTTCCGTTCTTCACTGCGGGATCATTAAATCGCCTCTGCGGCACGTTTTTTCATCGCCCGCCAAATCCGCACAACAAGAAAGAACGACGGAGGGTTGTCGGGCCGTGTTTGTTTGGCCCGCACCCTCCGCATTAGATAAAAATAGTCGGGAGAAAATATTCAACACATGAATAAAAGCAAGGAACAATTTTAATAGAATTAAAATTGAACTTGATCTGTGTTCTTTGTTTTAAAAGAAACAATCACGGTAATATAATGTGATTTCACAAACAAAACCCTACCTCGTCAAGTCGTCGTACGCACGTTCTTCGCGGAATTGATCGTCGCGGAAGGAGGGGATCGTCGCGTCGTCGCTTTCTCCGGCGTTCCGTCGACGAACTCTGAGGATCAGGAAACAACAGATTTAATTAATAATAATTAAATCCATAGGGTTGTTATAACTCTCAAAGAGATTAAAAAGAAGCGCAACCCCAAACCTTGTCGTTGTCGATCGAAGGTTGTCGCAGGGTTGGATTGTCGCGGAAGAACGTCGCGGAAGAAGAATTGTCAGCGTCATGGTACTTGGCGTCGTTTCATCGATTTCCGAGGGCTCGACGTTCTTTGCGTTTTTCGCGTTCTTCGCATTCTTTGCGAAGGACGATGAAGAACTTGAGGTTTCTACCAATCCTCTCAACGAACAAGACTTAAGGAGAAAGAGCGTTGGTCTTATTTTATTAACATGCCAACAAACGAAAAAGAGGTAAGTAACGACCCATTAATTCTTAGAATTAATTCAACGAATAAAACCGCCCAATTAAATGGTGTGTTAAGAATTTAAGAAAACGCGTTAGTTGAATTTCATAATGACGGGTTTTCGCGGGTGCGTTACTTAGCGGAAAAGAAACGGTGGGGGCTCGTGCGGCCCCACGTCACAAATATCCGACCAAGAGGGTAGGATATTTTTGGATAGCACCCTATCCGCATCAACTCAGCTTAAACAGCTTGAAGTGGTCTTTAAGAGGCTTTAAGTGAAAAATAAAAATAAAATTGTCGCACAACTTTTATTTTATTTCATAACTTAAAACCCAAAAATTAAAAACCACAACCGAGAAAACGCAACTCCGGAAGAGGCATTTCTAAGCAAATACCGGCACTGCGATTCCATCGGTGACCTCAGAATTCGATTCCGAGCACCGGTTCAAAAGTTAGAAAAACCCGCTCGTTCGTTCACTGAACGTACCCAATCCAAACTTCAGAAAATGATTCCGGGCACACCAGGCCTCGGAATCAGGTGACGTTAGAAGCTGCGTTCTTGTAAAATTCCAAAGAAAATTAAGAAATTTTTTTTTTGAAATTTACGGGTCTTTACATTACTCCCACCAAAGGGCTTTACGTCCCCGTAAAGCTTCACCACAAACTTTGGGATACAAAGGAGGTACTAAGCATGCATCTGAGCCTCCTGCTCCCAAGTGCTCTCCTGGAGGTTCCCAAGCTGTCATCTGAAGCGCACTAGAGGAATCAATCGTCCACGTAGGACCCGCTCCTGTTGATCCTCGATCTCCTCTGGGACCTCCGCAAAAGTTACCGCATCATCAAATACCATCTCTTCATGGTCAAAGATTTGCGTCGGGTCGTGCACGTATCTCCTCTACTGAGATACGTGGAAGACGTCGTGCACCCGGCGCAACTGTGGTGGTAGAGCCAGGCAATAAGCCACCTTGCCAATCCTTCTGAGGACATGGAAGGGTCCGATGAAGCGTGGAGACAACTCGCTGTTTCGTCCAAACCTCCATAATCCACATCGAGGTGAGACCCGCATGAAGATGTGATCGCCATCCTCGAACTCAAGTGGCCTCCGCCTCCTGTCAGCATAGGACTTCTGTCACCTCTGAGCTATACTCATCCACTTCTGGATGACCTGGACCATCTCCGATCCCACAAGAACTGCTAAGATTTCTTCTTTTCCGATAAGAGAAATCTGGTCTCATCCCCTGGATGAACCACTTCCTTTGCCTAATACAGCCAATACCGACATGGATGTTACTAATCCATACCAAAGATGACGCAGTAAGGCCTCGACGCTACTACCAAGAGATCCAACCGTTACTCTCACCTCCAAGGGTTGAGTCACACTGTCGGCATCAGTGTGTGGTAACTGGGTCTCCTCCAGTAGATGTCTCACAAGTGAGGGTCAAGTCAACAGTCTAACTGGAACCTCTTAGTAACAACACAAAAGAGGATAGAAATGAAAACATCACAAAGATAAGCGTCTTTTACTATTGCAGCTCATAATACAAAGACACTACACAACAACAACAATGAACTAGAAGTACAAAGGACGTATCCACTAGTTCCGCTCCTGTCCATCTGCTCCCAGAGCTCCATGATCGAAGGCCTCAGCTACCTGAAGCTGAGCTCTCGCATGTCCACCAACTCCCTGCGGTTGGGGTGGACCTCCTGGTGGTGGTGGTGGAAACACCCCGAAGCGTCGTCCACCTCCAGCTGCACAGCCAGCTCCCCTTCCATGTCGCCTGCTCCATGCGGCCCGCCCTGATCGAACCTCTGCCTCTGCCTAGGGTGTCCTTCGTTCATCTGCTGGTCATCCGTATGGTGGGTCGGACAGTCATGAGCCATGTGACCAACCCCGCCACTGGAGTAACATTGTCCGCTCATAGTAAGTCAGTGTCCACCCCGAGTGCCTCGCACAAACGATCCTATGTCACGCGGTCGACCACCGGTAGGTCTAGTCCTCTTGGACCCCTGCGTCATCTGTCTACTGCTCGCTGCAGAAGACTCTACCGCATGCTGGCTAGTGGTGGGTCTTTCTGCTAGAGACTGCTCAGCAAGGAAACTCTCCACTAAGAGGGCTCGCTCCAACACCCATGTCTGTGTCGGAATGCTGTGAGAAACAACTGAAGCTCTGATCTCTCACCTGAGCCCCTGCTCAAGGGTTCGGGCCCTGATGAATGGGTCCCATACCATGTCTGTGGAATAACTCGAGAGATCGGTAAACCTCGCCGCGTACTGGGCTACTGTCATGCTGCCCTGCCGTAGTTGTAGTAGCTCCTGAATGCGCACCGCATGGAGGGTGGCTGGGACGAACTCAGAGCGGAAGATGCTCTCAAATTCTGTCCAGAGGAGAGATGTCTCGTCGTGCACCTGGAGCATCAAGTTCCACCATCTGCCTGCTGCCGCATGCAGGAGGCTCACTGCAAGGACCACCATAAGGTTCGCTGGCGTCCTCACTAACCAGAAAACTCATACAACTGCCTCCAGCCAGTCCTCGACTGCCTGGGGGTCCATCTCCCCGCGGAACCTGGGTGGTCACTGGCGCTGGAACTCATGCAGTGCACTGAGGTGACGTGCATCGTCAGCGGCTGGGGCTGGTAGTATTGGTGGCTCGACGGGTAAAGGTACTGTCGGTGCCTCTACTGTCAAAGGGCCCTATACCGAAGCCTCATCGCTCGGCGGGCTGTTGCCACGCACAACGATCGGAACCCTAGCTGGATGCCGTCATGGGGCCATCCTGAAAAGAAACAGGTGAGCCACGGTCAGAACAGTGTACCTGGTGAGCCGACACAAAGTAATCACACAGAAAACTTGAAACACACATGCAATCAATGTTTTCGTGCATTAAGTCGGAAATCAGAAGTCAGGGTCCTGGTGTACGGATACGTCGGCCGCCGCACCAATACTGGGCTCCCTGGACTAATAACCACATTCAATACACTTAACACTATTGCTTCACATAGAAGAAAGATCAGGGTCTGTGGTAGAACCGAACTCCTCTGATATCAATTTGTCACGACCCATCCTCGGGGCCCGTGTCGTGACTACACCAAGCCCGCCTCCCATACGCCAGGGGCTGGCGACTAGCACCAAGGCGTAAATCCCAGAAAAAAGGGAAGGCATTGCCTTTGAAAAGTAAACAAGCACCACAGAGTAAGCAAGCAGAAAAGTAAACACTAAGTAAAAACTGTAACAAGCTGTGCTGAAAGTAAAAGGGGCCGGAAATACAAGCCCAACTATAAATTACAACTGAAAGGGGAAAAACAGAAACTGAAAAGAAAAGCCGACGAGTCGACCCGTCCTCTGGAAGTCCCACCTGAAGGGTGAGAAGAAATAGCCTCCACAGCTCCTCGGTCCAGCCGTCCGCTCCGAGTACACCCCACCCAGTGGTCCACCTCCAGGTACCGTCCTGCTCTGCAAGCCTCCACCACGATTAGCGCTGTCCGTCGTCTGCAACCAACACAATGTAGTGCGGGCATAGCCCGTGCAGGGGTGAGTATAAGCTACTCAGTAGGGACCCCGAGACCCCCGAAGGTCTCCCAGAATCCACAAAGGATAAACCACAAAGGAAAGATACAATCACAAAGTAACATCCGTCACTGCTTAGGTATATGCCCATACATATACCTAAGTCATAAATTTCCGTCTGGCTCCAACATCCGAGCTCAAGCACAACCTAATCCACATAGGAAAGCAAAAAGTAAATCCACACAGGATAGCACAACACAATCCACAAAGGAAATAAAAACGTAAATCCACACAGGATAGCACAACACAATCCACAAAGGAAAGAAAAATAGGATTCAACTCATACAGGTACTTCTTCGTATGAAGTTAGAGATGATCAGATGTAGCCACTGATTCATCTAAGCCATCAGACCCACAAAGGATTTGTAGGTACTAACCCTCGCAATGACCCACACAAGAATGATCATGAAGTTGAACCAAAAGCTATTGGGAAACTCCTTCTCCATCAAGTACTGTTGTTATGCCGCTATGACCAAGCGCTTACCTCTTACCTTGGACTGCTGTAGTACTCCACCTATCGGGTACTGTGGGCATGCTGCTACAACCAAGCGCTCCCCCGTGCCGCTACAACCAAGCGCTCCTCCGTCGTGGGTCTGCCGCTACAACCAAGCGCTTCCCTATGCCGCTACAACCAAGCGTACCTCTGTCGTGCGTCTGCCGCTACAACCAAGCGCTCCCCTGTGCCGCTACAACCAAGCGCACCTCTTTCATGAGTCTGGCGCTACAACCAAGCGCTCCCCTGTGCCGCTACAACCAAGCGCACCTCTGTCATTGGTCTGCTGCTACAACTAAGCTCTCCCATGTGCCGCTACAACCAAGAGCACCTCTGTCATGGGTCTGCCGCTACAACCAAGTGCTCCCCTGTGCTACTATAACCAAGCGCACCTCTGTCGTGGGTCTGCCGCTACAACCAAGCGCTCCACTGTGCCGCTACAACCAAGCGCACCTCTCATAGCCTCCAGAGGTACTCCTTCTGTTGGGTACCGCAGGTCTACCGCTACAACCAAGTGCTCCTCCGCCGTGGGTCTGCCGCTACAACCAAGCGCTCCCCACTAGGCTATCTGTAACTCACTCAGTCGTTCGATCAGCAGTCGTCAAGTCTCAACCTGCTCTAGGGTTTCCGCACACAGCATGCTCATTTCGGGAGGGTCCACTCCACGAGCTAAGAGGTCGAAGCATCAACTGACATGTAGTCCGGATTTGATGTATCCCAAGATGTACCGTAGTGGTCACTGCCGAAAACACAGAGGATTCCCGTACTATTTTCATCATCGTCGCAGTTGAATCCACTGAGGATCTCTGTATAGTCGTCTTCGTCGAAATCACAGCCAACACTAGGGTCCTCGCACACAGCAAGCTCGTTTGGGAGGGTCCGCTCCACGAGCCGAGAGGCTGATACATCAACTGATTCAAAGTCCAGAGTTGATGTATCCAAAAGTTCCGTATCGTCAACCGGAACTCAATGTAGCAGACGGCGCGTCAATCGGACGCCCGGTCTGAGAGTTATTGGATTTTCCGTCCCAGGGGCCCGGTTGGTTTATAAGGAAAAACCAACCCGACCGTACTCCACCTGTGTCCAAACCTCGGGTGAAGTATGCCAAAAGATCCGTCTCACTTAGAGGAAAACAACAAAGTCGACGACACGTCAATCGGACGTCCGAAGCTCAAGATATGAGCGTTTCCGCTCCGAGGGCCCAGTTGGTTTCATGTACGAACCAACCCGGCCGAACCCAAAGTATTCCCAAACCTTGAGTGTAATATACTGAAACGACCGTCTCGATCCAATGATCGCGTTACCGCTGATGGAGAGTCGTTTGGAGGCCCATAGCTCAAGTTATGGGAAAAAGACAGAAAAGGTCCGGAAACGGGGGGTCTGGGCCCAGGCCGACCCCCCCCCCCCCCCCCCCGGGTCGGCCGAACCGGGTCGACCCGACCCGGTCCAACCCAGCTGGACCCAGGTATGGCCACGCTAGGGCGCGGCCCAGCTCAGCCAGCCGGTCCGGCTCGGCTCGGCTGAGCGGCCGAGCAACGTGGGGGGCGCACATGCCCTCGCGTGACAACACCGCGGCCCCCGCGGGGGGCCGCCCTGGATCACCCGGACGTGGGCGGGCCACCGCATCCCTGAACCGCGGTTCTGCAGAGCCACAGAACCGCCTCGAAGCCGCGGCTTCAGCCGTGGCTGGGTTTTCCCGGCGGCGCGCCAACAGAAGCTTTCGTGGGCCACCGGAGTTGCTCCGATGGTCCGATTTCCTTCCCGTCTGCGCCGCTGTTCCTCCCGAGTTCCATTCTTCACTAAGGGATCATTAAATCGCCTCTTCGGCACGTTTTGTCATCGCCCTCCAAATCCGCACAACAAGGAAGATCGACGGAGGGTTTTCGGGCCGTGTTTGTTTGGCCCGCACCCTCCGCGTTAGATAAAAACAGTCGGGAGAAAATATTCAACAAATGAATAAAAGCAAGGCACAATTTTAATAGAATTAAAATTGAAGTTGATCCGGGTTCTTTGTTTTAAAAGAAAGAATCATGGGAATATAAAGTTATTTCACAAACAAACCCCTACCTCGTCAAGTCATCGCACGCGCGTTCTTTGCAGAATTGATCGTCGCGGAAGGAGGGGATCGTCGCGTCGTCGCGGTATCCAGCATTGCGTCGACGAACTCCGAGGAACAAGAAACAACAGATTTAATTAATAATAATTAAATCCATAAGGTTGTAATAACTATCAAAGAGATTTAAAAGAAGCGCAACCCCCTACCTTGTCATTGTCGATCGAAGGTTGTCGCGGGGTTGGATTATCGCGGAAGAACATCGCGGAAGAACGTCGCGGAAGAAGAATCGTCGGCGTCGCGGTACCTGGCGTCGAGTCGTCGTTTTCCGAGGGCTCGACATTCTTTGCGTTCTTCGCGTTTTTCGCATTCTTCGCGTTCTTCGCGAAGGACGATTAAGAACTTGAGGTTTCTACCAATCCTCTCAACGAACAAGACTTAAGGAGAAAGAGCTTTGGTCTTATTTTATTAACATTCCAACAAATGAAAAAGAGGTAAGTAACGACCCATTAATTCTTAGAATTAATTCAACGAATAAAACCGCCCAATTAAATGGCGCGTTAAGAATTTAAGAAAATGCGTCAGTTGACTTTCATAATGATGGGTTTTCGCGGGTGCGTTACTTAGCGGAAGAGAAACGGTGGGGGATCGTGCGGGCCCCACCTCACAAATATCCTACCAAGAGGGTAGGATATTTTTGGATAGCACCCTATCTGCATCAACTCAGCTTAAATAGCTTGAAGTGGTCTTTAAGCAGCTTTAAGTGAAAAATAAAAATAAAATTGTCGCACAACTTTTATTTTATTACTTAACTTAAAACCCAAAAATTAAAAACCACAACCAAGCAAACGAAACTCCGGAAGAGGCGTTTCTAAGCAAATACCGGTGTTGCGATTCCATCGGTGCCCTCAGAATTTGATTCCGGGCACCAGTTCAAAAGTTAGAAAAACCCGCTCGTTCGTTCACTGAACGTATCCGAGCCAAACTTCAGAAAATGATTCCGTGCACACCGGGCCTCTGAAACAGGTGCCGTCAGAAGCTACATTCTTGTAAAATTCCAAAGAAAATTAAGAAAAAAAATTCCTTGAAATTTACGGGTCTTTACACTTTCTGGGGGTGGAAAACTATAATGGTGGGGGGAATTGTCACACTAGGTTTTTCATGTCATTGTTTTGATATAGTGTGTTTGAAATCCTGATAATTTTCTTGGGTATTGGGTGAGATTGATGTTGAGTTTGGAAATTTCATATATTTCTAATCACACTACTTCGGTTTCCCCATTGCTTGTTTGGGAGTTTTTGGAGAAAGGGGGGTTACTTCATGATTTGGGCCAAACCATTAGCCCATTTCGAGATTTAAAAAAAATGTTTTTTTAATAACTCCCTTTTTATTAAACATTTTTCATCCATTCCATTTCCTACTTTTATTCCCTTGACATATTCAAACCATGATACCCTTTTGGACCCCTTAATAATTCATAAGCATGGTGAATTTGGGTTACTTATTTGGGTATTGATCTAGCCTATGGGCTCATTTCCAGTTTTTTAAAGAAATTGTTTTTATTTATATCTTATTCACAGTTTAATAATTTTTTGGTTACTCAACCTCATAATCGAAGAAAAAATCCCTATACTCACCCCCATTATCTATTTTCCTATTTGGAGCTCATTCGCATCGCATATTAGGGTGAATATTCTCAAGATTCCACAAATCATCCAAACTGGAGAAGGTAAATCGTTTCATCCATAAATCATTAATATTTTACTCTTTTACCCCAAATATTTCCTCCTAGTTCATCCAAACCTAAGGCAACCCTCCACTTACTTTTTAGTCATTCCCTCTCCTCTATGGGTGTTTATATAAGGGAATACGAAGAGTTTCTAATTTCCAAGGTGAGATTCCTTCTTCTTTGTTCTCCCTCTTCCTCTTATTTCCATTAATTCATGGTTATTTATTCTCCCCAAGAAATTCACAACCTAGGGTTATGTTTTTAAATATGTTTTTATGGGAGTTATATTCATTTAGGGATGTTCTTCAGAGTTTAGGGTTTATAAACCCACGACGGGCGATTTCAATTGTGTGTTTCCATTCTGTTAGGTATTTGAGGTATATTTCCAATTTAACTTGACCCTTTTATATAATATTCTTATATTTAATGTTGTTTTAATCTTCATAATACTCTTAAAATTGTAATTTATGTCTTGTATGATTTGTTTGGTGTGCTAAGTATCAGTTAAAACCTTGTTTTTGGTAAAGTGGAGTAGTTTTGTTAAAATGGTGCACACCCCGTGTTTGTTCAAATGATTTATTACCTTATGCACATGGTTTGGGGTATTTTGAACATGGTTAATTAGCATGAATAAATATATGTAATTCCATTTATGTTTTATTCCTTTTCATGTTCTTAAAATTAGTTGTTTTGTAAAAAAACAATGCCTTCCAGGTGTTCAGTAAGTTTCCAAATTGGATTTTATGTGTTGAGTGTGGTTCAAAATGATTGGTTTTGAATTATAATTATATTAAAAGTGGGAAGATAATATTAATTGTGTTTCTTATGTGTATTCCAAGAATTTTTTGGTTTTTATAAAGAATGTGTATTGGTTTTAAGGTAATTTGACATGTGTTGCTAATGGAAGGCTCGTCTGGAACTCTTATAAAAAGGGTTGTGTAATGGACAATAAATATAAATATTTTCAAGGTGGTTACCAATGCTTTGAATCTTAATATTGTGGGTTTTAACATCCTTATTAAATTTTGTATTTTTGTCTTGGAAAAATTTCATTTTGTAAAACAATTTAATGGATCGTTTGACCTTTCCTAAAAAATGATGAATGAGTGTTTTACATGTATATACCTTTTTGTGTCAATTGGGATTATTTTATGGTCCATGAAATGATTTTATTAAATGTTTTTATGGCTGAAGAATATGGTTCAGTATGTTATTGTTGTGTTTTTATCCTTAAAAGAGTGTTTTTGAATGAGTTTTATGTGAAAAGCCTCATTACACTCTTTGAAATTGTTTTATAAAAATTTTAAGTGGTTTTTTGATCTGTGAAAGAAATTTGATGAATTTTATTGGGTTTTTTGTGTTTATGGATTGTGAATTTAATTTTAATGTCTAGAGTTTATTTGATAATATGTGTAACTTGATTGGTCATTAAAGGAAATCCTTGGTATCTAGGTGGGCGGACGTGTACTAGTATGCTAGTGATTCCATGTTGTTTGGACCCTATTTCACATAAAAAGTTTGACGATGACCACACTAACTAAACTATGATGATGATGTTGTTTGTGAACCTCTAAGTTATGGTTATTATCCCTACTAGTGGATCATGTGCATGAGAATGGAATTTATGATTTTTACCTTCACCGAGATATGAGGTACCTGGGGATAACGACTAACTAGTCCGTAGGGGTGTTCCTGTGACTTGTGCTCATTGGATATTTTTTACTCACCATCAGCATACAGTGTATTTGGCTGGTAAATTCATCTACTTGTGTGATATATTTAAAAGTGTACAGTCTTTAATGAATCCCTCTTGAAGTGTGGTTTTTTATGAAATCTGGAAAGGGTCTTGACTTGGTGTTTAGTGTTCATGGGAAAGGTACTTTATTTTTGGAATGATGTTGTTTTGTTTTAGCCTTTTGTGTTTTCATGGGTTCTCACATGAATGGTTTTACGGATATCTAGAATTATTTCTATATATTATGGTGGTTGGGTGCCTTGGGTGGCATGAAAATGCACATGTGAGTGAGACATGATGAAACACCGTTGGAGAATGTGGAAACCCACAATGTTAGTTTGTTTTTCAAAAGTGTTTTGATCTGAGTAATTGTGGAATTTTTTTATAAATTTTTTGTTATATGGATATTATTTTCTATGTCTTGGAAGAGTTGTTTATTAAGTATACTTATTTTTGATGTGGAATTTATAATCTTTTTGTGTCTTGAGATGAGATGTTGTTAGTGGATCGGTTTTGGAGTAATGTTTAGTGGGTTTCTAAAGATGTGTTGGATGTTGTGATGTGGCCAAGGATAGTTATCCATTGGAAATATTTCCTATTTATCAACCTAAAGATTCATTTCAAATGTTATATCCACCTCTTCAGATGACGCCTTATCCCTTTTTTTGGAATAAAGAGGTTTTTGGGATTGATATAAAGTGATTCCAGGTCGTGATAATTCTTTTGTACATAGGAGTTTTGTTCGGTGATGTTGACATGTTTCGTTGTATTCCTTGTCCATTCATCTACTCTATCATAGTGAGAGATAATGGTGCTTAGTATCTATGAGTTTCTGTTTAGATGAATGTTTCTTTTTGATCAAGTGAATTTTTTGGGGTGTTGTGATCCTTAGCACCTGACTATGGTGTAATAGATGATTCAAGCATCAGGGCTCTAGCCATAGGCCTTAGAGTGAAAGTTATCACGCAGTCAAGAAATTTCTAGAGGTGTGGGGAGCTCAAATAGGCTCATGCCTCCACCATTGTGGTAAGGTATTTTCTATTTATCTATTGTGTTTACTCATCACTAATAATTTACTCTTATTGAAACAAGCATGGTGGGATTACCCCTCATGTAGTGTTTATGGTTATGCCTTCTCTGATGTGGTTTTTCGATCAATGTCCTTATGTGGACTGCCAATGTAAATCAGGTGTGGTCTTCATATTACTTGTTCATTGATGGAGGGTTTTGGGTGGTTCCTCTATTTATTTTTTGGTTTTAGTGGCCCAATGATTTATTCCCCTTCCCTCCCCTCCCCGAGTGGTGGGGGTTTTGATCTGTGGTGAAAGTGTTGGCCCAGTTCTTATACCCTCCATTCAGGATTGGGTGGTTTAAATGTTTATGTTATAACCGTATTAACTAGGGTTGGTAGGTTTTCATGGGATATTTTTTGTGTACTTGTTGAAGTGAGGCCCAATTCTAATTAATTTTTAATTCTTGTTTGTTCATTGCTAGTTGGGTTCTAATGGGGGGAGACCCACCACAGGTCTCATTGATTTTTCCTCCTAAGAACATGTCTAATGCTAGTTGTTTCTTAATAGTGTGGATTCCATTCTATACTCCCCTAGAATATTTAATTTTCGTGTGTTCTCTTCGGTTTGGGTGATTGTTGGGTTCATTGGGAAAAGGCCCAACAATCGTGTTCTTGGTTTGGTTATGGAGGTAGTGACTTGATCTTTCGATTGATACCCAGGAACTGGTTGAGAGTTGGTTTTTTGGTTGAGGTAAGAGCTTTAAGTTCCATTAATGGTGTATGGTGTGTCATTTAATTCAAATGATGGACCATATTGATAAATAATCCTTAGTTGTTGAATAATTAACTAGAATGTGTTGTGGATTTCTGTGGGTGGAAAACATTAATGGTGGGGAGAATTGTCACACTCGATTTTTCAGGTCATTGTTTTGATCTGGTTTGTTGTAAATACCAATAATTTTCTTGGGTGTTTGGTGAGATTAATGTTGAGTTTAGAAGTTTCATATATGTTTAATCACCCTACTTTGGGTGCCCCATTGCTTTTTTGGGAGTTTTTGGAGAAAGGGTGGTTACTTCATGATTTGGGCCAAACCATTAGCCCATTTCCAGATTTAAAAACAAATTTTTATTTTTTAATAACTCCTTTTTTATTCAAAATTTTACACAAATTAAAGTTCATAATTTCCTACCCTAACATATTCAAACCACCATATCCTTTTGGACCCCTTAAGAATTCCTAACCATGGTGAATTTGGGTTACTTATTTCGGTATTGGGCAAGCCCCTGGTCCCATTTATAGTTTTGAAAAAATAATACTTTTCTTTTATATATTATTAATTGTTTAATAATATTCAGTTATTACACATCCCACTCAAATAAAAAAACCCTTATACTCACCCTCATCATCTATTTTACCTCTTTGGAGCTCATTTTCATTGCATATTAGGGCGAAAGTTCTCAGGGTCCCTCAAATCGTCCATATTTGAGAAGGTAAATTGTATCATCCATAAATCATTCATTTATTACTATTTACCCCCCAAATGTTTTTCCACTAGTTCTTCCAGCCCTAAGGATACCCTCCACTGAGTTTCAAGCCATTCCCTCTGCTCTATGTGTGTGCATCTAAGGGAAAACGAATAGTTTTCTAATTTCCAAGGTGAGATTCCTTCTCCATTGTTCTCACTCTTCCTTCTATTTCCATTATTTCATGGTTATTTCTTCTCCCTTTGTCATTCACGACCTAGGTTTATGTTTTGGAATCATTTTTATGGAGGTTATATTCATTTAGGGATGTTCTTCATAGTTTTGGGGTTTATGAACACACGACTGGTGATTTCAGTTGTGTGTTTCCATTCCGCCCTGGATTTGAGGTAAGTTTCCCATTTTAATTGACCTTTTTATTTAAGATACATCTATTTCATTCTTTTTTCATCTTCCTCATACTTCTAAAATTGTAATTTATGTTTTGGATAATTTTTTTGGTGTTCCAAGTAGCAGTTAAAACATTGTTTTTGGTAAAGTGGTGTAGTTTTGTTAAAATGGTACACACTGCATGTTTGTTCAAATGTTTTTTAGATTCCAAACCTATTTTGTGGTATTTTGAACATGGTTCAATAGATGAAATAAATATATGGAATTCCATTGATGTTTTATTCCTTTTCGGGGGCTTAAAAAGAATTGTTTTGTTAAAAAAATGCCTGCCATTTGTTCGGTAAGTTTCCCAGTTGGATTTTTATGGGGTGAGTGTGGTTTAAAATGATTGGTTTGGATTTATAAACATATTGGAAGTGGGAAAAAAATTTATTGGGTTTTTTATGTGCATTACAAGTAGGTTTTTTTTATAATGAATGTTTATTGGTTTTAATGTATTTTGACACGTGTTGCTAATTAAAGGCTCGTTTGGAACTTTTATAAAAAATGGTTGTGTAATGGACAAGAAATGTGAATATTTTCACAGTGGTTACCTATTTTTTAATCTTAAAATGGTTTTTTCTCGCATCCTTGTTCATTGTGGTATTTGAGGCTTTGAAAATTTTCGGTTTGGTAAAAATGTTTAAAGGCTTGTTTGGCATTTCTGGCAAAACAAAATGAAGAATGAGTGTTTTACATGGATATACCATGTTGTGTCAATTTGGATTGTTTTATGGGCCATGAAATGATTTTATTAAATGTTTTTATGGATGTATAATATGGTTGGGTGTGGTTCTTTTTTGTGATTTTATCCTTAAAATAGTGTTTTTGAATGATTTTTTTGTGAAAATCCTCATTACACTCTTTGAAATTATTTTATGAAAATTTTAAGTGGTTTATTGATCCATGAAAGAAATGTGAATCATGTTTGTGGGATTCTTGTGTGTTTACGGTTTTTGAATTGAATTTTCAGGTGGAAAGTGTATTTCATAATATGTGTAACTTTATTGATCACTAATGGGAATCTTGTGTATCTTGGTGGGCAGACGCGTACTAGTATGCTAGTAATCTCGTGGGGTTTGGTCCCTGTTTCACATAGCAAGTATGATGATGACAACACTAACTAAACTATAATGATGATGTTGTCAGAGTAACACTAGGTTATGTTTATGCTCCCTAATAGGGGATCTTATGCACTAGAATGGATATTTATTATGGTTACCTTCACCGAGATATGAGGTACCTGAGGCTAACAACTAACTAGTCCTAGAGGTGTTCTTGTGACATGTGATCAATGGATATTTTTTACTCACCGTCAGTATACGGTGTGTTTGGTTGGTAAATTCATATGATTGGGTGATTTATTTAAAGTTTTTCATTCTTCTAACCATTCCTCTTGAAAATTATTTTCATTTTGAAGTTGCACCTCTTTGAAAATTATTACTAGCATTATTTGTTTTATATAACATGCAAGTTTTTTTCTGGTAATTTTTTTTATATCATGGGACCTAATTTGGAAATCATAACTTTATATATTGTTTTTAGAACATGAAAATTATGATTCTATTATTTTAATGTAAGTTTATTGGGAATATAATATTAGGCTAACCTTCTTAGTTTTAATACTCACGCCTATAGTCTTCTTCTGTATTTATCCCTTCTACAGGTTTCATCATGAGTTTGATCACCTTGGGATATGTGTCTTTTTTGTGTTGGATAGTGACCAGAGGGGTCAAATAGAGTTAGTTGGTTTTTAGGTTTTGTTGGTTGAGTTGTAATTTTGGTTTCTTGTACAAATTGTGTTCAGTTAAATTTTTATGTAAATGTATTTTGGTCTTTCTGTTTCATTCCATAGTGTGTTTTATTGTTTATATTTGGAAGAAATTGTTCCCTTGTGTACTCTGTTGATTACCTCGGTGCTTTTCGCCATATCGGGAGGATTGGGAAAGCCTCTCAGGACTTGTTGCGAGTTGGCCCGTGTGACCGGTTTAGGGTCGACTTGGGTTGGTTCATGATAAAATGGTATCAAAGGAGGTCGGCTCTTATAAGACCTTTATTTTTAGAGCACCCTTGGTATTTGGGGGATGTCAAGGTTGATAGAGTAGGATTTTGGTGTACATGAGGGGTAGTTTTGGGAATAGCGTTGTGAAATTATTTCTCGTTCTAGTCCATGGGTATCAGTGGGAAGTCCAGTTTTATTAGTGTCTTTGGTTTTGTTGATTTTTTGGTATTGTGATATGAAAAGGGTAGTTGGACTAATGGACTTTGTGAGCTCACATGTCCTAAAAAACCATGTGGAGTCCGGGGAATGGTCCTAAGAAGACTCTATGTATTGGTGGTGTGGTCTTGGTATTACTTATTCATAGATAGAGGGGGTTGGGTGGTTTCCTTATTTCATTTTTGGTTTCAATGGCCCAATGATTGGGTACCCTTCCCTCCCCTCCTCAAGTGGTGGGGGTTTGGATCGGTGCGGAAAGTGTTGGCCCAGTTCTTGTACCCTCTATTCGGGAGTGGGTGGTTTAAATGTTCATGTTATAACACAATTAACTTGGGTTGGTTGGTTTTCATGGGATATTTTTATTGGACTTTTGCAAGGGAGTCCCAATTATAGTTAATTTTGAATTCTTGTTTGTTCATTGCTAGTTGGGTTCTAATGGTTGTGAGACCCACAACCAGCCTCGTTGATTTTCCTCCAAATAACTTGTCTAGTGCTAGTTGTTTGTTAACGGTGGGGATTCCATTCCATACTCCCCTATAATATTTGGTTTTCATGAGTGTTATTTGGTTTGGGTGATTGTTGGGTTCATTGGGAAAGGGCCCAACAATCGGGTTCTTGGTTTGGTTATGGAGGTAGTGACTCGGTCTTTCGGTTTATTATTAGAAAGTGGTTGAGGTTTAGTGTTTTGGTCGAAGTAAGAGGCTTAAGTTCCATTAATGGTGGATGGGATGTCATTGGATTCGTAGGATGGACCATATTAATAAGAAATCTTTAGGTTTTGATTAATCACCTATAATGTGTTGTGGCTTTCTAGGGGCAGAAAACTTTAATGGTGGGGAGAATTGTCACACCCAGTTTTTCATGCCTTTGTTTTGATCTGTTTCATTGCAAATATTAATAATTTTTTTGTCTATTGGGTAAGATTAATGTTGAATTTTGAAGTTTTCATATATATCTAGTCACCCTACTTTCGGAGCCCCATTTCTTGTTTGGGAGTTTTTGGAGAAAGGGTGGTTACTTCATGATTTGGGCCAAACCATTTGCTCATTTCTAGTTTTAAAAACAAATTTTGTTTCTTTAATAACTCATTTTTTATTGATCATTTTTCACCAGTTATAATTCCTTATTTTTCTCCCCTTACAAATTCAATCCACCATATCCTTTTGTACCCCTTAATAATTCATAATCCTGGTGAATTTAGGTTACTTATTTTGGTATTGGGCCGGCCCATGGGCCCATTTCCATTTTTTAAAAAATAATTTGTTTATTTTATATATTATTCATTGTTTAATAATTATTTGTTATTCCACCTCCCACTCAAAGCCAAAATCCATATACTCCCCCCCCCCATTATCGGTTTTTCCACTTTGGAGCTCATTTGCATCACATATTAGGGAAAATGTTCTCATGGATCGTCAAATCGTCCATATTTGAGAAGGTAAATCGTTTCATCCATAAATCTTTCATTTCTTACTCCCCCCCAATTTGTTTCCCTTGGTTTGTACAGACCTAAGTATACCCTCCACTGAGTTTCAGTCCATTACCTCTTCTCTATGGGTGTGGATCTAAGGTAAGACAAATAGTTTTCTAATTTTCAAGGTTAGATTCCTTCTCCTTTGTTCTCCCTCTTCCCCCTCATTCCATTATTTCATGGTTATTTTTTACCCCTTGTCATGAAACAAATATTTTTATGTTTTGGAATCGTTTTGATGGGGTATATATTCATTTATGGATTTTATTATAGTTTTAGGGTTTAAAACCCACGACGGGATATTTTGGTTGTGTGTTTGCATTCCGACAAGGATTTGAGGTAGGATTCACATTACACTAGACATTTTTTATTTAATATCCATCTATTTAATTGTGTTTTAATCTTACTCATAATCTGAAAATTGTAATTTATTCTTTGGATAATTTTTTTGGTGTGCCAAGTAGAGGTTAAAACCTTGTTTTTGGTAAAGTGGTGTAGTTTTGTTAAAATGGTGCACACTGCATGTTTGTTCAAATGATTTCTTAGCTTCCACACATGGTTTGTGTTATTTTGAACATGGTTCATTATCTTGAACTTTTAGAGTTCTTAAAATGAATTGTTTTGTTAAAAAAATACATGCCATGTGTTCAGTAAGTTTCCCAGTAGGCTTTTATGTGTTGAGTGTGGTTTAAAATGATTGGTTAGGATTTATAATAATATTGGTAGTGGGTAATGAAATTTTATTGGGTTCATTATGTGTATTAAAAGAAGTTTTTGGTTTTTTTGAAATAAGGTGTATTGGTTTTAAGGTATTTTGACATGTGTTACTAATGGAAGGCCCATTTGGAACTTTTGTAAAAAGGGTTGTGTAATGGACAAGCAATATGAATATTTTCAAGGTGGATACCAATGTTTTGAATATTAAAATGGTGGGTTCTAGCATCCTTATTAAATTTGGTATTTGTTTCTTTGAAAAATATCGTTTTGCTAAAAATGTTTAAAGGCACGTTTGGACATTCCTACAAAAATGAAGAATGAGTGTTTTACATGTATTTAACATGTTGCATCAATTGGGATTGTTTTATAGTTAATGAAATGATTTTATTAAATGCTTTTAGGGCTGAAAGATATGGTTGGGTTTGGTTTTGTTGTGCGTTTCACCTTAAAAGAGTGGTTTTTAATGAGTTTTATTTGCAAATCCCCATTACACTCTTTGAAATTGCTTTATGAAAATGTTAAGGGGTTTATTATTCCGTGAATGAAATGTGAATCATATATGTGGGATTTTTGTGTTTTTATGGTTTGTGAATTTAATTTTCATGTGTAAAGTGTATTTGATAATATGTTTAACTTTATTTATCACTAAAGTGAATCCCAAGTATCTAGGTGGGCAGACATATACATGTATGCTAGGGATCCTGTGGGGTTTGGACCTTGTTCAACGTAGCAAGTTTGACGATGAAAACAATAACTAAACTATGATGATGTTATTTTTACAGTATAACTAGATTATGGGTATACTCCTAACTAGTGTCTTGTGTGCACGAGAATGGATATTTATTATGGTTACCTTTACCGAGATACGAGGTACCTGGGGCTCACAACTAACTAGTGCCTAGGGGTGTTCCCGTGACTTCATATCATTGGATATTTTGTATTCATTGTTGGAATAAGGTGTGTATGGTATGAAACTTCTTCTACATGTGTGATTTATTTAAAATTATACATTCTTTAAAGCATCCCTCTTGAAAAATATTTTCATTTTAAAGTTCCAACTCTTTGAAAATTTTTACTAGTATTATTTTTTTATAAAACATGCATGTTTTTGTCTGGTAATTTTCTTTATAGCATGGGACCTCATTTGAAAAACATACATTTATATCATGTATTTAAAATATGAAATTTAAGTTCCTTTTATTATAAAGTAAGTGCATTGTGAATAGAATATCGGGCTAACCTACTGAGTTTTAATTCTCACACCAATAGTCTTCTTCTATTTTTATCCCTTATGTAGGTTTCATCTTGAGTTAGATTACCTTGGGTGACGTGTGATCATTGTGTTGGAGAGTGACCAGTAGTGTCACATGGAGTTATTTGGTTTTCTGGTTTGGTCGGTTGAGTTGTTGGTTTAGTTGTAATTTTGATTACTTGAACAAATAGTGTTCAGTTCAATTTTATTGTAGATCTATCATGGGATGTCTATTTATTTCTTCTATTTGTTTGATTATTTATATTTGGGTGAAAGTTTTCCTTTGTGTAATATATTGATGCCCTCGGTGCTTTTTTCCTTCCCAAGAGAACTCGAAAATCCTCTAAGGACTTGTTGCGGGCTAGCCCGGGTGACCGATTTAGGGTCGACTTGGTCTGGTTCGTTACATTACATGAATTATATGGAGTGTTTCGGAAAATGTAAAAAGGAATTATTTTTTAATGTATACGACGACACAAAATTATCCTCCACTGTGACCATTATATGATATTAGGTTTCCTTTACAATCCTTACTGTTTCCAAAAAACACATATTCCATATTTTGGGTAATTTGGTACTGAAAAAGGTTTTGAAATTAGATTTACTATGAAAATTTCTTAAAATGATTTATTATTATTACAATTGAAATTTTATGAGTGAATTTTTCAAAATGGAAATCATTTATTTGTTATTGTTATATTATATTACTTAGACATTTGATGGGTGGTTACATGATAAACAAAATATGGGTGGTTATGTGATATAAAAAATACGAGTGGTTCGGTTATAACCTAAAAATGGGTGGTTACCTTATATCATCCAACACATTGGGTATGGAATGTGGCCATATGGATATTCCATTTGTAAGAGTGATATTTTTGAAATTTGAATGAATTGTTATTCAATTTAATTATGATTAAGTCTAAAGTGACCTTTATAGGTTATATGTTTTTTATATGGGTTATATGGTAATATTTAATTCGGAAAATGTTAATCAATGTGTTATATTAAATAGAGTGTATTTACTACTTTATTAAGGTGAACAACATTACATTATGATAAAGTATTCATGGTTTACATTTTTTCATAAGACTAATAGTTTTCCTTTTTTTGTACCCTTACTGAGATTTGAATGCTCATCCCATGTTTTTAAATTTTTTCATAGGATTTAAAGGAGAGTAGAGGAATGTATGGGATGAAGGGAAAAGTTTTAATGATGTAACATTAAAATAAACTATGTTTCCTTTTAATAGTTTTTGTCTTGTGAAAATAATGGATCATGAGTATAAGTGTCTACTTTGTAATATTTGATTCTTTAATTATGAGTTATGGACTTATTATCTAAATAACTAAACATGAAAATATCCTCATTTTGAAATAAATTCATATTCATGACCTAACTCATGATTATATAGTGTTTAAGGACGAGTCCTTATAGTTGGTTTTAAAGGATGGTTTAGATAACATTAGAGGTTAGGGTGTTATTTAATCATAAGTTACAAGTATTATATACCCATAATAGATACCAAGATATGAATATTCATAGTTATTATAGATAAATTTATTGAGTTTTATATAAAATTAATAATGATATCATAGTTTTTATACTCCTTAAATGATTTTATATGATTATTTTATTAATATACTAACACTAAACTTATTGGTTTTAAAAAATGCATGGATCCAACAAGAACCAAAGTAAAAAATGTAGTTAAAGGAATACATGGTGATTATTTGAATAACAAACCATCTAAAATGGTAGTTACAAGGAGAACTCATGTGGTTATTATAAACCAACTTTTTGCAGTCATGATTAACCACCAGAACCCTGGCGATTTTTATAATTCATAATATATGAGAAAACCAAATCCCTATGGATGTTCATGTAATTATCATAATGGTATGTATATTCAACAACATATGTATTATGGATTTGGAAAGAAACACCAAGGAAAATGTTTTAAGGGGACTAGAATTTGTTATATATGTGGTAATTAAGGTCATAAAGCAGTAACCTTCCAATGAAATAGGAATCATTCAGTTGACTCCCGGAAAGGGATAAAAGTTCTTTGTTAGTTATCAACTGAGTGTTATAAATGTGAGAAGTATGTTCAATATGAAAATATATATCCTACTAAGAAGGTTCATGAATGGGATTCGGGGTATCGAAAAATTATTTGTTTATCAATACATAGTTTTATTCAATTAAACATTATGAAACTTAACATGACCTAGGAAAGGTATGTATTATTTGTTATCTCGTGTTTTGAAATTATTTAATATTAGGAAATGATTTCTATATTTGATTATAGGAAATAAATATTATGGAATAAGATGAAAAATAATGGTTAAAGGATCATGGAGAAATTAGAATGATTATGATATCTACATTTTAGGAATTTAAGAGTTATATTTGATCTATGGATTATGAATTGCTTAAAATTATTAATGATATTTTGATTATAATATTACTTTGGAAGGTTTTTTTCAAGTATATGTAAACATAATGTCTGTTATGTGAAAATTTTATTTGAAGAATAATTTTCTTTTTGTGTGTGTACATAATTATAAAGGTATGAATAACCTCTAGGGTTTATATGATCTTTTATATTGAGATAATTATGGGATATTACATTTTTTCATGAAAAAATAAAGGCATTAGAAAATCATTGAGGTTAAAATATGTTATTGTTATTTTTTATTATTTCCCCTAATTTTTGGAATTTCATAAGAATTATGTAGTTTTATCAAATGGAGAACCCACAGGAAGGGAGACAACCTGTCGCGTCAAACAAGGCTGCTAGAATGAAATCCACAACCAAAGGGTGACAAGTCTTTATCACCTACCATTGTCCGACATGAAGTCCCTAGTTAGTATCACCTTTTATTTTTAGTTAAATTAGTTTATGGAAAAATAATAAGTTTATTTTTTTGAATATACAGTTTATAAAGTGGTTATCCTTGTTACTAGAAAATTAATTTGGAATTATGTGATAAATGATATTGTGGAAGATGTACACTAATTTTGGAACCCTATATAAATAAGAAAATAGAATACTATGGGATTTTATTTTTGGATTAATGGTTGAATTTTATTTTGGAAGAATATATGAATTTGTTGTGGACTTATGGAGATTTTTTTTATTTATGAAAATCATTGACCAATGATGAAGAATATGTGATTTTTAAAGTTACATTTTTTGTATTAGACATTAAGATTGATTGATGTTATTTAGAGATATATGTTAAAATTACCTTGGAATAATATGTAATAAAAAATATTCTGAGTTTTGGGTTTCAAACATAGATTGAATTATTTTTTGATGGATTTTAATGAATGTTATTTTTTTAATGTTCCACTTTTATATTTTGTTATTATATTTGAATTTTTGAGATTAAAATATGTTTTCCTTCATTCAATGGATTATTATTTTTAGATAATTATTTTATATTATCATAACCATATTGTTTTTTGTAAATGCATAAATATAGGACAGATAGATAGTTCATATTTTGCGGGTTATGTGATTATATAGAAGCTTATTACACTTGAATACTCATCGTTAGGAGAAAAAGTTGACTGTGAGTTAAAAATTGATTAAATGATGAAACTATAATTTTCAAGTAAATATGATTCCATATGTTCATAGTCAAGGAAGTAAATTATATTCTTAAAAGGATTATAAAAACTAAAACATTATCTATTTACAATTCTTAGTGTTATATTAACCTGTCCCATATTTATTGTTTTGTGATGAATAACATTATAATTATTATGTTCTCTATCACTCTCTATAAATCTTTTAGAGTTAGTTTTACATTCATGTCCATGTTTTCCTACACAAAAACCTAGAATATGATAAATTTGGTGAATATTTTACTTCACTTTCTATATTTAAAATTGGAGGTTTTGTTGACACTTTTTTGGATTTGGGATTTTAGTGATTTAATTTTGAAAAGTGAGACCTTAGTTTCCAATCCCAATTTCAAATTATAAGTACGCAATTTCGAAAAGTAAGGAAGGATGCAACTTCCTGAGTAATTATAGAATAAGAATATTTCATATATATTTATATTTATGAATTATAGAGTGTTATTAAAATATCATGGATTTTATGTCAGATATCATACACGACACACAACAATAGGTTTCTCTAAAATCTTACGTTACAGAAAAGACAAAGTTATACTGAAAATAATATATTATTAATATTATTAGCTATCATGTATCCATTAGAGTAGATGGAATGAAATATAATAAATAAATTATAAAAATAGGGGTTAACTTTGATTGTTAATTATTTTTACATCTTCCAATATATTGTATGTGCTTAAAATTAGAATAAATACAATTTTAAGCCTAAAAATCTCAAATAATTTCAAAAGGTAGTTTTACCTCCTTTTGATGGAGGTACCATTTAAAATATAGTTTTTGAAAATTTTATATGTTATTTTTTAAAAAAAAATTCTTTGGATGAGGGACCTCAACATTTACTTTGGACAAAGTTTTATTACATTTGAGATAAATTTCATATTTCAATTAATAGTGAAAAGTAAAACATTTTTGTAAAAAAACTACTTTTTGTATGATTTATTTATATATCTATATTATCTTTTTAATTTGTTTTATGTTGTAATTAGATTATGTTTTTATCATTTAATTAAATTTAGGTCATTGTAATCAATATCACATTGTAATTGGATATAAAAACTTTTGAACTTTTGAATGTTTTTCTTAAAAAACACATTTTATCGAATCGTCAATGAGATTAATTTTAAATTAATTTAACAAAATATTGTATTTTAATTATAAAAAATTACATACATGTATTTAATTATTATGGAATTTTTTTTCAATAAGATCAAAATTATTTTTGGTGAATAGTAACTTTAGTATTTAATTTAGCTCGTTTAAAGATAAATAGGGTAAGTAAAGGTAAAAATACTATATAATAATATAAAACTACCCTAATACATTTACTAATCTTATTGGATGAGTTATTTTCGAATAATACAATACATGTGCTAAAATGGTGACCTTTGGAATCCACATGAGTGTTATTATGACATTTATAACATAAAATTTAATGTAAAGGAAAATACGTCATAAATCAGTCTCTTCTTACTAAATCAATTTTAATATGGGGTTATGTAAGTGATATATTAGACTATGAAACATAAATAGAAATATAAAATTATTTCAGGCATCATTGTAATTTTTTATAATTTTTAGGAATTAAATATTTAAATTTAATAATGACACAAAGATGATGTAGTAATAGATTTATTAAAGAAAGAATCAAATAAATGATATTAATTATATTTAAATAAATATAATTTAGATATTTGATGCCATAACAAAATTATGGAATACTATGACATTTTAGGATTTAGTTAATGTATTTTTTTCCATAGAATCAAGCTATTATGAGTTTTTTAATAATTATAGTTATGAAAAGTGTCAAAAATGTAATAATTCATAAATTAAAATATGAAATATTTAAGTAAATAATTTCAAATTTATAAAAATAAAATATTCAACCAGAATGTTTATATTAGTCCAAAATTATAAGTAAGGAATTGTTAATTACTTTTCTTTCATGATTTTGTAATTATTTTAACTCTCTAAATGTAAATTACTTATTAGAACAGTAACAGTTAAAAGTGTTAAAACACAAATATAAGGATTAAAAAATATCCCAAAATTTAGTTTAAATATTATTAGATTAATGGATTTAGATGAATATTTACCCTATCATTGACCTAAGACGTTTGTACCAATTTGTAATCAAAATTAAATTTTTATTAATTTAATAATTTTAATAATTCGAAGGGTTCCCCTCTCTTGTCTTATAAAAAGGAACCCATTCCTCACTACTCCTTACACATCATTTTTTTTGTTTCTATCAATATCTACCCTAATACCTTCTTAGAATCCCTACCCATACTATTCATCCCTTATTTTAGTCATAACATGCACTATAGATGTGTTGAGGTGTTACGAAATGTGATCATCAAAAGGAAAGGTAACATTTTTATTTAAGTGATTATATTTTATTTCTTCTTACACTTCCATAAAATATTCATATTACAAGATTAAATAATAACAGAAGTATCATAAATATATTTATATGTTATTATTTTAATATCATCACCAAAATACATCTCCACTTCCATTAAAAGGGAAAGGAATTAATCATTTTTGCATACATGTGAACTATCCCCTTTACGAACCGATCTAATTCGTTTTCCATAACAATATCACCTGACAAGTAATAATAAAGGAAATAAGGTTAATATTCGATATTAATGGATTATTAATCATTATAATATACTAATATATCAATTAAATTCTTACTTCACATGCGTATAAAAATGATAAAGTAGTTCATGCGTACGTGTGAACAATCACTTCCATGAAGTGATGTGACTCAGTTTTATTCATTACATTACTTGAATGATATATATTGAAGTATATTTAAATTATTAATATGATATTAGTTATGTTATGATAATTTTGGGAATATGAAATAATACCTATCTTCTTTCCATATCGATCAATGAAAATGGAAAATGTTACTCATGTGTACGTATGGCCTACCGTCTCCATGATTATAAGATTTTTTATTTTTTATAACCATATGTAATGGTTTTATTTAATAGAATAATTTTTGTATAAAAATAATATTAATTTCATTAATATTATTCTGGAGATTATGGAATTTTGACAACATGGACTATGGACATAATACCATGTTCATTTTTTACTCAAGTACCGAATATCGAAAAAACATATAACATGAATGTAAATAATTTTTTAATTGTTATAACATAGTAATATGTGATATAAAATTAATAAAAAACATGAAAACAGTTTTTATTCAAGTAGAATTTGACCTATGATTATTATTCTAGAATGACAAGGAATGTACATGGTGAATCAAACTCAAGGTAAGAGATTTCGTCTCAATATCCTTTCATTAAGGTATTACTGATGATATGAACCTTTATTATATTATAAGATGTATATAAAAATTGTACAACATTTCATATCGATATTTTATCTATAATTATGTCTTTTAATGATTTCCTAAAAGTATTAATTCATGGAGATAAATTTTCAAATGTTATAAGAGGTATGAGACGCCTTGAATGTTTAACGATTTAATTATCAAATATTTTTCTTCATGGTATTATTTTACATTTTTATTATATGGATATAATTGGATTTTATTTGAATTTTTTTATGTTTTTTTAATTTAATTCAATGTTTTTAAAATGGAATATTTTTACATGTTTTATACAAATTTTTTTAAACAGAAAAATGAATGTTATTTTTAACATATATGACGTTAATAACTTTTCCACTATTGTGACATTTATTTTATATTTGGATTCCTCTATGAGAATTAATGTTCTAAATGAGAAATAGATAAAATGTTTCCTTTTATGGGTAATTTGTTATTGAATGTGGTTTTGGAAATGGATTGACTATGTCAATATCTTGAAATGATTTCTTGTGATTCCAAATGCAATTTTACGAGTGATGTGTTGATAGTTGAAATCGTTGATGTTTTATGATTATATAATTGTAATTAGACATTTTATGGCTGGTTACATGATAAACTAATGATGGGTGGTTATGTGATAAACAAAAGACAGGTAATTCTATAATAAACCTTGGACATGTTTTTACGTTATAACCTCTGATTAATTTGGTATGGATGTTGGTCATACAATTATTCCACTTGTAAGAGTGATATGTGTGGAAGTATACTTTATGGTTATTCCATTTAAGTATTATTATGTCCCATGTTACCTTTATATGTCATATTATCTTTCTGTGATTATTATAGTAATATTTATATTTCAAAAGGGTAATGAATGATCTTATATAAAATGGAGAGTATTTACTACTTCATAATGTTGAAAATTATTACTTTATGATAAATTAGTTATGGTTTACATGTTTTTAAAATAATAAATCTTGTCTCTATTTTTGTATCCATTAATGGGGGTTTTATACTCATCTTATGTTTTGAAATGTTTTTTCACATGATTTAAGGGAGAATAGAGACAAGGATTGGATCAAGGAAAATGCTTTGATAATGGCACATTAAAATAAATTAGGTTTCATTTTAATAGATTTCGTCTTGTGAAAAAATGGATAGTGAGTAGAAGTGTATACATTATAACAGTATAGTTTTTATGTGTGAGTTATGGATAATTCTCTAAATATATAATGATGAAAATATCCTCGATGTGAAATAAATTCAAATTCATGACATAACATAATATTATGTATTTTTTAAGGGTGGTTCCATATACCACATGTAAGTTGATGTCTAATACATTACTCATATATCGAATAATTTATTTAATTGATGAATCAAAATTCCTTGTCAATAAATATTCACATTGATGAAAGAATACAAATTATGAATATGTTCACAGTCAATCAAATAACCTCTAAATTAAACACCATATGTAAAAATGGTGCATTTGTAAGGAAATAATCTTATTCTTGATAAATAGTATAAATATTTTTGAGAAGTTTAATTTCTAATTAAAAGTGTAAATTTAAATTTTCAATCAAATGTTATTGACTAGAAAAATTATTCATGGAAGTGAATTTTAATATTATCATTCGTCGAATTTATTATAAATAATCTATAGGTAGAATTATGAAGGTATAAATTTTACATGTCGACATTATTGTATATGTAAAATGAAAGGTTGTTTAGTTGGTGAATAGAAATAACATACAAATTTATTGAAATCATTATTGAGGAAAATATTTTTTTCATTTTTGAAATCACATTCAAAAATAAAAAAAAAATTAAAAATTCATTTATATAAAAATCACTATTAAAAACCAGAAATTTCAAAAATATTATAATTTATTTTAAAAAAAACATTGTACAATTGATAAGAAATATTAAATTATATGTTGTTCATGAGGGTGATTAATTTTCTATATGTCATACTATTTAAAATGAAAATTACTTTTACGCTATAAAAGGGATACAAAATATCCTTTTTTAGAAAACAACATGAATATTCTATTGAAAATTTTTCAAAAAAAAATG
Source organism: Viscum album (assembly GCA_963277665.1). Classification (NCBI taxonomy): domain Eukaryota; kingdom Viridiplantae; phylum Streptophyta; class Magnoliopsida; order Santalales; family Viscaceae; genus Viscum; species Viscum album. The sequence goes on along the minus strand of OY728127.1, from coordinate 1,072,439,450 downwards.
TTTCATTAAATGTAATTTTGAAAAGGTAAAAAACTTATTTGTTTATAAAAAAATTTATGGAAGAAAATAGAATTTCAAATGAAGAATAAATGAAGCCATATTTTCATAAAAACATTTTATCAATTATTTTTCATATCAAGGAGTTGTGAAATAGTTTTATTTCATGAAAACATCACAAATAACATGATTTGAATAATATTAAATTAGTTTCCTTATAAAATGATAAAAAAATTCCATCAACATAAATTCAATAATAATGATTATCAGTTAGAATGATATTGTGAAATAAACACTTAAAAATATCATTATTTGAATTTATAATTAATTAGTGAATAAATTATGTGTATCAAATTTAAATATACATATAATTTTGAAATAAAAAATAAGATAATAAAAAATAATTATACACATAATCTTATAATACTGATGAAAATTAAGAAGCAATATATCCCACTGAAAAGAAATTGAGTTTTTAAATTCATTACCACTTGATAAATTTAAAGTAAAATACCCTAGGATTAAATAATTAAAATTGAAAAATAAAATACAGTGAATTATAAATGAGTCAGGATGCCACGACCTGTCCCACAGGGCCTAGACGTGACTACCCCAAGCCTACCTTCCATAGGCCAGGGGTTGGTGACTTGCACCTGAAGGCTTTTCCTGAACAGGGAAGGCATTTCCTTAGAGATATGTACACACTCAAAAAGGGAAACTGAATTAAACAACCAATGAAAGCAAGGTACAACCATAGGTGTAAAATACAACCACAAGTACAACTGTAAACTGAAAACAGTGGGCCAGAATACAAGCCCTAGAAAATAAAAAGTTGGTAAACAACAATTGCATCTGCCCTAAAGCTCTACTTAGAGGGTAGTAACTGTAATTCTATAGTCAAAGAACAGGATCTATACTTCTCCCATAATACCAATCTCCACCAAGTCCCGAACCTCCAAAGTATGCCTCGGAGCATCAGTAGTCTGCACCAGACACACACATATGGGCGGAGCCCATGCATGGGTGAGTATAACAACACAGTAGGGGACCTGGAGACCTCCGAATGCCTCTTAGTAATCCAAAAAAGAAAAAATCTCAAGAAATAACACAAAGGTAATATCACAATCATGATCTAAATCATGAAGAACAAAGAAAAAGAGACAGTTCACTCTAACGGTATAACTTCAATGTTACTAGGATAGGGATTACTAGTCATAAAGCCATATCATCCTACCCGTAGTAACTCTATTGTTTACCCGTATAGGTCACTATATGCTTACCTATATTGGTCATTGTATGCTAACCTGTATTGGTCACCAGATACTAACCCATATAGGTCACTAGTTCTGACCCGTATTGGTCATTGCTGATGACCCGTATTGGTTGCTGGTGATGACTCGTATTGGTCGCTAGTGCTGACCCTCATTGGTCACTGATATATAGGTAGGGATGATTATTCGTATAGATAGATCATCCCACTAAGAAGTTTTTGATGATGACTTGTATTGGTCACTCTTCTTCTTCATGTGATAGTCATCCACTGGATTCCCGCCCGAAGAACTCTTGATCTCCGGAAGATTATTCTCCTCAAGCCATCAGCCATATTTCAATCGGTATGAAGTCTCACAAAAATAATACCCAAGGTATTGCCTTGTCATATGGCTCCCAACGTGAAAGACGACGCATCGATCGAACACCCAAACTATTATATATGGGAATTTTTGTAAAAAGGTCCTTGTTGGATTTATGTTAGATCCAACCCAAGTCACACATCAAACTCTTTCATAACTCAGTTAGAGTATCTCCAAAGGACCACCTTGTCTCAAGGGTACTTATGCCACAGACGGCGTGTCGATCGGATGCCCGGTCAGTTAGTTACACCTTTTTCTGTTAAATAGGGGTAATCACACCTTGGTCTGTCCAAGCTCGGTCGAGCCTGCTAGAATATGCCGAAGGGGATGCTTCCCAAAAGGGGTCCAAACGCCACAGACTTTGTGTCAAACAGACACCTGGTTCGTCAGTTATGTGTGTTTCTTTAGTCGGAGGCCGGTTGGTTTTGGGCCCGGTCCGACTCAATCAGGCCAGCCCGATGCAATGGGCCTCAGAGACTTCCTGACCCTGCTTAGGTCCTGTCCATTAAGGGTTGGCTTGGTTCATTGGTTCTAGCCCGTCGGGGTCAGTCTAGCTGATTCGCAGGCCCGGGCCACAGTTGCCTTGGCCTGCTAGGTGCTGCTCAGCCCACTCACGCAAGCCTGCTGGGCTGTGGGTCCGGCTTGGCCTGCTGGTTGAGTCTGGCCCATTCGGCCAGCCCACATCCTCCTAGAGGCGCACCATCCTTCAGCTAGCCATGTGGATGTGAGGCCATTTCCTTCAGCTGGTGGGGCACTGCCCCACCACGTATAGTGGTAGGCCCGTTGGCCGGCTGGACTCCAGCCGATGCGGCGTGGCGCGACACCACACCACCCCCTCCTAGCGTGGCCCACTGGCGGTGGCAGCTACCGGCACCGGCGCATTCGGGCACCACCCTTCTCCCACATGGATGGCTCATGCCAGCTACCTTTGGCCACCACGGAATGGGACGGCACGCCGCCTTCCCTCCACTCACAGCTGGTTGCTGCAGGCCTTCTCCAGCCACTGTCGGCTGTCTCCAGCATGGCAGGCCACCAGTTCATTCTATGAGCCACCGGACGTGCTGTGGTGGTCCGTTAATGGAGCCGTTTGTGCCTATGGCTCTTCTGGGATACCACCGTCATAGCATGACCCGCTATTTCATGTTTCCATCGAGTTGGAAATTGTCTCCCAAAGTTCACATCAAGAACAAAGCGGTGGAGGGTCTGGGGCTTGTTCATTTTGGTCGTACCCACTGTGTTAACATGATAAAAAGTGGGAGGGAATTTAATTCATCAAATACAACTTCAAAATAAACCCCCTACCTTAATGATTTTTGGTGTTCACTGTGGACGATGGTACATCCACATTCAAGGGTATGCGGCGGGAGGAGCGTCCTCATTAGAAGGAGTCATCAGCGTTCATTGATCCCGGATCGTTGTCGCCTGAGCATCTGTCTTCCATTAGTGGATGGCATCTCAGTACTTTGCTAGAGTACCCTCACTTGGTGAATCCATCCAAAACCCCTCCCTGAGCTCCATTTAAATAGGAGGAGGATAGGAAATCAATGCCTTGAAGAAATAATGAGGTTCATTAATTGACATAATTAATGTTCCTCATTAATTAATGTAATTAAAATTCCTCATTACTTGACGTAAGGGGTGGTTATGCAACCAAAATGTAACTATGCAATTAACCCCCCATAATTAAAGGTCTGACAACCTCCATGGTCCTCGCCACCGCTGCTCATCAGGTTGTAGGAAAAAGAAAAAGAAATAAAATAACAATTACATATTTTTTTACTTTTCTTTAAAAAGCCAAAATTCAACATTTTCTCTCGACCTACTATGGTTGAAGTGAATATTCTCTTAAGAGAATCTTGGCACTGTCGATTCAACGATGCCCTAGAATTTTTAATCTGAGCATCGGTTCAAAATATAAAAAACACCACATGTGCGTTTACTAAATATACGGAAAAAAAAGTTCATAAATTCATTCCAGGATCACCGGGGCTCAGAATTATGTGCCGCCAATTCTGACAGACTCGTAAAAATCACAAATAATTTTTTTTAAAAAAATACATGGATTTTTCCTGGTCTTTACATTCTTCCCACCTTGGGGATTTACATCCCTGAAATCCAAACAAAGCTACACAAACAAAGTGAGTAACTGGGCATGCATATGAGCCTGTCACTCCCATGTGCTCTCTTGGAGATTCCTATGCTACCACAGAACGTGCACTAGAGGTATAGACCACCCATGAAGGATTCTCTCCCGTCAATCCTCTATCTCTACTGGGTACTCTGAAAATGTCTCCATGTCATCAATCTCCTGCTCACCATGGTCGATGATGTGATATGGGTCAGGCACGTATCTCCTCAGCTGGGATACGTAGAAGATGTTGTGCAGTCTCTCCAACTATGGTTGTAGTTCAATGTGGTACACCACCTTTTCAACCCTCTGAAGCATCAATAATAGTCTGATAAACCTCGGTGAGAGTTTTTTGCCTCGGCCAAATCATTATAGTCCTTGTCTAGGGGAGACACACAAGAATACATGTACTTGCTCCTAGAACACCAGTGGTCTCTTTCGCCTAGTAGCATAGGACTTATTTCGGCTCTGTTCAGTCTTTATCCACTCTCGTATGACCTGCACCTTCTTAGTGGTATCATGTACCATCTTTATGCCCATGAGTGCTGGCTCTCCTGGATTCATCCATCGTTAGGGTAATCTGCACGGTTGTCCGTACAACGCCCCAGAAGGGGCCATACCAATGGTGGAGGGATAACTATTGTTGTATGATAACTTCACCAAGGGTAGGTGGTCCTCCCTAATACGACAAAAAAATTGGACACATGCACGAAGCATGTCCTCCATGGTCTGGATGGTCCTCTTAGTATGACCATCTATCCGTGGGTGAAAAGTTGTGCTCAAGCGAAGCTGAGTCCCTAAAGCCTCCTACAATCCTTTACAAAATCGGGATGTGAAGTGTGCGTCATGGTATAAGACTATAATTGAAGAAACCCCATGAAGTCACACGATATCATGAATTTAGAGACGTCCCAAGCTCTCTACCGAACCCTTCTCTCAAATAGTAAGGAAGTGGGATGATTTGGTGAGTCAATCAATGATCACCCAGATGGTATCGTTCCCTATAAACGTATGTGGTAACCCCATCAAAAAGTCCATCGATATCCCTTCCCACTTCCACTCTAGTATCTCAAGGGGTTGGGAAAAGCATGTTGGTACCAGTTGCGCGACCTTCACTTGCTGGCAAGTGAGGCATCTAGAAACAATCTCTACCATAACTTTATTCATCCCTATCCACCAGTAATGATGTTGGAGGTCCTAATACATCTTCATCATGCTTGAATGTACTTCCAAGGGGGTTGTATGAAACTCACTCAACACCTCCTCTCGTAGCGCCTCAAGTACAAATGTACATCCTCTGAAAAGGATAATGTGCTCCCCACCTTTAGAATATCCTTCAGGAGCATGGCCTGAGGATATATGAGCACGTGTAGTCTCGTAGCTATTGTCTCTGAGTTTTGACTCCCTGTCTTGATGAAGGATTGGAGGGGAAACTACCATTGACTAGAGGTAGACTGTCTTATCTCTATCCACGTAGGATATCTGAAGCGAGGCTAGCTGCTATAAAGCCTCGTTCAGTAGTTGCAAACTTGATCTCTAACTAAGTGCATCTGCCAATATATTCCCCTTCCAAGGAGTATAGACTATCTCAGTGTCATAGTCCTGGAAGAAATCTATCCAACTTCACTATCTCGAATTCAGATCTTTCTATGTGAGGATATATCTGAGACTCTTCTGTTCTGAGTAAACAATGAACCACTCGCCAATCATGTTTTTTCACCACATCTTCAGTGCGAAGACTACTGCTGCCAACTCCATGTCATGAGTCTCATAATTCTACTCATGAAGACTTAGCTGTCATGAGCTATAAGAAATCACTACATCTCCCTATATTAGGACACAACTAAGTCTAGTCCTTGATGCATCACAGTAAACCACATAGTCAGTTCCCTCCTTTAGCAACCTCAGGATGGGAGCGATTTTCAAGCTCTGCCTCAGCTATTGAATACTCTAATGGCATGTCTCTGACCACAGGAAGGGTTTCCCCTTCTTCATTAAGGGATACATTGGTGCTGCTACTCTTGATAAATTGGGTACGAACCTCCAATAGTAGCCTATTAATCCAAGGAAGATCCGCATGTCCGAAACACTTATGGGTAGATCCCAAGCAAGTACTACCTTGATCTTTGCTAGATCCATTGAAAATCTAGCCTATGAGATGATGTGTCCCATGAATTGATCCTTCCATATCCAAAACAGACACTTCAAGAGATTCTTATATAATTGGTGCTCCCACAGTGTGTCCAGAACTATCCTCAAGTGTACTATGTGCTCTTCCCCAGACATTGATTACACCAAGATCTCTTCGATGAAGACCACTACAAAGTGGTCTATGCATGTCTGGAATATCTTTTTCATGAGACCCATGAACACTTCAGGGGAATTCATCACACCGAACGACATCACTAGGTATTCATAATGTTCGTATTGACATCTGAAGGTCGTCATTAGGATGTCCTCATCCTGCACATGAAGCTAGTGATAGCCAGATCTGAGGTCTATCATTGATAACCACTTCACTCCTTTCAAATGATCAAAAAGATAATCAATCATCGGAAGGGGATACTTGTTCTTCATGGTCACCTAGTTTAGTTTCCAGAAGTCCATGCATAGCCTCTAACTTCCATCTACCTTCTTGGAAAACAACCCCAGGGATGCCCATGGAGAAACATTGGGCCTTACAAATCTCTTCCTCTGTAAGTCCTCCAACTATACCCTCATCTCCCAGAGCTCTGCAGGGGCCATTTGATATGATGGTGTAGATATCAGTGTTTTTCCTGGGTACAATTCAATGCGGATGTCTACCTCTCTATGAAGATTTAGTCCTAATACATCTTCTAGAAATACATCCTCATACTCATCTACCAAAGATGAAAACTATGGTCTCACCTAATCCACCATGTCAAAGGTCATACAAGTCAGCTGATATGTAATCGGTTGCACTATCCTGAGCCCAAGTCCATCTCGCACTTCTCTGTTTTCCTTCTCACCAACAATGGAAAACTGGCCTCCATCTCTGTGCGTACATCACATTGTACATCTCAAGTAGTCAATCTATGCGTGAAATGTGGATAGCCAGTCCATGCCTAGAATGATTTCATGGGGCTTTAACGCTGCTACTAGAAGATCCCATTTGAAACTCTCTCCTCCGAGAGTAAGATCACACTGTCAGTACCTATATGTGACCACTAAATCTCCCCCTGTAGGTGTATCCAAATGAAAAGGTTGATCTAAAATCTTATTCAGAATCTTAGAGTCTTTAACTAAGTCTGTGGAAAGGAAATAATAGTTAGAACTTGTGCCAATAAGCACTACTGCTAAAATAGAGAAGATACAAATTGTACCTAGTATCATCTCAGGGACATCAGGATCGTGAACCTCTACTACCTGTATCTGAGTCTGTCCCCATACACCAGCACCCTGATCTTGTGGTGGACTGCCTGGGGGTGGTGGTGGTAGTGCCTGGTGACCCCGACCACATCCCGCTACTTGTCCTGCTCCCCCGCCTCATCCACCGCCTGGCTGATGCTCATGCTCCTGCCACTATTTCTGCCTCAGTGGCCCCTCCACCATCTTTCAATCATCCGCGCAGGGAGTCAGACAGTCATGAGATCTATGAACTTTTACCATTCAGGAAGAACAGATCATGCCTCACTGGTGGCTCCCTCGGCCTCTCGAGCCTCGTACCTCTGACCCTGCATCCCGGGGTCTCCCTACAGAAGGTCTAACCCGCGTGGGATTCTATGTCATCTACCTAATGCTAGCTGGAGATGGGTCTTCTACCTGTCACTCAGTAGGTGTCCTCACTATCAGTTCCTACTCAGCAAGGAAAGTCTCCATCCAAAAATCTTACTCTTGCACCCTAGCCTATGTCGGGATGATAAGAGAAACTATCACATCTATGATCTCTTTTCGGAACCCCTTCTCAAAGGTATGGTCCCTAAAGTATGTGTCTCTTACCATGTTGTTGGAGTATCAGGATTGTTAAGTAAATCTCATAGAGTACTAAGACACAATCTGGATTCCCTACTGTAGATGCAACAACTTCTCAATATGCATAGAGCGTAGTGTTGCTAGCACAAAATCCGCCCTGAAAAGGCTCTCAAAGTTTGGACAGGTGAGGGTCACCTCCTCCTTCTCATAGAGAATTGAGCTACACAATATTCCTTCCAAGCCCTGAGAAGGCTATCATCCAAGATCTCCATCTGCTCGGTGGGTGTCTCTACTAAGTGAATAACCTGTGAAACCACCTCAAGCCAATCCTCTACTGGCTGGGGGTCTGTCTGACATCAAAACCATGGAGGCCTCTATCTTTGTAACTCATGCAATGCACTCAGCCGTCCTTCATGGTCAAATGGTAGAATAAGTTGCTCAACAGGTGTTGGTTCTTCTTGTACACCACCTGAAGGTGCCATCACTGTGAGTGGTACCTATAACGATGCCTCATCGCTCGATGGGAAATTTTCATGATCTATAACTGAAATCCTGGATGGCTATATTCATGGAGTCATCTTATAAGAAACAGATTCACCATGGTAAATAGGTTATACCTATTGATATGACTCAAGAAAGATCAAGAAAACATTTCAAAACACTAGCAACCGGTGTTTTCATGCACCGAGTCGGAAAATAGAATTTTGGGTCCTGGTGTACAGATACGTCAGCCTCCTCACCGACACTAGACTCACTGTAATAAAAACAGAACACAAGACACTTAACACCATTTCCTCATTAAAAGTAGACTCTTAATTCTTTTGGTAGAATTGACCACCCTTTGATACCACTTTGTCACGACTCATCCCACAGGGCCCGGATGTGACTACCCCATGCCCGCCTTTCAAAGGCCAGGGGTTGGAGACTAAAACCTAAAAGATTTTACAAAACAGGGAAGACATTTCCCTAGAGATCTGTACACACTCAAAAAGGGAAAATAAAGTAAACAACCAATGAAATCAAGGTACAACCACAAGTCTAAACTACAACCATAAGTACAACTGTAAACTAAAAACAGTGGGCCAGAATACAAGCCCAAGAAACTGAAAAGAATGTAAATATCTATCACATATTCCATAGAGATCTACGTGGATGGTAGTAACTATAAGTTTGTAGTCGAAGAAGATGATCTCGATTACTCCCATCGCACAAAGTTCCACCATGTCCCAAACCTTCAATGTCTTCATCATAACGTTAGTAGTTTGCACTAGACACACATGTGCGGGTAGAGCCCATGTAGGGGTGAGAATAACAACTCAATAGGGGACCCCGAGACCCCCGAAGGTCTCTTAGTGTTCCAAAAAGTAAAACATATCATGAAATACCAAAAAGGTAATATCACAAGCATGATCTAAATCATGAATCATAAAGAAGAAGAGACATCTCACTCTAATGGTATAACTTCAAGGTTATTGGGATAGGGATGAGTAGTCGTAAATCCATATCATCCTATCAGTATTAACTATACTACTAACCCATATAATTCATTGTATACTGACCCATATTGGTCACTTTATACTGACCTGTATTGGTCTCTAGATGCTGACCCGTATTGGTCACTGGGTTTGACCCATATTCGTCGCTAGTGCTGACCCATATTGGTCACTGGTGCTGGCCAATATCGGTCGTCGGTGTTAACCCGCATTGGTCATCGGTAAAAAGGTAGGTATGATTAGTCATTTAGCTAGATCGTTCCACTGTATTATTTCTAATGTTGACCCATATTGGTCGCTCTTCTTTTTCATGTCACATCCAGCCACTGGATTCCCACACGAAGCTTGCCTAATCTCCGAAAGATTATTCTCTTCAATCCATCGGTCATATTTCAAATGGAACTAAGTCTCAAAAAAATTACACCAAATGGATCACCTTATCATAGGGGTCCAAATGTGATAGATGACATGTCGATCGGATGCCCGACCTATGAGATATAGGAAATTTTGTAAAAAGGGCCCCGTTGGATTAAAGTCTGATCCAACCCAGGATGCACGTCAAACTCCGTTAAAAATCACTTAGTGTATCTCCAATGGACCTACTTGTCTCAAGGGTTCTTATGCCATAGATAGTGCATCGATCGAATGCCCAGTCTATTAGTTAGATCCATTTCTATGAAATGGGGGTGATTGCAACTCGGTCTATCCCGGATCGGGCATGCCTGCCAGAATATGCCAAAGGGGCCGCTTCCCAAAATGGGTCCTAACACCACTGATGGTGTGTCAAACGGACACCCAGTTTTTCAGTTATGGGATTTTATTTCATTGGGGTCCGGTTGGGTCTAGGCTCGGTCCGACTCAGTCAGACCGGCCAGACACAATGGGTCTTGGGGTCTTCCTGACCCCTCTCAGGTCTATCACGTTAAGGGTCATCCCAATTCAGTGGGTCCGTCCAATCGGGGTCGGTCCAACTGGTTCACAGGCTTGGGACACGGGTCCGGCCTGGCCTGCTGGGTGGGTCAGGCCCACTGGGTGAGTCCGGCCTATTCGGACGGTCGGGTCCGCCTGAAGGGGGGTTGTCCTCCAGCTAGCCCCACAGATGCAGGGCCGTTTCCATTAGCCGGTGGGGTGCTTCACCACCATGTGAAGCGGTCTACCCATTGGCTGACTAGACTCTAGTGGACACGGTGTGGCGCCACACCGCGTCTCCCCCTCTTATTGAGGCAGCTACCACCGGTGGTGCCTGCTGGTGCCGCCCTTCTCCCGCACAGCCATCTCGGGCTGGCTACCTTTGGCCACTATGGTGGGTGACGGTGTTCCACCTTCCCACCACCCGTGGCTGGTTTCCATGGGCCTACTCCAGCCACCGCTGGCCACCACCGACATAGTGGGCCGACAGTTCTTCCCGTGGGCCACCGGACGTGTTCCGGTGGTCCATTCATGGGTCCGTCTACACCTATGGAACTTCAAGGATGCCACCGTCATAGCGTAAACTTCTATTTCGCATTGTCATTGAATTAGAAATTGTCCCTCGAAGTTCACATCAAGAACGAAGTGGCGAAGGGTCTCGGCCTTGTTCGTTTGGCCTGCGCCCTCTGCCTTAACATGATAACAAGCGAGATAGAATTTAATTCATCAAAGAAAACTCTAAAATAAACCCCCTACCATGAATATTGTTGGTGTTTAATGTGGATGGTGGTAATTACACATTCAACGGTATGCGGTGGGAGGGGCTTCCTCGTTGGAAAGAGTCATCGACATTCATCGATCGAGGATCGCTGTCATCCAAGCTTCCATCCTCCATCGGTGGATGGCATCAGGGTTCTTTGCAAGAGTTTCCTCACATGGTAAAGCCATCAAAAACCCCACCCTGATCATCATTTAAATAGGAGGGAGAAAAGTGATCATTGCATTGAGGAATTAATGAGGTTCATTAATTGACATAATTAATGTGCCTCATTAATTGATGTAATTAGAGTGCCCCATTAATTGATGTAAGGGGTGGTTACGCAACCAAAGTGTAACCATGCAATTAACATGCCATAATTATAGGTCTGACCACCCCTGTGGTCCCCATCACCACCACTCAACAGGTGGTTGGAAAAAGAAAAATAAATAAAATAACAATTACATGTTATTTTACATTTCACTAAAAGACCAAAATTTAAAATTTTCTCCTCACCTACTATGGTTGAAGTTAAGCTTCCATTAAGTGGATCTCGATGCTGCAGATTCAATGGTGCCCTTGGATTTTGAATCTAAGCACTCTTCAAAAGATAGAAAATTTCACATATGCATTTATTTAACAAACCTGAAAAAAAGTTCAGAAATTCATTCCAGGCACACCGAGCCTTGGAATTATGCGCCATCAATTTACACAGACTCGTAAAAATCCCAAATAATTTAAAAAAATTACATGGAATTTTCTGGGTCTATACACATGATATGAAATGTTAAAGGGTAATTATTTACTCTATATATAATAAATTAGGTGCATAAAATTATAATATGCATCAATGAAATGAAAATGAGATAAAAGCCATTACCTCTCTCTTCCTTCTGGTTGAATGAGATGTAACCTCTTGTATTTTGGTTCTAATCATGTTATTTAAAAATTAAAAACCCATAATTATATTTATAATATCATATATTAAACTTTCATAACATCTTATCTCCCTTATGTTAAAAATATATTATTATTGTCACTATTTCACATGATAGTTACATTTTTTTCTCATGTATGTTTCATCCCAAAAGACCCTTTTCAGGGACATTTTATATAGATAGATAATATATTGAATAATAATCTTTGTATAATTATCATATTTTAACAAAAAAATTACTTTTAAAAAAATCATCAAGGATTTTTATGAATAGTGAACAATGATACAGTCATGGAGACCGTAGGCCATATGTACACGTGAGTTACATTTCAATTTTAAATGATAATTATGAAATGTAGGTTATTAACATTTTACCATTAAAATCGATTATAATATAATATATTACATATTAAATATACTTTTATATATATCATCCATGTGGTGTGGTGATGAAATTACGGTTACATTGTTTCGTGAAGGTGGTAGTCCACATGTAAATAAAATATTTCATCATCTTTCAGTAAGTGAAAAGGAATGAAATAAAATGATATATGTTATCTTTTAATAATGATAAATATTCCACTAAGATCATAATAATTTCATTTATATCAGATATATTTATTATCTTTATCAATATTACCTTCCATGAAAAGAATTTCCAAAAAAACCGTTCACATCGCTTCGTGAGATGGTAGTCTACCATACACACAATTGATGACATCGTATACATAATAGAATGGAATATAAATATTATTATATGATATAATGACTAAAAATATATAATTATGTTAAAAATATCAGAAATATTCTTTATACGCATCCCCATACCCAACTATGAGAGGTGGTCATGGAAATACAATTGATATCAATTCGTGAGGTGGTAGTTCACCGCACACACGAACAATTATTTTAGAACCCATTTAAAGGGGATAGAGGTAGAATTTTTTCATTATCTAAACATAAAAACATCTAATAAAATTTATGATGCTTATAATATTATATCATCTTTATTTAAAATGAATTTAAGTAGGTGTAGAATGAAATTATGTAATAACACTCATTGAAAAAAGTTATATCTTCTTCATGTATCCTTCATTGTTTTTCACCTAAATACTTCCTAGAATGTATTTATTCCCAAAAATTGGCTTATATGATGAGAGGAGGGAATTTTGGAAGTTATTTAAGTAGGGAATGGATGAACCAAATGGGTGTAAAGGTTTGAAAAAAATATGAGACATGGTGGCCTATTATAAATGGGTTATGTGGCACACATCTAGTTTTTTGAAAAGTTTCAATTATATCCACATTTTTATCTTGAAGAAATATTCCAAAATGATTTGTGAAATAAAATATATTATTGATGCTAAAGATATTTCTTGATTTTTTTGGAAAAGATCATAGGTCATTTTTACCCTTATCTTCTTTGTTTAATCCCCAGTAAATCCATTTTCACCATAACTACAGTAATTTAATTTTACTTTTTTTACTATTCATTTTAGTCAAAATTAATTTTAAATTATTATAAATTATAAATTATTATTATTCCAAATATTTTTGAAATTAATTTCAAATTCATTTAAAGTGTTCAGAAAAATTCAATTTAATATTAATCCCATATAGGTAACAAAAAATCCGATTCTTAAAGAGAAAATTATCAAAAGTTAAAAAATATATATCAAATTTTAGTATTAAATTTATTAAAATGACCTAAAGTGGATTAATTTTCAAATAATTGAACCAATTTTACATTGAAAGAAATTTAATTTATAATTTATCTTTATAAATAATATAATTAAAACAACGATTTTTAATTAAAATTCATTATTTTTCACTATTCATGAAAATATTAAATATTTTATAAAAATATCAAAATATCAAAATAAGATCATATTTATATGTTGATTTAAAAAAAAATTGCTTTCTATAGTAAAATTTTAATTTTTAAAAAATAAATTTAAATTATGTTTGTATGATGTGACTAACCCATCTTTTAGAAAAAATAATATTCCTCAGAAAAAATTTTGTTTTAATTTAAATTATAATTATTTTTTCCCTAATCACTAGAAATACAATGGATTTGTTTTCACATTTCTAGAAAATATAATTTTCATAATTCATTTTCTAGTGTTCATTATCTCCAATTTAATAGGAAATGTTATAAATATATACTATATTATGGTTCCTATAGACTCAGGGTAGTGTGTTTCACAAGCTATTGAGATATTAAATTAAAATAAATATATTTTTATTGTTTATTTATGCATTTTTTTGCACGTTGAACACAATATGAAATAAAATGTTCTTACCAGAATTGACCCATTGCCTTGATTTTTTATTTATTTCGAATAATCCCCACTTTTACTAGGTTTAGAGGGAACTCATACATGATCGCCAGCCCAATGGAACAAGGCTTAGTACATAACCTGAAGTCCCAAATGAAAAAATCCCAAACATGACCCAGTGTATCAACCAAACAACATTATACATGTACCTCATTAGTATCTATATCCTTGATGGCACCAAGCTTCCCCCTAAGTCACATTTATAATGGGCTAGTATTGGCCAGTTCATAGTTTCACGGTTCTGGGTACCAATGGAAATTATCATACCCTTACATTCTTTAAATCCATTTAGATTTTCTCTGGTGGATGATACTTTCTATTGATCCTCTTTAACAACATGCTTTGTTTGGTCTTCCTAGGCTACTCTATGGACTTTGTGGCCCGATATCCCAAGGCTAGAATTCATATGCTTGTCCGAAGTCCCTATGGCCTGATGGCCTTCGGTGGACGAAAGGACCTGTGGCCCATAAGCCGAAATCATTTCCTCATAGGATCAAACAGATAAATAGTTTTTTCTTCTATAGTTCCACTACATTACCTACTATAGTACTGCTACCAAAACCTGTAAATCATCCACCTGCATGATTTGGTCATGGGTTTCATGCAATAATATGGGGTTTGTTAGCCAATAAAATAAACCCAAAACTGAAAATACAATGATCTTATTTTACTGTTTTGTGAAGTTACATATATAACATGTTACCACCTTTTCAGTAATTATATTTAATTATCACTGTTGTTTCAAGTATTAATTTCATCATTTTCTCAATTATGTTTTGTCATGAAATTTACAATTCTTGAATATAGGTTATAGTTCCACCATTTATAGAATTAAATTAATTTATTGAATATAATATTTTTATTATATAATTTATTAGAATAATTATCATGGTTATAACATGGAGAATAAATTTCATCACTTTTTGGTGACTATAGGCTATACTTATGCACAAGCGACATTATCATTTTCTAATGGGTGAAAGTGTAATGAAGGGGATATTATATTTTTTTCCACAATCAATATAATGTCATATATTTACCAAATATTCATTAAATATATTAATTATTAGTTTCTATATAAGTTTTTAGGGAAAAGAAAATCACATCGCTTCATAAGGTGGTAGTCCTCCGTACACACGAGGGACGTTATTATATCCATCTAGATTGGAATGAAAAAAATGTAAATTTCATATAATGACTCCATAGGTATAATTAGGTTAAAAATATAATATATATATATATATATATATTAAATATATCATTATAACCATCTATAATAGGTTGTGATGGAAATTGAGTTATAGTGATTTATGTGGTAGTCATGAACCATACCCACAATCTGTGGTTTTGTTTCCAATTTGATGGAAAAGGACATAAATAAAAATTGCGAAACAATGATAAAAATATCTATGTATGTGGGAAATACTAATTTTTTATATATTATTTTTTAGGAAATAATTAATGATTATAAAATAAGGAGTATGAAATAATGATTTAATGGAACAGAATTACCTTCCCTTTGAATAAACTCGTTTATATCTCTTAATAAGGGCCCTAGAGTTCATCTTTTGGGAAAAAAAGACTACTGCAACGAGTATATGGATATCATGGAAATTTTAGCATGGTTTTTTTTATCCAAATTGTGTGTGATATGTTATGAAGTATGGGGATGGAGTTCCCTTTTACATATGAGGGGGATTGGTATTTTTCTAATGACCAAAAATTATTGAATAATGGGAAGTCACACTCTTCCCATGTTCCACCAAAATTGATAAATAATGTATTTAACTGATTATATGATCAATAAACACCTCTAATTCATAATAACCAATGATTTAATCATTTTAATCTTTAGACATTATGATTTTTGATAATTATGATTTTACATGTCACCACTATAACAAATTTCATTATCCTATGTTATTAATTGTATAATAATAATGTAAAATTAAGCTTATTAGATAATATGGACATAATAATTATGAATATAAATTTATTTTTTTAAAAAATTATATTTTTGTGGAAATTTTATTTTAAAGGAAGCACTTGTAATGCGTGAACCCTAATTTTAATCATTACTGAATAAACTGAATTATATTATATTTATCTAATAATTTTGATAAAACTTTTACATGAAATTGTTCAATTATATTAATTATTTTGATTGAAAATATAAAATACAATTTCATATTTCAAATATCATATGTTTTACAATTTAATATAAAAATAAAATCATATCCTATATGAAAAAAGTGGGTTTCCAATGAGAAAATTTTCCTACATTAAAGAGGATTAAAAATTAACATTAAATATGAAATTTATTTCAAATACCAAAAATTATTCCTAAATATATAATTTGATAAATGATGCATTTAAAAAATATTAAACCGATTTGAATGATTTTAAATAATTTTTAAAAACGAACATTCTTAATAAAAACTAATATATTTCACTATTCATTAAAAAATATTTATTTTTATAAAATTCCAAAAACTACCCCAAAGGTATTGTTAATATTATAGTTTACAAATGATATTTTTATTGAAAATAATTTTTCTTAAAGTTTAAACAATTTATTTTAATATATTTTTTCAAAATGTGATGAAACAATTTTTTATGAAAAATCGATTTTTTATATAAAAATTTATTATTATTTATAATTAGTTTAATTTTAATTGTAATAAATCAGTCACAAATTAGAAATTATAATAATTTTTTTAAAAAAATTCGAATTCTTATACATATGCTCTAACATAACAATTATTTTATAATTGTTACAGTTATATTATAATATTTTAATATATTATCATGTTTCTTTTCAACTATGTATTGCATGTATCACATGTTATCAAGGAGATTGAAATAATTTAAAATGAAATTTTTTATAAATTACTTAGGTGTTACATTCCCATCTAGGATCGGTGTTTTGTGTCATAAATGCTATCCCGCCCTATTTTATTTTTCTAAAATATTGGGGTTTTACATCCATTGTAACACCCCAAGCCCAGAAGCCCAGAGTTGGTGAATTATTACGTATCATTGGAATGATCACAAAGGATCAACTTTTGAAAGAATTATTAGTTTAGTAGCCTTATAAGTAATGGATACATTCATAAGGTTTACATTACATCATAAAATGGAAAATTACAAAAACATTGTTTCCATAGACAACACTGAGATCCCATAGACTATCCATATAGATCAGTCATAATATACTTATTCTCATCCTGGAAAAAATAAAACATAGAAAGGGGTGAGATCAGATGCTCTGTAAGGATAAAAATATAGCGAAAACTTTCATAAATAAGCATAAACATTTAAGGTAATGTATAAGACTAAAACAAAAGCCTTTCAAACATGATTTTAGCATAATATGGAAAATATAAAATCAAATAATTCCATTTACTTATTAAAATGGATATTCCACTAGTCCAATAATCACATTCAATATCAATAGCCACTTTCAAAATGATGGAATGCATAATGCCAGACTTTCATAACCACATAGTCAAGGCCTTGTGCCAAGACTACAAATAAGATTTTTTCAAGGCCTTGTACCAAGACACTAGTTTCTCTCATGAGACCTACCGATGCATCGAGGAGATATATAGGGCTCCACCCGTCACTTACTAAGTCCAATTCATTCCTCATATTAAAAGGATGTAACATAATCTAAACATTCATATTAAAACTAGAATACAAAATGTCAATATTTTAACCACAAACCATGAATGGTCTAAAAATAGCACATCCACAGTCAAACATAACTCATTAAATACAATATGAAAGATTATATTATAATATATCAAACTCAATAAAGAATAATGAATGATATTTACATAGATGAGAATAATCATTAAAACTATTTGAGAGAAATATACCCCTTTTTCTTGAAAACATTTAAAACTCTCACTATTTATCAAGAAGCTGTTTAAAATAGACTTTTGAATCAAAGTGTACCATACTAATTTCAAACTTCTAAAAGAAATTTTAATTTTAAAAGATTATGGTCTATATAAAGAAACCCTTAAAACCATTTTTAAAACATGGACATTAATGAAAAATATTTAGAGTAATAAATCTTTAAAACATTTTAAAATTAAATTTTAGTTAGAGTTCCTAACCAAAAGAGAGACACTTGAATACAAATAATTGAGTTAAAAAAACATTATAATATCATGGGAAAAATGGATTCATGATATACTATGTAAAAGTACATTATATACACCATATAAATGTGTATTGGTGTCTGACAACAAAGAATACACAATGGAATGTAAATTGAGATGAAATCTCTGATAAAGACCGTATCCTTAAGTTAAGGGTAAATCAATGACATAATTATGTGTGAAAAATATAAATACACTCAATATTATTATATATTCAGTGTAAATCAATCAGAATACACTCACACCTATTCTAGTAAAAACAACACCAATGAATTGGATGTTTAGCTCAATAAATGGAGATTGAGTTAAAATTACTCTTATCAAGTTCATATCGATGACTTGAGAATTTATCAATGGAGTGATTATGTGTATCAAAATTATATACACATAAATAGGATTGGAAATTACTACACAAATAATAAATAGTGATTCGACACATAATCTTGGAGTAAAATAATCAATGAAGTATGCCTAAAGCTGAATGAGTGGAAATTGAAATTTGAAATTCCCCTACCAATTTGGTAACTTATGAAACATACATCCCATGAAATATGTATCATAAAATTAAGATGTAATTAATCATAAATTAAACTATATTACACAAAGAATGCAATCATTTGGAAGTACATACACCGCACAAAAGGAAATAGTGGCAGCATGGCATGAATCTCACGGAAATAAGAAGTGAGATGAAAACCCTTACTTCATTGTAATCAATCGAGTCGTATGGAAAAAATTTAACAACAACAAAATTAATCACGGAATACCATGAATATAAAGTGAATCATGATAATATATATATATATATATATATATATCAAATGACAGTACACAATACACCACATTTAATAAATAAGTGGCGAACAATGGAAATCTCACAGAATTAAAAGTGAGATAAGAAATCCCTTACATTGTACATTTCCTTGGTTGAGGGTAGGTTAACCTCATGTATAATGGTGAAATAATTGTTTTTAAATTATAAAAGAATCATATACATTAATATGATATCATATATGATCTTTTAATATTTCTTTGTTAATAATATTTTAGTATTATCGTCGTTTCGGGTGTTAACTAATTCTTTTTCCTTTATATTATTTGTTTCGTAAGTATTATTTTTTATGAATAGGATGTATCTTATTAATATAAATAATTATTTTAGGTATTTAAAAATTATTTTTAATAATTTAATGAAAATTAGTCTTGAATGGATTACGATGGGGAATGAATCTCATCGTGTTCGTGGAGACGGTATTCTGTACGTACGCACGAGTGACAATATCATTATTTTGATATTAAAATAATATATAATTGGATGGTATATCATAATTATAGAATAATTATAATGTTATATTTATTATTTACATAAATTACAAATCATTATTATACCCATCAAAATAATAATGTATTGAATAACTGTTACACCACGATGTGGACACTGTAAGCTGTACGTACGCACGTATTGTGACATGTCATTCAAAGGATAGATAGAATAATGAATATGGTTGTACCATATTAATAATAAAATCACAGTATATATAAGATACTGGAGATAGTATTTTATAATTGAAACAAAAGGAAAGAGGAAGTGGAAGAAGAACGAAACTTGAAAGAGGTGATGAAATATTTACCGCTTCTTTGAGTTCTTCAATTTGATTTGATCAAAAGGGATCTTTAGGTTGGATTTATGAATAAATTAAGGACTCTAGGATTAAGGTAGGAGTGTTTATAGGGTATTTGGGTTGAGGTTATCAGCGAAAAAAGGCTTTGAAGGTGTGAATTTGAGGGAAGGGAGAGTTCCCTTTTATAATAGGGGTGAAAGTAACCTTAGAAAAAGCTAGAAATATTATTTTATAATAAAATAATTGTAAGTTTATAATGGCTCCAAAATGAATTATTTAATTTATAAGGTGGGTATGGGTCTAAAACCACTCAAACAATAGGTTTTAGATAGGCTTGGATCACCATATTAACCTTATCTTTTAGATTTAACTCTTAGTTAAATAGTTTGACATTTACCATGTCTCTTTGTATTTTTATATTATATGGTTAATAAAAATACTATATACTTCCAAGTTAACCCCAAGAGGTTCATTAATGATACAAATATCATTATATAAGTCTTTTTCCCAAACCATATATTTTTAGTAAAAGAATATCAATTAATAACGTAATATTTGTTTTAAAAACTCTTTTCTGTCAATTTTGACACTATTTGGTATTTTGTTTTTTCTAAATTCATAACAAAATTATTACTTCTAAAACAAATCATATAACCAACCCTAACATGTCATATTAACCTAGAAAATTATTTTAATTCATAAAAAGTATCAAATTACATTTATTTGGATATTTATAATATCACATATTTTAAAATTTCATTAATTAGGTAATTACTACATCATCATTGTGTCATAAATAAATTAAATTATTTAATGTCTAAAAAATATAAATAAAATACAATTATGTAGGAAATATTTTTTGATTTCTAAATAATATTTATAATAGAATTTATCTTCTGTATAACCCTATATTAAAAATGGTTTAGTTATTAAGCTTTGAATTTAACACTTTTAACTCTTTTTTGAATTAAATAATAATAAATGTCCTAATCTAATCCAAGTGGACCTAAAGGATAATATTTTATTCCTAAGGTTTTTTTTGGTCGAATTACACTTATCCAATAGAATTAGGACATGTGTTAGGGTAATAATAATATCATTTTACCCTTAATTACCCTATTTACTTTCAACCGTGGTAAATAAAAGTCAAAAGTTACTATTCACCAAAAATTATTTTATTTTATTGAACCACATTTTACTTATTGATATCAAAAATGTCTCTCAGATTTTTTAAATTCAATTCACAGAAGCAGTAAAATCATGTTTTATTCAAATTTGAAAATGCTCCTAAGAGGTGGGTAAAAGACGGTTAAAAAGTTCAATAAAATTTTAATATATCTAAAATTATTATAAACTGACTCCAATGAATTAAATTGAACTTATATAAGTATTATGCATCTATTTTAACCTAAAATAAATTTAAATAAAATAAATAATTGTTTAAATAAAAATTCAGTTTTAAACTATAACTTAGTGTTTTTCACTATTTATCAAAAATTGAAAGTTTTCAGAAAAAAACCAAAAATTCATCCTAAGCTAATTTCGATATTTTGAATCCAAAAATTAAGTCTATTTTGAAAGATAAAATTTATAAAATTTCAAAAATTGGGTATTACTATTCATAACGGCTAGTTTAATTGGTTGCGGTTTGTTAGAATCTCAAAGTTGAGTACAATGCAATGTATTACATTATTCAAAGGGAAACGTACCATGGATGCTTGGTTTGTTACATTCATCCCCCATTTTGGAAATTGCATTCTCAAAATTTTTAAAATTAGGTTTGGGAACATAATTGAAAGTGCCACATTGGAAAAAGATTCAATAAAACTATCACTTTAAAAGAAAGAAATAGAAGTACAAAGGTCACCCAAGATAAACCATACTAGGATTCCATGTAGGAAAAAATGGATATGGAAGATAAACTAAGTGTCAAGTTCTGACGGAGATTGATATAAAACATGATCATGAGAAAGTTAACAATAAGAAAACCACAAAATTGTGATGGGACAAACAATCATTAGTTTCCCAGTAGGAAAAGTAAACAGAAAACGTTTTTTTGTTTTAAGTTACATTTCATAGAGATGAAGAATTTATTTATGATATTGACTAAGAAAACAAATAGATATACTTACTTTTTATGTAGAGTTTCATTCTTTAATAAATTTCTATGACTAACTTTTTTTTAAAAACGACGAGTATTCAAGATGACTTGGTCACACCGGAAGAGCTAGAATCAACTTTTAGAGAATCACGTGGTCCACAAAGGATAAAATATATATTTAACTTTTATTTAGAGACTAATCAAAACCAAAACGGTTAGTACAAGATCAGATGATCCCCCAAAATGATATTCCTTTAGATAATGAAACACTAATCTTAATTTCTAAAATTAAACCAACAATATCCCAAACCAAAACTTAGAAGAATTTGGTTATATAGTCTTCCATGTTAAATTGTATCTCCAAATGACATCGACTACACTTAAATTCACATACTTAAAAGTAATTAACCTAATCACATATTCTCTATTATAGGTTAATCATTTCCATAAATAACCCAAATCACTATATATCCATAATAAAAACATAGATAAAAATCCACCATTACTCGTCAAATGAAATCCCATAGTATTCTATTATCCTTAGGAATATAGTATTCCCAATAGAGCGAACGACTTCCAAAATAACATTTATCACTTAATCAGCAAATAATTTTTCTATACTAATGGTATTCATTTGATAAGACATAATATCCCAAATCAAATTATTATTGATCAATAAAATCATTTAACTAAAAATAATTAGTCACACTAACTCAGGACTTCACATAGTCCAGTGGTAGGCGATAAATCCTAATCGCACTCTGGTTGTGGGTTCGATTCCCACAGATTTTTCCGATGCAACGGGTTGTTACACGGTCTGCGTGTTGTCATTTTTAAAAAACTATATTTTATAAAATTACCAAAATGAGATAAATTCCTCAAAATAACCATAACATAATTTAACCACAAATGTTATCTCATACCTTGCATTTTCATCCGAAAATACAATAACATGTAACTGCCTCAAATACAATGATCATATAAAACCAAATGGTTATTTATAACTATATCCAGAAGAGAAAAGACAATTATTCCTAAAATATCATTTTCACATGACAAACTGCAGGGTTACAGATACAAGAGAAAATTATTCCAAAGTAATCCCATCAACAAGGAGCACTAATACTTTTAAACATTTCTCCGACCATTTATTTCCACATAGCTTCTTCTTTGACCAAGAAAATATACTATATAATAGGTCATTGACTTAGGTAATGGCCATGTCCCCTTCATTTATGTAAAATGACTATGAATGGAATCTTGGGACCAATTTTATTTTCTTCCATAGTACTCTTCATCTTTCCTCGGTAATTCATTACTTTATGTCCTTCTCTCCCACACGTGAAGAATTTCTTTGTTCCATTTAGACACTTTCTTTGGTTTCTCCTTCCACATTTCCTGCATGATGGAAATTGAGGATTATTTTCTCCGTGGTCTCCACTGTTGGAGCACTTATCATTCATCACCATTCTCTTCTTCATTGAGTCTGGGAGTTGGTTAATATATATGTTGTTTATCATATTTTTTGAAAACTGATTTGGCTTGAACACGATATCTTTTAAGCCTATCAACATTCCATTTTGTTGCTCATTTACACCATTTTTCCCACCTTGTACAGCATGCTAAAAGTTACTATGACTTCCTTGGAATCTAGCTGTTGACTAAAACCAAAAATCATTGTGTGAGTAACAGTAGTCATAATTTCATTTATAGAATATCAGGACACCGTATTTTCAATTTGAAACACCTTAGGATTAACAAAGGTCATTAATTCTCATCTTATAGTAAAATCCTTAAAATCGGATTTTAAAGAAAATGTAAATTATCCTAAGCATATCCCTAGGGAGTTTCACAACCAAGAGTGAAGCAAAGTTCATTTTCGTGCACTAGTTTTTGTTTGAGTATAGTTGAAAGCGGTGTTTTCGGGTTTTACCCCTAGGTACATCTGTGCCAGAGGTGCCTCTACCTACTCGTATCCATACAGGGATGTATTTCTTAGAAAACTCACAAAATCTCTACAATACCAAAATTTTAGGAAGTTATTATATACTAATCCTAAAAGTCTATCATAGGGCTATGTGCTCTAATTAGGGTTTATTTAAATCTAGTTTTCAAGGTTTAAACTAAACTTCCTCTGATACCAACTGTAATGCCCCGACACAAAAATCCTAGAGTCAGTTCCTTATTATGTATCATTGGAATGATCATGAAGGACCAAGTATTGAAAGACCGATTAGTTTAGTATCCTTTGAAGTACTAGATACATTAATAAGGTTTACATTACATCATAAAATGGAAAACTACAACAACATTGTTTCCACAGACAACACTGAGATCCCGTAGACTATCCCTGCAGAAACATTCATAAATAAGTATAAACATTTAAGGAAATGTATAAGACTAAAACAAAAGACTTTTAAACATGAAATTCAACATAATATGGAAAAGATAAAATCAAATTATTCCATTTAATTATTCAAATTTATATTCTACTAGTCGAATAATCACATGTAATATCAATAGCCACATTCACAATGATGGAATGCATAATTCCAGACTTTCATAACAACTTAGTCAAGGCCTTGTGCCAAGACTACAAATAAGATTTTGTCAAGGCCTTATTCCAAGACACTAGTTTGTCTCATTGGACCTACCGAAGCATCGAGGAGCTATAGCGGGCTCCACCTGTCACTTACTAAGTCTAATGAATTCCTCATATGAAAAGGTTGAAATGTAATCTGAAAATTCGTATTAAAACTAGCATACAAAATGTTAATATTTTAACCACAACCCATGAATGGTATAAAAATAGCACATCCACAATCAAATATAACTCCTTAAATACAATATAGATGGTTTTATTATAATAGATCAACCTCAATAGAGAATAATAAATGATATTGACATAGATGTGGACAATCATCATAACTATTTGATAGAAATATCCCCCTTTTTCTTGAACACATTTAAAAGTCTCACTATTTATCAAGAAGCTGTTTAAAATAGAATTTTGAATCAAAGTGTCCCATAACACATTGAAACATTTAAAAGGAATTATAATTTTAAAACTTTAATGTTAATTTGAATAAATCCTTAAAACCATTTTTAAAACATGGACATTAATGTGAAAGATTTAGAATAATAAATCTTTAAAACATTTTAAAATGATATGTTAGTTAGAGTTCCTTACCAAAAGAGAGACACATAAATACCAATAATTGAGGTAATAAAAAATTTATAATATCATGGAAATAAAGGGATTCATGATATACTATGTTAAAGTACATTCTATACACCATATAAAAGTTAATTGGTGTATAACAACAAAGAAGTCTCAATGGAATGTAAATTGAGATGAAATATCTTATAAAGACTATATCCTTAGGTTAAGGATAAATCAAAGACATAATTATGTGTGAAAAATATAAACACACTCAATATTATTTGATATTCAGTGTAAATCAATTAGAGGACATCCACACATATTCTTGTAAAAACAACAACAATGAATTGGATGTTTATCTCAATAAATGGAGATTGAGTTAAAATTACTCTTATCAAGTTCATATCGTTGACTTGAGAATTTATCAATAGAGTTATTATGTGTATCAAAATTATATCCACAGAAAGGGGAGTGGAAATTAATACACAAATAATAAATAGTGATTCTATACAAAATCATGGAGTAAAATAATCAATGATGTATGCGTAAAGCCGAATGAGTGGAAATTGAAATTTGAAATTCCCTTACCAATTTGGTAACTTACGAAACACACATACCATCAAAGATGGATCATAAAATGAAGATTTAATTACTCAAAAATTAAATTATATTACACAAATTATATAATAATTGGGCAGTACATACACCACACAAAAGGAAATAGTGGCAGCATGGCATGAATCTCCCAGAAATAGGAAGTGAGATGAAAACCCTTACTTCGTTGTAATCAATCGACTAATATGGAAAAAAGTTAATAAAAACCAAATGAATCACATAATACCATGAATATAAAGTAAATCATGATAATATATATTTCAAATGAGAATACACAATACTCCACATTTATTAAATAAGTGGTGAATAATGGAAATACCACAGAATTAAAAGTGAGATAAGAAACACCTTACTTTGTACTTTTCCTTGGTCGAGGGTAGATTAACCTCCTGTATAATGGTGAAATAATTTTTATTAAATAATAAAATAATTATATACATTAATATGATATCATATATTATCTTTTAATATTGCTTTCTTAATAATATTTTAATATTATCGTCGTTTCAGGTGTTAATTGATTTGTTTTCCTTTATATGCTTTGTTTCGTAAGTAGTGTCTGTTATGAATAGGATGTATCATAATCATATTTAGAATGATATTAAGTGTAACGACCCGGACCCAGCCAGCCAGCCGAACAGGTCCAAACGGGTCGGGTGCTACTACCTTAGGCGCACCTCCCCTGACTGCAAAAGGCTTTCGACTAGCAGCGAGGGTCTGAATAGTTTCTGTGGGGAGGTTATACCCTAAAGGAGGAAATAAAGGTACTGGTCCAAGTATAAAGTCCATAGGGAGTGGAAATTTAATGACTCAGCAGACTCAAACCAGACCTGTAGAGCAGAAGCATATCAAATATCAAATAAACAGCGGAAGCAATATAGAACAATGGCAGTGGAAAGTAAAAAAGAACAACATGCTAAATATCACAAGCAACTACGGCTCTTAACAAACAAACATGTATCCATATAAATTCATACATATCAACATGAAATGGTTCCAATGTATAACAAACAGTTGCTACATAATAAAGTAATCATGCTAATACAAAAAGGGAACTAAGTAAAATAACTTCAGCAAGGCATGACCTCAAGGTCCATGCCAATCTCCACGCCAACAGCACTAAGGTCTAGCTCTTGTGGCTGACTCTCTACCTACACACAATATCATAAAGTCTACACGAGTCCCGAAGGGCCCGTGTAGGGTGTGAGACAAGTCTCAGTAGGATACCACCCAATGGTGCGTACCTAATATAAGTGTTTTAGCAGACATGCTTATATAAGGAAAAAGTAAATAGTACAATGCCCAAAAGTAAACACAAACTTCACTGGTGCTCAGCAGCCACCAGGAAGTGTCACCTACTTCAGCCAATGCTAGAATATATAGTCTGTAACCCGGCACCACGTGCCACCTGACACCATGTGTCTCAAGTACCGACGTCCCAGAGGTACGCCCAATAATAGTAACTCATCTCGAAAGCTCAACCTTCCCATGGCACAACATCCAGAGAAACAAAAATACCTATTCTCAAATAATTTCCAGAGGGACAGTGATGTCTGCCCTCAATTAATACCCAGAGGGACAATGATATCTGCCCTCAAATCACGGGGAGCCTCGGCCTCCAACCTGACATCCTCAACACTATCTCTCGAAGGATCCTCACCTCCCACGTGGCTTCCTATGGCAAGCACCCCCAAACCAATAACACCTAACCACGTCTATAGATGGAATCTACCTAGCAAGTGGCCGTACCACATCATCACAGAGTCTATCTGTGTGAAAACTACTCAAAAGTACCCAGTGATTGGTAATCACCTCAATAAGTTCCCAATCCACAACACCTCTGACACCTTGTGTCCCTGCAAACCAGTCGCTCAAGTCTGATGACCTCACCATCCATGTAACTTGGTCCAAGCCCAACCTGACAATCCAACTGTCTCAATCAACGTCCATGAATTCCAATCCCGTAGTAGAAACCACCCAAGTAACCCGGGAAAAGCCTCAACCTATGTTCAACCTCACTCAACAAAATAAATGGGCCACGCCCAACATACCAAAATAGTTCAACACAGGCAATATCACACATTGCATATATATACTGGAAAGCATCACTTTGAATAGGAAATTACTAAACAGTCAAGTTACACTAACTTGTGTTGTCCCATACCAACACCTAACTCATTCATAATTTAACAATTAAACTCTACAACTTAACTCATGAAATTCAATAAGCAGTCTAAACACAACAGTTTAAACGATGGTCCAATTTATATACATTTTGGAACCCCGGCCAAATTTCCCCAAATGAGCAACGACCTCTAACCCGGCCTCGCTCAATCACAACAGGGTCAGCGAATACCCAGAGGCATCCCATAATGTAGATAATTAACTAAAAATAGTTAAATATCATTTCACTTAATACCCAACGTCGCGCCCAATGGTCACAATCCCTAATTGTCTACAAAAACAAGAAAGAAGGCATGAACAACCCACCTCTGTCTCGTACGATGCTGCTCCTCCGATGTCAGCCCCGGAATTGGTCTAAATCATAGTAGATCTATGTTTATGTCAAATCCCATCAATTTCATTCAGATGGAATCTGTGGGGAAATAGTCATGTAATCAAGGATGAAGAGGGGTGCGTGGGGTTATCTTTCCGATGCGGTCCCATTGCCACCGACGGATCAAAGAACAGAGGTTGTATGAAGAATCTTGGAGGGTTTGTGTTCTTCGGAGGTTTTTGGATGAAGGGTTCATCCAACGAAGAAAAAGAGTGTTATGGACATAAGACATGATGGCATCTCAGACGTTTAAATAAAAATAAAAGTACCCGGCGTGTATTTCAAGACTACACATCGTGTAGATATATTTTTCGTACCCTGACATAAGTGGAGTCCATTACATGGCTTGGACCGTGTACATGGTCAACACACAGCCAGGGACTCGGCCATTTATGCGGAAAGAGGTACGTGGCGTGTCAAGGAAGACTACATGTTGTGTAGATGGAAATTTACACATGTGAACAACATGGCATGTACTCAACAAGACCATAGTCAGCCACTCGCCTACACATACACATCGTGTACTTGGGAGTACACGGTGTGTATTCTGGAAATTTTCTGAAACTTCCCAGATTTTCTAGAACTCTCAAGAATCATCCAAAATTTTATAAAAAAAGAAGAAATCTCAAACAGGGTCAGAAAAATTAACCCGTTTCAAAAACCTGGGTTCTTATAAACTCCCCACCTTAACGTATCTCATCCCCAAGCTACCGAACGAAACCCAGATATGGAACTGAACATACCACCCCAATCAAGTAACCTAGACTTCCCCGGTATCAAAGGTCCTGGCTAAATTCTTTAATGGATCCCCACCTTAGAAATTGCCTACTCGGTCTAAACAAGAAACAAAGCTCAAAGCAATCAAAATAAAAAAACAAGGACCAAAAACCTATTTCATGGACCCATGGTTCTCCCGTGACGCATCTTCACCCCTGCACCTCCTCAATGCTCAGATGTCTCCTCTGACATCCAACATAACTCTCACCGCATTGGTGTCTTCCTACAAGAGGTCCTGCATCTCATAGATGCTCCAATCAAAACCTGGTGCCTTGCACATCAAGTAACCTGCATTCATGATGCCCTGATTCCCATGGTACCTCACATAACCTGCATCCAAGATTCCTCAATGCCCATGACCCCTCACGTAACCTCCATCCCTGATGCTCCTGATGCTACGCATCTCAAATATATAAATAAAATATATAACGCATCCGATATGATTCCAATCCCACTAACTATCATCTAGTCAGTCCCCAGGTATCCTGTGCAACTCGTGCACTCAACTAGAAATTCCGCATGATACCATGCCAAAAGAAAGCAAAGAAAAATCATGGCCACACCCACAGTGTACCTGCCACTGTCGTCGGCTCACCAGCCTGCTCAATACCTAGCAGCTCCACAGTGTGCACCTGACCTGAAGTATGGTTGCCTGATGCCTGACCTCCCTGTGGTGCTGCTCCAGTCACCGCCCACTGACCCCTCAGCTGGGTCCCACCATCTCTGTCATGTCCTCCGCACACATCTGAATCTCAACTACCCTCTCCTGGTACTAAACCTGAACCAACACCTAACGCCACAGTCTGTCCTAGTCCCTGCCTGCCAGCTGTCTGAGATGGCAGCCTGCAAAACCTCTCCAGATGCCCGACCTATCCACATGCCCGACACTCTTTCGGAGGCCTATCACACTGAGCCCGAACATGTCCCGACTATCCACACTGAAAGCAAACCACCAATGAACTGCCATGAGGTGGCCTAGCTGAGTCCTTGCCCTACCTTCCCTACTGGAAATCATCTCTACATCGCTTCCTGCTGTCTGAACCATCACCTAAAGCTTTCACCGTGCCAATCTGGGGTCTATCCCTACAGTTTCCCTCTACTATAATTTCCTGGTTCACCGCCTTGGAGAAGGAACCCAGTCGGAAGATGTTCACCTGGACCCGAATGGTGTGTCGTAAGCCATCCTCGAAGCACCTCACCCTGGTTGCGTCATCACTTACCATACCAGGTGTAAACCGAGACAAATCTATGAAGGTAGCTTCATAGTTCATGACATAAATATCTCCCTACTGAAGACTCGAGAACTCCCGATATCTCTCTGCCCTTAGTGTATCTGGATTGAAGTGCTCAAATAACATGTCCTCAAAGTCCTTCCAAGCCAGTCCCTCGTGCCTACGAGCCTGTACCTGTACATCCCACCAATGCTTCACCGGTCCTCTCAGCATGTACTTTTCCAGCTTGACCCTCGACCCCGGAAGAATATCGAGGTGCTCGAAGATCATCTTCATGCTTTCTATCCAGTTCTCGGCTGCGTGTGGACCACCTTCACCCTGAAAAAGTGGTAGGTGCTGCTACTGAAACTCCCGTGTCAGATATTCCATAGAAGGCTATGTACCCTGCGCACCTCTGTCAATCCCATGTAAGACACATACCATGATAGCTCGGATCTTCTCGTCAAGACATGGTCCGAACACTGCCAAACCTGGCTACTGCCCTTCATGCACTGGATCCTTAACTTGATCCTGTCCCTGAGCCTGTACCTATGGCTCATGCTCTGCCTGCACCAGATTCTGAACCTGATCATACGGCACTGTATCTTTTCCTACCTGACACTCCATCGATTCGTGAAGGAGTAACCTGCTGAATACCATAAATAGCCAGATAGCCCATATATATATATATATATATATATATATATTCTACACAGATAAGGAAAGCTGTAAAGAGGTAGTGTATAACATCTACCCTTACTCTCCCCTATCGCAACTGATGCCCTTGGCATCCCAACCTCACGGCCTCCTCACCCGCCCTAAATAAAGCCAAGTATCAATGGTACCTTGGGACATGACTATCCTAACAACCAACGTTGCCTCTAACCCAATGACCGAGTCACCCAATCCTGATAGTTACACTACCTCAGTCATAGTACCTGTCTACTCTCATAAGAGCCAGACCCAAATATCCTGCAACATGAAATTCTTAAAATACACAAGCATGGCATACATATTGTAATAAACAAGAAATTTTATCATGAGTTTTACCTATTCACATTTCAAAGCATACATAGCAGGGAAATTTATTTTTATTCACATGGCATTATCACTTCACAAATCATACGTGCAATTATGAAATTGAAATACCCTAAAATGTTCCTATCAAAAGCCTTGAAAACAAGCCTTGACATACTGGTCCAAGGTCCAATTCTCCCTTACCACACTAGGTCTAGGGTCACACATCACAATCAATAACATCACACATCAAGTGATCCACCAAGGTGGGAATCATATAAACTATAATCTGAGAAAAAAGCAAACAGAAAATTCCCACCCAATGTAACTTGGTCCGTCCCTCATACCTGGGGCTCCAGGAACCCAAGCACAAGCTAGAAACCCAGTTCCAGTAACATCCTATCTCCAGTCAATCATATCCCAAATAGTAAAACTAGCGCAAATAAAAGAGAAGTCTCAATCTCATTAGTAGCTTGAAAAGCACTGCTACTAAATCTCTATCAAGAACTCCTCTGATACCAATTTGTAACGACCTGGACCCGACCGGCCACCCAAATAGTGCCAAACAGGTCGTATGCTACTACCTTAGGTGCACCTCCCATGAATTCCAAAGGCTGCCGACTAGAAGCAAGGGTCTGAATAGGTATATTGGGGAGGTTATACCCTCACATAGGAAATAAAGGTACTGGTCCGAGTATAACGTCCATAGGCAGTGGAAATTTAATGACTCAGAAGACATTTTACCAGACCCGCAGAGCGGAAGCATATCAAATATCAAATAAACAACGGAAGCAATATAGAACAATGCTAGTGGAAAGTAAACAGAACAACATGCTGAATATCACAAGAAACTACTATTGTAAACAAACAAACCTAAATCCATAGAAAGTCATACATATCAACATGAAATGGCGCCAATGGCTGAACAACAGTTTCTACATAACAAGGTAAGAATGCTAATACAAAAAGGGAACTAAGAAAAATAACTTTAGCAAGGCATGACCTCAAGGTCCATGCCAGTCTCCTCGCCAACAACACTAAGGTCCAGCTCCTGATGCTGACCCTCTACATGCACGCAATTTCATAAAGTTTATACACGTCCCAAAGGGCCCGTGTAGGGTGTGAGATGAGCCTCAGTAGGATACCAACCAATGGTGCGTACCTAATATAAGTGTTTCGACAGACATGCTTATATAAGGAAACAATAAATAGTACAATGCCCAAAAGTAAACACAAACTTCACTGGTGCTCAGAAGCCACCAGGAAGTGTCACCTGCTTCGACCAATTCTAGAATCTCGGGTCTGTAACCCGGCACCACATGCCACCTAACACCATGTGCCTCAAGTACCAATGTCCCAGAGGTACACCCAATAATCATAACCCAGCTCAAAAGCTCAAACTTCCCATGGTAAAACATCCATATACACAGTGATACATGTCCTTAAATAATAACCGGAGGGACAACGATTTCTTCCCTCAATTAATACCCAGAGGGAAAGCGATATCTGCCCTCAAATCTTGGCGAGCTTTGGCCCGCAACCTGACATCCTCAACGCTATCTTCTGAAGGCTCCTCACATCCCACGTGGCTTCCTATGTCAAGAACCCCCAAACCAATAACACCTAACTGCATCTATTGGGGGCCTCTACCCAGCGAGTGGTTCTACCACCTCATCACGGATTCTATCTATGTTCACACTACTCAAAAGTACCTGGTGAGTGGCAATAACCTCAATAGGTTACCATGCCACAACACCTCAGACACCTCGTGTCCTTGCGAACCAGTCGCTCAAGTTTGATGACCTCGCCGTCCAAGTAACTCGAGCCAAGCCCAACTTGATAGTCCAACTATCTCAACCGACGTACATGATGTCCAATCCTGTGGTAGAAACCACCCAAGTAACCCCGGAAAAGACCCGACCTATGATCAACCTCACTCAACAAAATAACCAGGCCATGCCCAACATAACTAAATAGTTCAACACAGGTAATATCACACATTACATATATATATACTGGAAAACATCACTTTGAACAGGAAATTACTAAATAGTCAAGTTGCACTAACTTGTGATGTCCCATACCAACACCTAACTCATTAATAATTTAACAATTAAACTCAAAAGTGTAACTCAAGAAATTCAATAAGCAGTCTAAACACAGTAGTTGAAATGATGGTCCAATTCATACGCATTTTGGCACCTCCGGCCGAATTTCCCCAAATGAGCAACGACCTCTAACCTGGCCTCGTTCAATCACAATTGGGTCAGGGAATACCCAGAGGGATCCCAAAATGTATATAATTAATTAAAACCCATTAAACAGTGTTTCTCTCAATACCCAACATCGTTCCCGAAGGACGCAACCCACAGTTGTCTACGAAAACATGAAAGATGGTATGCACCACCAACCTTTGTCTCGTACAATTCTACTCCTCCAATGTCATCCTATGAACTGGTTTAAATCGCCGTAGATCTACATTTCTGTCAAATCCCTATTCGGATGGAATATGCAGAGAAATAGGGAAGGAAGCAAGGATGAAGAGGGGTGTGTGGGGTTATCCTTCTGATGTGGTCCCGCTGCCACCGACGGATCGAAGAATGAATGTCGTATGAAGAATCTAGGAGGGTTTGTGTTCTTCGGAGGTTTTCGGATGAAGGGTTCATCCAACAAAGAAGAAGAAGAGTGTTCTGGACATAAGACACGATGACGTCTCAGACGGTAAAATAAAAATAAAAGTTCCTGGCGTGTATTTCAAGACTACACGCCGTGTAGATGGAGTTTACGTACCCCGACATAAGCAGAGTCTAGTCCATGGCTTGGACCATGTACACAGTCAACACACGGCCCAAGACTCGACCATTTACATGGAAAGAGGTACACGACGTGTCAAGGAAGTCTACACGCTGTGTAGATGGAAATTTACACAGGGGACCCACATGGAATGTACTCAATGAGCACACATCCGGCCACTCGCCTACTCATACACGACGTGTACTTGGGAGTACATGGCATGTAGTCTGGAAATTTTTAGAAACTTCCAATAATTTCCAGACTTCTCAAGAATCCGCCAAAATTTTATAGAAAAGCAGAAATATCAAATAGGGTCAGAAAAATTAACCCATTTCAAAAACTCGGGTACTTACATTAAGTTTCTAAACATAATTTGTAATCAACTAATGAAAATTAGTCTTGAATGGATTATGATGGGGAATGAATCTCATCGCTTTTGTGGAGACGGTAATCCGTACGTACGCACGAGCGACAACATCATTCTTTTGATATTAAAATAATATATAATTGGATGGTATATCATATATACAGAATCATTATCATGTTATATTTATTATTTACATCAATTACAGATCATTATTATACCCATAAAAATAATAATGTATTGAATAACAATTACACCACGACGTGGAGACGGTAAGTCATACGCACGCACGTATGGTGACATGTCATTCAAAGGATGGATAGAATAATGAATATGGTTGTACCATATTTATAATAACATCAAAGTATATAAAATATATAGACTTATTATTTTATAATGGAAACAACAAAGAAAGAGGAAGTGGAAGAAGAAAGGAACATGAAAGAGGTGATGAAATATTTACCTCTTCTTCGGGTTTTTCCTTTTCATTTGATCAAAATGGATTCTTAGGTTGTCTTTATGACTAAATTAAGGCCTTTAAGATGATGAAAGGAGAGTTGATAGGGTATTTGGGTAGAGTTTTTCCAAGACAAAAGGCTTCGAAAATGTGAATTTGAGGGAAGGGAGAGTTTCCTTTTATACGAGGGGTGAGGGGCACCTTAGGTAAAGCTAGAAATATTATTTTAGTATAAAATAATTTTTGGTTTCAAATGGCTCCAAAATTAATTATTTAAAGGATATGGTGGGTATGGGTCGAAAACCACACAACCAATAGGTTTTAGACAGGTTTGTGTCACTATATTAACCTTATCTTTTAGATTTAACTCTTAGTTAAATTGTTTGACATTACCATGTCTCTTTGTATTTTTATATTATATGGTTAAACTTACTATATACTACCAAGTAAACCCCAAATGGTTCATTAATGATACAACTATCATTATATAAGTTTTTTGGATGAACCATAGATTTTCAGGAATAGAATATCAAGTAATAATATCATATTTTTAAAAAAACTCTTTTATGTCAATTTTGACACTATTTGGTATTTTGTTTTTTCTAAATTCATAAAAGCATTATTAATTTGATAAAAATTCCTCTAAACAACCCTAAACTGTCATATTAACCTAGAAAATTAGTATAATTCATAAAAAGTCTCAAATTACATTTATTTGTATATTTATAATATCAAATATTTTAATATTTCATTAATTAGGTAATTACTGTATCATCATTGTATCATAAATAAATTAAATTATTTAATGCATAAAAAATATAAATAAAATAGAATTATGTTGGAAATCATTTTATATTTCTAATAAATATTTATAATCTAATTTATATAATGTATAACTCTATATTAAAATCGGTTTAGTTATTAAGCATTTAATTTCAAACTTTTAACTCTTCTTTGAATGAAATAATAATAAATGTCTTAATCTAATCCAAGTGGACCTAAAGGATCATATTTTATTACTAAGGTTGTTTTTGGTCGAATTACACTTATCCATTAGAATTGGGACATGTGTTAGGGTATTAATAATATCATTTTTCCCTTTAATTACCCTATTTACTTTTAATTGTGGTAAAAAAAGTCAAAAGTTACTATTCACCAAAAATTATTTTTATATTATTGAACCACATTTTACTTACTAATATCAATTGTGTCTCTTGGATTTTTGAAATCCAATTCACAAAACTGGTAAAATTATGTTTTATTCAAATTTTCAAATGCTCTTAAGAGGTGGGTAAAAGATGGTTAAAAAGTTCAATAAAACTTATATATATATAAAATTATTATAAACTAAATCCAAAGAATTAAATTTAACATATATAGGTTTTATGCATCTATTTTGACCTAAAATAAATTTAAATAAAATAAATAATTATTTAAATAAAAATTTCGTTTTAAACCATAACTCGGTGTTTTTCACTATTCATCAAAAATTGAAAGCTTTCAGAAAAATACGAAAAATTCATCCTAAGATAAATTTGATATTCCAAATCCAAAAATGAAGTCCATTTTGAAAGATAAAATTTATAAAATTTCAAAAAGTGGGTATTACTATTCATAACAGATAGTTTGATTGGTCACGGTGTAAGAACCTAGATCTTCGTTTCAGGTATGTTTTTCCTTTTCTAGTCATTTTTTAGAACAAAAGGAAAATATAGAAATTTCCCAAGTACACGCCGTGTACTTTATAAGTAAAAACTGTGTACTTTGATGCCATGTAAGGCCGTTTTCTAGCCGTGTCCGGGCCACACACACGGTGTGTAGGGGAAATGTGGAGGCCGCTTAAAGTAGAGTACAGAAAGGACAAGTACACGCGGTGTACCCCAAAAGTACACTCCGTGTAGTTTCTTTTTTTTCATTAAACAGACTGGGGTCACGACTAATCGATAGAAACACCTTCTTCTCCAGGTTCTTCAACCAGGAGCGTCTTTACGGCCGCGAACATCCTCCGAGCCCCCGAGCCTCCTTCTGTTTGCCGAATCGACCGCCATCGATTGTGTTGGAACCGCAGCGGTGAGCTCTTCCTTCTTCTTGAGTTCCATTCCATGATTTTCCCTATTTCTCAATATATCATGGGTTGAAAATTTTGTGCTTTTTCGTAGATCTACACCGTTCTATGGAGAATCAAGCCTCGTGGGTCAAGTATATCGATCTCCTAGCATCCAGGTAGGTGGGTTGTACCATTCTGTTCGATGTCTTTGAGTTTTATGTGAAAATTTATACTAATACTCATGAACGGGGTATTGCATGTTTACTATTTTCCCCTGTTGTTTTCCTACCTTTCTTGTTTCCTTGTGTAGAGGTAATTTAATTATTTTTGAGCATAATTGTTGTTCTTGGATGTTTTTCCCATGCCTTGTTCTGTTTGCGACCTTTGGGTCCTGTTAGCCTTTGGCCGTTATACCTATTTTCACTGCCTTGTGACTATAGGATGGAATGATATTCTTGACATGCTTGTTTCTATAGACTGGTTAGACAAGTAGCTTTTTAGGTGTGATTTGGCCTTATAGAATTATTATGCACTGACTGGCATGGGACCACGAGAACCTGGTGCTATATACTATAAGGGATAGACCGAGTGAGTTTCCTAGAGATTCTCAGACATTATAGACTATAAGGGATAGACCGAGTGAGCTTCCCAGAGAGTCTTGGACATTATAGACTATAGGGGATAGATCGAGTGAGCTTCCCAGAGGGTCTTGGATATTATAGACTATAGGAGGGTAGACTGAGTGACCTTCCTCAGAGAGTCTTTACTTGTTTGAATTTCCTTAAACCATTCCAAGCTAGATGAGTATTTGACTGAGCGAGCTTCCTCATATAGTCTGTGATAGACCTGAGACTATAGGAGGAAATTACTGGGTGTGCTTCCTTGGATAGTTTCTAGACCTTGGGGCTATAAGAGGGTTAGACCGCGTGATCTTCCTCATAGATTCCCTGACTACCCTAGACTATAAGGGGAATTTACTGAGCGAGCTTCCCCAGAGAGTCTTATAATTTTGTATGACCAAACCAGAGGGGTTAAGATGAGTGCACTGCCTAGAGGGTTGTTGGTACTTCTTGGATAGGACAAGAGGGGTTGGCTGTGAGTACTTCCCAGAGGGGTTCCTGTTGTGGTTAGCTATTTGCTTCACTATTGATTGTTGTTCTATTTATTGATTATTGTTGCATATCATCTTGTTACTGCTTACTAATTAGTGCCTACTATTTACTGTTACTGTTTACTGCTTACATTACTATTAACTTCCATATGCTCACTGACTGTTAGGTACAGATCTTCGGGTGGTTGCCTACTTGGATTTTGTCTCACACCCTGTTTGGGCCATGCTTTTGGGCCCAAGAAGAATATGTTGTTGCAGGTATAGACAAGGGAAAGCACTCTTCGACTTCGGGTACATGATTTCTTTAGAGCCGGAGAGAATGAGACCAAGCTTAGGCTTGTGATGCTGCGAAGCTTTTTATCTTTTCTTTTGTACTTATTTTGGTATTATTTTTATTTCTAGCATTGTGACCTATTTGGATGATTTCTAAGATCTGTATCATGCATCACTTCTTATATACACATGTGCTCCAGTTGTTTATTGTTTTAGTTTTCTGTTGATTATTGTTGTTGGATGTTTACTACTCAGACTATTGCATGTTTTTTTTACTTCCGTTGTGTACTCTGGTGATGAGGGCATAGTTTCCCCACTATAACACCCAAGGCCCTCACTGCTAGTCGGCAGCCTCTGACATTTTGGGAAATGTGCTTGAGGACATGTGAC
Organism: Viscum album; assembly: GCA_963277665.1. NCBI lineage: Eukaryota > Viridiplantae > Streptophyta > Magnoliopsida > Santalales > Viscaceae > Viscum > Viscum album. Next base: position 1,072,400,656 of record OY728127.1, on the reverse strand, counting down.
CAACCGAGTACGGGGTTCCTTGGGGTGGATTACGAAAATGAGACATTAAAAAGTGGTATTAGAGGAATTCTTTTCTCTTGATTTAATGTTTGGAGCCTATAGCCAGGGATAGGAATGATTCAGTACTTGGTAATAAGTTGTGCCCAGGAGTAGCTGTCTCGTGTACAGGGAAAAGCCCATATACCTCGTTTATTGTAGTTTTCTGGTTTTGAGATTTTACGGTTGATATGATTTCACCTTGAGTGACTCACATAATTTGTGTTGTTATTGTTTATGCTATTGCGGTTCTATTTCTGTCGCAACCCGATGAGATGAGGGTATTCCATCTCATGCATCATATATGCACTTATTAGAAATCACATTCCATGCATTCTTTCCATGCCATCTAGGGTGAATTAGCGATTGCATGTTGTTGTGATAGATGTTGTGTAGATTATGCAAGCTGTTGTGATAGATGCTTTGATAGAATCCCTACAGTTTGATAGAGGAATTGTTTGTATTTTTCCTTGCTTAAATGAACGCCAAATTTTGGTTCTTGAGGTGTTATGGGCCCTCATGAATCAGAACATGGTGTATCGTTGACTTGTTTCCCTTGAATATGATATGTAAGAGATTCTTATCTTTGGATTGCGGGGAGTATGGGCCCCCACGGATCGGAATTTGGCACCTTCATGTTGGTTTTTCAGTGTTTTCTGGGATTCAATGCAGTTTCTGAGCTACTACTCAGAAAAACCTAGAATACACGACGTGTAGTTGACTACACGCCGTGTGGTTTTAAATCATGTCACTGAATGTGTGAGTAGAAACACGGGGTGGTGAAAAAGTTTTCAAAAACACGTCGTGTACAGTCATTACACTCCGTGTAGTAGTGAGTCGTGTACCCGGCCGTGTCACTAACAACACGGGTTGGGGAAGCTCGGGTAGTACATGCCATGTTGGGTATGAACATGTTGTGTAGTCTTGTTCTGGGTACCTGGTTGTGCCATGAACAACATGGGATGGTTTTATCTCTCTTATACACACCATGTTTGTTCGGAACACACCGTGTAAAGTTCAGTCCTATAGTCGGTCGTGTAACTAACAACACGGGTCGTCGAAACCTTTTCTAGTACACACTGTGTCCTTAGTGAACATGTTGTGTAGTCTAGGGTTATGAGGACCGCGTGAGTTAGCCGTTTAAAGAGACTTGGGTAGTGGAATGGAGATGATGTACACACGGTGTGTGGGGATAACACGCTGTGTATTCTGGGGTGTTACACGACCAAAGGTGGTAGAATTACACACCCATGTGTATGGACTTAAGGAACACACCGTGTAGTTTTTATACACATCTTGTAGTTGTGTTTGGTAAAACTTGAGTTTTCCTTATTCTGTTCCCATTTTTTACTCTTATGTTCTCTTTCCTTGATGATCCTGATCTAAGGTGTTCTTTTGATCTTTCAGAGCTATGCCTCTGAGACGTCCTCCGGTTGTACATTAGCTGCCAGACAGTGATCAGACATCGGATATGGCCGATCAGGGACCTCCTGTAGATCCTCCTACTGTGCCAGCCTTAGCACCAGCAGTTATACCCATTGTAGGTGTCGATGTGCAGTTCAGGGAGGACTTCCTGAGGATGATACAGACCATTCAGAGAGCGTTGTCTCCTACCCCGTCGATGGCTGAGTTAAAGCAGGTTTTACAGTAGCAGCATCCTCTTACTTTCTCAGGGGATGGAGGACCTCATGATAAAGAGTCTTGGATTGAAGCCACACTGACGATCTTCGAGCATCTCGAGGTACCCCCAGAGAAGAGGGTAAAGCTTGTGACTTATATGCTTTGAGACTCCGCCAAGAGGTGGTGGGAGTTGATCTCACAGTCAGGACACCAACATGGAATGACATGGGACGAGATTCGACGCACCTTATATGATTACTTTTATCCTAATACCTTGAGGGATGACCGAGCCTGGGAGTTTATGAGTCTCGAGCAGGGTACTCTTTCTGTTATGGAGTACTCGTCTCGTTTTACCAAGATGTAGTGCTTCACACTGATTCCAACAGGTGATGAGTTGTTCCTTTCTAGGAAATTTTAGGATGATCTCAGGTAGTAGATCCGTTCCCAGGTGAATATCTTTAGGTTGACTTAGATATCCACCATCATCAACTAGGCGCTGATCATTGAGCGCAGTCTGAGAGAATCTGGAGCAGTGGGCCAGGGCAGTTCGACATCCAGAGTTAGTGTTCCTCCTACTAATAGCAGGAAGCGCCACAGGGAGTCTAATCGAGGAGATTAGGGTAGGCGGAATGTATCTTCATGCAGCCATGTTGTATGCTACCAGTGTGATAGGAGTAGGCATACTAGGCCTCTGTGCTAGAGAGACCTGATGGAGTGCCGATCTTGCGGCAAGATGGGCCATCTTCAGTGTTTTTGTCATATCTTCTCGCCTACAGCTGGTGGTAGGGGTTCTTTTATGACCCCGCGTATAGGAGGTGTATCACCATTTTCTCACTAGTTTGGGAACTGGAGTTCATCCAGCCATTCGGGCATAGGTGGAGGCCACGGTCATGGTGGTCAGTCACCAGGTTACCAGCGACAGCAGAGTGGATCAGCTCAGGGAAGTCAGCCAGGGTCGTAGGGCCGCGGTACAAGCCAGACTTTCGCTGTGGAGAAGAACCATCAGGAGGAGGATCCAGACCTTCTATAGTTCGAGGTACGATATTATTAGCCTATATTTTATCTTCATCTCGTTTTGATAATGGTGCTACACATAGCTTTATCTCTGTTGCTATTGTGGAGAGCCTTGGGCTCTACATCTTTTACTCTGCCGATACTTTGACGCTAGATGCATCGTTGGGAACGAGGGCGTCTATTGTACATCAGTGCAGAGAGTTCCCTCTTGAGGTTGCGTGGTGTCACTTCTTATGGGACCTCTATGTCCTAGAGATGACAGACTGTGATGACATTCTCGGTATGGACTGGTTAGTTCCTTTCCAGGAAGTCGTCGATTGCTATCACCGTATGGTGAGTTTCATATCACCGGAGGGAGGAACCTTTCTTCATAGAGGTTTGTGGGATGTCCAGCTGGGTAGAGCTAGACTAGAGCATCATGGGATAGGAGGAGTTATAGCCCAAATTTCCAGTCTTTATCTGGATGACTAGGGGACTTCACAGTTTGACTTTCCTCTAGTGGTGGACCATTTCAAAGACAAATTTCCAGAACACTTTTCAGGTTTTCCTCTGGAGCGTGAGGTAGAATTTTCTATTGAGCTCATTCTAGGAGAAGCAACGGTGTCCATTCCTCCTTATAGTATGGCTACACCTGAGTTGCATGATCTCAATAAGCAGTTGGAGGAGTTGCAAGAAAAGGGTTTCATTGAACTCAGTACATCTCCTTGGGGTTCGTCTGTCCTGTTTGAGAAGAAGGCAGACAACACCCTTAGAATTTGTGTGGATTATCAGAAGCTGAACCAGTTTATGGTCAAAAACTGATATCCCTTACTGAGGATTGATGACCTCTTTGATCAGCTTCGAGGAGCCCGAGTGTTCTCAAAGATTGACTAGAGATCCGGCTATCATCTGTTGCGTGTTAGACCATCAGATATACCTATGATATCCTTCAGGAGCAGATATGGTCTCTATGAGTATACAATTATTCCGTTCGGTCTCACGAATGTGCCAGCAGTTCTCATGGTGCTGATGAACCAAGTGTTCCATCCATACTTGGATTCCTTCATGGTGGTTTTCATGGATGACATCTTAGTGTACTCTCACACTCGACACGACCATGCTACCCCTCTTGAGATCATTCTGAGTACACTAAGAGATCATCAAATTTATTCTAAACTCTCAAAATTCCACTTTTGGATGGATCAGATTCACTTCTTAGGTCATGTTATCTCAGAGACAAAAGTATTAGTGGACCCAGAGAAAGTGAGAGCTATAGTTTCCTGGGAGTATCTGAAGAACGTCTTTGAGGTGAAAAGTTTTCTAGGGCTGGATGGATACTATAGGAACATTATTCAGGGCTTTTCACATCTAGAAGCACATTTTACAGGTTTGACCAAGAAAGGGGTGATGTTCTTATGGTAAGATTCTTGCGAGTCATCCTTTCAAGAGCTGAAAGGGAGGTTGGCGTCAGAACCGATACTAGTCTTGCCAGAGTTGGGCAAGAGCTACACTGCTTACTGTGATTCTTCAGGTATCAGGATGGGAGCTGTCATTATGTAGGGATATGGAGTCGTTGTGTATGGGTCTCGACAGTTGAGGCCACATGAGTGTAACTACCCAACGTACGATCTGGAGTTGGCAGTTGTTGTTCATGCCTTACGTTGTTGGAGACATTAACTTCTGGGATATCACTTTGTGGTTTTCACCAACCACAAGAGTCTCAAGTACATCTTCACTCAGCGTTATCTGAATCTGAGACAGTGTAGGTGGGTTGAGAATCTTCAGTCCTTCATCTTTGAGCTTTCCTATATGCCTAGGAAGGGAAATGCAGTTACTGATGTGCTGAGCAGGAGAACTCAGATTCAGGCAGTTCAGGAGGCCAGTAGTGAGTGGCATCCTATGACTCTATTATCTGAGATTCATTTGGAGGAGCACGAAAAGTAGGGGCAGACTTTTCTTTCATCCGAAGTTGTTACCTCTACCCTTCTTGATCGGGTACGGATGAGGAAGCTATCAGACTCAGAAGGCCTAGTCCTGCAGGAGAGTGTGTCAGGAGAGGACCCTCTTCCTGGATGGATAGTGGGTGAGGATGAGATCTTGCATTTCCAGGGACACATATGGGTTCCAGTAAACATACGCGAGGAACTAATGCGGGATTTTCATTCTTCAGTTTGGGCAGTTCATCCTAGCGTCACCAAGATCTATCGTGATCTACACTGCCAGTATTGGTGGCCAGGTATGAAGAGGGATATTTTTGGGTTCATCATGAGGTGTTCTACTTGTCAGCAGGTGAAAGCGGAGCAACAGCAACCAGTAGGGCTTTTACAGCAGTTTCCCATTCCTGAGTGGAAGTGGAACGATGTCATGATAGACATCGTGACCCGGCTACCGAGGTCACCCTGAGGGAGTGATTCTATTTGGGTTGTCTTCGATAGGCTTACAAAGGTCGCTCATTTCATACCGATCAAGGAGACCTTCAGTGTTGATGAGATGGGGAGACTGTACATCCGAGAGATCGTACGTCTTCATGGAGTTCCACACTCCATTGTTTCAGAAAGGTATGTGCGTTTTACTTCTCGGTTCTAGAAGGGGATTCAGAAGGCTTTGGGTACATAGGCACTTTTGAGTACAACATACCATCCCCAGATAGGTGGACAATCCAAGCGTATGATCCAGGTGATTGAGGATATGCTCCGAGCTTGCATTCTAGACTTTGGGGGTTCTTGGGAGAAACATATTCCTATTTTGGAGTTTTCCTATAAAAACAGTTTTCAGGTTACTATTCAGATAGCACCTTATGAGGCTTTGTATGGTAGGCCATGTCGATCAACTTTGTGCTGGCTGGAGGCTAGAGAGGAATATTTGTTGTGAGATCATCTTGTTCAGGAGACCTTAGAGTAGATAGAGTTCATTCGGAAGAGGATGGCTACAACACAGTCTCGACAGAAGTCTTATGCTGATCAGGGAAGATGACATCTAGAGTTCAAGGTCGAGGATCGGGTTTTCCTATGTGTCGCATCGAGGTTGGGACACAAGAGGATTCAGAGACAGGGTAATATTTCATCACGGTACGTCAGGCCATTTGAGTTGTTGAAGAGAGTTGGTCTAGTTGCCTATCAGTTGCAGTTACCTCAGAGGTATCAGGCTATGCACGACGTCTTTCCCGTTTCACAGCTCGGACGTTACTTTTCAGACCCGTATCATTTTTTCAACCTGAAGAGGTTGAGCTCGAAGTGGATGCATCATTTGAGGAGCATCATATCCAGATTGTCAATCACAGTACGAAGGTTCTCTTTGGATGGACTATTCTTCTAGTATAGGTGCTATGGTAGCACGGGCGAGTACATGACGAGACCTAGGAGAGGGAGGCCGATGTACGATCGTAGTGGCCAGAGCTGTTTGGGGTTTCTTCTTCTACACCTCGCTAGGAAAATTTAGGGATGAATTTATTTAAGGGGGGAAGTTTGTAAGAATCTGGATCTTTGTTTCAGGTATTTTTTTTCCTCTTCTGGTCATTTTTTATGATAAGAGGAAAATATGGAAATTACCCAAGTACACGCCGTGTACTTTATATGTACACGCCATGTGCTTTCATGTCGAGTAAGGCTGTTTGTTGGCCATGTCCGGGACACACACACGGTGTGTAGGGGCGATGTGGAGGCCGCTTAAAGTGGAGTACGGAAAGGACAAGTACACGTCTTGTACCCCAGAAGTACATGCCACGTAGTTTCTTTTTTTTCATTAAACAGACCGGGGTCGCACCTAATCGACAGAAACACCTTCTTCTCCAGTTTCTTCGACCGGGAGTGTTTGTACGGCTATGAACATCCTCCGAGCCCCCGAGCCTCCGTCTGTTTTCCAAATTGACCGTCAATTATTGCATTGGAACTGCAACAGTGAGATCTTCCTTCTTCTAGAGTTTCATTCCAGGATTTTGCATCTTTCTCAAGATATCATGGGTTGAAAGTTTTGTGCATTTTCGTAGATCTACGCTGTACATAGAAGAATAAATCATCATGGGTCAAGTATATCGATCTCCTAGAATCCAGGTAGGTGGTTTGTGCCTTTTAGTTTGATGTCTTTGAGTTTTATGTGCAAGTTACCACCAATTCCCATGAACAGAGTATTGCGTGTTTTCCACTTTTCCCCTATTGTTTTCCTGCCTTGCTTGTATGCTTGTGTAGAGGTAATTTGATCATGTTTGAGGATAATTGTTGTGCTTGGATTTTTTTCCCATTCCTTGTTCTATTTATGACCATTCGGTCTTGTTAGCCTCTGTCCATTATACCTGTTTTCCCTACCTTGTGACCGTAGGATGGAATGATATTCTTGACATGCTTGTTTCTGTAGACTGGTTAGCCAAGTAACTTTGTAGGTGTGCTTTGGCCTTATAGAATTATTATGCACTGACTGGCATGGGACCATGAGAACCTGGTGCTATAGACTATAAGAGATAGACCGAGTGAGCTTCCCAAAGAGTCTCAAACATTATAGACTATAATGGATAGACCGAGTGAGCTTCCCAGAGAGTCTTGGACATTATAGACTACTTGGGATAGACCGAGTGATCTTCCCAGAGGGTCTTGGATATTATATACTACAGGAGGGTAGACCGAGTGAGCTTCCTTAGATATTCTTTACTTGTTTGAATTTCCTTAAACCATTCTAGGATAGAGGAGGAATTGACCGAGCGAGATTCCTCAGAGAGTCTGTGATAGACCGGAGACTTTAGGAGGAATTGACCGAGTGTGATTCCCTAGAGAGTTTCTAGACCTTGGAGCTATAAGAGGGTTAGACCACGTGGTCTTCCTCAGAGAGTACCTAACTACCGTAGACTATAAGAGGAATTGACCGAGTGAGCATCCCCAAAGAGTCTTATAATTTCATATGACCAAACCAAAGGGGTTAGGCTAAGTGCACTGCCCGAGGGTTATTGGTACTTCTTGGATAGGACTAGAGGGGTTGGCTATGAGTACTTCCCAGAGGGGTTTCTATTGTGGTTAGCTGTTTGCTTCACTACTAATTTTTGTTATGTGGATTGATTACTGTTGCATATCATCCCGTTAATGCTTACTGATTAATGCCTGTTGTTTACTATTATTTCTTACTACTTAGTATACTATTACCTTCTATATGCTCACTGACAGCTAGGAACAGATCTTCATGTGGTTACCTATAGGGATTTAGTCTCACACCCTGTTTAGGTCATGCTTTTGGGCCCATGAAGAATATGTTGTTGTAGGTATTGACAATGGAAAGCACCCTTTGACTTCGGGTAATTGATTGCTTTGGAGCAAGAGAGAATGGGACCAAGCTTAGGCTTGCGATGCTACGGAGCTGTTTATCTTTTCTTTCGTACTTGTTTTTGTACTATTTGTATTTCCAGCATTGTGACCTATTTGGATGCTTTCCTCGATCTGTATCATGCACCACTTCTTATATACATATGTGCTCTAGTTTTTTATTGTTTTAGTCTTCTGCTATTTATTTTTTGTTGGATGTTTATTACTCCAGCTATTGCATGTTTTGTTTACTTCTGCTGTGTACTCTGCCGATGAGGGCATAGTTACCCCACTATCACACTCATGGCCCTCGCTTCTAGTCGGAAGCCTATGGAATTTGGGTAAATGTGCTTGAGGCAATGTGACCAAATGGGTATGGGGCGCCTCTAGGTGGCTTTCAGAACTGGGACGTTACACGTGGTGTGTTAGAATCTTGAAGTTGCATACAATGCAAGTTATTCCATTATTCAAAGGGAAATGTACCATGCAAGCTTGGGCTGTTACATCCATTCCATGCATAATTTTCCCTAACCCATGAGACCCATGAGATTCACTAGTCTACATTTTGATTTTGAGCCCATATCGACCAAATAACACATTTTCTTCAAATACTAGAATCACCAAATAATTTTTTTAGATCAGTTATAGCCCACTATAAGCATGATTTTCTTTACTATCATGGTCAATAACAATGTTGGAGTCATATCATGAAATTATTTTGAACATATATTTATACTCCCTGATAGATTCATCATCATTTTTATTGAGGAGATAAAATTCTATAATTAATTTTACATAGAGACTTTAAGGAAAGTATTTATCAATAAACATTTTATGAAATTCATTCCACAAAACTGCTTTGAACTCCTCCCCAAGATTCATATTCTTAATCAATATCACCCATATATCATTCATAATATCCATATGATAAATATCCAGTAATACCTTATCTTTAAAAGGAAATTTATTAATGGAGAATAAATTTTTAAGAGAGATTACCCATTGTTCCACGATTTAGGGATCGAATGATCCATTTAATTTCATAAGCCATTGTCACATAATGGTCTTAATTGATGCATTCTCTTTCATAGGGGGTGTGAATTTTTGCCATTGATTCATGTTTATGTTCACAATTATGGTTAATTTAGAATTTTTTTCATGATTTTCTTCACTCATACTCCCACTAGTTTGGGAATATGTTATAAATAGTCATCATTTAGCCCATCACATTGGATGTAGACATGGTCCCAATAATTTTCATCCATTGCCCAAAATGAAGGGAAAATTAAGGAAAAAAATTTAAATCTATTAAACACATTAAAAATATGAAAATTGAATAGAAAACTCTCAAATTATCAACATTACTTCTCTAATTAATTACAATATTTTAATATTTGTTATCCACGGTCCATTTCTAAATATTAAAATTTACGTGAATTTGTATTCCATTAAAAACATTATTAAGAAATTGTAGATTATACCTATCATTTCCACTATTATTTTCATACCATCTGTGTAGTGTAACGCCCCATTGCATTAAATTATTTTTATTATAGATTAAATTTAATTTCTTCATTTAATTTTAATGCACACAGAACTAGGTTTAATAAAAACACACATTAATCAGGAATTGTGAACATAATTTAGAATTAATTTTTACCAATTATATTAAATATATTTGAAAAAACATATACATTTTTCTAAATAGAAATACATAATTATCTTTTGGTGAATATTTTTGTTTTTTCAGAAAAGATTCATTTTTTTGTTGAATAGTTAAGAAAGATAAGTTGCAATTAAGAACTTCCTTTTCATTTAAATAATTTATAATAAAAAATTATATTTTGAATTTAGTAAAAATTAAAACTGGTAAAATTTAAAATCTTTTAATCAAATTAATTTCCTTGTAATAATTCTTATAATGTATTTATATATAAAAACATTTTAATCATTTGATCGTTTTCGCATTAGAAACCATATTTCTCATCACATATACGAGATTAATTTTAAATTAAAATTGTAAACTTATTTGAATTAAATTTGATAAAATGGATTCCGTATTTTTAATTAAAAAAATTAATTTCTAATATGTTCAACATAAATTTTTAGAAAAATTACTTGTGAAAATAAAGTAAAAATTAATTACCACGGTTAAGGTAAATATTTTTTTAGAAAGTATTAAACTACAATGATATGATTGAAGATGACTGAAAATAATTTTTTGATTTTATTTAATAGGTTAATATAAATATTTTCCATAAAATCCTATTAAAAATGTAAATTTATTTCCAATATCATTTCAATATGACCCATAAAATATGATCAATAAATAAAATGACCAAAAAAAACTTTTCATACTTTTAATGTCTATAAAATCATGGGATATGGAAAAAAAAGAAATTATTTCATATATGTACTATTGAATTATAAATGAAAATTTTTCATGATAATTTATTACATAATATTTATTTGGAATATTTACATATAATTTCTAGGAAATGATAATAATGTAATTATTTTGTTAACAATTAAATGAAACAAATTACACTAAACAATCTTAAATATGATGTAAATTGAATGAATTATTCTATAAATTTAATTTTTTTAGATTGATATATAATGTTACACATATGATGACATAACATATTCCAATTTTTTAATTGTATTTATATTTTTAAATTCATATTAAGTGAATAATATCATAGTTGACAATAATGTAATTTTATAAAAAATAATATGTTATTAATTGATTAAAAATAACTAAACATATTACCTTATAAAAATTTATCTCTAAATGATAATAAATGTATGATACATTCCATTAATGGAAATATATAACATTTATAATCAATATATTTACCCATAAATAGTGAAAAATCTGATAGTGCAATTAAGGTTAAAGTGGTGGTTTTGCGTGTTATATAGACTTATGTTAATATAAACATTCCACACACATCGTATTTTTATTTTATAAATTATATATAATATTTATTATAATTTGTTCTAAATTTTCTATCAATTCTCACTTGAGTAATTATTATGGGATAAATTACATAGGTGAGAAAACTAGTTACCAAAGTGAAAACCCAAAATTGTAAAATATAAGGACCCAAATAATATAAAGGAAGAAACGTTTTAAACGTCTATTTAATTATGTGTGGAGGTTTTTTTATACCATAAAATCCATTGAACCCTTTAATTACCAATTTTATATCCGCATTAGAAATTATAGAGATCCCAATATTAAATACTTTTGGGTATTTACAAAATTTCACCCCCCCTCGACTATAAAAGGTCACTCATTCGAATCACTTCATCATAACACTCAAGATAAATTTCTCATCCAACCCCTACCAGAATCACATCCCAATATACCTACACTCAACCTAGAAGAATTATTTTTGGATTAAATCAGTACTTTTAATAATTTAGTGAAAAATTAATGAGGATTCTTCAATAAGAGGTAGTGTTCTTCAACAAGCATATTTATTTTACTTCTTTCTCCACCTCATTCTGTTTTTATAAAATCATGATGTTATAATGTACTTATTATATTTAATATAATGGGAAATTATATAATAATTTAATGACCAAAAACAGTCTCCACACCCATCAAATGGGTTATGAAATCAATGTTTGTGTGTATAGTGTATTATCTCCTCGTGATGAGATGTCGTTCATTTTTTCAGTTCCACCTCTCAAGGTTATTAATGATGATGGATATAAAGTACATATATATATATATATGATATTTAAAACATATTTATAAAATTTAAATCAATATATCATGTATATATATATCTACCTTCCATTCTATAAGAGATATGATAATGTCGGTTATTTGTACGACATACCACTACCTGAGGAAGCGATATGATTCTTATTTCAATAACACTTCAGATTGAAGGTTATAATGATAATGTTAATGAATAAATTTTATATAAGTGAAATAATTGTGATATTCGGAATTCTAGGAAGATAATATATATCATTTTATTTCTTTCTGTTTCACTCATGTAAAGATGATAACATCGTTCATGTACCTGTAGACTACCTCCATCACAAAGTGATATGACCCATTTATCATCACCAAACCACATGGGTGATATATATAAGAATGTAATATTATATATATTATATCATTATCACTATATAAATACCATATTTTACTTTCCTTCTTTTTATAATTATAATTATATAATGGAAATGTTACTGATGCATTTATATGGCCTGTTGTCACTATGATCGTAATATACCTCGTTTTTCATTACCATCATTCAGGATTGGTTTTAAAAGTAAATGACTTCTAAATAAATGACACGTTTTTCAAAATTATTATTATTTATATGATTAAACTATATAATATTCAAAATAACTTAATAATTAATGAAAACTATTCATGAGAAAACAATGGAATTAACACCAGAAATAATGAAAATAATAAAAACAATTATTACCAAATGAGTGGTAAATCATTATAAAAGGATAATATATGATATTATCACTATTAATATGTTTCTAGTGTATGTTAATAAATTGTTTAAAACTAAAATACAAGTGGAAAAATCTCATTCCCCCCAATGGAAGTGTGAGGTAAGATATTTCGTCTAAATTTAAATTTCATCGTGTCTTATTTGTAATTATGAACAAATTCCCTTTTATATGGGGTATATACAACCCCATTAACATGTAATATCTCTATTCATTTAAAATATAATGAATTTTATGTTTCAATTTGAATAATTTTATCCAAGGAGAATTTAATTGAAAATCAACTAATTGTATAGGTTATTGTGCATTCTATTTTTTGTGATTATTTACATTCTCTTGAAATGGTCACTTTATTTTTATAATTTTTTACTAGACATTATATTTCACCTAAATATAAAATTTCAATAGAATTAATTATTTTTTAAACCTTATAACATTTTTTCATTTGGTTGTTACTTGGAATTATATGTAATTAACTGTAGAAATATTGGACAAATTCATATCCTTTACTCAATAGAGATATTTCATTTAAAGGAAAATTGAATAAAAAATTAAATAGATTATTTGATATATGAGGAATTATTTTACCCTTAATATATGGTGAATCATGGTATAATATATCCCATAAATGTATTGGTATGTTTCCTGAGACAAATTAATTTGGCCAAATTAATTGGGTTTCTACCTATAGTATTTAAAATTATCTGTGAAAGATATTAACTGTAGAGGTATCATGATGCCTGAGATAACTGAGTCCAATAATTAAGAATTAAATTATTAAATATTTTTTTTATTATTATCCGCTATATTTTTAAATTCGTATTATCTCTAGATTCATTTCATTCTTAGATTATTTATTAAATTGCATTATCTTCATTTTTTTACAATGACATGTTGATTATAACTTACTTATTCATACAGTCTAGATATGTAAATAGGATGTTTGTTTATTTATTTATTATATCATATTGATTATTATTTAATAATTCATGAATTCATCTATTGTAGTTGAACTTTAATCATAATTTGAGTTTTCCCTTATTTTGTTTCCTTTCCATAGGTCATGGAGATGAATCCATTGTATGAGTTTTGCGGGATTCTGATAATTTAATTCTTATATATATTCTATTTATTTTATTTCCACAATGTAAATTGTTTAGAATATATGTATCTAGTATTCCAAAACTACTAAACATATTGGTCCTTTATGATTCGATCAATTTTATCTATGTCAATATATTAAAGTAAGGCATAAAATATAGAGTTAATTATAGGGGTCAATACATTTGGTATTAAATTATGTTTATTAGAAACCTTTATATCTATATTTTAGAAAACATAGATTAGGGAGAATAAACATATGATAGAATTTGAGGATATGTATATAATAACAACCTTTTCATTTTTTTGGTAGATATTATTTGGGTTTTCTTAGAAATACAACCCTTTTTGGATTCTATAATTGGTTCTAGTTCTAGAATAGAGGTACCTAGGGGTAACTACTCTGAAAAAGGCACGTCGGTAGGAATCAGGTGTCACCTAGTATAAGAAAATTTGACTTAATGTGCAACTAGTTTTATGCTCTTGTGGGATATGATTAGGATTATTTATATTTTCTTTAAAAATCAATTATGAAGAATTTGAAAAGGTGATATCCCTCAAAAAACCATTTCAGTAATTATGAGTTTAGTTATACATAAACTTTTACATTTATTAAACGTTTTTCACATTTTTTGGGTTTATACATTATGTTTAATAATGATATAATTTAATCATGTGTAAGACATTATTTAGAAATAGAACATAGTATATTTCATGAAAATTACATCAATTTACATAATCCAAAGAGTACGAATGATCATTTATTTGATGTGTTTTAGGCAATATTTTGAATTAAAATAGTCTCCCTAACAATATCATCACATGCAGACATAGTATAATTATATAATAATATAGATAATGAATTATATATTATATCATGGACTCATAGGGAAAATGAGAATAAGAGGATAAATGGAAAACATATTTAGAAAGGAAAGAAGATAATGAAAGATTTTCCCACATGTGATGATTTTTAAAAAAACCCTTTTGTCATCATAAAAAGGTATAATATATTTCTACATGTTTAGTGTGAATATACACCAATATTGTGATTTTAATGATAATAATTTTTTTCAACCATATAGTTCTTCAGTAAGGATATTTGACCCTATAGAAATCATTGTCTTAACTATCAATGGAATATACCTTGATATATGATACTAGTTAATGGTCATGATTATTCTATTTCCATTTATGAATAAGAAATTTAAATGGAATTTTGTTTGGATTCAATAATTATGTCATTACAATATCTTATAAATGATATCTTAGTAAAAAAATTAATGATGAAGAATTTTTTATTTAATTTTTTTATTGAAAATACATGTTATTATATAGATTTCAGGAAAACCAAATCTCTTATTGCTGATGTGACTATAAAGGGAGATTATTCCATTAGTATTTGACCATAATATGACTTTTTGTCAATATTACCATGTGATTCTAGACACATGATAATAATTTTATCGTTATAATTTGTTTTTATAATTATAAATAATAATTTATAATTAATGTATGACGTAGAAGTACTAGAGTCAACTAGTAGAGTCTATATGTATAATGTAAAAACTTTAGGGAATGGGAGGGAGGTATCTTTAATATGGTTTTCCCATTACCAATCACAAACTTGTTATCAACAAGTGAAGCTTGATCATCATGAGAAGAAGTTCATGTTAGTGGAAATTACCACTCAGGAGATGTTAGCCAAGATGCCCAATGAATCTACCACCATCGCAAAACATTACCCTTACTTCATACATGGGTGTTATAAGGGTTTATGTTATATAACCATAGTAACATAAATTATAATTCCTTTTCATAAATATAATTTTCACTCTATAGATTCCATTTTAAGATTAGTTTTTCTTGAAAAAATATATGACAAATTTGATAAATTGAATTTTCTTACTCGAATTGTACCTTCTAGAAAAGTTATAAATTACTAAAATAATATAATTTATTGTAAATAATATTTATTTTAGGATGATAAAAATAATTTTATCTAAATATAAATAATTAAATTATTTTATTATGTCCTCAAAAAAGTTTATGTATTAGGAATTTTACTATTCATAATCAACCCGCTATTATATTTAACAAATAAGTTTTTATATATAAAAGGTAAAATGAACATCCTTAGAAAATTTTTATGATAAAAGAAATGTAATTTTTGAAATCATCACATACAAATTAGTTTAGGTTGAATTTATGAGAATTTTTGAAAATAATTTATTTTTCTGTGAAAAGTACAAAATAGTTTGAGTGTTTCGGTGTGTTTAATGACATTATAATTACTCCATAATCATTTAATATTTCATTAACCACAAAATACTACCAAAAATGTTTTAATTTGAAAATATTATGTATTTTTATTTATTTTAATCAATTTCTATACCTATAAGTAACTATCCAATGTCTAAAATGTAAAATTTAACTTTAAAAATATTCTTTTGAGGTCACTTTAGATTTTTTTGAGAAAATAATTAATATAATATAGTTTTAGGTCCTTGGGGTTGAAATAAAATGAAATTATTCCTAAATATAAAATATCATGGGAAAAACCTATGGGAAAGTCCATGGTTTTTTTCCCATAATCTAGATTTCCTGTAACACCCCGACCACAGTTACCTAGAGTTGGTGCATTATTTTAATACATTGGCATGATTACAAAGAATCAAGTCCCAAAGGACCGATCAGTTTAGCAGTCTTGAAAAAATAGATCACATACATGATGTTACATTTTCACTTTATGATGTACAAAACAACATAAATAATCAATATGAATGCCATTATTCTCTTGGCTTAACCCTGCATATTAATCACATTACACTTCTTGGAATCCTGGAAAAAATAAAACACAGAAAGGGGTGAGCTCAAATGCTCAGTAAGGGTAAGAAATACAGTGGAAACTTTCAAAAATAAGCATAAACTTTTAAGGCAATGTATAAAACTAAAACAAAATCCTTTTAAACTTGAATGTAATGTGGACTATCATCATGCATGAATGTAATGTGTGGATTCCATATTAAAATGAACCCAAAGGACTCAGGTTTTTTTGTATTATCACACCCATGGCTCAAGACTCAATACATATACATTCATCTCACAACAGATACCTAAAGACTCGGGATTCTCCATTCTTCTTTCAATTAATAAATATCATTCCTCAGAAAGTATTAAACAACCTACCATTAAAATTCCCAAAAGACTTGGACCAAACTATTTCATCATGTGTCTCAATATTCATTATGTATTCATACCAGTAGTTAGAATTCATTAAATCTCATGTATTCACATTGCATCCACTGGTTTTTGGGACGTGGCTCACTGGATATGGCTTCCTTCTATTAATACATTCATAGAATATTCATGAAATTAAAACTGCATGAATATATCATTTTGATATTAGCTACTCATTAATCTAATTATTTATCACCTGAGAACATCTCAGGTCTATATTTTGTAAATCTTCATGTTAGTACGCATGTGAAAGGTTCTAATATTATCCATAGTGGATGTCTTGATCATATGATAAGTGTTTACATTATAAAATCATGGTAGAAAACTCAACATTATGATAGGATATTGGACTGGAATGATGGTATATAACGACCCATACTTTACATACAAAATTTAAGCACACTTATTACAACATATAACAAAACGATGAAAGGACCGTATAGGTATAGTGTCTTTAGAAACTGGGAAACAAAAACAACTGGTTCATAAAGAATCTACTTTACCTCCCATTCATTTCATCATATCTAGAGTCGCTTTTTGGAATATCCTATGTAATAACATTCTTCCTGACTTGGGGAAATAAAACATACAAAAGGGTGAGCTCAAATGCTCAGTAAGGGTAAACAAAAGAAATATCAATCACATCATATACATAAGAACATAACATTTGGAAATCTTAACCTGCAAAAGAGATCATAATTTCATAACATGGGATAAATCATAGTAGTGAAATGTAATCCCAATAATCATAACTTAAAACATGAAACTCTATGGAATACACACATAATAATAGAGAATCATTTCTTGTTAGTCAATACTCATTGACAAGACTATCTTAGTGGACAAAGTCCATTTCTGAACCGAGTTCACTCCTCGTTTCAGTCATGTTTCGATGAACCAGTTTAACCTGTCGTTCCAGCCATGTCTATCTCATGAGATATAAAATCTTTACCCAATGCATTGGAGGGAGATATAGGTCCCACCCATCTCATAATGATACCATTCTTATGTGTTCCACAAAATCATAAATCATACATCTTTGCATAACCCATGTAATAAAACATCATGACATCATAAAACAATTTATATAAGATAAAGAAATTCATAGAAATAATTCCATCACAACATAATCAAGTCAATGTAAAAATAGGGATAGAAACAGAACCCTGTATTATCTTAGATGGAAAATAATTTTGATAAAACACTTGAACTCCATTCTTGAGGAAAATATCCTTTCTGCTTCAAAAAACACTTTTCCTTTCTTAACATGTCGTACAATTCTAAAATAAAAGAAGTTGATTAAAAATAAACTTCAAAACTTGTAAAGGAAGCTTCTTGGAAATAATTTTTTAAAAATCCATTCATGTCGTATAAGTTAAAAAAACATTCTTCTCGTACTTTTGTCTGAAAAGTCAAAAAGTACCTCGTACGAAAAAACGACAAAACATTCCTTTCATATCCTTTACTAAAAACTCACCAAAGGGTAAAATTGGATTTAAAAAATTGTAGGTGGATGGAAATACTATTACATATTGAGGAAACATGGATGTGGATGATAAAATACACCCCAGTAAATACTAAAGTATAAACAATCTCATATAAAAATGAGATTGTGATATTTCCCTTACCTTAGGTCTGATTTGCCTCGTAAGTGTCCGAACCTCCTGTATAATGATTTAAATAATGTTATTGACTTATTACAGAATCATAATTATTGTTATTATATCATATGTGGTCATATTCTTAGCTTCTTATTAGTAATATTTCATTACAACTTGTTATTCGGGTGTTTATTACTTTTTGTTCTTATGCGTGTTTTGTCAAATCAATTATTATTCTTCTCTTTAGGTTATATATAACTCATTTACAGATTGTTATTAGTGTAATATATATCATATTAATTCATTCAATTCATTTATATAATCATTATGCAATGAATATCATGTAGAACGAGTCACATCACATCGTGGAGACGGTATTCCGTACGTACGCACGAGCGATGATATCATTCCCATGATCATGGAATTGTATTGGAGTGTATGTATACTATTTCAGAATAAATATCACTTTAAAATAATCATATATAGTTATTATTTACACCATTAAACCCCTCCAAGTAAGGTGGTGGTGGAATGTAGATTACACCACGGCGTGGAGACGGTATTCCGTACGTACGCACGTGCGGTGATTTCATTTTCCGTAGGATGGATAGATGGTGAAATATGGTTGTTTCATACTTATAATAACATATCAGTATATGAGTGATACTGATGTTATTACTTCATAATGAAACAACTAAAGAAGAAGAAGTGGAAGAAGAAATAAAGATGAAAGAATCGGTAACGGACATTACCTCTTCTTTGAAGTGCTTCTTTGAGACCTCCTTTTAGGGCACTAAAATTGATCTTTGAAGAATACCAGGACCTCTAGGATGTCTCTAGGGAAGTGGAGAGGAGAAAGTGTCAGGGGTTTCCCGAGCATTAAGGCTCAAATTTGTTTGAGGAAGAGAGGGAGGAGGTGCCCTTTTATAAGGGAGGAGAGGGGCACCTTTGGAATAACTAAAATTATTATTTTATTATAAATCCATATTCGGTTTTAAATAGCTCAATATTGATTTATTTCGAAGATAAGGTGGGTATGGGTCGAAATCCTATCATCAAATAGAATTTATACATGTTTAGGTTCCTATTTGGACCTTATCATTTATATTTAACATTAAGTTAAATAATTTTAATTTTACCGTGTCTTCTTGTTTTCTTACACTATAAGGTTAATAAAATTACTATAATAATCCAAACGAACCCAAAGTTGTTTATTATTAATATATATAACCTAATATAAGTCATTTGGCCGAACCTTAGATTTTTAGGAATAAAATAACAATTAATAATATAATATTTGTTTTAAAAAACTATTTTATGTCAATTTTGACACGATTTAGTAATTGATTTTTGTGAAATTCATAACAGAATGAATAGTTCGAAAAAATATAATTAAATCAATAATAACATGTCATATTAACCTATAAAATTAGTGTAATTCATTAAAAGTCTCAAATTACATTTGTTTGGGTATTTATAACATCAATTATGTTAATATTTCATTAATAAGATAATTACTGCATCATCTTTGTGTCATTAATAAATTAAAATATTTAATGTCTAAAAATTACAAATAAAATACCATTATGTAGGAAATCTTTTTAGCTTTCTAATGAATATTTATAGTCGAATTTATCTTATATATTACCTTATATTAAAAATTATTTACTTATTAAACATTGATTTTAACTATTTTAACCCTTCTTTAAATAAATTAATAACAAATGTCCTAATCTAATCCAAGTGGGCCTAAATGGTCATATTTTATTCCTAAGTTTGTTTTTTGTTGAATTAAACTTATCCAATAGAATTAGTACATTTTTTAGGGTAATAATAATATCATTTTTACCCTTAATTACCCTATTTACTTTTAACTGTGGTAAATAAAAGTAAAAAGTTACAATTCACCAACAATTATTTTCATCTCATTGAACCACATTTTACTTACTTACATCTACCGTGTCTCTAGGATTTTTTAAATTCGACTCATAGAAGTGGTAAAATTAAGTTTTATGAAAAATTCAGTTTTTTAACTACCACTTAGTGGTTTCACTATTCATCAAAAAGTGAAAGTTTTCAGAAAAATACCAAAATTTCACCCTAGGATAATTTCGATATTCCGAATCCAAAAATGAAGTCCATTTTGAAAAATAAAATTCATAAAATTTCAAAAAGTGGTTATAATATTTTATTAGCATATCATTGTTTAGTGAAACTCGGTATTGCGTACGACACAAGCTATCGAGGAAGGTTGCGATTTCGTGTAAAGCAAACCAAGCAAGTTTTGTGTGTAGAAAAAGATTCCTTTGATGATTTATATAACATAAAAGTCTCGGGTGTTACATTCTACCCCCCTTAAAATGAATTTTTCCCTCGAAATTCGTCACATTGTAACAAACAGATGAGGATACCTCTCCCTCATCATATCCTCAAGCTCCCATGTAGCTTCTTCTAATTGGTGGTTCCTCCATAAAACTTTCACCATTCGAGTGGTATTGTTTCGTAGGACTTTTTCACTATGATCCAGAATCTCTATCAGTTGTTCTTCATAAGAAAGATCCTGCTCCAGCGGTACAACTTCTGAGCTGAGTACATGTGAAGTATCTGGTATGTACTTTCTCCAGAGAGATACATGGAACACATCATGAACTTGAG
This sequence comes from Viscum album, assembly GCA_963277665.1. NCBI lineage: Eukaryota > Viridiplantae > Streptophyta > Magnoliopsida > Santalales > Viscaceae > Viscum > Viscum album. The sequence goes on along the minus strand of OY728127.1, from coordinate 1,072,379,637 downwards.
AGAGATTCGGTGGATGTGCCAATTGGTAAGCTACCTTCCGAACACGATCCATTATTTCGAAAGGACCGATATATCTAGGGCTCAACTTCCCCTTCATTCCAAATCTCATGACCCCCTTCCAGGGAGATATTCGTAAGAACACTTTATCACCTACTTCAAACTCTAGGTCTTTTCTTTGGTTGTCGGCATAACTTTTCTGTCAACTCTAAGCTGCTCTTATGTGTTGTTCAATAGATCTGACCTTTTCTACCATTTCATCAATGAGATTGGGTCCTAATAGCTTTCTTTCCCCAACTTCATCCTAACAAGTTGGAGTCCTGCATTTCTTTCCATAGAGAGCTTTATAAGGATCCATCTGAATACTCAAGTGAAAGCTATTATTATAAGAAAATTCCACCAAAGGTAGGTGTTGATCCCAACCACCTTTGAAATCCATAGTGCAAGCCCTCAACATATCTTCTAGAGTTTGAATTGTTTTCTCAGACTGACCGTCTGTCTGAGGATGATAAGAAGTGCTGAAACTCAACTCTGTATCTAGAGTATGCTGAAGACTTCGTAAAAACATTGAGGTAAACCTCGGATCCTGATCAGATATAACAGAAAGTGGTACTCCATGAAATCTTACCACTTCCTTCACATATATCCTGTCATGCTGATCTAGAGAGAAATCCTCTCTAATAGCGATGAAGTGTGCAGACTTTGTAAGACGATCAACTATGACCCAGATAGCATTATTGCCTTTGGATGTTTTAGGAAGTCTTGTGACAAAGTCAATAGTGATGTTTTACCATTTCCATTCGGGTATGGGTAATGGTTGTAACATCCCCTTAGACTTCTGTCTCTGAGCTTTAACTTGCTGACAAACCAAGCATCGAGAGACATTTTTAGCAACATCTCTTTTCATGCCATCCCACCAAAAGTACTCTTTCAGGTCCTTATAAATCTTCGTGCTTCCAAGATGAATATAGAATGAAGAACTATGAGCCTAATCCAGCAGCTCCTTCTTTAATTCGGGGATAGGAGGAACACAAACCCGATTCCTGAACTTTATTATCCCATCACAATCAAGGTTGAATTCAGGAAAATTTCTCACCTTCTTTTGTAACTCGACATCTTATTTCTGTGCCTCTTTAATCTTCACATGTATAGATTGTTGAACATTCATTTGAGAAAGATACGATTTTCCCCTTTCATTATAATTCCAAGATCCATCCTTTGTAAATCCATAAATATTGGATCTTTTGTGATCCTCATCATGGATAAACTAGCATGGTCTTATCGACTTAATACATCTTCCACCTTGTTTTCTTTCCCAGGGTGGTAATGAATTGAGCAGTCGTAATCCTTAATCAGCTCCACCCATCTTCTTTGGCACATATTCAGCTCCTTTTGTGTGAAAATATACTTTAGACTTTTATGATCAGTATAAATATCACACCTCTCACCATAAAGGTAATGCCTCCAAATCATTAATGCAAAGATTACCGCAGCTAACTCCAAATCATGAGTTGGGTATTTTTGCTCATGTATTTTCAACTGTCGTGAGGCATAAGCTATCACCATATCATTTTGCATAAGAACACACCCAAAACCCTTCTTGGATGCATCACTGTAGATCACAAACCTTTCTCCACTACAAGGCAATGTGACCACAGCTGCACTGGATAACCTTCTTTTCAACTCCTTGAAATTCTCTTCACATTCCTCCATCCAAAAAAACTTAACTCCTTTCCGAGTCAACTTGGTGAGTGGATTAGATAATCGTGAAAAATCTTTCACAAAACTTCGATAATATCCAGCCAAACCAAGAAAACTTCAGATCTTAGTTACTGTTGTTGGTCTCGACCATATTTCGATAACCTCTATTTTTGCTGGATCCACAGATATACCCTCTTTTGAGATTATGTGACCCAAAAATGAAACTTTTTGAAGCCAAAATTCACACTTGGTAAATTTGGTATAAATCTTCTCATTTCTCAGGGTCTTCAATATAATTCTCAATTGATCTTCATGTTCTTCCTTGCTCTTTGAATAGACAAGAATATCGTCTATAAAGACTACCACAAATTGATCAAGATAGTCTCTAAAGACTCTATTCATTATATCCATGAAGATATCAGGGGCATTAGTAAGACCAAATGGCATCACTATAAATTCATAGTGTCCATACCTTGTACGGAAGGCCGTCTTTGGTATATCCTCCCTTTTGACCCTTAATTGATGATACCCTGAATGAAGATCAATCTTGGTAAAGTATTGAGCTCCACGTAGTTTGTCAAATAGGTCATCAATGCGTGGGAGAGGATATTTGTTCTTGATAGTGATCTTGTTAAGTTCTCGATAAACAATGCAGAGTCTCATTGATACATATTTCTTCTTAACAAATAGAATAGGTGCTCCCCAAGGTGACGCACTAGGGCGTATGAACCCCTTATCAATATTCTCTTGGAGTTGCTTCTTCAATTACAGCAACTCAATTGGGGCCATTCTATAAGGTGTATTTGAAATAGGCAAAGCATCCGGTACGAGTTCTATTGAAAACTCAACTTCACGATTCGGTGGAAGACCCAGTAATTCCTCCAGAAAGACATCATCAAACTCCCGTACAATGGGAATATTCTTAATAATGAGTTTCTCACCAACCATTTGAGATAAATAATCTTCATTTAGTGGAATCAATACCCATAAAATGGTACAAATTTCCACTAGAAAGTTATGTTCATCCTTGCATCGATAGACGATCACAGATTGATCTGGAATATGAAATGTGACTTCCCTTATTTGGCAATTGATATGAGCTCCATCTAGAGAAAGCCAATCCATGCCAAGAATCACATCAAATTACACTATAGTAAGGATCACAAGATTTGCAAGAAGCAGTTTCCCACAATCTTTAATCGGAGAAGAATTATAAACTTTTGATGCGACTATTGTGCCATTAGGGGTTGTGACAACTAACTCAACATCTAACTGTTGAGTTAATATGGTGATATCATTAGAATATTCTTCAGAAATAAAGGAGTGGGTGGATCCAGAATCAAATAAAACATTTGCTACTTTAGTGTGGATGGTAAGTGTACCTTTCACCACATCGTTATCGTACTCCACATCACTGAGAGAAATTGCATGTGACTTTCCTTTGTCTTTAGCCTTAAGATTTTGTTGACGTCGACTATCATCATCAACCCTTGGATTTGGGCATTGATTGGCATAATGCCCCATCTCCTTTCACTTGAAACATTGAAGTGTAGTAGGGTCATTCTGTGTATCCCTTCCTTTGTTTTCATCATTAGACATCTTCTTCCCATCATTGCGGCATTCAAATTCCCGATGACCTTCCTTTACACATTTGAAACATTTACTTGTCCCTTTAAGACAACTCCCTCCATGTTTCTTTCCACACTTTGAGCATAATGGAAAGCTCATATTCTTCTCAGTGTGCTCTTTAGATTTTCCTTTGAATTCCATTTTCCTCTTCTTATCAATCCCATATGACTGATGGGTTACTCCAATCTCCATCTCAACTTTGAGAGCACATCGAACGATTTACTCGTAGATATTGAAGTCCCTTATGGCTAACACCCTTCAAAGACTTGGGTTTAAGACACTAAAGAATCGATCGATCTTACTCTCAGGTGGGATAATAATACCAGAAGCGTACCTTGCATGTCTTGTAAAATTTGCTTCATAAGTACCAACAGATTCATCATCCTTTTGCTTCAGTTCAAGAAACTCTTTCTCCATATTTTTTTGGAGAATACGAGGGAAGTACTTTTTGATAAATAAGTTCTTGAACTCATCCCATTCCATGGACTCAATTTCATCCCTTTGCATCATATTCTTAATAATATTCCACCATTGATCAGCATCTCCTTCCAAACGATGCACTGCTAGGATGACTTTATCATGTTCAAAACATTGAAGAACTGAAAATATCTTTTCAGTAGTACTAATCCATTGTTCAGCAACTAATGGATCAGTAGACCCGCTGAAAGAAGGTGGACGCTACCTCATGAAGGATTCAACAGAATGTTTCTTCTTCCTTTGCTCGTTTGGAAGTCCTGCATGATTCATAGCTTAAAAAAGTTGTGTGATCATGGCTACAAGATTTTTCATTCCGTCTCCCATAACGTTTGGTTGCTCTGGGGGATAATCATTGCATTGCCCATCGCATTCCGCATTAACACGGTTCATTCAGGTTTGCATCCATTGACTAAAACCAAGAAGAATAGTGTGAGAAACACTAATTATAATAGGAAAACCACATAATCAAAAATAAAATTTCACACTTAAAGTCTTATCCTAGGTTATTCTTGGTCATTTATAAAACACTAAGATTATTTTCTATGCTTAGAATTATACTTAGGGTTCTTACTAAGGCTTTCACATCATATTTTCCAAAGGTTGACTATACCCTCCCTTTGATACCAACTATAACGACCCATACTTTACATACATTGTTATTACTTCAAAATTGAAGAACATTTATTACAACATATAATAAAAACATGAAAGGACCGTATAGGTATAGTGTATTTAGAAACTGGGAAACATAAACAACTGGTTCATAAAGCATCTACATTGCCTCCCATTCATTTCATCATATTTAGAGTCCCTTTTTGTCATATCCTACTTAATAACCTTCTTCCTGACCCGGGGAAATAAATCATACAAAAGGGTGAGCTCAAATGCTCAGTAAGGGTAAACAAAAGAAATATCAATCAAATCATATACATAAGAACATAACTTTTGGAAATCATAACCTGCAAAAGAGATCATAATTTCATAACATGGGATAAATCATAGTAGTGAAATGTAATCGCAATAATCATAACATAAAACATTAAACTTTGTGGAATACACACATAATCATAGAGAATCATTTCTTGTTAGTCAAGACTCATTTCCAAGACTATCTTAGTGGACAAAGTCCATTTCTGAACTGAGTTCACTCCTCGTTTCAGTCCTGTTTCACTGAACCGGTTTAACCTGCCGTTCCAGCCATGTCTATATCATGAGATATAAAATCTTTACCCAATTAATTGGAGGGAGATATAGGTCCCACCCATATCATAATGATACCATTATTATGTGTGCCACAAAATCATAAATCGTACATCATTGCATAACCCATGTTATAAAAATGGGATTCTTAAACATCATGACATCATAAAACAATTCATATAAGAAAAAGAAATTCATAAAAATAATTTCATCACAAAATAATCAAATCAATGTAATAATAGGGATAGAAACATAACCCTAAATTATCTTAGATGGAAAATAATTTTGATAAAACACTTGAACTCCATTCTTGAGGAAAATATCCTTTCTGCTTCAAAAAACACTTTTCCTTTCTTAACATGTCGTACAATTCTAAACTAAAAGAAGTTGATTAAAAATAAACTTGAAAACTTGTAAAGGAATATTCTTGGAAATAATATTTTAAAAATCCATTCATGCCGTATAAGTTAAAAAAACATTCTTCTCGTACTTTTGTCGGAAAAGTCAAAAAGTACCTCGTACGAAAAAATGACAAAAGATTCCTTTCATATCCTTTACTAAAAACTCACCAAAGGGTAAAATTGGATTTAAAAAATTCTAGGTGGACTGAAATACTATTACATATTGAGGAAACATGGATGTGGATGATAAAATACACCCCAGTAAATACAAAAGTATAAACAATCTCGGATAAAAATGAGATTGTGATATTTCCTTTACCTTAGGTCTGATTTGCCTCGTAAGTGTCCGAACCTCCAGTATAATGATTTAAATAATGTTATTGACTTATTCCATAATCATAATTATTGTTATGATATCTATATGGTCATATTATTAGCTTCTTATTAGTAATATTTCATTACAACTTGTTATTCGGGTGTTTATTACTTTTTGTTCTTATGCGTGTTCTGTCAAATAAACTCTTATTCTTCTCTTTAGGTTATAGATACCCCATTTACAGAATGTTATTAGTGTAATATATATCATATTAATTCATTCAATTCATTTATATAATCATTATTCAATGAAGATCATGTAGAACGAGTCGCATCACATCGTGGAGACGGTATTCCGTACGTACGCACGAGCGATGATATCGTTCCCATGATCATGGAATTGTATTGGGGTGTATGTATACTATTTCATAATCAATATCACTTTACAATAATCATATATAGTCATTATTTACACCATTATACCCATCCAAGTAAGGTGGTGGTGGAAAGTAGATTACACCACGAGGTGGAGACGGTATTCCGTACGTACGCACGCGCGGTGATTTCATTTTCCGTAGGATGGATAGATGGTGAAATAGGGTTGTTTCATACTTATAATAACATATCAGTATATTAGTGATACTTATGTTATTACTTCATAATGAAACAACTAAATAAGAAGAAGTGGAAGAAGAAATAAAGATGAAAGAATCGGTAACGGACATTACCTCTTCTTTGAAATGCTTCTTTGAGACATCCTTTTAGGGCACTAATATTGGTCTTTGAAGAATACCAGGACCTCTAGGATGTCTCTAGGGAAGTGGAGAGTAGAAAGTGGTAGGGCTTGGCCGATCTTGAAGGCTCAAGGTGGTGTGAGGAAGAGAGGGAGGAGGTGCCCTTTTATAAGGGAGGAGAGGGGCACCTTTGGAATAACTAAAAATATTATTTTATTATAAAGCCAAATTCGGTTTTAAATAGCTCAAAATTGATTTATTTCGAAGATAAGGTGGGTATGGGTCTAAATACTCTCATATAATATAATTTAGACAAGTTTAGGTTCCTATTTGGACCTTATCATTTAGATTTAACATTAAGTTAAATAATTTTACTTTTACTGTGTCTTCTTGTGTTCTTACACTATAAGGTTAAAAAACTTACTATAAAAATAAAAAAGAACCCCAAGTTGTTTATTATTAATATATATAACCTTAGCTAAGTCATTTGGCTGATCCTTAGATTTTTAGGAATAAAATAACAATTAATAATATAATATTTGTTTTAAAAACTATTTTATGTCAATTTTGACACTATTTAGTAATTGATTTTTGTGAAAATCATAATAGAATGATTAGTTCGAACTAAGATAATTAAATCAATAATAACATGTCATATTAACCTATAAAATTAGTGGAATTCATAAAAAGTCTCAAATTACATTTATTTGGGTATTTATAACATCAATTATGTCAATATTTCATTAATAAGATAATTACTGCATCATCATTGTGTCATAAATAAATTAAATTATTTAATGTCAAAAATTACAAATAAAATACCATTATGTAGGAAATAATTTTATCTTTCTAATTAATATTTATAGTCGAATTTATCTTATATATAACCTTATATTAAAAATTATTTACTTATTAAACTTTGATTTTAACTATTTTAACCCTTCTTTAAATAAATTAATAATAAATGTCCTAATCTAATCCAAGTGGGCCTAAATGGTCATATTTTATTCCTATGTTTGTTTTTGGTCGAATTACACTTATCCTATAGAATTAGGACATGTTTTAGTGTAAAAATAATATCATTTTTACCCTTAATTACCCTATTTACTTTTAACCGTCGTAAATAAAAGTAAAAAGTTACTATTCACCAAAAATTATTTTCATCTCATTGAACCACATTTTACTTACTGACATCAACCGTGTCTCTCGGATATTTGAAACTCCACTCACAGAAGCGGTAAAATTAAGTTTTATGAAAAATTCCATTTTTTAACTACCACTTAGTGGTTTCACTATTCATCAAAAATTGAAAGTTTTCAGAAAAATACCAAAATTTCACCCTAGGATAATTTCGATATTTCGAATACAAAAATGAAGTCCATTTTGAAAAATAAAATTTATAATATTTCAAAAAGTGGTTATAATATTTTATTATCATATCATTGTTTAGTGAAACTCGGTATTGCGTACGACGCAAGCTATCAAGGAAGGTTGCGATTTCGTGTAATGCAAGCCAAGAAAGTGTTGTGTGTAGAATAAGATTCCTTTGCTGATTTATATAACATAAAAGTCTCGTGTGATACATGGTATGATCACCATGGATCGATAATGATGGAATTACCATGCTTGGAAAACACCACACGCGAGGGAAGAAGGAGATGATCGTTGTCTGATCAGTTAGACTGCATAAAATACATCAGACGACTCTTCTTATTTATGAATTTTTTAAACACACTACATTGTCTCATGATTAATGATACCACATTGATTCTATGTATAATTGTGTGTTTCCTTTTATAGTTTGGTGTCCTAATTCACTACTAGATGTGATTACAAGGGACCTCCTCCGAACCCCCAATGTCACTATTCCATTCCTAATCCTCAAATGTCCTACCACCCGACACCATTTCTCCATCCCTATTCTCCCTTGAATATCCATGTTCATGCAATATTACATACCAATGTTTATCTTACTACAGTAGACTCACTCTTGTTCCCACCTTCACCTTCCGATGCATCCCTTACTATGCTAGACTCTTGTACCCAACTCCGCAGTGGATGCACCTTATTCTATTTTCTTGTTAGTTTTCATGGTTTTCATAATTGAATTCCAACAAAAATGTGTTGAGATAAAATATTCAAAATGAAAGTGTAAAATGAAAATACAACAAAAATCTAGAAAAATATAAATATTATATTTATATTTTTTCATTGTCATCATCATCCTTCATGCAAATCACATTTATAACATTTAAATAATAGTTCAACTATCATCACAATTGACATGGTTAATTACTCAAGAATGACATTAAATGCCACCATGTGAGTTTGTAACAATTTTCTAATCATTACCACTCTATGTTAACTCACATATTGACTCATTGACAACAAATTAAACACTTGGGAATAACAATCAACCATTGATTAAATGACTCTTCTCTAGTCATCCATGTTAGCATGATTGCCTAAAATTATGAATACATCATGACAGTTATTTAAATTAATAGTAAAATTTTTACTAGTTTTTAATGTATATATATATTAAAAAATATTTACATGTATTAGAATATATACACAAATACATATATGTGTATCATCACTCACATATTTGCATATAAACATCACATATTCATTTTTATGTAGATACGACCAAATATTTATTTATAGAATCAAATTATATAGTAAATAAATATATGTATAATTCTCTCCCAATGGTGATGGATCCCTCCTTGGTTTTCCTAGGTTTTGGTTCTTCTTAGACTTTCTTAGGTTTGGAAATTCTGTCATGGTATTTCTGATTGAATGTGTGTTGTTTGTAGATTCTTTCATCAGTATACGACATCCATCTTCTAAGTGATTAGAACGATGTAACATGATATAATCAAGAAATGGTGGTGCCTATCACTTATGGATAAATAATAGGCATCGATCATCATGATAAATAATGAAGATATCTTTGTGATGTGTCATATATCTCTTCTTATGAGAGGAAAACTCATATCCGATCAGTCCTTCAACTTTGTCTCCATGAATAATATGTTGAAGTATCTATAAGGCCTTAAGGATGGGGTGGAAATTCTAAAGATCTATTATAGACTTTTGGTTTTCAAATTTTCCAACAGGGATGACAAAAAAAGAAGGTTCTTCTTAGAAGAACATGGTACTTCAATAACTATCTCATCCTCATGGAGGATCTAAAAAGAGGTGGAGACATCTCAAATGAGGCCTTCTGAAAATCCCCTTTTAGGATTAGATTTTTGGGAATACCCTTCTAGGGAGGATCTGAACGTATCATGAAATAGGTAAGGAACCACGTTAGTGAATTTGTAGAATGGGGCTGATTAGACCCCATTCCATGGGGGTATTTCATATAGAACATGTTCCTAGTTGATGCCACACTCCTACTTTTATAAGGAACTTTTCATTCCATGCATAACTCAAATATCTTAATCCTGTTTGAGAATGAGAAGTTTCCCACTTTCTATTTATTCAATAGAATAATATTACACTTTTAATAGGATTTCACCACTAATGAAGAAAATAGAAATTATAATATCATCATGAAATATAACCCTTGGATTCATAAAAAAACCATGGAATACCCTGTGTTTTGGATTTAGAAAAACACAAGGATATGTAAAACTATCTAAATCCCTTTGCACGTATGATGAAACCAAAAAATAATATTATTATTTTGGGGCTACCATTCATTCTTAAATACCCTAGTAATCATTGGAAACTGAAGGAGATGAAGAAGTTTCCACCCTTAGATGATTCTAGTGAATTATGAGGTATTCCTACTGAGGTGGTTAAAATCCCTTTGGAGTTCATCGACCTACAAATGTGTACTCTTCCTATATCTAAATACTTACTAAAACTCTCATCCAGTCTAAATCATATATCTTATTACCCTATGGACCTAGAACTACTTACATGTATAATTCCTCCATTATTAATCTCCCAAACAAATTATAATATGCATGAAATTACTTTTTTGGGATCCAAAAAACACTGTACCTAGAGGAGGAACGTTAGAGGGGACCCCGGTACTGACCCCCTTGTTACAGATCCATACGGCTCTAAATGAAATGATGATACCGTGAAGGTGGATGATCGCTACCCAAAAAGATAGAAACTAATAGAGGAAGGATCCTTTAGGGAATTATCATAGATAGAGTCTAGATTGATCCAGCCCCACCTACTCCAATAAAATCCCAATGTTGGAACTATCATGGGATTGGAAACCCATGATTAGTTCAGATGCTCCAGCACCATTGTGCTTCAATTTTAATTGATATGGTTTTAATTTTTGAAACCATATTATAATGCAAGAAAAAGGTTGATATTGGAAAAAACTTGTCTATCATTGTTGCTTCTCGGTCTCTCGTAACGGTAACTCGGGTTCCCTGTGTATTTTTTGGAAGGAATTCATAGATATTATACTGTCATCTTTCTATTAAAACCACATTATCAACTCCGTTCACCATAAAAACACACCTATATGGACCCTCATTCTGTTTTATGGATGTCCTTCTAAAAGAGTCAAATGGAATTCATGGAATATTCTTCAAGTATAGTGTGAAATATTTCTTAGACCAGCCCTGTTTAGAGGGGATTCTAGTGAAATTATGTTCCAGTTCAAAAAGTAAATGGAGTTAGTAGATTTCATGAATTCATGATGTATTTCTAGTAATAAATGATGGGGGTTGGGATTTCTGATATGGGGCATGAATATACACCTTTCACTTGGTTTAGAGGGTATATGGTTAGCACCCACATCACATAGCGATTTTTCCATTTCGTAGGGTCGAGTGAATAGTCTCATTTATTCAGGTCCCTCCAAATATATTACATGTTCCCTACCACCTCATATCACTAACCCATTATTATTGATATGGTGTATGATACAAGGATACCTCGATATGACAAATTTTAATATTTGAGTGCTTTTGGGAAAAATAAAAGGAATGTGAAGACGTGATCCGAGATAGTTGGAAGGTCATTGACCCTGATACAAGGAAGAAAATTCACCATGATGCATAAAAACAAAAAACATTGATTGATTCCAAATATCAACATCCTAAAAGAATTTGAGATATCAATTAAAGAAAGTTGAAGGTGCTCTACTCTTGCCCTCCCACTCATATTATCCTATCAAGAATCCGCGAGCTTGAAATGGAAATTGGCGTAACACTTTGTATAGGAGAAATATTCTGGTCCATTTGTGCTCATGAAACCCAAATTAAAGAGTTCCATGCTAATATGACTTATTTCTACCATAAGGCCTCTTTAAGGCACAGAAAGAACACTATAGTAAGGAAGAATTAATCCATCCACTCTCATTGGAACCATAATTACCCTCACATAAAAAATTAAAAACACCTTTTGGTCATAGATTTTTGGATGATTAGACATTTTAATTTTTCATATAATATTTTTTCTAAGATCATAGTTAACCATATCCATCCCTGGTTACCATCTATTATCTCTACAAAAATAGTTCCATTGTTCCTAAAAGGATAATTACAGACAATTCCTTTATCTCCCATGATATATTTCACTCCATGAATACTCAATAAGTTTCTAAAAGAGGTATTATGGCATGGAAGATTGATATAACTAAGGATTATGATCTTTTGGGGTGGTACTTCCTTTAGTTTGTATTTAACAAAATTTGTTTTTTCTCTAGATGGATTGAGATCATTATGGAATGCATCTCAATGATTTATTTTATGATAATAATTAATCGCAATCTCACTCGGAAATTCACCCATTTTAGGGGCCTTTTATAGGGGGTCCTCTTTATGCATTCCCTTTTATTTTAGTAGTTTATGTATTTTTTAATCTTATTTAAATAGAAGCGAGAAATAATTCTATTCATGGGGAAATGTTCTGCCAAAAAATCCCACCCATTACTGATCTCTTATTTACTACTTATTGTCTTCATTTCATAATGTATGCTCATGAAGAATTCATTTATATATGCCATTTAGTATGTATATATGCGGAAAATTATGTGTAATTTGTTATAGGATGATATTTTTTAGGTTTTTAGTACTTAGATGGTCGATAAACACAATAAATAACTTGGGCTACCCATGATTATTGTTCGATCAAAAAATATTTTCTCAAATATCGTTAATAGGGTTGGAAAAAATATATGGTTGGAAAACCATGAGGGTATCTAAATCGGGGAAGGAAAATCTAGTTAATTCAGTGATTCAAGAGATCCCATGATATACCATGTCTCTCTTCAAACTTCCATCCATAGTTGTCGACCAAGTTCATGCTCGTATTTCCAATTTCAAAGGGGGTTATTACAACGGATCGAACAAAATTCACTGGATGAATTGGAAAAAACATTCCACACCTAAAGCATGTGGGGGTATATTATTATTATAAACATATATTATTGTAGGGATTAAATAATGAATAAAATAACACATGTGAAATTATTATTTTCTAACCGTAGTAGTTTATATACCCAATTATATTATTTTATTAGTGTTTCCCTTTCATTTTTTTTCACGACAACATCCAACGAGAATCTTTTCGAAGACCTTGAGAGTTACCTTTCCAAAAGAACACTCAAGAATAGAGAGTGATCCTCTTCTACTACTAATCTCAAGTATAGAGATATTGAAAATATATATTTATTGGTGAGATTCTTGAGATGATCAAAGATGAATGATGTAAGTATTATGATCTACCATGCTAGCACTCAGAGATTCCTTTGGCGATGTTTAGAGGTTCATGAATCATGTGTGGTTCACAACTGGAGGGAATATACTCATTATTCCTACAATTCAAAGATCATACGACATAGAGATATTTTCAAATTCATAAAAAAGGAAATAATTCATTGTAAGGAAATTATTTAAGTGTTTAAATTAATTATAAATAATATGTGATGATCCAGATATTTGATTCCAGTGTTCATTCATCAAATAATCATTGATTAAATTATATTGTTATTGGTGTTTATCAATAATGTACATATTGGATTAATCATCAATAATGATAATAATCTATGTTGGGCATTCCCCATCTAGAACTTCCGCTTCCCCCAGAACCATCAAAAGTAAATATTTTCGATGTAAATTTTAAATATAAATGAAATTAAAATGTAATATTTGTATTTCAATACATTTTTTTTGTGATATTTATATTCCAATTTGACTATATGTTTCTAATATGGTTATTTTAAAGGATTATGGTAGGGCTGTATGTTTTACAACAGTTATCATATCCTTTATCAATGAAAAAAGCTCTAATAAAGGCTCAGTTTATCAGCGTTAAAAAAGCACCAATAAATTCCCCTTTATGAGTTCTAAAAATTAAGTAATAAAGGGGAAATTTTTTAAAGACTAATATTAATCTTTGTTAAAAGGGGAATTTATTAATACTAAAAATAAATCACTAATAAACGGGGCCTTTATCAGTGACTTTATTAGCACTGATAAAGGCTAAGTTCTTTTATGGGTACTCCACATGTTCATACTTTTTTTGTACTGACAACAACCATTTATATCATTAATATAGGTCACTTCTATTGTAGTTATTATCATCAATCAGATTCTGAGAATCATGTAGTAAAGTAAAGATTATGGGGATCCCATATTGAAAAACCTTGACTTGGAGGAGAAAATCTTTAGTGGCCTGAGAGTTGTTGGAGAAACAAATCCTATGGTTCATGCTGGAGAATTTGTAAACACTCATTAATAACCCCTCCCCAATCATATTCCAACATCTATCCATTGAGTTCATACATACCATGGTGTCAATCATCCCACTAACTCTAAAAAAGGTAAAACATAGAATCACATTTTCGCTCCACTTATGGAGGATATAGCTCATCAGCAGGTGTGAACATACCCAGGGTGCGACTACTTATTTGAACCAACATTACATTATTCCCAATGGGAGGTCCTCTAGTTCTCTAGAAGGATCTTCTAGTTTAGTTATTTTATTTCAGTGTGCCATTAAATTGAAGAAACTATGTTCGTGGTGGACATTCTATTTTATACCACCCATGTTGAGTTTGGAGTGAGGATCAAAATGGGTGACTATGATACATTCAACAATATTTTGAACAAGAAATTCAATTCTAACAACATCACACTAACAATACTTGTCCTTCTAGTGGATGTGTGGATAGTGTATTTGATTTATAACCACAACATCTATGTGAAGGGTTACTGAGGATCATGTTACCATGAATTCCCCTCATATAGCTTTGTTATGGGAAATCTTGTTAGTGATATCCCAGATGGTGTGCTTCTAGGCAAGGAGTAGATCATCCACAATAGGTTTGTTTTTTTATAGATGGGATTACCCTTGTATAGAAGCATGATTTTTGGGATATCACTAATGAACATTCCTATAATGAAGCAATAAGAGAATAATTAATGGAAGCACACTCCCTGATAACCCTACTTGAAGCTTTTGAGGTTCTAAATCAATGACTGCATCCACACTTTCATTGGTATGATCAATATCATCAAGTTTACTTTAGTGCAATTAAATTCCATGTTCAGCATGTAGTCGAATGTCTCATGGTCACCATTTTTGGAAACTCACTCCATACTCATCATGATAGATAATAGAAAAAATGTCCACCATGATCATAGGTTCTTTAGTTTTTTGGCACAGTGAAATCCAAGGAAAAAAATATGAAACCTCTCAGAGAACTAGGGGGCTTCCATTAGGAATAGAGGCATGTTGGTCCACCAAAGTAGCAGCACCCTGGGATGGCTCATTCCTACTAGGGAGGCATCTCCTGCATAAGTCTAGAAAATGAGTGCTTATGTGGTTTACCTCTAGTGGATCTAGTGAGATTATAGAAACCATGGTATGAAATCACTTAATAGCGATATGTTGGAATGTCATCAGAGAGTGAAGATTAATTAGTGCATTGAAATTATCTAGTACTAACCATAATATTTGTATCTCCAGCATCCCTAGGTCACTGAAGACCTGTTCCTCCCTGTCGATGATCCTCAATATAGGATAACGATCATCTTTCCATTCCTACATGGCTCTTATAGTCTACTCGAAGTTGAAGCATCTGTTGAAAATAATATTATTCGAAACTCCCAGCAGCCCATGAGTTAGCATGGGAGAATATTTTTGGCGTGCTGGGGCTCTATGTTTAGTCATAACATGGATCAAGTCCTCTTTAGTAATTGATGGGTTGCGAGAGAGAAATTTTTGGTTGTTATAAAACATAATGGAATATATGTGGTGGAGATTGGGTTGGTTGTGGTGGATGAAGCCAATAGAAAGAAAATGGGTTAGAAGAACCAAGGGTTATATTTGATATGGTTTTCTGAAAGCGTAAAAATGTAGTGGAGGGGTTTCATAAAATCCATTGATTCAGTCATTTTTGCAACCAATCTACCACTGATTGAATGTATCTACCTTGATCATCCATATTTACATGACTACCTGAAATTGTGAATATGTCATGACATACACATAAATAAATAATAAATTTATTATTAGTTTTTAATGTATATATATATATATTATAATTTATTTACATATATAAGAATTTATATAAAATACATATATGTTTATCAACCAACACATATTTACATACAAACATCATATATACAATTTTATGTAGAAACATTTAAATATATATTTATAGAATCAATTTTTATATGTAAATATATAATCAACTCAAATAGTTTGAAATTTCATATGAATAACAGCTATATACACTTATTTTTACATATAATATTTGGTGATTCATTAGCATATAAAAATCATTCTATATTGTACCAAATCTACCAAACTCTTTGATTCTAATATTTATTATAAGGAAATTTACTATAATAAAATAATTTTTCCATTAAAATGTGTCATTGATTTCAGAAGTGGAACTTCAAGATACAATGATAATCCAATCCGCACTAAATTATTGCTGATTTTACCCTTCTCAGAGTGTATTCTCCCACTAGCTGAAAGGAAAATTTTCTATTTATTATAAGCTTGACACTTGCTTCAATTTCATTCTTAATATAACCATTAAATGTTCTATATATCCATATTTACAATTCTTAATTAGTGAATTTTTTTTAGTAGTTTTTATGTCCCATGCAGATAGTGAGATGTGCACTGTAAACGCATACTATACATACACTTAAATATGTAATATTCATCAATATGCATACACTATAATGAATAAAATTCTTCAATATGTAATATGCATGTGTTAAACTGATAGTATGTATGTATACATCGCTTACATTGCAATATATATACACTACATTGCATGTTTTTCAAAAATTAATGATTTAGTATTCAGCAATATTTTAAATATAATTACATATACTACAACATATATGCATACACATTAATATTTTTTATGAAGATATTAGCCAACTGATTTTGCCTTCTTCTTTAGCCTATTGAGTCAAATATTTTGTATTAAATACCCTTTTCATCATTCATTTTTTATATAAATAACTTACATACGTTTCCTTTTCTAATATTTATTAATATATGTGTTTTTGTGTGTGTGTGTATTTATATTAACAACTAGAGTAATAATCATTCTTGAAAAAAGGAATATATAGGTTAAAAACATCTGAATTTTCAAAGAATGTGGTTGCAATTACAAGGTACCCATATCATCACTTCACTCCCATTTTAGCTTAGTATTTTATCAACATATTTCCAGCCACATTTTTATTACTATAATCATTATATGCTCAAATGATATTTATTTTAAAATTTCATGTATTGAATATATATATATATATCTTTTATACATATTTGTTCTCTATATATTTTGACACACAAACACAAACATGTTCAAAATTATGATATATATAAATATATAATATGGATAAAAATTATATATATACATATATTTGAATAAATACTCAAATATATATATTCACATGTTTTTTATTATATAAATGTGTGTGTGTGTGTGTACTCTTATAAGAAAATTAATTTAGACTTAATTAATACTTTATTCCCTTAAACATTCATATCTTTATTCTTTTTCAAATATATAGTTAGTTATTTTGTTTGAGTATCTGCTCATGAAGATGCATGAAAGGGTGTAGGGATACTAGAAAGATTCCCTAATTTCATGTATGTTTGAAAACACCATTATAAGGATGAAATTCAGCATGTGCTTCTATTGGTTCAACACTTTCATTGAATTGTAGTAAAGTTTGTTTAAACTCTTTTTTAACCAACCTATGTATATTATTTACAAAAAATATTAAATTCATTTTTTCTGTTATTTAACATGCACTATTACAAATAGGGCCTTGAAAAGAACTAAAAATTGTCTTTAACAGCGCTAGAAAAGTGTTGTTAATCGCGAAAAAGATAAAGGGGGTCCCCTTTAACAACGCTATTTTAGAACTAATAAAGGCCAAGTTTCATGATCAAACCCAACACCTATACATAACCTACACACCTGAGACAACACATGCACACACAGCACAAAACATCACTTGCACACAAAATTGCTGCACAAAACAACACCTACACACAAACAAATAATAGAGGAACAAAACAACACATACAAGAGTTTCGCAAACAATATTATATACATTTAATTGAAATAATGAATACAAAAAAAATACATTGTTATATACATTTCAAATAATGTTTTATATGTTTAAAATTACAATTATCAAACAAAATGTTAAAAAATTTAATGTTTCATCCTTTTTGCATCAGTGATCCCCTCTAAAAAATTGTCGTCAATTGTATTAGTTGACAAAAAAAGCACCTGAACTCAGGAAAAAAAATCCACCTATACAAGAAACCAAATATTATGTTAGTTGTACAATAATTAAATAAATTAAACATTAATATGAAAGAATACATTAATAAAATGTCAATTTTTAATAAAAAAGACACATTTGGGTAGGTAGGGGGCCATAAGACTAGATGATACTTGATACCTAACCTTGATTTGGGTAGGTAAGCTTCTATGATAAGCTACTAGAGTAATGAAATGGAAAAAATTCCACAAAGTACAATAATTAATGATTTTCAGAGGTTTCTTAGTGTTTAGACTTTCCCACTTTCTCTTCTTAGTCCCCTTATCGGAATGAAATTCAAAAGATAACTTGAGGTGCCAAAGGTGGTGTTGATGGAGGCACAAATTCTGATTCCTTTGGATCAAGAACAACCACATCCATGAGATCCATTTGACTTGGACAACCCTGATCATCAACCTATCATTCACTTTTTGAACCATCTTTGGCCAACATGTTCTAGGCAAAGTAAACTGGAGAGGTGGGAGGTGACCAAATTTTACCAGCCTCTTGAAATATCTAAGAGAAAAGGTCTAAAGTCTTCTACCCCTGTGATTATGGCAACCACCAAGCTAGTCCCTCCCCCACTATAGGGGGAGGGACCTCCATCGTCCTCTAAGAGAGTGATGTCCTCTTTCTCTCCATTCTCCAAACCCTAGATACTTCTACCGTTCCTGTAGATCTTCATGTTCCCTTAGGTTCTTGTGCTCTATATAGGGATCCCTAATCTATCGTTACCGATCGCAGAGTTCAACAATGCTACGACACTCCTCAATCAGACCCTGGTAGTGTATTTCCCAAATAGAATAACGTTGGTGTTCTCCTTTGATAGGTTATTTTTCAGTTCTTAGGATCTACAAGAGAGGGATATGGTGGGTCCTCTCAACAGTAGATGTATTTTGATCCATTTCACATTGGAGGATGAACTAATAAATGCTTGGTCTAGTGCGAGCCGCAGCTACAATGGGTACCGCTTCTTCCTCCAAAGATGGTATTATGACATCCATATGAAGTGGGACACCCCTTCGGTGGCAATCTAGGTGAGTTTTCCTAACCTCCCCTTCCTTTTCAAAATACTTCGATCATTTGGATTCTTAATTATATCATAAACTTTTATTTTTTTTATTAAATTAATCCAATGAGTTATAATAGATTAGATAATGTGTACTTATGAAACAGGATGTGAAATATATTCTTCTCAGGATAAAGACAAATGCCTAGGGACCGGTCATGCATGTCGTTCATGGATGTGTATGAGGCCCAAGATTTTTAAAACAACTACACATCATTTGACCTTCATATCACATGGATTTTCTTCCTTATGGATTTACATAATGTCGGACATGACTTGGGCATGGAGTTATCTGTCATGGAAACACATATAACACACAATATGTAAGAGTGTTACAAAGTGTGTAGTGCAGAAAAATGTGTTCTATCATGGCCTAATAAATATGATTTTTTCATTTAATTTATTTTTCATGTATTTATTACAAAATTATTTGAAATAATTCAATATTAATACTAGTGAAATTAACATAGGTACAGAGTATGTACTAATGGGTTACAATCATTATAGCCTTGTATTATACAACAAAAACCATATCACCTTTTGAGGGAGTCTTCGGATGTTATTCATATTGATTTTACATTTTCATTGTTTTCTCATCCAGAATGAAGAAGTATAAGAGAATAATTCCACATTTTGATTTATGTAATGAATAATAAATAAATAACAATTATAAAATATCATATCACCAATGAGTGACTAATAAATAACTATAAATTAATTATGTGACTCCTCTAATAAGACATAAAGGGTTTAGGTGTTGTGGAAGTTCCTTGTTGGCATAACCAACACATATTTTCTCATAATCAATGATTACTCTGAGATATAAATCATGAAGAACATAATGACCAACAAAATTAAATTAAATATTGATTGATTTATAAACATCATAACTAATAAGGTATGATCCTCACATATAGTTTATTTTTAATTTATTCCATGATTTAGAATTACCTTATGTCGTAATTATTTATTCATTGATGATTTGGTTGACTACACTCATCATAATATCATTTTTTCATATAATGGAATGTATAATCCCTCTGTCATTGATCCATACATGCTCCAAAATCTCAAAATGCCACTATATAATCATCAAGTTGTAGCACGGTTAATCCAAATTTCTTGTTTCATTCATTATTGATCACTGTAAGAATCCCTTCATGGAAAAAAAATTATGTTATCTCAAAGTCTTGAGATAGTATAAGAGGATTGGTTCTCTAGTTCTTGATAGGATTCTTTCTTATTCTTGAGAGAATTTTCTCTACATTTTTTGTACACAATAAGAAACTAACCCTAAAAATCTATATAACAGATTATTTATAGAGCTAGGTTAGGGTTGGTAATTTTATATAGTCCCTTAACTAATTACATATTCTATATTATACCCCATGTCTAACAATAATATGAATAATACTATTATTTTCTTAACATGCGCAATAACATTAGATAAATAAATATCACTTATTAAATAAATTAATTAGTATTTATATAAATTATATTTATATACCATTTCTAGTTGGACCATTAAACATGGTTTATCTATTCTCCTTGGTATTTACTAAGCATTGAATAATTATTGTTTATTCAATAAATAAATATTATTTCATTATTCTTCAATAAATATAATAGAAATTATATTCACTAAATCTTTTGAATAAATATTTATTATTATATAACCCATATATTTATTTTTATGAATAAATAAATATTAAATTATAGTTGTATAACAAACATTAATAATTATTAGACCAAAAAGGGAGAATAATATTTTTATAACCTGCTAAATTCAAAATATAATTTGATTGAATTTTAGGGTAAACTTAGTGTGTGACTGTCTAGGCCACTTTCACTGTGGAAGTAGGATGAACCTCCTAAATTTGAAGGATAGTATCTAGAAACACACAAATATACCCATAAAAAGGATTTAGTTTCATAATGACATACTACCAAATTTGAACTCTCACTATGTAATATAATCCATTTACCATGATATCTTTAATTAAACACATTGCATATTACTGACATCAACCTATGTGCTTGTTGTATATTTTATTGACTATCTATAAATGAACATTACCATATAAAACTAGGGATATGATTAGGAAATTTCCTCTCCATAATGGGCCTAAGATATGAACATCTATTAAATCAATAAATAGACAAATGCTTTCTCACATTATTCATTAATTCGGTGTCACTCGTGATTCACCCAATGTATTTAACTTCACCAAAATCATATTTCATCATGGTTTTATTAAATAAAAGTACAAAACCAGTGATATAAATTATTTATAATATTAAATTCTAAGGATTAATACACATATACACAAATGGTAACATCCAATGATACCAATAAATGAGGATTTCATACTGGAAGGTCATGTTCTCATAATTATTGGTTCTAAGCGTAGCAAAAGAGTGGTTGGTCCAGCGCCCAACATTAATTTTTTACTAAGATCAATGATTATTTCGAGATCAATACGGTGATGAACGTCAATCTCCACAGAATAGAATCAAATATTTAGATAAAGAATGAAGAGGCCTAAAACCAATAGAGAGGATCTTGCACAACATGTTTATAATTAATTTAATTAATTTTAAAAAGAAAATAATACATGGATCTTAGGTACATTCTTCATTAATGATGTTGATCGTTTGGAATGAACCTTCCAAATAATCTTGTTGAGATTTTGAGGATTCAAACCAGAATCCCTCTAGCGGTGATCCACATGTGCTTGGATGGCCTCCAATTTACATCACTCATTCTGTAGGTGCTAGCGCAGCAAAGCGAGTGGCTTGTGTCGGCCGTTCTTGATTGCTTGTTCTTAATTCTTGAAGAACACCTCTCATTCTTGATAGGGGAGGTAAGAGGATTCATGATAGAAATTGTTTAGCTCAATAATTCTCAATTCACCAGGCATGTAGTTCAGTACATGACACAATAGACGTATGTGTCTTTTCATAACCTGGATTTGCTCGAACTCTACTTACATTCATTGAACACCCGAATAAATAAATAACTAATTTATTATCTTAAATAAATATTTTATTTAAAAACTAGTAAATAAATATATTCTAAATGATCAATAAAATAAATAAATATATTTTACTCACAATACAGTGAATAAATATTTATTTAATTTATACGATCATTTTAACTTGAATAAAATTGTTCCATGGTCTTGAGAATAATATTTATTTCATAAATTAAATTAAAATAAAATTTAACCGAGACTACAAAAAACACTTAGTGTGTGACCCTCTAGGTTTTATTCTCATTGGTATTTAGTGGGATTGCCTAAATTACAAGGGTATTGTCTATCAACACGTCAAGGTATAGAAGTTAAAGATCTTATAGTTGCCCAAATAACATCCACATATAAACTCTCATTGTGTAATATAATCCCTTTATCTCAATATCTAATAAAGAGGGTTTCCTGATAGTATTTTCAACCTTTTTTATTGATACATCATTCTATGACTAACAGAAATAAACTTGTTCTTACTCCATAGCCATGGAATTTTACGTGATGATTCTATTTCAATCAAACGGATGAGATATCAACTTCCTTAAATGGAAGGTACAAATCCTTCCTCGACTTATCCATTAAAAACATGTCATTCATGACGCACTCAATGTACCCTAATTCCCACCAAATGTCTGTATGATGGTTTTCTTCAGCAAATTAATGTGTGCAAGTCATGACACATGTTAATGAAAATCTTAAATTCTAAGGATCATTACACATGATCGCAGATATGAATATTCGATGATGCTAAAACATGCGGAATTATTACTGGCGGGTCTGTTTTTATAATCTCTCATCTTGGAGATTAGAAAGAGAGAACATCATGAGAATAAGTCTTGTCTACTTACGATTACTCACACCTAAAGATCTGTATACTCTGTGTCCCATTATATTATTTCATCTAAACAAATAATTATATTTAATAATATTTTCATAGCACATCAAGATTCTCAACATAGCAGGGAACTACTATGACCTTATCAATGCGAAAAATACTCTAGGAAATTATTACACTATATTCATGAAGAACAATTAACAATATGTAATAATATTTTTAATATTTAAATATATTAAATATTTATATAATTAAAATACAAATAGTTTGTTCTAGGACACCAACTCTTACAATAATCACCTACTCTAAAAATTACCAAGGGAGAACAAGTTTCTCAAAGTAATATGAGTATCTAACCATGATAAACTATATCATTTACATCCATTCAAATGATATCATTAATCTATAGAACATATATTTAATAATACTATTTTGATACTTTTAGGTTCTCATCATAACCTGAAAATTCTAAAACCATTCAGTGTGATAGTTACTCTTAATGCCTTACCATACACTATATCACATTAAAGAACAATCATAATGTGTTAATAACTTTACTAACAATCAATACAATGAACAAAGGTGATCCTAAAATACATAGAATTTTATTCTAGGGAACTAACTCCAACTAACTCCCACTTTCACTAAAGATTACTAGTAACAAAATTCAGTCCACTATATGTCACATGATATCAATCCTTGTGTTGAGATAAGGATTTTTTTAAAGGTGTATTATAAGTTTTCATCTATATAATACATATTCACTACAACTTCACCCCTCTATGAAAAATCCCTAAAATATGATACTTCTAGAGTATCTACTTTTTCTATTGGCCTAATCTTGGATCCTTTGCGAGAGCTGTTATTTTAGTATTATCATAGTGTAATGTGATAGGGTCTTTATAGATAGAAACCACATCAAGAACATGAAAAAAAATGTATTGAAATAGATCCATTAGATGCATTAAAATATACTATATACTTTGAATCTGTTATAGAATTGGTGAAAACTATATACTTTTAACTCTTATAGCATACAACTCCTTCATTGAGACTGAAGACATATCCTAACTATGAATTAATATTGTTCTAATCTATTTTAAATCTATCATTATTATAATCCATGATGATAATATCCCCATTTACAATATAAACAAGGAACATATCCTTAGTATTCATTATATACATAAGCATGTGCATTAAATCAAACTAATGTTGTTCACCTAGATCACCTTTGTATCTAGCTACTGTGCTTAAAGTGTTAGAAATCAGCTTGTACCCAAGTGGCAAAAGGCTGCTTCTTGGTATCCAAAAGACCCATGATCAAATTCGGGTAGGGATGAATTTTCGGGCACTATAACAGACTATAATAGGGGGTATTGTAGCAATGGCACTATAGTAGTGGAGGTACTGTAGCAGGGACTGTAGCAGCGGTGGTACTATAGCAGCCCAGGTACTGTAGCAGTACTATTCACAGAAGGGCCCTTTGGGCCAAAAAATGGGCTTTCAATCCTTGTATTCAGGCCACATGGCCTTGGAACCTTGGGATATGTAATGGGCCTCCCTCTACCCAAACAAAAATAGGTCTTTATATAATAATAAAATGAGGCTTCAACCCTAACCTTTAAATAAAAAGTGTTAGAAACATAAAGCCTAATACATAACATGGCATACATGATTTATTATATCATAGGATAATATGGTAAAAAAATCATTCTCTCTCTATTTTCATGTTTGAGGCCACATTTTATAAGAAAGATACATATCATGTGACCCTATAACCAATCACCTATTGTAATGTTACATACTAAATCACTAAATATCTTTAGTATTTTTTCAATGTATGTACATTGACTTAGTCTAAGTATACTCTAAGATCAATCATTAATGATATTGATCCCTATAATATATGTTGTTTCACCAGAGTCCATGGGGAAGCACTTGTTCAATCATTCTTTAACTAATTTTAAGAATGACATGTTGTTTCAAATAAGTAAAATGTTGTTAAAATAATGTACTAGTATAACAACTAAAATCCCATATAACCTCTTATAAACAGATGGAACACGTTTTTTTATTGATACAAATTTGTATTATAGCTTGATCAAATAGAATGATACATGACATGTATGATTTCTTTAGTCCATAAATGGATCTCTTTAGCTTTAATATCTTTTTTTTCAATATCTGGATTCATAAAAAACTTATGTTTTTTTTCATATATACATATTTTTTAAGGTTCTCCTTAATGAAAACTATTTTGATATCTATCTTCCAAATATCATAGTCATGCAGAGGTACAATAAAAAGTAAAATTATTTTGGATTTAAATATAGTAAATTGGGAAAATGTTTTATCCTAGTCAATGCATTGATGTTGATTAAACCCTCTAGACACTATTCACGATTTATAGGCATTTACTTTACCTTCCATTCCAGTTTTCTCTTAAATACACATATTTACCCAATGGTATTTATATCAACATGAGGAACAACCATAAACTATACATGGATTTGATACATCTAATATGAATCAAAATTCATGGAATATTACCCTCTTATATCTTATACGCTCAATACTACCTTCTTATAGGAAAGAGGATCATTATTATCTACTAATAATGAACCTCCATCCTTAATGACTTAAAAAACATATCATTCTGGTTCTATATCCACTATAGTGATCCTACACAGTACCTATGATTCAGAAAAAACATCTTTCATGAGGTCCTATAAAAATTTTTCATGTACCAACTCTTTTATATATTGGGCAACAACTTTATCTAAGTCAATCATTCTCCTAATATCTTTCTTGATGATGTGCTCCCTCTTAAGAAAAATTACTTCAATTTCTACTATTAATTCTTGTATATGGAATCATATATATAATATTCCTTAGTTTCCTTAGGATATACTATAAAGATACACCTTGTTCCCCTATGATGTAGTTTGTTTCTATATATAGACATAGTAAATTCTGTGTAACCTCATTCATGAATATATGACAACATGGGTCTCTTTCCACACCATAACTCAGTGGTAATGAAATTTTCTAACTTTTTTGTAAATTTTTTCGTACGTACATTGTAGTGTGTGGTGCATATCCCCAAAATGAAAATGGAATATTTTTTTGACTCAGTATCGACCTCACCATGTCAGATAAAATATGGTTCCTCTTTTCACTCACACAATTCCATGGTGGTGTATAAGGTGGAGTGAGTTCAGATAGAATATCATACTCTTGTAGAAAGTTCATAAAATCTTCATTAAGATATTCACCATCTATATTAGATTTAAGATTATTTATATTTTTACCATGTTGACTATCTACTTAATTCTTGAACACTTTTAATATCTCAATGGACTCAAACTTATAACTCATCATTTTTATATAACCATATATACTCAAGTCATTGATAAAAGTTATAAAGTAATAGTACCTACATCTAGATTCTACAAGAAAACATCCATAAACATCATTGTCTGCCAATTCTAGAAGCTTTGTGGATACTTCACCCTCTCCACAAAATGGTGGTTTGTAAATTTTTCCTTATAAATGGGCATGGCATATTTCACGTTTTTCTTCTAAAAATAGTTTAAATAAGAATCTTGATATATCTTTATATATGATTCTCATTTATGTGACCAATATATTGATGCCACAACTGGGCATAAAATAATTCATTTGAACATGATTCATAATAATTTTACAATACCTGGTTCTCAGAATTTAATACATAAAGACTATAATTTAATTGAATTATACTATAACATATGATGTCTTTGTAAAATAAACAACTCTTATTTCTAAAAATTAAAGTAAAACCATTTGTATCTCATAAATATATAAAAGAAATTCTTGGTAATAGTTGGAACAAAATAAAAATCTTTTATAACTAAAATCATCCCTATTGTAAATAGAAGGTGGCAGTCTCCTATAGTCAATGTGACAAGTTGTGCTCCATTTGACGCTCTATGATACATCGCTCCACTTGAAATATTTTGGAATATTCTTGGTTCTTAGATTTTTATATAGATATAACTGCCATAATATATATCTAATAACCAATGTGTGGATATAGAAATATTTCCCTTAATAATGAACACAACTAAAGCTTCCCTTACTTCTTTAACTGGGTATAGTTTACTTTTAGTGCCCCAGCTTTCCACATGGAAAATATACAACATTTTGTTCCTTTTCATTCCATTGAATCTTCTTCTTCATAGAAGTATAGTTCTTAGGATCCTTAGAATTATAAGGATTCTTGAGGCCCATTTTCTTATTATTCCTTTTCTTATTCACCATAAGTACTATCGTTTTTTCACACCCCATGTAATTTCAAACATAGAGAATCAAACTATGAATTTTTTAAAGAGTCTTCGTGCTATTACTCATGTTATAATTCATAATTAAACTGGAGAAGCTATTATGTAGTGAGGATAAAATGAGATATGTGTGTAGCTCATCCGGGATTGTTAATCCCAATATGTTTATGTACTCTATGTATCCAATAAACTTGACTATATGAGGACCAACCATCACCAAAACTCTATGTTGTCACATGAATAATGCATTGGACATCTAATATCACTCTTTTCATTCAATATTTTTATAATTATCATGTAGGTGAGACATGATTCTATATGCATCCATATCTTTGTGTTACATTAAAAGATCACTGGATATAGATAATAACATGAAACATTTGATATTTTTGGAATCTTCCATGCTGTTTGGGTAGAGGGATTGTTCTTTATTACAATCCACTTTAGTAAGTGACTCAGGAACTAGGGTTTCCGGTAAGTCTATTTTCCATTAATGGAATAAGATGATGTTCAAGTGCCTATACCATTCCTAGGAACTTGATCCAGTGAGACGCTTAGGATTCTCTTTTAGGGATCATAGTGATATAGTTTATGTTTTCTGGATTTATATTTCTATAATTAAATAAGATTATAATATTATTACTTTATCTATATTTTATAATTTTTCAATACATTTGGAATTTATTAATCTTATAAAACTTCGTAAAAACCTATTTTCCCTTACCATTACTTCTCAAATATCTCATTGTATGGTTATTCTAGTGGAAATGATACATATTACCCTTTTTATGACCCTAACAGTGTCCTGCCATGTTATTTAATGAGTTTTCGATAGAAGTTTCTTTCCAATTGCATTAACTCATATTTCTTTGATCTATTGAGTGGAATCCCATAACCTAGAATTTAGGATAAGGATTTCCTCAACACTTTCCTATCAATTACACCATGTCCTTATTTGATGTATGACCCTAGATGTAAAATATATCTAGTTTATTCAAATTTAAAGCTAAAATTCCTCACTAATTTAAAACACCTCAACTTTGGATTCCTATGAACTGTTAACTATGGTTTGTTTCTAACTTATGTAGAGGAAGAATATACTAAATTAATATATTTATTTGTGTTATTTTTAATCTATATGAATAAATAACCGATTTTATCCTATTTCATACAAGTAAATAGTTAATGGATTTTATTTAAGTGATTTACCATGTTTAGGATAAAATTTATGCATGTTATGAATTGTATTAATTACATCTTATATTCATGTTAATTCATTAATTTATGTGAAATCCATAAATCATCCATAATGAAATAAACCATGTAACTTGATAGAAATAAAAATAAATAAACATCGTATGATCATGATATTTTCTAATAGTTATCTTATTTTATATATAGTAAACTAACCCTCAACCCTTAGGTGAAAAAACATTGAAACATAACATGGTTTATGCTGTATCATTTCACTAGTCCTTATATGTTATCCTAGATTGGTTTTTCCACGGCTTAGAACATGAACCACCTCCACTTTCCCAGTATCTCCACTCCTTACATATGTTTTAATCCCACATAGGTGAGGGGGACTAAAGAATCAGTTTATAGGTTTTACATAAAATAAAATGAAAGCACATAGGTTATTACAAAATAAGAGGACCAGATGAAACTCTAGACTTCATTTTAATTTAATATTAATAATAAATTAAAAGGAAACCAATTGCATACATAGGTCTGGTATAATATCATGATCACCCACAAACATGCAATGAATATACATTTTAAATCTAGCTATAATTCAGTTAAATTTATTTGTTAATTAATATTAAATTTCTCAAATTAATCTAATTAATTATTTGATTAATTAACCAATTTAATTTATCTTAATTCCATTCAAACCATCTTATAAATTTACATCATCCATAATTTTAAGAAAATTAATAAAAAAATATATTTAAAATTAATAAATTAAATATGTGTACATAGAGATAATGACATAAAGCTTATCCAAACTAGTAGACATGGTCTTTGTAGTATGTATTCATATGGAATCTAGTATAAATTTCATAGAACAAAATTACACAACATGATTTACTAATAAACAACACATTTTCATATGTAAATTAAAGAAAATGTGATATTATTAATGCAGGAAGAGTACACAATAAGTAAAGGCAATACAAAACTTTCATTTTGGTATTTAACATGGAAATTAATTTAATATTTAATTAATTATCCATTCGCTTGGTTTTTATTTCCAATAAATGATGCATAAAAACATTTTGATTCAGATTAATTATACAATAAAAAATTATTTTTGTGTTAAATTAATCACATGAGGTACAATATACCACATAACAATACATGGGCTACACTATGTGTAATCTCTTATTCCCATGTTTGTAACACTTTCCTAGGGACTGGGCATGCTTGTTGGTCATGGATGTGCATATGGTAAATGGTTTTTATTCCATCTCAATGACATGTGAAATTAATGTTGCACATATTTTTAGTCTCCTTGTTGTGTACTTGATTCTTGATGTGACTTGAACCCATAGTTTTCCGTCACAACAACATGTGGACGATAAATCATGTAAGAAAGTTACACGATGTGTATTCTACAAACTATCTGGCATCCTAACTTGGTCAACTCACATTATACATTTAATGAATTCTACATGTATTTTCTTTTTTAAAAATTGAATTAATTCATGATTTATCAGGATGAAATTAAAATGGGAACACAACGATTACCAATGGTCTACATGTTGTATAGTCTTGTGTTATATGTCCAAAACCCTTAGCACCTCCTAATATAGTCTTCAGATATTATTTGTGGTGATTTAACATTTTCATGTTTATGTTATCAAGAATGAATAATGGGAATAGAATAATTCCGCATTCAAATTTAGAGAATGAATAATATAAAAATAAAATCCAATAGAAAATTCATATCATTAATAAATAATTATAATTTAAATAAGTGATTGTTTTGATACTACTTGAAGGTTTTAGGTGCTATGGAAGAGCCTACTTGGCATATAAAACTAATTATTTTCATAATAAATGAATGATATGATATGTACATGATAAATAACATCAAGAACAATATAATTATATCAAATATTAATTATTTTATAAGCACCTAAACCAATTATACAGGATCATCACATGTAATTGATAATTAATTTATAATTAGATTTATAATTATGTTTTCCTATATTTCATTCTTTATTGAGGATTTGTTCGAATACTCTCGACATATTTTTGTTTCCTCATAAAATACAATAGTATAATACCTCTAATGATGATGCACACATGCTCCAACATCTCAGGACATCATCGTGGAATCAACAGGTGAAAGCACAGTTGATCATGATCTCATGCATTGTCTGTCATTGATTGCTATAATAATTTCATCATTGTTGCAATATTATTTAGGTTATCTCAATGGATTGAGAATGTTTAAAATTATTGGATCTCAACTTCTTGAGACTTTTCTCTCATGGGATTCCAATAATTTTCTCTAGGTTTTGTGGTAAAACAGGCATCTAACCATGGAAAAAAGATATAACTAAGTATTTATAGATCTAGGTTAGGTTTTTTAATAACACATAGGCCCTTAAACAATGCCTTATTCCTTAGAAACCCCTTGGTATAATAACTAAATAAGTATTATTTTATATTCTTAAAATGTGTAATAGCTATGGATAAATAAATATCATTTTTTAAATAAATTAAATAATATTTATTTTAATAATATATAATATATCAATTCCAGGAGGACAATTATTCCAACTATATATATCCTCCTTATTCTTTAAAAAACCTTGTAAATAATAGTTTTTAAATAAATATATAATAATTCATTATTCACTAATGAATATAATAAGTATTATATTCACTAAATCCTTTGAATAAATATTTATTATTATTTAACTCATATATTTATTCATCCAAATATATCATGATTAAATATTAGCAATAAACCAACCCCAAATAATTAATAATAAATAAATTAGAAAAAAAATTCACTTGTTAAATTCAAATTAAAATTTAACTGATATTTCAGATACAAATAGAGTGTAACCATCTTGGCTTTTTCTCAATGGAATTAGTTAGAACCCCCTAAGGTCTAAGGCTAGTGTTTAGTAATAGGTCGATGTATAAATAGAGAAAGAATTTATTATTTCAATGAAATATGACCTTATATGAATTATACCTATGAAATATGATCCATTTATCAAGATATGACTAATAAAACAGGTTTCATACTGGCATCATCAACCAATGCGCTCGATGACTCTATCATTGACATTCTATAAATGAACATGAGAATAGAAAACCATGTAAATGGATTTAAATATGTTTTTTAATTCATATAAAAGGGCCTAATATATAAACTTTAGTTAAAGAACATATGGGATAAATCATCTCTCACATTGTTCATTAATAAAATATCACTCACGATTCACACAATTTTTTCTACTTCCCTGTGAGCATGTGTCATCAGGGTTTTGATCAATACATAAAAGTAAAAAACTCGTGATATAAAATAATAATAATCTTAAAATTAAAAGACCAATACACAAATACATAAATAGGAACATCTAATGAAACATATAAATGTGGATTTCCTCTTAGCGGGCCATGTTCTCATAATCTCTTTCTCTTAAAATCACTAAGTGCATAAACAATGAGAATGATTATCAATGTTATACAGGTCTCCAATAATGATAAATTAATTCACTTGTGTCCAAAAAAATCATAGCATCCTATTATAGAACAAATATTCCAGAGTATTTTTGTGGAACATCTCAACTCTCATCATAGAAAGAAAATGATATAACCTTTTAGTGAGGCATCAACACTTATGAAATTATTACATTTTATGTTATGAAAAAGTAAAATTATGATGTGATAAAAGCTTTATTAAAATTAATAAAATGAATATAGGTAATTATAAAGTACATGAAATATGGTTCTAGGGAACTAGCTCCAACACCTAAATTTCTTTCATTATTTTTTGAAGAATACTAAAAAATAGTAGATAAGGAAAATTAATTATTTATACATATATAAACCTATAACCTCCTAAAATGGGTGCCACATACTGCTTCCCAAAGATGGTTCGCCGCATGAATTCCGGTGCACCTCTCCATAGGCAAGATGTTAGAGACCGTAAAGGTCTAATATGTAACATGGGGATACTATACCATCTTAATAAAATAATAAAAACAACAAATATCAATATAAAAATAACCAAGATAACTCAATATCCAATAAAAACACAACATCTAGTGAATAAATCCAAAATAGGGAAATGAAAAAAAACTCAAGTAATATATATTTCATGTCATATGAGTGTTAAGTTTCAAATGAAACCCAAAAATAAAGCTCAAAATTCCAAAGTAGGTCCCAACACCGTGTTTGGTTCCCTCTTCGGTGCCCTATCCTGAATCCCAACTCAGCCATCTAACATAGGGCTCTTTCCCTTATCCTATCCTACAAACCTAAAGTCTATTTGGGTGAGAGTCTAGTGGCATGAGTAGGGTGTAAGTAAAACTTAGTAGGCCACCACAAAAGAAATCTAAATCAATATCTAGTTTATAACAGTGTATGTAGATTTATAAATAATAAAAAAATGGCAAAAGTTAATAGGCTTTATTGTTATTATTCATTAATCAACCACATAGGCACTCGGGTTCATAGTGAAATCTAGACCAATGATAACTGTGTTGGCCGTTGTTGAAACCATACACTATGGTGACATCACAATTCATTATTTCATGGGATTTAATTATTCATTTAATTATTATTTCATTTCGGGTACCTTGGAGCATCAGTCCATGCACCAATTCACATACATGCAACAAGGGCCTAGAGAAGTAGTATGGAACCCCATGGGAATTTAAATTAGTAGTCCATGAACCACAACTCATTAATCAATCAAATATATCACAAATTCACATTCATGAAATGGGGGGCCTAGAGAAGTAGTATGGAACCCAATGGTTCTTTGGAGTAGCATTCCCAGACCCACAACTCATTGATCAGTCATTTCAAAATATCACATATAATTGTTCCACATTCATAACAAATTTATCAACCATTTTCATCATGGTGAACAAATTAATTTATCAAACACAACCATGTTTCATCACATAAATCAAAATTAATAACATGTGCATACCCATATTAATTCATTTATCATCCATAATTACACAACTCATTAACCCTTTAAGGTAAATCCAATTATACCTTTAAATTCCATTATACAACATGAAATAAGGATTTAATTAAATTTCATATACCAATTATTTACCTTTTCATATTTAATAATTATCATTTCAAGGATAATTGGAACACCCCGTGGGTTTATATCAAACTAGTTTCATAATCTCCAATGGGTCCAATGAGATCCCTAAATGTTCTTTTAATTTCATGGATTTTAATGCACCCTTTTAATTTAAATTAAATTGCACAACATGAAAGTGCAATGGCATAACTAAATACACACAATCATAACCATGATTAGGGTAATTATTAAATAGACCGCCTACTATAGGATCATTTAAGAACATTCTCTAAACCATAGCCCTCAATTCACGGTAGAACAGCCAGATTCACAATTGAAAATGATCACTAGGATAAAAAACATGGATCAATGTCTAAAAAAAATATCCATTAAAACTATCTCTAAACCATCAATGATGAAAGAATTCATCATTCTAAAAAGATAGATAAATACGAGAGAGAGATATATATATATAAATCTAATAAATGAATTTTTCACTTACCAAAGAGGTGTCGATCCTTCCACCATATCCTAGATTCACAAATAAAGGTGTTAGTGGAGCCTAGGAATCCACTCAGGAGCCTCAAAAAGAAAATTAATCCATGTTAAGTTGAGAAGGGGTTATTAGGGATATAAATCGAGGGTCAACAATTTTAATTAATATTTCAGAGATTTTAATAACTGCATGCATGGCTTCCCAAATGGGTTTCATGGTTAGATTAATTGTGATCTCTAACCATGTTCCCCTACTATAGAGGGGGTGCATAGTTTCTCCTTGACGAGCATGATTTGTTAAATAAACCATAAACTGAGTATCACCCCTCTTTCCAAAGGTGATGAGGTTGTTGTTTTTCATTGGGTGGTTTCACTATTTCAAAAACCATGCACCAACCATGTGATCCCCCTTTTTCCAAGGGTGTTGGGTCACATGGTTTAATAGGGGGTGGTGGCATGGTTTGGGAAAACCAAGCTCCAACCATGAAATACCCAAAAACCCTCAAATCACATCCAAAACTCACTATAATGAACCCGTGGAAAACTCAAATAAAAAAAAGATTAAAACATGGGTAAAACATACATAAAACAAGTATGAGAAGCCTCATGAATGTTTGGGATTTTAAAATATCCACACATTATAATAGTTTATCCTTGAGTTGTACTTCCAAGCATCACTAATTCTTCGAGGTGAAAATGTCGGTCCACTTGGAATGTATATATACTTCCCTCTTCTATGTTTTCACCTAAAAATGGCCATGATTCCATAGTACTCAGACCAACGGGCTAGACATTCCCTACAAAACATTCTCATTGCAACCCACAACATGAATCAGGTGATCCTTAAAGGATGAATCAACCTCAACCTCAACATCATCAATATTGATCCCAAGAGAATGGTCGGGGTGATACTGTCATAGTTGTGATACATGATAAATATTGTGCATTGCACTATACCTCTATTGAATATCCAAAAGATATTCCACTAGTTTTATCCTCTCCAGAACCTCAAACAATCCAATAAATTAGGGTACCAACTCTTCCCACCTCTGAATCCTATGGTGACCCAATCTTAGTAGCACCTGAAGTAATACCAAATCTCCCACTATAAACTCAAGAGGTCAAAAATGTCTATAATCATATGAATTATATGTACTTTGATCCATATCTTTATGTTTATGAATCAATAAAACTAGTTATTATTTCTATTGCATGATACTTAGTACAAACAACTCTGACCTTTCCACCTCCATCTAGCATAGAGGTGATTTTCATGGCCTAACATAGAGTGCCTCTTAGGGTTATATCTTAATAGTCACTTGATAACTATTTTTATTGGTAAAATAATTTATTTATAAGTTATTAAACCATGATCCACCAA
Source organism: Viscum album (assembly GCA_963277665.1). Taxonomy (NCBI): domain Eukaryota; kingdom Viridiplantae; phylum Streptophyta; class Magnoliopsida; order Santalales; family Viscaceae; genus Viscum; species Viscum album. Next base: position 1,072,343,959 of record OY728127.1, on the reverse strand, counting down.
AGTTTAGGATGCATGGACATAGTATGTACTCTATCACCTAAATTGTACACTCTGATTTCCCATATTCTTATGGATGAAAATACATACTCAGAAACACCTGGGTTCCTAATTCATACTGTATTCTTGTCAAGAAGTGCGAAATAAACAACCAATAACAATATGAAACTATAATCCATTGCACACAATTCATTAAGACTATATCTCAAACATAAATATCACCCAACTGATAAAAAATGAAATTTTCTTGGATATGAAAGAAATGGGAAACTTTTTTCAACTGTTTCCTAATTACCCATATCATGTCATTATTCCAATGAATTCTCAGAATACCCACCACAAATACCATGGTAGCATGATCCCACTTCCATTAAAAAATGGACCTTAGTTTGTATGAAAACACCAAGTCATTGATTCTCAGCCTTCACCTAGTGATAGGTGTAGCATTGTGTCACAAAACCAACAATCTCCTTTTTAATTGACAACCACCAATATTGTCTATGTATATCATGGAACATTTTGGTCAAACTAAGGTTCAATTACTACTTATATTCATGACAATTGCACATAAAATCCTCTCTCATACACATAGTAACAAAAACATGGTTATGGCCATAGATGATAGCATCCTCATATGTGGTCCAATTAGAAGGTGAATTCCCCACCAAGGATTTCCCTCAATGAAAAATACTATATATCCTTATACTAACTCTCCATTATCCATCTCACAAGTGTGGACTCCACCGATAAGGATATGAGGAGAATCTTCTATTTACCTTCCTAAGCCTCTAATTTTAACTCACTGAATAAATCCATCATCTTCTACTTATAACTAGATTCCTAGGCTATCAGAGTCTGTGTCTTCCACATCAAAGAGTTAGAAGCATTGTTTCCGTTATCGGGCATATAGGTTATATCAAATTCAAATGACTATGTATACTCAACCCATACCCACTAACAGAGGTTAAAATCTCACAGGATAGATAATTACTTTATGCTTTTGTGATTGGTATAAAAGGTAAACTTTTCACCCAATAGGAAATTTCACCAACACATTAAGGCATAAACCACCATGGATAACTTGAGGTCGTACATAGAGTAATTTCATTCATTTCTCCTCAACTGTCACGACCCATGCGCCAAAAATTTGTCCCCCTACATCAACACTACTCTAAGACTTTCCCCATATTCAACACAAAACATGGTATACTCTTCACCCAACTTGAGTAGGATCAAAATGGGGGTGGTATTAAAACTCTTCTTCAATTCCTTGAAAAAAATATCACATGATCCATACCATTCAAACTTGATCCACAAATTGGTAAATCCATAATGTGATGTTTATAAATAGGAAAATTATTGTATGAACCTCCAATAATATCCTTCTAATCCCAAAAATATATAGATATCGAAAACATTATTGGGGTCCTCCCAAGAAACAACATCCAAAACATTTTCTGGGTGAACTAACACACCTTCATCGGAGATGAGGTGACCCATGAAATGTACCCTATTAATCCAAAATTGACACTTAAATAGCTTCACATATAGCCTATTCTTTCTCAATGTACTGAGGTTGATTTCAAAATATTGGTCAATATTGTCACGAGTCTTAGAATAAACAGAGATTTTATCCACAAAACAACCAAATACTAACCCAAGTATGGGTGAAAGATTCTATTCATCAAGGTCGTAAACACTACCAAAGTGTTTTTTAGCTCGAAAAAAATCATGAAAAAACTCATATAGGACACCCTTGAAGTCCATGGTATATCAGAAGTTCTAACATTCAACTGATCATACCTTGAGATAAATTAATTCATCGAGAATACACAATCTTCTCTCAACTAGTCAATGGGATCATCAATATGAAAAAGATGATATCAGTTCATAACCTTCATCCTGTTCAAATTTCAGTAATTGACACATAAATTCAACATCCCATCATCCATATTATAAAAAAAACTAGAAAACCTAAAGGAAAAAAACATGGATTGATAAATTCCTTATTCGTCAATTCTTCCTATTGATTCATAAGCTCTTGAAGCTATGTTGGTGCTATTCTGTATGGTGGAATAGAAATTGGCCCATCTCTAAGAATTATCTCAATTGTAAACTCAACATATCTATTAGTCAGAAGACCTGATAATTCCTCAAGAAACACATCCTACAATTGGTCTACTATAGGTGGAAAGACATAATGCTTCACACCCTCATCATTCAATAAAATACCTATAACCTAGGCATTGAGCTCCCATAGTGGTTGAAGAACTATCCCAACTCGGCCTACCTGAATATTACATTCTCCATGATGAACATAATTTTTACTCTCATGAAACATAAAGGAAACCCTCCTATGGTATCAATCAATGTGGGATAAGTATGATACCACTAATTCATACCCAAAATAAAATCAAAACCTCACAAGTCATGTATATCAAGATCCTGTAGGAAATGATACCCACCAACCATAAGAGAACACTCCTTTCATAAACAGATGTCCCTCAACCACACTCCCAATGGTATATTGATCGTCATTACCCCACTAAAAAACTCCACCCCAAACTCAGACTATTAAGAAGTTGAGCAGATATAAAGGAATGAGAGGCTTGAGTATCAAATAATGTTCTAGAAATAATAGAAGCTACATGAATAGTACCTCTAACTGTCGACGATCCATCCTCAATATTCATAAGTTTATGGTAAACTGCATACAACTATCCTGTACCTCTTCCTTATGATTTAATCTGAGTCCCTTGAGTTACACTACCAGACCAGTGCTGGAACAAAGCACTATAAATCTGTGAAGAGACAACCATATTCTATCACTAACAAGATTCCCAGGGTCAACTGCATAAACACCTATATCCTCTCCTACCTCAGAAACATTTGGTAAATGTTCTTCAGGAACTTCTCCTAGAAGTCCTTCCATACTGTGTCCTCTACCTATTTTTCTTTATCATGAATATCCCTACAATGTTTCACTGATCCTCACGAAATATAAGTATCCTAATTGATGTTTTTCTCGAAAAGTGTCTCAACATGGTCAATAATTATCTAGATGGACTCAATCCATAACTCAACTACCTCAGGTCCACCTACTCCATTAATGGTCGTAGGGTGTTACAACTGGGAATTCGAGGTCATATAAGTCATATTTTTTATAGCCCTACATTGGTATCTCTCACTAAACTACATAAAGTGAGTGAAGTTCTCATGGAACTTCTCTCCAACTCATTCACTAGGAACTATCAAGGCCTCTTGTCCCACTATAGGAGGATCATTCCCAGCAATGACCTCATATCATCCTATCAACAAAAATAATTAAGGAAGCATGTATATACAACGCCAAAACATGTATTAAATAACATAACACATCATTAACACGTTTAAATAAGTGGGATTCACATAAATTTTATAAGAATTCTTCCCTCACACACCACCACATTGTCTAAACCAAGGCACTATCACTACCCTTAACCATCCCTAACCTGGGTTATGGTTAACACATGGTAAAAACATTTCATATTTTTATTTTTCCAATTAGATACCTATTTTAAACATTTCATGTTACCACATTTATCATCATTTAAAATTATCAATTCCTTAGTAGGAACCATTTAATTTTTTAAAAAATGATCAAATAAAGATAATCATTTTTATTCCCAAAAACCCACTCATAACATGTTTTTTATGTGTGCCTAATATGATTCATGCCACATAAATTATTGAGTTCCTAAAATGATGCATGTATACTCAAATCTCATTATATACTAGTCCAAGAGTAAAATATCATAAAACAACAACATCACACAATATGTGCATCACCCAAGGTGAAATAACATTCAACTATAACAACAATCATCAAGAACAACAATACCACCTTGGGTACATGGGTTTTTCTCCACACATGTGTTACCTACTCTCATGCACAAGCTCATGACCAAGTCCAAATGAATCATAGTATCATGTCTATGTTTCCCAAATAATTATGAAACTAAAAAAATAAAACTCTTTTGATACCACTTTGTAACTTCTTGACTCAGGTTCCACATACCGATGTGTTGAGTCGGTTCGCCACATTTCCTTAGGCGTGCCTCTCCATATTCTAGAGAATACTGACTAGTTTAGAGGGTCAAATATGTAACGTTGGGAGATTATATTATATTTATAAAAGTACCACAATAGTAGAGATCAATATACAAATAAACAAGATAATACAATAACCAATAAAAACCCAACATCTCATTAATAAATCCAAAACATATAAAATTACCATAAACCAAAGTTGTTGATATTTCATGCCATGTGAGTGTAAATTCTAAAATGAAAAACCTAAATAAATACACACCTATAATTTCCAAGCAGGTCCTAACACCATTTCTGATACCCTCATCCATGCTCATTCCTGAATCCCAAATTAGCCATCAAACATAGGGTTCTTTTCCTTATCTTGTCCAAAAAACATGATGTATATTCAGTGACCAATTTGGAGGACCAAGTAGGGTTTGAGTAAAGCACAGTAGTCCACCACCAACTTCATCTAAATAAACATTTAGTCTATAACAGTGTATGTATTTTTTTAATGAGTTATGAACAAATGAAAAAGGTAAATAGGATTTAAAATTATTTTTATTAATCAACCAAGTAGGCCCCTGAGTTTACAGTGACACCTGAACTAATCATATATACTTCATCCCATGCTAGATTATAAACCATACACCATGGGGATATTTAAATTCATTATTTTAGGTGATTTCATTATTAATTTAATTAAAATTTCATTTTTGGTACCTTTGAGCATCTGTTCACGCACCAATTAACATACATGCAATGGGTCCTAGAGAAGCAGTTAGGAACACCATGGGTATTTAGAGAATAAGTCCCTAACTCAAAACTCATTGATCGGTCTAATATGTCACAAGTTCACATAAATGCAATGGGGACACAGAGAAGTTGTTTGGAACCCAATGGTTTCTTGAGAACCAGTCCCTAATCCACAACCCATTGATCAACCATTCCCAAATATCACATATCATGGTTCAACATTCATAGCTCATTTATCATCCATTTTAATAATGGTGTACCAATTCATTTATCCAACACAACCATGGTTATTTACATTAATCATGAGGAATAACATGTTTAATCCCATATTAATTAATTTATCATCAATAATTTCATTAATCATTAACCCTATAAGGTTAGGCCATTTAGCTATGAAAATCCCATTATCCATCATGAAATAAGAATTTTGTTAAACTTCATACATGCATTATTCCCCTTTTTTTATTTCATAATTATCATTTCAAGGTTATTTGGAACATCCCATGGGTTTCCATCAAGCCATCCTCATTATCTTCAATGGGTACAACATGAATCATGAAGGGTCTCTCAATTTCATGGATTTTAATTCACAATTTTAATTTAAATTCAATTGAACAGCCTGGAAATTCGATGACAGAAGTACATACAAATGATCATAATAATGACTATGGGAATTAGTAATCAGACCACCAACGTCAAGATCAATGATGAACACTCGCCAATCCTTATCTATCAATTCAATGTAGAATGGTAAGATTCATAATGGTGAAGGAGATCTAGGATAAAGATCCAACGAAATAAGATCCACTAAACATATTTATAGACCATAAAAAATAGGGAAATTATTCCCTATAAAAAGGGATAGAAATAAGGGAGAGAGAGGAATCTAATTAAAGAAGATATCACTTACCAGGGAGGTTTTGATCCTTCCACTGGATCTTCAGTTCACAAATAAAGTCATTCAAGGAGCCTAGGAATCCTCTCGGGAGCCTCTAATGGAAAAATAAAAAATTTTAGGTTGAGTTGGGGCAATTAGAGATATAAACCACAATTTCAAGAAATTTTAATTAAAATTTGAAAGCCTTTAATAACCCTATGCATGGTTTCCTAGAGTGGTCACAGGGTAAGACAAACAATGTGCCCTAACCATTCACCTTTATTGTCTAGTGGGGCATAGTTTCTCTTTAAGATGCATGGTTTGTTAAACTGTGGGAAAATCATGAATTGCACCTCTATCCAAGTATTATGGGGTGCACGGTTTTCACTAGGTGTCCACACAGCTTATCAACCCATGCACCATCCATGAGAACCCCCTCTCTTCATGGGTGCTATGTAACATGGTTTGATGGGGGTGAGCGTACAGTTTGGGAAAATTGTAAACTATTAATATACTACAAAAAAATCCTCCAGAAGTTTCCAAAACTCACCTAAAAACCCAAGAAAATCTCAAAACAAATAGAGATTAAATCAAGGGTTAATTGTAACGGAAAACAAGTATAAAAAGGCACAAGAAAGTTGAGGCTCTTACAAAACCCAAAAAAATATTTTGAACATGTGGAATATTTTAAATAATATTTTATGAGGTGGTCAGTAAGTTATTTCATTTTAAATTTCACCATAAATTCTTGAGAATATTATATTAAATATAGTTTAGTAATTTTTAGGCAATGTGTTGATAATCATAAAGAATCATAAATATCACCTACTAGTTTCAACACACCCTAAGACTTTTATAATTCAACCATGAAGTATATTCAGGTACGAATTGGGGAAACCTACTATTATTCAATCTATTCCCATATTGGAAATTTGTATAGGTTTAGTAAACTCTGATAAATAGGCATTATAAGGTACAATCATACTAGTGTAGGTCATCACTTCGTTCATTTGTGTCAATTGGAATTTAACAAAACCCTTAATGTATAATAATTTAAACAGTCACTGTATAATGACAATATTATAAATGGTTAATATGATAAATAGTAATCTTAATATGATAGGCTATATTGGTCCAAAATAACCAAAGTCGTGCATGTTTTTTCTATAAATACATTACATAATAGTAAATTTAATCATTAAAAATAGGAAATTTCCTATATGAATGTTTAGGTCATTTTATTTTTACCCCTTCAAAATTTTCACCAATGAAATATCATTTCATTCACTAAAATAGATGAGGGTAATTTTATTTCATTACCAATTCTGGTTCCCAAGTTTTCTCATCAATCTTATGGTTCTACCATAGTACATTGACCAGGTGAGTTTCCTTGTTTCATAGAACTTTGTCTCCATGATCTAAGATCTTCACTGGTTTATCCTCATATGAATGGCCATTCTCTAAGAGTACCACCTCTAGATTCATTACATGTGAGGGGTCTATTATGAAATTCCTCAAGAGGGATACATAGAACACATAACGAACTTGACATAGGTTAGGAGGGAGTGATAATTGATATAAAATAGATCTGATGTAATCATGGATATCAAAGGGGATTATGTATCTTTTAATGAGCTTTCCCTTATTCTCAAATCATATGAATTTATTCTAGGGTGAAATATGACGGAATTCCTTATCTATAAACTCAAACTTCGGGTCTCATAAATGATTTCTTTCATAGATTTTTTGTTAATTTTTTTCTGATTTCATATGACATTGAATGGTTTTAACCTTCTCTACCATATATTGGATAATATCACGTCCCATAAAATTCTTCTCTTCATCTTCATCATATAATATTATAGTCTGACACCTATTCCCATAAAGAGCCTAGAAAGGTTCCATTTGAATGATAGAATAAAAATTATTATTATATGAGAACTCCACTAGGGTAAGGTGTTGAGCCCAAAATCCCTGTAAATCAATTTAAAATTAGCTAAACATATCCTCTATAGTTTTAATGGTTCTATCAAGATGACCATCCATCTGAGGGTGATATGAAGTACTAAAACATAGCTCTCTATCCCGTCCTTATTAAATGCTTATCCAGAACTTCTAGGTAATCCTCATATATCAATCAGATAAAATAAATAGTGGAACACCATATTGTATTACCAATTCCCTAATGAATATCATGGTGAGTTGGTAAATAGAAAAATCATTCATAATAGAAATGAAATATGCTGAGTTTGTACAGTGGTCAACAACCACCCAGATAGTATTATTTCCTTTAAATGTCCTAGGGAGTCATATGATGAAATCCATGGTTATGTTATCTCAATGCCATACTGGTATGGGTGTTGGTTGCATAAAACCCTTAGACATTTTTCATTCATCATTTATTTACTATAATACCTATCATTGAGATAAAATTTTTGAAATCTCCCTCTTCTTGTTATCCCACCAGAAGTTTTTCTTCAGATCACTACACATCCCAATGATTCGTAGTTGAATATAGAAGGATGGTCTATGCACATAATCAAGAATTTATCTCTTTAGTTATTTTTTTTATGGAATACATATGATAGTTATAACCATTATAACTCCATATTTATCAAATTTGAACTTTGGAATGTTCTCTACCTTTTTCTATATCACCTCATTAACTTTATTTTCGTCCTTGATCCTCTCAATAATATATGTATGACAATTCATTTAGAAAGGTAGGATGAATATACTTTTATTCTTCCCATTTACATAGTTTTCATGCCCAATAATATTGGATCCCTTTCAATCCTCATCATGGATTGGATTACAAGATCCTTTATACTTAGAGAATCTACCACTTTATACACATTCCTAAGATGGTAATGGATTTAACAATCATAATATTTGATCACATTAAACCACCTTTTTGGAATATATTAAGCTCCATTTGTGTGAATATATACATGAGGATTTTATGATCCATATATATGACACACTTTTCATCGTAGAGATAAATTGAACAAATCATTAATGCGAATATCACTGTAAGAAATTTCAAATCATGTGATGGGTAGTTCTTCTTAGGGGTATTTAATTTGTGGGAGGCATTTGTTATCACTTTTTTATCTTTCATGAGTATAAAACCCAAGCCTTTTGTGGACACATCACTATAGATCTCAAATCCTTCCCCACTGGTTGGTAGTGTAATCACAGGTGGAGAATACAAATTCTTTAACTCCTTAAATCTCTCCTCAAATTCATAATTCTAGAAAAACATCACCCCCTTCATTGATAGATTGGTTTAGTTGGATTCGAAGTCATGAGAAGTTTCACACAAGTCGATGATAGTACACATCTAATCAAAGGAAACTATGGATATCCATCGTAGAAGTTGTTATGGAAAATAAAAAAATTTCCCCTATTTTTGAGGTATCCATATATATCCATTTGTTGATGATAACATTACCCAGTAATGTTACTTAATTTATATAAAACTCACATTTAACATACGTAACATATAATTTTTCCTATCACAAGGTCTTTAGTACAACATTAAAATGATCCTCATATTCCTCCTTGATTTTGGAGGATATAATACTATCATCTATAAATACTAACATAAATTTATTGAGGTAATACCTAGTGAATCTATTCATTGATTCCATGAATATTTTAGGATAATTAGTGAGTCCAAATGGAATCATTGTGATCTTGTAGTGCTCGTACATTGTATGAAAATTAGTCTTGGGGATATCCTAATTCTTTATCTTTAATTAATATCTCAACCGAAGAGATCCCTTAGAGAAGTATTGGGATCTACATATCTAATCAAACAAGTCATCAATTTGTGTTAGGGTATAATTTTTCTTTATCATGATCTTGTTGAGCTCATGATAATCAATAAAAAGGCCATTAAACCATATTTCTTCTTGATGAAGAGGATTGGCACGCCATATGGTGAAGCACATGGGTATATAAACCCTTTTTATAGAGTTTCATGTTATTACTTCTTCAGCACACCATGTTCTACAATGGACATTCTATTTGGAGTTTTGTATATTAGTAAAGCTCTAGGTATATGATCAATTGCTAACTCAACCTCATGTATTAGAAGAATACTAGTAAATTATTTTAGAAACACATTGTTACATTTCATTTTGATGGGATTTAATCAAGGAGTATACTTTCCTTATTCTCAATCATTTGATCTAGATATGCTCCCTCATAAGGCCATAATATCCATGCTTGAGATGATGATACAACAGGAGATTCATCCTTCTCCTTACACTTGTATAGAATCTGAGGAAGATTCATGATATGGAGGGTGATTTTGTTCTCCTAGAAATTTATGATGGCTCTATATATGGAAATCAAATCCATACCCATAATTTCATTGAAATATGCTAAAGGGAGCATTACATGTTTTTTTTGGGAATTTCTGTAACACCCTGAGATTTTGTGAAATGTTTTTTTCAAATATATTTAATATATTTAGTATTTTTTTAGGCAAGAAACTGATTTTATCTTGAGTTATATGAAACCCTTATTTTATCTTTCATTACACATAACATTGAGTGTAACTTGTGTTACATGTAATATCGTGTTTAAATTAAATGTAACATACTATTAAAATATTAATATTTAATATATAGTGATCACATATATTTTGGGATAGTAAGAATGAATATGATTAACTAAATTATTTAAACTTTGTTTATACATGTATATATAATTAATTATTTTTTGACAAATTTATTATAAATGATAATAAAAATTATTTGAAAATAAAGGAATTTATTTTTTCTAAAAAACAATTGGAATGAAAAAAAACACATTTTACCTCAATAAAATAAAAAAACATTCAGTGAATTATTTTAATGAAGTTTATATATTATATATTGAGTCAAATTTTATCATTTATCTTTTTTATTTTCTATAAAATAGATAATAATAAGTCCGATTTTACATGTAAAATATATATTTTTCTAAAAAAAATTTTGTTGCCTTTTACTCATTTATTTTAAAACAAAATTTTCAAAATTTTAGAAAATATATTTGAAAAAAGAAATTTTATTTTTGAAATAATAATTTTAAAATTATCTTTGGTTGAATTTTTTATAATTTTCTAAGAAGTTAAATTTCACGACGAATAGTGAAAAATACTGGTTTTTATTAAGAATTATCATTTTTTGATGATTTTAATAACATCTAAATTTTTTTAATATTGTTTTAAATTAAAATTTAGTTAAACTATATATATATATATATCCAATTTTTTCATTTTAACCCTTATCATATTTAATTTTTATATAAAAACATTTTAAATTTTTGAACATTTTTTTCTTTGAAAACTAGATTTCTCGTGGTGTCTGTGGGATTAATTTTAAATTAAAATTTTCTAATTTTGTGAATGGAAATTATAAAATTTTATTTAATATTTATAATAATCATAATTTATATTATCTAATAATGTCAACATAATTTTTCACCATAATGAACAGTAAAAACATAAAAAATAATTTACCATAGTTATGGTAAAAATGGGTTAGTCGTGGGTTAAACTAAGAAGATAAGGGTCAAAATGACTATACCACTTTTCAAATTTTTATTTTTTGAACTATTTTAATATTATACTCCCCAAGATCGTATATATGGTCATTTTTTTAAAAACTTCTTGTGAATTAAATTTTTATTTTGGATTCTTTTTGGGAAATGTCTATATTGTTTTCAAGTGGATTACTTTCCTCAACTTCTAAAAGGCCACCACCACACATCACATATTCAAACCTCTAAGGCCATATAGATTAGAAAAAAACATAAAAAATCCTTCCCAAACATAGTTATACATGTTCTAGAGCTAATGTTCCTCCCAAAATACCAACATTATGGTCCTTAATAAGATATCCAAAGGAGGTTCTTCTAAGAAAAGGTAATTATCTTCATTAAGAACCATCTTTTAATTTCTTCCTTTTCCACATTAAATTATGCATTAACTATTAAATTATAATAACACTAGTATATAATATATACTAAGATGTTATTATATTAATTTAATAACCTATATCCATCTCCACTTCCATCAAATAGAAAACAAAACCATCGATCATGTGTACAGCGGAAAACCACTTCACAAACTGATGTAGTTAATTTTCCATCACCATCTTTAAAGGATGGATATAATGATTTATTTTACCTATATATATATATCATATTTTTTACATTAGTATACTTCTATAATTTTTATATCCAAATACATTATTACTTTTATTTTTTTGGGGGATAAGATAATGTCACTCGTGTGTATGGTGGAATACCACCTCGTGAAGAGATGTGATTCATTTTCCCTTACTCTTTTCATGGAACTTAGTAAAGATAAATTTAATGAATATAATATATATATATATTTATGATATCATAATTATTATTTAATTTTAATATATTATTTAACTTTATTCCATTCAATATGTTGAGAAAATGGTAAAACGTCCATGCGTACATATGACATACTGTCTCCATTAACAATGTATTTCATTTTCTATCTCAAAATATTAGGGATTACACTAAAAATATTTACTAAATATATATTATATTTATATCATGTTTTACATTTTGGATATTATGTAACCATGATCAATTTAAGAGTACCAAAAATAACAAATCAAAACATACACAAAATATAAAGTAGTTATTACTCGAAACATTACGTTAACATGGAAATGTTAACAAACGGGTAATAAAAGGTCATAAGAAAATAATATAGGGTATGATATATATATATATGGATGTATTTATGGTTCTATTATATTTTCTCAATAAACATATATTTATTATACAGGATGTTCTAATTTGTACAAAAGAAGTCATGACATATAGTAAAGGATTTACATCTCACTTATATTTTCTGTTAGATACAAGACATATTCACCTCATGTTTCTTTTATGTGGTGTATATAATTATAATTAATTTATTTTATTATTCTTATCCCTAAAATTACGGGGAATTAAATATTTATTTTTGTATCTATCTTTCATGGGGTTTATGATTCAAAAGTTACCAAAGAAGTAAGGGATTTTTGTCTAAATTTTTCTTCCTTGAGACAAATATTAATGTATGAACCTATATTTTTTTTATGAGGTGTATATAATTCCCCTTTTAAATTTTATATCATGAATCTCCTTATTTTCATTATATCATAATTTTCATTTAATGTTATTATTTCATTGGGATTATGAATCAATGTTACCAAACTGGTAAGAGTTTTATCTTACAATCTCATCATTTATTAGGATTATTCATGATTATACTTACAATGATGAAATATTATGATATATTTCTCAATAAACACTAAATTTTTTTATCCTATTGTTATTTCATGAGAATAACTTAATATATGTATCATTCAACCATGAAGTATATTCAAGTATGGTTTGATAAATAGGCTTATACCCTGGTACCAAACAGGATTATGTATTTTGTGAAGTATCATTCAACCATGAAGTCAAAGGGTATGTTGAAACATAACCTTAGACTTCTATCGTTCAACCTTAAGCCTATTTAGCAGTATTGACAAATGGTTTCACCATAACCATATACTTATATCATTCAACCATATCTTTCTAGCATATCAACTATCAATATATGCATTTTTTCATCTCCCTCTTCATGTTATCCCCCCAGAATTTTTTCTATATATCTCTATACATACTCATGATACCTGGATGGATAGATAATCATGAGCTATGTGTATCATAAAAAAGTTAGTTATTCAATTACAGTTTTTTGGGACACATATCTAGGTTCCAAATCATATAACTATGTCTTTATCAAATATGAACTTTTGAATAATCACTACGTTTTTTTATAGGTGTGCATCATCTTTTTTAGATTATCTGACCGTTACCTGAATGGATGGTAATTATGTCCTATAATAAATATAGGATTTATTTCCTTACCTTATGATTTCAAGATCCATTAGTTGAAAATCAATGAGTATTGAGTCTTTTTTAATCCTCAACTTGGATACGATATAATGATTTTATACTTAGGGCATAATATACCATGTTTTTTTCCATTGTGATAATATATTGAGTATTCGTATTACTAAATTAGTTCAATAATCTCCTTCGGTGCATGTTCGTCGCTTTTTGGGTGAATGTATACTTTATGCTCTTATGGACAGTATAAATATCACACTTCTCACCATAGAGGTGTTGCTTCCAAAGTTTTAATGAAACAAATACTACTGTTAACTCCAGATCACGTGTTTGGTAGTTTTTCTCATTAGTATTTAATTGTTGTGATGAATAAGAAATTCAATTCTCCTTCTATTTAAGAACACTTCCCAAAACTTTCAAGGAATCATCATTGTATATCATAAACCCTTCTCTACTACATGGTAGTGTAAGTATATCTCCAATGACTAATCTCTTCTTAATATACCTAATGGTTTCCTCATATTCCAATATCCATAGGAAATTCACTACCTTCTATTTAAAATTGATTAGTGGGGTGTATAATCATGATAAATTTCAAAAAAAAAACTCAAGAAATATCCAAAAAAAATTCAAGAAAACATCATGTCGCTATCATAGAGGTTGTCCTTTACCATTTTTAAATTGCTTCTGTCATTGATGTGTCCACAGATATCCACTCACTGGTGATATAATAACCTATGAAAGATACATTTTGCAGCCAAAATTCACACTTTGTGAAATTGAAACATAATTTCTTCTTTCATAAGTTCTTTAGAAAAATTATCAAATAATATTTATCTTCTTCCTTTCTCTTAGAATAGTTGAGAATAACATCAATAAAGACTACAATTATTTTTTTAGGTACAATCTAGAGACTCTATTTATCATATCCATAAAGATAGCATGATAATTTTTATGTTTAAAAGGAATCACAATAAATTCATAGTGTTCATACCTTATGTGTAATGATTTCTTGGATATATCTTATCTTTTTACCCTTAATTGATGATACCCAAATCGAAGGGGATCGAAGGTCAATCTTTGAGAAATATTGAGCTCCTAATAATTAATCGAATAGATTATAAATATGGGGTAGATAATACCTGTTCTTGATCATGATCTTGTTCATTTCAAGATAGTCAATTCAGAGGTGAATTGATCAATCCTTCTTCTTAACAAAAAGAACTGGTACATCCCAATATTAAGAATTCATGCATATAAATCCTTTATCCATATTCTCTGGAAGTTTCTTCGTTAATTATTCCAACTTAATGGGGGTTGTTCTATAAGGAATATTTAAGATAGGAATATACCTATGAAAGGGATCAATTGAAAACTCAAATTCATGCTATGGAAGAATACCATCCAATTCATCCAGAAATACATCACTATTCTACCATAAAATAGAAATGTCATCAATGTAGACTTCATACCTGATTATTTTATCGAGTAGTCCCTTATTATTGGGTATCATAACCCATAGTATAAAATTTTCTTCTAGGGGGAGATCATCATTATATTGATTCTTGAGAATATGATGATATGGGATATGAAATGAGATATTCTTCTCCTAGTAATTTATATGGGATATATGTTGTGATAAACAATTCATACCCAATATTATGTCAAATTCAATCAAGGGATAAAAATTATATTCATAAAAAGTATCTTTATATAAATTTTGATTAGAGAAGATATATTTATATCTTAAATGAAATCATTGTTCCAACAAGTATTATCATAGAAATATCAATATCCAAAGCATTAAGATATGATACAATATTTCTAACAAATGTGTGTGAAATAAAATAATGTGAAGAACTAGAATCAAATAAGTCAGTCAAATATATACTATATAGATTAAGTATACCTTGCATCAATTCATTATCACAATCCACTTCATCGGTTGGGATTATAAATGTTCTTACTTTTTCATAGGATGGAGAGGTTTTGGGGTCTATTCTCTTCATTAGATCTGGTGTTAGGTAATTGATACACATAATTACCCAAGACAATGCATTTAAAGCATTAAATTGTTTGTGGATTATTAGTAGGGATCCTCTTAACTTCTGGTGGAATTTTTTTATTCTTTATTTATTCACGAGATTGATGGCCAGATCTACCATAATTAAAAAATCTTCTTGAACCTCTTATGAAATTTCTTGACTATTTCTTCCTATATTTCTGGCATGAATGAAGTTGAATAATCTTTCCTTCCTGATATTATTCATTGAGTTCCCCTAAATCTATATCTTTTACTTATTATATCTATAGTAATGAAAATCCCAATCTTCTATCACTAACTTAAGTTCACATCATATGATCTCTTCATAGATACCAATGTCTCTTATATCTAGTTCCCTTTGAATACATGATCCACTAAAGAATTGTTTGATCTTCTTCTCAAGATATGTAACAAAAATGAAGGAATACCTTTCCATCCTTTTATAGTTGTATTTGTAAGTGTCAATGGATTCATCATCCTTTTTTTAACTCCAATAATTACCTCTTCATCTTTGTGTGAAGTGTTTGAGTAAAATACTTGGTGAAGAACACTTTATTTAACTCTTACCATAACATAGAGTCTATGTACTTCTTCTTCATTGTATTCTTATTCAGATTCTACCATTGGTCGACCTTGTTTTACAACTAAGAGACATCTAGAATAACCTTCTTAGGTTCAGATCATAGAAGGATGGAAAATAACTTTTCAATCACATTGATCCATTTCATAACAATATATGGATTATTAGATCCACTAAAATTTTTGGAAATTTTCATATAATCGATGTAATAGAAACCTTCTCCCTTCTTGGTGTGTTTGGGAGCTCAACATGATTTTCATTATTATTCATATATTTTGAGAGTTGTGTGTTCATTTCCATGAGTGTTTTACACTATCTCTCATTCCATTGGTTTGTTCATTGGAGAAGTAATCACATTATCCTTCAGACTATTTATTAGTTTGGTTGTTCTAGTTCTATTCATCTATCAAACCAAAAGGGATTAACATGAGTGATGAAAATTTAACATAATAGGGCATTATATTAATCAATAATATAATCGTGATTCAACCTTGAAACCTTTTAAACATTAAATCATCACAATAACTTGTAATATATTTAGTTACAATAAGTTGGGTTCTCTTATAATTCTTAATCTAATCCCAGAAATTAACTAGGAAATCAATACTTCATAGTGATTTTTAAAGAGAATATGATTAACCATATCATATACCATGGGAGTGTCTATTTAGGTGTGCAGTTTTAGGCCTAGTAATCATTCATCAATGTGAAGATCAAGTTAATTATCAACTAACCCTTATTCAGGCGATTGCCCCTATGTGTGTATGTGCCACAACTATATACACTTTCCATTATTGGGAAAGGTATGTTATTCTAGGAAAACCACCAACTTAAGACTTTATCATTATTTTAGGTATCATATTATATTTAGACTTTTATTTAAGGTTTTACTAAGGTCCTATAACCCTGACGCTAAAGGTAACTAGACTAATCTAAAGAAATAACTAAATTATTCATCTGTTACTAACTGACGCATCCCAAGATAAACATGCCTTTATTTTACATCATTTCCACAATTAAAAAAATTAAATTATATAATAATCTCCACATCTTTAGAATTGATAGGTTTAATTTCTTTGGATACTAGCTACATAATCAAATTATTTTACAATGATTGTGATTATTTCACCATATTTTCATTATACTATATCTTCTCTAAGATTTATCACGAGTTATAATCATCCCCATGAACTGGGAAATGAAAACATAAGAAAGTGGTGATCTAAAATACTTAGTAAGGGGATAATAAACATATCAATATGATACCCAAGGTAAGATCATAAGCATATGGGAAAATATATGTAAAATAGAAATATCTGTGTAAAAGAACATGGAATCATAAAAATGTTTCATATTGCATAACATGAGAACATGTAATCCCATATTATCTAACATATAACATGGCATAGAGAAAGTGATAACATGAGACATAAATCATGATCAAGGGGTATTTCATAGTAATATATTGAAATAGTGTGGAACCAACATAAGAATAGATATTAAAAATTGGGGATGAGACATCAAAACTTGTTCCCTATAGAAGATATAAAATAAAAACTTGTTTCCCAGAGAAGATCAAGAATCACAACATATTTCTCATATTTGATTGAGAATCCCTATTGGTTTCACCATTATCTCATGAGGTATAAAGCTTTACCAAATGCATTGGAGGGATATATGGGTTCCATTCATCACTTAATGATTAAACATACTTTTCTACCTTAAGAAAACATATAATAATCACATAATTAAATACAAAGACTAAGAATGGATTTCATATTTCATTTCCAATTTTATGAACCAACCTGAATTACCCAACTACCTAGAACCCGAGCCAGTCCTAACATGGCCTGAAGGGTGTTCCCAATCCCCACGGGCTGGGAACAAATTCCTAGGAATAAAGAACTACCTTTGGGAATGTTTTTTCAACAAAATTACACAAAACAGGGTAACATGAATAAAGTGAATGTTGGTTTTCCAAAAGAAGACCAAAAAGGAAAAAGGTAAAAATAAGAAAAATAAGTAATAAAAAAACCACTTACTAGTACAATAGAAACCCATCTCCATATATGTGTAGTCACTACTAGACTCATATACTCTGCAAATGAAAAATCTTTCTTCCATGTTATTGTAACTTTACTTTACTCATTTAAGAAAAAACAATATCTATATATACCCAATGGTGTATGTAGGATGTGAGAAGAACAAGCCTAGTAGGATCCCACTAAGTATTTCATAAGAAAAATTTATATTAAAATATATTTATTATCATGTAAATAATGTCAATGAGTGATATGCAATTTACATAGTTTAATATTACACAAATAGAATCACACATCCATTACTTTTAAAATAATAATAAATAAAATGGTTTTCAAATAATTTCTATAACATTAAAAATATGAATTTAAAAGATTGTCAATAAGGAAAAAAAATACATTATTCCAATCTAGTGAGGATCCTCATATAATGACCTTATTCAATAGGACACTTAGTCTGCACATTACCCTAGTACAATAGGCTTCTGGTAGTGGATCCTTGACAAAATGTATCCTACATGGTGCACACGTTACCCAAGTAGAACATGCAATGGGGGTATGTTTTCATCTCTAAGGATGGATCTCCACCACATCAATGATCACAAACATGATTGTCATATTAAAATAATCCAAAGATCATTTAATCTTTAAGATTATATAGAAAATTCTTAAAACCCATTTTAACAAATAACACCAAAGGGGAAAATAAATTTTCATAAACATAACCAAAACCAATATAATTTTTCAAAACATTGATCATTACGTTAGTGAATTTTATAAATTAATTTTAAGGATCATGTAAGAAAGGATTTTATAACAGAGACTATTCATGAAACCACCAACCTTGAAACACTTGAGATATCAATCCCCATGCTGAATCCACAAGCCAAGATGAATCGAGGAAAAAAAGAGGATTAGAGATCTAGAAAAAAATCAATTCCATGATGAATCTATCCAGAATATGATTATAAACACAGATCCAAAAAAACCCCATGGATATCAAAGTCTTTATGCAAGAGGAACACAATGAAGAATAAAATCCAAGATCAAAATGTAGATAGACTTATCAAGAGAGAATCATGACTTCTATCAAATCTTTGATCGACCAAGGATTTTATGTGGGAGAGCAAAAAATATCAAAGAAAGGATCCAATGTTAATATTGGTAAAATTGGGGTTTAGTGAGAATAAATAAATACAAAAAGGATTTTTTGTGAAATTAGAATTAGACCCTTAGTCATTCTAAAGACCGGTGAAGCCACCAGCTGGCCAGTGGTCCTCATTAGCTAGTTAGTGGACCTCTTGTAGCTCAATTTGATGTATTTTCTATTCCACACCACACAAACTCCATTAGGAACAATTAAAACCCCTATTAACAATCTAAAAACAACCATATATAATTTTAAATCAAAAAAATAAAGAAAAAAAAAATATTAGATGGTGGTATTTGAAAAAATCAGTGATATGTGACATCCAAAATTTATCAATAAATAAAAACATAAAATAGATTTATTGATACAAAATTCAATCACCCAAATAAGAAGATCATAAAATCATTAAAATGGTGTTTCATAAAACATTCCATTATAGAATATATATCCCTTTAGATAAAGAGTAACATCGAAGTGAAATAACAAAATCATATTTTAGAAAACATTTTTTAACATTTTTAAAAAGGAATTATTTACTAATAATTTTCAAAATTGATTTTCAAAATAGGCAAAGTGAAAAAATTTGGCATATTTTTATTTTAAAAATAATATCCAATAATAGATTATTTAAAAAGCAATAATTATTTTCAATTGGAAATGTGGAGCTGAAAATATCAAATCATTATGAAAGGAAAAGTGTTTTTGATATTTTTAAATAACTTTCTTGAAAAAAAATATATCTAAGACATGATAATAAAACAAATATTTTAAAGAAATAAAACTAAATTATTTAGATCACATAAATAGATACATACTTTTATTTATATACATTAATGTTTAACATTAGAAGTATGTGAAAATGTGGACTTGAAACAATGATAAAAATAAGAGATCGAGGGTTATTCTTGATAACGTTATACTTTTTTGTGAGATAACAATCAAGTAGGATTCTTTTATTAAAAAGATACATTTTAAAAATTAAAAAATGGAACATCATATAAAATTTGAAATAAATTAATAAAGATAATATTGAAGTTCAATGTTTAAAAGAAACCATATAACTCGAATAAATATATTTGAGTTACTAATGTCCCTTAACTTGACTCTTGAATTTCGCAAAAGTTATTTAAATTTATGTATAAAAAATATAAAAATATTAATCTCCTATTTTAAAACCTTTCTCATACATATTTCCATTAATAATTTCAATTTTAAATTATTCTCTACATTTATATTAGTTACCTATTTTTCCACATTGGGTGACTATACTTTTCACCATTTAAACTAGTTTTATAGGAATGATGTTGGTATTAAATATTATTTTAAATATCATAATTAAAAGATTATTAAATAGGATATAATGAATGATTTATAATTATTTATAATTATTTATTATGATTAATTTTTTATTAATGATTTCATTAACATTATTTTAGAAGTTGAAATTGAAAACTTTTATATTTCGATGATTTTTAACCCAAAAACGGTGTTTTATTAGTTAATGAATTAAATATTGATATGTCTCTTAAAACACAAATAAAAATATTCATATATATATATTTATATAATATTTCACAATTAATTATGTTATTATAATCATTAATTATATAATTTCATATCATTTTTAATGAAAGTGGTCAAATTGGCCCAAACGTGAACATACCATGACTAATTGATGATTATCAGGTGATTTGGAATCAAATAAATTTTATAGTAGAATAATAGAATTATTTAATGTTTATTAGTTTGATATATTAAAATTTTAAAAATTAGGATAATATGTGATGGATAAAAAATAGTTACATAGTATAAATAAATTGCTTCCCACTAGGTTCACTTGTTTATGTAGGTTAATTTTATAGTGTTTGTTTATCATTCATAGTATTAAAAGGTTATTCAATTTGAAAAAACAAAAAATTATACATATAATAAAAATAATATTTATCCTTTAAACACATTCCTACATCCATCCATGAATGTGGTGTTGAAAAAATGGAATGCATTGTTATATGGGAGTGGTGGTCCGCACGAACGCATAGTTGATGATTTCATGTTTTCAAGGAATAGGATAAAGAAGTAGCACGGTTTAATATTTCAAAATAATAAATAAGTTATAAATATAATAATTATATATAGAATTATTTTTTTACTAACCAATTTATCTGGATAAAGAAGAAAAACTCATTTATTCATGGAGGTGGTAATATGAACATATGCACATTTCACATTTTTTTCTTAATAAAAAATGGATAAGTTGGTTAATTATTGTACCATAATTAAAATAACATATTAGAATACAAAGGATATCGATTTTCTCATTTTAATATGTTGTAATTAAATTTATAAAAGAAGGGGAGTCTAAAAATAATTACAAATGAGTAAGAGATGTTATGAATGTATACCCCGCTTCTAGGATAGTCTCATTTTGAAAATGGGATTAAGCCTTTGAGGTATGGTATTTTGGTATAACATAACCTATTTAAGGTGTTTCTGAATGTTTAGGAATGTTATGGGAATATTTTGGATCTAACTTACGGGGTTTTGGTTCGATGGTAAGTGAAGAGACGAGATGCCCTTTTATAAGTGAAAAGGGATGTTTTTTTTAAATATCCAAAAGTTTTTAATAATGTGATGTCAATATCAAGGAAATTTGCACCAAAATTTGAGAAATAATGGGATGGAAAAGATATAAGGTTGATAAATCCTCAAATAAAATTCACACATGTTTTTAACATGTTTCAATTCCGTTAACCCTATAATTTTTACTTTTAGAATTTTAGCTCTTTTTTTGATAAATAGTTTTTACCCAAGGCACATTAATATTTAGGACTAAAAATAAAGAATTTTTTTTAGATAGTTTGGATATGCTGATTCTAAATTTTAAATCCATTTTTTTTCAAATTCAATTTATAAAGTGTTAAAAATTAATTTTAATATAATAAATTTATTTTGTATTAAAATAGTTTTGAGAAACATATTACTTGAGTTCTAAATTATCTAATATAAGTATGAAAAATATAATCAATATTTAAAAATTTATAATTTCAATTATAAAATACATATTTTTTCAATAAAAACATTTCAAAAATTTCAATGTCATTTATATATTCTAATAATTCCATAAAAGTCGCAATATTATTAAAAATAATATATTTTACAATTCCCCAAAAAATAAATATATTTTTTGAGAAATATAAAAAATTTATCTTAAGATAATATGTTTATAATATAATCAAAAATTTAATTTAATTTTTTAAAATTTTCATCCTAAAATTTATAAATTTTAACTTTAAATATAATTATAAAATATAGCGAAAAATTTTTTTTATAGAAAAATGACTTTTGGTATATTATCTATTCTTCATCCTAATTTTGGAAAAATTTATAAAATGTAAAATATAGATTTATATGTTCAATATTATATTATAAAATGAAATAAATTAAATCCAAAATTAAAGTTTGATCTTTCAAAAAGGTTTCACAAAATAATTAAGAAAATATTTTATCTGATGATGTCATGAAAGTGACAATATTTGAAAAATTGTTATTATTCACCATTCATCCAAAAATCATCTATTTCATAAAAATCCTAAAAATTCATCCAAAGCTTATTTTTACATCATAAATTAAAAAAACAATGTTTATTTCATAAAATAAAAATTCTGAAATTTAGAAATTTTGAATTTAAATGAAAATGTAAAATTATAATAACTTTTTTATGAGAAAATAACTCTTTTATACTTTATGTGTATAAATTATATATTAATATATTAGGTCAAGCATTGAAATTTCGTCATATTTTAAAATTTATCAATTTAATTCATTAAAATAAAATATAGAACACTTTAAAAATAATGATTTAGAAAATATACCTTTTATATTAAATAATTTTAGTCATATTAATCAGTTTATTTGTAATAACATGTTTACTAGTATTATACCAAAAGAATATATAATACCAATAGTCATATAAGTCCAAATGCCACATAAATCCAATGGTCATATAATTCCAATGATCATATAACCTTTCAATATATATTCTTGTATATATATATATATTAATTTATCAAAATACACAACACTTGTCTCTCCTCTGTGATATATTTTATCTCCTTTTTAAGAGTTTCATGCAAGGTTTTTGCAGTTTTCTTCCACCTTTTTTGGATTGTATAGCTACTATTGTTGTTTTGGATGCCTCTAGTTGTTTTGATTCTTTGGGATGTTGTTTTAATTTTTTTTAAGGTGGATTGGTTTCACTGCATTGGCATCATCTCACCATATTTGGATTTTTTTTCTTTATTGGTTGGATCTCCTGGTAAGATCTCTTGGATCTCATAGATCATTGATTCCATCACATTTTAATTGATTTTTTTATCAAAATAATATTGGATTTTTTGGTTGAATTATGATCTTTATATTTTTAGGGGATTATTCAGATCTATCTTATTTGAGTGGATTCATTGGTAGAACCCCCTTATTCTGATCAAGAAGATTTGTTACCATCATTTCATCAAGTTCATCTGGTTTTGTGGTGGATTTTATTCATATGTTTATCTTTAAAAAATGGGACCTCCATCAGGTGTTGAATTTTTGGGATTGTGTATGGACATGGTGGGTATGTTGTATTTACTAGAGTGAATGGTGTTTCTTATATGATTATGTTACCTCCACTTTTGTGGGAAGATTCTACTAAAGTCTTTAAAACATGGAGAGAATCAGTTCATTGTGGTGTTTTTTAATCTGTGGTTTGAAATGAATGTATTAAACTAAGGTATCTAAAATGGTTGAGTTTATTTCTAGTAAACCCAATCTTAGTTCCTATAAGAGGCTTCAAAAAAATAGTTTTATAGGAGAATTAGAGTTCAATTATAGTTGGAAAAATAAGATGAAAGATGACCTTTTCAGAGAGGCTTTAACACACAGTAAATGTTTGAATCCATTTATGGGACTTTTTCACTCAAATATTGATCAAGAGGAGTCTGGTGATGACCATATACACTAGGATCCATAAAAATATTATGTTTTAACTACTGTGGAATTAGAAACACCCAAACATCTTGGATACTAAATCATTTTAGTATAAATTTCTACCTTGACATGTTTTTTGTGTCTAAAACCATGTCAATATAAAATGATACATCTATTTTGAAGTTACAACTAGGTTTTTAAAATGGAATCTTTCTAAAATTGATATAAAATTCATGTGGTCTTGGTATCTTATGGAAATATGGGAATAATGATTATATTTTACAATACACTCAATACCATATTTTTGAGACCATTTTGGGTGGATATTTGAGGGTGTGGGTTTTTAACGAGATTTAGGGATGGCCATCTAGAGTAGATAAATCAATAATCTGGAAGTTTCTCAAAATAATTGAATGTTATTTAGCGATTTCCCTTCTTAGTAGAGAGAATTTTAATGAAATTCATTTTTATAAGAAAAAGTGTGGTGGGGTTAGAAGGATTGTTAGTAGTTTGATTTCTTTTTGGAGCATTTTTTGAGGGAAAAAATTTGTATTATATTGGTTTTTAGGGAGGATTACTTTAGTTAGAATAGGTAAAGTGGTCCTAGTACTCTCATTTCAAAAAGGTTGGATAGGTTTTTGGATTCCTCTAAATGGATAGAGTTTTCCCTTCTTTTAAAGTGACCTACTTACTTCATATTACCTCAAACCATAAACCATTCATGGTGTCTTTTTGTATGGAAAATTTTTCATGGCCTAGGTAGATAATTTTTATGTCAAAAATATATAGATGAAAGATCGATACTTCAAGAGATTGAAAAAAGAGGCATGTAATCATGGGGTAAAGCTTTCTAAATGAAATTTATAATGTGGATTCTGATTTAAAGATTAGGGAGAGAAACTTTCGGGACATTGATCAAGACATTTAATGAATAAAGAGGGATCTTGGTTGGGATTATGAAAGGATGTTTCTCAATTTAATAATTAAGAGAAACCATTCTTTGGAACAATGTCCTCAAGTGTTGTTTATAATAAAAGAACAATTCTGGAAGCTTTCGTATGTTTATTGTATAGTAAGGGGATCAAAACACTAAATTCGTCAATTAAAATTATTCGTCTAAGAGGTGGAATAATTTTATTTATATTCTTAAAAACACACAGTGGTGTTGGGTGGAGAACATTGATTCAATTAAAAAGCTAGTTTTTGATTTTTATATGTCACTATTTTAGACTAACCATTTGTTGGTCTTAAAAAAAGTGGATGTTTTTCTCTAGATAGTTGCGTCTTTAGAGTTGAATGAAATGTTTCTTAGTGATGTTCAGAAGGTTGAGTTTGTCAATGTTTTAAAAATTATGCATCCTACTATAGACTCTACAGTGTATGGCCTTCATGTGATATTTTGTAAGAAATTTTGACTTTTGGTTGGACGGGATGTCTTAAACATTCTTAATTAGTTCAGTAGGGGTGTAATGGAGCTTCTTCCTTTAAATGAAACTATCATTAATTTGATTCCTAAACCTGTTGTGTCATGTATGGAGGTTTATTTTTGTGCTATTAGTGTTTGTAATTTAATTTGAAATATTTTCTTAGTGGTTTGAGAAAATATATTAAGGCTTATTTTTACGACTATTATTTATAATGCTCAAAGTGCATTTCTGCCCCAATGTTTGATCATGGATAATGAAATTACGGACCATGAAGTATTCCATTCCATGAATATGAAATAATTAGATCAAAAAGGATCCATGGCCTTAAATCATTATATGATAAAATTTTGCAACATGGTTGAGTGGGGCTTCCTTGAGTTTATTCTCTCTAAATACGAATTCCACCATACTTTTATCCAAAATATAATGAGTTGTTTTTTGATGGTCTCCAATAAGATCACGATTAATTTAGAATCCACATAATCTTTCTCCCTTTTAAGAGTTTAAAGGAAGGGGATCCCATATTTCCCTATATATTTATCATAATTACTCATGTATTCTATAAATTGATTTAGAAAACAGTTATGCAAGGATTTCTCCATGGTGTTAGGGATAGCACAAATGGCCCTATCCTCTCACATTTTTTTAAAGATGATGGTTTGTTTCTCTATAGGGCCTCTCAAGTGGATTCCTCAAGTTTTTATCATCTCATTAATTGGTTTTATGATGCATTAAGAAAAAAGATTAATTTCTCTAAATCAGATGCCTCCTTCAACAAATGTGTTCATCAAGTTTAGCAAAATGAATTTTTTGTTATGATTAATGTTAAGAAGGCATCCAAACATACTTAATTTATGTGGGATACCTACTATTATTAGAAGGTCTAAAAGGGAGTTTTTTTATATTGTTCATGATATGTCCTAGAAGTGCATTAATAGTTGGAGGGGAAAGTTTTTATCAAGAACCGAGAATACTATTTTTATAAAATCTGTAGCATATGATATTCCTTCTTATATTAAGTCTATGCTCAAATTATTATATGACCTTATTAATCAAATCTACTCTATATTTATTGATTTTCAAAGGGGTCTGGTTGATGGAATAAGAGATACACATGGTTTCATAGGAAAGGTTGAGTCTTCCTAAAGATTAGTGTGGTTTGGTTTTATAGAACATGGGACATTTTAACTTTGTCATCCTTATACTACTACAAAACTAGTGATAAATAGAAGAATTCATTATGAAGGCTAGATAAATTCACTGATAATGGTACACTTTATCAACACTTTTATTTAGTGCTCATAAAGACCTCCCATTATCAGCGATTTCATCTAGCACTGATAAAGTGTACCTTTATCAGTTCTAAAAAACACTAATATAGGGTATATTTCATTAAAAAAATAATATCTTTAAAATCATATATTAATAAAAAATAAATTTATAATGAAAAAAATAACATATTTTATTAAATATGATTTATATAAGAATATATATATATATATATTCCCTTTCCATATGATATATTTAGTTAAAAATGGCATAAAATAATATATATATATATTCATAAATATTATTTATATAATAGTAAATTGTATTATAAATCATATAAATTTATATGTTTTATATTTAGTGTGAAATTATTTGTTAATTTAATTAAAAATAGTAAGTAATTAATAATTAATACATTTTGTTTTATCAATGTCATTTGTTTTTTCAGTTTGACTTATATATTAAATAATAAATATTTAATTATTAATTAAAAAAAGACTAAATTTTTTACGCTTTAAATGTCACTTAATAATTTCACACATATACATATACAAAATATATTTAATTTTATAGAGACAAAAATACAAAAATAATATAAATTTTTTATATTATCTTTTAATATTTTTATATATTAATATTTCATATAATATGTTTTTAATTATTAAAATTTATTAATTTTCACTATTTATATTTAATATATACTCTTTATTACTATTTAATTAATATATACATATGTTATATTCATTTATTTTTATTAATAATTACATCATTAATTATATTTTTAATATTTTTGTAAATTATTCATTTTTTATTTTTATATTTTTAATATTTTTTATTTTTTTATATTTATTTACATTTATTTATTAAAATTTATTATTATTAAATTTTTTGTAATTTACATAATTAACATATTTTTATTTTCAATTAGACAAACATTCATTTTTGTTTTTTTAATTTTTATAATTATCCTCTTATCAATTTTGTTGATATTTTTCAATCTATTCATCTTTTAGTTAAACTTCTCGCATGTTTTCCTTTCGTTCATTTAATATTATTTATTCATTAATAATTTTATGTATTTTTTTAAATTTATTATAATTTGCAGGTTTTAAATATTTATTCGTTCAATATTTCAGTAAATTATTCATTCTTAATGTTTTTATACACAATTATTCATTAATATATTTATTATTTTTAATATATAAATATATATAATATTTCCTTAAATATGATTTATATAATATAATATATATATATTTACATTAAATAAGTCATAGATTTAGTGAAATATGGTTTATAATTAAAAATTATTATTAATTAAAAATATTGGCCAATTTTATTGAGTAATGGATGTTTAATAAAATGTTATTTGTTTATTGAATTTAACATATATCAAATCCATGTCACATTAATTTCAAACATACATTTATGTAATTAATGTAATTTTATATAGAACACACACGAATAATATCTTTATAACATATTCAATTTTTATATTCATTTTATAATTTTATTTACTAACATAATATATTTAGTATTTATTATGTTTTTAGTTGGTAAATTTTATTCACTTTTTTTATATTTATTCATGATATATTATTTATTACTATTTAATTTTTTTTTTCAAATTTATTCATTTTTAATATTATTTTTTCATTAAAAATAAATATTGTTTTTAAATATTTTTAAATTTATTCAATTCAATTTTTTCATTATTTAATATTTTTGTATTTTTACACATTTTTTCTATTTATTTATATATTTTTATTCAGAAAAATGTAATTTTTTTAATTTTGTTGAAATTTATATTATTAATATGTATTAATTTTCATTTTAACATATATTCATTTTTACTTTTTTAATAATATATATAATTAATAACACTTGTTCATTTTTTAAATTTTCTGCAGTTTACAAATTTTTTAATTATTATATTTCACACTTTTTAATATTAATCAATTTGATATTATTTATTATTATTTATTCACTAATAATATTACATAATTTTTAATTTTTATTATTATTTTTTGAGTTGTAGTATTTATTCTTTTAATATTTTTTTTAATTTTTACAGTTTTAATATTTATATAATTAATTTTATTCATTAACAATTATGTTTTTTAATATGGTTGTAATGTATATATTTAATATATATTCATTTCAATTTAATATTTGGTCTTTTTTATTTTTTTTAATATTTTTTAAGTCTATTCAATTTTAGTTATTAAATTTCACTCATTTATAACATTCATTATTTAAGATTATTTATTCATTAATAATGTTAATTAAATTTTATCTTTTTTATTATTTATTAATTTTTAATATATTTTCAATTAATATATTTTAATATATTTTATATTGTTTTTATCAGCACTTTGTAAAAAGGGCTGATAAAATCTTGATGATGTTTTAAATAGAACCATAAAAGAGGAACCCATCACTCACGCCTGTTAAGCTCTTACAGAGCAACATATGTTTTTTCGATCTCCATATAACATATCAGATGAATCAATACTTTCAAAAAACCATTGTATCCGACTTGTGATCCGTTGTTCATGATCTTACATTATTTGAGTATCTTTAGTTTTTCTTTCTGAATTTTTAATTTTCATAAAGGATTTGAATGACACACGTTATCAATCTTATTTTTTCTTGATTTACCTCCATGATTCCCCCACCCCATCTCCCTCACCTTGATTCATTATTGTTATACCCTCTCCCTCTCCCTCACATTTATTTTTCCTCAGTCTACCTATACCTCCCCTTATCATAGGTTTTTATATGCAGTTTCCTTGCAGTACAATCCCCCATACCTCCAAGATCCGCTACTCTATACGACTCCAATCGACCATTAAAATTGGGTAGTTATTTCAAAATCTAAATAATGTTGATTAGAGAGAGATTAAACTAATGATTTGATTCATTTTAATTTTTTAATATGTTACTAAGTACTTTAACTATTAAAGTATTTAAAAAATTATTTTTCAAAATCTTATATGAATATATATAGTATAAATATGGTTTGTAATTATATCCTACTATTAAATTTATCTTATTAATTTAATTTATACTAGTTAAAATATTTATTAATTACCCCATCAAACATTATAAATAATGTTTTAAATTGGAATTTTTCCAATTTATATGGAGTGAACCTTTAAATAGGATGAAGATTGTTTTTGAAAATCATGATGATTAATTTCATAATAAGTTTATATGGTATTAATTTATATTTTAAATCATTTTTTTAAAATATCCCTTGCCTAAAAAATATTTGGAGATCTTGTTCTTTTACTAATTTATAACATGTTTTCCTTTATGAGTGACTTTATCCTTGTAATATTGTCCTTGATGCGTGTCACCTCCCTCGCGATTACCTGATAGGGAACTACCATCACACCTAGATTTTTATTTTCCTAACCACATATTAATCAAGTGGGTCTGTCCCTTGTTCACTACCAAACTCACTCTACTTTTAATTTTCTTGACACTTCTCAACATCGCTATTTTCTTTTGATTTTATATTTTGGTGACTGATACTTGTAAGTGGCCAAATGCCATGTATATTTTTAATTACTCAATAATTCATCTATATATCCTACTTATATTTAATCATATGATATATTTTTGAATTAATCATATGTGGAATTTTTCCACTGAAAAGTTTTAGTCACCCAAACTGTCCCACTCTTTACACAGCCTAATGTAACATTAGAGTGGGGTAATGGATCAAAATTCACACACAAGGGATAATAATACAAGTTATAGGTATCATTCATGGTCCTATAGATTAAAATCAATCATTCCTATCCATTTTATACCATTAATAGGAAGAAAAACTCCAATCCTTTTAACATTTTCATTATCATGAGCATATATGATAGCCATTTTGCAACACAATCTGCTAACCTCATGTTCAGTTAAAAATTACCTCTAGTAAGAATGATACAAAAAGTGATAGAACACAACAAAACGTTTTAGATCATTATTAAGTAGGAAAATTAACCTTTTTTCATTCATAGTTCCCTATTTTTTTAAATTTTCACTTATAGTAGTTTCTTCCCCTACTGACCTCATTGATGATTCCTTCAACTATCATTCATAGTTTGATATGAATTCTTTAAATTTTAATCATTAATGAAACCCTAATTAGTGTGTTCTTCATTTTTTCCATCTTGAGACTTATAGTTCATTAGATTTAAATTCAAGATCATCTTCAAATTTGGGTTCTCAAGACCATGTGATTAGTCCCTATCAATCCTTTCATCATCTGAAGAAAAGAACAACTTTGGTTCTTAATCATCCTATCACTGAATCACCATCTGGACCATCACGTACCAAGTGTAGAAATGAATAAAAATAAAAACCTCACACTTTTTTTACTCCCACCTAGAAAAAATATTTAAAACATCTTAGAATTGCCAAAAAAATTCCCACAAAACATAAAATCAAGAACATAGACCAACATCCACATGTTTACCTAAGATTTTTTCTTTAAATGTTATCGTTGTGTCAGATGATAACTTGTTAGGAATCATTTCCAATGAAATTCAAATGTTGGGTTCCCCTTTTTAGAATTATAGATTACTTTCCCCTTTGATTATGAATACCTTATGTGTATTTAATTATATTTTGTAAAAAATTAATATTTTAGAAACATAATAAGATAGATATGAATCGAAAATGGATGGGAATTAATCACATCAAAAACGTTTGTGAGGATGGAGTTAAATTGTTCATAGAGATTGTAACAGAGTAAGAATATGACCCTTCTCAAATATTTTATCCATGTTTACATTGTTTTTATTCAAGAATTTTTTTTGGAAGATTTGGAAGAACATTTGATTTTTCATGGAATAGATCATGGTAATAAATGATAGATTAGACATGAGATGAAACTAAATGTACAAACTAATTGGGATGATACTGTGATTTATGGATCATTTGATAATAATACCTGTGTAAATAATGATGAAGATCATATGGAAGAAATGAAAATGGAAATTTAACATGATCTTCATGATTATCCAAAGTTGTTTGAGAAGTTAAATAGTTATGCTAAGAGACCATTGTATATTAATGGTATTAAATATAAAGCATTGTTAGCTATATTGAAGTTATATAATTTGAAAGATAGAAGTAGATGGAGTGACACCAGCATGACAGAACTACTTGGTCTTCTGAAAGATATAAAACTAGACTAAAATGAGATTTCTTATTGAACATAAGAAACTAAATCAATAATACACTCAATTGGAATGGTCTATGAAAAATACGTGTTTATCCATGTGATTTCATATTATTACTCATGGACCATGAATCACTCAGAAAATTCTATAAGTGTGATGTGAATCGATACAAGAAATATGAATCATGTCCTTAAACAGTTGAATTATTATTTCTCATCAACCTAAGGATTAGATAAATATATAGATTCGAGAAAACTTCTATAAAATTAACATGGAATACATATATGTGAATTGAATACGGGAAACTAAATTATCTAATAGACACTCCTTAGTGGATGAAAATTGATTATAAGTATCCTAAATTTTTAAATGATATAAGAAACTTCTATCTTGCATTATATATAGAAGGAATAAATACTATTGGTGTATGTATTATTACTCATATTACATGTCTAGTTATGCTGGTAAATTATAACATGCCACCATGGTGATGCATGAAGCTTAAATATATTATTTTGTATCTACTTATATATAGACCAAAACAAGTGATGATATTGATGTCTATTTTTCTCCACTTATCAAATATCTAAAAATGATGTGAGATACAAATGTTACATTGTACGATTATCTAAGAAGTGAAGAATTCACATTGAGATCCATGTTGTATAAGATAATAAATTAATTTCTCAATAATGAAAAAATGGTTATTGCATTTAAAAAATGGGTTGTCCTATTTGTGAAGAATACACACACTCAGCTAAATTAAAAAATTATTTAAAGATTGTGTTTTTTGGACACCACAAATTTTTACCTTGATAACATAAAGACGGATCCAAGATGTCATTATTTTATGAGAATATAGAAAAAGGTACATCACGATCTCTACTAATGGGTGATCAACTATTCAACAATGTAAAATATAATGACCATATTTTCGATAAACATTTTTTTGGAAAACCTAGTGAAATTATGTTGTGAAATAAGATCATATTCTTTGAATTATTGTATTGTAATTATTTATACGTTTGAAATTTTCATGATGTCATGCATGTGGAAAAAAATGTTTTTAATAGTGTTGTTGGAATATTAATAAATGGTCATGAGAAAACAAAATATTTAATCAGGGCTAGGTTTGAAATGATTGATTTGGGTATAAGAGAAGATTCGGCATCAATGATGGGTAGAAGACATATTTTTCTTCCTCCAATAGTTTTCACTTAATCCTGATAAGAAAATTTTCAATTTTTCAATTTCAATAATAGTTTAAAATAGCAATAAGGGTATTAATAAAATATAAACAATGTAATCTAATTGAATAATTTGAAGTTAAAGGGTCTAAAATCATGTGACTGTCATGTTTTGATGAAATATTTGATTCCCACTACTTTATGTTTTATTCTACCAAAAAATTTATTACATCCATTAACTAGACTCTGATTCTTTTTCAAAACCATATATCGTAAAGTAATAAACATAAAGAAGTTTCCAATGTTAAATAAGGAGATTACAGTAATATTATATGAATTAGAGATGTTATTCCCACAATTATTATTTAATATAATGGTCTTTTTGATGATTCAATTGGTTAAAGAGGTTCAACTATGTGGTCTAGTCCATTAATGATAGATGTACTCCATTAAATGATATATGATGATTTTGATAGGGTATGTTAAGAATAAAATTCATCCAGATGTTTGTATTTATAATGATATATATTAGAAAAAATATTTTTATATGATACTGAATACCTATCATATTCTAGTAGTATCGTCGTCCTAAAATCTCATTACAGTGAACAGCTTATGGTAAAAGGGATTTCCGAAAGAGATGTTGTTACAATTACCATCCTAGATCGAGTGCAAGTTCACCTTTAAATTTTACATAATAGTGCATAGGGTTCTCCATGTTTTGAATCCCACAATTTTATTCTTATACATTTGAATAGATCGGGTTATAATGGATGGATATCAAGTAAACATAATCAACAATTTATATGATGGTTTTGAGATCATATTTAAAAGGAGTTATCTAAAAATCTAACTTCGAATATTGAATGAATTCTATTGCTAGATAGGACACTAAATGAAAATGTGATATCTTATGAAGTTTTTATAATTAATGGTTATAATTTTTATAAAAAAGAAAATTATGAAGGCAATATGATGAAAAATAGTGAGGTTGTGCTTATGGTGGAAGTGTTGCACGTATTCAGTTGCATGGGTAGAAATCAAATTTAGGTGAATATTTACTATTTTAACATCATCAGATAGATATACAAGTTGGATTATACCACATTTCAAGTGTTGAATTTCTATTTCAAATAGGTTGACAATATCATTATAGTGAAAGTCGATGAATTGGGCATCATGAGATGAATTTTAGTGTGGATGGGTATAATGAAAATTCATTCATAATGACATCTTAAATAGTGTATGTGTTTTATGTCTCATATAGATCAAATAATAATTGTTTAATTGTCATGTTGAAAACTAAAACAACCACGGGGTATGATGAAAATATAATTGAGGATTACTATTTCATTAGGAGATCACAATCATTTCATGATGGTCCCAATGTAGACAATTAATTTTACATTAAAGTGGACCACAAAGATGGGATATGGATACTTTAATGAGGATCAAAATTCCTTCAACCTTTATAGAAAAAAAGTTTTTTCAATGAGAAGGATAAATTTTTTTCAAGTATACTATTCTTTTTATCATAACATTGTGTGTTATCTACATCATTTATGTAATCTAAATTAAATGTTTGAATACTCTTGTATATAATTACTTATTCACATGAAGATATTAAAAATCCTAAGGAAGAATATATTATTGATAGTTAAACTATAGAATTATTAGGGGATAAAAAACATATTGATGAAAATAATAGCAGTGTAACATCACTATGTTAAATAAAATTATCAAGGTAAGAAGAAAATGTATAATATTTGAGGTTGTATGGAATCAATATGGACAACCTATGGACCCAAATGAGTCAATTTTCATTAGTAATTTTGGGATCATATTGAAAAATAATGGGTCAATTAATATAGATACATGGAACTATGTCATTGTTAAATTATAGGAAACCCTTTAGGGAGATATTGGGGTAATGTAACGATATACATCCTATATTTTATCAAAAATTTATATAATGAAATATTTATTTTATTTGTGTTATACCTTTTAAATAATTTTTATGTTAGATGATTCCTTTAAGAAATATGTATTAATGGTCATTGTAAAATGTCATAGAGGTTCAAAAAACTTCTTAAAAGCATCATATTTTGGATATTGAGTGGAAAATAAAACCCTATAAACTACTTACATATGCACACATTATAAAATAGGAAACATGAAAAAAATTCATTATTTGTTTCGATGAGAAATCATTTCAGGTTCATTGTTGTCGAAAATATTTTATTTTGCATTATTTATTTTATCCACTTTTATTAATAAAATTTAATTTATGAAATGAAAAAGGAGTGATGAAAATAAAGAACTTGTATCAAAACCAATATACCCCTAACATAATGAAATGATGGGGTACACATCACCTAAAAGGAAAATGAATGTGTTTTAAATCTACGATAAATTTTTTACTTGATATGAATCAATATATGTTCCTTTATTTATATGAATATTGATGAATCAAAATATAAATCCACCTCCATCCCACACCATGTGATATGGAAGGAGGCCCACATAAATAGATGGGTAAATAATGATGAAAATATAGAAATTGTATAGTAATCAAGTGTAATTATGACATAATATTAATTTTTATGCTTTTGAACAGTATTACAAAAAAATATATTTATGTTCATATGTTTTTTATATGGTTTAGAAAAATTAATAAGCATCGATTGTACTTAATGAAAAACTACTGTCATCAGATTTAAGATGAATAGAACAATATGTTCATGTTAGAGATGTAGGTTTAGGAGTGTTTCCTCAAATATATTTCTAAAAGACAAATCAGTAATTAGATATATATCATTTGATGAAAGACATGAATGAAAAAATAGATTCTTTGAAATATATTATTGTATGATCTTTTTTGTGGACTAATATATGAGAAGGGATAAAAGTAAACCAGTAGTGGAACAAAGATCAGTACATGAAGATATAAGGGACCCGACTATCTTTCAAGATCATCATTCCTCTCAACCACCAACCATATCCAATTTAATTCATTTTTTATTACTCTTTCTTCTAAACATGAATAAAACAAATTATGATAAAATTATATTACTAAAATACTATTGGATGAAGTTTTATGTGATTTGTATCTATCAACACCCATGTACATCCTTATTGTGAGGGGTATAGTTTATAATATCTGAGGAGACATTCTACACACTAAACATATCCCAAAAGATTACATGAGAGAGGGGATTAGAGTATCTCATGATTCGAGTACATATTTTCCTATTTTTCTTGATGATATGGATGTTATCATGGTCAACAATTTTATGGTAACTGTCATAGAAGAGTTTTGTAATCTTAAAATGATACATGAAATATGTCCTTAATAATTCTTTTCAAATGAAAACCCATTAACATATGAAAAATGTTTTGAAATGAGGTATGATATTACAGATGGACAAAATGACAAGGAAATGGAAAGTCATCTTAAGAAAATCTAGTGAATCAAAAAATAAATAAAAAAGGAAATTTCAATATTACCTTCAAGTTATCAGTTCCACTAACACATATATTATCATTACAAGTTCATACATACACATAATTTAAAGAAGGAAATATATCATATATTCAATATGAAGAAGAATTTTTTAGAGATTCCATTTTGAAATGTTTGGTATGGAGAGTATAAATTCGATTTATTAATTTTGAATATTTGGGAGTCTCTATTTTGAATACATACATGAGGTATATTTTCATAATCCTTTAATCCAAAAAATGACCCACAATGTTCTTTATACTTAATAACTATTCATATTTTCTGTAACACCCTGAGATTTTGTGAATTATTTTTCATCAAATTAATTTAATATTTTTGATATTTTTTACTTCATTAAACATTGAATATAGTTCTTATTATTTAAATTCACTATATTTGGATTATGTTATATACAACACCTATTTTTCTTGCATTACACACAACATTGAGATACTGCTAAACAAAACATTGTTATTATAATTATTTAAACGAGATAGTTATAACCTAGTCATTAAACATAGTAATATGAATAGTAATAACTAATTTTTAAATGTTAATGATAATATTTTCAAATATATATATAACATATTTATAATGAAACATATACTTTTGGTAATGTTTCTATATGTTTAAAAAAACTAATTTTTTTAAAGGAACTATATTTAGGTCCTTCTGTAAACAATAATAAAATTAATTTTAGACAGTTTTAGAAATTTTATTTAATAAAATCAAATTAATTTTTTAATTAATAATTTCAAAATTATCTTATGGTGATTTTGTTTGTGATTTTTCTAGGAAACATCAATCTTGATGAATAGTGAAAAATACTAAATTTTAATTCAAAAATGTTTTTTCATCTAATTTATTTATATAGTTAAATTAAATTTTATGTCTTTTTTAAAGTCCCAATAGATAAATTATAAATATATTAATAGAATTTAGTTAAATAGAATAATTTTTATGTTGAATTTAGATATAAAATCTTAATGATGATTTTAACATTCCCACTTTAAAAACCCTTTGTCTCCCCACGTCTGTAGGATTAGCATTAATCTTAATTTTTCCACTTATATGAATTTAATTTAAAAAACATAAATATTTTTAATTATTATAATATTTATATTCTAACAATATCAACTTAATTTTTGACTGATTGATTAGTGATAGTGATTCAAATTAATTATAGTGATTAACGTACAATTAAGCTTAATAAGGGACTAAACCTTAAACTTAAGGGACAAAATGACATATTAAATTTTACAAAACCTATTTTATAGCCATATTTCGTCCATATACCTTCCATTTTATGTTGATTTGGTTTTTTATGGATTTGTTTAGGTAAAAAAGTTGGTACACCTAACTTGTTTTCAAAAATGTCAAGTGTGTCCCCTCCCTCCTCTATAAAAATTCACACAACCATCCCCCTTATTCACACCTATAAAACAAATTTGGCTTAGAAAATCTCATCCCAATTATCCTCCTAATATATCTCTCTTAATCCATGAAGTACCCCTTTGGGCATAAATCCAACCAATGAATCCCTTTGGTGAAAATCAAAAGGAGTTACCAAAAAAAGTCAAATCCTTCCTTAAGCTCCTTTATTTTATTTTCTTTCTACACCACCTCAATTTATCTTATTCAATGATTATATAACAAAAAAACATCCTTGATTTTTTTATATGTCTTTATAATATGGTTTATACCGACACTTACACACATATCCATCTAATTGTTAACGAACATACCGTTCTTGTGTACGGTGAACTACCGCCTCACAAAACAAAATTCTTCGTTCATCCTTTACCAGCTTTCATTGTGAGAATTATGATGGAAAATATATTTATATATAATATATTTATGATATTTATAATTTATTTATGATTATTAATTTTTTATATATAATATACCTTTATGATTTATATATTGTGGTTATATGATAACATCATTTGTGGAAGTGTGGACTACCGCCTCCTCAAAGAGATGTGACACGTTCACACAATACATGGAATGAATTAAGGATGAATTTAATTAAAAATATGTTACATAAAAAACATATATATTATATTCATAACATATTTACCTTTATGAAAATAAAATATATATTTTTTTATTATCCTTTTCATGCACTAAAAAGTGATAACATCATTTTGTGGACGTGTAGACAACTGCTTCCTCATCATGATGTGATTAATTTTACATAAAAATATTTATATATATAAGTATATGTTATTAAATTATATTTTATTTACGATATAATGATAATTATGTAAGGATATAATGTTACTTTCCTTCTTTCCTCAATGATCATTGAAAAATGGGAATGTTACTAATGTGTACGTACGAACTACTATCTCTATGATTATAACGTTGGTTCATTTTTCATAACTATATTTAATTAATGGTTATAAAAGTATAATTAATTTATAAATATGATTATTATTTCATTTTTATTATTATTAATATGTTTATATAATGACCCCTTTGACCATAGTCGACCTACCAAATTCATTTTTAACATATGACCCGAATTTGGTTAAAACACCTGACATAAACTCAATGGTTTAAGTAGTTGTATAAAACATGGTAATAAGTGAAGTAAAGGTAATAATAAAAACTAAAAATTTTATGAATGAATGAATTAATTAACATATGTTTGTTATTCAGGAAGATGAAGACATGTGTGAGAAGTCAGACTCATGTTAATGGAATTTCATCTCACTTTTTATTTCTGTGAGATACATGTCATATTCATCTCTTGCTTCTTTTTTGTGGTGTATATATTGTCCTATGACATTTTATATCATTAATTTAATTATTTAATGATATTAAAATCTTTAAATAACGTTATTCTCTCATGGGGATCATAATTATAAAGTTACTCTATTATTTAGTATTTTCTCATCTCGCTTTTATTTTCTATGACAAACAAGCCATGTTCACCCCCTATTTATTATATGTGGTGTGTTTATTGATGATTTATGTATTATATAATTATTATAATTAAATATATTGTTATTTATATATCCATTTTATGATCTTTCATTGATGGGTATTATGTTTCAAAAGATACCAAATCGGTAAAATAATTTTGTCTCAATTTGCCTTATTTGAGACACATGCATGTTATACACTTATATTTTTATATGAGGTGTATATAATGACTTTTAACATGTTATATCATGAATATACTTATTTTAATGATATTTTAATCTTCATTTAATGTTATTATTTATATGGTATTATGATTCAAATTTACCAAAGTGGTAATGGTTTATAGCT
Source organism: Viscum album (assembly GCA_963277665.1). Lineage (NCBI taxonomy): Eukaryota > Viridiplantae > Streptophyta > Magnoliopsida > Santalales > Viscaceae > Viscum > Viscum album. The sequence goes on along the minus strand of OY728127.1, from coordinate 1,072,303,701 downwards.
TCAATCTCATCATTTATAGAGATTGTTTATGATTATGCCTCCATTGATGAAATATTATGATCAATATCTCAATAAATTTTATGAATTTTCTTAACCTGTGTGTATTCATGTTATGTCAATGTAATTTTACCATTTTCCACTCTTTTTAACTGAAGATAATTAAGAAAATGTTTTTTATGGAAATCTGAATTTATTTCTCCTATTAGTAAGAAATCCGTGCTCTTTCAAAACCATGTTTTCTAAAAAAATGTATTAAAAAATGTTTTACTATTATCTTATTATCTTTGAAGTACATTTTTACACATGTATCAATTTTTTACAAAGTGGTTTTAAAAGTAATCTTCTTATCATTTTCTAATCAAGGTACTTTTCAAAACTTTTAAGGTGAAAAAGGAATGTTCAACTTGTATTGACCTACCCACCATCATGATTGTAATTTCCATGATGCTTACTTATTATGTTTACGAGGTTAATTTTTTTTATAGAAATTGTTTCCTAATATTCTGGAAATTTTTTTATTTCAAAATGGTTTTCAAAGAAAAGGTTTTTTCAAAAAAATATGTTTAAAATTTGCATTAAATGATTTCTAAGGATTATTTTATTTGATTTCAAAATATTGTTTTAAATGAAATTTATGTCAATTATTTAAAATATTATTTTATAATTTTTCAAAGTATTTTATAAGAAAAAGGCTTTTGAAATGTTTTTATGCCCCTATTATAATTTTTCAAGAAAAAATTGTTTTCAAAATGCATTCAAGCTTCGTTTACATGTTTTCAAGGTTATTTTCAAAGAAAATGGATTTTAAAAGGATTAATGTTTTAAAAATAATTTTAAAACGAGAAAGGATATTTTCCTAAATAAATTTTTTCAAAATATATTTACATGTTATTTTCCATCTAAGATAACATACCTTTTTATATTTTAGGCTCTGTAAGGGATATTATCCAAGAATATAATTTATATTCTTTCTTGAATTTTTTATGTTTAGATGGAATGATGTTTATGAAACCCATTACTATTTTATGGGTTATATGATTTTGAAACCCTCTTATTTTCATAGTTTATGCTTTGATGAAATGATTATGACACATATCTTTTTTCCACAGGTTAAGATATGATTACATATTTATGACACCCATTTCATTTCATGCATTTTGATATGATTATTTATGATCTTGTGGAACATGTATGTATGATTTAAGGTCATATGGGTGGGACCTATATCTCCCTCTAATTCATTGGGTAAATATTTATGTCTCATGAGATAATGATGAGAATAATGTTGACTGGCTTGATCCACTATGGGAAGATGGGGAAACCTAATCCCTTACAATGAATGTATTATGATTGGGGATTCTGGTGTGTCCTAAATAGTAGGTGTAGTCACCCTGAAGATGGAATATGGGGAAATCTGATCCACTATAGGAAAATTAAAAAATCTGATCCACTATATTAATATGGGGTTTGGGGTGTCAGGGTGTCGGCGGTCACTGATAAGGGGTCGGGGTCAGGGCGGTCACCGAAAGGGGGTCGGGGTCACGATGGTCACTAATGGGAGTGGGAGGTGGGGGTGGGGGTTGGGGGTCATCGTTGAGGGGAGTGGGAAGTGTGGGGTCGGGTTGAGGATCCCAACTGTGGGGAGCGGGAGGGGGGTTTCCACTGAGGGGAGCGTAAGGTGGGGTCGGGGTTGGGGGTCTCCACCATGGAGGGGAGAGGGAGGTGGGGGTCGCCGCTGAGGAGGGGAGAGTGAGGTTGGGTGGTCAGGGGTCATAGAGGGGAGCGGGGTGGCTTGGGTGGAGGGAGGGGGATGAATTAAGGGGTTTTAAAAATATGTAGCGGTAGTTTAAATAGACCACCATAAATTGTTAAAACAAATATATATATATATATATTTATATATTTATATAAATATTTTAATAAAACCACCAATATTATAAATTTTTTCCATGCAATTTATTTCATGATGGTTATTATATTCACCACTAACCACTGGTTTTTGTAGTGTATGACTGGGTTCTAAAATACTACCCCATCTTTTGTCTCAAATCACTACACCCTATTATGCTATGTTTACTGCATATTTCATGTGATTCTATGAAGTCCTCATGCATGTATATCACCACATTCATGGAATCACAACCATGTATATTAAATGTACAATGTGTATCATGCATGAATACCTCAACTCACCTTATTTCTTCTTGGTGAAACACACAAAGGACTGAATTCTCAACATCCCCTATTAGATGTGTGTGGCTGGGTTTTTTCAAATACATCTTATCTATTATGAGAGAACACGTTGTTTTAGGATTAATATTATTTTCCTACATTGCAGATTATTCTAAACTAGTGTGAAAAAGTATCTCCTTATTCTTGTATGATTATGTACATTATTCATTATTTTTCGTGTAAATCATGTGTGGAAACACTCCATCACGCAAATCAATCATTAAAACACTCCTTATTCATCATGAAAACATGGTTGGATTCACAGTATCTCAAATCTATTAAGAGACCGTAGAAGGTATGTTTCTATCTCTTCACATAGTAATTATGGACAGATCGTCCATTCTTCATGAAGCACAGAGGCTTGTGTGATCTTTCATTAATAAATCAAAAGACTCTCACTGTTATTTACTTCATTAAAGAGAGTGCATGAAACCTCTTTCATGTAGATGAATAGGAATGAAGAACTCTTCATTGTGTTAGTGGAAGTGTGAATCCTTATGGATGATTTGTTTTCACAAATTAAAAATGAGAGCTCTCAAAATATTTCTACATCATCAACTCGGTTGATACCTTATTACATATAGATGAAGGTTCATAGTGTTTGGACTACCTTGGATCCACTTTCTATGCTGTTTCAATTCATTTTGAATCATTTAAGATCTTAGACTTTAAGAATCATTCCAAAGTGGGTTCTTTATTTTTTGATGCTTGAAAAGATGGAACTTGGGCTTCTTGATATTAGCTTCTTCCTTCACAATATGGTCTCACATGCATGAGTTATACAATTGCATGAAATCGAAATGAAGTATCTTCACTATACATTCTTAGACAATGTAACATTCATCATTTTCACCCTAGATCATATCATGTTCTTGGAATAAATTCATGAATGAAAAATTAATATTCATGCATGATGACAAGAATATCTTGTTCTCGATTTGGTATCGATCACCAGAGATGGATGGATGTTGGGTGAGCTTATAGGATGATAGCAGTGCCTCAACTAGATGACATATATAAAATAAATATGAAGGAAATTCATATTTTCATAACTTTTTAGGACCCACAAATAGTAATCCATATCCACTGTCCCTCATAGATATCTTCTTATGAAGATTGGTTGTGGTCGGCCAATTGGTTGACTATTTTTTGAAATAAATCCCAAAATGTATACTTAGTTAAATTGCTATGTATGAATATTCCAACCAAATAAGGACCATATCATATTGTTCTTCATTAGAAATCAGATTTTTCTTGGCCATTATAATTTCACTTCTCCAACCATTTCTTAATGTAAAATAATATTTTCACGGTGTTCAGGATCTCTTCATGAAAGAAACTATATTTGTATAATCATTCTCATCTTCTTTAATTTTCATAAAATCATGAAACATTATTTGATTGATCATATTACTTTTTTGTTGGAAACAATATGTCATTTCAAATCACTTAGTGACATGTGTCTTCTTCACATAAGAGCAATTCAACAATTGTCAGGGTTTCATGATGAATTGCTCAAGCATGACATACAATGTCATCAAATGAATCCATAATAATTTTACAAGAATCACCACTTAATATCATGGTATGACCATTGATCGTCTATATATGTAACTCAATCTTTAATAAACATGCTTGGGAACATCAATGCACTTCCAAGCTATTCTTCTTCTTCAAGACATATTGACAAACTCATCGACAACAAATACAACACAAACACAATACAACATTTTCATATGTGTGTGTGTACATATATAAATAAATAGATATATATATATATATTCATATATGGTTTTTTTATATTTCATATAGGTGTGTTCCCATATATATTTTATACATGAATATAGTATCAAAAATTTAAATAATAGTAGAAATATAGTAAATATATGTGATTTTATATGATAATTTTTTATGTTAATTTTTAACAAAAAAAATTACATCATAAATGCATCATCATTTTTGTATAAATTTTTCATGGATAACTAAAAATATTCACAGAAAATTCTACCAATAATATGTTCATATCCACTACCAGACGTAAAAATTTAAAAACATTGAAACAATGATTATCCAAACTCTTTGGAAATCAAAAATAGAGTTTGTATAGTACAAGGGAAAGCCACTATAGTACGAAAAGGAGAATGTGGGTTTTATGGTACATGTATATTCAAAGAATAACTAAAAGGGTGAAATGATGCAAGATAGACTAAAAAGGAGTAGAAATAATCAAAAACCATGGGTATTTAAAGTGTTGATTTTTCCCATAAGTTTTAGGGGGGAGTGGTGAAAAGGGGTTCATTTCTGTGAGATCTTTAACGATGTGAGGGATATGATTCTTTGTAATGGTTGTATTTAAAAGAAAATAAGGTCATTATTAGTTCTTTCCAAAAAGAGTAGATAATTACAGGTTTTATCCACATTGATAAAATAGAGCAGTGATAAAACCTATATTTATCACCTCTTTTTTGAAATCACTAATAAAAACAATATAAAATAAAGTAAAAAAATATTAATTGAATATAGATTAAAAATGAATAATTTTTAAAAAAACTAATATTAAATAACATTATTAATGAATAAATTATCTTAAATTCATAAAAGTCATAAATGAGTGAGATTTAATAACTAAAAATGAATAGACTTCAAAAATATTTTTAAAAAGGATAAGATTTATAAGTTATTTAAATTATTAAAAAATTAAACATGAGTTTATATGTAAAAAATGATGAATATAAATTAAATATGTCCATTACAACCTAATTAAAAATATCAAATTTTAATGAATAAATACGTATACATAAATATAAAAAATGAAAAAATTACAAAAATATTAAAAAATATAAATATTAAAAATGAATAAATTGTATAAGTAAAAAATTATAGAGCTCAAGGAATAATTAGGTGCCAATGAGAGGTCAGTGAATTGGTGGTACCCCTATTTTATGAATTTTATCACATTCTAAATTCAACCTCAAGAACTGTTTAAAGTTCATGATCTACCCAATTTTTTATCACAACCTCAACTTTGTGTGTAGTAATAAATAATAGAGTGTATCACACAATATTTACAAGGTTTTATTAAATAGTCTACTCCTTCCATGTTGGTAAGACACCCCTACATAGATCCTCTTCACTATTTCCATAAGTGAATACAACTAGTTAGACACCCTGATTACAATCTCTCTAAAATTTATTAGACACTAAAATTTGTCTTCATCTATGATTGGTTAGATATCCCAATCATAGGCCACCAATAGTAGGTTAGAAAACTGAGATACATGCTTCCTCTTTAATATTTTTCTAGAGATAGAAAGATCTTCTTCACAGATAGTCTTCCTCCACAAGAAATTTCGATTCCCCTTTTCATGTGTACAATTCTTAAAGGTCTTCAACAGATGTCTTGAAGAATTTTATTGGACTCAAAACTCCTTTAATATCTTGAACGATCTGAATTATCTTCTTCAAATGCTCAGTACATGTTATACCCTTCTTCAAGAATTACCCAACTTTGGCTCACTCTCACTTCGATTCAATGATATATCAGGTTCTTGAAATGATCTTTTAATTCTACACCTATAATTCCGCTCACAAAAGTCCACAATTTATCCACACAAAAAAATAATTGTGCATGTGATAATGTCTCATTAATTCATGATTTAAAATCATTATTTTAATGTTTCAAGAATAACACATTTAATTTCCTATTTAAAATATAAATTTTTTGTCAGAGGTAATATATTTTCTTCATATTGAATACCCCATAATTTTCCTTGGTATTCTTTTTCATGAAACACATGAGGAATTCTCATTGTTTGCGGTATCCTTATTTCTTCATGTGGACTATAATCATGCATGCAAGTAATGTGTGGAATCCATCTTAAAATGAACCCAAAGGACTCAGGTTTTTTTGTATGATCACACCCATGGCTCAAGACTCAATACATATACATTCATCTCACAATAGATACCTAAAGACTCGGGATTCTCCATTCATCCTGCAATTAATAAATATCACGCCTCAGATAGTATTAAACAACCTACAATTAAAATTCCCAAAAGACATGGACCAAACAATTTCATCATGTGTCTCAATATTCTTTATGTATTTATACCAGTAGTTAGAATTCATTAAATATCTTGTATTCACATCATATCCACTAGTTTTTGGGATGTGGATCACTGGATATGACTTCATTCTATTAATACATTCATAGTATATTCATGCAATTAAAACTGCATGAATATATCATTTTGTAATTAGATACTCATTAATCTAAGAATTTATCACCTGATAAAATCTCAGGTCCAGATATTGTAAATCTTCATGTTAGTATGCATGTGCAAGGTTCTAATATTATCCATATTGGATGTCTTAATCATATGAAAATTGTTTCCATCATAAAATCATGGTAGAAAACTCAAAATTATGATAGGATATTGGACAGGAATGATGGAATGATCTCTATGGATCGATAATTATGGAATTACCATGCTTTGCAAACACCACATGTGAGGGAAGAACGAGATGATCATTTTCTGATCAGTTGGACTGCATAAAATACATCGGATGACTCTTATTATTTATACATTTTTTAAACACACTAAATTGTCTAATGATTAATGATACCACATTTATTCTATGTATAATTGTGTGTTTCCATTTATACTTTCGTGTCCTAATTCACTGCTAGATGTGAGTACAAGGGTCCTCCCCTGAACCCCCAGTGTCACTATTCCGTTCCTAATCCTCAAATGTCCTACCACCCAACACTATTTCTCCATCCCTATTCTCCCTTGCATATCCATGTTCATGAAATATAAACTACCAATGCTTATCTTACTGCAGTAGACTCACTCTTGTTCCCACCTTCACCTTTCGACGCATCGCTTACTATGGTGGACTCTTGTACCCAACTCAGCAGTGGATGCACCTTATTCTATTTGCTTGTTAGTTTTCTTGGTTTTCATAATTGAATTCCAACAAAAATGTGTTGAGATAAAATATTCAAACCGAAAGTGTAAAATGAAAATACAAAAACATTTAGAAAAATATAAATATTATATTTATATTTTTTCATGATCGTCATCACCCTTCATGAAAATCACATTTATAACATTTAAATAAAAGTTCAACTAACATCACAATTGACATGGATAATTACTCAAGAATGACATTCAATGCCACCAAGTGAGTTTATAACAATTTTATAATCATTACCACTCTATATTAACTCACATATTGACTCATTGACAACAAATGAAACACTTGGGAATAACAATCAACCATTGATTAAATGACTCTTCTCTAGTCATCCATGTTAGCATGATAGCCTAAAATTATGAATACATCATGACAATTATTTAAATTAAAAGTAAATTTTTTACTATTTTTTAATGTATATATATATTAGAAAATATTTAAATGTATTAGAATATATACAAAAATACATATATGTGTATCATCACACACATATTTTCATATAAACATCACATATTCATTTTTATGTAGATACGATCAAATATTTATTTATAGAATCAAATTATATAGAAAATAAATATATATATAATTCACTCCCAATGGTGATGGATCCCTCCTTGGTTTTCCTAGTTTTTGGTTCTTCTTAGTCTTTCTTAGGTTTGGAGATTCTGTGGTGGTGGTTATGATTGAATTTGTGTTGTTTGTAGATTCTTTCATCAGCATAGGGCGACCCTCTTCTAAGTGATTAGAACTATGTAGAATGATCTAATCAAGAAATGGTGGTTCCTACCACTGATGGAGAAAGAATAGGCATCGATCATCATGATAAAGAATGAATATATCTTTGTGATGTGTCATATGTCTCTTCTTATGATAGGAAAACTCATATCTGATCAGTCCTTCAACTTTTTCTCCACGAAGAATATGTTGAAGTATTTATAAGGCCTTAAGTATGGGGTGGAAATTCTTGATATCGATTATAGACTTCTGGTTTTCAAATTTTTCAATAGGGATGACAAAAAAAAGGTTCTTCTTGGAAGAACATGGTACTTCAACAACTATCTCATCCTCATGGAGTATCTAAAAAGAGGTGGAGACATCTCAAATGAGGCCTTCTCAAAATGCCTCTTTAGGATTAGATTTTTGGGAATACCCTTCTAGGGAAGATCTAAACATATCATGAAATAGGTAAGGAACCACGTTAGTGAATTTATAGAATGGGGCTGATTAGACCCCATTCCTTGGGGGGGCTTTCATATAGAAAAGGTTCCTGGTTGATGTCACACTCCTACTTTTATAAGGAACTTTTCTTTCCATGGATAACTCAAATATCTTAATCCCGTTTGAAAATGATAAGTTTACCATTCTCTATTTATTCTATGGAAGAATATTACACTTTGAAAAGGATTGAAACACTAAAGAAGAAAATGGAAATTCTAATATCATCATGAAATATAACCCTTGGATTCATAAAAAACCAAGTAATACCCTATGTTTTGGATTTAAAAAAACACAAGGATAGGTAAAACTCTCTAAATCCCTTTGCACGCATGATGAAACCAAAAAATAATATTATTATTTTGGGGATACCATTCATTCTTAAATACCCTAGTAATCATTGGAAAATTAAGGAGTTGAATAAGTTTCCACCCTTAGATGATTCTAGTGAATTATGAGGTATTCCTACTGAGGTGGTTAAAATCCCTTTGGAGTTCATCGTCTTAGAAATGTGTACTCTTCCAATATCGAAATACATCCTAAAACTCTCCTCCCGTCTAAATAAAATATCCTATGACCCTATGGACCTAGAACTCCTTACAAGTATAATGCCTCCATTATTAATCTCCCAAACAAATTATAATATGCATGAAATTACTTTTTTGGGATCCGAAAAACACTGTACTTAGAGGAGGAACGTTAGAGGGGACCCCGGTACCGACCCCCTTATTGCAGATCCAAATGGCTCTAAATGCACTACTGATACCCTGAAGGTGGACGATCGGTACCCAAAAAGACAGAAACTAATAGAGGAAGGATACTTTAGGGAATTATCATAGGTAGAGTCTAGATTGATCCAACCCCACCTACTCCAATGAAATCCCAATGTTGGAACTATCATGGGATTGGAAACCCATGATTAGTTCAGATGCTCCAGCACCATTGTGCTTCTATTTTAATTGAAATGGTTTTAATTTTTGAAACCATATTAGAATGCAAGAACATGGTTGTTATTGGAAAAAACTTGTCTTTCATTTTTGCTTCTCAGTCTCTCACAATGGTAACTAGGGTTACCTGTGTATTTTTTGGAGGAATTCATAGATATTAGAGTGTCTTATTTCTATTCTAACCACATTATCACCTCCATTCACCATAAAAACACACATATATGGGTCTTCATTATGTCTTATTGATGTCCTTCTAAAAGAGACAAATATAATTCATGGAATATTCTTCATGTCTAGTGTGAAATATTTCTTAGACCAGACCTGTTCCGAGGGGATTATAATGAAATTATGTTCGAGTTCAAAAATTAAAGGGTGTTAGTAGATTTCATGTATTCATGATGTAATTCTAGTAAGATATGATGGGGGTAGGTATTTAGGATATGGGGCATTAAGATAAACCTTTCACTTAGTTTATAGGGTACATGGTTATCACCCACATCACATAGCGGTTTTACCATTTCATAGGGTCGAGTGAATAGTATAATTTATTTAGGTCCCTACAAATATATTACATGTTCCCTACCACCTCATATCACTAACCCATTATTATTGATATGGTGTGTGATACAAGGATACCTCGATATGACAAATTTTCATATTTGAGTGCTTTTGGGAAAAATAAAAGGAATGTGAAGACGTGTTCCGAGATAGTTGGAAGGTCATTGACCTTGATACAAGGAATAAAATTCACCATGTGGCATAAAAACTCAAAACATAGATTGATTCCAAATATCAAAATCTTGAATGAATTTGAGATGTCAATTAATGAAAGTTGAAAGTGCTCTACTCTTTCCCTCCCACTCATATTATCCTGTCAAGAATCAGCGAGCTTGAAATGGAAATTGACGTAACACTTTGTATGAGAGAAATATTCTAGTCTATTTGTGCTCATGAAAACCAAATTAATGAGGTCTATGCTAATATGAATTATTTACACCAGAAGGCCTCTTCAAGTCATAGAAAGAACACTATGGTAAGGAAAAATTAATCCATCCACTCTCATTGAAACCATAATTACCCTCATATAAAAAATTAAAAACACCTTTTGGTCTTAGATTTTTGTATGATTATCCATTGTAATTTTTCATATAATATTTTTTTCTAAGATCCTAGTTAACCATCTCCATCCCTGGTTACCATCTATTATCTCTAAAAAAATTGTATGTTTGTTCCTAAAAGGATAAATACATACAATTCCTTTATCTCCCATGATATATTTCACTCCACGAATACTCAATGAGTTTTTAAAAGAGGTATTATGGCATGGAAGATTGATATAAATAAGGCTTATGATCTTGTGGGGTGTTAATTCCTTTAGTTTGTATTTAAAAAAATGTGTTTTTTCTCTAGATGGATTGAGATCATTATGGAATGCATCTCAATGATTTATTTTATGATAAAAATTAATCACAATCTCACTCAGAAATTCACCCCTTCTAGGGGCCTTTGATAGGGGGTCCTCTTTATCCATTCCCTTTTATTATAGTAGTTGATGTATTTTGTTTTCATATTTAAATAGAAGCAAGAAATAATCCTATTCATGGGGAAATGTTCTGCCAAAAAATACCACCCATTACTAATCTCTTATTTACAACTTATAGTCTTCTTTTAATTATGGATTCTCATGAAGAATTCATTTATATATTCTATTTAGTCTGTATATATATGGAAAATTATGTGTAATTTGTTATAGGATGATATTTTTTAGGTTTTTAGTATCTAGATGGTCGATAAACACAATAAATAACATGGGCTACCCATTATTATTGGTCGATCAAAAAATATTTTCTCAAATATCCTTGATAGTATTGGAAAAAATATATTGTTGGAAAACCATGAGGGTATATAAATAGGGGAAGGAAAGTCTAGTTAATTCATTGAATAAAGAGATCCCATGATATATCATGTCTCTCTTCAAACTTCCAGCCATAGTTGTAGACCAAGTTCATGCCCGTATTTCCAATTTCTAATGGGGTTATAACAATGGATCGAACAAAATTCACTGGATGGATTGGAAGAAACTTTACACACCTAAAGCATGTGGGGGTATATTATTATTATAAACACATATTCTTGTAGGGATTAAAGAAATAATAATATATCACATGTGAAATTATTATTTTCTAACCCTAGTAGTTTATATACCCAATTATATTATTTTATTAGTATTTTAATTTCATTTTTGTTCACGACAACATTCCAAGAGAATCCTCTCGAATCCCTTGATAGTTCCCTTTCCAAAAGAACTCTCAAGAATAGATAGTGATCCTCTTCTACTACTAATATGAAGTATAGAGATATCGAAAAGAAATATTTATTGGTGAGATTCTTGAGATGATCAAAGATGAATGATGTTTGTATTACAATCTACCATGCTAGCACTCAGAGATTCCTTTGGCGATGTTTAGAGGTTCATGAAGCATGTGTGGATCACTACTGGAGGGAATATACTCTTTATTCCTACAATTCAAAGATCATACGACATTGATATATTTTCAAATTTATCAAAAAGGAAATAATTCATTGCAAGTAAATTATTTAAATGTTTATATTAATTATAAATAATATGTGATGATCCCAATATTTTGTTCCAGTGTTCATTCATCAAATATTCATTGATTCAATTATATTGTTATTGGTGTTTATCATTAATGTACATATTGGATTAATCATCAATTATGAAAATAATCCTTGTTGGGCATGCCCAATCTGGAACTTTTTCTGCCCCCAGAACCATCAAAAGTAAATATTTTCTATGTAAATTTTAAATATAAATGAAATTAAAATGTAATATTTTTATTTCAATACATTTTTTTGTGATATTTCTATTCCAATTGGACTATATGTTTCTAATATGGTTATTTTAAAGGATTCTGGTAGGGTTGTATGTTTTACAACAGTTATCATGTCCTTTATCAATGACAAAAGCTCTAATAAAGGCTCACTTTATCAGCATTAAAAAATCACCGATAAATTCCCCTTTATCAGTTCTAAAAAATAACTAAAAAAGGGGAAATTTTTTCAAGACAAATATCAATCGTTGTTAAAAGGGGAATTTATTAATGCTAAAAATAAATCACTAATAAACGGGGCCTTTATCACAGACTTTATTAGAACTGATAAAGGCTAAGAGCTTTTATGGGTACTCCACATGTTCGTACTTTTTTTACTGACAACAACCATTTATATCATTGATATAGGTGACTTCTATAGTAGTTCTCATCATCAATCAGATTTTGAGAATCATGTAGTAAAGTAAAGATTATGGGGATCCCATATTGAAAATCCTTGACTAGGAGGAGAAAATATTCAGTGGCCTGAGGGTTGTTGGAGAAACAGATCCCATGGTTCATGCTGGAGAATTTGTAAACACTCATTAATATCCTCTCTCCAATCATATTACACCATCTATCCATTGTGTTCATACATACCATGGTGTGGATCATCCCACTAACTCTAAAAAATGTAAAACATAGAATCACATTTTCGCTCCACTTATGGAGGAGATAGCTCGTCAGCTGGTGTGAACATACCTAGGGTGCAGATACTTATTTGAACCAACATTACATTATTCCAAATGGGAGGTCCTCTACTTCTCTAGAAGGATATTCTAGTTTAGGTATTGGATTTCAGTGTTCCATTAAAGTGAAGAAACTATGGTCATGGTGGAAATTCTATTTTCTACCACCCATGTTGAGTTTGGAGTGAGGATAAAAAAGGGTGACTATGAGACATTCGACTACATTTTGAACAAGAAATTCAATTCTAACAACATCACACTGAAAATACTTGTCCTTCTAGTGGATGTGTGGATAGTGTCTTTGATTTAGAACCACAACATCTATGTGAAGGGTTTGTGAGGATCATGTAACCATGAATTCCCCTCATATAGGTTCATTATGGGAAATCTTTCCAGTGATATCCCCGATGGTGTGCTTCTAGGAAAGGAGTAGATCATCCATAATAGGTTTCTTTTTTTATAGATGGGTTTACCCTTGCATAAAAGCATGATTTTTGGGATATCAATAATGAACATTCCTATAATTAATCAATATGAGAATAATTAATGGAAGTACACTCCCTGATAACCCTACTTGAAGCTTTTGAGGTTCTAAATCAATGACTGCATCCACACATTCATTGGTATGATCGATATCATCATGTTTACTTTAGTGGAATTAAATTCCACATTCGTCATGTAGTTGAATGTATCATGGTCACCGTTTTGGAAAATCACTCCATACTCATCATGATAGATAACAGACAAAATTTACACCATGATCATAGGTTCTTTAGTTTTTTGGCACATTGAAATCCAAGGAAAACAAATATAGAACATCTCAAAGAACTAGGGGGCTTCCATTAGGAATAGAGGCGTGTTGGTCCACCAATGTAGCAGCACCCTGGGATGGCTCATTCCTACCAGTGAGGCATCTCCTGCATAAGTCTAGAAAATGAGTACTTATGTTGTTTAACTCTAGTGGAGCTAGTGAGATTATAGAAACCATGGTATGAAATCACTTAATAGCGATATGTTGGAATGTCATTGGGGAGTGAAGATTAATTAGTGCATTGAAATTATTTAGTATGAACCATGATATTTGGATCTCTAGCATCCCTAGGGCACTGAAGACCTATTCCTCCCTGTAGAGGATCCTCAATATAGGATAAACCTCATCTTTCAATTCCTACATGGCTCTTATATTCTACTCGAAGATGAAGCATCTGTTGAAAATAATATTATTTGAAACTCCTAGCAGCCCATGAGTTATCATGGGAGAATAGTGTTGGCGTACTGGGGCTCTATGTTTAGTCATAAAATGGATCATGTCCTCTTTAGTAATTGATGTGTTGCGAGAGAGAAAATTTTCGGTGTAATAAAAAATAATGTAATATATGTGGTGGAGATTGGGTTGGTTGTGGTGGATGAGTCCAATGGAAAGAAAATGGGTTGGAATAACCAAGGGTTATATTAGAGAATGTTTTTTGAAAGCGTAAAAATGTAGTGGAGGGGTTTCATAATAATATATTGATTCACTTATTTTTTCAACCAATATACCACTGATTGAATGTATCTACCTTGATCATCCATATTTACACGACTACCTAAAATTGTGAATATGTCATGACATACAGTTAAATAAATAATAAATTTATTATTAGTTTTTAATGTATATATATATTATAATTTATTTACATATATAAGAATTTATCTAAAATACATACATGTTTATCAACCAACACATATTTACATACAAACATCATATATACATTTTTATGTATAAACGTTTAAATATATATTTATAGAATCAATTTTTATATGTAAATATATAATCTACTCAAATAGTATGAAATTTGATATGAATAATAGCTATATACACTTATTTTTACATATAATCATTGGTGACTCATTTGCTTATAAAAATCATTCAATATTGTACCAAATCTCCCAAACTCTTTGATTTTAATATTTATTATAAGGAAATTTACTATAATAAAATCATTTTTCCATTTAAATGTGTCATTGATTTCAGAAGTGGAACTTCGAGATACAATGATAATCCAATCTGCACTAAATTACAGCTGATTTTACCCTTTCTCAGAGTGTATTCTCCCACTAGATGAAAAGACACTTTTCTATTTATTATAAACTTGACACTTGCATCAATTTCATTCTTAATATAACCATTCAATGTTCTATATACCCATATTTACAATTCTTAATTAGTGAATTTGTTTAAGTAGTTATTATGTCCCATGCAGACAGTGAGATGTGCACTGTAAATGCATACTGTACGTACACTTAAATATGTAATATTCATCAATATGCATACACTATAATGAATAAAATTATTCAATATGTAATATGGATGCGTTAAACTGACAGTCTGTATGTATACATTGCTTACATTTCAATATATATACACTATATTGCATGTTTATCACAAATTAATGATTTGATATTCAGCAATATTTTAAATATAAAGCCATATACTACAACATATATGCATACACATTAATATTTTTTATGAACATATTACCCAACTGATTACGCCTCCGTCTTTAGCCTATTGAGTCAAATGTTTTGTATTAAATACCGTTTTCACTATTCATTTTTTATAAAAAAATCTTACATATGTTTCATGTTCTAATATTTATTAATATATGTGTTTTTGTGTGTGTGTGTATTTATATTAAAAACAAGAGTAATAATCATTCTTGAAAAAAGGAATATATAGGTTAAAAACATTTGAATTTTCAAAGAAAGTGGTTCCAATTACAAGGTACCCATATCATCACTTCCCTCCCATTCTAGCTTAGTATTTTATCAACATATTTCCAGCCACATTTTTATTACTATAATCATTATATGCTCAAATGATATTTATTTTAAAATTTCATGTATTGAATATATATATATATATATTTATGTTTTATACGTATGTGTTCTCTATATATTTTGACACACAAACACAAACATGTTCAAAATTATGATATATATAAATATATAATATGCATAAAATATATATATACACATATATTTGAATAAATACTCTAATATATATATTCACATGTTTTTTATTATATAAATGTGTGTGTGGCTATACTCTTATAAGAAAATTAATTTAGAATTAATTACTACTTTATTCCCTTAAACATTCGTATCATTATTCTTTTTCAAATATATAGTTAGTTATTTTGTTTGAGTAGCTGCTCATGCAGATGCATGAAAGGGGTTGGGATACTAGAAAGATTTCCTAATTTCATGTATGTTTGAAAACACAATTATAAGGATGAAATTCACCATGTGTTTCTATTTGTTCAACACTTTCAGTGAATTGTAGTAATGTTTGTTTAAACTCTTTTTTAACCAACCTACGTATATTATTTACAAAAAATACTAAAATCATTTTTTTCTGTTATTTAACATTCACTACTACAAATAGGGCCTCTAAAAGCACTAAAAACTGCCTTTAACTGTGTTAGAAAAGTGTTGTTAATCACGACAACGATAAAGGGGGTCCCCTTTAATAGCACTATTTTAGAACTGATAAAGGTCAAGTTGCATGATCAAACCCAACACCTATACATAACCTTCACACCTGAGACAACACTTGCACACACAGCACAAAACATCACTTGCACACAAAATTGTTGCACAAAACAACACCTTCACACAAACAAATAATAGAGGAAAAAAACAACACGTACAAGAGTTTCGCAAACAATATTATATACATTTAATTGAAATCCTGAATACAAAAAAATACATTATTATATACATTTCAAACAATGTTTTATATGTTTAAAATTATAATTATCAAACAAATAGTTAAAAACATTAATGTTTGATCCTTTTTTCATCTGTGATCCCTTCTCAAAAATTGTCGTCAATTGTATTAGTTGACAAACAAAGCATCCGAACTTAGGAAAAAAATATACCTATATATGAAACCAAATATTATATTATTAATAAAATAAGTAAATAAATTAAACATTAATATGAAACAATAAACTAATAAAATGTCAATTTTTAATAAAAAAGACACATTTGGGTAGGTAGGGGGCCTTAAGACTAGATGATACCTGATACATAACCTTGATTTGGGTAGGTAAGAATCCATGATATGTTACTAGAGTAATGAAAAGGAAAAAAGTCCATAAAGTACAACAATTAATGATTTTCAGAGGATTATTAGTGTTTAGACTTTCCCACATTCTCTCCTTAGTCCCCTTATAGTAATGAACTTCAAAAGATAACTTGAGGTGCCAAAGGTGGTGTTGATGGAGGCACAAATTATGATTCCTTTGGATCAAAAACAACCACATCCATGAGATCCATTTGACTTGGGCAGCCCTGATCATCAACCTATCATTCACTTTTTGAACCATATTTGGCCAACATGTCCCTGGGAAAGTAAACTGGAGAGGTGGGAGGTGACCAAATTTTACCAGGCTCTTGAAATATCTAAGAGAAAAGGGCTAAAGGCTTCTCCCCCCATGATGATGGAAACCACCAAGCCAGTCCCTCCCCCACTAGAGGGGGAGGGACCTCCATCGTCCTCTAAGAGAATAGTGTACTCTTTCTCCCCATTCTCTAAACCCGAGATCCTTCTACCTTTCCTGCAAATCTTCATGTTCCCTTAGGTTCTTGAGCTCTATAGAGGGATCCCTAATCTGTCGTTATCGATCGCAGAGTTCAACGATGCCACAACACTCTTCAATCAGACCCTGGTAGTGTATTTCCCACATAGAATAACGTCGGTGGACTCCTTTGATAGGTTCATTTTCAGTTCTTAGGATCTATAAGAGAGGGAGATGGTGGGTCCTCTCGACAGAAGATGTATTTTGATCCATTTCACATTGGAGGATGACCTAATAAAAGCTTGGTCTAGTGCGACCCGTAGCTACAACGAGTACCGCTTCTTTCTCCAAAGATGGTATTGTGACATCCATATGAAGTGGGACTCCCCTTCGGTGGCAATTGGGGTGAGTTTTCCTAATCTCCCCTTCCTTTTAAAAATACTTCGATCATTAGGATTCTTAAGAACCTCATAGGGAGGTATTTATTGTAACACCCAGAGATTTCATGAAAAATAGTCTTTTAAATTTCATTGAAGTCTTGTGTTGTACACTACACCAAAAGGAGCTTGCACTACACACATCCCTGACTTGGCTTCCATTACACTCAATCAATACCTTTTTCGATAGCATGTGTAGTATGCAATACCGAGTTTCACTAAAGGAGATATTATTATAATATTACTATGAACTAGCCGTTATGAATAGTATTACCCACTTTTTGAAATTTTCTAAATTTTATTTTTCAAAATGGACTTCATTTTTGGATTTGGAATATCGAAATTATCCTACGGTGAAATTATTGTATTTTTCTGATAACATTCAATTTTTGATGAATAGTGAAAACACTAGGTTACTATTTAAAAACCGAATTTTTATTTAAATAATTATTTATTTTATTTAAATTTATTTCAGGTCAGAATTGATACATAATACCTATATAAGCTCAATGCAATTCATTGGAGTCATTTTATAATAATTTTAGATATATAAAAAGTTTATTGAACTTTTCACCGTCTTTTACCCACCTCCTAGGAGAATTTGCAAAATTACATAAAACATAATTTTACCGCTTCAGTGAGGGGAATTTCAAAAATTCGAGAGACACGTTTGATGTCATTAAGTAAAATGTGGTTAAATGAGATGAAAATAATTTTTGGTGAATAGTAACTTTTTACTTTTATTTACCACGGTTAAAAGTAAATAGGGCAATTATGGTTAAAAATGATATTATTATTACCCTAACACATGTCCTAATTCTATTGTATAAGTGTAATTCGACCAAAAACAACATTAGGTATAAAATATTACCCTTTAGGTCAACTTGTATTAGATTAGGACATTTAATATTATTTTATTTAAAGAATAGTTAAAATAGTTAAAATCAAAGTTTTATAACTAAAACATTTTTAATATACTGGTTATACATAAGATAAATTCAACTATAAATATTAATTATAAAGATAAAAAGATTTCCTACATAATTTTATTTTATTTGTAATTTTTGGACTTTAAATAATTTAATTTATTTATGACACAATGATGATGCAGTAACAATATTAGTAATGAAATATTGACATAATTGATGTTATAAATACCCAAATAAATGTAATTTGAAGCTTTTTATGAATTAAGATTTTCTATGTTAATATGAAATGTTAGTATTGATTTAATTAACTTTTTCCAAACTAATATTTCTGTTATGAGTTTCACAAAAATCAATTACCAAATAGTGTCAAAATTGACATTAAATAGTTTTTAAAACAAGTATTATATTATTAATTGTTATTTTATTCCTAAAAATCTAAGGTTCGGTAAAATGACTTAGATAAGGTTATATATATTAATAATAAACAACTTGGTGTTAGTTTGTCTTGTTATAGTAAGTTTATTAATCTTATAGTGTAAGAAAACAAGAAAACACGGTAAAAGTTAAATTATCTAACTTAAAGTTAAATCTAAATGATAAGGTTATAATATAACCCTAAACTTGTCTAAATTATATTGGATGATATTATTTAGACCCATTCCCACACTGTCTTCTATATAAATCAATTTGGAGCTATTAATAACCGAATATGACTTTATAATAAAATAATATTTTTAGTTTTTCCATAGGTGCCCCTCTCCTCCCTTATAAAAGGGCACCTCCTCCCTCTCTTCCTCACACCACTTTGAGCCTTCAATATCGGCCAAACCCTACCCATTTCACTTCCCCACTTCCTTAGAAACATCCTAGAGGTCCTGGTCTTCTTAAAAGACCAATTTTAGTGCCCTAAGAGGAGGTCTCAAAGAGGCGCTTCAAAGAAGAGGTAATGTCTGTTACCGATTCTTTCAAATTTATTTCTTCTTCTACTTATTATTATTTAGTTGTTTCATTATGAAGTAATAACATCAGTATCACTCACATAATGATATGTTATTATAAGTATGAAACAACCCTATTTCACCATCTATCCATCCTACGGAAAATGAAATCATCGCGCGTGCGTACGTACAAAATACCATCTCCACATCGTGGTGTAATCTATTTTCCACCACCACCTTACTTGGATGGGTATAATGGTGTAAATAATGACTATATATGATTATTGTAAAGTGATATTTATTCTTAAATAGTATACATACACTCCAATACAATTCCATGGGAACGATATCATCGCTCGTGCGTACGTACGAATTACCGTCTCCACGATGCGATGAGATTCATTTTCCGTGTTAACAATTCAAGAATGATTATAAAATATATATAATAAGTAATAATGAAATATATGACATAATAATGCTACTGTATTTATGTATATATATATATATATATATGTATTTCATATACTTAATTCCATTCCATTCAATAAGGAAATGAAAACAGTGTTAATGCGTACGTACGGCCTACCGTCTCCATGAACAGTGTATTTCTTTCCATTTATAGATCTATTATATATATGTATATTCTAAATATATATAATATATAAATCATGTTTTACATTCTGGATGTAAGTAATCATGATCTAATTAATCCTATGAAGAATTACAAGTTAAAACACGAATGACAAATGAAACGATTTTACCTAAAACGCTACTTTAACATGAATTTATAAAAGAACGGGTAATATAAAGTCATAAGTGAACCATATATGATATAATAACAATGAATATGATTCTATAATAAGTCAATGAAATTATTTAAATCATTATACAGGAGGTTTGGATACGTACAAAGCATATCGGACCTAAGTTAAGGGATAACCTTTCCAATCTCGTTCTTATCCGAGATTGTTTATTGGTAAGTATTGACTGGGGCTATTGTTATCATCCAAGTCCATGTTTTCTAAAAGTATTTTTATGTATTTCTGATGTAAGTTTTACCCATTTTTGACTTTTACTACATCGTTTGTAAGGAATCTTTCTTTTACGAGGTACTTTTTGACTTTTTCGGAAAAAGTACGAGAATTATGTTTTTTAACTTATACGTTATGAATGGATTTTTACGGTTTTATAAAGCATTATTTTCATGAAGCTTCCTCCAAAAGATTTCATGACTATTTTCAAAAAAAACTTTTTCTTTTAAAATTTCATGACATTTTGTGAAAAGAAAATTATTTTGGAGAAGAAAGGATATTTTCCTCAAGAATTCATTTCAAGTGTTTTATCAAAACCTTTTTTTATCTAAGATGAAATTATTTCATATGTGTATGTTTCAAGAATCATGTCTCTATGATTTACGTGGTTTCACTTTTCTTATTATGAAATGATATCCATTTTTTTTATATGGATTATGTGATGATGTTATTTTGTTTATGAAACCCATTTTATTTATTGGGTTATTATGAATGATGTATGTTTATTTTGTGGCACAAGTAAGAATGATTTCATTATGAGATGGGTGGGACCTATATCTCACTCCAATTCATTGGGTAATGATTTATATCTCATGAGATAGACATGGCTGGAATGGTAAGTTAATCCGGTTCAGTGTTATAGGACTGAAATGAGGAGTGAACTTGATTCAGAAAGGGACTTTGTCCACTAAGATGGTCTTGGCAGCAATGCCTTGGCTACCATGGAAATAATTTCATGTGATTAATTTTTTTCCACAATTACAAGTTTTATTCCCAAGCTATTTTATCATGATTGATGTTCTATTATGATTTATGCCTTACGTACTGCCATGTTTTATGTCATTTCTCAAGATTTCGATGTTTATTCATTATGTTCATGTTTTTATGTTCAAATGTATATGGTTTGTTTTATTTTCTCCATGCATACCCTTACTGAGCATTTGATCTCACCCTTTATATGTTTTCTTTTCCCTAGGATTTAAAGAAAGGTTTTAGGTAAGAAAACAAAATGGGATGATCTTTATGGGAGATGTTGAAGATCATTCACCACAATTAGAAGATTATTTTCTGAGTTTCCAAACACACTAAACTATTACGGTCCATTGGTGTCTGTTTTTGTTATATATTAAGCATTACACAAAAGTATTGTAATGTCCATGTACGTCAGGCTTCAGGTCTCTACAGTTGGTATCAGAGGAAAGGTTTAGTCAAACTTTGGAAACTAGGATGCGAAAACTATAGTGAGATCCCTAGAGATATTTCTATGGTATGTCTAGGTATGTCCCTAAGGTTAAGTATAAGTATAGGTTATAGTCCTAGAATTACGTTAATGATATTAGAATTAAACCTAAGATGCTAGATGTTGAAGGAACTCCCCCTTGATTATGTTATTTTCCTTGTATGATTTTTGCCTCTCATAGAATTCTTTTTGTGTTTTAGTCAATGGAGGGAACCAGAAGGAATTCGGTTAACATTGAATCTAATGGAAAAATTGGAGACTATGAGAAACAAAATTGCGTAATGCCTAGAGAGAAAGATAATGTGATTATACCGAATCAGTAATCGCGATATATGATTAACAAGGTGAAATTTAGTGGTATGCCTAATTTATCAAATATGATGAAGATAGACTTTTATGCATGTTCGCATGTTGAGGAGCATAAAGAAAGGAAGATTGAGATTTCTAAAGAAGGGAAGAAGAACCTTGAGGAATACCTCAAATGGAGGGACAGATGTTATCTGTGTGGAGAAAAGGGTCATAGAATGACAGACTGTTATGGAGTTTAATGTCTTATTTGTGGAGAACATGGGAATTACCCAACTCAATGCCCTGACCTAAAAAGTTACATCTAAATCAAGGAAGGACTTATTCCCGGACATTCATTGAAGAGGTGGATTGAAGTGTTTGTGTATTGGTATTCAAGAATAATATTGGTGAGTTACTTTTGTGGTTTATTAGAATATTTTTGTATTAGTCTATTGTGGTTTTCAATGATTTTATGGTACTGGTAACCATGAAAAGTGATTCAAATATTTTGGAAAGAAGATGATATGCACATAATCAAGGGATAAGGAGAAAATTAGATGTTTGACAGTATTCATGATCTCATGATTGATATATAGACTAAGTGATATCATGGTTCGAGTATATATAATTTTGAGGATTTTGGTATGTGGAAAGTGTTAACTTTTAACTGCATTCATGTTTTCGCTAAGGTTCAATGGGTATTCATTTTTTTCAAAATAATACATGATTAAGGCCTTAGAATGTTTGGAATGTGACCAACAAGAAATATATTATGATATATGGGGATCAACAATGGTATTAACATGCTTGTTATATGAACTCTTTGGTAATCATTTTCACTATAATATGAGATTGGACATCAGTATTCTGGATAAGCCTAAAGATTCGAATGGATTATGTTGGACATAAGTTAGTATTGTTTAAGGATTGAACTTTTTTTGATATTATTGATGGGATTTTATAGTAATGTAGTTTTAGAAAAAGGACAACCTGTAGGATGGGCGACATCCCATCGCGCCGGACAAGGCTGTGGGAATCAAACCCACAACCAAAGTGCGACTGGCCTTTATCACCAACCACTGGCATACATGATGTCCCTGGTTTGTATAAACTATTTTTATTTTATTAAGTGGTATGATAGATAATGTATAAGTCCATTTTTGGACATATACATGATAGATGGACTTATGCTAACCTTTTGATTAAGACAGATGAAATGACCCATCATTCTATCACATGATCTGCTAACACTTCATGAATAACAAATCCAACTTCATTTCTTTAAGAGATGAAGTGGAAATTGTTCAAAGCATGAACAACAATGATATTGTACCAAAATCAAGCAAGTATTTCTTCTAATTCCAAATTTTCAACTTTAGGGAAATGATATTGAAAACCAAAAATGTTGTCCTAGTGCCCTTATATCTGATAAATCAGATGGTACCTTAGATTATCACAAATCTATGGCTTTGTGATTGTTGGATTTTTCATAGCCATTTTCTCTACCACTCTCCACCAGAACATGAAGGTTACATTTCTCTGGCATATCCATATTTCCACATATGTTCTCCTACGTGGAAACCCAATGATTAGTTAATTTGGGTAACCGTTACGTTTCATACTTTAGTTTTTAAAGAGAAGTTTTTTGTATTCCTTTTACGATGTGGGTTTCTATTAAAGAAACTTTCGAATAGTAAACCATTTATAACCCCGATGAATTTCGATGGAGAAATTCATTTTAAGGGGGGTAGAATGTAACACCCTGAGATTTCATGAAAAAATATTCTTTTTAATTTCATTGAAGTCTTGTGTGTTATGCTACACCAAAAGGAGCTTGCACTACACACATATTTGACTTGGCTTTCATTACACGCAATCAAGACCTTCTTCGATAGGGTGTGTAGTATGCAATACCGAGTTTCACTAAACGGGATATTATTATAATATTACTATGAACTAGCCATTATGAATAGTAATACCCACTTTTTAAAATTTTGTAAATTTTATTTTTCAAAATGGACTTCATTTTTGGATTCAGAATATCGAAATTAGCCTAGGGTGAAATTTTAGTATTTTTCTGAAAACTTTCAATTTTTGATTAATAGAGAAAACACTAGGTTACTATTTAAAAACCGGATTTTTATTTAAATAATTATTTATTTAATTTAAATTTATTTTAGGTCAAAATTGATACATAATACCTATATAAGTTTAATGCAATTCATTGCAGTCATTTTATAATAATTTTAGATATATAAAAATTTTATTGAACTTTTCACCGTCTTTTACCCACCTCCTAGGAGAATTTGTAAATTTACATAAAACATAATTTCACCGCTTCTGTGAATGGAATTTAAAAAATCCGAGAGACACGGTTGATGTTAGTAAGTAAAATGTTGTTCAATGAGATGAAAATAATTTTTGGTGAATAGTAACTTTTTACTTTTATTTACCACGGTTGAAAGTAAATAGGGTAATTAAGGGTAAAAATGATATTATTATTACCCTAACACATGTCCTAATTATATTGGATAAGTGTAATTCGACCAAAAACAAAATTAGGGATAAAATATTACCCTTTAGGTCGACTTGGATTAGATTAGAACATCTAATATTATTTTATTTAAAGAATAGTTAAAATAGTTTAAATCAATTTTTAATAACTAAAATATTTTTAATATAGGATTATACATAAGATAAATTCGACTATAAATATTCATTAGAAAGATAAAAATATTTTCTACATAATGGTATTTTATTTGTAATTTTTATACTTTAAATAATTTAATTTACTCATGACACAATGATGATGCAGTAATTATATTATTAATGAAATATTTACATAATTGATGTTATAAATACCCAAATAAATGTAATTTGAGACTTTTAATGAATTTAAATAATTTTCTACGTTAATATGACATGTTAGTATTGATTTAATTTACTTATTTTGAACTAATATTTCTGTTATTAGTTTCACAAAAATCAATTACCAAATAGTGTCAAAATTGACATAAAATAGTTTTTAAAACAAATATTATATTATTAATTGTTATTTTATTCCTAAAAATCTACGGTTTGGCCAAATGACTTAGATACAGTTATATATATTAATAATAAACAACTTGGGGTTCTTTTGGCTTGTTATTGTAAGTTTATTAATCATATAGTGTAAGAAAACAAGAAAACACGGTAAAAGTTAAATTATTTAACTTATAGTTAAATATAAATGATAAGCTTAAAATGGAACCCTAAACTTGTCTAAATTCTATTGGATGAGAGTATGTAGACCCATCCCCACCTCATATTCAAAATAAATCAATTTGGAGCTATTAAAAACCGAATATGACGTTATAATAAAATAATATTGTTTGTTTTTCCAATGGTGCCCCTCTCCTCCCTTATAAAAGGGCACCTCCTCCATCTCTTCCTCACACCACATTGAGCCTTCATGATCAGTAAAAACGTTCCAATTTCACTTCCCCACTTCCCTATAAACATCCTAGAGGTCCTGGTTTTCTTCAAAGACCAATTTTAGAGCCCTAAGAGGAGGTCTCAAAGAGGCGCTTCAAAGAAGAGGTAATGTCTGTTACCGATTCTTTCAACTTTATTTCTTCTCCTACTTCTTCTTATTTAGTTGTTTCATTATGAAGTAATAAAATAAGTATCACTCATATACTTATATGTTATTATAACTATGAAACAACCCTATTTCACCATCTATCCATCCTACGGAAAACGAAATCACCGTGTGTGCGTACGTACGGAATACCGTCTCCACGCCGTGGTGTAATCTATTTTCCACCACCACCTTACTTGGATGGGTATAATGGTGTAAATAATGACTATATATGATTATTTTAAAGTGATATTGATTCCTAAATAGTATAAATACACTCCAATACAGTTCCATGGGAACGATATCATTGCTCGTGCATACGTACGTATTACAGTCTCCACGACGCGATGAGATTCATTTTCCATGTTAACAATTCAAGAATGATTATAAAGTATATATAATATATAATAATGAAATATATGACATAATAATTCTACTTTATTTATGTATATATATATGTATGTCATATACTTAATTCCATTCTATTCAATAAGGAAATGAAATCATCGTTCATGCGTACGTACGACCTACCGTCTCCATGAATGGTGTATTTCTTTCCATTTCTCTATATATTATATATATGTATATTCTGAATATATATTATATATAAATCATGTTTTACATTATGGATGTAATTAATCATGATCTAAGTAATCATATGAATAATTAAAAGTTAAAACACGAACGACAAATGAAACAATTTTACCTAAAACGCTACTTTAACTGGAATTTACAAAAGAACTGGTAATGTAAAGTCATAAGTGAACCATATATGATATAATAACAATATATATGATTCTGTAATAAGTCAATGACATTATTTAAATCATTATACATGAGGTTTGGATACGTATGAAGCATATCAGACCTAAGGTAAGGGATAACCTTTCCAATCTCATTCTTATCCGAGATTGTTTATTCGTAAGTATTTAATAGGGCTATTGTTATCATCCAAGTCCATGTTTTCTAAAAGTATTTTTATGTATGTTTGAAGTAATTTTTACCCATTTTTGACTTTTACTACATGGTCAGTAAAGAATCTTTATTTTACGATTTACTTTTTGACTTTTCTAGCAAAAGTACGAGAAGAATGTTTTTTTAAATTATACGTCATGAAAGGATTTTTACGGTTTTATAAAGCATTATTTTCATGAAGCTTCCTCCAAAATATTTCATGACTATTTTCAACAAAATTATTTTCTTTTAAAATTGCATGACATTTTGTGAAAAGAAAATGATTTTGGAGAAAAAAGGATATTTTCCCCAAGAATTCATTTCAAGTGTTTTATCAAAACCATTTTTCATCTAAGATGACATTATTTCATATGTGTATGTTTCAAGTATCATGTATCTTTGATTTACATGTTTTCACATTTCTTATTATGAAATGATATCCATTTCTTTTATATAGATTATTTGATGATGGGATGATGTTTATGAAACCCATTTTATTTATTGGGTTATTATGAATGATGTATGTTTATTTTGTGTCACAGGTAAGAATGATTTCATTATGAGATGGGTGGGACCTATATCTCCCTCAAATGCATTGGGTAAAGATTTATATCTCATGAGATAGACATGGCTGGAACGGTAAGTTAATCAGGTTCAGTGTTACAGGACTGAAATGAGGAGTGAACTCGATTCATAAAGGGACATTTTCCACTAAGATGGTCTTGGAAGCAATGCCTTGGCTACCATGGAAATCATATCATGTGCCTAATGTTTTTCCACTATTACAATTTTTATTCCCAAGCTATTTTATCACGATTGATTTTCTATTATGATCTATTCCTTATGTACTGCCATGTTTTATGTCATTGCTCAATATTTCGATGTTTAAACATTATTTTCATGTTTTTATGTTCAAATGTATATGGATTGTTTTATTTTCTCCATTCTTACCCTTACTAAGTATTTGAGCTCACCCTTTATATGTTTTCTTTTCCCCAGGATTCAAAGAAAGGTTTTAGGTAAGAAAATAAAAGGGTAAGTTCTTTATGGGAGACGTTGAAGATCTTTCACCATGATTAGAAGATTATTTTCTGAGTTTCCAAAGACACTAAACTATTACGGTCCATTGGTGTCTGTTTTTGTTATGTATTAAGCATTATTCAAAAGTATTGTAATGTCCATGGACGTCAGGCTTCGTGTCTCTACATTTATCATCTAATCACCGAACCGCTATTGTGTGTCATCCTATTAATCCCCATTTGTGCATGGAAGTGTATTCATTGAGGAAGCCTCCTGAGTTAGTTTTGATTACCATAGGAGAAGAAAATGAGTATAGACAGAAGGTCGTGTATGAGTCATGGGCTGACTTCTGTTCCAGTTGCAAGCGTTTGGGACACACGTTGGTGACATGAAGATGTGGGTCTGGACATCGTATTTCTGCTAAGAAAAATATGGTCCCAAGTAAGGTTATAGTTTTTGACATCCCCGCAGGGGTCTATTGCATTGGCCAAAATACAGAAGGGAAAATTGGATACTCCTGATCAATCTCACTTCCAGGGTAATGGGAGTATAAGTTTATAGGAGGTAGGTAGGGGGTGTCCAAGAAAGGGGTGGGGATCCCTATTGGAACTGAGGTGTTTCAGTGTGCTGTAGGGGCTTTAGGGGATGGATATACCTATGGTTATGACCTTAATGTAGGTGTGGAGAGATTGTAATCTTAGTATCCCTCTCAAGGTGGGGATGTCCAACTAGATATAATCTTAATTTAGTTGTGGAACGCATTGTATCTCATGTTTCTGAGCCTCCATGTGAAGAAGTCCCAGTTCCAAAGCCAGCTTTGGTTTCTCATAGGAGTTCCACATGGAAGCTACAATGATGTTGCACAGTGAGGAGGTTGAACCTCTATGGAACATATTACAGGAGGTGTCCTTGCTGACTATTGTGATGCCTCCAAATAAAAAAGGGACGCATGAGGAGGGGAGTGTGGCTGAGCCTTTTGGAATGTAGGAGGTGCACCAGTTATCTGCAGCAGTGTCTCAACCTGGTAATGGGATTCGGGATGAGGGGAGTGTCTTGGGCCGCATGGACCAAAACATTTTTTGTTCAAAACCCCCATCCTATCTAAAGGATTCTTGTATGTGGAAGAATAGGAAGAGCCCCAGGGACCTGGGCAACTGTTTTGGGCCGAGGCCCGCCACAGAAGGCCCAGGAGTTTAGTTGAGGAACCGTTTTGATAGTATGGTTGTTCAAGATCAAGTTGTGTCTCATGAGGAGGAGGATTTAGGTGATGAATGTTATAGCCAACTATTAGTGAATAGTTGGGACCACTTCCAAGGTAAAGACCCTAACAAACCTAGAAGGAAAAGGGTATAAAAGGGATGAGTGAACCCAGGGAATGCATTGTGGTCTAGGGAAAAACCCCAAGGGACATAAAGACTATTCTTACTTGCCCAAAATAATGGAAATCAGGTCAGCCAAGAAAAGTGGGATCAAGGAAAGAAATGACTTGCTAGAAGTGGAAAGTGTTGATCCATGCAGAGATCCATAAGTGATGGAAGAAGAAGTAGTGGAGTGCCTAAAGCTCCTATTCAACTCTAAAGAAGAAATGTTTGAAAAAGTCCTTCGTCCCAATGCCTTAAATGATTAGATTGTAAGAATTTATCATTCTTTAAGCTAGAAATGTGTAATGGTATTGGCCTTTTACAGAATGAATCTCCACACTATGTTCTTGGAGAAGTGATTTGACTTTAATGGGTTATTGTTCATTGAAGATTCTTTTGGGAGTGATCACACTTCCAAATCCCTCTAGCTCTATTTCCAATTTACACAACACTCCTCAGACCTCTATGGTCAATGTATTCCTCTTATAGTTGTCCATGTATTGGAATGTGATGGGAAACACCACCATAATTAGAGAAAATCCCCCGCTGACTGGATCTTATTTCACAGGAACCCCATACATTGTTACCAAATACGCTGGTTCCCTATTTGTTGATGGTGTTGGATCTAAGTGCCTCATTTTCTTCTAAGACATCTAGAGATCTATGGTTCTTCTAGAATATTTTTTTTCTAGAATCTAACTTTTTGATGATGTGAGATCACCTATGTAGGGGAGGAGTTGGAAATTTCAACTAAATGCACTAATCTATCTCCCAAAGTGGTATGATGCATACCACTCATCAGTTAATCAATGTGGATAAAACACCCTCACATATTTCTAAAAGATAGTCTTAGTCTATAGGATCACCCATTACATTATTGGTAATTTTACAGGTTGGTGCTCCGTATAGTATAAAAAATTGATCATATCAGATCACTTTTCCCTTGATCACCTAGTTCTTTAGTGTGATTAGCCATACCCCACTGATACATTGTATAAATTTCCTGAACTGGTAACTTGGAATGTTGTGAGTATTATGTAACTCATATCCAATAATTTGGGCCCCCATCCAACCCCACCACAGTTGGAAGGGGCTGAATTTACTCATCATATTTGTCTCCTAAAATCATCGCGCCATAAATCATCTTAATGTCCCATATACTGATGTTGAAATCACCATACATAAAATAAAATATGCTCATTTATTGACTCTATAAACTAAACAAGTCTACCATCAGAATTTTTGTGCAATAATTAATGGTTTGGTAAAACTAAATAGATTCAGAAAATCCTATATTTTTCAGCTCAACCACAAACATTGTGGAAGTACATTGAAACAAGAAGGGACAACCACAATTCATCCCAAAGCTTCCACCTAATATAATATCCTTGCCAAATAACCACCCAAAATTCTAATTTGATATAGAATTCTAAATTTGTTATTTGTAAATATGGGTTTCAAGATCCAAATCATGTAATAACCCTTTAAAATCAATACATATAGGCTTAAAAATTAAGAGTATGACTTGTTCAAAGTCATGTGATCACATTACCATAATAGGATCACATGATCAAATGAACCTGAGAGATTTATACGATTACAAAACCCTTGAAGCTTTATGCGATCAAGTAAATAAGACCAGAATAAACGAATCATGGTTTTAG
Source organism: Viscum album (assembly GCA_963277665.1). Classification (NCBI taxonomy): domain Eukaryota; kingdom Viridiplantae; phylum Streptophyta; class Magnoliopsida; order Santalales; family Viscaceae; genus Viscum; species Viscum album. The sequence continues at coordinate 1,072,272,700 of OY728127.1, read as the reverse complement.
TGAATTACATTGATTATGTAAATTTTTTATGTGATTGTTCATGTGATGAGATCACACAATTAGTTAACATAAAGAATTCATACAAAGGATCGTATGTGGCACGATCACATAAAGAGGCTTATGTGAAGTAGAGAAAAAACCTAAGTGTTCTCGTAGTGCTATGAAATATTGAGTCATTAGAGAAATATATTTCTCATTGCTCTCCTATTTATAAGAAATTTCATGGAATACCAAGAGTATCTTAGAATACTAAAAGAAAAATAGAAGGCCTAGAGAATCAGTCAGGTATTCACTTCCTTATAACAAAGTTATTTTTTATTCTTCTGGAATTTGTATGTGAGGTGTTTATGCATTTGGGCATTGATGTGATGCAGGTTCTATATGAGGTGTGTAGGCACTCATATTTTAATGGGCATGAATATGTATATATGAGGTGGGTTTATTTGAGTAATTTTTTAGATGCAAGATCTATGGAAAATGATTTTAATGTGAAAACATCATGATTACATCTATGATTGAGCAGACACAACATCGTTTCTCTTCCTACAATGGCATGCCATATGGACAAAAATCTTCTAAAATAAACTAAACCTACAATGAATAATGAAAATCAAATTAATGTTTCATTATATAATTTGTCGTTAAAATAGACATATTATATCATAACACTAAATCTACATCATTCCAAATGGTTTCTTTGGTCCAAATATAAGCTAATAAAAAACTAATGATTCTTTATGCACTTTACTAATGTTGGTTATCCGCTGCTTAACATAGCATCTGATCTGAAATTCTGATTCAGCATCCCCATGATGCTCTCATTCGAAACCATCTCTATAATATCAACATTCACCGTTCACTTTTCCTTCTATTCCTGCATCCATTTACATTAGTTAACCAAAAGTAGTGAAGAATCCTTAGTTTTGTTATTAAATATGTGATTTGTGCACAACAAATATTCATCCAACACACTGCATCAGTAGAAACAGCTGCATAAATGACCAAAATAAAGAATATAAATGATCCATACCATAATAGTTTTGGTCTATTGCTTTTGGAAACATGGAAACATAAAGAACTAGTTCATAAGAGTCTCTCATTAAGTTATGCTTTACTAAAAAGACAATTCATTTCTAAATCCATTCTTCATAACCTAATGATATAAAACATAATAAAGGGTGATCATATATGCTCAATAAGTGTAAAAAAGGGAGATATCAATGATCATATAAGGATAAAATAAGTAGTATGAATTCACTTTCATCCTATTTGTGTACAATCTTCCATCAGGTATGTTTCCCATTTGTTTCTAAAGACATCTATATCATCTTGTGAATATGAGATTTTCTGACAGTCATGGTAGTACTGAAAAAATATAAATACACAAAGGATTAATATATATTTTAAATGAACCCGTAATTATTTTTTAAAATACCACTTCTGGGATACTAGTTTGTTGATGAAATATGATCTCTTTCATAAATTTATAAACATAATAACCACATTCCATTCCATTTGTTTGTTTTGGACACTATAGAAACATCGAGAAAAATAAGTAATTTGTTTTGATATGTGTTTGGATTGTGAAATGTTGTTATATATACCATGATACTTTTCTAGTTTTTGATCTAATAGGCGTTCTTGTCCTTAGGCCCTGGATTCATTCCATGAAGTAGACGATATTGATACACCGCCCTATCATAACAAAATCCTCATTAAAAGAAAATATAAATTATATAACTAGATGTTTTTTCTAATATGTTGGATCTAGTGTATTACAAATTGGAAAACGCCATAATGTGTGGTCGGTTTGTTGCATGTCCATGCATTGAATCTAGAAAATAAATCTTTGGAGTATCTATATTGACTGAAATCAACATCCAAGGCTTCTTAAGAACACAAAAAGTAATAAGTAATGAAATAAATGAAAATATAGTTGATATGATAACATTTTAGAGTCTTACCCCTACATCGTTAGTATTAAAAAGAGATTGTAATCCGTAATTTTGTTTTCCAAATTTTTGTTCATGGGGAAATCCCTTCAATTTTTTTCATATATACACCTATGAAAAATATGAAATGTATCTAGTCATAATTATCATAGTATATTAGGTTTTTTAAAATCAAATCATGAAAACATACCTCATGTATACATTTACAACTTAATCACCTAGCCATTCATACTTGGGGATTTCATTTACATTTTTAGCAATAATTAAATCCAATTTTTCCTCTATATACATATTGTTTTTTTCAAAGTCAACTTTGTGAGCATCGTTTTCTCTCAATTTTGTATCTACATGATCCTGCAATGTTATTAACTGTGGATATAGAACGAGTGGGTGAAGGTGCTCTTAGTAGATTGATTTAATTGGTTGGTTGATCCTTGAGATATTTTTGAGGTGATATTTCATTTCACTCCCTTATCTTTATCGTTTTGTAATAACATTCATCAGTTCAAAACTTCTTTCATTAAATGATAAAGTTTTAGATTGAAAAAAAAATTGGAAATGGATACCTCCTTGTCGAAATGTTTTTTTACAATAATTGATTTCCATGTGATAAAGGTTCCAATAGCTTGTTCCCCTGTATGAATGTCATCATCATCATTTGGAATAGATAGCTCGGTAGTTAGCTCATTAGCTACATTAATTAACACTCTGACATGATCTGTTGGAAGTTTTCTATTGTATAGCATGTCGTTCTGTATATCGAACACCATAGCCCTCACTATAAGGAAATAGGTGGGAGTTGATAGATATAAATCACAGTCATTTTCACCCTGTATAATATTAGTACATGAAATGTATCAGTGTCTATGTGATTCACATTTCACATAATCAATTATTATAACATTGATTACCTCATCTAAGTGCGGTTTTGTGAGGGAAATGTCTCACCATAAAGGTGGGGAGGGATCTTCATTCACAAGTTATTATTGAGTTATTTCTTCTCTTTGCCTCCCCCCATTAAACTTGCTATCAGCTCTCTTTGGTATTGTAATTCTTCTTGAAACAGAGCTATTTTTTATCTCATATTTTTAATTTCCTCAGTTTGATCCTCTATTTGTTTTTTTTTTCTGAAAATATGTTCGGGGTGTCACCCCAAAACCCGCACCTCTAACACGGCCATATTGTTCTGGCTACTTCATGTCTGTTGAAAGTATGTTTGCATCTGGTGTGGGTTTTTTTGATTCCTATGACTATGTTAGATAGAAAATATAGGAAAATAAGTAGTCAATGTTATGTAATAGATATTTAAATCAAATAAAATTTATATTATGTCATACATACACATGTTTCCAACACTTTTTGTGTGTTTTGAACTATCAATATCCCCTTTTTATTAACATGAGCCTCCTTCCATAGCACATGGTGTGGGATGGAAGTGACATTCGATTTTGATTCATCAATATACATATAAACAGAGGAATATGGTTATGTTATTTTTTTATGTCACCAAAGTATTACAGTAGATTTAAAATATTTACCAATTTTTTCTCAAGTGAATCATACCCCATCCTTTATTTACTGTTGGGGTACACTAGTTTTGTTTCCCATTCTTTATTTATAGCACTCAGTTGCTGTTTCATAAATAAAAAACTGTTAATTAAAGTGATGAATACAAGAAACGTCAAACAACTTATTACTAGATACAATGTACCAGAAAATTATTCTCCCCATGAAGGTTTCTAAATGCATCCTATACTCCTTTGGATATCAAGTGTACGTAAAGAGGAGGTGGGTGCGGCTTGATTTTTCCTTCAACATCTTCAAGATGATATTTTGTTAAAATTATTTGAAAGCCTCTATGAATCCTTCCTGCAACTCTTAATACATATTCCTTGTGTGAGGCATCTCATATAAATGCACTCTGTAATAGATGATGAAGAGTAAGTCAATTTTTTAGTATTTTATTTTATTTTAATAAATTACAGAGATGTTATCATATTGTTACCATAATATCTTCCCACATTAGTGTCTTAAGCCCGGTGACAACATTGTGCCATGATTGTACATCAATCGGCACGCATTTCCGAGTGAAGATTCCAATGTAGAAACTAAAGATGGATTTGTTGGGGTTAACATGTTGGCCTCGCTTATTCCATCCGACCTCATATTTGATGTCTTTTTCTTTTTCCTTAATGATTTTGGATAACACTGTCAAACTATGACACTCTTGTTTTTTTTTGCACTGTTAGGGTTTCATTTCCAACCATTTCATCATAAGCATCATCATTATGTTCTTCTGGAGTGCTAGAATCATCACTAGTACTAGAAGCGACAGGATGAGAAGCCTATTGTACCTCAACACTAGGACCAGTAGTAACAGGTTGAGAAACTTGTTATTTCTCTGCACTGGGCTAGCAGCAGGAGGTTAAGAGACCTGTTGTGCCTTGGGACTGGGTACATTAGCAGGTGTAGAAGTCATTATCTACAGAATTGGTTTAAAATTTAATTTAGATTACATAAAATTAGTAGAAAATAGATAATAACATAATGTAACACAATTTATATTACAATAAACAAATAACCTGATTATTGAACTCTTTTTTTAAATGATAAGAAGATTTGACCCCTCTATCGACTATGTAAATCCCATCATTGTGATCTACTCTGACATACAAAATTCCATCTACATTGGGACCGATGTGAAATGATTGTGAAGTCCCAATGAAATTTTCAACCTCTATTGAAATTTCATTTGACCCTTCAGTTGTTTTGGTTGATAACAGAACAATTGACTAGTTTCGGCTTGCAGGATCTAGAACATAAAATACTTGTACTGACTATGATGCATTTATAAATTGTTTGTCTTTCTCCCATTCCTTTTTGAAATCAACTTTCACGAATCCCAATTCATCTATTTTAACAGCCATCCTATTTTTAACCGACTTGCATTGAAAAATTGGCACTTGGAATTTCGTATAATCAAAATCCCATATTTGTTTGACAATGCCAAAATATGGAATATTCACATAAATTGGATTTATTTCCTTAGTACTAGAAACATGCATTGATTCATCCACAATTGTAACCCCAAAATTTTTCATGGTACTGTCTTCATCATGTTCATTAGTATAGAATGTATAACCATTAACTACATAAGCATTGTAAGATAATACCTACATACTTTCTCCTCCGGTTAGCCATCGAAGTCGTTCTGAAATTGATTCTGGATTTTCATCTAACTTCATAAAAATATGGTCCCGAAACCATCCTATAAACTTTCGATTATGTGTATCTGATATCCATTTTTCAGCCCTATTTGGATTCAAATGCCTAAGAAATTCTTTGTAGGTTTGAACATATGGGTCAACGTTGAAACAACTACGAAAAACATAAAGGTGAGCCTGCTCCCAATCTATAATATTGAATGTGACAACCTCTCTTCTAGAGATTTCCTTTACCCTCAAGTTGTCCAATGTGATGAGATTTAGGTAGGCCAATGATTTTCACACCATACAGGTATTCGTTATAGTATTCAATGGCTTCCTCAACAATATATTGCTTCGCAATACAACCCTTTAGCTAACTTCGATTTTTGACATACCCTTTCAAAAAATTCATATACCATTCAATGGGGTACATCCATATATAATGTACAGGACCACATAGTCAAATCATTCTCACCAAATGAACCATAAAATGAACCAGCATATCAAAGAATTTCATTAGGAAGAACATATCTAATTCACAGAACACGATGGCAATTTCTCTTTCCATAGTTAACAATTTCATCGGGTTTATAACTTTTCTGCATATATCTTTGAAGAAGAAACAATGCTTGGTTAATATATAGAGGATATTCTTGGGAAAAATTTAACGTAAAGCAATCAGAATTAGATCTTGCATCAAAACGTGGTAGTCATGTGATTAAAGACCATTTAACTTTAAACCACTCATTGACATGATGTTCTTGATATTTTATGAATACCACTATGGAACCTTTACATCATCCAAGAAGTTTAAAAACTAATATCTCTTCTTCCCGAAAAGAGTATAAGGAGAAAGAGGAAGAAATGTTCATTTTTTACCCTTCACTGGTGCCAACTCTTTTCTTATTCCCATCACAACCATGTCCAATTAAGACTTAATTCCATCCTTTGTTTTACCAGATGAATTTATCAATGTGTTGATGACACTATCACATACATTTTTTTAAAATTCATAACATCAAGAAAATTTCTGACATACATAAAATTCCAGTATGGTAATTCTAAAAAAAAACTGACCACTTTTTTCAACTGGTTTTTGTATGTTTTTTCAGAAACGGTAAACCAAAAATAGTGTCCACATATTTTACTTTCACATAAAATTGGTCACCTGTTAGTGGAGACGGTGTTTTACATTATTCTGAACATCCATCGAATGATGTCGTCCAAGATCAGTACTTATGTCGTTGGGGTAGAAATATGTGATGTCCTAGAAACACATTTTTTGATGAATGTTTCTACATAATTAACTATGTACCTTGTTTGTAAATGGGACACCCTTGGGTTCCTTTAATTCTATATCCTAAAATATTTCCATAATAAAAAACGTCATTTATCATCCCATAAAACATGGCTCTCAAAGTGAAATCATCATTTTTTGTAAGCATCATACAACATAACACCTGAATCCCACAATAATTTCAAATCCTCGGTCAATGGAGCCAAATAAACATCAATATAATTACCCGGTTGTTTTGGTCCTGATATAAGCATAGATAACATGATGTATTTTCGTTTCATTCATAACCACTGTGGTATGTTATAATTTAACAACATAATCATCCATGTACTATGACGACTTCGTGGAAAACCAAAAGGATTCACTACATCTATAGATAACACGAGACGATGGTTTCTTGGCTTGTTTCCAAATTTAGGATACTCATGATCAATTCTCTTAAACTGAGGAGATTTTTTCAGGTTACGTAGTTTTCCATATTTAATTCTTATATATGCATGTCAGGTAAAATGTTTTCTAGTCTCCTCACTTCTATATAGGTGCCTAAACCTTGGAATGATTTGAAAGTTCCATAAAAATTCCATAGTACTGGATTCATCTTTATTATATTGAGAAGCACCACATTTTGGGCATTCTTTAAGTGATTGTTAATCCTTGAGAAACAGTATAAAATCATTTGGCCAGGTTGGTATTCTATCAGAGATCATACCCATCGAGCGTAGAATTCGTTTGGCATCGTATGTTTCACTCAGGAGCTCATTATCTTTTGGGAGCATGTCATTTATGAGAGCAAGTAGTTCTGTAAAACTAGAGTCACTCCACCCATTGTCTTCCTTCAAATTATACAGCTTCAGTACGGCTGACAATGTTGAATATTTAGTGCAACTATCATATAATAGAATCTTTGCACAACTCTTTAACTTCCTAAACAATTTTGGCCAATCACGATGTTCACCTTAAATTTTCCATCTCATTTCATCAATATAATCTTCATCATCATTCAAATATGAAATCACACCCTCCATACGAGCGTCTTCATTGTTCAAGCTTGTAATCATATTAGATGATCCATAAAACATGGTTCCATCCTAGCCACTACATGTATTCATCCCCCCCTGTGTTTATTCCAATATGTATAAATTCAATCTTTTCCATGACAGATCAGGTGTTCTTATAACTCCTCTGGACAAATTTGTCTTGAATAACAATAGTATAAACACAGAAAAAGGATTTTAGATGGGTCATATGCATGATATTTTGAAAACAAGATAAACTCTTTCACCCCATCTTCATACACTTTTTTAAGTCGATTGGCATTCATCCATTCTTTATTCATATTCATCCTATTTGATACATTGATATAAATATTTAACAAAATAATTACACAAAATATGTTCAACTAGGGTCATCATCCAACTATAATTAATGAAACTAGATATGGTAAACAGTTTCCTTACCTATCCATGCATTACTTAGGACCAAAGTAGATCACACACATCTCCCCAACCACCTGATCAATGGAACCAGCTTTGAGAAGCCTTTGCACTACAATGTTTTAGTATCCTACATGTGATCTATATGCATTGTTGTAAACTGGTTTTTTAGTGTTTCTCTAGAAACATAATGTCTCTTGTCATGAACTATGGTACTAAACTAATACACGGTATGATTTTCTATAGAATGCTTGTGGGTGGAAGGATTCGTTACATGTGTTGTTATGGTTATTTGACTAGGGTGTCCATAAAGTGTCTTATAGAGTTCTCTAGTGATGTGGTTTTCTAACATTCAATGGAATTGCACTAGTAACAAAGTGGTGGTGCCAATGAAATGGGTAATGCTTGGATTGATAATCAATGGTGGAATAACTACAACTAGGAATACAAATGGAACACCAATCATGCTAATAACTGCAACACCATACAAACACACAATCATGCTCACAATCACAAAACCATACAAACCAAACAATCACAATTTCAGATTCTACAAAGCATCCATTATTCAATTCCGTTTGTTAATTCCGGGGTTATCACAGACGTTTTATCATCCCAGGGCATTCATTCACTAGTCAGTATATGTAAATTAACAATTTTTTTATTCAAATGTTCAATAGGAACCAACCAACATGCAATTCATTTAATGCACAAACAAGGACCACCAAAACCACGATTTTTAGTAGGGAGTTTATCCCATACATTTCACAACATAAAAATAAATATCAAATAGTAATAACATGCGAATAAGAGGAAAACAATGAGTAAAAGGAGAAAAATCATTGTGAAGGTGTCGTTCAGCGCGCGGTAGAGGTGCCTTCGTGACAGAGGAGAGGCACACGACAGAGGATATTTCTAATTGAATATAAAAAATAAAATAAGAACACGCATGTTAAACAATTTTATTGGTCAATAGTGGGATTTTATTTTCCATATATGATATCTGCTTCCTGTTTATTTATATTTTATATATCTACTATTTTCTAAGACGTTCAACTTATGAATGGAACATGTATGCTTTTCATGAGAAAGATCATTTTTAATTTACTCTAATTTAGGGGTAAAATATTCCTCATTAATTGTATATTTTTCCCAGGGGATCATTTGTTATCCTGTAGGGATCATGAACGCCTCTTAGGTTAGTGGAAGTTCAGGTCATTTGTTGGTTATGATACCAGTCTGGGCCATATGATTACATTTCCAATTGTAATTGACCCATGTCCATATAAATATAGGATTGGGGGGGTCAGACACGAATATATATAAGTAATAAGAGAGGTAAAAATTATCATAGGCTCTCCAATACAAGTGATGAAAGATTAAACATACACCGGGTGAGGGAGAACCACCAAAGAGGAGATGAGGTGGAGGTTGGTGTAGAGCGGAGGGATTATAAACTTATGTCTTTTCTGCATTACAATGCCTATGATTTTCTCTCATAGATCATGACTGATTATTGATTATTTCTCACTATTTTGAATAATTTTTACATGGACACATGTAGCCTAATTTACCTAAGGGTGAATATCCTCCACCAACCCAAAATTACTTCTTCCTCCCAAAAAAATTGATCACCCTGTTAAAAATCATAACGCATTAGATAAAACTATTTCATTTTTTTAACATGAATTGGGTTGGATGATCTATTATGGCCACTTTGGAAGGTTTTCATTAGAAGAGATAGTGAACATGATGTTCACAAGGGAAAAAACAATTATAGAGGTATAAGTTGAGGCCTAAGAACTTTTATCTCTAGGGAAATTAAAAAAAGGGATTTGAGACCAACTCCCTACTATCCAACACATGAAATACATTGAAAATTGAGGAAATAAATCCATATACTTTCCCTTCGATAATTTTTGATGGATTTACTCTTGAGATGAATTGTTTTACACTAGAATAATATCTATTACATTATACTGTTATAGAACAAAAAATACATTGGCAAAGTAAATGGGGTGAGTCGATATTTGACCTCTAGTTGTGTCGCCTATGAAAAATACCACACCCTAGAATACTTTTAAAGAATAATTTTATAAGTATGGAAAAGAATATTCTTAAAATAAATTCCAAACTATTATATATTGGATCTCCCCTATTAGATAAAAAACAGCACATGTCATTGTTTCTCCATCAATTAAAAATAAATGGAATTATACAATTATTGACTTCAAATCATCTCCCATGATATCTCTGGATCCTCATAATCACCATGAGTCAAGATCTATCCCTAGTGATTAGCTACCAGAAACAAGATAATAAATTATGGAATCCATTGATCCTCTATATAAAGAATCAAAATAAAAAAAATCTAAAAATCCTCTAACCATGTCTATATATTATAATTATGGATATTTCCTTCATAATTAAATAATAACTAATTCCTAAACTCATAAAATGAATTCCTCTTAGAGTTATCTTACTTAGGGATCACCCTTATATAGTCAATTGAAGCATCCTGAATCACCCTACCCAACTCAACCACAAGTATAACCCTATTACCATAGAACTACATATCACAATGCATGAAACAATAAATAAAACATTGGTAATGGTTTGAAACCACCAACATCAAAGTGGAGGAGGATGATTCGGTGTCCGGAGGAGGAGGAGGAGGCAGCGGTGGCGGAAAACGAGGAAAAGCAGGGTCGTGGCGAAGGAGGGATCACGACAGAGGAGGAGGAGAAGGCGACAACGATGGAGGAGGAGGTGGAAAATCATGGAAGAGGAGGAGGACAAGGTGGTAGAGGAGGAGGATTAGGATTCGTGGCACAGGGTTAAGCTTCTGAGAAGGCTTGAACGCATGCGATAGAGGAGGGGCATGTTAGGGTTATTTTATAGAAAAATGTTGTACCATTTATCAGTGCTAGTTTAAAGCGCAGATAAAGATGTGTTTTATCAATGCTAAAATAAAAGCACTAATAAAATATACCTTTATCCACACTTTTTTAACACTTTTTTTATCACTGATAAAGATAATCCTTTATCAGCATTAAAATGTTAGCACTGATAAAGGCATATCTTTATCAGGGCTCAAAAAGCACTGATAAAACAAATATTTATCAGTGATAAAATTATAGCACTGATAAAATAAATATTTATCAGCACTAAAATTATAGTGCTGATAAATACTTATTTCAGAAATTTTTTTAATTATATATATATATATATTAAAAATTATTATATATTTATAAATATAATAAATAATTTAAATATAATAAATATAATAAATACAGTGAAATAATCTAAAAAATTTAATAAATCTCTAATAAAAATTATTTTGTAATATAAATATAGTAATTTTATATAAATTAATAATAAAAACATGTATCAGCACAAATAATAGCATTGATAAATGTACACTTTATTAGTGCTGATAAAGGGTACACCTACATCAATGCTTGTTTTAGTACTGATAAAGTCTACTTTTATCAGCACTTTTAGATATAACTGATAAAGGCTCACCCCTTTATCAGCGCTTTCTACTTAGTGTTGATAATGGAAAGCGATTCCCTTGCCTTGTTTTGTTGTAGTGATGTATAGTTGGTTTATTGAATGTTCTATATTATATTTTAATTCCCTCAATTTAAGTTGTTTTAAACTATTTTTTCAATCAAACTCTACATTTTAATTCCCTTTATTTAAGTTGGTTTAAACTCTTTTTTTAAAACTAACTATGCATTTTTAAACCATGTATTTCAGTTCGATCATAGCGCATATACCCCTATTAAATGTATTCTATAGATTTCCATTCTTGAATCAAGCAATCATATATTGTATGTCATATTGGGTTTTACAGTGGAATCTTCCATAGCGCATATACCCCTATGATCGTTCAATCACAGTGGCAAGAAATCATAGTTGGTTATAGGGGTATATATCATTCTTATGTTGTCACATGTTCTCCTCTCGTATGAAATTATAGATAGTTAAAAATTAATCAATCACATTGAAATTTTTCATAGTTTATATACCCCTATGATATTTCAATATGATTAAATATATTTTGTAGATTGGGTTCTATTTCTATAGTATACAAGTCTATTGTTATGTGCATATTGACTTAATTGATTCATTTTCTACATAAATTATTGTATATAATTCAATTTTTTTATATGCAAATTCATTTTAGTTTGAATTTCGGCATTTAAATTTAAATATTACATTAAATTTGGCAACTAATTGATGGATAAGATAATAATTAAGAACATGAAACTATCGCAACTTTATTTTTTTTTCTTATGAACTTTTCCATAATTTCCTAATATTATTTTCAAAGATATTATGGACATGAATTCGATCACGAAAGATTTGATACAGGTGAGGAATTCAACACTGAATTCAATAATGATGGTTCAACATTATAGGATTTCAAAAAGTAGTTCAATGAAAATCAATGAAAGATGAAATGAAAAATTGAATAAATTGACCTGAAGTCAATTATTATGTTCACTTGTTTATTTGTGATTTGGTCTTTTATATATTAACTATTATTCAATCTAACATTTCTTTCACTTCCTATATTTGATTTTGTGTAATGGTTTTAATAACTTTAAATTATGTGTGTGTGCATGTTAATCTGTAATTAAATGATTTATACATTGAAAATGAATGAGTTGGATACTAGTATATATAATTGACTATACTATTAATGTTATACTAACATAACTATATGTAAAATAATAATATAATATTAAAACAAATAACAAAAAAGTTAAAGCATAATTAATAATGACAATAATTAATCATTGTAATAATATTAGGAATAACAATACAGAAATAGATAATACACTTTAAATACCAAAATGAATCGAATCTATGTTGTATTATATATATATATATTATATTTTTATACATTTATTTATTATATATAATATATATTATTTATCTATATTATACTAAAATTGATATTATAATGGATTCCTGATATCGGGCTCTAGATCCTACCCAATCTGATTAATTCGGTTTCAGGTACCCTTTAATCGGGTTCGGTTTTGGTTCTAGATCCATATACCATGCCCAATTATTAATCAAGTAGGGTTAGGGTATCAGTTATAGGTTATCTGAAAACATAAACATGTGAACTTTATTTTATATTTTAAAATATAAATATAATTTTATTAGAATTAAATTTCACTGTTGTGAATGTTTCCGGACTATATTTTAAAATTTGTAATTGATTTTACTATCGTTAACACATCAACATAGTGCACCAAAAAAGAGAGAGGATGGAGCCATCTCATCATTCATGATCACATACATTTAATTATCATATATTTTTTAAATATTCAATTTATACATTAAATTCATAATATAGAGGCTTCCCAAAATCTTCCCACCAATGATGATGCATATAGAGTATTCTTCAATCAATACATGCCATGTAAAATAAAATATGATTAAATATTAAAGGAGACATGATGATTATATACAAATTAATATAATTTGTTTTAAAATTTTAAAAAAATAGATTTAGGAACACATTTAAACTTTTTTTATAATTAAAATACAATTAAAATAAAAAATAAAAAAAATTAAATGATCATTTAAAAAATAAACATAAAACCTATTTGAACTTGGTTAAGGGAGAAATCATAACAAAATCCAAAGACCCCTTAGATTTAAATGGCCCAAAAACCCATGGACACAAAACCCAACACAATAAAACCCATAAAAAATGTCCAAACTGCCGCACCAATGGATGAAATGATGGAAGTCTGAATGTCATAATGTCACAAATGAGACCCTAAGTCCACAGGTAACAGGACTGCAAGGAAACATAGGGATCCTCAAACAATCTGCCACCGCCACCCGCAGAACTGACACAGATCCCCAGCTGGGTCGTATCCTGACATCACTGAAGAACACCATTGATGAAGAAGACTAGCATAGAAGACGTTCCACCTTCGCTCGAACACAACAGCGACCACCCTGCCCGAGTTGAGCCATCGTGCGACCTTTGAGAACCATCGCCGGAGGTAGTCCAGATCATCGTCATTCGACCAAATGGCTTCCACATCGAGAAAACAACAAGAGCACTAAACCTCATAAAATAGAAAGATCTCCATATCTGAACCCAGATCTACCCCATGAGACCTTCTTTATGTCTTGTTTTCTTCTAATTCTTGGATTCCCCCTTCTACCTTCCTGATTTCCCTTTTTCTCCACTTCCAATAACTCAATTCATTCATCTCCTCCCTCTATTCCTTTCTCTACCATCATTTTTATCACCCCTTTACTCGCAACTTCCCTTTCTCCATGCCTTCCCAAATTCCACTCCCCTCCCACCATGTCGTGTTCTTGTTCTCCTCACATCATTATCATCGTTCAACCAGGGTTTTGTATTACTCTACCTCTACCTCTGCATCTGGTTTTCTTTAGTCCTGATTCAAATACCTCCCTTAAACTAGTGATTAATATACCTTTGATCCCCACCTAATCACTTCCAAATTTGGATCGGATCACCTCAGATTCTAGATAGGTTATCTCAGAACCTTCTCGAAACATCGGAATTTCTGTATGAAATTTATGCTTTTTATTTCTAGAATCCCTCACCTATTCCATTCATTTTATCATAGTCTATAAGTAATCCTCTTCTACAGGATCCGTCCATTTCAAACGACTTCCTCCTTTCTTAAATCTTCTTATCTTAGTAGACCAAATTACAAATAAAAAACCTGGACATTAATTCACTATGAATTCCGGATCGTATTCACTCTGGAAGGCCCTTTTACTACAATTTCCATAAACCCTAACCCTAATTTTCCTTCTATTTTTCCCACCATGGTGGTCTTGTGCATCCATTTCAATAGAATTTATGTCAGCACAGCCATTTAACGTACATGTGTTTCTCTAAACCCCTAATGTTTGTGCCTTGACCCCAATAGAAGGTATATCTCTATTTTAAGAGACTATAGAAATTTTTTATCACAGTTTGGATCTCTTGTTGGTAGAATTTTTCATGGACGGTGCAGTCCCTTATTTTGTCAAAGGGGGTGGGCTCGGTTGGTGGTTCGTGGCCAAACCCCCACCAAGCCTCCAACGGGATAAGGCAACAAGAGGGGGAGATACAGCCTATAAAAAGGGATATCCCCCCAATGGTTCTAGAATCTCATTATCATCTCTCATCAGTTCTTATCATCCCCAGTAGATCTGATATTTGAGCTATTCTGTGAGTTTTATTTCACCACTTTTTCAATATAGTTTTACCAGGGTTTTCTCCTTGTAATAATTTAGGGAGTGTGTACCCACTTTTATCCCATAGTGATCCTTCTATTTTCCTATGGTTTTTTACACCTTTCATTTGGGGGGTTTTCCCCGTTACATCTAGTGTCCCTTTTATTTACTCATTTTTCATGTTATTTTATCTCATAATTATCACTACCTAAGTGGGATAATCATTTTACGGTCCCAATAAGTGGTATAAAAGGCAAGGTTCTGGCTCGTTGTTGTTCACATTTTAGGGTATTATTCATTCTTGTAAAAATTTAGTATGCTCGGTGATTGTGACTCCATTTGATCTTTCACATCAAAAAAAATTTATTGAGATTATTATATAAACCTTTGTGAAATGGAGGAGGTTTTAGACTGAAGGTGTGTCCAGATAGCGGAAAAATTCGAGATCAAAAAATTCAGCAGGAATAATTTTTTGTTGTGGAAAATGAGGATGTAGGCAGTGTTGGGGAAGCATAATTGCCTACTGGAAATTGGTGAAAATTAGGAGAGTGTGATGGAGGAGAAATGGAATGATATGGACGAGAATTAAATTGCCAACATCCATTTGGCTTTGGCAGACGGGGTCCTATCGAGCATTTCGGAGAAAAAATTGCAAAGGAAATATGGGATACTCTGATGAATCTATATGATGCCAAGTAACTGCACAACAAAAATTTCCTAAATAGAAAATTGTACACGCTTCAGATGGAGGAGTCATCATCGGAGACAGACCACATCAACAACCTCAATACCCTATTCTCTCAACTCATGGTGTCGAGCTATAAAGTTGTGGATACTGAACGTGCTGAGATTCTTCTCCAGATTTTTCCATAATCGTACGACCAACTCATCATCAACCTCACCAAAAATATCCTAACAGATCTGCTTGCCCTCAATTATGTTTCAGCTATGGTTCTTGAAGAAGAAAATCAGCGCATGAAGAAGGACGGCAGATAGACAACTTCGCACCAGGCAGAGGCTCTGTCAATGGAGATAGGAAGGATGATGGAGCATGGTTCTAGTGGGAGCCAAAATCATGGCATGTGAAAATGAAGGATTAAGAAGAAGAATGTCACATGTTTCAATTATTTCAAGAAGGGTCACATCATGAAGGGTTGTTGGAATAAGAAAAGTAGTGAAAAGATCTCTCAGGGGAATGTAGAGAGTGAATCTAGAAAAGGATATATACTAGGCAGTGAAGCGGCAATGACTGTTGGAAGCAGACAACATCTCGACGATGCATAGATTATCGACTCAGGAGAAACATGGCACATGACGTCTCGACGGGAATTTCTTGACCAATATTAAAACATCCTAGAAGGACTTTTGTGCATGGGGAACAATCAAACCCTAAAGATCATTGGAGTCGATACCATCAAACTAAAGATGTATGTTGGTATTGTAACGCCCCGACCCCAGTTACCCAGAGTCGGTGCATTATTACATAACATTGGCATGATCACAAGAAAGATCAAATCTCGAAGGACCGATTGGTTTAGTAGCCTTGGAAACACTAGATATATTCATAAGTTTTACATTACATCATTAAACGAAAAACTACTACAACAACATATTGTCTCCATAATCCACACTCATATCCCCACATAATATCCCTGCAGTTCATTCATAACTTACTTCTTCACTTCCTGGGAAAAATAAAACAAAGAAAAGGGGTGAGCTCAAATGCCCAGTAAGGATAACAATATAGCGGA
Organism: Viscum album; assembly: GCA_963277665.1. NCBI lineage: Eukaryota > Viridiplantae > Streptophyta > Magnoliopsida > Santalales > Viscaceae > Viscum > Viscum album. The sequence continues at coordinate 1,072,255,825 of OY728127.1, read as the reverse complement.
AACTTTCATAAATAAGAATAAACATTTAAGGCAATGTATAACTAAAACAAAAGCCTTTTAAATATGAACTTTCAACATGGTATGGCATAAATAAAATGAAATAATGCCATTTACTTATTCACATGGATATTCTACTAATCGAATAATCACATGCAAAAATCAATAACCACTTTCATAATGTTGGAATGCATAATGCCAGACTATCATAACCACATAGCCAAGGCCTCGTGCCAAGACTACAAATAAGATTTTGTCAAGGCCTTGTGCCAAGACACTAGTTTGTCTCATGAGACCTACCGATGCATTGAGGAGCTATAGCGGGCTCCACCCGTCACTTATTAAGTCCAATGCATTCCCATATGAAAAGGTTTAAACATAACATAAACATTCGTATTAAAACTAGCATACGAAATGTCAATAATTTCACCATAAACTATGAATGGTATGAAAATATCACATCCATAGTCAAACATATCACAAAACCTTCAATACAATATAGAAGTTTTGTATCATAATAAATCAACTTCAAATAATCTTAAAATCCATCAAAGGATGTTGACATAGATGAAATCAAAATTCTTTTTAAAGAAATATCTCCTTTTATTTTGAAATCATTTAAGATCCATATAAAATAAAACATTTTCTTTGAAAATATTCTTATAAGCTTGTAAGGAAAGCTTTGAAGATTTTATAACAGCGTAAAATAACCGCACCCGCCGTATATGTTAAAAAAACATTCTTACCTCAATTCTGTCGAAAAGGTTAAAAAGGACCTTGTTTTGAAAATGACGGAAAGATTCCTTTATAAACCACTTATAAAAGTCAAAAAGGGTATAAATGACTTTAACTCATATTTTAGTAAATAGTAAAAAAATGTTTTGAAATACATTTTTAAGAAACATGGATGTGGATGATAAAGAGATCCCAGTAGATTATTACGTATAAACAACCACGGATAATGAAGAGATTGTGAAATAACCCTTACCTTGTACTTTTCCTTGGTTGGGGTAGGTTAACCTCTTGTATAATGGTGAAATAATTGTTATTAAATTATACAAGAATCATATATATTAATATGATATCATATATGATCTTTTAACATTGATTTGTTAATAATATCTTAGAATTATCGTCGTTTCGGGTGTTAACTTACTCATTTTCTTTATATGTTTTGTTACATAAGCCATGGTTGTTGTATCTTATTCATATCCAGAATGATATATAGTCCTTAAACATCATTTTTAAATCATCAAATGATAATTATACTTGAATGGTTACGATGGAGAATGAATCTCATCGCGTTCGTGGAGACGGTAGTCCGTACGTACGCACGAGCGACAATATCATTCTTTTGATATTAAAATAATATATAAATGAATGGTATATCATATATACAGAATCATTAACATGTTATATTTATTATTTACATGAGTTACACATCATTATTATACCCATCCAAATAATATTATATTGAATAACAATTACACCACGACGTGGAGACGGTAAGCCGTACGTACGCACGTATGGTGACATGTTATTCAAAGGGTGGATAGAATACTGAATATGGTTGTACCATACTTATAATAACATAACAGTATATGTGAGATACTGGAGTTATTATTTTAGAATGGTAAGAACAAAGGAAGAAGAAGTGGAAGAAGAAATGAACTTAGAAAAGGGTGGTGAAATCATTACCTCTTCTTCGGGTTCTTCCTTTTGATTTGATCAAAAGGGCTCCTTAGGTTGGCTTTCTGATCAAACTAAGGCCTCTAGGTTGTAGTGAGGGATGTTGGGAGAGTATTTGGGCAGAGTTTGGCCGAACCAAAAGGCTTTGAAGGTGTGAAGAAATGATAAGGAGGAGTGCCCTTTTATAAGAGGGGTGAGGGGCACCTTTGGAAAAGTTAGAAATATTAATTTATAATAAATTCATATTTGGTTTCCAAAGGCTCCAAAGTTGACTATTCAAAGTATGAGGTAGGGATAGGTCGAAAACAACTCATCCAATAGAATTTATACAGGTTTGGGTACTTATATTAACCTTATCTTTAAGTATTAACTCTAAGTTAATTAGTTTCACTTTTACAATGTCTCTTTGTATTTTTATATAATATGGTTAATAAACTTACTATATACATCCAAGCGACCCCCAAGTGGTCCATTAATGATTAAACTATCATAATATAAGTCTCTTGGACGAACCTTAGATTTTTAGGAATTTAATATCAATTAATAATATAATATTTGTTTTAAGAACTCTTTTATGTCAATTTTGACACTATTCAATAGTTGATTTTTGTGAAACTCATAACAGATTGATTACTTCGAACAAAGTCAATTAAATCAATACTAATATATCATATTATCCTAGAAAATTTGTTTAATTCATTAAAAGTTTCATATTATATTTATTTGGGTATTTATAATATCAATTATTTTAATTGTTTACTATTATAGTAATTACTGCATCATCATTGTGTCATAAATAAAATAACTTATTTAATGTATAAAAATTATAAATAAAATATCATTATGTAGGAAATCTTTTTAGATTTATAATGAATATTTATAATCGAAAATCCATCATGTATAACCCTATGTAAAAATTGTTCTTCTAAACGATGTAAGCTTATGCCATTTTTATTTTTATTTAAGCTTTATTAATATAATGTGTCATTATCACTTACAAGTGGATCCATGGGGTCCCAAAATAGACCCAAAGATTCCCATGGTCGACCATGTATCAACCAATAGGTTTAAGACACGTTTTAGGGTAATTTAGTATTATTATAATATTATTTTTTAACCCTTATTTACCGGATTTACCCTTAACCATGGTAAATAAAATATTTACCGCAGTAATTATTCAAAATGTCTAAAAATAAAAGTTACCTATTTACACAATTTGAACATCCTGATTCCAAATATGGAATCCATTTTTCTAAATTCAAAACACAGAAGTGGCAGAAATTAATTTAAAATTAATTCCCGCTGTCAAAACAAAAAGCGTGTTTTTAAGAGATAATAACTATCAAAAGATTGACACTTGTTTATGTTCGGTTTAATTGTAAAATTTTGTCCAATGACCAAAATTATATTAAATGGTAAAAATATATTCTAAATATACTTTAAAACCACTCAAATTCACAATTTATCACTATTAATTATTTTGATTAAAAAAGTTGTTGTTAATTAAAATTTAGTAATTTTCACTCTTCATCAAAATATAAAAGTTATCCGAAAAGTACCAAAATTTCACCCTAGGATAATTTTGATATTCCGAATCCAAAAATGAAGTCCATTTTGAAATATAAAATATATATGATTTCAAAAAGTAGGTATTACTATTCACAACGGCTAGTTTAATTAGTTGTGGTGTGTGTTAGAACTCGAGGTTGCGTACAACACACGCTATCGCATTATTCGAAGGGAAACGTACCGTAGAAGCTTGGGGTGTTACATTCTCCCCTCCTTCAAATAATTGCGTCCTCGCAATTTCTAGGGTATCACTGTATAAAAAGACTCGGGTGGTTCTTCGTCATAAGTTCCTCGGGTTCTCACGTTGCCTCTTCCATCTTATGATTTCTCCACAAAACTTTTACCAGACGCGTCGTCTGGTTTCTCAGCACTTGTTCTCTCGTATCAAGAATCTTGATGGGCTCTTCGCAATAAGACATATCGGGTTCCAGTTCTAAATCTTCATAGTTGAGTACATGCGTTGGGTCAGGCATGTATTTCCTCAACAGAGATACGTGGAACACATCGTGAACTTTGGAGAGACTTGGCGGCATTGCCAATCGGTAAGCTACAACCCCGATTCGTTCTAGAATTTCGAAAGGTCCGATGTATCTAGGACTCAATTTACCTTTCTTACCAAAACGTATGACTCCCTTCCACGGAGATACCTTCAGGAAAACATGATCACCGACTTGAAATTCCAAATCCTTCCTTCGATTATCGGCATAGCTCTTCTGCCTACTTTGAGCTGATTTAATGTGATTTTGGATTACCTTCACCTTTTCCACCGTTTCCTCCACCAGTTCTGGGCCTACAAGTTTTCTTTCACCAACGTCATCCCAACAGGTTGGTGTACGACATCTCTTTCCGTATAACGCTTCATATGGTGCCATCTGGATACTCGAATGGAAGCTATTATTATAAGAAAATTCTACTAGTGGTAAATATTGATCCCACATACCCTGAAAATCAAGTGAGCAAGATCTCAACATGTCTTCTAAGGTCTGAATAGTCCGTTCTGATTGTCCGTCTGTCTGAGGGTGGTAAGCAGTGCTCAAATGAAGTTCAGTATCCAGGGATTTCTGAAGACTTTTCCAAAATCTTGAAGTAAAACGGGGATCACGATCAGAAACAATCGATAGGGGTACTCCATGAAGTCTCACAACTTCATTAATGTATAGTCTTGCTAGACGTTCCAGGGGTAGATCTTCTCTTATAGCAAGAAAATGTGCTGTCTTGGTAAGACGATCAACAATAACCCATATTGCATCGTTCCTTCTAGGAGTCTTTGGTAGCCCCATGACAAAGTCCATCGTAACATTGTCCCATTTCCACTCCGGTATGGGAAGAGGTTGCATGACTCCTCCAGGCTGTTGCCTTCCAGCTTTCACTTGTTGACAAACCATACATCTTGACACAAAATCAGCAATCTCCCTCTTCATGTTGTCCCACCAAAAATGTTCCTTCAAATCTATATACATTTTGGTGCTCCTAGGGTGTATAGAGAAATTGGAACTATGAGCATCATCCAACAATTCCCTTTTTGGATCAGGTATATTGGGAACACAAAGTCTCTTCCCGAATTTCAAAATTCCATCTTCATACACAAAGTCTCTCAATCTCCCATCATTCACAGCTTTAATCTTCTTTTGGAATTCTTCATCATCGGTCTGAGAACTCTTAATCCTTTCTAGTAAAGATGGTTTGGCAACCATTTGAAAAAGCATTGATGTTTCACCTTCCCTGGTTATTCCCATGTCCATCCTCACTAGATCCATGAAAATTGGATCCCTTTCAATTCTCATATTGTTCAAAACTCCATGGTCTTTTCTACTCAAAGCATCTTCCACCTTGTTTGCCTTCCCTGGGTGGTAGTGTATCGTACAATCATAATCCTTGAGTAATTCAAGCCATCTCCTTTGCCTCATGTGGAGTTCTTTTTGTGAGAAAATATACTTCAAACTCTTGTGATCAGTATAAATCTCACATTTTTCACCATAGAGGTAGTGCCTCCATATCTTCAAAGCAAAGATCACTGCTGCTAACTCGAGATCATGAGTAGGATAGTTTTGTTCATGAATTTTCAACTGTCGTGATGCATAGTCAATAACTCTATCATTCTGCATAAGGACACAACCAAGTCCTTTCTTCGATGCATCACTATAAATAACGAACCCATCATTCCCCGATGGTAGAGTCAATATAGGAGCATTGACTAATCTTCTCTTCAGTTCTTCAAAACATTCTTCACACTCTTTTGTCCAAACAAATTTAACCCCTTTACATGTGAGCTTCGTTAATGGGTTAGCCAATCGGGCAAAATTCTGGACGAAACGTCGATAATAACCTTCCAAGCCAATAAAACTACGTACCTCAGTTATACTCGTAGGAGCTGGCCATTCGTGGATTGCCTTGGTCTTAGAAGGATCAACAGAGATTCCATCTTTAGAGACAATATGGCCAAGAAAAGAAATCTCCTGAAGCCAGAATTCACACTTGCTAAACTTTCCATATAATTCATGCCTCCTCAGAGTCTTCAAGATAATGCGCAAGTGATTTTCATGATCTTCATAGGTTTTGGAGTATACCAATATATCATCAATAAATACTACCACAAATTCATCGAGATACTCCTTGAAAACTCTATTCATCATATCCATGAATACAGATGGTGCAGTAGTCAATCCAAACGGCATTACAGTAAACTCGTAATGCCCATACCTGGTTCGAAATGCTGTTTTCGGAATGTCTTCCTTCTTCACACACAACTGATGGTATCCAGATCGAAGGTCAATCTTTGAAAAGTATTGAGCTCCATGCAGTTGGTCAAATAAATCATCAATACGAGGTAGGGGATACTTGTTCTTTATCATTATAGCATTGATCTCCCTGTAGTCGATACATAACCTCATAGATCCATCTTTCTTTTTAACAAAAAGAACAGGGGCTCCCCATGGAGAAACACTAGGGAGAATAAATCCCTTATTACTCAATTCCTCTAGTTGTTTCTTTAGTTCGACTAATTCTACAGTGGCCATTCTATAAGGGGTCTTCGATATAGGCCTTGATCCAGGAATCAAATCAATGGAAAACTCAACTTCTCGTTCTGGAGGATGTCCAGGTAAATCTTCCGGAAATACATCTACAAATTCTTTCACAACAGGTACATCCTCTATTTGAACATTCCTTTCCTCACCAACAGTTATTTCATTCTCTTCCTCCCCAATAATTGAATTAAGTTGAGCTACTGGGGGTGGATCGAAATAAGAATTAGGTGGTGACGATTCTGCTCTAAAAATAAGGTGCTCCTTATCATTATCATCAAGAATCGTAACCTCTTTCTTCTTACAATAAATCTTCGCATCATAGTCCGAAAGCCAGTCCATACCGAGGATTATATCAAACTCAATCATAGGTATGACGATGAAATCAGCAGATAAAGAAAATTTATGTGCTCTAATGGGGACTGATTCACAAAACTTTGTTGCAACGATACTTCCCTTAGGAGTTTTAACTGACAACTCCCTTATTAAATCAAATTGGAAATATCTAATTTTCTTAGAAAACTGGGAAGATATGAAACAATGCGATGATCCAGAATCAAATAATGCATTTGCTAAACTTGAGGAAACCATTAAATTACCTGCCACCACGTCTTTCGGAGCTTCTACCTCAGCAGTAGTGATAGCATAAGCCTGGCCTTGATCCCTTGGCATTTTCTGAGGTAAGTTCTCCTGACACTTAGGGCATGCATTTTCATAATGCCCCATCTCCCTGCAATTATAGCATTGAACGTTGGTAGCTTCCTTCTTCCCCTTGCAATCATGAGCTTGGTGGCCTTTTTCACCACACTTGTAACAGACTCCCATTCCCTTCAAGCAAGTACCAGGATGTTTCTTCCCGCATTTACCACAAGATGGATATTCAACCTTTCCCTTCTTCCCCTTATTTCCATTCCCAGATTGATCAGAAGGTCTCTTCTTCTCTTTCTTTGCTTTAAATTCATAAGACTTAGAGAATTCCTTTTCGGTCTTGATAGCACATGAGACAATGTCTTCGTACGATGAAAAGGATTGTGAGACTAACGCTCGACGGAGAAATGGTTTTAACCCATCAAATAAACGATCAATCTTACTTCTTGGGTTGCGAATATAATCTCCAGCATACCTCGCTAACCTTGTAAAGTTAGCCTCATACTTTGTGACATTCTCATCCTCCTTCTGTCTCAGACTCAGAAATTGCCTTTCCATATCTGCTCGATGGTCGCGAGGGAAGTATTTTTCTAAAAACAGATCTTTGAACTCCCTCCATTCCATATTTGATACTTCATCATCTTCCTTCATGTTCTGAATCAATGAACACCATTGATCAGCATCTCCAGTGAGGCGGTAAACTGCCATGATAACTTTTTCCCTTTCACTGCTCCCCAAAGCCTGAAATATTTTCTCTAGGGAAAATATCCATTGCTCAGCTACTAAGGGATTTGTATTCCCATTGAACGTTGGTGGTTGTTGCCTCATGAATCGATCTAACATTGATCCTCCACGCTGCGGATCAGGGTGCTCCATACGGGTAAGGTTATTATTCATAACCTGAGTAAGTTGTCCCAGTATGGTGATTAGCTGATCAGCACCAGTTGCATCACCAGCCCCACTATAATTATCTTGAGCAGGAGGTCAATCCCTACATGGAGTGCGTGCATTGATACGGTTTCCATTTCTTCCACTAGGCGCCATTTCTAAACAATGGCATAAACTAGATCAGTTTATGAATCAAAATACATAATCCCATACTTATAAAACACTTAACATAAATTGAACTATTTATGGATATAATCCATAATCATAATAATGTTTTCTTTGAGGAAGTATATACTCATAATCCCTTCAAAATGATTTGTAAAGAAAATGAGAGTTATCCTAAGCATATCCCCCGGGAGTGTCGTAACCAAGAGTGCAACAAGGCCCGTTGTCGTGCACCAGTTCCCGTTCGAGTCTAGCTCAAAGCGGTGTTTTCGGGTTTTACCCCTAGGTACATCTGTGCCAGAGCCGCCTCTACCTGCTCGTATCCAGACAGGGATGTATTGCTCAGAAAACTCACAAAATCTCTACAATACCAAAATTCTAGGAAGTTCTTCTATACTAATCCTCAAAGTTCATCTTAGGTCTACGTCCTCTAATCAGAGTTTATCTAAATCTAGCTTCCAAGGTTTGTACTAAACTTCCTCTGATACCAACTGTAACGCCCCGACCCCAGTTACCCAGAGTCGGTGCATTATTACATAACATTGGCATGATCACAAGAAAGATCAAATCTCGAAAGACCGATTGGTTTAGTAGCCTTGGAAACACTAGATATATTCATAAGTTTTATATTACATCATTAAACGAAAAACTACTACAACAACATATTGTCTCCATAATCCACACTCATATCCCCACATAATATCCCTGCAGGTCATTCATAACTTACTTCTTCACTTCCTGGGAAAAATAAAACAATGAAAAGGGGTGAGCTCAAATGCCCAGTAAGGATAACAATATAGCGGAAACTTTCATAAATAAGAATAAACATTTAAGGCAATGTATAACTAAAACAAAAGCCTTTTAAATATGAACTTTCAACATGGTATGGCATAAATAAAATGAAATAATGCCATTTACTTATTCACATGGATATTCTACTAATCGAATAATCACATGCAAAAATCAATAACCACTTTCATAATGTTGGAATGCATAATGCCCGACTATCATAACCACATAGCCAAGGCCTCGTGCCAAGACTACAAATAAGATTTTGTCAAGGCCTTGTGCCAAGACACTAGTTTGTCTCATGAGACCTACCGATGCATCGAGGAGCTATAGCGGGCTCCACCCGTCACTTATTAAGTCCAATGCATTCCCATATGAAAAGGTTTAAACATAACATAAACATTCGTATTAAAACTAGCATACGAAATGTCAATAATTTCACCATAAACTATGAATGGTATGAAAATAGAACATCCATAGTCAAACATATCACAAAACCTTCAATACAATATAGATGTTTTGTATCATAATAAATCAACTTCAAATAATCTTAAAATCCATCAAAGGATGTTGACATAGATGAAATCAAAATTCTTTTTAAAGAAATATCTCCTTTTATTTTGAAATCATTTAAGATCCATATAAAATAAAACATTTTCTTTGAAAATATTCTTATAAGCTTGTAAGGAAATCTTTGAAGATTTTATAACGGCGTAAAATAACCGCACCCGCCGTATAAGTTAAAAAAAAACATTCTTACCTCAATTCTGTCGAAAAGGTTAAAAAGGACCTTGTTCTGAAAATGACGGAAAGATTCCTTTATAACCCACTTATAAAAGTCAAAAAGGGTATAAATGACTTTAACTCATATTTTAGTAAATAGTAAAAAAATGTTTTGAAATACATTTTTAAGAAACATGGATGTGGATGATAAAGAGATCCCGGTAGATTATTACGTATAAACAACCTCGGATAATGAAGAGATTGTGAAATAACCCTTACCTTGTACTTTTCCTTGGTTGGGGTAGGTTAACCTCATGTATAATGGTGAAATAATTGTTATTAAATTATAAAATAATCATATATATTAATATGATATCATATATGATCTTTTAACATTGATTTGTTAATAATATCTTAGAATTATCGTCGTTTCGGGTGTTAACTTACTCATTTTCTTTATATGTTTTGTTACATAAGCCATGGTTGTTGTATCTTATTCATATCCAGAATGATATCTAGTCCTTAAACATCATTTTTAAATCATCAAATGATAATTATACTTGAATGGTTACGATGGAGAATGAATCTCATCGCGTTCGTGGAGACGGTACTCCGTACGTACGCACGAGCGACAATATCATTCTTTTGATATTAAAATAATATATAAATTAATGTTATATCATATATACAGAATCATTAACATGTTATATTTATTATTTACATGAGTTACACATCATTATTATACCCATCCAAATAATATTATATTGAATAACAATTACACCACGACGTGGAGACGGTAAGCCGTACGTACGCACGTATGGTGACATGTTATTCAAAGGGTGGATAGAATACTGAATATGGTTGTACCATACTTATAATAACATCACAGTATATGTGAGATACTGGAGTTATTATTTTAGAATGGTAAGAACAAAGGAAGAAGAAGTGGAAGAAGAAATGAACTTAGAAAAGGGTGGTGAAATCATTACCTCTTCTTCGGGTTCTTCCTTTTGATTTGATCAAAAGGGCTCCTTAGGTTGGCATTCTGATCAAACTATGGCCTCTAGGTTGTAGTGAGGGATGTTGGGAGAGTATTTGGGCAGAGTTTGGCCTAACCAAACGGCTTTGAAGGTGTGAAGAAATGAGAAGGAGGAGTGCCCTTTTATAAGAGGTGTGAGGGGCACCTTTGGAAAAGTTAGAAATATTAATTTATAATAAATTCATATTCGGTTTCCAAAGGCTCCAAAGTTGACTATTCAAAGGATGAGGTAGGGATAGGTCGAAAACAACTCATCCAATAGAATTTAGACAGGTTTGGGTACTTATATTAACCTTATCTTTAAGTATTAACTCTAAGTTAATTAGTTTCACTTTTACAATGTCTCTTTGTATTTTTATATAATATGGTTAATAAACTTACTATATACATCCAAGCGACCCCCAAGTGGTCCATTAATGATTAACCTATCATAATATAAGTCTCTTGGACGAACCTTAGATTTTTAGGAATTTAATATCAATTAATAATATAATATTTGTTTTAAGAACTCTTTTATGTCAATTTTGACACTATTCAATAGTTGATTTTTGTGAAACTCATAACAGATTGATTACTTCGAAAAAAGTCAATTAAATCAATCCTAATATATCATATTATCCTAGAAAATTAGTTTAATTCATTAAAAGTTTCATATTATATTTATTTGGGTATTTATAATATCAATTATTTTAATTTTTCACTATTATAGTAATTACTGCATCATCATTGTGTCATAAATCAAATAACTTATTTAATGTCTAGAAATTATAAATAAAATATCATTATGTAGGAAATCTTTTTAGATTTCTAATGAATATTTATAATCTAAAATCCAACATGTATAACCCTATGTAAAAATTGTTCTTCTAAAAGATGTAAGCTTATGCCATTTTTATTTTTATTTAAGCTTTATTAATATAATGTGTCATTATCACTTACAAGTGGATCCATGGGGTCCTAAAATAGACCCAAAGATTCCCATGGTCGACCATGTATCAACCAATAGGGTTAAGACACGTTTTAGGGTAATTTAGTATTATTATAATATTATTTTTTAACCCTTATTTACCGGATTTACCCTTAACCATGGTAAATAAAATATTTACCGCAGTAATTATTCAAAATGTCTAAAAATAAAAGTTACCTATTTACACAATTTGAACATCCTGATTCCAAATATGGAATCCATTTTTCTAAATTCAAAACACAGAAGTGGCAGAAATTAATTTAAAATTAATTCCCGCTGTCAAAACAAAAAGCGTGTTTTTAAGAGATAATAACTATCAAAAGATTGACACTTGTTTATGTTCGGTTTAATTGTAAAATTATGTCCAATGACCAACATTATATTAAATGGTAAAAATATATTCTAAATATACTTTAAAACCACTCAAATTCACAATTTATCACTATTAATTATTTTGATTAAAAAAGTTGTTTTTAATTAAAATTTAGTAATTTTCACTATTCATCAAAATATAAAAGTTATCCGAAAAGTACCAAAATTTCACCCTAGGATAATTTTGATATTCTGAATCCAAAAATGAAGTCCATTTTGAAATATAAAATATATATGATTTCAAAAAGTAGGTATTACTATTCACAACGGCTAGTTTAATTAGTTGTGGTGTGTGTTAGAACTCGAGGTTGCGTACAACACACGCTATCGCATTATTCGAAGGGAAACGTACCGTAGAAGCTTGGGGTGTTACAGGTATTGTTAGAACCGTCCAAGGAGTACATCATGTGAAGGGACTGAAGAAGAACATATTGTCTTTAGGACAATTTTATGATATCAGATGCAAGAATCACACCAATAATGGAGTCATGAGAATTGTGAAGGGCCCTCTTTTTGTAATGAAGGATGAGAAGATCTAGAAGAACTTGTATGTGCTTATGGATGAAACATGCAAGGAGACAGAGATAGTTTTGGCATCAACTACCTCAACACAAGAATTTACAATGCTATGGCATCAGAAGATTGGCTGTATGTCAGAACGAGGCCTGATGATTCTTGCAGATCAGAAGTTTCTACCTAGGCTGACAAAGGCATCCTTACCATTTTGTGAGCATTGTGTTTTGAGCAAGAAACACATGTTAATGTTTGGGATGTCAACATTAAGAATTCAGGGGATCTTAGAGTTTATCCATTTCGATGTTTGGAAAGTACTGGTTATATACCTAGGAGGAGAAATTTACTTTGGGCCATTCATTGATGATTATTCTAAGAGATGTTGGGTGTACCCAATCAAGAGGAAGGCAGATATTTTTGAAGTATTCAAAACATTCAAAGCATGGAAGGAGCCTAACTCTAGAAATAAGATCAAGTGTGTGAGGACTGAAAATAGTGTAGAATATAATAGCGAGGAGTTTGATACTTTTTTTCAATATAAAGGAATCCCGAGACAATTCACGGTGGCATACACTTTTCAACAGAATGGAGTGGTAGAGAAGATGAACAAAACCCTATTGGATAGAAGAAGGGTGATGCAGAAGAATGCAGGTATTGCCAAAACATTTTGGGAAGAATCATTGAATACCTCCTGTTATGTGATAAACCGATCTCCTTTAATGGAGATTGAGCTAAAGACACGATGGAGATGTGGACTGGTAAACCCACTGACTATTCTCAGTTACATACTTTTGGAAGTCCTGTATATGAAAAGTTTAATGACCAGGAAATATCAAAGTTGGATTCGAGATCCAGGAAATGTATCTTATTGGGGTACACTGATGGTGTGAAGGGGTATCATTTGTGAGACCCCACTACCCATAAATTTATCATCAGTAGAGATGTCATTTTTTTCATAAGTCAAGGTTAAAATGAGAATTGATCAAGACATAGAGATGTATAATAAAGAGACTACAACAATCGAAGTACAGGACAAGTCTAAGGAAGAATTAGTTTCCTCTGAAGCATTACCAAAGCACAATGATCAAGTACCAGTTGAGTCTGAACCACGACGGTCAACATGGGAGAAAAGAGCACCAGTATGACACTCAGACTATATCACTGAGAGAAATATTGTGTACTGCCTATTGAAGAAGGATGGAGAGTCATATTCTTTTTTGGAGGCGATCCAGAGTCCAGATGTATCCTCATGGATGGCAGTGATGTTGGAGTAACTCGAAGCCTTGCACAGGACCAAGATTTGGGATCTTGTTCCATTTCCTCATGGAAGGAAGGCTATTGAAAACAATGGGGTCTTTAACATCAATCAGGATGGAACGGACCAGGTGTAGAGATATTGTGCAAGATTGGTGGTAAAAGGATTTGCTCAGAAGGAAGTAATTTATTTAAATGAAATATTTTATCCTTTTGTTAAACTGGAGACTGTTTGGATAGTTCTAGAGATGTGTGCTACATATAGCTTATATCTAGAGAAGCTGGATGGGAATGCTGCTTTTCTCCATGGTGATCTTGATGAAGAGATCTATATGCTCCAACCAGAAGTTTTTTTAGAAGAAGGAAAATAAAACTTGGATTGCAGGTTGAACAAATCATTGTATGTTCTGAAAGAGTTGTTGAGGTGTTGGTATAAGAGATTTTATTCCTATATCATGAGACTTGGATATGATAGACTTCATTCATATCCTTATGCATATTTCAATGGTTCAGATGGTAATGATTTCATCATTATTCTATTGTATGTGGATGACATGTTAGTTGCAATCCCCAAGAAAGATCAGATCCAGGAGATGAAGGAATAGTTGTCTAGGGAGTTTGATATGAAGGACTTGGGACCAGCAAACAATATTATTGGGATGCATATTTACCAAGACAGAAATAATGGGAATATTTGGATATCACAGAAGAGTTACTTATAGTGATTCTTGAAACGCTTCAATAAGAAAGACTGTAAGCCAATATCTACCCCTGTTCGCGTTAATTTAACGTAATCTTCCCCAATGAGTCCTAAAAGTGAAGTAGAGATGATGGAAATGTCTTCAGTACTGTATGCATCAACAGTGGGTACTCTAATGTTCTCTATTGTTTGTACTAGAAAAGACATTGCACATGTAGTGGGAGAATTTAGTCGATACATGGTGAATCTAGGATGAGAACATTGGAATATAGTGAAGGGGATCCTGAGATACTTCAAAGAAGACCTCAAATGCTGCATTATGTTATCGAGGATCAGACTTTACTGTCAGAGGCTATGTTGATTCAGATTTTGCAGGTGATTATGACCAGAGGAAATCCACTACCGGTTATGTGTTTACTCTTGCAGGAGGAGTTTTGATCTAGATTTAGAAGTTATAGTCGGTTTTGTCATTATCCATGATGGAGGAAGATTACATGGAAACTACATAGGCTTGCAATGAGGAAATTTAGATTAGAAGGTTATTGGAGGAGCTCAGGAACAGACAGGAGCCGATTCCATTATTTTGTGACAGTCAGAGAACCTTGCACATTTCAAGGAATCCATATTTTCATTCCAGGACAAAACACAATGGGGGTACAGTATCACTTTTTCAGAGATGTGGTTGAGGAAGGAAGTGTGGATATGCAGAAGATTCATTCTAAAGAAAATCTAGCAAATTTCCTTCTGAAGTCGATTAACTCTGATAAGTTCAGATGGAACAGATCCTCTATTGGCCTTGCAGAGACTTCAGTAGCATGTTTGGAAGATAGAAAGGACGTGGAGAAGTGATTGGTTCACAATAAAATCTCTAAGTGGGATATGTGTCAGCAGAATTTTCCATGGATGGTGAAACCCCTTCTATTGTCAATAGGGTAGGGCTGGGATGTTGGTTTGTGGCCAAACCCCCACCAAGCCTCTTGTAGGAGAAGGCAGTAGGAGGGTGGAGATGAAGCCTATAAAAGTGGATCTCCCCCAATGGTTCTAGCATCTCATTATCATATCTCATCAGTTCTCATCACCCCTAGAAGATTTGATATTTGAGTGGTTTTTTGAAGTTGACTTCCCCACTTATTCAACAGAGTTTTATGGGGGTTTCTCCTTGTAATAAGTGAGGGAGTGTGTACCTACTTTTACCCCATAGTGATCCTTCAATTTGCCTGTGGTTTTTTACCACGTTCATTTGCGGGTTTTTCCACATTACATCCGGTGTCACTTTTATTTCTGCATTTTGCTCTTTATTTTATCTCATAATTATCGTTGCACTAGTGGGCCAATCATTTTACGGTCCCAACATCATTAACCCACTAAAATATGATAAATATCTAATTATATGTATATTTCTATCACTTTATTTTCGTTTTATAGAATTCATTTCTATATTCATTGTTTAAATAAACTGATTTTTCAATGATTTTACCCATTCAAATACTATTGCATATTCCAAGTATGTTGGACTCATTAAGAATGTATTAAAAATATTTAATATGTGAATTTCCTATCCAAATCAACTTTTATAGACGTAATGTTCCATATAAAAGGCTGCAAAATTGAACTTCTTTTCCCTATAAAACATGAACACGAAACTTTTTCTTATGGTTTTTTTTGATATTGTGAGTGTAAAAAAATGAGATCCATAATTATTGGTATGTTTTTTTCTATATTTTAAATTCAAATTTTTGATAGTGATATTAGTTTTTTTTTATTTTTTAACAAGATTTGGGCTCCTAATGTAAAATGATACTTTATCAAAATGTGCAAATCAAATAGTTTTCTATCCCTTTGTTACTTTGTCATTATCAGTTTTCGGGAGATAAAATTTTTCATGTGGTATTTTGAGCTTATTCTTGCCTCATCATTTTATTAGAGTAGTTTATTGTTTATAACTTTTAAAATACCTGGGTAAACAGTTTCATCTCATGCATTAATATAGTATCTATAATTCCTTTAAAATTATTTACTCTTGTTCAAGTTTTTATATCCATCTAAGCATTTCACTTTATCCAAATTCAGAATGGATAACATTTTTTATCCAAAGGAGACCGTTTTTTCCCTACATGTATATAGCACATTCAATTTAATACACTTTCAGTTTTATGGAATTTCTGTTTATACATGTAAAATGCACTCACTATAAAGAAAATTTAATTTATAAACACCTGTAATGGAATTTCAGTTTATACATGTATAATTAACTTCCAGATTAATGTACTTTATACATGTATAGTCTGCTTTCAGTTTACTACACATTTAGTTTAATGCACTTTCATTTTTGAAAAAGATGCAATGTCTATTTAATATTTTTTATTTGTATTACCATATTGTATTGTTTTATTTATTTTACTATGTTTCAATATATGTATGATTCACTTGAATTTTAATAATTTTTTACCTTCATATACTCATTTTTCTTCCTTTATATATAACTTTGTATTCTATATAGTCATTTTGATTATTGAATTTACCACAATAAAAAAAACTTTCTTGTTCATGTACCATGGGTTGTTTTGGTGGTCATTATCCTATTGTTGTGGAATGCATATTCAATTATTAATTGGTACGCTTTTTAAGTTCCATCCCAAACACCAATTTTGAAAGAAATTTTCTGACTCCCTCTATCTACAACTCTTTACCATACTTTAACTGCCCCCTTCCATGAATATGTGTAGTAATTTTTTATATGTTCCTTAGAAATCATACCTTTATTGAAGTATAATGAGTTTCTATAATTATAAAATACCCTTTTAATTAAATTCACTTTCAATTATTTTAAATTTATAACGACCTTTTAGTTTAATGTACTATAAGTTTCTATACAAGTAATATAAAATGGTAATATAAATGGTTTGTAAATCCTCAAAGGTATTCCCTCTTTTTTATTACAATTACAATATTACATTTATAATTATAAATAATGTCAACCATCTCTGTTATTTTAATTAAATAACATGATTTCTTTTAAGTCACAAAAAATTATGATTTTTAATTCGTCCCATCCACATACATTGTTTTTTCATTATTATTATATTTCAAATATTTGAATTATTATGTGAAACAATTACCCCTAAATGTTTTCACTATAGAACATGCTCTTAATTTATTCTTATAGAGAGACATTGGATGACTTACAAAAATTTCAATGATTGATATCCTTCAGGCATGGTCAATAGTAGATATCCTCATGCATAGTCAATAATGAATATCGTTCATGCATCTACATGAAAATTGATATTCAATATTATTCAGTGTTGTCAGAGGCGTGTGGAACCATAATTCGCAATGGCCGCTTAGGGAAGTGGTGTGAGGCACAACTAAGGCCCCATCGCACATAATTAAATATATACAATTTTCTACAATATTTTAAATTAAAAAAACATACATTCAATCAAAATAATAAAAATTAAAATACATGATGATAATTTTTACCAAATCATAATCAAATAATAAATCATTAAGAACTTAAACATTAAAATAATAATGTTATGTTATATGTCTTTTGCAATGTTAATTGTGATTCTGCTATTCCCTACTAAGTCAAATGAGTTTGAGAACCTAAACATCAAAATCTTCATGTTATGTTAAATGTGTTTGTTTTTATTCCATTCTTTATTTTGGTTCAGAGATGGTTCTATTTTTAGAGTTTGATTTAGTTATTTTATTAATATATTAAATTTTATGTTATATTTAGGGATGTACAAATCACTTTTGTGAAAATATCCCTAATTTCCATCATCCCCTCTAGGCATGATATTCATCACACGCACCTATGATTTCCACCAGCTCCCCCATGATTTCCCCTGATTTCCTTGATTTCCTCCTATGCATGATTTCCATTACACCCCTAATTTCCACCTACACTCCTGATTTTCATAGGTCCCTTGATTTCCACCGCCCCTCTAAGAAAAATCTCTGCTGACTTATTCCCACTAAATTTAGGGCTAAGGGTGCGCCTTTTCCTTGCTATAGAACCTCTCTAGTAGGTGTACAAGGTGTGCGCCTTTTTCACGCCTCGGTGAGGTCTCCTCGCCTCACTGACAGTGAGGTACAATAGGTGTGCCTCACCGTGACTCACGCCAAGAAACACTGAGGTGCACCCCTTTGACAAAAGTGATATTATTATAGTTGATTAGTATTAAACATTAAAAATATGTTTCTAAATGTAATATACATAACTGTATAAGTTATAATTGATAATGCATAAGCTTTTTAATCCATTCACTATGAATATAAAAATTCATTTAGAATTATTCAATTACTAAATACAATTGCAACATGAAACATTTCATCTTGGGGAATTGTATTTAGTGTCATGCACTAAAAATTCATTTTATTTTTAATATTTTTACATTTTTATTTCCTGAATATATATGATGGTTCTCCAATTGCATAAGGACTCATTTTTTATATATACCTGTAGTTTCTATTTTAAATAGTGTCATTTCCTTGACTACAAAATAGTTTCCTTCTATATGCAGTATCATACACTCAAATTATAGTTTATATTGAATTTGAATTTAATTTCATTTATTTTAATATGCATGGAGTCTCATTGTCTTCATATACACGTAGTTTCTAAATGAAATTTCAGTTTATAATCATTATTTATGAAATTTAAATAACACAATATACAAGTCATTTATTCATTATCATTAATGAAATCTTGTTTATATTATTTATATTGAAGTTTATATTAATATACATGTTTCTTCGTGGGGAAGATCAAAATTTCCTTATGAATGATTTATCATAAACTGAAATTGTAGTTTATATTGAATTTTATATTACATTTTATATTGTACTAAAATTTATCTATAGATTCCTTTTTATATGTTGTTTAAATAATACTGTTTATTGGAGTTTTTCATTGATGTTTATATTTCATTGTCATGTAGTGAAATTGTACTTACCATTCTATTTACATAGTAGTATATATTGTATTTTATATTAATATATTTGTTCTTTCATTATGTTGAAGTAAATTTCCTTCTATATGAATTAACATATACCAAAAGTGCGGTTTATATTCAATATGCATCATTAACATATATCAAAATGTGCAGTTTATATTCACTATGCATTGTATGTTTTTTTTATTTTCAATATTTTATATTTAGTATTTGGATAGTTCTTTTCGTTTTTTTATACGAGCTTTGGGATACTAGTGAAAAATGAAACTTCTTCAAAATGTAAAAATTGAGTAGTGTTTTATCCCTTTGTTACTCTGTCATTATTGGTTTTTTGGAGTGAATATTTTTCATGTGGTATTTTCAGCTTCTTCTTGCCTCCCCATTTTATTAGAGTAGTTTATTGTTTATAACATTGGAAAGACCTGGGTAAACGGTTTCATCTCTTGCACTAATATAGAATTTATAATGATTTTAATATTATTTATTCCTGTTTATGTTTTTATATCCAATAAAACATTTCACTTTCTCTAGATTCAGAAGGGAGACCATTTTTTTTCTCATGTGTTCAGAAGAAGGGAGACCATTTTTCACCATACATGTATATAGCACATTTAGTTTAATTCACTTTCAATTTTATGGAATTTCAATTTATTCATGTAAAATTCTTTTTCACTGTAAATAACATTTAATTTATAAAAACCTGTAATGGGATTTTAGTTTATATATGTATAATTCACTTCTATTGTAATGTAATTTCAATTTCTATACATGTATAGTTCACTTTTAGCTTAAAGCACTTTCATTTTAGCAAAAAATACAATTTCTATTCAATGTTTTTTTATTACCATATTTCATTGTTTTTTTATTATACTATGTTTCAATACATGTATGATTCACTTGATGTTTAATAAGTTTTTACTTTCATATTTTCATTTTTCTTCCATTATATATAACTTTGTATTCTGTATTTTCATATTGATTATTTAATTTACCACAATAAAAATAACTTCTTTGGTCATGTAACATTGGTTTTTCTTATGATAATTATAATATTCTTGTGTAATGAATCTTCCATTTTTAATTGAAAATCGTTTTCCTTTCCATCCCAAACTACAATTTTGAAAAAACATTGCAAGACTCCCTCTAACTACAATTCTTTACCCTTCTTTAACTGCTCCCTTCCATGAATATGAATATTAATTTGTTATATGTTCCTTATAAATCCCTCTTTTCTTATAGTATAATGAGTTTTTATAATTATTTAATACCATTTTAATTAAATTCACTTTCAGTTCCTATAAACTTATAATTCACTTTTAGTTTAATACACTAAAAGTTTCTATACATGTAATATAAAATGGTCACATGCATGGATTGTCAGTCATCAAAGCCATGCCTTCTTTTTTCATTACAATGACTATTAAATTTATAATTATAAATAATGTAAACCATCTCTGTTGTTTTAATTAATTACCCTGATTTATTTTTAAAGCACAAAAAATTATGATTTTTAAATTGTTCCATCCACGTACATTATTATTTCATTATTTTTGTATTTCTAATGTTTGTATTATTATGTGAAACAATTACTTCTAATTCTTTTAAATATAGAACATGTTCCTAATTTCTTCTTGTAGAGAAATTTGATGACCTAAAAGAACTTCAATAATAAACATCATTCATGCATTGTCAATAGTGAATATCTTTTAATCATTTTCAATAATGAATGTCATTCATGCAACTATATGATAATTGATATTCAATATTATTATAGTTAATTAATATTAAACATAAAAAATATGTTGCTAAATGTAATATACATAACTATATAAGTTATAATTGATAATGCATAACCTTTAGAATCCATTCACCATGAATATAACATTGAATTGAATATTATTCAATTACTAAATACACATGTAACATGAAACATTTCATCTTGGGGCATTGTATCTAGTATCATGCACTGAAAATTCATTTTTTTTAAATATTTTTACAATTTAATTTATTGAATATATATGATGTTTCTCCAATTGCGTGAGCACTCATTTTCTACATATACGTTTAATTTTTACTTGAAATAGTGTCATTGCCTTGTCTGGAAAATAGTTTCCTTTTGTATGCAGTATTATACACATGCACTGAAATTGAAATTTATATTGAATATAAATGCAATTCCATTAATTTAATATGCATGGAGTCTCATTTTCCGCATATACATGCAGTTTCTACATGAAATTGCTGTTTATAATCATTATGAATGAAATTTAAATAACATAATATGCTTGTTGTTTCTGCATTATCAATAACGAAATCTTGTTTATATTATTTACATTGAAGTTTATATTAATATACATGGTTCTTCATGGTATAGAATACAATTTCTTTATGTATTCTTTATCATGAACTGAAACTAAAGTTTTTATTGAACTTTATATTATCGTTTATACTGTTCTGTAATTGATTCATACATTCCTATTTATATTTTTGTTCAAATAATACGTTTTATTGTAGTTTTTTTTATTAAAGTTTATATTTTATTATCATGTAGTGAAATTATAATTACCATTCTATTTATATAGTAGTATATATTTCAGTTTATATTAATATAATTGTTGTTTAATTATATTGAAGTCAATTTCCTTCTATATGCATTAACATATACCAAAAGTGTGGATTATATTCAATATGCATCATTTACATATATCAAGTGCTGTTTATATTCAATATGCATGTAATTTCATTTAACTAATATGAATACATTTTTTTGCGTATACATATAATCTCCTTTACTAAATATGGAAACAATATCATCAAATATGCCTAATTGCAACGTACAATATGATAATGCTAATAATGTGTAATTCTCAAAGGTATGTTGTTGAATTTTCTCGCACTACTCTGTATAGAAGTTCCTCAGATTATTTATTTTTCCATATGAATCAAGATCTCAATTTAATTATCAATTCAATAAGAAACCCCTTCAATGCTCTCTTCATGTCATTATTTGTGAAATATTTTTTAAAATCGTTCTTTGTAATAAGAAACTCGTACCATCTATTAAACTCTAATGTGAATTGGCATGTGCATTTTTTAAGTAAAAGTTCCAGTCATTATACTAAATTTGGCTTTCCCTCTATACATTTTGCTATAAACTCCTTCGCTAATTTTTCCCCTCCACCTACCCTCCTCTTCATCTCAACCTTACACTCTCAGTCCACCCTTCCTACTCTCGAACCCCTACCTCCTCATCTCTTCCACCTCACCAACTTGTTACCACATCTGTCTCCCTACCTCAACCTCCACCATCCGATCTCAACCTCATCACCCCAACCTCCAATTTTAGAAATAAATTTCATAATTTTAAGCTTTCAATTTGTTTGTATTAATTTTTACATGTTATTGGTACCCTTAATTTTTTGAAACCGTAAGATTATTTTTCTATTCAACCATGATTTCTATTTAAGAAGTATTTGGTTGAATATTTACATGTTTCTATTCCTTCGACGATAATAAAACCCTTGATTGTGAAACCCTATACTTATTTTTATATCCCTCCGATGATTTCCTCATAAGACCACTTTGTCATCACATCATATCCTATAATCTTTTAATTATAGAAAATAATATCTACATTATTTTTTATTCTATAATCCAGATATTTTTTGAAACTTTTGTAATGTAATCTTTAATTCATAATTTAATAATATGCATTATCTTCATTTTAATTTCCGTGTGTATTATATTCGATTATCTGTACATTAATTTTTTTGAATTCCTATAATCTGTTATTCTTTTCATATTTTTTTCCAAATTTTCATTAATAATTTTCATAATTTCTGTAATATGCCCCCTTTATGTATAGTAATCTACATTGTTTTTTTTCATATTGTCTTTATTGAATTCTCTATAATCTATGAAAATTATTTATTTCATTTTTTTCTGTGTATATTGATCATCAATATCCAATTAACAAACTTTTTAGATTTTATTAGTTTATCTAAATATTTTCTAGATACATGCATATATGTTTTTTGTGAAACCCTATGGTTTTCCCTTGTTTTATCCAATGATTTATTTTAGGAATGAATTCGTTCTACCACTTTTGGGTTCAGATGGTTCTTTGAAAACTACATAATTCATGAATGGAAAACACTAATAAATATCATGTTGCAATGAACATTTCTTCAAATAATCATTTTTTTTCATTGATTCAGTACTTGTCAGTGTTCTATGAAGCTGGATCCCAGAAAAGAACATTTATATTTTTTAGAATAAGGAATTTTTTTGAATGTTATCTCACTCATATTCATAGAATACCCATATATTTTTTTATGAATCGAGGTCCCAACATAATACCTAAACAATGATAATTCCTTTCGGGTGATAATTTACATACAATATTCTACATGCATGTCGATTATATTTTATTTAGGAAAAAATTTTCCCCCCTAATAATTTTAATTCCCATTTTATTAACTAATTTTTATAGCTCTTTAATTATTCTAAATGTAAAATATAGAGGTAGGTATTTTCATAAATATTAGGATAGGTTCTGTTCATCATACACCTTCCCTGGATCTTTCCTCGCATTGTTTTATATCTTTTCTACTCATTGACAACATCTTCTTTTTTATCCCTAGCTTGTTGGTTCCAGGCACAGAGGAAGCGTGCAGATGTGGGAGATATATTAAAATTTCTTTTAATAATCGTTGTCTGAAACAAAGAATGAGGATATTTCATGTTATATTTATAAATAATTTATTTAATATTTAATGAAATAAATACTTGGGATTATGTATTTTCTTCATTGGTGAATAATGATCTACCAAATAGACCCTTTCAGATTACCTTCAATTCATTGTGAGGATCTAAGGATAAAATCCCTCTAGCAGTGATCTACACGTGCTCTTATGATTTTTGAGAAACGTTGCCAGATCTCTTGGTGCTAGCGCTACAATTCAAATGTCTTTCTTTTCTTGTTCTTGATTGCTCCTTTTTGAATGTTAAAGAAATCTCTCTAGCACATCTCATTCTTGAGAGATTTGAGAGATTATTTTTTTGTGCACAATAATTATTTATTTTTAATTTCAGATTCTTTACACAATAGACATAACCTCTTATTTATAATGTTGGTATTTAAGTAGAAATATTATTTAATTGAATATCGGCTATTAAATAATTTTTTTTACCTTCAATAAGTCCCATACTACATAATAATAATTATTTAATTATTGTTCTTTGGTGCTTTCCAACTTCTGCAATAACAAATATTATATGATTGTTTTGTTAATTAATATTTGTTGTCGGACTCGATCTTGTCCATTCGAACTCTAGCATTTATTGAACAACAAAACAAATATTTTATTCATAATTAAATATTTTATTCACAATCTAGTGAATAAATATTTTATATAAAAGTCCCAAATAAAAATTTATTTAATTTATACGATCAATATAACTTAAATAAAATTATTTCGTGGACATGAGAATAATATTCATTCCATTAATTAAATTCAAATAGAATTTAATTGAGATCAACAGAAACACCTAGAATTTGACCCTCTAGGATTCTTTCTCATTAACATGAGGACTTGTCTAAAGTCCAAGATTACTATTTAGGAATGGGTTAAGACACCAAATAGAAAGAATTTAATGTCGCAACGTCGACAACCACAAACGGACGCTCACTGTGTAATATAATTTCTTTGTCATAATATCTCATCAAACAAGTTTCACATTCTTTTCATCAATCTATATACTTGAAATGTATTTCTTTGACAATTTTAAATTAACACGTTGTTACACCATGGTCATCAAATTTAATGTTACTGTTCTATTTCGATAAAAGTTCTGAGATATCAGCTTCCATAAAGATAGAAGAGACAAATCCTTTAACGAATTAATTCATTAATGACATATTACTCATGACCCACCCAACATATCCAAAATATTCATGAATTTTTATCAATATATACTATGAAACAAATCTATGTAAGTGAGTTGTAACATGCTTTAATAATAATCTTAAAGTCTAAGGACATTCCAACATGCTCATAGATAAGAATATCTAATGATATCAAAACATGTTAGTGGGTCTGTTCTTCATAATCACTGGTCTTTGAGATTACTATGTGTGAACTTCATGAGAAGAAGCCTCGTCTACTTATGAGTACTCGCATGCAACAGTCTATGTACTATGTGTCTCATCATAGTACATTATATAACCATAGAACATTATTTGAGAATATCATTATAGCACATCAAGGTTCTCATCATAGTGGAGAACTGCTATGACCTTACCAATGAGACGTATACTTTAAGACATTATTACATTAGAGTCATGTAGAACAACAAAAAATATGAAATAACAAGTTTTATTAATATTAAAAAAACAAATATTTATGTAATAAAGTACAAATAGTTGTCTTGGGACACTAACTCCAACAATCTCTCACTTTCACTAGAGTAAAATGCCTATGACCTTTAGTCCGATGGACCTCACATAATAGTGATGTTTCTGTAGAGTCAAGGATTCAGTCAAGGGGTTCACCACCATGGAGAAACTGCTCACTTAAACTTCACTTTTATGAGAAAAATCTCTCAAAGATGATACTTTTGAAGTTTGTGCTTCGCCTCAAGATGTGACCTTGACTCTTTTGCAAGATTTATCATTGTATTATTATCATAATAGTGTGATAGAATCGTTATTTCTAGGTACCACATCAAGATCATGGAAAAAGTTGTGCATACATATTTCTTCTTTACCTGCCTCAAAAGCAGCAATATACTCGTACTTTGTCATAGAATCTTCAATCACAACCTTCTTTGAGCTCTTCCAGCTCACAACACCTCCATTCAAAATGAAGATGTATCCCGTTTGTGACTTAGTGTCATCTTGATCCATTTGGAAACTAGCATATGTATATCCCCTGATTAATAGTTCCTCATATCCTCTATAAATTAGGAACATATCCTTATTACACCTCAGATACTTAAGGATAGTCTTGACTATCATTCAATAACGGTCACCTGTATCAGTTTGATATCTTCCTACTTTACTTAATGCGTAGGCGATATCTAGACTAGTACATAACATAACATACATTTCTGATCTAATCACCGATTCATATGGAATCCTTGTTATTATGTTCCTTTTCTCATGTGTTTGAGGATACATTTTCTTGGAAAGATGAATGCCATGTGACACCGGAAACAATCCCCTCTTATATTGTTTCATAACGAATCACTTCAGTATATTGTTAATGTATATACATTGACTTAATCCAAACAACCTTTTGGATCTATGACAACAGATCTTGATCCCAAGAATATATGTTTCCTCACTCAAGTCCTTCATAGAGAATCATTTATTAAACCATGCCTTAATAGACTATATTATTGATATTTTTTTCAATGAGTTTTATGTCATCAATGTATACTATTAAGAAAACAACTTCACTCCCTTTTAAAATTTTATAGCACACGGTTCACATTCATTCTTTATGTATCCAAATTTCGTTATGGCCCCATAAAAATGAATGTTCCATGACCTGGTTGTTTTCATTAATCCATAAATGGATCTTTGCAACTTGCATAACTTTTTGGCATCTATTTGAGTTACAAATCCTTCGGTTTATGTGTGTCATATAGACATCTTCCTGAAGGTTCCTATTAAGGAAGATTATTTTTACATCCATTTTCTAAATCTCATAATCATGGTAACCCTAAAAAACAAGTAGAATTATGAAGTATTTCAGCATTGCAACTGGTGAAAAAGTTTTGTTATTTTCAATGCATTGACACTGTTTAAACCATTTTTCAACCAGTCACACCTTATAGGTATTGGCCTATCCTTTCATATCTAGTTTCTTCTTGAATACTCATTTGAAACCAACAGGCTATACATCTACTGGAGGGACTATTAATATCCAGACTTGGTTTTGGTATATAAAATCAATTTCAGAATTCATGGCTTCTTTCCACTTCACAACATTTGTGCCACTTACTACTTCCTTGTATGTTAGAGGATCATTATTATCAACTAATAATGGTCATCCATCCTCAGTGCATAGAAAAACATACCGTTCTGGTTCTCAAACCTCTCTTGTACTTCTATGAAGTAATTGTATCTTTGGAACAATTTCTTCTTTCATGGGACTTTGTGGAAGTTGTTCATGTGCCCACTCTTGTGTATCTTAAGTCTGGACTTCATCAAAGTCTATCTCACTCTCACTATCTCTTTTATAGAGAAGGTCCTCCTCAAGAAATGTGGTACGTATTTCAACCACAACCTTTTAGATTGAATGATTATAAAGGTAGTATCCCATTTTTTCATTGGGATATCCTATAAAGATACACTTTGTGCCTCTAGGGAAATCTTGTTACCTGAAGAGGACTTAACAAATGTTTTTCAACCCCACACGTGTATATAAGACAACATGAATTTTTTTTCATTCCATAATTAGTATGGAATACCATTCATTAATTTAGTTGGCACTTAGTTTAGTACGTATGATTCTGTTTGTAACGCGTATCCCCTAAAGGATAAAGGAAGACTCGCATAACTCATCATTGATCTCACCATGTCCAACAAGGTGTGGTTACACTTTTTACTTATACCATTCCACTAAGGTGTATAAGGATTCAGTTGAGATAAAATCCTTAACTCCCATAGATAATCAATGAAGACGTTATTAATATATTCTCTATCATAGTCTGAGCGATGTTTCTTAATCTTCTTTCCAAGATGCTTCTCAAGTTCATTCTTGTATTCCTTGAATTTATTATAAAAATAGATCTTATAACTAATAATGTAGATATATCCATATCTTCTAAAATAATCCTTAAAAGTTATGATGATTGATTACCCTCCCCTTGCTTCAATAGGAAATGGTCCACACACATCGATATGAACTAATCTGAGAAGCTCTTTAGCCCTTTCACTTTCCCCACTAAATGAGGTTGTGGTCATTTTTCCATGTAAACATGCATGACATATACCAAGTGGTTTTAGTTCAAAATAATCTAAATATTCTTCTTGATATAATTTAGTCAAGCACATACCATTTTCATGACCTAAATGGTGATTCCAATGTTGAGGGTGGTATGAGTCATGTGAAGTTACTTCATTATCAGTTTCCATTATCTGGCTCATGTAATCCAACACATAAATACCATTATTTAAATTTTAATTACCCTGACAAATGATATCATAAAAAAATGTAACATTTATTCCCAAATTTGAAAATAAATCTATCTGTATCAAGTCTGGATACAGATATAATGTTTTTGGTAACTGATGACACATAATACAACCCTTTAAAACCATGATCTGGTTGACAATGTGAGGTGGTAGTCCTTGATAGATACAACAACAAGTTTAGCTTCATTGGCTGCTCGATGATCTACCCCACTTCGTCCAATATTTAAAAATCTATTTGGTTCCTATATTTTAATACATATATGAGCACCACAAGCTATATATAATACCCAATTTGTATAAATAGATAAATTTCAATCGATAACGAATGCACCTGAAGCTTCCCCTTGATTCTTTTCCTGGGTGCAATTTTTCTTTCAGTGGCCCTTCTTACCACATGAAAAATAGACAACATCCTATTCCCTTGGTTTCCCCTTGATCTTCCTCTTTTTGGAAGGGTGTAAAGAAGATTTGGGCTTAAATCTCCTTATTTTCCCTTTCCATTTGTTCATCATAAGGACAGAAGGTTTTTCATGCTTCATATCCTTATTTATTTGGAAAAGAACAGTGAGAAAATCTGACAGACATTTCTCAATATTGATCATATTAAAATTCACAATAGAAATGGAGAAGCTCTGAGAGACTTACATTATTATGAGGTCAGTGCCCAGTTCTTCGGGGAGTTTGATCCCTAGAACCTTTTAGTTCTCAATGTAGATAACAAGTTTGACTACATGAGACCCAGCTGGGACACCCTCTCCATGATTTCTCTAAAAGAGGGTCTTGGAAATCTCAAATTGTTTCTGTCTAGCTCTCTCTTGGTAAAGACCACAAAGGTGCTCAAGCATGATATATACATTCATGTTTTTGTGAGACTTCATTAGTTCACATTGTTGGAAACATTAAAAATTTAATGTCGATCGCGTCGCTCAAATGATTTTCATAGAAAATGAACTCTTCATCACTCACCTCATTATCAGGAAGATCAGACATTGAGGATTCTAGAAATTAAGATTTCCGTTCATGGGGTAGTACAACCCAAAGACGCCTAAACCACTCCTGGAAGTTACTTCCAGTTATGACGTTATATTCATCAAATATTGATCGTAGGAATAGTGTGGATGATGAAATTTTCATTTTATTCTATAATTAAAAGGATAAAATAATTATTACTTTTCTTGATTACAAAATAATTGAGATATAATAAATAAAATTTATTTATTTATTTATTTATTTTATTTTATTTTATTTTATCAAGTCTCAATATCCCTCATCGTTGAACTTGGAATGTCTAGTTGATTTAACATTCTAGTGGTAAGGATTATCCTTACTTTTATTAATGATTCACACATTGGCCAGGAAAATCATAATAAAGTAATTTGGTATATGGTGTTCCCAACTGTGGATTTACAACTCGTTGATCCGCTGAGTGGATTCTCCATCTTGAAATCCTGACATGGATTTTCTCAACACTTGTCTCTAAATTTGTATTGAATAGTTCTATGGTTCCATTCTCAATAAATTAATGTAATTATTAGTCTGATTTAATATTTAATTGAGGGATTTTAATTTATTATGCATAATTTTTATCTTTTTTTATCCTTTAAACATCTTGTTAATATTATGTGGATGTTAATTAATTAATTAACCATTTTGGGTAAAACATTTATATATAATTCATTTATTTAATTTTCATCTTTTCATAATAATTTCTTTATTAATTTAATCACAATATTTCATCCATAAAATAAATAATTTCATAGATAGAAATAATTAATTAATTAAATGGCCCATTCATGTGTTTAATCTAATGATTGATTTAATAAATAGACGTCAAATCAACCTTTAACATAGGGGAAATAACTTCTTTTATTGGTCTTGACATGAGATACAACATTCCATCTATCCACCCATGTATCACCTGGGTTTACATCATTATGGTTTCTTCTTGAATTGCCTCCATGCACATTAGGATGGTCCATTAATTACAAATATTTATTACCCACATGCAGGTGATGGGCAGCTAATGATTAGTTGGAGAGGTTTGCATAAATATCCTTGGACACGTAGGTCCTACCTAATAATGGAGAGATGAATCAAATACCATCATTTAATTTAATATTAAATAATTTCAAACTCATATAATAGATTGAATTAAAACATTACACACATACACAGGTCATTATCATGCTAATGAATAGTAATATATGCAACGAATACCCAAAAGTAAGTGACAAACATTCATTTCATTTTTCATTATTTTATTATTTAATATAAACATACATGCATTAATTAATTAATTAATTAATTAATTTTTTTCATCTTAATAATCATCTGATCTTTTTTAAGATACCCATGAAACCCGAAGAGACATAGCGCAAGGGTGATCAAAACCCATAACACCAGCTGATGCCTTGAAATAGTACGCCCAACTAGAATATTCCTCAAATCACAGTCGAAACTGAAATCATGCCACGCAACATAATTGAAGTGCAGAGGTAGACAATCACGCAGACCCATATTCATACATATACCAAGCTAAATCGTGGAAAACAAATATTTTAAAAATAAAACCCATAAAATAAATTTATAATTACTAATGAGCGGACAATACACTAAGGATGACTTGTATAATAACAATAGTGAACATAATGGTAGTGAAGACTGTATTGAGTATCACCCAGGGACCATCCAAATATAATAGAACAAACAAAGCATCCCACTTTGGCCACCTCCATTATTTCAACCTATGCGCACAAATCCTGGTAATGTGACTCATGCCACATTAAGTTTGGGAAAGCATTTTTAAATAGGTGAACCACCACTTTTGGACCATCCACCCCATTTTGGATAATCCTCTACTGACATAGAAGGACAACGTCTCTAGTATCATTGACAAGGTTGACCATAATGAAACAATAGGATGAGATTTCATAGCAGCACACTTCCCCCATATACCTGCTCGAAGATGAAAAGATTTAAAATCAAAGATTCTATGCATGATGTTAGTGGCAGGAATGATATCGTCAGGATGTCATTCCTTGAATTGAATTTCAATTTCAGAATGTAGTCATGGTCTCCCTTTTTGATCTTCACTCCACACATAAAAAGGTTCGTAGCAGACTAAATGTATATCATGGTGGTCATAGGTTCTTTAATTTTTTGGCACATTGAAATCAAAGTCCAAAACTAGTAGAGCCTACCAAAGAACCAGAGAGTCATTACATTGGAAATGGATTGGTTCACAGTAATAGCTATAGCCTGAGGTGTCTCAAGCTTGATTAAGAGGCAACCCCATCATAAGTCTAGAGAATGAGTGCTTCTGTGGTTTAAGTCTAGCGAAGCCAGTGGGATGTTCAACACCATGGTACTCAAACACTCAATTTCTAAATGGTGAAATGAGATTGGAGTGTGAAAATTAACGAATGCATACAAATTCTCCAACAAAATCCATGATATTTGGTTCTCCAGCATTCTCAGGTCGGTGAAGATCTAATCTCATGTCAGGAAGGTTAATATGAGATCATCCTTATGTTTTCTTTTTTGATTGACTCTCACCATCAGCTCGATGATGATCCAACTATCCACCGTCTGAATATTCCTCAATTTGTGTGACTTATGTGTAGTTATGAGAGTATAGTGTCTATGCACTGATTTTTCAAGTACCGTCATACAACAGATCAAGTCATCTTTATTGACTAATGGGTATTGAGAATATTTTTTGTGTGTGTAATCTGATTTAATGGAATCTGCACTATGAAGAGGTCACTTTCTTTGATATATGTTGATAGAATATAGTATAGAGAAAGAGTATTTGAAAAGAATTACCAGAGGATTCTTAAAGAAAATAACACCTCTAAATACTTCAGTTGTACTAACAGAATTCTATTATAAGGACCTATTGTGGATTCTTCTCCTAGAAGACTTCTCTCCCCCAAGCCTAGGTTAAGATCCTACCAACTGGAATCTCCAGAATGTCAGCCCCAAACTCCCTTCCCTTCTATTTATAACCCATCCCAAACAAACAAAAAAGTAACTGACCAACTAAATAACAAACTAAAATCCAAATTACAAAGTTACCCCAGACTGTTATGAACCCCACCTCTCCTTTGGTAAGTATAAAGCACAGGGGGTCGAGATTGATTTCTCAACCGGCTGTTGCTCTACCCGCTGCACGAAGATACCTCCCCTTGTACAGCTCTATAAATACCTCCTCCCTAAAAATTGACCTTTTCCCCAATGTGAAAATTAGTAAACTAAACTTGTATTACCTTCACATCTTCCTAAGTAGCCTCATCTTTAAATCGGTCATGCCATTTGATAATCCATTGTAGTGTTTTCCCATGATTTCTTTCGGCTAAAACTGTCCCTGGACAATCTTCTTTTTCAAAAAAAGTAGCATGAATAATTTTTTCTACTGGTTGGGAACCACTGGTAGCCTTCAATTTAGACACATGAAATATTGGATGTAATCTTGTATTAGCTAGAATTTTGAGCCTGTAAGAAACTGAAGCAACACATACCTCCACATCATAAGGTCCATAATACCTGACATCTTGTTTCAGTTTAATTCTATATATTGTCCCAGGCTTATTTGGTCTCAGCTTCACCCATACCAAATCATCAACTTTAAATTCCACCTCCCTACAATGCTGGTGGGCATATTTGACCCTAAGATTTTGTGCACACTGGAGATTTTCTTGGAGTTTTGTTAAATCCTCATCTTGGTCAACTAGTGAGGCAACAACTACCTCAACCGCTGCCTCTCCTCTAGAATACTGATCAATATGTGGTGTTTTACAGCCATTGATAATCTCAAATGGTGTATTCCACATAGATTTATGAAAAGAAGTGTTATAAAAGTACTCATAAAAAGCCAACCACATTACTCATTACTAAGGATGGTCAGATGAGAAACACCTCAAATAAGCCTGTAAGCACTAATTCACAACCCCTGTCTGACCATCAGAATAAGGGTGATATGATGAAGTCATTTTTAAAATAGTTCCTTGTAGATTAATGAGTTCCTTCCAAAATAAACTAGTAAATAATGGATCTCTATCACTGAATATTGCTTTGGGTACCCCATGTAGATGTACCACTTCCTTCATAAACACTTCGACAACCATATTTGCAGTATATGGGTGCTTTAAGGGAATAAAGTGAGCACATTTTCTCAATTATTCCACCACGTCCAGAATTACGTCATAGCATTGTGATTTTGGAAGCCTGGACATGAAATCCATAGATATATCTTCCCAAACCAAATCATGTATTTGAAAGAGGTAGTAACAGACCAGCAGGACTAAGCATCTCATACTTATTTTTCTGGCATACACTCTAATCTCTGACATACTTCTGTACTTCTTGAGTCATTCTAGCACAAAACACTCCATTATCCAATCGTTTATAAGTTTTTAGATAGCCCAAATGTCCTCTTTAAAGAAATGAATGATACTACTGTAGCAATTTTGGAATTATAATCGATTTTTGGGATAAGACTAATCTATTTTTATAAAATAACAGACTATCCCGAAATGTATAGTCTATCCTAGCTCCCCTGTTTTGTTTCAAGGTATCAATTATCTCCCTTAGCCTTTCATCTTGAAGAATATCTTCCTTGAACAGATGAATATCTTCCCAAAAAGGTTGAGAAACAGCCATAACCATGTTTTCTCCAACTTCTACACTTGATAAAGCATCTTCTACATTATTCAGTCATCCTGGTCTGTAAATAACCTCAAATTCATATCCTAACAGATTTCCATGCCAAGACTACTGATCCATTGATACTATCATCTGATTCAACAAATACTTGAGACTAGCTTGATTAGTATAAACATTAAATTGTCTCCCCATGAGGTACAACTTCCAATGATGAATATACAACACTAACGCCATATGTTCTTTTCATAAACAGATTTGGAAAAATTTTCATAAGGCATAGATTTTATAGAATAAGAAAGTGGTCACCCCTCTTGTAATAACACATCCCCTAAACCATAGCCTTAAGAGTCACATTCCACTGCAAAGTATTTTTAAATATCCGGGATTCGTAAAAGAGGAGCAGAAGTCATATAGTCCTTAAACCTTTCAAATTCTCCTTATGAGTCTGTGGACCACTGGAACCCATCCTTCTTTGTCAACATCATCAAAGGCTTTGCTATTTTTAGTTAATCTCTTATAAATTTTTGTAATTAACCTGTATGGCCTAAAAATACTCTATCTTCTTTCACATTTTGGGGCACCCTACACTGTTTAACAACCTCAGGTTTCTTAGTGTCCATGGACACTCCACATTCTGAAATTATATGTCCCAAGTATTCTACTGATTTCATTCCAAATTAAAAATTATTTTCATTGGCTTTCAAAGCATTCTCCTTCATATAATGTAATACTGAACACCATTATTCCATGTGTTCTTCCCACTCTCCGAAATAAATCAGTATATCATCAAAGAATACCAATACCTCATGATGCCAATAGATAAAATATAGCATTCATAGTAGCTGGAAAGGGGGCCGGGGAATTCATTAAGATGAATGGCATTAATAAGTATTCCTAATTCTCCTCATGAGTATGGAAAGTTGTT
The DNA here is from genome assembly GCA_963277665.1 of Viscum album. Taxonomy (NCBI): domain Eukaryota; kingdom Viridiplantae; phylum Streptophyta; class Magnoliopsida; order Santalales; family Viscaceae; genus Viscum; species Viscum album. The sequence goes on along the minus strand of OY728127.1, from coordinate 1,072,220,731 downwards.
TTCTCAATGTCTTCGTCTTTCATTCTGACTTGATGAAATCCAGATTTCAAATCCATCTTTGTAAAGTATTTTTCTCCATGTAGCTCATCCATTAACTCTTCAATCACTAGAATAGGAAACCTGGCTGTTATGGTCAATTTATTCAAATCATGATAGTCCACACACATTCTCCAACCGCCATCTTTTTTTCTATCCAATATTATTGGAAATGAATACGGACTGGTACTATGCTGAATGTACCCCTACGCGAAGAGCTCAAAAACCTTCTTTTTTACCTCATTTTTTATATGTTATGTGTACTTGTATGGTAAGATATTGACCATATCTTCCCCCTATTTAATTATGATGTCATGATCAGTTGGAATCCTATGTGGAAATATAGAGGATATCTCAAAACCTATTCTATATTGGATAAACATTCCCTGCAACTGCAACTGTTGATCTGGTACCAACTCTGCATCTTTCAAGCCCAGATTTCTAGGAAAAATCCACTACAATCCATGTAACACACATTTTTCTACTCCCAAATATTCTTGTAATTTTTCAGGAAAACTTTGTGCTTGATATACCCCATGTATCAAAATATTCTTCCCATTCCAAATAAATTCCATAATCATATATTTCCAATGAATAGTATCATATCCCAGAGATTCCAGTCAAAATTTTCCATTACCAAATCTGATTCAGAGGTGTCAAAAACATAAGCATTGATTTCAAATACCTCTACTCCTAAATCCACTTCCAAGGATCTACAAATTTTATTATAAATCACCCGATTCCCATCTCCTATTCTAATCATAAAAGGCCTAGTCTCTGAAACCTGCACCGTAAGTGATTTCAATATATGTTTTGAAATAAAATTGTGACTAGCCCCACTATCCACAAAAATCATCAATGGAACCCCTTCTATATTTCCTTCCACTAATATAGACTTAGTATTCCCAGCCTTCCCCTCTCTATATCTCTGACCGTTGTCCCCATCATCTCCATTTCCAACATATTTCCTATCATTTCTACTTTCTCCACTATTTCATTAGATTCCTCTTCTACCTCATCCGAAGGCTCCACACATTCCCAAACTATCTATTTGAATCCATTTTCGCAAAATCGATGCCCATGGTTAAACTTTTGTCCACTAGTATAACAAATCCCCTTAGCTTTCCATTCTTCAAATTCTTCTCTTAACAAATTCCTAACTCCTCTCCATCGTGGCTCAAAATTTCCCTTCCATTCCCTATCTTGCACTTCTATAGGAGATACAATTTTCACTGCATTTTAAGTCCAAACTTTCCCATATCCTCCATAACCGAACCTCCTAATGCATGGGTCTGGCTGCTTAATGATTCCCTTGACAATAATCCCCCTCTTTATTCATCTGGTCAATGTAAGCAGTCGCGCCTTATTGGCAGGTTCAAGTGCCATCACCGAGCTTCCAATTTTTTGTGTTAATCCTCCTATAAAAGGCTCATGTACCAGTTATGAGTATGATCTAGAATCCTCATAGAAATATAATCTAATTCATCGATATATTTCTCCATTGTACCTACCTGTCGAAGCCCCTTCAAGTAAATGATAGGATCTTCTTCAATTTCACTACCATACCTACCGAGAAGCTCTTCTTTCAACTATGTCCAGGACAGTTTAGCACAAGTCACCTTTAAAGAGACCATCCAGTACTGAGCTACTCCTTCCATACACAATTGTTCCATTGGAACCTTCTAACTCCTCCCATGTTTGGGGAATGAAGAAGTAAGTTTCTTCTTGAGTAATCCATGATACCAGATCTTCTCTCAAAAAAAACTTGCATTTATACCTATCTTGAAACTAAACCAAACTATTCCCTTCCTTTAATCTGATTTTCACTCCCATCCATATGTTGTCCTCTTCCTATCCTCCTTATTCCCCCTACATCTGAGTTCCACTTCTGCCTTCCTCAGATAAACTCCCTTTCCTATCATCCAGAACCAGACTTTGAGTTTTTCCTTTCTCGAGTCATGTCATCACTGCATGGAGATCCTGTACATCTGAGTTCATCTCCAAAACTAAAATTTCTTGTTTGGTTATGGTAGAATTCACTTCTGTGACCATTCATTCTATATTTGTCATCGTATTCTCCATTACTGTAGGAATACAACGATTTCAGAGGGATTCAAAATGATATTTTCAAGATCCTCTCTCTTTTAGTTTATCTCTCCAGATACCTCTCTCTAAACTCTCTCCAGAAAATCTCTTAATAAAAGAACAAATTTATAGACTATAGTAGACATAATGAGTATTTGAAAATAATTACTAGGGGATGCATCAAGAAAATAACACCTCTAAGTACTTCAGTTGTACTATCATAATTTTGTTACAAGGACCTGTAGTGGATTCCTCTCCTAGAAGACTTCTCTCTACCAAGCCTAGGTTATGAGACTACCAACTATAATCTCCATAATGTTTTCCCATGACTCCCTTAATTTCTATTTATTACCCATCCCAACCAAATAGAAAAGTAAATGACCAACTAACTAACAAACTGAAATCCAAATTACAATGTTACCCCTTACTGTTATGAAACCCACCCCTCCTTTGGTAAGTGTGCATCATAGGGGTTCAGGATTGATTTCCCAAACAGTTGCTACCCTTCCCACTACAAGAAGATACCTCCCCTTGTACAGCTCTACCAGTTGTTCCCAATAGGGAAGATAGTGGGATGGAACACTTAACATTTAGGTTAAGTAGTTCTTCTGAAACCATAAAAATGTTGGGTGTTACAAAATCATTTGACTTTACCATGTTTCTCTGCAATCAATTAGAGATTGAATGAATGTGGTAATGATGTCTGGTAAAATATGATGGTTTTCAAATGAAGGGAGTTCAACCGAAGAGTGTTTTTGAGAGTAGATGGACAAAGGGTCGACGTCACCCTATTTTTTAGGCTTCGAGTATTGGATAAACTTTTAACGATATTAAGAACGATCAACATTTTATTAATATATATTGAATGGAAAAAGGGATTTCAAAAATATTTTAAATAATATCAATTCCTAATATTTATGAAATCTCTTAATTTAATATAGGTCGTCCTTACCATCTTTAAAAGTGGATCCCACCCTCGAAGCTTAAAAAACAATCTGACATCGACCCTCTCTCTAGTTTCTCCCATCGACACACTCTCCGGCTGCACACTCTCTATTTGCACACCATCAGCTTTTACCCGATGTTGTTATCACATTCAATCTATGATTTCCTTCAAAGTAACTTGGGCGAGTTACCTATTGGCCTCATCCACCACGACAAGTTGCATCTTCCCATCATGGATTCCATTAAGTCATATTACACACAAAAATTTCATTCCCAAAACCGATCAGCCATTAAATAAGAATTGATCTGTCATATGACTATACTTGAAAAATCAGTGTGTGGATACTATTCTCCCACACCGATGCAAAAGTCGCACGACATGTGGAATATTCTGATGGTTGACGACTGATTCATCATTGAGCTGAAGCTAAGAGTCAATCGGAAAATAAAACATGAAGGTGATCCCACATTGAGGTTCCTAACCCAAGAGGAGAAGATATTAACCAACATTGGGATGTTAGAGAACCAAATCCCATGGATTTTTTTGGAGAATTTTTTATGCAATCATTAATCTTCCCACTCCAATCCCATTGCACTGTATAACTATTAATTGCTTGAGTACCATGGTGTTAAGAAACTCGCTGGCTCCACTAGACTCAAAGCATGAAATCACTTATTTGTTTGATTTATGGAGGGTTTGTATCCTCATTGGGCTTAAGACTCCCCAGGGTGCAGTTATTACTGGGAATCAATCCATTTTCAATGTCATTTTCCCCTGGTTCTCTAGCGGGATCCCCCAGTTTTGGCCTTCGATTTCATTGTACCAAAAATTTGAAGAACCTACGACCATCATGATGTGCATTCAACCTGTTACGTAATTTGTTGAGTGTGGAGTGATGATCAAAAAGGGAGTCCCTGACTGCATTCTAAACATGAAATTCAATTCAGACAACAACATCCTGATTATACCATTCGTGCCACTGACATCATGCATAGAATCTTTGATTTGGAATCACTGTAGATTCGAGCAAGGATACAGGGGAGTGTGAAGCTACAAAATCTCAACATGTTTCTTCATTACGGTCAACCTCGTCAGCGATACTTGGGACATTGTCTTTCAGTGCCAGGAGAAGATCATCCAGATCATTTTGGGGGGTCTAGAAGAGGTGGTTAGCCTCTTTAAAAATGTCTTTCCAAACTCAATGTGGTGTGAGTCCCGTTACCATGATTTGTGCACTAATGTAGAAATAGTGGTGGACAAAGTGATGTTCATCATTCATTCGCTTATATTTGGATGGTCCCTAGGGGATACTCAATACAGTCGCCACTACCATTATGTTCTATGTCGTTATTACACAATTGGTTCTTAATTTATTGTCCACTCGTTAATAATGATAAATTTCTTTTATGGGTTTTGTTTTTAAAATATTTATTTCCCACGGTTTATCTTGGTATATGTATACATATGGGGCTGCGTGATTGTCAACCTATTTTCTTCAATTATTTGCACGATTGGGTTTTGGTTTCAACTATTCTTCATGGAATATTCTGGTTGGTCATGTTGTTTCAAAGTGCCAACTAGTGTTAGTGGGCTTGATACCCCGGTTCTCTGTCGTTTTGGGTTTCATGGGTATCTCCAAATAAGATAGGATGATCATTAATTTGTAAGAGAAATAATTTATTAATTAAATAATGAAAACACATTTAACATAATATAAAAATAATGAATAAAGAAATTAATACTATATAATTAATTTTGTGTATTCGTTGCATGTATGATCGTTCCTGTGCTTGACCAAAACATGTGTATGTGTTGTATGTTTCAATTTAATTTATTGCATGAGTTTGAAATTATTTAATATTAAATTAAATGATGGCCTTTAAGTCATCCCTCTATTATTATGTAGGACCTATGTGTCCAAGGATATTTATGTAAACCCCTCTAACCAATCCTTTAGTTCCCCTCACCTGTGTGCGAGTAATAAATATCTGTAATTAAGGGAACATCTCAAGGAGCATGGAGGAGGTTCAAGATAGAACCATAATGACTTCAACCTAGATGATACACGGATGGAATTTTGTAACTCATACCAAGACCTAAAATCAGTGTTATTTGCCCGGTCAAAGGTTGATTTAATGTCCGATCATTAAATCAACCATTAGATAAAATAGTGGGAGATTTAATAAACAAAAACATTGTATTTATTATAACTCACTTGTTTTGTAATCATGCAATGTACTAATAATCTGATCTTTTAAATTGTAGAATAAAATGAAATTTTCATCATCCACCCTCTCCATATGACCATTATTGGAAAAATACACCCTCCTAACTGACAGTAACTTATAGGAGTAGATTAGGCACCTTCGGGTTATACTACGCTAGAACAAAAATCATACGTGTTGGAATCCTTATTGCCTGATTCTCCTGCTAAAGAGGCATTTGATGAAAAGTTCCATCTATAAAAAATATTTGAGTGACACGGCCAACATTAAATGTATAATACATTCATTGATGGCTAGTGAACTAATGAAATCTCACGAAAATATGAATGTGTATAGCATGCTTGAACATCTCTGTGATCCTTACAAGGAAAGACCTAGATAGGATCGACTTGAGATTTCAAAGGTTCCCTTTCAGAGCAAGCTTAGAGAGGGTGCCTTGAAGGCCTCACGTAGTCAATAACATTGGCAACATTGAGTGCTTCTAGGGTTTAAACTTCTCAAATAATTGGGAGCTGGCCTTATTCTAGAATTTCTTTCTTTGAGCTTCTCTAGATCTGTTTTAAATTTTAAAATGAGCATTGATATGTCTCTATGGATTTTCTCACTCATATTTTCTAAGTACAGTAGATAAGGATATGAATCATGAAAAACCTTATGTCATTATGGTGAACAAACGGAAATGTCAAACAAAGATCATTAAGCCCAAAGCTTCTTCGTGCCCTTCCAAGAAGAGGAAGATCAAGGGGCATAGAAGGGAACAAGATCATGTTTGTTTCACATGTGCCAAGAAGGGACACTGGAAGAAAAACTGCACCCAGTCAAAGAAGTAAGGGGAAACTTACGGTGCATTCATCATCAAGTGGAATTTATCCATTCCCACAAATTGGGTATTAGACACAGATTTTGGTGCTCACATATGTATTCAAATACATGAACCATGAATATTCAGAAATATTTATTGAGTAAAGGTAGATCTTAGAGCATCCAACATATCTAAATTCTCTATTATTGCTATTGGGGGCTAACAAATCATGTTTCCAATCATAATGATCATGGTTTTAAAGGTTTATTATGGGCCTTCAGTTACAAAAAACATTATTTTTGTATCCCATCTTGATAAAGATGTTTTTTTTCAAATTTTGGAATAAATTTTTCTTTTATAAAGATAATATTTTTTTATGATAAGACACATTTAAATAATGGTATTTATGTGTTGGATTATATGAACCAAAAAATTATAATCGATAACGAAGTAACTTCACATGATGAATACCACACCCACCTTTGGCATCACCAATTAGGTCATGTAAATGAAGTGCTTGATTAAATTATATCAAGAAAAATATTTAGATATTTTTGAACTAAATCCACTTGGTGTATGTCACTCATGTTTACAATGAAAAATGGCCATAATTCCAATTAGTGGGAAAGGACTAATGAACTTCTCGAATTAGTTCATACCGATGTGTGTGAACCATTTCATATTAAAGCATGGGGAGAGTAATCATACTTGATAACTTTTAATGAAGAATTGAGTTGATATGGATATGTCTACTAATTGAGATATAAGTCAGATTCTTTTGATAAATTCATGGAATACAAGAAAGAAGTTGAGAACCAGTTTGCTTAGAAGATTAAAAAACTTCACATGGACCGTGGTGGAGAATATCTTAATCAAGATTTCATTGATTATGTATGGGAGTTCAAGATTTTATTTCAACTCACTACTCCTAAAACTTCGTGGAATGGTGTGAGCGAAAGCAGGAACCACACCTTGTGGGACTTGGTGAGATGTTAAAATTATGAAAGTATGATATGATTAATGGATACAAAACAGTTACATTGTATGAATAAATTTTTTCCCCATAGTTCACTTGTTTATACTGGTTAATTTTATAATGTTTGTTTATAATTCATAACATTAATGGGATATTAAATTTGCATTACCAGGACCATATTCAAATCATAAAAATCATATTTATCCTTTAAACCCATTCATAGATACATCCATGAAAGCTGCATTGAAAAAATAGAATGCATCGCTCTAAAGGGGTGGTGGTCCGCACGTATGCATGAATGATGATTTCTTGTTTTCAAGGAATGACATAAAAAAGAAACATGGTTTAATATTTTAGAATCATAAATAAGTTATAAATATAATAATTATATATTAAAATCCCTTTTTTGGACTAGCTAGTTCATGTGGTGAAAGAAAAGAAACACATTTATTCATGGAGGTGGTAATCCACCCATACGCACATTTCAAATTTTTTCTTAATTGAAAATAGATAATGTTGTTAATGGGAAGTCACTATCAATGAAATTTGCACAACATTTTGCGAAATAATGGGGTGGGGATCATATAAGTTTGAAAATTTTTATAAAAAATCACATGGTTTAAACATGTTTTAGTCTCATTACCCCTTGAATTTTTACTTTTACCATTTTATCTCTTTCCATGGTAAGTAGTTTTTACCCAAAGTAAATTAATATTTATGCCTAAAAATAAAGTCAACATTTTTAGATAATTTATAGATTTACTGATTCTAAATTTTAAATCCATTTTTTCCAATTAAATTTTTCTAGTTTTAAAAATTGATTTTAATACAATAAATGTATATTGTATTAAAGTAGTTTTGAGAAAAATGTTACGTAGGATTTTTAAAATATCAAATATAGATTTATATACTATAATCAATATTAAAAAATTTACAATTTACATTATTAAATACATATTTTTTCATTAAAAATGATCCATAAATTTCCCTGTCATATTTATATTCTAATAATTCTATAAAAGTCACAATATCAGTAAAAACGTTATATTTTACAATTCACTAAAAAACCAAATATAAAAAATTCATCATAGGATAATATTGTTATAATAATATAAAATATAATTTAATTTTTTCAAAATATCATTATAAATTTTATAAATTTTAATTTTAAATATAATCATAAAATATAGTGAAAAAATTTTCTTATGGGAAAATGACATGGAATATTATCTATTTTTATTTATTTCAGCTGAATAATGTTAAACCTAGAGTTATAAGTTCAATATTATATTTTTAAATGAAATAAATTACTTCCTAAATATAAATTTGATCTTTCAAAAAGGTTTCACAAAATTTAAAGTCAATATTTTATCCTCACGATGTCATAAAATTCACAATATTGGAAAAATTGGTATTCTTCACCATTCACCCAAAAATAAGAAATTTAAAAAAACCCTAAAAATTCATCCAATGCTTATTTTTACAACATGACTAAAAAAATGATGTTAATTTCATAATATTATAATTGAAAAAATCAGGAATTTATAATTTAAATGAAAATGTGAAATTATAATAAAAATTATTTTTATATGAAAATATCTCTTACACTTTATGTGTATAAATTGAGTATTAATATATCAGGTCAAACCTTGAAATATTGTCATCTTTTCCAATATATCAATTTAATTAATTAAATTAAAATATAGAACACTTTAAAAACAATGATTTAGAAAATATCCCTTTTAATATTGAATAATTTTAATCATGTTAATTTGTTTATTTATTATAACAGGTTTACTAGTATTTTCCAAAAGACTATATAAGCCCAATAGTAATATAGTTCCACCTACCCCATAAATCCAACGGTTTTATAATCCGAATGATCATATAACCTTTCAATATATTTTATTGTATATATATTAATTCATAAAAATACATAATACTTGTCTGTCCTCTCAGATTTCTTTCTCTCCTTTGTTAGAGTTTCATGGAATTTTTTTTTCCAGTTTTCTTCCACCTTTTTTTGGATCAGAAAGCTTCTAGTAGTTGTTATTTTTGATGCCACTGGTGCTTTTTATTTTTGAGATGTTGTTTTCCTTCCTTTTCTGGTTTATTGGTTTCGTTAGGTTGGCATCATCTCACCAAATTTTGATTTTTCTCTTTGTTGGATGGATCTTATGGTTGGATCTCTTGGATCTGTTGGATCATTAATTCCAACACATTTTCTTTGATTATTTATCCTAATTGTATTGGATTTTTTGGTGGAATTATAGGAATAATATTTTTAAAGGATTATTCATAATTGTTTTCTTTAAGTAGATTCGATGATATAATCCCCTTCTTCTGATCGAGCAGATTTGTTACCATTATTTAATAGAGTTCATCTAGTTTTGTGATGGATCTGATTCATATATTTAGATTCAAAAAATGTGACCTCTGTCTCGTGTTTTATTTTTTAGGACTATGGATTGATATGGTGTGGATGTCACATTTTCTTGAGTAAAGGGTGTTTCTTATATAATTATGGTACCTCTACTTTTGTGGGCATATTATACTAAAGTCATTAAAACCAGGAGAGAAGAAGTTAATTGTTGATTTTTTAATCAGTGGTTTGACATAAATGTATTTAAATAATTTATCTATAATGGTTGAGTTTATTTCTTGTTAACCCAGTCTTAGTTCCTATAAGAGGATTCGAAAAAATAGAGTATTACAAGAGCATGCGTATTCAATTATAATGGGAAAAAGTTGATGGAGGATGACCTTTTCAGTGAGGATTTTCCTTGAAGTAAATATTTTACTTCTTTCATGGGACCTTTTCACTTAAATATTGATCAAAAATAGTTTGGTGATGATCGTCTCCACAAAGATCCCTAAAAATTTTATGTTTTAACTGTCGGGGAATTTGAAACTCCCAAACATCTTGGATACTACATCATTACAGTATAAATTTCTACCTTGACATGGTTTTTGTGTCTAAAACCAAGTCAATAGGAAAGAACACAGCTCTTCTAAAGTTACAGCTGGTTTCTAAAAATTTCTTCTTTCTGAAATTGCCAGAAAATTAAGGTGTTCTTGTACTCTTGTTTAAAGAGGGAAACAATGTTTCTATTTTAAAATACTCTTAGTTCTATATTATTGAAACTATTTTCTAGGGTCATTTGGGGGTGTCGGTATTCAACGGGATTTTGGGATGGATTTCATGGGTACGATAAATCGATAATCTGGTAGTTTCTCAAAATAATTGAATGTGATTTTGAGAGGTCCCATCTTGTTAGAGGTCATTTTAAAGAAATTATTTTGGAAAAGAAAAATTGTGGTGGGTTAGGAGTGTTAGCGGTTTTCTAGCCTTTTAGAGCATTTTTTAGGGAAAAAAATTGTATTATATTGGTTTTGAGGGTGCGTACCTTCATATAGAATAGGTAATGTGGTCCTGGTACTCTCTTTTCAGAGTGGTTTTAGTGTTTTTTTCTACCTCTAAATGGATAGATTTTTTCCTTCTTTTAACGTTACCCACTTACCTCCTGTTACCTCAAACAATAAATCATTCATGGTGTCTTTTTGTAGGGAAAATTTCTCATGGCCTAGGTAGAGGAGTTTTATGTTCAAGAGGGGTCTTGGTTGGGCTTATGGAAGGATGTTTCTCAAATTAATAATTGAGAGAGATCACTATCTGGAACAGTGTCTCGATGCCTTGTTTCTTTGAAAGGAACAATTCTGGAAGCTTTGATATGTTGAATGTGTAAGATGGGAATCAAAACACTAACTTCTTCCATCAAAATGATTCTTATATGACATGGAATAATTTTATTCATATGTCAAAAAACTCACAGGGGTGTTGGGTGGAGAAAAAATGTAATTAAAAAGCTAGTATATTATTTTTATATTTCACTATTTAAGACTAACCATATGCTGATCTCGAAAGAAGTGGATGAGTGTCTCTAGATGGTTGTCTGGACAGATGAATTCAATGTTTCTTAGTTATATTCATGAGGTTTTGGTTGTCAATTTTGTAATTTTTATTCATCATACTCTAGATTATAAAGTTGATGGCCTTAATGTCATATTTTATAATAAATTTCGACTTGTGGTTGGTCGGGATATCGTAAACATTCTTAATCATTTCAGTATGGGTATAATGGAGCTTCTTCATTTTAATGATTCTATAATTCATTTGATTCCTAAAAATTTCAGGTCATTCATAGAGGTTTATTTTTGTTCTATTAGAATTTGTAATGTAATTTAAAATAATTTTTCATTCAGTTTGAGAAAATTGATTAATGAATAGTTTTTAGACTGTTATTTCTGATGCTCAAATTGAATCTGTGTCCCAATTTTTTTATCATGGATAATTAAATTAAAGCTCATGATGTTTTAAATTCCATGAATATAAAATTCTTGGCTCAGAAAGGATTCATGGCCTTGAATATTTATATGATAAAAGCCAGCAACATGGTTGAGTGTGGCTTCTATGAGTTCATTCCCTCTAAATATGAATTACACCATACTTTTATCCAAAATATTGTGTGTTGTTTTTTGACAGGCTCCTCTAAGATCAATATTAATGTAGAATCCACATAATCATTATCCCCTTATAGAGGTTTAAGGCAGGGGAATCCATCTTTACCTATCTATTTATCATCATTGCTGATTTATTTTATAAATTGATTTAGAATACTACTATGTAGGGATTTCTTCATGGTGTTTGGGATATAAAAAATGGCCCTGTCATTTGACATTTGTTTTTGAAGATGATTGATTGTTTCTCTCTCGAGCCTCTCTTTGTAGTACTCATTTATTTATCATCTCATTCATTGCTTCTATGATTCTTAATGGAAAAAGATCAATTTCTCTAAATCAGATGCCTCCTTCAACAAATGTGTTCATCAAGAGAAGCATAATGAATTGTGTCTTATGCTTAATGTTAAGAAGCCGCCAAACATAATAAATTTTTGGGGCATACCTACTTTTATTAGGTATATAAGGGACGTTTTTTTGCATCATTTCTTGATAGGGCCTAGAAGTGTATTATCCTTTTCACCCTTACACTTCTACAAAACATGTGATAAACAACAGATGTCATTATGAATTCTAGATAAAAGTGTTGAAAATGACACATTTTATCATTGCTTTTATTTATTGTCGATAAATTCAACTCTATCTCTTTTATCTAATACTGATAAAGCTCATCTTTATCATTTATAAAAATCACTAATAGAGTATATTTCATTAAAAAATTTATCTTTAAAATTGTATATTAATATATAAAAGAAATATATTGAAATTTTTTTAACATATTTTTTTAAATATGATTTATGTATGAAGATATACATATTTTTTCTGGACATATTTTATTTCCTTAAAAATGGTATAAAAATAAATTCATGTCATATATTTATTGTGAAATGGTTTATTAATTTAATTAAAAAAAATAAATGTCATTTTTTTCAATTTGAAATATATATTGAAAAGTAAATGTTTAATTATTAATTATAAGACTAAATTTTTTACACAATGTCAAATGATAATTTGACACATATACATATAAGAAGTTTATTTAATTTTATATAGAAAAATACACAAATAATATAAATGTTTTAATTTATCTGTTTATCTTTTTATTTATTAATATATAATATATAATAATTAATATGATATGTTTTTAATTATTACATTTTATTGATGTATCACATTTATATTTAATACATAATCATTATTAGTATTTAATTAATATATACTTATTTTAAATTTTTTCATTTTTATTAATAATTTTTTCATTAATAATTTTTTTAATATTTTTAAACTTATTTTTTTTAAATTGTTTTATGTTTAATATTTTTTTATTTGTATTTAATTATTAAAATTTATTATTATTAATACTATTGTAATTTACATAGTAAACATATTTTCATTTTCATTTAGACATACATTCATTTTTTGTTTTTTTATTTATACAATTAATCTCTTTTGATATTTTCTAATCTATTTATCTTTTAATTAAATTTCACACATGTTTAAATTTATTCATTTAATATTATTTATTCATTAATAAATTTAAGTATTTTTTTACATTTATTATAATTTTTAAGTCATAAATATTTGTAATTTATTCTTTTTTAATTTTTTTATACACAATTATTCATTAATATGTTTAATATTTTAAGATATAAATATATTCACATATATATATATGTATATATTTAAATGTATATAATATTTCCTTAAATGTGATTTATGTAATACAAAATATGTATATTTACATTAAATAATAGATTTAGTGAAATATGGTTTATAATTAAAAATTAATATTAATTAAAAATGTTGACCAATTTTATTAAGTAATGGACCTTTAATAAAGTGTCATTTGTTTATTGGATTTAACATATATCAAATCTTTCACATTAATTTCACACAAACATATATCTAATTAATACAATTTTATATAGAACACTCGTAATATTTTTGTACCATATTCAGCATATGAGCCTCAACCCAGTTTGTGAGGTATCCTTTAGTGCATCCATGAGACCCAAGTTTGAAACAAGGCGGATGCCTATTTTTGAGGCACTGTACTAGTATTGTAGCAGGTACTACAGCAGCGTTGTACACTGTGCGGGTACTATAGTAGTTACTGCAACAGTTACTGTTCGGTATTGTAGCAGCTGAAACTATTCATCTTGGGCCACCGGTTTGGGCTTGGAGTCCTTAAGGACTTTGGGTCAGTAGGTCTTTTGGGCCACCATTAATGCCTTCAGGCCACCTCAAGGCTTTTGGGCCACATGTAGTTGCCCCAGACATACTCTACAAAAAAGGAGCAGCCCTAAAGGAGGATTCAGAGCAGGTGCACTGACAAGCCTGTGCCTGCACGAGAAGCTTAGCTAGACGACCATCCGAAGGTGGAGAGATACCATCACGATGAATATGCTGGGGAGGGGCAGTTCCTTTTAGTTACAGTCTTGTTGAATTCTCTAAGATCTTCGAGTCATGTAATATCTCTTAAACCTATGGACCATGTAATCACTAAGCCTACGGATCTTGTAAGGGTTCCCAATCATCCCTTGAAAGGGGGGTTATCTAAAATCAGTAAAAATGAAGGCATTTGGGCCATTCAAGCATATTCAATTTTTAATATTCATTTTATAATTAATTACTAACATAATATATTTATTATTTATTATATTCTAAATTGGTAAATTTTATTCATTTTTTATATTTTTATTCAATATATACTATTTATTACTATTTATTGTTTTTTTCAAATTTATTCATTTTTAATATTATCTATTCATTAATAATACTAACTCTTTTTAAATGTTTTTTAATCTATTCAATTTCAATTTTTCATTAATTAATATTTTTGTACTTTTATCCATTTTTAATATTTATTTATACATGTTTATTCAGTGACATGTAATTTTTTTATTATGGTTGTAATTTATATAATTTATATATATTCATTTTCATTTTTATATATATTCATCTTTTACTTTTTTTAATAATCTATATAATTGATAACACTTGTTCATTTTTTAAACATTTTTTTAGTCTACTATTTTTAAAATTATTATATTTCACTTTTTAATATTAATCCATTTTATATTATTTATTATTATTTATTCACTATTAATGATATTAAATTTTTAACTTTTTAATATTATTTATCAGTTTTTAATATTTATTCTTTTAATATTTTTGTTATTTCACCATTTTTCATATTTCTATATACAATTTTATTCATTAACATTTAATGTTTTTCATATGGTTGTAATCTATATATTTAATATTTATGCATTTCAATTTAATATATGTTCATTTTTAATTTTTTTAAAATATTTTTAAATTATATTCATTTTTAGTTATTAAATTTAACTCATTTATAACATTCATTCTTTAAGATTATATATTCATCAATGATGTTAATTAAATTTAGATTTTTTATTATTTATTCATTTTTAATATATATTCATTTAATATTTATTAATTTATTTTATATTGGTTTCATCACCAATTTTCCAAAATCACTCATAAAACCATTACGATGTTTTAAATAGAACCATAACAGAGGACCCCATCACTCGCACCCATGAAGATCTTACAAAACTGCAAATTTTTCGTCGCTCTTTTTATAACAACATTGATGAATCGACACTTTCAAAAACCAAATGTATGTGACTTGTGATTCTTCGTTCAAGATCATTCATTGTTTCAACATATTTGGTTCTTCATTGTGAATTTTAAATTTTCCTAAAGGATTTGAATGACTCGCATCAGCGATCTTATCTTTCCTCGATCTTCCTCCCTGATTTCCTAACCCAATCTCCCTCATCTCAAGCCATCATTACTACACCATCTCTCTCTCCCGCACATTTTTTTCCTCAATATACCTATGCCTCCCCTTATCATAGGTTTGTATATGGTGCCTCCTTGTAGTACAATCCCCCATACCTACATGATCCGCTATTCTAGATTACTCCAATCGACCCTTAAAATTGGGTAGTTATTTAAAAATATAGAAAATGTTGATTAAAGAGATATCAGGCCAATTATTTGATTCATTTTAATTTATTTAATATGTTACTAAGTACGTTAACTATTTAAATATTCAGAAAATTGTTTTACAAAATCCTATAAGAAAATATATTGTATAAATCAGGATTGTAAGAATATCCAACTATTAAATTTATTATATTAATTTAATTTTTAATAGTTAAAATATTTACATATTACCCCATAGAACATTATAAATAAAGTTTTAAATTGGAATTTTTCCAATTTATATAAAGTGAACCTTTAAATATGATGAAGATTGTTTCTGAAAATCATGTTGATTAATTTCATAATAAGTGTATATGGTATTAATTTCTAATTTAAATAATTTTTTAAAATATACCATGCCTAAAAAATATTTGTAGATCTTGTTGTTCTACTAATTTATCACATGCTCTCCTTTATCAATGTCTTTATCCTTGTGATATTGTCCTAAACGCACCCCACCTCCCTCACGCATATCGTGAACATCTATGATAGACAATTTGAAACACAAACTTATAAACTATTGTTCAGTTAAAAATGTCTTCTTGTAATAATGATACAAATTTTTTTTGATCATTATTAAGTAGGTAAATTAACCTTCTTTTTCATTCACAATTCCTTAGTTTTGTAAATTTTCATTCACAGTAGTCTCTTCTTGTGCTGACCCCATTGAGGACTCCTAGTTTCATTCATAGTGCCATGTGAATTTTTTAAATTTGAATCATTCATGAAACCCTAATTAGTTTGTTCTTCAATTTTCCAACTTGAGATTTATAGTTCATTGGATTTAAATTCAATATCATTTTCAAATTTGGGTTATCAAGACCATGTGATTAGTCCCTATCAATGTTTTCATCATCTAAAAAAAGATCAACTTTGGATCTTTAGCATCATATATCATGAACCAAGTTGGGTCACCATCCGACCCAGCACCTAACACGGTCTGCGACAAGGCCCGAGGGGTGTTCCTAATCCCCGCGTGCTGAACACTAGTGTCAGACATCAATATAAAACAGTTGGGAAAGATTTTAACCATAAAAAAATATAGATAAACAATATAAACTGAACAAAACATATAAATAAAATATCTACTAAACAAACTATGTAACGAGACGAACCTCAGGTGACCTCATGGGTCACCATGGAAGACATACCACACTCGCTGCAAGAACGATCCAAGACTAGACACTAAAACTGAAAAGATAAAGTAGGCATTGGCACCGAGATGCTCAATAGTAATGCTAGAGTACAACAATTACCTATTCCCTTACCATTATAAATAACCCCAATCATTCTATTTTGAAACCAAGACCGATTAAAATATTGTTTTTCAATATTTTAAAAAACAAGTAATAGGTTTACATTTTTAAGGAAAACATTTATCTAACACTACATTTTCAAAATAGAATCCAACAATGCATTAACATTTCACAATGAATGGGAATAAATTTAAATTTAAATGTGGATTTCATGAAAGAGAAAACAATAATGAAATAACTGAATTGAAAATCATAGCACAAGCAACATTGGAAATCCCTAAGCAACTAGTGTTAGTTGGGGACCTAGGATCCTTGTACCTCAGTATACACATGGCATATGAGCCACAAAGATCTACGTTCTCATGCATGATCCACTAGTAGGAAACCCACCCATAACCATGTGGTTTCCAATCATCACAAGTATTTAGTTAGTGTTGTAATGTCAATCCTGCTAGACGAAACTATGATGAACCACTTACATATCATCTAGCATACTAGTCCTAGTCCGTCAACCTAGGTACCCAGGGATTACCTTAGGCTGAGGTTGAAGTTCACATGCACACACACCACACCTCCACATTCACAAAAAGACCAAACATTTCAATGAAAATACCCCTCTTTAAAAAACATCACCTTGGTCAATTTACGCACACCATAGAAAAGACCTTTTTCAAATACATTTGTCGTCACATACAAATTTCCCAAATTCCCCTTTTTTTTAAAACATAACAAAATACATATTCATTTTAACCAACTTTCACAACTAATATACACACCAAAATTTTGAGAAATACCCACCACACACCCAAAACCATTTTAGAAACTACTTTTAAGCATTTAAAATGTTAAGTATTATAAAACAATCTTGAGATAATATTTTAATGGAAAATATACATGCCAACACTTAAATAGAACTAGAAAAATGTAGGAAAGACCAAAATCAAGCATCACCATCACTTCTCATAGCATTAATATACTATTTAGAATAAAAAAATACTTTTTAAAACACTTAAGCAATTATGTAATTCAATGTAGAGGTATAGGGGACCTACCTCAAGACAAGCAGCTCATGGCAATGGAAACCTGGGACCACTTCACCAATACGCATATATATTTTCATATATATATATATATATAAGTATGTATGTATATATATACACTTTGACCCAATTATATACTCCCCATACCATAAGGGAATATGAGCAAGGAGGTTATACATATATACATCCACACTGCAATGAACAAAACACCATACAATGATGCAAGAGAGTCTAATAACTACCAAATGCTCTAAATAAAGAAGAAAATTGAACAAAGTAACAACAGAAACCTCACCCCGAATACCTTTACCAACCATGTTTCACATTCCAAACACCACTTAAATAAACGATTTGTTAATTTATAAAATATCTCACAAGCAGACTAGAAAACCTCACTTCAAAACACACAAATTTCACCTGAAAACCCCATTTTAAAATCAATTGCACACCCCAAACCTTCTAAAACCCCATTCGCACACCAAAACCATGTGCAAATATATTTCACACAAATTACATAACTCATAAAACCCATTTGAAAAAATTAATGTAAAAGCACATAATAAATGTAACTATTTCCAATGGCCAATCCCCCTTCTAGTCCTCAAATAATCCAATTTCACATTAAATAATGCATCACAAAATTTACACAATTCATAAACTGTACTAAAAGTTCCCAATAAAATCTAATTTGACAATGTAATCCATTTTCTTTTAAAAAACCTTCAAACTAATTCACACAACCATAAAAACACATTCAAAAAGTACATCCACAAAGAACCTACAAATGTTCCCCATTTTCCTTTGAAAATCCAATTTCATCATATACGCATTCCAAAACCCTTCCAAAAATATGTTTCTTGTAACCCAATTAAACCATATAAATCATATAAACACTCATGCAGGCATATTAAATTTGTAAAAAATGTTTAAGCACAGAACCACCTACCTTGGGTGAAGAAATTTCTAGAAAATTAGTGCAGAGTTCACCTGCACCTCAAACCCGCCATAAGGAAGCCAAGATGAACCCTAAACAAGGCATAATTTGACCAAAAACCACAAGAGTATCCCCAAAATCTAATACCCTACCTGATGGAAACCTAAAATCCCAAACAAAATAAAATAAATCCTTACTCGTAAGGAGTTTCTTGTAATGTATAGGGAGTTCGGATAGACATCATATCACACAAGGGGAGAGGGGTGGGGGTGGCTGACGTGTCACCGGAAGATTCGGTCGACAAGGGGGATAGGCGGTGTAGCATAGGGTGGAGGAATGTTGATTGTGGGTCACTCTGGGGAGGTGGTGCACCAAGGGGGGTTCACTGGACGGAGGTCGGCCAAGGGGAGAGTGGTGAGTGTGCAATGGGTAGAGGGGAGGAAGGCACGATGTGAAGGGGGGTAGGGGAGTTGAGGCATGATGGGGGGTAGTTGAACACTAACAAACAAAGAAAAATTAAAAATAAATAAAACTAAATTAAAATCATTAATTATAATAATATTAATAATATTAAGTATAATAAGAAAATTAATTAAATAAATAATTTAAAAAGAGACGGGTGTGGCATCCTATCACTGAAGCACCACCTGGCCCATCATGTACGAAGTGAAGAAATGAATAAACATCAAATCATCACTCTTTTCTGACCCCCACTTTGAAAAGTTATAGAAACCATCCTAGAATTACAAAAACAATTGACCATAAAAAATCAAATCAAGAACATAGACCAATATCCACATGTTTACCCCAAATTGTTTCTTTTAATGTCATAGTTGTTTAAAATGATTACTAATTTGGAATCATCTCCAATAACATTCAAAAATTGGGTTCCCCTTTTTGGATGTATCTATAACTTTCCCATTTGATTATGAATACCTTATGTGAATTTATTTATTTTTTGTCCAAAATGAATATTTTATAAACATTATAGGATGGATATGAATTGAAAATGGATGGGCACTTATCAAAAAGAAAATGTGTTTGAGGATGGAGTTAAAGAGTTGATCATGATTGTAATAGAACAATAATATGACCCTTCTCAAATATTTTATCTATGTTCGCATTGTTTTTATTCTAGAGAAATTTTTTTGGAAGAGTTGTAAGAACATTTTATTTGTCATGGAATAAATCATAGGAATGAATTTTGGACTAGTTATGGGAAGCAACTGAATATACATACTAATTTTTATGATACTGCAGTTTATGGATCATTTGATAATAATACCAATGAAAATGATGATGGAGATCATATAGAAGAAATGAAATTGGAAATTGAACATGATCTTCATGATTTTTCAAAGTTGTTTGAGAAGTTAAATAGCTATGTTAAGAGACCAGTATATATCGATTGTACTAAATATACAACATTTTTAGATGTATTAAAGTTATATAATATGGAAGTTAGCAGTGGATGGAGTGACACCATCTTGACAGAACTACTCAGTCTCCATCATGATATGAAACTAGAAGAAAATGAGTTTCCTTATTGAGCATAAGAAACTAAATGAATAATATATTCAATGTGAATGACCTATGAAAAAAATACATGCCTATCCAAATGATTTCATATTATTATGAAAGGTCCATGGATCACACTGAAAATGCTCTAAGTGTGATGTGAATCAATACCAGAAATATGAATCAAGTCCTTACAAAGTTAAATTGTAATTTCCTATCAATCCAAGAATTAGATGGCTATATAGATGCCAGAAAACTTCTAGAGAATTAACATGGAATGAAAATATAATAATTGAATATGAGAAACTATATTATCTAATAGAAAATCATTTGTGGATGAAAATTGATTATGATTATCCTAAATTTGGAATTGAGCTGAGAAAATTCCATCTTACATTATCTACATATGGAATAAATACTTTTTCTGTATAGATTGTTACTCAAAGTACTTGAATACTTATGTTGGTAATATAATGACCCAAACATTTGAATAATATTTGTTTCCTAAATTTTTCTATTATTTTATTTTTTACTCAACAAAACACTATCATTTAGTTAATTAAGTGAGTATATTTAAAATGATACTGGTGGGTTTCGACAGTTATATGACTATTGGTCAATATGAACATTGGAAACTATACTCTTAACGTTATGAATATTTTTTATAAATCCAAAGGATCATGGTTACTTAATATAGAAAGAAGAGTCAATGACCTCATCCAGTAGACTCGGGTCATACGAAGCTCATCTTTCAGATCTTGGGAAGGAGGTTGTGCCACTAGGCTTTTCTCTAGACCATGCCCAAGCTAAGCTTCAACATGTGAAGTTTGAACAGAATCGCCAACGGGAGAAGTTCATGATAATAAAAATCACCACTCGGGCAATGTTGTCTGAGCCACCCACGATTCTATCACCATAGTACACCTTACACTTAGATCCTATGCAGATGTTATAAGGGGATATGTAACGAGGCCTTAGATACTTTGTGTAATCCCTTGTTATAAATAAAATTGTTATTCTTATTTTTTGGAATATATTTTGTTAATAAAGTATATGTTTAATTAAGAAAAAATTGATAAATTTATTTTAGAAGTAAAAAATTTTACTTGTCAAATATTTCTCAAACATAGAGAATTTTTATGGTAAAATAAACATCATTTTAGAATTTAAAATTTCAAAATTAACCTAGGCTTGCTTTTTAGAAATGTTCTAAGAAGTTTTAATTTGATGAATATTGTTTTATGAATATATTTTTTTTTAATGAATAGTATTTTATGAATAGTTTTTTGAGGAATAGTATAAAATATTTTATTATTAAATAACTTTTTCTGTGAAAAGAATTTCGATAATTGGACATACATGGTTGTAATCAGGGTGAAAAATGTGGTTCAATAAGATCAAAATTATTTTTTGGTGAATAGTAAATTTTTCCTTTATAATAGTAATTTTACCCTTATGAATGGTAATTTTTACCAATGGAAATGTAACATCATCTAAGAAGGTATAAATATGTTTTAGTCATCTTAAGTTGTAATGTGATATAATTATATCATAGTATAATTAATTAAATGTTTTAAAAATTATTATTCAAGTATTATTATTTTATTTATTCAATTTAATTTAAAAATAAATTAATTTTTATAAAATTGAGTTCAATTTTGGATTCTAGATGTCGAAAAAAGGTCAGGATGAATTTCTGGGATTTTTCTAAAACAGGTGAATTTTCAATGAATAATAAAAATACAGCTTTGAGTATCGGTGTGTTTAATGACATCGTTAATGATGTAATCATGATTTAATAATTCTGGTCGACTTTTGAATAGTAAGATATGTTATGAGGTGTCCCAAGTGGCCAATACCTTGGGAAAATATAATGGGAAAGTCCATGGTTTTTCAAATACAACTGATGAGGTGCCTCTTGGAAATTAATAAAATATTCCATCACTTTTGCTATAAATACCAAGTCATTCCCTCATTACATTCATTCCAAAATCCTCCTCAACGAATCTCTGGTATTTTTACCTCCCAATTAGTCCTCCCAAGTTTCCCTCAAGCCTCCCAAGGTCCCAACCTTTGAGTTTTAAAAGTTACACTTCATGGTAAGGGACCCTTTCACCCTCATCTTTTAAGTTGTGACTTTCTTTATGTTGTGTCTTCTAGTTTCCATATTATTATGATGGGGTATTTTATTATATATACTTATTGATGTTAACTTTATGTCAAAAATAAGAGACCCTTTCCACTCTAATCAACTGATTTTTGGAATTTTTATGTGATGATGTTAGGCTGCCGATTTTTTTTTAAAAGAAATCACTATTTTCTTTCTAGTTTATTTTTCATGTGGTATGTCATTCAAGTATCCATACCATGATCTTATTTATATTTTATTCTTTCCCTATACTGTATTATGAGTTATTTATAAGTGGTTCACCCTTGTCTCCTCTTTTTTTATTGTTTTCTAAAACCATGTTATATAGCTGTTATGCTACCAAATTTTCTTCTCAAAATCTCTCTCTTTTTTCTCAAGAAATTATATTCTATTATTTATGTAAATAACCAAATCTATTTTCATTTCTATGAGTATTAATCAATACCTAAAATGGATCTATTTTATTTTGGAATTTACATACATATAACCCTCACTCTCTTTCCATGGGTTATAAATGACATAATGGTCTTATTTTTAAGCACATTTTAACGTCACGATTATGCCATGAAACCCATTTCTTTGACTCACTTTGGGTTATTTATGAAATTTTTTATTATGATATATTTTGATCACATTAAAATAAATACATATTAAGGGTGCACCCTTATATTGATCCAATGCATTGGGTAAATAATTTAATCTCTAGAGATGATAAGTTTCACGATACCTTGGTGAATAACCATGGTAATTTTTTATAACACCTTGGGGATGAACCCTTGTGATATGTTCATGAATGTATAAAATAAATGTTGTAGCCACATATTCAAGTTATTATTCATGTTTTTATTATGATACTTCTCATCTTCCATTGCTCATGTCTTTATGTTTTTTTTTCAAGTTCTTATTGATATCACAAGTAAACTGATTCCCTTGTTTACCATTACTGGGCCTTCTGCTCACCCTTTCCTTTGATGTATGTATTGAGGTTATGAGAAATAGTGATTTTACTTAGGATGAACTTATGATGAATCCTTATAAGTGGATTATATGAATGATTTATGTTATTTTCATGTATTTTGTTCATGATTTCCAAGATACTAGACTTTGAAGATCCTCTGTTCGTAAACTGTATAGAAAAGTTATGTAATAAAAAGGCAGGATGTCATAGTTGGTATCAAAGGACAATTTAGTTATTTATTGAAATTAGGGTATTAAAACATTAGTAATAACCCTATAGAAAAGTTTAAATATAGGAAAACATATTAGTATTTTGATGAAATATTATGTAAGTGGTTTCTGAACAAATAAATACATGTCTGGATATGAAAAAGTGGATGTGGCTCTAGCACAGATGTACCTAGCAGTGAAATCTCTGACAAAGAGTTTTTGGAATAACCTAGGGTATCCTGGTACACGACATCAGGCCTTGATACAATCCTGGTTTGATAAACCTGGGGGGTATGTTTGGTTAATCATAATATTTTTATGAATCATTATGAAGTATTTATAGGGAAATGTAATTTTTTAAGAATGATGTTTTAAGAAATAAATTCCTTTACTGTTAAAAGATTCATAAATGAAATATGTTTATCACTATGGTTTTATTAATTTATAAAATGGAAAGTAATAGGAGGAACCGTTCAAATGGTGACCACAATGGACCATGCATTGATGACCCTCTGATGGAAGTCAGCATGGAAAATTTCATGAGAATAATGAACCAAATGACTCAAGTTAGGAGAAATAACTTGAATCATGCTAAGATATAGATCTCACCACAAAGGGAAAAACATTTTGTTGAGTCATTTATATATCAATGGACACCAACCTTTAGTGGATCTATTGACCCATTGATTGCGGAACAATGGATCATCTCAATCAAGAAGATATTTTATGTGCTCGGCTGTTTGGAACTAGAGAAGGTCACCATGGCTGTTTACTGCTTAGAAGGAGAAGATAATCAGTGGTGGGAACTGATTAAAAACATGAGGCCAAGAATGGAGGTTGAAGCTATAGAGTGGGAAGAGTTCATAGGGATCTTCTTTTGTAAGTATTTCCCCTGTTCCATGAGAACAAGAATGTAGAAAGAGTTTCTCAAGCTGAAGCAGAAGGAGAATGAATCTATGGGAAGCTAAAAGATGAATTTCACCAGAAATTCCCATTATACCACGAGATTTTTCATTGATCCTAGTGAGAAGGTTGATAGATTCTTTTATGTACTAAGTCCTAATTTGTAAAAGAATCTAGTCAACTGAGACTATGACAGTTATGAGGAGATCATACGAAGTACGATGAAGGTTGAACTGGAGTTTGGTGAGACGCAGTGGTCTCATAAATCCAATGACATGAAGAGATCAATGGATCCAAGATTAGGGAGGATCTTCGAATAGGGAAGAGGAGGAAAGTAAGTGCAACGTCCCATGTGTAATAAATGTGGGAAAAAGAACTTGGGGAACTGCTTACATGGTAGCGTGAAATGCTAAAAGTGTTGAAGAGATGACAATATTGCACGGAATTGTCGTGGTGAGGAGAATACTCAACCCCCAAACACTAAAGATAAGGGGAAGATGGTGTAGGCCATACCTGATGTCCAATGATATATGTGTGGACATCTTGGGTACATTTCCAATCACTGTCTAAATCCATGGGGAGTGGAGGGGAATCACCATCAGCCTCAAAAAATGCCAATGGAGAAAGGTTGTGCTTTTGTTATCACTACGGCTGAAGTTGAAGTGCCAAATGATGTGGTGGTAGGTACTCTTGTTGTACTTTCAGAGATAGCAATTACTTTGATTGATTATGGTTCTACGCATTCCATTATTTCATCCAACTTTACAAATAATTTCAAATCAACCCCTGAATTTCTAAAAGTATAGTTATCAGTCAAGCCTCCTGGTGGGATTATCCAAGCATCATCAGTGTTTAGAAACTCTAGTATTTACTTTATTGAGAACAATATTATCACAAATATTGTAGTCATTCCCATGCTAGAATTCGACATTATTCCAGGGATGGACTGACTCTCAAAGTATAATGCTAAGATCAAATGTAGAAGCATAGAAATCTTAGTAGTCTTGAATGAGAAACAAATTGTTATATTCCAAGGAGAGATATATCAACCTAATATTTGTCTAGAAGAACCTCCGAAATCCATATTTTTGGATTTGATCGGAGAATAAGTAGAAGGAAATGAGAGTTTAAGGATATAAAATGTCCCCATCATCCAGGAATACATTGATATATTTCCTGAGGAGTTACCCAGACCACCCCCATAAAGAGAGGTGGATTTATCCATTGAACTCGTACCTGGATCTCATCCGATATTAAGGACCCCATAGAGGATGGAAAATGTGGAGCTATAGGAAATAAATAAACAACTCCAATATCATTTGGAGAAAGGGTTTATCCGATCGAGTGTGTCTCTTTGGGAAGCACTTGTTATCTTTGTGAAGAAGATGGATGGATCAATACGGATATGCATTTATTATATATCACTAAATGAGATCACAATAAAGAATAAATACCAAGAATTTATGACTTATTTGAATAACTTCATTGGGATCAATTCTTCTATAAGATTTATCTTCGATCTGGTTATCATTAATTGAGGGTGATGAAAGAAGATATTTCAAAAATTACCTTCTGATCAAGATATAGGCATTATGAGTTTGTTTTTATGACCTTTAGAGCGACTAATTCACCTACTATTTTTATAGATTTTATGAATATATTATTTAATAACTACCTTGATAACGTTGTGGTAGTTTTTATTGGTGATATTATGATATATTCTAAACTTTTGAGGAGAATTAGGATCATCTAAGGGTTATTTTGAAAGATCTATGGAGGATATGCTCTTTAAAAAGTTCAGAAAATGTGCATTTTGGTTACAACAATTTTCTTTCTGGGGGCACATTGTTACCAATGAAGGAATGATAGTTTACCATGAAAAGACAGAAGTTGTAGAGGAGTGGCCTCAACCTATAATAATAACTGATATTCGTAGTTTCCTTGGATTAGTGGGATATTATAGGAGGTTTGTGAAAAACTATTCATGACTTTCTAATCCATTAACCATGTTAACTCGTAAAAGGGTCAAGTTCATCAGGAAAAAGGAGTGTGAGGAAAGTTTCCAAGAGATAAAGAATAGATTGGTTACTACACCCGTGTCAACTATCCCTCAAGTGGATAAGGATTCATTATTTTTAGTGATGCATATCTGAAAGGTCTTGGGTGCATCCTCATACAAAATGACAAAGTCATTTCTTATACATCTCGATAGTTGATGACTGATGAGCAGAACTATCCTACACATGATCTAGAGCAGGTTGTGGTTTTGTTTCTCTAAAGATATGGAGGCACTATCTTTCAAGGGATAAATTTGATATATACATATACCATCGAGGTTTGAAGTATATTTTCACACAAAAGGAATTGAACATGAGAAAAAAGATATGGTTAAAACTTCCTAAAGACTATTATGGTACAATTAATTATCATCTAGGAAGAGCAATCAAAGTCGATGATGCATTAAGTAGGAAAGTCCCAGTTGTTTTCTCCATGATGAGGATTCAAAGAGATCCTTTGATCAGTGACCTAGTAAATATGGAGATGGTAATTATAAGTAAATGGACATCATCAACCCTAACCCAAATGATTTATCAACCGTTGTTACTATAGAAGATCAAGAAAGCCAAGAAATAAGATCCTTTGTTAGAGAAGAAGTTTGAGACTGTGAATGATGAAAATTTTCCTAAGTTCAATATTGATCAAGAAGGTGTACTGAAATTTCGTACAAGACTATGTGTTCCATCTATTCCGAAAATAAAGAAGAAACCGATGGATGAAGCTCATAGCCCTACGTTATCTATACATCACATGAGTACAAAAATATATAGAGACTTTTGTGATCATTATTGGTGGGATAATATGAAAAGAGATATTGTTGACCACGCTTCAAGGTGCCTGGTATATCAGCAACTGGAGGTAGAGCAACAACTTCCTGAAGGGGTATTGCAACCACTACCCATACCGGTACAAATGTGGGACAATTTCACTATAGACTTCATCACTGGTCTCCTAAGAACTTACAAAGGAAATAATGAGATATGGGTTATTGTGGACCGTCTCACCAAGACTACACATTTTATCTCTATTTAGGAAGATTTATCTCTTGTTCAACTTTTCAGGATTTATGTGAAGTGGTAAGGCTGCATGGAGTTCCACTTTCTATCGTACTTGATCATGATCCAAGGTTCACATCAAATTTATAAAGATTTTTTCAACAAGCTCTGAGTACTAAATTGAATTTTAGAATGGCCTATCACCCCAAAACTAATGGTCAATCTGAAAGGACTATTCAAACACTCGATGATATGCTGAGAACATGCTCAATGAAAATAAAAGTTGGATGAGATCAACATCTCCCATTAGTTGAGTTCTCTTACAACAATAGCTTCCACTAAATCATTCAAATGGCACCCTATGAAGCTCTATATGGGAAGAGATGTAGAACTTCTACATGATGGGATGAAGCTGGTGAGAGAAAGATTCTTCGGCCTGATATTGTGCAAGAGATGATAGAAAAAATCCATGCCATCTAGCAACACATTAAGTCTCCTTAGAGTCGGGAAAAGAGCTATGCCGACAACCGTCGAAGGCACATGGAGTTTGATGTTGGTGGCATGTTCTTTCTTCTAATTTGTCCTTCTAAGAGAGTCATAAATTTTGGGAAGAAAGGGAAGCTCATCCCTAGGAATATTGGCCCCTATGAAATCCTTGATCGTGTATGAGTAGTGGCTATCGACTTGTACTTCCTCCAAATCTAGAACGAGTTCGTGATGTCTTCCATGTATCCCTGTTGAGGAAGTACATACGTTATCCTTCACATGTACTAAATCCAGAGGTGGTACAACTGAAACATGACCTCTCTTATGAGGAGAAATCGGTGGAGATCTTGGATCATAGAGACATGTTTCTACATAACAGGACTACCCACCTTGTTAAGGTGTTGTGGAGGAACCAAAAATGTGAGGAATCCATGCAAGAATTAGATGAGTGTATGAGGAAAAAGTAACCTCACCTCTTCTCTTATAAGGGTACGAGTTAAAATTTTGGGGACGAAATTTCATAAGGGTGGAAGAATGTAACGACCTAAACTTTTGAAAAATATTTGATTTCTGAATTTTTCTGTTACTTTATTTTTTACTCAACAAAACAATATCCTTTAGTTCATGAGGTGAGTATAATTAAAATGATAATGGTGGGTTTCAACCATTATATGACCGTTGGTCAATATGACCTTTGGAAACTATATTCTAAACATTATGATTATTGTTTATAAATCCAAATTATCATGGTTACTTAATATAGAAAGAAGAGTCAATGACCTCATCCAATAGACTCAGGTCATACAAAGCCCATCTATCAGAGCTTGGGAAGGAGGTTGCGTCACTAGCCTTTACTTTGGACCAAGCCCAAGTAGAGCTTCAATGTCTGAAGCTTTAATGGAATCTTCTACAGGGGAAGATCAAGCTAATAGAAATCACCACTCGGGCAATGTTCTCCAAGTCACCTCAAGATTCTATCACCATAGCACACCTTACACATAGATCCTATGCAGGTGTTATAAGAGTCTATATAACGAGGCCTTAGATACTTTTTGTAATCCCTTCATATAAATAAAATTGTTATTCCTATTTTTGGAATAGTTTTTCTTAATAAAGTATATTTTTAATTATGAAAAATTTGATAAATTGATTTTAGAAGTAAAAATTGTACGTTTCAATTATTTATCATACATAGAGAATTATTTTGGTATAGTAAACATTATTTTTGAATTTCAAATGTCAAAATTAATCGAGGCTGAATTTTTAGAAATTTTCTAAGAATTTCACTTTGATGAATAATGTTTTATGAGCAGTGTTTTTTTTATGAATTTTTTTTGATGAATAGTTTTTTTATGAATAGTATAAAAATATTTTATTATTAAAAAACTTTTCCTATGAATAGATTTTCGAAAACTAGACATACATGGTTGTAATCAGGGTGAAAAATATGGTTTAATATGATCAAAATAAATTTTTGGTGAATCGTAACATTACCCTTTGGAATAGTAATTTTACCCTTATGAATGGTTATTTTTACCAATGGCATAGTAACATTACCTAAGTAGGTATAAATATTTTTTAGTCATCTTAAGTGGTAATGTATTATAATTATATCATAGTATAAGTAATTAAATGTTTTAGAAATTATTAGCCAAGTATTGTTATTTTATTTATTTAATTTAATTTAAAATGAAATTAATTTTTATAAAATGGTGTTCAATTTTGGATTCAACACATCGAAAAAATGGTTAGGGTGAATTTTTGGGATTTTTCTGAAACATTTCAATTTTCAATGAATAATAAAAATATAGCTTTCAGTTTCAGTATCTTAAATGTTATCATTAATGATGTAATCATGATGTAATAATCCTGGTCGGCTTTTTAACAGTAAGATATTTTATGAGGTGTCCTAAGAGGCCAATACCAGGAGAAAATACCATGGGCAAGCCCATGGTTTTGAAAATACCACAAATGAGGTGCTTCTTGGAAATTTATAAAATATTCCCTCACTTTTGATATAAATACCAAGAAATTCCCTCAT
Source organism: Viscum album (assembly GCA_963277665.1). Lineage (NCBI taxonomy): Eukaryota > Viridiplantae > Streptophyta > Magnoliopsida > Santalales > Viscaceae > Viscum > Viscum album. The sequence goes on along the minus strand of OY728127.1, from coordinate 1,072,190,579 downwards.
TCCATTCATTTCAAAATCCTTATCAATGAAACTATATTCCTTTTACCTCCCAATTTTTCCTCTCAAGGTTCCCTCAAGCCTCCCAATGTCTCAACCATCGAGCTTCCGAAGTTACTCTTCAAGGTAAGGGAATCTTTCACCCTCATCTTTTAAGTCATGACTTTCTTTATGTCGTGTCTTCTGGTTTCCATATTTTTATGATGGGTTATGTTCATACATGTCCTTATTGAGGTTAATTTTATGTCCAAAATATGAGAGACCCTCCCCACTATCATTAACTAATTTTCTAAATTTTTATGTGATGCTATTAGGCTGCCGAATTTTCATAAAAGAAATTTCTCTTTTCTTTCAAGTTTTCTTTTCATGTGGTATGTAATTTAAATATCCATAACATGATATTATTTCTATTTTATTCTGTCTATATACTATATTATGAGTTATTTATGAGTTTATTACCCTTTTCTCCTTTCTTTTTATTGTTTTCTAAAACCATGTTATATAGTCGATTTGCTGTAGAATTTTCTTCTCAAATTCTCTCTTTTTCTCAAGAAATTATCTTGTATTATTTATGTGAATACCCAAATCTATTTTCATTTATAAGGGTATTCATAAATACACAGAATTTATCTATTTGATTCTGAATTGACATACATATAACCCTCACTCCCTTTCCATGGGTTATAAATGACATAATGATCTTATTTTTATGCACTTTTTAAACATCCTGATTTTGACATGAAACCCATTTCTTTGATTCTCTTTGGGTTTTTATGAAATTTTTTATTATGATATATGTGGATCACATGAATATAAATACATATCAAGGTTTCTCCCTAATAGTGCTCCAATGCATTGGGTAATGAATTTAATCTCTAGAGATGACAAGTTTCATTATACCTTGATGAATAACCTTGGTAAAAGTTTTATGACACCATGGGGATGAACCTTAGTGATATGTTCATGAATTTCTAAAATAAATTTTGTAGCCACATATTCAATTTAGGATTCATGTTATTTTTATTATGATATACCTCTTCTTCCATTTCTCTAGTCTTTTTATTTTATTTTTCAAGTTATTGATATCACAGGTAAACTGATTCCCTTGTTTAACTTTAGAGGGCCTTCTTCTCACCCTTTACTTTGATGTATGTCTCCAGTTTATGAGATGCAGTAATTTTACATAGGATGAACATATGATGAAGCCTTAAATGTAGATTTTAATGATTTTTTATATTGTTTTCATGTGTTTTATTCCTAATTTCCAAGACACTAGACTTTAAAGATCCTCTGTTTGTAAAATGAAATGAAAAGTTATGTAAAAAAGAAGAAGGATGCCATATGTAAAATATAACATGCCGCCATGGTTATGCCTAAAGTTCAAATGCATTATTTTTTCTCTGCTTATATATGAACCAAAAAATCCTAGTGATGATATTGATGTCTATTTTTCTCCATTGATTGAAGATTTGAAATTGATGTGAAATATAGGTGTTACAATGTATGGTTATCATAGAAGTTAAGAATTCACATTGCAATCCATATTGTATGGGATGATAAATTAATTTCCTACTAATGTAAATTTTTCTGGCTATAACATTAAAGGAATTTGGGGGCGGCCTATTTGTGAATAATTCACACACACAATTAGATTAAAAAATTCTTGGAAGATTGCTTTTTTAGGAGATTACAAATTTTTACATTGATGACATAAATAGAGACCCTGGATGAAATTATGTTATGGGAATATAGAAAAAGCTACAACACAGTCTCCACATGATCAACTATTTGTAAAATTAAACGATGTTGACAATATTTTTGGTAAACCTTTTTTGGAAAACCTAATGAAATTATGTTTTAAAATAAGATCATATTTTTTTAATTATTGTACTATAATTTTTGGTACATTAGAAATTTTCTTGATGTCATTCATGTAGAAAAAATGTATTTAATAGTGTTTTTGGAAAATTAATAAAAGTTATTGAATAAAATAAAATATTACATCAAGGCTAGTTTGGACATGATTGATATGAGTATAGTAGAAGAGTTGGCATCGATGATGGGTGGAAGCCAAAATTTTCTTCCACCAATAGTTTACACTTAATCCAGACAAGAAAATTTAAAATCTTTCAATTTCAATAATAGTGAAAAATATCCCTAAGGGTATTCACCAAATGCCAAAAATGTCATGTCATTGACTAATTTAAATTTATAGGGCCTAAAATCACATGATTATCATGTTTTGATGAAATATTTGATGCCCACATCTTTATGTTGTATTCTACCTCAAAATGTATGACATTCATTAACTAGACCCTACTTCTTTTTCAAAGCCATATGTTGTAATGTTATAGACTCGGTGAAGTTTCCAATCTTGAATAAGAAGATTACAGTCATATTATATGAATTAGAGATGTTATTCCCACCATCATTCTTCAATTTAATTTTCTTCTTGATTGTTCAATTGGTTAGAGAGGTTCAATTATGTGCTATAGTCCATTAATGATATATTTACCCCATTGAATGATATATGATGATTTTGATAGGGTGCATCAAGAATCAATTTCATCCAGCAGGTTTTATTATAGAATGATATATATTGGAAAAAACATTTGAATTCTATACTAGTTTCCTATCAAATATTTATAGTATAGGTATCCTAAAATCTCATCACAGTGACACCTTATAGACAAATGGATTTTTGTAAGTGATTTTGTTACAATTACCATCATAGTTTGGGAGTATGGTCACCTTTAAATTTCACATAATAGTGTAGAGGTTTCTCCATATGTTGAATACCAAAATTTTATTCTTAGAAATTTTAATGCATCGGGTTCTAATAGATGGATATCAAGTAAACATAATCAATAGTTTATAGGTTGGTTTTGAAATAATATTTATAAGAAGTTTTCTGAAAATCTAAATTCTATTTCTGAATGACTTCGATGGCTATCCAGGATACTAAATGTAAATTTTCTATCTTACAATGGTTTTCTAATTAATGGATTTTATAAAAAGGAAAATTATGAGAGCATTATGATGAAATATAGTGGTGTTATGATTATAGTGGAAGTGATGCACGCATTTAGTTCCAAGGATTAAAATCCAATTTATATGAATATTTCATATTTTGACATCATCAAATAGATATACGAGTTGGATTACACCATATTTCAAGTTCTTATTTTCTTTTTTAAATATGTTGAAAATATTAGTGCAGTTAAAGTTGATGAATTGGGCATCCTGAAGAGGAATTTTGGTGTAGATGGGTGTCACGTCCCCCCCCCCCTCCTCTAAAGATACCCCTACTAGGATGGCATTGAATAAAGGGAGATATGACCCACTGAGTCCAACCTTTAGTAGGCCCCGGGTTGGCGTCTAGCACCGTGGATGTACAAATCTCACAATATAGGAGGCATTAAACTTTATAATGAAATAGAATCAGGAGATAAGATGAATCATCCATAAACAACTCCAAGACATGGATTTAAGAAAACAAAAAACCATCCCACAATTAATGTGTAAAATGAACTAGTACATATAAAATATTACAAGTTTAAATACCCAGAATAAAACTAAGTAGTGAAACAACAACTATCCCAAGGTCTGAGATAGTAACTCCCATCACGGTCCTCGTAATCCTCTTGGAAACATGAAAATAGTTGTATAGACATACGGTGAGTATAAAAATATAATCAGTAGGAGAAACAAAGTCTCCCGTGCACATGTGAAAGAAGAATATTAATGCACCTGTGAGAAAATAGCATAATGAACCAGTACCTATAAAGGTATACTAATCATCCCATCCTCACCAAGGAACGATCACCAAATAATTCAAGCTAAGAAATATAATATAAAGTAAATCACATCGATGACAGGATACCCCACACAACTTTCCCACTGATTAGCCGCTCTCACACCCCAATGAAAGTCGTCTGGGTGATCCCTCCTCTTCTAAATATTCAACGTCACATCCCACCCATACAAACCTAGGCCACACACCACAACACATCCCGCCTGCACAGACCTTGGTCACACACCACAACACATCCCAACCCTACACACCAAGTCCACACACCACAACACAACACATCACATCACATCACATCACATATCATCCTAAAGAAACTTGCGAAAACACAGCACAACTCATCATGAAGACACCTAAGACACCACATCACAACTCATCCCGAAGACACCTGAGACACCACATCACAACTCGTCCAAAGAAGCTTATGCCATCATCGCTTGGAAGAGGGGGTAGGGAAGATACAGTGACCATCCATCTATCCTACCACTAGGATGTTGGGAATGACACCCCCACATGACTATGCGGGTGTTCGGTACAAAGTGCTCAATGTGGTTTGAGTGCATATAGAAATCACAAGAAAAATATAAGTATTTATATATAATATCAAACACTCAAGCCTAAACTATGGGTTATCAAATAAACAAACCAACTCAAAACACCATTACCTTTGTTGCTAACTCTAAATGCATTTATTAGTATATTCAATAGTCATTTTCGGAGGTGAAGAGCCCTAATAATCTAATTCAACATCACATTTCCTCCATGTTTAACACCCATTAATTTTATTATTTAGCATCATCCACATTTAATAACACAACCCATAATTTAATTTTTCATTAAAAAAATTCCATCCCATTAACCAAACCAACCCATACCATTTCAAACATTATTAAATATCCATTTATTGCATCACAACTCATGCATCTAGCAGAAAGCAACCATATATCACAAGCAACCTCTCATCCTCAATAATCTCACCACACCACCCTAAAAGTACAACCAAACAAACCACCAACTCAACATGCCAAAGGCATGACCAAAATACCATATATTTTACCACACCCCATTGCAACCACACATCGCCATCCCAAAATCAAGATCACATATCATATCACATCAAGATCATTTTAAATATTTATAAAAGAGATTTTATCACATTTCACATTATTTTAGGGGCATTATCAAACAAACCATAATCCTAGGCAAACTGTTTCATTAGCCAAATATAAGTGGTTAATCAATTTAAATTTTATGTGATGTCACAACGAGAACAATAAACAATAGTTCCACAACTCATGTCAAATAGCGGAAATAAAACCACCAATGACCTCAATTTTTAGGATGTCATTTAGCCCGTGAAATCAATCACATCACAATAATATCAGAACTATAAAATAATGAAAAAAACCCATTTACCATTCAATTTAAATTCAACCAATTATTTATTAATTAACCCAGCACAACCATAACCCATAGATAAAGAAATGTAAACCCCTCCCGTATGATACACAATAAATAGAAATGAGAGAAACCCTACATAAAAAGATGCTTGCTGACGTGATGCACACCACATGATTAAGAAGAACACCCTCGAAACACAATTGTACCATGAGGAACCACAGATCAACCCGCGCCACATTCAATGAAGTTAAAAATTCAACAAAAAACACACCCCAAACCAAGAGAAAATTTCTACAATGAATCCCTAGGAGAAGAATGAAATAAAAATCACCAAGAAGGGGGAAAACTTACCACAAGTCAACCACAGATCATAAAAGAATAACCACTAGGATCAATGGTTCAAAGAGGGAGGAAGAGATATTGAAGAACATCTCAAGGCACCTAGGGTTCACCCAAAATGAGAGGATGCATGGGGGTAATGTCACGAACCAACTCGGGTCGACCCTGAACCGATCACCCGAGCCGGTCTGTGAAATGTCCTGAGGGGCATTCTCAATCCCCAGGGGCTAGAAACTAGTAAAATGCAAAAAAAATTAATAACTAAGAATGATTTGGCCCGTAAAATATAAATAAATAAATAAACCAACAAAATAATAAAACTGAACTCGAGCAGTGGAAAAAGAAAAAAACAGAACAACTCAACATACCTCCATGTGACCTTCCAGGTCACCTCCCAACCAAATGATGACCTTGCTCCAATAATGAGAAACTCAGCCAAGAAAAACCTGAGTAAAGGAATCCTACAACTAAAATGACAAAATAGGCATCAGCCTTAAAAATGCTCAGTAGGGTTGCCAAGGTAAGCCACAAAACCCAAGAATCTCACTTTCGAAAACAATCCAATGACACAAGATTGAAATACAATTATAAAAATTGGGTTTTCAAATTTTAAAATAAGAAACATGATTTTTCCATTTAGAAATCTAGGAGATGCTACATGCTACTTCAATAAAACCATTTTTATTTTATTAACAAAAACCGAGACAAAAGAAACCAATGATGGCTAAAATAATATAGGTATACAAGGAAAGCTAGAAATAATTAGTATGATAGAAAGTAAGAAAACAATGTAAAGAATCAAGTAACCATGGTTTATCCTAGACATCCCTAGAAGACCCCTGAACATACTCGGGTTCAGAACCACCTATCGGTGTATGGTGAAACTCATAAGTCTATGACCAACATGACGCCCTATAACTAACCAATCTAGTGGAAAATCCCACCGGGCATAACAACCAATCTAGGGGAACCAACTTGTCTAATCGGGGTTAATTAGCAACCATCTCTAGATCATCTAAAAGATGCTAAGGAACCCATGATGGTTATAATAATAATGTGTAAGTAGGAAGTCCCTCGCACGTGTGAATCATCTCACTGCTTTTGTCTACCCCAAACACAGACACTCTATACGATAACCCATAAAAGGATATCAACTTATAGAGGTTCCCCAAAAATGTATATACATCATATCATCAAAGGTACCAACTAGACCGTCATGCCATGAAATCATTAAAACCATTTTATAAAACATTCAAAGTTGCCAACCAGGCATACACGTTCACCAAAAGACAGTCTCCTTTAAATGTTAGTGCAAACATTACACTTTGGTTAAAATTTAAAACAAGCCTTTAACTCGACAGGTTTAAAATACCAAATGGGCCAACGGTTTCCAAGACAAAAAATGTTTATGAACCATTTCCAAAACAAAACTAAAAACCATTTTCATATTTTCAATACCAAACGGGACTTTAAGCAAACATTCAACAAAACTTAGACCAAGAGCCAAACAACCATTGCTCTTTTAATTCATGGCTAATTATGTTTTAAGGCCAAATGGTCCAAACTTGAGGAAAACCTTTATAATAAATTTTTAGAACCCACAAAATACCCAACCTCATTTAGAAAAATAAGAACCATTTATAAAACTGAACTTTCAGGGCAACCCCTACTTAAGGAATCACCTTCATTGGTTGACACATCCTTGTGTTCACCTAGTGTACCCACAGATGTGCCAACATCTAGTGATACACCAACAACCTATAAGACCATTTAATCCATTTCCATAAAATAACCCATTTCATTAAAAACCATGTCTAACCACCCAACTTATTTAGTTAATAAAAAAACATCCCCTTAAGAATCATTACACTTCTCCCAAAACCTTTTAACATGTTTTAAAAACCACACCATTTCAAAAATATACACTCTAGAGAAAATTTATAGACAAATAAATATTTCCACAACAACATGAGTGCTGAGAATTTCATAAGAACACCTAATCCAACATTAAAGAAACACTATCAATTAGAAAGAACTTAGTAGGTTCCAAAATCCTAAACAATGCGTATGGAAATCATTTAAACATACTTTTAATAAATTCAATCATCAAGAAAACACCACAAAAAACTAATTGCTTGAATTGTGAAGGTGGGAATCATATTTTAAAAAATTTCAAAACAAGATTTTGTACCTTAATAAACAAATTCATATTGGACACAAATATTTATTTAATTCAAACATACAAAATGTAACAATATAAGGCCATAGCTGAAGAATTGCATCAAAATACATATTTTTTACAAATTCCAAAAACATATAAATGTGTAATATACTAATTAGATATAATGTGATGATGAAAATTAGATAACCAAACAAAATAATAATAATTGGAAGAACCAAGAACCAAATAATAGAATTGGAAGGGAAGATTTATGGATTTTCCTCCCTCAAGTCAAGAGCGGAATCAACGACACTTCTACGGGAGGAATAAAAACACCCTGCGGATTAACCACACACCTAAAATAATGAGAAAAACGCGTAGAACCCAACTCAAAGTATTAGAATTTATCCGAAACAAATAAAACCAAAGATGAAATAATAATAATAATAATAATAATAATAATAATAATAATAATAATAATAATAATAATAACACAACTAGAGCAAGGAGGTGTTTGGCGCGATGCTGGCCAGATCAAAGGGGAGCGGATTGGAGGGTGGAGGTCGGAGGCTGGAGGCCAGAGTGTGGCCGGGCCAGAAATGGCTTGAACGGAGCACAGGAGGATGGAGGCCTCACTGGCCAGTTGCAGACTAGGAGAGCGGGGCCAGCGCTGGTGGGTCTCGAGGCTAGCTGTCATCTAGAGGTTCTACGGGATGAGGGTAGAGGCGGATGGCTGGAGTGAGGTGAGGTAGGCAGTGCTAGGAAAAGGTGAGGACCAGGGTGAGGTCATGCAAGGGGGTGAGAGAGGTAGAGGGCTGGGACGCTAGGCGATGTAGTGTGTTGGGTGCGAGGAGTGATGGGTGCGCTTGGGGGGAGAGCCTTAGGGCAGAAGGCGAAGGCAGCATAGGTGGCTGGGGAGAGCGCATCGAGTGTGAGGGTGGCTATTCCAATAGAGAGCGGTGGTGCAGCGTGTGGTAAGGGGAATGAGTGAAGAGTAGCTGGGGGATTGGGTGCAGGGTCCTGGTGCGCCGAACAAGAAATGAAGTGGGAGGGGTGGGGGGCGTCGCGCGGGTAGTCTATGGTTAGCTTTCTATTTTTTTATTAAAATAATAATAATAATAATAATAATATAATAATAATAAAAATAATACCATTACTATAATAATTTTAAGATTAATAATAATTTTTAATTACTTTTCTTAAAAACAATAACAATAACAATACAAAAAATAATATCATTAATGATATTAATATTCTTAATAATAATCATAATAATAATAAAAAATAACATCATAATATTTTTATTACTATCGAACATTATTTTATGTTTTAATTATTTTATTTATCTTATTCTAAAATCTAGGTTAATGCGCACTCGCCGCATGGATTAATAACCTCTACGCAAGCTGCACACCTCATTCCAGACCACTCGGGTGCCCGTACATGCACTAGGGGAGACCGCACGGTTACTTCTAACCATGTGGTGCCCGTGAAAAGGTGTGAAACCCACCAGAATAATTTAACGTCAAATAATATTAAACATGGACCCATTCTAAACCTTTGCGCGAGAACTAGAAAATAAAAAATACTAAAATAAAAATTAATTTAAAAAGTCGGGGTGTGAGAATTCTCCCCACCATAGACACATTCTACCCCCATAAATCCACCCGACCGAACCATATACAAAATAAGAAACCATGTGTGGTTGAAACCAAATGAAACCACAATACAATAGAATGGGAGAACAAATAGGGTTCTTCCCACCACAAGAATTCAACAAGTGCAGAAATTTAACACCCAAACATATCACACCCAGGAAGGGGGGCCGAAGTGGGAACTCTCAACTAATCCAAAATAAATTCTTCAGCACGAGCAGACAACAACTCAGCTAAAACTCATAACTCTCGACCCAAAACAAAACCCCCAACATTATAGAAAAACCTATAAACAGAACGTAATCCCATTAGTAAACCAAAGCAATACTACAAGCCTTGACTCCTTCACCGGAAGATATATCTCAAAACAAACACCGCTAATCCAAGATCAACCCCTACAGGGGCCAAACACACTTTTAGGAAAAAACATGATTCAGAAAACCATATTCACATAAACAGGAATGCTTGGATTAAAATAGGATGGGTCCATCATAACTTGATGAAAAAAATGAACTTACAACAACATCAAAATTTTAACAGTAGAAAAATGAGAACAAAAAGACTTTTAATGTACTACTCCTAACACAGAACACAAAACCCAAACTGATTCTTCACACCCCCAACAACTCCTCACTACGCACAAGATTCACACCAAGACCATTGGATGGGGCACTAATGGTTGACGCATCTCTTTCCTCATAGTCCTTCGTTGTGATTCTTACGGTCCCAACATCTTCTTCAGGTGATTCTTATTTTAGAACTTCTCTAAATGAACCAGACACCTGTAATGATGGAACGTCTTCATAGGGGTGTGAAATGATGGCTTCATATGCCCTAGACATCCACACTGATGGAAAACCATTGAACAGTCAGACAAACATGAAGTCAGAACAAATCCAGAGGACTCTTTCAAAACAGGTCCCTCTTGCACACCCTACTATCCAGATGGTGAACCTTAATGAGCAACTAGATACGTTGGATTTCCAAGAACCTGCGCTCCGGAGACCAATTCAGCTAATAATTCCTCATCCACCAGCTTATCTAAATGATATTCCATGGAATGGAGGGCCCGCTCCTTGATATTTGGATGAATACCCTTGATGAAGATAGAATTGTTCATCAAATCTTACAATGCTACCTCTAGAGAAAAGGACAGAAGTTCCTTGAAATGTACAATATAAGTCTTCACCGTCTATTTTCCTTGTTGAATACGCATGAGCTCTTCCCTTTTATTCATCTTTACCTCTTCAGGTATGAAGCATCAGATGGAGATGGATTTAAATACATACCATGTCATCCCAACATGTAGTGATGGTAGGGTGAACAACTCCATTTTATCCAGATCTGGACCTTCCAACATACCCAAAACGGAACACACTCTGATAGCATCAGGAGTTCCCAATACCCTAAAGACACGCTTGACCTCTTCAAGCCACTCTGCTACCTCTAACAGACCCTGATCACCATGAAGAATATGTAGTTTCCGAGAAGGACCAAAAATTGTGCATGACTTATCAGAAACCATTCAGAGCTTTCTAGGCATCATTCTCTGAACAACATATAAAACAAAAACCCAAAACCAATGTCAAGAAAAATTAATATCAATGAATGTGCTTTAATTGAAAAAAGAACTAGCTCAAAAACCAAAAAAATACAAATACAATCCAAAATTACCTTGTTCGTTTTATGTTTCAAAACTATCTTCTTTCATGTCCACTTTCCAAATATCAAACCCAAATAAATTTCCTAAAATCATTTCCTTTTTAAAAAAAAATCACTTTAGAAAAACAAGGTCAATACTTTAATTCCTAGTACACACCCCAGTAATCCCATGAACCATTGCACATGTCTTCGTTCACTTTCATCCATAAGCACCAACACGCACTCCCCATGCATTACCTCTCATGTGAAAAAGTTCATAAGAAGCATCACATGTTGCACACAAACCATTTCTATACCAATTCCAAGCAAAAACCATATTTTTATAGCAAGATATTTCAGTTTTAAAACCCATTTCATGAATTTAAATCCATTTAAAATAAATCATTCTCATTTCAAAACCCCTTTTTCATTTTCAAAAGTGCACTCACACCAACCAGAACCAAGAAGACACTTAACTTGCATCAAACTACTCGAGTGAGAGACTGGTAGTCATGCTTAACCTAGAAACATGGTAGTGGGCCATGCCACAAGAAAACATCAACAACTAGGAGGAGCATAAAAAATGTACTCAGATTCCACATGGGTCACTACTCTATCTGAAATCACGATGTCACATCGGCTTGCCTCTGTTTCCATCCCTCAATCTAAAACAAACCAGAATGAGAAAAAGACTCAATTCTCGGACTACCCCTAGCAACTTGAGGTTCTAAATGGGAGAGGGTTCAGGACGTTCTTCTCATATCAACCTCTCAAGTCTCGACAGTTCTAATATCAACCTACCAGACACCCCAAATAACAAGGGCCTTCCACTGACATTATTTCTTCACAAACCAACCCAGATCGACCCTGAAACAGTCACCTGAGATGGTCCCCGACATGTCCTGAGGGGTTTTCCTGATCCCCACAGGCTGGAAACCAGTGTTGGGCATCAAAAATTAATCACCGAGAATTATTTGGCCCATAAAAGTTAAATAAATAAACAAGAATAAACAAAATAATAAAACTGAACTCAAGTAGTTGAAAAGGAAAAAAAATAGAACAACACAACATACCTCCACGTGACCTTCCAGGTCTCCTCCCAACCAAAGGCGAACCTTGCTCCAATAATGACCAACCCATACAAGAAAAATATAAGTAAAGAAAACCTAAAACTAAAATGATAAAATAAGTGTGATCATTAAAAATGATCAGTAGGGTTTCCAAGGTTAGCCACAGAACCCAAGAATATCACTTTCTAAAACAATCTAATGACACATGTTTGAAATAAAATTATAAAAATAAGGTTTTCAAATTTTAAAATAAGCAACGTGATTTTTCAATTTAGAAATCTAGCAGGCACTACATGCTATTTCAATAAAATCATTTTTCATTTTATAAACAAAACCAGAGACAAAAAAAGAAATGTTGGCTAAAATAATACAGTTAAACAAGGAAAGCTGGAAATAATCAATATGATTGAAATTAAACAAACAATGTAAATAATCAAGTAACCATGGGTGATCCTAAACATCCCTAGAAGACCCCTATACGTACTCGGTTTCAGAACCACATGTTGGCGTATGGTGAAGCTCCTAAGTCTATAACAAACTAACCGCCCTATAACTAACCAATCCAGTGGAAAACCCCTCCAAGACTAAAAACCAATCTAGGGGGTACCAACCCATCTAATCGGGGTTGATCACCAACCTTCACTCGATCATCTAAAAGGCACCTAGGAACCCATGGTGGTTATAATAATACTATGTAAGTAAGAAGTCCCTCACACACGTGACTCCTCTCACGGAACTTTCCTACCTCAAAAACCGACACTCAATACAATAACCCAAAAATGGATATCCCCCTATAAAGGTGCCCGAAAAATCTATATACATCCTATCATCAAAGGTGCAAATCGGTCCGTTATTCCATGAAATCATTAAAACCATTTTATAAAATGTTCAAAGTTTCCACCTGGTCATACACTTTTTCCAACACACAATTTCCTTTAAAATTTATTACAAACATTACCCTTTTGTTAGAAGTGCCAAAAGAGCCTTTAAATCGACATGTTTAAAATGCCAAATGGGCCAAAAGTTTCCAAGATCAAAAAAATTTACGAACCATTTCCAAAACAACACTAAACACCATTTTCATATTTTCAATACCAAACGGGCCCTTACAAAAATATTCACCAAAACTCAGACCAAGATCCAAACAAACTTTACTCTTTTAACTCATGCTAAATTGTACTTTAAGGCCAAATGGGCCAAACTTGAGGAACACCATTAAAATCCATTTTTACAACCCACAAAAAAGACCCAACCTTATTTAGAAAAATTATAACCATTTATAAAACTAATCATTCAAGAAAACCCCAACTTAAGGGATCAACTTCATTTATTGACACATACATGTGTGCACCAAGTGCACCTATGGATGTGACAACTTCTAGTGATACACCAACAACCAATAAGACCCTTAATACATTTCCATAAAAACACCCATTACATTAAGAACCATTTCCTCCAACCCAACTTATTTAGGAAACATAAAACCAACCCCTTAGAAATCATTAAACTTTTCCCAAAAAAAATTAACACATTTAACAAACCACACCATTTCAAAACTATACACTCTAGACCAAATTTACATACAAATAAACATTTCCACAACAATGTGAGTTCTAATAATTTCATAAGAACCCATAATCCCTCTTTAATGAAACATTTTCAATTAGAAAGAATGACCTATGTGCCAAAATCCTAAACATTACGTATGAAAATCATTAAAACATACTTTTAATAAATTCAATCATCCAAAAAACACCACAACCAACTAATTTCATGCATTATGAAGGTTAGAATCATATTTTAAAAATTTTCAAAACAATATTTGGTAACATAATAAAAAAATTAAGCATGGACACATATATGAATTTAAATCAAACATACAAAATTTAACAATATAAGGCCATAAATGAAGAATTTCATCAAAAGACATTTTTTTAACAAATTCTAAAAACTTATAAATGCGTAATAGACTAATTATATATACTGTGATGAAGAAATCAGATAATAAAATAAAATAATAATAATTGGAAGAACCAAATGCCAAAGAAATGCATTGGAAACAAAGAATTATGGATTTTCTTACCACAAGTCAAGAGCAGATGCAACGGAACCACAGTGGGAGAAATAACAAAACCCCACAGATTAACCACACATCTAAAATAATGAGAAAAACACATGGAACCCAACTCCTGGAATTATAATTTAGCCAAAACAAATAACACCGAAGATGAAATAATTAAAAAAACAACCAGAGCGAGGAGGGGTTCATCACGTTGTTTGCCAGAGGAAAGGGGATCATGTTTGAGGGCGGAGGCCAGTGTATGGAGTTGCCGGAGATACCGTGAATGAATCATGGGAGGCCAGAGGTGTTTCTAGCTAATTGCAGACCAGGAGAGCGGGGCCAACACTAGTGGGTCTTGAGGCTGGCTGGCGGCTGGAGGTGTGAGGTGATGAGGGTCGAGGCGGCTGGCCGGAGTGAGGTGAGGGAAGAGGCACTCAGTAAAGGTGAGGCCCGGGGTGAGGTCATACAAGGGGGTGAGAGAGGAATAGGGCTGGGGTATTGGGCGATGCATGGTTTTGGACATAGGGTGGGACGGGTGTGCTTAGGGGGTGAGCCCGAGGGTGGAAGGCAAAGGCACCGGAGGTGGCTAGGGCGAGCGCGGTGAGTGTGAGGGTGGTGCTTCTTCTAGAGTGAGGTGGTGCGGTGTGAGGAAAGGGGAATGAGGGCAGAGTGGATGGGGGCTTGAATGTAGGGTCCTGGTGTGCCTAATAGGAAACAAAGAGGTAGGGGTGTTGCGTGGGTAGTATAGGGTTAGCTTTCTCGTTTTTTATTAAAATAACAACAAAAACAATAATAATAATAACAACAACAACAACAACAACAACAACAATAAAAATAATACAATAATAATAATATAATTACTATAATAATTTTATGTTTAATAATAATTTTTAATTACTTTTCTTAAAAACAATAACAATAATAATAATAATATCATTAATGATACTAATATTCTTAATAATAATCATAATAATAATAAAAATAACAACATAATATTTTTATTACTGTTGAACATTCTTTTAAGTTTTATTTCATTCATTTATCTTATTCTAAAAACCAGGTAACCGTGCGCTCGTCACATGGCTTAATAACCTGTACACAAGATGCACACCTCATTCCAGACCACATGGGAACCCATTCAAGAACCGGGGGCGACAACACAGTTACCGCTAACCATTTGGTGCCCATCTACCAGTCTGAAACCCACCAAAATCATTAAACGTCAAAAAAAATTAAACCAGGACCCAACCTGAACATTGATGTGAGAACCTGAAACTAAGAAATAAAAAAATAAAAATTAATTTAAAATTTCAGTGTGTGAGAGTTATGTTTTTATCTTTGAGGATGGATCCCCACCTATCAATGATCACAAACATGATTATCATAGTAAAATAATTCAAATTTCATTTAATCTTTAATATTATATAAAAATTCTTAAAACCCATTTTATCTAATAACACCAAAGGGAAAAATAATTTTACACAAACATAACCAAAATCAATATATTTTTTCAAAACATTGATCATGAATTTAATGAATTTTATAAATCAATTTCAAGGATCAAGTAATAAATGATTTTATAAAAAAGTCAATTCATGAAACCACCAACATTGAAACACTTGAAATATCAACCCCCATGTCAAATCCATACGCCAAGACGAACAGAGGACCATAAGAGGATTGGAGATCTAGAAAAAAAATCAATTCCATGATGAATATATAGGGAATATGATTATAAACCCATATCCAAGAAACCCCCATGGCTATCAACGTCTATATACAAGAGGAACACAAAGCAAAATAGTATCCAAGATCAAAATGTAGATAGACTTATCAAGATAGAATCATGACTTTTATTCAAATCTCTGATCGACCAAGGATTTGATGTGGGAGAGCCAAAATATAAAATAAAGGATCATAGGTTAATATAGGTCATGTTTGGGTTTATGGAGAATAAATAAATACAAAAAAAGTTTTTTGGGTTAAATTACAATTAGACTCTTAGAAATTCCCAAGATTAGTGAAGCCACCAACTATCTAGTAGTCCTCATCAGCTAGTCAATGGACCTCATATAGCTTAATTTGATGTATTTTCTATTCCACACCACACCAAATCCTTGAGGAACTAATAAAACCCTATTAAAAATCTAAAAAAACCATAGAAAATTTCAGATCAAAAAAATAATGACAAAAATAAAATTAGTAGATGGTGGTACCTGAAAACATTAGTGATACATGACATCTAAAATTTATCAATAAATAAAAATATAAAATAGATTGATTGATAAAAATTCAATCACCAAAATAGGAACATCATAAAATCAATATAATGGTGGTTCATAAAACATACCATCATAGAATATAGATCACTTTAGATAAACAGTATCATCGAAGTGAAATCCTGAAATGATATTTTTGGATAAAAATTAACATTTTTAAAAAGGAAGGATTTATTGATAATTTTAAAAATCAATATTCAAAAGAGGTAAAGTGAAAACATTTGGAATATTTTTATTTTAAAAATAATATCCAATAATGGATTCTTGAAAACGGGATAAATGTTTTCAATTGGAAATGTGGAGCTCCAAAAAACATATCATTATGAAAGGAAAAGTGTTTTTGATATTTTTAAATACCTTTCTTGAAAAACCACATAAAAAACTTGAAAATAAAACATATATTTTAAAGGAATAAGAGTAAAGTCTTTAGATCACATAAATATATACATACTTGTATTTCTATACATTAACAATTTACATTGGATGTATGTGAAAATGTGGACATGAAACAGTCAGAAAATTAAGAGATCGAGGTTCATTCTTGATAACATTGTACTTTTAGGTGAGATAACAATCTAGCAGAAAGATTTGAATAAAAAGAGAAATTTTAAAAATAAAAAAATAAAATATAACATCATATGTAATTTAAAATCAATTAATAAAGATAATATTTAAGTTCAAAGATCAAAAGAAATCATATGACTCAAAGAAAGATATTTGAGTTACTAAAGTCCCTTTCCTTGACTCTTGAATTTCAAAAAAGTTATTTAAATTCAAGTATCACAAATATAAACATCATAATATCATATTTTAGAACCTTTCTCACACTAATTTTCATTTATAATTTCAATTTTTAATTATTATCTACATTTATATTACATACCTGTTTTCCCACATTGGGTGACTATAGTTTTCAACATTTGTACTAGTTTCATAGGAATGATGTTGGTATTAATTATTATTTAGAATATCATAATTAATAGATTATTAAATATACAATAATGAATGATTTATAATGGTTTATAATTATTTATGAATATTAATTTTTTATTCATGAGTTCATTAGCCTTTATCCTATAAGTTGAAATTGAAATCTTCTATATTTCGACGATTTTTAACCCACAAAGGGTGTTTTATTAGTTAATGAATTAAATATTGATATAACCCGAAAACCCCAAATAAAAATATTTATATAAATATTTATATCATATTTAACAATTAATTATGTTTTCATAATCATTAAGTATATAATTTCATACTATTTTTAAATAAGGTCGTCAAACTGGACCAACCATGAACATACCATGACTAATCGATGATTAAGAGGTGATTTAGCTTGAAATAAATTTTATAGTAGCATAATATACTTATTTAATATTTATTAGTTTGATATATTAAAATTATAAAAATTAGGATAAGAAGTAATGGATACAAAATATTTACATAGTATGAATAAGTTATTTTCCTATTGGTTCACTTCTTTATACCGGTTAATTTTATAATGTTTTTTTATCATTCATAAATTTAATAGGTTATTAAATTTGAAAAAATATAATCTTATTCATATAATAAAAATGATATTTATACTTTAATCAAATTACTACATCCATCCATGAAAGTGGTATTGAAAAAATGGAACACATTGATCCATGGGAGTGGTGGTCCGTATGAACACATAGATGATGATTTCATGTTTCCAAGGAATTTGATAAAGAAGTGGCATGGTTTAATATTTAAAAATCACAAATAAGATATAAATATAATAGTTATATATTAAATTCCCTTTTTATACTAGCCAGTTTAGGTGGTTAAATAAAAAAACTCATTAATTCATGGAGGTGGTAATATGCACATATGCACATTTCACATTTTTTTCTTAATGGAAAATGGATAAGGTGGTTAATACTTATACCATAATTAAAATAACATATCAGAATACAAAGGATACTGATGTTATCATTTTAATATGTTGAAATGAAATTTCAAAAATAAGGGGAGTCTAAAAATAATTACAAATGTGTAAGAGATGTTATGAACATATATCCCACTTTTGGGATTATCTCCTTTTGAAAAGAGGGTTAAGCCTTTGAGGGAAGGTATTTTGGGGGGAACGTAACCTCTTTAATGTCTTCTTAAATGTTTATAAGATGTTTGGAAATATTTTGGACATAACTTATGGGGTTTTGGTTCGACGGTAAGTTAAGAGAGAAGAGGCCCATTTATAAGTGAAAATGGATGAATTTTTTTAAAATATCCAAAAAAAATTAGTAATTGGATGTCACTGTCAAGGAAATTTGCACCACAATTTGAGAAATAATGGGATAGGGAATATATAAGGTTGATAAATCCTCAATAAAATCACACATTTTTTAAACATGTTTCAATCCTATTACCCCTATAATTTTTACTTTTATCATTTTAGCTCTTTTTGTGATAACTAGTTTTTACCCAAGGTACATTAATATTTATGCCTAAAAATAAATAATATTTTTTAGATAGTTTAAAGATAATGATTCCAAATTTTAAATCAATTTTTTTCAAATGAAATTTATAAAGTGTTAAAAATTAATTTTAATATAATAAATTTATATTGTATGAAAATAGTTTTGAGATAAATATTACTTCAGTTCAAAAATATCAAATATAGGTTTTTAAACTATAATAAATATTGAAAAATGTAAAATTTAAATTATAAAATACATATTTTTTCAATAAAAACATTTCATAAATTTCTATGTCATGCTTATATTATAATAATTCCATAAAAATCACAATATTATTAAAAACGATATATTTTACAATTCACTTAATTTTTTTTTTAAAATATAACAAAATCATCTTAAGATAATATTTTTATAATATTGAATAAAATTCAATTTCATTTTTTAAAATTTTCATTCTAGAATTTATAAATATTAATTTTAATTATAATAATAAAATATAGTGAAAAAATATTTTTATAGACAAATAACTTTTGGTATATTATCCATTCTTCTTCCTTATTTTGGATAAATTTATAAAATTTAAAACATAGATTTATAAGTTCAATATTATATTTTTAAATAAAATAAATTAATTCCTAAATATAATTTTGATCTTTTAAAAAGGTTTCATAAATAATTAATGAAAATATTTGAAAAATTGGTATTATTCACCATTCATCCAAAATTAATCTATTTCATAAAAATGATAAAAATTAATCAAAAGATTTATTTTTACATCATGAATTAAAAAATGATGTTAATTTAATAAAATTAAAATTAAAAAATTCAGAATTTTTGAATTTAAATGAAAATGTGAAATTATAAGCAAAATTGGATTTATAAGAAAATAAGTCTTTTATACTTTATGTGTACTAATCTTGTATTAATATATTAGTTCAAACATTGAAATATCATCATATTTTAATATATATAAATTTAATTCATTAAAATAAAATATATAACACTTTAAAAATAAAGATTTCGGAAACATCCATTTTAGGAATGGATAATTTTAATCATATTAATCTATTTATTTGTTATAATAGGTTTACTAGTATTATACCAAAAGACTATATAATCCCAATAGTCCTATAGGTCCAACTGCCACATAAATCCAATGGTCATGTAATTCTAATGATCATATAACCTTTCAATATATATTCTTATATATATATTAATTCATCAAAATACGCAACACTTGTATCTCATTTGTGAGATTTGTTCTCTCCTTTTTTGGAGTTTCATGCCAGGTTTGTTTCAGTTTTCTTCCAATTTTTTTGGATCGGACAACTACTATTATTATTTTGGATGCCTCTACTGGTTTTAATTCTTTGGGATGTTGTTTTTCTTCCTGTTATGGTTGATTTGTTTCATTGGTTTGGAATTATCACAATATATTTGGATTTTTTTCTTTATTGGTTGGATATCATGGTCATATCTCCTGGATCTCATAGATCATTGATTCCATCACATTTTCATTCATTTTTTTTTTCAAAATCGTATTTGATTTTTTGGTTGAATTATGGGATTCGTGTTTTTAGATGATTATTCATATCTATTTTATTTGAGTGGATTATTTAGTATAATCTCCTTCTTCTAATCAAGCAGTTTTGTTACCATCATTTCATCGAGTGTATTCGGTTTTGTGGTGGATTTGATTAATCTGTTTAGCTTCAAAAAATGGGGCCTCCATCAAGTGATGAATTTTTTCGGACTGTGTATGGACATGGTGGGGATGTTGAATTTTATATAGTGAATGGTGTTTCTTATATGATTATGGAACCTCCAATTTTTTGGGAAGATTCTACTAAAGTCATTAAAACATGGAGAGAGGAATTTCATTGTGGTTTTTTTAATTAGTGGTTTGAAATGAATGTATTTAACTAATGTATCTAGAGTGGTTGAGTTTTTTTTCTAGTCAACCCATTTTTAGTTCCTATAAGAGGGTTCAAAAAAATAGTATTATTGGAGCATTATAGTTAAATTATAATGGGAAAAAGAATATAGAGAATGACATTTTCAGAGAGGCTTTACCACACAGTAAATGTTTGAGGCCTTTTATGGGACTTTTCCACTAAAATATGGATCAAGATGAGTCTTTTGATGACCATGCACACTTGGATCCTTAAAAATATTATGTTGTAACTTTTGGGGAATTTTAAAAACCCGAAAATTTAGGATACTACATCAGTATAGTATAAATTTCTACATTGACAAGGTTTTTGTGTCTGAAACCAAGTCAATATGAAAGGATACATCTCTTATGAAGTTACAAGAGGGTTTTTAAAATGGATTATTTCTGAAATTGATAGAAAATTAAGGAGGGATTTCTCTCTTATGTAAAGAGGGGAATAATGTCTCTATTTTATAATATTCTCAATACCATATTGTTGAATCCATTTTTGGTGGCGATTCAGGGGTGTGGGTTTTCAACAGAATTTAGGGATGTCATTTTGGGGTAGATAAATTAAGAATCTGCTAGTTTCTTAAAAGAATTTAATGTAATTAGGTGAGGTCCCTTCTTGTTAGAGGTAACTTTAATGAAATTCTTTTTGATAATAAAAATTGTGGTGGTTTTAGGATTGTTAGTAGTATGATTTCCTTTTGAAGCATTTTTTAACGGAATTTTTTTTATTATATTGGTTTTTAGGGAGGTTCCCTTTTGTTATATTCAGTAAATTTGTCCTGTTACTCGCATTTCAGAATGGTTGGATAGGTTTTTGGCTTCCTCTAAATAGATAAATTTTTTCCTTCTTGTAAAGTGACCTAATTACCTCCTATTACCTCAACCCATAAACCATTAATGGTGTATTTTTATAGGGAAAATTTTTCATGGCCTAGGTAGAGAAGTTTTATGTTAAAAAAAATATGAATGAAAGATCTATACTCTAAGAGATTGAACAAAAAAAGCATGTAATCAAGGGGGTAAGAGCTTTCTAGATGAAATTTATAATGTGGATTCAAATTTATAGATTTGGGGGAGAATTTTTCGGGGCAATCATCATAAAATTCAATAGATCAAGAGTGATCTTGGTTGGGATTATAGAAGGATGTTTTCCAAATTTAATATTAAGGTAGACCATTCTCTAGAATTGTATCCTGATGTGTTTTTTATAATAAAGGAATAATTATGGAAGCTTTGGTATTTTGAATGTGTAGGAAGGGGATCAAAACACTACCTTCTTCTATCAAAATGATTCTTATAGGAGGTGGAATAATTTCATTCATGTGATTAAAAACTCATAGGGGGTGTTGGGTGGAGAATAATGATGCAATTAAAAAGAAAGTTTCTGATTTGTGTATGTCACTATTTATGGCTGACCAGATGTTGGTCTTGAAAGAAGTGGATGAGTTTCTCTAGATGGTTGTGTCTATAGAGTTGAATGAAATGTTTCTTAGTGATATTAAGGTGGTTGAGGTTGTCAATGTTTTAAAATGTATGCATCCTACTATAGGTTCTACATTAGATATCCTTCATGTGATATTTTATAATAAATTTTGACTTGTGGTTAGTCGGGATGTCTTAAACATTCTTAATCAACTCTTTAGGGGTATAATGGAGCTTATTCCATTAAATGAAACTATCGTTAATTTGATTCCTAAACTTGTTGGTTCATGTATGGAGGTTTATTTTTGTTTTATTAGTGTTTGTAATGTAATTTTAAATATTTTCTCAGTGGTTTTAGAAAATAGATTAAGGATTATTTTTTGACTGTAATTTCTAATGATCAAAGTGCATTTGCGCCCCAATGTTTGATCATGGATAATGAAATTTTGGACCATGAAGTGTTCCATTACATGCATATAAAATCGTTAGATCAAAAAGGATCCATCACCTTAAGTCATTATATGATAAAATCTTGCAACATGGTTGATTGGGGCTTCCTTGAGCTTATTCTCTCTAAATATGAATTCCACCATACATTTATCCAAAATATTATGAGTTGTTTTTGGACGGTCTCCTATAAGATCAAGATTAATGTAGAATCTACATAATCTTTCACCCCTTTAAGAGATTAAAGGCTGGGGGATACCATATTTACCTATCTATTTATCATAATTGCTCATGTATTTTATAAATTTATTTAGAATACAGTTATGCCAGGATTTATCCATGGTTTTAGGGATATCACGAATGGCCCAGTCATATCACATTTGTTTTCAAATATGATTGTTTGTTTCTCTATAGGGCCTCTCATGTGGATTGCTCAAGTATTTATCATCCCATTCATTGATTCTATAATGATTCAAGAAAAAAGATTAATTCCTCTAAATCATTGGCCTCCATCAACAAATGTGGTCATCAAGAGTATCATAATGAATTGTGTGTTATGATAAATGTTAATAAGGCATCCCAATATAATAAATTTGTGGGGGATATCTATTATTATTAGAAGATCCACAAGGGAGGTTTTTTCTTTAGTTCTTGATAGGTCCTAGAAGTGTATAATGGTTGTAGGGGAATGTGTTTTTCATGAACTGGGAAGACTATTTTGATAAAGTCTATGGCACAAGATATTAATTCTTATATTAATTCTATGTTCAAATTACTATATAACCTTATTAATCAACTATAATCTATGTTTTTCAATTTTTAAGGGGTGTGGTTGATGAAAGAAGAAAGATACACATGGTTTCATTGGAATGTTTTTTTCTTCCTAAAGATGATGGTGGTTTCGTTTTATGGAACATGTGACATTTTATCTCTATCATCCTTACACTTCTACAAAACTAGTGATAAAGAGTTGAATCAATTATTAATGCTAGACAAAAGCGTTAATATTGATACAGTTTATCAGTGCTTTTATTTAGTGTTGAAAAAGACCTCCCTTTATCAGCACTTTTCTATAGCACTGATAAAGTGTACCATTATTAACTCTAAAAAGCACTAATAAAGGGTATATTTCATTAAAAAATTATATCTTTAAAATCATATATTAATAAATAAATAAATTTATAATGAAATAAATATTACATATTTTATTAAATATGGTTTATGTACGAATATATATTCACTTTTGCTTGACATATGATATATTTAGTTAAAAATGGCATAAAAAATAAGATATATATTTATATATATATAATATTCATAAATATTATTTACATAATATTAAATTGTATTATAAATCATACAAATTAATATGTCATATATTTGGTGTGATACGATTCATTAATTTAATTAAAAATAATAAATATTAATTAAAAAATATTTACTAATTAATACATTTTGTTTTATCAATGTCATCTGTTTTTTGAATTTGAAATATATATTAAATAATAAGTATTTAATTATTAATTAAAAAAGAATAAATTTATTACACTTTATATGTCACAAACAATAATCTCACACATATACATATAAAAAATTAATTTAATTTTATAGAGACAAACATACACCAATAATATAAAATTTTCATATTATCTTTTTATATTTTTATTTATTAATTTATAATATTTAATATAATATGTTTTTAATTAGTACAATTTATTTATTTACACTATTTATATTTAATATATTCTATTTATTACTATTTCATTAATATAAACATATTTTAAATTTATTCATCTTTATTAATAATTTTTTTATTAATAATTTTTTAACATATTTATTTTTTCTTTTTATAAGTTTAATATTTTTATTTATTTATATTTATTTATTAAAATTTATTGTAATCAATACTGTTGTAATTTACATAATTAACATGTTTTTATTTTCATTTATACATACATTCATTTTTTGTTTTTTTTTAATTTATATAATTAATCTTTTATTCCTTTTTTTGATATTTTTCAATCTATTCATCTTTTAATTAAATTCCTCTCATGTTTTCCGTTCATTCATTTAATATTATTTATTCATTAAAATTTTAAGTATTTTTTTACTTTTATTATAAGTTGCACGTTTTAAATATTTATTCGTTTAATATTTTAGTAATTTATTCATTTTTAAGGTTTTTATACCCAATTATTCATTAATATATTTAATATTTTTAATATATATATATGTGTGTCAATATATATAATATTTCCTTAAATATGATTTATATAATATAAAATATATATTTAAATTAAATAAGTCATAGATTTAGTGAAATATGGTTTATAATTAAAAATTAATATTAACTAAAAATATTGACCAATTTTATAGAGTAATGGATGTTTAATAAAATGTCATTTTTTATAGAATTTAACATATATCAAATCCATGTCACATTAACTTCACACATAAATTTATGTAATTAAAGCAATTTTATATTGAAAACACACATAATATCATTATAACATATTCAATTTTTAATATTCATTTTATAATTTTATTTACTAACATAATATGTTTAATATTTATTATGTTTTTAGATGATAAATTATTTTCATTTTTTATATTTTTTTCAACATAATTTTATTTATTCCAATTTAATATTTTTTTTCAAATTTATTCATTTTTAATATTATTTATTCATTAATAATCTTAGCTATTTTTAAATATATTTTTTAAAATTTATTTAATTTTAATTTTTCGTTATTTAATATTTTTATATTTTTACCCATTTTTTTTATTTATTTATACATGTTTATTCAGAAACATGTAATTTTTTTAATATTGTTGTAATTTATATAATTAATATGTATTCATTTTCATTTTTACATATATTCATTTCTACTTTTTTTAATAATCAATATAATTGATAACACTTGTTAATTTTATAAATATTTTTGGAGTTTATAAATTTTTTAATTATTATATTTCACTCTTTTTAATATTAATACATTTGTTATTATTTATTATTATTTATTCCCTAATAATGTTACTTATTTTTTTAATTTGTATTATTATTTATTGAGTTTTAATATTTATTCTTTTAATATTTTTGAAATTTCCCCATTTTTAATATTTATATATACAATTTTATTCATTAATAATTAAGGTTTTTAATATGGTTGTAATGTGCATATTTAATATGTATTCATTTGAATTTAATATATCTTCATTTTTATTATTTTTAATATTTTTTTGTCTATTAATTTTTAGTTATTAAATTTCACTCATTTTTAACATTCATTATTTAAGATTATCTATTCATTAATAATGTTAATCAAATATTACCTTTTTTATTATTTATTAATTTTTAGTAGATATCCATTTCATATTTATTAATTTATTTTATATAGTTTTATCATCAATTTGTAAAAAGGGATTATAAAAGCTTTACGATGTTTTAAATAGAACCATAACATAGGACCCCATCACATGCGCCCATTAAGCTCTTATAGAACTACAATTTTTTCATCGTTCTCCATAAAACATCTCAGATGAATCAACACTTTTAAAAACCCATCCTATCTAACTTGTGATTTGTTGTTTACCATCTTACATTGTTTAAGTATCTTTAGTTTTTCTTTGTGAAATTTAATTTTCAAAAAGGATTTGAACGACACACATAAGAAATCTAATTTTTCCTTGATTTATCTCCCTGATTCCCCCACCCAATCTCCCTCACCTTGAACCATTGTTTCTACACCATATCCCTCACCCTCACATTTATTTTTCCTCAATATACATATACTTCCCCTTATCATAGGGTTTTATATGTTGCTTCCTTGTAGTACAATCCCCCAAACCTCCAAGATCCTCTACTCTATATGAATCCAATCGATCCTTAAAATTGGGTAGTTATTTCAAAATCTAAATAATGTTGATTAGAGATAGATTAAGCTATTGATTTGATCCATTTTATTTTATTAATATGTTAGTAAGTACTTTAACTATTTAAATATTTAGAAAATTGTTTTTGAAAATCCTATAAGAACATATACAGTATAAATCTAGGTTGTAAGTATATCCAACTGTTATATTTATCATACTAATTTAATTTATACTAGTTAAAATATTTGTTAATTACCCCATCAAACATTTTAAATAAAGTTCTAAATTAGAATTATTCCAATTTATATAGAATGAGCCATTAAATAGGATGAAGATTGTTTTTGAAAATCATGATGATTAATTTCATAATAAGTTTATATGGTATTAATTTCTAATTTAAATCACTTTTTTAAAATGTTGCATGCCTAAAAAATATTTGGAGAACTTGTTCTTTTACTAATTTATCACCTGTTTTCCTTTATGAGTGACTTTATCCTTTTGATATTGTCCTCGATGCATGTCACCTCCCTCATACATACATGATATGGAACTAACACCACACCTTGCTTCTTATAGTCATAACCACGTCCTAATCAGGTGGTACTATCCTCAGTTCACTACCAAACTCGCACTTCTTCCAATCCTCTTAATTCTTCTCTTCCTCGCTCTTTTATTTTGATTTTATGTTTTGGTGATCGATACTTATATGTGGACAAATGTCGTGTGTATTTTTAATTAACCACTACTTCTTCTGGATATTCTTTTTATATTTAATCATATGAGATATCTTTGAATTAATAATACGTGGCATTTAGACACTGAAAAGTGTTAGTCACCCGAACTTCCCCACTCCTTCCACACCCAAATGTAACATTGGAGTGGGGGAATGGATCGAAATTGACATACAAGGAATAATAATCCAAGTTATAGGTATCATTCCTAGTCCCATAAATTAAAATAAATCATTCTTATCCATTTTATACCATTAATAGGAAGAATAAATCCAATCCTTTTAATATTTTCATTGTCATGAGCATCTATGATAGGCATTTTGCAACACAAACTACTAACCTCATGTTCGGTTAAAATTTACTTCTTGTAAGAATGATACAAAAAGTGATAGAACACAACAAAAAGTTTTAAATCATTATTAAATTGTAACACCCCAAGATTTTATGAGATATATTATTTTTAATTTATTTGATCTTCTGTTATACACTACATGAAGATTAGATTGTACTATACACAACACCGTATTAGCTTGCAATATATGCAACACTATTCTTGGCTCATGTTACACACAAATTCAAGTTCATTTTGTGGAAATTATTCTACGCAACATTAAGTATAGATTTTGTTTAATGTATAAATGAAATACGTTTTGATTATGTTCTACGCAACACCAAACATATCTTTCACTACACGGAGCCCTAACATGGCTTGCATTACACGCAATCAAGACCTTCTTCAATAGCGTGTGTCGTACGCAATACCATGTTTCACTAAACAAGATATTATTATAATATTATTATGAACTAGCCGTTAAGAATAGTAAAACCCACTTTTTGAAATTTTATAAATTTTCTCTTTAAAAATGTACTACATTTTTGGATTTGGAATATCGAAATTATCCTAGGGTGAATTTTTGGTATTTTTCTGAAAACTTTTAATTTTTTATGAATATTGAAAACACTAGGTTACTATTTAAAAACCGACTTTGTATTTAAAAAAGTATGTATTTTATTTAAATTTATTTTAGGTCAAAATTGATACATAATACCTATATATGTTCAATGTAATTCATTTGATACATTTTATAATAATTTTAGATATATTAATATTTTATTGAACTTTTCACCATCTTTTACCAACCTCCTAGGAGAATTTGAAAATTTACATAAAACATAATGTTACTGCTTCTATTAGTGGAATTTCAAAAATTCGAGAGACACGGTTAATATCAAGGAGTAAAATTTGGTTCAATAAGAATAAAATATTTTTTGGTGAATAGTAACTTTTTACTTTTATTTACCACGGTTAAAAGTAAATAGGGTAATTAAAGGTAAAAATGATATTATTATTACCCTAACACATGTCCTTATTCTATTTGATAAGTTTAATTCAACCAAAAACAACCGTAGGAATAAAATATTACCCTTTAGGCCCACTTGGATTAGATTAGGACACTTATTATTATTATATTTAAAGAAGATTTAAAATAGTTAAAATCAAAGATTAATAACTAAAACATTTTTAATTTAGGGTTATACATAAGATAAATTCGACTATAAATATTAATTAGAAATATAAAAATATTTTCCTACATAATGGTATTTTATTTATAATTTTTTGAAATTAAATAATTTAATTTATTTGTGACACAAAGATGATGCATTAGGTACCTTATTAATTAAATATTCACATTATTGATGTTATAAATACCCAAATAAATGTAATTTGAGACTTTTTTTGAATTTCACTAATTTTATAGGTCAATATGACATGTCAGTATTTGTTCAATTAACATTGTTCTAACTAATCATTTTGTTATGATTTTCACAAAAATCAATTACCAAATAGTGTCAAAATTGACATAAATAGTTTTTAAAACAAATATTATATTATTAGTTGTTATTATATTCCTAAAAATCTAAGGATCATCCCAATGACATAGATAAGGATATATATATATATATATATAATGAACCAATTGGGGTTAGTTTGGATTGTTATAGTATGTTTATTAACCATATAGTGTAAGAAAACAAGAACACACGGTAAAAGTTAAATTATTTAACTTAGAGTTATATCTAAATGATAAGGTTTAAATAGTAACCTAAAATCATCTAAAACCTTTTGGTTGAGAGTATTTGGACCCATACCCACATTATCTTCGAAATAAAACAATTTTGAGCTGTTAAAAACTGAATATGACTTTATTATAATATAATATTTTAAGTATTCCTAAGGTGCCCCTCTCCTCCCTTATAAAAAGGGAACCCCTTCCCTCATCTCTTCACACCCTTTTGAGCCTTGAAGCTCGGCCAAACCTAAAACATTTCCCTTATCATATTCCCTATAAACATTATAGAGGTTCTGGTCTCCTCAAATGACAACCCTAGTGCCTTAAAGGGAGGTTAAGAAGATGCGCGTCAAAGAAGAGGTAATATCCTTTACCGATTCATTCCAATTTATTTCTTTTTATACTTATTAATATTTATTTTTTTCGTCATAAATTAATAGAATCAATATCACTCATATAGTTATATGTTATTATAAATATGAAACAACCCAATTTAATCTTCTATCCATCCTATGGAAATTGAAATAACCGCGCGTGCGTACGTACGGAATACCGTCTCCGCGCCATGGTGTAATCTGTTTTCCACAGCCACCTTGATTGGATGGGTATATTGGTGTAAATAAATAACTATATATGATTATTTTAAATTTATATTGATTCTGAGATATTATACAAACAATTCAATAAAATTCCATGATCATGGGAATGATATCATCGCTCATGCGTACATACGAACTACAATCTCCAAGAACGCGATGAGATTCATTTTCCATGATTAACCATTAAAGTATGATTATAATGTATATATAATAAATAATAATTAAAGATACTACATAATAATTATAATGGATTTATTTACATATATGTTTCAATTACTTAATTCCATTTAATTCAATAAGGAAACGAAAACAGCGTTCATGCTTACGCAGGGCCTACCATCTCCATGAACGGTGTATTTCATTCCATTTATCAATCTATCATATATATTTACATACTGAATATATATTATATATAAATCATGTTTTATATTATGTAATTAAGTAAATCAGGATATAAGTAATAATATCATGAACAACATGTCCAAACACGTATGATAAATGAAACGATTTTACCAAAAACACTGCTTTAACATGGAATTTACAAGAGAACGGGTAATATAAAGTCATAAGTGAAGCATATATGATATCATAACAATGAATATGATTCTGTAATAAGTCAATGACATTATATAAATCATTATACATGAGGTTAGGATACTTACAAAGCATATCAGACCTAAGGTAAGGGATAATTATTCCAATCTCATTCTTATCCGAGATTGTTTATTCGTAAATATTTACTTGGGTTATGTTTATTATCCATGTCCATATATTCTCAAAATGTTTTCTTACATGTATTTTAAAAGTGATTTTTACCCTTTTTTTACTTTTACCACATCTTATGAAAAGAATATTTACCTTGTTTACCATACAAGGTACTTTTTGACGTTTCTGGAAAAAGTACGAGAGGAATGTTTTTAAACTTATACGGCATGAACGGATTTTTACAGTATTATAAATCCTTATTTCCATGAATCTTATTATGCAATATTTCATGATTATTTTCAACAAAATCCTTTTCTTTTATAATTTCATGGCATTTTGTGAAAATAAAATGATTTTTAAATAAGAAAGGATATTTTCCTCAAGAATTTATTTCAAGTGTTTTATCAAAACAATTTTCCATCTAAGATAAAATTATTTAGTATGATTATGTTTCAAGTATAATGTCTCTATAATTTACATGGTTTCAATTTTCTTATGGTGAAATTATATCCATTTGTTTTATATGGATTATGTTATGATGGGATGATGTTTATGAACCCCATCTTATTATTTGGCTTATCATGAATGATTTATGTTTATGTTGTGGCACATGTATGAATGATTTCATTATGAGATGGGTGGGACCTATATCTCCCTCCAATGCAGTGGGTAATGATTTATATCTCATAAGATAGACATGGCTGGAATGGTAAGTTAATCTGGTTCAGTGATATAGGACTGGAACGAGGAGTGAACTCGATTCAGAAAGGGAATTTGTCCACAAAGATGGTATTTGCAGCAATGCCTTAGCTACTATGGAAATCATATCATGTTCTTAATGTTTTTCCACAATTACAAGTTTAATTTCCAAGTTATTTTATCATGATTGATGTTCCATTATGATATATGCTTTACGTACTGCCATGTTTTATGTAATTGCTCAAGATTTCGATGTTTAAACATTAAGTTTATGTTTTTATGTTCAAATGTATATGGTTTGTTTTATTTTCTCCATGCTTACCCTTAATGAGAATTTGAGCTCACCCTTTATATGTTTTTTCCCCAGGATATAAAGAAAGTTTTTAGGTAAGAAAACAAAAAGGGGAAGATATTTATGGAATATGTTGAAGATATTTCACCATGATTAGAAGATTATGTTCTGAGTTTCCAAAGACACTGAACTATTACGGTCCTTCATTGTTTGTTATTTATTAAGTATTCTGCAAAAGTAATGTAATGTCCATGTACTTCATTCTTTGGGTCTCTATAGTTGGTATCAGAGGAAAAGTTTAGCAAACCTTTGGAAACTAGGATGCGAAAACTTTAGTGAGATCCCTAGAGATATTTCTACGGTATGTTTAGGGATGTCCCTAAGGTTAAGTATAAGTATAGGTTATAGTAATATAATTATGGTAACAATCATAGAATTAAACTTAAGATGTTAGATACTGAAGGTACTTCCCCTTTTTTATGTTGTTTTCCTTCGGATGATTTTTCCCTCTCACACTACTCTTTTTGGGTTTTAGAAGATGGCTGCAACGCGAAGGAACTGTGTTGATCAATGTAATGGAAAATGCAATTATTGTCCTCTTGAACACACCAATGTTATGGGAGATGGAGTGAAAAATCATATTGCTATACTAACACAAGCTATTAATCATTCTGGACTTCCAAATGAGCAGTGAAAGGAACAATATTCTATTGAGTCTTTCATGAGGAAACGTCCACCTTCTTTCAGTGGGTCTTTGGATCCACTAGTTTCTGAACAATGGATTAGTACCATTGAAAAGATATTTTCCAAATATCGCTGTTCATAACATTAAAAAGTCATTCTAGCTATTTACCATTTAGAAGGTGAAGCAGATCAACGGTGGACTCTAATTAAGAATATGAGGCCCCGAGATGAAATTGAATCCATGGAATGGGATGAGTTCAAGAACATATTTTTTAATAAGTACTTCCCTCGTATTCTTCGAACAAAGATGGAAAAGGATTTCCTTTAGCTTTTGAAAAAGGATGATGAATCTGTTGGTATATTCGAAGAGAATTTTACAAGGCTTGAAAGGTATGCATCTGGATTTATCATCCAACCTGAAAGTAAAGTCGATTGATTCTTCAGTGGCATAAAACCAAGTCATCAAAGGGTATTATCTATAAGAGACATCAGTTCCAATGAAGAAATTGTGCATTGTGCTATCAAGGTAGAAATGGATGTTGGTGATACATATCCATCTCATGGTTTTGACAAGAAACGAAAGAGGGAGTTCAAGGAGAAATCTCAAAATAATAGTGAAAAGAAGATGAATCTTTCTTTAGGCTCAAAGTGTGGAAAGAATCATGGTGGAGATTGTCTTAAAGGGACTTGAAAATGTTT
The DNA here is from genome assembly GCA_963277665.1 of Viscum album. Classification (NCBI taxonomy): domain Eukaryota; kingdom Viridiplantae; phylum Streptophyta; class Magnoliopsida; order Santalales; family Viscaceae; genus Viscum; species Viscum album. The sequence continues at coordinate 1,072,157,551 of OY728127.1, read as the reverse complement.
TAAGTGTGTAAAAGAAGGCCATAAAGCCGATGGGTGTCGATGTAATGGAAAAAGGGTTGATAATGATGTAAATAATGAATAGACTGTAGAGAACGCAACACCAACACTTCAATGCATCAAGTGCAAGGAAAAGGGGCATTATTCTAATCAATGCCCTAATCCAAGGGTTAATGATGATCAACATGAGCAACCTCTTAAGGCAAATGATAAAAGGAAGTCACATGCAATCACAATTTGTGATGTTGAGTATGACAATGAGGTTGTGTAATGATTATGTGTTTATGTAATGGGATTTCAAAATAGTATCATGTAGTATCATTTAGGGCATTGTGGAATTTTGGAATATCTATGTATTGGTTTTCAATAATTATATGGTACCGGTAACCATGAAAAGTGATTGAAATATTTTTGGAAAGAAGATGATATGCGCATAATGAAGCGATAAAGAAAAAAATGAAATGTGCTCATGACTAATATAAGGACAAAGTAATATCATGGTTTGAGTATATAGATATTTTGGGATTTTGGAATGTGGAAAGTGATAAATTTCGACAGCATTCATGTTTTCACTAAGAGTCAATGGGTATTCATTTTTTCAAGAGAATAAATGATTAAGGTATTGCCATGTTTTTAATTTTACCAAGAAGATATATCATATGATATATGGGGTACAAATGATGGTATTCACATGCTCGTAAGATTACATTTCTAATAATCGTTCTCTATATACTATAAGATTGGACAGAAGTATTTTGGATAAGCCTAAAGATTGGAATGGATTATGTTGGATATAAGTCAGTATTGTTTAAGACTATAACTTTTTTCGATATTATGGAATTTTATAATAATGTAGTTTTAGAAAAAGGACAACTTGTAGGACGGGCGACAACCCGTCACGTCAGACAAGGCTATGGGAATCGAACCCACAACTGAAGAGAGATAGGCCTTTATCACCTACCACTGGCCTACAGGAAGTCCCTGGTTAGTAGAAACTAGTTTTATGATATATGACGTATAAGTCTATTTTAGGAACCATATATGATTATTCTCACTATAGATGGACTTATGTATTTTTGATAACTTTTTCTAACCTTTTCTTTGAGACAGATGGAATAACCCATCATTCTATCACATGATCCACTAACAATTCACGATTGACAAATTCAACTTCATTTCTTTAAGAGATGAAGTGGAAATTGTCCATGGAATGACCAACGGTGAGATTGTACCAAAATCAAGAAAGTATTTCATCTAATTCCAATTTCTGCAACTTTACGGAAATGATCTTGAAAACCAAAAATGTTGTCCTAGTGACCTTATATCTGATAAATTAGATGGAACCTTAGATCATCACAAATTTATGGCTTTTTGATTGTTGTCTTTTTCATAGTCATGTCCTCTACCACTCTTCATCAGAAGTTGATGGTTATATTTCTCTTCCATATCCATATTTTCACCCATGTTGTCCTATCTGGAAACCCAGTGCTGAGTTACTATGGGTGACTATTATGATTCTAACTTCCCTTTTTAAAATGAAGTTTTAGTATTCCTTTTTACGATGTAGGTTTCTATGAGTGAAACTTTAAATTAGTAAACCATTTATAACCCTGATGAATTTTGAGGGAGAAATTCATTTTAAGGGGGTAGAATGTAACACCCATAGATTTTATGAGATATATTTTTTGAATTTCTTTGATGTCTTTTATTATACACTACACCATGATTTTCTTGTACCATACGCAACACCATATTAGCCTGCAGTATATGCAACACTATTCTTGGCTTGTGTAACACACAAATTAAAGTTCGTTTTTTGGAAATTATTCTACGCAACATTATGTATATATTTTGTTTAATGTATAAATGAAATAATATTTGATTATGTTATATGCAACACCAAATGAATCTTTCACTACACGCAGCCCTGACTTGGCTTGCATTACACGCAATCAAGACCTTCTTCGATAGCGTGTGGAGTACACAATACCAAGTTTCACTGAACGATATATTATTATCATATTATTATGAACTAGCTGTTATGAATATTAATACCCACTTTTTGAAATTTTATAAATTGTATTATTAAAAATGAACGTCATTTTTGGATTTGTAATATCGAAATTAGCCTAAGGTGAATTTTTGGTATTTTTTTGAAAACTTTTAATTTTTTATGAATAGTGAAAACACTAGGTTACTATTTAAAAACCGACTTTTTATATAATTATTATTTATTTTATTTAAATTTATTTTAGGTAAAAATTTATACATAATACCTATATAAGTTAAATTTAATTCATTTGAGTCATTTTATAATAATTTTAGATATATAAAAATTTTATTGAACTTTTCACCGTCTTTTACCCACCTCCTAGGAGAATTTGAAAATTTACATAAAACGTAATTTTACCACTTCTGCGAGTGGAATTTAGAAAATCCAAGTGACACGGTTAATTTCAAGGTGTAAAATGTGGTTCAATAAGATAAAAGTAATTTTTGGTGAATAGTAACTTTTTAGTTTTATTTACCACGTTTAAAAGTAAACATGGTAATTAAGGGTGAAAATGATATTATTATTACCCTAACACATGTCCTAATTCTATTGGATAAATGTGATTCGACCAAAAACAACCTTAGGAATAAAATATTACCCTTTAGCTCTACTTGGATTAGATTAGGACACTTATTATTATTTTATTTAAAGAAGAGTTAAAATACTTAAAATCAATGTTTAATAACTAAAAAAATATAATATATGGTTATACATAAGATAGATTCGACTATAAATATACATTATAAAGATAAAAAGATTTCATACATAATGGTATTTTATTTATAATTTTTAGACATTAAATAATTTAATTTATTTATGACACAATGATGATGCATTAATTACCTTATTAATGAAATATTAACATAATTGATGTTATAAATACCCAAATAAATGAAATTTGAGACTTTTTATAAATTAAACTAATTTTATAGATTAATATGACATGTTAGTATTGATTCAATTAAATTTTTTCGAACTAATCACGTTGTTATTATTTTCACAAAAAACAATTACCGAATAGTGTGAAAATTGACACAAAATAGTTTTTAAAACAAATATTATATTATTAGTTGTTATTATATTCCTAAAAAAACTATGGTTCGGCCCAAAGACTTATATAAGGTTATATATATTAATGATGAATCACTTGGGGTTCGTTTGGCTTGTTATAGTAAGTTTATTAACCATATAGTGTAATAAAACAAGAAGACACGATAAAAGTTAAATTATTTAACTTAGAGTTAAATCTAAATGATAACGTTAAAATAGTAACCTAAACTTGTCTAAAACCTATTTTATGAGATTAATTATACCCATCCCCACATTAGCTTCGAAATAAATCAATTTGGAGCTATTAAAAACCGAATATGACTTTATTATGAAATAATATTTTATGTTTTCCTAAGGTGCCCCTCTCGTCCCTTATAAAAAGGGCACCCCTTCCCTCTTCTCTTCACACGCTTTTGAGCCTTGAAGCTTGGAAAAACCCTTCCCATTTCCATTCTCATCATCCCTATAAACATTATAGTGGTTCTGGTCTCCTCAAAAGACCAACCCTAATGGCCTTAAGTGGAGGTTAAGAAGAGCCACGTCAAAGAAGAGGTAATATCTTTTACTGATTCTTTCCAATTTATTTCTTCTTCTACTTATTCTTATTTATTTTTTTCATCCTAAATTAATATCATCAGTATAACTTATATACTTATATGTTATTATGAATATGAAACATCCCAATTTAATCTTCTATCCATCATACGGAAATCAAAATCACCGCGCGTGCGTACGTACAGAATACCGTCTCCACACCGTGGTGTAATCTGTTTTCCACAACCACCTTACTTGGATGGGTATAATGGTGTAAATAAATAACTATATATTATTATTTTAAAGTGATATTGGAACTGAAATATTATACAAACACTTAAAATACAATTCCATGGTCATGGGAATGATATCATCGCTCGTGCGTACGTACGGACTATCGTCTCCACGAACACAATGAGATTCATTTTCATGATTAACCATTCAAGTTTGATTATAAAGTATATATAATAAATAATAATGAAATATATTACATTATAATGATACTGGATTTAGTTACATATATGTTTCATTTAATTAATTCAATTTAATTCAATAAAGAAATGAAAACAACGTTCATACGTACGCACGGCCTACCGTCTCCATGAACGATGTATTTCATTCAATTTATCAATCTATCATATATATTTATATACTGAATATATATTATATATAAATCATGTTTTACATTCTGGAATTATGTAAATCAGGATATAAGTTATAATATCAAGAACAACATGTCGAAACACGTACGATAAATGAAACGATTTTACCCAAAACGCTGCTTTAACATGGGATTTACAAAAGAATGGGTAATATAATGTCATAAGTGAACCATATATGATATCATAACAATGAATATGATTCTTTAATAAGTCAATGACATTATTTAAATCATTATACAGGAGGTTCGGATATGTATGAATCATATTGGACCTAAGGTAAGGGATAATTAATCCAATCTCATTTTTATCCGAGATTGTTTATTTGTTAGTATTTACTGGGGTTATGTTTATTATCCATGTCCATATGTTCTCAAAATGTTTTCTTCCATGTATGTTTAAAGTCATTTTCACCCTTTTTTTTTACTTTTACCACATCATATGGAAGGAATCTTTCTTTTGTTTACCATACGAGCTACTTTATGACTTTTTTGGCAAAAGTACAAAAAGAATGTTTTTTTAACTTATACGGCATGAACATATTATTACAGTTTTATAAAGACTTATTTCCATGAAGCTTCCTATGAAATATTTCATGATTATATTCAACAAAATCCTTTTCTTTTAAAATTTCATGGAATTTTGTGAAAAGAAAATGATTCTTAAATAAAAAAGGATATTTTCATCAAGAATTTATTTCAAGTGTTTTATCAAAACTATTTTACATCTAAGATGAAATTATTTAGTATGATTATGTTTCAAGTATAATTTCTCTATATTTTACATGGTTTAGGTTTTCTTATGATTAAATTATATCCATTTGTTTTAAATGTATTATGTTATGATGGGATGATGTCTATGAAACCCATTTTATTCTTTGTCTTATGATGAATGATTTATGTTTATGTTGTGGAACATGTAAGAATGATTTCATTATGAGATGGGTGGGACCTATATCTCCCTCCAATGCATTGGTTAAAGATTTATATCTCATGAGATAGACATAGTTGGAACGGTAAGTTAATCTGGTTCAGTGATATAGGACTGGAACGAGGAGTGAACTTGATTCAGAAAAGGAATTTGTCCACTAAGATGGTATTGGCAGCAATGCCTTGGATACTATGAAAATCATATCATGTGCTTAATGTTTTTCCACCATTAAAAGTTTTATTTACAAGCTATTTTATCATGATTGATGTTCCATTATGATCTATGCCTTACGTACAACCATGTTTTATGTAATTCCTCAATATTTTGATGTTTAAACATTATGTAGATATTTTTATGTTCAAATGTATATGGTTTGTTTTATTTTCTCCATTATTACCCTTACTGATCATTTGAGCTCACCGTTTATATTTTTTCTTTTCCCCATGATATAAATAAATGTTTCAGGTAAGAAAACAAAAGGGGAAGATCCTTATGTGAGATGTTGAAGATATTTCACCTTGATTAGAAGATTATGTTATGAGTTTCCAAATACACTAAACTATTACCGTCCTTCGGTGTTTGTTATGTATTAAGTATTCCACAAAATCAATGTAATTTCCATGTATGTCAAGCTTTGGGTATCTACATAAATAGGTAAATTATACTTTTTTCATTCCTAGATCCCTTGTATTATATATTTTCAATCATACTAGTTGCTTCCCCTACTGACCCCATTGAGGATTCCTTTAAATTTCCTTCATAGTGCCATGTGAATTGTTTAAATTCGAATCATTCATGAAATGCTAATTAGTGTGTTCTTCATTTTATCCATATTTATACTTATAGTTTATTAGTTTTAAATTCAATACCATCTTCAAATTTGGGTTCTCAAGACCATGTGATTAGTCCCTATCAATCTGTTCATCATCTGAAAAAATACCATCTTTGGATCCAAAGAATCCTATCACTGAAACACCACCTGGCCCATTACATAACATGTAATGAAATTAATAAACATCAAAACCTCACACTCTTCTGACTCCCACCTAGAAAAAATACAGAAAACATCCTAGAATTATAAAAAACATATCTCAAAAAACATCAAATCAAATCATATACCAACATCCACATGTTTAACCAATATTGTTTTTTTAATTTTATCCTTATATAAAATGATAACTTGTTAGAAATCATCTCCAATAAAATTCTAATGTTGGGTTCCCCTTTTTAGAATTATCTATGACTTTCCACTTTTATTATGAATAAATTATGTGTATTTATTTATTTTTTATAAAAAATGAATATTTTATAATCATTATTGGATGGATATGAATCCAAAATGAATGGGCACTAATCACATGAAAAACTGTCTGAGGATGGAGTGAAAGAGTTCATCAAGATTGTAACAGAGCACGAATATGACCCTTCTAAAATTTTTTATCAATGTTTACATTTGTTTTATTATTGATTTTTTTGGAAGAGTTGGAAGAACATTTGATTTTTCTTGGAATAGATCATAGTAATAAACGTTGGATTAGACATGTGAAGAAACTGAATGTACAAACTAATTGGGATTATACTATGATTTATGGATCATTTGATAAGAATAACAATGTAAATGATGATGAAGATCATATGAAAGAAATGAAAATGGAAATTGAACATGACCTTCATGATTGTCCAAAGTTGTTTGAGAAGTTAAATATTTATGCTAATGGACCATTGTATATCGTTTGTAGTAAATATACAACATTGTTAGCTATATTAAAGTTATATAATTTGAAAGCTAGCCACAGATGGAGTGACACAAGCTTGACAAAACTACTCAGTATCCTAAATGATATAAAACTAGACAAAAATGAGATTCCTTGTTAAACATAAGAAACTAAATCAATAACACATTCAATGGAAATGGTCTATGAAAAATACATGTCTATCTAAGTGATTTCATATTATTACTCAAGGACTATGAATCACTCATAAAATTCTCTAAGTGTGATGTGAATCGATAAAAGAAATATGAATCAAGTCCATAAAAAGTTGAATTATAATTTCCTATCAATATGAGGATTAGATAACTATATATATTCTAGGAAATTTCTATACAATTAACATGGCATGCAGATATAGGAATTGAATATGGGAAACAAAATTATCCTATATACACTCCTTAGTGGAAGAAAATTGATTATGAGTATCCTAAATTTTTAAATTATCTAAGAAAATTACATCTTGCATTATCTATTGAAGGAATAAATATATTTGGTGTATGGAGTATTAATAAAAATACATTTCCAGTTATGTTGGTAAATTCTATCAAGCCACTATGGTGATGCATGAAGCTCAAATACATTATGTTTTCCTTGCTTATATCTGGACAAAAACAACTCAGTGATGATATTGATGTATATTTTTCCCCATTGATCAAAGATATACAATTTATGTGAGATATAGGTGTTACATTGTATGATTATATTAGAAGTAAAGAATTCACATTCAGATCCATGTTGTATAAATGATAAATGAATTTCTTAATAATGAAAAAAATTGTCTATAGAATTAAAAAAACTGGGGTATCCTATTTGTGAAAAATGCACACACTCTATTATACTAAAAACATTATTTGAAGATTTTGTTTTTAAGAAGCCATAAATTTTTACCTTGTTGACATAATGAAAAATCCAAGATGGCATTATATTATGAGAATATTGAAAAAGGTACAACACGGTCTCCACTAATGGGTGATCAACTATTCGATGAAGTAACAGATAATGACAATATTTTTTGATAAAACATTTTTGGAAAACCTAGTGAAATTATGTTGGAAAATAAGATCATATTATTTTAAATTATTTTATTGAAATTGTTTGTATGTTAGAAATTTTCTTGATGTCATGCATGTAGAAAAAATGTATTTAATAGTGTTTTTGGAACGTTACTAAATGTTTTTGAAAAAACAAAATATTTAATCAAGGATAGGTTTGACATGATTGATATTGTAATAATAGAATATTTTTCATTGATGATGGGTGGAAGACATTATTTTCATCCTCTAGTAGTTTACACTTAATCCAGATAAGAAAGTTTTCAAGTTTTTAATTTCAATAATAGTGTAAAATATCCTTAAGTGTATTCATAAAATATAAACAATATCATCTCATTGACTAATTTGAAGTTAAAGGGTCTAAAATCACACGACTATCATGTTTTTATGAAATATTTGATTCCCACTTCTTTGTATTTTATTCTACCAAAAAATGTTTTACATGTATTAACTACACTCTAATTCTTTTTCAAATCCATATGTAGTAATGTTATAGACTCGAAGAAGTTTCCAATATTAAATAAGGATATCATAGTAATATTATCTGAATTATAGATGTTTATCCCACCATCATTCATTAATATTATGGTGTTTTTGATGTTTGACTTGGTTACAGAGGTTCAACTATGTGGTCAAGTACATTAATGATAGGTGTACTCCATTGAATGATATATGTTGATTTTGATAGGTTAATTTAAGAATAAAAGTCATCTAGAAGGTTGTATTGTATAATGATATAGATTGGAAGAAACATTTGAATTATATACCAATTACCTATCATATGCTGATAGTATCGGTCTCCCAAAATCTCATCACAGTGAACACCTTATGGGAGAAGGGATTTCTGAAAGAGATGCTGTTAGAATTACTATCCTAGATTTGGATAAAGGTCACATTTAAATTTTACATAATAGTGTAGAGGGTTCTCCATATGTTGAATCCCGCAATTTTATTCTTATACATTTGAATGTATCAGGTTATAATGGATGGATATCAAGTAAATATAATCAACAGATTATATGATGGTTTTGAGATCATATTTATAAGGAGTTATCTAAAAATATAAATTCAATTATCGAATGAATTCTATGGATATCCAGGACACTAAATGAAAATATTATATCTTATAATGGTTTTGTAAATAATGGTTATACATTTTATAAAAAGGAAAATTATTAAAGTATTATGATGAAAAATAGTGGAGTTATGCTTATGGTGGAAACGATACACGTATTCAGTTCCAAGGATAGAAATCCAATTTATGTGAATATTTAATAGTTTTACATCATCAGATAGATATAAAAGTTGGATTATACCAAATTTCAAGTGTTTATTTTCTATTAAAAATAGGTTATCAAAATCAGTGTAGTGAAAGTCGATGAATTGGGCATCAAGAGATGAATTTTAGTTTGGATGGGTATAAGGAAAATTCATTCATAATGGCATCAAAAGTAGTGTGTTTGTTTTATGTCTCATATCGATCAAATAATAACTGTTAAATTGTCTTGTTTAAAACTAAAACAACTGTAGTGTCTGATGGAAATTCAATTGAGGATTATAATTTCATTGGGAGATCACAACAATTTCACGGTGGTCCCAATGTAGAAAATTAATTGTACATTAAATTGGACCACAAAGAGGGGATTTGGATACTTTATAGAGGATCAAAATACCTTCAACATTTAAAGAAAAAAAGAGAGTTCAATGAGAAGGATAATGTTTTTTTAATATAATATGCTTTTCCTCATAATATTGAGTGTTCTCTGCATCATTTATGTAATCTAAATTAAATGTTTGAAGACATGTATAGATAATTATTTCTCCACATGAAGATTTTACCAATACCAAGGAAGAATATATGATTGATAGTTTAACTTTAGAATTATTATGGGATTAAAAACATGTTGATGAAAATAATAACAATGTAACATCACAATGTTAACTAAAATTATCAAGGTAAGGAGAAATGGTCTAAAATTTGAGGTTGGATGGAATCAATGCAGCCAACCTATTAACCCCAACAATTCAATGTTCATTAGTTATGTTGGGATCATAATGAGAATGAAAGGGGAAATTAATATAGATACATGGAACTATGTCATTATTACATTTTAGGAAACACTTAAGGGAGATATTAGGGTAATGTTACGATATACATCCTATATTTTAAAGAAAAATTATATAATAAAATATTTATTTTATTTTCATTATCCCTTGTAGAGTTTGTTTATTTTAGATGATTTAATTATGGAATATGTATTAATGGTCATTGTAAAATCTCATATAGGTTCCAAACACATCTTACAAAGTATCATCTTAGGGATATTGAGGTGAAAATAAAACCTCATCCCCAAGTTACTTATGCACACATTATAAAATCGGAAACATGAAAAAATTTCATTAGTTATCTCAATGAGAAATCATTTCATGTGCATTGTTGTTGAAAATATTTTATTTCACATTATTTGTTTTATCCACTTTGATTAAAAAATATTAATTTATGAAACGCCAAAGGTGTGATGAAAATAAACAACTTTTATCAAAACCAATATACCTCTATTGTAAATAATGAATGGGGTACACATCACCTAAAATGAAAATTAATGTTTTTTAAATCTATGATAATAATTTTATTTGATATGAAACAACATATGTTCCTTTTTTTATATGAATATTGGTGATTCAAAATATAAAGCCACCTCCATCCTAAAACATGTTCTATGGAAGGAGGACCATATAAATTGTGGTACAAATAAGGATGAAAAAATAGTAATTGTATAGGAATCAAGTGTAATTATGACATAATATAAAATTTTTATTCTTTCTAACAATATTACATAAAAATATATATTTATGTTCATATGTTTTTTATATAGTTTAGAAACATGAATAAGAAACGATTGTGCCTAAAAAACTACTTTCATTATATTTAAGATGACCTAAACAATATGTTCATGTTAGAGATGTTGGTTTTTGAGTGTTACCGCAAACATATTTCTAGAATACAATCCAGCAATAAGATATATATCAATTGATGAAAGACATGCATGAGAAAATAGATTCTTTGAAATATATTATTGTATGATCTAATTTGTGGACCAATATATGCAAAAGGATCAATGTGAACAGGTAGTGGAAAAAAGATCAGTACATGAAGAGATAAAGGACCCCACTATCATTCAAGCTAGCCATTCCTCTCAACCGCCAACCATACCCAATGAAATCCATTTTTTCATTACTCTTTCATCTAAACAAGAATAAAACTACTTAGGATAACATTATATTACTAAAATAATATTGGGTGATGTTTTATGTGATTTGTATCTATCAACACCCATGTGACTCCTTATTATTAGGGGTATGGTGCATAATATCCTAGGATACAAGTTACACACTAAACATATCCCAAAAGATTACATGAGAGTGGGGATTGGAGTATCTCTTGATCTGAGTACAGATTTTCCAATTTTTCTTGATGACATGGATGTTACTATGGTAAATAAATCTATTGGAACTTTTATAGCATAGTTATATATTTTTTTAATGTTACATGAAATGTGTCGTTAAAAATTACTTTCAAATGAAAAACCGTTAACAGATGAAAAAAGTTTTGAAATGAGGTATGATATTACAGATGGAAACAATGAAAGGTAAATGGAAGGTTGGATCAATAAAATAAAGTGAATAAAAAAAGAAATCAAAAGGACATTTAAAAGTACCTTCAACTTACTAGTTTCACTACCACATATATTATCATTACAAGTTCATACATACACTAAATTTAAAGAAAAAATATATATCCTATATTCAATATAAAGAAGAATTTTTTGGAGATTACATTTTGACATGGTTGGTCTGGAGAGTATAAATGAGATTTATTAAGTTTGAATATTGGGGAGTCTCTTTTTTTAATACATACATGAGGTATATTTTCATAATCTATTAATCCAAAAACTGACCTACTATGTTCAATATAATTAATATCAATTCATATTTTCGGTAACACCCTGAGATTTTGTGAATTATTTTTCTTCGAATTAATTTATTTTTATTGATTTTTTTCACTTCACAAAACATTGAATATAGTTTTTATTATTTAAAATCACTATAATTGGACTATGTTATATGAAACACTGACTTGTCTTACATTACATAGAACACTGAGATACTGAAAAACAACACTATATTATTATAATTATTTAAATGAGATAGTTATAAAATAGTAATTAAACATAGTAATATTAATTTTAATAAATAATATTTAAATTTTACTTATAATTGTTTCAAATATATATAACATATTTATAATGAAACAAATAATTTTGGTAAAGTTTTTATATGTTAAAAAAACTATTTTCTTAACTGAATTATTTTTACATCCCTTTGTGAAAAATAATAAAATAAACTTTAGACACCCATAGAAATTTAATTTGATAAAATAAACTTCATTTTTTTAATTCATAATTTCATAATTATCATAGGGTGATTTTTTGTGATTTTTATGAGAAACTTCATTTTTGATGAATAGGTAAAAACACAGAATTTTAATTCAAAAATGTTTTTTCATCTAATTTATTTATATAGTTAAATCAGATTTTAAGTTGGTTTTAAAGTCTTTATAGATCAATTATAAATATATTAATCCAATTTAGTACATTAGAATCATTTTTATATTGAATTTAGATATAAAATCTTAATGAACTTTTTAACATTCTCACTTTAAACCCCCGCTTTCTTGCCACGTTTGTGGGATTAGCATTAAACACAATTTTTCCACATATATAATTGAATTTCAAAAAAAAACATAAATAGTTTTAATCAGTATAATATTTATATTCTAATTATATCAACTTAATTTTTGACCAAAATATCAGTGATAATGATTAAAATTAATTACAGTGATTAAGGTAAAATTAAGCATAATAAAGGACTAAACCTTAAATTTAAGTGCCAAAATGACCTAGAAATTTTTATAAAACCCGTTTTATGGAAATATTTCAGCCATATACCTTCCATTATTATGTCTATTTGTTTTTTATGACTTTTTTAGGTAAAAAGTGGGTACACCTAACTTGTTTTCTAAAATGCCAAGTGTGTCCCTTCCCTCCACTATAAAAAGGTAGTCAACCCCCCCCCCTTATTCACACCTCTAAAACCTCATTGGATAAGCCCTGATTTTCTAAATTATCCTCCTAACATACCTCCCTTAATCCATGAAGCCACCCTTTGGGCATAAATCCAACGAACGAATCCCTTTGGTGAAAACCAATAGGAGGTACCAAAAGAAAAGGTTAAATCCTTCCTCAAGATCCTTTCTTTTATATTATTTCTACACTACCTCAATTCATCTTATTCCATGATTATATAAAAGAAATTCTCAACATTATTATATGTTTTTATATTATGGTTTATACCTACACTTACACACACATCCATCTAATGGTTAACGAACTTACTATTCTTGTGTACGGTGAACTACCACCTCATGAAACAAAGTTGTTTGTTCATCCTTTACCACGTTTCATGGTGGGAATTATGATGGAAACAATATTTATATATGATATTTATATGATATTTATATTCTCTTTATTCTTATGTAATTTTTATATATAACATACCTTTATGCTTTCTATCTTGTCATTGTATGATAACATCCTTAGTGAAAGTGTGGACTACCGCCTCCTCAAAGTCAGGTGATTTGTTCACACAATACATGGAATGCACTAAGGATGGGTTTAATTAAAAATATATTTCATAAAAAACATATGTATGATATTCTTAACATATTTTCATTTCTGAAAACAAAACATATCATTTTCTTTATTACCCTTTTCACGCACTAAAAAGTGATAACATTATTCGTGGATGTGTGGACTACCGCCTCCTCGTCACGTTGTGATTATTTTTACATAATAATAATTATATATATAAGTATATATTATTAAATTATATGATATTTTTGATATAATTATCATTATATAAAGATATGATGTTACTTTCCTTTTTCAATAATGATCATTAAAAAATGGAAATGTTACTCATGCGTACGTACGGACTACCATCTCCATGATTGTAATGTTGGTTCATTTTTCATAACCACCATTAATGATTGGTTGTAAAAGTATAATTAATGTATAAATATGATAATTATTTCATGATTATTATTCTGGATATGTTTATATAATTACCCCTTTAACCATAGTCTACCAACCAAAGTTGTTTTTAACACATGAACCAAATTTGTTTAAAACACCAAACATAAACTTAATGGTTTAAGTAGTTGTATACAACATGGTAATAAGTGATGTAATGTATTGGATTTTATGTATATTATTTTTAAATATTATATAAAATTATTTCAAGACCATTCTTTTTGACAATTTGTGATTCTGTGGCCTGATGTTCATCGAATAAATGTTTGAAATAAATTAAACTCTAAATAGCACAAGTGAGAGTTTTTCCTAAAAAAGTGGAATAACTTTTAAACGGGTGATAGAATCAGAAATATGAGGGAACATTTACATTAAGAATAGTGATTTTACCTTAGGTAGGGCCTAACATCAACCGGCATAGGTCGACTGCAAAATTTATTTATAGATGTTTTAAAGGAAATAAAATAAAATAATAATTTCTTTTATTTTAAATGTTTCCTTTTTAACATAATGAACTGATTCTTACCCTTTAAATATGTGCTTATGGAATGTTCACAGGGTTATCCAAATGACCCGACAAATTGAGGATTGTTGTGGGAGCTATGGAGGAGAACCCATTGGCGAATGACGCCGGAGCAATTGATCGACGCACCTTAGATTTGACTGAATCTCACCAATGAATGTGACACGAAGATCATTCTTCAATCAAATTGAGGTAGGATTTTTGTAATTTTGATTTTATTTTCCCTATTATTAAATTAAATGATGAATGCAGATCAACCCACAAATAGGTTAATCCGCGGATCTTGCGTTCATGCGGGAGGGTTATTATTTATGTTTCTTCTGGGGTTTTGATCCGGGAATTGATTTAGGATAATTGTTGAATTGTTTTTGATTCTCCTATTAATCTTATTAACGAGTGTGTATTGATTCCATGATGAATGATTGTGGAAGTGTGTTCCTACTTTGTTTATTTAATTTATTTCTCCTTTTTAACCCCATGTTCCTCGCATTCTTCGTGGGGTTATGAACAATGGATCATTGCACATACATTTCACAACACAACGATCCCAAATTGGAGATTCAACATCGTGATGACCTAGTGGAGGTGTGACGGTGATGGCAGATGATGAATCGGGTTGGATCGAGGGACGTATTTCTTCAAGAGTTCTTTTTGTGGGTGGATAGATACGTTTCATGGGGCAGATTGGAGGTTTGAAACAAACGGAAGAGACTTCGTGCAATTGGTTTGACCAAAAACCATGAGTTTCGAAGCAATCACACGACCATATCGATGATTGGGGAATCACCTGAGGTGTGGTGATGAAGAACAACGCGTTCTATAAAATCTTGAAGAACACAGTGTGTTATCCGAAGAAAATGTTGTGTGGGGTCAGAATAAAAGTAGCTAGGTCTTCCGCACTGTACATTGTGAAGGACACAACGTGCTCTCGGGAGGACATGATGTGTGGGCCCCACCCAACATTGGTTGTAGTTTTCAGCGACATGAAGCATAGACACGGTGTGTGACCACAGTCACACGGCATGTGGGTCCTTACAATAACTAGGTGTGTATCTTGGAATATTAATAGATATTAGGTGGAGTACACAACATGTACTCCACCACACCACCATACATGCCTGGATACGCGGACCACCCCGTGTACTGGTACACGGTCTGGGACACATGGGTAGAATCCATGTATGGGCACATGGAGAGCATATGCGGAATATTCTCGGGGTATCAAAACATGGTGTTCCACACTCTTACATGTCGTGTATACCTTCTTTCACATTCCAAGCCTTACAACATGATCCATTGTACACGGGCAATACCCAGGGTCAAAGGACATGGCGTGTGACTCTTCTACACGTTGTGAACTTCTCTGTACATGGATTGATCCTATTTTCCACCATACTTTGGACAAGTTTTAATTGGAAAATTTCTCTTTTACCCGTTCCCCTGAAGGCCAGGTATCGTTTCCAACCAAAAGAGTATGATCCCTTCAAAAGGACCTTCTGAGATAGAGTCAGGTATCCCTCTGAGAGGCCCAAAGAAAGATCCTTTATCCATTCTTGATCATAGGTAGATTCAGGTATCAACATGACTAATTCTATAGGATAAATATCCTCTACTTAGAAGGTGAATTTGGATGAGTCGTGGTATCCTCCAACGCCCTAGCAGTGATCCTTATATATATATCATTATCTTTTCCCACTCAGGAGTGTGTTCTCCCAAAATGAGTGTATATGATTTATCTTCGGATCTATCAATGCATCTATTTCTCTCATGGACTTTCTTGACAAACAGTACTTCTCAGACAGAGGATATCAGAGCTATCAGACTCGTAGAGTGAGTTCTCCCAGAGGAGTGCTTTGTGGAATCTTATAACTAAATCCCTTGTGTGGATATATTGTTGTTTTAGACTACTGGTCTGGGTTTTGAGTATATCTAGATGTGTTTCTATTTCTATATATTCATTATAAAAATATAGTTTAGATTTTATTTTACATTTACTTTTTTTATCGCTTTGTGGTTTTCATGGTCCTCTACCGAGTATTGTTATACTCACCCTTGCACAGGATTTTCCCACACATGTCGTGTCTTGTGCAAATGAGCAGCCTTTTGACGGAGTCCGGGGTAGAGCAGGACCAAACTGTGCATTCTAAGTTCCTTACAGGCCGAGGAGTTCCTACAGCTACAAGTAGCAGTCCCAGTACCTCTATATGAGTTCCTGTTTGACTTTTTAGTTTGCATACTCTTTCTTTTGGTGGGCTTGTATTCTGGTCCAGTTTACATTCCGCACTTTACTTCTATCGTACTCTGTTGGTTGGGTTTTGTTGTATTCAAGATTTTTTCCTTAGTTGTTTTTTCATTTTAGTATTTTTGGGCATGGATATGTGGGCATGTGTACAAGAACATAGGCAATACCTCCCATTTTAGTGATATGCCTATTCTGTGTTAGTCACCTGCCTCTGTACTATTAGAGGCGGGCTTGGGGAGTCACGACACGGGCCCCACTGGAACAGGTTGTGAAAAGTGAAGTAAAGGTAATAATAAAAATTAAAAATGTTATGAATAAATTAATTAATCAACATAAGTTTGTTATTCATGATGATAAAGACACAGGTGAGATGTCAGACTCAAGGTAAGGGAATTTCATCTCACTTTTTATTTCTGTGAGATACATGTGATATTCAACACTCGCTTCTTTTTGGTGTTGTATATACTTCCCTATGAAATTTTATATCATTAATTTTCTTTTTTAATGATATTAAAATCGTTAAATTATTTTATTCTCTCATGGGTGTCATAATTCTAATGTTCCTCTATTATTAAGTATTTTCTCATCTCGCTTTTATTTTCCGTGAGACACAATCCATGTTCACCACCTATTTATTATATGTTGTATGTTTATTGATGATGTATGTATTATATAATTATTATAGTTAAATTTATGGGTATTTACATATCCATATTATGATCTTTCTTTCACGGGGTTTATGTTTCAAAAGTTACCAAATCGGTAAAATAATTTTATCTCGTTTTTCCTTCTTTGAGACACATGTATGTTAGGCACATATATTTTTATATGAGGTGTATATAATTCTTTTTAACATGTTATATCATGAATATAATTCTGTTAATGATATTTTAAACTTTATTTAATGTTATTATTTCCATGGTATTATGATTTAAATTTACCAAAGTGGTAACAGTTTATAGCTTTAATCTCATCATTTATCGAGATTGTTTATGATTATGCTTCCATTTATGAAATATTATGATCCATATCTCAATAAATATCATGGAATTTATTAAAATAAGGATATCAATTTTATATCTAAGTAATTTTACTATTTTCCCACTCTTTGTTACTTAAGATAATTAAGAAAACGTTTTTATGAAAATCTGACTTTATTTCTCCTTTCAATCGGAAATCCATGTTCTTACAAAACCATGTTTTCTAAAAAAGTTATCAAAAATGTATTACTATTATCCTTTTATGTTTGATGGAAATTTTTACCCATGAATTAAATTTTAAAGAAATGGTTTTAAAATTAATATTCTTATCATTTTCAGATCAATGTAATTTTCTGAACTTTTATGGTGAAGAAGGAATGTTCGGCATGTATAGACCAACCCACCATCATGACCATCATTTACTTGATTCTTACTTTGTAATTTTAGAAGGTTAATTTTTTCAAATAAAACATTTTACTAATATTCTATTAATTTATTTATTTCGAAATGATTTTCAAAGAAAAAGGGTTTTCAGAAAAATCTTTTAAAAGGTGTTTTAAATGATTTTCAAAGATTATTTTATATGATTTCAAAAGACTGTTTTCAAAGAAATGGATTTCAATGATTTCAAATACTATTTTATAATTTTTCAAATTATTTTCGAATAAAAAGTTTTTAAAATTTTTTTAAGGCCCTTTTATAGGTTTTCAAGGAAAAATGGTTTTCAAAAATGCCTCCAAGCTTTCTTTACATGTTTTCAAGGTTATTTTCAAAGAAAATGGATTTCAAAAAAATTAATGTTTTAAAAATAATTTTCAAATAAGAAAGTATATTTTCATAAAGAAATGTTTTCCAAATATCTTTATAAGTTATTTTCCATCTAAGATAACATTATTTTTTATATTTTATGCTCTACAGGGGATATGATCCAAGAATACCATTCATATTCTTTCTTGAATGTTTTATGTTTAAATGGAATATTTTTATGAAACACTCTACTATTTCATGGGTTATATGAATTTGAAACCCACTTCATTTGATGGTTTATTTTTTGATGAAATGATTATGAAACTAGATTTTTTTCCCCAGGTTAAGATATGATTACATGTTTATGACACCCATTTCATTTCATGGGTTTTGAGATGAATATTTTATGAACATGTATCACATGTATATATGATTTGATGATGGGATGGTTGCGAACTATATCTCACTCCAATGTATTGGGTAAAGATTTATATCTCATGAGATAACGACGAGAATCAAGCCAATGGGCTTGATCCACTATGGGAAGATAGGGAAACCCAATCCCATAAAAATAATGGTCTTTGAATGGGGACGGTGGTGTGTAGAAATCAGTAGGTGTAATCACCATGAATATGGAAGTTGGGGAAACCTTATCCACTATGAAAATATGTAGAAATATGATCCACTTTGGGAAGATGGGGTTCCGGGGTGTCGGGGTGTCGGTGGTCACTAGCAAGGGGTCGGGGTTGAGGCGGTCACTGGTAGGGGGTCGGGGTCATGATGGTTGTCGAGGGGAGCGGGAGGTGGGGGTGGGGGAGAGGGTCGTCTTTAAGGGGAGCGGGAGGTGGGGGTTGGGGTCGTGGGTCATGGGTCGTCAACGAGGGGAGCATTAGCTGGGGGGTCGCTGTCAAGGGGAGCGTGAGGTGGGGGGGTCGAGGTTGAGGGTCACCACCGAGGTGAGCGTGAGGGGGGTCACCGCTGAGGGGAGAGGGTGGTGGAGGTCACTACCAATGAGGGGAGAGGGAGGTGGGGGGTTGCTGCTGAGGAGGGGAGAGGGACGTCAGGGGGTTCGGGGTCACAGAGGGGAGCGGGGTGGCTCAGGGTAGAGGGAGGGGGGGAAATTAAGGGTTTTTAAAAAATATGTAACATCAGTTTAAATAAAACACCATTAATTGTTAAAATAAATATATATATAGTGACATATTAATAAAACCACCACTATATTAAAAAAAAATTCATGTGATTTATTTCCGGATGGTTATTATATTAACAGTTAACCACTCATTTTTTAGTGTATGAATGGGTTCTGAAATACTACCCTGGCTTTGGTATCAAATCACTACACCCTATTATGCTATGTTTATTACATATTTCATGTGAGTCTATGAAGTCCTCATGCATTTATATCATCACATGCATGGAATCAAAACCATTTTTATGGAATGTACAATGTGTATCATGCATGAAATATCTCAACTCACCTTATTTCTTCTTGGTGAAACACATAAAGGGTTGAATGCTCAACATCTCCTATTACATGTGTGGTCTTGAGTTTCTTCAAATGGGCTTTAGTTTCTTCAAATAGATCTCATGTTTTATGCCACTAATTGATCAAAATCTCCTTCTTCAAGTAAATCATGCATGGAAACAATCCTTCACACAAATCAACCACATAAACACTCATTATTCTTCAAGAAAACATGGTTGGATTCAATGTATCTCAAAGCTTTTCAGAGACCAGAGAAGGTTCGTGGATCTATCTTCACATAGGAATTATGGATAGATTGTTCCTTCTTCACGAAGAGTAGAGTCTCATGTGATATTTCTTTAATAAATCAACAGAGTCTCATAGTTATTTACTTCATTCAAGAGATTGCATGAAATCTCTTCCATGTAGATGAATATGAATGCAGTAGTCTTATTTTCATTAGTGGAAGTGTGAATCCTTATGGGGGATTTGTTTTCATAAATGAAAAATGATATCTCTTAGAATATTTCAGCATCATCAACTCAGTTGGTAACTTATTATTTATAGATGATTTTTTATAGTGTTTTCACCTCCTTGGATCCACTTTCTATGTTGTGCCAATTCATTTTGAATAGCTGAAGATCTTGGGCTTTAAGAATACTTTCAAAGTGGGTTCTTAATTTTTCAATTCTAGAAAAGGTGGAACCTGGGCTTCATGAGTTTAGATTTATCCTTCACATTAAATTCACATGTGAATGAGTTATAGAATTGCATGAAATAGAAATGTATCATCTTCACTGTAATTTCTTCGACAATGACTCATTCATTATTTTCACCCTAGACCATATCATGTTCTTGGAATAACATCATGCATGCAAGGCAATGTTTCATGAATGATGTCAAGCTTATCTTTTTATCGATCTTGTATCGATCATCGGAGATGGCTCGACATTGTGTGAGCTTGCAGCATCCAACCAGTAGCTTTAGGATGACCATGATATGAAGCTGGTGGGAAGAGGTAGAGGATGACAGTTGTGCCTCAATCAGATGACATATAACAATGAAATCAGAAGGACAATATTATTTTCATAACTTTTTAACACCAATGAATAGTATTCCATATCCACTCTCCCATGTATATCTCTTCTTATGAAGAGTGGGTGTGGTCGTCCAATTGGTAGACTATTTTTTAAAATAAATCCCAAAATATATGATTAGTTAAATTACTATGTTTGAATATTCCATCCAAATAAGTACCTTTTCAAAATTTTCTACATTAGAAAATCATATTTTTCTTGGCCATTATAATTTCACTTTCCCAAACATTTCTTCATGTAAAATAATATTTTCATGGTGTTCAGGATCTCTTTATGAAAGAAACTATATTTTTATAATCATTCTCATCTTCTTTAGACTTTATACAATCAAGAAACATCATTGAATGGATCATATTCCTTATTTGTTAGAAGCAATGTGTCATGTAAAATCACTTAGTGACACACATCTTTTTCACATAAGACCAGTTCAAAAATCGTCAAGGTTTCATGATGAATTCCTCAAGCATGACATCCAATGTCATAAAATGAATCCATAACAATTATACAAGAATCACCACTTAATATCATGGTATTTCCTTTGATCATATATATATGTAACTCAACCTTTAACAAACATGCTTGGGAACATCAAAGCACTTTCAAGCTATTCTTCTTCAACACATATTGACAAACTCATCGAAAAAACTACAACACAAACACAACATAGGATCTGTATGAGTGTGTGTGTATACATATATAAATACATAAAGGTATCTATATATATTCATATATAATTTTTTATATATATCATACAGGTGTGTTCCCATATATATATATTATATATGCATATGGTATCAAAAAATTAAATCAAAATACAAATACAGTATATATATGTGATTTCATATCGGAATTTTTCATGTTAATTTTCAACAAAAAAAATATCATAATTGCATCGTCATTGTTGTATAAATTTTTCATGGGTAACTAAAAACATTCATAAGAAATTATACCAATAATATGTTATGATCCACTTCCAGATATTAAAATTTAAAAACACTAAAACCATGATCATCCAAACTCTTTGGAAATCAAAAATAGTGGTTGTATAGTAAAAGGGAAAGACACTATGTACAAAAAGGGAAATGTGGGTCGTATGGTACATGTACAAGAAAATAATAACTAAAAGTGTGAAATAATGAAATATAGAATAAAAAGGAGTATAAATAATCACAAACCTTGGGTTTTGAATGTGTTGATTTATCCCATAAGTTTGAGGGGGAGCGGTGAAAAAGTGTTCAATTATGTGAGAGCCTAAATGATGTGAGTGATAGTATTCTCTATTATGGTTGTATTTAAAATAACATGAGGGTATTATTAGCACTTTCCAAAAAGATTGGATAAATACAGATTTTATCCACATTGATAAAACATAGCACTGATAAAACTTATATTTATAACCTCTTTTTGGAAAGCACTAATAAAAATAATGTAAAATAAATTACAAAATATTTTAAATGAATATATATTAAACATGAATCCTTTTTAAAAAAAAGTAAATATTAAATAACATTATTAATGAATATATAATCTTAAATTCATAAAATTCATAAATGAGTGAAATTTAATAACTAAAAATGAATAGACTTCAAAAATATTCTAAAAAAGGATACTTTTTATTAATTATATAAATTATTAAAAAATTAAAAATGAATATATATTTAAATAAAGATGAATACAAATTAAATATGAAAATTATAAACATATTAAAAGAATCAAATGTTAATGAATAAATATGTATAAATAAACATAAAATATTAAAATATTAAAAAAATATTAACAAAAATAAATATTAAAATGAATAAAATATAAAAGTAAAAAATCATAGAGCCCAAGGAGCAGGTGCCAATGAGAGGTCAGTGAATCAATGATACCCCTATTTTATGAATTTTATCTCATTTTAAATTCAACCTCCTGAACTATTTAATGTTCTTGATCCACTCAATTTTTTTATCAAAACCTCACCTTTGTGTGTAGTAATAAAGAATAGAGTGCATCACACAATATTTATAAGGTTTTTATAAATAGTATACTCCTTTCCATGTTGGAAAGACACCCCTACATAGATTCTCTTCACTATTTCCACAAGTGAATACAACCATTTAGACACCCTAGTTACAATCTCTCTACAATTTATTAGACACCACAATTAGTCTTCTTCTCTGATTGGTTAGATATCCCTATCATAGGCCTCCCATTGCAGGTTAGACAACTGAGCTACAAGATTCCTCTTTAATATTGATCCATAGTTAGAAAGATCTTCTTCACAGATAGTATTCCTCTATAAGAAAGTTGGATTACCCTTTTCTTATTTACAATTCTTAAAGGTCTTCAACAAATGTCTTGAACAATCTTGTTGGACTCAAATCACCTTTCAGATCTTGAATTATCTGAATTATCTTCTCCAAATGCTCGAGTACATGTTATCCCCTTTTTTAAGAATTACACAACTTTGGCTCACTCTCACTTCAATACAAATATATATCAAGTTCTTGGAATGATATTTCAATTCTACTCATATAATTCCTCATCACATAAGTACACAATTTATCCACAATAAAATAACAATTTTTCATGTGATAATGTCTCATTAATTCATGATTTAAAATCCACATTTTAATGTTTCAAGAATAACAAAATTAATTTCCTTCTTCAAATATAATTTTTTTGGTGGAGTTATTATATTTTTCTCATATTGAATACCCCATAATTTTCATGGGTATTATTTTTCATGAAACACATAAGGAATTCTCATGGTTTCGAGTATCCTTTTTTTCTTCACGTGGATTTCCATCATGCATATAGGTAATGTGTGGCTTCCATCTTAAAATGCACCCAAAGGACTCTGCTTTTCTTATATGATTGCACCCGCGGCTCAAGACTCAATCTGTATGCATGCATCTCACAATAGATACCTAAAGACTAGGGCTTCTCCATTCTTCATGCTATTAATAAATATCATGCCTCAAGTAGTATTAAACAACCTTCCATTAAAATTAACAAAAGACTCAGACCAAACTATTTCTTCCTATGGTTTAAATATTCATCAAGTATTCATACCAGTTGTTAGAATGCATTAAATCTCTTGTATTCACATCACATCCACTGGTTTTTCAGATGCGGCTCACTGGATATGGCTTCCTTCTATCAATGCATTCATAGTATATTCATGAAATTAAGACTAGATGAATATATCATTTTGATATTACCTACTCATTA
The DNA here is from genome assembly GCA_963277665.1 of Viscum album. Taxonomy (NCBI): domain Eukaryota; kingdom Viridiplantae; phylum Streptophyta; class Magnoliopsida; order Santalales; family Viscaceae; genus Viscum; species Viscum album. Next base: position 1,072,133,079 of record OY728127.1, on the reverse strand, counting down.
ATCCAATCATTTATCACCTGAGAATATCCGGGGTCCAAATTTTGTAAATCCTTTTGTCAATACGCATGTGCATGGGTCTAATAATACCCATAGTGGATGTCTTCATCATATGATAATTTTTTCCAACATCAAATCATGGTAGACAAATCGGAATCATGATAGGATATTGGACTGGAATGATGCAATGGTTACTATGGATCGATAATGATAAAATTACCATGCTATGAAAACACCTCATGTGAGGGAAGAAGGCGATGATCACTGTCTGATCAGGTGGACCTCATAAAATATATCAGATGAATCTTCTTATTTCTGATTTTTTTTAAACATACTACATTGTTGTATGATTAATGATCCCAAATTGATTATATATATCATTGTTTGTTGAATTTTATACTTTTTTTCCTAATTCACTACCATATGTGAGTACAAGGGTCCTCTCCAAAACCCACACTATCACTAACCCTTTCCCTATCCTCAAATGTCGTGCCACATGACACTATTTCTCCATCCCAATTCTCCCTTCCATATCTATGTTCTCTCAAGCTTACCTACCACCACTTATCTTATTATGGTAGAATTTTGTTCCCACCTTCTCCTTCCAACGCATCCCTTACTATGGTGGACTCTTTTACCCAACTTAGTAGTGGCTGCACCTTATTATTTTTTCTTGTTATTTTTCTTGGCTTTCATAATTGAATTCCAACAAAATTGTGTTATGATAAAATATTCAAACCACATGTGTAAAATGAAAATACAAAAACTGCTAGAAAAATATAAATATTATATTTATATTTTTACATGGTCATCATCACTCTTCATACAAATCACATGTTTAAAATTTAAATAATAGTTCAACTACCATCACAATTGACATGGAAAATTACTCAAGCATGACATTCAATACGAAAAATTGAGTTTATAACAATTATCCAATCATTAAAACTCTATATTACCTCACATATTGACTCATTGACAACAAATGAATCACTTGGGAATAATAATCAACCATTGATTAAATGAATCTGCTCTAATCATCCATGTTAGCATTACTACCTAAAATTGTGAATACATCATGACATACAGTTAATTTAATATTAAATTTTTTACTAGTTTTTAATGTATATATATATTAAAAATTATTTACATGTATTAGAATATATACAAAAATACATATATGGGTATCATCACACACATATTTTCATACAAACATCATATATTCATTTTTTTGTATATATGATCAAATATTTTTTTATATAATCAAATTATATAGTAAATAAATATATGTTTAATTATATACCAATGGTGATGGATCCCTCCTTGGTTTTCCTAGGGTTTGTTTCTTCTTAGGCTTTCCTAGGTTTGGATAATCTGTGGTGGTGCTTCTGATAGAAGGTCTGTTGTTTGTGGATTCTTTCGTTAGCATAGGGCGACCCTATTCTATGTTATCAGAGCAATGTATAATGGTCTAATCAAGAAACGGTGGTGCTTATCGCTTATGGAGAAATAAGATTCATTGATCATCATGATAAAGAATGAAGATATTTTCTTGATGTGTTTAATGTCTCTCCTTATGATAGGAAAACTCATATCTGGTTGGTCCTTCAACTTTCTCTCTATCAAGAACACGTTGGAGTCTTTCTAGGGCCTTAAGGATGAAGTGGAATTTCTTGGGATTGGTTATGGACTTTTTTTTTAAATTTTTTATTGATAATGATAAAAAATAAGGTTCTTGGAATAACATGGCCCTTAAACAACTATATCATCCTCATGGAGGATTTAAAAAGAGGTGGAGACATTTCAAATCTAGATTTCTCAAAATCCCCCTTCTGGATTAGATTTTTGGGAATACCCATCTAGGGAATATTCAAACATATCATGAAATAGGTAGGGAATCACATCAGTGAATTTGTATAATGGGGCTGATTAGAGCCCATTATCTGGGGGACTTTCATATGGAACATGGTCCTGGTTGATTTCAAACTCTTACTTTTATGAGGAACTTTTCATTCCATGGATATCTCAATGATCGTGATCTCGTTGGAGGTTGAGAAGTTTCCCATTTTATGTTTCTTTTAGGGAATAATCGTCCACCTGGAAAAGGACTGAACCACTAAAGAAAAAAACGGAATTGCCAATATCATCATGAAATATAAACCTTTTCTCCATAAAAAACCATGGAATACCCTATGTTCTGGATTTAGAAAAACACAAGGATAGGTAAAAATCTCTAAATCTCTTTGCATGCATGATGAAACCACAAAAATAATAATATTATGTTGAGGACACTGTGAATTATTAAATACCTTAGTTATCATGGGAAACTAAAGGATATGAAGAAGTTTCCACCCTTAAATGATTCTAGTAAATTAGGAGGTATTCCTACTGAGGTTGTTAAAACTACTATGGAGTTTACCATCCTACAAACGTGCAATCTTACAGTATATGAAGACATCCTAAAACTCTCCTTCAATCCAAATCATATATCTTATGACCCTCTAGACCTATAACTCCTTACAAGTATAATGCCTCCATTATTACTCTCCCATAAAAATAAGAATATTCATGAAACGACTTTTTTGGGATCCAAAAAACACCGTACTTGTTGGATGAATGTAAGAGGGAACCCTGGTACTGACCCCTTATTACAGATCCATATGGCTCTAAATGCACTGCTAATACCATGAATGTGGATGATCGCTACCAATAAATATGGAATCAAACATAGAAAGGATCCTTTATGGAATTATCATAGGCAGAATCTGAATTGATCCAACCCCACCTATTGTAATGAAAACCTAATATTGGAACTATCACGGGCTTGGAAACCCATGATTAGTTCCTTTGCTCCATCACCATTGTGTTTCAATTATAATTGTTATGGTTTTACTTTCCAAAACCATATTATAATTCAAGGACATTGTTAGTATTGGAAAAAAATTCATTCATTGTTTCTTCTCGGTCTCTTGTAATAGAATCCCAGCTGCCCTATGTATTTTTTGGAAGGAATTCCTGGATGTCAGAGTGTCATCTTTCTATTATAACAACATTATCACCTCCATTAACCATAAAAACAAAGATATATGGGTGTTCATTTTATTTTATGGATTTCCTTCTAAAAGAGGAAAATGCAAGTCATGGAATATTCTTCATGTCTTCTGTGAAATATTTATTAGACCAGCCTTGTTCGGGGGTGGGGTGACTATAATGAAATTATGTTCTAGTTAGAAAAGGAAATGGAGTTATTATATTTCATACATCCATGATGTATTTCTATTAAGAGTTGATGGGGGTAGTATTTTCTGATATGGGTCATGAAGATACACATTTCACTCTGTTCATAGGGTACATGGTCAGAACCCACATCGCATAGCAGTTAGACCATTTGTTGGGGCCGAGTGAATAGTCATATTTATTCAGGTCCTTCCAAATGTATCACTTGTTCCCTACAACCTCAAATCACTTCCACATTATTATCAACATGGTGTATGATACAAGGATACCTAAATATGATAAATTTTTAGATTTTAGAGCTTTTGGGCCAAATAAATGGACTCTGAAGATATGATCTGAAATATTTGGAAGGCTGCTAACCCTAATCCATAGAGGAACACTCACCATGTATAATTAAAACATAAAACAAAGATTGATTCCAAATATCAACATTTGAGAATAATGTGATATGTCAATGAAATAAAGCCAAAGGTGCTCTCATCTCACGCTCCCACTAATATTATCATGTCAAGAATTAGTGATCTTGAAATGGAAATTGACGTATCACTTCATATCAGAGAAATATTCTGGCCCATTTTTGTACATGAAACCCAAATTAGAGAGGATAATGCTAATATAACTTATTTCCACCAAAAGGCCTCTACAAGGCATTACAAGAATATTATCTCAATCCTGATCAATAATAAAGGTAGAGATATCACCAATGATTCAGGGATACAAAATATTATCATGCAATTTTTTATAAATCTATACATATAAAGAGTCTCTTCATTATCCATTAATGTTGAGTTTTATATTAAACCTATGGTTTTTAATTTTATTCCTCACCAAATCATGCACAATCTCTCAAATGAGAAAATTGTTAGGACCTCAAGAAAATCCATTTCTCTAATGTTCTAGGTCCAGAAGGTTTTCATAACCTTTTTCAAAAAGTACTAGAATATTATTGGGTAGGATATCTCATACCTTATGAGAAAACTATGGGTAGGAAAATTTAATCCATACACTCTCATTGAAACCATCATTACACTCTTTTAAAAATTTAAAAACCCATTTTGGCCTCAGATTTTTGGAAAATTATCCATTTTAATTTTTCTTATAATAGTTTTTATAAGGCACTGGTTAACCATATCCATCCATGGCTATCATCTATTATCTCCAAATAAATAGTTCCCTTATTCCTAAAAGTATCATTACAAAAATTCTATTATCTCCCATGATATATTTCACTCCATGAAAACTCAATCAGTTTCTAAAAGAGGTATTATAGCCTGGAAGATTGATTTGACTAAGGCTTATGATTTTGTGCAGTGGTCCTTCCTTTAGTGTGTATTGAATAAAATGTGTTTTTTCTCCTTATGTATTGAAATCATTATCCAATTAATCTCAATGATTTATTTTATGATAAAAATTATTGGCAATCTCACATAGAGCTTCACCCCTTCTAGGGGACTTTGATAGGGGGATACTCTTTCTCTATTCCCTTTTATTTTAGTAGTTTATGTTTTATCTCATTTTATTTCAATGTAAGAAAGAAATAATTCTATTCATGGGGAAATGGTCTACCAAAAAAGCCAACCCATTACTGATCTCTTATTTACTGGTGATAGTCTTCTTTTCTCTAGGGCCGCTCAAGAAGAATTCATTTTTATATTCCATTAGATATGTATATTTGGGGAAATTTCTAAGTAATTTTTTAATCTATCAAAATATAACATTTACTATAGTTTATTTGTTTCTTTGAACAATAAGTATGATATTATTCAGGTTTTGAGTATCTGGACGGTCGATAAACGCAATAAATAAATCGGGCTACCCATGATTGTTAGACAATCGTAAAAAACATTTTATCAAATATCCTTGACGGGATTGGAAAAAATATATGGATAGAAAACCATGAGGGTATCTAAATTAGGGAAGGAAAGTCTAATTAATTTGGCGAGTCAATAGATCCCAAGCTATATTGTGTCTCTCTTCAAACATCCAGCCATAGTTGTCGACCAAATTCATGCATGTATTTCCAATTTCTGATGGGGTTATAACAATGGATGTAACAAAATTCGATGGATGGATTCAAACAAAATTTCCACACCTAAAGCATGTGAGGGTATAGGATTCGTGAACTTCATCTCTTTAATGGTGCTTTTTTTCCATGCCAGGATAGTGACTACTATAACACCCAAACTCCCTCTATGCTCATATTTTCAAGGCTAAGTATTTTTCCCACTTTGATTTTTGAACTGCAGCCTTAGGCCACCACCCTAGTTTCCATAGGAGGGGTATATTGTGGTCATGTGTCCTTATTGATGAGGGTATCTACAATAATATTACAGATGTATCCGTCATCAATATTTTGAAGGATCTTTGGATACCTAAAGATGATGGTCTTTTGGAGACATCCATAGTGGTCCCTGGGTTTGAGAATGCAACTGTGAGTACCTGGTTTAATGATGCAGTTAATAGATAGTGTACTAAAAAACAAGATATATATTTTAATGAGAGATATGTAAAAATCATTGAGAGTGTTCCTTACATAAGTTATGTGGGGCATGACAATATTTACTCGTGGAAGGAGATTTTTGGAAAGTTCTATGTGATGTATGCTTACATTCTGGACCTCGACGCACAAATCTAGGATGGTGATTCAAATTGGAATATTATTTCACACCTAGAAATCACCCCCCCCCCCAACGTTGTCTATTTCTAGTGCTACTGGAATCCTCTCGTCCAATGATCCCCTCTCTTTCTTCCATGCTTCTAACGACCATCTTTACCCCTTGTGCATGGCAGAGCCTGAATCTCCCTCACATGCTTTTTCAGTACCCTAAGGCTAACTATGGATAAACTTATTCATGTTATAATGCTACTTAGTATTTTGATAAGTAATCTAGTCATACAACATTTCTAGTTTCTTATGCCTCCTCTCTTCTAGTGGATAAGGTGGCATTTTATGCACGATTTTGTGGTTCATCTAGATTCGTAAAATGATTTCATCTTCAACTAGATCAAAAGACAAAATGGTTTTTGGGTTGAAAGGGATACTTATTGGTTAGATATGTGGAAGTATGATAATTATTAGATTGAGAGTCCTAGTGCATCACCTTGCATCACATCATGGACTCCTCCCCCTTCAGATGTTCTGAAAATTAACTTCAACGTTTCTCTCCCTAATAATGGGATTATTATGTTTGGATCATGGTATGTGACTCCACTAGATGTATATTGTTTTCCATCCATGAGTCAATCCATGCATGTTGGGTCCCACCAGTGGCTGAGGCTAATGCAATATGGGTTGGAATAAATCTCTCTGTTGAGAAGGGATGTAAATCTTTCATCATTGAATCTGATTGTCTTACCATCATCAATGTTATACATGAAATTGAGAGAGGATTCCAATCATTTGTATTTGTTATTTTGAGGATTTGAACCCTTCTCCATCACTTCTCAGCTTTATCCTTCTCATTTATCAAAATAGGGTAATTGAGAAACTCATATTTTGGATACTCGATGTCTTTCTAGTGTTAAACAGACTTGGTTGGATGAAATTCCTCCTTAGATGAAGTCCCATGTAAACCATGATATTCAATCTATTTAATTAATCTCCCTTTGTTAAAAGAAATAATAATAAAATTATTATATTGAAATATATAAAAATATTTTTGCATATATAATTATACAATTATTTATAAACAACATAAACAAAAATTGAGGATAGTGTACTGGAAAGAGGTAAGGAAGGTATGAGGGTTTCTGATACTAGGCTAAAAGGTGAGTAGGGAGGGTGTCAATTGTGTGAAAACAGAGAGGGTTAATGTTTTTAATTTTTAGGATTTGAGGCTGGGATCCCCACTTTTAATGATGTTAAGGCCAAAAAGGATCCATGTATCCAATTAATATATTTCAAAAAAGATTAAGAATACATATTAAATATTTACTATCATTAAATGATAATAATTATACACACTTGTGTGTATATATAAATGATTGGATATACTATGATTCTACATTAAATTAAGTGAATTATATAATTATATATATTTTAAAATAAAAATTATAATATATTATTATACCTTGAAAGAACTTACAAAAATTTGTCTAAGGACTCGACTCCATGAATGTTTCCCAAAACACCCACCCACCTTTGACACCCCACTGCCTGTGGGGGTACATTTTAATAATAATAATAATAATAATAATTATAATAATAATACAATGTAAAAACCAAGAAATTAAATATAATTTTTTTTAAATTATTTGGGATTATTATGAGTCTGCGAAAATTGGCAGCACGTGATTCTAAGTCTAGGAGAGACCAGAACGAAATTTTGATCTTTTTTTAGGTACATTCAGTAAACGTGCAGATGAAGTTTTCTATCTTTTGAACTGGTGCTCAGATTAAAAATCGGAGGCTACCGTTGAATCTGTCCTGCTTGGATTTACTTAAGGGATTCATAACTTTTACTGGCAAGGGTCGGATGAAAAATTTATTTTCTTTGACTTTACAAAAAAATAATAAAATAACTAAAGGATATTTTATTTTCCTTTTACAATTGTTGGAAAAATTACGGTGGTACCACAGTACAATGTCAAAACATTTAATGTTTTGACCCTTAGGTTCTATAACCACACTATTGGGAGAATTAATAGGTTCATTAATTCAATTCATTAATGAACCTCATTAATTGTGCAGTGCGTTGATCCTCTCTTACGTATATTTAAACAAAACACGATCATGGGTTTTTAGCACTCAATAGAAGAACCTTTGACGAAGTGTCGTGGCATCTTCCATCAACCTAGAACGAGGCTCCCACGACTATTGGAGGATTTAATGATGATCATCAAAGGAAGTGAACCTTCTCCTTTTTCCTCAACACCCTCAAACATGGACACTCCTTTCCACTTCCGTGATGACTTACAACATGAAAGAGGTAGGGGTTTTGTTTTTAAGAGTTAATTTTTTCTATCTCCTTGATGATGTTGAACCCTTCTCATGTAATAAGGCTAACGTGGAGGGCGTGGACCAATTGAACAAGGACCAAACCCACTGCTGATCTCTGTAATGGTTGTGTTCTCTATGGGTAGCCAGAAGATATGGTAGTAAGGTTAAACTAAGGGCCACGTAGTGTAGGCACCATCCTGGGATGCTTTTAGGTGAAAGAAGAATGAAAAACAGGCCACCGTAATGCGACCGGCAGCCCGATGATAATACGGCGGTGAACGAAGGTGCTAGAGGTGGCATGCGGTGGCACTGGCCACATGCCTGGTGGAGAAGATATGGGGAACCAACCCAGCTAGTGGTCGGAGGAGGAGGCGCACTTGGGCGGCAGAAGACGTGGTTGTGACAGGACGAGTTGCTGAAGGAGGCGCTCCCTATCATCGCACCTAGGCGGTGGAAGTCGCAACCATGACTGGTTGCAGTGCTGGAGTCCCACAGTGCCAGTGTGGCGCCAGCGTGGAGAAGTCAACCTGCACGGTGGGTTGACATGGGAGACGCAGCCGGTGGACTCGGTCGTGTGAACAGGCGCCAGATGCGGCTATCCCGCATACGGGGAGAAAGGAGTCGACCAACAGGCCAAGCGGGCGGGACCCACAGCCCAGTGGGCCATTTCGGATCTAGTCGGGTCGTGTCCACCCAAATCATATTGGTTTGACCCAAACCGGGCTGGGTCAGGTCGGTCCAACCGGATCGGACCGGACCCAGACTCCCCTTCAGCCCAGTTACACTTAATTTTGCATATCTCCTAAACCAGACATCTGTTCGACGAAACATTTACAGCACTGGAGCCCTTAGGAATAGGTGTTACTTTTGAGATACTTCACATGATTTTCAGAGAAAGTTAAAGTTTGGTCGGGTTAGATCATACTTGAATCCAATGGCTCCTTGGCACTAAAATACTTATAACTAACAGACCAAGCGCCTGGTTGATGCGTCGTCTGTTGCGTTGGTACCCTTATGACAAGGCAGTTCATCAGGTTACTTCTTCGTGGGACTTCATGCCAATTGAGGAACGAATGATGGCTTGAGGAGTGGATCATCCTAGATTCAATCGTGTTATGTATGGGAAACCAGTGGCTGGTTGTGACATGAATAATGAATAGCGATCCTATATGGATTAGAACCGAATGATTCTGTGTGGGTTAGTAGTAGAGCCTCTTGACATAATAAGATAAACTAACTTTACTAATAATCATATGCACTTTTTTACATAAGTTATACCTGGTGTGAGCTGTCTTTTTCTTTGTGCTTTGTGATTGAGATCATACTTTGTGGTTTCTCCTTTCTGGAATTATGATAAACCTTCAGGGGTCTCGGGATCCCTTCTGGGTACTGTTATAATCACCCCTATATGGGCTTCTCCCACACCTTGTTGTGTCTTGTGCAGACAACGAGCACCTTTGACTGAGTATCGAGGAGTCGAGACTTGATGGTGTACGGAGGTGACCCATTAATGTGGATAGCTTAAGTGATGAGATTTACATACCCTATAGGTAGGATCCATGGCAGACGACCTAAGGAGTCATTCTTCCTTTTCGGATGTATCTCTATTTCATATAGGCTTGTATTTGGTCCCCTTTACTTTCAGCACTTACTATTAAACTCTGTGGTGGTTATTCAGTTGTGGTTGCACCTTTCTTCTTCCATTCTGTTTTTATTTGTGCGCAGTGTACCATGTCTGTGTGTGTATTGGTTTTGAGGAAATGCCATCCCATTTTAGGGAAATTTCTTTCTGGTGATAGTCGCCAACCCTTGGCCTATGGAAGGCGGTCTCGTGCTAGTCACTGTATGGGCCCCGGAGGATGGGTCGTGACAAATTGGTATCAGAGGATTCGGTTCTACCAGAAGAACATAGAGTCTATTTTTTAAATTGAGAAATAGTGTTATGTGTCATGAGTTTGGTTTTCAGTTTTTGGAGTCCAGTTTTGGTTTGGAGACTAACCTATCCATACACCAAGATCCAGAATTTTAATTTCTGACTCGGCACACGAAAACGCTGATTGCGTGTGTTTTGAAAATGTTGTGTTTCTTTTTGATCTTTTTTAGTTATCTCGCCAGGTACAAATTATTGACCATGGAGCACATGTTTCTTTCAGCATGCCTCCGCATAGATATCCAACCATGATTCTAGAGAGATAACATGATGACAGCCCACCGAGCGATGAGGCGTCAGTGCAGGGCCCTCTTAAGGTGATGGAAACTTCAGGTGGTGTACCAGATGCACCACCAACTTTGGTGTAGCAGTTTCCACTAGCCCCACTATCATACCATAAATACAATCTTAGCGCATTTCATGAGTTCTAGAGATAGAGGCCTATGAGGTTTCATGGTGAGACAGATTCCCATGTAGCTGATGACTGGCTGGAGGCTGTGGCAAGGGTTTTTCACTTAGTTGAGACACCAGAAGGTCAGATTGTGATCCTGGCTACTAGCCTCTTCCAGGGAACATCATGGAGATGGTGGATCTTGATGCTCCAGATTCATGAGGAGGCGATACTCTCCTGGTTGGACATAGATACCCTCGTCAGGGTGGAGTTCATACCAGCAAATTTACACACAGTTCGTATCCAAGAGCTACTGCACTTACAGAATGGCAGCCTGACAATGGCCTAGTACTCAGCAAGATTCACTGACCTCTCTCACTAATCCATTGAAATGGTATGAGACCCATTCTTCCAGGCCCAGACCTCTGAGTAGGGTCTCTGATGGGAGATTAGAGCATCGATGATATCACTCAATATCTCGATGCAGGCTAAAGTACTTGAGTGAGCAGTATTGGTGGAGTGCTTCTTGGCTGAGCAACGGTGAGTGCCAACATCAGATGATAGGTAGCTGATTCATCCGTAGAAGGTAGTAAGAAAATGACATAGAATTCCAAGAAAGATAGACATTTTGGGGGATGACCCCAGGATGCAAGTTTGGAGGTGAGAAGCATGCAAGGCAGAGGAGGTATTCTGAGGACTAAAGTTTATTACTCTTGCACCGGATTGGGACACATGTCTCACAACTATCTGACTCCCCATGTGGATGATCAACGGATGATGAAGGGTCCATCAAGGCAGCGGTTTAGGTTCAATCAAGGAGTTTCGTAGAGTGGCAGATGTGGAAGAAGAGTTGGTCGTACAACAGGTGGTGGATGACTGATTGATGTTCTACCACCACCACCCCTAGGTGGTCCACCCCGACCATAGGGTGTAGGTTGATATGGGCGAGCTCAGATTCGGGCAGCACAAAGCTATGACTTTGTTACACCAGAGATTATTAGAGGTATGATCTGTGTCTATTCCACACTATCTGCAGTTCTTATAGACATAGGTGTCAGTCACTCTTTCATTTCCATGACACTCGTTCAGAGCTCGAAGATTCCGATAGAGTTGTTGGCTCGATACTTATGATTAGATACTCATATGAGAGAGGATTCCACGATTACACATTGGTGCAAGCAGTGTGAGATCACTCTAACCAGTGAAAACTTCATCTTGGATCTTCTAGTAGCAGCATCGAGACCTTACAATGACATATTGGGTATGGATGACTATCTATAGTCCATGATCAGATTGACTTTTTTAGGCGCAAAGTGCGGTGTGTCTATGAGGGCGGGATCAGGTTTTCCTTCACCAATATGAAGGAAGACTTTGCAGCACATGATGTACTTTCTCGGAGGAGGTTGTAGCTGATCACTCATCAGTTGTCTAGCCTCACCCTTAGTGTAGTGAACAGGAGGAGTCTAAGATATCCTGTAGTGGTGGAACAGTATGTTGATGTCTTCCCTAATGATGTTCTGGGACTACCTCATCTTATAGAGGTATACTTTTACATCGACCTATACCCCATGATGGCATCAATATCTACACCAACATATCGGATGGATCCCGTGGAGCTTTGTGAGATGAGAGTAAAGTTGGAAGACATGCATAGTAAGGGGTTCGTAAGGCCCGATGTTTCTATTTGGGCAGCCCTAGTTTTGTTAACCATGAAGGCAGATGGGAGTCTGAGTCTTTGTGTGGACTATTAGTGCCTGAAATAGGTGACCATGAAGAACAATTATCATCTGTTGAGGATCGTCGATCTCTTCGACCAGCTAAAGGGAGTACGGTGGTTTTCAAAGATAGACCTTAGATCAGGCTACCATCAGCTCAGAGTACGGGATGAGGACGTATCAAAGACAACCTTCAAATTTCGATATGGCCATTAGGTGTTCTTGGTGATTCCCTTCGGCATGACCAACACTCCAGCAGTGTTCATGGGGATCATGAACATGATCTTCCGGCCTTATCTCGATCTCTTCGTGGTAGTCTTCATTAACGACATATTGGTGTACTTGGCGATGGAGGAGGATCACACCACGCACCTACAGATAGTTCTGGATACACTCTGAGAGCACCAGCTTTATAGAAAGCTCTCAAAGTTCCAGTTATGGATACAAAAGGTCCACATCCTAGAAAATGTTATCTCAGGGGCTATAGTTTCAGTGGATCCGGCTATGATAGAGGCGGTGCTTGCTTGGGATCCACTTAGGAGTGTTACTAAGGTGCGTAGTTTCCTAGGATTGGATGGGTACTACTGGAGATTTGTACCTGACTTCTCTGGGGTGGTGGCACCCTTTTAATCTTTGATGAAGAAGGGGAATCCTTTCTTATGGATGGATAAGTGCCAGAAGAGTTTCTAAGAGCTGAGGTAGAGACTGACGGGTGCCCCCATCTTGATGATACTAGAAGAGGGAATTGGGTATGTAGTCTATTGTGACGCATCTGGGACTAGACTAGGTTGTGTTCTCATGTAGGAGTGAGCGATGATCATCTATGGATCACGTAAGTTGAGATATCATGAGAAGAACTACGCTACCCATGACCTGGTGTTAGCAGTAGTGGTTTTTGTGATGAATATGTAGAGGCACTACTTGATGGGTGAACGATTAACTGTTTACTCCGATCACTAGAGTTTTAGGTATATCTTCTCACATAAAGACCTAAACCTGATACAATGGTGATGGTTGGAGTTCCTCCAAGACTATGAGTTTGAAATATTCTACACTCCTGGGAAGGGGAATGTAGTAGCAGACACACTCAGTAAGAGTTCTGGTCTATAGTTGTTGAGTGAGGAAAAAAAGCAGCTAGTAGTGTTGTAGATATCCGTTGTGGATAGATATGGAGAAGCTTACCTCGAGTCTATGACTGTCACTCCCCCACTCCTTTAGTGATTTCGGGAGGCACAGCTTAGGGATATTGACTGCGAGGCCTGACGTTCTCAGATATCCTCAGGACAGTCTCTTGAAGGATTTTCTAGAGCTGGGGAGCAAGTTTTTCTCTTCATAGGATGCACCATGGTACCAGTGATGCTATAAGAGGAGGTATTGAGGGAGTTCCACAAATCCCCTCTAGCGGTACATCCTAAAGTGTCGAAGACATACCAGGACCTCCGGTGTTAGTACTGGTGGCCTGGGATTATGAAAGTGGTGGAAAAGTTCGTATCAAGATGCCTCACTTGTCCGCAAGTGAAGTCCGAGCATTAGGTACCTGCAGGCTTAGCTTAACCAATTGGGGTTCTAGAATGGTAGTGGGATGGTATATCCATGGAGTTTGTGATAGGGCTACCATGCACATCCATGGGCCATGATTCCATCTAGGAGATCGTTGACCAACTCACCAAGTTGGCCCACTTCCTACCCATCTGAGAGAGGGGATCAGTAGAGGGATTGGGAAGTTTCTATATACAGGAGATTGTACGACTTCACGAGGTTCCATCAACGATCATCTTAGACCGCGATGCTAATTTTACATCCTACCTGTGGAAGGGATTTCAGGAAGTGTTTAGGAATCAACTATGCTTGAGCACCGCCTTTCACCCTCTAATAGATGGTCAGATAGAGTGGACCATACAGAAACCTGGGGAAATGCATCATGCTTGTGTCCTTGATTTTTGCAATAGTTGGGAGGACCACCTGCCACTGGTGGAGTTCATATACAACAACAGTTATCACTCCACCATCAGCATGGCTCTGTTTGAGGCCATGTATAGGAAACCTTGTAGATCACCTCTATGCTGGAAAACCCCAGAGGAGTTAGCACATATGGATCCATAGTTGGTATAGCCTACCACAGAGAAGGTGCAGACCATCTACGAGTGTATGAAGACTACATAAAGTTGAAAATATTCTTATGCTGATAGGAGATGGAGACCCTTGGAGTTTGAGGAGGGAGACCATGTCTTCCTACGGGTCTCGCCAAGATGAGGATTACGGAGGTTTGGCCAGGGTGGAAAGTTATCTCCGAGGTTCATCGGACCTTTCCAGATCCTCAGCAGAGTAGAAAAGGTGGCGTACCATCTAGATCTTTCCCCACAAATGCACCAGGTGCATAATGTTTTACATGTATCGTAGCTGGGTAGGTACGTGCCTGATCCATGGTACGTTATCGACAGGGGCAAGTTGGACATCGATGATGGGGCGATGTTTGTGGAATTCTTGGTGAAGATAGATGATCGACAAGAGGTGGGTCCTTCATGGGTGGTCTATTCCTACGGTGTGAGTTCGGTGGTTGTACGGGAACCTCCGGGAGAGCACATAGGAGCGGGAGGCTCAGATGTGTGCTCAGTACCCCCATTTGTTTCCCTAGTTTTGTTATAGCTTTCAGGGACGAAGATCTCTAAGGTGGGGAGTATGTAAAGACCAGGAAATTCCATATAACTTTTATAATTATTTGGGATTATTATGAGTCTAAAAAAATTCACGGAATGTGATTCTGAGGCCTAGAGAGCCAGAAATGGAATTTTGAACTTTGTTTAGGTATATTCTGTAAATGTGCGGGCGAAATTTTCTATCTTTTGAACTGGTGCTTGGATTAAAAATTTGAGGACACTATTGAATCTGTGGTGTTGGGATTCAGGTAAGGAAAGAATAACTTTGACCGGTAAGGGTTGGATGAAAAATTTATTTTTTGGACTTTATAAAAAATAATAAAATAACAAAAGGTTATTTTATTTTCTTTTTTGCAACTGTTGGACAAAAAGCGATGGGACCGCAGTGCAATGTCAAACCATTTAATGTCTTGACCCTTAGGTTCTATAACCATATCATTGGGAGAATTAATAGGTTCATTAATTCAATTCAATTAATGAACCTCATTAATTGTGTGGTGTGTTGATCCTATCTTACGTCAATTTAAACAAAGCTCAGGCCTGGGTTTTTGGAACTCAAGAGAGGAACCTCTAACGAAGTGTTGTGGCATCGTCCCTCAACCTAGAACAAGGCTCCCACGACCATTGGAGTATTCGACGTTGAGCTCCAAAGAAAGTGAACCTTCTCCTTCATCTGCAATACCCTTGGGTATAGACTCTCCTTTCCTCATCCGCGACGAATTCCAAAGAGCATGAGGTAGGGGTTTTGGTTTAATGGTTAATTTGTTCCATATCCTTGATGATGTTGATCCATTCCCATGTTATAATTCTAACACAGAGGGTACGGGCCGAATGAACAATCTTGGACCCTCTGCTGATCACTGTGATGGTTGTGCCCTCCGTGAGCAACCAGAAGATATGGTGACAAGGTAGAACTAAGGTCCACGTAGTGTAGGCACCATCCCGATAGGCCTGTTGGTGCAAGCTGTGTGAAAAATGGGCTACCAAAGTGCATCTAGAGGAATGGTGAAGCTACGGAGGTGATGGTGGCGGCCCGCGGTGGTGCTGGCTGTGTTCCAGGTAGATAAGAGACATGCCACCAACCCAGCCGACAACCGGAGGAGGAGGCGCTCCCCAGCGGTGCACCTGGGTAGAGGAATCTATGGCCGCGACGGGCCGCGATGCTAAAGAAGGTGCACCGTGGCAGCACTCCATGGAATCACTCCATGGCGGCACACCTGGGTGGTGGAAGCCACAACAATGATGGGCCGCGGTGCTGGAGTCCCAGGGCACAAGCGTGGCATCGCATAGAAAAGTCAACCTACATAGCGGGATGATGCAGGAGACGCGACCAGTGGACCCTGACGCATGAGCGGGAACCAGACGCGGCTATGCCACATATAGGGAGAAAGGAGTTGGCATGCAACCACATGCCAGAGTGAGCATGGTGGTCCACACTGCCAGGCGGTCCAGACAAATTAGGCCAGTCCAACGGGCCCGACCCGTGGCCTAGTGGGCAGGTTCGGATCCTGCCTAGTCAGGTTGGATCCATCCGTATCAGGTCAACCCAAATTATACCGGGTCATCCCAAATTGGGATGGGTCAGGTCAACCCAAATTATATCAGGTCAACCAAAATCGGGTCGGGTCGGGTCAGTCCAACCGGGACGGACCGACCGGGACCCCCTTTTGGCCCAATTACACTTAATTGGGAATATCTCCTAAACCATATGTTCGTTCGACAAACCTTCTCCAGTGCCAGAACCCTTAGGACAAAGAGATACTTTTAAGATACACCACGTGAGTTTTGGAGAAATTTGGAGTTTTTCTAGGTTGGATAGTACCTGAATCTAACTGGGCCCTCAGCACTAAAATGCCTATAGCTTACAGACCAGGTGTTCGGTTGACCCGCTGTCTGTTGCATTGGGACCCTTATGAGATGATGGGTCATCAGGTTAATTCTCCATGGGACATCATTATAGTTGAGGTATGATCGATGTATTGAGGATATTATCTTCCTAGACTGAAGCGTGCTATGTATGGGAATCTAGTGGATGGATATAACATGAAGAATGAATAGTGATCCTCTGTGGATGAGCACTGAGCGATCATGTGTGGATCAACACTGAGTGAACCTGTGTGGATCATCACTGAGCGATCCTGTGTGGATCAACACCGAGTGATCCTGTATGGTTCAATAGTAGAGCATCTTGATAGAATAAGATGAACTAGATTTACGACTAATCATATGTACTTCTGTACTTAAGTTATACCTGGTGTGAGTTGTCTTTTGATTTGTGCTTTTTGATTGATATCATACTTTGTAGTTTCTACTTTTTGGAATTCTTGGAGACCTTCGGGGGTCTATGGATCCCTACTGGGTATTAATATACTCACCCATGCATGGGCTTCGCTTGCACCTTATTGTGTCTTGTGTAAATGAATGTTAGCTTTGACCGAGTCTTGAAGATCCAGGAATGGACGGTGTACAGAGGTGACCGGTTGATGTGGAGAGCCAATATGACGAGTTGTACCTACCATATGGGTAGGATCCTTGGCAGACGACCTTAGGATTCTTTATTCCATTTTTTTATATCCAATTCAGTTGGGCTTGCATTCTAGCCCCTTTACTTTCAGTATTTACTATTACACTCGGTGATAGTCATTTTGTTGTGGTTGCACCTTGATTCTTCTGTTGTGTTTTTAATTGTGCATAGTGTACCCTGTCTGTGTTTGTACAGGTTTTGAGGAAATTCCTTCCCATTTTAGAGAAATACCTTTTCGGTGCTAGTTTCCAACACCTAGCCTATGGAAGGTGGGCTTGGGGTAGTCCTAGCACGGGCCTTGAGGGACGGGTCATGACATACAAATAATAATAATTAACTATAATGATACAAATAGTAATAATATTACATCGATGTAGGGAAAAGGGGATACATTATAAATAAAATCATGCAACAATGAAACTAAAGGAAGTACTCAGTGAGTCTTGAACTCAAGACGTTGATGTGACCCATAGGCGCATTTACACTAGTGAAAAAAGTAAGATTTAACATTGGTTATTTATTTTTGACATTGGTTTTTAAACTATTTTTATAAAGGCGACAAATAATCTTGCTTTTAGGATCAGTTTTTATAAAAATGGACGCCAAAAGCTGGGCAGAAGGGGGGTTTTGGCCTCAGTTTTTATAACAACCCTTCCCTTTATTACACATTTAAACATGATTTATTACATAAACTTTAACATAAGATAACTATGAGGAACGATAGGTCTAGTTTCTTGGGAATTTAGAAACATTACATAACAACTTAGAATATAAAACAAAATATCATTATTAAAAACTTATTTTACATGGCCACAACATTCCTTCGTACTTAGCATTGCATGGGATAACATGAGGACATGCATAAGAAATGGGTGATTTAATGCCCAGTATGGCAGTAAACAAGGCATAACATGAAGAATATAGTGCATGTTAGTCAATAGAAATATCAATGGAGTGCAACAGAAACATGAATATAAAGGCATGATATAACATGATTATCATAACATGGAAATGTGGAAACAACATTTAACATGATATTAGAATGAGCCATGGCTCATTGAACATGGAGAATTAGTAAACCCTCATTTCACTTGAATTATCATGCTTAAACCCTAATTTCACTTGATGTATCATGATACTTGTCTTCACCCAATGCATTGGAGCGCTATCAGAGTGAACCCTTCTTAATCATTTCATTTCAGGCATAAGTGTTCCACATGGATCATATAAAATGGATTCATTAAACATCAACATTTATTCCATGATAAAGGAATTTGGAATTAATATATGGAACTGTATAATCAATAAGTAAATTTTCATAAAGTTGAATACCCTTAATAGTGAAATGGGCATGGTATTCACTACACAATAACTTGGGCTTGGAAAATCACAGTGCAATTTCGGAAGCATAACGATGTGACAGAGGAATTCATAAAAATTGTTGATGAGAGATAAATGGGTGTCTTATAATATTTAAATGAAATTGGTATTAAGTGGGTCATATGGATATATGTCCCAACCTATGTAATGGAATTTATATTCATAAAATAAAATAATTACTTGATTGTAAATGAGGAGAGAGAAATACCTTACGAAATTTCAGCATGGTAACGGGTGTACATGGGAGGATTTAAGGATAGATAAATGAGTCTCTCATCATTAAAACATAAGAAGGGAAGTATGGGGGAGGTGAAAAATCATAACCCAACATTTTTAATTTAAAATAAATGGAATTACAACATAAAGAAACATGGAAAAAAATGAGAAAGGAAGGAAATCCCTTACTTGGAAGTGTGATCCCAAAGGCTTGGGATAGGCTTGAGAGGAGATTAATGAGAGATTGGGGTAGAAAGGGAGAATTCTAGAGAGATAGAGGAGGTTAGGTGTTTGTTGAGCTCCAATGTTTTTGAGCGAATATGAATGGGAGGTTGAGTGGGTATATATAGGAAAGGAGAGGGAATTCTTTATTATTTAGGTTTTGGACACTGCACATTAAACTAATCAAAAACCTAAACCATACCATAGTTTTTCCCATGTTTTTTTTTCAAATCCGAGTGTAAAACATTAATTTATAAGTCCAATGTCCAGGAATATTATAATATTAGGCTTGCTTATGTGGAGGTTAGTCACACTCTCAAGGAAATCATTTTAAAATGTTAAAATGTTTTATAAGTCTTGGAGGGTCCACTATGACTTCATAAAATAAATAAAACAAACATAAAATGACATTATTTTAAAGGTAAAACATATATTGGATGAACAACCTTTTTTTAGTATTTTATTACATCACTATTGTGTCATTATGATTTCATAAAACACATTATATATTTATGTGGTATTTAATTTTTACACAAAAATTCAACTATCTCAAAAAATTATGAAAAAATTTCCAATAGATAATTTTGACAACATGAATCCAAAAATAATATTCATTTTACCTAAATAATTTTCTAAATAAATGAATTTTTACTTTTAAAATAAAAACAAACATTTATTGAAAATTCATGAGTTTTGACCAAAAATAGTTTTCAAACCTTAATAAAGATTGCAATTTTATTCATAAAAATTATACGATCATTTATACAAATTTATTTAGTTATAATATTTTATTAAAATATTTCAAAAATCCATTATTTCATCAAAATATCTTTCTTAATATAATATTAACTAAAAATACTATTTATTCTTTAAAAACAATTTACAAAGTAACAATAATAAAATGAATGTATATTATTTATAAAAAAATAATGCACAAAATCATAGTGCTAGGGTCTTGTTACATAACCCCATATAACACACGTATAAGACCTAAGGGTAAGGTGTGTGATGATGACATACTCTTGGGGTGGCTCGGATAACATCGATCAAGTGGTAATCTCTATTAACTTCCACTTCTCCAATAGGCAGTTCCGTTCAAGATTAACATGTTGATGCTCAGCTTGGGATTGGTCAAGAGTGAAACCTAGTAATGCTACCTCTTTTCTGACCTCAGATAAATGTGCTTCATTTGGATAAATTCTATTGGATGAGTTCATCTCTTCTTTTGTCTAAATAAATTGAATTTGTTAAAGACTTATATTTATACTACTAATGTGATCACTATTCAATGACTATATTAGCAACAGTAAAAATTCATAAGGGTATATTAAAAATCTAAAAACATAAAACCAAAGAAGTGCGTATATTTTATATAACTATTTTACATAATAATACATTTAATTAGATCATGAGGAATTTTCAATAATAAAATTTTGGTTCGTTATAGTTTTTATAAAACTGACGCCGAAAACCCTCTCCAAATAAGTTTCGACGTCAGTTACATTAAAAACTGATGCTGAAAAACTAATATATTTTTTTAAAAAAAAATCAGTGTGAGTTTTTAAAAAACTGATTCTAAAATTTACAAAAAAAAAATTGAAAATTCAGAATATTACATTTCCAAAATAATTAAAACCCCTGTAACAAAAACACAATATACAAAAATCAAACATTATTTATCATTGACTAAAAAACTATAACTTACGTGCTTTTATCTAGTTAAAAACATTATCTACACATTTTTATTATAAATTAGTATTAAAATACATGTACCTGAAATTTACAACATGCTCACTGTTGATTATTGTTGAAGCATTCATTTGATTATCAATATGTTCAAACACCTATTATATCAAAAAGTGTTAGTTTTTTGAACCCATATGTAATATTATTCATAAATATTAGAATATACATACCTCAAATCCTAATCAAATGTAACAAATAGTTTGTAAAAATAGATTGAATATATGTATGATCATATTGATAATAAGATTGGGAATCACTAAATTCCTACAATAATATTGAATGATATGAGATAAAAATAGAATAATATGGAAGAAAATATAAAAAAATTAATACAACTAACCTTATCAAATTTAGTAGTTTCCCCAATTGTGATTATCTCGTACATGAATCGTAGAATATAATAACCATATTCAACATTTCCTTTTTGACGATGACACTATAGTTATAAAACATTAAACTAATAATAAAAATCAATATATAACAAAAAATAAGAATAAAATCTAATATAAAAACTAACTACCTATACTTCAGCATATTTTATTTTATTTGGTGTCTTTATTGACATGTATTCCTTGTTAAATTTTTTCCATAAACTACATTTTCATATATATGAACTAATAATACATGTCAAACTAATGAGAATTAAACATAATGAGCTTACAAAAAAATTACCTATCTAATAAGGTGGAAAATATTTGAAAAACATTCCCTGATAAATAGAAAAACTAATATAAGGTGCATTCACTTGGGCACAATATGCCTAACATCTAATTCCCCCTACAATAAAAAAAGATAACAATTAAAGAAATTATATTAATAATTATTTCATAATTATGTTTCTATTCATACTTATCAAGAAATGGCAGAAACCAACTCTCAATTTTCGTATGTGATAATCTCTCACATATATATGCAACTCTATCATGATTCATCACATGTTTCACTTCCATGGAAATAAATTCTGTATCTATAAAACTGTAAATTCATGTACTTTCATTTTTTAGAATATGTCTGTGTGTATACCTAATTTAAAAAGAAAATATAGTTAGTTAATTTAAAGACATCTTTTATTATGGAAATACAAATACAAATTCAAATGTAAATTTTCATACATGGAAAAAAACTTCACCACATTCAAGCTGAGCTCTTCAAAATCAACTAGATGCATGATATCTTCTTTGAGTAATCTCAATGGATATTCACTTCTGCATATATCGGTAATTATCTAAAACTCATAGATATAATTCAATTAAGAAGAATCATGAAATAATCTTTGTATCCCATATGAAATATCTGTAATATCCACATTCGATTGTTCCTAAACATTTTGTTTCATTCGTTCAGCTTCTTTTGTTTTCAGATAATCCTATATAAGTTAAATGTCATAAAACATTATAATTAATTTTGAATCATTTTTAATTAATATTTAAAAAAATGAATACCTTATATGAAATATAATGAAGAAGACCAGTTGTCCAAAGTAAAAAATGACCCATACAATCCCCAACTCTAGTGATCTCCTCATTTGGAAATGGTAGTAGAGCATTAAGATCTATAATATCAATTATTGATACTCTAACAAGACCCATCGGCATAGGTTGGTGATGTAAAGAACCCCCCAAAAAATGCACGAGTCCTAACACAACAATATGTATATGAGGATCTCAAACAAACAACTCACAGTATACATTTTGGTCTGAGCGAGGTGGTGGAGGATCAAAGAAAGCAGATGGGGCAGGGTAGTCCGGGTGAGAATCATGGGAAGGATGAAAAATGAAAAAAATTATAATTGTGTTTATAATTTATAAAATAGAAAAATTTTTGAAAAAAAAGTAATATACTTTTTGGTCTGAGAAAGGAGGTAGAGGATCAAAGTAGGCAGATAAGGCAGGGTAGTCCGGCTGAGCTGGCTAGGGAGGCTGAAAAAATGAAAATGTTTTATTAGTGTTTATAATTTATAAAATAGAAAAATTAATGATAAATAAATAATATACCATGGAAGGCTGCTCATACGGGGAAGGGTAGGTCGACAGGGCAGGGTAGTCCGGGTGAGTAGGCTACGAAGGTTGAAAAATGAAAAAGTTATATTAGTGTTTATACTTTATAAAATAGAAAAATTGATTCCAAATAAATAATATACCTAGGAAGGAATATCATATAGGGTAGGGTTGGCCGATGGGGAAGGTTAGTCTAGGTGAGCAGGTTGGGAAGGCTGAAAATTTAAAATGTTATGTTAGTGTTTATAATTTATAAAATAGAAAAATTGATGATAAATAAATAATATACCTGGGAAGGCTGAACAGACTGTGAATTTCTTGTCAAGTGTTCTAACAAAGCCTTCTGCACTACTGTTTGAAATTGATCACTCATAGACTATTTCATATATTTCAGCTCGGATTTTAAGTATTCTATATTTGGGTCTCTTGATTTCTTACTCTTACCAAAAACTTTCTGAATACTAACACCTTCCTGATATCCTCTAACACGTCCAGGGTGTTCTTACTTTCCCAAAGTAGTGGCCAGGATATCCATCCTACCCTCAGGGATAAAAAAGCCATGTGTCTCTTGCTCCTGAAGTTCATCCTGAAATGAAAATAAAAATTTTATATTAGTGGTTAAATTTTATAAAATATAAAATTTGATGACAAATAAATAATATTTACTTTCAATTTTATCATCTATTTTCTTAGCTTCTTCTATAAGATACTAATCATTTTTCCTTATTGCTTGTTTCCATTTTTCATGGTGAGTGGGAGGAGATGAAGGATCGTGTTGAACATCTTCTAAACCACTCCTTGATCGAGCTCTTAAGGATTCTAATTTTTCATCAATCATTTTCTTCTCCAAATACGGATACCCTCAACTTGATAAAGTATGAGGGTATACATTTCCTAACTAAATACCTTGATGAGATATTTTAGTGGATTATTATAAAAAAATAAACTACTATGTAATTAGAAAAATATATAATAAGTTTTCAATATAAAATAATTATCATACATGAAATTTTTCTTCATGACAACTGTCAACAAATCACTTCCATGTATTTTCATCTATAAACTAATACTTGAGTCATGGGTTTTCAAACCATCTCTTTGAAAAAACAAATTTTTTTGTCAGTTTTGTTTTAAAATCTCTCCATCAAAACGCCACTAAAGAGAAATGTCTTTTCCTAATTTCATTGGTTTCCTCAAAATTGAACGTCATCTGTAATTGAATAAATTAAATATTTCATTTAAAATATTTAATATTCGAAAAATTAGATAAAATAAATCAATTAAGATATTTTACCATCACGGCCTCCCAATGCTATTGCTTCACCATCTTGTCCACTGACTTCCAATCTGGATATAAAATACTAATCCAGCAATGACTCTACATCGATATATAACTGATAAAATGAACTGCATTTGGTCCTATTCCATTATTATTATCATCAAAACAGATGTGTAATTTTTCATCATCATGAGCAAGTGATAGTTTTGGTAAATGTGTAATACCATGTTTACTAACCTGAGAACATGATTTTTTAGTAGTAAGAGGAGAAGTCTCCTCTTCCAAAGATGCATCAGTAGTCCTAAATTTTTTTTGTAAATTAACAGTTTTCCTTCATTAAATAAGTATATTATTGAATATTTAATAATATGAAAAAATAGATATACCTTGGTAACTGCTCCTCTCTATCTGTATCTGACATTAATACTAGAAAGTGCAATGAAACTTTGTGTACCTACATATCATTAGAAAACTGAATATTTAGAAACAAGAAAGAAATAAATAAGTAAGTAAAAAAGAGGAATGAATTTTTAAGTTTGAAAAAAAGGAACCAAATATAAATATTAACTAGAAAAATTAGGAGACTAATTTAGTGTTTTCCCACAAGCCTTCGTCATTATCATTATATATTTCATGCACTATTTCTATCTTATACTCATTATAATCATCTGGAAATTGTGTAATAGATGAATAAGGATCATGTAAATCAATAACATCATTAGAATCATCCTCATCACCCAAATGGTATCTTTTTCCTAGGAAAATGACAGACCACTGATCATTCGATGTATTAATGACATAAAATACCTGTTTTTCATCTGTCTCCATGATAAATGGTTCCTCGTTGCAATTAATTCTTTTCAAAAAAACTATTCTAAACCCATATTCATCATGTTTCACACCACTCTTACTATTAACCCAATTACACTTAAAAATGATGACTATAAATTTAATATAATCAATTTCTCATATTTTTTCAAGAACTCCAAAATATGTCATTGATTTAGAAATTCGTTTTTTATATTGGGCACTCAAAAAATGCACTACTTCAGCGAAAACCATCACAACACTATTTTTAATGGTACTCTTATAATCCATATTTTTTTTGTAAAATCTGTAACCATTAATATCAAAACCAGACTATGTGATCACATTATGAGATTGTCCCCCTACTAACCAATTCAATGTTTCTAATGTAGATATATCTGTTGTGACTTTCGCTTTAAACCATGAAATAAATGTCTTCTTATGCTCAATAATCAACCACTTTTCTTTTCTTTTCTAATATCACAACTTTAATTCAGCAATATGTGAGGATATATATGATTGAACCACATCGGTGTTGTCTAAAATATATAAATGTGTCTGCATCACTTCATCACATGGAATAACCTTTACCTTTAATCCTTGAACCCCTCTACCTTCACTATCAACTATCATATGTTGAGATATAGGGAGACCAATATGGTCCACTCATAAAAATAATCATTACAGAACTCAATCACCTATTCCAATACATATTTTTGAACAATAGAGGCCTCTAGTAGATAAGGATTTTTAACATATCCCTTAAAAATTTTCATATATCTTTCAAATGGATACATCCTTCGTAAATAAATAGGCCCACATATTCTTATCTCATGCACCAAATGAATTAGCAGATGAACCATTATATTAAAAAACATAGGTGGGAAATACATTTCTAGTTGATAATGAATAAGAGTTTCTTCATTCTCCAACACATCTAAGAAATTTGTATCAACGACCTTGCTACAAATGGAGTTGAAAAAATTACATAACCTGATGATAGAATTTCTGATAGCTGTCGACAATATACCACACACTGCTATTGGTAGAAGTTGTTGCATCAATACATGACAATCATGAGATTTAATACCTATTAATTTACAATCTTTCAATGACACAAAATTATTCACATTTGGAGATAAAACACTAGGTAATTTAATACCATGAAGTTGCTGACATAAATTTATCTTTTCAATATTTCTTAATGTGTGAAAAGCCATAGGTAAATATGTTCTGTTTCCTTTCATAGTGGCAGTTAACTCCAAACATATTCTCATTAATATCAAGTCCAATATAGCATGCAATCCATATTTTTTCGTTCATTTTATTTCTAAAAAAGATCCAATAAAACTATCACATATGTTTTTCTCAACATTCATAACATCGATGTAATGTTTTATCTATAAAAATAACAAATAACATAGTTCAAAAAAATAGACAACTTCTTCCGAATATTTATTTGAAGACTGAAACTTCTTTTCCTTCCAAATGTCAAATCAATATTTTTCACCCTGTCATAATATTCTTCAACTGAAAATGGATGAGTGGAAAGATTGTATTCTTATAAACCATTAAATGCCTTTTTTTAATCGATAATAAGTATGATCAATTCTCAAAAATCATTTATGTCACATGTACACTATCTTTCTTCCATTAAGAAATTGATAATATGAATTCTATTCTTCACAAATTGGACATGCTTTATGTCCCTTAACACTATATCCAGATAAGTTTCCATATGCAGAAAATTCTTTTATCGTGAACATTATCATACCACGCAAAAGAATATACTATTTGTTATATGCATTAAAAAATATAATACCTTCCTCCCATAGAAGTTTCAAATCATTAATCAATGGTGAAAGATACACATGAATATCATTTCTCGGTTGTTTTGGTCCAGAAATCATCAAACTCATCATAACATATTTTTTCTTCATATATAGACGTGGGGACAAGTTGTAAACTAATAGAAAAATAGGACATGAACTATTTTGGCTAGTGAGGCTCCGATATGGATTCATTCCATTAGTACACAATCCCATTCTGATATTTCTAACTTCACTTCCAAAATAATAAAAAATTTATCAAAAATCTTCCACTGTGATGAATCATCTTGGTGACATAAGTTACCATCAGAGATGCGCTCATCTGAATTCCATCTTAACCTTTTTTCATAAATTGAATTTGCAAATAGATGCTTCAAACAAGGAATTATTGGAAGGTACCAAATTTCTTTAGCTGGAGTTTTAATTCTGGTACCTAAGAATGAATCATCGTTGAATTATCATAATTGTATGAAAAAAATATTGGATGATATCATTAGAATGTACAAAATTGATTTTTTGTGATGTTAGATATTAATACCTAAGAATTAATCTGAGTTGACATTCCCATATATCTTATAGCATGATGTCCCACATGCAGTAAAACATGATAAATATTCATATTCTTTCCTATATAGTACATATTCATTAGGGAAAGAATGTGTATTTTTATACCCCAATCCCATTGGGAATAATATTTTTCTTCACTTCATAATTGGAATTTGGAAGTCTATTGCCTTCTGAAAGTTGCTCTTTGAAAAGATCAAGTAAGCTGTAGAAACTTTTATCACTCCACAAATGTTTTCTTTTAATTTAACTAAACTAAAAACTGATGATAACACTATATATTTATTGCAACCTGGGAATAATGGTTTCTCATAATCTTTTTAAAATTGTTCAACAGTTTCTATTTTTTATGGTTTCGACACCTAAATCATGAATTAATTCTTCAATATGATCCTCTACCTCATTGTGAATATTTTCATCAACATTGGATGTTGAATTTTCGGTTCTTTCACCATGTCAGATCCAATGTGAATAATTAATGATAAAACCATAACAAATGAGATGATCATTTATTTCTCTAGAGTTTAAATTTCCCATATTCAAACTCTTTAAACAGGAATAGAAAATAAAATTAATGTTTTTAATATGTCGCTTAAAAAATTCCAAGAATTAATCAACTCATTTTTCTTATTCATTAATGTTACTTCGTAAATGTATTTAATTGTGATCCATTCAATACTTGATATCACAATATAATTGGTGAATACATTAAAACATATAAACATTTAAATAAATAAATATATATATATACAGATAAATTTAAAATATAAACACATTTAATAAAAACTATTGATAATTAGATAGAAAACATCAGATAAGAATCACATTTACAAATAATACACTTTATTTTCATATTATATAAATGTGTTATATGGATATTATAATTTAATTATAATATCAATGTTCTAAAATTTATTATTTTATTTTACATATTTGTTGAATTATTTCAATATTTCATGTGTCAAAAGTATTTAAAATTGAATTAATTTAATCGATGAAAAATTAATTATTATTACTTATATGAAATAATAATTAGAGTAAATATTCATATTATAAGTGAAATCAATCATAATAATCCCAAAATTATGATAGATGAAATTAAATAAATAACTAAATTGGTATATCTTACAACACGTTTGATTCATTATTATTTGTTTTTTATTATATCCTGAAATTTTTATTATTATAATAAAAAAATAAGAAAGATAACATTTATACCAACTGAGGAAACCCAAAAAAAACATAAATTCATTTTTAAATCATTTTATATTAATATGAAATACATCTCCTAGTAAAATACACCATTAAATGGATACAACCTGGTTTAATATATTTGAGAAAATCTTGAATGACTCTAGAGAAATCATTAATGGATTATTTAGAAATATGTCCATTGGATTTAGTGATAAATATAACATGGATGAAGGATTTTAATGAATGAGGTGAAGTTATAAATCTGAAGCTAGTTTAGTTTATTGAACTACTCTAGTTCAATATTTATATTTTACAAAGGACATTGCAAATGAGCTAGATGGGGTTTTAATTGTTATGATAATTCCTATATTATTTTATTTTATTCTATGGGGATTTGAAGGGATTTAATAGGACTAAAAAAGTTTTATACAACCCTTTTATTTTTTAAGAAATATTGGGATCTCAAGTTGAGGCTGTAGAAATTTTTTAGTATTGATTTTTTTCTGAGTCGTTTTTATCTACATATTAGTCATTCCTCACTTAGTATGATCGATTTTTAGGAAAATCTATGACAAATTTATGAGTTATTTCAATTTTATATGAGTCATTTAAAATAGCATATAGGTAATTGTGAATATTTTATGAGTAATCTAGACCCATGAACAAGTCATCTATCATTTCTTATAAGGGTTATCATTCTATGAATGAGTCACGTGGACTTTCATATGAGTCATTCTATACATAATTGTTTTTCTGATTTTTATATATTAAAAAGATGAAGCAGTAGTAATAGTAGTAGTCACATGAGTTATTGCATGTTGTGAGTAAGAGCATAAAAAATGTTTATTGATTTTAACTCCAGTAATGACTCTACTATTTTTTATTCATTGTATACATACCGAGGAATAATTTCTAAGTTGTGTTATTAGATAACTTTAATAATTTTATTTCATTATAATTGAGGAAGTGGATCAAAATTTGTTGGTTTAAGTGACACCATTGGATATATTTTCAATCTACATTAACGAGTGGATGAAATATAAACAAATAATGAAGAATTTAATTGAACCAAATCAAAAAAACTTTTCCTAAATAGATTTAACCATATTTGAACCAAATTGAACAATCATAGACTAAACTAAATTAAACAAAAATAAATTAAATTTATATGGGATGATAACTTTTAGGGATAACTATTAAACATCTTCAACAAATTTATAATAAAATATAAACAAATAATTGAATAAAATTATAAAAATTGTTAAATGATAACTAATTTATCTTTAAAATTAAAAAAACATAAAAAATTCGGTTTTTAACACGAAAATAGTTTCAAATATGAATTTTTCTTCGTAGAATTCTTTGGAAAATTAAACGCCGCAAGATCAATACAAAAAATGATTATAAAAATGAAAAATAAAGATGAACAACAAAATAAAATCAAACTGCGATTGAATGTCGTCGGAAAAAAGATTCAGATGAAAAAATAACACGTAGATGATGAAAAATAGAGAGATTTTCAAGAAATATGACCGTAGATCGTGAAAATAGAATAAAATCAACAAAAACGTCCATTTGATATCAAAAATCCTCCCTTGAAGTCATCGCGAGTCGAGAGGAGTCACCACGATTTATATTTTGAACATCCAAAAACATAAGGTTTTCCCGACCCCGACTAATTTTAAAAGACATTTGGCAACGATTTTTACAAAAACTGATGCCAAAGAGTCTGAAAATAATTTTTTTGAATATATGGTGTCAGATTTTCTAAAAAAAGATGCCATAAATATATATTTTTTAAATATATGGCGTCATTTTTTATAAAAACCGACATCGAAAGATCCCGAGTTTGTGATTAATGGTCTCAGTTTTTGTAAAAACGAACACCGTATATCATACCTTTTAAGGTTTTTGGCATCTGTTCTAATAAAAACCGACACTAAAAACCAATCTTAAAAATTTTTGGCATCATTTTTTAGTAAAACTAATGCCAAAAATTTCTCACACGTACTATTAGTGTCTGTTTAGAAAAAACCAATGTCATTACTTTGACGTTAAATCCTATTTTTTCACTAGTGTTATCATTGAGCTATAAAAAATAATGACATAATATTAATACTATTAGCAAAAGAGTTATTATAATTAACAGTGATGGTAATTAATCACTATAAAAATATTAGGAATAACAATAGAAAAATTAATAATCAACTTTGAATACTAAATGAATCGAATATATATTATATATTATATATTATATATTATATATTATATATTATATATCTTTATTTTACTAAAATCGAGTTTCTTCAGGTGATTGATTTTTTAGTAACCATTGATTTCCTGATTTTAGTATAATATAAATAATTTAACCTGTTTTTTATTGGTATTAATATGTTATTATGATTTTATGAATAATTATATCAATATAACTTGCCTAGCATAACTAATAATATATATTTATAATTTTAATTATTTCTAGATCTACTTATTAATTTTATTATTATTATTATTATTTGAAATATTATTTGTATTATTATTATTATTATTAAAATGTGCCCCTGCATGGAGCAGGGTGACTAGGCGGGTCGGAGGTTAGGGTAGCGATCATGGGGTCGAGTCCACAGATCAATTTATATAATTGCGAGCATGCTGTAGTAGTAGTAGTAGTAATAATAATAATAATAATAATATATTATTATTATTGTTGTTGTTATGTGTATAATTATATAATTGGTTTAATTTAACCTTAGTATATCCAATCATATATATATTTTGAATGAAAATAGATATTTTAAAAATATTAGAGATAATCTAAATTCCTAATATATCCCATCATATATATTTTAGTCCAATAAAGAGATTTCAAAAAGAGGTACATGTGAGTGTAATTATTATAATTTAATGTTATTCAAAGGATGAATCTATTAAATCTCCTTGATTTTCACAAAAAAGTTCGGATCTTAATTTCTAATATTTTTGAAATCTCTTAATTGAATATAGGTATCCTTTTCATCCTTAAAATCTTTGAAAGTGGGAATCCCACCCTCAAAGCCTAAAAAATGGGGTGATATCCACCCTCTCCAGCTGCACACCATCAACACCCTCTATATTATCTTTCCAGCTCAGCGTCGCAACCACATTAAACCAATAGTTGATTGCTTGTCGAGCAACATGAGTTAATCAATTGATTTTGTGACACCACTCCACAGCATTTTTTTTATTTCAAAAAAACTATTCAACTAAAATGGTAAATTATTGCACCCCGCATCCTTCTCTAGTGGCCCAATCCACCATATCCAGGGCTATCTCCCCCATAAGGACTCAGTTAAGTTACATTAAAACCAAAAAAATTTCTCTTGAAACTCATCAGTCACTAAAGAGAACTTGATCCATTATATGGATGAACTTGACGAACCAGGGCTTCGATGATATACTCCCACACTGATCATCCTTGTTATCATGATTACCTGAAATTATGAACATTTAAGGACATATAGATAAATAAATAAAAATTTTATTATTATTTTGTTAATGTACATAAACATTAAAAGTTAATTTCATCCGTTAGAATATATACAAAAATAAATATATCTGTATCAACACATTATTATTTACAAAAAAACATCATATATATATATATGAATATATGTTTAAATATTTATTTATATGAACAAATTATTATATGTAAATATATATAAATAAGAATGAATATACAATTATATATTTATTTTTAAACAGCAAAAACAGTCGTGGAGGATGGTGTACTGGTAAGAGGCATGGAACGTGGGAGTGGTTGTGACGCCATGATAGAAAGTCTGTAGGGAGGATATTGATTGCATGTAGCTAGAGAGGGCTGACATCATCTTTTCATTTTTAGGGTTTGATGTTGGGATCCCCACTTTTATATATCATAAATCCGAAAATGATCTATATATTTAATTAAGATATTTCAAAAAGATTTAGAATTCAAAATCCACATTGGATAAAATTAATTGATAATAATTAAACACACATGTGTGTGTATATATACATGATTGGATATATTAAGGTTATAAGTTAAATTAAGTCATTTATATAACTATAAAAATTTTAATAATAACAATATATTATTACAACATGCGTGAAATTACAAGAATTGGTCTAAGGAATCAACCCCATGACCGCCTCCCTAAACACCCACCCACCAAGCCACCCCACTTCATGTGGATGAAAATTGTAATAATAATAATCATAAAAATAATAATAATTGTTATTATTATTTGGTATAATAAAACAAATTATAATAATATTACATCGATATAGGGGAAAGGGTCTACATTGAATAGAAAATCATCTAACACACTAATACATGGAATTACTCAGTGAGGTTCGAACTCAAGTTGTCATCAAGAACCCCAAAGGAAGTTATCACTAATGCGAATAAACTAATAATAACATATTAATATTAATAATAAACAAGTTAAATTATAATTAAAAATGATAGTAATGAATAACAATAAAAAATATTAGGAATAACAGTACAAAAATATTATTAAACATATTTGAATACTAAATTAATCGAATCTATATTATATATTATATATTATATATTTTTATATATTTCATATAATATAACTTTATTATACTAAACTCAAGTTGGATCAGGTGCTCGGTTTTCAGGTACCCATTATCGTCGTAATTTTATTATAATATAAATAATTTAACTTTCTTTTTGTTAGTATTAATATGTTAGTATTATTTTATGTATATTTATATCAACATAAACATCCTAGCATAGCTAATTTTTCTTCAAATGGTTTGGACATGGATTTGGAGATCCAAATCCACGACCCCAAATTTATTAATAAAAGAAAATGTTAAAAGAGATCAAATATAGGTATCACATATTCCCAAAAAACATTCCAAAGGCCAAAAAATTAACTAGTTTCCCAAAGGCCCATTATGAAGGCCTACTCCCATGATAAACTATTTCCCATGCCCTAATAGTTGTATACTAGCCATATCATCGGACCAATCCCAAAGATCTTATTCTGCCCAAGGTCTAGTCATCACCTACCTGTGACCAAAAAGAATCCTGAGATCATCACCAAAGTCATCCCACATCCTGAGGTCAACTCATAACACTGCATCCTGAGGTCCTCATTTGTGTCCAAGGTTGCTGCTAGAGATTTCCTACAACATCTTCCCCTGGCCCCCAGCCACCATCTATGACATCTAGAAAGCACTTATTCTTAGCCACCTGATGTTTTCATTTCATGAATCCCCTATAGAAAATATCCTAAAAGCCACCCAAATATAATATTTTACACATACCTAAGATATTATCCCTCCAGGAATTCATGCTCCCCGATTGAGGTTGTCTTTTTCATGAGATTGTCGCACCAGATTTCATCTCCAACAAGAAACTACCTACCTTCCTCCCACATCAACTTGTTTTCATTGGATTTGAATCCTAAGGACACCATATATTGTTCCTAATGACATCACCAACTTTCCCCAGGACATTATCTCCATGAACCCATTTACATCACCATCGTCGGGTGGGGCACCCTACTATCATGATCAACGCAAGCTTACACCCCTTGATATTCCATCACCTACCCCAATCACTACCATTGAGGTCCTATACCAACGCACCAGTTGTATACAATGACCATCAAAGATGTCTTTAGAGGTCATCACTGACCTCACACCCTATTCCACTACTAGATATCTATACCCCCAAGTATTTGTGGCCATCCCAAAAAGATCTGTAACATATTTTCAAGATGAAATCTACACCACTCCAATAGCACCATCATCAGCTCACTCGAGGGTTTGAAATTATCCAATGATTTGAGAATCCCAAAATTAGAGTTCCACCTGTTGAGATCATCAAGATTACTGTGTTTTTCACCCTTACAAGAAACTAAAATCCACAAAAAAGATGTATTTTGATAGAACCCAAGGACATTCATCATCTTAACCCATCTATAAATGAACCATAATCATGTCAAACCATTTACTTAGGAAACAGAGGGAAAAAAGATCCTTGTGTCGTAAAACATCCATCTTAATTTGATCATCCTTAGAGAAGATCAATTTTGAACAATATCCAAAGCGATATCAATAACATGATGGAAAGAGAATCTCTCCAAATAAGAGAGATTTCACCCCCCTTACTCTCAAAATAGGTAATTATATATTTATTTGAATTCAGGAAATCAATTCATTCTTGTTTTTATATTAATATTTTTCATGTTTTTTATTCATCCATTTTTATTAGTTTATTATCATGAATGAAAAATTAGTGTATTTCTTTATTTTTATCATTTTATTTCTTTTGGGATCCTTTATTTCCCACATTTTCCTTCTATTTGGGCCTTGGTTTTTGACTGGCCCTGCTTCCCACACCCTCTGTGACACATTGGAGATTTGTGTAGCTTTGTTTCCTGATAGATGATTATTTTCTATACCCTTTTCATCCTCATCATCAGTCTCTATGCTTCAGTTATGTTATGTGGCTAGGTTTTGGTTTTGGCTATGTTTTGTGGCATATTCAGGATGGTTGTACTATTTCAAGTCTTTAGTCGGTGTTATTGGGTTTGATCACCCCTACACTGTGTCGCTTCAGGTATCTGATCATTATTCTTCTCTCATGTTTGGGATCTTAGTTCTCTTGGTGAAACCCTAGCTCACCATCCATGTCTTCTTCATCAGAGCTTCTATCCAGGCATGTCACTCTCCCCGGCTTTACCTCATGTCCAATTTATGGTGGAGGGAATGTCCTTCCTTTGTCGAAGAAGTGAGCCCCCATCTCAGTGGTAGCTCAACAAAAACAGAGGCTAGAGGGTGTAATCGGATACAGTAATGTTGTGTTCACTTGTACTGGTTTCAAGAGATCAATACCTCCATATTATTTTCAATCTATGGCACCGTAATTATTTTTTTTGTTTATTTTTTTTATTCTTAAAAATTGTTTGCTCTTATTTGGTTTATATTTTCTCTCACTGGTTCTCTTCACCCTATAGTCTTTTGATTTCATTGAGTTTAATAAAATGCGTGAGTCGGGTGGTGTTCTTATCATGCATATAGGGTCCCATGGGATGGAAGCACATTAATTTTTTTTTCCTTTATATATTATTTTATTCTTATATTGTACTAATTTGGTTCTATAATTTTTTTGTCTCTGATACCAATATTCCAGTTTAGTCCTTATGGGTTCTGGTGTTCTGGTTGTGTTCAGTTCACCATTACCCCCTCACAAAGTGGTATCAGATCCTCACTAGTTCTCTTTTACTATTGAATTTGATTTTGGTTTTTTGTTTTTTAGTTCTTGTTTCTGTTTATTTTCACAATATGATCTCTTATTAAGCAGCCTCTTTATTTCTATTGAAATAGTTTTAATCCACCATCCCATCTAATTTTTTTTAGCATTTTGAACCCCTTTAGATAAATAGATTTACCCAAGAGATTAGTCAGTTGTTGGGAGTGTATGCTTAACGTTGTCCATAAGAACTCAAAATATAATCTTTTGGTAAAAATGTCATCCAATAGATTCGAAATTGAGAGATTTTATGGAAAAAACAACTTTAACCTTTGTTGAATTAAAATTAAAGCCCAACTAGTTTAACATGACTTAATTGATGCCCTATGTTGGCCTAAGAAACCTATTGTTACTGTAAATGAAATGGGATGTACCATTAGTAAGTATCAAGATATAACCCCTAATGTGTTAGTTAAAGCACATAGATCCTTACTACTTTATTTAGGAGACAATGTTCTTGGAGAGGTTTCTTATGAGTCTACTACTATTGGTATATGGATTAAACTATTTTTTTATACATTAAATCTTCTTTATTTGGAAGGCTTTATAAAAAACAATGAATGTTTACATTTGAAATGAAACCCATTAGTTCTATTAAACCCCATATTGATGAATTTAACAAAGTAATGTTAGATTTATCCAACATGAATGTAAATTTTGATGATGAAGACCAGATAATGATCATTATAATTTCTCAAGATAATACTTACAAAACCCATGTTGATACCATGGTGTGTGGTCATGTCTCATCAAATCTTGAATAAGTTAAATTATCCCTCCTCTCTAAAGAACTACACTACAAACCTAGAATCAAAGGTGAGGCAAAGAGATTATTCTCTAGGGGAATACCATAGTCTAAAGGTGAGAAGAAACAATTTATTAAATAAAAAATAAAAAATAGTAAATAACCCAATCCTATGTTAAATTATAGGGAATGAAAAGTCACTTACTTCTATTGTGGTGAGCCTAGGCATATTAAGCATGAATGTAAGAAACTCAAACATGACATAGAATCCAAGTATCCCACTGATCAGTATCTTCTAGTTTACTCAGTTTATGACATTACTGATGTATTGAATGTGTCCAGGCATTCACTCAACCAAGAGTGGGTCCTTGACTCAAGCTATTCCTTTCACTTGTTTTCCTTTAGATATTCATTCCTATAATTGGTTGAAAGTGTAGAAAGAGATGTCCTCATAGGTAATAATAAGTGGTTTTATGTAGAGGGAAGGTGTTCTATTTTGTTAGAACTGGATGATAGTTCCATCATCACCTTACATGATGTTAGGTGGGTTCCCATCATTTATAGAAACCTGATTTACATAGGATTTATTGATAAAACAGGATTCAAGTTTAGGTATGAAACATG
This sequence comes from Viscum album, assembly GCA_963277665.1. Lineage (NCBI taxonomy): Eukaryota > Viridiplantae > Streptophyta > Magnoliopsida > Santalales > Viscaceae > Viscum > Viscum album. Next base: position 1,072,095,780 of record OY728127.1, on the reverse strand, counting down.
TTTCCTATAAATCTATAAAGGCTCAAGAACCTTCATTAAGGGGTATCTTATCAATGGGTTGTATGTCTTTAATGGAGATACCCATTCATGTCAATTAAGTTATGTCTATGATACCAAAATTGGTAACACTATTCTTTGGCATAGGATATTGGGGCATGTAAGCCCCAAGGGCCTAGAAGAACTCAATATTCAAGGGATGTTGAAAGAAATAACACCTTCTAATCTTCTATTTTGTAAAGATTGTGTGATGGGAAATCCGGAGTTAGTTACCTTTAATTGGTCCTTCTTTAAAGATGACAACCCCTTAGAATATATTCATTCTGACCTATGGGCACCAGCTAGGACTACCTCATGTGGTGTAGGTTCCTATTTTTTCACTTTTATAGACGACTTTTCCCGAAAATTATTGATTTACATTCTGAAAAATAAATATTATTTTTTATAAAATTTTAAAACCTAGAAAATAATGAGTAAAAGTAAAATTGAGAAATGAATTAAAACCATGATAACTAATAATGGGTTGGAATACCTATCCATTGAATTCAATCAGTTTTTGTGAATCTAGAGGTATTAAAATACATAGAAGTTTTAGGGACCCCCTACACTCACACACACAAAATGTCCTTGTAGAGAGAATGAATAGAACCATATTAGAGAGAATCTAAAGTATTCTTGCATGCTCATATCTCCCAAAATATTTCTGGGCAGAGGCTTCTAACACCACTGTCAACCTAATTAATAGGTTTATTTCCTCTTACAACTAGTTTAAAACACCTGAAGAATTGTGGAATTGTAATCCCACATCCTATAATAACTTAAGGATCTTTGGTTGTTGTAGAGACCCGAAGCTTGACGTACATGGACATTACATTACTTTTGCAGAATACTTAGTACATAACAAAAAAACACACACAAGGATCGTAATAGTTTAGTGTCTTTGGAAACTCGGAATATAATCTTCTAATCGTAGGGAAAGATATTCAACATCTTCTATAAAGATATTATTTTTTTTACCTAAAACCTTTCTTTATATCCTAGGGAAAAGAAAACATAAAATGGTGAGCTCAATTGCTCAGTAAGGGTAAACAAAAGAAATATCAATCGCATCATTTTCATAAGAACATAACATTTTGGAAATCTTAACCTATAAAAGAGAGCAAAATTTCATAACATGGGATAAATCATAGTAGTGAAATGAAATCCTAATAATCATAACTTAAAACATGAAACTTTCTGGCATACACACATAATCATAGAGAATCATAACTTATTAGTCAAGACTCATTGCCAAGACTATCGTAGTGGACAAAGTCCATTTCTGAACCGAGTCACCCTCGTTTCAGTCCTGTTTCACTGAACCGGTATAACCTACCGTTCCATACATGTCTATCTCATGAGATATAAAATCTTTAACCAATGAATTAGAGGGAGATATAGGTCCCACCCATCTCATAATGAAATCATTCTTACTTGTTCCACAAAAGAAACATACATCATTCATAAAAACCCAATGAATAAAATGGGTTTCATAAACATCATCCCATCATCACATAATCCATATAAAATAATTGGATATCATTTCATAATAAGTAAAGTGAAACCATGTAAATCATAGAGACATTATACACGAAACATAAACATATGAAATAATTTCATCTTATATGGAAAATTGTTTTGATAAAACAATTGAAATGAATTCTTAAGGAAAATATCCTTTCTTATTCAAAATCATTTTCTTTTCACAAAATGTCATGAAATTTTAAAAGAATAGGATTTTGTTGAAAATAGTCATGAAATCTTTTGGAAGAAGCTTCATGAAAATAAGGATTTATAAAACCGTAAAAATCTGTTAACGCCGTATAAGTTAAAAATAACATTCTCCTCGTACTTTTGTCGGAAAAGTCAAAAAAGTACCTCGTAACGTAAATAAAAGAAAGATTCCTTACATACCATGTAGTAAAAGTCAAAATGGGTAAAAAGGACTTTAAACATACATGAATACACTTTTATAAAACATGGACATGGATGATAGCAATAAACCCAGTAAATACTTACGAATAAGCAATCTCGGATAAAAATGAGATTTGCACAATTATCCCTTACCTTAGGTCTGATTTGCTTCGTATGTGTCCGAACCTCCTCTACTTTGAAGCACCTCTTTGAGATCTCCCTTTAGGGCACTAAAATTGGTCTTTGAGGAAGACCAGAACCTCTAGGATATTGCTAGGGAAGTGGAGAAGAGAATTTGGCTGGGGTTGGCCGAGATTGAAGGCTCAAAGTTGTGTGAGGAATAGAGGGAGGAGGTGCCCTTTTATAAGGGAGGAGAGGGGCACCTTTGGAATAACTAAAACTATTATTTTATTATAAAGTGAAATTCGGTTTTAAATAGCTCCAAATTGATTTATTTCGAAGCTAAGGTGGGGATGGGTCTAAATCCTCTCATCCAATAGAATTTAGACAAGTTTAGGTTCCTATATTAACCTTATCTTTTAGTTTTAAATCTTAGTTAATTAGATTGACATTTAGCATGTCACTTTGTATTTTTATATTATATAGTTAATAAACGTACCATATACATCCAAACGACCCTCAAGTTGTGTTTTATTATGATATATAACCTTATCTAAGTCATTTGGCCGAACCGTAGATTTTTAGGAATAAAATTGCAATTAACAATATAATATATATTTTAAAAACTATTTTATGTCAATTTAGACACTATTCAATAGTTGATTTTTTTGAAACTCATAACAGAATGATTAATTCGACCAAAGTTAATTACATTAATCCTAACATGTCATATTAACCTATAAAATTATTTTAATTCATAAAAAGTCTGAAATTATACTTATTTATGTATTTTTAATATCAATTATTTTAATTTTTCACTATTATGGTAATTACTACATCATCATTGTGTAATAAATAAATTAAATTATTTAAAGTCTAAAAATTACAAATAAAATATCATTATGTAGGAAATCTTTTTAGATTTCTAATTAATATTTATAGTATAATTTATCTTATGTATAACCTTATATTAAAAATGATTTAGTTATTAAACTTTGATTTTAACTATTTTAACCCTTCTTTAAATAAATTAATAATAAATGTCCTAATCTAATCCAAGTGGGCCTAAATGGTCATATTTTATTTCTAAGGTTGTTTTTGGTCGAATTACACTTTTCCAATAGAATTAGGACATGTGTTAGGGTAATAATAATATCATTTTTACCCTTAATTACCCTATTTACTTTTAACCGTGGTAAAAAAAAGTAAAAAGTTACTATTCACCAAAAAATTATTTTCATCTCATTGAACCCCAATTTACATACTAACATCAACCGTGTCTCTCGGATTTTTGAAATTCCACTCACAGAAGCACTAAAATTATGTTTTATGAAAAATTCATTTTTTTACTACCACTTAGTGGTTTCACTATTCATCAAAAAATGAAAGTTTCCAGAAAAATACAAAAAATTAGGCCTAAACTATATTTGATATTATGAACTCAAAAATGATGTCTATTTTACCAAATTCAAAACATATCAGTTACATTAACTAATTTAAAAAATTAATTCCCGACGTCAAAACAAATGGCGTGTTTTTAAGAGATAATAACTATCAAAAGATTGATACTTGTTTATAACTGGTTTAAATGTAAAATTACATCCAATGACCAACATTGTATTAAATTGTAAAAAAATATTCTAAAAATACTTTAAAACCACTCAAATTAATAATTTATCACTATTAATTATTTCGATTAAAAAGGTTGTTTTTAATTAAAATTTAGTAATTTTCACTATTCATCAGAATATGAAAGTTATCCATAAAGTACCAAAATTTCACCTTAGGCTAAATTCGATACTCCGAATCCAAAAATGAAGTCCATTTTAAGAGCTAAAATTTCTAAAATTTTAAAAGGTGGTTATTACTATTCATAACGGCTAGTTTTAATAATATTTTAATAGAATATCATTGTTTAGTGAAACTCGGTATTGCGTACTACACACGCTATCGAGGAAGGTCTCGATTGCATGTAATGCAAGGAAAGTCAAGGATGCATTTTGAGCAAGCTCCTTTTGGTGTAGCGTACAACACAAGACATTAATGAAATTAAAAAGAATATTTTTTTATAAAATCTCGGGCTGTTACATTCTACCACCCTTAAAAAGAATTTCGCCCTAGAAATTCGTCGGGGTTATAAATGGTTTACTACTCGAAAGTTTCTTTAATAGAAACCCACATCGTAAAAAGGAATACCAAAACTTGGATTTAAAAACTGAAGTATGAAATGTAACGATTACCCAAATAAACTAATCACTGGGTTTCTACATAGGTGAAAATATGGATATGGAGGAGAAATCTAACCATCATGTTCTGATGGAGAGTGGTAGAGAACATGGCTATGGAAAAGCCAGAAATCACAAAGCCATAAATTTGTGACGATCTAAGGTACCATCTAATTCATCAGATATAAGAGCACTAGGACAACATTTTTGGTTTTCAAGATCATTTCCCTAAAGTTGATGAAATTGGAATTAGAATTAATACTTTCGTGATTTTGGTATAGTCTCTCCGTTTTTCGTTCTTTGGAAAATTTCCACTTCATCCCTTAAAGAAATGAAGTTGAATTTTTCATTTGTGATGTGTTAGCAGATCATGTGATAGAATGATGGGTCATTCCATCTGTCTCAAACAAAAGGTTAGAAAAGTTATCAAAAAAATACATAAGTCCATCTATAGTGAGATTAATCATATATAGTTCCTAAAATGGACTTATACTTTATATATCATACTGCTTAATATAATAAAACTAGTTTCTACTAAATAGGGACTTCCTGTAGGCCAGTGGTAGGCGATAAAGGCCAGTCACACTTCGGTTGTGGGTTCGATTCCCACAGCCTTGTCCGACGTGATGGGCTGTCGCTCGTCCTACAGGTTGTCCTTTTTCTAAAACTACATTACTATAACATCACATAAATAATATCAAAAAAAGTTCTATCCTTAAACAATACTAACTTATGGTTAACATAATCCATTCCAATCTTTAGGCTTATCTAAAATACTTCGGTCCAAGCTCATAGTATAAAGAAAACGATAACTTGAAATGTCGTCAACCAAGCATGTGAATACCATCATTTATCCCCCATATATCTTGTTGGTCACATTCCAATCATGTGAATACCTTAATCATGTATTCTCTTGAAAAATGAATACCCATTAAACCTTAGAGAAAACATAAATGCTGTCAAAAGTTAACTCTTTCAACATAACAAAATCCAAAAATTCTATATACTCAACCCATTACATAACCTTCTCCTTATATCAGTCATGAGCTCATGAATACTATCAAAATTTTAATTTTCTCCTTATCCCTTCATTATGCGCATATCATCTACATTCCAAAAATATCTGAATAACCATTCATGGATACTGGTAACATTAATCATACACATTCAAAACTCAAGGAAAGACAATAGTGTAACAATCCTTAGATGTCTCTTTATCCCATAGTACCATGAGATTACTTATACAACATTACACATGATAAACATGTAATCATTCCACTACATTCTTAAACCATTGACCGAGCTTCAACAATTCTTTCATCTCACACATCATTTGTAGTCTCTTCATCATCATCCACATAAATACTACCCATACGACCACACTGATTCTCTTAATGAGACTTTCCCTTAGGGCATTGGTTTTCATAATGCCTGTACATTCCACATTTAAAACATTTAACCATTTTTGATGTCATCACAATACCATTATCCTCATCCCTGGTGTTAACTGAACCTTTTCTTTTGCACTTAATGGCTTTGTGTCCTTCTTTTCCACACCCAAAGCATCTTCCAGTTCCTTTGAAACATTCTCCTTGATGCCTCTTCCCACATGATTTACATAGGGGAAATTGAACTTTCTTTCCTCTATGATCATCATGAAACTCCATCTTTCTCTTATTGGCTGAGTCAGGAAACTTACCAAATTTTACTTTATTAATCATATTATGAGATTGCTGATTTGGCATAATAATGATGTTTGGACTTCCACATCCCATTTCATTTGGTTTCTCATGAAGAATATCATTCCATTGTCCATCATATCCTCCATTATCATGAATCATCTTGTTTCCAGCCATTTTCTAAAACCCAAAAATAATAGTGTGAGAGGAAAAAATCATAATAAAGGGGGAGTAACTTCAATATCTAACATCTTTGGTTTAATCTAATATCGTTACCATAGTTCTAGGACTATATCCTATACGTATACTTATCCTTAGGGACATCCCTATACATACCTTAGAAATATCTCTAGGGATCTAACTAACGTTTTCGCATCCTAGTTTCCAAATGTTGACTAAACTTTTCCTCTGATACCAATTGTAGAGACTCGAAGCTTGACGTACATAGACATTACATTACTTTTGCGGAATACTTAGTACATAACAAAAACACACACACAAGGATCGTAATAGTTTAGTGTCTTTGGAAACTCAGAATATAATCTTTTAATCATGGTGAAAGATCTTCAACATCTCCCATAAAGATGTTCTTCTTTTTTACCTAAAACCTTTCTTTATATCCTGAGTAAAAAAAAAATAAAAGGGTGAGCTCAAATGCTCAGTAAGGGTAAATAAAAGAAATATCAATCACATCATTTTCATAAGAACATAACATTTTGGAAATCTTAACCTGCAAAAAAGAGCATAATTTCATAACATGGGATAAATCATAGTAGTGAAATGAAATCCCAATAATCATAACATAAAACATGAAAATTTGTGGCATACACACATAATCATATAGAATCATATCTTATTATTCAAGACTCATTTCCAAGACTATCTTAGTGGACAAAGTCCATTTTTGAACCGAGTCACCCTCGTTTGAGTCCTGTTTCACTGAACCGGTATAACCTACCGTTCCAGCCATGTCTATCTCATGAGATATAAAATCTTTACCCAATGCATTGGAGGGAGATATAGGTCCCAACCATCTCATAATGAAATCATTATTACTTGTTCCACTAAAAAAAGATACATCATTCATAATAACCCAATGAATAAAATGGGTTTCATAAACATCATCCCATCATCACATAATCCATATAAAATAATTGGATATCATTTCATAATAAGAAAAGTGAAACCATGTAAATCATAGAGACATTATACATGAAGCATACACATATGAAATAATTTCATCTTATATGGAAAATGGTTTTGATAGAACACTTGAAATGAATTCTTGAGGAAAATATCCTTTCTTATTCAAAATCATTTTCTTTTCACAAAATGTCATGAAATTTTAAAAGAATAGGATTTTTTTGAAAATAGTCATGAAATATTTTGGAGAAAGCTTCATGAAAATAAGGCTTTTTAAAACCATAAAAATATGTTCACGCCGTATAAGTTAAAAATAACATTCTCCTCATACTTTTTTCGGAAAAGTCAAAAAAGTACCTCGTAACGTAAATAAAAGAAAGATTCCTTACATACCATGTAGTAAAAGTCAAAATGGGTAAAAAGGACTTTAAACATACATGAATACACTTTTATAAAACATGGAAATGGATGATAGCAATTACCCCAGTAAATATTTATGAATAAGCAATCTCGGATAAAAATGAGATTTGCACAATTATCCCTTACCTTAGGTCAGATCTGCTTCGTATGTGTCCGAACCTCCTCTTCTTTTAAGCGCCTCTTTGAGATCTCCCTTTAGAGCACTAAAATTGGTCTTTGAGGAAGACCATAACCTCTAGGATACTGCTAGGGATGTGGAGAAGATAATTTGGCAGGGGTTGTCCAAGCTTGACGGCTCAAAGTTGTGTGAGGAAGAGAGGGAGGAGGTGCCCTTTTATAAGGGAGGAGAGGGGCACATTTGGAATAACTAAAACTATTATTTTATTATAAAGTCAAATTCGGTTTTAAATAGTTCCAAATTGATTTATTTCGAAGCTAAGGTGGGGATGGGTCGAAATCCTCTCATCCAATAGAATTTAGACAAGTTTAGGTTCCTATATTAACCTTATCTTTTAGTTTTAACTCTTAGTTAATTAGATTGACATTTACCATGTCACATTGTATTTTTATATTATATAGTTAATAAACTTACCATATACATCCAACCGACCCTCAAGATGTGTTTTATTAATATATATAACCTTATCTAAGTCATTTTTCTGAACCAAATATTTTTAGGAATAAAATAACAATTAATAATATAATATTTGTTTTAAAAACTATTTTATATCAATTGAGACACTATTCAATAGTTGATTTTTTTGAAACTCATAACAGAATTATTACTTCGACCAAAGTTAATTACATTACTCCTAACATGTCATATTAACCTAGAAAATTAGTTTAATTCATAAAAAGTCTAAAATTATACTTATTTAGGTATTTATAATATCAATTATTCTAATTTTTCACTATTATGGTAATTACTGTATCATCATCGTTTCATAAATAAATTAAATTATTTCAAGTCTAAAAATTAAAAATAAAATATAATTATGTAGGAAATCTGTTTATCTTTCTAACGAATATTTATAGTAGAATTTAGCTTATGTATAACCTTATATTAAAAATGATTTAGTTATTAAACATTGATTTTAACTATTTTAACCCTTCTTTAAATAAATTAATAATAAATGTCCTAATCTAATAAAAGTGGGCCTAAATGGTCATATTTTATTCCTATGGTTGTTTTTTGTCGAATTAAACTTGTCCAATAGAATTAGGACATGTGTTAGGGTAATAATAATATCATTTTTACCCTTAATTACCCTATTTACTTTTAACCGTGGTAAAAAAAGTAAAAAGTTATTATTCACCAAAAAATTATTTTCATCTCATTGAACCACAATTTACTTACTGACATCAACTATTTCTCTCGTATTTTTGAAATTCCACTCACAGAAGTGGTAAAATTATGTTTTATGAAAAATTCAATTTTTTACTACCACTTAGTGGTTTCACTATTCATCAAAAAATGAAAGTTTCCAGAAAAATACCAAAAATTAGGCCTAAACTATATTTCATATTATGAACTCAAAAATGATGTCTATTTTACCAAATTCAAAACATATCAGTTACATTAACTAATTTAAAAAATTATTTCTCAACGTCAAAACAAATGGCGTGTTTTTAAAAGATAATAACTATCAAAAGATTGATACTTGTTTATAACTGGTTTAAATGTGAAATTACATCCAATGAACAAAATTGTATTAAATTGTAAAAAAATATTCTAAATATACTTTAAAACCACTCAAATTAATAATTTATCACTATTAATTGTTTCGATTAAAAAGGTTGTTTTTAATTAAAATTTAGTAATTTTCACTATTCATCAGAATATGAAAGTTATCCGTAAAGTACCAAAATTTCACCTTAGGCTAAATTCGATACTATGAATCCAAAAATTAAGTCCATTTTGAGAGCTAAAATTTCTAAAATTTTAAAAGGTGGTTATTACTATTCATAACGGCTAGTTTTAATAATATTTTAATAGCATATCGTTGTTTAGTGAAACTCGGTATTGTGTACTACACACGCTATCGAGGAAGGTCACGATTGCGTGTAATGCATGGAAAGTCAAGGATGCGTATTGAGCAAGCTCATTTTGGTGTAGCGTACGACATAAGACATTAATGAAATTAAAAAGAATATTTTTTATAAAATCTCGGGCTGTTACATTCTACCCCCCTTAAAATGAATTTCGCCCTCGAAATTCATCGGGGTTATAAATGGTTTACTACTCGAAAGTTTCTTTAATAGAAACCCACATCTTAAAAAGGAATACCAAAACATGGATTTAAAAACTTATGTATGAAATGTAACGATTACCCAAATAAACTAATCACTGGGTTTCCACATAGGTGAAAATATGGATATAGAGGAGAAATCTAACCATCATGTTTTGATGGAGAGTGGTAGAGAACATGGCTATGGAAAAGCCAACAATCACAAAGCCATAAATTTGTGACGATCTAAGGTACCATCTGATTCATCAGATATAAGAGCACTAGGACAACATTTTTGGTTTTCAAGATCATTTCCCTAAAGTTGTTGAAATTGGAATTAGAATAAAAATTCTTTCGTGATTTTGGTATAGTCTCACCGTTTTTCGTTCTTTGAAAAATTTCCACTTCATCTCTTAAAGAAATAAAGTTGATTTTTTCATTTGTGATGTGTTAGCAGATCATGTGATAGAATGATGGGTCATTCCATCTGTCTCAAACAAAAGGTTAGAAAGGTTATCAAAAAAATACATAAGTCCATCTATAGTGAGATTAATCATATATAGTTCCTAAAATGGACTTATAATTTATATATCATACTGGTTAATATAATAAATCTAGTTTCTACTAAACAAGGACTTCCTGTAGGCCAGTGGTAGGCGATAAAGGCCAGTCACACTTCGGTTGTGGGTTCGATTCCCACAGCCTTGTCCGACGCGATGGGCTGTCGCCCGTCCTGCAGGTTGTCCTTTTTCTAAAACTACATTACTATAACATCACATAAATAATATCAAAAAAATTTCTATCCTTAAACAATACTAACTTATGGTTAACATAATCCATTACAATCTTTAGGCTTATCTAAAATACTTCGGTCCAAGCTCATAGTATAAAGAAAACGATAACTTGAAATGTCGTCAACCAAGCATGTGAATACCATCATTTATCCCCCATATATCTTGTTGGTCACATTCCAATCATGTGAATACCTTAATCATGTATTCTCTTGAAAAATGAATACCTATTAAACCTTAGTGAAAACATAAATGCTGTCAAAAGTTAACTCTTTTAACATACCAAAATCCAAAAATTCTGTATACTCAATCCATTACATAACATTCTCCTTATATCAGTCATGAGCTCATGAATACTATCAAACATTTAATTTTCTCCTTATCCCTTCATTATGCACATATCATCTACATTCCAAAAATATCGAAATAACCTTTCATGGATACTGGTAACATAAATCATACACTTTCAAAACTCAAGGAAAGACAATAGTGTAACAATCCTTAGATGTCTCTTCATTCCATAGTACCATGAGATTACTTATACAACATTACACATGATAAACATGTAATCATTCCACTACATTCCTAAACCATTGACCGAGCTTCAACAATTCTTTCATCTCACATATCATTTGTAGTCTCTTCATCATCATCCACATAAATACTACCCATACGACCATACTAATTCTCTTCATGAGACTTTCCCTTAGGGCATTGGTTTTCATAATGCCCGTACATTCCACATTTAAAACATTTAACCATTGTTGATGTCATCACAATACCGTTATCCTCATCCCTGGTGTTAACTGAACCTTTTCCTTTCCACTTACTGGCTTTGTGTCCTTCTTTTCCACACCCAAAGCATCTTCCAGTTCCTTTGAAACATTCTCCTTGATGCCTCTTCCCACATGATTTACATAGGGAAAATTTAACTTTCTTTCCTCTATGATCATCATGAAACTCCATCTTTCTCTTATTAGCCGAGTCAGGAAACTTACCAAATTTTACTTTATTGATCATATTATGAGATTGCTTATTCGGCATAATAATGATGTTTGGACTTCCAAATCCCATTTAATTTGGTTTCTCATGAAGAATATCATTCCATTTTCCATCATATCCTCCATTATGATGAACCATCTTGTTTCCAGCCATTTTCTAAAACCCAAAAAGAATAGTGTGAGAGGAAAAAATCATAATAAAGGGGGAGTAACTTCAATATCTAACATATTTGGTTTAATCTAATATTGTTACCACAGTTCTAGGACTATATCCTATACGTATACTTACCCTTAGGGACATCCCTAGACATACCTTAGAAATATCTCTAGGGATCTCACTAACGTTTTCGCATCCTAGTTTCCAAAGGTTGACTAAACTTTTCCTCTGATACCAATTGTAGAGACCTGAAGCTTGACGTACATGGACATTACATTACTTTTGCGGAATACATAGTACATAACAAAAACACACACACAATTATCATAATAGTTTAGTGTCTTTGGAAACTCGGAATATAATCTTCTAATGGCGGTGAAAGATCTTCAACATCTCCCATAAAGATCTTCTTATTTTTACCTAAAACCTTTCTTTATATCCTGAGGAAAAGAAAACATAAAAGGGTGAGCTCAAATGCTCAGTAAGGGTAAACAAAAGAAATATCAATCACATCATTTTCATAAGACCATAACATTTTGGAAATCTTTACCTGCAAAAGAGATCATAATTTCATAACATGGGATAAATCATAGTAGTGAAATGAAATCCCAATAATCATAACATAAAACATGAAACTTTGTGGCATACACACATAATCATAGAGAATCATATATTATTAGTCAAGACTCATTTCCAAGACTATCTTAGTGGACAAAGTCCATTTCTGAACCGAGTCACCCTCGTTTCAGTCCTGTTTCACTGAACCGGTATAACCAACCATTCCAGCCATGTCTTTCTCATGAGATATAAAATCTTTACCCAATGCATTGAAGGTAGATATAGGTCCCACCCATCTCATAATAAAATCATTATTACTTGTTCCACTAAAAAAACATACATCATTCATAATAACCCAATGAATAAAATGGGTTTCATAAACATCATCCCATCATCACATAATCCATATAAAATAATTGGATATCATTTCATAATAAGAAAAGTGAAACCATGTAAATCATAGAGGCATTATACATGAAACATACACAAATGAAATAATGTCATCTTAGATGGAAAATGGTTTTGATAGAACACTTGAAATGAATTCTTGAGAAAAATATCCTTTTTTATTCAAAATCATTTTCTTTTCACAAAATGTCATGAAATTTTAAAAGAATAGGATTTTGTTGAAAATAGTCATGAAATATTTTGGAGAAAGCTTCAAGAAAATAAGGCTTTATAAAACCATAAAAATATGTTCACGCCGTATAAGTTAAAAATAACATTCTCCTCGTACTTTTGTCGGAAAAGTCAAAAAAAGTACCTCGTAACGTAAATAAAAGAATGATTCCTTACATACCATGTAGTAAAAGTCAAAATGGGTAAAAAGGACTTTAAACATACATGAATACACTTTTATAAAACATGGACATGGATGATAGCAATAACCCCAGTAAATACTTACGAATAAGCAATCTCGGATAAAAATGAGATTTGCACAATTATCCCTTACCTTAGGTCTGGTTTGCTTCGTATGTGTCCGAACCTCCTCTTCTTTTAAGTGCCTCTTTGAGATATCCCTTTAGGTCACTAAAATTGGTCTTTGAGGAAGACCAGAACCTCTAGGATATTGCTAGGGAAGTGGAGAAGAGAATTTGGCAGGGGTTGGCCGATCTTGAAGGCTCAAAGTTGTGTGAGGAAGAGAGGGAGGAGGTTCCCTTTTATAAGGGAGGAGAGGGGCACCTTTGGAATAACTAAAACTATTATTTTATTATAAAGTCAAATTCGATTTTAAATAGCTCCAAATTGATTTATTTCGAAGCTAAGGTGGGGATGGGTCAAAATCCTCTCATACAATAGAATTTAGACAAGTTTAGGTTCCTATATTAACCTTATCTTTTAGTTTTAACTCTTAGTTAATTAGATTGACATTTACCATGTCACATTGTATTTTTATATTATATAGTTAATAAACTTACCATATACATCCAACCGACCCTCAAGTTGTGTTTTATTAATATATATAACCTTATCTAAGTCATTTTTCTGAACCTAATATTTATAGGAATAAAATAACAATTAATAATATAATATTTGTTTTAAAAACTATTTTATATCAATTTAGACACTATTTAATATTTTATTTTTTTTGAAACTCATAACAGAATGATTACTTAGACCAAAGTTAATTAAATTACTCCTAACATGTCATATTAACCTAGAAAATTAGTTTAATTCATAAAAAGTCTCAAATTATACTTATTTAAGTATTTATAATATCAATTATTCTAATTTTTCACTATTATGGTAATTACTGCATCATCATTGTGTGATAAATATATTAAATTATTTAAAGTCTAAAAGTTTGAAATAAAATATCATTATGTAGGATATCTGTTTATCTTTCTAACGAATATTTATAGTAGAATTTAGCTTATGTATAACCTTATATTAAAAATGATTTAGTTATTAAACTTTGATTTTAATTATTTTAACCCTTCTTTAAATAAATTAATAATAAATGTCCTAATCTAATAAAAGTGGGCCTAAATGGTCATATTTTATTCCTAAGGTTGTTTTTTGTCGAATTACACTTGTCCAATAGAATTAGGACATGTGTTAGGGTAATAATAATATCATTTTTACCCTTAATTACCCTATTTACTTTTAACCGTGGTAAAAAAAAGTAAAAAGTTATTATTCACCAAAAAATTACTTTCTTCTCATTGAACCACAATTTACTTACTGACATCAACCGTGTCTCTCGGATTTTTGAAATTCCACTCACAGAAGCGGTAAAATTATGTTTTATGAAAAATTCAATTTTTTTACTACCACTTAGTGGTTTCACTATTCATCAAAAAATGAATGTTTCCAGAAAAATACCAAAAATTAGGCCTAAACTATATTTGATATTATGAACTCAAAAATGATGTCTATTTTACAAAATTCAAAACATATCAGTTACATTAACTAATTTAAAAAATTAATTCCCGTCGTCAAAACAAATGGCGTGTTTTAAGAGATAATAACTATCAAAAGATTGATACTTGTTTATAACTGGTTTAAATGTGAAATTACATCCAATGGCCAACATTGAATTAAATTGTAAAAATATATTCTAAATATACTTTAAAACCACTCAAATTAATAATTTATCACTATTAATTATTTCAATTAAAAAGGTTGTTTTTAATTAAAATTTAGTAATTTTCAATATTCATCAGAATCTGAAAGTTATCCGTAAAGTACCAAAATTTCACCTTAGGCTAAATTCGATACTCCGAATCCAAAAATGAAGTCCATTTTGAGAGCTAAAATTTCTAAAATTTTAAAAGGTGGTTATTACTATTCACAACGGCTAGTTTTAATAATATTTTAATAGCATATCGTTGTTTAGTGAAACTCGGTATTACGTACTACACACGCTATCGAGGAAGGTCGCGATTGCGTGTAATGCAAGGCAAGTCAAGGATGCGTGTTGAGAAAGATCCTTTTGGTGTAGCGTACAACACAAGACATTAATGAAATTAAAAAGAATATTTTTTTATAAAATCTCGGGCTGTTACAGTTGTATAGTTTATGATCACACTAAAACGGATAAACTGGAATTGAGATCCCTTAAATTCATCTTTGTAGGTATTTTATAGGGTGTTAAGGGTTAAAAACTTTTGGGTAGATAAACCTAGTGATCAAAAATTCATTATATGTAGGGATGTAGTGTTCTCTGAGTCTTCTTCTCCCAAAACCAAGTTCTCCACAATTGGTAGAAATGAACTAGCCTTAGAATAAGATGATGAAGGTGATCCCTGGATCATTTTGAGGCTATTGTCCATCCCACTCCACTTGTATCTATGCCCACTGTTTGGACTGATTCTGAGTCTAGTTTTGGTTTATATTTTGAACCAATGCCTCCTTCTAATAACAGGGACTACCAACTAACCTAGGATAAAGAAAAGAGGGTGTCTAGACCTCCTTCTCAGTTTATCCAATATGATATGGAATATTATGCTTTTCATGTATCCTAGGATATAATATATGATAATCCTCCCACCTATAGGAAAGCCTTAAATTAAGAACACTCAAAACAGTGGGTCTTTTCAATGTATGAAGAAATTTGCTCTTTAAAAAACACTATCTTTATTGTTAACAAACCACATAATGCTAATATAATTTCTTCTAAGTGGATTTATAAAATAAAAGAAGACAAAAATGAGGAAAATTATATTAATTATAAATAAAGTTTAGTTGCTAAGTGTTTTCTTCAAAGTAAAGGTATGGTTAATCTCAATTCTTTTCCCCAATTTTTAAGCATTCTTCCATTAGGATTTTTTTTCATTTTCTACCTATAGTGATATACACATTGAAAATATTTATGTTAAAATTTCCTTCTTACATGTTGATTTAAATGAGAAGATTTATATGAATCCTCTGGATGGTTACTCTAAGTAATTCAAACTAAATAAAGTATGCCTACTAAATAAATCATTTTATGGATCTTAACAATCTACTAGGTGGTGGTATATGAAATCTGATTCCTTTATGTTAGATAACCAATTCAAGAGGATCTAATATGATGCATGTGTCTATTTTAAATCAACTTAGAACTCTGTGATTTATTTGTTTCTATATGTTGATGTAATTCTTATCATTTGTAAAAATATGATCCTCATCATTTCTCTAAAATCCCAACTTAAAGGTAAGTTTGAAATTAAAGATTTTGGTTAAGCTAAGAAAATATTAGGTGTTAAAATCATTAGAGATAGATAAAATAAATTTCTTTACATATCTCAGAATTTTACATTTTAATGATTCTAAAGAGATACATGTTTGGATCTCTCAATCACATAAATTTTCCTCTTGGAAAACACTTTAAATTTTCTTTGACACAAGCACTCACTGATGATGATGGTATTCAATTTATGTCTAAAATTCCTTATTTTAATATTGTTGGTAGCATTATTTACTCTATGATTTGAACCAGAACTGATATTGCATATGAAATCCACACTTGTAGAATATTTATGTCCACACCTGGAAAGCCACATTGGCTAGCCCTTTAAGGGATTTTAAGATAATTGTCTTGTAGTTATAATCTTTCACTGTGTTATGGTAAACATGTTTATATAGAAGATATTATTACTAGATATATAGATGATAACTATGTAGGGAATTTTGACACAAGAAAATCCTTAACTAGTAACATTTTTACTACTTTTGATGGCCCCATTTCATGGAAGTGTAACATGTAGTCCATGGTTACTCTTTCAACTGTATAATCTGAGTGAATTGTCTTGACTAAGGTGGGAAATGAATACTTATGGATTAAAGGCTTGTCATCTGAACTTAGTTGTCAGGACCCACTCCCCACAAAGTGTACCCCTCCTGGGCTAGAAATGTGAGAAAGTAGATAATGACCCCTGAGTCCCACCTCCAATAGGCCCCGGGTTGGCGACTAGCACCGAGGGTATAGTAACACACAAATGGGAGGCATTACCCTCTATGAGAACACATGAGGAAGAGAGAGATAAGATAGAAAACAATAAACTCTAACTGAAATATAAATTAAACCCAAGTTCATATATGAAATTACATGCAAAATTACTACAACTAAAAAGGGAAACTACAAGTACCCAAAAGAAAGGAAAGACAGCAGCAACTACAAGGCCGAACAGCTCCTGCGACCAAAAGCTAGTAGTAACCAGCCTGATCTCTAACCTACTCCAAGTGACATGTAAAATAGTTTATATATACATAGGGTTATTATAACAGTATACTTAGTAGGATCCTCCCCTAATCCTCTCATGAAAAAGTAAAGGAATCATGCTAAATCATAGTGAACAACAAGTGAAACTAACTCATCACCTAAACAGGTATACTAAGTTCCCAACCTCACCATGGATACTCTCACCAAGTAACACATACAAGAATATGTCATATAGTAAAGAATATCAAGGGTACCCCGCTACTACTTCCCCACTGGTTTGCTGCTTTTCCCCAACGACATATGTCCTGTGAATCTCTCTCCAAAGTCTAGCCCATATAAACATGGGCTAAGCTCCACAATATACACCACGTGCACCACAAAGGCTTTCTCGTAGACACCTGGGCTAAGAATCATACCATCCTCACAACCAACAGTAACTGGGTAGTTTCCGAGATCCACCACAGCTTGCATAATGTGTATCATACGTTAGGTATTATACCTCAAGCCATCACATCCCATAGGCCGAGTAAGGATCCTCAAGCCATCACAGCCTATACACGTTACACCTATAGTAGTCCATAGGATACTATATCTAGAATATATGTGTGTGAAATAACCACAAGCCATTACAACCCTCTACACACATAAATGGGAAAAACTAACCACTATGTCAAAGGCACTAGTATCTACCAGGAGAAGAGAGTGGGGCTAAAGGGGGTAGTCAGCCATTCAACCTCCCATCAGAATGATGGGGAAAACACCCCCAGGTCTTAGAATCCCCGAGGTGTCAGTTTCCCTTACTAACATGGTAGAGTAGCGTATAGAAACACAAAAAGTACATAATATATATATCTCACAACCACACTATGGGCATAACCTATTCTTAGACACACCTGCAGCTAACATCTCTCGGAATCTGGGCTGCCACTTCTAAGACTAGGTATCCTATAAGCACACAACAAGTTAAAGAACATCATTAGGTTACTTCATTCCCCATTTCATCAATTCCACATTACGTTAATTAATTATTTTCACATTAATTAACCATGAACAAAACAACATTAAACTTCATTGGCATACACCAAGGGTCCACTTTCCCTTTTTCAAATTACCACCTCATCATTATGTTCTAGAAAATTCCAACCCCATGGGTTAACACCATTTAATCAATCTTTCATTACAGAAATTACTTTCCCATATTCCCAAGCATTCTAGAAAAGTACCATATGCTACTAAACACAAAGGGTCCTCAACACGGTGAGTAGATATGATACACGTCGAGTCTTTGCCTCCTATAGAATGTTTATTGACCCATTCTCCCTCGATTGGATAAACATGGAAAGCATGTGGCACACCCCACATGACTTCACCTCCTTATAAGGGTGGGTAAGCAAGACCAGCTGCCTTGAGCAGTGGAGAAAAGTAAAGTAGATAAACAACCAAACAAAACCACCAACATCTAGCCATCACATCCATCCCATACCATCATCCTTGGTGTCCTCCCTAACACCCATATGCATAAACTGATACATCTCGCCACTCTAGGCACCATCCGCTACCACAACCACAAGGCCTCCCCGCCTCCACATATCACAATAGCCATCCAGCCTCACATCACAACACAAGCAACATGAAAACAATAATCATATCAAATGGGCTCTTGGACCTTTAACAAGGAATCCAGCCTTCATACAAAATGGGCACTCATGGCTCCAATCCATAAGGCATTCATCCTTTAAATAAAGAGGGTAACTCAAAACCCTATCAGGCATTATCTTTTATCAAAAACAAGTTCTTTAATCCCTCTTTAATTAATAGATAAAATTTGTAGGTTCTAATTCTAGGAAACCTATTCAGTAAGCTATCACAAAATATTTATCATGCATACTATTCCAATTTGATTAACATAAAATTAGAACAACTACAATAATGGAAATAACCAGATTCATTTACATGCCTCTTTATCTTTAGACAATTAATTATCAATTATTTCCGGGTTTACGTTCTTTATCAATTTCCATCAAGAACAAATAACTAAGAAAAGAAAGAAAAGATATCACACTATCTAGAAAAACATGAGGCAGTAACATAAGAGTGATGAAAATTTCTTTATCCGGTTCAAATATTTAATTAGGTAAATTTCATTATGATCCAAAGGGATAAATCATGATAACTCTACGATTGTACATAAACAATTAGAGAAGCCATGAATCCCCTACTTGAAGAGTTCTTGACGTTCTTTATCCACAAAATGGGTCACAATCCTCCTCTCGCAACAACTACATCCACCCGAGGATGCCACGGTATGACAAAACCAACCAAGCCCCAAGAATAACCCATTAGAAGCATGGAGATTACATGTTATAATATGGAAAGGAGAACAAGAGAAGATGATCTCCAAAGGAATGTCGATAAAACATACCTTATATGGAAGATTCACCGACACATCACGGTTTCATCCAAAACAAAGAGAAACCAATTGGAGGAGTATGGTTTGATTGTGAAACTCCTATGGAAAGTATTGAAAGGTTCTAGCGTCTCATAGATGAGAATAAAGAGAAAGAACAAGGGAGAATGATATCTTGTCCCTTTTAAAGAATTAATGGGGCAACGGTTTAAGATGCGCTTAATTCTCCATTAAAATTGGTTCACATTAACCCATGTGGTTTGACCAAGTAAAACATCCCAAGGATCAGTAATAATTAATATAGGATCTTATGGCCTTTGAAAAGGCCTTAAGAGCACTTAAAATAAGGCTTTAAATTTATTTTACGTCAAAGGAAATGTTAAAAGGGGAAAAATGTAGGAATCTGGAAACACTGTTCACCCACTGTAACTATACATGAAACCGATCTGTGAAATCGATCCATGAGACCAATCTGTGAGACCGATCTGTGAGACCGATCTGTCAGTCCGATCTGTCTGACCGATTTGTGAGACCGATCTGTCTGACCGATCTGTGAGACCGATCTGTCTGACCAATCACTGAGACCGATCTGTCAGACCGTTCTCTGAGACCTATCTGTCAGACCGCTCTATGAGACCGATCTGTTACTGTTTATAAAACTGGAAATACTATTTATAGAACTATAAAATTGGCGAAGTGTTGGGGATAAGTCACCTTGACCTCCTGGAATACCTCCAACACTACATTTGGACTGGAGAGGTCTGGGTCAGTACATCAGATACCTATCAAAACATTCTCATCCTCAAGAATTTAAAACCATCCTAAAGAAAAGAGGGGTCCGAACAACTACCCCATAAGATACCTCTTAGGGGAAAACCACCCTGAGTTGTTCTAAAGCTGGGAAAAAACCACGACATCCGAGAGAAAGGGAACAAACAATCCATATCCAAACAATTCAATCATAACATCACATCAAGTTACATAAAAGAAATGATCAAATAAAACACAACACAACAACTTAAAACAGCTCTGGGTATTGGACACGCATCTGTGACTCACGTTCCCATGTACTCTCCTCCTTGCCACCGTGTCACCACAAGACACGAGCTAAGGGGATCGAATACCCACACAACACCTTCTCCTTTCGGTCTTGGATCTCCACAGGTCACTCCTCGAAGGTTTCATCATCATCAACATCGATCTCTCTCCAATCGATGATCTGGGAGTCGTCATGAAGATAACGATGTAGCTGCGATACATGGAAACCATCATGTACCCGACTCATCTATGGCAGAAGTGCTACTCAAAAACACCACGGCTCCAACATGAGCTAACACCTCGAAAGGCCCAACAAACTGGGGAGAAAGATTATTTCCACGACTAAACCTTCACTACCCACGATGGGGAGTCACCTTCAGAAACACATGATCCCCAAAATTAAACTCCATGGGTCTCCTCCTTTGATCAGCTTCTAATCTATGATGATCTTGTGTTGTCTTCATCCTCTCACGAATCACCTGGACCATCTCTGTTGTATTCTGCACTAGTTCTGGTCTGCGAATTGCTAACTCTCCGACCCCAGTCCAGCACAATGCAGAATGGCAAGGCCGACCATAGAAGGCTTCAAAAAGTGCCATACCGATGGTAGAGTGAAAACTATTATTGTAAGCGAACTCTAACAAGGGTAAGTGCATCATCCATGAACCTCCAAAATCAATAACACAAGATTGTAACATGTCTTCAAGAGTTTGGATGGTTCACTCAGTTTGACTATCCGTTTGAGGATGAAAAGCAGTGCTAAGGAATAACTAAGAGCCAAAATCATGTTAGAGACCTATCAACACCCTGGAGGTAAACGAGGATCTCGATCAGAAATGATCATCCTAGGTACTCCATGAAGTCTCACCACCTCTTCTAGATACTACATTGACAAAACTTCCACTGACCTCGACTCCTTGATCACTATGAACTGTGCCGATTTTGTTAAATGATCCACTGCCACCCAAATAGCATCATGTCCTCCCAGAGCTCTAGGTAAACCTGTAACAAATTCCATTGAGATGTCCTCCCACTTCCACTGAGTAATCTCTAAGGGCTGGGGAAGACCACCAGAAACATGGTGTTCAACCTTCACCTTCTGGCAGACTAAACATTGAGACACAAACTGTACAACCACAAGCTTCATCCCAAGCCACCAAAACTGACACCTAAAGGATCGATACATCTTTGTCACACCAGACTGTACTACTAAGGGTGAACTATGGAACTCTTGAAGAATCGTCCCCTGCATCGCCAAGGGAACAAAAAACAGCCATGATACAACACTCGGTGTTGTTCATCCTCCGACCAACCATCATGGGCCTCACCACAAACAACTCTGTCTCTCCAAACTTCCACCTCTGGATCACCCAACTGGGACTCTTCCACCTTATGCATCAGGGATGACTGCAATATTATTTGGAAAATACAACCTCTACCTCCAAACTCTTCCATATCAAGATGAAAAGCTGACAGTTCCTCCATTACTCTCTAGGAATCACTGGATTCACGCACAACATCACTATTTGACATTCGGCTCAGTGCATCAGCAAAAAAATTCCCTATTCCAGGTGTATACGATATTTCTAAGTCGTATTCCTGTAAGAACTCCATCCACCGATGCTGTTGTATGTTCAATTCATGCTGGGAGAAAACATACCTCAAACTATTATGATCGGTGAAAACCAAAAAGCGCTCACCAATGATGTAATGTCTCAACAACATCAGTGAAAACAACATGGATGACAACTCAAGATCATGGGTGGCATAGTTACATTCAGGGGGATGCAACTGCCGAGACCCATAAGAAACAACTGACCTCTGCTTCATGAGAACACAGCCTAGCCCCAGATGTAAAGCATCACAGAAAACATCAAACTGGACTCCCTGAGCTGGAAGACAAAGGACTGGAGCACTTAACAACTTTTCCTTTAGATACTTAAAAGCTGCATGAAACTGATTATTCCATATGAATACTTGATCCTTCCTGGTAAAATATGTCAGAGGATTTGCAACCCATGAGAAATTTGCTACGAACCTCATATAATATCCTGTGAGACCAAAGAAACTTCGCACCTCTGACACTGTCTTGGGGGATTCCTAAGACAACACTGCCTCTATCTTCGATGGATCCATTGAAACTCCATGTTGGGACACAACTTTCCCCAAGAAATGGACTTCTCAAGCCCAAAACACACACTTCAGAAACTTCCCAAACAACTGATATTGGAGAAGAACTCCCAAAATGGCTCGTAGATTCTCTACATTATCCTCTTCAGATGTGGAGTACACAAGGATGTCGTCAATGAAAACCACCACAAACTTGACCAGAAACTCACGGAACACAGTATTCATCAATCTCATAAACACAGCTGGAGCATTCATCACACAGAACGACATTACAACGAACTCATAATACCCATGACGACAACGGAAAGTAGTCTTCGGGATATCCTCATCCTTCACATGCATTTGATGATATCCTGACCGCAAGTCGATCTTTGGGAACCAACTTGCACCCTTCAGCTAATCGAAAAAATCATCAATTCACGGAAGAGGATAGCATTTCATAATTGTCACTTTGTTTAAGCGACGATAATCAACACACAACTGCAAACTATCATCTTCCTTCTTCACAAGAAATATTGGTGCACCCCATGGTGACACACTTGGCCGAACAAAACCGCACTAAAACAGACCATCGACCTGTATACATAGTTATCATAACTCAGAATGGGCCATCCTATACGGCGACATAGAGATAAGAGACGCTCACGGCTGTAGCTCGATCCCAAACTCGATCTCTCATTGAGGGGGTAATGATACGAACACTTATGGAAAGACATCATGGTACTCTTATATGACCCTAGGAAACAACAACTTCTGAACCTCTGAAGAACTCAGCATCAACTCATCCATCAAGGATGATAAGGATGGAACTCGTCTATGACCCATCCGAGGATCTTGCTCACCAACAAACACCACTTTCTCTCCATCCACATCAATGTAAATGAACTTCTTCCTATAGAAATCCGTGATATCCTGCACCAAATACAACCAATCCATGCCAAGGATGACATCATATGGTTGTATCCGTAAACATAGGAAATCTCCCCAAGAGCGGTGTTTCCCCAAAACTAGCTCACAGACTCTACATACTTCAAAAAAACTTGCTCGACCTCCAACTGGCATAATCAACGCCAAGGGCACTAGAAGCCTCTCTACCTCAAGTCCCAAAGCATGGAAAAGGGTAGGTGATATGAAGGATTGCGTCGCTCCTGAATCAAACAAGGCATAAACCTAGTTATAAAAAAGCAAAGGGTACCTCGGACGATGTCTGGATCACCTGCAGCTAGAAATTCTAGAACATGAAGCTGACCACGACCTCCTCCACAACCTCTCTGACCCTGATGATGACCAACACCACAGTTGCGCTCTAGTCATTGAGGATGAGGAGTGTCATGGGGCTATCCTTTTCCTGCCGCATCTACCCTCTGGTGATCTAAACCTGGTGCGTCCTACTACTGTTGTCTCGGCTGGAACTACCTCAATAGAGGAACCTGGAGCAAATCGCCCGACACACAATGACCACTCTGAAAAGTCAGGCACTCCCACTACTGATGACCCCGACCACAAAAAGAAAAACAAGTGCCAGATCCCTTGGCAGAGGCCTGAGAGTTGCTGCCTCCGGTGAAACGAGATGGGAAGGGCTGGGACCTACCCCAAGGCGAATGGAAACACTTCTGCCCTAAAAACCGAGAACCCCAGACCACAACTATGATTTGTGAGGAATCATGATTATTCCCCTCTCATGACGATCCGGTCTAGGCCAATGTCCTCTCAACAACCTCTTCCCTCACCAGCACCTCAAAATATGTCTTCAGCATAAATGGGGTGACCTGGTGCTGGATATCTGGATACAAAGCCTCCTCGAAATGCCTCTCCCTAGCCTCCTTATTTGGTAACAGGTCTGAAGCATATCTTAGAAGGTTCTTGAAATGGATTCCAAACTCTCGAAAACTGGATCTCCCCTGTATAAGGTTAAGAAGCTCCCGACGACAGGATGCCTTTGCGGTCAAAGAAAGGAACTCAACTCTGAACTTGTCTCGAAACTCCTCCCATGAGATCGATGACTCCTCACGATCCCTTAGGAACAAGAGCCACCACTGCCCTGTTGCTCCATGAAACATCGTCACAACCAAGGACAACCAATGCTCCTTTCGAGCATGAATTGAAGTCAAGTTGGTCTCGACCTCATCTAACCAGTCTTCCGTGACTGCACCTAAAACGGAGCCCTCGTACTTCTACAGAATCTGGCGGTGAAACTCTCGGAGTGTCTTCCTCCACGTGTCATCGTCACCATCCTCTATCCGGCAGCGATCGGCTGGAACGGCCTGCTGGACATTTTCTGCACAAACATGACAAGGACGTCGACCTGGAGCCATACATGCAAAAGAACAAACCGTTAGCGCTCCTAAACCTGGATTATGGATGACTCAACATTAATTAATTTATTGTTTTCTTTTGTTCATTTTAGGTTAACCTATCCCAAGGTCTACCCATTCAAACACAGGCACAAATAAGAATGATGCATGATCCTTTCCTATGTCTCTACCCTGCAACCAGTATCACCTTGTTTAGTAGCCATCATAATCCTAAGGGTCAGTGTAACAGATCATAGGGGGCCCTAAATGCCTCTGTCTTTACCGACCTCCAATGTCTACCCCACTTTCTAAACATGAATGACACTGTTTCCCTACCAACCAATGCAACCTCACATGTGCCTAACTCTAATATCCATCTTATCCCTTAACCAGAGCCTCTAATACCACTCTATCATGACCCTATCCCCACAATGTGTACCCCTCAGGGGCCGGGAATGTGATAAGGGAGATAATGACCCCCGAGTCTCGCCTCCAATAGGCCCCGGGTTGGCGACTAGCATCGAGGGTATAATAACACACAAATGGGAGGCATTACCCTCTAAGAGAACACATACGGAAGAGAGAGATAAGATAGACACCAACCAACTCCAACTAAAATATAAAATAAACCCAAGTTCATATTTTAAATTCCATGAAAAAGTACTAAAACTAAAAAGGGAAACTACAAGTACACAAAAGAAAGGGAAGACATCAGCAACAACAAGCCCGAACAGCTCCTGCGACCACAGGCTAGTAGTAACCAGCCTGATCTCCAACCTGCTCCAAGTGACCTGTAAAACAGTTTATATATACGTTGGGTGAGTATAATAGTATTCTCATTAGGATCCTCCCTGAATCCTCTCGTGAAAAAGTAAAGAAATCATGCTAAAGCACAATGAACAAAAAGTGAAACTAACTCGTCACCTAAACAGGTATACTATGTTCCCAACCTCACCGTGGCTACTCTCACCTAGTAACACATACAGGAAAATATAACATAGTAAAGAATATCAAGGGTACCCCGCTACTACTTCCCTACTGGTTTTCTGCTTTTCCCCAATGACATACGTCATGTGCATCTATATCCAAAGGCTTGTCCATATAAACATGGACTGAGCTCCACAATCTGCACCACGTGCACCACAAAGGCTTTCCCTCAGACACCTGGGCTAAGAACCATACCATCCTCACAACCAAAAGTAACCAGGTAGTTTCCGAGATCCACCACAGCTCGCATAACGTGTATCATATGTCGGGTATTATACCTCAAGCCATCACATCCCATATGCCAAGTAAGGATCCTCAATCCATCACATCCTTTACTCGTTACACCTATAGTAGTCCATAGAACACTATATCCAGAATATATGTGTGTGAAATAACCACAAGCCATTACAGCCCTCTACACCCATATATGGGGAAAACTAACCGTTGTACCAAAGGCACTAGTATATACTAAGAGAAGAGAGAGGGGCTAAAGGGGGTAGTCATCCATTCAACCTCCCATCAGAATGTTGGGGAAAACACCCCCCATGGCTCAGAATCCCCGGGGTGTCAGTTTCCCTTACCGACAAGGTGTAGTAGCGTATAGAAACACAAAAAGTTTGGAATATATATATCTCACAACCACACTATGGGCATAACCTAGTCTTAGAAACAACTGCAGCTAACGTCTTTTAGACTTCGTGCATCCACTTCTAAGACTAGGTATCTTATAAGCACACAACTAGTTAAAGAACATCATTAGGTTAAATCATTCCATGTTTCATCAATTCAAATTTGTGTTAATTAATTCTTTGAAAATTAATTAACCATGAAAAAAACCACATTAAACTTTATTGGCATACACTAAGGGTCCACATTCCCTTTTTCAAATTACCATGTCATCATTATGTTCCAGAAAATTCCAACCCCATGGGTTAACACCATTTAATCAATCTTTCATTACAGAAATTACCTTCCCATATTCCTAGGCATTCTAGAAAAGAATCCTATGCTACTAAACACAATGGGGGATCAGCACGGTGAGTAGATATGCTACCCATCCAGTCTTTGCCTCCTATAGAAAGAGAATAGACCCATTCTCCCTCGAGAGGCTAAACACAGAAAGCATGTGGCATACCTCGTATGTCTTCGCCTCCTTTGGAAGGTGTGTAAGCAAGACCAGCTACCTTGAGTAGTGGGGAAATGTAAAGCAGATAAACAACCAAACAAAAACACCAACATCCAGCCATCACACCCATCCCATACCATCATCCTTGGTGTCCTCCCCGACACCCATATGCATAAACCGATGAATCTTGCCACTCTAGGTGCCATTTGCTGCCACAAGCACAAGGCCTCCCTGCCTCCACATATCACAACAGCCATCCAGGCTCACATCACAACATAAGAAGCCAGAAAACAATCATCACATAAAATGGGCCCATGGCCCTTTAATAAGGTATCTAGCCTTTATACAAAATGAGCACTCATGCCTCCAAACCACAAGGCATTCGGCCTTACAATCAAGAGAGTAACTCAAAACCCTATTAGGCATTATCTTTTATCAACAATAATTTCATTAATCCCTCTTGAATTAACAGATCCAATTCATAGGTTCCAAATCTAGGAAACCAATTCAGTAAGCTATCACAAATGATTTATCATTCTTACTATGCCAATTTGATTAACATAAAATTAGAACAACTACAACAATGGAAACAACCAGATTCATTTACATGCCTATTTATATTTAGCAAAATAATTATCAATTATTTTAGGCTTTACATTCTTTATCAATTTCCATCAAGAACAAATAACTAAGAAAAGAAAGCATAGATATCACACTATCTAAAAAAACATGACGCAGTAACATACGAGCGATAACAATTTCTTTATTTGCTTCAAATATTTAATTGGGTCAATTTCATTGTGATCCAAATGGATAAATCATTCTAACTCTAAGATTGCACATAAACAATTAGAGAAGCCACGAATCCCCTACTTGAAGAGTTCTTGACATTCATTATCCACACAATGGGTCACAATCCCCCTCTTGCGACAAATGCATCCACCTGAGGATGCCACTGTACGACAGCCCCAACCAAACCCCAAGAAAACCCCATTAGAAGCATAGAGATTACATGCTATAATATGGAAAGGAGAAAAAGAGAAGATGATCCCAAAAGGAATGTCGATAAAACATACCTTATATGGAAGATTCACCGACACAGCTCTGTTGCATCCAAAATAGAGAAAAACTAATCGGAGGAGTAGGGTTTGATTGTCAAACTCTTATCGGAAGGGTTGAAATGTTCTGGCATCTCATTGCCGAGAAAAAAGAGGAATAACAAGGGAGAATGATATCTTGCCCCTTTTGAAGATTTAATGGGGCGACGGTTTAAGATGCGATTTATTATCCATTAAAAGGGGATCACATTAACCCACACAGTTTGACCATGTAAAATATCCCAAGACTTAGGAATAATTAATATAGGATTTATGGCCTTTGGAACAACCTTAAGTGCCCTTAAAATAAGGATTTAATTGTATTTTGCGTCAAAAGAAACGTTAAAAGGGGAAAAATTGTAGGAATCTGGAAACACTATTCACCCACCATTACTGTACATGAAACTGATATGTCAGACCGATCTGTGAGACCGATCTGTGAGACCGATCTGTCAGACCGATCTCTGAGACCGATCTGTCAGACCGATCAGTCAGACCGATCTCTGAGACCGATCTGTCAGACTGATCTGTGAGACCGATATGTCAGTCCGATCTTTGAGACTGATCTGTCAGACTGATCTGTGAGATCGATCTGTCCGACCAATCTCTGAGACCGATATGTCAGAACGATCTGTCAGACTGATCTGTTAGACCGATCTATGAGACCAATTTGTTACTGTTCATAAAACTGGAAACACTGTTCACCGAACTAGAAAATTGGCATAGTGATGGGGATTAGTCACCTTGACCTCTCGGAACACCTCCTATACCACTTTTGGACTGGAGAGGTCCAGGCCATTACATTTGTCTTTATAATTATATTATAAATGTTTATTCTAATATTCAATCTTCTCTTCACTTGTCCAAAAATTTATTATGTCATGGTAAATCAAAACACCATGACTACACTTTATTAGAGATTTTATAAAACTGGGAACTGTGTGTGTGTCAACAGGATACACACTGACAATAACCCGATTGATAGATTGACTAAATTCGTGGTCTAGTATAAATTTAAATACAGACTAGGTATGATGAATTTGTTTCCATGTCTATAACCATAGGTGTAAGAACATTGCCAATTTTAATTGAAAATGGTGGAGATTTGTGAAATATGACATTCAATTCATTATTGTTTTCATTTTGGAATGTGTCTTGTTTTTTATTCTACCAATTTTATTATTTCATTCTCATGAATAAAAAATTAGTTTATATCTTTACTTTTCTCAATTCTTTTCTGATGTGATCCTTTATTTGTCATGTGGGCCTTCTATTTGGGCCTTGGCTTTCGGCTGAACCTGCTGCCTTTGCCCCCTATGACACCTTGGTGATTTGTGTGGATTTGTTTCTGGTCATTTATGACTCTCTTCGCACTTTAAATCCTTATCATCCACCTGTGTGCTTCAATTAGGTTATGTGAATAAGTTTCAATTTTGAATGTGATTTATGGAATATTCTGGTTGCTCGTGTTGTTTTGAGGGGTCAACTGGAGTTAGGGGGTTTGATCACCCTTGGGCTATGTCACTTCAGGTACTTGATCATTCTGATTCCCCTTGTGCTTTTGCTCTAAGTTCTCCATGAGAATCCATATATCACCCCCTCATCTATTTAATTAGAGCTTTTTTCAAACATTGTTGCTCGCCTTAGCTTCACTTTGTGTCCATTTTATGCTAGAGATGGCGTCCATCTTTGGTGGAAGCAATATGAACACTTCACCGGGACAGATCCATAAGCATAGAGGCTATTGGGAGTCATTGGATCTAGGCATGTTGCTTGCACCTGTACTGGCTTCAACATACCAAGACCTCTATATTATGTTCGAACTCTAGCACTCTAAGTATTTTTTTTGTATCATTTTTTCGAAGCATAAAAATCTTGTACTTCTGCACCTATTTTGTTTATCTTTGTTCTTACTAGTTCTCTGCACCCTATAGGTTTTTTTTCTTTGAGCTTAATAAAATACATGAGGTGGGTGGTGTTCTTAATGTGAACATAGGTCCCCACAAAACCGAAGCACATTAAATAACTATGTTCTTTGATACAATCTATAATTATTGTATTAAGGTCCCTTGGTTCTATGATTTTTTATCTCTAATACCAATAGTGTAGTTCAGTATTTTTGAGTTTAGGTGTTCTTCTTGTGTTCAGTTAACCATTACCCCCTCACAATTTTTAATTTTAATTATTTCTAAATCAAATTATTCTTATTTTTGTTGTTGTTGCTACTATTATTGTCTTTATTGTTGGTGTTGGTTTTATTACTGTTGTTATTAGTGTTGTTGTTGATGTTGTTTTTATTGTTTTTGGTGTTGTTGTTGTTGTTTTGGTTTTGGTTTTTTTGGTTTTTGTTGTTGATGATGATGATGATGATGATTTTGTTGTTGTTGTTGTTTTGTTGTTGTCATTGTTTTTTTGTTGTGGCTATTGCTGTTGCTGGTGTTATTGCAGTAGTTATTGGTGTTGTCGGTGTTGTTATTGCTGTTGTTTCTGGTGTTTTTGTTGTTTCTGTTGTTCGTGGTGTTGTTGTTGTTTTTTTCATCATCATGGTTGTGGTGCTGGTCATGGTTATGGTTGTTTTTGTTGTTGTTTTTTTGTTGTTATTGTTAATATTCGTGTTCTTGTTTTTGTTGTTGTTTTCATCATCATCATTTTCTTTATCGTTGTCGTTTCTGTTTTCATCATCATCATCATTGTCATTTTTTTCATCACCTTCATCATCACCATCATCATTGTTGTTGTTGTTGTGGTGGTGGTGGTGGTTGTTGTGGTGTGGTTGTGGTTGTCATGGTTGTTGTGGCTGTCGTGGTGGTTGTTGTTGTTGTTGCTGTTGTTCTTGTTGTTTTTGTTGTTGTTATTATTATTATTATTATTATTATTATTATTTTCATTATATCCAATCATATATATTTATTGAATGGAAAAAACAATTTCAAAAATATTATAAAGAATCTAAATTCCTAATATATCCAATCATATATATATTTATTGAATAGAAAAAGGGATTTCAAAAATATAATGAAGAATCCCAATTACTAATATTTATGAAATCCGTTAATTGAATGCAGGTCGTCATTACCATCATTAAAAGGGGATCCCACCCTCAAATCCAAAAAATGGGCGGGGTCCACCCTCTCTCCAGCTGATCTCATTGACACACTCTTTTTCTAATCATTCTCAATATGCACACCATAGGATTTTACCCAACATCATTACCACGTTCAATCAATCATTGATTAATTGCAGAGAAACATGGGTGAGTAAAATGATTTTGTGACACCCAACATTTTTACAGTTTTAGAAAAAATGTTCAACCTAAGCGGTAAGTACTTCCACCCCACTTACTTCCCAATTGGCCTCATCCACATGGAAATAACTACATTCCTATCAAATATTCCATTAAGTTAGATCATACCCAAAAATTTCTTTCCTGAAACCCAACAGTCACTAAAGAGGACTTAATTTATTGTATGGTTGTACTTGGAAACTCAGTTCGTAGGCACTATAATCCCACACCGACATAGAAGTCGCATGACAAATGAAATATTTTAATGGTCGACGGCTACTTCATCATCAAGATGATGTTGAGATTTAATTAGAAAATGATACATGAGGGAGATCCTATATTGAGCATCCTCACCCGAGAGGATCAGATGTTCAGCAGTATAGGGATGTTGGAAAACCAAATCTCGTGGATTGTGCTACAGAATTTTTACACATTCCTTAATCTTCCCACTCTAATCACATTTCACTATTTGGGAATTGAGTGCTTGAGTACCATGATGATGAGCATTCGACTATTTCTACCAAAATCAAACTATAGAATTACTCATTTAATAGAATTATAGATGGGTTGCCTCCTCCCCAGTCCTAAGACTCCCCATGGTGTATCTATTTCTGTGAACCAATCCATTTCCAATTTCATGCCCCCTTGGTTCTCTGGCAGGATATACCAGTTTTGGCCTTGGGTTTTAGTGTACCAAAATATTTAAGAACCCACGAACACCATAATGTACATTCAATATGCTACGGATCTTGTTGAGTGTGGAGTGAAGGTCAAAAAGGGTGACCCAAACTGCATTCGGAACTTCAAATTTGATTCAGACAATGACATCTTGAAGATACCATTCCTTCCACTGATTTCATCCATAGAGTCTTTGATTTGGAATCTCTGCAGCTTTGAGTAGGGATATGGGGAGAATATGGCTATTAAATAGCATCCTATTGCTTCATTATGGCCAACCTCATTAGTGATACTCAGGAATTTGTCCTTCTGTGCCAGGATAAGATCATCCAAAATAGGTTGGGGGTCTATACGAGGTGGTTTTCCACTTTAAAAACACATTCCCAAACTCAATATTGTGTGCGTCTCACTGGCGGGATTCGTGTGAAGATGTGGAAATATATTTCTAGTGGAGGTAGCCCAAGTGTCATGCTTTGTTCATTTTCCTATATTTGGATGGTCCCTGGGTGATATGCAATACAGTCGCCGCCACCATTATGTTCTTCTTCATTATTATACAATTTGTCCTTAGTGTATTGTTTGCTCATTAATAATGATAAATTTCTTTTATAATATTTATGTTTAAAATATTTATTTACCGTAGTTTAACATAGTATATGTATGCATATGGGTCTACATGATTGTGTTAAGGATTGCATTTTGTTGTATCCATTAACCCAATATTTATTTAAAAAGATGTGAAAGATTTCAGTCCATTGTTGAAAAGGGAAACAGTAAGGCGCAGCATGAGCAATACTATATATGTTTATAATTAGGTTAAACTAAAATATATATATAATTAGTCCTACTTTTTGTAATTATAAAAATAAAAATATATTTTAAAATATATTTTATTTTTATTTTTCTATAAGATAAACAATATATTTTATAAAAATAATTATATTTTCTATATATATAATTTTAGTTATTTTTATTATTTTAAAAAAAATATATTATATTTATAATTATAAAATTATATTTATAAATATGATCATATTGATAAAATATATAATTATAATTATATTGTTATATTGTTATAATAATTAATTTCCAATACAATGTAATTTTAAATATAATTTTTTATTAAAACCTTAATAAATAAATAAAAAATTTGTATTTGTATTTGTATAAAAAATATAAATATAAATATATTTATAATTAATATAAAAATTTTATATAATTATTTATGTAATTATATATTACTTTTATCCATGTAATAAATAATTATACGTACAATAATACAATATTTATGATATTTGTTTTGTCACACCATGCTAAAGAATGCGTTAAAATGAATTTAAAAAAATACAATGAAAGAAATCTATTTATGGTTTTTGATGGTGCTTTCATTTTAAATTTAAATACATCATATTATATATATTTGTGTCTGTCTGTGTATTCGGGGTGCAACATAGTCCCTAACCCTGCTACCACGCATGACCTATATTTTTGTGACAAGAGAATCAATTATGAAGAAATGGTATCACCCAATATAAGGGAAATAAGTCGTTCAGGAAAGACCGACATCCAAAATTGAAAACCCCAAAAGACACCCTGAGACACCAAATGGTGTGCCACACAATTTTCTACCTATAAAGTGAAAGAAATGTTGAAGGAATATAATTGTTGCAGTAAGGATCTGATCTTTACAACCAGTGGGTCAAAAGGTTGACATCTAGTATCTGATGAAGATAAAGAGTTAATCATGATCTGGTAGGACCCATATGTATAAATATATACTCACTAAACCCCCTTAAATAAATACATTTAAAATACAACATTTATCATAAATTCATCTTGGTTATGAATCATGAAATGGGAATTCCCCCGATAATTTTTTTTGGTTTTATTGGTTAGTTATTTTTATTTTTATTTTTACATCAAGAAACATTGTTGTGAAAGATGTTATAAATACATTTTTAACAATAACTATATAAAAATAATCGATATTGATATACAATTTTTTCTATTAGTTATTTTAAATAAGTCACTCCAAATTAGTTTTTTAAATAAGAAATCAGATACATTCACATCATTTATCTAAACAGACGAATGTATGTAAATAAAAAGTACATATGCTCGTTTAGGGTGGGTTTCACTAGTTTTTCTAGGGTTTGATGGATCCTAGGGTTTCTTATGATATATTGTGTCACGTCACCATGTCTACAATCATGGTGTTGATAGTGACCCCCTACCGATGATTCCCTTATATTCCTATACTGGATACGTGTTGTAATGGAGTTATATTTAATAAAATAATGGAAAAATATATCAGTCTTAGATAAGGGAAAACTGGTTATTAATGTCAAGAAGGATGTGGATGTCTTTCTTATGAAACAAATGTCTCTCCTTATCGTCGAAAAATTTATACTCAATCGACCCTTTAACCTGAACACCCTAAAAAATCATTTGAAAAATGTTTTGAATTTAGATGATGGTGTGTCCACTAAAGAAACCAAATTTATTGAAAGTAATATTTGTTTTTTAATTGTTTTTAATACAGTTGTTTGATAAAAATTCAAATGTGACATTAATTTAATTTTGGTGTTTTTCCATTGAATTATTGATGAGAATCATTCATGTTCTGGAAAGTTTTTTTTGATTCAAGAAGGTGCTTAAGATGAAGCAACATTAAATATAAAGATTAAAGAGGTGTTCTTATTGACCAAAACACATGCCAATTTTTTTTTGTAGAAGGCACATTATTACCACATATTTAGAAGATCATATTATACCTATTACCAACCAATAAATTGAGGAAATGTTGAAAAGTGAAGATGGTTTTTCATAAGGATTATTTTGATAATATTAATAAGATTAATAATTTTTTGTCTTTGGTTCTTATGTTTTACAGGAAAATATTGTTAGGATTGATTTCCTAAAACCCTTGTCCTTTTAGTCCCAACGCACATGCACTTCTCAGGTTCCATCAAAAAACCCATGGGTGATAGGAGGAATTGTCCATCCAAGATTATATGTCAGTCACCATCCTTGGTGGAATACGATGTGGGACTTGGGTTTGTACCCAACAATCCTCCCCTCAAAACAATGAACATATAATTCCCCCCCCCCCCATTCAATGATAATGCATCAGATCCCACAATCTTTCACCGTCATTTTCCTCCTCATCAGGACTTTCCACCTAACCATTGCTATCAAGAAGTCTTTTAACACAAGGCACTATGGATTCACATTCTTTAAATTAGAAACTTCTATCATTTTCAAATCGGTTTGGGAAATACAACACCCTACATCACACCTAGTCTGCACCATATCTCTGATAACACTTGTTAGGATCGATTTCCTCAAGCCCTAGGCCTTTTGGGCCTAAAACATAGGCCC
Source organism: Viscum album (assembly GCA_963277665.1). Lineage (NCBI taxonomy): Eukaryota > Viridiplantae > Streptophyta > Magnoliopsida > Santalales > Viscaceae > Viscum > Viscum album. The sequence continues at coordinate 1,072,059,941 of OY728127.1, read as the reverse complement.
TTCTGGGGTTCCATCCTAAAAATCATGTGTGATAGGAGGAATTGATCATCCAAGATTATATATGAGTCATCATCCTTGGTGGAATATGATGTGCGACTTGGGTTTATACCAAATAGATATTTTTGTAGCCTACTAAAAATAGAAGCTACAATTGATCCAACCTGTTAAGTGAAAGAAAATGAGCATGCATAGATTCGATACAGTAAGGATCTAATCTTTACAACCAATGGTTCAAAAGGATGAAATCTAATATTCGATGAAGATAAAGAGTTAATCAGGATCAGGAAAGACCCATATGTGTAAATATATACTCACTAAACCCTATTAAATAAATTGATTTTAATTAAAACTCATGTCACGAATTCATAATGGTTAAGAATCATGAAATGGGAATTCCTCCATTCCATTTTTAGGTTTTATTGGTTGGTTATTATTTTTTTAATTTTAACATCAAGAAACATTATTATGAATGATGTTCTAAATACATTTGTCACAATATCTATATAAAAATAATTTTTCTTGATATATAATTTTTGGCATTGGTTGTTTTAAATAAGTGGCTCCAAATTAGGTTTTTTAAAAATAAATCAAATACTTTCACATCATTTATCTAGAAAATAGAATGTATGTAAATAAAAAGGAGACACTTCATACTACTTTATGAAGAACTATGAACTTATTATATATGTGTTGTATGAAGAATATAGAGGTAGCACATATATTAATATGTGGAGAGTTTGAGAGTTATGCATGAAGGGAGTAATGTGTGAGTTGAGAATAGCATGGTAATTACATGAAGAATACTGAACAATGTGTGCATAGATGTGTGTAAACTTATTCACACATCATTTGAAGAAGAATGTGGTTGGTTGTGTCTGCATTACATTACACAAAAAAGACATCAGTTACATGTGTTTTGTTTTGAGTTGAGCTAGCCTCATGTGTGATTTGAGTTTGAGTTTGAAAATGTCATATATATTATTGTGTAATGAATTTAATATTTTCTCATGTTTTCATAAGAGACATAGTTTTTAGAATAATATTGTATCATTCAGATTAGTGAACAATAAAGAGACCATGAACACATAAATGAACATGTGAATTGAAAATATTAATTGGAATGTGTGTGTATAAAAGAAGTGATTTGAGTACAATATACATGAAGGAAGAAGTGTTATCATGAAGAAGACCAAAAATATAAATAGTGTTTGGAATTTTTCATTGCACAAATAAGACACATAAATAGTGTGAATAATTACATAAATTAAATATTTTCATGTGATGATGAGAATTAAATGCATGAATAACACATGATGTTGATGTGTGTAATAATTGATTTGAGTTAAAGAAATGTTTTTCAGTGAAGGAAAGAAGAAGAAAAATTGAAATTTACTGATATATCTTCAGCGGTTTATTATATTACTACATTTTGCTGAATTGAAAGTGTTATCTTCTACAATTTAGGAGAGTATACTCATCTGACTAGCATGGAATTTTGTTGATTATATTCAGTGGAAGTTGAAGAGTTTTAGTTGATGTGAGAAAGTGCAGAATTAGATTATTCTCAGCGGCTCGAAGAGGAAGATTAATTTTTTGTTGTAGGGGTAGCTTTAAGATCTTGTGATCTTTCTCATTGTGTTAAGTGTTTTATTTTGTAATACACTAGTGGGAGTCTAGTATAAAGAACTCTGGTGGGATTCTAGTATATTTTGGGAGAAGTTTCATACCGACCCACAATGGTTTCAGGGTGATACCTGACCAACCCACTTGTAATTGGTGATTCATTGTAGTGTAGAATATGTGCCTAGAATCATACAAAACACAAAAAGGACATATTCAACCACATTAGGGGAAAACCTTGTAAAATACCCTATGTTGTGCATCATTTTCTTTTTGTCTTGCATGTGGTATGTTTCTGTTTGTTAATAGGGAAGATTAATTCACTCTAATAAGTTAAGAGGATCAAATTAAAATGGGGTAAGTGAAAAGAAAATAAAATTGGTAAAAACTTGTGTACACTGATTCACCCCCCCCCCCCCTCAATGTACCTGCATTATTCACTAGACACTTCATCCATAAGATATATTGGAGTGACCAATATGATATTTGAATTTTTCAATGAGAAGGATAAACAAAAGGTCTTTAAAGGGAGACTATGGTCCATTGATTACCATATCATTTTAATGGGGGCCCTAAGAAATGGAGGTGGGATCCTTAATAATTCTTTCTCCAAAACCCACTTTTGGATTTGACATAAAGGAATCCCTTTCCGCAGAAATATTGGAGTGAATTATGCAAGAAATTGGTGGTTGAATCAGAGTGTTTTTTGGAATGGGATTTGATTAAATCCTAATCATTGGGGGAAGGAAATACAGATTAGGGTTCTGATCAGTGTTTTTCAGCTTCTTGTGAGGGGTATCCTATATATGGAGTAATCTAACATTTTTATATCATTAAATTATGAAAATTTAATATTCTTTGCTTCTTTTGTGGGTTCCTTGGGAATATAGAGAAAGACTATGATGTGATGGTGATTGATAGGGAATGAAATATTATCATGTAGTATGTCCCTTGGCTAGGAGAAAATAATACTAGGATATCCTTCATTCCTGAATTTGAAAACAATAGTGATAGATATGGTTATTCGAAGGCCCAATGTGTGTAATTAGATAGAGATAATAATAAAATCATCGTGTTCTGTTCATCAGTCTTCCTCAAAAACCATTGTTATTATATTCCATCTGAATGTATGGAAAACAATCCATCAATGTTGTGTCGGGTGATTGTGGAAATATTCATAAAACCCAGGCTAAAGCTTCTTTTTAGATGGATGATTAACCTTGTTACAATCCTTTAACCTTTGAGGGAAAGTCTAAACCCCCCTCAATCCCAAAATAGATCTGTTCTCACCCACGAGATGAGAATATTCCCTATAACCACAATGTATCATTATGTCCCTCCCTAATAGGCAAGGATCCCAATGAACATTCATTGAATAGTTCTAAAAATAGTGGACATTGATGAGGAAATTAAGAGGGGATAACAACATTGATCTAAACATGGTGGAATACAGTAGTTCTAAAAGAGGCATAGAGGGTCCACAGTTTAACGAGAGATATTCAAAATAGTGGAATGTGTTGGGGATAATAACTTCCTTGCATATTCAAAGATGAAGTCTAGATTGAGATAACATCGCATATCCCAATTAAAATCCTTAGCTAAAACCTTCATGGTCTTGAAAACCCATGCTCAATTAGGATGCTCCATCATCGTGGTGTGAAAAGTATATATTATATGATTTTTCTATTTAAAACCATATTATAAATCAAGGGAATGGATGATATTTCAAAAAATATAGTTTTCTTGGTTCTTTTCTGATCACTCGACAAGGCCACTTGGTTGGTGATTGGCTTCTCTAAAGGGAGGAAATATAAGTAAGTGTTAAATCTTTTTCTCTATAAAATATTGTCTCCTTCATCCATCAACCAGACACCTTTTCTAGAGATTTCATTGGATTCTAGGGATGTCCTTCCCAGGGGGATAAATTGAAGTCCTAGAAGATTCACAAGACCCTACTTGAGAGCTTACCTGGACCCCTCCTTATCGATAGATATTTCAATGAAATTTCATTCCAGAATGAGAAGAGGGGTGTGCTATTAGGCCTTACTCATCAATGATGGAATTTCATAAGGCATCATAGATGGTGGACCTTTTTGATCTTGGATATTTAGGAAACCCTTATATGTGGTTTCATGGGAACTCTGAAAACACTTAAATAGTATACCATCTGGATAGATTTTTGGGGTTGTTTGAATAGAATGACCTATTCAGTTGGTTTCAAGTTTTTGACTATTCTCCATCTACGTTTAACCACTTCCCTATCCTCATTGACATTATTCATGAGAAAAGGAAACAGAGACATGAGATACTCTTCAGGTCTGGAATATTTTTGGAAAGGATAAAGAAGGTGAATAAGTTATCTACTAATTTTGGAAGGTTAGGGATCCGGATATGAAAGAAGACATCCACCGAGTTCACTGGAAGAGGAGAATCACCTAGAAGTAAGGGGAATCTAATATTGTAATCTTTTAATATCTACACAATGGGTATTATATACAACTTTTAGTTTTCACATGTGTATCCAAATGTAGGAACCAAGTCAATTTAAAAATATTTCCTGAGAGGTGGATTTACTTGCTACCAATGGTGTAAGGAAGGATGATCTAGCCATTGGGGACTACCACCTTTCATTTTCAATATAGAATATATTTTTATTATGTGATTTTTATTATGTACCAACTGTTAACAAAAACCTAATTTATATATCCTACCTAGATATAGATAGTTTTTTAACATTTGTACATAAAAGCTATTTTTTACAAAGACAACATATGTTATGACATAGAACATTTAAATAATGGTATTTATGTGTTAAATTGTGAAATTCATGTATTAGAAATTTATAATGAACCATGTTAACATGAATCATATAACACCCCGCTATGGGGTCACCATCTTGGTCATGTAAAGAGAAGCATTTGAAAAAGATCTATCAAGATGGTTGTTTAGACTCTTTTGAGATAAAACTAGTTGAAAGATTTAATGATTATTTAAAAGGAAAAGTGACCAAATCACTATTCAGTGGATAGCGTGAAAGGGTTATAGAGATTCTAGTATGGGTAAAAACTAATGTGTGTGGACAATTTCCTATAGAAGCTAGTGGTGGATATTCTTACTTTATTACGTTTACTGATGACTTGAATAGATATGGATATGAATACTATATTATGTATAAGTATGATTCCTTTGATAAATTCAATGAACCCAAGGATGGGGTAGAGAACTAACTTTGAAAGATGATATAGAAACTTCGATTAGATAGAGATGGTGAATATCTTAACCAAAATTTTATTCAATTTTTATGAGGGTTTTTGATTCTTTCTCAACTTTCTCCAGCTAACATTCCACAGTGGAATAGTGTAAGTGAAATGAAGAAATATACCTTTATGAAAATATTATGATCAATGATGATTCATGTAGATATTCTATTATTCTTTTGGGAATATGCATTAGAAATTATAGGGTACACACTAAATCGAGTACTAATTAAAGTGGTAAATGGAATTCACTTTAACATAGGGAGTGGAAAGAAACTCGTTTTGTTTCATACATGTGTATAGTTTTGCGAGACATTTGTTAAGGCCATATCAGAAGACAAACTATCACCATAGGGAATAAAGTGTATATTTATAGCACATCCTAAGGAAACAAAGTGATACTACCTATACAACACCTCTAACAAGAATGTGAATTCCACCTGGAAAGTCATCTTTCATGAGAGGGAGAACATCTTCAAGAAATATATTGTTAGAAATGTTGACTTGTATGAAGTTGATGATCAAGATACACATGAGTTGGTACATGAACAGATTCCACAGGTCTATAAGGAAAAATTAGTTCCAAAAACACAAATAAAGCACAAGATCACTGGAGAGGTAAGAGAACCAGGAAGATATTGTTTACTAGTCACTGAAGATGGTGAATCATTATTAATTGAGATTAATGATATTTTATATTATAAAGATCTAGTAAAGATATTAGAATTTTTATGATAGAAATAATCAATGAATTCTGAAATGGATTTCATGTATCAAAACTATGTTTGGGTTCTAGTCAATCTGTCAGTTGATGTAAAACTTGTTGTATGAAAATGGGTATTTTAGAGAAAAATGGGCATGGAAGGTGAATTGTATACCTATAAATCAAGGCTAGTGGAAAAAGGGTGTATACAAAATCAAGGAATTAACTACAAAAAATAATTTTCATTAGTTTCCATGTTTAAATCCATTATAATTCTATTTTTTATATCATTATACCAGGACTGTGAAATTTGGTAGATGGATGCCAAAACAACTTTACTTAATTTCAATCTTTATAAATATGTATATATGATATAACCAGAAGGGTTTGTGATTTTAGGTGATTCCAAAAAGATTTTCAAGTTGTAAAGATCCATTTATGGATTTAAACAATCTTCCATGTTATAGAACGTTTGATTTGATGAATCTCTAAAATAATTTCATTTAATTAATCATGATTACGAGACCTGTGTTTACAATAGTTTTAGTGGAAATGTAGTCGTTATACATATAGTATATGTTAATTAAATATTACTTATTGGAAATAACATACCAGTCTACAGTCTGTTAAGGACTAGTTAAACATGTGTTTTTCCATGAAGGACATAGGTGAAACATACTAAATTATTGGGATTAATATCATTCAAGATATATTCATGAGGCTAGTTGAATTAAGTCAAGGTACATACTTTGACTAGATACTAAAGAGATTCATTATGGAGTAATCTAAGAAGGGATTGGTTTTAATGTCACATGGTGTAAATATTTCCATGAAAATGTTTCTTCAGACACAATAGGAGAACCAGATAATGATTAATATCTTATACACTTCCGTTGTAAGATCAATCATGTATTCCATGTTATGTACTATACTTGATGCTTCCTAATCATTGGACATGGTAGGGTGATATCAAGTTGATCCTGGTGAACAACAATGATTTTCTATTAAGGTCATCCTTAAGAATTAGAAAGGAACTAATGATGTGTTCCTGGTTTATACAATAGACAAGGAGCTAGTCATCGTGGGTTAAAATGATGCTAGTTTTCAAAAATATCAGAATTATCGTAAGTCATAGGTAGGATGTGTTTTTAGTCTCAATAGATGAGTTGTCAGAAGAATGATTTTAAAGAATCCAATTGTTGTTGATTCTATAGTGGAGTCTGAGAATATAAAGACTTATGATGAAAAAAAATAGAATAACTTTGGATGCAAAACATTTTCCAGGATCATGATGTGGTACCTATAAGTAAAGAACCTATCACATTGTATTGTGATAATACTACAGTGGTTTCTCTTGTAAAAGAGTCAAGGTCACACCAATGAGAAATGAATATACTTCGGAAGTATCTCCTCTTGAGGGATTTTTCTCAGAGGCATGAATTTTCAATAAGTAGAGTCTTCATAGAGGAAAAACCCAAAACCAATTAACTAAATCATTATCTTATTGGAATCATTATTTGATAGCTAGCGGACTGATGGTTTTAAGCAGTTGTCTCTAGTGAAAGTGGGTGTAAGGACCCGGCCCCAGTTGCCCAGAGCCGGTGCTTTATTTGATTACATTGGAATACATAAAAGGAATACGAATCTTGAAGGACCAAGTAGTTTAGTATTATTGGAAATAGGTTACATACATAAGTTTAACATTACAACATGAAGGGAAACACAACACTAATTTATTCCACTGGAAACATCATGTCTCCTAGATTATGATTGCAAGTCATTCATAAATTACTACTTCATGTCCTGAGAAAATGAAACATAAAAAAGGTGTGAGATAAAACTCTCAGAAAGATTAAGCTATACAGGGGAAGATAATATAAACATTAGACAAAGTGAATAATTGAAAACACATGACTTTAATAATAATCTTGACCACATTATGGTAGGAATATGAGTTGAGTAAATAATTCCATAATAAAACATAATGATGGGTATTATACTAGTCGAAAAACCACATGAACATTCAAATAATTGCTTAATAATGAGGGAAGTGCATATACTAGACATTCTGGAACATTTTTTCAAGGCCTTGGCCAAGATGTATAATGATAAAGGCCTCGGCCAAAATCCATATCACAATGGGAAAGGCCTCAGCCAATTCCATGTCTAGTTGTCTCATGAGACCTACAGATACATCGAGGGGCTATAGTGGGCCCCAACCATCACATAATAAGTCCAATTCATTCCTCATATGATTGGTGATAAACATAAATAACAAATACATTCATATTGAAACTATCATATGAAATGTAACTATCTTTCCCCAATCATTAAACATAAAACCCTAACCATTCGAAATAATATGGTGAATGGTTTTCAGATAGATCATCCACAATAGAGTTAGTCATAAACCATTAAATTAAATATGGTATATGACTTCATAAATTATTAAACCCAAAAATACCAGGGAATCAACAAGTGTGTTGAATTAGAAGAAAACACTCTTATAAAATCATTAATCAATTCTGGAGATAAATACTCTTTTATTTTGAAAAGAATAATTCTTTTGGAAAAATCGCTGTATAAAACCAGAAGTCAAGTATGATAGTATTTTTATAGTATAATGAGTGATTTTATAAAGATAATAGTTTCCAAAAACAGATTATATAGTGCCCTTGAAAATAGAAAATAATTTGAGAAATTCCCTTGAATTGGGCTTGTATTTTTTAATCAATTTTGAATGTTCCTTTTAAAATGTGTAAATATCCATAAAACAAGGAAGGATTGTGGTTTTTAAACATATATATGATACTCAAACATAACATATTATGAGTAAATAACTATACATCAAAATTACATCGAGGTAATTAGGCAATGAAAGTATCCCGAATGAAAGTAGAAGTTCGGGTGAAAAAACCCTTACCTTAACTCCAAACGTGTTTCTCTCTTGTACTTAATCTCCTGGAATATGAAATTATACTTGATAAATACTTATTTCAGAACCTATTAGACATGTATTTAGTTTACCATAATTCTAGTTAGTTCATTTATGTCTTTATTGATAAGTTATTGTATTGAATTTCATCGTTCTGGAGTGTTAGTTTCCTTTATTTTCATATTCGGTTGACTTGTTTTAAAGTAATGTAGTTCATGTGGAATGGTTATAAATCTCCAGTATTGGAATTATATATTATTAATGAACATAAATGATTGATAATGATCATTTATATATATTTTTTACAATGAATGAGGATGAATCATTAGATGACAACCACTTCGATTATTCAGCGGTATGTGGAATATTATGAACTAGTTTTGTCATATAACATAATGATATGTATATATTAATCTTACTGAATATTATTTAGGTTATAACACATCTATTATAGTCTGGTTAAACCTTACTTTGGTTTCATGTCCTGTAATGAAGAATAAATTGAAGAACGAAACTTCATCACCCACAAAAGTTATAAATCGGATCCTCATGAACGTCGATTTCATTTATAAAAATAAAAGAGAGGGAGTAAGAATATTTATGATGGTTCTCCATTCAGATGATATAAATCCAGTATATATATGTTACTGGATTTATCATGGTCATTTGGATAGATTAGGTGAGAAGAGGATAGAAAAAGAAGATAAATTGAAATGAAACAAAATGAAAAAGAAGGGTGCTTTACCTCTTGAAATAACCCCATTTAAAAACTACTTAAGGGATGGGGTTTTGGTTTTTTGGCAAGACCATAAGCTTCTTGGACATGGGGAGATACTAGGTAAGGGTAATTGGGTAGAACATTGAGGATATTAAAGTCTTAAAGGAGTGAAGAGAAGAGGGAGTGGTGAGGGGTTTTTAAAGTGGAGGAGAGGAGTAAATTTTGAATATTTTATTCATTATTTTATTATTTCCCTCAAGAAAACCAATAGTGTGGTTTCATGTGACCCTTAATAGTAATAAGTTCATGTGAGTTTGAACCAAGCTTCCATTCATCACTTGTGATTTCATAAATAGTGTATTTAACTGAAAATTTGTATATACGATATTTTATCATATTTCACTATTCATCAAAAATTTAATAATTTCAGAAAAATCCAAAAAATTCACCCCTACCATTCTTCGATGAGTAGAATTAGAAAGTGAAATCCATTTTTCAAAAAAAAAATTCCAAATATTATTAATTTAATTTTTAAATAAGGTCATAGTTTATTTGAAAAATAACAATCTTGAAATGCAATTAGTTTTATGTGACATTGAAAAATTAATTAAGATCCCATTATCATATTTACTTAGTAAAATAAAATAATATTATTATTTACTATTAATAAGGGTCATATTACTATTCATATTACTATTCATAAGGGTATGTTACTATTCAACAAAAATAATGTTTATTCTATCAGACTCCAAATGACTTACTGAACACAAATCTAGATGACCATTTTTCAAAATTCAAAACATAGAAGAGGAAATGTTGTATTTAATGGTTATATTATAAAATTTAATTCTATATTTGTTTTCAAAACCTTGGGGTGTTACAGTATCCCCTCCTTACAAAAATTTCTTCCTCGAAATTCAAAGAATATTACATCAAAAGATTCGGGTATGTCTTTAACATAAGCTCCTCAGGCTCCCATGTTGCTTCCTCCATCTTATGGTTCCTCCATAGAACCTTTACCAGATGAGTCATCCGATTTCTCAATACTTGTTCTCTAGTATCAAGAATCTTGATAGGCTCTTCATAGTAAGATATATTGGGCTCATGATCCACTTCTTCATAAGTGAGTACATGTGCCGGGTCTGGCATGTACTTTCTTAACATTGACATATGGAACACATTGTGAACCTTGGAGAGACTTGGCGGCATTGCCAAATGGAAAGATATGGCTCCAATTCGGTCCATAATTTCAAAAGGTCTGTTGTACCTTAGACTTACTTTTCCCTTCTAACCAAATCTTATAATACCCTTCCATGGAGATTCCTTTAAGAAAACGTGATCACCTTCTTGAAATTATAAATCCTTACTTCGATTATCAGCATAGATCTTTTTCCTACCTTGAGCTGTTTTGATATGGTTCTGGATAATCTTCTCCTTTTCCATTGTTTCTTCAACAAGTTCTTGGCCCACAATCTTTTTTTCACCAACATCATCCCAGCAAGTTATTGTACGACATCTTCTCCTATATAATGCTTCATAGGGTTCCATCTGAATACTTGAATGAAAGCTATTTTTGTAGAAAAATTCCATGAGAGGTAAATACTAATCCCACATGCCTTGAAAATCAAGAGAAAAATACCTCAACATGTCTTCCAATGTTCTAATAGTCTGTTCTGATTGTCCATCAGTTTTTGGGTGGTCGGCAATGCTCAAACGAAGATCAGTATCTAGGGACTTCTGAAGACTTTTCCAGAATCATGATGTAAAACGGGGATCATGATTGGAAAAAATTATTGAGGGTACACCATAAAGTCTTACAACTTCATTAATATATATTCTTGTTAAACGTTCAAGTGGTAAATCTTCCCTTATAGCATGAAAATGTGCAGATTTTGTAAGACAGTCAACAATGACCCATATTGCATCGTTCCTTATAGAAGTATTTGGTAGTCCCATGACAAAGTCCATTGTGATATTATCCGATTTCCACTCAGGTATTGGATGAGGTTGCAATACTCCACCAGGCTGTTGCCTTCCAGGTTTCACTTGTTAACAAACCATACATCTTGACACAAAATCAGCAATCTCCGTCTTCATTTTGTCCCACCAAAAATGTTCCTTCAAATCTCTATACATCTTAGTGCTACCAGGGTGTATAGGGAAATTGGAACTATGAGCATCATACAATAATTCTCTTTTTAGATCAGGCATATTGGGAACATAAATTCTCTTCCCAAACATCAAAATTCCATCATCATATACGAAGTCACTCAATCTCCCATTATTCACAGCTTTAATCTTCTTTTCAAACTACTCATCATCAGCATGAGAACTTTTTATCCTTTCTAGTAAAGATGGTTTGGAAACCATTTGAAGAAGCATTGATTTTTCACCTTCCATTTCTATTCCCATATCTATCTTTACTAGATCCATGAAAATAGGATCCCTTTCAACTCTCATCTTGTTCAAAAATCCATGATCCTTTCTACTCAAGGCATCTTCGACCTTATTTTCCTTCACCGAGTGGTAGTGTATCGTGCAATTATAATTCTTGTGTAGTTCAATCCATCTCCTTTGACTCATGTTGAGTTATATATGTGAGAGAATATAGTTCAAACTCTTGTGATCAGTATAAATCTCACATTTTTCACCATAGAGATAATGTCTCCATATCTTCAATGCAAAGATTACAGCAGCTAACTCAAGATCATGAGTAGGATAGTTTTTCTCATGAATTTTTAGCTGTCGTGATGCATAAGAAATAACCCTATCATTTTTCATAAGGACATAACCAAGTCTTTTCTTTGAAACATCACTATAAATAACATACCCGTCATTCCCCGATGGTAGATTCAACATAAGAGCATTGAATAATCTTCTATTCCGTTATTAGAAACATTTTTCACAATCTTTTGTCCAAAAAAATTTAACCCCTTTATGTGTGAGCTTCGTTAGCAGGTTAGACAGTCGGGAAAAATTCTGCATGAAACGCCGATAATAACCTACTAAGACAATAAAACTACATACCTCAGTTATGTTTGTTGGCGTGGGATAATGTTGGATTTCCTTTGCCTTTGTAGGATCAACTTGGATTCCATCCTTAAAGACAATATAGCCAAGAAAAGAAATCTCATGAATCTAGAATTCAACTTTCTAAACTTCTCATATATTTTATGTCTTCTAAGAGTCTTCAGGATAATGCACAAATGATTTTCATGATATTCATAGCTTTCAGAGTATACCAAGATATCATCAATAAATACCACTACAAAATCATCGAGATATTCCTTGAAAAATCTGTTCATTAGATCCATGAAGGTAGAGGGTTCATTAGTCAATCCAAAAGGCATCATTGTAAACTCGTAATTCTCGTACCTAGTTTTAAATGCTATATTCGGAATGTCTCCCTTCTTCACACACAACTGATGATATCCAGATCGAAGTTCAATCTTTGAAAAGTATTGAGATCCTGAAGTTGGTAAAATAAATCATTAATGCAAGGTAGGGGTTACTTTTTCAATATTGTTATAATATTGATCTCCCTGTAGTCGACACATAACCTCAGAGATCCATCTTTCTTCTCAACAAAAAAGACAGGGAATCCCCATAGAGAAACACTAGGGAGAATACATCCTTTATTGCACAATTCCTCTAGTTGTTTCTTTAGTTCCACTAATTCCACGATGGCCATTCTATAAGTGGTCTTCGATATGGTCCTTGAACCAGGAATTAAATCAATGGAAAACTCAATTTCTTGTTCTGGAGGATGTCCAGGTAAATCTTCTAGAAACACGTCAACATATTCTCTCAAAATAGGTATAATCTCTATTTGAAAATTGTTTTCCTCACCTATAGTTATTTCATTCTCTTCCTCCCCAATAAATGAATTTATTTTAGCTACTAAGGGTGGCTCTAGATAAGAATTAGTTGGTGACAATTCTTCTCTAAAGATAAGGTGTTCTTTATCATCATCATCAAAAATCATAACCTCCTTCTTCTTATAATAATTTTTTTCATCATGGTCTGAAAGACAATCCATACCAAGGATTATATCATATTCATTCATGGGTATGACGATGAGATTAGCATATAAAAAACCCTTATATTCCCTAATGGGAACTGATTCACATATTTGTGTACCAATGATACTTCACTTTGGAGTTTTGACTGCAACTCCCTTGTTAAATCGAATTGGAAATATCAAATTTTCTTATCAAACTGGGAAGATATGAAATAATGTGATGATCCAGAATCAAATAATTAATTGGGTAAACTTGAGGAAACAATTAAAGTAGCTGACACCATGTCATTATGAACTTCAACCTCTCCAGTTGTGATTGCATAAGCTTGTCCCTAATCCCTAGGTCTTTTCTGTTTCATATTTCCTTGATGTTTTGGAAAATCATTTTCATTGTGTCCCATCTCCCAACAATTATATAATTGAACGTCATTGGCTTCCTTATTCACTTTTCAATCACCAACAATATAGCCTTTATGAACACATTTTTAGCATTATCCTTTTCTTTTTAAGCATGCACCAGGGTGTTTCTTTCCACAATTGTCACATGGTTGAAATTCATCTCTTCCCTTCTTCTATGTTTCCTTATTTCCTTTCCCAGGGTTTTCAGCAGCCCTCTTCTTTTCTTTCTTACCCTTAAAGTTATAATACATAGATAATTATTTTTCTGTCTTGATGGAACATGAGACTATATCCTCATATGATGAAAATCTTTGGGAGACCAGTGCCTGTTGGAGGAATGGATTTAGGATATCAAAGAATCGACCAATTTTTCTCCATGGATTTCCTATGTAGTTTACAACATGTCTTTATAATCTTGTGAATTTTGCTTTGTACCTTGCAACATTCTCATCTTCCTTCTACCGCAGATTCAATAATTGTTTCCCCATATCCGCTCACTGCTCACGAGGGAAATATTTTTCTAAGAATATTTCCTTGAAATCCCTCCATTCCATATCTTCTATCTCTTCCTACTCCTTTGTGTTTTGGATTAATGACCACCACTGATCTGGATCTCCCTATAGACAATATACTACCCTGACAACCATCTCTCTTTCATTACATCAAAAAGCGAGAAATTTCTTATCAAGGGAACATATCCACTGCTCTGCTACAAAAGGGTTTGTAATCCCATTGAATGATGGAGGTTGTTTTCGCATAAAGTGATCTAGCATGGCTCCTCCAAGTGGTGGATCCAAATGATCCATACGGGTAAGGTTATTTTTCATAACCTGAGTATGTTGTCCCAGTATAGTTTTGAGTTTCTCACCACCATTCATAGGACCAGAGCCAACATCCTTATCTTGTGTTAGGGGAAAATCCATACAAGGGACACGTGCATTCGTGCGAGTTGCATTCCGTCCACTAGGTGCCATATCTAGATAATTACATACAATATATTATGTTATGAATCATAATGTATAATCTTAACTTAAAAATACTCAGAAGAATTTAGATCCTACGCATGGCTAATACCATATTCACAAAAATGGTTTCTTTGAAAAATATTTTACCTTTCAATCCTTCATAATGGCTTGTAAGGAAATGTGAATTAACCTAAGCATATCCCCTGGGAGTGTCGTAACCAAGAGTGCAGCAAGGCTCGTTTTCATGCCCCAGTTCCCGTTCTATTCTAGATCCAAGCGGTGTTTTGAGGTTTTACCCATAGATACATCTCTGCCAAATCCACCTCTACCTACTCGTATCCAGATAGGGATTTTTACTTGAAAGATCCACATAATCTATTCCTTACCAAAATACTAGGATGATATTGTATGTATTTACTCAATGAGTAACTTAGGGAATCTTCTCTAATTCTACGTTTTCTAAATCTAGTTTCCAAGTATTCTACCAAACTTCCTATAATACCAACTGTAAGGACCCAACCCCAGTTGCCCGGAGCCACTGCCTTATTTGATTACATTCGCATACATACAAGGAATACAAATACCAATGGACCGAGTAGTTTAGTATTATTGGAAAAAAGTTACATACATATGTTTAACATTAAAACATGAAGAAAAAAAAACTAATTTATTCCACTAGAAACATCACATCCCTAGATTATGCTTGCAAGTCATTCATAAATTACTACTTCATGTCCTGAAAAAATGAAACATAATAAAGGGGTGATCTCAAACACTCCGAGAGCGTATTATATATAGCGGAAGATTATATAAACATTAGACATGGTGAATAATTGAAAACATATGCCTTTAATAATAAACTTCAACACATTTTGGTAGGAATATGATCTGAGTAAATAATTCCATATTAAAACATAATCATGGGTATTATACTATTCAAATAACCACATGAACAATAAACTAATAGCTTAATAATGAGAGAAGTTCATATTACAGACATTCTGTAACATTTTTTCAAGGCCTCATCCATGAATTATAATGAATAAGGCCTCAACCAAAATCCATATCACATTGGGAAAGGCCTCGTCCATTTCCACGTCTACTTGTCTCATGAGACCTACCGATGCATCGAGGGGCTATAGCAGGGCCCACCCATCACATAATAAGTACAATTCATTCCTAATATGGGCGGGTATAAACACAAACAACAAATACATTCATATTGAAACTACCATATGAAATGTAACTATCTTTCCCCAATCATTAAACATAAAACACTAACCATTCAGAATAATATGGTGAATGGTTTTAGGATAGATCATCCAAAATAGAGTTAGTCATAAACCATTAAATCAAATATGGTAGATGACTTCATAAATGATTAAACCCAATAATACCATGTAATCAACAAGAGTTTTGAATTAGATGAAAACACTCTTATAAAATCATTAAGCAATTCTGGAGATAAATACTCTTTTATTTTGAAAAGAAGAGTTCTTTTGTAAAAATAATTTTATAAAACCATAAGTGAAGTAAGATAGTATTTTCATAATAAAATTATTGATTTTATGAAGATAATGGTTTTCAAAAACAGATTATAGAGTGCCCATGAAAATAGGTAAGAATTTGAGAAATTCCCTTTAATTGGGCTTGTATTTTTGAAACAATTTGGAATGTTCCTTTTAAAACGTGTAACTATCCATAAAATAAGGAAGTATTATGGTTGGTAAACATATATATGATACTCACACAGAAAATATGATGTGTAAATAATAATACATAAGAATTACATCGAGTTAATTATACAATTAATGTATTCTTAATGAAAGTGGATGTCCGGGTGGAAAAACCCTTACCTTAACTCCAAACATGTTCTGCTCTTGTACTTAATATAATGTAAAATGAAATTATACATTTTAATAACATATTTAAGAACCTATTTGACATTTATTTAGTATACCATAATTATTTTTAGTTCATTTATGTCTCTATTGATAAGTTATTGTAATTAATTTCGTCGTTCTGGAGTGTTTGTTTCCTTTATTTTCATATTCAGTTCACTTGTTTTTAAGTAATGAAGTTCATGTGGAATGGTAATAAATCTCCAGAATTGGAATTATATATTTTTAATGGTCATAAATAATTCATAATGGTCATTTCTATCATTTTGTTACATGTAATGAGGATGAATCATTAGATGACATCCACTTCGATTATTCGGCTGTATGTGGAATATTATGAACTAGTTTTTTCATATAACATAATTATATGTACATATTCTGGTAACTGAATATTAATTAGGTTATAAAACATATATTATAGCCTGTTTAAAACATGAATATAGTTTCATGACCTGTAATGAAGAATAAATTGAATAATGAAACTTCATCGTCCATGAAGGTTATAATTCGAAACCTCATGAACATCGATTTCGTTTATAAAAATAAAAGGGACAGAGTAAGAATATTTATTATGGTTCTTCCACTAACATGATATAAATATAGTATATAGATGTTACTGGAGTTATCATGTTCATTTTTACAGATGAGGTGAGGAGAGGATAGAAAAAGAAGATAAATTGAAATGAAACAAAATGAAAAAGAAGGGTGCTTTACCTCTTGAAATAACCTCCTTAAAAAACACCTTAATGGAAGGGTTTTTGGTCTTTTGGAAATCCCAGAAGCTTCTTTGACGTGGGGAGAGACTAGGGAAGGGTAATTGGGCAGATCTTGGTGGAGCTTCAAGGCTTATAGGAGTGAAGGGAAGAGGGAGTGGTGAGGGGTTTTTATAGTGGAGGAGAGGGGTACATTTTGAATACTTAATTCATTATTTTATTATTTCCCTCAAGACAAACAATATTGTGATTTCATGTGACCCATAATAGTAATAATTTCATGTGAATTCAAACCAAGTGGCCTCTCATAACTTTTGATGTCATAAATAGTGTATTTAAATGATAATTTGTATATACGGTATTTTATCGTATTTCATTATTCATCAAAAATTAAAGAATTCCAGAAAAATCCCAAAAATTATCCCCTACCATTTTTCAAAATGTATAATTCAAAAGTGTAATCTATTTTTTAGAAATAATTTTCTAAATATTATTAATTTAATTTTTAAATAAGGTCATAGTTAAATAAAAAAATAACAATCTTGAAGTGCTGTTTGTTTTATATGACATTGAAAAATTAATTAATATCCTATTATCATATTGACTTAAGAAAATAAAATAATATTAATATTTACTATTCATAAGGGTCATATTACTATTCATATTACTATTCATATGGGTATATTACTATTCACCAAAAATCAAGTTTGTTCTATCAGACTCCAAATGACTAAATGAACACAACTCTAGATGACCATTTTTCGAAATTCAAAACATTGAAGAGGAAAGGTTTTGTTTAATGGTTAGATTATAAAATTGCATTCAATATTTATTTTCAAAACCATGGGGTGTTACAGTGGGAGTTTGTTGGATTTGGGGCCTTAATACCAAATTCTATGTACTTTATGATTACCTTTATTCATAGTTTTGAATATTAATAAACCTGTTATCACATCATTATTATTCTTTTGTGTAACATAGTATGTGATAATGTCCGAAGAGTATATATCGTACTAAAAGGTCATTAAAGTTCCCCTCAGTGATGATAACCCAGAAGTGTTATAATAATATTCATAAATATATTTACTATAGTTAGATGAAATCATTTGAAGGACACAAATTATATAGGCTATTAGGGGTAGAGACCCATTGGTCTTAGAGGCACCATCTTATGGTGTACTCCCTTAGTAATATTCAGGGTATGATAATAAGAGAAAAACACCTACCAATATGAAATCCACATTAGATGTGTCATTGGATTTTTCTATCCATGAATGTGTGTATTGATCCTTAGACTTTAATATTATTATTAATAGATGCTATGAGTCATGTACTTTGATGATTTGATGAAATTTGAGACAACATATTTTTGTGGTTATGTATGATGTGTTGGGTGCGTCATTAGTAGTATTTCATTAATGAATAATGTAATAATGGATTTTACCCATATGTTTTTTAATAGAATATGATATCTCAGGCACTGTAATGTAAATCATATAACCTAAATAAATCCATTTGTTGTTCTATAGGCATGTTCAATTTATAGAAGAGTTAAAGAAAGATAAATCAAGCATATAGGTTGATGGCACTAACTTGAATCCTAATTGATTAAGAGATATCACGATAGAGAGATTATATTATGAAATAAGTGTTTGTATGAGGTATTATGTCATTGTTGAATTAACTTCATTCTTTATGGGTTCATTGGCGTGTTTCTAGATGTTAACCTTGTTTTACCTAATTCCACTGAGGAAGAGGCCTAGAGGGTCACACATAAAGTGTATTTAGAACCTCAATTAAATAATATTATTATTTATTTTTTAATATGTTGAATAAATATTATTCTCGCACGTGGTTCCGTAATTATTCATATTTTCTTGATCGCATATATTTCTTCACAGGTTATTTGAGAGAATATTTTATTAAAAGAGTATTTAACAAATACTTATTTTATATTTAGTGAATATAATATTAATTTATTTATTTGAGAGTAATACAGTGAAATTTATTTGTTAAATAAATAGTCATTATTTATGGTCTAATAAATATTTTGGAGGAATGGAGAAACGAGATTACTTGTCCGGTGAGAACTAATATATATTTAATATTATTTGAATAAATAATATATAATTAATTCATGAACTTTGTGCATGTCACGAAATAATAATAATATTATTATTATTATAAACATGAATTCCTGTTGGGATTATAGAATGAATAATAGATCACATGTGAAATTATTATCTTCTAACCCTATTAGTTTATATACCCAATTATATTATTTTATTAGTGTTTTCATTTCATTTTTATTCATAACAACATCCAGAGAGAATCCTCTCAAAGCCCTTGAGAGTTCCCTATCTAAAAGAACTCTCAAGAACAGAGAGTTATCCTCCTACGCCACTAACCTCACGTATAGAGATATCGAAAAGATATATTTATTGGTGAGACTATTGAGGTGATCAAAGATGAATGATATAAGAATTATGATCTACCACACTAGCACCTGGAGATTCCTATGGAGATGTTCATGGGTTCATGAAGCATGTGTGGATCACTGCTATAGGGAATCTACCCTTTATTCTTACAATTCAAAGATCATATGACACAAAGATATTTTCAAATTCATAAAAAATTAAACAATTCATTTCAAGGCATTTCTTTAAATGTTTAAATTAACTATAAATAATATGTGATGATTCAGATATTTGGTTTGAGTGTTCATTCATCAATTAATCATTGATTAAATTATATTTTTCATGGTGTTTATCATCGATGTACATATCATATTAATCATAAATTATGAAAAAAATTGTGTTAGGCATGCCCCATAAGGAACTTTCGCTGTGCCTAAAACCATCAAAAGTAAATATTTTCCATGTAAATTTTAAATTGAAATGAAATTAAAATGTAATATTTTTCTTTAAGTATATATTTTTTATAATATCTATATTCCAATTTCATTATATGTTTTTAATATGGTTATTTTAACGTGTTATTGTTGGGTTGTATGTTTTTACAGTAGTTGTCATGGGCTTTATCGATGACAAAATCTCTAATAAAGGATAAAATTATCAATGTTAAAAAAGAATTGATAAATTCCCCTTTATCAGTTCTAAATAATAAATAATAAAGGGAAAAAATTTCAACACTAATATTAATCGTTGTTAAAAGGGGACTTTATTAATTCTAATAATAAATCGCGAATAAATGGGGCCTTTGTCAGTGCTTTTGTTAGCGGTGATAAAGGATGAGTGTGTTTATGAGTACTCCACATGTCAATTCTTTTTTTCACTAACAAAGACCATTTATATCATTGATATAGGTGAATTATATAGTAGTTTTCATCATCAAGTTGATTCTGAGTGGGAACGTAAAGATGAGGGTGATCCCATATTGAAAAGCCTCGACCAGGAGGAGCAGATCTTCGATGGCCTAAGGGATGTTGGAGAACCAAATACCATGGTTCATGCTGGTGAATTTGTACACACTCATTAATCTCCCCTATCCAATCCTATTACACCATATTTACATTGAGTTCTTACATACCATGGTGTTAATCATCCCACTAAATCTAAAAATGTAAAACACCAAATAACTTATTCACTGAAATTTTGGAGGATATTTCTCCTCGGTATGTGTGAACAAACCCAGGGTGCAACTGCTTCTTTGAACCAACCTGACTTCATTGCCAATGGTAGGCCCTCTGGGTCTTTAGAAGGCTCTTCTAGTTTTGGTATTGGATTTCAGTGTGCCATTAATGTGAAGAAAATATGGTCATGGTGGAAATTTTTTCTGCTACCACCCTTGTTGTGTTTGGACTGAGGATCAAAATGGTTGATCGTGAGACATTCGACTACATGTTGAACATGAAATTAAATTCTACCAACATCACACTGACAATACATGTCCTTCCAGTGGATATGTGTAAAGAGTCTTTAATTTAGAACCACAATATCTATATGAAGGGTTACCGAGGAGCATGTAACCATGAATTCTCCTTCTATTTCTTCATTATGGGAAATCATGTCTGTGATATCCCAAATGGTGTGCTTCTATGCAAGGAGAAGATCATCCAAAATAGGTTTGTTTTTTATGGAAGGTATTCCCCTTGCACATAAGAATGGTGTTTCAGATATCACTAATGAACTTTCATATAACAAAGAAATAAGAGAATAATTAATGGAAGCACGCCCCCTGATAACCCTACTTGAAGCTTTTGAGGTTCCAAATCAATGAATGCATCCACACATTATCTGGTAGGATCGATATCATCAGTTTTACTTTTGTGGAATTAAATTCCAAGTTTATCATGTAGTCGAATGTATCAAGGATAAAATTTTGGAAACTCACTCCAAACTCAACAAGAGAGATAATAGACATAATGTCCCCCATGATCGTAGGTTCTTTAGTTTTTTGGCACACTAAAATCCAAGGAAAAAATTTAGAGAGGCTCCCAAAGAACTAGGGGGCTTCCATTATGAATAGAGGTATGTTGGTTCACCAATGTAGTAGCACCATGGGATGGCTCATGCCTGCCAATGAGGCATCTCCAACATAAGTCTAGAAAATGAGTGATTATGTGGTTTACCTCTAGTAGAGCTAGTGGGATTATAGTAACCATGGTATGAAATCACTTAATAGCAATATGATGGAATTTGATCGAGGAGTGAAGATTAATTAGTGCATTGAAATTATTTAGTACAAACCATGATATTTTGATCGCCATCATCCCTAGGTCATTGAAGACATGTTCCTCCCTATTGTGGATCCTCAATATAGTATCACCCTCATCTTTACATTCCTATATGGCTCTCATAATCTACTTGATGACGAAGAATCTGTTGATAATAATATTATTTGAAAATCCCAGTAGCCCATGAATTAGCAAGGGAGCATAGTGTTGGCGTGCTGGGGCTCTAAGTTTAGTACCAACACGGATCAAGTAATCTTGAATAATTGAAGGGTTGCGAGAGAGAAAATTTTGGGTGTTATAAAACATAATGGAATCTATGTGGTGGATATTGGTTTGTTCATGGTGGATGGGGCCAATGGAGAAGAAAATGGGTTGGATGAACCAAGGGTTATAGTTGAGAAAGTTGTCTGAAACCGTAAAAATGTACTGGAGGGGTGTCATAAAATGCATTGATTCACTCATTTCTACAACCAATCAACCACTGATTGAATGTATCTACCATGATCATCCATATTTACGTTACTACCTGAAATCGTGAATATGTCGTGTCATACACTCAAAAAAATAATAAATTTATTATTAGTTTTTTAATGTATATATATATTATAATTTATTTACATATATAAGAATATATAAAAAATACATATATGTGTATCAAAAAGCACATATTTACATAAAAACATCGTATATACATTTTTTTATAGAAACGCTTAAATATTTATTTATATAATCAATTTTTATATATAAATATATAATCTACTCAAATAGTATGAAATTTCATGTGAAAAATAGTTGTATACACTTATTTTTATATATATTCTTTGGTGATTCGTTAGCTTATAAAAATCATTCTATATTGTACCGACTCTCCCAAACTGTTTGATTATAATATTTATAAAAAGGAAATTTATTATAATAAAATCATTTTTCCATTTAAAGGTGTCACTGATTTCCTAAGTGGAACATCGAGATACAATGATAATTCAATCCACACTAAATTACATTTAATTTTACCCTTTCTAAGAGTGTATTATCCCTCTAGCCGAAAAGACACTTTTCTATTTAATCTAAACATGACACTTGCATCAATTTCATTCTTAATATAACCATTCAACATTCTATATGCCCATCTTTACAATTCATAATTAGAAAATCTGTTTCAGTAGTTATTATGTAACGTATAGATAGTGAAATATGCATTGTAAACACATACAATATATAAACTGATATATGTAACATTCATCAGTATACATACACTATAATGAAACAAATTCTTCAATATGTAATATACATGTGTTAAACTGACATTCTGTATGTATACACTGCATACACTGCAATTTATATACACTAAAATGCATGTTTTGCACTAATTAGTGATTTAGTATTCAAAAATATGTTAAATATAAAGGCATACACTGGGACATATATTCATACACATTAATATTTGTTATGAACATATTATCCGACTAATTATGCCTTCTTCTGTAGCCTATTGAGTCAAATATTTTGTATTAAATACCCTTTTCACTATTCATTTTTATATACAAAAAACATACGTATGTTTTATGATATAATATTTATTAATTTATATATATCTGTGTGTTTGTGTGTCTGTGTGTGTGTGTGTGTTTCTATAAGTAACTGATGTAATATCTATTCTTGAAACAAATAATATATAGGTCAAAAACATCTGTATTTTCAAAGAAAGCGGTTACAATTAAAAGGTACCCATATCATCAATTCACTCCCTTTATAGCTTAGTATTTTATCAACATATTTACAACCACATTTTTATTACTGTAATCATTATATGGATAAATTATATTTATTTTAAAATTCCATTTGATTATTATATATATATGTTATATATATATTTTTTCTCTATATATTATGACACACAAACACACACATGTTCAAAATTACAATATATATAAATATATATTATGCATAAAATTATATATATATATATATATATTTATATTTATATTTTGAATGAATATTATAATATATTTTTTGATATATTTTTTATTATATATGTACGTACTCTTATAAGCATATTAATTTAGACTTAATGTCTACTTTATTCCCTTAACCATTCATATAATTATTCTTTTTCAAATATATAGTCAGTTATTTTGTTTGAGTAGCTACCCATGAGGATGCATGAAAGTAGGTGGGATACTAGAAAACTTTCTTAATTTCATGTATGTTTCAATTTTTTATTGAAAACATAATTACAATGAGGAAATTCACCATGTGTTTCTATTTTTATAATACTTTTAGTGAATTTTAGTACAGTTTGTTTAAACTCTTTTTTAACCAACATGTGTATATTATTTACAAAAAATATTAAAATCTTTTTTGTCTATTATTTAACATGTATAGATGGTTTATTTAATGTTCTGTATTATATTTTAATTCCCTTTATTTATGTTGGATTAAACTATTTTTTCCATCCAATTGTACATTTTAATTCCCTTTGATTAAGTTGGTCTAAACTCTTTTTTTAAAACCAAATATACATTTTAAACCATGTATTTATGTTCTATCATAGCGCATATACCCATATTAAATGTATTATATGGATTTTCATTCTTAAATCAATAAATAATATATTTTATTGCATATTGGATTTTATAGTGGCATTTTTTATAGTGCATATACCCCTATGATCATTGAATCACAGTGTCAAGTAATCATAGTTGGTTATAGGGGTATATATCATGATATGGTTGTCACATCTTCCCCAATCGTAAGAAATCACAGTTATTTAAAAATCAATCAATCACATTGACAGTTTTTATAGTTTATATACCCTTATGATCATTCAATATGATTAAATATATTATGCATATTGGATAATATTTTTATAGTATACCTATCTATAGTTTTTTGCATATTGATTTCATTGATACATGTTCTACATAAATTATTATGTATAATTAAATTTTTTTATATGCGGATACATTTTAGTTTGAATTTCGTTATTTCAATTGAAATACGAAATTAAATTTTGCAACTAATTGATGGATAATATATTAATTAACAACTTGAAACTGTTGCAAATTTATTTTTTTTCCTATGAAATTTTCCTTAATTTTTTAATATTATTTTCAATGATATTCAAGACATGAATTCGATCAAGAAATATTTGTTACAGGTGAGGAAGTCAACACTGAATTCAATAGAGATGGTTCAACTTTAGAGGATTTCAAAATGTAGTTCAACACTACAGTAAGAACAAGTTGTGTAATAATGACCAAGAACATAATGGTAGTGGTGAAAGTATTGAGTATCACCCAGGGACCATACTAATATTGGTGAACAAACGAAGCATGCCACTTTGGCCACCTATGTTATTTTCACCTATGTGCACAAATCTTGGTAACGGGACTCATGCCACATTGAGTTTGGGTAGGCACTTTTAAAGAGGTGAACCACCTCCTCTGGACCCCCAACCTGTTTTGGATGATCTTCTACTAACACAGAAGGACAACGTCTTTAGTATCGTTGATGAGGTTGGTCATAATGAAGCAACAAGATGAGATTTTGTAGCCGCACACTTCCCCATATCAATCCTCAAAGCTGCCAAGATTTCAAATCAAATACTCTATGCATGAAGTCAGTGGCAGGAATAAAATCATCAGGATGCCATTTTCTGAATCTAATTTCAAGTTCAGAATGCAGTCAGGGTCGCTCTTTCTGATCTTCACTCCACACTCAATAAGGTTTATAGAAGACCTAATGTAAATCATGGTGGTTTTAGGTTCTTCAATTTTTTGGCACACTGGAATCGAAAGCCAAAAATATCAGAGCCTTCCAGAAAACCAGAGGGACATGACATTGGAAATGGATTGGTTCATAGTAATATCTGCAACATGAGGAGTCTCAGGATCGATGAGGAGGAAAAC
Source organism: Viscum album (assembly GCA_963277665.1). Lineage (NCBI taxonomy): Eukaryota > Viridiplantae > Streptophyta > Magnoliopsida > Santalales > Viscaceae > Viscum > Viscum album. The sequence continues at coordinate 1,072,034,102 of OY728127.1, read as the reverse complement.
CCTTCATAAGTCTAGAAAATGAGTGATTCTGTGGTTTGATTCTAGTGGAGCTAGTGTGATTTTCAACATCATCATACTCAAAAAATCAATTGTTATATGGTGTAATGATATTAGAGTGTGAAAATTAATGAATGTGTACAAATTCTCCAACAAAATCCATGGTATTTGGTTCACCAGCATCCCCAGGTCTGTGAATATCTACTCTCGTGTTCAGAAGGTCAATATGGGATCGCCCTCATGTTTCCTTTTCTGATTGACTCTTAGCATCATCTTGATGATGAACCAACCATCCACCATTATAATATTCCACAAGTCATTCGACTTCTACGTCATTGTGAGAGAATAATGTCCGCACATTGATTTTTCAAGTACAATCATAGGACGGATCAAGTCATCTTTAGTGATTGATGGGTTTTGGGAAAGAAATTTTTGTGTGCAATATGACTTAATGGAATCCGCATTGGGAAGATGGCACTTTGTGTGATGGATTTGTCCAATAGGGAATATAGTAGGGTGGAAACACTTATCATTTTGGTTAAATAGTTCTTCTGAAACCGAAGAAAATATTGGGGGTTACTAAATCATTTTACTCGCCCATGTTGCTCTGCAAGAACTCAGAGATTGATTGAATGTGATAACAATGCCTGTTAAAATCCGATGGTGTGTAGATGGAGACAATGCAGCTGTAGAGTATGTCAATGACAACAGCTAGAGAGATGGTTGATGTCACCCTGTTTTTTTAGGCTTTGAGGGTGGGATCCACCTTTAAAGATGGTAAGAATGATCTGCATTCAGTTAATATATATTGAACGAAAAAATGGATTTCAAAAATATTATAAAGAATCTCAATTCATAATATTTATGAAATCTCTTAATTGAATTCGGGTCGTCCTTACTATCTTTAAAAGGGGATCTCACCATCGAAGCTTAAAAAACGAGCCGACGTCGACCCTATCTCCAGCTGCTCTCATCGACACACTCTCTGACTGCACAATCTCTGTCTCCACACATCAACTTTTACCCGACATCATTACCACTTTAAATCAATCTCTGATTTTTTGAAAATAAACTTGGATGAGTTACCTATTGGCCTCATCCACCATGACAAGTGCCATCTTCCTAGTAGAAATTCCATTCATTCAGATTACACAAAAAAAATTCTTTACCAAAACCCATCAGTCATTAAAAAAACTTGATCCATCATATGACTATACTTGAAAAATAAATGAATGGACACTATTCTCCCTCACCGATGCAGAAGCCACATGACTTGTGGAATATTCTGATGGTTGATGGATACTTAATCATTGAGCTGATGCTGATAGTCAATCAGAAAAGGAAACATGTGGGGGAAACCATATTGATCTTCCTGACCCGACAGGAGCAGATCTTCACCGACCTGGGGATGTTGGAGAACCAAATCCCATAGATTGTATTGGAGAATTTATTACGCATTCATTAATCTTTCTACTCCAATCCCATTGCACTATCTAACAATTGAGTACCATGGTGTCAAGCATCTCACTAGTTATTCTAGACTCCATCCATTGAAGCACTTATTGTCTTGATTTATGGAGGGTTTGCCTCCTTGCCATGATTAAGACTCCCTAGGGTGTAGCTATTACTATGAACCAATCCATTTCCAATGACATTCCCCCTGGTTCTCTAGCAGGATCTACCAGTTTTGTCATTCGATTTCACTGTACCAAATATTTGAAGAACCTACGACCACCTTGATATGAATTCGGTCTGTTACAGACTATTTTGAGTGTGGAGTGAAGATCAAAATGGGAGACCCTTACTATATTCTCAACGTGAAATTTGATTTAGACAACGACATCATAACGATTCCATTCCTACCAGTGACTGCATGCATAGCTTTGATTTGGAATCTCTGTAGATTCGAGCAAGGATATGGGGGAGTGTGTGGCTACCGAATCTTATCATGTTGCTTCATTACGGTCAAACTTTTCAGTGATACCTGATATGTTGTCCTTCTGTGCTAGGAGAAGATCATACAGAACGGTTTGGGGGTTCAGAAGAGGTGGTTCACCTCTTTAAAAATGCCTTCCTAAAGACAATGTGGCGTGAGTCCCGTTACCAGGATTTGTGTGTAAAAGTGGAAATAGTGGTGGAAAAATTGGTGTGCTTCGTTCATTTGCTTATATTTGGATGGTCACTGGGTGATACTCAATATAGTCGGAACCACCATTATGTTATCCATCATTATTACACAATTGTTCCTTAGTGTATTTTCCACTCATTAATAATAATAAATTTCTTTTATTGGTTTGGTTTTTAAAATATTTATTTACCATGGTTTATCGTGGTATATGTATGCATATGAGTCTACGTGATTTTGCACTTGTGTGCTTCAATTATGTTTCTTGACTGAGTTTTGGTTTCAAATGTTCTTCATGGAATATTCTGGTTGGTCATGTTGTTTCAAGGTTCCACCTAGTGTTAGTGGGTTTCACACCCCTGCTTTGTGTCGCTTCGAGTTTCATGGCTATCTCCAAATAAGATCAGATGATCATTAAGATGAAAGGGAATTAATTTATTTATAAATTAATAATTTCAAACACATTTATCTTAAATAATAAAATAATTAATAAAGAAATGAATACTATCCAATAACTTTTTCATATTTGTTGCATATATGATCGTTAATTTGCATGACCAAGACTTGTGTACGTGTTTCATGTTTTAATTTAATTTATTGCGTGAGTTTACAATTATTTAATATTAAATTAAAATATGGTCTTCGAGTCATCCCCCCTCCATTATTATGTAGGATCTATGTGTCCAAGGATATTTATGAAAACTCTTCTAACCAATCCTTTGGTTCCCCTAAAATGTGTGTGAGTAATAAATATTTGTAATTAATGGAGTATCTCAAGATGTGTAGAAGTGGTTCCAAACGTAACCAAAATGTTGTTAACCCAGATGATACACAGGTGGAATGTTGTAACTTATACCAAGACCGACAATAGGTGTTATTTTTCCAAGTTCAAATCTTGAATTAATGTCCTCTCATTAAATCATCCATTAGATAAAATATTGGGATATTTAATAAATAAAAACATTTTATTTATTATATCACACTTTTTTTGTAATCAAGAAAAGTACTAAAAATCTTCTCTTTTTAATTATAGAAAAAATTGAAAAATTCATCATCCACAATATCCCTAAGACCAATTTTGGAGATATAAAACCTCCTAATTGACAGTAACTTCTAGGAGTGGATTTGGCGCCTTTGGTTTATACTATGCCATAAACGAAAATCAAACGTGTTGGAATCCTTATTAGCTAATCTGCCTACTAAAGAGGCGAGTGATGAATAGTTATTTATTTGAAAAACATTCGAGTGATGTGTTCAACGTTAAATGATTAATGCTTTCATCGATGTCTAATGAAGTAATGAAATCTTACGAAAATATGGATGCGTATAGCATGCTTAAACAACTTCGTGATCTTTACTAGGAGAGTGCTAGACAAGAATGACTTGATATTTACAAGGTGACCTTTCAGAGAAAGCATAAAGAGGGTGCCCCAGAGGCCTCCCTTAGTAAAGCTCATTGGCTACATTGAGTGCTTAGAGGTTATAGGGTTTAAAATCTCAAATAATTGGGCACTGACCTTATTCTGGCATCCCTTTATCAAGCTTCTCTATTTTGTTGTCAATTTTAATATGAACATTGAGAAGTATCTACCAGATTTTCTCACTCTTCTTCGCTAAGTTGAGTAGATAAGGATGTGAATAATGAAAAACATTGTTCCTATGGTGAACAAATTGAAAGTTCAAACAAAGAGATTTAAGCCAAAAGCTTCTTCATGCCCTTCCAAGAAGTGGAAGATCAAGGCGCAAGGAAGGGAATAGGATGTTGTTTGTATCGCATGTTCCATGAAATGCCATTGGAAGAAAAATTGCACCTAACCAAAGATGCAAGGGGAATCTTCTGGTGCCTTTTTCATCGAGTGTAATTTATAAATTTCTACAAATTGGGTGTTAGATACAGATTATTTTGCTCACATATGTATTAAAATACAGGAACCAAGCAGATATTGAAATATTGATTGAGGAGAGGTAGATATTCGAGCAACGAACAGAGCTAAACCTGCTACTGCAACTATCGGGGACTACCAACTCACGTTTCCAATTAGAATGATCTTGGTTTTAAAGGGTTTTTATGTGCCTTCAATTACCAAAAACATTATTTATGTATCTTGACTTGATAAAGATAGATTTATTTTTCAAATTTGGGAGTAAATTTTTCTTTTATAATGATAACATTTGTTATGAAAAGACATATTTAAATAATGTTCTTTATGTGTTGGATTATACGAACCAAATAATAATAATTGATAATAAAGTAACTTCACATTACTCATACCACATCTGACATTGGCATTACCGGCTAGATCATGTAAATGAATTGATTAATTAAATTATATCAAGATGAATATTTATATTCTTTTGAAATAAAACCACCTGGTGTATGTCACTCATGTTTACAAAGATAAATGAACACAATCCCATTTATTGGTAAAGAGCTAAAGGGATTCTCTAATTATTTCATACTGATGTGTGCGAACCATTTCATATTGAAGCAAGGGGAGAGTACTCATACTTAATAACTTTTAAAGATGATTTGAGTAGATACGGATGTATATTTAATGAGGTATAAGTGAGATTCTTTTGATAAATTAAATGAATAAAAGAATAATGTTGAGAACCAGTTTGGTAAGAAGATTAAGAAATTTTGCTCAGACCATGGTGCAGAATATCTTAATCAAGATTTCATTGATTATCCATGGGAGTTCAAGATTTTATTTCAACTCACTACTCCTACACTTCAGTGTAATGATGTAAGATAAAGTAGGAACCATGCATTTTTGGACTTGGTGAGATATTAAAATTATGAAAGTAGGATAAGATTAATGGATACAAAACAGTTACATTGTATGAATAAATTGTTTTCCTCTTAGTTCACTTGTTTATACCGGTTAATTTTATAATGTTTTTTTATCATTCGTAACATTAATAAGTTTTTCAATTCTCATTATGATAACCTTATTCATATCATAAAAATCATATTTATCCTTTAAACTCATTCCTAGATCCATCCATGAAAGCGGTATTTAAAAAATGGAATGCATCGTTCCATAGAGGTGGTGGTTCGCACGTACGCCTGGATGATGATTTCATGTTTTCAAGGAACGAGATAAATAAGTAACATGGTTTAATATTTCAGAAACATAAATAAGTTATAAATATAATAATTATATATTAAATTCCCTTTTTGGACTAGTCAGTTTAGGTAGTGAAAGAAAAAACTCATTTATTCATGGAGGTGGTAATCCGCCCTTATGCACGTTTCACATTTTTTATTCTTATTGGAAAATAGATAAGGTGGTTAATGGTTGTACCATAATTTTAATAACATATCCAAATAAAATGGATACTGATGTTATCATTTTAATATGGTGTAATGAAATTTCTAAAATAAGGGGATTCAAAAAAAGAATTACAAATAAGTAAGATATGTTACAAACATATACCTCATTTATTGGATTATCTCCTTTTGCAATGGGGGTTAAGCCTTTAAGGGATGATATTTTTGGAGGACCATGACCGCTATAAGGTGTTTTTCAATTTTGTGGAGGTTTGGGAATATTTTGTACTAATCTTATGGGGTTTTGGTGAGATGGTAATTGAATGGAGGGGAACCCCTTTTATAAGTGAAAATGGATGATTTTTTTTAAAATATCCCAAAGTTTTTAATAATGTGATGTCACTATCAGTGAAATTTGCACTAAAATTTTAGAAATAATGGGGTGGGGATGATATAATTTTTATGAATTCTAAAAAAAACGCATATGTTAAACATGTTTCAATCCCGTTACCCCTTGAATTTTTACTTTTATCATTTTATCTCTTTCCATGGTAACTAGTTTTTACCCAATGTAAATTAATATTTATGCCTAAAAATGAAGGCAATATTTTTAGATAGTTTGGACATACTGATTCAAAATTTTAAATCCATTTTTTTAATACAATTTATAATGTTTAAAAATTAATTTTAATAAAATAAATGTATATTGTATTAAAGCAGTTTTGATAAAAATATTACATAAGAGTTTTAAAATATTAAATATAGGTTTGTAAATTATAATTAATATTAAAAAAGTATAATTTCAATTATTATATATATATATATTCATTAAAAATGTTTCATAATTTTTTCTATCATACTTATATTCTAATAATTCCATAAACGTCACAATATTAGTAAAAGCGTTATATTTTACAATTCACCTAAAAAGAAGATCTAAAAAATTCATCGTTGGATAATATTGTTATAATAATCTAAAATTTAATTTAATTTTTCAAATTATCTATTCAAATTTTATAAACTTTAATTTTAAATATAATCATAAAATATAGTGAAATAATATTCTTATAGGAAAATGACTTAGAATATTATCTATTTTTTCTTATTTCGAATGAATTTATAAAATGTTAAACATAGAATTATAAGTTTAATATTATATTTTTAATTGTAATAAATTATTTCCTAAATATAAATTTTATCTTTCAAAAAGGTTTCGAAAACATTATTGTCGATATTTTATCCTCACGATGTCATAAAAGTGATAAAATTTGAAAAATTTGTATTCTTAACCATTCAAAAAAAATAATCTATTTTAGAAAAATCCTAAAAATTCATCCAATGCAGTAGTTTGGTGATGACCATCTCCACTAGAATCCATAAACATTTTATGATGTAACTCCGGGGAAATTGGAAACCCTCGAACATCTAGAATACTACATCATTATAGTATAAATTTCTACCTTGACATGGTTTTTGTGTCTGAAACCATGTCAATAAGAAATGAAACATCTCTTATGAAGTTACAGCTGGGTTTTTAAAATGGATTCATTCTTAAATTAAGAGTTAATTTAGGTGGTCTTGGTCTCTTTTGTAAAGAAGAAAAAAATGTTTCTATTTTATAATACTATCAATTCCATCTTGTTGAAACTATTTTGCGTGTTGATTCGGGGGTGTGGGGTTTCAATGGGATTTCCAAATGGCCTTCTTGGGTAAGATAAATCGAGAATCTGGTAGTTTCTCAAAATAATTAAATGTGATTTTGAGAGGTCCCTTATTGTTAGAGTGTATTTTAAAGAAATTATTTTTGATATGAAAAAGTGTGGTCATATTAGAAGGAGTGTTAGCGGTTTGTTGGCCTTTTGGAGTATTTTTTATTGAAAAAATTTGTATTATCTTGGTTTTGAAGGTATGTTCCATTCACTTAGATTAGAGAAAGTGGTCTTGGTACTTTCTTTTCAGAAAGGTTTTACTGTTTTTTGTCTACCTCTAAATGGATAGAGTTTTTCCTTTTTTTAAAGTGACCCACTTACCTCCAGTTACCTCAAACCATAAACCATTCATGGGGTCTTTTATGGGGAAAATTATTCATGGACTAGGTAGAGGAATTTTAAGTTCAAGGGAGAGCGTGGTTGGGCTTATGGAATGATGTTTATTGATTTAATAATTGAGATAGATCAATCTATAAAACAGTATCATGATGCATTGTTTCTTTGAAAGGAACAATTCTGGAAGCTTTTGTATAATGAATGTGTAGTATGGGGATTAAAATACTAACTTCTTCTATAAAAATGATTATTCTTGGAGGTGGAGTAATTATATTCATATTCTTAAAAACTCACAGGGGTGTTGGGTTGAGAACAGATGCAATTAAAAATCTATTTTTTGATTTTTATGTCACTAATTAAGATTGACCATATGCTGATCCTGAAAGAAGTGGATGAGTGTCTCTAGATGGTTGTGTCTGTAGAGATGAATGAAATGTTTCTTAGTGATATTCAATAGGTTGTGGTTGTAAATGTTTTAATGTGTATGCATCCTACTAGAGATTCTATAGTGGATGGACTTTATGTGATATTTTATAAGAAAGTTTTACTTGTGGGTTGGTTGGGATGTCTTAAACATTCTTAATCATTTCAGTGGGGGTATAAAGGAGCTTCTTCCTTTTAATGAAGCTATCATTAATTTGATTCCTAAACTTTTTGGGTCATGTATGGAGGTTTATTTTTGTTATATTAGTGTTTTTAATGTAATTTAAAATATTTTTCCATTGGTTTGAGAAAATAGATTAAGGCTTATTTTTTTACTGTTATTTCTAATGCTCAAAGTGAATTTGTGCCCCAATTTTTTATCATGGATAATGAAATTGGGGATCATGAAGTGTTCCATTCCATGAATATAAAATATCTGGCTCAGAAAGGCTCAATGGCTTTGAATCTTTATATGATAAAAGCCTACAGCAGGGTTGAGTGTGGCTTTCTTGAGTTCATTCCCTCTAAATAGGAATTACACCATACTTTTATCCAAAATATTATGATTTGTTTTTTGACAGGCACCTATAAGATCAAGATTAATGTAGAGTCCAAATTATCTTTCTCCCCTTTAAGGGTTAAAGGCAAGGGGAATCCATCTTTACCTATCTTTTTATCATCACTGCTTATGTATTTTATAAATTGATTTAGAATACAGCTATTCATGGATTTCTTCATGGTGTTTAGGATATGAAAAATGGCCCTATCAACACACATTTATTTTTTCAGATTATTGATGGTCTCTATCGGGCCTCTCGTGTGGAGTGATCTTGTATTTATCATCTCATTCATTACTTCTTTAATGCTTAAGGAAAAAAGATCAATTTCTCTAAATGAGAGGCCTCCTTCAACAAATGTGTTCATCAAGAGAAGCATAATGAATTGTGTGTCATTCTTAATTTTAAGAAGGTTGCCAAACATAATAAATTTTTGGGGCATACCTACTGTTATTTTAATGTCTACAATGGAGGTTTTTTGCATTAGTTATTGATAGGGCCTAGAAGTGTTTTGATGGTTGGAGGGGAAGTGTATGGCAAGAACGAGGACTATTTTTATAAAATCTATGGCACATTGTATTCATTCTTATATGATGTCTATGTTCAAATTACAGGATGTTATTACTAAACTCCACTGATTTTTTCTATTTTCGGGGTGTGGTTGATAGTATAAGAAATATACACATGGTTTCATGGGAAATGTTTCTTCTTCCTAAAGATGAGGATAGTTTTTTTATGGTGAATGAAACATTTTAACTATGCCATCCTTATAATAAACAACAGACTTCGTTATGAACGTTGGATAAAAGTGCTGACAAAGACGCATTTTATCAATGATTTTATTTAATGCCGATAAAGACAACTATCACTTTTATCTATCACCAACAAATCTCATATTTATCAATTATAAAAATCACTTATATAGTATATTTCATTTAAAAATTCTCATTAAAATTATATATTAATATATAAAAAAATTATATTGAAATTTTGTTAAATTTTTTTATTAAATATGATTTATGTATGACAATATAATCATTTTTGCAATATATATTTTATTTTTTAAAAAATGGCATAAAAAATAAAGATTATATATATGTGATATTCATAAATATTTATTTATATAATAGCATTGTAAATCATATAAATTTATTACATGTATTTAGTGTGAAATGGTTTATTAATTTAATTAAAAATAATAAATGTCATTTTTTTCAATTTGAAATAAATATTAAATAGTAAATATTTAATTATTAATTAGAACACTAAATTTATTACACTGTCACATGATAATTTCACACATATACATATATGAAATTAATTTAATTTTATAGAGAAAAATACACAAATAATATAAATTTTTTATATTATCTTTTTATATTTTTATTTATTAATATTTAATAATTAATATTTAAAATGATATGTTTTCTAATTATTACATTTTATTGATTTACCACATTTATATTTAATATATAATATTTGTTACTATATAATTAATATATATATTTTTTATATTTTTTCTTTTTTATTAAAAAATTTTTCATTAATAATTTTTTTAATATTTTTGTAACATATTCTTTTTAAAATTTTAAATGTTTAATATTTTTTTATTTTTTTATTTATTTTTATTTATTTACTAAAATTTAATATTATTAATACTATTGTAATTTACATAATTAAAATATTTTCATTTTCATTTAGATATACAATCATTTTTGTTTTTTTAATTTATATTATTAATCTTTTAATCATTTTTTTATATTTTTCAATATATTTATCTTTTACATAAATTTCACAAAATTTTAATTTCATTCATTTAATATTATTTATTCATTAATAATTTTAAGTATTTTTTTACATTTATTATAATTTGAACGTTTTAAATATTTGTAATTTATTCATTTTTAATGTTTTTACACACAACTATTCATTAATATGTTTAATATTTTAATTTATATATATGTGTGTGTGTGTGTCAATATATATAATATATTCTTAAATGTGATTTATATAATACAAAATATGTATATTTACATTAAATAATAGATTTAGTAAAATATGGTTTATAATTAAAAATTAATATTAATTAAAAATATTGACCAAATATTATTGAGTACTAGACCTTTAATAAAATTACATTTTTTATTGGATTTAACATGTATCAAATCTGTCACATTAATTTCACTCATACATATATGTAATTAATAAAATTTTATATAGAACACACGTAATATTTATGTAACATATTCAATTTTTAATATTCTTTTTATAATTTTATTTACTAACATAATATATTTAATACTTATTCTGTTTTAAATCGGTAAAATTTATTCATTTTTTATATTTTTATTCAATATATACTACTTATTACTATTTTATATTTTTTTTAAATTTATTCATTTTTAATATAATCTTAACTATTTTTAAATATTTTTTTAAATCTATTCAATTTCAATTTTCTATTATTTAATATTTTTTTATTTTTTTCCATTTTTAATATTTATTTATATATGTTTATTCAGTGACATGTAATTTTTTTAATATGGTTGTAATTTATATTATCAATATGTATTCATTTTCATTTTTACATATATCCATTTTTTACTCTTTTTAATAATCTGTATAATTAATAACACTTGTTCATTTTTAAACGTTTTTGTAGTCTAGAGTTTTTAAAAATATTATATTTCACTCTTTAATATTAATCCATTTGATATTATTTATTCACTATTATTGATACTTTTAAATTATTATTATTTATCAATTTTTAATATTTATTCTTTTAATATTTTTGTAATTTCTCCATTTTTAATATTTCTATATAAAATTTTATTCATTAAAATTTAATGTTTTTAATATGGTTGTAATCTATATATTTAATATTTATTTATTTCAATTTAATATATGTTCATTTTTCATTTTTTAAATATTTTTTAAGTCTATTCATTTTTAGTTATTAAATTTCCCTCATTTATAACATCCATTCTTTATGATTATATATTCATTAATAATGTTAATTAGATTTTATCTTTTTTATTATTTACTCATTTTTAATATATATTCATTTCATATTTTTTAATTTATTTTATATTTTTTTATGACCACTTTTCAAAAAGATCTCATAAAACCTTTACGATATTTTAAATAGAAGCATAACAGAGGACCCCATCACTCGCGCACGTCAAGATCTTATGGAGCTGCAAGTTTTCTATCGCTCTCCGTATAATAACATAGATGAATCGACACTTTCAAAAACCCAATGTATGTGACTTGTGATCTGTCGTTCATGATCTTGCATTGTTTTAACATATTTTCTTCTTTGTGAATTTTTAATTTTCCCAAAGGATTTGAACGACTCATGTGAGCGATCTTATTTTTCCTCGATCTACCTCCATGATTCCCCCACCCAATCTCCCTCATCTCGAGAAATTGTTTCTACACCCTCTCTCTCTTCCACACATTTATTTTTCCTCAATCTACATGTGCCTCCCCTTATCATAGGTTCATATATGTTGCCTCCTTGCAATACAATCCCCCATACCTCCAAGATCTGCTATTCTGTATGACTCCAATCGACCCTTAAAATTGGGTAGTTATTTTAAAATCTAAAAAATGTGGATTAGAGAGAGATTAAGCTAATGATTTTATCCATTTTAATTTCTTTAATACGTTACTAAGTACTTTAACTATTGAAATATTCAGAAAACAGTTTTACAAAATCCTATAATAACATATATAGTATAAATCATGTTTGTAAGTATATGAAACTATTAAATTTATCATATTAATTTAATTTATACTAGTTAAAATATTTATTGATTACCCCATCAAACATTATAAATAATGATTTAAATTGGAATTTTTCCAATTTATATAGAGTGAACATTTAAATAGGATGAAGATTTTTTTTTGAAAATCATGTTGATTATTTTCATAATAAGTTTATATGTTATTAATTTCCAATTTAAATCATTTTTTTAAAATATCCCATGCCTAAAAAATATTTGTAGATCTTGTTCTTCTACTAATTTATCACATGTTCTCCTTTATCAATGTCTTTATCCTTGTGATATTGTCCTCGACGCTCGTCACCTCCCTTTCTCATACTTGATAGGGAACTACCATCACACCTTACTTCCTGTAGTCCTGACCATGTCCTAATCAAGTGGGGCTATCCCTAGTTCTCTACCAAACTCACGCTTCAACCAGTCCTCTTGATGCTTCTCAACCCCATTGTTTTCTATTGATTTCATGTTTTGGTGAATAATACTTGTAAGTGGCCAAATGATGCGTATTATTTCAATTACTCACTGCTCCTTCTGGATATTATATGTCTATTTAATCATTTGAGATATCATTTAATTAATCATACATGACATTAATCCAATGAAAAGTGTTAGCCACCCAAACATTCCCACTCCTCCCACACCCTAACGTGACATTTGAGCAGAGGAATGGAACAAAATTCACACACAAGGGATAAGAAGCCAAGTTATAGGCATGATTATTGCCCCCATAGATTAAAATAAATCATTTCTACCAATTTTTTTACATTAATAGGAATAAGAACCCCAATCCTTTTAACATTTTCATTGTCATGAACATATTCAATATACATTTTGCAACACAAACTTCTAAACTCATGTTCAGAAAAAAATGTATTCTTGTAATATTGATACAAAAAGTGAGAGAACGCAACAATAATTTCATATCATTATTATGTAGGTAAATTAACCTCATTTTTCATTCATAGTTCCTTAGTATTGTAAATTTTCACTCACAATATTTTCTTCCCCTACTAACACCAATGAGGATTCCTTCTAATTTCATTCATAGTGCCATCTAAATTGATTAAATTTGAATCATTCATGAAACCATAATTAGTTTGTTCTTTAATTTTCATGTTTGAGACTTATAGTTCATTGGATTTAAATTCAAGATCATCTTCAATTTTGGGATCTCAAGACCATGTGATTGGTACCTATAAATGTTTTCATCATCTAAAAAAATATCAACTTTGGATCCTAAGTATCCTATGTCACAAACCAAGTGCGGTTTCCATCCGACCTGGCACTCGACCCGATCTATGGTAAGGCCCGAGGGGTGTTCCTGATCCCCACGGGCTAACAAATAGTGCTAGATATTAGTATAAACCAGTTGGGAATGATTTGAACCATAATAAAAGATAGATAAAAAAACAAAAACTGAACAAAAAATATAAATAAAAGATGAACTGAACAATCTATATAACGAGATATACCTTAGGTGACCTCGTGGGTCACCAAAAAACACAAACCACACTTGCTGCAAGAGCGATCCAAAAATAGATCCTGAAACTAAAAAGCTAAAGTAGGAACAAGCACCGGGATTCTCAATAAGAATGACAAAGTAGAAAAATGACCTATGCTCTTACCGTTAAAAAGAACCCCAAACAAGCTAGTTTGAAAATAAGACCGATTAAAATATTGTTTTTCTTTCTTTTCAAAATCAAGTAACATGTTTATATTTTTAAGTAAAACATTTCTCTACCACTACATTTTTAAAATAGAATCCAAATATACATTAACACTTCAAAATGAGATGGAATCAATTTAAATTTAAATATAGTTTTCATGAAAGACGAAACAAGCATGAAACAACTAAATTGATAATCATATAACAAGCACCATGTGAAATCCTTAAGAAGCTAGTATTAGTTGGGTACCTAGGATCCTCATACATTAGTGTAAATGTGGAATATGAGCCACAATGATATAAATTCTCATGCACGATACACTAGTAGGAAACACAATCATAACCTAGTGGTCTCTAATCATCAAAAGTATTTAGTTAGCGTTGTAACGTCAATCCTGCAAGATGAAACTGAGACAAACCACTTATGCATCATCTAGCGTACTAGTCCTAGTCCGCCCACATAGGTACCTGGGGTTTACCTTGGTCTCATGTTGAAGTTCGCATTCCCACACACCATACCTTAACATTCTCACAAAGGCCAAAAATTTCAATGAAAACACCCCTCTTTACAAAGCACCACATTTGTCAATTTACGCACGCCATAAAAAAGCCCTTTTTCAAATATCTTTTCCATCACTTAAAAAATTCCCTAATTCCCCTTTCTTAAAAACATACCAGAATCTATATTAATTTAAATCAACTTCCACAACTAATATACAGACAAAAATTTTTTGAAATACCCACCAGACACCCAAAACCATTTTTGAAACTACTTTTAAGCATTTAAAATCTTAAGCATTCTAAAACAAGCTTGGGATCATATTTTAATGGAAAATACACATGTCAACACTTAAAGTGAACCTAAAAATGATGTAAAGACCAACCTCAAGCATCACAATCACTTATCATAGCATGCATATACTATTTAATATAAAAATTATTTTTTAAAACACTCAAGCAATTAAGGAATTCAATGAAAATGTATAGACATAGGGGATCTACCTCAAGACACGCATCTCATGACAATGGAAACCCGAGACCGCTTCACCCATACGCATATACATTTTCATATATATATATATATATACACCCTTTGACCTAATTACATACTCCCCGCGCCATGATGGAATATGCGGAAGGAGGATATATATATATATATATATATATATATATACCGATTGACCTAAGTACATACTCCCCGTGCCATGATGGAATATGCAGAAGGAGGATATATATATATATATGATTACCCATGTATATACATATAGGTATTTGTCACGAACAAGAAAAACCCACACCGTGATGAAACAAATACCCTAAAATGATGCAAGGGAGTCTAATAACTACCAAAGGCTCCAAATAAAAACCGATTTGAACAAATAAAAAAGAGATACCTCACCCCAAATACCTTTACCAACCATGTTTCTCATTCCGAACACCACTTAAATAAACAATTTCTCAATTTATAAAACATCTCACATGCAAACCACAAGGCCTCACTTAAAAACACACACATTTCACATGAAAACACAATTTTAAAATCAATTGCACATCCCACGCCTTTTAAAACCCCATTCTCACACCAAAACCATTTGAAAATATATTTCACACAACTTAAATAACTCATGAAACCCATTTGAAAAAATTAAAGTAAAATCACATAATCAATTCAACTATTTACAATGGCCAAGCCCCCTTCCAGTGCTCACATAATCCAATTTCACTTTAAATAATGCATCACAAAATTTACACAATTCACTATCCACACTAAAAGTGCCCAATAAAATCTAATTTAAAAATTAATCCATTTTCCTTTAAAAAAGACCTTCAAACTCATTCACACAACCATAAAAAACATTCAAAAATTATCATCACAAAGTACCTACAATTATTCACCATTTTCCTTTGAAAATCCAATTTCATCATATACGCATGTCAAAACACTTACAAAAATATGTTTCTCACAGAACAATTAAACCATAGAACACATATAAACACTCAAGAAAGCATATTAAATTCGTCAAAAATGTTTAAGAAAAGAGCCACTTACCTTGGGAGAAGAACTTGCCAGAAAAGTGTTGCGGAGTCCATCCGCACATCAAATGCACCACAAGTAAGCCAAGATGAACCTTAAATAAGGAACAATTTGACCAAAAACCACAAGATCAACCCCTAAATCTAATACCATATCCGCTAGAAACCAAAAATCCCAAACAAAAGAAAAAAACCTTACTCGTAAGAAGTCTCCTGTGCAAGATAGGGAGTCGGGCTTGCTAGTGGGTTGCACAAGGGGGAGCCGGGGCTGGCTGGTGGGTCACCGGATGATTTGGCTGACAAGGGGGATATGCGGTGCATCACAGGGAGGAGGAAGGTTGGCAGCATGTTTCACGAGATATTTAGGGCACCGGGGTGTTCTCCGAACGAAGTTTGACCAAGGGGAGTGTGGCGAGCATGTAATGGGGAGAGGGGAGGAAGGCGCGACATGAAGGGGGAGGGGTAGGGGGTGTGAGGCATGATGTGTGGGGGGTAAGTGAACCCTAATAAACAATGAAAATATAAAATAAAAATAAAAAAACTAAATTAAAATCAATTATTATTATAATAATATTACTAATATTAATGATAATAAGAAAATTAATAAAATTAATAATTTAAAATGTGGTGGGTGTTACATCTTATCACTGAAGCGCCACCTAACCCATTAAGTACCAAGTGAAGAAATTAATAAACATCAAATACTCACTCTTTTCTGACTCCCACTTAGAAAAATTATAAAAACTATCCTATAATTACAAACTTTGTATCCCATAATGCATCAAATTCAGAACATAGACCAATATCCACATGTTTAACACAGATTTTTTCTTTTAATGTCATCATTGTATAAAATGATTACCTATTTGGAATCATCTCCAATAACATTCTAACATTGGGTTTCCCTTTTTAGAAGTATCTATAACTTTCCCATTTGATTATGAATACCTTATGTGTATTTATTTATTTTTTGAACAAATTAAATATTTTATAAACATTATAGGATTTATATGAATCAAAAATGGATGGGCACTAATCGTATAGAAATAGTGTGTGAGGATGGAGTTAAATAGTTAATCAAGATTGTAATAGAGCAAGAATACAAACCTTCTAAAATCTTTTATCCATGTTTACTTGTTTTTATTAAAGAATTTTTTTTGAAAGAGTTGGAAGAACATTTGATTTCTCATGGAATAGATCATAGTAATGAATGTTGGACTAGGCATGGGAAGAAACTGACTGTACATACTAATTGTGATGATACTGCAATTTATGGAATATATGATAAGAATACCAATGTAAATGATGATGGAGATCATATAGAAGAAATGAAAATGGAAATTGAACATGATATTCATGATTTTCCAAAGTTGTTTGAGAAGTTAAATTGTTGTTCTAAGAGACCATTGTATATCTATTGTACTAAATATACAACATTGTTAGCTGTATTGAAGTTATATAATTTGAAAGCTAAAAGTGGAGGGAGTGAAACCATTTTGACAGAACTACTCGGTCTCCTGCATGATATGAAACTAGAAGAAAATGAGCTTCCTTGTTGAACATAAGAAACTAAATGAATAATATATTCAATGGGAATGATCTATAAAAAATATATGCATATCTGAATGAGTTCATATTATTACATAAGGTCTATGAATCACTCAGAAAATGCACTAAGTGTGATGTGAATCGAAACAAGTAATATGAATCAAGTCCTTAAAAATTTCAATCGTACTTTCCAATAAATACAAGGATTAGATGACTATATAGATGCCAGGAAACTGCTAGACAATTAACATGCCATTCATATATAAGAATTGAATATGATAAACTAGTTTATCTAATAGAAACTCCTCGAGGGAAGAAAATGGATTATGAGTATCTTAAATTTGGAAATGAGATGAGAAATGTCTATCTTACATTATCTACATAAGGAATAAATACTTTTGGTGCATAGATTATTACTCAAAGTACATGGCTAGTTATGTTGGTAAATTATAACATGCCACCATGGTTATGCGTGAAGCGTAAATGCATTATGTTTTCTCTGCTTATAATTGGACCAAAAAAACCCAATGATGATATTGATGTCTCTTTTTCTCCATTGATTGAATATCCGAAATCGATGTGAGATATAAGTGTTAAATTGTATGGTTATCGTAGAAGTGAAGAATTTACATTGCAATCCATGTTGTATGGGATGATAAATGAATTTCCTACCATTGAAATTTTTTATCTCTATAACATTAAAAGAATTTTGGGGTGTCCTATTTGTGAAGAATTATCACACTCAATTAGATTAAAAAATTCTTAGAAGATTGGGTTTTTAGGAAATCATTTTTTTTTACCTCTATGACATAAATAGAGATCTTGGATGACATTATTTTATGTGAATACTGAAAAAGGTACAAAACAATCTCTACTTGATCAACTATTCGACAAAGTAAAAGATATTGAAAATATTTTCGGTAAAGATTTTTTTGAAAACCTAATGAAATTTGGTAGGAAAATAAGATCGTATTCTTTGAATTACTGTACTATAATTGATTGTACATTGTAAATTTTCTTGATGTCATTCATGTAGAAAAAATGTATTTAATAGGGTTGTTGGAACGATACTAAATGTTCGTGAAAAAAATAAAATATCACATCATGGAAAGGTTGGGAATTATTGATATGGGTATAGGAGAAGAGTCAGCATCAATTATGGGTGGAAGACAAACTTTTCTTCCACCAATAGTTTACACTTAATCTAGACAAGAAAATTTACAATTTTTCAATTTGAATAATTGTGTAAAATATCCATAAGGGTATTCATCAAATACTAACAAAGTCATGTCATTGACTAATTTGAATTTATAGGGTCTAAAACCACATGACTATCATGTTTTGATGAAATATTTGATGCCCACTACTTTATGTTGTATTCTACCTAAAAATGTATGACATGAATTGACTATACCATAATTATTTTCCAAGCCATATGCTGTAAATTTATAGACTCAATGAAGTTTCAAATCTTGAATAATGAGATTATAGTCATATTATGTGAATTAGATATGTTATTCCCACCATCATTCATCAATATAATTGTCTTCTTTATGGTTCACTTGGTTAGAGAGGTTAAATTATGTGGTATAGTCCATTAATGATAGATGTACCCTATTGAATGATATATGATGACTTTTATAGGGTACATCAAGAATAAAAGTCATCTAGATGGTTTTATTGTATATTTATATATATTGGAAGAAACATTTGAATTCTATACTGATTTCCTATCATATGATGATTGTATTGGTATCCCAAATTCTCATCGTAGTGAACACCTTATATACAGAGGGATTTCTGTAAGAGATGTTGTTACAACTTCCATCCTAGATTTGGAGCAAGGTCACCTTTAAATTTTACATAATACTGTAGATGTTTCTCTATATGTTTAATCCCATAATTTGTTTCTTATAAATTTGAATGCATCAGGTGCTGATGGATGGATATCAAGTAAACATAATCAACAGTTAATAGGATGGTTTCAAGATCATATTTATAAGAAGTTATCTGAAAATATAAATTCCATTACCAAATGACTTTGATACAAATCTAAAAAACTAAATGTAAATGTTATATCTTACAACGGTTTTGTAATTAATGGTTATACATTCTATAAAAAGGAAAATTATGAAATCAGTATGATGAAAAATAGTGGAGTTATGCTTATGGTGGAAGTGATGCACACATTTAGTTCTGAGGATACAAATACAATTTATGTGAATATTTCATATTTTGACATCATCAAATAGATATAAAAGTTGGATTATACCACATTTCAGGTTATTATTTTCTATTTAAAATAGTTTGGAAATATTATTGTAGTGAAAGTTGATTAATTGGGAATCATGAAGCTGAATTTTAGTGTGGATGGGTGTCACGATCCCCTCCCTCTAAATACACCCCTCCGGGGATGGAATTGAATAAAGGGAGATAATGACCCACTTAGTCCAACCTTCAGTAGGCCTCGGGTTGGCGTCTAGCAACATGGATGTACAAATCTCACAGTATGGGAGGCATTACCCTTTATAATGAAATCGTATTAGGAGATAAGATGAATCATCCATAAACAATTCCAAGACATGGATTTAAGGAAACCAAAAACCATCCTGGAATGTATGTGTAAAAATATCTGTTATAGATAAATGTTTGCAAGAGTAAATACCTATAATAAAACTATGCAGTGAAATAACAAATATCCCAAGGTCTGAGGTAGTAACTCCCAACATGGTCCTCGTAATCCTCTTGGAATCCTGAAAATAGTTTTATAGACGTAGGGTGAGTTTAAAAATATACTCAGTAGGAAAACCAAAGTCTCTCATGCACATGTGTAGGAAGAATCCTAATTCACCTGTGATAAAATAACAGAACCAACTAGTACCTATAATGGTATACTAACCATCCCAACCTCACCAAGGCACGCTCACCAAATAATGCAAGTTAAGTAATATAATATAATTTAAATCACATCGATGACAGGGTACCCCACACCACTTTCCAACAAATTTTCTGCTCTCACACCCCAATGAAAGACATCCTATCACTCCCACCTCTTCCGAATATTCCACATCACATCCCGCCCATACACACCTAGGCCACACACCACAACACATCCCGCCCGCACACACTTGGGACACACACCACAACACATCCCACCCCCACACACCTAGGCCACACTCCACAACACAACACATCACATCACATCACATCACATCACATCTCATCCTGAAGACAGCTGGGAAAACACATCACAACTCATCCCGAAGACACCTGGGACACTATATCACAACTCATCTCGAAGACACCTGGGACACCACATCACAACTCACTTGAAGAAGCATAGGCCATCATCGCCTGGAAGAGGGAGCAGGGAAGAGCGGGTGTCCAACCATCCATCCTACCACTAGGATGTTGGGAAATACCTCCCACCCCCACATGACTATGCGGGTGTTCAGCACATTTTGCTAAATGTGGGTGGAGTTCATATAGAAATCACAAGAAAAATAAAAGTATATATATATTGTATCAAACACTCAAGCCCAACCTATGGGTTATCAAACAAACTAACAAACTCACAACATCATTAACTTTACTGCTACCTCTAAATGCATTTATTAGTATCTGCAATAGTCATTTCAAGAGGTGAAGAGCCCTGATAATCTAATGCAGCTTCACATTTCCTACATGTTTAACACCCATTCATTTTATTATTTAGCATCATCCACATTTAATAACACAACCCATCATTTAATTTTTCATTAAAAAATTTCTATCCCATAAACCAAACCAACCCATTCCATTTCAAAGGTTATTAAATATCCATTTATTGAATCACTACTTGGGAATCTAGCAAAAAGCAACCGTATATGACAAGCAACCTGCCATCCCCAATAATCTCACCTCACCACCCCAAAGGTCCGACCAAACAAACCACCACCTCACCATCCCAAAGGTACGACCAAACGACAACATATCGCCCCACACCCCATTGCAACCACACATCGCCATCCCAAAAGCATGACCACACATCACATCACATCAAGATCATTTTAAATATTTAAAAAGAGGATTTTATCACATTCCACGTTATTTTAGGGGAATTATCACACAAACCATAATCCTGGGGAAACCATTTCATTAGTCAAATATAAGAGGTTAACCAATTTATATTATAGGTGATGTCACAACAAGAATAATAAACAAGGGTTCCAAAACTCATTTCAAATAACAGAAATAAAACCACCAATGACCACAATTTTTAGTAGGTCCTTTAGCCCATACAATCCATCACATCACAATAATATAAGAACTATAAAATAATGCGAAATAAACCCATTTACCCTTTAATTAAAATTCAACCAGTTATTTATTAATTAGTCCATCACAACCATAACCCATTGATAAACAAATGTAAACCCCTATCACATGATACACAATAAAGTGAAACAAGGGAAACCATATATCAAAGAAGTTTGTTGGATTACTGCACATCGTATGATGAATAAGAACACCCTCAAACCACAATTGTACCATGAGGAACCACAGATCAACCTACACCGCATCCCAAGACTATAAAAATACAACCGAACAGACACCCCAAACCAAAATAACATTTCCGCAGTGAATCCACAGGAGAAGAATGAAATAATAATCACCAAGAAGGGGGGAAGACTTACCATGATTCAACCACAGATCGTCAAAGAATAACCACCAGGATCAATGGATTAAAGAGGAAGGAAAAGAGATTGATGAACACCTCAAGGCACTTAGGGTTTACCCAAAATGAGAGGATGCATGGGGGGTAACTTTTCATCTTTGAGGATGGATCCCCACTTAATCAATGATAACAAAGAAGATTATCATATTAAAATCATTGAAATGTCATTTAATCTATGAGATTATATAATAAATCCTTAAAACCCATTTAAACTAATAACACCAAAGGGAAAAATAAATTTTCATAAACATAATCAAAACCACTATATTTTTTCAAAACATTGATCATGAATTTAATGAATTTTATAAATAAATTTCAAGGATTAAATAAGAATGGATTTTAGAACAAATCCAATTCATGAAACCACCAATTGTGAAACACTTGAAATATCAACCCCTATACCTAATCCATAAGCCATGATGAACCTAGGACTACAAGAGGATTGGATATCTGGAAAAAAATCAATTCCATGATGATTCTATAGGAAATATGATTATAAAACCAGATCCAACAAACCACCATGGCTATCAAAGTCTTTATGCAAGTATAACACAAAGCAAAATATTATCCAAGATCAAAATGTAGATAGACTTATCAAGAGAGAATCACGAATTCTATCAAATATTTGATTGACTAAGGATTTGATGTGGGAGAGACAAACATATCAAAGAAAGAATCCTTGATTAATATAGGTCAAATTGGGGTTGAGGGAGAATAAATAAATATGAAAAAATGTTTTTGGTTGAAATTACAATTAGACCCTTAGTAATTCCCAAGATCGGTGAAGCCACCAGCTGTCCAATAGTCCTCATCAGCTAGTCAGGGGACCTCCTACAGCTTAATTTGATTTATTTTCTATTAAAAACCTCACCAACTCCTTGAGGAACTAATATAAACCCTATTAACAATTTGAAAACAACTATATACAATTTCTTATAAAAAAATAAAGAATAAAACAAAATTAGTAGTTGGTGGTACCTGAAAACATCGATGATATGTGACATATAAAATTTCTCAATAAATAAAAACATCAAATATATTGATTAATACAAAATTTAATCACCCAAATAAGAACTTCATAAAATCATTAAAGTGGTGGTTCATAAAACATACCATCATAGAATATAAATCCCTTTAGATATAGAGAAACATCGAAGTGAAATCATGAAATTATATTTTTTAACATTTTTAAAAAGGAATTCTTTACCGATAATATTAAAAAAAATCAAAATAGTTAATGTGAAAACATTTGGAATATTTTTATTTTAAAAATAATATCCAATAATGGATTATTGAAAAAGGAATCAATGTTTTCAATTGGGAATGTGGAGCTAGAAAAAAACATATCCTTATTAAAGGAAAAGTGTTTTTGATATTTTTAAATACCGTTCCTAAAAAATCACATCAAAAACATAATAATAAAACATATATTTTAAAGAAATAAAAGTAAATTATTTAGATCACATAAATAGATACATACTTTTATTTCTATACATTAAAGTTTAACATTAGAAGTCTGTGAAAATATGGACTGGAGACAATGAGAAAATTAAGAGATCGAGGTTCATTCTTGATTACGTTATAATTTTAGGTGATATAACAATCTAGTACAAAGATTTGAATTAAAAAAAGACATTTTAAAAATAAAAATAAAATAGAAAGTCACATGAAATGTGAAATAAATTAATAAATATAATATTGAAGTTCAAAGTTCAAAAGAAACCATATAACTCTAAGAATGATATTTGAGTTACTAAATTCCCTTACCTTGACTCTTGAATTTCACAAAAGTTATTTAAATTCATGTATTGAAAATATAAACATCTTAATATCCTATATTAGAACAATTCTCATACTTATTCTCATTTATACTTTCAATTTTTAATTATTCTTTACATTTATATTAGGTACCTATTTTCCCACATTGGGTGACTATAATTTTCTCCATTTGTAATAGTTTCATAGGAATGATGTTGGCATTAATTATTATTTAAAATATCATAATTAAAAGATGATTAATATGCTATAATGAATGATTTATAATGATTTATAATTATTTATGAAGATTAATATTTTATTCATGAGTTCATTAGACTTTGTCCTAGAAGTTGAAATTGAAAACTTTAATATTTCGACGATTTTGGACCCACGATGGGTGTTCTATTAGTTAATGAATTAAATATTGATATAACCATTAAAAACAAAATAAAAAAATTTATATACATATTTATATCGTATTTCAAAATTAATTATGTTTTTATAATCATTAATTATATAATTTCATAGCATTTTTAAAGCAGGTGGTCAAAATGCACCAAACATGAACATACCATGACTAATCAATGATTATGAGGTGATTTTGCTTCAAATAAATTTTATAGTATTACAATAGAATTATTTTAAATTTTTTAGTTTGATATTTTAAAATTATAAAAATTATGATAATATGTAATTTATTAAAAATACTAACATAGTATGAAAAAATTGTTTTCCTCTTGGTTAACTTGTTTATACCGATTAATTTTATAATGTGTGTTTATCATTCATAACATTAATAGGTTATTCAATTTTCAAAAAAAGAAAATTATTCATATCATTAAAATAATATTTATCCTTTAAACACATTCCTACATCCATCCGTGAAAGTAGTTTTGAAAAAATGGAATGTGTTGTTCCATGGGAGTGGTGGTTCGTACGAACACACTGATGATGATTTCATGTGTTCAAGTAATAGGATAAAGTAGTAGAATGGTTTAATATTTAAAAATCATAAATAAGTTATAATTATAATAATTATATATTAAATTAACATTTTTTACTAGTCAGTTTAGGTAGTTAAAGAAAACAAACTCATTTATTCATGGAGGTTGTAATCTGCACATATGCACGTTTCACATTTTGTTTCTTAATGGAAAATGGATAAGGTGGTTAATTCGTTTACCATATTTAAAATAACATATCAGAATACAAAGGATACCTATTTTATCATTTTAATATGTTGTAATGAAATTTCTAAAATAAGGGGAGTCAAAAAATAATTAAATATGGGTAAGAGATGTAATGAATGTATACACCACTTCTAGGATTACCTACTTTTGAAAAAGGGGGTTACGCCTTTGAGGGATGGTATTTTGGGAGTAACATAACCTCTTTAAGGTTTTTTTGAATGTTTAGGAGAGGTTTGGGAATATTATAGACCAAAGTTATGGGGTTTTGGTTTGATGGTAAGTGAAGAGGGAAGAGGCCCTTTTTTAAGTGAAAAGGGATGATTTTTTTTAAAATATCCAAAAGTTTTTAATAATGGGATTTCATTATCAAGGAAATTTGTAAAAATTTGGAGAAATAATGGGATGGGGTTGATATAAGGTTGATAAATCCTAAAAAAATTACCCTTGTTTTTAACATGTTTCAATCTACTTACCCCTATAATTTTTACATTTATTATTTTATCTCTTTTTGTGATAACTAGTTTTTACCCAAGGTACATTTATATTTATGCCTAAAAATAAAGACATTTTTTAGATAGTTTAGAGATACCACTACTGGAAAGATGATCTTTCCCAACACTTATATACCAACGGTTTGTAAAAACCATTGGTATAGCTACCATTTCCCAACGATTCACCAAAACCGTTGGGAAATCCATATATTTCCCCACCATTCCCAACGGTTTGGCAAACCGTTGGGAAAGAGTGACCCTTTCCCAACGGTTTAGATAAACCGTTGGGAAAGGGTGTGTTTTGAGACCCTTTCCCAACGGTTCACCAAAACCGTTGGGAAAGAGTGACCTTTCCCAACGGTTCACCAAAACCGTTGGGAAAGGGTGTCTTTTGAGCCTCTTTCCCAACGGTTTTGGTGAACCGTTGGGAAAGAGTGGCCTTTCCCAACGGTTTTGGTGAACCGTTGGGAAAAACCACCCAAAAATTCAACATTTGGCCAAAACACCCCTAACCTATCCCAACGGTTTTGAAAACCGTTGGGATAGGTTCTTTGATTTTTTTCCAGGTATACTAACCGAGAACATTATATAAATCAAAATTTTAAATAATTATGATAATACATATATATATTTATGAAATTATGTTTACAAAAGTGATGTTAGCTTAGTGGTTAAGTCGTTCGATTATAAACGAGGGGTTCTGGGATCAAATCCCAGTGGATGTTTTATTTTTGGAATTTATATACCAACGGTTCCATTACCGTTGGTATAGATTTCATATTACCTATACCAACGTTTTTTGAAAAACCGTTGGTATAGACCTATCCCAACGGCTTACTTGGCTACGGTTCTCCAAACCGTTGGTATAGGCTATACCAACGGTTTGGAGGCCTATACCAACGGTTCCAAACCGTTAGTAAAGGTTAGTTTTCCAGTAGTGTACTGATTCTAAATTTTAAATCCATTTTTTTCAAATTCAATTTATATTTTTAAAAATTAATTTTAATATAATAAATTTATATTGTATTAAAACAGTTTTGAGAAACAATATTACTTGAGTTCAAAAATATCAAATATAGATTAGTAAAATATAATAAATATTTAAAAATGTATAATTTCAATTATAAAATAAATAGTTTTTTAATAAAAACATTTCATAAAATTCTTTGTTATGCTTATATTCTAATAATTCCATAAAAGTCACAATATTATTAAAAACGATAAATTTTACAATTCACATTAAAATCAATTTTTTTGGAAAAATATAAAAAAATCATCTTAAAATAATATTGTTATAATATAATCTAAAATTTAATTTAATTTTTTAAAATTATCATCGTAAAATTTTTAAATTTTAATTTTAAATATAATCATAAAATATATTGAATAAATATTTTTATAGAAAAATGACTTTTGGTATATTATATATTCTTCATCCTTACTTTTGGATAAATTTTTAAAATGTAAAAAATAGATTTATAGGTTCAATATTATATTTTTAAATGAAAGAAATTAATTCCTAAAAATAAGTTTGATCATTCAAAAAAGTTTCACAAAAAATTAAAGAAAATATTTTATCCTGATGATGTTATAAAAGTGACAATATTTGAAAAATTGGTATTATTCACCATTCATCCAAAAACCATCTATTTCATAAAAATTATAAAATTTCATCTAAATTTTATTTTTACATCATGAACAACAAAATGCTGTTAATTTCATAAAATAAAAATTCAGATATTCAGAAATTTTGAATTTAAATTAAAATGTGAAATTATAAGAAAATAACTCTTTTATACTTTATATATATAAATTGAGTATTAATATATTAGGTAAAACATTGAAATATCGTCGTCTTTTAAAATATATCAATTTAATTCATTAAAATAAAATATAGAACACTTTTAAAATAAATATTTAGAAATTATCCCTTTTAATATTGAATAATTTTAATCATATTAATCTGTTTATTTGATATAATTGGTTTACTAGTATTATACCAAAAGACTATATAATACTAATAGACATATAGGTCCAACTACCACATAAATACAATGGTTATATAATCACATTGATCATATAACCTTTCAATATATATTCTTTTATATATATTAATTCATCAAAATATGCAACACTTGTCTCTCCTCTATGATATTTTTTCTCCCCCTTTTTAGAGTTTCATGCCAGGTTTTTTTCCAGTTTTCTTCCACCATTTTTGGATCAGACAGCTACAATTGTTATTTTGGATGCCTCTGGTGGTTTTGATTCTTTCGAAAGTTGTTTTTCTTCTTTTTATGGTTGATTGGTTTCATTGGGTTGGCATTATCTCACCATATTTGCATTTTTTTTCTTTGTTGGTTATATATCATGGTCATATCTCTTTGATCTCATAGATCATTGATTCCATCACATTTTTTTTATCAAAATTGAATATGATTTTTTGTTTGAATTATGGGCTTCATATTTTAAAGGATTATTCAGATCTATTTTATTTGAGTGGATTCGTTGGTAGAATCCCCTTCTTCTGATCAAATAAAATTGTTACCGTCATTTTATTGAGTTCATCTAGTTTTGTGGTGGATTTGATTCATCTGTTTAGCTTCAAAAATGGACCTCCATCAAGTTTTGAATTTTTTGGGATTGTGTATGGACATGGTGGGGATGTTTCATTTGCTATAGTGAAGGGTGTTTCTTATATGATTATGGTACCTCCATGGGAATCTTCTACTGAAGTCTTTAAAACCTGGAGATAAGAAGTTCATTGTGGTGTTTCTTAATCAGTGGTTTTAAATGAATGTATTTAACTAATGTAGCTAGAATGGTTGAGTTTATTTCTAGTCAACCCATCTTAGTTCCTATAAGAGGCTTCATCAAAATTGTATTATAGGAGAATTATAGTTCAATTAAAATGGGAAAATAAGATGGAAGATGACCTTTTTAGGGAGGCCTTACCACACTGTAAATGTTTGAATCCATTTATTGGACTTTTTCACTCAAATATTGATCAATAGGATTCTGGTGATGATCATATACACTAGGATCCATGAAAATATTATGTTGTAACTACTGGAGAATTAGAAACACCCAAAAATTTAGGATATTACATCATTTTAGTATAAATTTATACCATGACATGGTTTTTTTGTTTAAAACCATGTCAATATGAAAGGATACATCTCTTATAAAGTTTCAGATGGATTTTTAAAATGGATTCTTTCTGAAATTGATGGAAAATTCATGTGGTCATGGTCTCTTATGGAAATATGGGAATAATGTTTGTATTTTAAAATATTGTCAATACCATATTGTTGAAATCCTTTTGGGTGGCAATTTTTGGGTGTGGGTTTTCAACTGGATTTAGGGATGGCCTTCTGGGGTTGATAAATCAAGAATCTGGTAGTTTCTCAAAAGAATTGAATGTGATTTGGTGTGGTCCTTTCGTGTTATAAGGAATTTTAATGAAATTATTTTTGATAAGAAAAAGTGTGTTGGGGTTAGGAGTGTTAGTAGATTACATTCCTTTTGGATAATTTTTTGATATAAAAAATTTACATTATCTTGGTTTTTAGGGAGATTCCCTTTGGTTAGATTAGGGAAAGTGGTCCTCGTACTTGAATTTCAGAAAGGTTGGATAGGATTTTGGCTTCCTCTAAATGGATTGTGTTTTCCCTTCTTTTAATGTGACCTAATTACCTCATATTACCTCAACCTATAAACCATTAATGGTGTCCTTTTGTGTGGAAAATTTTTCATGACCTAGGTAGAGAA
Source organism: Viscum album (assembly GCA_963277665.1). Lineage (NCBI taxonomy): Eukaryota > Viridiplantae > Streptophyta > Magnoliopsida > Santalales > Viscaceae > Viscum > Viscum album. Next base: position 1,072,004,721 of record OY728127.1, on the reverse strand, counting down.
GTTTTAAGTTCAAAAATATATGGTTGAAAGATCGATACTCTAAGATATTGAACAAAGAGGCATGTAATCATAGGGGTAGGATCTTTCTAAATGAAATTTAGAATGTGGATTCTAATTTATATATTGGGGGGAACATTCATGATATTTCTCATGAAATTCAATGGATAAATTTGGATCTTAGTTGGGATTATGGAAGGATTTTTCTCAATTTAATAATTAAGAGAGACCATTCTCTAGAATAGTATCCTGATGTGTTTTTTCTAATAAAGGAACAATTTTGCAAGATTTGGTATATTGAATGTGTAGGAAGGGGATCAAAACACTAACTTCTTCCATCAAAATGATTCTTCTAGTAGGTATAATAATTTTATTCAAATGATTAAAAACTCCCCGGGGTGTTCAGTGGAGAACAGTGATGCAATTAAAAAGCTAGTTTCTGATTTTTATATGACACTATTTAAGACTCACCATATGTTGGTCTTGAAAGAAGTGGATTAATTTTTCTATATGGTTGTGTCTGTAGAGTTGAATGAAATTTTTCTTAGTGATATTCACAAGGTTTAGGTTGAAAATGTTTTGACATGTATGCATCCTATAATTGATTCTATAGTGGAGGACCATCATGTGGTATTTTATAAGAAATTTTGACTTGTGGTAGTTCAGGATGTCTTAAAAATACTTAATTTGTTCGATAGGGGTATAATGGAACTTATTCAATTAAATTAAACTATCATTAATTATATTCCTAAACTTGTTGGGTAATGTATAGTGGTTGATTTTTGTTCTATTAGTGGTTGTAATGTAATTTGAAATATTTTCTTAGTGGTTTGAGAAAATAGATTAAGGCTAATTTTTTCGACTGTTATTTCTGATGCTCAAAGTGCATTTGTTCCCTAATGCTGGATCATGGATAATGAAATTGTGGCCCATGAAGTGTTCCATTCCATGAATATGAGATCCTTAGATCAGAAAGGCTCCATGGCCTTAAATCTTTATATGATAAAATCTTGCAACAAGGTTGAGTGGGGATTCCTTGAGTTCATTCTCTCTAAATATGAATTCCATCATACTTTTATCCAAATTATTATGAGTTTTTTTACGGTCTCCTATAAGATCAAGATTAAGGTATAATAAACATAATCTTTATCCCCTTTAAGAGGTTAAAGGATGGGGGATTCCATCCTTCCCTATCTATTTATCATCATTTCATATGTATTTTATAAATTGATTTAGAATACAGTTATACAAGTATTTCTCCATGGTTTTAGGGATAACATAAATGGCCTTGTCATCTTACATTTTTTTTGAAGATGATATTTTATTTCTCCATAGGGCCTCTCATATGGATTGATTATGTTTTTATCATCTCATTCATTGGTTCTATTATGCTTCAATAAAAAAGATTAATTTCTCAAAATCAGAGGCCTCTTTCAAGAAATGTTTTCATCATGAGTATCATAATGAATTTTGTGTTATGCGTAATGTTAATAAGGAATCCAAACATAATAAATTTATTGGGGATACCTAATTTTATTCAATGGTATACAAGGGAGGTTTTTCTTCTTCTATTATTGATAGGGCCTAGAAGTGTATAATGGTTGGAGGGGAATGTGTTTGTCATGAATCGAGAAGACTATTTTGATAAAATCTATGGCACAAGATATTTTTTCTTATATTAATTTTATGTTCAGATAACTAGATAACTATATTGATCAACTCTACTCTATGTTTTTCAATTTTCTAAGGGGTGTGGTTGATGGAAGAAGAATGATACACATGGTTTCATGGGAAAGGTTGTGTCTTCCTAAATATGAGGCTGGTTTGGTTTTATGAAACATGAGACATATTAACTCTGTCATCCTTACACTACTATAAAACTAGTGATAAATAGTAGAATCCATTTTGAATGCTAGATAAAATTGATGATAATGGTACACTATATCAGCACTTTTATTTAGTGCTGATAAAGACCTCCCTTTATCGGTGCTTTTTAATAGCACTGATAAAGTACACCTTTATCAATTATAAAAACCCTGATAAAGGGTATATTTCATTAAAAAATTATATCTTTAAAATAATATATTAATAAATAAATAAATTTCTAATGAAATAAATATAATATATTTTATTAAATATAATTTATGTATGAATATATAAACATTTTTGCTTGGCATATGATATATTTAGTTAAAAATGGCATAAAAAATTATATATATATATATATATATAATATTCATAAATATTATTTATAAATATTAAATTGTATTATAAATCATATAAATTTATATGTCATATATTTAGTGTGAAATGATTTATTAATTTAATTAAAATAATAAATATTATTTAAAAAATATTTACTAATTAAGACATTTTATTTTATCGATGTCATTTGTTTTTTAAATTTGACATATATATTAAATAAAAAATATTTAATTATTAATTAAAAAAAGACTAAATTTGTTACACTTTATATGTCACAGAATAATTTCACACATATACATGTACAAAATTAATTAAATATTATAAAGGCAAATATACACAAATAATATAATTTTTTTATATTATATTTTTATATTTTTATTTATTAATATTTAATATTTAATATTTAATATTTAATATAATATGTAATTAATTATTACTATTTATTAATTTACTCTATTTATATTTAATATATATATTTTATTACTATTTAATTAATATATACATATTTTAAATTTATTAATTTTTATCAATAATTATTTTATTAATAACTTTTTTAATATTTTTGTAAGTTATTCATTTTTTATTTTTATATGTCTAAATTTTTTTTTATTTTTTTTATTTATTTATTATATTTTATTGTTTTTAATATTGTTGTAATTTAGATAATAAACATCTTTTTATTTTCATTTAGACATACATTCATTTTTGTTTTTTTAATTTATATAATTAATCTCTTAATCATTTTTTTAATATTTTTCAATCTATTCATCTGTTAATTAAATTTCTCTCCTGTTTTCCTTTAATTCATTTAATAGTATTTATTCATTAATAATTTTAAGTATTTTTTTTAATTTTATTATAATTTTTAGGTTTTAAATATTTATTCATTTAATATTTCAGTAATTTAATCATTTTTAATTTTATAGATAATTATTCATTAATATATTTAATATTTTTATTACATAAATATATTAATATATATATATATATGTCAATATATTTATTATTTCATTAAATATGATTTATATAATATAAAATATATATATTTACATTAAATAAGTCCTAGATTTAGTGAAATATGGTTTATAATTAAAAATTAATATTAATTAAAAATATTGACAAAATTTATTGAGTAATGGATGTTTAATAAAATGTAATTTGATTATTGAATTTAACATATATAAAATCTATGTCACATTAATTTCAAACATACATTTATTTAATGGATCAGTTACGGTTGCGGCTGATCAATATTCCATTAGTCAGCGAATAGATTTGTGCAAATTCTCAGTACTTGGACGAGCATCTAATGAAAAAGGTGCGAAGACTTGGTCTTTCTCGGAGATGAAAATTAGAATCTCGCATTACTGGGGGTTTTTGAGGTAGAGACTCATCCCAATATGCAAAGGCTTCTTTCATATAATTCTGGGGAATCAGGAGGATCTCAACAGTGTATGGAAGATCGGGAACATGAACCTTAAGCCTTGCCATTTCAAAATCTCAGAATGGGATGAAAACATCAATCCCTACAAGAAGAGGCACTCTCTATCGCAGGCGTGGACAACACTCCATGGTTTTCCATGGGTGTATTGGCATCCACATATTCTAAATGACTTGGCTCATAGTTTTTATTCACAATTAAAAATTGATCAACACACATTAAATGGTGATCTAGGAATGTATGAAAGGGTCTTAATTAAAGTCAACATGGAGGAAAATCATCCTGAGTGGATCTTCGTAGAGTCATTTGACCAAAAAAATAGAAGTAGGCTATGAATTTGAAAACCTTACCAAGTTCTGTGATCATTGTAAAATGGTTGGACATATTGTCAATAATTGTTCTATGTTACAGAAGCTGGTAAAACTGGCTCCTCAATCACCGGCTTGGATGGAAGTGACAAAGGGAAAATTAGCCAAATGTGTGGAGAAAGGGAAAAATGTTGGGCTGAATAAAGATGACAATGGGAAAACAAGCAGGAATGGGGGCACTGTGATATCATGGGATGTGCTAGTGGAGGAAGAAGAGCATATTTCACCAGATGATAGACAATCCAGCGACATGCATTTTGAAGACCAGGAATGTGTTTTTCTTGATTTCTCCCATGGTTTTTTCAGTGGCCCTTTCAATAAAGACTAAAGAAATTATACAAAATCTCACCTCAAACAGCATTGATGCTCAATTAGAACTCAGCAAACCTGGTTCAGTGGCACAAAAGGAGAAGGAAGGACAAAATATTTCCAGATTTATGGACCAACAGGTGTCAATGGAACTTCACAGGGGAAATAAAAATTGGTCTGTGGGAGACATATAATGGAGGAGCCGATAAAAGAATAGGCATGGTCTGACACGAAGACTGGGGATCGAGAGAATGAAAACAGGATCACTAAACACCAGCAAATGCCATATGTCTGTCAAATGAAAGCTGGGGGAAATCATACTGACACACACAATGAGGTCCCTATGACATTATAATGAAATTCAAGACAATATCAAAGATTGAAGGAGAAAGGGAAGGGGGTACCAGCCCCAGGACAAAAAAAACAATGAGGATTATATTTTGGAACTTTCAGGATCTGGCCAACCCTGATACTCAATGTTCCATCAGGCTCCTAACAGGTAGGTAAAGACCTGATTTTATAGAAATATCTAAACCAAAGGTACTTTATACCAAACTAGGAAATCTATATAGCTGAAAAGGGTATCAAATTCTGAACACCAGTAGAGACAAAAACTCCTCGGACATATTATGGATCCTCTATTACAGTATTGTGGATAGTCCAAGTATTGTTCTTGAGGATGACTAGATTATTATAGGTAGCTTTATGGAATCTGGAAAAAATATATATTTCTCTCTGCTGTATTCCCACAACAATTACATTGACAGGAGGTCTTTATGAGCTATAATTACAAGGATATCAAGTTCAATAATGGATTCATGTGTAATTGTAGTGGAATTCAATGCCATTTTTCGTATGGATGAAAATATTGGAACAACCAGTAATGTTTCCTCCATCAAAGACTTCAGGGACTGCTTTGAAAGTACTGGTTTTAATGAAGTAAATCTTATAGGGGTAAAATTCACTTGGTACAGGTGTTATCTCACTAGAATGTGGTCCATCTAAATTTATATATCTTTGGTCAATGGTGCTTGTCTTACTTCTTGGAATTACATTTCTTGTGTTACCTTTCCCATGTACAACTCAGACCACCACCCCATCTTAATAAGCTTTCTCAACAATGAGAGAAAATTCCCAATCCCATTTAGATTTTACAATTACTAGGCATCTCTTTTGGACTGCACAAGGATAATCTAGGGTACCTGGGATTTGAAGACCCAAATAAAAGTCCCCTGATGTGTATCTCTAATATGAAATTTAAATGAAGCTGAAGGAATGTAGCAAGAACACGTTCAAATCTCTGGATGTTGAAATTGATGGAATTGAAAGTTCGCTACATGATATTCATGAATCTAATACTAGGGAATATTTCAATAGAGAAAGGTGCATAAAACTGAGACTTCATTTAAGCTTTTACACCTCATGAAACTCAGGGACAACATAAAGAAAAATATATTTAAAACTAGGTGGCTCTCCGATGGGGATAGAAACAAAAAGTTATTTAACCCCCTTGAAAGGGTTCTAAGGGAAAACATGCCACTTTCTCTCCTTAAAGATGGAAATCAAATCTTGGAGGAAAGAAAAGAGTTATCAACTCACATTTTCTCTTTTTACAGAGAGCTATTCAATGGCCCACCATTGTGTGACATGTTATGGGAAGATCTTATCCCAAATTTGGTCACTGAAGAAGATAACCTTCTCCTTACCTCAATGACTTTGGATGTTGAAATCAAGGAAGCAATGTTTGGGATTAACAAGGATAGATCATTAGGTCCAGATGGGTTCAGAAACTACTTCTTCCAAACTTATTGGGAAATTATTCAAAATGAGGTTAGTCATATTGTTAAACATTTTTTCATGGGCGGGACTTTCACCCAGGGGTTCAACACCAAATTTATCACTCTGATTCCGAAGGTTGAAAATTCAGGTGAGATAAGCCAATTTAGGTCTGTTTCTCTAGTTAAAACACTCCACAACGTGAATATAATTTTTTTTCCAATAGACTTGCTAGGATCTCAGGGAAAATAATCACTCTAAACCAATTTGGCTTTGTGAAAGGAAGGCACATGCAGGATTTCTTGCTCACTGCCTCAGAATGTGTGAAACTTCATAGGAAAAGTGTTAGAGGGGGAGATGTTTCTCTAAAGATTGTCATCAAGAAAGCCTTTGACTCCAAGGATCAGGGATTCATTGGTAGAGTTCTTAGCAATTTTGGCTTCAACATGAATTTCACCTAATGTGTCAAGCAACTCCTTGATTCTGCACATGTCTTTATCCTTGTTAATGGATCACCGGAGGGTTACTTCACTTTCTAAAGTGGGTTGAGGTAGGGAGATCCACATTCCGTAATCATCTTTTCCATTACTAAGGACTACCTAAGTAGACTCATCCTTGATATGGGTCACAACAGTAAATTAAAAACCTTCAAAGCAGGATGAGGTACCGCTACCCCTTCCCACCTTCTTTTCACTAATGATATTGTTATTTTCATGCAAGGAGATAGGAGGAACATTAATAATCTCAAAAAATCCATCCATCATTATGAGAATGTCTCCAGTAAAGAAATAATCTTGGATAAATCTTATAGTTATTTTGGTAAGAACATTTCATCCACAAGAAAGGCACATCTTGTCAATAACTTTGGACTCAAGGAGGGATCTCTGCCTTTTGTCTACTTGGTTGTTCCTTTGTTTTGGGGAAAACCCCAAGCTAATTACTTCTCTAAAATTATGGATCAAGTCAGAATAACTCTAGCTTCCTAGAAACGGAAATCATTATCAATGGATGGCCGATATGCCTTGTCAAGCATGTTACCATTTCAAAACTAGTCTACCCATTCATGGTCAATCTTTGGATGATATTTATCCTTCAAAATATTAATGCAATGATGAAAACTTTTTATAGAGTGGTAGTTTCTGGGAAAAGAGAATTATTACTACTTCATGGAATAGGTGTTGTCCTCCATACAAACTTGGAGGACTGGGGATAAATAATATGGAATTATTAAACCAATCCTTGTAGGATAATTTCATATGGAAACTCGTCAACAAAAATTATTCTGACTTGGGATTTCTCCAGAGTCGATTTCTGGATAGATTATTCTTTAGAAGACAAAGTTATCTTGAGTCCTCGATATGTCATGGAATCAAGCTGGTCTTTCAAAAGATCATCACCTATTATAAATGGATTTTAAGTGATCATTCCTTTCTAAGGATTTGGTATGACAAATGGACATATGAAGCATTTAATGATAGGGTTAATGGTGAGGGAAGTGGTTTCAATCACAACATAAGGATTATGGACCAGCTGGAAGATATGGAAGCTGTTCCAGATGACATTGTCTAACTCATGTAAAATTACGACTTCATCAATAAAAAGGATATTATCACATGTCAAGGCTCCTTGAATGGTAATATAGACTCTAAGAGCTTCTACATGCACCTGATCAATGGGGACATGCAATGGATAGGTAGCTGGAACAAGAAATGGATGCCTCTCTCAAGGTACACCCTAATCTGGAGGCTGCTACTAAACAAACTTCTAGTGGACCTCAATCTCCAAAAATTGGGCACCTCTCTATGATCCAAGTGCATGTTATGTAATCAGTACAGAGAGGATGTCAACCACTACTTCCAGAGCTGCAACAATGCCTCAGTTTTATGGTAGAATGTGCTAGAAATGTTTAATGTGCAGCTGCACCAAACTGATTCTATTTACTCCTTATTTACAGACATACATAAAGATCCTCATTCAAGGAAGATCACGATCCTACTTTGGACAACATGTTCTGAACTACTGCACTTCATATATAGTAGCCGGAATGACATCCTTCACTACAAGGCACGCGAAAACACTGATCTGGCCATGAAGTCCATTTGCACTGCTATACAGACTGCCAACGCACTACATGTTGAAAAATGAAGCAACAAGGTGATAGATCTCCTGGTGCTAAGACAACTTCGAGACACATGTAATATTCCAACACCCTGCGGAACTTTGGAAGTCTCCTAGACATCCCCCTTTGCTGGTTGGATTAAATGAAACATAGATGGAGCCTCTAGAAGTAATCTAGGCCCATCAGGGTATGGTGTAGTCTTTAGATACAACAATGGTGATTTGATTAAATGTTTTTATGGTTCTTGAAATAAATCCACTACACTGGAAGTGGAAATGAGTGGATTTATCATGGCAGTTGATCTTGCTTACAAAAGAGGATGGAGCTCACTTTTGTTTGAGTGTGATTCCTCCACTCTTGTGCAAGCGATAAGAAGCGGGAAAGTTCGACTATCTGGGAAGATGACGACAAAGTGGATCAATTTCTTGGAAGGAAATTATCATATAAACTACATCATCACTCATGAATACAAGGAAGTTAATTACGTTGTAGATGGGCTTGCAAACATAGGGGTCACTGCTGAAGGTTGAAATTACCCAACCACCCCTCCTTACGATCTGTTACGTCTCCTAATCTGTGATAAATGTAAAATTTCTTATTTTAGACTTTTGTAACTTTCATCTATTTTAATACAAGATCTATAGTGCTCACTTTTCTTTAAAATAATATATTTAATATTTATTATGTTTTTAGTCGGTAAATTTTATTCATTTTTTATATTTGTATTCAATATATATTATTTATTCTTATTTAATATTTTTTTCAAATTTATTCATTTTTAATATTATTTATTCATTAATAATCTTACCTTTTTTTAAATATTTTTTTAATTTATTCAATTTCAATTTTTCAATTTTTTTTTATTTTATTTTTACCCACTTTTTATATTTATTTATACATAATTATTTAGTAACATGTTTTTTTAATATTGTTTTAATATATATAATTAATATGTATTCATTTTAATTTTTACATATATTCATTTATATTTTTTTAATAATCTATATAATTAATAACACTTGTTCATTTATTAAATATTTTTGTAATTTATAAATTTTTAAATTATGATATTTCACTCTTTTTAATATTAATCCATTTGATATTATTTATTATTATTTATTCACTATAAATGTTACTTTGACTTTTTATTACTATTTATTGAGTTTTAATAATTTTTCTTTTAATATTTTTGTAATTTCTTCATTTTTAATATTTATATATATAATTTTATTCATTGAAAATTAAGGTGTTTAATATGCTTGTAATGTAAATATTTAATATGTATTCATTTAAATTTAATATATGTTCATTTTTAATTTTTTTTAATATTTTTTAAGATTATTAATTTTTAGTTAATAAATTTCACTCATTTATGAAATTCATTATTTAAGATTATATATTAATTAATAATGTTAATTAGATTTTACCTTTTTTATTATTTATCATATTTTAATAGATATCCATTTAATATTTTTTAATTTATTTTATATAGTTTTTATCAACACTTTGTAAAAACAACTGATAAAAGCTTTATGATGTTTTAAAAAGAACAATAACAGAAGACCCCATCACTCATGCTTGTTAAGCTCTTTCAGAACTACAAATTTTTCGTCGCTCTCTATATAACATCTCATATGAATCTACACTTTCAAAATCCCATCATATGTGACTTGTGATCCGTTGTTCATCATCTTACATTGTTTTAGTATCTTTAGTTTTTCTTTGTGAATTTTTAATTTTCACAAAGGATTTAAAAGACATGTGTGAGCGATCTTATTTTCCCTTGACATATCTCCTTGATTCCCACACCCAATCTCCCTCACCTTGATCCATTATTTATACACCCTCTCCCTCTCCCTCACATTTATTTTTCCTCGATCTACCTATACCTCCCCTTATCATAGGTTTTTATATGCTGCTTCCTTGCAGTACAATCCCCCATACCTCCAAGATCTTCTACTTTGTATGACTCCAATCAACCCTTAAAATTAAGTAGTTATTTGAAAATCTAAATAATGTTGATAAGAGAGAGATTAAGCTAATGATTTGTTTCATTTTAATTTTTTTAATATGTTACTAAGTACATTAACAATTGTAATGTTTAGAAAATTATTTTTTCAAAATCCCATAAGAACATATATAGTATTAATATGGTTTTTAATTATATCCAACTATTAAATTTATCATATTAATTTAATTTATACTAGTTAAGATATTTATTAATTACCCCATAAAACATTATAAATAAAGTTTTAAATTGGAATTTTTCCAATTTATATAGACTAAATATTTAAATAGGATGAAGATTATTTTTGAAAACCATGCTGATTAATTTTATAATAAGTGTATATGGTATTAATTTATAATTTAAATCATTTTTTCAAAATATCTCACTCCAAAATATATTTGGATATATTGTTCTTTTACTAATTTATCACATGTTTTCCTTTATGAGTTACTTTATCCTTTTGATATTTTCCTCAATACATGTCACCTCCCTCACACATACCTAATAGGGAAATACCATCAAAACATAATTCCTATAGTCCTAACGACGTCCTAATCAAATGGGTCTATCCTTGGTTCGCTACCAAACTCATGCTTCTTCCAATCGTCTTGATTCTTTTCAACCTCAATGTTTTCTTTTGATTTTATGTTTTGGTGACTGATACTTGTAACTGGACAAATGTTGTGTATATTTTTAATTACTCACTACTTTTTCTAGATATTCTATTTATATTTAATCATATAATATATCTTTGAATTTATCATACGTGACATTTGGCCACTAAAAAGTGTTAGTCACCTGAACTTTCCCACTCCTTCCACACCCTAATTTTACATTGGAGTGAGGTAATGGATCAAAATTCAAACTCAAGGGATAATAATATAAGTTATATGTATCATTACCGGTCCTATAGATTAAAATAAATCATTCCTATCCATTTTCTAAAATTAATAGGAAGAAGGACCCCAATACTTTTAACATTTTCATTTTTATGATCATCTATGATAGGAATTTTTCAACACAAACTGCTAACCTCATGTTCAGTTAAAAATTACTTCTTGTAATAATGATACAAAAAGTGAGAGAAAACAAATTAAAAGTTTTAGATCATTATTAATTATTTAAATTAACCTTTTTTAATTCATAGTTCTATAGTTTTGTAAATTTTCACTCATAGCAGTTGCCTCCCTTGTTGACCACATTGAGGATTCCTTCTACTTTCATTCATAATGCCATGTGAATTTTTTAAATTTAAATCATTCATGAAACCCTAATTAGTGTGTTCTTCATTTTTTCTATCTTGAGAATTATAGTTCATTAGATTTAAATTCAAGATCATCTTCAAATTTGGGTTCTCAAGACCATCTGATCGATCCCTATCAATGTTTTCATCATCTAAAAGATGATCAACTTTGGATCCTAAGAATCCTATCACTGAAACACCAGCTGGCCCATCACGTACCAAGTGAAGAAATTATTAAACATCAAAACCTCACTTTTTTCTGACTCACACCTTGAAAAGATACAGAAAACATTTTAGAATTACAAAATTTTTATCCCACAAAACATCAAATCAAGAACATAGACCAACATCCACATGTTTACCCAAGATTGTTTCTTTTTAATTTCATCCTTGTATAAAATTATAACTTGTTTGGTTCATCTCTAATAAAATTCAAATTTTGGGTTCCCCTTTTTATAATTATCCATGACTTTCCCTTTTGATTATGAATACCTTATGTGTATTTATATATTTTTTGTATAAAATGAATATTTTATAAACATAATAGGATGGATATGAATTTAAAATGGATGGGTACTAATCACATGAAAAAAAGTGTGTGAGGATGGAGTTAAATATTTCATCAATATTGTAAAATAGAAATAATACAACCATTCTCAAAACTTTTATCCATGTTTACATTGTTTCTATCCTACATTTTTTTAAGAGTTAAAAGAATATTTTATTTTTAATGGAATAGATCATAGTAAAAAATGCTTGATTAGACATGGGAAGAAACTAAATGTACAAACTGATTGGGATGATACTGTGGTTTATGGAACATTTGATAAGAATACCAGTGTAAATGATGATGAAGATCATATGGAAAAAATGAAAATGGAAATTGAACATGACCTTAATGATTGTCCAAAGTAGTTTGAGAAGTAAAATAGTTATGCTAAGAGACCATTGTATATAGATTTTACTAAATATACAACATTGTTAGCTGTATTGAAGTTATATAATTTGAAAGCTAGTAGCGGATGGAGTGACACCATCTTGACAGAACTACTTGGTCTCCTGAATGATATAAAATTAGAATAAAATGAGATTACTTGTTGGACATTAGAAACTAAATTAATAATACATTCAATGGGAATGGTCTATGAAAAATACATGTCTATCTAAGTGATTTAATATTATTACTCAAGGACCATGAATCACTCAAAAAATTCTCTAAGTGTGATGTGAATCGATATAAGAAATATGATTGAAGTTCATAAAAATTTGAATTATACTTTCCTATCAATCCAAGGATTAGATGACTATATATATTCTAGGAAACTGCTATACAATTAACATGGCATGCAGATATAATAATTGAATATGGGAAACTAAATTATCCAATAGATACTCCTTAGTAGAAGAAAATTGATTATGAGTAACCTAAATTTTTAAATGGTCTAGGAAAATTCCATCTTCCATTATCTATAGAAGGAATAAATACTTTGGTGTATGGAGTATTACTCATATTATAAGACTAGTTATGTTGGTAAATTATAACATTCCACCATGGTGATGCATGAAGCGCAAATACATTATGTTGTCTTTGCTTATATTTGGACCAAAACAACCCAGTGATGATATTGATGTCTATTTTTCTGCATTGATCAATGATTTGAAATTGATGTGAGATATAGGTGTTACATTATATGATTATCATAGAAGTGAAGAATTCACATTCATATCCATGTTGTATATGATTATAAATGAATTTCCTAATAATGAAAAAAAACATTCTATAGAACAAAAAAAATGTGGTGTCCCACTTGTGAATAATTAACACACTAAGATTTATTAAAACATTGTTTGAAGATTGTGTTTTTCGGACACCACAAATTTTTACCATGATAACATAAAGACTAATCCAAGATGTAATTATTTTATGAGAATATATAAAATGGTACAACACAGTCTCTACTAATGGGTGATCAACTATTCAATGAAGTAAATGATAATGAAAATATTTTTGATAAACCTTTTTTGGAAAACCTAGTGAAATTATGTTGGAAAATAAGATCATATTCTTTAAATTGTTATATTGTAATTCATTGTATGTTAGAAATTTTCTTAATGTCATGCATGTGGAAAAATGTATTTAGTAATGTTGTTGGAACGTTACTAAATGTTCTTGAAAAAACAAAATATTTAATTAAGTCTAGGATTGACATGATTGATATGGGTATAAGAGAATGTTTGGCATCGATGATGGGTGGAAGAAATTATTTTCTTCCTCTAGTAGATTACACCTAATCAAGATAAGAAAGTTTTCAATTTTTCAATTTCAATAATAGTGTAAAATATCCATAAGGGTATTCATCAAATATTAAGAATGTTATCTCATTGACTAATATGAAGTTAAAGGGTCTTAAATAACATGACTGTCATGTTTTGATGAAATATTTGATTCCCACTACTTTATGTTGTATTCCACCAAAAAATGTATTACATGCATTAACTATACTCTGATTCTTTGGAAAAGACATATGTTGTAATGTTATATACTCGAAGACGTTTCAAATATTGAATAAGGGGATTATTTTCATATTATATGAATTAGAGTTTTTCTTACCAACATCATTCTTTAATATAATGGTCTTCATTATGTTTCACTTGGTTAGAGAGGTTAGAATATGTGGTCTAGCCCAATAATGAAAGATGCAATCCATTGAATGATGTATGATGATTTTGATACGGTACGTCAAGAATCAAAGTCATCCAGATGGTTGTATTGTGTAATGATATATATTGGATGAAAAAGTTTAATTCTATACCGATTTCCTATCATATGCTGGTAGTATCGGTCTGCCAAAATCTCATCACAATGAACACCTTATGGGAAAAGGGATTTCCAAAAGAGATGTTGTTACAATTAGCATCTTAGAGCAGGATCAAGGACAGCATTAAATTTTACATAATAGTGTATATGGTTCTCCATAGGTTGAATCCCACCATTTGATTCTTAGACATTTTAATGAATCATGTTCTAATGTATGGATATCAAGTAAACATAATCAAAAATTTATATGATGGTTTTGAGATCATATTTATAAGGAGTTATCTAAAAATCTAAATTCAATTATCGAATTAATTATTTGGCTAGACAAGGCACTAAATGAAAATGTTATATCTTATAATGGTTTGGTAATTAATGGATATACATTTTATAAAAATGAAAATTATGAAAGAAGTTCAATGAAAAATAGTGGAGTTATGCTTATGGTGGAAGTGATTCATTTATTCAGTTCCATGGTTATAAATCCAATTTATGTGAATATTTAATATTTTGACATCATCGGATATATATAAAATTAGTATTATACCAAATTTTAAGTGTTTATTTTCTATTGAAAATATGTTGACAAAACAAGTGCAGTGAAAATGGATGAATTGGGAATCTTGAGATGAATTTTTGTGTGGATGGTTATAAGTAAAATTCATTCATAATGACATCAGAAGTAGTGTATGTGTTTTATGTCTCATATTGATCAAATAATAATTGTTCAATTGTCTTGTTGAAAACTAAAAAAAGTATAGTGTCTGATGAAAATTTAATTGAGGATTACGATTTCATTGGGAGATCACAATCATTTGACGGTGGTCGTAATGTAGACAATTAATTTTACACTAAATGGTACCACAAAAAGGGGATTTGGATACATGATAGAGGATCAAAATCCCTTCAACCTTTAAAGAAAAAAAGTGGGTTAATTGAGAAGGATTATTTTTTTAATATACTAATATTTTCCTCATAATATTATGTGTTCTCTACATCATTTATGTAATCTAAATTAAATTTTTGAATACTCATGTATATAATTAATTCTTCACATGAAGATATTACCAATCCCATGGAAGAATATTTGATTGATATTAAAACTGTAGAATTTTTATGGGATCAAAAATGTAACACTCGAGAATTTTATGAGAAATATTTTGTTTTTATGTTATATAAATCATCAAATGAATCTTTCACTACACACAACACTATCTTGGATTTCTTTACACGCAATCACGACCTTCCTCGATAGCTTGCGTCGTACGCAACACCGAGTTTCACTAAACAATGATATGCAATTAAAATATTACTAAAACTAGCCTTTATGAATAGTAATACCCACTTTTTGAAATTTTGGAAATTTATTTTTTCAAAATGGACTTCATTTTTGGATTCGGAATATCAAAATTAGCCTATGGTGAAATTTTGGTATTTTTATGAAAACTTTCAATTTTTGATGAATAGTGAAAACACTAGGTTACTATTTAAAAACCGACTTTTTATTTAAATAATTATTTATTTTATTTAAATTTATTTTAGGTCAAAATTGATACATAATACCTATGTAAGTTCAATTCAATTAATTGGAGTCATTTTATAATAATTTTAGATATATAAAAATTTTATTGAACTTTTCACCATCTTTTACCCACCTCCTAGAAGAATTTGAAAATTTACATAAAACATAATTTTACCACTTCTGTGAGTGGAATTTCAAAAATCCGAGAGACATGGTTAATATCAGGGACTAAAATTTTGTTCAATGAGATGAAAATAATTTTTGGTGAATAGAAACTTTTTACTTTTTTACTACGATTAAAAGTAAATTGGGAAATTAAAGGTTAAAATGATATTATTATTACCCTAAAACATGTCCTAATTCTATTGGATAAGTGTAATTCGACCAAAAACAACATTATAAATAAAATATGACAATTTATGCAAACTTTGATTAGATTAGGACATTTATTATTAATTTATTTAAAGAAGGGTTAAAATAGTTAAAATCGGAGTTTTATAACAAAATCATTTTTAATATTGGGTAATACATAAGATAATTTCGACTATAAATATTCATTATAAAGATAAAAATATTTCCTACATAATGGTATTTTATTGGTAATTTTTAGACAATAAATAATTTAATTTATTTATGACACAATGATGATGCAGTAATTATCTTATTAATGAAATATTGACACAATGGATGTTATAAATACCCAAATAATTATAATTTGAGATTTTTTATGAATTTAAATATTTTTATAGGTTAATATGACATGTTAGTATTTATGTAATTAACTTTTTTTGAACTAATATTTCTGTTATAATTTTCACAAAAATCAATTACCCAATAGTGTCAAAAATGACATAAAATAGTTTTTAAAACAAATACTATATTATTAATTGTTATTTTATTCCTAAAAATCTATGGTTCTTCAAAATGACTTATATAAGGTTATATATATTAATAATAAACAACTTGGGGTTCTTTTGTCTTGTTATAGTATGTTTATTAACCATATAGTGTAAGAAAACAAGAAGACAGAGTAAAAGTTAAATTATCTAACTTAAAGTTAAATCTAAATGATAAGGTCAAAATCGAAACGTAAAATTGTCTAAATTATATTAGATGAGATTATTTCGACCCATCCCCACCTTATCATCGAAATAAATTAACTTGGAGCTATTAAAAACCGAATATGTGTTTATAATAAAATAATATGTTTAGTTTTTCCAAAGGTGCCCCACTCCACCCTTATAAAAGGGCACCTCCTACCTCTCTTCCTCACACCACAGTGAGCCTTCAAGCTCGTCCAACCCCTGATAATTTTCTTCTCCACTTCCCTAGAAACATTATAGAGGCCCTGGTCTTCTTAAAAGACCAATTTTAGTCCCCTAAGAGGAGGTCACAAAGAGGCGCTTCAAAGAAGAGGTAATGTCCGTTACCGAATCTTTCAACTTTATTTCTTGTTTCACTTCTTCTTTTGTTGTTTCATTATGAAGTAATAACATCAGTAAAACTCATATACTGATATGTTATTATAAGTATGAAACAACCCTATTTCACCATCTATCCATCCTACGGAAAACGAAATCACCGCGCATGCATACGTACGGAATACCGTCTCCACACCGTGGTGTAATATATTTTCCACCACCACCTTACTTGGATGGGTATAATGGTGTAAATAATAACTATATATGATTATTTTAAAGTTATATTGATTGTTAAATAGTATACATACACTCCAAAACAATTCCACGATCATGGGAATGATGTCATCGCTCGTGCGTACGTACGGAATACCGTCTCCACGATGTGATGTGACTCGTTCTACATGATTTTCATTACATAATGATTATATAAATTAATTGAATGAATGAATATGATATATATTACACTAATAACATTATGGAAATGAGGTATCTATAACCAAAAGATAAGAGTAAGAATTTATTCGACAAAACTCGCATAAGAACAAAATGTGATAAACTCCCGAATAACAAGTAGCAATGAAATATTACTAATAAGAAGCTAAGAATATGGCTATATATGATTTTATAACAATGAGTATGATTCTGGAATAATTGAATGAGATTATTTAAATCATTATACAGGAGGTTCGGACACTTACGAAGCAAATCGGACCTAAGGTAAGGGAAAATCTCGCAATCTCATTTTTATCCGAGATTGTTTATACTTCAGAATTTACTGGGGAATATTTTATCATCCAAATCCATGTTTCATAAATATTTAATATTTATATCCTTCAACAATTTTTTATATCCAATTTTACCCTTTGATGAGTTTTCAGTAAAATATATGAAAGGAATCTTTTGTTTTTTTTCGTTCGAGGTACTTTTTCAGTTTTCCGACAAAAGTACGAGAAGAATGTTTTTAACTTATACGGATTGAATGGATTTTTAGACCATTATTTCCTTGAAGTTTCCTCTACAAATTTTCATGTTTATTTTTAATCTACTTCTTTTAGTTCAAAATTATATAACATGTTAAGAAAGGAAAATGTATTTGAAGTAGAAAGGATATTTTCCTCAAGAATGGAATTCAAGTGCTTTATCAAAATTATTTTCCATCTAAGATAATATAGGGTTCTGTTTCTATGCATATTATTACATTGATTTGATTATGTTGTGATGAATTTTTTTTTATGAATTCCTTTATCTTATATGAATTGTTTTATGATGTCATGATGTTTAAGAATTCCATTTATATTACATGGGTTATGAAATGATGTATGATTTATGATTTTGTGGCACACATAAGAATGGTATCATTATGAGATGGGTGGGACCTATATATTCCTCCAATGTATTGGGTAAAGATTTATATCTCGTGAGATATACATGGCTGGAATGACCGGTTAAACCGGTTCAGTGAAACAGGACTGAAATGAGGAGTGAACTCAGTTCAAAAATGGAATTTGTCCGCTAAGATAGTCTTGGAAATGAGTCTTGACTAATACGAAATGATTCTCTATGATTATGTGTGTATTACACAATGTTTCATGTTTTATGTTATGATTATTGGGATTACATTTCACTACTATGATTTATCCCATGTTATGAAATTATGATTTCTTTTGCAGGTTAATATTTCCAAATTGTTATGTTCTTATGAATATGATGTGATTGATATTTTTTTGTTTACCCTTAATAAGCATTTGAGATCACCCTTTTGTATGTTTTCTTTCCCCAGGTCAGGAAGAAGGTTATTAAGTAGGATATGCCAAAAGGGACTCTATATATGATGAAATAAATGGGAGACAATGTAGATGCTTTATGAACTAGTTGTTTATGTTTCCTAGTTTCTAAAGAAACTATACCTATACGGTCCTTTACTAGTTTTGTTATATGTTGTAATAAGTGTGCTTCAATTTTGAAGTATCAATAATGTATGTAAAGAATGGGTCAATATAGTTGGTAACAGAGGAAAGGTATAGTCAACCTTTGGAAACTAGGATGTGAAAGCCTTAGTAAGAACCCTAAAGATAAGTATATGCATAGAACACAATCATAGTGTTTTAAAAACGGCCATGAACAACCTTTGATAAGACCTTAAGTGTGAAAGTTTATTATTTATTGTGTGTTTTCCTATTATAATTAGTGTTGCTCACACTATTCTTCTTGGTTTTAGTCAATGGATGGAACCTGAAGGAACCATGTTAAAGAGAAATGCAATAGGAAATGCAATGATTGTCCCCCTGAGCAACCAAACGTTATGGGAGCTAGAATGAAAAATCTTGTATCCATGCTCACACAACTTTATCAAGCTATAAATCATGCAGGCCTTCCAAATGAGAAAAGGAAGGAGCAACATTCTGTTGAATCCTTCATGAGGCAGCGTCTACCTTCATTCAGTGGGTCTTCTAATCCATTAGTGGCTAAAAAATGGATCAGTACCACTAAAAAGATATTTTCAGTTCTTCAATGTTCTGAACACGATAAAGTCATCTTAGGAGTTTATATTTTGGAATGTGAAGCTGATCAATGTTGGAATCTTATCAAGAATACGAGGAAGAGGGATGAAATTGAGTCCATGGAATGGGACGAGTTCAAGAACTTATTTTTCAATAAGTACTTCCCTCGTATTCTATGAACAAAGATGGAGAAGGAGTTTCTTGAACTAAAGCAAAAGGATGATGAATCTATTGGTACCTACGAAGAAAATTTTACAAGACTTGCAGGGTACACTTCTAGTATTATTATCCAACCTGATAGTAAGATCAATTGATTCTTTAGTGGCTTAAAACCAAGTCTTCGAAGGGCGTTAGCCATAAGGGACTTCAATAGCTATGGGGAAATTGTTCGATGTGATCTCAAGGTTGAGATGGAGATTGGTGTAACCCATCAGTCATAAGGGTTTGATAAGAAGAGGAAAATAGAATTCAAAAGAAAATCTAAAGAGCACACTGAAATGAAGATGAGTTTTCCCTTATGCTCAATGTTTGGAAAGAAACATGGAGAAAATTGCCTTAAGGGGACAAGGAAATGTTATAAGTGTGGAAAAGAAGGTCATCAGGAAATTGAATGTCAAAATAATGGGAAGAAGATTTATAATGATGAAAACAAAGGAAGGGATACACAGAATGAACCTACATCACTTCAATGTTTCAAGTGCAAGGAAATGGGGAATTATTCCATTTAATCCCCTAATCTGAGGGTTGATGATGATGATCGACGTCAAAAAACTCTTAAGGCCAAAGACAATGGAATGTCACATGCAATTACTATCGACGATGTGGATTATGATAATGAATTGGTGAAAGGTACATTTACCATCCACTCTAAAGTAGTAAATGTTTTATTTGATTCTAGATCCACCCACTCTTTTATTTTTGTAGAATTTTCTAACGGTATCACCATATTACCTCAATAATTAGATGTTGAGTTACCTGTGACAACCCCTAATGGCACAACAGTCTCATCAAAAGTTTATAATTCTTCTCTGATTGAAGATTTTGGGAAAGTGCTTCCTGCAAATCTTGTGATACTTCCTATAGTGGAATTTGATGTAATTCATGGCATATATTGGCTTTCTTTATATGGATCTCATATCAATTTCCAATGAAGGGAAGTCACATTTCATATTCTAGATCAATCAATGATCTTCTATCAATGCAAGGATATACATAACCTTCTAGTGGAAATTTATTCCATCTTATGGGTTTTAATTCCACTAAATGGAGGTTATTTATCTCAAATGGTTGGTGAGAAACTCACGATTAAGAATATTCCCATTGTATGGGAGTTTGTTGATGTCTTTCCGGAGGAATTGTCGGGTCGTCCACCAAATCATGAAGTTGAGTTTTCAATAGAACTCGTACCGGGTGCTTTGCCTATTTCAAAGACACCTTATAGAATGGCCCCAATTGAGTTGTAGGAATTGAAGAAGCAACTCCAAGAGAATCTTGATAAGGGATTCATATGCCCTAGTGCATCACCTTGGGGAGCACCTGTTCTGTTTGTTAAAAAGAAAGATGGATCAATGAGACTATTCATTGATTATCGAGAACTTAACAAGATCACTATCAAGAACAAATATCATCTCCCGTGCATTGATGACTTATTTGACCAACTACACGGAGCTCAATACTTTTCCAAGATTTATATTCGTTCATGGTATCATCAATTAAGGGTCAAAAGTGAGGATATACCAAAGATGGCTTTCTGTACAAGGTGTGGACACTATAAATTTATAGTGATTCCATTTGGTCATACTAATGCCCATGCTATCTTCATGGATCTGATGAATAGAGTCTTTAGAGACTATCTTGATCATTTTTTGGTAGTCTTTATAGATGATATTCTTGTATATTCAAAGATCAAGGAAGAACATGAAGATCACTTGAGAATTGTATTGAAGACCCTGATAAAGGATAAGCTTTATGCCAAATTTACCAAGTGTGAATTTTGGCTTCAAAAAGTTTCATTTTTGTGTCACATAATCTCAAAAGAGGGGATATATGTGGATCTAGAAAAAACAGAGGTTATCGAAAGATGGTCGAGACCAACAACAGTAAATGAGATCCAAAGTTTTCTTGTGATGGCTGGATATTATCGACGTTTTGTGAAAGATTTTTCACGACTATCTAATCCACTCACCAAGTTGACTCGGAAAGGAGTTAAGTTTGTTTGGATGGAGGAATGTGAAGAGAATTTCAAGGAGTTGAAAAGAAGGTTATCTAGTGCACCTGTACTCACACTTCCTTGTAGTGGAGAAAGGTTTGTGATCTACAGTGATGCATCCAACAAGGTGCTGGGGTGTGTTCTTATGCAAAATGATATGGTGATAGCATATGCCTCACGACAGTTGAAAATCCATGAGCAAAATTACCCAACTCATGATTTGGAGTTAGCTGTGGTAATCTTTGCATTAAAGATTTGGAGGCATTTTCTTTATGGAGAAAGGTGTGATATTTATACTGATCATAAAAGTTTAAAGTATATTTTCACACAAAAGGAGCAGAATATGCGCCAAAGAAGATGGCTGGAGCTGATTAAGGATTATTATTGCTCAATTCATTACTACCCTGGGAAAGCAAACAAGGTGGCAGATGCATTAAGTCGACAAGACCATGCTAGATTATCCATGATGAGGATCACAAAAGATCCAATATTTTTGGATTTACAAAGGATGGATCTTGGAATTATAATAGAAGGTAAGAATTTTTATCATTATCAAATGAATGTTCAACCATATATACATGTGAAGATTAAAGAGGCACATAAAGAAGATGTAGAGTTACAAAACAAGGTAAGAAATGTTCCTGAATTCAACCTTGATTGTGATGGGGTAATAATGTTCAGGAATTGGGTTTGTGTTCCTCCCATCCCAAAATTAAAGAAGGAGCTACTGGATGAAGCTCATAGTTCTTCATTCTCTATTCATCCTGGAAGCACGAAGATGTATAGGGACCTGAAAGAGTAATTCTGGTGCGATGGAATTAAAAGATATGATGCTGAATATGTCTCTCGATGCTTGGTTTGTCAGCAAGTTAAAGATGAGAGACAGAAGTCTAAGAGGATGTTACAACCATTACCCATTCCAGAATGGAAATGGGAAAACATCACTATGGACTTTGTCACTGGAATTCCTAAAACATTCAAAGGCAATAATGCAATCTGGGTCATAGTTGATCGTCTTACAAAGTCTTCACACTTCATTGCGATTAGAGAGGATTTCTCTCTATATCAGCTTTACAGGATATATGTAAAGGAAGTGTTAAGATTTCATGGAGTACCACTTTCCATTATATCTGATCGGGATATGAGATTTACCTCGATGTTCTGGCGAAGTCTTCAGCATACTCTGGATACAAAGTTGAGTTTCAGCACTGCTTATCATCCTCAGACAGATAGTCAGTCTGAGAGGAAAACTCAAACTCTAGAAGATATGTTGAGATATTTCTCTATGGATTTCAAAGCTGGTTGGGATCAACACCTACATTTGGTAGAAGATTCTTATAATAATATCTTTCACTCAAGTATTCAGATGGCTCCCTATGAAGCTCTCTATGGAAAGAAATGCAGGACTCCAACTTGCTGGGATGAAGTTGGGGAATGAAAGCTATTAGGACCTGATCTTGTTGATGAGGTGGAAGAAAAGGTCAGATCTATTCAACAACACATTAGAGCTGCTCAGAGTCGACAAAAAAGTTATGCCGATTACCGAAGAAAAGACCTAGAGTTTGAAGTGGGTGATAAAGTGTTTTTACGAATATCTCCCTGGAAGAGGGTCATGAGATATGGAAATAAGGGAAAGTTGAGCCCTAGATATGTTGGTCCTTTTGAAATTATGGATCGTTTTGGGAAGGTAGCTTACCAATTGGCGCTTCCACCGATTCTCTCCCAAGTTCATGATGTGTTCCATGTATCTCTCTTGAGAAAGTACATACCTGATCCTTCACATGTACACAGCTCAGAAGTTGTACCGTTGAAGCAAGATTGTTCTTATGAAGAATAGCCAATAGAGATTCTGGATCGTAGCGAAAAAGTCCTATGGAACAAGACCACTCTCATGGTGAAAGTTTTATGGAGGAACCACCAATTAGAAGAATCTACATGGGAGCTTGAGGATATGATGAGGGAGAGGTATCCTCATCTGTTTGTTACAAAGTGACAAATTTTGAGAGAGATATTCATTTTAAGGGGGGTAGAATGTAACACCCAAGACTTTTATGAGAAATATATTGTTTTTATGTTATATAAATCATCAAAGGAATCTTTCACTACACACAACCCTAGCTTGGCTTGCTTTACACGCAATCGTGACCTTCCTCGATAGCTTGCTTCGTAGGCAATACTGAGTTTCACTAAACAACGATATTCTATTAATATATTACTAAAACTAGCCATTATGAATAGTAATACCAAATTTTTGAAATTTTGTAAATTTTATTTTTCAAAGTGGACTTCATTTTTGGATTCAGAATATCAAAATTGTCTAAGGGTGAAATTTTGGTATTTTTCTGAAAACTTTCAATTTTTTGATGAATAGTGAAAACACTGGGTTACTATTTAAAAACCGACTTTTTATTTAAATAATTATTTATTTTATTTAAATTTATTTTAGCTAAAAATTGATACATAATACCTATATAAGTTCAATGCAATTCATTGGAGTCATTTTATAATAATTTTATATATATATAAATTTTATTGAACTTTTCACCGTCTTTTACCCACTTCCTAGAAGAATTTGCAAATTTACATAAAACTTAATTTTACCGCTTCTGTGAGTGGAATTTCGAAAATCCAAGAGACATGGTTAATATCAGGGGATAAAATGTGGTTCAATGAGATGAAAATAATTTTTGGTGAATAGTAACTTTTTACTTTTTTTACCACGGTTAAAAGTAAATAGGGAAATTAAGGGTAAAAATGTTATTATTATTACCATAACACATGTCCTAATTCTATTGGATAAGTGTAATTAGACCAAAAACAACCTTAGGAACAAAATATGACCATTTAGGTCCACATGGATTAGATTAGGACATTTATTATTAATTTATTTAAAGAAGGGTTAAAATAGTTAAAATCAATGTTTAATAACTAAATAATTTTTAATATAGGGTTATACATAAGATAATTTCAACTATAAATATTAATTAGAAATCTAAAAATATTTACTACATAATGGTATTTTATTTTTAATTTTTATAAAATAAATAATTTGATTTATTTATGACACAATGATGATGCAGTAATTATCTTATTAATGAAATATTGACATATTTGATGTTATAAATACCCAAATAAATGTAATTTGAGATGACATATGAATTAAAATAATGTTATAGGTTAACATGACATGTTTTTATTGATTTAATAAACTTTTTTTGAACTACTCTTTTTGTTATGATTTTCACAAAAATCAATTACCAAATAGTGCCAAAATTGACATAAAATAGTTTTTAAAACAAATATTATATGAATAATTGTTATTTTATTCCTAAAAATCTAAGGTTCGGCCAAATGACATAGATAAGGTTATATTTATTAATAATAAACAACTTGGGGTTCTTTTATCTTGTTATAGTAAGTTTATTAACCTTATAGTGTAAGAAAACAAGAAGACACAGTAAAAGTTAAATTATCTATCTTAAAGTTAAATCTAAATGATAAGGTTAAAATAGAAACATAAACTTGTCTACAATCTATTGGATGAGAGTATTTTGACCCATACCCCCCTTATCTTCGAAATAAATCAATTTGGAGCTATTAAAAACCAAATATGAGTTTATAATAAAATAATATTTTTAGTTTTTCCAAAGGTGCCCCTCTCCTCCCTCACAAAAGGGAACCTCCTCCCTCTCTTCCTCACACTACTTTGAGCCTTCACGCTCAGCCAACCACTGCCAAATTCTCTTCTCCACTTCCCCAGAAATATCCTAGAGGTCCTGGTCTTCTTCAAAGACCAATTATAGTGCCCTAAGAGGAGGTCTCAAAGAGGTTCTTCAAAGAAGAGGTAATGTCCGTTACCGATTCATTCAACTTTATTTCTTCTTCCACTTATTCTTATTTAGTAGTTTCATTATGAAGTAATAACATCAGTGTCACTCATATACTGATATGTTATTATAAGAATGAAATAACCATATTTCACCATCTATCCATCCTACGGAAAACGAAATCACCGCGTGTGCGTACGTACGGAATACCGTCTCCACGCCGTGGTGTAATCTATTTTCCACCACCACCTTACATGGATGGGTATAATGGTGTAAATAATAACTATATATGATTATTTTAAATTGATATTGATTCTGAAATAGTATACATATACTCCAATACAATTCCACGATAATGGGAACGATATCATCGCTTGTGCGTACGTACCGAATACCGTCTCCACGATGTGATGTGACTCGTTCTAGATGATCTTCATTGAATAATGATTATATAAATGAATTGAATGAATTAATATGATATATATTACACTAATACCATTTTTTAAATGAGGTATTTATAACCTAGAGAGAAGAATAAGAATTTATTTGACAAAACACGCATAAGAACAAAATGTAATAAACACCCGAATAACAAGTAGAAATGAAATATTACTATTAAGAAGCTAAGAATATGGCCATATATGATATAATAACAGTGATTATAATTCTGTAATAATTCAATGACATTATTTAAATCATTATACAAGAGTTTTGGACACTTACGAAGCAAATTGGACCTAAGGTAAGGGAAAATCTCGCAATCTCATTTTTATCCGAGATTGTTTATACTTCAGAATTTACATGGGAATATTTTATCATCCACATCCATGTTTCCTGAATATTTAATATTTATATCCTTCTACAATTTTTTATATCAAAATTTACCCTTCGATGAGTTTTTAGTAAAATACATGAAAAGAATCTTTTTTTGTTTTTCGTACGAGGTACTTTTTAACTTTTCCAACAAAAGTATGAGAAGAATGTTTTTTTAACTTATACAGCATGAATGGATTTTTAGAACATTATTTCCATGAAGCTTCCTTTAAAAATTTTCAAGTTTATTTTTAATCATCTTATTTTAGTTCAAAATTATATGACATGTTAAGAAAGGAAAATGTTTTTGAAGTAGAGAGGATATTTTCCTCAAGAATGGAATTCAAGTGCTTTATCAAAATTATTTTCCATATAAGATAATATAGGGTTCTGTTTCTATCCCTATTATTACATTTATTTGATTATGTTTTTATGGAATTATTTTTATGACTTCCTTTATCTTATATGCATTTTTTTATGATGTCACTATGTTTAAGAATCCCATTTTTATTACATGGGTTATGCAGTGATGTATGATTTATGATTTTGTGGCACACATAAGAATGGTATCATTATGAGATAGGTGTGACCTATATCTCCCTCCAATTCATTGGGTAAAGATTTATATCTCATGAGATAGACATGGCTGGAATGACAGGTTAAACTGGTTCAGTGAAACAGGACTGAAACAAGGAGTGAACTCGGTTCAGAAATGGTCTTTGTTCGCTAAGATAGTCTTGGCAATGAGTCTTGAATAATAAGAAATGATTCTCTATGATTATGTGTGTATGACACAAATTTTAATGTTTTATGTTATGATTATTGGGATTATATTTCACTACTATGATTTATCCCATGTTATGAAATTAAGATTTTTTTGCATGTTAAGATTTCCAAAATGTTATGTTCTTATGAATATGATGTGATTGATATTTCTTTTGTTTATCCTTACTGAGCATTTGAGATCACCCTTTTGTATGTTTTCTTTCCCCAGGTCAGGAAGAAGGTTATTAAGTAGGATATGCCAAAAGTGACTCTAGATATGATGAAATAAATGGGAGACAATGTATATGCTTTGTGAACCAGTTGTTTATGTTTCCCAGTTTCTAAAGACACTATAACTATACGGTCCTTTCCTGGTATTGTTATATGTTGTAATAAGTTTGCTTCAATTTTGAAGTATTAACAATGTATGTAAATTATGGGTCTTTATAAAAAAACTTTTTTATGAAAATAATAACAGTGTAACATCAATATGTTAACTAAAATTGTCAAGGTAAGGGGAAACGGTATAAAATTTGAGGTTGTATGGAATCAATGTGGCCAACCTATTAACCCCAACAAGTCAATGTTCATTAGTTATGTTGGGATCATAATGAGAATTAATGGGCCAGTTAATATAGATACATGGAACTATGTCATTATTACATTGTAGGAAACCCTTTAGGGAGATATTAGGGTAATGTTATGATATACATCCTATATTTTATCAGAAAATATATATAATGAAATAATTATTTTATTTTCATTATCCCTTGTAGAGTTTGTTTATTTTAGATGATTCCATTAAGAAATATGTATTAATGGTAATTGTAAAATCGCATATAGGTTCCAAAAACTTCTTATAAAGAATCATCTTAAGGATATTGAGGGGAAAATAAAACCCCATCCCCTAGTTACTTA
Organism: Viscum album; assembly: GCA_963277665.1. Classification (NCBI taxonomy): domain Eukaryota; kingdom Viridiplantae; phylum Streptophyta; class Magnoliopsida; order Santalales; family Viscaceae; genus Viscum; species Viscum album. Next base: position 1,071,976,464 of record OY728127.1, on the reverse strand, counting down.
TTCACACATTATAAACTAGGAAACATGAAAAAACAATTCATTAGTTGTCTCGATGAGAAATCATTTCACGTGCATTTTTTTCAAAAATATTTTATTTCATATTATTTATTTATCCACCTTGATTCAAAAATAATAATTTATGAAAAAAAAGGAGTGATGAAAATAAAAAACTCGTATCAAAACCAATATACCCCTAACATAAAGAAAGTATTGGGTACACATCACTGAAAAGGAAAATGAATGTGTTTTAAATCTACAATAAAATTTTTATGTGATATGAAACAACATATGTTCCTTTGTTTATATAAATATTGATGAATCAAAATATGAATCCACCTCCATCCCACACCATGTGCTATGGAAGGAGGCCCACATAAATAGAGGGATAAATAATGATGAAAAAATAGAAACTATATAGTAATCAAGTTTAATTATGACATAATATTAAATTTTTATTCTTTTTAGCAGTATTACACAAAACATCTATATATGTTCATATGTTTTTATATGGTTTAGAAACATTAATAAGAATCGATTGTACCTAAATAAAAACATCTTTTATTATATTTAAGATAACCAGAACAATATGTTCATGTTAGAGATGTAGGTTCTGGAGTGTTGCCTCAAATATATTTCTAGAATAAAAATCAGTAAGAAGATATATATTAGTTGATGAAATACATGCATGAGAAAATATATTCTTTGAAATATATTATTGTATGATCTATTTTTTGGAACAATATATATGAAAGGATCAAATTGAACTGGTAGTGGAATAAAGATTAATACATGAAGAGCTAAAGGACCCCAATATCTTTCAAGCTATCCATTCCTCTCAATTTCCCACCATACCCAATGTAATCCATATTTTCATTACTCTTTCTTCTAAACATGAAAAATAAAACTTATGATAAAATTATATTACTAAAATACTATTGGGGGAAGTTTTATGTTATTTGTATCTATCATCACCCATTTGCCTCATTATTGTGAGGGGTATAGTGCATAATATCCCAGGAGACAAGATACACACTAAACATATCCCAAAATACTACATGAGAGTGGGGATTAGAGTAGCTCATGATCGGAGTACATATTGTCCTATTTTTCCTGATGATATGGATGTTACCATGATCAACAATTATATTGTAACTTTCATAGCATAGTTTTCTATTCTTATAAAGATACATGAAATTTTTCCTTAACAATTATTTTTAAATTAAAAACCTTTAACAGATGATAAATGTTTAGAAATAAGGTATGATATTACAGATGGACAAAATGACAGGGAAATGGAAGGTCAGATCAAGAAAATCCAGTGAATCAACAAAGAAATAAAATGGAAATTTCAAGAGTACCTTCAAATTACCAGTTACACTACCACATATATTATCACTACAAGTTCATACATACACAACATTTAAAGAAGGAAATATATCCCATATTCAATATGAAGAAGAATTTTTTAGAGGCTTCATTTTGACATGGTTGGTATGAAGAGTATAAATGAGATTTATTAAGTTTGAATATCTGGGAGTCTCTATTTTGAATACGTACATGAGGTAGATTTTCATAATCTGTTAATCAAAAAATAACCTACTATGTTCATTATAATTAATAATTATTCATATTTTATGTAACTCCCTATGATTTTGTGAATTAATTTTTTGGGATTAAGTTAATAATTTTGATATTTTTCACTTCACGCAATATTGTATATAGTTTTTATTATCTAAAATCACTATATTTGGATTATTTTATACGCAACACTGACTTACCTTGCATTAAACACAACACTAAGATACTGCAAAACAATACTTTATTATTATATTTATTTAAATGAGATAGTTATAAATTAGTCATTAAACATAGTAATATGATTAGTAATAAATAATTTTTAAATATTACTGATAATAGTTTCAATTATATATAACATATTTATAATTAAACATATAATTTTTTTAATGCTTTTAAATGTTTTAAAAAAATATTTTCATAAAGGAACTATTTTTACATGATTCTGTAAACAATAATGACATTAATTTTAAACACTCTTAGAAATTTAATTTGACAAAATAAACTTAATTTTCTAATTCATAATTTCAAAATTATCTTAGGTTGATTTATTGTATTTTTTCAAAGAAACTTCATTTTTGATGAATAGTGAAAATTACTGAATTTTAATTCAAAACTATTTTTTCATGTAATTTATTTATATAGTTAAATTAAATTTTAATTTGGTTTTAAAGTCTCTATAGATAAATTATATATAAATTAATCCAATTTAGTTCATTAGAATCATTTTTATATTGTATTTAGATATAAAATCATAATGAACTTTTTAACATTCTTACTTTAAAAACTCATTTTCTCACCACGTCTGTGGGATTAGCATTAAACATAATCTTTCCACTTCTATGAATTGAATTTCCAAAAAAAATACATAAATGGTTTTAATCAGTATAATATTTATATTTTAATAATATCAACTTAATATTTGACAAAAATATTAGTCATAGTGATTAAAATTAGACTGATTAAGGTAAAAGTAATCTTAATAAGGGACTAAAACTTAAACTTAAGAGCCAAAAGGACCTAGAAAATTTTACAAATCCCATTTTATGGAAATATTTAATACATATACCTTCCATTATTAATTTAATTTTATTTTATATGACTTTTTTAGGTAAAAAAGTGCGTACACCTAACTTGTTTTCAAAAATGCCAAGTGCGTCCCCTCCTTCCATTATAAAAAGGCAGTCAACCATCCACCTTATTCAAACCTCTAAAACCACTTTTTATTAGACAATATCTTCTCAGTTATCCTCCTAAAATACCTAAATTCATCCATGAAGCTTACCTTTGTGTTTAAATTCAACCAAGGAATCCCTTTGGTGAAAACCAAAAGGAGTTACCAAAAGAAAAGGTTAAATCCTCCCTCATGCTCCTTGCTTTTATTTTAATTCTACACCACCTCAATTCATATAATCCAAAAGAAAAGGTTAAATCCCCCCTCATGCTCCTTTCTTTTATTTTAATTATACACCTCCTCAATTCAAATTATTCCATGATTATATAACCAAAAAACATTCTAAATATTCTTATAATTTTTTAAATTAAGGGTTATACCTACACTTACACACACATCCGTAAAATGGTTAACGAGCATACCCTTCTTGTGTACGATGAACTATCGCCTCACGAAACAAAGTTGTTTGTTCATCCTTTACCGCGTTTGATGGTGGGAATTATGATGGAAAATATATTTATATATGATATTTATATGATATTTATAGTTTATTTATTATTATTTAGTTTTTATATATAACATACCTTTATGCTTTCTATCTTGTGGTTATATGATAACATCATTTCTGGAAGTGTGGACTACCTCCTCCTCAAAGAAATGTGAGACGTTCACACAATACATAGAATGTATTAAGGATGGGTTTAATTAAACCTATTTTTCATAAAAAAAACTTATATATTTTATTCATAACATACTAACCTTTCTTAAAATATAATATATCATTTTTATTACCCTTTTCACACACTAAAATGTGATAACATTATTCGTGGATGTGTGGACTACTGCCTCCTCGCCATGATGTGATTCCTTTTAAATTATAAGAATTATATATATAATTATATATTATCAAATTAAATGGTTTTTACGATATAATTATAATTATATAAGGATATATTGTTACTTACCTTCTTTCAATAATGATCATTGAAAAATGGGAATGTTACTCATGCGTACGTATGGACTACTGTCTCTATGATTGTAATGTTTGTTCATTTTTCATAACCATATTTAATGATTGGTTTTAAAAGTATAATTTATGTATAGATATGATAATTATTTCATGATTATTATTCTAGATATGTTTATCTGATGACTCCGTTGACCATAGTTGACCTACCAAAGTTGTTTTTAACACATGAACCGAATTTGGTTAAAACACCCGACATAAACATAATGGTTTAAGTAGTTGTTTAAAACATTGTAATAAGTGATGTAATGTCTTGGATTTTCCATGTATTATTTTTAAATATTATTTTTATTTATTTCAATACCACGCTTTGTAACGGTGTGCGATTCTGAGGCCCGGAGTTCCCAGAATAAATGTTTGAAATAAATTAAACTCTAAATAGAACGCGTGAGTGGATTTCAGGGAAAAAGTATATTAAATTTTAAACAGGATCCCGAATAATAAATATAAGAGAATTTTTGTGTTCATAATAGAGACATTACCTTATGCGGGGCCTAAAATTGATCTGCGTGGGTCGACTGTAAAAGTTAGTTTTTGGATATTTTAAAGGAAATAAAATAAAAAAATAATTTACCTTATTTGAAATGTTTCATTTTTAACACAACGACCTAATTATTCCACTTTAAATATGTGCTTATGTAATGTTCTTAGATTTATTTGCATGAACATGTGAATTGATGACTGCTATTGGAGTTGTGGAGGAGGACCTGTTGGCGGACGATGTCGGAGCAATCGATCGACGTACCTCAGATTAGAAGGAACCTCGCCAATGAATGTGACGTGATGATAATTCTCCAATCTAATTGAGGTAGGGGTTTTGTTATTTCAATTTGTTTTTTTCTATTATTTAATTAGATGATGAATGCAGATCACCCCATGAACAAGTTGATCTGCGGGTTGTGTGTTCTAACGGGATGGTTGTTATTTCCATTTATACTGGGGTTTTGATCTGAGAATTGATTTAGGATAATTGTTGAATGGTTTTTTATTCTCCTATTAATACTATTAACATAAGAGTATTGAATCCATTAAAAATGATAGCGAAGGTGCGTTCTTCTTTTGTTTATTGAATGTCTTCCTCCTTTTTAACCCTGTGTTCTTTGCGTTCATCACGGAGTAATGAAAAATGGATTTTTGCACATCCATTTAACAACATAATGATCCCAAAATGGAGATCCAACATCCCAATGACCAAGTGGTGGTTCGATGATGATGGCAGATGATGAATCGACTCAAATCAAGGGAGATCATTCTTTGAGCTTTCTTTTTGCCGGTGGATCGATACATGTTTTTGGAAAAGATTAGAGGTTTGATACCAACGAATGTGGATTCTTGGTGTTGGGGAGACCTCAAACAGCGAGTTTTGAAGTTTTTGGATGGATGAATCGAAGATCGTAGAATCACCTGAGGCACGACAATGAAGAATAGTGTGTTCTGGAAAATCTTGAAGAGCATGGAGTGTTCTCCGAAGAACACGTTGTGTTGGGTTATCATGGAAGCAGTTAGGTATTACGCTCTATAGACAGTGAAGGACGTGACATGCTCCTGAGAGGACATGATGTGTGGGACCCATCCATTGGCCGTTGGAGTTCCAGGTGACAGGAAGCGTAGACATGGAATGTGACCATAGTCACATGGCGTGTGGGTCTTTACGTGAACTCGGCGTGTATCTCAGAAGATACATGGACACATGGTGGAGTACACGACAAATACTCCACCACACATCTAGATATGCCCAGATATGTGGACCGCCCAATGTACTAGTACATAGTCTAGGACACATGGGTTGAATTCGTGTATGGTCACATGGAAAGCGTATGCAGAGTCTTCCTCGGGTAGCGTAACAGGGCATGTCATGCTCTTACATGGTGTGGGTTGACTGAAAAAGATAGTTTTTAGTCATTTTAAAGGAAATAAAATAAATTAATAATTTATTTTATTTTAAATGTTTCCTTTTTAATGCAATGAACTAATTCCTCCCCTTTAAATATGTGCTTATGGAATGTTCACAGGTTTAGCCGCATGACCCTGTGAATTGACGACTACTATTGGAGTTGTGGAGGAGAACCTGTTGACAGACGACGTTAGAGTAATCGATCGACGCAACTAGTATTTGACAGAACCATGCTAACGAACGTGACACGATGATTGTTCTCCAATTGAATTTAGTTAGGGGTCTTTTTATTTTAATTTTTTTTATTCGTTCTTCAATTAAACTACGAATACAGATCAACCCATGAATAGGTTGGTCCGCAGATCGTGCGTTCTTACGGGAGGGTTATTATTTTTGTTTCTTCTAGGATTTTTATTCGAGAATTGATTTAGGATAATTGTTGAATTGTTTTTGATTTACCTATTAATCCTATTAATATGAGAGGATTTACATCGTGAAGAACGATGGCGGAGGTGAGTTTCTCCTTTGTTTATTGAATTTCTTCCTCCTTTTTAACCCTGTGTTTTTTGCGTTCTTCACAGGGTTATGCACAGTGGATCTTTGTGCATCCATTTTTCAATGCAACGATCCAAAAATGGAGATCTGACATCGTGATGACCTAGTGGAAGTGAGACGACGATGGCGGATGATGAATCAGCTTAGATCGAGGGAGATTGTTCTTCAAGATTTCTTTGTGCGTGTGGATCGATACATGTTTTTGGGGTAGATTGGAGGTTCCAAACCATCAAAAGTGGATTTTTGGTGTTTGGGGAACCTCAACCCTTGAGTTTTGAAGCGATTGGATGGTCGGATCAAAGATTAAAGAATCACCCGAGGTGCGGTGTTGAAGAACAGCACATTCTGGAGAATCTCAAAGAGCACGGTGTGTTCTCCAAAGAACACGATGTGTGGGGTCAGCATGGAAACAGCTAGGTCTTGTGATCTATATATGGTGAAGGAAACAATGTACTCTCGAGAGGACATGATGTGTGGGCCCCACCCAGCAGCGGTTGGAGTTCTTGGTGAGAGGAAGCATAGACACGGCATGTGACCATAGTCACACGACGTGTGGGTCCTTACATGAACTCAATGTGTATCTTAGAAGATACAAGGACATAGGGTGGAGTACACGACATGTACTCCCCCACACAGCCAGAGGCACCCGGATACACCGACCACCCCGTGTACCGGTAGACGGTCTAGGACACATGGGTTGAAGTCGTGTACAGGCACATGGTGAGCATACACGATGTCTTTCCTGGGTAGTAGAACACGGCATGTCACGCTCTTACATGCCATGTATTCCTTCTTCTACACAAAAATCCTTACAATACGGGCCGTTGTACACGGGCAGTACCTAAGGTCAAAGGAAATGTCTTGTATCCCTTCTAAATGTCATGTACTTCTCTATACATGGCTTGGTCCTATTGTCCACCATTCCTTGGACAATTTCATTTGGGTTAGTACCCCTTGGCTTATTCCCCTGAAGGTCATGTATCGTTTCCAACCACATGGGTACGATCCCTTCAGCAGGACCTTCCGAGATAGAGTTAGGTATCCCTCCGAGAGGCCCAGAATGAGATCCTATATCCATTCTTGACTATAGGTAGAGTGTGGTATCAATGTGAATAATCCTACAGGACACTGATCCTCTACTTATCAGGTGAATCCAGATGAGTCGCAGTATCCACCAATGCCCTGGTATTGATCCTCATATATGTATTGTGATCTTTCTAAAATATGAGTGTGTTCTACAGGAAGGAGTGTATCTGTTCTCTCTTCAGATCTATTAGTGAAACTATCACTCTCATTGAATTTCCTAATGAATAGTAATTCTTGGACAGATATCATCAGAGCTGTCAGACTCATGAAGTGAGTTCTCTCAGATGAGTTATTTTTGGAATCTTAGAATAGAATCCATAGCATGGGTATGCAGTCATTGTTGACTACGGGTCTGGGTTTTGAGTATATATGTATGTGTTTCTCTTTCTATATGTTAAATAGACATATACTGTGTTGACTGAATGTACCTTTACTTTGTGTATTTATTTGGGGTTTTTGGGGTCCTCTATTGAGTACTGTTATACTCACCCCCACACGAGCTTTGCTCTCACGTGTCATGTCTTTTGCAAATGAGAGGCCTTTTAACGGAGTCCAGGGTAGACTAGGACCAGACCGAGTTTTTTGAGTTCCTTACAGGACAAGGTGTTCCTACGACTATGAGCAGTAGTCCCATTTCCTCTTTGTGCTTACAGGTTGGACATTGTAGTTTGAAAACTCTTTCTTTTGGGGGGCTTGTATTCTATCCTGATTTACTTTATGCATGTTACTTCCATCGTACTCTGTTGGTTGGGTTTAGTTGCATGCATTCATTTTGTTCCTTAGTGGTTTTAAAATTTCAGCATTTGTGGGCTAGTATGTGTGTGTGTGTGTGTGTGTGTGTAGGTACTTAGGCAATGCCTCCCATGTTAGTGATATGCCTACTCGGTGCTAGTCACCAGCCCCTGGCATATTAGAGGCGGGCTTGGGGAGTTACGGAGCGGGCCCCACGGGGACGGGTCATGAAAATTGAATTAAAGGTAAAAATAAAAATTAAAAAGGTTATGAATCAATTAATTAATTAACATATGTTTTTTATTCAGGATGATAAATACACGCATGATAAGTTGGACTCAAGGTAAGGGAATTTCATATCACTTTTTATTTCTGTGAGATACATGTCATATTCATCACTTGCTTCTTTTCTGTGGTGTATATACTGCCCTATGAAATTTTATATCTTTAATTTACTTATTTAATGATATTAAAATCTTTAAATGATGTTATTATCTCATGGGGATCATAATTCTAAAGTTAATCTATTATTAAGTATTTTCTCATCTCACTTTTATTTTCCATGATAAACAAGCCATTTTCACCACATATTTATTATATGTGGTGTGTTTATTAATGATGTATGTATTATATAATAAGTATAATTAAATTTATGGGTATTTAAATATCTCTATTATGATCTTTCCTTCATGTGGTTTATGTTTCAAAAGTTACCAAATTGGTAAAATAATTTTGTCTCAATTTTCCTTCTTTGAGGTACATGCATGTTATGCACCTGTATTTTTATATGAGGTGTAAATAATGTCTTTTAACATGTTATATCATGAATATAATTCTTTTACTATCATTTTAAACTTCATGTAATTTTATTATTTCCATGGTATTATGAATTAAATTTAACAAAGTGGCAATGGTTTATAACTTTAATCTCATCGTTTATCGAGATTGTTTATGATTATGTTTCCATTGATGAAATATTATGATCTATATCTCAATAAATCTAATGATTTTCCTTAACCTATGGATATTCATGTTATATCCAATTAATCTTACCATTTTACACTCTTTTTTACTTAAGATAATTAAGAAAATGATTTTACGGAAATCTAACTTTATTTCTCCTTTCAGTCGAAAATTTGTGTTCTTTAAAAACCATGTTTTCTAAAAATATTTTTAATTTTTTTTTACTATTATCCTATTATGTTTGAAGGAAATTTTTACCCATGTATTAATTTTACAAAAACGTTTTTAAATGGAATCTTCTTATCATTTTATGATCAAGGTACTTTTCTGAACTTGTAAGGAGAAGAAGGAATGTTCGACATCTGTAGACCTACCCACCCTCATGACCATCATTTCCTGGATGCTTCCTTTGTAAGTTTATAAGGTTAATTTTTTTAAATAAAATATTTTCCTAATATTTTGGAAATTTATTGACATCAAAATGGGTTTCAATGAAATTTTTTAAAATATATATATGTTTAAAAATTGTTTTAAATTATTTTTTGAAGATTCTTTTATTTGATTTAGAAAGAATGTTTTCAAAGAAATGGATTTCAATTATTTCAAATATTATTTTATAATTTTTTAAATTATTTTCAAATAAAATGGTTTTTAAAATGTTTTAAACCCCTTTTATATGTTTTCAAGGAAAAATGGTTTTCAAAAATGATTTCAAGCTTTCTTTACATGTTTTAAAGGTTATTTTCTAAGAAAATTGTTTTCAAAAGGATTAATGTTTTAAAAATAATTTTCAAATAAGAAAGGATATTTTACTAATGAATTGTTTTCAAAATATCGTTACAAGTTATTTTCCATCTAAGATAACACACTTTTTTATATTTTATGCACTATAGGGGATATGATCCAATAATACCATTCATATTCTTTTTTAAATGTTTTATGTTTATATGAAATGATTTTTATGACACCCATTACTATTTCATGGGTTATATGATTTTAAAACTTGCTTCCTTTCACGGTTTATGTTTTGATGAAATGATTATGAAACCAATATTTTTTCCACAAGTTATGATATTATTACATGTTTAAGACACCCATTTCATTTCATTAGTTTTGATATGATTATTTATGACCTTTTCACACATGTATGTATGGTATCATGATGATTTGGGTGATACCTATATCCCCCTCCAATGTATTGGGTAATGATTTATGTCTCTTGAGATAACGATGAGAATCAAGTCAATGGGCTTGATCCACATTGGAAAGATGGAGAAACCCAATCCCTTATAAGGAAAGGACTGTGATTGGGTATGGTGGTGTGTCCCACCCAGTAGGTGTAGTCACCATGGAGATGGAATATGGGGAAACCCGATCCACTATGGGAAGATGGAGAAACCTGGTCCACTGTGGTAAGATGGGGTGTCGGGGTGTCGGGGTGTCGGCGGTCACTAACAAGGGGTTGGGGTCGAGGCGGTCACCGACATGGGGTTAGGGACATTACGGTCACCGAGGGGAGAAGGAGGTGGGGGTTGGGGTCTTCATCAAGGGGAGCGGGAGGTTGGGGTCGGGGTTTAGGGTCACCACCGAGGGGAGCAGGAGGGGGGTCATCCCTGAGGGGAGTGCGAGGTGGGGGGTTGAGGTTGGGGGTCTCCACCAATGAGGGGAGATGGAGTTGGGGGGGTCGCCGCTGAGGAGGGGAGAGGGAGGTCGGGGGTTCAGGGGTCATAGAGGGGAGCGAGGTGGTTCAGGGTGGAGGGTAGGGGACAAATTTAGGGTCTTTTAATAATATGTTGGGCAGTTTAAATAACCCATCTCTAATTGTTAAAATAAAAATATTTATATATATATTGACATTTTAATAAAACCATTACAGTATTATAAATTTTTCATGCGATTTATTTCACAATGGTTATTATATTCACTGCTAACCAATATTTTTTTGTAGTGTATGAATGTGTTCTGAAATACATCCCTGACATTGGTCTCAAATCACTACACCCAATTATGCTATGTTTATTGCATATTTCATGTCATTCTATAAAGTCCTAATGCATTTATATCATCACATTCATGGAATCACAACCATGTATAAGGCATGTTCAATGTGTATCATGCATGAAATACCTCAACTCCCCTTATTTCTTCTTGGTGAAACACACAAAGGATTGAATGCTCAACATATCCTATTAGATGTGTGTGCTTGAGTTTCTTCAAATGGATCTTATATTTTACGCGAGAACACATTGTTTTGGGATTATTATTATTATTATAGTTTTCAAATTATTCTAAACCAGTGTGAAAAAGTATATCCTTCTTCACATAATATTATGTATGTGATTCATTCTTCTTACTGTAAATCATGCGTGGAAACACTCCTTCACACAAATCAATCATGAAAACACTCTTTATTCTTCACACAAACTAGGTTGACTTCACAATATCTCAAAGCTCTTCAGAGACCATAAAAGGTACATGGATCTATCTTCACATAGAAATTATGGACAGATCATTCCTTCTTCATGAAGCATAGAGTCTCACATGATCTTTCTTTGATAAATCAACAGAGTCTCATAGTTATTTACATCATTCAAGAGAGTGCATGAAACCACTTTCATGTAGATGAATAGGCATGCATGACGCTTATTTGGGTTAGTGCAAGCATGAATCCTTATGGATGCTTTGTTTTCACAAATGAAAAATGAGACTTCTCAGAATATTTCAGCATCATCAACTCGGTTGATGCCTTATTATTTATAGATGAAGGTTTATAGTATTTTCACCTCCTAGGATCTACTTTCTATGTCGTGTCAATGCATTTTGAATCGCTAAAGATCTTGGGCTTTACAAATACTTCCAAAGTGGGTTATTTATTTTTTTTATGCTAGAAAAGGGGGCACCTGGGCTTCATGAGATCATATTATTCCTTCACAGTATGGTCTCATGTGCATGAGTTATAGAATTTCATGCAATAGAAATGCAGTATCTTCACTATACATTCTTTGACAATGGTTCATTCATAATTTTCAACCAATATTGTATCATGTTCTTGGAATAACTGCATGCCTGCAAGAAGAATATTCATTCATTATGTCAATCATATCTTTTTCTCGATCTAGTATCGATCACCAGAGATGGCTCGACCTTTGGTGAGCTCGCGACATCCAACCAGTAGCATCGTGATGACCCGGATATGAAGCTGCTGGGAAGATGTAGAGGATGATAGCAGTGCCTCAATCGGATGACATATATCAATGAAATCAGAAGGATTTTCTTATTTGCATAACTTTTTAAGACCCACAAATAGTATTCCACATCCACTCTCCCACATAGATCTCTTCTTATGAATAGTGGATGGGGTTGTCTAATTGGTTTACTATTTTTTAAAATAAATCCCAATATATATACTTAGTTAAATTACTAAGTATGAATATTCCAACCAAATAAGGACCTTTTCAAAATGTTCTTCATTATAAAATCATATTTTTTCTGGACATTATAATTTCACTTCTCCAAAACATTTCTTCATGTAAAATAATATTTTCATGGTGTTCAGGATCTCTTCATGAAAACAACTATATTTGTATAATCATTCACATCTTCTTTAGACTTCATACAATCAAGAAACATTTTGGATGAATTATCTTATTTCATTGTTGGAAACAATGTGTTATGTCAAATAACTTAGTTACACTTGTCTTCTGTACATAAGAAAAGTTCAACAATCATCATGGTTTCATGATGAATTACTCAAGCATGACATCCAATTTCATCAAATGAATCCATAAAAATTCTACAAGCATCACCACTTTATATAATGGTATGACCTTTGAACTTCCATAGATGTAACTCAATAGTTAATAGACATTCTTGGGAACATCAATGCACTTCCAATCAATTCATCTTCCTCAAGAAATATTGAAAAACTCAAAAAAATAAAACACAAACCCAATATAGGATCTTCGTATGTGTGTGTGTATACATATATAAAGACATAAAGATATCTAAATATATTCATATATTATTTTTTTATATTTCGTACAGGGGTATTCCAATATATATTTTATACATGCATATAGTATCAAAAAATGAAATCAAAATAGAAATACATTAAATATATTTTATTTCATATGGGTATTTTTTAATGTTAATTTTAAACAAAAAAATTACATCATAATTGCATCACCATTTTTGTATAAAGTTTTCATGGGTAACTAAAAACATTTATAGGAAATTATACCAATAATATGTTAAGATACACTTCCATACTTGATAATTTAAAAACACTAAAACAATGATTATCCAAACTCTTTGGAAATCAAAAATGGTGTTTGTACAGTACAAAGGAAATACACTACGGTACAAAAAAAGGAATATGGGTCTTATGGTACATGTACAATCAAAGAAGAACTAAAAGGGTGAAACATTGCAAGATAGACTAAAAAGGAGTAGAAAGAATCACAAACCTTGGGTTTTGAAAGTATTGATTTATCCCATATGTTTGAGGGGGAGCGGTGAAAAAGTGTTTAATTCTGTGAGAGCCTGAATGATGTGAGTGATAAGATTCTCTATTATGGTTGTATTTAAAAGATCATAAGGGTATTATTATCACTTTCCAAAAATAGTGGACAAATACATGTTTTATCCACACTAATAATACCTATAACTGATAAAAACTATATTTATCACCTCTTTTGGGAAAGCACTAATAAAAATAATATAAAATAAATTATATAAAATATTAAGTGAATATATATTAAAAATTACTTATTTTTTTAAAAACGTAAATATTAAATAACATTATTAATGAATAAATAATCGTAAATTCATGAAAGTCATAAATGAGTGAAATTTAATAACTAATAATTAATAGACATCAAAAATATTTTAAAAAAGGACAAGTTTTATTATTTATATAAATTATTAAAAAATTAAAAATCAATCTATATTTAAACAAAGATGAATACAAATTAAATATCTATATTAAAAACATATTAAAAACAACAAATTTTAGTGAATAAATATTAATAAATAAATATAAAAAATGAAAAATATTAAAAAATATTAAAAATGAATAAATTATAAAAGTAAAAAATTGTAGAGCCCAAGGACCAGTTAGGTTCCAATGAGAGGTCTGTGAATCAATGGTACCCCTATTTAATGAATATTATCTCATTTTAAATTCAACCTCAGGAACAGTTTAATGTTCTTGATCCACTCAATTTTTTATCATAGCCCCACCTTTGTGTGTAATAATAAAGAATAGAGTGCATCACAGAATATTTAGAATTTTTTGTAAATAGTATACTCCTTTTCATGTTGGTAAGAAACCCCAACATGGATTCTATTCACTATTTACACAAGTGAATATAACATGTTAGACACTCGGGTTAAAATCTCTCTAAAATTTATTAGACACCACAATTAGTCTTCTTCTCTGATTGGATATATATCCTTATCATAGGATGCTAGTAGTAGGTTAGAAAACTAAGCTACAAGATTCCTCCTTAATATTGATCCATAGCTAGAAATATCTTCATAGATAGTCTTCCTCTATAAGAAAGTTATATTCCCCTTTTCTTGTGTACAATTCTTAAAGGTCTTCAAGATGTCTTTAAAAATATCGTTGGACCCAAAACTCCTTTTAGATATTGAATGATCTAAATTATATTATTCAAATGCTTGAGTAAATGTTATCACCTATTTCCAGAATTACCCAACATTGGGTCACTCTCACTTTGATACAAATATATATCAGGTTCTTGAAATGATCTTTCAATTCTTCTCATATAATTCCTCATCACATAAGTACACAATTTATCCACAATAAAACAATAATTGTGCAAGTCATAATATCTTATTAATTCATAATATAAAATCCTCATTTTAATGTTTCAAGAATAAAACATTTAATTTACTTATTCCAATATATATTTTGTTGGCAGAGGTATTATATTTTACTCTTATTGAATGTCCCATAATTTTCATAGGTATTATTTATCATTAAAAACATAAGGAATTATCATGGTTTCAGGTATCCTTATTTCTACATGTGGATTTCCATCATTCATGAAGGTAATGTGTGGCTTCCATCTTAAAATGCACCCATATGACTTGGGTTTTCTTATATGATCACACTTGCGGCTCAAGACTCAATCCATATGCATTCATCTCACAAGAGATACCTAAAGACCCAGGCTTCTCTATTCATCATGATGTTAATAAATATTGTGCATCAGGAAGTATTAAACAACCTTCCATTAAAATTCCCAAAAGACTCAGGCCAAACTATTTCTTCATGTGGTCTCAATATTCTTCACGTATTCATACCATCAGTTAGAATTCATTAAATATCTTGCATTTACATCGCATCCACTGGTTTTTTAGATGTGGATCAATGGATATGGCTTCCTTATATTAATGAATTCAATGTATATTCATGCAATTGAATCTGAATGAATATATCATTTTGATATTACCGACTCATTAATCCAAGCATTTATCACCTGAGAACATCTTAGGTCCAAATTTTGTAAATCTTCATGTCAGTACGCATGTGCATGGATATAATACAATCCATAGTGGATGTCTTGATCATATGATAATTGTTTCCATCATAAAATCATGGTAGAAAACTTGTCATCGTGATAGGATATTGGACTAGAATGACTTCATGGTCACTGTGGATCAATAATTATGGAAATACCATGCTCTACAAACACCTCATGTGAGGGAAGAAGGAGATGATCACTATCTGATTAGGTGGACCGCATAAAACATATCAGACGACTCTTCTTATTTCTGAATTTTTTTAAACACCCAAAATTTTCACATGATTAATGATCCGAAATCGATTCTATATATCATTGTGTGTTTCCATTTATAATTTTGTGTCCTAATTCACTGTCAGATATGAGTACAAGGGTCATCTCTCGAAACCACATTGTCAGTAACCCTTTACTAATCCAACAATGTCATGCCACCCAACAATGTTTCTCTATCCCTATTCTCCCTTTAATATCGATGTTTGTGAAAGATTACCTACCACCAATTATCTTACTATGGTATACTCTTGTTCCCACCTTCAACATACACCGCATCTATTACTATGATGGACTCTTGTACCCAACTGAGAAGTGGCTGCACCTTATTCTATTTTCTTGTTAGTTTTCTTGGTTTTCATAATTTAATTCCAACAAAAATGTGTTAAGATAAAATATTAAAACAACAAGTGTAAAATGAAAATACAAAAATTTATTGAAAAATATAAATTTTATATTTATATTTTTACATGGTCATTATCACTCTTCATGGAAATCACATGTCTAACATTTAAATAATAGTTCAACTATCATCATAATTGACATAGATAATTACTCAAGCATGACATTCAATTCCACCAAGTGATTTTATAACAATTATCAAATCATTACTACTCTATCCTAACTCACATATTGACTCATTGACAATAAATAAAACACATGGGAATAATAATTTTTTGGATTTAGAAAAACACAAGGATTGGTAAAACTCTCTAAATTCTATTAAACACATGATGCACCAAATAAATAATATTATTATGTTGGGGCCACCATGAATTCTTAAATACCCTCTTTATTATAGGAAACTAAGGGAGATAAAAAAGTTTCAACCCTTAGATGATTATAGTGAATTTAAAGGTATTCTTACTTAGGTGGTTAAAATACCTCTAGAGTTCATTGTCCTGCAAAAGTTAACTCTTCCAGTATCCATAGACATCCTAAAACTCTCCTCCAGTCTGAATCATATATCTTATGACCCTCTGTACCTAGAAATCCTTACATGTATAATTCCTCCATTATTACTCTCCCATAAAAATAGGAATATGCATGAAATGACTTATTGGGGATCTAAAAAACACCATACTTGGAGGAGGAAAGTTAGAGGGGACCCTTGTACAAACCCCCTTATTGTAGATCCATATGGATCTAAATGAAATACTGATACCCTGATGGTGGATGATCGCTACCCAAAAATATGGAAACTAACAGAGGAAGGATCCTTTATGTAATTGTCATAGGCGGAGTCTAGATTAATTCATCCCCACCTACTCTAATGAAATCCCTATGTTGGAACTATCATGGGCTTAGAAACCCATGATTATGCCATATGCTCCGGGAACATTCTGCTTAAAGTCTAATTGATATGGTTTTACTTTTTGAAACCATATTACAATTCAAGTAAATGGTTGTTATTGGAAAAAATATGTCTTTCATTGTTGCTTCTCGGTCTCTCGTAATGGAAATTCGGGTGCCCTTTGTATTTTTTGGAAGAATGCATTGATGTTAGAGTGTCATATTTATATTCTAACCACATTATCACCTCCACTAACCATCAAAACACAGTTATATGGGTCTTCATTGTATTTTATGGATTTCCTCCTAAAAGAAACAAATGGAAGTCATAGAATATTATTCAAGTCTCGTGTAAAATATTTCTTAGACTAGCCTTGTTCGAAGGGGACTATAATGAAATTATGTTCCAGTTCAAAAAAGGGGAGTTAGTATATTTTATACATCCATGATGTATTTATAGTAAGAGGGTATGGGGGTAAGATATTCTAATATGGTGCATAAATACACACCTTTCACTTGGGTCATAGGGTACATGTTTATCACCCACATCGCATAGCGGTTTGGCCATTTCCTAGGGTTGAGTGAATAGTCTCATTTATTCAGGTCCTTCCAAATATCTCACATGTTACCTACCACCTCAAATCACTACCAAATTATTATCAACATGGATTATGATAAAATGATACCACAATATGATAAATTTTTAGATTTTAGAGCTTTTGGGGCAAAGAAAGTGAATGTGAAGACGTGATCTGAGATAATTGGAAGGTTATTGACCCTAAAACAAGGAGGAACATTCACCATGTGGCATAAAGACATAAAACATGGATTGATTCCAAATATCAAAATCTCAATATAATGTGAGATGTCAATGAATGAAATTTGAAGGTTCTCTACTCTCACCCTCTAACTGATATTATCTTGTCAAGAATCAGTGAGCTTGAAATGGAAATTGACATAACAATTTATATATATCAGAGAAATATTCTGGCCCATTTGCGCACATGAAACCAAAATTAGAGAGTTTGATGATAATATGACTTATTTCCACCAGAAGTCCTCCACAAGGCATTGCAAGAACACTATCTAAATCCTGAACAACAATGAAGGTAAAGCTGTCACCAATGATTTAGGGATACAAAATGTTATCATGCAATTCATTCAAAATCTATACATATATAGAGTATCTTCCTAATCCATTAAATTTTAGTCTCTTATTAAACCTATGGTTTCTAATGTTATGCCTCACCAAATCATGCACAATCTCCCTAATGAGGAAATTTTTGGGTCCTCATGAAAATTCATTTCTCTAAAGTTCCAGGTCCAGTAGGTTTTCAGGACCCTTTTCAAAAAGTACTTGTATATTATTGGGTGGGATATCTTAGACCTTATGAGAAAACTATGGGAAGGAAAAATTAATCCATCCACTATCATTAAAACCATCATTACCCTCATCTAAAAAATTAAAAAACCCCTTTTGTCCTTAGATTTTTGGCTAATTAGCCATTGTAATTTTTATTATTATATTTTTTTATAAGATCATGGTTAACCATCATCATCCATGGTTATCATCTATTATCTCCAAAAAATATATTCCCTTTGTTCCTAAAAGGATAATTATTGAAAATTCCATTATATCCTATGATATATTTCACTCCATGAAAACTCAATCAGTTTCTTAAAGAGGTATTATGGACTTGAATATTGATATGACTATGAATTATGATCATATGGAGTGGTACTTACTTTAGTGTGTATTGAAAAAAATGTTTTTTTTCTCCATATGGATTGATATAATTATGCAATGCATCTCAATGATTTCTTTTACGATAAAAATTAATGAAAATATCACTCAGAGCTTCACCCCTTCTAAGGGCCTTCGATAGGGGGATCATCTTTCTCCGTCCATTTTATTTTAGTAGTTGATGTTTTCTATCATCATATTTCAATAGAAGAAAGAAATAATTATATTCATGGGGAAATGGTATGCCTGAAAATCCCACCCATTATAGATCTCATATTTACTGATGATAGTCTTCTTTTCTCTATGGCCGCTCATGAAGAATTCATTTCTATATGCCATTTGATATCTATATATGAGGAAAATTATATGTAATTGGTTAATTTAGATAAATCTAAAATTTACTATAGTTAATTTGTTTCTTTGAACAATAAGGATGATATTTTTTAGGTTTTGAGTATCTGGATGGTTGATAAACAAAATAAATAACTTGGGATACCCATGATAGTTGGAAGATCTAAAAAAAATTATGAAATATCCTTGATAGTATTGGAAACAATAAGGGGCTGGAAAACCATGAGGGTATCTAAATCCGGGAAGGAAAATCTAATTAATTCGGTGATTCAAGAGATCCCAAGCTATATCATGTCTCTCTTCAAACTTTCAGCCAAAATTTTGACTGTATTCATTCCTGTATTACCAATTTATGATGGGGTTATAACAATGGATGTAACAAAATTCACTAGATGGATAGGAATAGAATTTCCACACCTAAAGCATGTGTTTTATAGGATTTTGTGATCTACACCTCTTAAATGATGATTTTTTTCATGCAAGCCTAGTGGCTACTGTAACACACAAATTCCCTCTATGCACATATTTTCAAGGTTATGTTTTTTCCCCACATAGATTTCTAAAATATGGCCTTAGGCCACCACCCTAGTTTCCTTAGGAGGAGTATCTAGGGTTCATGTGTACTTATGAATCAAGGTATCTACTATAAGATTACGGATGGATCCATCATCAATATTTTGAAGGATCCTTGGTAGCCTAAAGATGATGGTGTTTTGGAGACATCCATAGCGGTCCCTGGGTTTGAGGATGCAACTGTGAGTACCTTGTTTAATGATGTAGGTAATGGATGATGTACTAAAAAACTAGATATATGTTTTAATGAGATAAATGTAAAAATAATTGAGAGTATTCCTTGAATAAGTTATGTGGGGCATGACAATATTTACAGGCATAAAGATATTTTCGTAAGTTCTCAGTGATGTCCGATTACATTCTGGACCTAGATGCACAAATCCATGATGGTAATTCAAATTGGAATATTCTTTCACACCTGGAAGTCACCCCCCCCCCACAAGGTTCTCTATTTTTAGTTTTAGTCTTATGTTAGAATACTCTCATCCAAGGATCCCCTCTCTTTCATCCATGCTTCTAGTGACCATCTTTGATCATTGTGCATGGCGGAGCCTGAATCTCCCTCACAATTTTTTTTCAACACCCTAACGATAAATATGTTTAAACTTATTATTGTTCTAATTATACTTAGTATTTTGAGAAGTAATCTGGCCACACAAAATTTCTAGTTTCTTGGGCCTCCTCTCTTTCTGTGGATAAGGTGGCATTTTAGGCACGATTGTCTGGTTCATTTAGGTTCATCGAAATGATTTCATATTCAACGAGATAAAAAGACCAAATGGTTTTTAGGTCAAAATGTATACTTATTGTTTTGATATGTGTAAGTATGCTGATTATTATATTGAGAGTTCTAGTGTAGCACCTTGCATCACCTCATGGACTCCTCCCCCTTTAGCTGTTCTGAAAATTAACTTTGACATTTCTCTCCTTAAGAAGAAGATTATTAGGTTTGGATTCATGTTATGTGAATCTTATAGATATATCTTTTTTCCATACATGAGTCAACCCATTCATGTTGGGACCCACCATTGGCTGAGGCCAATCCAATATGGGCTGGAATAAATCTCATTATTGAGAAGGGATGAAAATCATTCATCATCAAATCTGATTATCTTAACATCATCAATGTTATCCATGAAAATGAGAGAGGATTCCAATAATTTGGTTTTGTTATTTTGACGATTTGAACCCTTCTCCATCACTTCTTATCTTTCCCCTTCTCATTTATCTAAATTGAGGGGAATTGAGAAACTCATATTTTGGATATTCAAGGTATTTCTAGTGTTAAATAGGCTTGGTAGGATGACATTCTTCCTTAGATGAAGTCCCATGTAAATCCTGATCTTTTATCTATTTAGTTAATCTTAGTTTTTTCAAAAAACAATAATCAAATTATTATATGTAAATATATAAAAATAATTATGCATATATATTTATACATTTATTTATAAACAACATATAAAACCATGGAGGATGGTGTACTGGAAAGAGGTAAGGAAGGTTGGAGGGGTTGTGACACTAGGTTAGAAGGTGAGTAGGGAGGGTGTCAATTGAGTGAAATTAGAGAGGGCTGATGTTGTTAATTTATAGGATTTGAGGCAGGGATCCCCACTATTAAATATGGTAGGGCCGAAAAGGATCCATGTATCCAATTAAGATATTTCAAAAAATATTAAGAATACATATTCAACATTTACTAACATTAAATGATAATAATTATACACACTTGTGTATATATATATACATGATTGGATATACTAATATTGTAAGTTAAATTAATTCAATTATATAGTTATACATATTTTAATAATAAAAAGTATAATATATTATTACACCACATATGAACCTACATAAATTGTTCTAAAGACTCGACCCCATGACTACTGCCCCAAACACCAACCCACCCTAACCACCCCACTTCTTGTGATGGAACATTTTAAAAATAAAAAAAATAATTAACTATAATAATACAAATAGTAATAATATTACATCGATTTTGGGAAAAGGGGATACATTATAAAGAAAATCATGTAGCACAGAAATGAAAGGAAGTACTCGGTGAGTCTCAAACTGAAGAAATTGCTGAGACCCACATGGACATTTACACTATTGAAAAAATAGGATTTAATGTTGGTTTTTTTTATTTTGGACGTCAGTTTTTAACCAATTTTTATAAAGGCGACATAAAAATGATTATTTTCGATGTCGGTTTTACAAAAACCAACACCAAAATCAGATTTATTATGATTTTTCTGTGTCGGTTTTCCCAAAACCGATGTAGAAACCCCCCGCTACCAGGATTTTGGTGTCAGTTTATTAAATAAACAGCATAGAAATCCATCTCTTAGCATCGGTTTTTATAAAAAATGATGCTGAATGTTGGGCACAGGGGGGGGTTTCGGCGTCAGTTTTTATAAAAACCTTGCTCTTTTTTACTCATTTAAAGATGATTTATTACAAATTTTCACTTAAGACAACTATTAGGATAAAGAGTTCTAGTTTCATGAGATGTTAGGAACATTCCATAACAACTTAGATCATAAAACACAACATCATTATTGAAAAATTATTTTACATGACCAGAATATTCTTTCTTACTTTGCATTGCATCGGATAACCTGAGGACATACATATGAATGGGGTGAGCTATAAATCCCTTTAAGGGGGTAAACAAGGAATAACATGAAGAAAATAGTACATGTTATGCTATAGGAATATCAATGGAGCGCAAGAGAAATTTTAATATAAAGGCATGATATAGCATGATTATCATAACCTGGAAATGTGGCAATAATATTTAACATGATATTAGTTTGATACAAGGCTCATTGCATATGGAGAATGAGTAAACTCTCATTGCACTTTAATTAGAACAATTAAACCCCCATTTAACTTGATTTATCATGATACTAGTCTTTACCCAATGCATTGGAGCGCTATCAGGGCGCACCCTTCTTAATCATTTCATTTCATGCATAAGTGTTCCACATGGATCATATAACATATATTAATTAAACATCATAATTTATTCCATGATAATGGAATTTTGAATTCATATATAAAACTCTATAATAAATAAGTAAATTTTCATAATTTTGTATACCCTTGATATAGAAATGGGCATGGTATTCACTACACAATGACTTTGGCTTGGAAAATCGTAATGCAAGTTCAGCAACATAACGACATGACATAAGAATTCATAAAAATGGTTGATGAGAGAGAAATGGGTGTGTCTTAATATTTACATGAAATGGTCTGTAAGAGGATTATATATATATATGTCCCAACATATGTGATGGAATTTATATTCATAATACAAAATAATTGCTTGAATGTAAATGGAGAGATAGAAATCCCTTACAATATTTTGGCATGGTGACAGGTGTACATGGGAAGCATTAATGAGAGATAAATGGGTATATCATCATTCAAACATAAGGAAGGAATTATAGGGGATGTTACATATCATACCCAAACATTTTTAATTGAAAATAAAAGGGAATAACAATATAAAGAAACATGGAAGAAATGAGAAAGGAAGGAAATCCCTTACTTTGAAGTGTGATCCCAAAGGCTAGTGAGAGGCTTGAGAGGGGATTATTGGGAGCTTGGGGCACCTTGGGAGGATTATAGATAGAGGAGGGAAGGTTTTGGTCGATCGCAAAAGGTTTTGAGTGGATTTAATGGGAGGTTGAGTGGGTTTATATAGGGAAAGAAAAGGAATTCTTTATAATTTAGGTTTTGGACACTACACATAAACTATTCTAAACCATAAACCATACCAGGATTTTTTATCATGGTTTTTTCCAAATAGAATTGTAAAACAATATTTTATAAGTCCAATGGGAAAACATATTAAAATATTTGGCTTTCTTATGTGGAGGTGAGTCACACTGTCAAGGAAATCGTTTTAAAATGATAAAATGTTTTATAAGTCTTAATGAGTCCACTAAGGCTTTGTAAAATAAGTCAAACAAACCTAAAATCACATTATTTTAAATTTAAAGCATATATTTTCTGAAAATAATTATTATATTATTTTATTACAACACTATTGAGTCATTATGATTTCATAAAACAGGTTATATATTTAAACAGTATTTAATTTTTTCCCAGAAATTCGACTATCACAAAAAATTATGAAAAATTCACCGTTAGATAATTTTGACGTCCTGAATCCAAATATAATATTCATTTTATCTAAATAATTTTATAAATATTTGAATTTTTTACTTTTAAAATAAAAACGAATATTTATTGTAAATTCATGAGTTTTGACCAAAAACATATTTCAAACATTAATAAAAATTCCAATTGTATTCATAAAAAATATACGATCATTTATAAAAAGTAATTTAGTAATAATATTTTATTAAAATATTTCATGAAATCTATTAATTCATAAAAATATATTTTTTAATTGAATATTAACTAAAAATACTATTTGTGCTTTAAAAACCATTTACAAAGTAACAATAATAAATTGAATGTATATTCTTTATCCAAAAATAACAATACACATAATCATAGTGCTAGGGTCTTGTTACATAACCCCTTATAACACCTGTATAATAACAAAGAGTATGTTGTGAGATGGTGACATACTCTTGGGGTGGTAATATCTATTAACTTCCACTTCTCCTATAGGTGGTTATGTTCAAGCTTAACATGTTGAATCTCTTCTTGGGCTTGGTCAAGATTAAAGCCCGGAGACCCTACCTCTTTTCCGAGCTCTAACAAATGGGATTTGTATGGAGAAATTATACTAGATGTGGTCATCTCTTCTATTTTTTAAGTAAATTAGTTTTGTTAAAGCCTTATATTTATACTAATCATGTGATCATTATTCAAAGACTATATTAACAATAGTCAAAATTCTTAACAGTACATTAAAAATCCAAAATAATGAAACCAAAGAAGTGCATATGTTTTATATAACCATTTTACATAATAAGACATTTAATTAAATCAAGAGGAGTTTTAATTAATAAAAGTTTGGGTCGTTAATGTTTTCAAAAATGACATTGAAAACCCTCTATAAATAGGTTTCGGTGTTGGTTACTTGAAAAACTGACGTTGAAATCAAACACTACTTGAAATTTAGGCAATAGCCACAGTTCTAAATCGTGGCTACAGGCCTAAAAACTGTGGTTATAGGTTATATACATAGTTTCATGAACCGTGGCTAGTATTGTCATGGCTATAGGTCGGAGCCTATAGCCACAATTTAAAACTGTTTCTATAGCCCTATAGCCACGGTTCAAACTGTGGATATAGCCCTAAAGCCACGACTCCAACTGTGGCTATAGCCCTATATTCACTGTTTTCAAACTATGGATATAGGGACTACCCTATATACATATCAATAAAGGCCATAGTTCATAAAACTATTGATATAGTCCATTCCACTACATAAAAAAAACCTGGAAAGGGTCATCGTACTGGCTGTTGGGAGGACACTACCAACTGCCCCCTCCCCCACCCACAGCTCTCCCACCCTAGACCAACACCCCCACCCCCTACTCCTACACACCCCCCTGCCCCACCCCTACACACTTCACCCTACACCTTGCACCCCCTTCCCCCTCCTCACTGAACACCCCCTCCCCTTGGACATCCCCCCTCCCCCTAGACACCCCTACCCTTCTCCTGCACACCTCCCCTGCCCCACCCCCTACACACTTCCCCCTGCACCTTGCACCCCACCAATGCACCTTGTACCCCATGCCACATCCTCACTGCACACCCCCTCCACTAGACAGCCCCCCTCCTTCCCCCTGGAAACCCCCCTCCCCCAAAGCCACCCACCCTTTCCCTGGACAGCTCCCTCCCTTTCCCTAGACAGCCCCCCCCCCCCACCACTCCACCTATAGCCTCCCCCCTCCCACTGGTCACCCCCCCCCCCACCACCACCACCACTCCCCCTGTAGCCCCCTCCCTTTCCCTGGACATCCCACCTCCCCCCTAGAGCCCCCCCCCCACCACCACCACTCCACCTGCAGCCCCCCCTAGACACCCCCTACCCCCACAAATCCCCCTGTAGCCCCCTACCTTTCCCTAGACAACACCACCCCCACTCCCCCTGCATCCCCACATTCCTCCCTTCCTAGATAGGCTCCCCCATACCTACACCCCCCTCCTCGAAAGACGCCCTAGATAGCCCCCCACCCTACACCCCCAACCTGCCCAACACACCAGTCAATTGAATTGCGAAAACCAAAAACATGAAAATATGGTTATGATACAAAAATTTCTAGTCAAATGAACTACACTAATAAAAAACAAGCTAATATGATTAGAACTAAATCAAACATTATCAAGCCAAATTCAGTAGAGTGGAACAACACAAAATGTTTTTGAAAAAGATGAAACTGAACCAAACTGAAAATAATGTAACCAAACTAACTCAAACCAATCAAAACTAACTTCAATAAAGCATAATTGAGATAGAAAAAATGAAACTAATGAAACATACCTGGTTGAATCTAAAATTAATTTAATTGAACTGAATAGCCTCAAATCGAGCAAAATGAACCTGTTAAAATTGACATAATGAAAAAAATGAACCCAATAAAAAATAACCTAGCAAACCTAACCTTACCCCAACTGAACCAAGGATATGTGCCTCGTGATGAACTTTTAGAAGGCCTCATTCCCACAGGTTGATAGGTTATCCTAGTCATGTGGTTCTTCACTATCCTCAACAAGATCCAAAATGCACTGTAAAACGTTAGGGAACCCAAAAACAACAAAACCCCCAATTAAAATTTAGTCAAAGAATAAAAATGGAAGAATCATTACCTGAATCTGATAGTGAACTGCACAAATTTCACCTTGTACTCCACGACACCCTATACCTGGTTAATCATACATGAGTGCCCACAATATATTGAAACTCATCCATATGTTAAGATACCAACGCCTCATCCACAAGTTAAACATTCCCAAAGTACATGATATTATGTACCTCATAGTTGGAACACATGATCTTAAAAAAACTACATGAATGAAAACTAAGTCATGCAATATACAACACCTTTCAAAACACCCTGCACTACCTACACCCTGCACAACACCATGCACTCCACCATGCACTGCACTACCTGCACTACACTACACTCCACTTATTTCATTTCACCCTCCACTGCTTGCACCCAGCACCATACACCCTACACTTTCGGCACCCTACACTGCACTCCATTGCATGCACCCTGTATCCTACACTGCATGCACCCTGCACTATCGGCACCCTACACTGCACTGCACTGCACTGCCTGCACCTTGCACCCTGCACCCTGCACCCCCTACTAGTCCCCCTACCCATTCCCACCTCGCCTTCCTTCCCCTCCCCATCCCCTGCCAGCCCCCTTCCCATTCCCACCTCCAGTCCCCCACTTCCCCCACCCAGGAAAGACCCCCCAAGACCGTGGACACCCCCACCCTTCCCCTGCCTTCCCCACGCACACCCTGCTCCTTCCCATTCCCCCTCTAGACTCTGGACACCCTCACTCCCCCCTCCAGACCCTGGACACCCCCACCCTACCCATTCCCCCCTCCAGTCCCCCACTTCCACCCCCCATCCATCCCCCCACCCAGGACAGACCCCCTACCAGCCCCTACCCATTCCCCCCCCCCCCACCAAACCCAGGACAGAACCCCCCCCAGACCCTAGATAGACCACCCCCAAGGATGACCCCCAGACCCTGGACAACCCCATCACTCTGCCCCCTCCATTCCCCATGCACCCCTACCAATCCCCCCTTCCCATTCCCCCCTCACCCTACCCCCTGCCTTCCCCATGCACCCCCCTTCAAGTCCCCTTGCCCATTCCCCAATGTTTCCACACATTCATCATCCTAAAGGAACGTAACTCCCGTCTAAGTTAATTTGGTGAGTGAAATATACAGTCATGATAAATATATCAAAAGAACCAATAATATCTATACAATACAATAAAAATTCATATATCAATCAATGTGGATGATATGGGCTGATGATTAATAACATTCATCATTAGTGGATCCACTGTTATTTCCTTTCTTGAGATTATGTTACAAAAATGATTTATTTGCAAAAAAAATCACATTTGGAAATTTTTTCATAAATATTCTCCTTCCTTAGGATCTTCGGAAAAATCATAATGTTATGTTCACACTCTTACTTGATCATATAATATATTTAAATATCATCTATTAATACTACCAAAAACTGATCAAGGTAATTTATAAACACTCTATTCATTAAATTGATGAAGATAGTAGGGTAATTAGTAAGGAAAAACAGATTCACTATAAATTTATAGTGGATTTTCTTGGAATGAAAGGTTTTTTCAATATATATTCTATTTTAACCATCAACTAAAAATAACATGATTAAATAAGAATCATGGAAAAATATTACGATTCTCATAATTGATCAAAAAAAGATTAATATGGGTAATATATACTTATTCTTGATCGTGATCTTGTAATGTTCATGATAACCAAAAAAATTCACATTGATCTGTCTTTCTTCTTAATGAATATACTTGTGAAAATAATTGTAGCACACTCCTTGGACAGCCCCCCTAACCATACCTTCCCCATGCACCCCCTGCCAGTCCCCCTACCCATTCCACCCCTGCCTTCCCCCCTTCCACACCCCGCCCATTACCCCCTCCAGTCCCCCACTGCTATACCCCACCCACCCCTACCAGCAACCCCTGCCCATTCCCCCCTCCAGTCCCCCACTATCATCCCCCCAGCCCTTCCAGTCCCCTTCCCATTCCCCCCTCTACTCCCCCACTACAATCCCCCCCCCCCCCCGCACCCCCTTCTGGCCCCCTGCCCATTCCCCCCTCCAGCCCCCCACTGTCATCCCCCACCCCACCCCCTGCCAACACCCCTGCCCATTCCCCCCTCAAGTCCCCCACTGCCACCCCCACCCCCTGCCATCCACCTGCCCATTACCCCCTCCTGTCCCCCACTGCCATCCCCCACCCAACCCCCTACCAGCACCACCTGCCCATTCCCCCCTCCAGTCCCCCACTGCCATCCCCCTGCCCATTCCCCCCTCCAGTCCCCCCAGCCAGCCCCCACCGGTTGTCAGCCCCGTATGCTTTCCCCCCTCCAGTCCCGCACTACCACCCCCCACTCCCTGCCAGCCCCCATTCCCATTCCCCCTCCAGTCCCCCACTGCCATCCCCCCACCCCCACCAGCCCCCCACCCCCTGCCAGCCCCCCATGACCAAATCTGCACCAAATCGGTTGCAGTGGGTGTTTTCAACTTCCACATTTTAATTCATGGAATCATTCCTTGTATAGAAATGGATTGAACTATATAAGTAGTACATGTATGGCCATGGGTTAACCTTGGAAATTAGAGTATAATACCATGGTTAGTCCCAGGGAAATTATAAGATAAATCATTGATCTTAATAGTGGTAATTTTTAACTACACCCATGGTTAAACCATGGATCTTGGTCCCTAATAACACATTCAAAACCATGGATCATATTCCCTAATAACACATTCAAAACCATGGATAATAGACCCTATATTCACAGTTTATAACCATGTAAATTTATTCCTACCCAGCTATATTTAATAACCAAATTCTTCCATAATAGCTACACCTTATAACAGTACACACATCCTCTATCTATGAGAAAAAAAACACAAAATTCCAAATAAAACTGAACTCAAACATTATACAATATATATCATAGGAATTAAAATTGTCTCCAATATAAACAATATTAATTTAAATATCAATATCATCATAATAAAAAAACTATTTGATAAAATTAAATGTATAAACCAAGAATAAAATTTACATATGAAATGTACCTCAATATCAGCATCATCAGAACCATCATGAGACTCATCATCTCCTATAAAAACACCAACATCATTATCACCTCCTCTCATAAAGCACTAAAAAAATATAAAAAACCCAAAAACCACAAAATCCCTAATTAAAATTTATCCAAAGAATAAAAAACAAATAAATCTTACCCAAATCCAATGTTGAACTCAATGTCATTGATGGTGGTGGATATAACCGGCCTCATCATAAGAAACCACATGTAAGGAAATAGTAGGAAAATAAATGAGATATAACAACATCTTATATATATGTGATCAGTGATGATAAATGATACATTAATACATTAACATTATAGATTATATAATTCCTTTCTATTATTACCACAATATCAACATTTATTCACTCCCATTGGACTGAAAATTTATGGTGGTCACATCAACACAAAACATCTACAAACACATAGGTTGTTCATCATAATATCAATAATAATTGCATCAGTACATGCATAAACAATAGAAATAGCACATCCATGAAGAATACCCCACCCCCACATGCACCCCCACTACCCCTAGCACCAGCCCCCCCATCACTAGTCCCCCAACACCACTCCCCTACACCACTCCCCCCCCAACACCCCCACCCCACGCCCACGTCACACGCCCCCTGCACCGCCCCCACTACACCCCCTGCACCGCCCGCCTACACCTCCCACCCAGCCCCCCCCCCCCCCCACCTGCGCCTCCACTGCCCCCGCCCCCCACCTGCACCCCCAATACCTCCAGCCCTTAGCCCCCCCTACACACCCACACCCCACTGCACCACTGTAACACCCCGAGATTTTATGAAAAATATTCTTTTTAATTTCATTAATGTATTTTGTTGTACTCTACACCAAAAGGAGCTTGAACAACATGCATCCCTAACTTGGCTTGCATTACACGCAATCGCGACCTTCCACGATAGTGTGTGTTGTACACAATACTGAGTTTCGCTAAACAACGATATGTTATATAAACTAGATGTTATAAATTGTAATACCCGCTTTTTGAAAACTTTTAAAAATGGACATTATTTTTGGATTCGGAATATCAAAATTATCCTAGGGTGAAATTTTGGTTTTTTTCTGAAAACATTCAATTTTTGATGAATAGTGAAATCACAGGGTTACTATTTAAAAACCGAATTTTTATTTAAATAATTATTTATTTTATTTAAATTAATTTTAGGTCAAAATTGATACATAATACCTATATATGTTCAATGCAATTCATTGGAGTCATTTTATAATAGTTTTAGATATATAAAAATTTTATTGAACTTTTCACCTTCTTTTTCCCACCTCCTAGGAGAATTTGCAAATTTACATAAAACATAATCTTACCGCTTCTCTGAGTGGAATTTCAAAAATACTAGAGACACAGTTGATGTTAGTAAGTAAAATGTGGTTCAACGAGATGAAAGTAATTTTTGTTGAATAGTAACTTTTTACTTTTATTTACCACGGTTAAAAGTAAATAGGGTCATTATGGGTAAAAATGTTATTATTATTACTCTAAAACATGTATTAATTATATTGGATAAGTTTAATTCGACCAAAAACAAAATTAGGGATAAAATATTATCATTTAGGTCCACTTGGATTAGATTAGGACATTTATTATTATTTAATTCAAAGAAGAGTTAAAAGAGTAAAAATCAAAGTTTATTTACTAAAAAAATTAATATAGGGTTATACATAAGATAAATTAGTTCGTAAATATTAATTAGAAAGATAAAAAGAGTTCCTACATAATGGTATTTTATTTTTAATTTTTACACTTTATATAATTTAATTTATTTATGACACAATGATGATGTAGTAATTATATTATTAATGAAAAATTGACATAATTGATGTTATAAATACCCAAATAAATTTGATTTGAGACTTTTTATGGATTCAAATAATTTTCTCTGTTAATATGACATGTTAGTATTGATGTAATTAACTTTTGTCGAACTAATATTTCTGTTATGAGTTTCACAAAAATCAATTACCAAATAGTGTCAAAATTGACATAAAATGGTTTTTTTAAAAAAATATTATATTATTAATTTTTATTTTATTTATAAAAATATAAGGATCGACCAAATGAACTAGATAAGGTTATATATATTAATAATAAACTACTTGGTGTTTGTTTGGCTTGTTATAGTAGGTTTATTAACCTTATAGTGTAAGAAAACAAGAAGACACGGTAAAAGCTAAATTATCTAACTTAAAGTTAAATCAAAATGACAAGGTTAAAATAGAACCCTAAACTTGTATAAATTCTATTGGATGAGTGAATTTAGACCCATCCCCACCTTAGATTATAAATAACTCTATTTGGATCTATTGAAAACCTAATATGACTTTATAATAAAATAATATTTTTAGTTATTCCAAAGGTGCCCCTCTCCTCCCTTATAAAAGGGAACCTCTTCCCTCTCTTCCTCACACCACATTGAGCCTTCAAGATCGGAAAAACACTGAAAATTTATCTACAAAACTTCCCTAGAAACATCCTATAGGTTCTTGTATTCTTCAAAGACCAATATTAGTGCCCTAAGAGGAGGTTTCAAAAGGGCGTGTCGAAAGAAGAAGTAATATCCGTTACAGATTCATTCAACTTTATTTCTTCTTCTACTTCTTCATATTTAGTTGTTTCATTATGAAGTAATAACATCAGTATCACCCACATTCTGATATGTTATTATAAGTATGAAACAACCCTATTTCACCATCTATCCATCCTATAGAAAATGAAATCACCGCGCGTGCATACGTACGGAATACCATCTCCACATCGTGGTATAATCTATTTTTGACCACCACCTTACTTGGATGGGTATAATGGTGTAAATAAATAACTATATATGATTATTTAAAAGTGATATTGATTATGAATTATTATACATACACTTCAATGCAATTCCACAATCATGGGAATAATATCATCGCTCGTGCGTACGTATGGACTACCGTCTCCACGGCGCGCTGAGATTCATTCTCCATGTTAAACATTCATGAATGATTATAAAGTATATATAATAAGTAATAATGAAATATATGAAATAATAATGATACTGGATTTATGTTTATATATATGTATTTCATCTACTTAATTTCATTCAATTCAATAAGGAAACGAAAACAGCATTCATGCATACGTACGGCCTACCGTCTCCATGAACGGTGTATTTCATTCCATTTAATCGATCTATCATATATATGTGTGTATATAATGAATATATATTATATATAAATCATTTTTTACATTCTGTAATTAAGTAAATCGGGATATAAGTAATAATATCAAGAACAACAATTCCAGACACGTACGATAAATAAAATGATTTAACCCAAAACGATGCTTTAACATGAAACTTACAAAAGAATGGGCAATATAAAGTCATAAGTGAACCATATATGATATCATAACAATGAATATGATTCTGTAATAAGTCAATGAAATTATTTAAATCATTATACAGGAGGTTCGGAAATGTATGAAGCATATCGGACCTAAGGTAAGGGATAACCTTTCCAATCTCGTTCTTATCTGAGATTGTTTATTCGTAAGTATTTGCTGGGGTTATTGTTATCATCCAAGTCCATGTTTTCTAAAATTGTTTTTATGTATGTTAAATGTTCTTTTTACCCATTTTGTCCTTTTCTACATGGTATGTAAGGAATATTTCTTTTGTTTACGTTATGAGGTAATTTTTGACTTTTCCGACAAAAGTACGAGAAGAATGTTATTTTTAACATATACGGCATGAAAGGATTATTACGGTTTTATAAGGCCTTATTTTCATGAAGCTTCCTCCAAAAGATTTCATGACTATTTTCAAAAAAATACTTTTCTTTTAAAATTTCATGAAATTTTGTGAAAAGAAAATGATTTTGAAAAAGAAAGGATATTTTCCTCAAGAATTCATTTCAAGTGTTTTATAAAAACCATTTTTCATCTAAGATGACATTATTTCATATGTGTATGTTTCAAGTATAATCTCTATATGATTCACATGGTTTCACTTTTATTATGATGAAATGATATCCATTTGTTTTATATGGATTATGTTATGATGGGATGATGTTTATGAGAACCATTTTATTCTTTGGGTTATGATGAATGTTTTAAGTTTATTTTGTGGCACAAGTAAGAATGATTTCATTATGAGATGGGTGGGACCTATATCTCCCTCCAATTCATTGGGTAAAGATTTATATCTCATGAAATAGAAATGGCTGGAACGTCAAGTTTAACCAGTTTATTAATACAGGACTGGAATGAGGAGTGAAGTCGATTCAGAAAGGGACTTTGTCCACTATGATGGTCTTGGCAGCAATGCCTTGGCTAATATAGAAATCATAACATGTGCTTAATGGTTTTCCACAAATATATGATTTATTCCCATTCTATTTTATCAAGATTTATGTTCCTTTATGACATATGCCTTACGTACATCCAATATTTATGTCTTTTCTCAAGATTTTTATGTTTAGATTTTACGTTCAAGATTTTGCGTTCAAATGATTATGGATTGTTATATGTTCTCTATGCTTACCCTTACTGAGCATTTGAGCTCACCCCTTTTATGTTTTATTTTCCCCAGGATATATATAAAGGTTTTAGGTAAGAAAAAAAGGGGAAGATCTTTATGGGAGATGTTGAAGATCTTTCACCACGATTAGAATATTATATTCCGAGTTTCCAAAGACACTAAACTATTATTGTCCTTGTGTGTCTGTTTTTGTTATGTACTAAGTATTCCTCAAAGTTAATGTAATGTCCATGTATGTCAGGCTTCAGGTCTCTATAGTTGGTATCAGAGGAAAGGTTTAGTTAACCTTTGTAAACTTGGATGCGCAAACTTTAGTGAGATCCCTGGAGATATTTCTAAGGTATGTCTAGGGATGTCCCTAAGGTTAATTATACGTATAGGTTATAGTCCTAGAATTGAGCTGACGATCTTAGAATTAAACCTAAGATGTTAGATATTGAGGGTACTCCCCCTTTACTATGTTTTCTTCCCTAGCATGATTTTTTCCTCTCACAATATTCTTTTTTGGTTTTAGAAAATGGCTGGAAACAGGAAGATTCACGATAATGGAGGATATGACGGACAATTGAATGATATTTTTCATGAGCAACCAAATAGAATGGGATTTGGAAGTCCAAACATCATTATTATTCCTAATCAGCAATCTCATAATATGATCAATAATCTCAACTTTGGTGAGTTTCCCAACTCAGATAATAAGAGAAATATAGAGTTTCATAATGATCATAGAGGAAAGAAAGTTCAATTTCACTCATGTAAATCATGTGGGAAGAGGCATCAGGGAGATTGTTTCAAAGGAACTGGAAGAAGCTTTTGGTGCGGAAAATAAAGACACAAATCCAATAAGTTCAAAGGAAAAGGTACATTTAACACCATAGAGAAGGATAATGGTATTGCTATGACATCAACAATGATTAGATGTTTTAAATGTGGAATGTATGGGAATTTTACAAACCAATTCCCTAAGGGAAAATCTCATGAAGAGAATCAGAATGGTCATATGGGTAGTATTTATGTGGATGATGATGAGGAGACTACAAATGATAAATGAGAAGAAAGAAGTGTTGAAGCTCAATCAGTTGTTTAAGAAGGCAATGGAATGATTGTATGTTTATCAAGAGTTATGTTGTATAGTTAATGGTACTATGGAATAAAGAGTAATCTAAGGATTGTTACACTATTGTTTTTCCTAAAGTAATTGTAAGTATATGTTGAATGTTACCGGTAACCATGAAAGGTTATTCAGATATTTTTGGAAGGAAGATGATATGCGGATAGGGAGAAAATAATATGTTTGATAGTACTCATGAGCTTAGTATTGATATAAGGACTAAATGATATCATGGTTTGATTAAATAGAATTTTTGGGTTTTTGTATGTGGAATGAGTTAACTTTTGACAGCATTCATGTTTTCACTATGATTCAATGGGTATTCATTTTTCAAGAGAATACACGATTAAGGTATTCACATGTTTGGAATGTGACCAACAAGATATATCTTATATGGGGGATAAATGATGGTATTCACGTACTTGTTATGTGACCTATCAAGTAATCATTTTCTTTACACCATGAGATTGGACATAAGTATTTTTGATAAGCTTAAAGGTTGTAATGGATTATGTTGGACATCAGATAGAATTGTTTAAGGCTATAATTTTTCGATATTATGGCTTGTTATAATAATGTAGTTTTAGAAAAAAGGACAACCTACAGGACGAGCGACAACCCGTCGCGTCGGAAAAGGCTATGGGAATCGAACCCACAACCGAAGTGCGACTGGCCTTTATCGCATACCACTAGCCTACAGGAAGTCCCTGGTTAGTAGAAACTAGTTTTATTTTATTAAGCGGTATGATATATGAAGTATAAGATCATTTTTGGAATCATATATGATTAACCTCACCATAGATAGAATTATGTATATTTGAGAAATTTTGCTAACCTTTTGTTTGAAATAGATGGAATGACCCATCATTCTATCACATAATCTGTTAACACTTCACGAATAACATATTCAACATCATTTCTTTAAGAGATGAAGTGGAAATTGTTCAAAGCAAAAACAACAGTGAGATTGTACCAAAATAAAGTAAGTATTTATTCTAATTCAAATTCTTCAACTTTAGGGAAATGATATTGAAAACCAAAAATATGGTCCTAGTGCCCTTATATCCAATGAATCATATGGTACCCTAGATCATCACAAATTTATGGCTTTGTGATTTTTTACTTTTTCATAGCCATGTCCTCTACCACTCTCCATCAGAACATGACGGTTAGATTTCTCTTCCATATCCTCATTTTCACATATGTTCTCCTATGTGGAAACCCAGTGATTAGTTAATTTGTGTAACCGTTATGTTTGATACATTAGTTTTTAAAGCCATTTTTTGGTACTACTTTTTATTATGTGGGTTTCTATTAAAGAAAATTTCGAGTAGTAAACCATTTATAACCACGATGAATTTTGAGGGCGAAATTCATTTTAAGGGGGGTAGAATGTAACACCCCGAGATTTTATGAAAAATATTCTTTTTAATTTCATTAATGTCTTTTGTTGTACGCTACACCAAAAGAAGCTTTAACAACATGCATCCCTGACTTGGCATGCATTACACGCAATCGCGACCTTCCACGATAGTGTGTGTTGTACGCAATACCGAGTTTCGATAAACAACGATATGTTATATAAACTAGCCGTTATGAATAGTAATACCCACTTTTAGAAATTTTGAAAAATGGACTTCATTTTTGGATTCGAAATATCAAAATTAGCCTAGGGTGAAATTTTGGTATTTTTCTGAAAACTTTCAATTTTTGATGAATAGTGAAAACACTGGGTTACTATTTAAAAACCGACTTTTTATTTAAATAATTATTTATTTTATTTAAATTTATTTTAGGTCCCAATTGATACCTAATACCTATATAAGTTTAATTCAATTCATTGGAGTAATTTTATAATAATTTTAGATATATTAAAATTTTATTGAACTTTTCACCGTCTTTTACCCACCTCCTAGGAGAATTTGCAAATTTACATAAAACTTAATTTTACCGCTTCTTTGAGTTGAATTTCAAAAATCCGAGAGACACTGTTGATGTCATTATGTAAAATGTGGTTCAATGAGATGAAAATAATTTTTGGTGAATAGTAACTTTTTACTTTTATTTACCACGGTTAAAAGTAAATAGGGTAATTAAGGGTAAAAATGATATTATTATTACCCTAACACATGTCATAATTCTATTGGATAAGTGTAATTAGACCAAAAACAACATTAGGGATAAAATATTATAATTTAGGTCCACTTGTATTATATTAGGACATTTATTATTATTTAATTCAAGGAAGAGTTAAAGAGTTAAAATCAAAGTTTATTTACTAAAACATTTTTCATATAGGGTTATACATAAGATAAATTAGATTGTAAATATTATTAGAAAGCTAAAAAGAATTCCTACATAATGGTATTTTATTTTTAGTTTTTATACTTTAAATAATTTAATTTATTTATGACACAATGATGATGCAGTAATTATATTATTAATGAAATATTGACATAATTGATGTTATAAATACCCAAATAAATGTAATTTGACACTTTTTTTGAATTCCAATAATTTTATATGTTAATATGACATGTTAGTATTGATTTAATTAACTTTTTTAGAACTAATCTTTCTGTTATGAGTTTCACAAAAATCAATTACCAAATAGTGTCAAAATTGACATAAAATAGTTTTTAAAACAAATATTATATTATTAATTGTTATTTTATTACTAAAAATCTAAGGTGCAGAAAAATGACTTAGATAAGGTTATATATATTAATAATAAACAACTTGGGGTTCGTTTGGCTTGTTATTGTAAGTTTATTAACCATATAGTGTAAGAAAAGAAGAAGACACGGTAAAAGTTAAATTATCTAGCTTAAAGTTAAATCTAAATAATAATGTTAAAATAGAACCCTAAACTTGTCTAAATTCTGTTGTATGAGAGGATTTCGACCCATACACACCTTAGATTCTAAATAACTCAATTTGGAGCTATTAAAAACCGAATATGACTTTATAATAAAAAAATATTTTTAGTTATTCCAAAGGTGCCCCTCTCATCCCTTATAAAAGGGAACCTCATCCCTCTCTTCCTCACACCACATTGAGACTTCATGCTCGGCCAACCCCTGCCAATTTATCTTCTCCACTTCCCTAGAAACATACTAGAGGTTTTGGTCTTCTTAAAAGACCAATCTTAGTGCCCTAAGAGGAGGTTTCAAAAAGGTGTGTCGAAAGAAGAGGTAATATCCGTTACCGATTTTTTCAACTTTATTTCTTCTTCTAATTATTCTTATTTAGTTGTTTCATTATGAAGTAATAACATCATTATCACCCATATATTGATATGTTATTATAATTATGAAACAACCCAATTTCACTTTCTATCCATCCTACGAAAAATGAAATCACCGCGCGTGCGTACGTACGGAATACTGTCTCCACGCCGTGGTGTAATCTTTTTTCGACAACCACCTTACTTGGATGGGTATAATGGTGTAAATAAATAACTATATATGATTATTTAAAAGTGATATTGATTCTGAAATATTATAAATACACTTAAATTCAATTCCACGATCATGGGAATGATATCATCGCTCGTGCGTACGTACGGACTACCGTCCCCATGATGCGAAGAGATTCATTATCCAAGTTAACCATTAATGAATGATTATAATGTATATATAATA
Organism: Viscum album; assembly: GCA_963277665.1. NCBI lineage: Eukaryota > Viridiplantae > Streptophyta > Magnoliopsida > Santalales > Viscaceae > Viscum > Viscum album. Next base: position 1,071,937,520 of record OY728127.1, on the reverse strand, counting down.
AGTAATCATGAAATATATGACATAATAATGATACTGTATTTTTGTGTATATACATGTATACCATCTACTTAATTTCATTCAATTCAATAAGGAAACGAAAACAGCGTTCATGCGTACGTACAACCTACCGTCTCCATGAACGGTGTATTTCATTCCATTTAATCGATCTATCATATATATATATATATATATGTGTGTGTGTGTGTGTGTGTGTGTATACTTAATATATATTATATATAAATCATGTTTTACATTCTGGAATTATTTAAATCAGGATATAAGAAATAATATCAAGAACAACAATTCCAGACTCATACGATAAATAAAACGATTTAACACAAAATGCTTCTTTAACATGGAACTTACAAAAGAACGGGTAATATAAAGTCATAAGTGAACCATATATGATATCATAACAATGAATATGATTCTTTAATAAGTCAATTATATTATTTTAATCATTATACAGGAGGTTTGGAAATGTACGAAGCATATCAGACATAAGGTAAGGGATAACCTTTACAATCTCGTTCTTATCCGAGATTGTTTATTCATATGTATTTGTTGGGGTTATTGTTATCATCCAATTCCATGATTTATAAAAAACATTTATGTATGTTTAATGTCCTTTTTACCCATTTTGTCTTTTACAACATGGTATGTAAGGAATCTTTCTTTTGTTTATGTTATGAGGTACTTTTTGAATTTTCTGACAAAAGTACGAGAAGAATGTTATTTTTAACTTATACGGCATGAAAGAATTTTTAGGGTTTTATGAAGCCTTATTTTCATGAAGCTTCCTCCGATGTATTTCATTGATGTTTTAAAAAAAATCCTTTTCTTTTAAAATTGCATGACATTTTGTGAAAAGAAAATTATTTTGAAAAAGAAAGGATATTTTCCTCAAGAATTCATTTCAAGTGTTTTATCAAAACCATTTTTCATCTAAGAAGAAATTATTTCATATGTGTATGTTTCATGTGTAATGTCTCTATGATTCACATGGTTTAACTTTTATTATGATGAAATTATATCCATTTTTTTATATGGATTATGTTATGATGTGATGATGTTTATGAGACCCATTTTATTCTTTGGGTTACGATGAATGTTTTAAGTTTATTTTGTGGCACAAGTAAGAATGATTTCATTATGATATGGGTGGGACCTATATCTCCCTCCAATTGATTGGGTAAAGATTTATATATCATGAGATAGACATGGACGGAACGACATGTTTAACCTGTTCATTAATACAGGACTGGAATGAGGAGTGAACTCGATTCAGAAAGGGACTTTGTCCACTAAGAAGGTCTTGGCAGCAATGCCTTGGCTAATATGGAAATCATAACATGTGCTTAATGGTTGGTCACAATTACATGATTTATTCCCATGGTATGTTATCAATATTGATGTTCCTTTATGATATATGCCTTACGTACTTCCATGATTTATGTCTTTGCTCAAGATATTGATGTTTAGATTTTATGTTCAAGCATTTACGTTCAAATGATTATGGATTGTTTTATGTTCTCTATGCTTACCCTTACTGAGAATTTGAGCTCACCCCTTTTATGTTTTCTTTTCCCTAGGATATAAAGAAAGGTTTTAGGTAAGAAAAAAAGGGGAATATCTTTATGGGAGATGTTGAAGATCTTTCACCACGATTAGAAGATTATATTCTGAGTTTCCAAACATAATAAACTATTACGGTCCTTGTGTGTCTGTTTTTGTTATGTACTAAGTATTCTGCAAAAGTACTTTAATTTCCATGTACGTCAAGATTCGGGTCTCTACAACCACTCCCCCCAACCCCTCTCCACCCCTCAGCACCCCCCCCCCACCTACACCCCCACAACCCCCCAGCACCAGCCCCCTGTGCACTACTCCCCCCAGCCCACCTGCACCCCCCTCCTGCACCAGTATTTCTCTTCTTATTCTAGGATATCATTGGAATTATATAGAATACCATTATTTAAAATTAGTATTACTCTTCTTATTCTAGGATATATTTAATTTAATTAATTCTACGATTAATTTCCTGAATTTATTCCATTTGTTACTTTAGCTCACTTTAATCGGTCACGACGTTAATGGCCAATTTTCCATGGTCCATGATTTGGAATATTATTCCATAGTGTAGGAAGTTTATATTTATTTCAACATCCTCTTCACTTCCATCCATCACAACTTTATTATGACATCATTCACTATACTTATGTTCAAATGTATAGTATCACTATTATTGACGAATAAATCACCTTCCCTTTCTATTCTATGTAGTATATCTAGTTTTTCTTTCTTTCTATTCTTAGACAAAAACAATATGATCTTGATCCTTATTTAGAGATCCAATTAGTTTATTCATTCTCATAGCCAATTATGAGTCTTTTTGTTAGTAATTTTATCATCATTAGTTTTTGTGGTAATTATTCTTATTTTATTAAAAACATGTAATGATTCAACTTGGGTGAATTCTTGATTTATCAATTTCACCTATTAATCAAATCATTATATGTTTTGATAATACATATCATATTCAATATATTTTAACATTTCTTCATATCCCTTTTTTATCTTCAGAATCTGATCTCCATAAATTTTATTAGACTTTATGAGATAACTATCTAGTTCTTTAATACTATTATCTTTAACATCCAGCTATAAATCATTAACATCTATAGAGGTTAAATATAGTTTTTCTAGTGAAAAGACAACTTCTATAATAACAACCTCCTAAAAAACTATCCTTTTCAATTCTTATTCATTTATAGATAATTTTCCAATGGAAAGTTATAGAAATGTCTCCTTAGCTTCAATAAACACTATGATGGTGATACATTTACAAACCTTCTTAGCGACTTTATATTTCATTAACTTAAAATCTAAATATAATTAAGATTTATAATATTGTTTCCCCCTTGGGAAATTTTATATTAGTGGTGAATTGGTCATTACAACACTTTCCTACTTGGTCAATTCCATCTTAAAAGTTTAACTGCACTTAACAGGTGTCTTGGTTCAAACAACCTTTTTAATAAAAAGAGGGCAACCCCTTATAGGGATATAAAAAGGTTCAAGTATTATGTGTGCTTTATAACTAACAACTACATAATGTATAAGGAAAAAATAAATTCAATAATGTCAATAAAGTTATACCATTGTAAGTTTTCGCAGGCAACGCACCTCCGTTGTAGGGGTTTTATTACCAAACCATGACTCGTTTATCAAACAAAACAATTATCTTAACTAAAACTTATTCAAGAATTGAAATTTAATATAAACAAGAAGAATTAAGAAGGAAACTAAATTCAATTTATAACATTCTTGAATTAATGAGGCTAGGAGAGGGACCCTACCTCAGATGAGCCCAGCCACACTTGGTGCTTGACACTTTTATCAGCAACAACTCTAAGTTGCTTCATCCATCTTCTAGGAATATGCACCTTTTCATATACATAAGGACGCCTTAAGCCCTATATATGTGTCTTCATGTCCTTGATCACACACAAAAGGATCCTTATATATATTCTCACATGCATAAGCCTGTTATCACCCACACACGTTTTCATTTACCATATATATACATAAGCACACCTATCCCCTTATATGTAATAGCGCCTCCATGGGAGGATATACATATAACAGTAGAACTTATTATATATATGCTTACCTATGCATACACGGTGAGTCATCTTTTGACTCTGGTTGCCACAACACACACAAATGGGTCCCAGGAGACTTCAACAAAATGCCAATGATCTGATGAATCATCATTAATTGAACCTAAAAATTGAAGTGGGAGGAACATGATTAGTGAGAAAGGAAATATATCATATTAAATTAAAAAACCCTACTCTAATGTTATAATACATCTCACCTCACAAGTCATCACCCAAACTATATACAATACTACTCATTGAGAATATCCTACATTGTCCCACAAATAGAATTTCATCATAAGGGAATGCTCTCATTATATGAGTTTTAGTCACTATGGTTATACACCAATCTATAATTTTAAACTTAAAAAATCCCCACATTTAATATTTTATTCCACTAATATTTTCTTACTACAGTTAATAATTAAGGGAGAAAATGAATCTATCAATAATATAATCTCATGTCCATTAGTCGAATGGACCTTTGATCCTTGATCTAAATCATTCATCATTATATATCTATTCTATAACAAGGAAGAGAACTGCTAGTAGATTCACATTAATTAACATGGAATATTATATTCATTGCACGAAGGATTAAAAGGGAAAATAGGATTCACTATTAATGTTGTTTATCATGATCCCCAAAGTCATCCATAATATAACACTCTCATAAAGGTGGAATTATGAAACATGAGGTTTTAATAAATGACAACTCTATATCTATGGTATACCACTAAACCAAAACCCTTCTCAAAGGCTTCATACCTAGACAATTTATATCATTCTAAAAAATGAAAATACTAAAATGGGGGAAACTCACTCTTCTCTTTTCCAAAGATTTCATACCTTGTATAGATTATTGTATATAGGGACTATATTCCCAATTGTGGGTTAATCCATAAATAAAAACAACCCATGTCTAACCTTAAACAATTAACTCATTAACCTCAAGGTCGATTGTGAAACAATTCACCACCAGTCAATCATCAAAATGTTTCTCACACTATCCAATGTCCATACCATGACCTAATCAAAACTATGAATTATCACTCACAAATACTTATTATAATCCCATAAATAATATCATTTTCATCAGGAAACCTAAGAGTCCTAAAATCTATCTCAAAACCTTATGGGAACCTTCCAAGGCCCCAAGATTGTGAGATCATTATGAAACCCAGTGGGAATCTCATCTTCACCTAACCAACCCATCTTATAGTAGAAATTCATGACATTTAGATCATACATAATCAATTAATACTAAAAAATCATGGCAAAGTCAACAAAAAAGTGATAATACATGAGAATATTTCCATTATAAATAATTCATATACTAAATGAGGTTAATAAGACTAATCAATTTCTAAGAAAACTTCCATTATTTTATATCAATAAATCTGTTAAGAAACACTTTATGAACAATTTAATGTGTCATATCATGACTTCTATGCACACATGAGTTCCATAAACAAATATATTTAAAATAGCCTATAGAAAATCACAAAATTCAATTTTAAAAAATTATTTCAAAAAACTCATTTTATTATGATTTATATAATGTAAGTTTATTTCAAAAATGCTCACATTTAAAATTGCATCTTATGGTTAAAAAAATTATTTTCATATAGCACAACAAATCATCACCTCACACAACCTTGTGAACTATATTATGGGCCAATGATAACTATTCAACTAAGGTGGAACTAAATATACTATTTAGGATGATATTTATAATTTTTTGACTATTGGTATAACAATAACCCATCACAATTATAGAGTTAGAGAATGTCATAAAATTATTTCAAAATAATAGAAATAATAACTTGAATATTAAATAACTTGTAGAAATTTCATAAAAGAAAAAGGATTAAAATAATCAATGAATAAATACATCCAATATTAATTATACATCCAATATAAATCAAAGGTTATACCAACAAGTTTCTATGACAATGATCCATTATCTCTTCAAATTCCAAAGAAATATATGACTTATATTTAAAATAAAGTCCTAAACTTGGAAAAAATAATTGAATACTCACCGTATGGAATAACAAAACAGAAACCATAAGAAATGTGGAGTATAAATATGAAGGTACACCATCACATACTATAAGTAGAATCACAAATTTATAAATCCCAAGAAAACATTGATTTCATGAAATTTTTCTAAAATCCATAAATAAATGAATCTGGTGACATACCTCCATTAAGAGAGTGTGTATCAATAATAATTATTCCTTTATAAGTTTCCTACAACTATTTCATGCAAAATACACATTATTAGTGTGATTTCATTAATGATCTTGTGAAATTACATATTCAAATACCTAGAAAAAACACCAAAATAATGGGAAGAACAATATAAGGTAATAAATAGAGATGAAAAGAAGATTCTTAACAAGGACTGATGAACTAGAACCATACTAATCATACCACTGACACATTTGTAATAGGGGAAACCTTGAAAATCACCCTCAATTGAAGATTTATGGAAGAAAGATCACTAGATATAGTTATGACTTGCATGAGAGAGCAGTTGGCGTGAAGGAGTAACCACAAACATCTTCTGCGGTGAGGGAGAAGGGTTTCCAGGTCAGAGATGAGTCACGCCACCATGAGGGTTTGAAGGGTCGGGGATCAGGGGAGTAGCAGTGGAATTCAGTGGGGAGGAGGGTGCAGAGAGGTTGAGGGAGGAGGAAGAAGCAAATAGGTTGAGGGAGGAGGAAGATGTGGATCAGGGGAGGAGCAGTAGCGTTCGGTAGGGAGGAGGTCGCAAAGAGCCCGAGCGAGGAGGAGGTCGTGGAGAGCTGAGGTCTCAGGAGGAGGGGTCGCGGATTGAGGGAGGAGGAGACCGATTCTTGTGGGGGGGGGAATGGGTTTCCACATTTTGTTAATTAAATCGTGGCTATAAAAATGTTATAGCCACAGATCTATAAAACCGTGGCTATAGATCCATGGCTATAGCTTAAATTTCTAGTAGTGGAATATTTTTTTAAAAAAATTTCGTCGTCAGATTTTAAAAAACCGATACCAAAATTTATAATTTTTTTCGAAAATTAATAATATTACACTTACAAAATAATTGAAATCATTGTAATAAAAACATAGCATAAAATAATCAAATAGTATTTATCATTGACTAAAAATTTATAACTTACATTATTTTATCTAGTTAATCAAAAAATTATCTAAACATTTGTATTATAAAGTATTATTAAAAGACATGTACTTGAAATTTACAACATGCTGATTGTCGGTTATTTTTGAAGCATTCGTTTGATTATCAGTATGTTCAAACACCTATTATATTAAAGGAGTTAGTTTTTTGAACCCATATGTAATATTATTCATAAATATTAGAATAAACATACCTCAAATCCTAATCAAACTTAACAAATAGTTCACAAAAATATATTGAATATGGGTAAGATCATATTGAGAATATGATTGGGAATTATTGAATTCCTACAATAACATTGAATTATATGAGATAAAAAATAGAATAATATGGAACAAAATATAAAAACATTAATGCAAATAACCTTATTGAATTCATTAGTTTCCTCAATTGTAATTATCTCGTACATGAATCGTAGAATATAATAACCTTATTCAACATGTCCTGTTTGATGATGAAACAATAGTTATAAAACATTAAACTGATAATAAAAATCAATATATAACAAAAAATCAGAATAAAATCTAATATAAAAACTAATTACCTATACTTTGACATATTTTATTTTATTTGGTGTCTTTATCGACATGTATTCCTTGTAAAATTTTTTCCATGAACTACATTTTCATATATATGAACTAATAATACATGTCTAAAAAATGAGAATTAAACATAATTATCTTATAAAAAATAAAAAAAACGTACCTTTCTAATAAGGCGGAAAATCTTTTACAAACATTCCCTAATAAAGATAAAAACCAATATAAGGTGCATTCACTTGGGCACAATACACCTAACATCCAATACCCCCTACAATACAGAAAGATAACAATTAATGACATTATATTAATCATTAGTTCATAATTATGTTTTTGTTCTTACTTATCAAGAAATGTTAGAAACCAACACTCAAACTTAGTATGTGATAATCTCTCACATATATATGCAACTCTATCAAGATTAATCACATGTTGCACTTCCATTGAAATGAATTTTGGATCTATGAAACCATAAATTCATGTACTTTCATTTTGTAGAAGAAGCATGTGTAGATACCTAATTTAAAAAGAAAATATAGATATTCAATTTAAAACCACCTTTTATTAAAGAAATTCAAATACAAATTCATAGGTCAATTTACTTACATGGAAAAAAACTACACCACATTCAAGCTAAGATCTTCAAAATCAACAAGATGCATGATATATTCATTGAGTAATCTCAAAGGATATTCTCTTCCACATATATCGGTCATCATATGAAACTCATAGATATAATTCAATTAAGAATCTTGAAATAATATTTGTATCCCATAAGAAATATCTGATGTATTCACAGTCGATTGTTCCGGAATATTTTGTTTCATTTATGCAGCTTCTTTTGTTTTCAGATAGTCCTATATAAGTTAAATGTCATAAAATATTATAAGTAATTTTTAATCATTTGTAATTAATATTTAAAAAAAATTCATACCTCATATAAAATATAATGAAGAAGAATAGTGGGCCAAAGTAAAAAATGACCCAGACAATCCCCAACTCTGGTGATCTCCTCAGTAGGAAATGGTAGTAGATGTTGGACCCCGGGACACCCTGAGAGGGTAGGGGTGAATCGGGGTGTCAAATTTTTCTTTTAAAACAATGATATTGTTCCCACATTGGTATGAACTCGATAAACCTATAAGACCAATGATAACAGAATGAAAATAATCACATTTAAGGAGACCACAAAACACTTTTACTCGGTTCACCACTAAGGGATACATCCAAGGATCATATGCTGACAATGTGTCAGTCATACCAAAATAAAATAATCTTCACTACTTTCTGGATTACAAGGTTTGTTCAAAAACACTCTATGCTAGGAACACTGCCTTTATAATGGTTTAGGGAAAGATCCCTACATCCCTCAGGTCACTTCCTTTGACTCCCCCTAGCTCACTACCTTGAGGGAAGCCAAACATAGTTTATCGATTTGAAGGTCGCTTCAACAAATTTTCATTGAAGTCGTTGTATCATTCCATCACGAGAAACTGCATGCATCGAAGTCCTGAATTGATTCATGTGAAAGCACTGATCAAACACACTAGATTATCAAAATCATTTCTGAAGCATAACACCACACCCGTGCACAATACCCCAAACTGCATGCAAGATTTGGGAGTTTTCACAAAAGACGACTTTCACACAACACCTACATTCCACGCAACCCATATATTTCGCGCAACTGCACTAAAGGGTTCACTTGGCCTTTTCAGACTAAAGGAACACCTTGCGCGCAATATTAACTCTCTTCCAATCTTTCACATGAAAATATTTCCCATGGCTAAGCAATTAGGTTTTCTTTGGGAAATTATTTAGTCTTCCATGGGGGTATTCGCCCATTTATAGGCCTTAATGACCCTACATGCAGGTTCCCGACGTGTCTTTGTTGGTGCACGTTTGATTCTTTCTGAGCGTGCAAAACCCCTTTTGACATCGCAATGGGTGCATAAGATTCTTCCACACAACTTCTAATTAGGATTGAAAAAAAACACAAACCATACTCCATTACAAGGATAGAACGACCATGGTTCCAACAATATAGTATTATAATCTATAATATCAAGTAATGATACTCTAACTTGACCCATCTGCATAGGCTGGTGATCTACAGAATCCCCCAAAAAATTCCTGAGTTCTAACACAACAATTTGTATATGAGGATCTCTAGAAAACAACTCACAATATACATTTTGGTCCGAGCAAGGTGGTAGAGGATCAAATTAAACAGATGCGGTAGGGTAGTCTGGCTGAGAATCCTGGGAAGGCTGAAAAATGAAAAAATTATATTAGTGTTTATAATTTATAAAATAGAAAAATTGATGACAAATAAATAATATAGTTATTGGTCTGATCGAGGAGGTGGAGGATTGAAGTTGGCAGATAGGGCAGGGCATTCTGACTAAGCAGGCTAGGAAGGCTAAAAAATAAAAAAGTTATATTATTGTTTATAATTTACAAAATAAAAAAATTGATGAAAAATAAATAATATACCTAGAAAGGATACTCATACGGGGTAGGGTAGGTAGATAGGGTAGGGTAGTCTGGGTGAGTAGGCTGGAAAGGCTAAAAAATAAAAAATTTATATTAGTGTTTATAATTTATAAAATAGGAAAATTGATGAAAAATAATTAATATACCTAGTAAGGTTGCTCATACCAGGTATGGTAGGCCAATGGAGAAGGGTAGTCCGGGTGAGCAGGCTGGGAAGGATGAAAAATGAAAAAGTTATTTTAGTGTTTATAATTTAAAAAATAGGCAAATTGATAAAAAATAAATAATATATCTGGTAAGGTTGTACAGACTATGAATGTATTTCCAAGTGTTCTAACAAAGCCTTATGCACTGCTACTTGAATTTGATCACTCATATATTGTTTCATATCTTTCAGATCACCTTTTAAGGATTCTCTTTCCATGTCTCTTGATTGCTTACTCTTACTGAAAACCTTCTGAATACTAACACCCACCTGATATCCTCTAACATGTCTAGGGTGTTATTCCTTTCCCAAAGTAGTGGCTAGTATGTCCACCATACCCTTGGGGATAAAATTTACCAGTGTGTCTTGCTCCTGAATTTTATCCAGAAATGAAAATGAAAATGTTTTATTAGTGTTTAAAATTTATAAAGTATAAAAATTGATGAAAAATAAATAATATTTACTAAAAAATTTAGCATCTACTTGTTTAGATTCCTCTGTAAGATACTGTTCATTTTTTCCATCTTCTTGCGTGTTTCAATTTTTCATGGCGAGTGGGAGGATATTTAGGACCATGTTGAACCTCTTCTGAACCACTACTAGATCGGGCTATTAATGCTTTAAATTTCTCTCTAATCATTTTCTTCTCTAAATATGGATACCCTCCACATGATAATGTATGAGGGTATACATTTATTAACTGAATCTATTGATGAGATCTCATGAAGGATTATTATATAAAAATTATAATTAATTAGAAAAATATATAACAAATTTTACAATATAAAATAATTATCATACCTAAAATTTTTCTTCATGACAATTGTCAACAAATCCCTTCCATGTATCTTCATCTATAAACTAATACTTGAGGCATGGGTTTTCAAACCTTCTCTTTCCAAATACATAATTTTTTTTGTCAATTTAGTTTTAAAATCTCTCAATCGAACCACCACAAAAGTGATATGTCTTTTATTAATTTTTTTGGTTTCCTCAAAATTTAATGTCATCTGTAATTGAATAAATTAAATATGTCATTTAAAATTTTTAAAATTCAAAAAATGAGATAAAAGAAATCAGTTAAGATATTTCAACATAACAGCCTCCCAAAACTATTGTTTCACTGTCCTTCCCACTAACTTCCAATCAGGATATAAAATACTAATCCTGTAATGGATACATATCAATATATAACTGATAAACTAAACTACATTTGGTCCAGTTGAATTATTTTTATCAATAAAACATATGTGTAATGTGTCATCATTATGAGCAAGTGATAATTTTGGTAAATGTATAATACCACATTTACCAACTTGAGAACTTGATTTTTTAGTAATAATAGGAGAAGTCTCCTCTATCGAGGACGCATTAGTATTCCTGCAAAAAAATCCTAAATTAACAGTTTTCTTTCATTAAATAAGTATATTACTAAATATTTAATAATATGAAAAAATATATATACCTTGATAACATCTCCTCTCTATATGTATATGACATTGCTACTAGAAAGTGTAATGAAATTTTTTGTACCTATATATCATTAGAATACTGAATATTTAGAAACAAGAAAGAAAAAAATAAGTATGTAAAAAAGAGGCATGAATTTTTAACTTTCAAAAAAAGGAGAAAAATATAAATATTTACCAAAAAAATTAGGAGACTAATTTAGTGTTTTTTACATGACTTCATGATGATAATTACGTATTGCATGCACTATTTATGTCTTGTACTCATTATAATCATCTAGAAATTGTGTAATTGATGAATAAGGCTCATCTAAATCTATAACATCATCAGCATCATCCTCAACAACCAAATGGTATCTTGTTCCATTCAAACGACAGACCACTCTTTATTTTATTAATCAATGACATAAAATTATTGTTTTTTCATGTGTCTCTATGATAAATGTTTCCTCGTTGTATTAATTCTTTTCAAATCAACTATTTTAAACCCATATTCATCATGTTTCATACCACTCTTACTATCAACCCAATTACACTTAAAAACAATGGCTTGATATTTAATATAATAAATTTCCCATATGTCTCAAGAACTCCAAAATATGGTGTTGATGCAAAAATTGGGTTTTTATCTTTGGAACTCGAAAAAATCACTGCAACAGTGAAAACCATCACACCACTATTTTGAATGGTACTCTTGTCATCCAATTTTTTTTTGTAAAATGTGTAACCATTAATATCAAAACCAGACCATGTCATCACATTAACAGACGACCCCCCTACTAACCAATTCAATGTTTCTGATGCAGATATATCTTTGGGGACATTCCCTTTAAACCATGAAACAAATGTCTTTTATTCTCAATTATCAACCACTTTTCATTTCTTTTCAAATATCGTAACTTTAATTAAGAAATATCTTAGGATATATATGATTGAAACTCTTATGTGTTGTTAAAAATATATAAATGTTCCTGCATCACTTCACCACATTGAATGAACTTTACCTTTAAGCCTTGAACACATTTACCTTCACTATCAACTATAATATGTCAAGATATAGGGAGACCAATATGCTCCACCTCATACAAATAATCTGTACAGAACTCAATCACCTCTTCTGATACATATTTTTGAACAAGAGAGTCCTCTGGTCGATAAGGATTTTTAACATATCCCTTCAAAATTTTCATATATCTTTCAAAAGGATACATCCATTGTAAATAAACAAGCCCTCATATTTTTATCTCACACAATAAATGAATCAGTAGATGAACCATTATATAATAAATTTCGGTGTGAAATACATTTCTAGTTGATAAAGAATAAGAGTTTATTCATTCTCTAACATATCTAACAAATTTGGATCAACGACTTTGCTACAAATGGATTTGAAAAAATTACATAATTTGATGATATTCTTTCTGACAGTCATCGGCAATATACCACACACTGCTACTAGTAGAAGTTATTACATAAATACATGACAATCATGATATTTCATACCTATTAATTTAAAATCCTTAAATAACGCCAAATTATTCACATTTGATGAAAAACCACTGGGTAATTTAATACCATGAATACACTGACAAAAACATATCTTTTCAATCTTGCTTAATATGTTACAAGCCAGAGGTAAATATATTGGTTTCCATAAACAGTGGGAGCTAAATCCAAACATATTCTCATTAATATCAAGTCCAATCTAGCATGAAATCCATCTTTTTTGTTTCCTTTTATGTCTAACAATGTTCCAATAAAACTGTTATATATGTTTTTCTCAACATGCATAACATTGATGTTATGTTTTATCACTAAAATTGTCCAATAAGTTAGTTCAAAAAAATAGAATACTTCTTCCAAATATTTCTTTGAAGACCAGAATTTATTTTCTTTACAAATTATGAATCAATATTTTTAACCCTGTCATTATATTCTTCAGTTGAAAATGGCCGAGGGGAAAGGTTATATTCTTGTAAACCATTAAATTATTTTTTCAATCTATGATAAGGATGATCAATTCTAAAAAATATTCAATGTCCCATGTATACTATCATTTTTTCATTCTACAATTGATAATATGAAGTCTATTTTCACAAATTTGGCATGGTTTATATCCCATAACACTATATCCAGATAAGTTTCTATATGTAGGAAAGTTGTTTATAGTGAACATTATCATATCACGCAAAAGAAAATAATCTTTCTTGTATGCATCAAAAAATTTAACACCTTCCTCCTATAGCAGTTTAAAATCATCAATCAAAGGTGAACGATACACATAAATATCATTTCCTGGATTTTTTGGTCCAGAAATCATCAAGCTCATCATAACATATTTTTTCTTCATACATAGATGTGGGGACAAGTTGTTAACTACCAGAAAAACAGGTCATGAACTATGTTGGCTATAAAGGTTTTGATATGGATTCATTCAATCAGTGCACAATCCCATTCTGATATTTCTAACTTCACTTCCAAAATCAAGAATTTTTTTATCAAAACACTTTCATTGTGGTGAATCAGTGGGGTGACGTAAGTTACCATAATAGATGCACTCATCGGAATTTTATATTAACCTTTTTATGTCAATTGAATTTGAAAATAGATGCTTAAAATGATGAATTATTAGATGGTACCAAATTTCATTAGCAGGATTTGTAATTATGGTACTTAATAATGAATCACAGTTGAATTATCATAATTTTATGAAAAAAATATTGGATGATATCATCATAAAGTACAAAATTGATCTTTCTTGATGTTAGATGACAATACCTAAGAATGAATCTGAGTTGACATTCCCATCTATCTTATGGCATGGTGTCCCACATGTAGGACACCTTGAAAAATATTCATATTCTTTCTAATATGGTACACAATCATTAGGGAAAGCATGTATCTTTTTATACCCCAATATCATTGGGAATAATATTTTCTTCACCTCATAATTGGAATCTGGAAGCCCATTGCCTTCTAGAATTAGCTATTTTAAAAGATCAGGTAAACTGGAGAAACTTTTATCACTCCACCAACTTTTTCTTTTAAGTTAACTAACCCAAAAACTACTGATAACACTATATATTTAATGCAGCCTAGGAATAGTTGTTTCTCAGAATCTCCATAAATTTCTTCAATAGTTTCTGTTTTTTTATGGTTTCAACACCTAAATCATGAATTATTTCTTTAATATGATCCTCTACCTCAATATGAATATTTTCATCAACATTAGATGTTGAATTTTCAGTTTTTTCACCATGCTAGATCCAACGTGTATCATTAAGGATAAAACTATAAAAAATAAGATGATCCTTGATTTCTCTGTTGTTTAACATTCTCAAATTCAAACACTTTACACATGGATGGAAAATCAAATCAATTTTTTAAAGATGTAGTTTAGAAAATTCTACGAAATAATCAACTCCTTTTTCATATCCATTAGTGGTTCTTCATATATGTATCGAATTACGATCCATTAAATCCCTGATATCAGAATATAATTGATGAATATATTAAAACATATAAATATATATATATATATATATAAATTGTAAACAGGAAAAAATTTAATAAAAACTATTTATAATCAGATAGAAAACATTAGATATGAAACACATTTACAAATAGTAAAATTTTTATTTTCATATTATATACATGTGTTATATTGATATTATAATTAATTATAGTATCAATATTCTAAAATTTATTAGTTTATTTTACATAGTTGTTGCATTATTTCGATGTTACATGTGTCAAAAGTATTGAAAATTGCATTAATTTAACAGGTGAAAAATAACTTATTATTGTTAATATGAAATAATAATTAGAGTAAATGTTCATATTATAAGTGAAATCAATCATAATATTCCCAAAATTATGATAGATGAAATTAAATACATAACTAAATTGGTATATCTTACAACACATTTGATTGATTATTATTTGTTTTTTATTATAAAATGACATTATTATTATTGTAATAAAAAAATAATAAATAGAACATTTATACCAACTGAGTAAACACAATAAAAACATACATTCATTTTTAAATCATTTTATATTAATATGAAATACATCTCCAGTAAAATAAACCATTAAATGAATACAACCTGGTTTAATATATTTGGGAAAATATTAAATGACTCTAGAGAAATCGTTAATAGATTATTTAAAAATATGTCTATTGGATTTCATGACAAATATGGCCTGGATGAATGATTTTAATGAATGAAGTGAAGTTATAAATCTGAATCCAGTTTAGTTTATTGAAGTAATCTAGTTCAATATTTATATTTTTCAAAGAAAATTGTAAATGAGCTAGATAGGGTTGTAATTTTGATGATAATTCCTATATTATTTTATGTTATTCTATAGTGATTTGATGGGATTTAAAAGGACTATAGAAATGTTTTTGTTACCCTTGTATTTTTTTTATGAAATACTGGAATCTCAAGTTAAGGATGTAGAAATTTTAAAGTATTGATTTTTTTTATGAGTTATTTTGATCTACATATGAGTCATTACTTACTCTATATGATCCATTTTTAGGAAACTTCATGACCAATGAATGAGTTATTTTAATTCATATATGAGTAATTTAAAACATTATATAGGAAATTGTGAAAATTTTATGAGTAATCTATACCCATGAACAAGTCATCAATCATTTCTTATAAGTCTTATCATGCTATTAATGAGTCACATGGACTTTCATATGAGTCATTCTAGATGTAAAAATATTTATGATTTTTAAATATTAAAAAGATGAGGCAGTAGTAGTAGTAGTAGTAGTAGTCCCATGAGTTATTTCATAATGTGATCAAAAGCATAAAAAAGTGTTTAGTGTTTTTAACCCCAGGAATGAACCGACTATTTTTTATTCATTTTATATACCGGGTAATAATTTCTAGGTTGTGTTATTAGATAATTTTAAGAATTTTATTTCACTATAATTGAGGAGGTGGATTAAAATGTGTTGGTTTAAGCGACACCCCTGGATAGATTTTCAATCTACATTATCGAGTGGATGGAATATAAACAAATAAATATTAATTGAATCGAACCAAATCAAACTAAATTTTCCTAAATAGACTCAACCATATTTGAACAAAATTGAACAATCTTAGAATAAACTAAATTAAATAATAATAAAGTAAATTTATATGGGATAATTACTTTTAGGGAAAACTATTAACCATGTTCAACAAATTTATAATAAACTATAAACTAATTGTTGAAGAAAATAAAAAAACATAATTAAATGAAAACTAATTTATCTTTAAAGTAAAAAAACCTACAAAATGCAGTTCTTAACAAGAAAATATATTTAATTCTGAAATTTTCTCCATAGAATGATTTGGAAAATTAACCATCGTAAGATCAATACAAAAAATGATTGAAAAAAATGAAAAATGAAGATGAACAGACAACTAAAATCAAACTGTGGTTGAGTGTTGCTGGAATTATCTTTTGGAGAAAAAATAAACTATAGATGATGAAAAATTGGGATATAATCAAGTAATCCAACTGTAGATTGTTAAAATAGAAGAAAATTGATAAGAATAACCATTCGAGATCACAAATACACCTTTGAAGTCATCACGAGTTGAGAGGAATCACCACGATTTAGATTTCAATGATCCAAAAACATGTGAGTTTCCCGATCCCAACAAATTTTAAAAGACATTCTTCATCATTTTTTACAAAAACTGATGGAGAAGAGTCCCAATTTTTTTTTGAATATATGGTTTTTTTTCTTAAAAATCGGCGGCATAAATATATATTTATATATTAATATATGGCATCGGTTTTTATGAAAACCATCATCTAAAGATCCCAATTTTGTGATTAATGGCCTTTGCTTTTGTAAAAAATGACACCATATATCATACCTTTTAAGGTTTTTGGCGTCGGTTCTACTAAAAACTGACACCAAAACCACTCTTAAAAATTTTTGGCATCAGTTTTTAGTAATACTAACTCCAAAAATTTCTCACACATACTATTGGTGTCAGTTTAGACAAAACCAACATCATTACTTCAACGTTAAATCCTATTTTCACTGGTGTTATCATTGAGCTGTAAAAAATAATGATAACCTGTTAATAATATTTACAAAATAGTTAAACTATAAATAATAGTGACAGTAAATATTCACTATAATAATATTTAGAATAACAATACAATAATTTATAATCAACATTGAATAATAAATTAATTGAATATATATTATATATTTATATTTATATTTTTGTATATTTTATATTATATATCTTTATTATACTAAAATTGGGTTTCTTTAGGTGCTTGATTTTTGAGTACCCATTTCTATCCAAATTTTAGTATAATTTAAATAATTTAACATGTTTGTTATTAATATTAATATTTTATTATTATTTTATGTATAATTATATCAATATAACTTTCCTAGAATATAAAATAATATATATTTTTAATTTTAATTGTTTATAACTCTACTTATTACTATTACTATTATTATTATTATTATTAAAATGTTCCCTTGCTTAGAGGAGGGTGGCTAATCTGGTTGGGGGTTTAGGGTGACAGTCATGGGGTCGAGTCCACAGATAAATGTATGTAATTGCAAGCATGTTATAGTAATAATAATAATAAATATAATATATTATTATTATTATTATTAAAAAAATTATAATTATATAATTGGATTAATTTAACCTTTATATATCCAATCATATATATTTTTTGAATGAAAATAGATATTTTAAATATATTAAGAAGAATCTGAATTCCTAATATATCTAATCATATATAATTTATTCCAATAAATATATTTCAAAAAAGAGGTACATATGTGTGTAATTATTATAATTTAGTGTCACTCAAAAGATGAATCTATAAATCTCCTTGATTTTCAAAAAAAAGTTCGGATCTTAATTTCTAATATTTTTGAAATCACTTAATTGAATAAAAGTATCCTTTTCATCCTTGCAGTCTTTTAAGGTGGGGATCCCACCCTCAAAGCCTAAAAAATGGGGTGATATTTACCCTCTTCGTCTCTACACCATCAACACCCTCTATAATCTCCTTCTAGCTCATCATAGCAACCACATTCAACCAATGGTTGATTTCTTGTCGAGAAACATGAGTGAATCAAATGATTTTGTGACACCCCTCCCCAACATTTTTATGATTTCAGAAAAACTATTCAACCAAAATGGTAAATGATTACACCCCGCATCCTTCTCTATTGGCACAATCCACCATACCCAGGGCCATCTCCCCCACAAGGATTCAATTATGTTACATTAAATCCAAAAATTTCTCTCTTGAAACTCATGAGTCACTAAAGAGGACTTGATCCACAATATGGATGAACTTGAAGAACCGGTGCGTCAATGATATAAACCCACAATGATCATCCATGTTAGCATGAGTACATGAAATTATGAATATGTAATTACATATAGTTAAATAAATAATAAATTTATTATTAGTTTTTTAATGTACATATATATTAAAATTTATTTTCATGCATTAGATCATATACAATAATACATATATGTGTATCAACACATGAATATTTACATACAAACATCATATATATATATATATGAAGATATGATTAAATATTTATTTATATGATCAAATTATTATATGTAAATATATAAAAATAAGAATTCATATACAATTATATATTTATTTTTAAATAGAAAAAATAGTCATGGTGGATGGTGTACTGGTAAGAGGCAAGGTAGGTGGGAGTGGTTGTGATGCCATGCTAGAAGGTGATTAGGGTGGATATTAATTGTGTGTAGCCAGAGAGGGCAGACATCGTCTTTTTTTAGGGTTTGATGCTAGGATCCCCACTTTTTAAGATTGTAAGTCTGAAAAGGATCCATGAATTTATTTAAGATATTTCAAAAATATTTATAATTCAGAATCAACATTGACTGACATAAATTGACAATAATTACACACACATGTGTGTATATATATACATGATTGGATATATTAAGGTTATAAGTTAAATTAAGTCAATTATATAATTATAAACATTTTAATAATAATAATAATATATTATTACAACACGTATGAAATTACAAGAATTGGTCTGAGGAATCGACCCCATGACCGCCTCCCTAAACACCACCCACCCACCCAAGCCACCCCACTGCTTGTGGGGGAAAATTTTAATAATAATAATAATAATAATAATTTTTATTATTTTATGGTATATAAATCAAATAGTAATAATATTACATTGATATAGGGGAAAGGGAATACATTTAAAAGAAAATCATCTAACACAGAAATGTAGGGAATTACTCAGTGAAGCTCGAACTCAAGTTGTCATCATATCCCATAAGGGCAGTTATCATTGAGGTCAATAAACTAATAATAAAATATTAATACTAATAACAAACAAGTTAAATCATAGTTAATAATGATAGTAATTAATCACTATAAAAAATATTTGGAATAACAATACAAAAAATTATTAATCATATTTGAATTCTAAATTAATCGATTATATATTATATATTATATATTATATATATTTTTATATTTAATATTATATAACTTTATTATACTAAAATCAAGTTGGTTCAGGTGCTCGGTTTTCAGGTACCCATTATTATCCTAATTTTAGTATCATATAAATAATTTAACTTGTTTTTTGTCAGTATTAATATGTTGTTATTATTTTTTGTATATTTATATCAACATAAACTTCCTAGCATAACTAATTTTTCTTCAAATGGTTTGTTCATGGATTTGGAGATCCAAATCCAGGAACCAAATTTATTAATAGAAGAAAACGTATAAAGAGAGAAAAGAGAGGTGTCACAGATGCCCAAAAAACATTCCCAAAGGAAAAAAAATAACTAGTTTCCCAATGGCCCATGATGAAGGCCTATTCCCATGATAAATTGATTCCCATGCCCTAATAACTGTATACTAGCCACATCCTCAGACCGATCCCAAAGAGCTCATTGTGCCCAAGGTCTAGTCATCACCTGCCTGTGACTGAAAAGCATCCTGATATCATCACCAAAGTCTTCCCACATTCCGAGGTCAACTCAGAATAGTGCATCCTGAGGTCCTTGTTTGTGCCCAAGGTTGTTGTTGGAGATTGCCTACAACGTCTTCCCCTATCCCCCAACCACAATCTCTACTGTCAGGAAAGAACTCATTCTCAGCCACCTGATGTTGGAATTTCATGAATCCCCCGTAGAAAATATCATAAAATCCACCCAACTCTACTATTGGCCACATCCCCAGAATATTACCCAACCAAGAATTCATGCTCCATGCTCGAGGTTGTCTTTGTCCTTATATTGTCACACACGATTTCAACTCTTGCAATAAACTACGTACCTTCCTCCCACATCAACTCATTTTCATCACATCTGAATCCTAATGACACCACATATTATGACTGAGGACATCACCAACTTTCCCCAGGTCATTGTCGGCATGAACCCATCTCCATCCCCACCGTCAGGTGGGGCACCATGTTTTCATGATCAATGCCAGCTTCCACCCCTCAATATTCCATTACCTACCCCAATCACTACCATTGATGTCCTATACCGATACGCCAATTATCCCCAATGACCATCAGAGACATCTTTAGAGTTCTTAGTTGACCCCACACCCTCATCCACTGCCAGAGATCTATACCCCCAAGTATTTGTGGCCATCCCAAAAATATCTGTAACATATTTGAGATGACATCTATGCCACTCTAATTGCACCATCATCACCTCACTCGATGGTTTGAAACAATCCCATGATTTTAGAATCCTTAAATTAGAGTTCCTCATATTGTGATCATTTAGATTACTATGTTTTCACCCTCGTAAGAAATTGAAATCCACAAAAATGTTTTATTTTGATAGATCCCATGGGAATTCATCATTTTCACCCATCACTAAATGAACCATAAGCATGTCAAACCATTTTTTTAGGAAACATAGAGAAAAAAGATCCTTGTGTCATACAAAATCCATCTTAATTTGATCATCCTAAGAGAATATCGATTTTGAACAATCTCCAAAGTGATATCTATAACATGATGGAGAGGGAATCTCTCTAAATGATAGATATTCCATCCCCCTTACTCTCAAAATAGCTAATTATATATATTTATTTATTTAAATTGTGGAATTCAATTCATTCTTGTTTTGATATTGAAATTTTTCATGTTTTTTATTCTTCTAATTTTATTTTTTTATTCTCATGAATAAAAAATTAGAGTATTTCTTTATTTTTCTCAATTTATTTCTATTAGTATCCTGTATTTTCCACATTAGCCTTCTATTTGGGCCTTGGTTTTCGACCGGCCATGCTTCCCACACCCTCTGTGACACCTTGGAGATTCGTGTATCTTTGTTTCATAATAGTTGATTATTCTTTATACCCTTTGCATCCTCATCATCATTATTTATGCTTCAATTATTTTTTGTGGATAGGTTTCAGTTTTGGCTATGCTTTGTGGAATATTCAGGTTGGTTTTACTTTTTTGAGGCGTCATGGGGTTTGATCACCCATGTGTTGTGTCACTTCGGGTATCCAATCATTCTACTTCCTCTTGTGCTTTGGCTCTTGGTCCTCCTGGTGAAACCCTAGCTCACCATCCCTTTCTTCTTTATTGGGGATTCTACCCAGGCATGTCACTCTCCTATAATTTACCTCATGGATAGTTTATGGTGGATGCATTGTCTTTCCTTGTTGGAAGAAGTGAGGCCCCTTATCATTGGTAGCTTCACAAAAATAGAGGCTTGAGGGTGTAATCGGATCTAGGCATGTTGCATGCACTTGTACTAGTTTCAAGAGATCAGGACCGCTAGAGTATTTTCAAACTATGGCACTATAAGTATTGTTTTTTGGTTTAATTTTCTTAATCTTAAAAATAATCTGCCCCTATTTGGTTTATCTTTTCTCTCAATGTTTCTCTTCAACCTATATTGTTTTGATTTATTTGAGTTTAATAAAATCCATGAGTTAGGTGGTGTGATTATCATGCATATAGGTTCCCATGGGATTGAAGCACATTAAATAATTTTTTTCCTTTATATATTCTTTAATTATTATATTATACTTGTTTGGTTATATAATTTTTGATCTCTGATGCCAATATTCCAGTTTGTTCTTTATGGATTCTGGTGTTCTTCTTATGTTCAGTTCACCATTACCCCCTCACAAAGTGGTATTAGAGCCTCACTAGTTCTCTTTTACTGTTGAATTTGATTTTGGTTTCTTGTTTTTCAGTTCTTGTTTTTGTTTATTTTCACACTATGATCTCTTATTAAGTTTCCTCTGTATTTCTATTGAAATTGATTTAATCCCCCATCTAATCTAATATTTTTTGGAATTTTTAACCCCTTTGGATAAAAATCATAACCCTATATATTGGTTAGTTGTTGAGAGTGTATGCTTAACATTGTCCACGTGAACTCAGAATAAAATATTTGGGTAAACATTTCAACAAATAGATTTGAAATTGAGGGATTTGGTGGAAAAAACAACATTATCCTTTGGTGAATTAATATGAGAGCCCTACTAGTTCATCAATACTTAATTGATGCCCTATGTGGGCCTAATAAACCTATTTTTACTATAAAAGAAATTGGATGGACCATTAGTAAGTATCAAGACATATCCCATGATGTGTTAGTTGAAGCACATAGCTCATTACTACATTCTTTAGAAGATAATGTTCTTGGGGAGGTTTCTTATGAGTCTACTACTTCTGGTATTTGGATTAAACTAGATTATTTATACATGAAATCTTAATTAGTTGGAAGGCTTTATAAAAATCACTGGATGTTTACATTAGAAATAAAACTTGGTAGTTCTATTAAACCCCATATTGATGAATTTAACAAAGTAATGTTAGATTTATCCAACATTAATGTAAATGTTGATGATGAAGACCATGTAATGATCATTCTAATTTCTCTAAATAATAATTACAACACCCATGTTGATACCATGATGTGTTTTCATGAATCTGTGACTCTTGAATAAGTTAAATCAGCCCTCCTCTCTAAAGAACTACACTGAAAACCTAGAATCATAGGTGAGGCAAATAGATTATTCTCTAGGGGAAGACCATAGTCTAAAGGTGAGAAGAAACAATTTATTAAATAAAAAATAAAAAATAGTAAATAACCCAAACCTGGGTCTAATTATAGGGAAAGGAAATTCACTTACTTCCATTGTGATGAGCCTAGGCATATTAAGCCTGAATGTAGGAAACTGAAACATGACTTAGAATCCAAGGAGTCCACTGATCAGTCTCTTATAGTTGACTCAGGTTATGAAATTACTGACATATTGAATGTGTCCAGCCATGCCCTCATTCAAGAGTGGGTCCTTGACTCCAGATATTCCTTTCACATGTTTACCTTTTTGGATTCATTCCTAGAATTGGTTGAAAGTGTAGAAAGAGATGTGCTCTTAAGTAATAATAAGAGTTTTCATGTAGAGGGAAGTGGTTCTATTTTGATAGAACAAGATGGTAGTTCCATCATCGCCTTACTTGATTTTATGTGTGTTAATAGAATTCATAGAAACCTGATTTACTTTGGAGTTATAAATAAAATGGGCTTCAATTTTAGGTATAAAATGGGTTGTCTACAAATATATAAAGGCTCTAGAACAATCATTAATGGGTCTCTTATTAATGGGTTGTATGTATTGAATGGAAATACCAATTCAAGTCAATTAGGCTATGTCTATGATACAAACAATGATAACACTATGTTTTGGCATAAGATATTGGGGCATGTAATCCCCAAGGGCCTAGAAGAACTCAATAAGTAAGGGATGTTGAGTGACATCACACCTTCTAATCTTCTATTTTGTAAATATTGTGTGTTGGTGAATGCTAATATAATTACCTTTCATTGGTCCTCCTTTAAAGATGATAACCCCTTAGAGTATATTCATTTTGACCTATAGAAACCATCTAGGACTACCTACCATAGTGTAGGTTCCTATTTTTTCACTATTATAGATGAATTTTCCAGAAAAGTATGGATTTACATTCCGAAAAACAAATATAATGTTTTAAAAACTTTTAAAACCTATAAAATATTGAGTAAAAGACAAATTGACAAAATAATTAAAACCAAGATAACTAATAATGGGCTGGAATACCTATCCACTGACTTCAATAAATTTTTGTGAATCTAGAGGTATTAAAATACATAGGACTATTAGGGAACCCCCTCCCCCCCCACACACACACACATAATGGACTTGTATAGATAATGCATAGGACCATATTAGATAGAATCTAAAGTATGCTTGCATGTTCATGTCTCCCAAAATATTTCTAGGTAGAGGCTTATAGCACTAATTTCAACCTAATTAATAGATTCCCTTCCTCTTCCAACTGGTTTAAAATGCCAGGAGAATTGTGGAATTGTAATCCCCCTTCCTATAGGTACTTAAGGATATTTGGTTGTATAGTTTATGATCACATTAAAACAGATAAACTAGAGTTGAGATCCCTTATATGCATCTTTATAGGGAATTTATAGGGTGTTAAGGGTTATAAAATTTTAAGTAGATAAACATGGTTATCAAAATTTCATTGTATGTATGGATGTAGTGTTCTCTGAGTCATCTTCTCCCAAAACCTAGTCTCTCACAACTAGTAGCAATGAACCAGTCTTAGAATAGGATAATGAAGATGAGCCCTAGCTCATTTTGAGGCTGTTGTCCATCCCACTCCACTTGTATCTCAGCCCGCTATTTGTACTAATTCTGAAACTATTTTTCGTGTTTATTTTAAAACAAATCCTCCTAATAATAACAGGGACTACCAAATGACCCAGGATAGAGAAAGGAGGGTGTCTAGACCACCTTCTCAGTTCATCCAATATGATATGGAATCTTATGATTTTCATGTATCTTATGATCTAATAGATGATGACCCTTAAACCTATAGGTGAACCTTAAATAAAAACACTCAAAACAGTGGGTCTTTTCCATGGATGATGAAATACACTCTTTATGAAAAAACCACACTTTGTATATTGTTAACAAACCACCTAATTCTAAGATAATTTCTTCTATGTGGATTTATAAAAGAAAATAATACAACACTAAGGTAAATAATATTAATTATAAATAATGGATAGTTTCTAAGAGTTTCCTTTAAATAGAATGTATTAGTTATTCTGAAATCTTCTCCCCTATTTTTAAGCATTATTTCATTAGGATTTTACTTTATTTTTCTACCTATAATGATATACACACTGAATAGCTTGATGTTAAAATTGAATTCTTACATGTTGATTTAAATGAGAAGCTTTATATGAATCCTCTTGATGGTTACTCTAAGGAATTAAAACTAAATCAAGTATGCCTGTTAAATAAATCATTGCATAGATAGAAAAAAATATCTAGGTAGTGGTATATGAAATTTGATTCCTTTATGTTAGATAACCAATTCACTAGGTGATAATATGATACATGTTTCAATTTGAAATCAACTAAGAACTTCATGCTTTATTTTTTGGTATATATTGATGAAATGCTTATCATTTGAAAAAATATGATCATCATCATTCCTCTAAAATCCTAACTTAAAGGTAAGTTTGAAATTAATGATTTAGGTTCATCTAAGAAAATATTAGGTGTTGAAATCATTAGAAATTGATAAAATAAATTGCATTACTTATATCAGCATTGTTACATTTTAAAGATTTTAAATAGATACATGTTTGAATCTCTCAAGCCTTTCAATGTACCTCTTGTAAAACACATTAAATTTTCTTTAACACAAGCACCCACTACTGATTTTGATATTCAATATTTACCTAAAATCCCTTATTCTAATATTTTTGGTAGCATTATGTGCTCTATGATTTGAACCAGACCTTATATTTCCAATTAAATCCAAACTTGTAGCATATTTATAGCCACACCTGGGATGCCACATTGGCATTCCCTTTTGTGGATTTTAAGATAATTTTCTTGTAGTTATAATATTTCATTGTGTTATGGTAAAAATGTTGATACTACTGATATTGTTACTAGATATGTAGATGCTAACTATGCAGGGAATACTGACACCAGAAAATCATTAACTGGTAACATTTTTACTACTTTTGATGGCCCCATTTAATGGAATTGTAATATGTAGTCCATGGTTACTCTTTCAACCACAGAATTTGAGTGCATTGTCTTGACTGAGGTAGGAAAAGAAGCCTTATATATTAAAGTATTTTCATCTGAACATTGTCTTTATAATTATATTATAAATGTTTATTCTTATAGTAAATATTCTCCTCACGTGTCCAAAAATTAATTATTTCATGGTAAATCAAAACACCTTGACTACACTTTATTAAAGATGTTGTAGAACCAGGAACCATGTGTGTGTCAATAGGATACACACTAACAATAACTCGACTGATAGTTTGAATAAAGTTGTGGTCTATTCTAAATTCAAATATTGATTATAAATGATGAATTGGGTTCCAATTCTATAACCATAGGTGTAATAACATCGCCAATTTTAATTAAAAATGTAGAGATTTGTGAATTATGGAATTCAATTCATTAGTGTTTTTGTATTGAAATGTGCCTTGTTTTTTATTCTACCAATTTAATTATTTTATTCTCATGAATGAAAATTAAGTGTATATATTTATTTTTCTCAATTTATTTCTGATGGGGTCCTTTATTTGTCATGTGGGACTTCTGTTTGGGCCTTAGCCTTCGGCTGAACCTACTGCCTACACCCCCTGTGACACCTTGGTGATTCGTGTAGCTTTGTTTCTGGTCATTTATTAATCTCTTCACCTTTTAAATCCTTTTCATCCACTTGTGCGCTTCAATTATGTTTTGTGACTAGGTTTCAGTTTTTAATGTGCTTCATGGAATATTCTAGTTGGTCGTGCTATTTCAAGGTGTCAACTGGTGTTAGGGGGTTTGATCACCCTTGCGCTATTTCACTTCGTGTATCTGTTCATTATGCTTCCTCTTGTGCTTTAGCTCTCAGTTCTCTAGGAAAAACCTTAGTTCGCCCTCCTCATATACTTCATTAGATCTTCTTTCCACCATTATTTCTCTCCTTAGCTTCACCGCGTGGTCAGTTTATGCTAGAGATGATATCCATTTTTGCTAGAAGAAGTGTGGCCCCTTCTCGGTGATAGATCCACAAGCACAAAGGATAGAGGGAGTCATTAGATATAGTCATGTTGCGTGAACCTATACTATATTCAATATATTAGGACCTCCAAAATTATATTCAAACTCTAGCACTATATGTATTATTTTTTTGGTATCATTCTTTCAAAGCATAAAAATCTTGTACTTATACTCCTGTTTTGCTAATATTGGTTCTCTGTGGTTCTCTTCACCTTATAGCATTTTTTTTCTTTGATCTTAATAAGATGCATGATTTGGGTGGTGTATTTATCATGCACATAGGTCCCCATGAAATTGAAGGACGTTAAATAATTGTGTTCTTTGATACTTTCTATAATTCTTCTATTAAGGTCCTTTGGTTCTATAATTTTTGATCTCTGATACCAATAGTCCAGTTCGGTCCTTCTGAGTTTCGTTATTCTTCTTGTTTTTGGTTCACCATTACCCCCTCAAAATTTATAATTTTAATTATTTCTAACTCTATTTATTATTCTTCTTTTTGTTTTTATTGTTGCTATTGATGATTCGGTTGTTATTGGTGTTTTTTCTATTGTTATTGGTGTTGTTGGTGCTGTTTTTTTTCTTGTTGTTGGTGATTTTGTTGGTGGTGTTGTTGTTGTTGTTTTCTTGTTGTTTTTGTTTTTATTGTTGTCGTTATTTTTGTTTTTTATTGTCCTTTTTGTTTTGTTGTTGTCGTTATTGTTTTTTTTATGCTCTTATTTTTGTTGGTTTTGTTGCAGTTGTTGTCGGTGTTGTGAGTGCTGTTATTGTTGTTGTTTCTGGTGTAGTTTTTGTTGTTTTTCTTTTTTTGTTGTTGTTGTTTTTTTCAACTTCATGGTTATCATTGTGGTCTTGGTGGTCGTAGTCGTGGTCATTGTTGTTGTTGTTGTTGTTGTTTTTGTTGTTGTTGTTTTTGTTGTTTGTGTTATTTTTTTTCTTCTTGTTATTGTTTTTGTTGTTGTTTTCATCATCGTAATCATCATCGTTGTCATTGTCAACATCGTCATAGTTTTCATTGTTTTCATCATCGTCATCATCATTGTGTTTGTTGTTGGTGTTGTTGTGGTTGTTGTTGTGGTTGTGGTTGTGGTTTTTGTGGTTGTTGTGGTTATCGCGATGCTCATTGTTTTTGTTTTTGTTGTTGTTGTTATTGTTATTATAATTATAATTATTATTATTTTTGTTGTTGTTGTTATTATTATTATATCCAATCATATATATTTATTGAATGAAAGTAAATATTTCAAAAATATTACAAAAATATGAATTCCTAATATATCCAATCATATATATATTTATTGAACAGAAAAATGGATTTCAACAATATTATTAAGAATATAAATTCCTAATATTTATGAAATCCCTTAATTGAATGCATGTCGTCCTTTCCATCTTTATAAGGGGATCCCACCCTCAAAGCCTAAAAATGGCGAGGTCCACCCTCTCTCCAGCTACTCTCATCGACACACTCTTTCTCTAAACTCTCTCAATATGTGCACCATTGGATTTTACCTAACATCATTACCACATTCAATCAATCATTGATTACATTCATAGCAACATGGGAATGTCAAATGATTTTTAACAATAATCATTTTTACAGTTT
Organism: Viscum album; assembly: GCA_963277665.1. Classification (NCBI taxonomy): domain Eukaryota; kingdom Viridiplantae; phylum Streptophyta; class Magnoliopsida; order Santalales; family Viscaceae; genus Viscum; species Viscum album. The sequence continues at coordinate 1,071,908,204 of OY728127.1, read as the reverse complement.
TAGAAAAATTGTTCAACCTAAATGGTAATTACTTCCACCCCCACTTTATTCCCTGTTAGCCTCATCTACCATGACCAGAGCCATCTTCCCATCACATATTTCATTAATTTAGATCACACACAAAAATTTCATTCTTGAAACCCATCAGTCACTAAATATGACTTAATTAGTTGTATGTATGTACTTGAAAAATCAGTTTGTGGGCACTATAATCCCACACTGATGTAGAATCCGAACAACTTGTGAAACATTCTGATGATCGACGAATACTTCATAATTGAGCTTATGTTGAGAGTCAATCTGAAAAGCATACATGAGGGTGATCCCATATTGAGCTACCTGACTTGGGAGGAGTAGATGTTCACCAGCCTGGGGATGTTGGAGAATCAAATATCATGGATTGTGCTAGAGAATTTGAACACATTCATTAATCATCCCACTCTATTCACATTGAACCATTTAGAAATTGAGTTCTTGAGTACCATGGTGTTGATAATCCCACTAGCTATGCTAGAGTCAAACCACATAAGTACTCATTTTCTAGACATATGGAGGAGTTTCCTCCTCGTTGGGCCTGAGACTTCCCACGGTGTAGCTATTACTGGGAACCAATCTATTTCCAATGTCATGCCCCTTGGATCTCTGGAAGGCTCTGCCGGTTTTGGCCTTGGGTTTCAGTGTACCAAAAAATTAAAGAACCCACGACCACATTGATATACATTCATTCTTCTAAGGATCTCATTATGTGTGGAGTGAAGGTTAAAAAGGGTGACCCTGATTTCATTCTGAACTTGAAATTTGATTCAGATGATGACATCCTAAGGAGACCATTCCTGCCACTGATTTCATGCATATAGTCATTGATTTTAAATCTATTCAACATTGAGTAAGGATATGGGGGAGAAAATGACTATGAAATATCATCATATTGCTTCATTATGGCCAACCTCATCAGTGATACTCAATATTTTGTCTATCTATGCTTAGAGATGATCGTCCAAAACATGTTGGTGGTTTATACGAGGTGGTTCGCCTCTTTAAAAACACCTACCCAAACTAAATGTTGTGTGAGTATCACTATTAGGATTTGTGTGAATATGTGGAAATATATTTCCAGGGAAGGTAGCCTAAGTGGCGTGCTTCATTCATTTTCCTATATTTGGATGGTCCCTGGGTGATACACAATACAGTTTCCACCACCATTATGTTCTTCATCATTATTAAACAATTTGTTCTTAGTGTATTGTTCGCTCATTAATAATGATAAATTTATTTTATGAGGTTTGTTTTAAAAATATTTATTTACCACAGTTTAGCTTAGTATATGTATGCATATGGGTCTGCGTGATTGTGTTAGGGATTGCATTTTGTTGTATCCATTAACCCAACATTTATTAAAAAAAATATTTGAAAGATTTCAGTCCATTTTTGAAAAGGGAAACAGTAAGGCACACCATGAGCAATACAAAATTTGTTTATAATTAAGTTAAACTGATAAATATTTATAATTAGTCCTTCTTTTTGTAATTATAAAAATAAAAATATATTTCAAATTAGATTATATTTATAGTTTTTATTAGATAAATGATATATTTTATAAAAATAATTATATTTTCTATATATACATTTTTATTTATTTTAATTATTTTAAAAAAATATATATAATATATTTATAAATATTTCATATTGATAAAAAATATAATTATAATTATACTATTATATTTTTCTAAAAATAAATTTCCAATACAATGTAATTTTAAATATAATTTTTTATTAAAACTTTAATATATAAAAATAAAATAAAATTTGTATTTGTATTTGTATAAAAAATATTAATATGTTTATATTTATAATTAATATAAAATTATTTATATAATTAATTATGTAATTATATATTACTGTTACCCATGTAATAAAAAGTTATACGTACAATAATACAATATTTATGATATTTATTTCTTCACACCATGATAAAGCATGTGTTAAAATGAATTTAAGAAAAAAATAAAGAAATCAATTTATGGTGTTGGATGATGCCTTCATTTTAAATTGAAATACATCATATTATATATATTTGTGTGTGTGTGTTTAGGGTGCAACCTAGTCCCCAACCCTACTACCACGCATGAACCATATTTTTGTGACAAGAGAAACAATTATGAAGAAAGGGTATCACCTAATATAAGTGAAATAAGTAGGTCAGGAAAGACCAACGTCCAAAATTGAAAACCCCAAAAGACACCCCGAGACACTGAATGGTGTACCACACGATTTCCTTCCCAAAAAGTTAAAGAAAATGAGAAGTCATATAATTGATGAAGGATCTGAACTTTACAACTAGTAGGTCAAAAGGTTTCAATCTAATATCCAATGAAGATAAAGAGTTAATCATGATCTGGTAGGACCCATATGTGTAAATATATACTCACTGAACCCCCTTAAATAAATACATTTAAAATACGACTCGTTTCATAAATTCATCTTGTTTAAGAATAATGAATTGGGAATTCCCTTGACACATTTTTAGGTTTTATTGGTTGGTTATTTTTATTTTTATTTTTACATCAAGAAAAATAGTTCTGAATGATGTTCTAAATAAATTTTTAACAATAGATATATAAAAAAAATCTATCTTGATATACAATTTTTGGAATTGGTTATTTTAAATAAGGGGCTACAAATTTGTTTTTTTTAAAAGAAATCAAATACTTTCACATCATTTATCTAAACATACGAATATTTGTAAATAAAATGACTGTATGCTCATTGAGAGTGTGTTCCCTGGGGTTTTATAGGGTTTGATGGCTCCTGGGGTTTCTTGTGATCTATTGTGTCACGTCAACATGTCTATAATAGTGGTGTTTATAGTGACCCTCTACCGATGATTCCCTTTTGTTCCTATGCTGGATACGTTTTACAACAGATTCATATTTTATAAAACTATGGAAACATATATCACTTGTAGATAAAGAAAAATTGGATTTTATTTCCAAGAAGGATAAGGATGTCTTTTTATCCCACAAATTTCTCTCCTTGTTGTCATAAAATTTATACTCAATTGACCCTTTAACCTGAAAACCCTAAAAAATAATTTGAAAAATTATTGGCATTTAGATGATGGTGCTCCCATTGAAGAAACAAAATTTATTGAAAGTAATATTTGTGTTGTAATTCTTGTTAATACAATTGTTTGATAAAAATTCAAATGTGACATTAATTGAAGGTTTGTGTTTTTCCATTGAATTATTATAGAGAATCATTCATGTTTTGGAAAGTTTTTTTTGATTGAAGAAGATGATTTAGATAAAGAAACATTAAATATGATGCTTATAGATGTGTTCTTATTGACCAAAACACGTGCTAATTTCATTTAGAGAATTCACATTATTACCACATATTTAGAAGATCATATGATACCAATTATCAACTAGTAAATTGTGACAATGTAGAAAAGTGGTGATGGGTTTTCATGAGGATTATTTTGGGAATATTAATAATATTGATAAACATTGGGCTTTGGTTCTTATATTTTACATTAGAATCTGTAAGGATCGATTTCCTCTAGCCCTAGTCCTTTTAGGCCCAATGCACAGGCCTTTCTCGGGTTTCATCCTAAAACCCATGAGTGATAGGAGGAATTACCCATATAAGATTATATCTGAGCCACCATCCTTGGTGGAATATGATGTGGGAATTTGGTTTGTACCCAACAATCATCCCCCAAAAACAAAGACCATATAATCCCCCCCAATGATTATGCATCAGATCCAACAATCTTTCAATGTCATTTTTCTCATCATTGAGACTTGCCACCTAACCACTGTTACCAAGAATACTTTAAACACAAGGCACCATGGATTCACATTCTTCAAATTAGAAACTGATATCATTTTCAAATCAGTTTGGGAAATACATCACCCTATATTACACCTAGTATGAACTATATCTCTGATACCACTTGTTAGAATCAATTTCCTCCAGCCCTAGGCCTTTCAGGCCTAATACATAGGCCCTTCTGGGGTTCCATCCTAAAAATCATGGGTGATAGGAGGAATTTCCCATCCAAGAATATATGTGAGCCACCATATTTGGTGGAATATAATGTGGGACTTGGGATTGTGCAAATAGATATTTTTGTAGCCTACTAAAAATATAAGCTGCAATTGAGCCAACCTATTAATTGAAAGAAACGGAGGATGCATAGAACTGATACAGTAAGGATCTGATCTTTACAACAAATGGGTCAAAAGGATTAAATCTAATATCTGAGGATGATAAAGATTTAATCATGATCTGGAAGGACCCATATGTGTAAATATATACTCAGTAAACCCCATTAAATATATATATTTCAATTAAAACTCATCTCGTGAATTCATCTTGGTTTAGAATCATGAATTGGGAATTCCCCCATTACATTTTTAGGTTTTATTGGTTGGTTATTATTTTTTTATTTTTTACATCAAGCAAAATTATTGTGAATGATGTTCTAAATATATTTTTCACCATAGATATATAAAAATAATTGATCTTGATATATATTTTTTGGAATTGGTTGTTTGAAATAAGTGGCTCCAAATTATTTTTTAAAAAAAATCAGATACTTTCACTTCATTTATCTAAACAATAGAATGTTTTTAAATAAAAAGGAGACATCGCATACCACTTTACAAAGAACTATGAACCTCTTACATATGTGTTTTCTGAAGAATATAGAGGTAGCACATATATTAATATGCGAAGAGTTTGAGAGTTATGCATGAAGGGTGTAATGAGTGAGTTGAGAATAGCCTAGTACTTACATAAAGTATACTGAATAGTGTGTGTATAAGATGTGTGTAAAATTATTCATACATAATTTGAAGAATAATGTGGTGGAGTGTCTGTCTGCATTACATTACACAAAGAAGACATCAGTTACGTGTGTTTTGTTTTGAGTTGAGCTAGCTGCATGTGTGAAAATGGTTATTTAAGAGAAAAATGGGCATGAAAGGTGACTTATGTACCTATATATCAAGGCTAGTGGCCAAAGGGTGTAAACAGAATCAAGGCATTGACTATGAAAAAACATTTTCTCTAGTTTCCATGTTTAAATCCATCAGAATTTTCTTTGTTATATCATCATACCATGACTATGAAACATGGTAGATGGATGCCAAAACAACTTTACATAATTTTAATATTTTGGAAGATGTCTAAATGATACAACCAGAAGGTTTTCTGACCTTAGGTGATTCCAAAAAATATTTTTATGTTTTAGATATCCATTTATGGATTGAATCAATCCTCGAAGTTATAGAACATTTGAATTGATGAGGCTCTAAAATAATTTCATTTCATTAATAATGAATATGACACATGTGTTTACAAGATTTTTAGTGGAAATTCAGTCATTATCGTTATAGTATATGTTAATGACATATTACTTATTTCAAATAACATAATAGTCTTACAGTTTTTTAAGGACTGGTTAAACAGTTATTTCTCTATGAAGGACATGGGTGAAACATCCTAAATTATAGGGATTAATAACATTCAAGATATATTCATGAGGCTAGTTGGACTAATTCAAGGTATATACATTGACTATATACTAAGGAGACTCATTGTGGAGTAATATAAGAGGGGATTGGTTTTAATGTCACTTGGTGTAAATATTTCCATGAAAAGGTTTCCTTAGACACAATAGGAGAACAAGATAATGAGTAATATCTTATACGATTTAGTGGTAAGATCAATCATGTATTCCATATTATGTACTAGACTTGTTGTTTTCTAATCATTGAACATGGTAGGGTGATATCATGTTGATCCAAGTGAACAACAGTAATCTGCTATTAAGTTCATCCTAAAGAATTAGAAAACAACAAAGATGTGTTCCAAGTTTAAGGAGTAGAAAATATGCTAGTCATCGAGGGTTAAAATGATGATAGTTTTCAAAAATATCAGAATGGTCTTAAGACATAGGTAGGATGTGTTTTTAGTATCAATAGAGGAGATGTGAGAAGAATTTTTTTAAAGAATCCAATTGTTGTTGATTCTATAGTGGAGTCCGAGAATATAGAGACTTCTGATGAAAAAAGAATCACTTTGGATGAAAAACATTGTCCAGGATCTTGATGTGGTACCTATTAGTAAAGACACTATCACATTGTATTGTGATAATACCGCAGTAGTTTATCTTGTAAAAGAGTCAAGGTCACACCAATGAGAAAATCACATACTTCGTAAGTATCACCTCTTGAGGGATTTTTCATAGAGATGTGAAGTTGAAATAAGTAGAGTATTCATGGAGGAAAAACAAAAAACCAATAAACTAAATCATTATCTCATTGGAATCATGAGTATCATGTGAGAGATAGAAGAATGATGGTAGTAAGTAGTTGGCTCTAGTGAAACTGGGATTTTGTTGCAGTTGGTCCCTTAGAACAAAATTCTATATACTTTATGATTACCTTTATTCATAGTTTTGAATATTAATAAATCTGTTATGACATCATTATTATTATTTTGTGAAACATAGTATGTGATAATTTCCAAAGAGTATATATTGTAATGAAAGGTCATAAAAGTGACCCTCTATGATGAGAACCCATACATGTTATAGTAATATTAATAAATATATTTTCTATAGTCAGATAAAATCATTTGAGGGGCATAAATTACACAGGCTATTAGAGGTGGGGACTCCTAGGACTTAGAGGCATCGTCTTATGGTGTACTCCCTTGGTAATATCCAGGGTAGGATAATATGAGAACGAAACCTACAAATATGAAATCCACATTTATATTTTTCATTGGATGTTTCTATATATAAATGTGTGTATTGATCCTTATACTTTAATATTATTATTAATGAATGTTATGAGTCATGTACTTCAATGATTTGAGAAAATTTGTGACAACATATGTTTGTGGTTAAGTATGATATGTTGGGTGTGTCATTAGTAGTATTTCATTAATGAATAATGTAATAATGGATTTCCCCCATATTTTCATTAACAGGATATGATATCTTAGGAACATTAATGGAAATCATATAACCTAAATAAATCCATTTGTTTTTTTATAAGAATGTTCAATTTATGGAAGAGTGAAAGGAAGAGACATTGAGCATATAGGTTGATGGAACTGACATGCAACCTAATTTATTAAGAGATATCACAATAAAGAGATTATATTACCTAATAAGGGTTTTTATGTGGTATTATGACATTATTGAATTGACTTATTTCTTTATGGTTTCATTGGCATGTTTCTGGATGTTAAACATACAATTTTGAGTAGCTTTACCTAATGCCACTGGGGAAGAGGCCTAGAGGGTCACACATAAAGTGTATTCAAAACCTCAACTAAATAATATTATAATTTATTATTTAACATGTTGAATAAATAATATTCTCATACCTGGTTCAATAATTATTCATAATTTCTTGATCGCATATATTTCTTTACTGATTATTTGAGAGAATATTTTTATAGAATAGTATTTAACAAAAATTTATTTTATATTTAGTGAATATAATATTTATTTATTTATTGGAGAGTAATGTATTGAAAATTATTTCTTAAATTAATATTCCTTATTTATGGTCTGATATATATTTTTGAGGAATGGAGAAAAAAGATTACTCGCCTGGTGAGAAATAATATATATAGAATATTATTTGGATAAGTAATATATAATTATTTAATGAACATTGTGAATGTCAAGAAATAATAATAAAAATATTATTATTATAAACATGAAGTCCTATTAGGATTAAGGATAGAATAATATATCCCATGTGAAATTATTATTTTCTAACCCTAGTAGTTTATATACCCAATTATATTATTTTATTAGTGTTTCTATTTCATTTTTGTTCACAACGACATCCAGATAGAATCCTCTCGATGCCCTTGAGAGTTACCTCTATAAAAGAACTCTCAAGAATATACAGTGATCATCCTTCACCAATAATCTCATTTATAGAGATATCGAAGGGATATTTTTATTGGTGAGATTCTTGAGGTGATCAAAGATGAATGTTGTAATCATTTTGATCTACCATGCTAGCACTCAGAGATTTTCATAGTGATGTTCAGAGGTTAATGAAGCATTTTTGGATCACCGCTAGAGGGAATATAATCTTTATTCCTACAATTCAAAGATCATAGACATAGAGATATTTTCATATTAATCAAAAATTAAATAATTCATTGAATGTTAAATCTTTAAATGTTTAAATTAATTATAAATAATACATTATTATTTGAATATTTGGTTCCAGTGGTCATTTATCAATTAATAATGGATTCAATTATATTGTTCGCAGTTTTTATCATCAATGTACATATCAGATTAATCATTGATTATGAAAAGAATTTGTGTTGGGTATGCCCCATCAGGAACTTTCGTTGCGCCCAGAACCATAAAAAATAAATATTTTCTATGTAAATTTTGAATTGAAATGAAATTAAAATTTAATATTTGAATTTAAATATAGTTTTTTTATAATATTTATATTCCAATTTATTATATGTTTCTAATATGGTTATTTTAAAGGGTTTTTGTGGGGATGTATGTTTTATAGCAGTTGTCATGGGCTTTATAAATGACAAAATCTCTAATAAAGACTCACTTTATAAACATTTAAAAAGCACTGATATATTCCCATTTATCAGTTCTAAAAAATAACTAATAAAGGGAGAAAATGTCAACACTAATACTAATCATTGTTAAAAGGATACTTTCTTAATGCTAAAAATACATCACTAATAAAGGGGGACTTTATCAGTGCTTTTGTAAGCGCTGATAAAGGCTGAGTGCTTTTATGGGTGCACTACATGTCAATGGTTTTTTTTTGCACTGACAACAACCATTTATATCGTTGATATATGTGACTTATATAGTAGTGTTCATCATCAATTTGATTCTGAGAATCATGTGGGAAAGTAAAGAAGATGGTGATCCCATATTGAAAAGCCTCAACCAGGAGGAGTAGATCTTCAGTGGCCTGAGGGATGTTGGAGAATCAAATCCCAAGGTTCATGCTGGAGAATTTTTATACACTCATTAATCTCCCCTCCCCAATCCTATTACACAATATTTCCATTGGTTTCTTATATACCATGTTGTCTATCATCCCACTATCATCGAAAAAGTTAAAACACAAAATCACATATTTTCTGCACTTATGGAGGAGATACCTCCTTGGCAGGTGTGAACATAACCAGGGTGCATCTAATTATTTGAACCAAATTGAATTCATTCCCAATGGTAGGCCCTTTGGTTATCTATAAGGATATTCTAGTTTTGGTATTGGATTTCAGTGTGACATTAAAGTAAAGAAACAATGGTCATGGTGGACATTCTATTTTCTACCACCCTTTTTGGGTTTGGAGTGAGGATCAAAAAGGGGGATCGTGAGACATTTGACTACATGTTGAAAATGAAATTCAATTCTACCAACATCACACTGATAATAATTGTCCTTCCAATGGATGTGTGGATATAGTATTTGATTTAGAACCACAACATCTATATAAAGGGTTACTGATGAGTATGTAACCATAAATTCTCTTCCTATAGCTTCATTATGGGAAATCTTGTCTATGATATCCCAGATGGTGTGCTTCTATGCAAGGAGAAGATCATCCACAATAGGTTCTTTTATGGATGGTATTCCCCTTGCACAGAAGCATGATGTTTGGGATATCACTAATTTACTTTAACATAACGATTCAATAAGATAAGAATTAATGGAATCACGCTCCCTAATAAACCTTCTTGAAGATTTTGAGGTTCCAAATCAATGACTGCATCCACACATTCTCTGGTAGGATTGGTATCATCATGTTTACTTCAGTGGAATTAAATTCCAATTTCAATATGTAGTCAAATGTATCATGGTCACCATTTTGTAAACACACTCCAAACAAAACAATAGAGATAATAGATAGAATTTACACCATGATCAGAGGTTCATTAGTTTTTCGTCACACTGAAATCCAATGAAAAAATTTATAGAGGCTCTGAGAGAACTAGGGTGATTCCATTAGGAATAGAGGTACATTGGTTCACCAAAGTAGCAGCAGCCTAGGATGGTTCATGACTACCAATGAGGCATCTCCTACATAGTTCTATAAAATGAGTGCTTCTTTGATTTACCTCTAGTGGAGATTGTGGGATTATAGAAACCATGGTACGAAAGCACATAATAGTGATATGTTGGAATGTTTTTGAGGAGTGAAGATTAATTAATGCATTGAAATTATCTAAAATGAACCATGATATTTGGATCTCTAAAATCCCCAGGTCACTAAAGACCTGTTACTCCTAGTTGAGGATCCTAAATATAGGTTCACCCTCATATTTCCATTCTTACATGGCTCTAATAATCTACTCGAAGATGAAGCATCCGTTGATAATAATATTATTTGAAAATTCCAACAGCCCATGAGTTAGCATGAGATCATAGTGTTGATGTTTTGGGGCTCTATGTTCAGTAATAACATGGGTCAATTACTCGTGAGTACTTCATAGCTTGTGGGAGAGAAAATTTTGGGTGTTGTAAAACATAATTGAATCTATGTGGTGGAGATTGGGTTGTTCGTGGTGGATGGGTCCAATGGAAAAGAAAATGGGTTGGAAGCACTGAGGGTTATAGTTGAGAAAGTTTTCTAAAACTGTAAAAATGTAGTGGAGGGGTGTCATAAAATCCGTTGATTCACTCATATCTGCAACCAATCAACCAATGATTGAATGCATCTACCATGATCATCCATATTTACATGACTACCGGAAATTTTGAATATGTCATGAGATAAAATTAAATAAATAATAAATTTATTATTATTATTTTAATGTGTGTACATATATATATATATTATAATTTATTTACATATATAAGAATATATAAAAAAATACATATATGTGTATCAAAAAACACATATTTACATATAAGCATCATATATACATTTTTATATAGAAATGTTTAAATATTTATTTATATAATCAATTTTTATATGTAAATATATAATCTACTCAAATAGTATGAAATTTCATATGAATAATAGTTGTATACACTTATTTTTACATATATTATTTGGTGATTCATTATCTTATAAAAATAATTCTATATTGTACCGACTCTCCCAAACTGTTTGATTCTAATATTTATTATAAATAAATTTACTATAATAAAATAATTTTTCCATTTAAAGGTGTATTTGATTTTATAAGTGGAACTTTGAGATACAATGATAATCCAATCCACACTAAATTATAGTTTATTTTACCCTTTCTAAGAGTGTATTCTCCCACTAACCAAAAAACACTTTTCTATTTAATCTAAACCTGACACTTGCTTCAATTTCATTCTTAACATAATCTTTCAATGTTCTAGCTTAGTATTTTATCAACATATTTCCAGACACATTTTTATTACTATAATCATTATACGGTGAAATGATATTTATTTTAAAATTTCATGTTTTTATTATATATATATTTTCTATACATATTTGTTCTATATATATTCTGACACACAAACACACACATGTTAAAAATTATGATATATATAAATATATAATATGCATAAAAATTATATATATATATATATTGAATAAATATTTTCATGTAAATATATTTTCATGTATATTTTTATTATATATATATGTACTATTATAATCATGTTAATTTAGACTTACATTCTACTTTATTCCCTTAACCATTCATGTAATTATTATTTTTCAAATATATAGTTAGTTATTTAGTTTGATTAGCTACTCATGAAGATGCGTGAAAGGGGGTGGGATTCTTGAAAACTTTCCTAGTTTCTTGTATGTTTTGATTTTTTATTGAAAACACAATTACAAGGAGGAAATTCACCATGTGTTTCTATTTGTACAATACTTTCAGTGAATTGTAGTACAATTTGTTTAAACCCTTTTTTAACCAACCTGTGTATATTATTTATAGAAAATATTAAAATATTTTTTTTGTCTTTTATTTAACATGTATAGTTTGTTTATTGAATGTTCTATATTATATTTTAATTCACTTTATTTAAGTTTGTTTAAACTATTTTTTCAATCAAACTCTGAATTTTAATTCCTTTTATTTAAGTTGGTTTAAACTCTTTTTTTTAAACCGACTATACATTTTAGACCATGTATTTTAGTTAGATCATAGTTCATATAAACCTATTAAATGTATTCTATGGATTTTCATTCTTAAATTAGTCAATCATAGATTGGATTGCATATTGGATTTTATAGTGGCATCTGCCATAGCGCATATACCCCTATGATCATTCAATCACAGTGGAAAGAAATCATAGTTTGTTGTAGGGGCATATGTCACAAAAATGACATATTTTAATTTTATTTTTCGTTTAGTTTCCATTATTACTTTTTTTGGGCGTTTCCCATGCATTTAGGTGGAAATGGTGTGTTTTCAAAATTTGGGCCAAACCGTGAGCTCATTTCCAGATTTAAAAAAAATTATTTTATAAAATGTTCATATTTTAAATTTTTTGAAACCATTATACTTCCAAAATTTCATCCCTGGACCTATTAACACCACCATTTCAATTTGTACCATTTAAGAATCCATAATAATGCTGGATTTGGGTTTTTATTTAAGGAATTGGGCCAGCCCAAAGCCCATTTCGAGTTTTTTTTAAATTTTTTATTTAATATCTTATTCAATTTTTAGTATTATTTTGGTGATTATAAGCCTCACACAAGCCCACTGAACTCAGTCATGACCCCATTCTCTTTCCTCCCTCTTTGGAGCTCGTATGCATCACAAATTAGGGCCAAACTTCTTAGGTTTTCTCAAATCATACATATTTAAAGAGGTCACTTGTTTCCTTCACAACTCCTTCAATTCTTACTCTTTTCCCCCCGTTTCAGTTTTCAAATGACCATATCAGACTTATTCGAACCTCAATTTCATTTTTTCTGTTTAGAAATTCAGATACTAGTGTATTTGTGTCGATTTATTCAGGATACCTCAAGTAAGTTGGTCTCCTTCATTCTTCCTACCTTTTGATTGGGTTTTCTTCCAATTATTTTTGAATTTTATAATTTCCATAAAGTGGTGATTCAAACCTAGGGTTTGATCCTGAATTTCTTGGTCTATTATTTTGGTGTTAGTCCTGATCTAGGTCCCTTGTGGTTCAGCTGAATTTTCGCACAAATATTCAAGGCTTTTGACATTTATGGTAGGTGATTTCTTAGGTAATCAATGGTAGATGAGATAGTTATTCTGAATTTATATTTTTAGAACACTTATCATCCATTATACTTTCTATGAAATCTTTTTTTGTGACTTTTGTTGAGCAAATGAATTTTAGGTACCCATTTGGTGTTAAATTCGTTGTTTTACATGTCTATTTTATGTTATACCAAATGGGGTTGTTTTATAACTCATGTAATGGGTTTATAGAAATGTTTTGGGTGTTGATAATTCTATTTTATTGAATATGGGTATGACCATGGTGTTCAAAGTTGTATTTTAATGGTATTTTGTGTGTAATGCATTGTTAAATTTTGTGAAGTTATTTTATTGAAATTCTAAAGGTTTTATTGAGTGTTGTAAGTGGTGAAAGGCATATGTAGATACTATTTAGACTTTATTATGAACATAACTGATGTTTTTATGTGATAATGTATTTTTTTTTATCATGATATTATGGTTTGAGCACAAAGGGGGAAGCTCAGGTATCTAGGAGGGCAGATATGTACTAGTACGCTAGTGGTCTGGATGGGTGTTGTCCCTATTTCACTGAGAAAAATGGATAAATACAACACTAAAAAACAATATTGATGATTATTGGGGACCACAAGGTTATGGATATGTTATCTACTAGTGTATCATGCACGAGAATGGATTTTTCTATGGTTACATTACACTGAGGTACGAGGTACATGGGGCTCGAGACTACCTAGTGCCTAGGGGTTTTCCCAAGATTGGTGTTATTTGAACCTTATGTATTTAGATTTGTAATATGGAGGTTTTTACTAGAAAATACATTAGATTACATGTTTTATTGAAATGATCTCATTCATGGAAAATTTCCTTTAAAAACTATTTACATTTAAAAGTTTCATTCTTTAGAAATTATTTCCACTACCTCTTGTTTATCAAAAATGGAATGATTTTTATATTGTATTGTTTACTCTATGGAATACCTTAGTGGTATACTATTGGTATTAGAATCAAACTCAACTTACACCCCTTGGGTGTAAGTAGACTTGAACATGTTTGACACAGGTAAAGGAAAGGCTTTGGGTGATGGTGGTTCGGGTTGTTAGTTCCCTTCCATAGTGCGGCGTTGTAGAGACAGCTTGTGGGTGGTGACCGCATATCATGTGGAGTCCTTAGGGATGATTAGATGCTATTTTTATGTGTCTTTGGACCTCTTATTATATTTTTAAACTTATTTATTCAGTTCTTGACTTTTTATAAACCTCGTTTGGTATGAATTTTTCAGATTCAGTTTATCAATTGTTTTTGATGTTTTATGATTCCATATTTGCATAAATCATTCCCAAACCAAAATATATGATACCCGAGTACTTGTGCCTGCCTATGGGGATAGTTAGAACCCTTTTGGACTTTTCATGGGCTAGGTTTGGTGCTCGTTTTGATGGTGACTAGAATTGGTTCGTGACAAAATGGTATCGAAGAAGGTTAATGTTTTTGGGTTATATTATTATTTTTTGATGATTTGGACTAGACAGAAGCTAGGATTATTGGGACTCTGAGTTTTGGTCATGATTAGGGTACTTGGCTCACACCTCTCTTGGTGTAACTCAAGTCACCATGGGACATTGGAATTGTTTATTTCACTTCACTTCTAGGTGAGACGGGTGGGCTGCAGACTACACGTGGACATCAGGTGGGGGTGAAGTAGTGGTTTATTCTATTGTTGTAATGTTTTTAGGTTAATTATATTTGATTATATTAATGGAAATTTTTCATACCTGTTGTACATATTTTTTATCTTGTGAATTTTTCCTTTTTTTAGCAAACATGCCTCCCCAAAAACCTCACATACACCCACTAGAGGAAGCCGGAGAGAGTTCTCCCACACCGCTTGATCAGAGGGTAGTAGAGGCTATGGTTATGGATGTCCAGGATCTAGGACATGAACTGGCTCTTTTTATAGCTCTTGTTGGAAGAGAAAAGACTATTT
Source organism: Viscum album (assembly GCA_963277665.1). Lineage (NCBI taxonomy): Eukaryota > Viridiplantae > Streptophyta > Magnoliopsida > Santalales > Viscaceae > Viscum > Viscum album. The sequence goes on along the minus strand of OY728127.1, from coordinate 1,071,893,013 downwards.
TTAGGAAGGACAAGGACCAAGAGTTCTTGAAAAATAAGCCTCATACCTTCTGAGGTAGTATAGAATCCCAGGAAGTAGAGGAATGGCTTGAAAAGATCAAGTGCATTTTCGAGTTCCTGGACACACCCAAGGAAGTCAGAGTGAAGTGTGCCACTTTTCAATTAGAGGGTCTCAGTCATAGGTGGTGGGAATCATTACTTAAAAATGGGAAGAACGAGCATATGCGATGCGGAGATTTCAAGGTCGTCTTCAATGAACAGTATTACCCTAAAGTCCTAGCTTATGCTATACCCCAAGAGTTCATGGATCTTGTTCAGGGGGATATTTATAGGACGGGGTATGCCAACCATTTTACTAATATGGCTTAGTATTCTCCTGAAATCGTATCTAATGAGAAAGTGAAGGCCCGGAGGTTTGAGAAAGGATTTTGACTAGAGATATACTCCCAGTTTTTCTTGTTTAAGTTGAGTAATTATGCTGAGGTTGTTGATCGGGCGTGTATGGTGGAGATTTAACAAAAAGGTAGGGTTGGTTTATCTAGTACAGTATCAATAGTGGGAAGTGGAATCTCTTCAGATAAGAAAAGGAAGCAGGAGGATCAGATGAATAAGGGAGGGAGTAGATCAGGCCACTCTTCCATGTAGTTTTTATCTGTGGCTTCTGATGTGAGATCGGTCGTGTGTCACCAGTGTGGGAGAATGAGGCACATCTAAACAACATTCCTACTTCCTCCAAATCCCTATTATCAATGTGGAGTTATGGGTCACATGTAGTGCTTTTGGGGGGTGGCACGTCCACTTCAGAGTGGCGCAGGGTCAGTGGCTTCAATAGGAGTGTCAGCTCAGTCTGATCTGTCAAGGTCGGGGGGATATCATTTTGGTGGTTGTGGTGGTAGGGTTGGATCATCTTCTAGTAAAATCTAGTTTAGGTCACATAAATATACTAGATTTCATCCTCAGGTAGAGACTAGACATCTCCATGTAGTGGAGAAGGCACCGGCTATATCAGTGGTGGGACCGTCGACAGTTTGAGGTACCGTTTTGATTGAATCTTCTATAGTTGTCAATATTTTTGATAATGGTTCCTCTATTTCATTCATTTATTCCTGTTTTTTGGACACACTGAATTTTACAACTGATTTTTTGGATTTTTCGATGGAGTTACTGACACTGTTGGGAAAGAAGATGGAGCGGGGTCTCAAGTGCCTGTCATGTGCGCTTTCCGTGTCAGGGGTTGAGATGGAGTGGGGCCTCTTGGTATTAGATATGGAACTATTTGAAATTATACAAGGAATGGATTGGCTAGTACACTTCTAGGTGCGCATCTATTTTTATAGGTGGTGGGTTAGTTTCACAGCACCTGATGGGAGTCAGTATATTTTTCGTGGGGAATGAGTTCCTTGGTCGAGTCATGTAGGACCACCACTCCCAGAGTTGGGAGATCTTGTTTTCTAGTTATCATCGCTCACGATAAAGTACGATTTTTATTATCTTGATCATGCACTACCTCATGTATTGGATGAAAATATGTAGGTATTTTAGATAATTTTTCAGGTCTTCTTTCGATGTGGGATGTGGAGTTCTCGATTGATCTGGAGCCGGGAATACAACCAATATATCTTCCCTAATATCGCATGTCCCCCACTGAGATGAGGGAATTAAAGATACATCTATAATACTTATAATCCAAAGGATTAATTTTCCCGAGCATCTCTCCTTGGGCCACTCCTATGTTGTTCATGAAAAAGGCTGACGAACCCCTCTAGTTGTGCATTGACTAATGAAAGATGAATAAGGTAACAATCAAGAACAAATATCCATTGCCCAAAATAGTTGACTTGTTAGATCAGTTGAAGGTTTCAAGGTGGTTTTCTAAAATAGACTTGTGTTTGGGATATCATCAGCTCAGGGTGAGAGAGTCATATATCCCAAAGATAGCCTTCCGATGTAGGTACGACCACTTTGAGTACTTGGCCATTCCCTTCATAATGACCAATGATCCAACATTCTTTATGGAACTCATGATCAGGGTGTTCTATAAGTATCTCGATTCTTTTATCCTGGTATTTTTGGATTACATCCAAGTTTATTCAGGATTCGAGGAGGAACATGAGCGTCACTTGCAGAACATTTTTGGGCACCTTGTGAGAGAATCGCCTTTATGAAAAGTTTTCCAAATGCACTTTCTGGATTAGGGAGGTGAAATTTATCAGGCCTGTGATCTCAAATCAGGGGGTTTCGGTGGGCCCCAAGTAGATCAGTGCAGTTATGTCATGGGATCAGTCAAAGAATGTGTTTGAGATTAGGAGTTTCCTCGGCCTGGTTGGTTATTACAGGTGGTTTATTTGGGATTTATCTCGGCTTGCTTCATCGATGAATGTGCTCATTCAAAAAGGGGTCAAGTTTTTATGGGGCCCATAATGTTAGGAATAATTCAAGGAGTAGAATAGGTGGTTGACTACAGCCCCCATTCTGATTTTTATAGTGGCTAGAATGGGGTATGTGGTGTATTGTGATGCTTCATGTATGGGTCTTGGGTGCATGCTTATGCAGGATGATCACATGGTGGTGTATGGATCTCGCCAAATCCGACCACACAAAAAAAATTACCCAACCCATGACTTGGAGTTATCATCTGTGATTCATGCTTTTAAGACTTGGCATCACTAACTCTTTGGGGAGAAGTTTTTTGGTCTACTCTGATCACAAAATCTTGGCCTCTATTTTCTCGTAGAAGGAGTTCAACATGAGGAATCGTCATTGGATTGAGTACATGTAGGGGTTCAACTTTGACATCATCTATACCCCGGGAAAGGGTAATGTGGTGGTGGATGCTATGATTAGAAAAGTAACAGTGCAAGCCTTGAGGAAGTCCCTTGGAGAGTGGACTTTGATGTGGATCTTTGCTCCGATACATGTGGAAACGAAGGACCATAGTGGAGGTGCATTCTTTGAAAGCATTCAATTGACTCCTCTATTGGAGTTGATTTAGTGAGAACATCCTAGTGATGAGATTTTTTTACAGATGAAGTAGTTTATTCATGGTAGTGAGTCATCTTCTGATTGGTCGTCATCTCCCGAATGCATTCTATGCTTCATGGGTCGTTCAGTATTGTCGTTATCTTTGCGGAAGGTGGTGATGTAGGATTGCCACCAGTCTCAGTGGCCTATCTATCCGGGTTCCAGCACGATGTATTATGATGTCCATCAGCAGTTCTAGTGGCCTAGTATGAGATGATACATCGCAAACTTTGTGTCGAGATGCTACACATGTCAGTAGGTTAAAGTAGAGCATCAAAGGCCCTCTATTTTTCCCCATCCATTACCAATTCCTACCTAGATGTGGGATGAGGTCGCCATGGAATTTATTATTTTCTTTCCTCGTACACCTCAGGGTAAGAATTCCATTTGGGTGGTGATTGATCGTCTGACCAAATCATCCCATTTCATTCTGATCAAAGATACAACTAAAGTGGATGAGTTGGGCCATTTTTATCTTCAGTAGCTGGTAAGGCTCCATGGTGTGTCATCAGTAGTTTTCTCAGATAGAGACCCCTATTTCAACTCCTGGTTTTGGTAAGGCCTTCATAGGGCTTTGGGGTCTCAGATTAAGATGATCACGACATACCATCCTCAAACAGATGGTCAGAAAGACAGGGAGAATCAGATCTTAGAGGAAATGCTTCATGCATGTGTTCTGGACTTTGTAGGTTCCTGAGATAGCCATTTGGTATTGGTTAAGTTTTCTTATAATAACAACTACCAATCTTGGATTCGAATGGATCCTTTTGAGGAGCCATATGGTCAACCTTGTCGGTCTCCCCTGTGTTGGACTGAGGTAGGTGAGACCTCACTACTAAAGCTGAGTCTGGTGCAAGAGACGTCTGAGAAGGTCAAGTTGATTAGGCAGTGCTTATTGACATCTCAGAGTCACCATAAATCATATGATGACAAAATGTGTCAATACCTAGAGTTTTCTATGGGTGACATGGTATTCTTGATAGTGGCCCCTTATCTGAGCCATCGTCGATTGAGAAATCAAGGGAAGTTAACGTCATGGTATGTCAGACATTTTGAGATCACCGAGAATATTAGAAAGGTGGCATATAGTTTGGCCTTACCTTCTCAGTTTAAATCCATCCATGATGTCTTCCATGTCTCCCAATTGAAGAAATACAATCTGTATCCATCCCATTTACTAAATTGGGAGGAGTTGGATATAGTTCTTGATATTTCTGTTTCTGAGCGACTGATGTGAATAATTGATTCCCTAGAGAATGTGCTTCGAGGAATGTCTATTACACTAATTCAAGTTCTTTTGAATCATGAGAATTATACACATGAGACTTGGGAGCGGAAGTTGTGGGTCGAGAAGGAGTACCCATTCATGTTTTCTGATCAAGCTTCAGGTTGACTATTCGGGATGGAATGTTTTCACGGTGGGGGGAATTATCACCTTCATGACTTATTTTAAAGTTATTTTAAATTTATTTTCCAATATAGATTTTTAGGGGTTTTCCCATTCATTTTGGTGGAAATGGTGGGTTTTTAAAATTTGGGCCAAACCGTGAGCCTATTTCCAAATTTAAAAAAAAAATTGTCTCTTTTATGACTATTTAATTTTTTAATATTTTGAACCCATTCCACTTCCAAAATGGCCTCCCCTTACCTATTAACACCACCATTTCAATTTTGACCCTTTATTAATCAATAATAATTGTGGATTTGGGTTTTTATTTAAGGAATTGGGCCATCCCGGAAACCCATTTCTAGTTTTAAAAAAAATAATATTCAATTTTTAGTATTTTTTAGTGATTTAAAGTCTCACCTGAACCCAATGAACCCATTTGAGCCCCCATTATTTCTCCCCCCCCCCCCTCCTTGGAGCTCATATACCTTGTGAATTAGGGAAGAACTTCTTAGGCTTTCTCAAATCATCCAGATTTAAACAGTTAAATTTTTACCTTCATAACTCCTTTAATTCTTACTCTTTTTCCCCATTTAAGTTCTCACATGAACTTATCATACTTATTAGAACCTCACTTTAATTTTTGGATATTTTAAAATTCATATACTAGTGTATTTGGGGTTATTTCTTCAATATCCCTCAAGTAAGTGGGTCTCCATCATTCTTCCCCCATTTTGCTTAGGGTTTTTTTCCTTTTTCATAGGGATTATTCCAATTATTTTTGAATTCTATAATGTAAATAAAGTAGAGATTAAAACATAGGATTTGATACTGAATTTCTTGGTCTATTATTTTGTATTTAGTCTTGATCTAAGTCCCTTGTGGTGCGGCGGTGGTGCGGTTGAATTTTCACACAAATATTCAAGGGTTTTGACATTTGTGGTATGTGATTCCATGGGTAATCAATGCTAGATTAGTTATTTTTTCTGAATATCTCTTTTTAGAACAATTATAATCCATTATCATTTCTGTGAAATCATCTTTTGGAGACTTTTGTTGAGAAAAGTATTTTTAGAACCAATTTGGTGTTAAATTGGGTGTTTTATATGTTTATTTTATGTTATGCCAAATGGGGTTGTTTTATAACTCATGTAATGGGTTTATAGAAATGTTTTGGGTTCTATAAATTATTTTTTGGTGAATATGTGTATGCCCATGGTGTTAAAAGTGGGATTTTAATGGGATTATGTGTTTAAATAATTATTAAATTTTGTGAAGTTGTTTTATTGAAATTATAAAGGTTTTATTGAATGGTGTAAGTTGTGCAAAGTGTCACACCCAATTTATTAATTAAAGGTAATTATATTTACTATATTTTTATCCTAACATCCCTCCATAAGTACACCCTAATCCCCCATAAATTTTTTTGGAATTTGGAAATGTGTTGATGGGAGAAAGGAGGGTGCACGATTTAGGTGCACGGTTTTCCAAACCGTGCACACAAACCGTGTGCCCATGTCCGGCTCATTAAAAATGTTTTTGATTTCAAATTTTTACCTCCTGGTATTTATCCAAACATTCCCATTTATTTCTAAATTTTACCATTACAACCATTTCAACCCCCCATGCTCTTCAAACCCTCCTTGGAACTCCATTTTGAAGGGGAATTTGGTGGAGGAACTTCAAACAATCTCAAGTAAGTGTTTATCCCTCTTAGTTTTTACCCTTTTCATGAATTTTATTCTAATTTATTTGATGTGAAAAATGAAAATAGGGTAGGTTTTAGAAACTTGGGTTTAAATTTTGGTTTTATTGGTCTAATATTTTTATTTTAGGCTCGATCTACCTTTCTTAAGGTGCGGCGGTGGTGCGATTGAATTTTTGCACAAGGGATTCAAAGTTTTAACAATTTTGGTAGGTGATTCCAAGTCTATGAAATACTAGAGACTTATATTACTTTGTTTATAATATTTTCATGTTTACATAATTTTATTATTGGTGAAAAAATTGGTTTTAGTGGTATTTGTAAAGCAAATTAAGTTTAAGTGCCATTTTTATGTGAAATTGGGGTTTTTTCATAGAAATATTTTATTGGTTCATTTGGGTATGCCCTATAAAAACTTAATTTATTTTATTGAAAATTATTAGGGCTGAAAATAATTTTTTTAATGTTTATATCCTTTTGTTTTTTCTCCGAAAAAATATTTAATGGTGTTTCTGAAGCATATGAACTTTAAGTGTCATGTTTGTGTGAAAATGGGGATTTTACAATGATATCACTTCTTGGATCATATGAGGCGGCCCAATAACAGATTTTTTTGGTTTAATTGAAAGTTATTTGGGTGAATGTTTTGTTTTTATGACTTATAAATGTTCAAATAGTATGAAAAGTGTGGATTTCAAGGAGTTTTGGGTGAAAAACAATATCAGATTTTGAAAAGTTGTTCAATCGAAAATCAAAAAGATTTGTTGTGTGTTTTAAGTGGTATAAAGTGTGTATAGATACTTTATTGTTTGTATATGAAAATTAGTGGTGTTTTTATATATAATTGGATTTATATAGATTTCTGAAATTTTTTTATCATTAAGGGGGAAGCCCGATTACATAGGAGGGAGAATATGTACTAGTACGCAAGTGATCTGAATGAGTTTTGTCACTATTTCACTTTAAATTTTGTATAAATGAAACTCTAAATAAACTATATGGATGATTTTTGGGGAAAAATAGGTTATGGTTATGTTCCCTACTAGGGGATCATTCACGGGAAAGGATTTTTACATTTATATTTTACACCGAGGTACAAGGTACATAGGGCCCGAGACTATCTAGTGCCTTGGGGTGTTCCCAGTTTTGGTGCTCATTGGATTTGTGGTATTTAAACTTGTATGAGGGTGTGTTAGGATTTATATTAAAGTATATAACATGTCTTATTAAATTTTCATGGCATTATAAAAGTTTTATTTTGAAAACTATTTATAATTGAAAGTTTCATTTCTTGGAATTTTTCGCCGCTTTTCCTTACATATTAAAACTGTGTGATTTTTCACATTGTATTGCATACTCGTTTGAATATTTGGGTGGTAACATATTTGGATTAGGATAAAACCCTACTTACACCCATTGGGTGTAATTATACTTGATTATGTTTGACACATGTAAAGGCAAAGCCTCTGGTGAAGGTGGTTCGAGTTGTTAGTCCCCTCCTATGGTGCGGTGTTGTGAAGACGGCTCAAGGGTAATGAACCCTTGTCATGTGGAGTCTTTGTGGCTGATTTTATGTTGTTTTTTATGTTTGGACATATTTTAAATTTATTTTAAACCATGTATTCAGATCTGGTTTCTATTAAGTCTTGTTTGACATGAAATTTTCTGATTCATATTATTGATTTTATTAATGATTTATGCTTTCATACTCGGATAAATCATTCCAAAACCAAATTTATTGATACCTGGGAACTTGTTCCAGCCCATGGGGATAGGGAACGTCCTTTGGTCCTTGTCATGGGATGGATTTGGTGATGGTTTTAATGAAGACCAGATTCAGTTCATGAAAAAATGGTTTCAGAGGAGGCCAATGTTTTTGGGTTATATTACTATTTTGGGATGAGTTAGGATAGACAGGAGCTAGGACTCTCGGGGCTCGGGTTTTTGGTCGTGAGTAGGGTTTCTGGCCAACACCTCTCGTGTAAGACCTTGAGTCACCATGGGATGTTGTAATTTTATGATTTACTTCACTTCTTGATGAGATGTGTGGTCTGTAGACCACACGTGGACATCGGGCTGAGTGGAGTAGTTATTTCTTTTTTACAGTAATGTGTTTAGATAAATTAATTTGATTTATTTGATTTAAATTTTTAGAATTGTGTTATTGACTATTTTTTGTGATTGTTGCATTTTATAGCAACATGACTCCTTGGAAAGCTCTCATGCAACCACGGGAGGAATTTGGAGACAGTTCTCCCACACCGATTGATCAGTGTCTAGTCGAGGATTTGGTCCAAGTTTTCCAAGCTCTGGGATAGGGACTGGATCCTCCCACTTCTGTTAGGGTAGAAGAGACGAGTCCTAGAAAAGATAAAGTTCAAATGTTTCTGAAAAACAATCCTCCAACTTTTTGAGGTAGCATAGAACCCCAGGAAGCAGAGGAATGGATCCAGAAGATCGAGCACCTGTTTGAGTTCTTGGAAACACCTAAGGAGGTTAGGGTGAAGTTTGATTCTTTTTTGTTGGAGGGTCCCAGCTGCAGGTGGTGGGAATTAGTACTTCAAACCAGGAAGAATGAGCAGATGCACTGGGGAGATTTCAAGGCCGCCTTCAATGACTAGTACTGCCCTGAGGTCTTGGCATATGCCAGGTCCCAAGAGTTCATAGACCTTATTCAGGGGAATCTTTCTGTGATGAAGTACGCCAACCGTTTTGTTGAGCTGGTTTAGTATGCCCCAGAAATTGTCTTGAATGAACAAGCAAAGGCCCAGAGGTTTGAGAAAGGCTTCCGACCAGATATATACTCTCAGGTTTTCTTGTTCAAGATGTGGACCTATGTTGAGGTCATTGACCAGGAGTATATGGTGGATATTGACAATAAAGGCATGGATAGTTTTTTTGGGTCAGTATCAGTAGTGGGCAGTGGCATCTATTCAGATAAGAAAAGGAAGTGGGAGGAACTGGTGAAGAAGGGAGGTGGTAGTTCAGGCCACTCATCTAGGCAGTTTTAATCTATGTATTTTGAGGAGAAATCATTCGCGTTCCACTAGTGCGGGGTATCGGGGCACATCCGATCAGAATTCCTTCTTCCTATGAAGCCTAGTTACCAATGTGGAGGTATGGGTCACTTGGACCACTTTTATGGGGTGGCACGTCAACTTGAGAGTTGGGTAGGGCCAGTGGATTCAAAAGGAGTGCCAACACATTCAGATCCGTCAAGGATGGGGGGATATCGATTTAGTGGTCGTGGTGGTTGGTTTGGTTCATCTTCTAGGAATTTCCAACTCAAGGCACAACCATATACTAGAGGTCTTCCTTATACAGAGACCAGACATCTCCATGCGGTGGATCAGGCCCTAGTAAAATCAGAGGCAGGACCGTCGATAGTTCAAGGTACCATTTTGATTCCATATTCTACAGTTGCTGCTCTTTTGGATATTGGTTCCTTTGTTTCATTCATTTCTACTTGTTTTGTGGACACACTGAATTTTCCAACCGATTTGTTGTGTTTTGCGATATAGTTAGTGACACTGCTAGGAAGGAAGATGTAGTAGGGTCTTAGGTGCCCATCATGTGCGCTCTCTATGTCAGGAATTGAGATGGAGCGGGACCTCTTGTTCTTATATATGGATCTTTTTTATGTGATAATTGGCATGGATTGGCTAGTACACTGCCATGCACACATCTATTGATACAGTTGGTGAGTGAGTTTCACGGCACCTGATGGGAGGCGTCAGGTTTTTCATGGAGAATGGGATCCTCAGTCGGGTCATGCAGGACCTCCACTCCCAGAGTTGGGAAGTCTTATCTTCTGGTTATCATAGATCATGGTATAGGATTATGGTATTTCACATGAAGGTGCACTACCTCAGGTAGAAAATGAGTTTCCGAAGGTATTCTCAGATGATTTTTTAGGTTTTCCCCCAAAGCGGGATGTGGAGTTCTCGATTGATCTGGCACCAGGAACATAGCTGATATCTCTTCCCTCATATCATATATCCCCTAACCATGCCGAGGAAATTATAGATATAGCTGGATGAATTAGAATCCAAAGTATTCATTCGACCGAGTGTCTCCCCTTGGGCCGCTCCTATTTTTTTCATAAAAAAGGCTGACAGATCCCTCTGGTTGTGCATTGAATACCGAAAGTTGAATAAGGTAATAATTAAGAACAAGTACTCTTTTCCCATAATAGATGATTTGTTCGATCATCTGAAGGGGGAAATGTGGTTCTAAAAAATATTCTTTCATTTTGGAAACCATTAAATCCGGGTGAAAGAGGCAGATACCCCAAAGACAGCCTTCCGAAGTAGGTATGGCCACTTTGAGTATTTGGTCATGCCCTTCGGATTAACCAATATTCCAGAAGTCATTATTTCACTCATGAATAGGGTGTTCCACTGGTATCTGGATTCCTTATTTTTAGTGTTTGTGGATGACATTCTAGTATACTCTGGCCCTGAGGAGGAACACAAACATCACTTGACGATCATTTTGGGCACTTTGAGGGATCACCGCCTCTATGAAAAGTTGTCAAAGTGAACTTTCTAGATCAAGGAGGGGAAATTTCTATGGCATGTTATCTCAGAGTATGGAGTTTTAGTGGACCCCGAGAAGATCAGTACGATCATATCATGGGATCAGGAAAAGAATGTGTTCGAGATTAGGAGTTTCCTTTTCCTGGATGGTTATTATAGGCAATTATGTTCAGGATTTTTGTTGTCTAACTACACTGATGACCACACTTACTCAGAAAGGGGTGAAGTTTGTATAGGGCCTAGAATATCAGGAATCCTTCAAGGAGATCAAGAAGAATATTACTATCTCCCTCAAGCAGATATTACCTAAGGTAGGGAAGGGGTATGTGGTCTATTTTGATTCTTCAAGTATGGGTATTGGGTGCATGATTATACAGGATGATCACGTGGTGGTGTATGCATCTCGCCAACTCCAACCACACAAAAATAATTACTCGACCCATGACTTGGAGTTAGCAGCTATGATACATGCTTTTAAGACTTTGTGTTACTACCTCTTTGCAGAGAATTTTTTGTTCTACTATAATCACAAAATATTGGCCTACATCATCTCATATAAGGACCTCAACTTGAGGCAACATCGTTGGATCGAGAACTTGTAGGGGTTCAAATTTGACATTGTTTATACCCTAGGTAAGTGTAATGTGGTGGCCAACACCTTGAGTAGAAGAGTTCCATTGCAAACATTGAGGAAGTCTAGTGATGAGTGGACTTTGATGGGGCTCTTTACTCAGGTTCATGTGGAGAACAAGGAGAAAAATGGGGGTTAATTCTTGGTAAGAATTCAATTTAACCATTCTCTCTTAGAGTTGATTCAGGGAGAAATACCATTGATGACATTTTTCAGCAGTCTGAGTAGTCTCTTCATGGGGGAGACATCCTCTGATTGGTCATCATCTTCCAAGGGAATCTTGTGCTTTAAGGTCCGTTCAATAGTGTCATTGTCCCTACGAAAGGTGGTGATGCAAGATAGACACTAGTCTTAGTGGGATATCCATCTTGGTGCCACCAAGACGTATTATGATGTCTGCCGGCAGTTCTGGTGGCCTGGTATGAGACGAGACATCGCAAACTTCGTGTCGAGATTCTACACATGCCAGCTGGTGAAAGTAGAGAATCAAAGGCCCTCTAGTTTTCTCCAGCCATTACAGATTCCTACCTGGAAGTGGGAAGAGGTTTCCATGGACTTCATTTGTTTCTTACCTCATACACCATGGGGTAATAATTCCATTTGGGTGGTGATTGACTATCTTACCAAATCATACCACTTCATGGATGAGTTGGGCCGTTTGTATCTATAGGAGGTGGTAAGGATCCATGGTGTTCCATAATATGTTTTCTAAAATAGAGACCCTAATTTCACTTCTCTTTTTTTTAAGGCCTTCAAAAGGCCTTGGGGTATCAGATTAAGATGGGCACAACATACCACCCTCAGACGAATGGTCAAATAGAGCGGGAAATTTAGATTTTGGAGGACATGCTCTGAGCTTGTGTTCTGGACTTTGGAGATTCCTACGATATCCATTTGAGATTATTTGAGTTTTATTACAATAATAGTTACTGATCCTTGATTCAAATGGATCCTTTTGAGGCGCTCTATGGTCGACCTTGTCAGTCCACCCTGTTTTGGGTTGAGGTAGGTGAGACATCACTACTAGGGTTGAGTCTCGTGCAGTAGATGTCTGAGAAGGTCAAGTTGATTAGGCAATGCTTATTGAAAACTCATAGATTCAATAAATCATATTCTAACCAGAGGTGTCAAGACCTATTGTTTCCTTTGGGTGATAGGTTATTCTTGAAAGTGGCCCCTCGTCTGGGCCATCGTCAATTAGGAAATCAAGGGAAGATGACGTCATGGTATGTCAGACCTTTTGAGATCACCGAGCATATTGGAATGGTAGAATACAAGTTTGCCTTACCTTCTCAGTTTTAATCCATCCATGACACCTTCCATGTCTCTTATTTGAAAAAATAAAACCCGGATCTATCCCATTGCTGAGTTGGGATGAACAAGAGATAGAGCCCAACTTGTTAGTTTTTGAGCGGCCAATGAAAATAGTGTACTCCCAAGAGAAGGTACTTCAAGGGAATTATAATCCACTGGTCCATGTTTTTTGGAAGCATGGTATTAATACAGATGAGACCTGGGAGTGGAATTCATGGGTTGAGGATGAGTACCTATTCTTGTTTTCTGATCAATCCTCAAGTCTACTTTCTGGGATGGAAAGTTTTCATGGTGGGGAGAATTTTCACACTCATGTTATTCATTAAAGGTACTTATATTTCTTATATTTTTACCCTAAAATCCTACCAAAGTCCCCCTAATCCCCCACAAAGTTTGGTGGAATTTGGAGATGTTTTCAGGGGAGAAAAGAGGGTGCACGTTTTAGCTGAACGATTTTCCAAACCATGCACACAAACCTTGCACCCATGCCGAGCTCATTAAAAATGTTTTTGATTTCCAATTTTTGCCTCCCGGGATTTATCCAAAATCACCGATTTCTTCCCATATTTGATCATTACAGCCATTGCAACTCCCCAATGTAAGAACATGGATCTTATTTTCAGTTATGGGTTTTCATTTAGATAGTTTTTGAGGAAAAAGGGAAGAAAGGAAATTTTAGGATCACACGTCCTGTACATCCATGTACACGTCGTGTACATACTTGTACAGTATGTGTACTTTGGAACTATTAATAGGCCATGTTTAGCCATGTCACGGCCATATACAAGGTTGTGTGATGATGTGATAGGGCCGCTTAAGGTGGGACCCAGTAAAGACCTTTTCACGTCGTGTATCCTTAGGAAAAACCTTATGTATTTTTATTATTAATTGTTATATTGGACCGAGATCATGTCTCATTTACAGAAACATATTCTTCTATCTTCATCTCATCCAGAAGTGAATGGGAGTGACAATTCTTCCTTGAGCCCCCGACTCATCGTCCATGTTCTGAATCGAACACCATCGGTTGCGTTGGAATCGCCACATTGATTTATTCCTTCTTCTAGAGCCTCTAATCGTGATTCCTCCTATTTTGTGGGATATATGTCGTTGATAATTTTTGAATTTTTTGTAGATATTCTATGTTATAGGTCGATTCAAAGGCTGAGGTTCAACTATATTGATCATACAACGTTGGGGTAGGGGTTTTGTTCCTTTTTGTAGATGTCTTTGATCTATATGTGCAAAAAGTTCATAATACCCTAGTTTAGGGTATTGCATGTTTTGGATATTTAACCTAGTTGATTCCTATTATGGTTTTATTTCTTGAGTAAGGGTTTTTTATTATAAATTAGGGTCATTACCTTGATTATGGATGTGTTTTCCCATGTTTGTTTGATATTTTTTGTTGGGTCTGAAACTTCCTGTTAGGCTATTTTGTTTTCCATGACTAATGTTGATAGAATGAAGTTGATATTATCTAACATGCTTGTGATGTGCCTTGTAGTTGTTATCCAAGTAATATTTTGAGATTCACTTGGGCTTCACAACATCGTTTGGGCATGATTGTATTTCAGGGATGTGGGAACCTCTTGTATTTAGACCATAGGGGGGATTGACATTGAGGGCTTCCCAAGAGTCTCTGTTATACTTTTCACATTGTGAGGCCCGAGGGGGGATTGACGTTGAGTGATCCCTTAGAGTGTCTGTAGTTATTGTTACGAGAACACATGGGGAATTGACATTGAGTTCTCCCTTACAGAGTCTTTAGTTTATCCTTAAAAGACTTTATTAGGAATTGATAGTGAGTGATTCCTCAAAGTGTCTTTGTTTTCATTTGACCAAGGGGATAAGACTGTGTGAGATTCTCAGAGGGTCGTTGATAGAGTTAATATTTTCATTATTATTAATATGTTTTTAAATTATTTAATCCCTCCCAATTATTCAATTTGAGTATATTTTCATCATTTATATATTTTTGTTGCATTTTTGGATTAAATGAGAAAATGGGGTAATTCTTTATAAATGACTGTTTTTGGGAGATTTTGTTTTTTGGGTATAAAATTTACATTATTGATACAATTGAATTGAATCCATTTTTTTGGCTTCATATACTCATGTTATTCAATTTTTTCTTCTAAACCAATACCCAATTCAAAACCCAATGGTACAAAAAATCAATCAAATGGAGAAATCAGTCTGGATGGAAGAATGGACCCCACTACATTAATTCTAAAATATCTCATTAAAAAGGCTTTAAAATGAGTTGATTCCATCTGTTTTAGTCATATAAAATTCAAGGTAAGGTTCACATTAAATTTCATAAAATAATAATATAATAAAGTCATCTTTTGGGCGTGCCCAAGTGGAGTGGGTGAAACAGTGTTTGGAGGCCAGAAGAAGTTAAACTCACTAATAAGGACATATCTTACTTTCCACCTGTCCAAAAAAATTATATTTTGATGATAGACATAAAACTAAATTTCAAAAATCTTATAAGAAGGGAGATTGGCTTGGTTCGGATGTCTGTTGGGCATAACAGAGGCAATCATTTGGAGGACAGATTCTAGAGGATCAAAATTTATTGTTCTTGATTTTCTTTATTTTGTTCTTCTTAGATTTATAATGACTTCTTATCCTCCCTTAAACTCAGTTACCCTTACCATGGTGGGGCATATAACTTGAGTGATTGGGGAGTGGTAGGTTTTCCCTTTTCTTAATTCCTGAGTTCTTTCACTTAATGTTTTAATATCCTCTTTTCACATCTGAGAATTGGTTTAAATTTCTTATAACAATTTTTATTATCTTGTAAGATTGTATCTGATTTTATATTCTTTTGTTTATATATATTTGTTCATTGATCAATATCTCCCTACACTAGGTTCTGGTTTATATATTATGGAATAGACCAGGACATAGTGGTGAAGTAATCGGTGATCACTGGTACGTGTGGGAGGAGTAGTGAGTGTTTATGATAGCTTGGGATAAACAAGACCCGACTAGGAATTGCCTAAGATAACTGGGGGTATTCTATACAACTATATTCCATATTTTAAGGAGAGTAGAACAATATCATGTTTTAGTGTGGTTTATTCTCACATTATAATTCTACCAAGGGTGTGTGAAGAAAAATTTGTGGATTCTCACTCTTAACGACTTAGCTTAAGAGAATTGTGAAAAGTGAACTGTGATTGAATTACAATTAGAAAACCGACCCTAACCCAATCACCCTTTAATATCACTGATTTAAATCAAATCAATTTTCAATTAGTTTTAAAACTTTCAGTTAATTTATTTACTTTATTTAGTTTCTTTCTTGTATTGTACAAATCAAACAATTTCAAAAACAACATCACTTCTTCCTCTAATTTTAAGTGACAAATACTATTGTTGAGCACTCCTCTCTAGAGACAACCTTGATAACCCACTATGATACATTTTAACTTAGGTTATATTTGTTTTTTCCACACCCCATAATAGGAATATATCAAAACTTAGTGCCATTGCCAAGGAGGTAGCACCAACATTTCTTTTTTTTTCTTTCCTTTTACTATTCATCTTTTCTCTTCAAAATTGAATGACTAAAACCTGAAAAAATGATCATTTACCAATAGATCCTGAAATTTAAATAATATTATTGAATATACTTAGAAACATTAATTTTTAATATGAATTTGAGGAAATTTCCCTTGGAGAATCAAGTTAAACATCAAGTTTTCACTCTAAGCCAGTCTTTAGGGATGAAAATAAAAACCCAACTCTTATATACCTTTCTTCACCACAATTCATTAATAAAAATGATCAACATGCCATTCAAGTGTTACAAAATGATTTTGAAATGAACCCTAACAAGATTACTTTGCTACAACATTTCACGGTTTTACAGGTGAAGATCCAAACAAACACATTAAAGAGTTCACACATGTTTGCTCAATTTTCAAACCCTGTGGAGTTGCTGAGGAGCAGGTAAAGTGGAATGAATTTCCATTTTAATTGGATGGGGCTGAAAAATAATGGTTGTACGGCCTAGAACAATGAGACGTGCATGACTATAATGATCTGGTAAGATGTTTTATGCAAATATTTTTCCCCACCTCTAGAATCACAACCATTTTAAAGGAAATCTACGCTATAAAAAAATCATCTAGAGAAACCCTTTATAAGTACCAGGAGAGATTTAAGAAGCTATGTTCTATATTCCCACATCAATCCATTTAGGAACATCACTTTATTGTCTTATTCTATCAAGGACTACTGGAAAATGATAGAAACCTTCTTGATGCATCATCTGGAGGTGCAATGATTAACAAGTCACCAGAGGAAACCAAGGGCTTGATTGAGAATATTTCCCAAAACTCACAGCAGTTTGGAACAAGAGGTATTGGAATAATAGGTATTCATGAGGTAATAACATCTCATCCATCACCCTTACTAGAAACTAGGATTGAAGAGCTAACTAATTTTGTGAGGCATATGGCTTTGAAGCAAGTTAGTGACCAACAAGTGGCAGTTAAGGTATGGGTTTATGCCCATCACCTGATCATTTCATTGACCAATGTTCTGAAATACGGAGAATAGAAATATGTGTGGAAGCCTTTCATCCAAGGTAGTTCCAACAAAATCAAGGATGGAGAGATTCTAACCATGTTCAATATGGGTTTGTAAATCAGCAGAATCAAGGTAGACCCCCGTACCAAAACTATTTTCAAAATCAACAACCATTCCAGAATCAATTACAGAACCCACCACCATTTCAAAAAAAGTTGTCTTATAACCATCCTTCATACCAAAAACCACCCACTTTCTAAAGAACCTATGATCATCCATCCACTAGTGTACAACCTCCAATTGAAATCCAGCAGCAAAAATCTGAGTTTTAGGGGTTTAAGGACACCTTTAAAGATTTTTCAAAAAAGTATGAAAGTCTAATGGAATTTCTAGAAAAAAATATAGGTAAAATCCCTTCCCAAAAAATCCCAAACCCAAAAGATAATGTTAGTATGATAACAACAAGAAGTGGAAAAGAACTCCCACCACTATCCACCATTTACCTTGAAATAAGAATACCTAATCTGGGAGAAAATGATGTTGGAAATGATGAAAATTCTATGAAAATGCATTGAGAAGAAGATAAGAAGGAGGATTGGGATAAGGATATGACAAGGAAGAAGAAACAGTAAACACAATTTCAATGGAAAAAAGGGAGAATAAAGACATACCCCTAACATTTTCATTATGTATGACTGAATGAAAGAGGTTTCAAGAAGAATCACTGCAAAAAGAAATTCTAGACACCTTCCAGAAAGTGGAAATCAGCATACCTCTGCTTAAAGCACTCAAAAAATTCCAAAGTATGCTAAATTGTTTAAGGATATTTGAACCAATAAGAGGATACTTCAAGTTAATTATAGGATCAATTTGGGAAGATGATTCTTATCCCTTATTAGTCCACAATTTCAAACCAAATGTCAAGATCCAGGGATGTTTTCTATACCATGCACCATTGGTTAAATAAATTTATCTAATAATTTGTGAGATTTAGGTAAATCAATTAATGTATTACCTCACTCAGTATATACTTCTTTTCAGATGGGAGACTTGAATCCCACAAGAGTGGAGGTCCACCTTGCAAACAGATCCATAGTTTTCCCACCAAGTGTTCTGGAGGATGTCCTGGTAAAAGTAAAATATCATTTATAACCCACTAAATTCTATGTGTTGAATAAGGATGATGATATGATCCCATCACTTGCACCCATCATTTTGGTGAGACCTTTTTTGAAGATGGCCAAAACTGTCATCAATGTCGATGAAGGGACAATTACCATAAAGGTTGGAGACAACATTGTCCACTTCAATATTTTTGAATCCATGAGGCACCCATCAGATGATCATTCACTCTACACACTCTCCCATGAAGATGGTACAAAACCAATTGAAGAATTGAGTATGTTTTATGAATTCTTATCATTAGGGTAGAATTTTTCCATTAAAAATATCACTGAATATATGGATTCCAAAAGCACTGTAGATTTTGATTTCTTGTTGGAAGAAGAGGTAAAATCAGATTTCTTTGATAATTTGTTAAATTATGAAGAAGATGAAATAATTTCTTATGTTTAGGCTGTCAAACCATTGGAAGTGGGGAACCTCAATTTAATTTCATCCCTTGAGCATCCCCCTGATCTAGAATTAAAACCACTCCCCACTGATTTTAAATATGTTTACCATATGGAGGGAGAGAAATTATGAGTAATAATTGCTAATAATCCATATAAAACTCATGAAAAATCATTGATTGATCTTTTGAGAGAGAATTTTCAAGAAATAGGGTAGAGCTTAGGTGATATCCCTAGAATAAAACTAAAAAAATTCTCACATTGAATTTTTATTTAGGGTGATTCCAAACCAGTCAGACAACCCTAAAGGTGGGTGAATCCCACCCTAATGGATGTTGTGAAACAAGATATTGAGAAGCTGTTTGAAGTTGGGATCATCCATCCCATATCAGATTCCCAATGTTTTAGCCCCATCCATGTTTTCCCAAAGAAAACTAGCCTAACCATTGTAAGGAATAAAAAAATGAATTAATCGATGTGAGAATTCAGAATAGTTGGAGAGTGTGCATAGATTTTAGGAAGATGAATTAGGTCACTCAAAAAGATCATTTACCTATACCTTTTATTGACTTGATTTTAGATATATTGGGTGGGAGAACTCATTACTCCTTTTTTATGGATTTTTATGTTATTTTCAGGTACCCATTTCTCTCGTGGATCAAGAGAAGACTACTTTTACTTGTCCTTTCAGCACATTTTCATACATAAGGATGCCATTTGGACTGTGTAATGCTCCAGTTAAATTTTAGAGGTGTATGGTAAGTATATTTTTTGATCACATTGAAGATTCCTTAGAGATTTTCTTGGATGATTTAACAATTTTTGGAAACTCTTTTTACCATTTTTTGAAAAATCTAGAAAAACTTTTGAAAAATTGCATTGAAAGTACCTTGTTTTGAATATTGAAAAGTGTCATTTTATAGTTGAGAGACGAATTGTCCTTGGGAATGTCATTTCATAGAAATTCATTGAAGTTGATAAATCCAAAATTTAAGTGATAAATTATTTTCCTTGCACAACTTTTGTGAAACATGTTAGATCATTTTTTGGACATAAAAAATTCTACATGAGGTTTATCAAAGATTTCAGCAAGATTTCTCTCCCTCTCTCTAGATTACTTTTGAAATATGTTGATTTAAATTTCAATGGTTCATTTAGGGAAGCCTTTGATGAGTTGAAAAGAAGATTTATTACACCACCATTAATGCATCCACCCAATTGGGAAGAACCATTCGAGCTACTTTGTGATGCTTAAAACAAAGCTGTTGGAACAATCATTTCATAGAGAATTCATGGTAGGCCACAAGACATTTAATATGCCTCAAAAACATTATATGTGGCCCAATTCAACTACACAACAATAGAAAAATAGTTTTTAGCAGTTGTTTTTGCTTTAGAAATATTTAGATCATATCTTCGTGGAACTAAAGTCATTGTGTTTTCTGATCATGTAGCTCTTAGGTTATTGATAAAGAAGGCTGAAGAAAAACCAAGGATTGTGAGATGGATACTATTACTATAGGAATTCAACATAGAAATCAAAGATAAGAAGGGATCTGAGAACCAAGTGAGTGATCACTTAAGTAGACTTCCCAACACAGCTGAAGTTGAAATTCCAATCACTGAACCACTAAATGATCTCCTTCCAGGAGAGAAATTATACTTGATTGAAGGAAAAGTACCTTGGTATGTTGACATGATCAATTATCTGGTAACGTATCAGGTCCCATCTCATTTAAATTCTCACCAAATTCAGAAATTGAAAGCTGAATCAAGATATTACATCTGGGATGATCCATTTATTTGGAAGATTTGCAATAACCAAATTATATGAAGATGTTTTCCTAAAAATGAAATTGATTATGTCTTTACGTTTTGTCACACATTAGCTTGTGGAGGCCACTTTTGACCTCAATGGAAAACAAGGAAGGTTTCAAAATTTGGACATTATTGGCCAACACATTTCTATGATTCTCATGATGTTTGAAAATAGTGTTAAAAAATGTCAGTTTACAGGAAATAGTTTAAAGGGACAAAAAATTCCCCAAAATCCACTTACTTTTTGGGAAATTTTTGAATTTTGGGGGATAGATTTTATGAGCCCTTTACAAATGTAATTTTGAAATTATTATATTCTACTTACTATTGATTATGCTTCCAAATGGGTGGAAGAAAAATCCATAAGGACCGACGACGATAAAGTTGTTTTTGATTTTGTTAGGGTTAAAATATTTTGTAGGTTTGGAGTTTCCAAATCCATCATTAGTGATCAAGGGACTCACTTTTTTAGTATTATAATGGAGGTTTTGTTGAAAAAGTATGGGGTGTATCATAAAACATCAACTCCCTATCATCCACAGACTAATGGGCAAGCCGAGGTATCCAATAGGTAAATAAAATGAATTTTGGAAAAGATTGTTAATCCAAATAGGAAGGATTGGAGACAAATGTTAGAAGACACATTATGGGATTACATTCCATCCTACAAAACCCCAATCGAAATGAGTCCTTATAAGCTAATTTATGGGAAAAGTTTTCACCTACTTGTGGAATTGGAACACAAGGCATACTAGGCTGTGAGGAAGATTAATATGGATCTTAAAAGTGCTGAGAAATAGAGAAGATTGCAGTTACAGGAACTGGAAGAAATTTGAAGGTAATCATTTGAAAATTCTAGGATTTACAAAGAGTGAACAAGAGTGGCTCATGACAAACTGATCCAACCAAAAGACTTACATAATGGCGACAAAGCTTGGTTATTCAATTAAAGACTCAAGTTTATGCCAGGTAAACTTCATTATAGTTGAGAAGGTCCATTTATAGTAACTCATTTATTTCCATTTAGTGTTGTGAAGATTGTGAAGGATGGAGAAAAGTATTCATTCACTTTCAATGGGCACAAGCTGAAGAAATTCCTTAGGACCATGCCATTAGAGTCAGTGGAGGAGATCACACTCCTCCAACCTATTTATCAATAAACTCCATCAGGTAATACCTCTCTATTACATTTTCTATATTTTTGGGATTCTATTTTAAATATTCTTACATGTTAAATCTATTTTAATGCATTGCAGACACTACATCATTTAGGTCTGGGGGAGGGAACCTTTGTAGTTTAGGAGTTTTATTTGTTAAAATGTGTGTGTTTCAGATTTTGTGTGTTTCTCTTTAAATTTTTATGTATTTATTAAACTTTTGAGATTAAATGATTATCTTTGACATTTTTAAACCCATTTTCATTGGAGAAAAAGTTTATTCCATGAAACTAAGCTTAAATGAATGTTGAAAATGAATTTTTTTCAAGTTAAATTATTTTAGAATTTCATGAAAAGTACTTTGATTTTTGAATCCCATGCAACATAACATTGTCTATATATTTGAAATCACATTCTGGTGAGGCTTTTGAAACTATTGATTTCATATTATTTACATTCACCTCACTTCTTGAGAGAACCAATCATGCTTGATTTAACCAAAATTTTAATAATTCCTGTAAAAACTTGAGGGTTTGAGGTACCTATATATTTAATGATTGAGCAATTTATTTGGTTTTAAATCCCAATTTTCTGTAAAACTATTTTTATAATGGCCTACTTGAACATTTAATCCGTTTATCCCTTAGAATATATTAAAATCCCATTAAGATAATTTGTGCCTTTCTGGAGATTTTAATAGAGAAAGAAAGGTGTTCCTTTGTTGGAGCTTTCAAGAAAAATCATATTTGATTAGATTGTAATTTTTCTACTAAAATTGAAAATGGTGTGCAATTTTGATTAACATATCATGATGATGGAGATAAATTTCAATTATGTGGATTGGGGAGGAGACCATACTTGTGTGAAAAATAGATTAATGTAATTTTTCTTCAAAAATAGCCAAGCCCTATTTATTCAGGCTTATAATTTTGACATATAAATCCTACCAACCTAAATCCATAGAACAACCTTGAAAATTCTTCATGATAAACATATGTCTTTGACTCACATCGGGTGGAGATGTAGAAATTTATCAATCCTATGGTGACCCTTGTATGAGTTTGGATGAGAAAGACATTGCTAAAAATTTGAAATTTGTCTGATGAGAGATAATGAAAGTTAGGTAAGTGTTTTGTGTGCATGGGAGGAGAAATGAAGAGGAAATATATTGAATGATCTGAAATTAAGAACATGAAATAATATCTTTTTAGGAATCATGATATATTTTGTTTCTTGTTTTCAAATTGGTTGATCTTAGGGATATGTGTTTTAAATTTTCTTTAATTTTATTTTGATTCTGACTTGTCCTGGAGTCCAAGTGATATGTGTGGGGGAATTGATAGAGTTAATATTTTCATTTTTATTAATGTGTTTTTTAATTATTTAATCCCTCTTAATTATTCAATTTGGGTATATTTGCATTATTTATGTATTTTTGGTGAATTGTTAGCTTAAATGTGATAATGGGGTAATTATGTAAAATTGACAGTTTTTGGGAGATTCTATTTTTCAGGAATAACTTTTAAATTATTGATCCAATTTAGGTGAATCCTTTTTTTAGGCATCATATGCTCATGGGAATGAATTTTTCCTTCTACACCAAGACCCAATTCAAAACCCAATGGTACATAAAAATCAATAAATGGAGAAATCAGTCTGGATGGCAGAATGGACCCCACTACATTAAATCTAAAATATATCATTAAAAAGACCTCAAAATGAGTTTATTCCACCTTTTTCCATAGATAACATTAAAGGGACTTTTCACATTAAATCTCATAAAATAATAATCTCATCGAAGCATCTTTTTGGCGTGTCCATGTGGAGTGGATGAAATAGTGTTTGGAAGAGAAAAGAATTTAAACTCACTAATAAAGAAATATCTTCCATTAAACCTCTCCAAAGGATTTTATATTTCTATGATCGACAGAAAACGCAATTGCCAACATCTTATAAGAAGGTTTATTTGCTTGGTTCGGATGTCTGGTGGCCATAATAGAGGAAAACTTATGGAGGGCAGATTCTGGAGGATCAAAAATTTTGTTCTTGCTTTTCATTATTTTGTTCCTCATAGCATTATAATGACTTATTCTCCCCCATTCAACTCAGTTACCCTTACCATGGTGGGTTATATCTCTTTAGTGATTTGGTAGTGGTAGGTTTTCACTTTTTTAATTCTTGAGTTCTTTTACCTAATGTTTTAATATCCACTTTTCTCTTCTATGAATCAGTTTCAATTTCTTATAACAGTTTTTATTGTCAAGTACGATTGTATCTCATTTTATATTTTGTTGTTTATATATATTTGGTCAATAATCAATATCTCCCTCCACAAGGTTCTAGTTTTTATACTATGGAATAGAATAGGACATAGTGTTGAATTACTCGGTGATCACCGGTATGTGTGGGAGGAGTAGTGAAAGTTCTAGATTTCTTGGGATAAATAAGACCCAATTGGGAATTTGCTATGAATATTAGGGGTATTATATACAACTCTATTACACATTTGAATTAGAGTTGGCTAATCTGAGTTTTTAGTAAGGTTTATTCTAACATTATTATTTGACCAAGGTAGTGAGAAGAAATATTTGTGGATTCTCACTCTTATTGACTTAGCAGAAGAGAATTGGGTAAAGTGAACTGTGATAGAATTACAATTAGAAAACCGACCCTAACCTAATCACCATTTCATATCACTGATTTTAATCACATCAATTGTCAAATTTTTTTTTAAATCTTTCACTTAATTTATTTACTTTATTTAGTTTATTTGTTGTATTTTCCAAATCAAACAATTTCAAAAACAACATCACTTCTTCCTCTAATTTTAAGTGACAAACACTGTTGTTGATCACTCATATCTTGAGACAACCTAATTAACCCACTATAATACATTTTAGAATAGGTTATAATTTTTTTCACACCCCACGATATGAACATGTCAGAAAATATATCCTAATTGATTTAAATTTTATGTTGAACTAGAGGGGTTAGACTGTGAGAACTTTCGGAGAGGGTTGCTTGTGTTTTTTTTTGGTTTATTACTTAATAAATGTACATTAGTGTAGTTAAAACTATAAGATTGTTTACTTTTGAGTAATTCCTTGTTTATTAATTCATTTATCATATTTTCCTATTATATATATTCACTAACAATCAGGCACAGGTCTTTGGGTGGTTTCCTGCTGGGATACATCTCACACCATGTTTGGGTCATGCTTATTGGCACAAAAAGATTATATTATTGTAGGTATAGATAAAGGAAACTGCCCTTATACTTCAGGTACTTGATTTTTTTGGAGCTGGAGATCATGATACCAAGATGAGTCTTGTGATAATGTTGGAGTTGTTTACTTGTTTTCATTTATACTTTGGTTTAGTACTGAATTTCCAGCATTGTGATTTGTTTGGCTGTTTTCCTAGACATATGTGACATGCATCATTTATATATATTCTCTAGTTTATTATCTAATTTAAGTCTTCTATTGTTTCCTTATTGAATGGTATTACTATTTCTGTTGTTTTATAGTATTACTATTCAACCATGTTACTCTGCCAATTAGGGTATAGTTTCCCCACCATCACACCCAAGGCCCTTGCTGCTAGTCAGAAGCCTCTGGCATTTGGGGAAATGCACTTGAGGCCATGTGACTAACTGGGTATGGGGAACCTTTTGGAGGCACTAGGAACTGATATGTAACAAATTGGTATCAGAGGGATTATTTTCATCTTTGACTTACTATTTATAGCCTATAGATAGGGATAAGAAGGAATGGGAGGTTGGTTATAAGTTGTGCCTGGGAGTAGAAAACCCATGTACAGAGAAAAGCCAATATGCCTCAAATATTGAAATTGTTTTGGTTTTCAATTATAACAGTTGATTTGAAATCACTATTGGGTGATTCACATGTTTTGTGTTGTTATCATTGATATTATCAAGGTTCTATTTCTGTTGCAACCCAATGAGATGAGGTATTCCATCTCACACATCATATAGGAACTTGTAGAGACCATGTGTCATGAATTATTTTCATGCCATTTAGGGTGCATTACTGATTTCGTGTTGTTGTGATAGATTTTCTGCTAGATATACATGTTTTTGTGGTAGATTCCTTGATAGAATATCTGCTATTTGATATGGTGTTAGATTGTGTAAGGTTTCATTTGAATGAAGGACAATTTTGGTCCCTAAGGTGTTATGGACTCGCATCGATCAGAGTTTGGTGGATCATTTCACTGTTATACTTGTATATGATGTGAAGCGTTGATTCGTGGGGAGTATGGCACCCCATAGATCAGAATTTGGAACTTTAATGATCGCTTTAGTGTTTTTATGGGTTCCGAAGTAGTTTTTTAGGTTTAATATCCATAGAAAATTATAATACATAGTGTGTAGTGATGAATACAAGTCATGTATCCTTCTGTTTCAGAAGAAACAACTTTTCTTAAGTACATACTGTGTACATTGAGTACACGTCGTGTTGTCTTTAACTGTGTGACTGACTATGTGTGCAGAAACATGGAGTTGTGAAATCTTTGGTGAAACATGTTGTGTACCGAACATACATGCCATGTTGTAGATACCATGTATCCAGCCGTGTGACTAATGAAACATATTGGAGAAATCCTTCTAGTACACATAGTGTCTAGAATAAACACACCGTGTAGAGTCAACAGTGTCTCTGACTGTGTGACTAACAACACGGGTGGTTGAATCTTAAGTGGTACACACCGTGATTAGGGTGAACACGCCGTGTTGTTTTCTTCTAAGAGAACTGTGTGTCTTATCCATGTATAGGAACTCTGGAAGGGTAGAAATATTCAAGTCCACATTGTGTCCAAGGAGAACACACCCTGTGTATGGAGTGTTACATGACTAGATTTGGCAGAAGTACACACCGATGTAAAATCTTGAGGGAACATTCCCTATTGGGGTAATAAACACTATGTATCCATATTTTGAAAAACTTGAATGTTTTCTTTATCCTATTACTTTCCTCCACTTCTAAGTTTCATTCCTTGATAATATTTCTCTAAAGTTTGTGCTTGACCTTGTAGAGTCATGCTACCGAGACATTTTCTGGTTTTACACCAGATACAGGGCAAGGAGTAGACACCGTACATGGTAGATCAAGGACTACTATTAGATCCTTTCGGTATTCCTATCATGGTACCAGCCATCATTTCGGATACAGGTTCCAATGCACAGTTTCGAGAAGGCTTCATGAGGATTATGAAGTCATTCTAGGGAGCACCGCATTCTGCCCCATCTATGGAAGAGTTGTTGTGGGGTTTTCAACAACAGCATCCTCCCACATTCTCCGGGGATTGAGGACCTCAGGCTTCAGAGTCATGGATTGAATTTATGATGTCTATCTTCGATCATCTAGAGATGCCTTTATAGGGGAGGGTGAACCTCACTATGTATATGCCTTGGGATTACGCCAAGAGATGGTGGGATGTGATTTCATAGGTGGGACACCAGTAGCTTATGGCTTTGGATGAGTTCTATCATGTCTTCTATGACAAATTCTACCTGGAGACTTTGAGGGCCAACCAAGCCTGCGAGTTAATGAGTTTGGAGTATGGTACTCTCTCGATCATGGAGTATTCTTCTCGCTTCACACCCATTCTGGGGGGGTGATGAGTTATTCTTTGTGAGATTTTTGAGGATAGTATTAGGCATGACATCCAATCTCTAGTGAACATCTTTAGGTTGACTTCAATTTCTTCTATCGCCAACCAGATGCTGATCACAGAGCGAAACCTGAGAGATTATGGAGCTATGAGCCAGGTCGGTTCGGCATCCAGATTTAGTACTTATCTGGCTGACAACAGGAAGTGTCGTAGGGAGTCTACATGTGGATATTTGAGTATGTGAGATACACTTTTGGGAAGCTAGGTGGTATGATACTAGTATGGGAATAGAGGGCATACGAGGCCACATTTCCTGAGAGACCTAGTGGATTGTCGATCTTGCGGCAAGATGGTTCATATTCAGTGTTTCTGTCAGTTTTTACCACCATTAGATGGTGATAGCGGTTCTACTATGACTCCATATTTAGGAGTATGGACAACAATTTCTCCCCAGTTAGGGAATTGGAGTTTGTCTAGAAGTTCAGTCAGAGGAGGTGGTTGTGGCCATGTGAATAAGACTACAGGTTTCCAGAGACAACACGTTGGATCAGCTCAGGGTAGTTAGGAAGGGCCATAGGGCCGCATTACAGGTCATAATTTTGCAGTGGAGTAGACCCAATAGGCGCATGATCCTGGACCCTCTACAGTAAGAGGTAATATTATAGTTTCCTCAGTTTTATCTTCTGCACTATTCGATATAGGGGCATCCCATAGTTTCATATATATTTCTTTTTTAGAGAGCCTAGGGATCTGTATCTTCACTTTTGAGGATTTTATGATGCTAGACACTCTGTTGGGGACTAGAACGGCTAGTATAAGTCAGTGTAAGGAGTTACCTCTTGAGTTTGGTGGGTGTCAGTTCTTATGGGACATTTATGTTTAGAGATGACAGGATATGATTTCATTCTCAGAATGGACTGGTTGGTTCCCTTCCAGTCTATTGTTGATTGCTATCTCTATAGAGTGAGTTTCACATCACTATAGGGCAGGTTTTCTCTACATAAGGGTGACTGGGATGTCCAGGAGAGTAGAGTGGGACTTGAGCATCATGGGTTGGGAGAAGTTATAGTTCAGATTGATAGTGTGTATCTCGATGACCAGGGGACTTCACAGATAGACTTTCCTACAATGGTTTATCATTTTAGTAATGTCTTTACAGAGGACTTTTTATGTTTTCCTCTGGTGCGAGAGGTAGAATGTTTTATTGACCTCATGCCAGGAGCAGAAACAATGTCCATTACTCCTTATAGGATTTCTACACTAGAGTTATAGGAGCTCAAGAAGCAGTTGGAGGAGTTACATGCAAAGGGTTTCATCCAACCCAATACTTCTTCTTGGGGTTCACCAATCCTGTTTGTGATGAAGGCGAATGACACCCTCATATTTTGTGTAGATTATTGGAAGCTGAAACAGTTGACAGTCAAAAACTGATATCCCTTTCCAAGGATTGATAATCTCTTTGATATCTTCGAGGATCCCAGGTGTACTCAAAGATTGACATGAGATCCAGTTATCATCAGTTGCACATTAGACCATCAGATATACCTCTTATAGCCTTTCGGAGCTAGTATGGTCTATACGAGTATGTGGTTATGTCTTTTTGTCTCATGAAAGCACCTGTAGTTTTCATGGAACTGATGAATCGAGTGTTCCGTCCATATTTGGACTCATTTGTAGTGGTTTTCATGAATGATATCTTGCTGTACACTCACACTCTACATGACCATGCTACCCATCTTGAGATCATTTAGAGTACACTAAGAGAGCATCAGTATTACACTAAGCTTTCAAAATTCCACGTTTGGATGGACCATATTCACTAATTGGGTCATGTTATCTCAGATACAGAATTATCAGTAGACCCAGAGAAAGTGAGGGCACTAGTTTATTGGGAGATTTCGGAGAATGTCTTTGAGGAATAAAGTATTCTAGGGATAGTTGGTTACTACATACATTTTATACAGGACTTTTCACACCTAGAAGCACCACTAACGAGCCTGACTAAGAAGGGTGCGAAGTACTTGTGGAGAGATTACTACGATTCAACCTTCCATTAACTGAGAGGGAGGATGCCTTTAGAACCAATACTAGTTTTTTCAAAGCCTGGAAAGAGTTATATAGTGTACAGTGATGCATCAGGTATCCGGCTATGAGTAGTGCTTTTGTAGGGGGATGGAGTCGTTGCATATGAGTCTAGGCAGTTGAGGGAAAATGAGTGGAATTACCCAATGCATGATCTCGAGTTGGCTACTATTGTTCATTATTTACATTGTTGGATACATTATATATTGGGAGATCATTTTGTGGATTTTATCGACCATAAAAGTCTCATGTATATCTTTACTCAATATGATCTGAATCTGAGACAAGGAAGGTGGGTTGAGTACCTTTAGTCCTTTGACATTGAGCTTTCCTACACCCCTAGGAAAGGTAATGTAGTGGCTGATGCGTTAAATAGGAGGACTCAGATACAGGTAGTTCAGAATGCCAGCAGTGAGTGGATGTTTATGGATCTAGTCTATGAGATGCATTTAAAGGTGCATGACAGACTGGGGAAGACGTTTCTTTCATATGTAGTTGTTACCTCTACTCTACTTGATCGATTATGAATGTGGTAGAAATCAGATTCTAAAGGCCTAGTTCTATGGGAGAGTGTGTCAGGAGAGGACCCTATTCCTGGATGGCCATATTCAAGGATGAGATCTTTCATTTTCATGGGTGAGTATGGGTGTTAGCAAACATACGCAATGAGCTGATGTGGGTTTTCATTCCTCAGTTTGGGTAGTTCATCCTGGTGTCTCCAAGATGTATCAATATCTACACCATTAGTATTGGTGGATATGTATGAAGAGAGATGTTGCTGGTGTTGTGATAAGATGTTCCACCTATCAGTAGGTGATGGTGGAGCATTAACGACCATCAGGTCTTTTACAGTAGTTACCCATTCCTAAGTGAAAGTGGAATGATGTTGCGATGGATTTTGTGATAGGTTTTCCTAGGTCTCCTCGAGGGAATGGTACAGTTTGGGTTGTCATTTATAAGATCAAAAATGTTGCACACTTTTTACAGATAAAGGATACATTCAGTTTTTATAATCTTGGAACATTTCACATCAGAGAGATTATACATTTACATGGGGTTCCACACTCCATCGTTTCAGACAGGGTTTCTTGTTTTAATTCTCAAGTCTGGTAAGGACTACATAGGTCTTTGTGCACACAGGTACTTCTGAGTACAACTTACCATCCCCAGACAGATGGCTTGTCTAAGCATACAATTCAGGTGTTGGAGGACATGCTTCGAGCATGCATCCTAGATTTTGGGGGTTCATGGTAGAAGTGCATACCTCTGGTGGAGTTTGCCTACAATAATAGTTTTCAAGCAAGTATTCAGATGGAACCTTATGAGGCTTTGTATGGTAGGCCATTCCGATCACCCCTATGTTGGATAGAAGAAGGATAAATAACTATGTTGGGATCTCATCTTTTCTAGAAGACCATAGAGTAGGTGGAGTTGATTCGGAAGTGGATGGCTACTGCATATTCACAACAAAAGTCTTATGCTAATCGACGGAGATGACCTCTAGAGTTCGAGGTTGGACATCAGGTTTTCCTATGTGTCAAACTGAGGTTGGGACACCGGAGTATTTGGATATAGGGAAAACATTAACCCAGATACGTTTATCAATTTTAGGTTTTGGAGAAATCCGGGCCAGTTTCCTATCGTTTGTTGGTACCTCAGAGGTATCGGGATAAGAACGACGTCTTCCACATTTCTCAGCTACGACATTACTTCTCAAACCCATCTCAGGTTTTTCAACCTGAGGAGGTTGAGTTGGAAGTGTGTGAATAATTTGAGGAGCATCTTATCCAGATTGTTGATCAAAGCACGAAGGTTCTCCATGGTCGATCTATTCCTCTAGTATGGGTGTTGTGGTAGCACGAGCGAGTACAAGATGAGACTTGGGAGA
This sequence comes from Viscum album, assembly GCA_963277665.1. Taxonomy (NCBI): domain Eukaryota; kingdom Viridiplantae; phylum Streptophyta; class Magnoliopsida; order Santalales; family Viscaceae; genus Viscum; species Viscum album. The sequence goes on along the minus strand of OY728127.1, from coordinate 1,071,861,717 downwards.
GAGAGGCTGATGTGGGATCATAATGGCTAGAGTTGTTTGAGGATTCTTCTTCACCACCTCATTAGAGAAATTTATGGATGAGTTTATTTAAGGGGGAAGTTTGTAAGAACCCGCATCTTCTTTTCAGGTATGGGTTTTCATTCAGGTTGTTTTTGAGGAAAAAGGGAAGCAGGAAAATTTTAGTAGTACAAGTTGTGTACTTACATATACACGCAGTGTACTTTCATGTACATGTCGTGTAATCTGGCACCATTTCCAGGTCATGTTTAATCATGTCACAACCGCTTACATGACCGTGTGACGATGTGGTACGGCTGCTTAAGGTGGGACCTGGTAAATACCTATACACGCCATGTATCCTTAGGGAACACGCTGTGTATTTTTATTTTTATTTGTTATATCATACCGGGACCATGTCTCGTTTACAGAAATGTATTCTTCTATCTCTGTCTCATCCAAGAGTGACCAGGAGCGATGATTCTTCTCCAATCCCCCAACTCTCCATTCATGCACTAAATTGAATATCAACAATTGTGTTGGAACTGTCACGGTGAGTTCTTCCTTCATCTAAATCCCCTTATCTTGATTCCTCCTCTTTTGTGGGATATTTGTCGTTGAGAGGGATTTTTATTTATTTTTAGATCTACCACGTTCTAGGTCAATTTAAAGGTTGTGGTTCAACTATATCTATCATACAATGTCGAGGTAGGTGGTTTGTGCCTTTCCGTAGATGTCTTTGATCTATATGTGCAAAAAGTACCGAATATCTAGTTTAGGGTATTGTGTGTTTTGGATATTTAACCATGTTGATGTCTGCTATAGTTTTTTATCTTGAGTAAGGGTTCTTGAATATAAATTAGTTTTATTACCTTTCTTATGGATGTATTTTCCCATGTTTGTTTGATATTGCTAGTTAGGTATATAACTTCCTGTTAGGTTGTTTTGTTTTCTATGCCTAATGTTGATAAGATGGATTTGATACTATCTAACATTCTTGTGATACACCTTGTAGTTGTTAACCAAGTAGTATTTTGAGGTTTACTTGGGATACTAAACATCGTTTGTGCATGATTGTATTATATAGGGATGTGGGGACCCGATGTAGTTAGACCATGGGGAGAATTGACGTTGAGGGCTTCCCTAGAGTGTCTATTATACTTTTCATGTTGTGAGACTATAGGGGGGATTGACATTGAGTTCTCCCTAAGAGTGTCTGTAGTTACCGTTATGAGACCACAGGGGGAATTGATGTAGATTGATTCCTCATAGATTCTTGAATTTATATTTAAAATACTATGGGATGAATTGACGGTGAGTTCTTCCTCAAAGAGTCTTTGTTTTCATGTGACCAATGGGATTAGACTGTGTGAGCTTCCCAGAGGGTCTTTATATCCTTATTGATTTAAATTCTATGTTAAACCAGAGGGGTTAGACTGTGAGAACTTTCATAGAGTGTTGCTTTTGTTTTATTTGGTTGATTACTTAATAAATATAAATGAATATTGTTGAAACAAAAGTATTGTTTACTTTTGAGTACGTATTTGTTAATTAGATAAATTTTCATATATTTCTGCTATATATATTCACTGACAGTCAGGCACAGATCTTTGGGTGGTTCCCTATATGGATTAGTCTTACACCTTATTTGGGTCATGATTTTGGGCCCAAATAGATTATATTGTTATAGGTATAGATAAGGTAAAGTTCCCTTCTACTTTAGGTACATGATTGTTATGGAGATGGAGAGCATGGGACCAAGCTGAGGCTTGTGATGCTGTTGGAGTTTTTTACTTTTTTTCCTTTTTACTTTGGTTTAGAACTGAATTTATAGAATTGTGATTTGTTTGGCTATTTTCCTACACACATGTGACATGCATCATTTATATATGTTCTCTAGTTGATTATATACTTTTAGACTTTTGTTTTTTTCTTATTTTATGGAATTCCTGCTTGCATTGTTATATATTATTGTTATTCTATCATGTTACTCTACCAATGAGGGTATAGTTTCCCCACTATCATACCCAAGGCCCTTGCTGATAGTCAGCATCCTCTAGTGTTTAGGGAAATGCGCTTGAGGCCATGTGACCAACTGGGTATGGGGAACCTTTGGGTGGCATCCAGAACTGATATTTTACACCCAAGATCTTCAAACACTCCATAGAACTCCATTTTGAATGGGGATTTGGTGGAGGAACTTCACACAATTTCAAGTAAGTGTTTCTCCCTCTTAGATTCTCCCCATTCATGAATTTTATTCCAATTTACTTGACGTACCAAATAAACAGAGGGTAGAGATTCAAACCTATGGTTTAATTTTTGGTTTTCTTTGTCCAATCTTTTGATTTTAGGCTTGTTCTACCTTTCTTGAGGTGTGGCAGTGGTGTGATTGAATTTTCACACAAGGGATTCAATGTTTTAACAATTTTTGTAGGTGATTCAATGTGTATGAAATCCTTGGGACATATATTTCTAGTTTTATAATATATTCTTGTTTATATCATTTGATTATTGGTTCAAAAATTGTTTTTAGTGGTGTTTTTAAAGCAAATTAAGTTTAAGTTCCATTTTAATGTGAAATTAGTGTTTTTCAAAGAAATCATTTATTAGTTCATTTGGGTTTGCCCTATAACTACTTAGTTGATTTTATTAAAACATATTATGGATGAAAATAATTTTTTGAATTGTTATATCCTTTGTTTATTTATACGAAAGTTTGTTTTGATGGTGTTTGTGAAGCATATGAACTTTAAGATCCATGTTTGTGTGAAAATGGAGATTTTACAAAGATATCACTTCTTGGTTCATATGAGGCTGCCCTATAACTATTTTTTTGGTTTAATTGAAATTTATTGGGATTCCATTTTTATTTTTCTGACTTATAAATGTGAACATAGTGTGAAAAGTGGGGATTTCAAGGTGTTTTGGGTGCAAAACAATACTAGATTTTGGGAAGTTGTTCTATTGAAAATTAAAATGTTTTGTTGTGTGTTTTAAGTGGTATAAAGTGTGTATAGATACTCTATTTTCTTAATGTGACCAGTAGTGGTGTTTTTATATGCAAAGTGATTTATGTATCATGCTGAAATTTTTTTAGCACGAAGGGGGAATCCTGGGTACCTAGGAGGGCGGATATGTACTAATACCCTAGTGATCCAGATGGGTTGTGTCCCTGTTTCACTTAGATTTTTGGATAAAAAAAAATCTAAATAAACAATATCGATGATGTTTTGGGACCACTAGGTTATGTTTATGTTCTATAATTGTGGATCGTTCATGGGAAAGGATTGTGACATTGATATTTTATACTGAGGTATGAGCTACAGAGGGACCGAGACTATCTAGTGCCTAGGGTTGTTCCTGGTTTTTGTGCTAATTGGATTTGTGGTATTTAAAATTGTATTAGGGTGTGTTTTTATATACATTAAAGTATCTAACATGTCTTGTTTTAAGGTGTTAACATTCTAAATGTTTTATTTTGAACACTGTTTACAACTGAAAGTTTCATTTCTTGGAATTTATCGTTGGTTTTCCTTACATATAAAAACTGTGTGCTTTTTCACCTTTTATTGCATAATATTGGGAATAATTGGGTGGTATCCTATTGGGTTTAGTCTCACACCCTACTTACACCCCTTGGGTGTAATTAGACTTGATTATGTTTGACACAGGTAAAGGTAAAGCCTTGGGTGAAGGCATTTTGAGTTGTTAGTCCCCTCCTATGGTGCGGTGTTGTAGAGACAGCTTGGGGGTGATGACCCCTTGTCATGTAGAGTCTTTGTGGATAATTTTCTATTGTTTTTATTTATTTTTGGACCTATTGTACTTTATTTAAAACTATTTACTCAGATATGGTTTCTTTTAAGTCTTTTTTGGCATGAAAATTTAAGATTCATATTATTGATTGTTTTTAATGATTTATGCTTTCATACTCAAGTAAATCATTCCCAAACCAAATTTATTGATACCCGAGAACTTGTGACAGCCCATGGGTATAGGGAATGGACTTCGGGCCTTATCATGGGATGGATTTGGTGCTGGTGTTAGTGGCGACCAGATTTGGTTTGTGACAAAATGGTATCATAGGCGGCCAATGTTTTTGGATTATATTACTATTTTGGGATGAGTCGGGAAAGAAAAGATCTAGGAATATCGGGGATCAGGGTTTTGGTTGTGAGTAGGGTGTCTAGAACACACCTCTTGTGGTAGACCATTAGTCACTAAGGTATGTTGGAATTGTCTGATTGACTTCACTTCCCAGTGAGAGGTGTGGGCTAAAGACCACACGTGGACATCAGGCGGGGTGGAGTAGTTGTTTCTTTTATTACTATAATGTGTTTAGATAATTTATATTTGATTTATTTGATTAAAATTTTCCGCATTGTGGTATTAAATATTATTTTGTGACTATTTCATTTTTTAGCAACATGCCTCCCTAGAAAGCTCTCATGCACCCACGAGAGGAAGCCGGAGAGAGTTACCCCACACTGATTAATCAGTGGCTAGTCGAGGCTGTGGTCCAGGATATCCAAGCTTTGGGATAGGGACAAGATGCTATTCCCAATCTTGTTAGAGAAGAAGAGTCAGATCCTAGAAAAGATAAATCTCATGAGTTTCTGAAAAAAAAAACCTCATAATTTTTGAGGCATCAATAAACCCCAAGAAGTAGAGGAATGACTCGAGAAGATCGAGTGCAAGTTTGAGTTCTTGGAAACACCTGAGGAGGTCAGGGTGAAGTGTGCATCGTTTTTGTTGGAGGGTCTGAGCCGTAGGTGATGGGGATCGATACTTCAAACTAGGAAGAATGATCAGATTCACTGGGAAGATTTCAAGGTCATCTTTAGTGAACAGTACTGTCCTGGGGTCTTGGCATATGCCAGGTCCCAAGAGTTCATAGAACTTGTTCAGGGTAATTTTTTTGTTATGGAGTACGCCAAATTTTTTTCTAAGCTGGTTTGGTATTCCCCTAAAATTTTCTCGAATGAACAATTGAAGGCATAAAGGTTTGAGAAACACTACTGGAAATTTCATCTTTACCAGAGGTTTAAAACCGTTGGTAAAGGTTGTTCAACTGTTGGTATAAACTATACCAAAGGTTGTCCAAACCATTGGGTATAGAGTGATGGGGAGAGACATATCCCAATGATTCTATGATAACTATTGGGATATGTCTAAAAATTTGAGTATTTACCAATAGTTCATTGAAACTGTTGGTATAAATGTTTACCAACATTTTAAAATCGTTGGTAATATCAAAAATCACTACAACAGAAAATTCATTTACTAGCGGTTTTGTAGCAGTGGTTTACAAAACTATCGTGAAACCTTTCATTAAAAAGATTTAGCGGTGGTTTATTAAAAACCTCCATGAAACCTATTTAGGTTTTTACATTGGATACACTCCCCCCCCACCTGAGCCAACCCTGACCCCGCGAGCTTCTCACCCCGACAATCGCGAACCCTACCGCTGGTCCCCTCCAATCCCCTCTCGTTCCGTCGGTGACCTCGTTGCTGGTCTCTGTGGACCCTACTTCTCCCCCCGACACTAGCGACGGTGGCTTCTCCCTCGACCCCATCGAGTTCGTACTATAGGTATGTTCCCCTCCCCTGCCGTCAGTGGGAACATCCTGTTACACTGGATTTTGTGTGTGTAATGGTTAGAGGAATCTTGTGGAGGAAAGATGCATAAGGTTTTATGTAGTTTCATTATTGTTGAGTCATTTCCATAATTTATTTTGGTTTATAATCAAATTTGGATGAATTCATTTAATGTATTAACTTCATATATTTGGGTTTTGATAAGAAATGAGCTCAGAGGTGTTCTAAGAGTGATCTATACCCCATTTCTTGAAGTTACAATGAGGGTACATAATTGATGAGATGTCCTTAAAGTAGGACTAATTGAATTAATATGGATTAATTATCTTAATTAATTATTATTGCTTTATAATATATGTTGTAATTTTATGAGGTAGGGGATTGAGATGGTGTCGTTTCTTAGAGATGGATTTGATGAGGTTGGAATGATATTTTTTAAGGGGATAACTCTATAGTCAAGGTAGTTTATGACTAATATTACCATAGGATATGGTTATGCATTTATTTTTTGGATTTAGATTTCATGTAGGTGGTTATGTAACATTAATGGGATCCATGAGTTATTTACCTTATGATACTTGAGGATAGAGATTCATGTTGGGTTCATATAATTACCTTTAGTATGATGCATTTATTATACAACCATTGATGGCTATGTAATACATGTGAGAGGCTTAACTATAGGGAAATTAAAACCCCAATAAGGTCTCCATCATGTATTTATGGGTCAAGTTATCTATAATGGTCTTGTTTTAGGTAATTGACTCTCTCCTAATGAAATTTATAGGGGCGACGCTATGGGATGGTGTGGGTATGGTCATCTATGGAATGATAACCTATGAGAACATATGAATTACCCAATATGGAACCAAGTTAGGTTCCATTGCTCGATGAGAAATCAATATGGACTATATGGATAAATATAGGTTCTCAAACCTTATGTGTTGGGAATGGGCCCTTGACAGACATTTATCCCTTAGGTAGGGGTGAGATACATAGGGAATATAACCATAAACGGTGTCTGTATCATCCACATTAATCAAATTGCACAATATCAATATAACATCAAAATTAGATTTATCATGTCAATAACAACTTACCAATCACACTGAAACCACACTAATAATAGTAAGGGAATAACTACTTCCTCTAAATTTGTCTTCTTATTAGTGGTCTAATTCTACTAAATTCAGTGCATGATATCCCTTGTTATAAACCAGATTCAATATGACATCACTGATTCTCTTAGTTAAGACATGGAAACCACTTTTTATTCTAGAATAATTCATTTTTATGTATTTCCAGATTCAAAAAGTGACTTTAAATTAGCATGAAACTTATAGATCAATTTTTTAAGAAAAGTGGTTTCATAACACCACTTGCTGATTCATGATCAGCCATGACACATTTTGATCATATATTATATCAAATGAGACTTGAAATAATTATTACATCACTTATTTCATGCATTTTTTGGATTTAATCAGTTCTTCCTTTAGTTGAATAACATGTACTTTATTAGCACATCCACCCCATAGATCATATCTCCCCATAAATATTGGGCCACATCAAGGAATAAAAAAAATTTCAATGCCCACATTGATGTCTTAATATGACTCTTAGTTAAACTCAATGGTTAGATCCTTGATCGTCCCATTTAACCATAATTCTCCACTCATGAGCACTAACACATATATGATCCAAATCATCCTAAAGTCACACCACCACTCTTTTCTATCTGAATACACCAAAGAGAGGTATAGAAATTCAATCCACACAAAGTTCGTATAACCTCAAAACCTAATCTCCCAAATTATTTCCTCATGCATTTCCATGAACACCACCACTTATCATGCCTCAAGACTACCATCCCTCATTTGGTTCTTGCCACTCCATATTAACAATGTGTTGAGTTTTTTAAGCATTATAAGGTTTTCCCTATATATTATTTATAATAGATTTATTTGATATTAGATTTTTATATGAAGACTCTATAGAGAACATAGTTTGGGGATATTCCAAATTAACAATGTGCTTTGGTTTTCATGGTAAAGTATCTACCACATTGTTAGCACACTATTTCTCCTTACCAAAGAAAATTCCCCTATCTCAAACACTATAGGGTTCATATCTAACTCAAGGGATCATCTTTATTATATTATATATCTATAATATTATATTATCGTATAAATGGATATCTTTATCTATTTAGTAGTAAATATGTGTTTTAATTTTTTTTATTGTGCAGGCATATTGTGATATACATAGATAAAAGCTGGATCATATTACCGAAGAACACACCTCAGTATGTTAAGGGATTGAATGAGTTTTTAGATTTTGAAATTTCTAATCAATCCGTTGATGTGAGAATAAAATGTCCACATCCTAAATGTAATTTTAGAACATGGTTGAAGAGAGATGAAGTTTATGAACATTTAATACTGAAGCAATTCCCTGGTCAATATTTGTGTTGGATTTGGCATGGAGAATCGAATGTTACAGAAATATTGATCACTAATGTTAATCCACAGAATGAGGTCCCAAGTTCTTTGACAATTGAAAATGAAATGAAAAACCTCATAAATGATGCATTCGGAACTGCAAGACACCACTATTAGCATCAAAACATATCTAAACAACTAGAAGAGGGTGTTACAAATTGCAACGTGAAAAGTGATGTTTTTTAGACTGTAACACAGGCAGATCAAGATTGTAACATATCATTGGATCCTCCTCTTGATTCTGTGGATCCAAATGTAAGAGAAAACTTCACTGAGGAAAATGAGTTTCATGATTTAGTTGATGATGGAAATCAAGAGTTGTATAGTGGGTGTATGAAATATTCAAATTATTCATTTATGCTGAAGTTTTACCATATCAAATGTCTATGTGGAATTACAAATAAGGCAATGTCCATGATATTGGAATTGATTCGTGATGCATTTCCTGAAGAAAAAATCCTATAATATTTTTATGATATGAAAAAAGTTGTTAACAAGTTTGGTCTGAATTATACAAAAATGCATGTGTGTCCCAATGATTATATGATTTATTGGGGAGAGGATTCAAGTAGACATAATTTCACGAAATGTTATTCTTCTATATGGCAGGAAAAGGCTGATGTTGGAAGTCTGAATGCACATAATTTCATTGAGAAGAAGAAAAGGAACACACCTGCAAAGTTTTTGTGTTACTTTCCTTTGGATCCTCGATTGGAAAGATTATCCATGTCATCGAAAACCGCTAAACACGTGAAGTGGCATTCTATAGATAATAACAATGATGGGTTAATGAGACATACAAGAGATTCCCAATAATGAAAGACATTTTATTCATTACATCTAGATTTATCAGCTAATCTTAGGAATGTTAGATTGGGATTTCATGCCGATGGATTCAACCCATTTGGGACTTTGAGTACCAGTTATAGCATTTGGCCAGTTGTTTTGATCCCTTATAATCTGCTTCTGTGGATGTGTATGAAACAAACATCTGTAATCCTTTCGATGATTATTCATAGAAAACAAATTCTTGGAAATGATATTGATGTATACTTGTAGCCTTCGATTGACGAATTGCAGGAGTTATAGAGCAAAGGTGTTGATACATTTTATGCTTCTTGTAAAAAAAATTTCAAAATGAATGTTGCTTTAATGGGGACCATTAGTGACTTCCCTGGGCTTGGGAATTTATCTGGTTGGAACACTTACATGGGTTTGGTTTGTCCCATTTGTAACTTTGATTTTCAGCCCAAAAGGATACCTCATAGTAGAAAATGGTGCTTCTTGTGTCATCTTAGATTTCTCAATGCATCTCATAGATTTCGGATGAACATATCAAAATTTAATTGTTCCATTGATCGTAGACCACCTCCAAAGTTGTTAACTGGTTCTAAAATAATGACACAGCTTGAAAATGTTGAAACAAAATTTGGGAAGGTTCATCATTTGAATGATAGCAGAAAACTGGTCCGAAGTGCATCATCAAGTGAAATTGGAAGGCAACAGTGGAAGAAAAAAAGCATTTTCTTCAAACTTCCATATTGTGAATTTAATTTGTTACATCATAATCTTGATGTGATGCGTATTGAGAAGAATTTCTTTGACAATTTGATTTTCTCATTGCATAATGAGCATGGAAAGTCAAAGGATCATCCCAATTCTCATAAAGACTTACAAGCAATGAACATAAAACGTGATCTATGGCCAGATGAGAATGAAAAGTATCCTCCGACAATTTTTTCAATGAAAAATAGGGAAAAAGATACATTCCTTCGAATTTTAAAGAATGTTACGGTATTTGATGGGTATTCAAGTAACATCTCGAGGTGTGTTTACTTGAAGAATCATAAGTTACATGGATTGAAAAGTCACAATTCACATATTTTGTTACAACAGTTACTACCATTGGCATTGCGTACATTATTAACTGAAAAAATTACTATTGTTGTACTCCAATTCTTCAGATTTTTCAGACAACTATGTGAGAAATATCTACATCCATTTCTTCTTGACAACCTCCATGAGAGGTTTGTATTGACATTTTGTGCAATGGAGATGATCTTTCCTCCATCATTTTTTACTATAATGATGCATTTAACTGTGCATTTGGTTGAGGAAGATGAATTAAGAGGCCCCATTCATTATTGATGGATGTATCCAATTGAAAGGTGCTTTATTTATATGTTTTTCAGTTATATAAACAATTTTTGGTACTTAATTAAATGAATAATTATGTTTATTTTATTTCACATATATCTTGGGAATTTGAAATCATACATGAGAAATAAAGCTCAACCAAAAGGCTCTATTGCTGAAGGCTATTTGGATGAAGAGTGTCTCACCTTTTGTTCTCGATACATGGATGATATTGAGACAAGATTAACACGAGTTGGAGGTGTTGACGACACATCGACTCAATCTCAAATACATCAAAAATCCAAAATATTTCCTAATATTGGCCGATCAGTTGGGAGGACCTCAAATGTGACACTGATTGAATTGGAATTATTACAGGCACATAGATATGTGATGCTGAATAGTGAAATTGCAGATCTATTTATTGAAGAGTTGAGGATACAAACAAAGAGACGAATGAGAGGCTGAACACGAAATGATAAAGATATAACGAAAGATGTTAATAAAGATCTTGTATAATGGTTTTCACGGCATGTAAGTTCATAAATATTGCAATAAGTGCAAATATTAGTTTGACACATAAATTTTGTAAATCTAATAAAGTATATTTATTTTTTCAGATCATGAATACTGATACTCGAGAAGAGGTGTTAGATGCTTTGAATTTTCTTGTTGGAGGTCCTCTAAAACAAGTTAGAAAGTTTGATGCTTATAATGTGAATGACATTAGATTTCATACAGTCGATCGAGAAGTGGGTTTGAAAACACAGAATAGTGGTATATTTACATTTTCTAAAGTGGAATACTACGGAAAGCTGCATGATATTACTGAATTAAACTACCACAGAAATTTTTCTATTGTTTTATTCAAATGCAAATGGGTTGATATTATCAGAGTTGTTAGAAGAGATTCCTTGCAATTTAATTCTGTGAACTTCTCTCGCTTGATGAATGTTGGTGATCATGAACTGCATGATCCATATATCTTGCAAGAAAAAATGGTATATTATGTAAATGATATTTTCAATGAAGGGTGGAGTGTAGTTTCTCACATAATACCAATAGATTTGTATGATATGGGTGATGAAGTGGATAATTTGACCTCTAAAATTGAATTTAATCAACAACAGGAAGCAGAATTATTTGTCCATCATGATATTGAAAATATTAATCTAGCAAGGATGAATGAAGTGGATGAAGCAATGGAGTAGGAAACTGACATGATTGAAGTGGAAAATTATTTTATGTATAATTATTTATTTATTCAGCAACCACTTGTTTCATTTATACAGTCATTCGTTTTCAATGTTATATATATTTTTTCTATTAGTACTGGGCATCTATTATCAATTTTAATTTTTTTTCCTGCATAATATTTTCGAAATATATATTCTAAACATAATTTTATTTGATTAATTGACAGGAATTCCAAGTAGGAAGAGGTATACTATTTCATCTAGTTCGGCTACAAATGACGATCCATATGGCTCCCTCCCCACGACATCTGACCCACCAGCTGCCTACACAACTGCACCATCTCCCCCTGCACCATCTCTCACAAAATCTTTGGATGTCCCATTAGAGGGTGATTCATTGACTCTCCCTTCAGGAGCCTTAGTGGTGGGGTAGTGACATGCCCCTTCCAGTTCTTCATGGGCATACTGGACTGTCATTGTCAAAGGTACAAATTTTAATTAAATAAATTTATTTCATTTTGTTTATACTAATTGTTTGTTAATTGAAGATTACTAAAATGCAACCGTGGAGAAAAACATAAAAAGTGCAGATGTTTGGAATATGACTGGAGAAAATATAGTCGTGCCATTTGATTCTTATGGGGTCTCGACGGATGACGCCGAGGGGTTACTTGGCCAGATTCTAGGACAGTTAGCAGCGGATCCCATTTCCCTTCCTATTTCATATGATGATTGGAGACATATGCCTCCAAGCTGGAAAAATGAATTTTTTGATTCTCAAATAATGGTAAATTTATTACATTATGTTTTAATTGAATGTCATTTTACTAATATGTTCAAAATGAATTTTTGTATACAGATGTTCTTCCACTTTACAGTTGCTGATCTGATAGCATGGAAGTGGACGTTGAAAAATCTAGGTAATAAATGGAAAGATTTCAAATGGATATTGTGGTGTGATGTCAAAGGTACCTTGATGACTGTGCAACAAATATACGAGAAGCTACCTAGTGGGGTACCGAAATAACAGTAGAACGTTTTTGTTGATAGACATCGCGATGAGAAGAGGATGGTATTGAAATATAGATTATTATATTATCCACATTTTACATTTATACATGTATATGAAGAGGACATGACATTGAATACATTACTATTAAATTTCATTTTATTTATTTCAGGATCTCTCAAGAAAGAATGCATCAAACTGGGCTAAGAAAGTCATCCATCACATTGTGGGCTCAAAAACCTTTTCTAGAAGCCAAACAACATTGGTAATATTTTAATTAGTTTAAAGATTTATAAGACAGTATTATCTTTTTAATATATTGAATTGTTGATATATCTTTTCTTAATGTAGTCACAGAGTTTAGGGAACGAAGCATCCCGTACTGAACTGTGGTTGGATGTTCACAAGAAATCAGATGGAAGTTTTGTTAATGAGCCTGCTAAAGAAGTTGGGGGTAAGAAGTCAATTTTTTATTATAATAACTTATTATCAGTTTTTACTATGTTAATATATATTGATATTTGATTTATAGGTAAAAATTAAAGAACTATGGGATTCCAATCCTACGCAGTCCTACTCAGTCTCCCAAGATGAACCGGTTGCTAAAGTCCTTGGAAAGGAGCATCCTAGAAGAGTGTGTGGGATGGGTTTGGGAACCGTACCATCTGAGGTATTTGGAAGGCCCCCAGGTATTCTATCTGCATCTACTCCTGGTTATAGTCATCTCGTACCTAATGATGCTTGGAGGGAGATTACTTCTCTACGAGCCACAGTTCAAGACCAGGGGGCTCAGATATCTGTTATGCTGAATGCGTTGACTAATTTATATCAGCAGATGAGAAGATATGCCCCAGGTGGTAGTGCACAGAGTGGTGGTGAGAAAGTAAATCAGAAAAAATAAAAATCATTTAGTTTTCTAACTTTCATTGGTTTTATGTTTAAATATAAATATGAAACCGTATTTTATTTTCAATATAATTTTCTTACAGGTGACAGTAGAAAGTGGTGATGAAGGTGGTGAGGGTGATGATGCATCATCAGACCGTGAGTAGTTGTATTGTTCATGTGTTGAAAAAATATGGGAATAATTGGTTTGTATATGTAACATTTGTGTCACATAGTTACTACCAAAAATTTTCATGTCCTAAAATTTCCTTGATTTATCATGTTTCCTTTTTTTGTGTTTTATTAATTTCTCATGTTTCTTTTTATGTCTTCATTTCTTGAGTGTGGTATACATCATTCAATTTAGTCCTATGTTTGAATTAGTAGTTGAGATTTTGGATGACTAGGAGTTAAACCCATTGTTGATGTGTTGAACAAATTGGGTTATTTCACATGTTATACTATTTTGAATTTTAACTAATTAATATTCTCTTATGTTGAGATGGTTTTAATATTTTTTACTGGTGAGGGGGTAGTGGATTCATCCACACCTATTTCATACTCAATAGAATCATGTTTCCCAACATCAATTAGGTTAACATTGAAGAAATATACTAATGTGTTACCACCAATAGGAAACACAAATTTACATTGTAAGAGGGATATCATTAATTTGGGTGTGATCCCATAGGATTAATGATACTGGAGATGACCATGAGGAAAAAATGATAAAAAATTCCCCCACACTTTTGGGTTAAGTTTTTCATGGTAATTTTATAATCACAAACGCTACTTAGGATAGATTATGATGCTTTTAGATATTATAGCATTATAACCATCCCTAGTATATTATCTATATATTCTAATGGGCCTCAAGGGTGTTTAAACTAGTAGGGGTATAAATATACTCTTGAGTGTTAATGGTTGGATATCCCCAGTGGGATCAACTTTTAGATGCTTGAGTATAGACAATAGGGAAAACACCCTATATATCTTCTTGAGTACTCAAGGTCACATGTTAATAAAAATGACTATAGTGAACATGATACTCATAATAATGTTCTAAGGTGATTTCTACATTATGGTGGAAATATTTATCCAAATCAATATGATAAGAGAAGAACGTGTTCTCATGATCTATTGAAAGTATACAAAAAAGGTTGGATGTGAAATTATGGACCAATGGTTTTTCCATAGAATATTTTCAGTTAGACAACCTGTGGGTCATTATTCCCTATAGATTACCATGAGTTTCATATAATGTCAGGATAGATCCATTTAGATGGTATTCCTGAAATAAGGTGTGAACCATCATGCACTAATTTTACAAGGGTAGGATACAATGTATGTCACGGTATGGGGAACATATATTCAAAGAAATTGATTCCTATGTATGACATAACAATTGTTTTCATGCCTCATCATTGGGTTCCTTATGAGTACTATAAGCTTGTTTTTGGTCTTGAACATAATTGGTGCATTTAGTGATTCAATTTTAATTGAAGGATGTGATGAAGGTATTGAAAGGGAAAAACAATGAATAAACCCATCAATACATCATCAGATGTAATATTTCATATTCTATCAATCCAATTCCATGTTAATGGATTCACATTAGGTTATCTATTTTTTGATGAGAACCAATAATGGGCTTCCATGTATATGAATATTTGGTAAGGATATCCTTTTAGCTCTTATTTACAATGAAAGGTGTTCACTAGTTATTCATATACTATAGATTCTTCAAAATAGGTATGGGTAAAAGGTGTGATATTTTGGGATCATCAAATATTCCTTGGGTGGAATCATTTGAATTATTGTATTCCTTTATAGATTTATGAGTTTTTAATGAATAATATCAAAATATGAGTTTTAAACGAGTTACCCCTATTCCTATGATCTCTCTGAATCTGTGTAGAAATGAAAATATATGATTTTTAGGTTAATCATACATATAATACATGTTTATGACTAATTTGTTTAAGGACACATAGTTAGGAAATTATTCATTTTTCACCATACAAAGAGGTCGTAGTTGATTACATTGTTGGGATCAGGCCCATGTGATGAGCATCATATGAATCTCTATAAATAGAATCATAACACACATAGTTTATTAATGATTAGTGGGATACGTCATACCATTTATGTTCAATTTAAATAGAAATATTTCAAGATTATTAACTTTTTGTGAAGGGGAAAACTTTGTGAAAGGTACCTAGAAATAGATAGTGTTTGAATTTATCATGTGTTTCCATTTCAGTTTCATCTTGGTATTGAATGACTAATTTGGAGAAGGTATGGTTGTGGATTACACCTATTAGAGGGCCCATATATTGTTTTCAATAACATATATGTTGGTATGATGATAATGGATGAATGATTAAGAGGTTGGGGCATACAACTTGAAGGTGGATATGATATTGTGATACTAGGAGGGGTATCTAAAATTAAGGACTATATAAAGAATATAATACTAGAGTCTTTAACTATAGTATTTTGTAAAATTGATTCATATTATTCTTATCACATGAGAATAATAGCAGGTTTCTTGATGTTGGGATTGAACCTCAGAGTGGAATATATTGTATCCTAGTTACGAGTAATAAAATACAATATAATTGAAGGCATGCATTTTAAAGTAATGTGACATGATTCATTGTAGATTAAAATTGTGTTGAAATGACATGTGTAATGAATTTTAGAGTCATACAAACAGGTTTAGAAGGTGGTTACTATAATGTACGTCAATAATTATTTTAAATTATGATAAAATAGAACATAATTTTTTTGTGTATCATGATTTTTTTGAGAAATAAGTTAATAGAAGATTAGTTGTGTTACATAAAAGTGCACAATAATGTATTTAGTTAGACTAACACACGAGCTTCTCTAAGACACTTGGTATAGTATATATGTGTGGTGATGGTATATTTGGGGTATTAAACCAAGTAAGAGTACCACACACGGTAAATCTTACTTTTTTTACGCTCACTCGCTATATGGGAACACCAACACACATGTAGATCTAATGTTTCATTTTCAAGTTATATATATTATGGGGGATCATGAAGGATCAGCTAGATGTATGTTTGGAGAGTAGTCAAATAATGGACCTATGTTTTATGGTTGATTATGTCATATATTTTTTTTCAATTTATTCTATACTGATTTCCTAGGTTGATGTTTCTTGTTGTATGTTGGTATGTACAATATGGTTCATTATTATATAGCATGTCAATGTTTACTTATTTTTTTCAATTTATTCTATACCGATTTCCTATGTTGATGTTTCTTGTTTCCTGTTGGTATGTACAATATGGTACTTCTGGTTTCATTTTTCTTTTAGGGTAGTGGGGCAGCGGAAGCAGAATTTTTTTTTCTGGTCTAAATTTCGTGACGGTTTAAACCACCGCTAAACGGTGAAAAATGCCACAAAATGTAAAAAAAATTACATTTCACTGTGGTTAAAACCGCCTCTAAACGGTGAAAACCGCCGTGAAACGTTAAAAAAAATTATGTTTTGCGGCGGTTAAAACCACCGCTACATAGTCACATCGTAGGTTCTCATTCCACTGCGGTTCTGGTGACTTCAGCGGCAGTATTACGGCCACCAGATCTGAGTTTATTTGCTACGGTTATAACTGCTGCGAATAAATTGATGTCAACAGCTTGTAAAAAACCACAGTAAAATCAGTAAAACCGCCGAGAAATGAGGCGGCTACAATGCTTTCCAGAAACTACCGTGAAATGGAAATAACTGCCGCTAATAGATTGGTGATGCCATATTAGGCGGCAGTTTACAGAAACTTTCTCCAACCCATTTAGCGGCGGTTTAAACTGCTGCTGAATGGTGATTCTCTTGTACTGAATCATCTCAATACCAATAGTTCACAAACCATTGGTATAGCCTTTTACCAATGGTTTCCAACAAACCATTGGTAAATATAATGTAAAAATACCTTTACCAATGATTTGTAAACCGTTGGTATATAGTTTTACCAATGGTTTACATAAAATTGTTGGTATAAGTTCTGTTTTTACAGATATGCCAACGGTTGTAAACCATTGGAATAGCCATTATGTACCTATAGCAGCAAGCCGGAATCCCCCTATACACCTGCAACAATTCCACCAGCTCTCACCAGCTGGCATGCAGAATTCGTACACAATTTTCAATACTTGCATAATATATACAAGGGGTTGGGGGTGGTCCATACAGAATACCTGCACAATTCATACATAATTCATACACAATTCTGAATACCAGTACAATTATCAATACCTGCAGAATACATACAGAATTCTATATGAATTAATATAGAATTCATAAAAAACATAATTCATACATAATTATGAATACCTCCAATTATGTATTTAATTACCCTCTATACACATACAAAATTAACACATAATTAATAAGGTAATTACAACAAGTATACACATACAACAAGTATACCCATACAACAAGTATTACCATACACCATTAATACATAATTCATATGTTAATTTAGCCAAAAGACTGGGGTCAAGCCACTTTATTAAAAAAGAAAAAGAAAAAGACAAGAAACCTTTTTAATGGGAAAGGGAAAACCATTACAAGCTATTAAAGCCAGAGGGAACAACCAACAACAAAACCCAGTCCACATATCATTACAACGGCCCGAAGGCCCATAGGGAAAAAACCAACACACGCCCATAAGACCAGAAAAAACCCTAGAAGCACCGTCGTCACATCGCCAGCCACGGGAGGCCCGCTGTTAATCCCGACATGAAACTGCACAACAAGGGTCGCCAAGTCCGACCAGAACTGGTCTGGGAACTGGATCTAGACCAGATCATCACCCGCATCTGACCGGTGCCCTCCTGCGTCATTGAAACGAGATGTTCATCATAGGAATCGTGAACCGCCACAGATCTTTTCACACAAAGACGGACATCATCACCGCCTCTCCACCGCTGTATCCAGGTCTCGGTTCCCCACACATGAACGAGGATCATCGCACCTCCTCTCAGCACAAACAACATCCGTGAGCGCCGGGGTTCGAAACCCTAAAGGACATAAATCAATCTGCCAAAGCGGAGAGCCCCCCGGTGTCGCAATTTAAAATATCTTCCAGCCATCGTCAACTCCAAGAATGATGCCCAATCGCCATGGATTGAAGCACGATGTCATCGCAGATGAAGTCAAAGTGTCGTCGTCTGATGAAGGAGCCAACCAACACCACCGAAAAGGGGGAATACCCTAATCAATCCTGACTGAGGGCCACCAACAGAACACCCCCACCCGCGCTTCCATCACCCGCCACCCGAGCGAACCCATCCCCTCCACCATTGGTGACCAGGGGCACAAACAGCCGGATCTGGAGGGTAGAAAACCGGTGAACCACCGTCGACGACAACGCGCCAGCGCCAGACGTCCGCAAGACCTCCATCCACCATGAAGAAGTCCCAACAACAAGATCCGAAGAGGAACAGGTCCTGAGAACATCTCGTGACGAACAAACCCCCAGATCTGGAGTAGGGACACCGAACATCCGAGGAAAAAGAAATGAGGCACCAAGCAGCGAGGAAGCCAAATAGAGGTCACCGAGGAGAAAGATCGGTGCCCAAAAAGGCCAATAGATGAGATCCTTCAAGACGAGTAGAACCGAAACACATAAACTAAGTCCATCGGAAGAGATTTGAGCAGAAGAACTGGGCACTCCCGGGAGCATCGAGCTCCTGAGGGCGCCCAAGTGGTTCCCAAATATCAATTCAATTCCAAATTCAGGGGGTTGGGGCCTGTTTAGGGGGTTGGGGGCTGTTCAGGGGGTTGGGGGCTGTTCAGGGGGTTAGGGTGGTTGTCTAAGGGTATAGGGGGTGCCCAGGGGTGGGGGGATATCTAGGGTGTTGGGGGTGTCTGGGGGTGTCCAGGGGTTGGGGTGGTGTCCAGGGTGTGGGGGTGTCTAGGGGTTGGGGGGATTTCCAAGGGGGTAGGGTGTGTCCAGGGGGTGGGGTGTCTAGGGGGTGAGGGGGTTTCCAGGGGGTGGGGTGGTGTCTAAGGGGGGTGGGGGAAGTCCATGGGGTTCGGGGCTATCCAAGGGGGGTGGGGTGGTGTCTAGGGTTTGGGGGTTGTCCATGGGTGTGGGGGTGTCAAGGGGTGGGGGTGTCCATGTGGTGGGGTGGTGTCTAGGTGGGGTGGGGCTGTCTAGGGGGTTGGGGGCCTATCTCGGGGGTAGGGGGATTCCCATGGGTGTGGGGTGTCCAGGGGGTGGGGGTGTCCAGGGGTTGGGAGTGTCCAAGTGGTGGGGTGGTGTCTAGGAGGGGTGGGGGTTGTCCTGGGGGCTGGGGCTATCTAGGGGGTAGGGGGGATGTCCATGGGGGTGGGGGTGTCCAAGGGGTGGGGTTTCTAGGTGTTAGGGTGGTGTCCAGGGGGGTGGAGGTCATCCAGGGGGTTGGAGGGATATCCAAGGGGGTAGGGGGTGTTCAAGGGGGTGGGGTGTCCAGGTGGGGGGATATCCACGGGGGTGGGGGGGCAATCCATGGGGGTGGGGGTGTCCAGGGGGTGGGGGTGTCTAGCGGGTGGGGGTGTCCAGGTGGTGGGGTGGTGTCCAGGGTGGTGGGGGCTATCCAAGGGGTTGGGGGCTGTCCAGGGGAGTAGGGGTGTCCAGGGGGTGTGGGTTGTCCAGGGTGGGGGTGTCCAGGTGGTTGGGGGGCTATGCTTTGGGGGTGGGTATGATATGAAGGGGGATTTGGTTATTAGGAAATGGATTACATTTTTATTTTGGGACAAAAATACTATATTATTTTTGAAATGGAACCTTAAAACGGATTTTTATAAACCATTGGAGGGTTTTAAATATAAATAATCATCTATTATGTGATTTTGAAATGGTTTTATTATGAATTATTTATGATGTATCTTTATGGGATTTTTGATTTTGTTTCCCTTATTTTAGAACATCATGTTATTTTACTAAAGGTTTTATTTTTTATAAATCATTAGAATGTTACCACTATAAATGAATCAAAAAGTCAATAAGGGGATATCTCAGTTAGTCATTCTTGTGATTCACCTATTGTCTTCCAAGTCTTGGTCTCTACTGAATGTCTTTTGGAAGTGGAATAGCCATGTTCTTCTCGAATCATTGATTATGCATGGGAGTTTCTAAAATAGCATCCTCTATTTTTTATTGGTGATCAAGGATTCCAGGAGGCAACAGAGTGGGTAGATATGATTAATGGGATCTTTGAGTTGTTAGAAACCCTATAATCCACGGGGGTGGGGGCTGTCCATGAGGATGGGGGTTGTTCACAGGGGGGCTCCATAGGGGTGGTGGGGCTGTCGAGGGGGTAGGGGTGTACAGGCGGTGTGTAGGAATATCCACGATGGTGGGGGGCTATCCAGGGTGTACAGGGTGTCCAGGGGGTGGACAGGTCTTTCTAGGGGGTACGAGGGTGTCGAGGGGGGTGGGCGGGCTATCCACGGGGGTGGAGGGGCTGTCTAGGGGTAGGGGTGTCCGGGGAGGGGGATGTCTGTGGAGTGGTGGATATCCATGGGGGGAGGGGTGTACAAGGGGGGGGGGGGGGTTGGCAGGCTGTCCAAGGGGGTGGCGGGGCTGTCGAGGGGGGTAGGGTGTAAGGTGGTGGGCGCACTAATCATGAGGGTGGGCGGGCAGTCCACGGGGGGGGGGGGGGGGGGGCTGTCCAGGGGGGGTGGGTGGGCTCTCTACGAGGGTGAAGGGGCATTCAATGGAATTTATGGGTGTCTCAGGGTGTGGGCGGGCTATCCAAGGGGGTGTACGGGATGTCTATGGGGGTGGGGGACTGTCCAGGGGGTACAAGGTGTTTAGGGGGATGGGATGGGCTGTCTAGGGGGTACGGGGTGTCCAGGGGGTGGGTGGGAAGTCCATGGGGGTGGAGGAGCTATGTAGGGGTATATGGGGTGTCCAAGGGGGTGGAAGGGTTTTCCACGGGGGTGGGGGTAGTTTAAGGAGGGAGGGGGTGTCCACGGGGGTGAGCGGACTGTCCACAGGGGTGGCAGGACTGTCGAGGGGGTTAGGGGTGTCCAGGGGGTGGGAGGGCTATCCTTAGGGGTGGGAAGGCTGTCCACAAGGGTTGAGGCTATCCTGGGGTTACAGGGTGTCCAGGGGAATGGGTGGGTTTTCCAGGGGTGGCGGGGTGTCCAGGGTGTACGGTGTGTCCAAGGGAGTGGGTGGGCTATCTATGGGAGTGGGTGGGCTCTCAATGGGGGTGTGGGGTTGTCCAGGGGGTGGGCGGGGCTGTCTAGGGGGTAACGGGTGTCTAGGGGGTGAGAGGGTTGTCCACGGGGGTGGAGGCTATCTAGGGGTAGGGGGTGTCCAGGGGGTGGGGGCAGTCCATAAGGGTGGTGGGGCTGTCCAGGGGGGTCAGGGTGTCCAGGTGGGTGGGCAGTATGTCCACAAGGGTGGGGGGCTATCCACAGGGGGAGGGGATTTCTCGAGGGGTTGGCGGGCTATCCACAGGGGTGGTGGGGCTTTCTAGGGGTAAGGGGTGTCCAGGGGGTGGTGGGCTATCCACGGGAGTGGGGGGTTGTCCAGGGGAGGGGTGAATCAGTCACATAAAATAATCAAGTCATGTTTTATTATTTATAGATAAAAAATAAAGATAATGCAACCTACCTAATTTCACATATATTCAGGCACAAGAAATCAATAAACATCAAAGGTCGGTAATATCAGTCAAAAATGTAACAGATCAATCTGTCAATTATCACCATAATTATCATCACCATCATCATCAGCCTCACCATCATCCTCATCGTCATCCCAATCATTTTCCCAACCCTCCTCAACATCCTCCTCCTTTCCCTCGTACTTATCCTCGGCCTCCTCATCTCCCTTATCCTCCACCTCAGCCTCCTCCTCTCCCTCCTCCTCCACCTCGGCCTCCTCCTCAGCCTCCTCCTCCTCCGCCTTGGCCTCTTCATTTCCATCATCTCGACCACCACTAGAAATTCCACCTGTTTCACCACATATAGAATGATCGATGAAATATATTCATCACAAGTTGTACTGGCCTCTAGTGGAAGTGTTGGACGTAAAACTTCCATCAGTTTCATAAATGTAGTATTGTCCTTAGAAGACTGTTCTGCCGTCTTTGTGGCCCTTTCATCAGCTTGTTCTACTAATTTCTTAACCTTCTAGAACTCTATGTCACGACAACTCGTACCAGAGGAGGGCTAATACCTCATCAGAGCTATAAACTTCCCATGTCGGTAGCATAATCTTCCAAGGTGCTCATCTCCCAACACTTGATGTTAGTGGTTGTTTGGCCCAAAATTGTCAAGTTCATGGGCATCAAGGGCCTATAAAGTAGCCTATTACAAATATAAATAGACTATTAAGTTACAAAATAGATATTAAAACTTTAAATCTACAATGTAATACTTACAATCAGCAACTGAGTCGGTTCATTAACCACACTTCTATCTTTCTTCCTTCTACTCGAGCAAAACAATTTTGCTCGAGGCGCACGTCCTTATATATTCAATTTATTCTTCTACAGTGAAATTGAATATAGTAAACCATAATTGAAAATATGATACCAATAATTAATTTCATAACTAAAATTATATAATAACTTTAGCAATCGAATAAATTATGGAGGAAGAAATAGATAGTGCAAGTCATAAAGAAAAATTATAAACTGTCATACCTGCTTCCTCTCATGATATGGCATTGTAGTATGTCCCAATGTGTGGAGGTACTTTTTAGAATCAATGTTTTTTTATTTCTTCTGGATGATTCCTAAATAAAATTCAATAATTTGTAATAACTAAAAACATGAAAATTTTCATTTAAATACCTCTAATGTGATTAATACCTTAAATTGGCTAGTCTTCCAATGAGTAATCATCATTTTATGCTGTTATACTGGAAAATCATCCACAATATGGACCACCACTAACTCTATGCCTACTCTAGAACACTAACCAATATACAACTCATGCTTATAAGCTCTCCAAATATCACCTAAAACCTTTAGACGTGCTAGCCGTGCACCCTCACCATTGGGGAAATTAAACCAAATATGACACCAAAATATTAATTCATATAAATATAAAAAATAATATATTTCATTAAGTAAAATAGATTTTCACCCATATCTCTACCCAGGCATTATCCTTGACTTCATTTGGCAATTGTCTCCATGAGAGCGGGCTGACAAGAATGATGTCGGAGTATTTGGAAGGAATCGCCAAAGAACTCCAACATTACTGCCCTGATTTTTCAATAATTTGACTATATTCATTGTAGTCCACTATCAACTGTGTGTGTTAGTTCCACACCGCACACATGCATGTACGGACCCACCCCCATCTCTTATTAGTAGATGTATCTGTAATGAAATAAAAACAAATATTTTATCAATATATGTTATAATGAAAATAAATAATGGTGTAAAAATTTGTTAGGGTTGTATAAGTATACCTGCGGTAGTCTGATCAATGGGCGCTACTGGATCCGCATAAATTAAAGGAACACCCTGTACAGGTGTAGTTGGTCCCAATGTATGCTACGCAGGGATAGACTTTGGTGGAGCAGGAGTCGAAGAAGATAGAATATAAAATCTTAGAGATAATGAAGCAGAAGTATAATAATATTATAGGGATGGCTGGTCGAATGTTGTATGGGGAGTGGGAATCATCATCGGATATGGTACATATGGGTGAGGAGGCTCAGATGTAAAGGGTGATGAAAACATGGGAGACCAAAATATATCGTGTGTCCCTAACAACACATCGTGATCATAATGTGGGACGAATAGTATGTTAGTGGGAGGGGTAGGGTCTAATCGTGTATGCTGAACATATCTTCTAGCTCTCGTACCATCCACTCATACGAACAACTTGAGTACTAGGACCACTACAAGGCTTCTCATCAAATAACTTTCATCTAATAGATATATCTTGCATAAATGTTAAAAACAAAATTAATCACGTGACATTATATATTATTTAAATATATATATTTTAAATAAAATACTCACTATAGGAATTATTGGTGGAATTCCCATCTCATTCATGTGATGATTGTTGTCCATCATCTCTTTCCATCGCCTCTCTTCAATTGGTTGCATTTCTTGCATTTGAAAAAAAAAAGTAAGTAATTAAAAAGGATAACGAATTCGTAACCCAAAAAACAAAATAAATGATCTTGAATAGATTTATAATTAAGTCAATAAATCGTACAATATGTAATAATGAACTTTATTTTTTAGAAGGATGGTTTTTTACTAAGTTTCATCAGTCTATTAAAATCATGGAACATTGATTCTACCAGATTCATAAGGGGCTAAATAGTTAACGAAATTAAGGAAAATTTTATTTTCTTTAGCCCAGGTAGATGATGCAGGTTTCTATACTTTTTTTTCATAAGAATACAAACCATCATGTTCATTACCTAGAAAAATGTTAAATAAAGGTCTTATAGTTATGGTAATTTTATACAAATCACAGTTGAAGCATTGAGATGTTCTCCAAGTTAGAAATGTTGGTTTTGTAGGTTTTAATACAGTATAATTCCAAATTAGAAAATTCAATTCAAATAAAATTGAAACCAATAATATAATGACCCATACTTTATATAGATTGTTAATACTTCAAAATTGAAGCACACTTATTACAACATATAACAAAACTAGGAAAGGACCGTATAGGTATAGTGTCTTTAGAAACTGGGAAACATAAACAACTGGTTCATAAAGCATCTACACTGTCTCCCATTTATTTCATCATATCTAGAGTCACTTTTGGAATATCCTAATTAAGAACCTTCTTCCTGACCTGGGGAAAGAAAACATACAAAAGGGCGAGCTCAAATTCTCAGTAAGGGTAAACAAAAGAAATATCAATCACATCATGTTCATAAGAATATAACATTTTGGAAATCTTAACCTGCAAAAGAAATCATAATTTCATAACATGGGATAAATCATAGTAGTGAAATGTAATCCCAATAATCATAACATAAAACATGAATCTTTGTGGCATACACACATAATCATAGAGAATCATTTCTTATTAGTCAAGACTCATTGCCGGGACTATCTTAGTGGACCAAGTCCATTTCTGAACTGAGTTCACTCCCTGTTTTCATCCTGTTTCACTGAACTGATTTAACATGTCGTTCCAGCCATGTCTATATCATGAGATATAAATCTTTACCCAAATCATTGGAGGGAGATATAGGTCCCACCCATCTCATAATTATACCATTCTTATGTGTTCAACAAAATCATAAATCATACACCATTGCATAACCCATGTAATAAAAATGGGAATCTTAAACATCATGACATCATAAAACAATTCATATAAGACAAAGGAATTCATAAAAATAATTCCATCACAACATAATCAAATCAATGTAATAATAGGGATAGAAACAGAACCCTATATTATCTTAGATGGAAAATAATTTTGATAGAACACTTGAACTCCATTCTTGAGGAAAATATCTTTTCTACTTCAAAAACATTTTTCCTTTCTTAACATGTCATAAAATTTTAAACTAAAAGAAGTTGATTAAAAATTAAACATGAAAACTTGTAAAGGAAGCTTCTTGGAAATAATGTTTTAAAAATACATTCATTCCTTATAAGTTAAAAAACATTCTTCTCGTACTTATGTCGGAAAAGTCAAAAAGTACCTCGTATGAAAAACAACAAAAGCTTCCTTTCATATATTTTACCAAAAACTCGCCAAATGGTAAAATTGGATACAAAAAATTGTAGAAGGATATAAATATTACATATTGAGGAAACATGTATGTGGATGATAAATATTCCCCAATATATTCTGAAGTATAAACAATCTCAGATAAAAATGAGATTGTGAGATTTTCCCTTACCTTAGGTCCGATTAGCTTCGTAAGTGTCCGAACCTCCTCTATAATGATATAAATAATGTCACTGACTTATTCCAGAATCATAATCATTTTTATGATATCATATATGGCCATATTCTTAGCTTCTTATTAGTTATATTTCATAGCTACTTGTTATTCAGGTGTTTATTACTTTTTGTTCTTTTGCGTGCTTTGTCAAATAAATTCTTATTCTTATCTTTAGGTTATAGATACATCATTTCCAGAATGGTATTAGTGTAATATATATCATATTAATTCATTAAATTCATTTATATAATCATTATGCAATGAAGATCGTGTAGAACGAGTCGCATCACATCGTAGAGACGGTATTTCGTACGTACGCACGAGCGATGATATTGTTCCCATGATCGTGGAATTGTATTGGAGTGTATGTATACTATTTCAGAATCAATATCAATTTAAAATAATCATATATAGTTATTATTTACACCATTATACCCATCCAAGTAAGGTGGTGGTGGAAAATAGATTACACCACGGTGTGGAGACGGTATTCTGTACGTACGCACGCGCGGTGATTTCATTTTCCATAGGATGGAAAGATGGTGAAATAGGGCTGTTTCATACTTATAAAAACATATCAGTATATTAGTGATACTGATGTTATTACTTCATAATGAAACAACTAATGAAGAAGAAGTGGAAGAAGAAATAAAGTTGAAAGAATCGGTAACGGACATTACCTCTTCTTTGAAGCGCCTCTTTGAGACCACCTCTTAGGGCACAAAAATTGGTCTTTGAAGAAGACAAGGACCTCTATAATGTTTCTAGGGATGTGGAAAATATCATTATTCATGGTTTGGACTAGCTTGAAGGCTCAATGTGGTGTGAGGAAGAGAGGGAGGAGGTGCCCTTTTATAAGGGAGGAGAGGGGCACCTTAGGAAAAACTAAAAATATTATTTTATTATAAAGTCATATTCGGTTTTTGATAGCATAAAATTGATTTATTTCTAAGATAAGGTGGGGATGGGTCTAAATACTCTCATCCAATATAATTTAGGCAAGTTTAGGGTTCTATTTTAACCTTATCATTTAGATTTAACTTTAAGTTAAATAATTTTACATTTACTGTGTCTTCTTGTTTTCTTACACTATAAGGTTAATAAACTTACTATAACAAGACAAAAGAACCCCAAGTTGTTTATTATTAATATATAAAACCTTATCTAAGTCATTTGGCCTAAACTTAAATTTTTAGGAATAAAATAACAATTAATAATATAATATTTTTTCTAAAGACTATTTTATGTCAATTTTGACACTATTTGGTAATTGATTTTTGTGAAAATAATAACAGAATTATTAGTTCTAAAAAAGTTAATTAAATCAATAATAACATGTCATATTAACCTATAAAATTATTTTAATTAATAAAAAGTCTCAAAGTACTTTTATTTGGGTATTTATAACATCTATTATGTCAATATTTCATTAAAAAGATAATTACTGCATCATCATTGTGTCATAAATAAATTAAATTATTTATTGTATAAAAATTACAAATAAAATACCATTATGTTGGAAATAGTGTTATCTTTCTAATGAATATTTATAGTCGAATTTATCTTATGTATAACCCTATATTAAAAATTATTTAGTTATTAAACTTTGATTTTAACTATTTTAACCCTTCATTAAATAAATTAATAATAAATGTTCTAATCTAATCCAAGTGGCCCTAAATGGTCATAGTTTATTACTAAGGTTGTTTTTGGTCGAATTAAACTTATCTAATAGAATTTGGACATGTGTTAGGGTAATAATAATAACATTTTTACCCTTAATTTCCCTATTTACTTTTAACCGTGGTAAAAAAAAGTAAAAAGTTACTATTCACCAAAAATTATTTTCATCTCATTGAACCACATTTTAGTCCTTGATATTAACCGTGTCTCTCGTACTTTCAAAATTCCACTCACAGAAGAGGTAAAATTTAGTTTTATGTAAATTTGCAAATTCTTCTAGGAGGTGGGTAAAAGACGGTGAAAAGTTCAATAAACTTTTTATATATCTAAAATTATTATAAAATGAATCCAATGAATTGAATTGAAATTATATAGGTATTATGTATCAATTTTTTCCTAAAATAAATTTAAATAAAATAAATAATTATTTAAATAAAAATTCGGTTTTTAAATAGTAACCCAGTGTTTTCACTATTCATCAAAAATTGATTGTTTTCAGAAAAATACCAAAATTTCACCCTAGGCTAATTTAGATATTCCGAATCCAAAAATGGAGACCATTTTGAAAAATAAAATTTACAAAATTTCAAAAATTTGGTATTACTATTCATAACGGCTAGTTTTAAAAATATTTTAATAGCATATCGTTGTTTAGTGAAACTCAGTATTGCGTACGACGCAAGATATCGAGGAAGGTCGTGATTGCTTGTAAAGAAAGCCAAGCTAGTTTTGTGTGTAGTGAAAGATTCCTCTGATGATTTATATAAAAACAAAATAATTCTCATAAAAGTCTCGGGTGTAACATTCTACCCCCCTTAAAATTAATTTCGCCCTCGAAATTCGTCACTTTGTAACAAATAGATGAGGATACCTCTCCCTCATCATATCCTCAAGCTCCCATGTAGCTTCTTCTAATTGGTTGTTACTCCATAAAACTTTCACCAAGCGAGTGGTCTTGTTCTGTAGGACTTTTTCGCTACGATCCAGAATCTCTATCGGTTGTTCTTCATAAGAAAGATCTTACTCCAGCAGTACAACTTCTGAGCTGAGTACATGTGAAGGATCAGGTATGTACTTTCTCAGTAGTGATACATGGAACACATCATGAACTTGGGAGAGATTTGGTGGAAGCGCCAATCGGTAAGCTACCTTCCCAACACGATCCAGAATTTCAAAAGGACAGATATATCTAGGGACCAACTTTCCCTTCTTTCCAAATCTCATGACCCTCTTCCAAGGAGATATTCGTAAGAACACTTTATCACCCACTTCAAACTCTAGGTCTTTTCTTCGGTTGTCGGCATAACTTTTTTGTCGACTCTGAGCTTCTCTAATGTGTTGTTGAATAGATCTGACCTTTTCTGCCATCTCATCAACAAGATCAAGTCATAATAGCTTTCTTTCCCCAAATTCATCCCAGGAAGTTGGAGTCCTTCATTTCTTTCCATAGAGAGCTTCATAAGGAGCCATCTGAATACTGGACTGAAAGCTATTATTATAAGAAAATTCTACCAAAGGTAGGTGTTGATCCCAACCACCTTTGAAATCCATAGAGCAAGCTCTCAACATATCTTCTAGAGTTTGAATTGTTCTCTCAGACTGACCGTCTGTTTGAGAATGATAAGCAGTGCTGAAACTCAACTCTGTATCCAGAGTATGCTGAAGACTTCACCAAAACTTTGAGGTAAACCTTGGATCCCGATCAGATATAATGGAATGTGGTACAATCTTACAACTTCCATCACATATATCCTGGCAAGCTGATCCAGAGAGAAATCATCTCTAATAGCAATGAAGTGTGCAGACTTTGTAAGACGATAAACTATGACCCAGATAGCATTATTGCATTTGGATGTTTTAGGAAGTCCAGTGACAAAGTCCATAGTGATGTTTTCCAATTTCCATTCAGGTATGGGTAATGGATGTAACATCCCCTTAGAATTCTATCTCTCAGCTTTAACTTGCTTACAAACCAAGCATCGAGAGACATATTCAGCAACATCTCTTTTCATGCCATCCCACCAGAAGTACTCTTTCAGGTCCCTATACATCTTCGTGCTTCCAGGATGAATAGAGAATGAAGAACTATGAGCCTCATCCAGCAGCTCCTTCTTTAATTCGAGGATGGGAGGAACACAAACCCGATTCCTGAACTTTATTATCCCATCACAATCAAGGTTGAATTCTGGAACATTTCTCACCTTCTTTTGTAACTCTATATCTTTTTTCTGTGCCTCTTTAATCTTCACATGTATAGATGGTTCAACATTCATTTGAGAAACATACAATTTTTCCCCTTCCATTATAATTCCAAGATCCATCCTTTTTAAATCCATAAATATTGGATCTTTTTTTATCCTCATCAGGGATAAACAGGCATGGTCTTGTCGACTTAATGCGTCTTCCACCTTGTTTTCATTCCCAGGGTGGTAATGAATTGAGCAGTCGTAATCCTTAATCAGCTCCAACCATCTTCTTTGGCGCATATTCAGCTCCTTTTGTGTGAAAATATACTTTAAACTTTTATGATTAGTATAAATATCACACCTTTCTCCATAAAGATAATGCCTCCAAATATTTAATGCAAATATTACCATAGCTAACTCCAAATCATGAGTTGGGTAATTTTTCTCATGGATTTTCAACTTTCATGAGGCATAAGCTATCACCATATCATTTTTCATAAGAACACACACCGTCCCCTTCTTGGATGCATCACTATAAATCACAAACCGTTCTCCACTACAAGGAAGTGTGAGTGAAAGTGCACTAGATGACCTTATTTTCAACTCCTTGAAATTCTCTTCACATTCCTCCCTCCACACGAACTTAACTCCTTTTTGAGTGAACCTGGTGAGTGGATTAGATAATCATGAAAAATCATTCTCAAAACATTGGTAATATCCATCCAAGCCAAGAAAACTTCGTATCTCAGTTACTGTTGTTGGTCTCAACCATCTTTCGATAACCTCTATTTTTTCTGGATCCACAGATATCCCCTCTTTTGAGATTATGTGACCCAAAAATGCAACTTTTTTAAGCAAAAATTCACACTTGGTAAATTTGGCATAAAACTTCTCCTTTCTCAGGGTCTTCAATATAATTATCAAGTGATCTTCATTTTCTTCCTTTCTCTTTGAATAGACAAGTATTTCATCTATAAAGACTACCACAAACTAATCAAGATAGTCTCTAAAGGCTTTATTCATCAGATCCATGATGATAGCAGGGGAATTAGTAATACCAAATGGCATCACTATAAATTCATAGTGTCCATACCTTGTACGAAAAGCCGTCTTTGGTATATCCTCCCTTTTGACCCTTAATTGATGATACCCTAAATGAAGATCAATCTTGAAAAGTATTGAGCTCCACATAGTTGGTCAAATAAGTCATCAATGCGCAAGAGAGGATATTTGTTCTTGATAGTGATCTTGTTAAGTTATCGATAATCAATGCAGAGGCTCGTTGATCCATCTTTCTTCTAAACAAATAGAACAGGTGCTCCCCAAGGTGATGCACTAGGGCGTATGAATCCCTTATCAAGATTGTATTGGAGTTTCTTCTTCAATTCCTGCAACTCAATTGGGGCCATTCTATAAGGTGTCTTTGAAATAGGTAAACCAACCGGTAAGAGTTCTATTGAAAACTCAACTTCACGATTTGGTGGAAGACCCGGTAATTCCTCCAGAAAGACAGCATCAAACTCTCGTACAATGGGCATATTATTAATCGTGAGTTTCTCACCAACCATTTGAGATAAATAACCTTCATTTATTGGAATCAAGACCCAGAAGATGGAAGAAATTTCCACTGGAAGGTTATGTTCATCCTTGCATCGATAGACGATCATAGATTGATTTGGAATATGAAATGTGACTTCCCTTATTTGTCAATTGATATGAGATCCATATAAAGAAAGCCAATCCATGCCAATAATTACATCATATTCCACTATAGGAAGGATCACAAGATTTCTAGGAAGCACTTTCCCACAAATTTCAATCGGAGAAGAATTATAAACTTTGGATGTGACTGTTGTGCCATTAGGGGTTGTCACAGCTAACTCAACATCTAATTGTTGAGGTAATATGGTGATACCCATAGAAATTTTTCAGAAATAAAAGAGTGGGTGGTTCCATAATCAAATAAAACATTTGCTACTATAGAGTGGATGGTAAGTGTACCTTTCACCACTTCGTTATCGTACTCCATATCGCTGATAGAAATTGCATGTGACTTTCCTTTGTCTTTAGCCTTAAGAGTTTGTTGACGTCGACCATCATCAACAACCCTTTGATTAGGCTATTGATTGGAATAATGCCCCATTTCCTTGCACTTGTAACATTGAAGTGTAGGAGGTGCACCCTATGTAGAATTTTCTTTGTTCGCATCACTAGACATCTTCTTCCCATCATTGCGGCATTCAAATGCCCGATGACCTTCCTTTCCACATTTGAAACATTTACTTGTACCATTAATACAACTCCCTCCATGTTTATTTCCACACATTGAGCATAAGGGAAGACTCATTTTATTTTCAGTGTGCTCTTTAGATTTTCCTTTGAATTCCATTTTCCTCTTCTTATCAAATCCATATGACTGATGGGTTACTCCAATATCCATCTCAACTTTGAGAGCACATCAAACGATTTCCTCGTAGGTATTGAAGTCCCTTATGGCTAATGCCCTTCGAAGACTTGGTTTTATGCCACTAAATAATCGATCGATCTTACTCTCAGGTTGGATAGTAATACCAGGAGCATACCTTGAAAGTCTTGTAAAATTTGCTTCATAGGTACCAACAGATTCATCATCCTTTTTCTTTAGTTCAAGAAAATCCTTCTCCATCTTTGTTCGGAGAATACGAGGGAAGTGCTTATTGAAAAATAAGTTCTTGAATTCGTCCCATTCCATGGATTTAGTTTCATCTCTTGGCCTCGTATTCTTCATAAGATTCCACCATTGATCAGCTTCACCTTCCAAACGATAAACTGCTAAGATGACTTTATCATGTTTAGAACATTGAAGAACTAAAAATATCTTTTCAGTAGTACTGATCCATTGTTCAGCAACTAATGGATCAGTAGAATTGCTGAATGAAGGTGGACGCAGCCTCATGAAGGATTCAATAGAATGTTTCTCCTTCCTCTGCTCGTTTAGAAGTCCTACATGATTCATAGCTTGAGAAATTTGTGTGAGCATGGCTACAAGATTTTTCATTCCAGCTCCCATAACATTTGGTTGCTCAGGGGGACAATCATTGCATTGCGCGTCGCATTCCGCATTAACACGGTTCCTTCGGGTTCCAGCCATTGAGTAAAACCAAGAAGAATGGTGTGAGAAACACTAATTATAATAGGAAAACCACATAATCAAGAATAAAATTTTACACTTAAGGTCTTATCATAGGTTGTTCATGGCCATTTCTAAAACACTAAGATTGTGTTCTTTGCTTTGACATATCCTTAAGGTTCTTACTAAGGCTTTCACGTCCTAGTTTCCAAAGGTTGACTATACCTTTCCTCTGATACCAACTATAACAACCCATACTTTACATACATTGTTAATACTTCAAAATTGAATCACACTTATTACAACATATAACAAAACCAGGAAAGGACCGTATAGGTATAGTGTCTTTAGAAACTGGGAAACATAAAAAACTAGTTCATAAATCATCTATATTGTCTCCCATTTATTTCATCATATTTAGAGTCCATTTTGGAATATCCTACTTAATAACCTTCTTCCTGACCTGGGGAAATAAAACATACAAAAGGGAGAGCTCAAATGCTCTGTAAGGGTAAACAAAATAAATATCAATCACATCATATTCAAAAGAACATAAAATTTTGGAAATCTTAACCTGCAAAAGAAATCATAATTTCATAACATGGGATAAATCATAGTAGTGAATTTGTGGAATACACACATAATCATAGATAATCATTTATTATTAGTCAAGACTCATTTTCAAGACTATCTTACCGGACAAAGTCCATTTCTGAACCGAGTTCACTCCTCGTTTCAGTCATGTTTCACTGAACCGGTTTAATCTGTCGTTCCAGCCATGTATATCTCATGAGATATAAATCTTTACCCAATTCATTGGATGGAGATATTGGTCCCACCCATATCATAATGATACCATTCTTATATGTTCCACACAATCATCAATCATACATCATTGCATAACCCATGTCATAAAAATGGGATTCTTAAACATCGTGACATCATAAAACAATTCATATAAGACAAAGGAATTCATAAAAATAATTCC
This sequence comes from Viscum album, assembly GCA_963277665.1. Classification (NCBI taxonomy): domain Eukaryota; kingdom Viridiplantae; phylum Streptophyta; class Magnoliopsida; order Santalales; family Viscaceae; genus Viscum; species Viscum album. Next base: position 1,071,827,506 of record OY728127.1, on the reverse strand, counting down.
ATCACAACATAATCAAATAAATGTAATAATATGGATAGAAACAGAACCCTATATTATATTAGATGGAAAATAACTTTTATAAAACACTTGAACTAAATTCTTGAGGAAAATATCTTTTCTACTTCAAAAACATTTTTCCTTTCTTAACATGTCATACAATTTTAAACTAAAAGAAGTTGATTAAAAATTAAACTTGAAACATGTAAAGGAATATCCTTTTAAATAATGTTTTAAAAATACATCCATGCCATATAAGTTAAAAAAACATTCTTCTTGTACTTATGTCGTAAAAGTCAAAAAGAACCTCGTACAAAAAACGACAAAAGATTCCTTTCATATATTTTACTAAAAACTCACCGAAGGGTAAAATTGGATATAAAAAATTGTATAAGGATATATATATTATATATTGAGGAAACATGGATGTGAATGATAAATATTCCCCGGTAAATTCTGAAGTATAAACAATCTCGGATAAAAATGAGATTGTGAGATTTTCCCTTACCTTAGGTCTGATTTGCTTCGTAAGTGTCTGAACCTCATGTATAATGATTTAAATAATTTCATTGACTAATTATAGAATCATACTCATTATTATGATATCGTATATGTCCATATTCTTAACTTCTTATTAGTAATATTTCATTGCTACTTGTTATTCGGGTGTTTATTACTTTTTGTTCTTATGCGTGTTTTGTCGAATAAATTCTTATTCTTCTCTTTAGGATAGAGATACCACATTTCCAGAATGGTATTAGTGTAATATATATCATATTCATTCATTCAATTCATTTTTATAATCATTATGCAATGAAGATCATGTAGAACGAGTCGCATCACATCGTGGAGACGGTATTCCGTACATACGCACGAGCGATGATATCGTTCCCATGATCATGGAATTTTATTGGAGTGTATGTATACTATTTCAGAATCAATATCACTTTAAATTTATCATATATAGTTATTATTTACACCATTATACTCATCCAAGTAAGGTGGTGGTGGAAAATAGATTACACCACGGCGTGGAGACGGTATTCCGTACGTACGCACGCGCGGTGATTTCGTTTTCTGTAGGATGGATAGATGGTGAAATATGGTTGTTTCATACTTATAATAACAGATCATTATATGAGTGATACTGATGTAATTACTTCATAATTAAACAACTAAATAATAAGAAGTGTAAGAAGAAATAAAGTTGAATGAATCGGTAACAGACATTACCTCTTCTTTGAAGCGCCTCTTTGAGACCTCCTCTTAGGGCACTAAAATTGGTATTTGAAGAAGACCAGGACCTCTAGAATGTTTCTAGGGAAGTTGAGAAGATAATTTTGCATGGGTTGGCCGAGCATGAAGGCTCAAAGTGGTGTGAGGAAGAGAGGGAGGATGTGCCCTTTTATAAGGGAGGAGAGGGGCACCTTAGGAAAAACTAAAACTATTATTTTATTATAAAGACATATTCAGTTTTTAATAGCTTCAAATTGATTTATTTCGAAGATAAGGTGGGTACGGGTCGAAATCCTCTCATCCTATAGAATTTAGAAAAGTTTAGGGTTCTATTTTAACCTTATCATTTAGATTTACCATTAAGTTAAATAATTTTACTTTTACCGTGTTTTCTTGTTTTCTTAAACTATAAGGTTAATAAACTTACTATAACAAGACAAAAGAATACCAAGTTATTTATTATTAATATATAAAACCTTCACTAAGTAATTTGGCAGAACCTTAGATTTTTAGGAATAAAATAACAATTAATAATATAATATTTTTTCTAAAAACTATTTTATGTCAATTTTCACACTATTTGGTAATTGATTTTTGCGAAAATTATAACAGAAATTTTAGTTCGAAAAAAGTTAATTAAATAAATACTAACATGTCATATTAACCAATAAAATTATTTTAATTCATAAAAAGTCTCAAATTACATTTATTTGGATATTTATAACATCAATTATGTCAATATTTCATTAATAAGATAATTATTGCATCATCATTGTGTCGTAAATAAATTTATTTATTTATTATCTAAAGATTACAAATAAAATACCATTATTTAGGAAATCTTTTTATAATTCTAATGAATATTTATAGTCGAATTTATCTTATGTATTACCCTATATTAAAAATGATTTAGTTATTAAACTTTGATTTTAACTATTTTAACCCTTCTTTAAATAAATTAATAATAAATGTCCTAATCTAATCCAAGTGGTCCTAAATGGTCATATTATATTCCTAAGGTTGTTTTTGCTCGAATTACACTTATCCAATATAATTATGACATGTGTTAGGGTAATAATAATAACATTTTTACCCTTAATTTCCCTATTTACTTTTAACCGTGGTAAAAAAAGTAAAAAGTCACTATTCACAAAAAATTATTTTCATCTCATTGAACCACATTTTAGTCCTTTATATTAACCTTGTCTCTTGTATTTTCGAAATTTCACTCCCAGAAGCGGTAAAATTATGTTTTATGTAAATTTGCAAATTCTTCTAGGAGGTGGGTAAAAGACGGTGAAAAGTTCAATAAAAATTTTATATATCTAAAATTATTATAAAATGACTCCAATTAATTGAATTGAACTTATATTGGTCTGATGTATCAATTTTTTCCTAAAATAAATTTAAATAAAATATATAATTATTTAAATAAAAAGTCAGTTTTTAAATAGTAACCCAGTGTTTTCATTATTCATCAAAAATTGAAAGTTTTCAGAAAAATACCAAAATATCACCCTAGGCTAATTTCGATATTCCAAATCAAGAAATGAAGTCCATTTTGAAAAATTAAATTTACAAAATTTCAAAGAGTTGGTATTACTATTCATAACGGCTAGTTTTAATAATATTTTAATAGCATATCGTTGTTTAGTGAAACTCGGTATTGCATACGACGCAAGCTATCGAGGAAGGTCGTGATTGTGTGTAATGCAAGCCAAGCTAGTGTTGTGTGTAGTGAAATATTCCTTTGATGATTTATATAAAAACAAAATATTTCTCATAAAAGTCTCGGGTGTTACAAATAAACATTAAAAATTCACATAACGGTCAAGTCGAATACAACATATTTGTAATAAATATTAAATAAATTTGAATAGTGCCAACCTTAACAACCTCGGTCGAGGTAAACCAAAAGATTTGAGAACATGAATAGATGATTTTATATATTTCCCACCACAACTCTAGGTTCACAGTCAATGCTGACAATTAAGCTATTGGAGTCATCAAAAGTAACAAATGGATCATTTCCAATGGCTGTAGGGATAGTGTCAATTCCATCATCACCATGATCAAAAATATGTCTTCGAATTACTTCAATAATTACACCAAATTCATGTTGAATATGGTCTTTGACATAAAAAACTTGTTTCTCCATCGATGTCAATACATATGGTTCATCAGAAGCTAGAGTGCGAGTCATATCAACTACTCTAAATCCACAATCATCAATAATTGTGCCCTACCTCTTCATCGAATCAAACCACTCGCATTTCATCATCATGACTCATCCATGAGAATAATAATCCAATATTATGTTTTTTTCAATGACTCCATAATAACTAACATTTTAAAATCGTGGTCTACTATCTGATGCACTAGCATTATAGTCTGTTGTGGCAGTAAACATTACACTATAATGTTGTGTTCTCATGTTATTTTCTCGTTCAGTGATAATAAATATGTATCCATTGATAAAAATTGATTTATAGTCATGAACCACTGTATTAGGACCAAAATCCAATGCTCTTATTTTCTTAGATACAGAGTCAACATGCAAACTCAATACCTAAAATATAAATTAATATTAAACTTAATTGAATATTTTTTTAATTATTTTAAATATTAATATTATTACCTTCAATTTTAACCAAACAGAAATCTCTTAACTATGAAATGTCTCTCTTCTTCTCAGAGATAAATAATGGTGCTTTATATTTATAATTTCTTTTTGTTACCTATAGATAAAAATAAGAATAGATTAAAAGATATATATATATTCAATTTACTTACAAGATGTAGCCATCGAACAAATCACAGTTGAACAAAACTGTGTGATGTGCCATCTCCCGCTCTTCAAGGCTTAATGTCGTCAATGTATATGATCCAGGAATTCATATTATTTGTGGAAGTGATGGAAAACTGGGTTCAATTTTATCATACTATTCTTATTCGTTTCTCATTGTTATGTTCATTCTTGTAGTATGAACAGACAAATACAAAGAGCATAAATCCATACATTCTTGAGCCAAGTAACCGTTCATGATAGAACCTTAGAGATGATTCCTGTTATAGACATAAGACATTAATGTGTACATATTTCTTCAGTTGGATGCATCCAAAGAAAAGAAATAGGTCCTCTGAGAAGTATTTTAATTGGAATATGGATAGTCAGATGTAGCATGCATGTGAAAAATGATGGAGGAAATATTTTCTCTAACTCGCACAAAATTAATGGGGTATCTTTAAACATTTTTTACAGGAAAGACTTGGAAAACTTCTTAGCACAAAGATATCTAAATAAATGGCACAAACTAATAACATCCACCCTTATATTATTGGACAAAATATAACAAATTTATATTGGAATCAACTCATGTAGAAAGATGTGATAATCACAAGTCTTCAATGATTTTAGCTTCAACTCTCTTATGTTTACCCATTTAGATATGTTTCTTTAATAGCCATTAGAAACTTTAATAGTATCTAGTACTTCTAGAAATTGCTTATTTTCTGTGGGTGTCATCACATAAGAAGCACATGGAACTTGCCATTTATTTTCACAGATACGCATATGATGAAATTCTGGCCAGATGCCCCAATCCACCAAGTCACGCCAAGACCAGAAGTCATATTTTGTATTTCCCTTAAATTTTACTAGAATCAAAAGAAATATTTCACATATATTTTTTTCAATGTGCATTACATCTAATAAATGACATAAAAAATTGTTTTACCAATAAGACAAATCCAAGAAGATACTTCTCTTCTTCCAATTGTAACCGAATTCTATGGAAACATTATTTCTATTTACAGATTTCATTTAACCCTTCTTTAATGAAAATCAAAAATATTTAAATTAATTAATCACATCAATTCCAGACATACGTTGAGGTGAATCATCGGTCTCCATGGTATTGTCAAATCTTCATTGATTATTTCTATATGGATGGTTCATTGGCAAGAATCGTCGATGTCCCATAAAACCGAAACTACAAAAAATTTTCTGTCTTCTATATCATGTATTCTTAATACAAATAGGACATGATATTTTTCCCTTCATGCTCCATCTTGACATCATTGCTTAAGCATGAAAATCATTGATCATCCACATAAGCTCAGCAGACATCTAAAATATGTCTTTCAAACATGAATCATATGTATGCACACCTACATCCCAAATAATTTTCAACTATTTTATTAAAGGTTTCATGTATACGTCTATATCTTTGTTGGGATCAGAAGGGCCAGATATAAGTATACTCAATAAAGTGAAAGGTTTTTTCATACACAACCATGGAGGGATATTATAAATGTGTATAATGTGTTATGCGATTTAAGAATCTATCCAAACGAATTAAAATCAACACATTAATGACCCAACCTCACATTACGCATGTCAGATATGATATTAGGATAACGAGCATCAAATCTCTACCATTAAAATACATCTGCAGGGTGAACCAACTAATCATTAGTCTTCTTTCACTCGGAATCATGACATCAAATTTTTATTGATATTTCATCATACATAAAAAGATTCTGGAGTCTGGGGATCAATGGAAAGTATCACAATACTTTCTATGGAACACGGGATGGTGTTCTATCAGCTTATGGCTTCCATCAGGATGTGCCACATTTTATACAATCATTTTGTTAAGCAGTTTCCTCCTAGAATAAACTAATATATTTCAGGCAAGCATGAATTTTGGTTCTGGAAAATCCAAGTCCCTCAACTAATATCCATTCCATACAATTTTTTGAGGGAATATCTGCATCATCTGGAAGTAAGTCCTTCATGAAGGTAAGAATGTAATTGATTGCAGTATTAGAAATCCCACACATAGTTTTCCCATGAAACAATCAGATTAAAAATTCTAGCTTTTTCATTTTACCACATTGTCGATATACTAGAGTCATGGAAACATCATTCAATTTTTTCACCCTAACAACATAATCATTTTCATTAGACGCATCATGTGTGCTCATATAGAAATCTTCTTGTTTTGGAATCCTTTCTTTTTCATGATGTCAAATAAATAGAAATTGGTCATATAACAAATTCTCTAATTAATCCCTCTCATTTGGATCATCGGCAATTTTATATTTCATTTTCTACCCATTATGATACCACACATAGTAGTTTTATTTAAAACCATATTTGGTTATGTGGTATGTGACTTCTTCATGGCTCAACCAAGGTCTTCAAACACAATTGTAATAGGGGAAGTGTATGTGACCACAATCTGAAGCATTATGTAATGAATAATCTAAAATCTCTCCAAATTGTTTTAAAAACTGCTTCATATCCGATCGGTTCCATAAATACATCTTATATTCATTATGTAAAAAATTTTATTAGTCATTTCCTCAAAAACAATTCAATAAGACTGAAGTTTCATAGAAAATATATTTAAGTAAATGAGAATTGTTCACTTTATATGAAACCATAACAGACACACTACTCTATATGAGAATCATAATATAAAAGAAAACAAAATACAATATTTATAAAAAAAATTATATTTGAATAACTATACATGAGTGTACAAGATCATGTACACTTGTGGGGGAAAATCATTCAAAAGTTGAGTAAATTTTAGATTGAAGAAATTTTATATTTTAGTAGATTATTTGAGTGATCACATACACTGCCCAAGGGGGTGGGGTGTCCATGGGGTGGGAGGTGTCCAGGGGTGGGGGGCTATCCCGGGAGGTGGGGGATGTCCATGGGGGTTGGGGGTGTCCACGGGGGTGGGGGTGTCTGGGGGGATGAGGGGGTGTCCAGGGGGTGGTGGATGGGTGTCCAGGGGGTGGGAGGGCTATCCACGGGGTGGGGGGGGGGTTCAAGGAGGGTGTGGAGTGTCTAGGGGGTGGGTGGGCTATCCATAGGGGTGGTGGTGTTGTCTAGGGGGGTCGGGGGTGTCCAGGGTTGGGGGGATTTCCAGGGGTGGGGGCTGTCTAGGGGGTACGAGGTGTCTAGGGGATGGGTGGGCTGTCTATGGGGGTGGCGGGGCTGTCCAGGGGGTAAGGAGTGTCCAGGGGGGTGGTTGGGTTGTTCACAGGGGTTGGGGGCTGTCCAGAGGGGGTATGAGGTGTCCAGGGGTGGTCGGGCTGTCCACGGGGGTGGTAGGGCTGTCTAGGGGGTCAGGGGGCTTTCTATGGGGTGGGGGATATCTAGGGGTGGTACGAGGATTCCTAGGGGTGGGTTGGCTATCCATAGGGGTGTCGAGGCTGTCTAGGTGGTACGGGGTGTCCAGGGGGTGGGCGGTCTATTTTTGGGGGTGGGGGTGGGGTATCCAGGGGCTACAGGGTGTTCAGGGGGTGAGCAGGCTGTCCACGGGGGTGGTGGGGATGTCTAGGGGAGTCAGAGGGGCTTTCCAGGGGGTGGGGTTGCCCAGGGGAGTACGAGGTGACCAGGGGTGGGTGTGATATTCACGGGGGTGGTAGGGCTGTGCAAGGGGGTAAAAGGTGTCCAGGGGTGGGTGGGCTATCCAAAGGGATGGGGGATGTCTAGGGGGTATAGGGTGTCCAGGGGGTGGGCAGGCTATCCACGATGGTGGCAGGGGCTGTCCAGGGGGGTTGGGGGGTACCAAGTGGTGGGGGATGTCAAGGGGGTACAATGTGTCTAGGGGGCGTGGACAGGCTGTCCACGAGGGTGGAGGGGCTATACAGGGGGGTACAGTGTGTCCAGGGGGTGGGAGGGTTGTCCATGGGGTGGGGGGATATCCAGAGGGGTTCGGGGTGTCCAGGGGGTGGGTGGGCAGTCCACGGAGGTGGTGGGGCTATCAAGGGGGGTCAGGGGGCTTTCCAGGGGTGGGGAGGATGTACAAGGGGTACGAGGTGTCCAGGGGGTGGGATGTCCACGGGGTTGGTGGGGCTATCCAGGGGAGTATGGGGTGTTCATTTGGGTGGGTGGGCTATCCATGGGGGTGGGGAGATGTCCAGGGGGAACTGGGTGTCCAGGGGGTGGGCGGCTGTCCACAGGGGTGGAGGGGCTCTCTAGGGGGGGGGGGGGGGTTGGGGGGATTTCCAAGGGGTGGTGGCTATCCACAGGGGATGAGGTGTCTATGTTGGTGGGCGGGCTGTCCACGGGGGTGGTGGGGCAGTCTAGGGGGTATGAGGTGTCGAGGGGGGTGGGTGGGCTGTCCACAGGGGTGGGGGCTATTTAGGGGGGTACAAGGTGTCTAGAGGGGTGGGTGGGTTGTCCACGAGGTTGGTGGGGCTGTCTAGGGGGTCAGGGTGGGGCTTTATAGGGGGTGGGGGTGTCCAGGCGGTACGAGGGGTCCAAGGAGTAGGTGGGCTATACAGGGTGGTCGGGGCGGCTTTCTAGGGGTGGGGGTGTCCAGGGGGTGGGAAGGCTATCCACGAGGGTGGTGGGGCTGCCCAGGTGGTACGAGGTTTCCAAGGGGTGGGTGAGCTGTCCACGGGGGTGGCGGGGCTGTCCACAGGGGTACGGAGTGTCTAGGGTTTGGGAGGGCTATCCACGGGGGTAACTGGGATATCTAGGGGTACGGGGATTCCAAGGGGTGGGCGGGTTGTCCACGGGGGTGGGGAGGCTATCCAGGGGGTAGGGGTGTCCAGGGGGTGGGCAGGCTATCCACGGGGGTGGCGGGGATGTCCACGGGGGTTGGAGGTTTCCATGGGGGTGGGTGGGGATTTCTAGGGGATAGGGTGTCCAGGGGTGGGATAGTTATCCACGGGGGTGGTGGGGCTGTCCAGGGGGGTACGGGGTGTCCAGGGGGGGTGGGAAGGCTTTCCACGGGGGTGGTGGGGTTGTCCAGGGGTTTGAGAGTGTCCATGGGTTGGGAGGACTATCCACGGGGGTGGGGGTTGTCCACGGGGGTGGTGGGGTTGTCCACAGGGGTGGTAGGGATTTATAGGGGTTTGGGGGTGTCCAGGGGGCGGGGCAGTGTCCAGGGGGTGGGTGATGTCCATGGGGTGGGGGGTGTCCATGGGGGGGGTGGTGTCCAGTGGGGTGGGGGTGTTTGGGGGCTTGGGGGGGCTGTCCAGGGGGTTGGAGTGGTTGTCCAAAGGGGTAGGGGGTATCCATGGAGGTGGGGGTGTTTAGGGGGTTGGGGGTGGTCCATAGGGGGGCTATCGAGGGGGTTGGGGGTGTTTTCCAAGGGGGTAGGTGTGTCTAGGGGGTGGGGGTGACCAGGTAACATTGATAATCAAGAAGTGCAATTTCATAACCCTATTACCCTATAATTACCACTGGAGATACGTTCATGACTCACCTTTCCAACACAAACCTATCACCATATAATTATCCACCAATATTAAGTAAAATAAAACACTCTAATATTGATTCATACTGCCCAGAATAAATGAAAAACAATATAATCCAAGAAAGTGCACAAAAACACCTCAGGTGAACCTCCACAGACTTTCAATACTATCAACTAGCGGTGAATAATTAAGTGCACATGACCATGATATTTTGTTTTTTGATATATATATCAGAGAGTAAATAATGTCTAGGCATGAACAAAATTTTTGAGTTTTATGATCGTTATACTCCTTTATTATGGGAGTCGTCTTAGGATATAAAATAATATAAATACCTTAATACTGATTTATAACTACCTAAGAAAATTGTGACATGAATTCCTAACACTCATTTTGAATTTCAAAAAATATTACAAGTGTATGACTGAACCGCTTGATGGAGTAGGAATAAATAAACATGTAATAGAGTAAATTTTGGTTCTATCACCATTCACACATGAAAATGACCCCAAACCCACTCTAGGGGTTCATGTGGAAGCACCACTTCATTGAATGACTTATAGTGTGGTTATCATCATCTTAAAGTTAGAGTGTGACATTTCAAAGAAAACATTTATGGGTACATTCATAATGCATGAATCTCTTATCGTTCCTCTTAGAATAAAAAATTCTATGACTATATTTATTTCTAACTAACAAAATCATATCAATGGACAATAAATTTAAAATAAACCAAGGATAAAATTACTCAGGATCATATTTAACTCTTCAATATCAATCAAAATTATTCTATTTAGATAAATCACAACAAAACCACAACCTAAAATGATATATTTCTTGTGTTCATAAGGGGATCATAATACACAGTACATTGCAGTGAAATGGAATGAAAAGATCTAAAATAAATGAAGGCACATGTACCGATTTAAAATGGAAGAACAACAATTACTTGAATCAAAGATAGTTGCCTGGTTGGAAATTAGATTTAGCACCCTCAAGAGCAGTTTGGGAAGTAGGGTTCGAACCACAACCTAAAATGATATATTCCTTCTGTTCTTAACGGGTTCGTAATACACACTACATTGCAACAAAATGAAATGACACAATATGAAATAAATGATCTCACACATACTGATTTAATGTGGAAGAACAAATCGTTGGAAACAAGACATGTTGTGTTGGGATATAGTATTTGTGTTGAGATTTAGGGAAAAATCATCGAGATGGTCGAGGTTTAGGGAAAAATATTCGAGATGGTGTGATGAGATCTCGTTTAGGGTAAAACTTTCAAGAACTCTATAGTTCAAGATCCGTGTAGGCATCGATATTTGGGGATTTTCTTTCCCAACAGTTTTATAAAAACGTTGGAAAAGTAATGTTATCCCAATGGTTTACAACCGTTGGGAAGAAGATCTACAAAACTATACCCAATAGTTTAAACAAACTGTTGGTAAAAACCACTTCATTAGAACTATACCCAATAGTTTCCTTAAACTGTTGGGATAACAAATAAACCATATGAATATACCAATGGTTCTACATAACCATTGGTATATTATCCTTTTACCAACGGTTTCTTTAAATGGTTGGGAATATTGGGTTGGTATAAGTGGGATTTTAACCAGTGACAGGATTGAAACTAGAGATACACTCTTAGGTTTTCTTGTTCAATCATAGGACCTATCCTGAGGTAGTAAACCAGGATTATATGGTAGAGATTGATGTAAAGGCAGAGATGGTTTTTCTAGGTCAGTATCAGTAGTGGGAAGTGGTAGCTCTTTCGAGAAGAAAAGAAAGCTGGAGGAACAGGTGAAGAAGGGATGTGGTAGTTCAGGCCACTCTTTTAGGAAATTTTCATCTATGGCTTCTTTAGAGACCCAGTTTTTCCCCTATAAGACTTTGGAATATTTCTAAATATATTTACAGAGCTAGGAACAGAGAAGTTGTGCGATTTTTGGGCCTAGTGTCCTGGAATAAATTTTATAAAAATATTAAGTATTTTTATACTATAAACATGGAGGGTTTGTGTTTTATCCTAAATGGTAGCTCTGATTGGAAATCTGAGGGTATGGTTGCGTCCGGAGCATTCCATTTGGCCTAGGCAGTGTGTAAAAGTTGTGGGCATGGGCCTACTGTGAGAGATGTCACCCAGGGGAAAAATGGCCATTTTGAAATAATGACTCAGTGATTTTAATCACTGAAATTATTTTTAAATAACTTTCAGATTAAGGATCAGAATTCAAATCCGAGAATTCCATTGAATTCTAAATGGGGCGTTTTCCCTAGGAGAGATATAAAATTATAGGGAACGATAGTTTCGGATTCCGCGCTAAGCGGTTTTTTCTATAAATAGAAAATAAGAGTTTGGAGTTAGGGTTATCCCTTATCTATCCTCTATATCTCTCTTCCCCTCTCTCTCTCTCTCAATTTTTCTTCAGTGTTCTTTGTCGTTCTTCACCGAATCAAGGAGCGACCTCTGCCAGAACCTCGGCGGATCGAAGCAGGAGCGTCATGGACGCGTCGCCAACGACAAACGAGCAGATTGAGGTTGAAATTCTTCTATTTTTGAGTTCTGAATCAAGTTTTAATTTAAAAATCCCTTGTTTCCCCTTGTTTCTTTTTTTGGTTAATATCGTTGATGGTCGTATGAACACGGCCATCAACCCATGCAGCAAATCAAGTTTTCCTTGTCATAATCTTCGACTGTTCTTTGGGATCTTGGATGCTTACAATTGAGCGCATCAAATCTTCAACGATTTATCGATTAGAGGCTGGTGAAGAGATGATAACATCGTGGGGATCGCAAGAATGGGCATGGAATAATTTTCAGGTAACCAGCCGGAGTTGAAGCGGCAGCGCGAGGCCTTGGCGAGGCAGCACCCGACCGGTGTGTGGCGGCCAACGGTCAAGCAGCTCAAGTGAGGCCAGCGGGCGGTCGAACGGAGGAGCGTCGGGGGGCCTTCGTCGCGTCGTGAGGTAAGCAGGGAGCACCGGGGTGGTGCGGTTGAGCGGCGTAGAGGAGCGTGGGGCTTCAGCAGAGCCAGAAGCTTAGGCAGCAGCGTCGGGCGAGGTCGAGCAGGCGGCGTCTGGCGGTGGAGTTGAGCAGGGAGGCACGGGCATTCGGGGTGCTGCAGTGTCGGGCGGAGCAGCACTGACAGGCGATGATGGCGTGCCCGAACGGTTGTTGCCCTCGGTGTGTCGCGGTCGGGAGGAGACCCCGAGGCACTGACCTTAGGGGGCGGACAAAACAGGACCTGCCTCCTGCGGGTCCTTGGTCCACGCGAAGGGACCGGCCAGGACGGACGATCTGTTCAAACGAACCGGGCCACATGGCCCGGTGTAGGTGAGGTGGGCTGCGGCCAGTGGGCCATGGCGAGCTAGGCCAGACCCACGGCTCGGTCGTGGGCTAGTGGTCTGGACCAGCCTAGTTGGGCCCCCTTTTTGTTCAAAAGGGTGTATTTTCTAAACGGTGCATCCGTTTGACGCACCGTCTACGACTATGGGTTTGTCTCCTAGAGACGGACTTTTTGAAATGGGTTTCAAGGATTTTGGGTTCTGCGCTTGAGGGCAGGTGACACGAAACACTTTAATTTAATGACTGACTGAAAGGTATCATTTTTATTGTTTTAAAAAATTCCCTTTACAAACGAACCTCCAAAAAAATATAGTTACTAGCCGCATTAATTAAATAAAATTAAGTTATTATTAAAGCCTGCAACGGATGTGCTTCATGAGCCGGACATCCATTTGACAAGCCTCTAGAGGCGCTGTGGCCCTATAGTTGAGATGGTCCTTCCAAAGTTGGTTCGGAACCTTTGTGGTTTGGTTTCGTTTCTCGGTGGCACGAAACACTTAATGTGAATAATTAATTAATTACTTAATTAATTAATTATTCTTGCCTCAGACCTAACTCTTGTTTTGGATGTCTTATTGACGCATCGTCAGCGGCAGTGTGGCCCCTGTCCTCATGCGGACTTTTTGAGATGCTTTTCGAATCATTCGGGTAGAAGACAAGTTGCGGACCCACAGGGCCTGCTTTATGCATTTTACGTTGAAATGACACTTTTTCACCAAACATCCATTTGGGGTGTTCTAGTACCCATTTTTTAGTGTTCTTCCAAGGGGATTGCGACGGCGCAATCCGCCCGCCTAAATTCGGGCCCAAGGCGTGGACCCATGAGGCAGCTTTCGGACGTATGCTACGTTTTTACGACTTATGCTTCATAAGTCCATTCAGGGAAAATTAATAGGCTATGCCTCATGGTTATCTTCAAGGAACTAAATGGTGTGATCTGTGTGATGCGATTCGGGGTCTAGGTGTGGGCCTTACAGGGCCTCGTTTGCATAACGCGAGGAGTTGCAGCTTTTACATCTGGAGTCCGTTTTAGGTGTCATCAATGATGTTGTGACCTTGGCATTGAGATGAAGTTGACCAAGGTGGTTTCAGGCGTTGAAGCTGGATTTGATCTGTGGGCCCCACAGGCCGTCTTTTATGTAGTGTGCAGTGTACTGCACCTTTTTCATCAGACGTCCATTTGGGGTGAATGAGTAGTTCATTTTGGAGTGTTTTTTCGAGAGAATCACGATGGCGTAGTTCACCTGACCTCTTTCGGGATCGAGGTCTGGGTCCCACGACACGTCATATGAGCATAAAGTGGTGTTGAAGAACATTTTCATTGGGAGTCCATTTCCAGTGAGTAACTAATCTATATCATGTGTTTTTCATGAGGATTACAAGGGTGTAATCTGTTTGGGCGAGCAAATCATCTTTTGAGATCTCATTAAATGTGGAAACATGAAAGGATGTTGGTTGGAGGTCCCTTTTACGAACTATGAACCAACGCACGGTAGTGATGTTAGTAACACCAAGTGATGGAATGGACAATGTGGAGTTATTAGACCAGTTCTGGGTGTACCCTCTAGTGGGGCTGAGCAGTGGGTTACCCACCAGCCTTTAGGGTTTACCCTCCAGCGGGGATGGGCAGTGGGTTACCTGTTGACCTTAGGGTTTTCCCTCAAGAGGGACTAGGAAGTAGTTTTCCTGTTGACCTTAGGGTTTATCGTCCAGTGGGACTGGGAAGTGGGTTGCTCGTTGACCTTAGGGTTTACCCTCCAGCGGGACTGGGTAGTGGGTTACCCGTTGATCTTAGGGTTTACCCTGCAGTGGGGGTGGGAAGTGGGTTACTCGATGAAATCTTAGGATTTACCCTCCACCTAGGCTGGGCAGTGGGTTACCCAACGACTTCTTTCAGACTCAGCTCTTTCTATGAGGCTAGTCAGTGACATATCTCCATGATTACCGGAGTGGTAACCTTGGTTTTACGGTTCAGCGATGAGACAACATTGATGAGCGGAACATTTGGGTACCCGTGATGGATACTCTTAGAACTGTTGGTGACATTTCGTGGGCTAAGCTTGGAGATAGATATCCCATTACACACTCATTTGGGTTTCTTTTTGAGGATAAATATATATATACACCCTATTTTTTATTCCCACTCCTTGGGTTCAGTTACTCTCCTTCTAAGAGGGGAGAGGACATGCGGGCTATACCATGTGCTTTCCGTGTTTATCTCCTCTTGTTTGGGACGAGTCTACTTACTTTCTTTTGTTGGGTTGAGCTACACTCTCTCGTTATTGTACTCTTACATTGTTCTTTGTTCTGTCTACTTCTCACCATTTTAGTACCTCCTTTGTTGCTCCCTCGAGATTTCAGGGAATCCTACTCAGTATCATTATACTCACCCCGGCTTGGGCTTTTCCCACACTTGGTCTGCCCATGCAGATGATGGAAAAGTCATTCGAGTCTATATAGGAGCACAGAGGACATAGGATCTTTGGCTGCTTTCAATGTTTGTAGTAGGTTCTTCATGTGTGAGACTCACTAGCTGTTTAATTTTTTTTTACCTGTGGACGGATTGTGGTACCTTTCGGGTTGGGCGTGTGTTTTTCCCTTTTCTGTTCAGTTATATTTTTAGTACTATTCATCACTTTACTTGATATACTTAGAAGTTGATGGATGATTGTGGTTGGGTTATAGTAGTTTGTCCTTCAATTTTCTTTTCTACTCTACCCTTCTACATCGAGTGGGATGTGTGTGTGTGTGTACATGTACTTAGGCGATGGCATCCCCGATATTTTTACACCTTCGACACTTGTTGCTAGCCCCTGGCCTATGGAGGTGGTCATGGGGTAGTTGCGACTCGAGACTGGTAGGTTCGGGTTGTGACAAAGTGGTATCTGAGGTGGTTCATTCCTAGGGGTGTTGTTCGGATTTCCCTAAAAAGTAATTGGTTAATTTTTGGGGAAAAAGTTTCAACGTGTCTCCAGAGTGGTTCCCAGGATAGGGAGTCTAGTGATGATGTGGCGGCTGACATATCCTTTCACGAGGACCCTGATAACCCATTTTTTGACTCGACACACTGAGACACTTTTTACAGGGAGTTTTTGACCATGGTACTCCTTGATCGGATTCAGGATGACTCCGCGATGATAGCCAGCCATGATACTAGCTCCGGTTCGTAATGAAGATTTTGTGAGTGATGAGGCCTCAGTTCAAGATCCATCATACGATAATCCTTTCTCCAGGATAGTTAGAAGCACCTCCACCTATTGAGTATCAGATAGTACCGGAAGCGAAGGCAAATGATGAGGGTAGGCTGGGCACGCTATGTGAGTTCTAGCATCAGAGATCACTAAGGTTCCACGGTGATCCATACCCTCAGATAGTGAAGGGTTGTCTAGAGTCAGTGGTTCACCTCTTCAGGCTTGTTCGGACACTGACAGGTTTGATGGTGGCTTTGACAACATGTTTTTCAACCAAGCAGTTTGGCGTTATTAGAGCCAGGGTTACTCAGATGCACGATGAGTCGGTATTCTCATGGGATGGCTTCTATAAGCTGTTTCGTGAGGATTACTACCCCTCCTACATAATCTTTTATGGATTCAGGAGCTACTGGAACTTCAGCAGGGAGTGATGGCAGTGGCTGAGTACGCTACTAGGTTCGCAGACCTTACGCGATACTCTTTAGACGTGGTCCATGATGGAAACATCCGAACACAGAAGATTGAGTGAGGTCTCTATAGAGGATATTTGTGCAATATTAGTGATCTTGTGCATCCTCACCCATCTTAGGGTGCTGGAGCAGGAACTGGTGATGGAGAAATTTCTATCAGAGGGACGCTGATTAGTAGGGCCTCGACGTCGGAGGTCTCCCCTTGATGAGACTCAGGAACATGGTCGGGGACAGCGTAGAGCACCGAGACATCCTAGGGAGGACTAGTGTTATGATTATGATGTGCGAGGTCACGTGGCATGATACTACCCGACCAAATGTGCCGAGTTTTCTAGATAGTTGGTAGATGAACCGCCATGACATAGGCAGTGTTGTGATCAAAGAACTCCTAGGTGAGGACAAGGTGGTCCCCAGGGAGGTGGTGTTGTCAGAAAAGCAGGAAGAACTGTGGTTGTCAGATGACATTTCAAGGTCCTTCCACCACACCTAGGCGGCCCATGTTAGGTTTTGGGAGCTGATGGATGGGGCTGCATGTGGCTGTGTGCTATGGATGTCTAAAATCTTGAAATGCATGAAATGATAAGATTTACACTCTGTGTCTTTTTCTAATTTTCTTAGTAGAACTTGTTAGACATTGCGTGAGGTACTATTTTCATCTAACTCTTGGTTCGAGGGGTTACCGAGGGTGACGAAGGGCATCAGTGTAACCTTGTGTTGGTGTTGTCCGACACATCTTTGATTTCATGGGAAAGAGGGGTTATTCCCACACTGAGATGTGTTTTTGTGATATGATCAGAAACATGAGGGAGATTAATTACCACCCAAATCGAATAGTATTGAGGTGCGGTGGATGAGTCCCTCTAACATGTGCATTCATGGCAGGGTTGTGCGGTGGAGTGTCAAAGAAGGTTTTGGATTTTCCAGAGGGGGTTTTCTACTTGACCCCCCATTTTTTCTTGATGCTCCACTTGTGGGTTTGACTGAGTGCATGTTTTGGGGATTAATATCTTTCTATGAGGGGAAAAGACATGTGGGGTATGCCACTTACTTTCCGTGTCTATCCTCTAGCGGTTGGATGAGTTTTCTTTCTTACCCTATTTTTTGGTACCTTGCGTGTTCAACATCAATCTTGATACCATTATCAAGTATAGGTCAAGGTGATGGAAACCCCATAAACAGAACTATGTGGTTCACTATGTGGTGCTGGTGGTAGTGGTATTTGCACTGAGAATGTGGAGACGTTATCTTCTGGGAGAGCGCTTTGTGGTTTGGTCAGACAACCAGTGTCTCAGGTGCGCCCTCACCCAGAGATAATTGAACCTAAGATGACGGTGATGGTTGAAATTTCTACATGGATATAATTTTTAGGTAGTATATGTTCCAGAAAAATGGTAGTGTTGTAGCAAGTTCCCTTAGTAGAATGTCCCAGACTCATTAGGTGTGGCACGTTTCGTAGTAGTTAACTTCTCTGTAGTTAACCCTGTTGGACCAGGAGGGTGAAAATTTTCTTCAGTCGATGGTGTTGACTCATCCACTTTTTGAGCATATAAGAGAGTCTCAGTGGTGATGCATTGACTTTGAAAACATGTGTGACCGGATATCCTTGGGTGCTTCATTAGATGGGTATTCTAAAGGAGGGAATCACGAGACCATGTTCCAGGGACAAATCATTATTTCAGTCGCGACGTGGAAAGTATAGGTTCATCCGGGGAAGTCCCCCAAGTTACTTTGGGACGTTTTGGAATCATGTAAGGGATTGAGAGGTTTCCTACCATCTTTCCCTACCCTCCCAATAGTAGGAGTGGGTGCACGACATCTTCTACATGTTTAAGCTGATGAGGTGCATGTGTGTTCCTACACATTTCATTGAAAGTAGCAGACCTTATGAGTAAGAACCATACCTTGGTTCGCGTTTTGTTCCATCACGGTGTTGTGAATGTTTTCTTGGGATTGGGAGTGCTAGGTGTGAGCTATATATCCCAATTTTTTTTCCTAGTTTTGATTTTCAGGGATGAAAATATTGAAGAAATGAATGATGTAGAGACCCAGTTATTTCCCTGTAAGACTTTGGAATATTTCTACATATATTTCAAGAGCTAGGAGCTAAGAAGGTGTGCGATTCTAAGAACCGGTGTGCCCAGAATAAATTTTATAAAAATATGAAGTGTTTTTATACTATGCACGTGGTGAGGTTGTGTTTTCTCATAAAAAGTAGATTGGATCAGAAATCTAAGGGAATGGTTGCGTCTAGAGCCTACCGTTTACCCTAGGCATGGTGTAAAAGTTGCAGGCGTGGAACTTCTATGAGAGATGTCACCCAGGGGAAAATCATCATTTTGAAATATTTACTTTGTGATTTTAATCACTGATGTTATTTTCAAATAACTTTCAGATGAAGGATCAGAATGGAAATCCGAGACATCTGTTGAATTCTAAATGGGGTGTTTTGCCTGGGCGTGATATAAAATGAGAGGGCATGACAATTTCAGATTCTTTGCTAAGTGGTTTTTTTCTATAAATAGAAAATATGAGTTTTGAGTTAGGGTTCTCCCTTCTCTCTTCTCTCTCTCTCTCTCTATCTTCCTCTCTCTCTCAACTGTTCTTCGGCGTTCTTCACCGTTCTTCACCGAATCGTGGAGCAACCTCCGCCGGAACCTTGGCGGATCGAAGTAGGAGCATCGTGGAAATGTCGCAAATCAAAAACAAGCATATTGAGGTAGGACTTATTCTATTTTTGAGTTCTGATTCATGTTTTAATTTGAAAATACATCGTTTCCCCTTGTTTCTATGTTTTGGTTAATATATTTGATGGTCGTATGAACGCATCCATCAAACCATGTTGCAAATCAAGTATTCTTGATCGTAATCTTCAACAGTTCTTCTGGTTCTTGAATGCTTACAATTGAGCACGTCAAATCTTCAACGATTTGTCGATCAGAGGTAGGAAAAGAAATTATCTCGTCACAGGGATCACAAGAATGGGCTCAGAATAATTTTTAGGTAACCGGTCGGATTTTCACCGGCAGCGTGAGGCCTTGGCGAGGCGACACTCGGACGGTGTGTGGCAGGCAGTGGTCGAGTGGCTCAAGCGAGGCCAGTGATTTTAATCACTAACGTTCTTTTCATTGCACCATCTAACAATTGAGTGCTTGAGTACCTTGGTGTTGATCATCTCACTACCTCCGCTAAACTAAAACCATAGAAACACATATTTGCAAGATTTATGATTGTGTTTCCTCCTTGTCAGGCTTAAGACTCTCCATAGTGTAGTTATTTTTGTCAATCAATCCATTTCCAATTTCATGCCACCTCGTGGTTCTCTAGAAGGCTCTGCTAGTTTTGGATTTCTATTTTAGTGTACTAAAAATTTGAAAAACTTATGACCACCATGAAGTGCATTTGGTCTGTTACGAACCTTGTTGATTGAGAAGTGAAGATAAAAAAGGGTGACCCTAGCTGTATTCTGAACTTGAAATTCAATGTTTAATGCTTTCGTCGATGTCCAGTGAACTAATAAAATCTCACGAAAACATGGATGCATATAGAATGCTTGAACACCTCTGTGATCTTTAGCTTGAGAGAGCTAGAAAAGAACTAATTTAGTTTTCCAAGGTTCCCTTTTAGAGGAATCTTGGAGAGGGTTCCCCATATGGGCCTCACATAGTCATGCTCATTGGCTATATTGAGTTCTTAAGGGCTCTAGTGTTTAAAATTTCTGAAGAACTGAGGTCTGACCTTATTCTAGCATCACTCTCTTTGAGCTTCTTCAGTTTTGCTGTGTTTTTTAATAGGAACATTGATAAGTCTCTACCATATTTTCTCACTATTGTTCGCTATGTAGAGTAGATAAAGATATGAATCACGAAAAACCATATGTCCTTATGGTGAAAAAATGGAAAGGTCAAACAAATACCTTTAAGCCCAAAGATTCTTCACTCCCTTCCAAGAAAAGGAAGATCAAGGGGAAAGTGAATGAGATGTTTTCTGTTTAGCATGTGCCAAGAAGGGCCACTAGAAGAAAAATTGAACCCATCCAAAGAAGCAAGGGGAAGCTTCTGGTGGATTTTTCATCGAGTGGAATTTATTCGTTTCTACAAATTGAGTATTATTTATAGATTGTGGTGCTCTCATATGTATTCAAATAATGTAACCAAGAATATTCAGAAAGGTTGATAGAGTAATGGAAGATCTCCGAACAACCAACATAGCTGAACTTGTTGTTGTAGCTGTTGGGGAAAACCAACTCACGTTTCCAATAAGAATGATCTTGGTTTTAAAGGGTTATTATGTGCCTTCAATTACCAGAAACATTATTTCTGTATCCCGACTTGATAAAGATTATTTTATTTTTCAAGTTTGGGAATAAATTTTCCTTTTCTAAAGATAAAATTTGTTATGATAAGACACATTTAAATAACGGTCTTTATGTGTTGGATTATGCAAACCAAATAATGACAATCAATAACGAATTAACATCACATGACTCATACCACATCCAACTTTGGCACCACCAGCTAGGTCATGTAAATGACGTTCTTGATTTAATTATATCAGGATGCATATTTGGATTCTTTGGAACTAAAACCAATTGGTGTCTGTCACTCATGTTTACAAGAAAAAATGACCACAATCCCATTTAGTGGGAAAGGGATAAAGTGCTTCTCAAATTAGTTCATTCTGATGTGTGTGAACCATTTCCTATTGAAGTAAGGGGTGGGTACTCATACTTCATAACTTTTAATGATGATTTGAGTAGATATGGATATGACTACTTAATGAGGGAGGTATAAGTCAGATTCTTTTGATAAATTCAAGGAATATAAGAATGAAGTTGAGAACCAATTTGATAAGTAGATTAAGAAATTTTTCTTGGACTGTGGTGGAGAATATCTTAATCAATATTTTATTGATTATCCATGGGAGTTCAAAATTTTATTTCAACTCACTACTCATACACCTCAGTGGAATTGTGTAAGCAAAAGGAGGAACCACACCTTGTTGGACTTGGTGAGATATTAACATTATGAATGTAGGATTATATTAATGGATAAAAAAAGTTACATTGTATGAATAAATTGTTTTCCACTTAGTTCACTTGTTTATATCGGTTAATTTTATAATGTTTTTTTATCATTCATAACTTTAATAGGTTATTCAATTTGTATTACCATAACCTTAGTCCAATCATAAAAATCATATTTATCCTTTAAACCCAATTCAAAATTTTTAAACATTGATTTATAAGTTCAATATTATATTTTCAAATGAAATAAATTTCTTCCTAAATATAAATTTGATCTTTCAAAAAGGTTACACAAACATTAAAGTCAATATTTTATCCTCACAATGTCATAAAAGTGACAATATTTGAAAAAATTGGTATTATTAACCATTCACTCAAAAATAAGCTATTTTAGAAAAATATTAAAAATTCATCCAATGTTTATTTTCACATCTTGAATTAAAAAAACGATGTTAATTTCATAAAATTAAAAAATTCAGGAATTTATAATTTAAATGAAAATGTGAAATTATAAGAAAAATTGTTTTTATAAGACAATATCTCTTATACATTAAGTGTAAAAATTGAGTATTAATATATTAGGTCAAACATTGAAATATTTTCATCTTTTACAATATATCAATTTAATTCATTAAAATAAAATATAGAACACTTTAAAAACAATGATTTAGACAAAATAACCCTTTTAATATTGAATAATTTTAATCATGTAAATTCATTTATTAATTATAACAGGTTTACTAGTATTATAACAAAATATAATATAAGCCCAATAGTCATATAGTTCTAACTGCCAAATAAATCCAATGGTCGTATATTCCGAATGATCATATAA
Source organism: Viscum album (assembly GCA_963277665.1). Lineage (NCBI taxonomy): Eukaryota > Viridiplantae > Streptophyta > Magnoliopsida > Santalales > Viscaceae > Viscum > Viscum album. The sequence continues at coordinate 1,071,805,167 of OY728127.1, read as the reverse complement.
CCATTCAATATATATTCTTTTATATAGATTAATTCTTCAAAATACACAATACCTGTCAGTCATCTGTGAGATTTTTTCTATCCTTTGTTAGAGTTTCATGCCAGGTTTTTTTCCAGTTTTCTTCATTTTTTTGGATTAGAAATCTTCTAGTTATTTTTTTGGATGCCTCTGGTGGTTTTGATTCCTTTGTATGTTGTTCTCCTTCTTTTTCTGGCTGATTGGTTTCATTGGGTTGGCATCATCTCACCATATTTGGATTTTTGTCTGTGTTGGTTGGATATTATTGTTTGATCTCTTGGATCTGTTGGATCATTGATTCCATCACATTTTCTTTGATTTTTTATCCAAATCATATTGGATTTGTTGGTTTAATTACATGCTTCATTTTTTTTAGGATTATTCAGATATATTTTTTTTGATTGGATTAATTGGTAGAATGAAGGGTGTTTCTTATATGATTATGGTACCTCCACTTTTGTGGGCAGATTCTACTAGTCTTTAATGCTAGGAGAGAATAAGTTCACTATGGTATTTTTTAATCAGTGGTTTAAATAAATATATTTAACTAATGTAGCTTGAATGGTTGAGTTTATTTCTAGTCAACCCAATCTTAGATCATGGAAGAGGCTTTGACAAAATAGAGTATTACAGGAGCATGAGAGTTCAATTATAATAGGAAAAATAAGATGGAGGATAACATTTTCAGATAGGATTTCCCTCATAGTAATTGTTTGAATTCATTCATGGGACATTTTCACTCAAATATTGATCAAGAGTAGTTTGGTGATCACCATATCCACTAGGATGAATAAAAAATTTATGTTGTAACTGCTGGGGAATATGAAACTCCCAAACTTCTAGGATACTACATCATTATAGTATAAATTTCTACCATGACATGTTTTTGTGTCTAAAACCAAGTCAATAGGAAAGGACACATCTCTTCTGAAGTTATATTTGGGTTTTTAAAATGGCTTCTTTCTGAAATTGACAGAAAATTAAGGTGGTATTGGTCTCTTATGTAATGAGGTAAACAATGTCTCTATTTTATAATAATCTCAATTTCATATTGTTGAAACTATTTTGGGTGGTGATTCGAGGGTGTGGGTTTTCAATGGGATTTGGGGAAGGCTTTCTTGGGTAAGATAAATCAAGAAATTGGTTGTTTTTCAAAAGAAATGAATGTGACTTTGAAAGGTCCCTTATTGTTGGAGGGGATTTTAATGAAATTATTTTTGATAAGAAAATGTGTGGTGGTGTTAGGAGTGTTTTCATTTTTCTGGCCTTTTGTATCATTTTTTGATGGAACAATTTTTTATCTTCTTGGTTTTGAGGGAGGGTCCCTTCACATTGATTAGGGAAAGTGGTCTTGGTACTCGTTTTTCAGAATGGTTTTACTAGTTTTTGACTACCTCTAAATGGATAGAGTTTTCCCTTCTTTTTACTTGTGGTTGGTCGGGATGTCTTAAAAATTATTAATCATTTCAGTAGGGGTATAATAGAGCTTCATCCTTTTAATGAAACTATCATTAATTTCATTCCTAAACCTGTTGGGTTGTGCATTTGTGCACCAATTTTTTATCCTGGATAATGAAATTGCGGCTCATGAAGTGTTCCATTCCATGAATATAAAATTCTTGGCTCAGAAATGCTCGATGGCCTTAAATATTTATTTGATAAAAGCCTGCAGTAGGGTTGAGTGTGGCTTCCTTAGTTCATTCCGTCTAAATATGAATTACACCATACTTTTATCCAAAATATTATGAGTTGTTTTTTGATAGGCTCCTATAAGATCAATATTATGTAGAATCCAAATATTCATTATCCCCTTCAAGAGGATAAAGGCATAGGGGATCCATCTTTACATATATATTTATCATCATTGCTGATGTATTTTATAAATTGATTTAGAATACAGCTATGCAGGGATCTCTTCATGTTGTTCGGGATATGAGAAATGGCCCTATCATATCACATTTGTTTTTGAAGATGATTGATTGATTCTCTCTCGGGCCTCTTGTGTGGAGTTCTCTTGTATTTATTGTCTTATTCATTACTTCTATGATGTTTTAGGAAAAAATATCAATTTCACTAATAAATTAGAGGCCTCCTTCAACAAATGTGTTCATCAAGAGTAGTATAATGAATTGTGTGTTATGTTTAATGCTAAGAACGCCGCCAAACATAATAAATTTGTGGGGTATACCTATTGTTATTAAAAGGTCTTCAAAGGAATTTTTTTTCTTCAGTTATTGTTAGGGCCTAGAAGTGTATTAATTGTTGGAGGGGAAAGTGTATGTCAAGAACCGAGGACTATTTTTATAAAATCTATGGAACAAGTTATTCATCTCTATTTTCAAATTACCAGATGACTTTATTTCTGAACTTCATTATTTTTTTTTATTTTTGGGGTGTGGTTGATAGTATAAGATACACATGGTTTCATGGGAAAGGTTTCTTTTTCCTAAAGATAAGGGTGGTTTTGTTTTGTGGCACATGAGACATTTTAACTCTACCATCCTTATGATGAACATTGGATGTCATTATGAACATTTGATAAAAGTCTTGGCAACGATACATTTTATCAGTTCTTTTCTTTAACGCCGATAAAGACCATTATATCTCTTTTATTTATCACCAATAAATCTCATCTTTATCAATTTTAAAAAACAGTTCCAAAAGGCATGTATATTTCATTAAAAATATGTTTTTAAAAACATATATTAACATACAAAAAAATTATCTTGAATTTTTTTGAACGTATTTTATTAAATATGATTTATGTAAGATAATATATACATTCTTTCTTGACATATTTTATTTCCTTAAAATGTCATAAAAATAAATATTATATAAATATATAATATTCATAAATATTATTTATATAATAGTGTGTTATAAATCCTATAAATTTATGTCATATATTTAGTGTGAAACAGTTTATTAATTTAATTAAAAATAATAAATGTCATTTTCTTTTTCAATTTGAAATATATATTAAATAAGAAATATTTAATTATTAATTAAATGACTAAATCTCTTACACTATGTAACATGAAAATTTCACACATATACATATACAAAATTAATTTAATATTATAGAGAAAAATACACAAATAATATAATTTTTTATATTATCTTTTTAGAATTTATTTATTAATATATAATATAAAATATTTAATATGATGTGTTTTTAATTATTACATTTTATTGATTTATTACATTTATATTTAATATATACTATTTATTAGTATTTAATTATTATACACATATTTTAATTTTTTTCATTTTTATTAATAATTTTTTCATTTATAATTTTTTTAATATTTTTGTAACTAATTATTTTTTAATTTTTATATGTTTAATACTTTTTAAATTTTTTTATATTTATTTGTATTTATTTAATAAAATTCATTATTACCAATACTATTGTAATTTACATAATTAGCATATTTTCATTTTCATTTAGACAACATTCATTTTTGTTTTTTTTAATTTATATAATTAATCACTTATTCATTTTTTTTGATATTTTTTCAATCTACATATGTTTTAATTAAATTTCACTCATGTTTAACTTTATTCATTTAATATTATTTATTCATTAACAATTTGAAGTATTTTTTTACATTTATTATAATTTGTAAGTTTTAAATATTTTTAATTTATTGATTTTTAATTTTTTATACACAATTATTCATTAATATGTTTAATATTTTAATATATAAATATAAATATATATAATATTTCCTAAAATGTGATTTATATAATGAAAAATATGTATACTTACATTAAATAATAGATTTAGTGAAATATGGTTTATAATTAAATATTAATATTAATTAAAAATATTTACTAATTTTGTTGATTAATGGAACTTTAATAAAATGTCATTTGTTTATTGGATTTAACATATATCAAATCTATCAAAAAAAATTTGTAGATGATTGATTGTTTCTCTCCCGGGCCTCCCATGTGGAGTGCTCTTGTATTTATCATCTCATTCATTGCTTCTATGACGCTTCAGGAAAAAAGATCAATTTCTATAATAAATCAGAGGCCTCCTTCAACAAATGTGTTCATCAAGAGCAGTATAATGAATTGTGTGTTTTTTTATTTTTAAGAAGGTCGTCAAACATAATAAATTTTTGGGGGATACCTACTGGTATTAGAAGGTCTACAATGGTGGTTTTTTTGCTTCAGTTCTTGATAGGGCCTAGAAGTGTACTAATGGATGGAGGCGAAGTGTATGTTAAGAACCGAGGACTATTTTTATAAAATATGTGGCACAGGGTATTTTTCTCTATGTTCAAATTATCAGATGACTTTATTTCTCAACTCCATTGTTTTTCGATTTTTGGGGTGTGGTTGTTAGTATAAGATACACATGGTTTCAAGGGAAAGGTGGCTTTTTCCTAAATATCAGGGTGTTTTTGTTTTATGGCACATGAGACATTTTAACTTTGCCATCCTTATGATGAACATTGGACATCATTAAGAATGTTGGATAAAAGTGATTGCAACAACACATTTTATCAGTGATTTTATTTAATGCCGATAAAGACCATTCTATCGCTTTTATTTATCACCAATAAAGCTCATAATTATCAATTTTAAAAATCAATTCCAAAAGGCTTGTATATTTCATTAAAAAAATTGTCTTTAAAATCATATATTAATATATAAAAGAATTATATTGAGATTTTTTGAACGTGATTTATAAAATATGATTTATATAAGATAATATATACATTTTTTCTTGACCTATTTTATTTCCTTAAAAATTTCATAAAAAATAAATATTATATATCTATAATATTCATAAATATTATTTATATAATAGTGTTATAAATCATATAAATTTATGTCATATATTTTGTGTGAAATGGTTTATTAATTTAATTAAAAATAATAAATGTCATTTGCCTGTTCAATTTGAAATATATATTAAATAAGAAATCTTTAATTATTAATTATAAGACTAAATTTCTAACACTATGTCACATGATAATTTCACAGATATAAATATATGAAATTAATTTAATTTTATAGAGAAAAATACGCAAATAATATAATTTTTTTGTATTATCTTTTTATATTTTATTTATTAATATATAATGTAAAATATTTAATATATGTTTTATAATTATTAAATTTTATTGATTTGTCACATTTATATTTAATATATATTATTTATCAGTATTTAATTAATATATACATATTTTAAATTTATTCATTTTTATTAATAATTTTTTCATTAATAATTTTTTTAATATTTTTGTAACTTGTTTGTTTTTTATTTTTATATGTTTAATATTTTTTTCATTTTTTTATAATTATTTTTATTTATTTATTAAAATTTAGTATTATTAATACTATTTTAATTTACATAATTAGCATATTTTTATTTTTATTTAGACAACATTCGTTTATGTTTTTTTTAATTTATATAATTAATCTCTTAGTCATTTTTTTGATATTTTTCAATATATTTATGTTTTCATTAAATTTCCCTCATGTTTAACATTATTCATTTAATATTATTTATTCATTATTAATTTGAAGTATTTTTTTACATTTATTATAATTTTCAAGTTTTAAATATTTGTAATTTATTCATTTTTAATGTTTTTAAACAAAATTATTCATTAATATGTTTAATATTTTAATATATAAATATCAATATATACAATATTTTCTGAAATGTGATTTAGATAATTTAGAATATGTATATTTACATTATATAATAAATTTAGTGAAATATGGTTTATAATTAAAAATTAATTTTAATTAAAAATATTTACTAATTTTATTGAGTAATGGACCTTTAATAAAATGTCATTTTTTTATTGGATTTAACATATATCAAATTTATCACAATAATTTGACATATACATATATGTGTTTAATACAATTTTATATTGAACACACACACATAATATTTATGTTGCATATTCAATTTTTAATATTTATTTAATAATTTTATTTACTAACATAATATATTTAATATTTATTGTGTTTTAATTTGGTAAATTTTATTCATTTTTTATATTTTTATTCAATATATACTATTTATTACTATTTAATATTATTTCAAATTTATTAATTTTTAATATTATCTATTTGTTAATAATCATAACTATTTTTAAATATTTTTTTAATCTATTAAATTTCAATTTTTCATTATTTAATATTTTTGTATTTTTATTGATTTTTAATATTTATTTATACATTATTATTTAGTAACATGTATTTTTTTAATATGACTGTAATTTATATAATTAATATGTATTCATTTTCATTTTTACATATATTCATTTTTAACTTTTTTAAATAATCTATATAATTAATAACACTAGTTTATTTTTTAAACATTTTGGTAGTCTACAGTTTTTTAAATAATTATATTTCACTCTTTAATATTAATCCATCTAATATTATTTATCATTATTTATTAAATATTAATGATAATTACTTTTTACTTTTTATTATAATTTATCATGTTTTAATATTTATTCATTAAATATTTATGTAATATATTTATTTTTAATATTAACATATACAATTTTATTCATTAACATTTAAGGTTTTTAATATGGCCATAATCTACCTATTTAATATTTATTCAGTTCAATTTAATATATGTTCATTTTTAATTTTTTAAATATTTTTTAAGTCTATTCATTTTTAGTTATTAAATTTCACTCATTTATAACATTCATTTTTAAGATTATATATTCATTAATAATGTTAATTAAATTTTACATTTTTTATTATTTATTCAATTTTAATATATATTCATTTAATATTTTTTAATTTATTTTATATTGTTTTTATTATTACTTTTTAAAAAGCGCTCTTAAAACCTTTACAATATTTTAAATAAAACCATAACAGAGGACCCCATCACTCGTGCCCGTCAAGCTCTTACAGAACTGCAAATTTGCGGTCGCTCTCCGTATAACAACTCAGATGAATCGACACTTTCAAAAACCCAACTTATGTAACTTGTGATCCGTTGTTCATGATCTTGCATTATTTCAACATCCTTCCTTTTTTGTGAATTTTTAATTTTCCCAAAGGATTTGAACGACTCACGTGACCGATCTTATTTTTCCTCAATTTTCCTCTCTTATTCCCCCACCCAATCTCCCTCATCTCGATCCATTGTTGCAACACTCTCTCTCCCTCCCACACATTTATTTTTCCTTGATCTACTTATGCCTCCCCTTATCATAAGTTTGTATATGTTTCCTCCTTGCAATAAAATCCCCCATACCTCCAAGATCTGTTATTCTCTATGACTCCAATCAACCCTCGAAACTGGGTAGTTATTTCAAAATCTAAAAAATGTTGATTAGAGAGAGATTAAACTAATGATTTGATTCATTTTAATTTCTTTAGTATGTTACTAAGTACGTTAACTATTGAAATATTTAGAAAATTGTTTTACAAAATCCTATAAGAACATATATAGTATAAACCAGGTTTTTAAGTATATCCAACTATTAAATTTATCATATTAATTTAATTTATACTAGTTAAAATATTTATTGATTACACCATCAAACATTATAAATAAAATTTTAAAATGGAATTTTTCCAATTTATGTAGAGTGAACCTTTAAATAGGATGAAGATTGTATTTGAAAATCATGTTGATTAATTTTATAAGAAGTCTATGTGGTATTAATTTCTAATTTAAATCATTTTTTTAAAATATCCCATGCCTAAAAAATAGTTGGAGATCTTGTTCTTCTACTCATTTATCACATGTTCTCCTTTATCAATGTCTTTATCCTTGTGATATTGTCCTCAACGTGTGTCACCTCCCTCAAGCATACCTGATAGGGAACTACCATCACACCTTACTTCCTGCAGTCCTACCATGTAATAATCAAGTGGGGCTATCCCTGGTTCACTACCAAACTCACGCTTCTTCCATTCCTCTTGATTCTTCTCAGCCACGCTGTTTTCTATTGATTTCAAGTTTTAATAACTGATACTTGTAAGTGGCCAAATGTCGCGTATTATTTCATTTACTCGCTGCTCCTTCTGGATATTATATGTCTATTTAATAATATGAGATATCATAGAATTAATCATATGTGACATTAAGCCACTGAAAAGTGTTAGTCACCCAAACATTCACACTCCTTCCACACCCTAATGTGACACTGGAGCGGGGGAATGGATCAAAATTCACACACAAGGGATAATAATTCAAGTTATAGGCATCATTCTTACCCCCATAGATTAAAATAAATCATTTTTCACATTTTATTCCATTAATATGAAGAAGAACACCAATCCTTTTAACATTTTTATTGTCAGGAACATCTACGATAGACATTTTGCAACACAAACTGCTAACCTCAAGTTCAGTTAAAAATTCCTTCTTGTAATATTGATACAAAAAGTGAGAGAACACAAAAAAATTAGATCATTATTAAGTTGGCAAATTAAACTTCTTTTTCATTCTTAGATCCTTAGTTTTGTAAATTTTCACTCACAATAGTTTCTTCTCCTGCTGACCTCATTGAGGATTCCTTCTACTTTCAGTCATAGTGCCATGTGAATTGGTTAAATTTGAATCATTCATGAAACCCTAATTAGTTTCTTCTTCATTTTTCCCACTTGAGACTTATAGTTCATTGGATTTAAATTCAAGATCATCTTCAAATTTGGGTTCTCAAGACCATGGGAATGATCCCTATCAATGTTTTCATCATATGAAAAATGATCAACTTTGGCTCCTAAGCATCCTATGTTACGAACCGAACTAGGTCGTCATCCGACCCAGTTCGCATCAAGGGCCAAGGGGTGTTACTGATCCCCACGGGATGAAAACTAGTGTCGAGTATCAATATAAACTAGTTGGGAATGATTTGACCCATAATAAAAGAGAATTAAAAAAACATAAACTAAAAAAATAGTTAAATAAAAGATGAACTGAATAAACTATATAACAAGATATACCTCAGGTGACCTCGTGGGTCACCACAGAACACAAACCACACTTTCTGCAAGTGTGATCCAAAACTAGACCCTAAAACTGAATAGATAAAGTAGGTGTGAGCACTGAGATGCTCAGTAGGGAATGCCAGAGTACAACAATGACTTATTCCCTTATCGTTAAAAACAACCCCAAACATGCTAGTTTGAAATTAAGACCGGTTAAAATATTTTTTTTCATTCTTTTCAAAATCATGTTTCAAGTTTATATTATTATGGAAAACATTACTCTACCACTAAATTTTAAAGATATAATCCAAACATGCATTAACATTTCAAAATTAAAGGGAATAAATTTACATTTAAATATGGTTTTCACAAAAGTGGAAACAAGCATGAAACAACTGAATTAAAAATCATATCATAAGCACCATGGGAAATCCCTAAGCATCTAGTGTTAGTTGGGAACCTTGGATATCCTCGTACCTCGATGTAAATGTGGCATATGAGCAACAACGATCTATGTTCTCGTGCATGAGCCACTAGTAGGAATCAAACTCATAACCTAGTGGTCTACAATCATCACAAGTATTTAGTTGGCGTTGTAATGCCAATCCTATTAGAGGAAACCGGGACGAACCACTTACGTATCATCTAGCATACTAGTCCTAGTCCACCCAGCTTGGTACCCAAGGTATCCCTTATGCTCAAGTTGATGTTCACCTACACACACACCACACCACCACATTCATACAAAGACCAAACATCTCAATGAAAACACCCGTCTTTACAAAGCATCACCTTTTTCAATTTACTCACACTATAAAAAATCATTTTTTCAAATACCTTTTCCATCTCTTACAAAGATCCCAAATTCCCCTTTTAAAAAAATATACTAGAATCCATATTCATTTAAATAAACTTTCAAAACTAATATACACACCAACATTTTATGAAATACCCACCACACACCCAAAACCATTCTACAAACTACTTTTATGCATTTAAAATGTTAAGCATTCTAAATCAAGATTGGGATCATATTTTAATGAAAAATACACATTTCAACCCTTAAAGAAAAGCTAAAAAATGAAGGAAAGACCAACATCAAGCATCACCATCACTTCTCATAGAATGCATATACTATTTAATATAGAAAAATAATTTTTAAAACAATCAAGAAATTATGGAATTCAATGTAATGGTATAGGCATAAGGGACCTACCTCAAGACACGCAGCTCATGAAAATGGAAACCGGGGACCACTTCACCTATATGCATATAAATATTTACACACATATATATACCCTTTGACCCAAATACATACTCCCTACTCCATGAAGGAATATGTGCAAGGAGGATATAAATATATACATGTTTACCCATGTATATACATATAAGTCTTTTTCACTGATGACCAAAACCCACACCACGATGAACAAAACACCCTACAACGATGCAGGTGAGTCTAATAACTACCAAAGGTTCCAAATAAAAACCAAATTGAACAAAGAAAATAGAGAAACCTCACCCTAAATACCTTTACCAACCATGTTTCACATTCCAAACACCACATAGATAAATAATTCCTCAATTTATAAAACATCTCACCTGCATACCAAAAGGCCTCACTTCAAAACACAAAAATTTCACATGGAAAACCCATTTAAAAATCAATTGCACGTCCCAACACTTCTAAAACCCCATTCGCACACCAAAACAATTAGGAAATACATTTCACACAACTTACAGAACTCATAAAACCCATTTGGAAAAATTAAAGGAATATAACATAATCAATTCAATCATTTCCAATGGCCAAGCCCCCATCTAGTCCTCAAATAATCCAATTTCACTTTAAATAACACATCTTAAAATTTACACAATTCACAAACCACACTAAAATTGACCAATAGAAGCCAATTTGAAAAAGTAATCCATTTTCCTTTAAAAACACCTTCAAACTCATTCACAGAACCAAAAAAATAGATTCAAAAAGTACTGCCACAAAGCACCTTCAAATGTTCACCATTTTCCTTGGAAAATCAAATTTCATCATATACGCATGCCAAAACACTTACATAAATATGTTTTGAAGAACCTAATTAAACCATAGAACACACATAAACACTAAAGCAAGAATATTAAATATGTCAAAAAAATTTAAGTACGAAACCACCTACCTTGGGTGAAGAAATTGCTAGAAAAGTGGTCCAGAGTCCATCCACACTTCAAACGCACCACAAGGAAGCCACGATGAACCCTAAATAAGGAAACATTTGACCAAATACCAAATAATCAACCCCTAAATCTAACACCATATCCACTGGAAACCTAAAATACTAAACAAAATAAAAAAACATTACTCGTAAGAAGTCGTGCGCACCATAGAGGGAGTTGGGATAACTGATGGGTTGCACAAGGGGGAGCAGGGGCTGGTCGGCGGGTCACCAGAAGATGTGACCGATAAGGGGTATAGGTGGTGCAGTGTAGAGAGGAGGATGTTCGGTCGTCGGTCGCACGACGGAGGCAGAGCACTAGGGGGTCCACCGGATGGAGGCCGACCAATGGGAGGGTGGCGAGCTTGCAACGGGTAGAGGGTAGGAAGGCACGACATGAAGGGGGGGAGGGGTAGCCGAACCCTAACAAAAAAAGAAAATAAATAAATAAATAAAACAAAATTAAAATCATTAATAATAATAATAATATTATTATTAAGGATAATAAAAAATTAATACAATTAATAATTTAAATAGCAGTGGGTGTGACATCCTATCCCATATCACCACCTGAACCATCACGTACCAAGTGAAGAAATAAATAAACATCAAATCCTCACTCTTTTCTGACTCCCACATAGAAAATTTATAGAAACCATCCTAGAATTATGAAATTTTTATCCCATAAAACATCAAATCGAGAACATAGACCAATATCCACAAGTTTACCACATATTGTTTCTTTTAATGTCATAATTTTGTAAAATGATTTCTTATTTTGAATCATCTCCAATAACATTAAAACATTGGGTTCCCCTTTTATAAGTATATATAACTTTCTCATTTGATTATGAATACCATATGTGTATTTATTTATTTTTTTACAAAATGAATATTTTCTAGACAATACTGGATAGATATGGATCGAAAATGGATGGGTACTAATAGCATTGGAAAAGTGTGTGAGGATGGAGTTAAAGAGTTAATCATGATTGTAATAGAGCAAGAATACGACCCTCCTCAAATATTTTATCTATGTTTACATTAATTTTATTCACGACAAATTTTTTTGAAAGAGTTGGAAGAAAATTTGATTTGTCATGGAATGGAACATAGTAATTAATGTTGGACTAGGCATGGGAAGAAACTTAATGTACATACTGATTGTGATGATACTGTAGTTTATTGATCATTTGATAAGAATACCAATGTAAATGATGATGGAGATCATATAGAAGAAATGAAAATGTAAATTAAACATGATCTTTATGATTTTACAAATTTGTTTGTGAAGTTAAATAGCTCTGCTAAGAGACCATTGTATATCATTATACTAAATATAAAACATTGTTAGTTGTATTGAAGTAATATAATTTGAAATCTAGCAGTGGATGGAGTGACACCATCTTGACAGAACTACTCGGTCTCTTGCATGATATGAACCTAGAAGAAAATGAGATTCCTTGTTGAACATAGGAAACAAAATGAATAATATATTCAATGAGAATAATCTGTGAAAAAATACATGCCTATCCAAATGATTTCATATTATTATGCACGGACCATTAAATTGTACTTTCCTAACAATCTACGGATTAGATGAATATATAGATTCCCGTAAATTTCTATACAATTAACATGACATACAGATATAAGAAATAAAGATGAGAAACTAGATTATCTAATAGAAACTCCTCAGTAGGAGAAAATTGATTATGAGTATCCTAAATTTGGAAATGAGCTGAGAAACATCCATCTTACATTATCTATAGAAGGAATAAATACATTTTGTGTATTTAGTATTACTCAAAGTACATGGCTAGTTATGTTGGTAAATTATAACATGCCACCATGGTTATGCATGAAGTGAAAATGCATTATGTTTTCTATGCTTATATCTGTACCAAAACAACCTAGTGATGATATTGATGTCTTTTTTTCTCCATTGATCAATGATCTGAAATTGATGTGATATATAAGTGTTAAATTGAATGGTTATCTTAGATGGGAAGAATTCACATTGTGATCCATGCTGTATGGGATGATAAATGAATTTCTTACTATTGAAAATTTTTCTGGCTATAACATTAA